>JALAZF010000015.1:5346666-8017500 GCA_022829125.1 Lathyrus tuberosus
GTGTCCAAGTGGATAGGAGCAATTGGATTTGGCTGATTTTGGAAAATCGACCAAAGTTGCAAATTCTGCCTTGCCTTTACAGATTTTAGCAAGGCAACTTGCCAATGTCATATCTCATGGTGTAAGTTGAATTTGGCAATGTTCTTGGCCATTTTGGAAAGCTCTTACATGATACAACAACTGTTTGAACAAGTTTGGTTTTAATCTCTTTTGATTCCAAGTGAAAATCCCCCTACATTTGGCAAAAAGTGAGGCAGAATCTGACTTAGTGAAAATTTCACTAAGTGTTGGAAAAAGTGACATTTTCACTTTTCAGCCACTTTGATCACTCCATAACTCAAAATCCTTAATGAATTGGAATGACTTGTAGTTGAAGTTTTTGTAGGTGATAATGAGGGCTACAAATCCATCTTTGGATGAGAAAAAATGGCCTTGTGGTTTAGGAGTTATGGTCCTTCAAAGTTGGTACCCTTGCCACTTTATTTTTAACTTAGAAAAATTTCTAAGTTTTATGGTTACCCCTTTTACAAGTTATCTCACTTTTCTTGATTTTTCTTGATGAATGATGATTCAAATCATACATTAACATCATTTTAGGGTTAAAAATCCATTTTGGTGAAAAATCTCAAAAAGTCAAAGTTGACTTTTGTGCACAGTTGACTTTTTATCAGATGAATTCCAAACTGTGCAATTCTTCAGGAAATCATGTCCTTGACCTAAATCAAACTTGATGGACATGTTCCATGGGTGTCATAGGGTATATTCAATCATGTATTAGGGTTTGGGAGCATGTCTTGGTCAAAAGTCAAAGTTACAGTTGACTTTTCCCTTAAAACCCTAATTGTGGTGCAGATGGAATTGAGACTTGTTGCTCAAGCTTCTTGGATCAATCCATTGTCCCAAATGGATCAATATGGTATATTAGAGACCCTCAAATCATCTCTTGAGGTCTTGGCTCATGATTTGTCCCAAAAGTCAACTTAGGGGTGAATTAGGTCAAGAAACCCTAATTCCTGATTTTTGATGAATGCATCCCTTGAAGCAAAATTGACTTGATGCATGGGTTCATGAGGTTCCATGAAGTATATTAGGTTATGTTTTGGATCAATGACTTGTGCCCAGATGAAACTTTTCATCTGGAGGCCCTGGGTGATCAAAACCCTAATTTGGTGACACTGGCGATCTTGAGGCTTGATCCACCTAGAAGGGAGCAACCTTGTGCTTAATCCTTGAAGTGGGAGTCCTTTTGATCCTTTGAGGATGTTTGAGAGATTAGACAAGTTGAAAATCAAGTCATTTCTTGATTGAGCCTTTGTCTAAAGCTCAGAGAGGGCTTGAAACCCTAATTTTGATTGCAATCAATGCTCACCCATCTTTGGGGAGACTGATGAAGCATAAAGGCACATCCATATTGTGGTGATGATTTGCACAATGATGGGAAACTTTAGTGGTCAAAATTTGGGGTATTATAGATAGCGGTCGTTATGTTTCAATGTAGCCCTTTTCCCTTAAATTACCATTTTCTAAACTTTGTAAATACTCTATGGAATCACACGTTTGACTGATTTCCATCATATCAATGAAATTTGAGCCCTAGTGCTTTTGTTTGCAATTATTATTGTTTTAGCTTTGCAGAATGATGTTTTTAATATGATCAACGATTCTTGAAATAAAACAAAAATGAATTTACTTGTCAAACTTTTTTCTGCTTTTAAAATAAAGATGGCAATTCTTTTGACTGTTGAACATCGAAAGAACATCGATCGCTTCTCCAGAAGTAATCAAGCTTCAAAGTGCAGAATCAAAGTACTCCTTCTAAGCCAGTGCGCCTAAATGAAGGATCAGCTGTGTCAGATGCGAATATCCCGTCAGACATCCCCGGCAGAGTTCTCATCTTCTAAGCCCGACCAACAGTTTTCCTCACATGGCCTATCTCTCCTAAGCAAGGCAGGATTGCTATCTTGAACCCGTGATACTTTTCATCCCCCACAGTGGCCGAGTATCCAGTCGTGTTCATCTATTAGTCTGTATATCACGTCAGTTTTGTCAGCATATACATACATACATCATGTATTATTGATTCATACTCATATTCATATCACTATCACTATCACTCTGGTTGGTCTTGTTCCCTAGTGATAAAAGTCCTCTCAGTCGAGTTATCAGTTCTTTCCTCGTCAGGAAATGTCGCATCTAAAACAATCTCTTCGCTGGTTTATTTTTGGAATGGGGGATACCACTTTGATAACTTGAACCTCTGAAAAGCAAGAAAAATTTCGACGAACGTCACTCTTCGTCATTGAAGATGATATCTTCGTTTTCCCGGATTAAGGAAAATCCCCAGAGAAAGCCTCTTAATCAAAGATTCGGCAGTACATCAGTTATTCTCCGGAAAATTCGCTGATGAAAAGGTCATCAGCACCTCAAAATTGGATTACATCACATGGCATTTCTCCGAGAAGATCTCGAGAAAAAGTATGATGTAATATCCCCAAACAAGAAGCAGTCTCTTAAGAGACTCATTTTCCTCAGTAGAGTCAACAAATGGCATCTCCGAAATGGAGAAGTTTGAACACCTCTACCGCTCAGACAGATGGGTTCCCCCAGCAAGTCTGACATCAAAACTTTTTCCCATCAAATGGCATCTCCCTAGGAAAATTCGGCGAGAAGTTTGAGGAAAACCGCTACAAATAGCGTCCCTTGTCAAGAAAGTTTATTGACAAAAGAAACTTAGACCAGTTCCTTGGTAGGAAACCAAGATCAAGGGGAAGTTTATATCAGAAACTGAGACCAGTTCCTTGGTAGGAAACTAGGATCGAGGGGAAGTTTATATCAGAAACTGAGACCAGTTCCTTGGTAGGAAACCAGGATCGAGGGGACGTTTATATCAGAAACTGAGACCAGTTCCTTGGTAGGAAACCAGGATCTAGGGGAAGTTTATAAAAAAAACTTAGACCAGTTCCTTGGTAGGAAACCAGGATCGAGGGGAAGTTTTACCCTTTTCTAAAGCTTCATTGCTTAGCGAAAAAAAGATGGATGAGCCAGCTGCCATTCATAACCACCATCAAAATTTTGGGTATTCCGATATTTAATCCTCTTGCACCCCGAATGCCTGAATACCTTCGCCATTCACACCTTCGGGTCCAAGAAGATTAAATAGGGGCATCTGTAATGCCCCGATTTGTTTAATTGCATTTATTTATTTCATTTATGTGAATTTTGTGACATGTGTGAATTTATTGTATTTTACCTACTAATTGAGTTAATTGGTTAATTTCCATGATAGGTAAAATATTTGTAATAAATTATAATTTCTTTTCAACTTTTATTTCCCGAAATATATTTCATCGGTATGTTTATGTTTTATCGCATTTTGAGAGCGTTTGGGAGATATTTGAGCTGAGGGGTATTTTGGTCTTTTTGGGGTTAGATATTTTGAATAAATAGTAAGTGGAGAGAAAAAGAGAGAAAAGATAGTAGAGAATGAGAAAGAGGAAGGAAACGTGGGAAAAGAGAAGAGAAGAAGAAAACATGGATTCATCATCTTCTTCAAACTCCTCTTCGATTAATCGGGTAAGGGTGAGAAGTTTCGATTGTATATGTATATGTATGTGTTGTTTGTGTTTTTTTGGTTGAAATATATACTTTTCTTTATTGGTTGGATTGAAGAACAAATGTGTAGAATCGATGTTTTAACGGTTAGAATTTGGAATAGATTGTGTAGAATGGCCGAGTAATGTTTGGGTTTAATCGGGGATACTCGTTGGTATGATTTAGGGAGTTTTGGATTGAGTTATATGGTTTTGTGGGAGTTAGGGCAATAATGATGAAATGGTGAGAAATCGATGTTTTCACGGTTGGAATGGGGAATAAATTGCGTAGTATAGTCGGGTGATGATATGATTTACTCGGGTAAGCTTGTTGGTATATTTCCATAGGTGTTGATTGAGTTTTGGAGTGTGAATGTATTGATAACTTTATGTTTCAAAATATTTCAAAAATGGAAAATGTGTTGGATGGATTTTTAATGGTGAAAATATTGTAGTATTTCAAATTCTAAGATCGCAGCTTTTACGGAATCGAAATCGGAGGTCCGGAAGGCATTTAACGATCGAAAACTGAGTTTTTAGCAAAATCTGCGCATTTATGCGCTAACCCCCAGAATCATGCGCTAACCCCCAGCTTTATGCGCTGACCCGGGCGAAATTCCAAGCTTCATGCGCTGACCCCCAAGCTTCATGCGTCGGCGCATGGTCACCAATTTTCCAAAATGTCTGATTTTGTTTTCTTCATAACTTTTGAACCGTAAGTCCGTTTTGACCCCCGTTCGAAGCGTTGGAAAGCTAATGAAAAGTTATTTCTATTAAATATGGATTTTAGGGTAAAAGATGATTTAATTAATTCGTGTTTTTGGAAAATAGTCGGGTTGTCGGGTTTTTATCGCGTACAATGTGTGCGATTGATGTGTTATCATGCTATATGCTTTTAATATGTAATGTGTAACTTGTGTGCCGTTATATGATGTGAATATACATGATGGAATGTTGTGATGATGGTTTGTGGCTTTATGGCAAATATGTGCATTGTTTGAATTAGACATCGATGCGGGATTAATGATGTTGTTGTGTGGTAAAATACATTGTTTGATTGAATATCAATGTATGTTGTTATGATGTGTTGTGGGTAGCCTTTGTGGTGTGAATCCCTTGTGGAAGTAATTGTGATGGCATGATTATTGTGGTTTGTGGTTTGTGGTGAAATGCATTATTTATGCGAAATTCAATGTATGTTGTGTGGTGGCCTTTATGGTTTGAAATGAATTGTTTGAATTGATTTGCAATGCATGAATGTGATGAGGTTGATTAATTCATATGGTTGAATTGTGAATGTATGGAATTGATGAGTTGAAATATATGCATGATTGTGGTTGCATATATGTGTGAAGATGCATGTGATGTCATGAGTCATTGTATGCCAAGCATCATGATATGCATTCTTGTGATGTCCTGAGGGACGGATTGATTCTTGAGGGAATCTGCTATAATATTGTGAGACTTAAAAATAAGAGGACCGAAAGCGATCAGATTGGATCGTGAGCCTTAATAATAAGAGGACCGAAAGCGATGGTTATAGACGATCGTGTGCCCATGTGGGGTGTGAGCGATCGGATCGTGAGCCTTATACAAAGAGGACCGAAAGCGATCCATAAACGTCGTGAGTCTTATACAAAGAGGACCGAGAGCGACGGGGAACATCGTTTTCCCAACGGGGTGTTACGTGAGTGATCCTCAGTAATGAGCGATGGTTCCAGCAAAGTTCCTGAGTGAACTAGTGATGAGAAATGTTGGAAGTCGGTACCGCATGGCATTTGCATAGAGTCGTTGTGTCGGTCTCTATGCATTTGCATAAATCATGGATTGATTATGTGTGAGAATTGTGAATGGATGCATTATGTGTGGAAAATCATGATTTGATTGATTATGTGTGGAAATTGTGCATTGAATTTGTGATATGTTGAGATTGTGATAGCATTGGTAATTTGATGTGCATACGTGATAAATGCATTGGTTGTGGGCAATATGTTTATACGTAGACATATGTTATGTGATGTGGTGATGTGATTCTTTATGTCATAACTTTGGTGTGTATTATGTGTGAATATGTGATTATGTCGGTATAATTGATATATGCTATATTTTGTGGTGATGTGGTGGTGTGGTTCCATATGTCATAATTGTGGTTGGATTATGTGTGATATGTTTTGTATTTGTGGCATGCTATATGTGTTAGTATGTGATGGTATGGGTGAGATGATTTATACATGTGTTTGAATGTGTGTTTGCATATTATTATGCAATCTTGATTTAGTTGTTATTTCTCACCCTTCTGCTGTTTTATAATGCTCTATAAGGCATTGCAGATTAGAGTTGCTGGAGGTCTTTTTGTGAAGATTAGTCCTCCGTTCTGTTGTCGGTCTTGGTGTCTGCTCTGATACGTAGCATGGGAGTCGGGGAACGATTATATATATATATATATATATATATATATATATATATATATTTGTTGATTGTATTTTGTAGTACTTTTGCGTATATAGTTGATGTTCTAAAATGATTTATTTTGTAAAACAAGTCAGTTATGGATCTTTCCGCTTTATTCCATAATTGACCTTTCCCTTTATATGGAAAAAGTTTCCCCTTTGAGGGTATTCTATTTTATGCTATGTATCAAATTTATGAGCAGGGATTGTGTTTTATTTATTTAAATGTGGTATCCTTGTTTCTGTCGGAAAAATAAATTTTTAGTTACTCTGATTTATTTATGTATTATTTATTCGCGATGGGAATTGGGGTGTTACATTAGTGGTATCAGAGCAGGTCGGTCCGTCCGGCCAAGTTGTTGAGTCAGTTGGTGTGACAGTTGAATACTGTCATTGTTGTTTGTCTCTTAGTACGTGATATGTGTGTGGAACACTGTTAGTGCTTTCTGGTTTTTCTAATCCTTTGTTTTCAGGATTGAGTTTGATATAAGTGGGGGAGAAGTTGGAACTTCTCCAAGTTGCTTTGGTTGGGGAGCGTTGGCTCAGTGTACCGTTGGTTGCCAAAGTGTAAGTGTTGTTTGGACAGTATTGTTCCCGATTCCGGAGGGAATGCGGAGGTAAGGTTTATGTCAACTAAGGAGTTGTGCCTTAGGTAGTTTTGTACACATAATGCAAGAAACGCTATTATAGTTTGGTAAAGATGGTTTATGCCCCATCATGATTGTCGGCTGTCTATTGGCAAATTGAGGAACTGATCACCCTTAATCTCTTGTTGATAGTAGACGAAATTATGTTGGATGGAATAGACGTGTCTTTCCGGCTTTGATAGCGTGTGAAATGAGTTGTTTGGAATTTAAGGAAACGATTACGGATTGTTTTGATGAGTCGATGAAGATGCTAATATCGGAAGATGAAATGGATTAGAGGTTTTGGTATGTTGGTCCAGTTGGGAAGTCATTGGGAGAGAATGATTGGGTATCGTTAATGGTTGTTTTCAGAGAGTAGAGTGTGAACTCAAATTTGGCAAAGGCGAAGATTTGAGGTTTGGATCTGCTAAGTAAGTAGAAGAACTTTTAGGAAGTGAAACTCAGATGGAAGGAGCGGTTAAAAGAATTATTGGAAAAAGGGATTTGTGAGACCAAGTGTGTTGTCTTAGAGAGCTCCAGCTTTGTTAGTAACAAAAAGGAATGATGATTGAATGGAATAACAAGCATGATGGGTATGATGGTATTGGTATTGAGATTATGGAAAGCAAAACTTAGAGTTCTGGTGAGGTTTGGAGTCTTTGGAGTTTTAGAGCATTAATGGAAATCTTGAGAAAACCCTTATGTGCGGATGTAATATTGATATTAAGAGTTCCTTTTGGTGGGTTATTGATACTTGTTATGCTGGTTGGAACTGATTTGAGATGAAGATGGTGTTGAGATTTAGTGGCCGATTTGATTGTGTCATGAATTTGGATAAGTTTGTAGTGGTTTTGATTAAGGATATTTGGATCTGTTATAAACTTGGAGGAAGAACAAGTAGAGTGTTTGAGAATTGACTTGCAAGTGTTGAAAAGAGACAAAGTATTATGCTAAGTTATTCAAGTGAGAATTTTGGTTGAAAAGGTTAGTTCTCTTGGATATGTTATTTCTGAGATGGTATTTGTTGTGGATTCATCGGAAGTAGATGCAGTTCTACAATGAGAGGTTCCGAAGTTGATTAAGGAGATTAGAAACTTTTGGGCTCAGTTGGTTGTTACAGAAGGTTATGGAAGACTTTGCTAAGTTCGTACTTCTGTTATCTCAGTTGACTTGCAAAGGGTAAGTCGTTTGTTTTGGATGTTCATTGTGAGGAAAGTTTCAGAGAACTGATGTAGATGTTGTCTACGGCTCCAGTTTTAATTTTGTGTGATCTTGTTCAACCGTTTGTGAGGTATTAGGATGCGTCTTTGGTGAGTTTAGTCAGTGTGTTAATGCAAGAGGGTAAAGTCGTGGCTTATGTTTTACAACAATTAAGGATTTACAAAAGGATCTATACTATTTCGGATTTGGGATTGGTTGCCGTTGTAATGTGTTGGAATATTTGGAGGTATCATCTTTATGGTTCGAGGTTCGAAGGGTTTGGTAACCGCAAGAGTTTAGAGTACTTGTTTGGTCTGAAGGAATAGAGTATGAGACAAAGAGGAGAGTTGGAATTCGTGACGAGTTATGAATTTGGCTTGGATAATCCTTCGGGAAAAGCTAAGGTTGTGCCTGAAAAGTTAAGTCGAAAGTTGTTATTCATGTCTGTTTTGATGGTCAGAGAATTGAAATGATTTGAGCAGTTCCGAGACTTGTGTCTGGTGTGTGAGATAACACAGTAGAGTGTGAGGTTGGAAATAATAAAGTGAACAGTGATTTTTGGTGAATAAGAGAAAGAGTTAGACTTTGGACGTGAAATTGGTAGTTTTGATGGTTACGAATAATCAGAGTGTGCAACAGAAGCGTGAAGTGGCATGATTCGTATTTGCGTGTGTGACTTGTAAGAGTTTGTAGGTTGAACATTGGGAACATGTAGGAGTGATGAGACCATTGGACATTTCAGAATGGAAGTGTTAAGTGAAAGGTTTAAATATTATTCAGGTACTAATATGTAGATGGTTGTTTTAGTTGTATGTTCGATTGAGGAATCATAGCATTGTTGTACTGATGTTGGGTGACAAGGATGTTGGTATCGTGGTTATGTAGAGGTTGTTGAATCGATGTTGTGTCATGGAACTTGTGTTCTTGTTGTGTTTCGGTTCAAGAGTGAACCTGTGTGTGTTCGTAACTTGGGTATTCCTTGAGTCGTGAGTTGGTCGTCAAGTGCATTGTATGGGCTTTGCATCTTGTCGTTGTAGTGGTCGTCGTGTCGTGTTGTTGTAGTAGTGGTTGCTAGCGGGGTGGTTTGTCAGTTGTGTTATTCGTGGGTGCCTTTTGTGGGCATGTTAGTTTGTTGGTCGGATGCGAGAGTCGTATCCGGAGTTGTTCGTCACAGTATATTTTCGAGGACGAAAATGTCTAAGTGGGGGAGAGTTGTAACGCCCCGATTTGTTTGATTGCATTTATTTATTTCATTTATGTGAATTTTGTGACATGTGTGAATTTATTGTATTTTACCTGCTAATTGAGTTAATTGGTTAATTTCCCTGATAGATAAAATATTTGTAATAAATTATAATTTCTTTTCAACTTTTATTTCCCAAAATATATTTCATCGGTATGTTTATGTTTTATCGCATTTTGAGAGCGTTTGGGAGATATTTGAGCCGAGGGGTATTTTGATCTTTTTGGGGTTAGATATTTTGAATAAATAGTAAGTGGAGAGAAAAAGAGAGAAAATATAGTAGAGAATGAGAAAGAGGAAGGAAACGTGGGAAAAGAGAAGAGAAGAAGAAAACATGGATTCATCATCTTCTTCAAACTCCTCTTCGATTAATCGGGTAAGGGTGAGAAGTTTCGATTATATTTCGATTGTATATGTATATGTATGTGTTGTTTGTGTTTGTTTGCTTGAAATATATACTTTTATTTATTGGTTGGATTGAAGAACAAATGTGTAGAATCGATGTTTTAACGGTTAGAATTTGGAATAGATTGTGTAGAATGGCCGAGTAATGTTTGTGTTTAATCGGGGATACTCGTTGGTATGATTTAGGGAGTTTTGGATTGAGTTATATGGTTTTGTGGGAGTTAGGGCAATAATGATGAAATGGTGAGAAATCGATGTTTTCACGGTTGGAATGGGGAATAAATTGCGTAGTATAGTCGGGTGATGATATGATTTACTCGGGTAAGCTTGTTGGTATATTTCCATAGGTGTTGATTGAGTTTTGGAGTGTGAATGTATTGATAACTTTATGTTTCAAAATATTTCAAAAATGGAAAATGTGTTGGATGGCTTTTTAATGGTGAAAATATTGTAGTATTTCAAATTCTAAGATCGCAGCATTTACGGAATCGAAATCGGAGGTCTGGAAGGCATTTAACGATCGAAAACTGAGTTTTTAGCAAAATCTGCGCATTTATGTGCTAACCCCCAGAATCATGCGCTAACCCCCAGCTTTATGTGCTGACCCGGCCAAAATTCCAAGCTTCATGTGCTGACCCCCAAGCTTCATGCGTCGGCGCATGGTCACCAATTTTCCAAAATGTCTGATTTTGTTTTCTTCATAACTTTTGAACCGTAAGTCCGTTTTGACCCCGTTCGAAGCGTTGGAAAGCTAATGAAAAGTTATTTCTATTAAATATGGATTTTAGGGTAAAAGATGATTTAATTAATTCGTGTTTTTGGAAAATAGTCGGGTTGTCGGGTTTTTATCGCGTACAATGTGTGCGATTGATGTGTTATCATGCTATATGCTTTTAATATGTAATGTGTAACTTGTGTGCCGTTATATGATGTGAATATACATGATGGAATGTTGTGATGATTGTTTGTGGCTTTATGGCAAATATGTGCATTGTTTGAATTAGACATCGATGCGGGATTAATGATGTTGTTGTGTGGTAAAATACATTGTTTGATTGAATATCAATGTATGTTGTTATGATGTGTTGTGGGTAGCCTTTGTGGTGTGAATCCCTTGTGGAAGTAATTGTGATGGCATGATTATTGTGGTTTGTGGTTTGTGGTGAAATGCATTATTTATGCGAAATTCAATGTATGTTGTGTGGTGGCCTTTATGGTTTGAAATGAATTGTTTGAATTGATTTGCAATGCATGAATGTGATGAGGTTGATTAATTCATATGGTTGAATTGTGAATGTATGGAATTGATGAGTTGAAATATATGCATGATTGTGGTTGCATATATGTGTGAAGATGCATGTGATGTCATGAGTCATTGTATGCCAAGCATCATGATATGCATTCTTGTGATGTCCTGAGGGACGGATTGATTCTTGAGGGAATCTGCTATAATATTGTGAGACTTAAAAATAAGAGGACCGAAAGCGATCAGATTGGATCGTGAGCCTTAATAATAAGAGGACCGAAAGCGATGGTTATAGACGATCGTGTGCCCATGTGGGGTGTGAGCGATCGGATCGTGAGCCTTATACAAAGAGGACCGAAAGCGATCCATAAACGTCGTGAGTCTTATACAAAGAGGACCGAGAGCGACGGGGAACATCGTTTTCCCAACGGGGTGTTACGTGAGTGATCCTCAGTAATGAGCGATGGTTCCAGCAAAGTTCCTGAGTGAACTAGTGATGAGAAATGTTGGAAGTCGGTACCGCATGGCATTTGCATAGAGTCGTTGTGTCGGTCTCTATGCATTTGCATAAATCATGGATTGATTATGTGTGAGAATTGTGAATGGATGCATTATGTGTGGAAAATCATGATTTGATTGATTATGTGTGGAAATTGTGCATTGAATTTGTGATATGTTGAGATTGTGATAGCATTGGTAATTTGATGTGCATATGTGATAAATGCATTGGTTGTGGGCAATATGTTTATACGTAGACATATGTTATGTGATGTGGTGATGTGATTCTTTATGTCATAACTTTGGTGTGTATTATGTGTGAATATGTGATTATGTCGGTATAATTGATATATGCTATATTTTGTGGTGATGTGGTGGTGTGGTTCCATATGTCATAATTGTGGTTGGATTATGTGTGATATGTTTTGTATTTGTGGCATGCTATATGTGTTAGTATGTGATGGTATGGGTGAGATGATTTATACATGTGTTTGAATTTGTGTTTGCATATTATTATGCAATCTTGATTTAGTTGTTATTTCTCACCCTTCTGCTGTTTTATAATGCTCTATAAGGCATTGCAGATTAGAGTTGCTGGAGGTCTTTTTGTGAAGATTAGTCCTCCGTTCTGTTGTCGGTCTTGGTGTCTGCTCTGATACGTAGCATGGGAGTCGGGGAACGATTATATATATATATATATATATATATATATATATATATATATATATATTTGTTGATTGTATTTTGTAGTACTTTTGCGTATATAGTTGATGTTCTAAAATGATTTATTTTGTAAAACAAGTCAGTTATGGATCTTTCCGCTTTATTCCATAATTGACCTTTCCCTTTATATGGAAAAAGTTTCCCCTTTGAGGGTATTCTATTTTATGCTATGTATCAAATTTATGAGCAGGGATTGTGTTTTATTTATTTAAATGTGGTATCCTTGTTTCTGTCGGAAAAATAAATTTTTAGTTACTCTGATTTATTTATGTATTATTTATTCGCGATGGGAATTGGGGTGTTACATTAGTGGTATCAGAGCAGGTCGGTCCGTCCGGCCAAGTTGTTGAGTCAGTTGGTGTGACAGTTGAATACTGTCATTGTTGTTTGTCTCTTAGTACGTGATATGTGTGTGGAACACTGTTAGTGCTTTCTGGTTTTTCTAATCCTTTGTTTTCAGGATTGAGTTTGATATAAGTGGGGGAGAAGTTGGAACTTCTCCAAGTTGCTTTGGTTGGGGAGCGTTGGCTCAGTGTACCGTTGGTTGCCAAAGTGTAAGTGTTGTTTGGACAGTATTGTTCCCGATTCCGGAGGGAATGCGGAGGTAAGGTTTATGTCAACTAAGGAGTTGTGCCTTAGGTAGTTTTGTACACATAATGCAAGAAACGCTATTATAGTTTGGTAAAGATGGTTTATGCCCCATCATGATTGTCGGCTGTCTATTGGCAAATTGAGGAACTGATCACCCTTAATCTCTTGTTGATAGTAGACGAAATTATGTTGGATGGAATAGACGTGTCTTTCCGGCTTTGATAGCGTGTGAAATGAGTTGTTTGGAATTTAAGGAAACGATTACGGATTGTTTTGATGAGTCGATGAAGATGCTAATATCGGAAGATGAAATGGATTAGAGGTTTTGGTATGTTGGTCCAGTTGGGAAGTCATTGGGAGAGAATGATTGGGTATCGTTAATGGTTGTTTTCAGAGAGTAGAGTGTGAACTCAAATTTGGCAAAGGCGAAGATTTGAGGTTTGGATCTGCTAAGTAAGTAGAAGAACTTTTAGGAAGTGAAACTCAGATGGAAGGAGCGGTTAAAAGAATTATTGGAAAAAGGGATTTGTGAGACCAAGTGTGTTGTCTTAGAGAGCTCCAGCTTTGTTAGTAACAAAAAGGAATGATGATTGAATGGAATAACAAGCATGATGGGTATGATGGTATTGGTATTGAGATTATGGAAAGCAAAACTTAGAGTTCTGGTGAGGTTTGGAGTCTTTGGAGTTTTAGAGCATTAATGGAAATCTTGAGAAAACCCTTATGTGCGGATGTAATATTGATATTAAGAGTTCCTTTTGGTGGGTTATTGATACTTGTTATGCTGGTTGGAACTGATTTGAGATGAAGATGGTGTTGAGATTTAGTGGCCGATTTGATTGTGTCATGAATTTGGATAAGTTTGTAGTGGTTTTGATTAAGGATATTTGGATCTGTTATAAACTTGGAGGAAGAACAAGTAGAGTGTTTGAGAATTGACTTGCAAGTGTTGAAAAGAGACAAAGTATTATGCTAAGTTATTCAAGTGAGAATTTTGGTTGAAAAGGTTAGTTCTCTTGGATATGTTATTTCTGAGATGGTATTTGTTGTGGATTCATCGGAAGTAGATGCAGTTCTACAATGAGAGGTTCCGAAGTTGATTAAGGAGATTAGAAACTTTTGGGCTCAGTTGGTTGTTACAGAAGGTTATGGAAGACTTTGCTAAGTTCGTACTTCTGTTATCTCAGTTGACTTGCAAAGGGTAAGTCGTTTGTTTTGGATGTTCATTGTGAGGAAAGTTTCAGAGAACTGATGTAGATGTTGTCTACGGCTCCAGTTTTAATTTTGTGTGATCTTGTTCAACCGTTTGTGAGGTATTAGGATGCGTCTTTGGTGAGTTTAGTCAGTGTGTTAATGCAAGAGGGTAAAGTCGTGGCTTATGTTTTACAACAATTGAGGATTTACAAAAGGATCTATACTATTTCGGATTTGGGATTGGTTGCCGTTGTAATGTGTTGGAATATTTGGAGGTATCATCTTTATGGTTCGAGGTTCGAAGGGTTTGGTAACCGCAAGAGTTTAGAGTACTTGTTTGGTCTGAAGGAATAGAGTATGAGACAAAGAGGAGAGTTGGAATTCGTGACGAGTTATGAATTTGGCTTGGATAATCCTTCGGGAAAAGCTAAGGTTGTGCCTGAAAAGTTAAGTCGAAAGTTGTTATGCATGTCTGTTTTGATGGTCAGAGAATTGAAATGATTTGAGCAGTTCCGAGACTTGTGTCTGGTGTGTGAGATAACACAGTAGAGTGTGAGGTTGGAAATAATAAAGTGAACAGTGATTTTTGGTGAATAAGAGAAAGAGTTAGACTTTGGACGTGAAATTGGTAGTTTTGATGGTTACGAATAATCAGAGTGTGCAACAGAAGCGTGAAGTGGCATGATTCGTATTTGCGTGTGTGACTTGTAAGAGTTTGTAGGTTGAACATTGGGAACATGTAGGAGTGATGAGACCATTGGACATTTCAGAATGGAAGTGTTAAGTGAAAGGTTTAAATATTATTCAGGTACTAATATGTAGATGGTTGTTTTAGTTGTATGTTCGATTGAGGAATCATAGCATTGTTGTACTGATGTTGGGTGACAAGGATGTTGGTATCGTGGTTATGTAGAGGTTGTTGAATCGATGTTGTGTCATGGAACTTGTGTTCTTGTTGTGTTTCGGTTCAAGAGTGAACCTGTGTGTGTTCGTAACTTGGGTATTCCTTGAGTCGTGAGTTGGTCGTCAAGTGCATTGTATGGGCTTTGCATCTTGTCGTTGTAGTGGTCGTCGTGTCGTGTTGTTGTAGTAGTGGTTGCTAGCGGGGTGGTTTGTCAGTTGTGTTATTCGTGGGTGCCTTTTGTGGGCATGTTAGTTTGTTGGTCGGATGCGAGAGTCGTATCCGGAGTTGTTCGTCACAGTATATTTTCGAGGACGAAAATGTCTAAGTGGGGGAGAGTTGTAACGCCCCGATTTGTTTGATTGCATTTATTTATTTCATTTATGTGAATTTTGTGACATGTGTGAATTTATTGTATTTTACCTGCTAATTGAGTTAATTGGTTAATTTCCCTGATAGATAAAATATTTGTAATAAATTATAATTTCTTTTCAACTTTTATTTCCCAAAATATATTTCATCGGTATGTTTATGTTTTATCGCATTTTGAGAGCGTTTGGGAGATATTTGAGCCGAGGGGTATTTTGATCTTTTTGGGGTTAGATATTTTGAATAAATAGTAAGTGGAGAGAAAAAGAGAGAAAATATAGTAGAGAATGAGAAAGAGGAAGGAAACGTGGGAAAAGAGAAGAGAAGAAGAAAACATGGATTCATCATCTTCTTCAAACTCCTCTTCGATTAATCGGGTAAGGGTGAGAAGTTTCGATTATATTTCGATTGTATATGTATATGTATGTGTTGTTTGTGTTTGTTTGCTTGAAATATATACTTTTATTTATTGGTTGGATTGAAGAACAAATGTGTAGAATCGATGTTTTAACGGTTAGAATTTGGAATAGATTGTGTAGAATGGCCGAGTAATGTTTGTGTTTAATCGGGGATACTCGTTGGTATGATTTAGGGAGTTTTGGATTGAGTTATATGGTTTTGTGGGAGTTAGGGCAATAATGATGAAATGGTGAGAAATCGATGTTTTCACGGTTGGAATGGGGAATAAATTGCGTAGTATAGTCGGGTGATGATATGATTTACTCGGGTAAGCTTGTTGGTATATTTCCATAGGTGTTGATTGAGTTTTGGAGTGTGAATGTATTGATAACTTTATGTTTCAAAATATTTCAAAAATGGAAAATGTGTTGGATGGCTTTTTAATGGTGAAAATATTGTAGTATTTCAAATTCTAAGATCGCAGCATTTACGGAATCGAAATCGGAGGTCTGGAAGGCATTTAACGATCGAAAACTGAGTTTTTAGCAAAATCTGCGCATTTATGTGCTAACCCCCAGAATCATGCGCTAACCCCCAGCTTTATGTGCTGACCCGGCCAAAATTCCAAGCTTCATGTGCTGACCCCCAAGCTTCATGCGTCGGCGCATGGTCACCAATTTTCCAAAATGTCTGATTTTGTTTTCTTCATAACTTTTGAACCGTAAGTCCGTTTTGACCCCGTTCGAAGCGTTGGAAAGCTAATGAAAAGTTATTTCTATTAAATATGGATTTTAGGGTAAAAGATGATTTAATTAATTCGTGTTTTTGGAAAATAGTCGGGTTGTCGGGTTTTTATCGCGTACAATGTGTGCGATTGATGTGTTATCATGCTATATGCTTTTAATATGTAACGTGTAGCTTGTGTGCTGTTATATGATGTGAATATACATGATGGAATGTTGTGATGATGGTTTGTGGCTTTATGGAAAATATGTGCATTGTTTGAATTAGACTTCGATGCGGGATTAATGATGTTGTTGTGTGGTAAAATACATTGTTTGATTGAATATCAATGTATGTTGTTATGATGTGTTGTGGGTAGCCTTTGTGGTGTGAATCCCTTGTGGAAGTAATTGTGATGGCATGATTGTTGTGGTTTGTGGTTTGTGGTGAAATGCATTGTTTATGTGAAATTCAATGTATGTTGTGTGGTGGCCTTTATGGTTTGAAATGCATTGTTTGAATTGATTTGCAATGCATGAATGTGATGAGGTTGATTAATTCATATGGTTGAATTGTGAATGTATGGAATTGATGAGTTGAAATATATGCATGATTGTGGTTGCATATATGTGTGAAGATGCATGTGATGTCATGAGTCATTGTATGCCAAGCATCATGATATGCATTCTTGTGATGTCCTGAGGGACGGATTGATTCCTGAGGGAATCTGCTATAACATCGTGAGCCTTAAAAATAAGAGGACCGAAAGCGATCTGATTGGATCGTGAGCCTTAAAAATAAGAGGACCGAAAGCGATGGTTATAGACGATCGTGTGCCCGTGTGGGGTGTGAGCGATCAGATCGTGAGCCTTATACAAAGAGGACCGAAAGTGATCCATAAACGTCGTGAGCCTTATACAAAGAGGACCGAAAGCGACGGGGAACATCGTTTTCCCGACGGGGTGTTACGTGAGTGATCCTCATTAACGAGCGATGGTTCCAGCAGAGTTCTTGAGTTAACTAGTGATGATAAATGTTGGAAGTCGGTACCGCATGGCATTTGCATAGAGTCATTGTGTCGGTCTCTGTGCATTTGCATAAATCATGGATTGATTATGTGTGAGAATTGTGAATGGATGCATTATGTGTGGAAAATCATGATTTGATTGATTATGTGTGTAAATTGTGCATTGAATTTGTGATATGTTGAGATTGTGATAGCATTGGTAATTTGATGTGCATACGTGATAAATGGATTGGTTGTGGACAATATGTTTATACGTAGACATATGTTATGTGATGTGGTGATGTGATTCTTTATGTCATAACTTTGGTGTGCATTATGTGTGAATATGTGATTATGTCGGTATAATTGATATATGCTATATTTTGTGGTGATGTGGTGGTGTGGTTCCATATGTCATAATTGTGGTTGGATTATGTGTGATATGTTTTGTATTTGTGGCATGCTATATGTGTTAGTATGTGATGGTATTGGTGAGATGATTTATACATGTGTTTGAATGTGTGTTTGCATATTATTATGCAATCTTGATTTAGTTGTTATTTCTCACCCTTCTGCTGTTTTATAATGCTCTATGAGGCATTGCAAATTAGAGTTGCTGGAGGTCTTTTTGTGAAGATTAGTCCTCCGTTCTGTTGTCGGTCTTGGTGTCTACTCTGATACGTAGCACGAGAGTCGGGGAACGATTATATATATATGTATACATTTGTTGATTGTATTTTGTAGTACTTTTACGTATATAGTTGATGTTCTAAAATGATTTATTTTGTAAAACAAGTCGGTTATGGATCTTTTCGCTTTATTCCATAATTGACCTTTCCCTTTATATGGAAAAATTTTCCCCTTTGAGGGTATTCTATTTTATGCTATGTATCAAATTTATGAGTAGGGATTGTGTTTTATTTATTTAAATGTGGCATCCTTTTTTCTGTCGGAAAAATAAATTTTTAGTTACTCTGATTTATTTATGTATTATTTATTCGCGATGGGAATTGGGGTGTTACAGCATCTGTCATACCCCAAATTTTGACCACTAAGATTTCCCATCCTTGTGCCAATCATCATCACAAAATGGAGATATTTTCATGTCTCATCAATCTCCTCAAGGAATTGTTAAGCATTCACTACTAACAAGAATTAGGGTTTCAAGCCCTCTTAAGGCACTTAGACAAGAGATTAATCAAGAAATGGCATGATCTTCAACTTGTCTAGCCTCTCAAACACCCAAAATGGATCAAGAGGACTCACACATCAAGAATCAAGCACAAGGTTGCAACATTCCAAGTGGACAAGCCTCAAGATCGCTAGTGTCACCAAATTAGGGGTTTGGTCGACTAGGGCCTCCAGGTGGAAATTTTTCTCTGGGAATGAGCCAATGCTTCAAAGAATAACCCAATATAGTACAAGGGACCTCATGGACCCAATCATCAAGTCCATTTTACCTCAGGGGATGCATCCACAAAAGAATCAGGAATTAGGGTTTCTTGACCTAATTCATCCCTAAGTTGACTTTTGGGACAAAACATGAGCCAAGACCTCAAAGCATGATTTGAGGGTCTCTAACACACTACATTTATCCATTTGCAATAATGGATTGATGCAAGAAGCTTGACTCCTAAGTTTCATTTTCATCAGGACCACAATTAGGGTTTCGAGGGAAAAGTCAACTGTACTTTTGACTTTTGATCGGGACATGATTCAATACACCCTATAACACCTATGGAACATATCCATTAGGTTTGATTTAGGTCAAGGACTTGATTTCAACAAGGATCACACAGTTTGGAATTCATCCGATAAAAAGTCAACTGTGCACAAAAGTCAAGTTTGACTTTTTGAGATTTTTCACAATTATGGTTCCTTGACCCTAAAATGATGTTAATGTGTGATTGGAATCATCATTCATCAAGAAAAATCAAAGAAAGTGAGGTAACTTGAAAAAGAGGTAACCATAAAAACTTAGAATTTTTCTAAGTTATGGAACAAAGTGGCTAGGGTACCAACTTTGCAAGGCCATATCTCCCGAACCCTAAGGCCTTTCTCTCCCATTCAAAGCTCAGAGGGAAGCCCTCAGTACACTCTACAAAAGCTTCAACTACATCTCATTCCAATTCCTCATGGATTTCAAGTTATGAATGGATCAAAATCACTAAAAGACATAAAAGTGCATTTTCCCAACACTTAGAAGAAATTCTGCTCAAGGAAGATTTCAAGTGAAACACCAAAACTTGGAGGGCTGTTTCACATAGTTTTAGGCTGAATCAATTCAAGATGTAAACATCAAAGTTGTTGTCCATATTGTCTACAATCCAAGGAAGTTATTGGCATGAAACAACTCAGCTTGTGCCAAGAGTTATGGCTGCTGTAAAACACCATGGTAAGGCTGTCATGAAAAACCAGTTTGCATGTTTTCTTGCTTTACACGATTTTTGAGTCAAGGCCTAGGATCACTATGCCACATTCATCCAATCTGATCCTAGTCCATCTGATATAACCTGCTAAACTGAGTCAAAAAGCCAAGGGATCTTCCAACTTGAGGTTAATGCATTTTGGCACATATGCCTTAAATTCCAAGGCATTTATGTGAAATAGTGTACTTTCAATAAAGCTACTCTACTCAGTCAAGATGCTCACTTAAAAAACAATTAAAACATCTAAAGAATATGGATTTGGTCAAGACACAGCCCTGCTCTTGGGAGAGGTTAGTTTGCCTTGAAATGAGAAGAAATGCCACCAAGCAAAAGCCATTAAATATGATCTGATCCAGCAGCCATTCAATATTCCTCCAAGACAAGAATTGATCCACTATAAATAGAGGTTCTAACTGATCATTCAAACTACACCAAAGCAGCTTACAACATTGCTTTCTCTCATTTCCTTCTTAAACTCCAAATTTCATTGTTCTTGAGAAAGCACTATCGGGTTTTGAGTTGGAAGCCAATGCAGCTCAAACCAATGATTCACACACATCACATATAACATTTTGAAGGTGTCTGAACACTCACCTCCCATCTGTAACATCAAAATCACCAAATGGCCACTCAATTGCACAAAACTCTTGACTTGCTGCAAAAGGAATCAGGTTGATCAATCCTGAGGTTTTCCAATCAACCTAAGCATTCAAACACATCCAATGAGGTACAAGGAAGCTATCCAAATTGTCAGAACTCATCTATAACACCTCCAAACTAGAATTCGATTCTCACTTGCAGAGGTAAAACTTGAACTCTCAAACTCAATGAATCATGCATCATAAACATGTTTTCTTGTTACCATTGTGTTTCTGAATGTTTGTAGATCATTTACCCTCAATCAATTGTTTTTTACAATTCGTGTATAGGATTTCATTGAGTTCAAGCCAATTTTAGGGTTCTTCAGGTTTTATCATGATATGTTTTGATTCAATTAATTTCAATAAAATTGGGTATTGCCATTGTGTTCCTAATCTGAAAACGCATGATTTTCATATTTGGATCGTGTGAAATGGTTGAGAGATGAATGAGATATGGGCCTTCACGTATCTGAGCTTGAGGTTGAAGATGGCCATGGCGCCATGCTTCAGAAATTGAACTTGTTTTACTATATAATTTCCACTTGCCCTATTATTCTTGAATTGGCACTGCGCCCCAGTGGTTGATCAACTGATTTGTGTGTATTAGCGAGCGAGAGGTCTGGGGTTCGAATCCCCCTCGCCCTAGACCTCTTTTTTTATCACTTGTCCTATTTAATTATTTTTTCATATTATTTTTGTTAATAACTTGAAAAATTAATTTCTCTCTCACTTTTAATTATTTTTTATTGGTTCTTTTTGCAAATAATCACAAAAATGTTAAAATATTTTATTCCACAAAAAAATCCAATTTATATTATTTATTTAATATAATTAGAATTTTTATAATTAATTTCATTTTAATTGTTTTTAAATATTTTTTAAATGAAATTCACACTTTGATCTTTCAAAATTAATTGGATTTTAAGCTTTCATATGATTAAAATTGATTTTCCAAAATACTTTCCAAAGTGTACAACTTGTTTTTGAATATAATTGATATTTCATCATTTATTATTTAAATTACCTTTGAAAAATACCATTTTAATTCAAAAATTAGGGTTTCTTTGATGTTCACCCTAACAAATCTTTTTCAAACACTCCTTGGGCCTCTAATAGAGTGTAAGTCCCACCCCTTTGTAAATAATAACTTTTTGGGCCTCACAAATTGTATAAGTCCCTCTTTATATTTTCAAAAGTTCGGTGCGATCGTCGCCTTTTTAACAAAATCAACTAGGCTTCTCCTTGAGCTATAAGACCCATCTTTGTTCATTTTCAAACTTTTTGGGCCTCTAATAGAGTGTCAGACCCAATCCCCTTTTAACCAAAACCATTTTGGGCCTCATATATTGTATAAGTCCCTCTGCGTTAAAAAAATCTCGGCACGATCGCCAGCTCAAAATCAAATCATCTGGGCCTACCCTTGTGTTGTAAGTCCCATTTCTTTTCTTTTAGAACAGCTTTTGGGCCTCTCCTTGAGTTGTAAGACCCAAACCTTATTGTACATAAACCTTTTTGGGCCTCAGTCGTTGTATAAGTCTCGGTACGATAATCAAAACAACGGTGCGATCACTGTTAAACCTTGGGCCTATCCTTGAGTATAAGCCCCACCAATCTTTTCAAAACAATTCCCTTTTGATTTAGATTCAATATACAATTTTTATCAAAACTTTATTTAATTTCTTTAAACAACTAACAATACATCATGAAAGCTTTCTCACCTGTAAGTTTTACCCGCTTTCATTTACTTGCTTTAATATATATATATATATATATCTGTATTATGGGAAGCTGCACACTATAAGTCTTCTTTCATTCTTTTAAATACATGTCAAATATATATAACTGTATTGTGGGAAACTGCACATGGTTCGTCTTCTTTCACACCCTTTTAAATACTTGTCATATATCAACTGTATATATACTAGTATAGTTATTTAGAGTTTTCTCCGGCAACTAGGTCTAGAACTAGGTAAAGCCATGTTGGTCACTCTTAAATACAGACAAAACTAGATCCCCAAACGATTTCCAGATACATCTTGTCTTCTCTTGGGCTTAAACAATATGGAACAAAGAGAAAGGCAGTATTCCTCGTGAACCTTTTCTCAGACTGTCACCCCTAGAAATTGTCAAAGAAATTCTACTTTAGCGAGCGAGTTTTGTTGGTGACGCGACCACCTTATAGCTGAAGTTTGGGTTTTCTTCTCGAGGAGAAAGGGTGCTACTTTCTGATTTCTTATTTATCCCATGAAGCTGGAAGGGAAAGGGAAGGTATCTAAAACTAACCTTGCACTCAAATGTTTAACTGAACAAACGCTTTAAGAGATTTGGGGAGTCGGGGTCAGGTTATACAATGGGTAGTTGTCAATTATCCTTCCTATATGTGGTTATCCACAGGATATTAGCTTTAGGTTTTGCTTTGTAATTGATAGTGTCTATCTGCTGATGGGTTGGGAAGGTTTCTTGGGAATGTGTGACAGGGAGAGTGAGTTTTGTTTTCTGTGGAAAATGATGATGATGGCTTAAGGTATGAAATCTAAAGTTTTGATTGATATGAAGGTACATGACCTAGGGTTTTTGATTGGTATGCTCACTAAGATTTCGCAATCTTATGCCTACGTATTCCCGTTTAAATGAAACAGGGAAATCAGAGCAATCGTAGTTCCTCCTATTCTAAGGGAGGAAAATGAGGTTTTGGTGTCTTGTTCAAAGCCCAAGATTGAAGCTAAAGGGGGTATTTGTGTCTTGTTTAAAGCCCAATATTGAAGCTAAAAGGGTATTGAGAGGGAATTTGTCACCTCTAAAGAGAAATTGTTGATTTTTGTGTGCCTTGATCAAAGCACAAGGTTGATGCTAAAAGGTTAATTGATTTGGCTAGGGGGTTTCTTTATACAAAGCCTAAGAGGAGGCTGGATAAGACCGACTCAACGAGAGAGTGTTTTTATCTGTCTTGTACAAAGCCCAAGATTGAGGCTAAAAAGAGATAGACTCTTTGGGGATATCATTATACAAAGCCTAAGAGGAGGCTAAAAAAGGGTTTTGACTCCGTCGGGGAGGTTTATATGTGTCTTGTGCAAAGCCCAAGATTGAGGCTGAAATGAGTTTGACTCTTGCTGGAGAGTATCATCTGTCTTGTACAAAGCCTAAGATTGAGGCTAAAACGGTAAATTTAACTGACTCTGGTGAGGATGTGTCTGGTACAAAGCCCAAGATTGAGGCTGCAATGAGTTTGACACTGCTTAAGGACATTATTCTTCAAAGCCTAAACGAAGGCTGGGAGAAAATGACCCGGCTGGGGAAGGTATCTGTCCCCAACTCTAGAGAGGGAGATTTATGTCTTGTACAAAGCCCAAGATTGAGGCTAAAAGGGTTATGACTCAATAAGAGAGTACTGAAAGGTGATTGACTCAACAAGAGAGACTGAAAAGGTGATTGACTCAACAAGAGAGTCTGAAAGTTGATTGACTCAACAAGAGAGTCTTTTATACTCAACAAGAGAGTGATTTTCTGTCTCGTACGAAGCCCGGGATTGAGGCAAAAAGGGTCTTGACTCAACAAGAGAGTCTGAAAAGGTTAGCTCCGTTGGGAGAATCATTTGTACAAAGCCCAAGAGGAGGTTGACTTCGCTGAGGAAGGATCATTATACAAAGCCTAAGAGGAGGCTATCTTTTGCCGGGGATAATTGAGATCCCCAGACAGGTCCAAGTGGGGAACCAACTCTTGCTGAGGGTTACAGAAGAGTTGAGATGTCAGATACCCTGAGGTTCTGATTTGAGATAGTGTTGACCCTGGTCGGGGAACTCTCATGAGAGAGGCTGGGTTTCTGCTGGAGATCGATCCAGAATGCCCGGGGTTTCTTCCTATGGTTGTAAGGAACTTGAGAATTTCTTTGATACTCAAGGGGATTAGACTGTCTAAGTCTGCTGGTGTGTAAGAGTTTTATCTTTTGTATGATGCCTTCAAGAGGAGGCAAAGGCATTAAGGGATGAGAATCAACCCTAAAGTGGCCTGAGGTCTGACATTGGAAAGACTGCTCTAGCAAAGGATGACTAAGTTCTGTCTTATACCTTTAAGAGGTCATCATGGTCCTTGTATTAAGCCCAAGAGAAGGCATGAGAACTTCTAAGAAGCATAAGGGTCCTTGTACAACGCCCAAGTGGAAGCGGGGATGCTTTTAGGAAGCCTGTGGGTCCCCAAACCAAGAGAAGTTCAAGAAATGCAATTCACAGAGAAGAGATCATTCCAGGAAAGTTTGAGGGTTTGGAAGAAACTCAAGAGATGCTATTCACAGAGAATAGATCAACTCCGGGGAGTAGAATTTCTTTGACAATTTCTAGGGGTGACAGTCTGAGAAAGGTTCACCGAGAATACTGCCATTCTCTTTGTTCCATATTGTTTAACCCCAAGAGAAGGGAAGACTGTATCTGGAAATCCTACGTGGATCTAGTTTTGTTTGTATTTAAGAGTGACCAACATGGCTTTACCTAGTTCTAGACCTAGTTGTCGGGGAAAACTCTGAATAACTATACTAGTATATATACAGTTGATATATGACAAGTATTTAAAAGGTATGAAAAAAGACTAACCATGCGCAACTTCCCACAATACAGTTATATATATATATATGACATATATTTAAAGGAATGAAAGAAGACTAACCATGCGCCGCTTCCCACAATACAATTATATATATATATATATATATATATATATATATATATATATATATATATATATATATATTAAAGCGAGTAAATGAAAGTTGTTAAAACTTACAGGTGAGCGAGCTTCCATGCTGTATTGTTAGTTGTTCAGAGAAATTAAAGAAAGTTTTGATAACAACTGTATATTTGAACCTAAATCAAAAGGGAGTTGTTTGTTAAAAATTGTTAGGGCTTATACTCAATGAGAGGCCCAAGGTTTGAACAGTGATTGTACTGTTGTTTTGAATATCGTATCGGGACTTATACAACGCCTGAGGCCCAAAAAAATTTTTGTACAAAGGGATGGGTCTTATAACTTAAAGAGAAGCCCAAAGGTTATTTAAAAAAAAGAAATGGGACTTACAACACGAGGGTAGGCCTAGATGATTTTCTGTTTGAAAATGGCGATCGCGCCGAGATTTTTTTAATGCAGAGGGACTTATACAATATCTGAGGCCCAAATGGTTTTTTATTTTCAAAGGGTTGGGTCTTACACTCTCTCAAGAGGCCCAAAAGTGTTTTTAAGAAAAGGAATGGGACTTATAGCTTGAGTAGAAGCCCAAGGTTATTCGTTTGAAAAATGGCGATCGCACCGAGGTTTGAAAACACAGTGGGTCTTATACGATGACCGAGGCCCAAAAAGTTTTGGTTTTCTAAAGGGGTTGGGTCTTACACTCTATTAGAGGCCCAAGAGTGTTTGAAAAAGATTTGTTGGGGTGAAAATCAAAGAAACCCTAATTTCATTTTCTTTTAAAAGTAATCCTTTTAAAAATGAATAAAATGACAAAAATACTAAATAAGTCTAAATAAACTACTTGTGATTTTTGGTTAAGGTTTGAAAAATGAGGTTTTAATCACAAGATGATTTAGAACTCATTTGATTTTGATTTTCAAGATGAATATTCATTTTTAAAAGGTTTAAAAACAATAAAAATGAATTTATTTACAAAAATACCAACTATATTAAATAAAAAATATAAATTTGATTTTTTGTGGAAAAATATTTCAACATTTTTGTGATTTTTTTCAAAAAGAACCAATCAAAAATAATTAAAATTGAGAGAGTTATTAATTTTCCAAATCATTTAAAAATAACATGAAAAATAATAAAAAGTGGAAAAAGTGATAAAAGAGAGGATCTGGGGCGAGGGGGATTCAAACCCCAGACCTCTAGGGTGCAGCGCGCGCCCTCTACCACTGGGGTAGTGATACATCCATGTATCAACACCACCCCATGAATATATGAGGCATGCCTTGTTTTTGGCCTGGCCAAGGCAAGGTTTTGGCAAAAAACGTGAAGCTTGTAACTTTCTCATTTCTCCATGGATTGGGACAAAATTTAGGTCTATCCTGCCTAGAATTTCACAAGGAATCCAATGGTGGTGGTGATTTTTTCAGATGAGGCTCCTATTTCAAAACCCGATAGTGTTCTTGAAATAGGCCTATAATTGCATTTTCTATGCTACCTCTTGTTACAGGCATGAATTACATGATGAATTGGTTCAAACACAACATATATAACATGCATGAGATGTGCATGATCAGTGGACTTCAAAGCAATGCATATTTCTAAGAGTTCAAGTTGTGATGCTTACCTATTTATGAGCTTTTTGGGCTATCTGCCAAGTTTCTTGTGCCAGAAACAATTTGATGCTTTGGACACCCTCAAATGATCCCTTAGAAGCTTTTAGAATGGTTGGAACCAACTAGAATCCTCAGGAACAAGTTTGAGCTCTTTCTTGCAAAAAGGGCAAAAGTGACCAATATGGCAACTCTCTCAAATGGTGTTCCAGATGTGGGGAACTGTAGCGCGATTTTTGTGGTTTCGAATCACTATCGCTTTGGTACTACAGTTCGATTCATTTTTTATCCTGTGAAGCTGATTAAGGAAGGGAAATAGATGTCTCCAATTAACCCTGCTTGCATACTGAGGTTAAACAGTCAAAACTGTTGGTTTACAGATGCTATCAAAAGGGGGGTTGTATTAGGTTATTTCGTTTAAGAGCGGAGTGTCGTAAGTGTATAGGAGGATTTTGGTAAGGTACTAGGTCTGATGCTTTTTGATTGATGTATGGAGGTACTGGATTTTGAGTTTTTTTATTAGTATGCTCGCTAAGATTTCGCAATCTTATGCCTACGAATTCCCGTTTAACGAAACAAGGAAATCAGAGCGATCGTAGTTCCTCCTATTCTATGGGAGGAAAGGGATGTTTTTGGTGTCTTGTTCAAAGCCCAAGATTGAAGCAAAAGGTGATTTGTATCTTGTTCAAAGCCCAAGATGTGAAGCTAAAGGGTTTGACTGAGGGAATTTGTCATCTCTAAAGAGGAATTGTTGATGTTTGTATGCTGTGAGCAAAGCACAAATTTGATGCTAAAAGGTTGATTGACTCAACCGGGGATTTCTTTATACAAAGCCTAAGAGGAGGCTAGAAGTTTGACTTTTCCGGGGAAAATGTTCTGTCTGTCTTGTACAAAGCCCAAGATTGAGGCTAAAAGGGATTTTGACTCCGTTGGGGAGAATGTATCTTGTACAAAGCCCAAGATGGAGGCTGAAATGGTTTGACTCAACAAGAAAGTACTTTTATCTGTCCTGTATAAAGCCCAAGACAGAGGCTAAAAAAGGTTGACTCAACAAGACAGTCTTGAACAGGTGATTGACTCAACAAGAAAGTCTGAAGGTTGATTGACTCAACAAGAGAGTCTTTTATACTCAACAAGAGAGTGATTTGATGTCTCGTACGAAGCCTGAGATTGAGGCTAAAAGGAGATTGACTCAACAAGAGAGTCTTTTATACTTAACAAGAGAGTGTTTTTATATGTCTTGTACAAAGCCCAAGACGGAGGCTAAAAGTGGTTGACTCAACAAGAGAGTCTGAAAAGGTTAGCTCCGCTGGGGAGAATCATTTGTACAGAGCCCAAGAGGAGGCTGACTTACTGCTGAGGATTATTAGGATCCTGAAGCGGGTCCAAGTATGGGGAACTCTCATGAGAGAGACTGGGTTTCTACTGGAGATTGATCCAGAGTGATCAGTGTTTTTTCCTATGTTTGAAAGGAACTTGAGAATGTCTTTGAGACTCAAGAGTTTTAGACTGTCCAAGTCTAGAGTTTTATCTTTTGTACAATGCCCAAGAGGAGGCACGGGCATTAAAGGATGAGTATCAACCCTACAAGGGCCGGAGTTTTAACGCGGGAATGACTGCTCTAGCAAAGGATGACTAAGTTCTGTCTTATACCTTTAAGAGGTCGCCATGGTCCTTGTATTAAGCCCAAAAGAAGGCATGAGAACTTTTAAGAAGCCGAAGGGTCCTTGTACAATGCCCAAGAGGAGGCGGAGATACTTTTAGGAAGCCTGTGGGTCCCCAAACCAAGAGAAGTTCAAGAAATGCAATTCACAGAGAAGAGATCATTCCAAGAAAGTTCGAGAATTTGGAAGAAACTCAAGAGATGCCATTCACAGAGAAAAGATCATATCTGGGGAGTTAGAGTTTCTTTGACAATTTCTAAGGTTGACAGTCTGAGAAAAGGTACACTGAGAATACTGCCTTTCTCATTGTTCAATATTGTTTAACCCCAAGAGGAGGGAAGACTGTATCTGGAATCCTACGAGGGATCTAGTTCTGTTTGTATTCGAGAGTGGCCAACAGGCTTTACCTAGTTCTAGACGTAGTTGTTGGGAAAAACTCAAATAACTATACTAGTATTACACAGTGGATATGTGACAAGTATATAAAAGGATGTGAAAGAAGACTTACAGTGAAACAGCCCCACAATACAGTTATATACATATGAAAGCGGTAAATGAAAGCGGATAAACACTTACCCGTTGTAGAGCTTCCATGCTGTTTTGTTAGTTGTTCAACATTAAAGAAAGTTTTGATAACAACATATATTTGAATTCAAAATCAAAGGAGAAAGTGCTTTAAAAAGATTGTTGGGGCTTACAGCTCAAGAAGAGGCCCAACTTTTAACGATGATCGCATCGTTGTCTTAAAGATCGTATCGGGACTTATACAACGACTGAGGCCCAAAAAGTTTTTATGTACAAGGGAATGGGTCTTACACTCTATTAGAGGCCCAAAGATTTATTTTTGTACAAGAGATGTGACTTACAACTCAAGGAGAAGCCCAGGGTTATTTGTTGAAAAGGCGACGATCGCGCCGAACGTTTGAAAATATACAGAGGGACTTATACAATATGTGAGGCCCAAAAAGGTACTATTTACAAAGGGGTTAGGTCTTACACTCTATTAGAGGCCCAAAGAAATTTAAAGAAAAGATATGGGGCTTATAACACGAGGGTAGGCCCAGATGATTTGATTTTTAAACTGGCGATCGTGCCGAGATTTTTCTTTTAACGCAGAGGGACTTATACAATATTTGAGGCCCAAAATTGTTTTGGTTAAAAGGGGATTGGGTCTTACACTCTATTAGAGGCCTAAATATTTTAAAAATGAATAAAGATGGGTCTTATAGCTCAAGGAGAAGCCCAAAGATTTTTGTTAAAAAGGCGACGATCATGCTGAACTTTTTGACGGTATCGGGACTTATACAATACATTGAGGCCCAAATTATTTTGGTTTTCAAGAGGGGTTGGGTCTTACACTCTATTAGAGGCCCAAAGATTGTTTGAAAATGATTGATGAGGGTTGAATTAATCAAACCCCTAGTTTTGTTTGAAAAATGAATTAATTTTGTTAAAAAATTAATAAAAAGTATTGAAAACATGTGAAAAATGAGTGGTGATCTTGGATCAATGTTTCAAAAATCATGTTTATATCCACAAAATGATTGGAAACCAATTAAATTTGGAAAATCAAGGAGGAAAATTTTTTTTAAATGTAAAAAACAAATAAAAGATTAATTCTTTGCAAAAATATCAAGTATATGAAATAAATAATATTTTTGGGAATTTTTGGCAAAATAGAATATGCTAACATTTTTGTGAATTATTAAAAAATAGAATCAACTCAAAATCATTAAAACTCAAAGAGAAATTAATTTTTGAATCAATTAAATAAAATCACAAAATTCAAATATTCAAATTTGTGAAAAAGGAGCCAAGAACATGGGTCAAGAACACGCGCGAAGGGAGTTTTGCTCAGATTTGCATTTTCTATCCAATCTCACTGAATACTTGATGAAATCATACAATCCACATATCAATCTGCTCGTTTTCACCTCACGATCATGTCTATGGTCTTTAATTTCGTTTATTTTAAGCATGGAATAAGAAATCAAGACAAAACCTCAAGAACCCTAAAATTTGCATGAAGGCTGAGAATTTTGATACAGGATTCAAACAAAGAAATTAATTAAGGGGAAACATTCTATGCATAATTATGAACATTTGGCAAAAGTATTGTGCGAGGAAATATGCATAGATTAAGAGATGACCAAGTTTAGGCTTACTTGAAGGTCGTGACAGCAAGTGCAATTTGATTTTTGAGTTGGAGGTGTTACACATGAGTTGTGATGATCTGAACAGCTTCCTTACACCATATGGAGTGTGTTTGAATGCTTGGACTTGATTGGAAATGGCTGGATCACTTCATGGCATCTCAACTGCAACTTGGTTAAAACCTTGAGCAATTGCCTGGTGATTTTGTGAAATTGGTGTTCCAGATGTGGTTTAAGTGTTTAGATCACTTCTATATGATGTTTATGAGGTGTGTGTGTGTGTGATTGGTTTGGTTGGAATGACTCTCAAACTCAAAACCCGATAGTGACTTGCTTTGGAAGGCAATTTTGGAGTGAAAGAAGAGATTTTGAGGAAAGCATCAGTTTGATGGCTTTGGTGTACTTAAGCTGAGCACAAATGAGCTCTATTTATAGTAGAGCAAGTTTGCTTTGCAAGAAATAGTGAATGGCAACTGCAGCAGATCATTGTCCAATTGCATCACTTTGGAATATTAAGTCTCCTCAAGCCATTGACCAGAGGTTAGAGCACATGCCTTTGGTTCCCTAGTTCAGAGATCATCCTTGACTCATTCAGTTGTAAAAGGCTCAGTTCATGCCACCTTCGTGCATCCATTGAATGCTCCAAAACAAAATTGGAGTCTTGTCCCCTTTTTAGGCATTTCTAGGTTTGGCATGCTACTTTTGGTTCCAAAGACTTGGGAGGCTTATGGATCAGTGTTTGTTTCTCCTTGATCTCCCCCTGAGGTGTTCAGATGGATAAACTTGTTTGTCATTTGCACAATTTGATCAAATCGAGCAAAATGCACAAATCTGCCTTGTCATGACAGTTGCAGCAAGGCATATTTCCATTGTCATAACTCATAGCTCAAATGGGATTTGATGGAGTTCTTGGCCATTTTGGAAAGCTCTCATATGATACAACATGTGGGTGATCATAGTTTGTCTTGACACTTTTTGGACCTAAGTGAAAAATGCACTTACATTTTGAAAAAAGTGAAACAGATTCTGACTTAGTGAAAATTTCACTAAGTGTTGGAAAAAGTGGCATTTTCATGTTTTTGTCATTTTGGTCACTCCATAACTAAAAATCCATGAAGAATTGGAGTGAGGTGTAGTTGACACTTTTAAAGTATGCCATGAGAGCTAAAAATCCATCTCTGGATCATCCAAAATGGTTGCTTGAATCTCAAGTTATGATCCTTGGAAGTGGGTACCTTAGCCACTTTGTTCCATAACTTTGAAAATTTCTAAGTTTTTTATGGTTACCCCTTTTACAAGTTATCCCCACTTTCTTTGATTTTTCTTGATGAATGATGATTCTAATCACACATTAACATCATTTTAGGGTTAGGGAACCATAATAGATCAAAAAATCAAAAAGTCAAACTTTGACTTTTGGGCACATTTGACTTTTTATCAGATGAATTCCAAACTGTGCGATCCTCTATGAAATCAAGTCCTTGACCTAAATAAAACTTGATGGATTGATTTTATAGGTGTTATAGGGTGTATTGAATCATGTCCCAAGGTTTGGGAGCATGTCCTGGTCAAAAGTCAAAGGCACAGTTGACTTTTTCCGAGAAACCCTAACTGTGGTTCTGATGAACTTGAAACTTGTGAATCAAGCTTCTTGGATCAATCCATTGTTGCAAATGAATCAATGTAGTGTATTAGGGTCCCTAAAATCATGTCTTGAGGTCTTGGCTCAGGTTTTGTCCCAAAAGTCAACTTTGGGGTGAATTAGGTCAAGAAACCCTAATTCCTAATTTTTTTATGAATGCATCCCCTAAGGCTAAATTGACTTAATGATTGGGTTTATGAGGTCCCTTAGAGTGTTTTGGCTTATGCTTTGAAGCATTGGCTCATGCCCAGAGGAAAATTTCCATCTGGAGGCCCTGGTCGACCAAAACCCTAATTTGGTGACACTGGTGATCTTGAGGCTTGATCTACTTGGAATGTTGCAACCTTGTGCTTGATTCTTGATGTAGGAGTCCTTTTGATCCATTGTGGATGTTTGAGAGGCTAGACAAATTGAATATCATGTCATTTCTTGATTGATCCTTTGTCTAAGAGCTCTGAGGGGGCTTGAAACCCTAAGTTTGATTGTAGTAGATGCTCACCCATCTTTGGAGAGACTAATGAGGTATGATGGTCCATCCATATTGTGATGATGATTTTCAAAATGATGGGAAATATTACTGGTCAAAATTTGGGGTATGACAGGAAACATTTGGGACAGTTCAAGGATGATATTTGGAGTGTGTTTGAGGTCTAATCTGGCTTTGAAAGTGACTGAATCAAGACATGGCTTGAAAAATGCAAAAAATTCCAATTTTGAGGTTTTGAGAGGGGAATTTGTGATTTTGGTGTTACAAGTCACTTATGAGAGTTTGGACAGCTTAGATATGACATATTGGATGTGTTTGGATCATGAGTTGTGGTGGAAATGCTCTCTAACTAAAAAACTTAGAGTTACCTAGCAAAAGAAGGCATTTTTTCCTAGAGAAAGAGATTTTGAGGAAAGCAAGTGTTGTAGTGCTTTGGTGTACTTAAACTGAGCACAAATTAGCTCTATTTATAGTAGAGCAAGTTTGTTTTGTAAGCAATAGTGAATGGTGGCTGCAGCAGGCCTTTGGCCAATTGGATCATTTTGGAATCTCAAGTCTCCTCTAGCCATTCACTAGAGGTTAGAGCACATGCCTATGGTTCTTTGGTTCAGAGCTTATCCTTGACTCATTCAATTGGAATAGGCTCAGTTCATGCCACCTTGGTGCATCCATTGAATACTTGGAAACAAAATTGGAGTCTTGGCCTCTTTTAGGCTTTTTAGGGTTTGACATGCTACTTGGGGAATCTTGGACTTGGGAGGCTGATGAATCAGTGCTTGTCCCTTGGTTTTTTCCCCTTGAAGTGTGAAGATGGATAAGCATGCTTGGAGTTGCACAATTTGAGCAAATCGAGCCTTTATGCACAAATCTGCCTTGCCAAGACAGTTTACAGCAAGCCATGTTGCAGATGTCATAACTCCTAGCTCAGGTGGGGTTTGATGGAGTTCTTGGGCATTTTGAAAAGCCCTTATGTGACACAACACATGTGTGATCATAGTTTGTCTTGAAAATTTTTGGATCCAAGTGAAAATTTATGTGACACACTTGATGGACATGTTCCATAGGTGTTATAGGGTGTATTGGGTCATGTACCAAGGTTTGGGAGCATGTTCAGGTCAAAAGTCAAAGGTTCAGTTGACTTTTTCCCCGAAACCCTAATTGTGGTCCTGATGAGATTGAAACTTGTGAGTTAAGCTTCTTGGATAAATCCATTGTTGCAAATGGATCAATGTAGTGTATTGGAGACCCTCAAACCATGTCTTGAGGTCTTGGCTCCTGTTTTGTCCCAAAAGTCAACTTAGGGGTGAATTAGGTCAAGAAACCCTAATTCCTGATTCTTTTGGTGAATTCATCCCCTGAGGTTAAATTGACTTGATGATTGGGTTTATGAGGCCCCTTAGACTATCTAGGGATATGCTTTGAAGCATTGGCTCATGCCCAGAGGAAAAATTCCATCTGGAGGCCTCAGTCGACCAAAACCCTAATTTGGTGACACTGGCGATCTTGAGAGGCTTGATCCACTTGGAATACTGCAACTTTGTGCTTGATTCCTGATGTGGGAGTCCTCTTAATCATTTATGAATGTTTGAGAGGTTAGACAAGTTGAAGATCATGTCATTCCTTGATTGATCCTTTGTCTAAGCTTTAAGAGGGCTTAAAACCCTAATGCATAATTATAGTGAATGCTCAACAATCCTTGAGGAGACTGATTGAGGTATGAAGGTACATCCATATTGTGATGATGATTTTCACAATGATGGGAAATCTTAGTGGTCTAAATTTAGGGTATGACATCTACTCCCCAGAGTTGATCTATTCTCGTTGAATAGCATCTCTTGAGTTTCTTCAAATCACAGAACTTTCACTAAATGATCTATTCTCGGTGGATAGTATTTCTTGAACTTTTCTTGGTTTGAGACCCACGGGCTTCCTACAAGCATCCCCGCCTCCTCTTGGGCTTTGTACAAGGACCCTCTGGCTTCTTAGAAGTTCTCATGCCTTCTCTTGGGCTTAATACAAGGACCCTGACGACCTCTTAAAGGTATAAGACAGAACTTAGTCATCCTTTGCTAGAGCAGTCTTTCTAGTGTCAAATATCGGATTTTAGGGTTTATCCTCATCCCTTAATACTCGTGCCTCCTCTTGGGCATCATACAAAAGACAAAACTCTTCCACACCAGTAGACTTGGACAGTCTAATCCCTTTGAGTCTCAAAGACATTCTCAAGTTCCCTACAAATATAGGAAGAAACCCCGGGTTCTCTAGATCAATCTCCAGTAGAAACCCAGCATCTCTCTTGAGAGTTCCCTAACCAGGGCCAGCTTATTCCAAATCAGAAGCTCAAGGTCTCTGATATCTCAACCCTTCTGTAATCCTCAGCAATAGTTGATTCCCCATTTGGACCTGCCTCGGGATCTTAACAATCCCCGACAAAAGTTATCTTCCTCTTAGACTTTGTAAAATGATCTTTCCTCAGCACAGTCAGCCTCCTCTTTGGCTTTGTACAAAGATTCTCCCCAGCGGAGCCAACCTTTTCAGACTCTCTTGTTGAGTCCATCACTTTTCTAGACTCTCTTGTGGAGTCACTCACTTTTTCAGATTCTCTTGTTGAGTCAATCACCTTTTCAGACTCTCTTGTTGAGTCAACCTTTTATCCCCAATCTCGGGCTTTGTACGAGATAGATAAAAGCACTCTCTTGTTGAGTCAATCACCTTTTTAGACTCTCTCGTTGAGTCAACCCTTTTTAGCCTCAATCTTGGGCTTTGTACAAGACAAATAAAAACACTCTCTTGTTGAGTCAGATCCTTTCAGCCTCAATCTCGGGCTTTGTACAAGACATAAATCTCCCTCTCTTGAGCTTGGGACATATATCTTCCCTAGCAGAGTCACTTCCTCCCAGCCTTCTTCTGGGCTTTGAGGAATGATTTTTCCCAAGAAGAGTCAAAACTCATTTCAGCCTCAATCTTGGGCTTTGTACAAGACACATAAAAATATCCTCACCAGAGTCAGTTAAATTTCTCATTTCAGCCTCAATCTTGGGCTTTGTACAAGACAGATAATACTCTCCAGCAAGAGTCAAACTCGTTTCAGCCTCAATCTTGGGCTTTGTACGAGATACATACAAATCTCCCCGACGGAGTCAAAATCCCTTTTAGCCTCAATGTTGGGCTTTTTACAAGACAGATAGAACATTTCCCCCCAAAAAGTCAAACTTCTAGCCTCCTCTTAGGCTTTGTATAATGATATCCCCAAAGAGTCAGTCTCTTTTTTGCCTCAATCTTGGGCTTTGTACAAGATACCAATATATACACTCTCTTGTTGAATCGGTCTTATCCAGCCTCCTCTTAGGCTTTGTATAAAGAAATCCCCTAGCGGAGTCAATCAACCTCTTAGCTTCAACCTTGGGCTTTGATCAAGGCACGTAAAAATCAACAATCCCTCTTTGGAGATGACAAGTTCTCTCTCAGTCAATCCTTTTAGCTTCAATCTTGGGCTTTGAACAAGACACAAATAAAATTTTTAGCTTCAATCTTGGGCTTTGAACTAGACACCAAAACATCTTTTTCCTCCCTTAGAATAGGGGGAACTACGATTGCTCTGATTTCCCTGTTTCGTTTAAACGGGAATACGTAGGCATAAGATTGGGAAATCTTAGCGAGCATACTAATCAAAAACCCTAGGTCCAATACATTCATATCAATCAAAACTTAGGTCTAATACCTTACCAAAAACGTCGAGAACACCCGAACATCAACATCAACTCACTCACTCATACTTCCCAAGAAACTTTCCCAACCCATTAACATATAAACACCATCAATTACAAAGCGAAACCTAAAGCTAATATCCTGTGGATAACCACATATAGGATGGGTAATTGACAACTCCCCATTGTATAACCTGACCCCGGACCCCCAATCTCTTTTAAGCGTTTGTTCGGTTAAATATTCGCGTGCAAGGTTAGTTTTAGATAGCTTTCCTTTCCCTTTCAGATTCATGGGAAAAATAAGAAATCAGAAAGTGGCACCCCCTCCTACCATTGCAGTGAGGAAAACCCAGCGATAAGGTGGTCGCGTCAACAACAAAAATCGCTCACTACAGTATACAGAAGACTTGGGTCAAATGAGTCAGCCCAACGACGCTTATCAACTAAGCATCATTGAAAAGAATACATAGATCCCCACCATGTCATGGGATCATTACTCAGGGCATTCTGAAAATAGCCAGTACGACGATGAATTTGCAAAGACTGCAGGACTAGAGTTCATCAACAATGCTTTTCCTGAGGTCAACGACATCGAGAAGGATGACTCCTCCAGTTCCACAGAAGTGTGGGACACATTAGGACAACCGAGTGGCAAGTACGACTTCCTGGTCAAGTACACCGCTCCTAAAAGCTCTCGTATCAAGCTCGACGACATCCAGCCAACTGGATGGGGAGATCCACCTGAGAGTGCAAACACTGTGCAAGATACAACAGAAGAATCCTCCTACGACAACTCTGCCTGGGGACAGATTCTAACGATCCTGCTCCACCAGAAATCAGCGTTATTTCTGAAGACAACCCAAGAAGGAAGGTACCAGGCTTTGTGATTCACCGAGGAGTTTCGCCGCCAATGGGTTGCTGTCGATGTCCCAAAAATCGTCCATAAGTCTAAGTAATTGTCGTCTTTGTTTTAACCTTTCACCCTGCCCAGGTGAAACAGATGTTTTGATAGGGCTCACTTTCTGTAAATGTCTCTCTTCGCTTTGCCCAAGGCGACAAAGTTTTGTTTTATAGGGCTGTAGCTTCCAGAATGGACAAGATCATAAATAAAATAACGTCGTTCTGTAATTTCCGCATTTATTGTTGTTTTCTCTTTTCGCTTTTTCAGAAAATGGTAATCCTAAAAACAACTCAAATAATAAAAAAAAGCATTTTTTAGAAAATACATTGCACACACTCTTGCATTCTCTCTATCTCTTCTAAAATCAATCATCACGTCATGCAGATTGCTTGTTTTAAATCCCATTGAAACATACAATCCAATTCCTTCTCCCAACTTTGAATTCCCGGTATTTAAGGCTGAAGAAGAAAATGAAGAAGAAATTCCAAAAGAGATCTCCTGATTACTCAGACAAGAGGAAAGGTCCATCGAACCTCACAAAGAGCCGTTGGAATTAGTCAACTTAGGTTCAAAAGAAGAGAGAAAAGAAGTCAAGATTGGGGTACTGCTCATTCCAACTGTCAAAGAAGGTTTGATAAAGCTTCTCAACGGATTTCCCGATGTATTCGCTTGGTCCTATCAGGATATGTCAGGGTTGGATACCACCATCATGGAACATCATCTACCATTAAGATTAGAATGTCCGCCGGTAAAACAAATACTAAGACGGACTCATCCAGAAATGGCCCTCAAAATCAAAGAGGAAGTACAAAAACAAATTAACGCGGGTTTCCTCGCCACATCAGAATATCCTCAATGGTTAGCTAACATAGTACCAGTTCCGAAAAAGGACGGAAAAGTCAGAATATGTGTAGACTACAGGGATCTAAATAAGGCCAGTCCAAAGGACGACTTTCCTTTACCGCACATTGACATACTGGTAGACAATACAACAAAGTTTAAAGTATTCTCCTTCATGGATGGATTCTCGGGCTATAATCAGATAAAAATGGCGCCGAAAGACATGGAGAAAACTTCATTCATCACCCCATGGGGCACCTTTTGTTACAAAGTAATGCCGTTCGGCTTGAAGAACGTTGGAGCAACCTATCAAAGGGCCATGACTACTCTGTTTCATGACATGATACACAAAGAAATAGAAGTATACGTCGATGAAATGATTTCCAAATCTAAGACAGAAGAGGAACATGTGACCCACCTGTCAAAGCTATTCGAACGTTTGAGGAAGTACAAACTCCGCTTGAATCCCAACAAGTGCACAGTCGGTGTCCGTTCGGGGAAATTGCTAGGGTTCATCGTTAGCCAGAAAGGAATTGAGGTTGATCCTGGCAAGGTCAAGGCCATTCAAGAAATGCCTTCTCCAAAGACTGAGAAATAAGTCAGAGGATTTTTGGGACGTATGAATTACATTTCCAGATTCATATCTCTCATGACCGTGACATGCGCGCTGATATTCAAACTACTCAAAAAGATACAATAATTTCTCAATAATTCCAAGGGCAAATGGACTTCGAATCATGAAGGCCCCTATGTGGTCAAGAAATCCTTCTCAGGCGGTGCCTTGAGACTCGCAACCATGGATGGAGAGGAATTTTCCTAACCCACAAATGTTGATGTAGTCAAGAAATACTTTGTCTAAATAAAAAAAAAATAACGTCTCGGTGGATTGAAAACCCGAAAGGGAGGTCCAGGCGAAAATTAGAGACATAATCAAAAATCATCCCGGTGGATTGGAAACCTCAAAGTACAATCCAGACAAAAGCTAGGGATTCATGGAAAGTAACTACGCCCAACAAAGAGGCAAATCCCCCACTAATAGCAGTAATGGCATCCATCAGGAAAACTCCAGTAAAGGTCATCTTTGACGGAAGCTCAGGATGTCCAGAATTCAAAGTTGGTAGAAGGATAACGGTCGTTATGTTTCAATGTAGCCCTTTTCCCTTAAAATTACCATTTTCTAAACTTTGTAATACTCTATGGGATCACGCGCTTGGCTTATTTCCATCCTATCAATAAAATTTGAGCCCTAGTGCTTTTGTTTGCAATTCTTATTTGTTTTAGCTTTACAAAACAATATTTTAACATGATCAACGATTCTTGAAAAAAAAATGAATTTACTTGTCAAATTTTTTTTTTCTGCTTTTAAAATAAAGATGGCAATTCTTTTGACTGCTGAACATCGAAAGAACATCGATCGCTACTCCAAAGGCGGTTAAGCTTCAAAGTGCAGAATCAAAGTACTCCTTCTAAACCAGTACGCATGAATGAAGGATCACCTATGTCAGATGCGAACATTCCATCTGACTTCCCCGTCAGAGTTCTTACCTCCTAAGCCCGACCAGCGTGGTTCCCCGCAGGAACTATTCTCTCCTAGGCAAGGCAGAATTGCTATTTTGGACCAAATGGTACTTTTCATCCCCCGCCGTGATAAACATACATACATCATGCATTATTGATTCAAATTCATAATCATGTTGCATTACAGTCACTCTAGTCGGTCTTACCCCCTAGTGTTAAAGTACTCTTGTCAATCGAGTTATCAGTTCTTTCCTCCTCAGAAAGCGAATCATCTAAGTAATCCCTTCCTGGTTTGTTTTTGGATTGGAGCCGGTCCTCGACCACTTTGATAACTTGAACCTCTGAAAAACAAGAAGACATTCAACAAACGTCACTCTTCACCATTGAAGATGATATCTTCGCTTTCCCTGATTAAGGAAAATCCCCAGAGAAATCCTCACAACTAAAGACTCTCAACAACACATTGATTTTTTCTCTCCAAGAGAGTCAATAATAATGAAGTTATAAGCACTCCAAAATTGGATTACATCACATGGCATTTCTCCGAGAAGATCTCGAAGAAAAGTATGATGTAATACCCCCAAGCAGGAAACAACCTCTCAAGAGACTCGTTTTCCCCCGTAGAGTCAACCAACGGCGTCTCTAAATAGAGAAGTTTGTAAACCTCTACAACTCAGACGAATGGGTTTCTCCAACAAGTCTGATATCAAAAATTTTTCCGTCAAATGGCATCTCGCCAGGAAAATTCTGCGAGAAGTTTGAGGAAAACCGCTACAAACAGCGTCCCTTGTCAAGGAAGTTTATTGACAAAAGAAACTTAGACCAGTTCCGTGGCTGAAGACCAGGATTGAGGGGAAGTTTATTTCAGAAACTTTGACCAGTTCCGTGGCTGAAGACCAGGATCGAGGGGAAGTTTATTTCAGAAACTTAGACCAGTTCCGTGGCTGAAGACTAGGATCGAGGGGAAGTTTATTTTAGAAACTTAGACCAGTTCCGTGGCTGAAGACCAGGATCGAGGGGAAGTTTATTGACAAAAGAAACTGAGACCAGTTCCGTGGCCAAAAACTAGGATCGAGGGGAAGTTTATTGACAAAAGAAACTGAGACCAGTTCCTTGGCTGAAGACCAGGATCAAGGGGATGTTTACTTCAGAAACTTAGACCAGTTCCTTGGTAGGAAACCAGGATCGAGGGGAAGTTTTACCCTTTTCTAAGTATCATTGCTTAGCAAAAGAAGATGGACGAGCAAACTACCGTTCATAACTACCATCAAAATTTCGGGTATTCCGATATTTAATCCTCTTGCACCCCGAATGCCCGAATACCTTCGCCATTCGTACCTTCGGGTCCAAGAAAATTAAATAGGGGCATCTGTCATACCCCAAATTTTGACCACTAAGATTTCCCGTCATTGTGCAAATCATCATCATAATATGGATGAACCATCATGCCTCATCAATCTCCTCAAAGATATTTGAACACTCACTACAATCAAAGAATTAGGGTTTTGAGCCCTCTCAGAGCACTTAGACAAAGGATCAATCAAGAAATGACATGATCTTCAACTTGTCTAAACCTCTTAAAACATCCACAAAGGATTAAGAGGACCCCTATATCAAGAATCAAGCACAAGAATGCAACATTTCAAGTTGATCAAGCCTTAAGTTCATCTGATACAAAGTCAATTAGCACAGAAAGTCAAAGTTTGACTTTTGGTCAACTGTAAGTTCTTGTAATTGGCTGAAATTTTGGTAAAACAATATTAATGTCATGGTTGATGTTTCAACATGAGCTTCTAACCTTATTGGTATGATTGGTTAACATTCTGGTTATGTGAAAGTAGTTAAGGTGTTGAAGAGTTAAAGTGCTGAAGAGTGATGTCACATGCGATGTCTTGACATCACTATACTAGAACATTAAAACATCAGGTTGTGATGTTTTAGGGCTGTGCGCATTATGTTGATTTAAGGAGATCTATTAGTTAGATTGGATGCGAATTTCTTGGTGCAATCATTAATTAAGAAGATTAGTTTGTTGCTAATTTAATGCAAAAATATATGGAGAACAATCAGAGTTAATCATGAAGATTTAATTGAAGATCTATTAAGGAGAGAATTTGTTGCAGATTTGGTGCAGAAGATTTGAATGCCCAAATCCAGTTGGGAAAAGGTTATAAATAGAATGCTTGTAATCTAGAAATGGTACGGGTCCAAAATGTAGATCATTAGGGCTTAGTCTAAGTGAACCACTCGGGTTGTGAGATGGTCACTGTGTTCTTACTCAGAAACCTGTAGGTAATGAGTATTGTATTGTTCTTGGAGGAAGCTTTGAAGCAACTCCAAGGTGTGTCAAGGAAGTGTGACTTCTAGTTTTCTGTGTTTGAAAAGTTGTTGGTAATCAAGTTGTTGATGCAGTAGCAGAGATGTTGACTGCTAAACATCATTGCGATTATTAGAAGTGAGATGGAGTCTCTTATCTAGGGTCGACTTAGATAGAAGGGTCATTGGGTAGTGATTAGATTAGGTAGATTGTCAATTGGTTTGTTGAGTCTGTAATTTGATACTACTAATAGTGGACTTCCTTCCTGGCTTGGTATGCCCCCAGATGTAGGTTGTTGAACCGAACTGGGTGAACAATCCTTGTTTATGGTTTGTGCATTTCTGTTTCTATTATTGGCTTGTTCATATAACAGATATTGATGTTGTGACATTGCACTTGACATCACATGTCTGTACCAGAATTTCAATTGGTATCAGAGCAGGTATCCTGTCTACTTCTGGATGAGATCTTGGGAAGAACTGTTGTTGGCACTTGGTTTTTGGTGATGGTGTGCAAGGAGTATTGAGTAATGCCTGAAGGTTGTTGAGGAGTTGTTCCGCTACATGGTATCTGATGTAACCCTGATTGGTGCTGTGTCGCTGGTGGTAAGATTCTAGGAAGGTAGTCTCTTGGAAAGACATTAGGGTTTGGTCTCCTCAGCAGGATATTCTATGTTGTTGCAGTTGATGCAAGACAACTTCAATCGTTTTGTTAGAGATACCAAAGTCACTTGAGGATTATCTCATATCTTTGTTTTGGGGAAAGAAGTGACAAAAAGATGAATGAATCTTATTGAAGACTGTTTGACATGGAAGGTTCTGTTTCAAATCAGGCATTGAAGACCAATCTGTTCAGAACATTGATTCCATCTTTATCATTTTTCTTGATGGTGAAAGAAGAGGGTAGAGCCAAAGCAAAAGAGTATTACTGTCAAATCTTTCATGTGGGAGTGAAAATCTTGATAAGTTATCTCTTAAGCTTAGTAGTGGTGACCTAATTAGGAGGATCTTTCTGGTTATGATATAGCTAAAGAACTGGAGGAAGAAGCTGAGCTTGATTTGTTCTCATGTGTTCCCTTTAAGAGATATGTGTGGATGTAGTCTCCAAAGCCATAGCAGTTGTTTAATGTGATGTAGACTGATGTTGAAACATCATTTCAGTTCTTTGCTTTCTCAGCCAAAGTAAGTTAGTTGTGCTCATGGTGAAGTATCAGGTCAAGCCACTTACCTAATCTGAAGTGATCAGTGGTTGCGATTAGCAAGTGCCTCAAGTCTGCAGGAAAAGGATGTCAGACCAGATCAAATGTTGTAAATAGCTTGATAATAGTTGAGTATTTGTCTGCTGTTGATAATGTTGTATATGTCTGAGGTAAAAGTGCAGGACTGCAGAGGTGTTGAGAATTTACTTTTCTCTATGTGGCTGTTTTGGAAGTATTTTCAAGGGTTAAGCACTTTGGAGTTGAATCAACTGGTGGGGTTGATTGGTGACTATGGAGTATCATCCAAATTGTCTCAGCTGGTGATGTGGCACATCAGCTAATGATAGGGTGATCTACAGGAATGAACAATAGGATACTTCAAAAAAAAATCGTTCTCATGGCAGTTTGCGGGAGCTGCAGGAAGGAGAAGATGTTACATGACCATGGCTTAGGGAGTCTAAGTGTGTTTGCTTTTGAGCAAGTGGAACTTGTGACTTGAAGATCAAGTTTCTTTGGTGGATCAAGATATCTTTGTGAGAGTTCTGACAAACGTGAAAAAGGTCAATATGTGGCATTTGGTTGATCTCAGTAGTGGTTTCAAAGAATCAAGATAATCAGAGTGTGGCAGCTGGTTACTATTGAGGATTGTCTTGAAACAAGTTACTCTTGGGCAGAAGGGTGATGAGTTGGATGAGAGTTTAATTCTCTAGTTCTTTGGATTACTATGCAATAGTAAGTCCAGTTGGTGGAGCATATCAAGAATCATAGTGATGATGTCTTGGTGTGAGGCAGATGTTCTAACTTGTGTTGGGACATTATCTGGTTGGATATCCTTGGTGAAGGATGATTATGCCCTGGTTCAGGAGCTTGGTGCCTACATTATGCTTAAGGAGCATCTACATAGTCATACGGGAGAATGATGTAGTAGAAGGTCTGCCTTGGAAGGAGAATGTAGAGAAGACTGAAGTAGATCAGGTTTTGATTAATTGGAAGACTGAAGATGAAGAGTATGATAGGGAATGACTGCCTTTGGAGAAAGAGACAATGGTACCAAAATGCATGTGCTTAGCAAGTGTGCTCAAATGTTCATCTTCATCTAGAGCATTAGTTAACCATGACTGGGGGGGGGGGGGTACTTGTCTATGGATTTTGCTGCAAAGGTACATATATTGTGAAGATTGCATGCTGATCAAGATTATGAAGATTGGTTGAATCTTATGAGGATATAATGTCAGATAACATGTTATGACATTAGGCTGTTGGATAACATGTTGGTGTGGACATGAATAATTCTAGCCATGTGAAGCTAATTGTTTGAATCTTATGCACACATGCTTCTGAGGAGGAGTCTGAAGGGCAGCTTTGTTTGTGTCTGAGAGAATTTGCATTTCTCTGTAATTTCTGGATGAACTCAGTAGGGGGATGTCACACTTGTCTAGGTGTGTGTTTTTAATTCAAAGTAAGAGGACTTGACTTAAAGTATAGTGGAAGGCAGTGTATTTGTGCCTCAGAACTTGTGGATGTTTGTGTCAAGTATTCCTGACTGCATGAATGAAGACTATGTCTAGATTTTCCAAATGTTATGATCAAGAAGTTCATTCTTGAGAAAAGTTGACCAGCTTGGCAAGATGTGAGTTTTGGAGCATGAGAAGATAACCAACCAAGAGGGAATCATGTGAGTTTTGGTATTTGGATTGGTTGAGGATTCGACATTAAGTGAATGCGTTCAGCAGGTGAGTTGAACAGAGGGTGCGCTCTTGAAGACATGAAGATGAGTCTTATGTTTTCCATTCATTTAAGGTGTTCTTCTTGCAAAGGAGCACTTGGTATCTTAGATAGGGGGAGTTGATCTTTTGTTGAAAAAGTGTTTCTCTGCTGTTCTGAAGGAATCTAGAAGGGATTGTGAGTTGTGCTGATCAATGAAAGTTGTGCTTGTGTGCATAATATTCTGAGGAGTCTTGGGTTGTTAATTTTGTAAGCCAGCAGACAATGTCTGATAAGATGTCAGAACATGGTATAGGACATGTTTTTCTTGAGCCAAACAAGGAAGTTTTTTTTGGACGGTGGTGTAAGGATAAGGTGAAACACGTGTCTTCGACTATGCATGGAACTGTTTTGGCACAATTTATGGTAAAGATCAGTTAGGAAACAATAAAAATGATCAAGACTGTTTTGAACGGTAGGCATTGAATTTGGAAGGAGTTTTAGTACCTAAAATTGCGTTTCTGTGACCAAGAACCTGGACATATTCAAAGCTCGTTAATTCCTAAGTAACTGATCAGCTATTTATAGGGGTTATTCTGTTCTTCTTCAACCAGTGAGTGTTCTTGTTTCATAAGTCCTATGGCGTTTATTCGTTTTTGGGTGAGCACTACTTGGGTCTGGTTCTGTGAGGGCTTTATTTGCAAATTTGTGGCTAAAAAGGGGGAGAAAGGAAAGGGTTTTGCTAAATGGTTTGCGCAGATACTATGTCTGGAGTCTGCAGTTCCAGATGTGCTTCAGAGATGTCGAAGAGGATGTCCTATCCTTAAGTTGGTGTTGAGTCTTTGTGACTTATGTCCTGAGTTAAGAACACAGTTGTGACTTGTGTTCTGAGTTACCTGTCCTAATAGAATGGCACTTCTTAAGTTTCATCTTATGCCACAGTTTAAACCCAGTGTCTGATCAATGAAGGTGTGTAGAATTATCTTATACCACCATTGGTCTTTGATGATTTGACAAACATTTCTTTTCTGGAGGAGTCTTATGCCACCATAGGTCTTGATGTGCTGCCTGGAGTTGCGGTTATATAGTGATGTTATGTCCAACATGATGTCCTAACATCATTCAAAATTAGCCAAGAAGATGATTCTCCATGGTTGTTGTACACAGTAGCTACAGATGGTTACTGTTAGGATCAGAAGTTGCTGATGACTACTGACAGTAGTATAGGGTTGTTATTGCTGCTGTAATATGAATTGTAATGTTTATATATATGTTTTAGCCAAAATCAGCTAAAGGGGGAGATTGTAAGTTCTTGTAATTGGCTGAAATTTTGGTAAAACAATATTAATGTCATGGTTGATGTTTCAACATGAGCTTATAACCTTATTAGTATGATTGGTTAACATTCTGGTTATGTGAAAGTAGTTAAGGTGTTGAAGAGTTAAAGTGCTGAAGAGTGATGTCACATACGATGTCTTGACATCACTATACCAGAACATTAAAACATCAGGTTGTGATGTTTTAGGGTTGCGCGCATTATATTGATTTAAGGAGATCTGTTAGTTAGATTGGATGCGAATTTCTTGGTGCAATCATTAATGAAGAAGATTAGTTTGTTGCTAATTTAATGCAAAAAGATATGGAGAACAATCAGAGTTAATCATGAAGATTTAATTGAAGGTCTATTAAGGAGAGAATCTATTGCAGATTTGGTGCAGAAGATTTGAAGGCCCAAATCCAGCTGGGAAAAGGTTATAAATAGAATGCTTGTAATCTAGAATTGGTACGGGTACAAGATGTAGATCATTAGGGCTTAGTCTAAGTGAACCACTCGGGTTGTGAGATGGTCACTGTGTTCTTACTCAGAAACCTGTAGGTAATGAGTATTGTATTGTTCTTGGAGGAAGCTTTGAAGCAACTCTAAGGTGTGTCAAGGAAGTGTGACTTCTAGTTTTCTGTGTTTGAAAAGTTGTTGGTAATCAAGCTGTTGATGCAGTAGCGGAGATGTTGACTGCTAGACATCATTGCGATGATTGGAAGTGAGATGGAGTCTCTTATATAGGGTGGACTTAGATAGAAGGGTCATTGGGTAGTGATTAGATTAGGTAGATTGTCAACTGGTTCGTTGAGTCTGTAATTTGATACTACTAATAGTGGACTTCCTTCCTGGCTTGGTATGCCCCCAGATGTAGGTTGTTGAACCAAACTGTGTGAACAATCCTTGTGTGTGGTTTGTGCGTTTCTGTTTCTATTATTGGCTTGTTCATATAACAAATATTGATGTTGTGACATTGCACTTGACATCACATGTCTGTACCAGAATTTCATCAACTATGAGCTTCACAAGCCATTACTCAAGAAAATAAGATGGATGATTGAATTTGATCAAATTTAAATTAAGAAATCACGCAAAGTTGCAAAATTGATCAAATTGAAGGAAACTTAGAAATTTTTTCTAAGTTAAAATCATGTTCAAATGCACAACTTCTCAAGGTTGTAAGTATTGATCCAAGCATCCATTGATTTTGCTTAAGGGATACTTTTAAAGAGGGTATTTGATACTTCAACATTTTAGAAGGAATCAACTCAAAATATCATAAGGATTCAAAGATATAAAATATCAAAGTTTGGAATTCTTAATGTCAGATGTTCCGACATTTCGTAGGACATCATTAAACATTTTTCCAGCAAGAAAGTCCCAACTTTAAGGACGTTTTTCTCCAGGATCCAAGTCGATTCGAGTCAAACCTTGGACATCAAAGTTGAAGTACGCCATCCCAGCTTTCCGAAAAGTCCTAGAACGTCCATTTATCATGCTCGAGCAAGAAGTTATGATTTTTGCAAAGTGCATTGATAAAACATATTTTCAAGACAGATTTTAGGACAGATTTGATTACACAAGTTCAAGATCATTTTTGATGACTTTGCAAGTATTATCTTCACACAAAATGAACATCAAAGTTGAAGTACGTCATCCAAGCTTTCCAAAAAGTACAAGAACTCTCATTAATTCAACTTGAGCAGGGAGTTATGAACCTCACAACATGCCTTGCTCAAACTGATTTTTCATGACAGATTTTGTGCATTTCTTGTGTAACGCTTGAATTTAATTAATTAGTTAATTAAATTATTAAAGGATTTAATTATTGGATTTAGACGAAGTTGAGAATTAATCAGAGTAGTTGGATTTGTCGGTATTATTTTAAGAGGCGTATTGGGATTATTAAGTTAAACTCGGATTTTAGTCGGTTAAATCGGAGGAATAATATTAAGAATAATATTATTTATTTATTGGACTATCTTATTTAATTAACTAAGTTGAATTGTTGGACCATTTGGTTGATAATCGGAATTAATCTATTAAGCCGGGAGTAAGTAGTTGGTCGCGAATTATTAGTTCGGTTAATTTTGTGTTTCGAAGAATTAAGTCGTTAAGTCGAAATATTAGTCGGAAAGTCGAAGAAATAATATTATAAGTGATATTATGGATTATTGGAGCATGTTGGGTAGTGGGCTTGGATTTCGTCGGTATTAGCAATTAAGGGGTGTATGACTTAGGCCCATTAGTTATTATATTGGACTATTATTATTATTATTATTATTATTATTATTTTAATAATAAGAAAAAGAGAAGAAGAATTAGTCAAGGGAAGTTACAGAGACAGAACGAGGGTTGGAAACAACAGTTGGAGAGGAATTTGAGAAGTAGTGGTAACAGTAAGAACCAAGAAGAACGAGGGTTTTGGTGGAGAAGAGGAACGTGGAAGTTACAGTTAAGATGCAAGCGGAATCTGATCGAGAAATTAGAGAGCAACCTTCAATCCTAGGTAAGGGTGGGGTTCAATCTCTATAACCGGGTTGTGATGAATGATATGAGGGTTGAGAATTTGTATGATTGTTTCCATTGATTTCTATAAATGTTGTTGGCTGTGAGGAATTAATATAGATGTTGTCAAATTGTGGCTCTGCCGTATGATAATTGATTTTGTAAATTGTTGTGATATTGTTGTTCTGTGTTAAAGTTGTCGAGTTTTATTGTTGGGTGGATTTTGTAGGTACTGCAGTGGAATTGGTTGATTCTATAACAATGTTAATTGATTGAATTTTTGTGAAATTGTTACTGGTTGATTGGTAAATGTCGCAGGGAATTGTGTTGTTTCTGGAAAATAATAATTGGGACAAAAACTGAGTTTTAGGGGTGGCGCTGGCCACCACCCACCACACATAGGGGTGGCGCAGGCCACCCAAAGTAAAGGAAATAGTAAGTGGCGAGAGCCACCATGAAATGGCGCAAGCCATAAAGCTTCTTAAAGGGTGGCGCAAGCCACCCATATTAAAGAAGTATCCACTTTAATTTTTTATGCTGATATTACTTTCATGGTTTCTAAATGAATTGTTGGAATGTGGCACAAGCCACTTGACCTCAGTGCCAGGGTGGCGCAAGCCACCCATTCTTAATGGGTATTAGTGGTTTTGTTTTATACAGAAAATTAGCCTTACTGTAAGAAATGTGTTAGGTATATAATATCAGAAGCAGAATTTGTAAATGTTCATATACTATGGAACGAGATGGATTAATAGTAACAGTAAGTATACAGTTGAAGGAAATTGGGTGCATATGTGAGGAAAATAGCTGAACTTCTGAGTTAACAGATTTCAACAGAAAATCAGAAAATTAGTAAGTTTTGACAGAAGCAGATTTTAGGAGTTTTCATAACAGAATTTTGACAGAAAATTGAGAAAAATAGTAGTAGCAGTTTGAACAGAAAATGAGGGTTTTAACAGGAAGGGGAATTTGGCAGTGTTAGCAGAGTTGGAATTTTGGATGACAGTATGTTTGAGAACAAAATGTGTGGTAGCAGTAAGTTGAAAATTAACAGAATTAGTAAATTATTGGTAGCAGTAATAGTAGTAAAAACAGTACCGATTTAGTCGACCGGGTGAAATTACGCGGTAAAATTAGTTGTTCGGAATTTAACGAAAATTGTCGAGGTAGTTAGTAATAATTAGTAGGTGATTTTAGTCGGGTTGTTTTGTTGAATTCGTGTTGTATGTGTGGATTTCTTGTACCGTTGCTTATGTGGTTTTGTTCCAGTTTATGGGCATTTTCAAGTCGTAGGTCGAAGGACCAATGTTGATGTTAAAGTTGTAGGTCGTATGACCAACGTTGATGTATATAAGTTGTAGGCCTTTGGCCAAAGTTGAATCGTGTTGAATTAAAGTTGTTATGTGGTTGTTATATATTGCTCGGAGTTGGTTGTCGTTTTGTGTTGAGTCGTTGCATCATGGCATTTGTATTTTTTTCGGAGCCGTTGCTCATACCACGTTGGCCTGGATTGGTAATTTTTAAGTTGGAGCTGATGCTCACCATGTTGGCCTTGATGGCACCTGTTTAAGTTGGCCTTGATGGCACCACGTTGAAGGCTTATGCCTTGTTGAAATGCCTCGATAACCTGGCATATGTTTAAGTTGGGAGTTCTACTCCGAATGGTACCACATGCATATGCATAGTCGAGTCGCATCCTGTGTCGCATTATTTATGTTGTTTGTGTTGATTGCGGTTGTTGAAGTTGAGTAAGTTGTTTATGTTGCCCAAGTTGATAAAGTTGTTCATGTTGCTTAAGTTGATAAAGTGTTCATGTGCTTAAGTTGATAAAGTGGTTCATGTTGATTAGGTTGATTGTAGTGATTATGTCGTAAATGTTGATATGTGTAATAAGTCGATAAAGTATGTTGAGAGATTGTGGGTTATTGTTAAAGTTGTGGTTGTTGTTGTTAAGTCGTGATGAATTGAAGTTGTATATTATAAGTTGTTATGATAATGTGTTGGTTCATTTAAGTTGTTGTTGTTACTAATTGTATTGATTTGAGTTGTTTGTTGATTATTGTATAATTGTCGTTGAAGTGGTGAAATTTGTATGATTCTAATCTAATATATTGTTTATCATATACTTGTTTATGTTGGTTGATATCTCACCCCTTCTATAATGATGTTACCTATTATAGGTAATTGAGCAGGTACTGAAGAATAGCTGTGGAAGTGAAGTAATTTTATGAAGTCCTTTAGTTGCTGTTAGTTCGAGTTGGTCTTGCTCTGATACGTAGCACTCGGGGGAAATGTTTATGCTGTTGTTTCTAGGTTGTTGTTATTCCTAATTGTTGAATAATTATAAATTGAACGTTGTTTTGGTTGAATAAAGTTGTTAGCTGATTTATAAGTTGGGATTGCCGAATGCTATGTATCACTTTTAAATGAAATATAAGTTGTTTGTTGTTTTAAGTTGAAAAGTTACATCCCATGTTGTGTTGAATTTTTTTTTTAATACTCTGATATTTTTATTATAATTACCGGGTAGATTTGGGGTGTTACATTAGTGGTATCAGAGCAGGTCGGTCTGTCCGACCAATGTTGTCTAATGTCGTTTATTCCTTAGTACTCGACATGTGTGGGAAACACTGTCGGTGCTTGTTTGTTAGTTCCTGGTCGTTGTCTGCAGGTGTTGGTTTGGATTAAGTGGGGGAGAAGCTTGTCTCCCGGACGTGTTGTTAGTATGTAGAAGTTGATTCAAGGCGATGTTGATTGCAAGAGTGCAAATGTTGTTGAAGCGATGTTGTTGCGGACCGGCGAGAGTTTAGACTCATGAATTCGTATCGGTCGAGTTTGAGAAGTGTGTGAGATATGGATGAGGAATTGATTAAGAATAAGGGAGTATTCCAATGGAAACGATAAGTTGATGGATCAAGTCGGTAGATTAATATGCCTTGAGTATAGTCGGGTTAAAGTCAAGTAATTTTAGAGTTGGATGAAAAGAAAGGATCGTTGGTAGATTTTGGAGCAAGCGGGAGAGAGATGGAACTTATGTTCATCAATCTCAAATTCTGATTTTTGCAATTTTGGAGCAGCTGTCGGTAGAAGGGGCATAACTTTTTACTCGTGATTCCGATTGAAGCGGTTCTGGACTTTTTGGAAAGCTTCCGAAATTCCCTACAGTTTGCATATAAGATTTGTCTTTAGGAGGTTTGTGAAGAGGGAGAAAAGTGCATTTTATTGTTTGGGTCTGATGCTGATTTTTGGAAAATTCTGCATACGGAAATTCTGAACCAGTCTCGTTGTGTGGCTGATAACTTTTTACTCGTAAGTCGGATTTACGCGATTCTTGAAGTTCTGAAACCTACACAAAATTCTCTTCATTTTGGAATATGATTTTGTGATTGAGAGATTTGTATTCAAGGAGATATATATGGTTGAAGTTGAGCGATATTTGCTGAAAAATTTGGAAGGATGAAAACAAGTGTGGAATATTATTAAGAATAAAATGTTGGTATTTGTAAGATGTGACTGTATCGGAGAATGCTTGGAGATACAACTTATGTTGAATGAGGATGATTAAGACGATGATGTTAGGTAAAGGTAATGTTGAGAGAAATGTGAATGTTGATTTGTGTTGCTAAGAATTTTCACCTTGGTTGAAAGTTGTAATTGGAGCAGACTGAATTGGATCGTTCTCAATGTTGTAGCGATTTCGGTGTTGGAAAAATATTCAAAGTCGTGTTGTACTATGAACGTGCATAAGAGGATACGTAATGGATTTTGAACGTTTTTGTATCGTTGACGAAGTTGAAACTAAAGAAACTAAGAGTGGTATTGGTAAGCCTTAGAAAGTTGGCGGAGCATTATGCTTACGGACTTTGGGCACAAGTTGAAGTACGCTATTGTGTTGGGTGCTGATGATTTATTTCACCGTTATGGTTGTCGGCTGTCTATTGACAAATTGAGGAACTGATCACCCTTAATCCATTGTTGATAGTAGACGGAGTCATAATTGATGGATAGATGTGTCGTGCCAACTAGTATAGTATGTACGTTGAATTGGTCGGAGTCAAGCCAAGTGCTTGAAGGTTGTTTGTTTTTGCTGATACAAGTTCATATGTTAGAATATTAGTTGAATTTAAGGATGACAACACGAAGCTGTGTTTGATTGATGAGTAGTATGGAAAATTTCAGTTGAGACTGGATATTGTGAGAGTTGAGTTACAGGTAGAACAAGAAGTTAAATTATAAGTTGATTTGTAAAAGTGGAGTTTTGGTTGGTAAAGATGATTTATCTTGTTGAATTTAAGTGGACTCAGGTGTCAATTGTTGTTGTAATGTTGTTATGCGCCTAAGGTGATTTTGGGAACTATGTTGATAAAAGATAGTAAAGTTGTAGTTTATGTGTGGTGTTAATGGGGAGATCCTGAAGAGTTAAGTCGAAAGCCTTGGTATTATGTCGATTTTGATGATTGGAAGTTGGAGGTCAACTGAGTAGAGTTAGTACCTTGAAAGTAATCAGAGTGCACAGCGAACGCGTAGTGTATTGCGGTTATTCAGAAGTGAATTGTACCGATGTTGATATTTGGTTACGTTGATGTTGCGTTTAAGTTGGTATTCTTATGTTGTTGTGTTCTGGTTCTTAAACCGGTAAATTCTTAAGTTGGTTACTTCTTGTGTTGCGATGTTAGTTGTCAATTGCATCACTTGGGTAGTATTCGCGTTATTGTCGCCGTGGAGGTTAAGAACCGTTGTTTGTGTTATATGTGGAGTTGCCTTGCGAGGACGAGATTGGATTATTCAGAAGAATTAAGTTATTGGAATAGTCGTGTCGGATAAATTTTCGAGGACGAAAATATTCTAAGTGGGGGAGAGTTATAACGCCTGAATTTAATTAATTAGTTAATTAAATTATTGAAGGATTTAATTATTGGATTTAGACGAAGTTGAGAATTAATCGGAGTAGTTGGATTTGTCGGTATTATTTTAAGAGGCGTATTGGGATTATTAAGTTAAAGTCGGATTTTAGTCGGTTAAATCGGAGGAATAATATTAAGAATAATATTATTTATTTATTGGACTATCTTATTTAATTAACTAAGTTGAATTGTTGGACCATTTGGGTGATAATCGGAATTAATCTATTAAGCCGGGAGTAAGTAGTTAGTCGCGAATTATTAGTTCGGTTAATTTTGTGTTTCGAAGAATTAAGTCGTTAAGTCGGAATATTAGTCGAAAAGTCAAAGAAATAATATTATAAGTGATATTATGGATTATTGGAGCATGTTGGGTAGTGGGCTTGGATTTCGTCGGGATTAGCAATTAAGGGGTGTATAACTTAGGCCCATTAGTTATTATATTGGACTATTATTATTATTATTATTATTATTATTTTAATAATAAGAAAAAGAGAAGAAGAATTAGTCAAGGGAAGTTACAGAGACAGAACGAGGGTTGGAAACAACAGTTGGAGAGGAATTTGAGAAGTAGTGGTAACAGTAAGAACCAAGAAGAACGAGGGTTTTGGTGGAGAAGAGGAGCGTGGAAGTTGCAGTTAAGAGGCAAGCGGAATCCGATCGAGAAATTAGAGAGCGACCTTCAATCCAAGGTAAGGGTGGGGTTCAATCTCTATAACCGGGTTGTGATGAATGATATGAGGGTTGAGAATTTGTATGATTGTTTCCATTGATTTCTATAAATGTTGTTGGCTGTGAGGAATTAATATAGATGTTGTCAAATTGTGGCTCTGCCGTATGATAATTGATTTTGTGAATTGTTGTGATGTTGTTGCTCTGTGTTGAAGTTGTCAAGTTTTATTGTTGGGTGGATTTTGTAGGTACTGCAGTGGAATTGGTTGATTCTATAACAATGTTAATTGATTGAATTTTTGTGAAATTGTTACTAGTTGATTGGTAAATGTCGCAGGGAATTTGTTGTTTCTGGAAAATAATAATTGGGACAAAAACTGAGTTTTAGGGGTGGCGCTGGCCACCACCCACCACACATAGGGGTGGCACAGGCCACCCAAAGTAAAGGAAATAGTAAGTGGCGAGAGCCACCATGAAATGGCGCAAGCCATGAAGCTTCTTAAAGGGTGGCGCAAGCCACCCATATTAAAGAAGTATCCACTTTAATTTTTTATGCTGATATTACTTTCATGGTTTCTAAATGAATTGTTGGAATGTGGCACAAGCCACTTGACCTCAGTGCCAGGGTGGCGCAAGCCACCCATTCTTAATGGGTATTAGTGGTTTTGTTTTATACAGAAAATTAGCCTTACTGTAAGAAATGTGTTAGGTATATAATATCAGAAGCAGAATTTGTAAATGTTCATATACTATGGAACGAGATGGATTAATAGTAACAGTAAGTATACAGTTAAAGGAAATTGGGTGCATATGTGAGGAAAATAGCTGAACTTCTGATTTAACAGATTTCAACAGAAAATCAGAAAATTAGTAAGTTTTGATAGAAGCAGATTTTAGGAGTTTTCATAACAAAATTTTGACAGAAAATTGAGAAAAATAGTAGTAGCAGTTTGAACAGAAAATGAGGGTTTTAACAGGAAGGGGAATTTGGCAGTGTTAGCAGAGTTGGAATTTTGGATGACAGTATGATTGAGAACAAAATGTGTGGTAGCAGTAAGTTGAAAATTAACAGAATTAGTAAATTATTGGTAACAGTAATAGTAGTAAAAACAGTACCGATTTAGTCGACCGGGTGAAATTACGCGGTAAAATTATTTGTTCGGAATTTAATGAAAATTGTCGAGGTAGTTAGTAATAATTAGTAGGTGATTTTAGTCGGGTTGTTTTGTTGAATTCGTGTTGTATGTGTGGATTTCTTGTACCGTTGCTTATGTGGTTTTGTTCCAGTTTGTGGGCATTTTCAAGTCATAGGTCGAAGGACCAATGTTGATGTTAAAGTTGTAGGTCGTATGACCAACGTTGATGTATATAAGTTGTAGGCCTTTGGCCAAAGTTGAATCGTGTTGAATTAAAGTTGTTATGCGGTTGTTATATGTTGCTCGGAGTTGGTTGTCGTTTTGTGTTGAGTCGTTGCATCATGGCATTTGCATTTTTGTCGGAGCCGTTGCTCACACCACGTTGGCCTGGATTGGGAATTTTTAAGTTGGAGCTGATGCTCACCACGTTGGCCTTGATGGCACCTATTTAAGTTGGCCTTGATGGCACCACGTTGAAGGCTTATGCCTTGTTGAAATGCCTCGATAACCTGGCATATGTTTAAGTTGGGAGTTCTACTCCGAATGGTACCACATGCATATGCATAGTCGAGTCGCATCCTGTGTCGCATTATTTATGTTGTTTGTGTTGATTGCGGTTGTTAAAGTTGAGTAAGTTATTTATGTTGCCCAAGTTGATAAAGTTGTTCATGTTGCTTAAGTTGATAAAGTGTTCATGTGCTTAAGTTGATAAAGTGGTTCAGATTGATTAGGTTGATTGTAGTGATTATGTCGTAAATGTTGATATGTGTAATAAGTCGATAAAGTATGTTGAGAGATTGTGGGTTATTGTTAAAGTTGTGGTTGTTGTTGTTAAGTCGTGATGAATTGAAGTTGTATATTATAAGTTGTTATGATAATGTGTTGGTTCATTTAAGTTGTTGTTGTTACTAATTGTATTGATTTGAGTTGTTTGTTGATTGTTGTATAATTGTCGTTGAAGTGGTGAAATTTGTATGATTCTAATCTAATATATTGTTTATCATATACTTGTTTATGTTGGTTGATATCTCACGCCTTCTGTAATGATGTTACCTATTATGGGTAATTGAGCAGGTACTGAAGAATAGCTGTGGAAGTGAAGTAATTTTATGAAGTCCTTTAGTTGCTGTTAGTTCGAGTTGGTCTTGCTCTGATATGTAGCACTCGGGGGAAATGTTTATGTTGTTGTTTCTAGGTTGTTGTTATTCCTAATTGTTGAATAATTATAAATTGAATGTTGTTTTGGTTGAATAAAGTTGTTAGCTGATTTATAAGTTGGGATTGCCGAATGCTATGTATCACTTTTAAATGAAATATAAGTTGTTTGTTGTTTTAAGTTGAAATGTGACATCCCATGTTGTGTTGAAATTTTTTTTTTAATACTCTGATATTTTTATTATAATTACGGGGTAGATTTGGGGTGTTACATCTTGTGCCACACGATTTTCAAGCCTTGTCATCATCCAAGATCAACATGAATCTGATATAATCACATAAAATATGCAAGAATATGCCAATGAGTCAAGGATCTATCCCTTTGCGTGTGCAAATTCATCATTACAAATGCCTTGAATTTCAATTTTGGCATTTGGCATTTATGTGATGCATAGAGGTGGCATGAATCAGTTACAAACCAGTCAAGAACCTGAGTGATCAAACCTGCTGAGTTAGGCCAAAATGCTTCAAAGCTCATCCTTTGGCATGGTGAATATTTGAACAAAGACTTGGAATTCAAAGTGCATTTATGTGCAATAGTGCACAATAAAAGATTCCACTCCACCAGTCAAGCTTTATGCATAAACAACAATTAAAACATCTGTAGAATATGGATTTGGTCAAAGCATAACCCTGCTCTTTGGAGAAGGTAGTTTGCCTTGCATGAGAAGAAATGCCACCAAGCCAAAGCCATTGAATATGATCTGATCTTGCAGCCATTCACTATTGCTGCCAAGACAAACTTATTCACCTATAAATAGAGCTCCTTTCTGATGTTTCAAACCACTCCAAAACAATACCAAAGCCTTGTTTTCTCATTCTCCCTCTCTTAGTTCAAAATTTCAAAATTCAAAAGAGTGAGAATTGAATTTTCAAAACCAGAAGGTTTCAATCCATTCCAAGCACATCAACAAACTCCTGAAGGATCAAGGAAGCTCATAGGATCTTCCTCTTGCTGTTGTAACTGCATTGAAGAGGCATTGGACCTTGCTTCAATAAGTAAGTGTTCTTGAACTTTGAAACTCCATATACATGCATCATTATTGATTAATTCTTGAAGCAAAAATGTGATCCGTAATGTGTTTGTTGTGCTCCTTTTACTGTTTGCACTTTAATATGTTTATATGAGGAGTTTATGTTGTTTTAAAATTAAGGTCCAGTTCTGGTTTTTTACCTTGTATGTTCTGTACGTTTAGTTTCAGTATGTATGAGTGGTATCATTGGATTCCTTTCGAAAAATCGTTCAAGTTAGGTTCTTACGGTTTTTAATTTCGTTAAAAATTGAGAGAGTTATGTATGTTGGAAGTTTGATAAAAAAGATGTTGAAAACTAAAGTTTCAGTTCTGGTTTTTGCCTCATGAGAGATGTCGAAGATGATGTTGTGACATCTTTCCTTTTTTCTTATTTTATTTTCAAAACTCAACCAATTCTTTCACATAACAAAAATCATCATTTTTCAATTCTGTTTTACACACTTCTTATTCATACTCCATAATATTTTAATCCACAAAAAATCACAAAAAATATTATTATTTGATATATTTTGAATATATTTAGAAATATTGTTTTAAATTGTTTTAAATACTTATAAAATGATTATTTTTTCTTAATTTTTAAAACCAAAATGATTTTAAATGTTCATGTGGATGAAATACTTTTTCATAAACCTTAATCATTGTTTATAGCACGATTAATGATTTTATTTGATATTTTTATCATTTTTTACTTGATTTTTCTTTGAAAAATACCTTTAAAAAAATGAAATTAGGGTTTCTTTGATTTTGATCTTTATCAAACATTTTCAAACACTTTGGGCCTATGATAGAGTGTAAGACCCAATCCTTTGTAAATACAAACCTTTTTGGGCCTCAGATGTTGTATAAGTCCCATTGTATTTTCAAAATCACGGCGCGGTCGTCTCCTTTTAAAACAAAATCATCTGGGCCTCTCCTTGAGTTGTAAGCCCCATCACTTGTACAAAAATAAACTTTTGGGCCTCTGATAGAGTGTAAGACCCAATCCCTTTTTAACCAAAATAAATTTGGGCCTCAGTCATTGTATAAGACCCATTACGATCTTCAAAACAACGGTGTGATCACTATTAAACCTTGGGCCTCTCCTTGAGTATAAGCCTTAATAATCTTTTCAAAAACAACTTCTCTTTTGATTTAGATTCAAATATACATGTTGTTATCAAAACTTTCTTTAATTTCTTTGAACAACTAACAATACAGCATGGAAGCTTGCTCACCTGTAAGTTTTAACAAATTTCATTTACTCGCTTATATATGTATATATATATATATATATATATATATATATATATATATATATATATATACATATAACTGTATTGTGGGAAGCTGCTCCATTGTAAGTCTTTCTTTCATATCCTTTTACATACTTGACATATATCAACTATATATATACTAGTATATCTATTTAGAGTTTTCCCCGGCAACTAGGTCTAGAACTAAGTAAAGGTTGGTCACTCTTTAATACAGTCAAAACTAGATCCCCATAGGACTTCCAGATACAGTCTTGCCTTCTCTTGGGCTTAAACAATATGGAACAAAGAGAAAGGCAGTATTCTCGGTGAACCTTTTCTCATACTGTCACTATTAGAAATTGTCAAAGAAATTCTACTCCCCAGAAATGATTCATTCTCGGTGAATGACATCTCTTGAATTTCTTCAAACCTCAGAACTGTTCACTAAATGATTCATTCTCGGTGAATGACATCTCTTGAACTTTTCTTTGGTTTGGACCCACAGGCTTCCTAAAAGCATCCCCGCCTCCTCTTGGGCTTTGTACAAGGACCCTTCGGCTTCTTAGAAGTTCTCATGCCTTCTCTTGGGCTTAATACAAGGACCCTGAAGACCTCCTAAAGGTATAGGACATAACTTAGTCATCCTTCGTTAGAGCTGTCTTTCTAAAAAGAGTCAAAACCTCAGACCAATTTTAGCGTTGATACTCATCCCTTAAAAGAGTCAGCTTCCTCTTGGGCATTATACAAAGATAAACTCTTCCATACCAATAGACTTGGACAGTCTAAATATCCTTGAGTCTCAAATACATTCTCAAGTTCCCTACAAAACATAGGAAGAAACCCCGGTCATTCTGGATCAATCTCCAGTAGAGTTAAAACCCAGTCTCCCTCCTAAAAAAACCCCAACCAGGGTCAATTTATCATCATTATAACATTATCAGAACCTCAAGGTATCTGATACCTCAACTCTTCTATAACCCTTAGCAAGAGTTGATTCCCCATTTGGACCTGCCTCGAGATCTCAAGAATCCCAAGCAGAAGATATCCTCCTCTTAGGCTTTGTATAATGATCTTTCCTCAGCATAGTCAGCCTTCTATTGGGCTTTGTACAATGATTCTCACCAGTGAAGCTAACCTTTTCAGACTCTCTTGTTGAGTCAATCAACTTTCAGACTCTCTTGTTGAGTCAATCACCTTTCAGCATTCTCTTGTTGAGTCAACCCTTTCAGCCTCAATCTCGGGCTTTGTACGAGACAGATAAAAACACTCTCTTGTTGAGTCAATCTTTTCCAGCCTTCCCTTTGGCTTGGTATAAAGATTTCCCCTAGCAAAGTTAGCCTCCTCTTAGGCTTTGTATAATGATTTCTCCAGCTTGTTCAGCCACAATCCTGGGCTTTGTACAGGACAGATAAAAGCACTCCCTTGTTGAGTCAAACCCTTTTAGCCTCAATCTTGGGCTTTATACAAGACATAAATCTTCATAACACTTCCCTTAAGCTTAGGACAAATATCTTCCCCAGCTGAGTCAATTCCTCCCAGCCTTCTTTTAGGCTATGAGAAATAATATCCCGCAGAGTCAAACTCATTTCAGCCTCAATCTTGGGCTTTGTACAAGACACTTAAAATATCCTCAACCGAGTCAGTAAAGTCTCATTTTAGCCTCAATCTTGGGCTTTGTACAAGACAGATAAAGATTTATTTCCCACTAAGTCAGTTTCTTTTCAGCCTCTATCTTGGGCTTTGTACAAGACACATACAAATCCTCCCCAGCGGAGTCAAAAATCCTTTTTAGCCTCAATCTCGGGCTTTGTACAAGACAGATAAAACATTTTCCCCAGAAAAGTCAAACTTTTAGCCTCCTCTTAGGCTTTATATAATGATATCCCCAAAGAGTCAATCTCTTTTAGCCTCAATCTTGGGCTTTGTACAAGACACATATACACTCTCTTGTTGAGTCAGTCTTTTCCAGCCTCCTCTTAGGCTTTGTATAAGGACTTCCCTAGTGGAGTCAATCAACCTCTTAGCTTCAACCTTGGGCTTTGATCAAGGCACACAAAAATCAACATCCCCTAACAGGAAATCAAAATCCCTCTGTAGGAAGTCATTTCTCTATTTATCATATGTCAAACCAGAAACTCCTTTCTTTCATCTAATTGTTGTAAGCGGCAAGCTTCTGGATTATTTACATCTACGCCACTGTCCCTCTCTTAGCATGAGAAATTCCTAAGGAAAAATGGAATTACTCTATACTGAGTTAAAGTTTTCTCCTTCCGGATAAATCCCCTTTAAAGGAAATTATGGCATTGCTGGATTCATATATCCTAGTTAAAGTAATTCTCCTTTATAAACAGTCACCCAACAGTTGTGATAAACAGACAAAAATGTCTCCCTTTAGAGATGACGGATTCTCTCCCAGTCAAACTTTTAGCTTCAATCTTGGGCTTTGAACAAGACACAAATACTCAACCTTTTAGCTTCAATTTTGGGCTTTGAACAAGACACCAAAACATCTTTTTCCTCCCTTAGAATAGGAGGAACTACGATTGCTCTGATTTCCCTGTTTCGTTTAAACGGGAATGCGTAGGCATAAGATTGTGAAATCTTAGCGAGCATACTAATAAAAAACTCTAGGTCTAGTACCTTCATATCAATCAAATCTTAGGTCCAGTATCTTACCAAAAGCATCAGAAAAACCCGAACATCAACAAAAACTCACTCTCTCTCTCATACTTTCCCAATAAACTTTCCCAACCCATTAACGGATAAACATCATCAAGTACAAAGCAAAACCTAAAGCTAACAACCTGTGGATAACCGCATATAGGATGGGTAACTGACAACTCCCCATTGTATAACCTGGCCCCGAACTCCCCGAATCTCTTTAAGCGTTTGTTCGGTTAAATATTCGTGTGCAAGGTTAGTTTTAGATAGCTTCCCTTTCCCTTCCAGCTTCATGGGATAAATAAGAAACCATAAAGTAGCACCCCCTTCTCTTCATCGAGGAGAAAACACAATTCCATAATAAGGTGGTCGCGTCACCGACAAAAATTGCTCGCTACAACATCCAAGTTCTTGATTCTTTAGTCAATCGCTTCTTCGAGACCCATGATACAAGCTTCGTATTCGGCCTCGTAAGAAGCCGAAGGGTCCTTGTACAACGCCCAAGAGGAGGCGGGGATGCTTTTAGGAAGCCTGTGGGTCCCCAAACCTCGAGAAGTTTAAGACATGCTATTCACCGAGAATAGATCAAGCCAGGAAAGTCTGAGAATTTGGAAGAAACTCAAGAGATTCCATTCACGGAGAAAAGATCATCTCTGGGGAGTAGAGTCTCTTTGACGATTTCTAAGAGTGACAGTCTGAGAAAGGGTTCACTGAGAATGCTGCCTTTCACGTCTCCATATTGTTTAACCACAAGAGGAGGGAAGACTATTTCTGGTAATCGTATGGGGATCTAGTTTTGTTTGTATTTAAGAGTGACCAACAGGGCTTTACCTAGTGCTAGACGTAGTTGCCGGGGAAAACTCTAAAATAACTATACTAGTATTACACAGTTGATATTTGACGAGTATATAAAAGTTTGTGAAAGAAGACTTACAGTGAAACAGCCCCACAATACAGTAATATACATATGAAAGCGATAAATGAAAGCGGGTAAACACTTACTCGGTTGTAGAGCTTCCATGCTGTTTGGTTAGTTTGTTCAACAAAGAAAGCTTTGATAACAATATTATATTCAAAATCAAAGGAGAAAGTACTTTGAAAAGATTGTTGGGGCTTAATGCTCAAGGAGAGGCCCAAGGTTTTATCAGTGATTGCACTGTTGTTTTGAATTTGTACAGGGACTTATACAAGTGACTGAGGCCCAAAAAAGGTTTTCTGTACAAAGGGATGGGTCTTACACTCTCTCAAGAGGCCCAAAGAGTTTAAGGAAAAGAAATGGGGTTTATAACACGAGGGTAGGCCCAGATGATTTGTTTTTGAATTGGCGATCACGTCGAGATTTCTCTAACGTACTGGGTCTTATACAATGCATTGAGGCCCAAAAAGGTTTTACTTACAAGGGATGGGTCTTACACTCTATTGAATTGGCGATCGCGCCGAGATTTTTCTAACGTACTGGGTCTTATACAATGCATTGAGGCCCAAAAAGGTTTTACCTACAAGGGATGGGTCTTACACTCTATTAGAGGCCCAATGATTTATTTTTGTACATGTGGTGGGGGTTACAGCTCAAGGAGAGGCCCAAAGGTTTTTCTAAAGAAGGCGATGATCGCGCCGTTGTTTTTGAAAATACAGTGGGACTTATACAATGACAGAGGCCCAAAAAGTGGTGTATTTACAAAGGGGTTGGGTCTTACACTCTAATAGAGGCCCAAAAGTTTAAGGAATGGGTCTGATAGCTCAAGGAGAGGCCTATTTAGTTTGTTTGAAAACGATGATTGTGCCGAGGTTTTTGAAAACGCAGTGGGTCTTATACAATGACTGAGGCCCAAAAAGTTTTGGTTTTCAAAGTTGGTTGGGTCTTACACTCTATTAGAGGCCCAAAAGTGTTTGAAAAAGTTTGACGAGGGTTGAATTAATCAAAACCCTAATTTGTTTTCAAAATATATATTTTAATTGAATAAAAATTCAATTAAAATGATCAAAATTGTTAAACATGTGTTAAGTTTAGAAAATCATGTTTCTATCCACAAAATGATTGGAAATCAATTAAGTTTAGAAAATCATGGAGGAAAAAATATTTAAAATGTTAAAAACAAATAAAACATTAATTCTTTGCAAAAATATCAAATATATGAAATAAATAATATTTTTGGGATTTTTTGGTAAAATAAAATATTTTAACATTTTTGTGAATTATTAAAAAAAGAATCAACTCAAAATCATTAAAACTCAGAGAGAAATTTATTTTTGAATCTATTAAATAAAATCACAAAATTCAAATATTCAAATGTTCAAAAATGGCGCCAAGAACATGGCAAGAACATGCGTCACCCTCTGTTTTTGCAGATTTGCGTTTTCTATCTAATCTCACTGAATACTTGATGATATCATGCAATCTACATATCAATCTACTCGTTTTCACCTCACGATCATGTCTATGGTCTTTAATTTCATTTATTTTAAACATGGAATAAGAAATCAAAGAGAAACCTCAAGAACCCTAAAATTTGCATGAAGGCTCAGAAATTCCATACACGATTCAAACAAAGCAATTGATTAAGGGAAAACACTATATGCATGATTATGAACATATGGCCAAACTATTGTGCAGCAAAAAATGCATGGATCATAGAGTTAGAAGAGCTCATGGTTACCTCTTGCAGCTGGTGATCGTGTTTTGTGTTAGAGGTGTTACAGCTTGGTTCCAAGGATATGGACAGCTTCCCTAGGTGCTATGGAGTGTGTCTGGTGGAAATGATCTGGAACTTGAGATGGTACCCCAACTGCAAATCTGTCAAGAACTTGAGCAATTGGCTAGTGATTTTGTGATTTTGGTGTTCCAGATGTTATTTGAGTGTTTGGATCACTTCTATATGATGTTTATGAGGTGTGTGTGTGTGATTGGTTTGATTGGAATAGCTCTCAAACTCAAAACCCGATAGTGACTTGCTTTGGAAGGCAAATTTGGAAGTGATAAGGTGATTTTGAGGAAAGCATCTGTTTGATGGCTTTGGTGTACTCAAACTGATCACAAATGAGCTCTATTTATAGCAGAGCAAGTTTGTTTTGCAATCAATAGTGAATGGCAACTGCTGCAGAGGTTTGGCCAATGTTGATCAATGAGAATCCAAGTCTCCTCTAGCCATTGACTAGAGGTTAGGGCACAGGCTGCTGGTTCCCTTGGTCTTGGATAAGTCTTGACTGAATTCAGTTGGAAATGGCTCAGTCCATGCCACCTTGGTGCATCCATTAAATGCTCCAAACCAAAATTGGAGTCTTGTCCCTCTTTTAGTTATTTCTAGGTTTGGCATGCTACTTTTGGTTCCAAAGACTTGGGAGGCTTATGGATCAGTGTTTGTCCCTCCTTGGTCCCCCCTTTGAGGTGTTCAGATTGATAGATTTACTTGCCCTTTGCAAAATTTGAGCAAATCGAGCAAAACTCCCAAATCTACCTTGCCATGACAGTTATCAGCAAGGCATATTGACATGGTCATATCTCATGGCTCAAGTGGACTTTGATGGAGTTCTTGGCCAATTTGGAAAGCCCTCATATGATACAACAACTTTTTGATCATAATTGGTTTTGATACTTTTTGGATCCAAGTGAAAAATGCCCCTACATTTGGAAAAAAGGGAAGGCAGATTCTGACTTAGTGAAAATTTCAATAAGTGTTGGAAAAAAGTGAAATTTTCACTTTTTGTGATTTTGATCATTCCATAACTTAAAATCCATGAGGAATTGGAATGAGTTGTGTTTGAAGCTTTTGTAGAGGGCCATGAGAGCTACAAATCCAGCTTTGAATGGGGAAAAATGGCCTTGTGGTTTAGGAGTTATGATCCTCCAAAGTTGGTACCCTAGCCACTTTGTTCCATAACTTAGAAAAATTTCTAAGTTTTTATGGTTACCCCTTTTACAAGTTATCCCACTTTTCTTGATTTTCTTGATGAATGATGATTCCAATCACACATTAACATCAATTTGGGGTTAAGGATCCATAATTGTGAAAAATATCAAAAAGTCAAAGTTGACTTTTGTGCACAGTTGACTTTTTGTTAGATCAACTCCAAACTGCGTGATCCTCTATGAAATCAAGTACTTGACCTAAATCAAACTTTATGGATTGATTTCATAGGTGTTATAGGGTGTATTGAATCATGTCCTAGGGTTTGGGAGCATGCCTGGATCAAAAGTCAAAGGTACAGTTGACTTTTTCCTCAAAACCCTAATTGTGGTTCTGATGAACCTGAAACTTGGGAATCAAGCTTCTTGGATCAATCCATTGTTGCAAATGGATCAATGTGGTTTATTAGAGACCCACAAATCCTCTCTTGAGGTCTTGGCTCATGTTTTGTCCCAAAAGTCAACTTAGGGGTGAATTAGGCCAAGAAACCCTAATTCCTAATTTTTTATGAATGCATCCCCAGAGGTTAAATTGACTTGATGATTAGGTCCATGAGGTTCCATGGAGTATCTTAGGTTATGCTTTGAAGCATTGGCTCATGCCCAGAGGAAAATTTCCATCTGGATGCCCTAGTCAACCAAAACCATAATTTGGTGACACTGGCGATCTTGAGGCTTGCTCCACCTGGAATGCTGCAACATTGTGCTTGATTCCTGAGGTGGGAGTCCTCTTGATCCTTTGTGAATGTTTGAGAGGTTAGACAAGTTTAAGATCATGTCAATTCTTGATTGATCCTTTGTCTAAGGCTCAGAGAGGGCTTGAAACCCTAATTATTGTTTGTAGTAAATGCTCACCCATCTTTGGGGAGACTGATGAGGCATGAAGGTTCCTCCATATTATGATGATGATTTGTACAATGATGGGAATCTTAGTGGTCAACATTTGGGGTATGACACCCACTTTGTAAACCTTGCAAATTTGCTAATGAATGAGTTGTTTTAAGACGTATCCTCAATATCTACAATGTTCACAAATTTTGAGTTCCTTGATGGTTTTGCTTGCATTTACATTTGCATCTCTGCATATCATGACATGTGCATTATTTTGTGTTGTGTCTCATCATGTGGTCTTGTCTTCAGAAAAAGTCACACTGAATCTTCGACGCAGATACAACACTCGAGCACAAGCTCGCCAAAGGATGTTTGAGCATAACTTTGAATTGGACATGGTTAACAACGAATTGGATGATCTATGAGGAAACATGGGGAAGATCATGGAAGCACTACAAGTTATCAAGGAAAATACGGATACTCAGACCACCGTGGTCTCCTAGATTGTCACTCCAACTGTGGAACCTTCAAATGTCAACACTGCTTTTGTACCCCCATTGGGTATGCCTTATGGTTTTGTACCTCCGCCAATTGCTACCACTACTCAACAGGCCGTGCCTTTGGGAAATGAGAATCCCCAAGCTATCCCAAACTTTGCTCCACCAATTGTGAAAACTCAAGCACACCCCATTTTTCACAATCCACAACCGGTTTATGTTTTCCCCGAAGTGTCTGAGGAGGGGGACGAACGCCATGAGAGGCTGAAGGAAAGTGTGGAAACTATCCAAAGAAAGATGAGAGCAATGGAAGGCAGTAACATATTTGGTACTGATGCTAGAGATATGTGTTTGGTTTCTGGTTTAGTGATTCCACCAAAGTTCAAAACTCCGAGCTTCGACCAGTACTCAAGCGCGACGTGCCCAAAGTAGCACTTGATTATGTATTACTAAAGAATGGCAACATATATGGATAATGACAAACTAATGATCCATTATTTCCAGGATAGTTTGAAAGGAGCCTTTGCTAAATGGTATATGGGTTTGGACCAGTCCAGAATTCATAGTTTTCAAGATTTTTCGGATGCTTTTGTGAAACATTACAAGTACAATATGGATTTGGCCCCTGACCGAAGGCAGCTTTTAAGCATGTCTCAAAATAATTCAGAGTCCTTTAAAGAATACGCTTAATGCTGGAGGGAGACTGCTTCCCAGGTAGAACCTTCGTTGTTCGAGAAAGAACTAGCTGATTGGTTTGTAGACACTGTGAAGCCTGAGTTTTATGAGAGAATGATTAGCAGTTTTAGCGCCAATTTTGCTGACATTGTGGATGTGGGTGTGAAAGTAGAAGCTAGTTTGAAGAGTGGAAAGGTGGTTAGTTCTTCGAGCAATTCAAGCAGTAGAAATAACAAGAAACCTCCCAGTAACTTCCATAAAAAGAGGGAAGGGGAGATAAATGCAGTCATGACAGGTAGGAAGAAGAATCAAGTTTGGAAACAGACAGTTTATCAACAGCAGTCTAACCCAAGTTTTGTTCAACAACCAATGTATCCTGTGCAGTTTTCCCCACAACCTTATGTGGCAGCTGTGACCCCAACTTTCAATCATCAGCCCGTGCAGCAGGCGCCCGTTTATCAAGAACAACCCAACTATCAGTAAGCACCCAATGCTCCATCTTACCAACAACAACAGAAGCCACAAGCTTCTCAATCAAATGCTCCCTACCGAAGACAAGGGGCAAAGCCTTCATTTCCTCCTATTCCAATGACTTACACAGAGCTTTACCCTTCTTTGGTCCAACAAGGTTTGATTGTCACTAGACCCTTGGGCCCACATACAGAAAAGTCAATGCAGTTTCACAATCCTAATGCCCATAGTACATTCCACCAAGGCACTTCCGGTCATGACCTAGAAGGATGCCTTGCGCTGAAATATGCCGTGAAAAGTTTGATGGAAAAGAAGATTTTGTCCTTTGGGGATAATCATCCAAATGTAAAGAATAAACCACTGCCTACACATGGGACTACAAATGCTATTGAAGATGAGAATGATGAGGTATTGATTTTGGATGCATTAAAGATCAAGACTCCTATCAAAGTTTTTCATGCAAAATTGTTTAAAGCTGGTTTAGTAAAAGTTTGCCACAATGACTGTGAAGACTGTGATGCCAGTGTCAGGGGATGCAAATTGGTTCAAGATGACATTCAATAGTTGATTGATGAAGGTTTTCTCCAAGTAATCAGTAAGGTGAAGAAAGAGGAAATTGCGGTAATTGAGCCCATTTTCAATTTACCAGAATCAAAAGAGAAATTGCCCATCTTTAATGTGCCGAAGCCTGGTTCTGTGTTCCCTATTTTCAATAAACCAAAGCCAGTGTTCAGCAAACCAGAATCTGTGGTTGCTTCTGCTGCCAATCAACCAAGGTCAAGAATCATCAGAGAGCCTGTTCCTTTTCATTTCAGAAGTTCTAAAGTTGTGTCGTGGAAATATGAAGATACCGTGGTTAACAAAGATTCAGGAAGTGTCGTTCCAAGGAAATAGGTGGGAACTACTAGTGAAGAAGTAACTCATATAGCTGGGTATGGAAAGATGACACGAAGTGGTCGAATTTACTCTCCCCTCTTCAAAGGGAATGTGTCCAAAGAAACTGTTGCTCCTGTGCCCGTCAAGGACAAGGAAAAAGAAGTAGTTACGAGTGATGAAGATGCTAAGTTTATAAGGATCATCAAAAGAAGTGACTACAAAGTGGTGGATCAACTTCACCAAACTCCCTCTAAAATCTCAATCTTGTCTCTGCTGTTAAATTCAACTACTCACCGAGCTGCTTTGCAAAAGATATTGGTCCAAGCCCATGTTGCTTGAGATATTACTACCGACCAGTTTGACAGCGTAATTGAAAATATCACTACTTGTAATACCCTCAGCTTTAGCAAATAAGAGTTGCCCAGAGAGGGTCAAAATCATAATCGTGCTCTACATGTATTTGTGAAATGCCAAGAAGACACTTTGGCAAGAGTCCTTGTGGACACTGGCTCCTCTCTAAAGGTTTTGCCTAAAAGAACACTTGAAAAGTTGGCCTAAAAAGGAGCTAAAATAAAACCTACTTCCTTAATTGTCGAAGCTTTTGATGGCTCACGAAGATCTGTGATGGATGAAATTGAGCTACCAATCTTAATTGGCCCGCATATTTTCAACATCACATTCCAAGTGTTGGACATTAATCCTGCCTACAGCTGCCTACTTGGGAGGCCATGGATCCATGGAGCTGGTGTTGTGACCTCAACGTTACACCAAAAGATGAAGCTCGTGATTGATGATAAGCTGGTTATCATACATGGTGAAGAGGACGTGATGGTCAGTAATTTGCCTTCTTTCCGCTATATAGAGGTTGATGAAGATGCTTTGGAAACTTCTTTCCAAGCTCTTGAAATAGCCAATGTTGTCATGTTGGACATTGAAGAGCCGGTGAGTCCCGAGTAATCCATCATTTATCTCCTTCAAGAGTATGCAAGCTTCCCTGGAAGGAGGTATTCCCGCAGGCTGGGGCAAGGTTATTGAAGTTCAAGAAAGGAAGAAGTACCAAGGGTTGGGTTACAAACCAACTCGTGATGAGACAACTGTTTCTACAACAATGCGACCAAAGACAGTCCAGGAAATGTTCGTCAGCAAAGGATATCAGGTCAATGCCGTGATAGAAGACGCAGAAGACGAGGACATCAGCCATTTAGTATTTCAGTGTGACGCTGCACTAGATAATTGGGAAGCTATTGAGATCCCTGTGTTGTTCCCTGTGCCAGAGTAATATGTTTGTTTTTGTTGTTTTTTTTCAATTCCATAGTCGTGCCCAAGGCTATTGGACTATTTTGTATGGGCCACCACTTTCAACTTTTATTAATCAATGAAGATGTTTTGTTAAACTCTTTTGTTTTCATTTACTCTTTTTGCTTCTAAGGGAAAATGACAATCATTTTCAGAACTACCAAAAACATTTCTTCTTGCATTTAATTTTGTGCATTTTAATCAAATAAATCCCTCCACCATGTAGAATGATCCACAAACCTGTTGTATTCAATGACCCTACTCCCACTATTGACTTTGACTCACCCATCTACCAAGCTGAAGATGAGGAAGAAGAAGATTATGAGGTCCCAGATGAGTTGGAAAAAATGTGTGAGTACGAGTACACGGCTCTTCAGCCACATGAGGAACAAGTTGACCCCATCAATATTAGTACTGATGAAGACAAGAAGGAAGTCAAGATTGGGACAACCCTTGGGGCAGAAGCCAGACAACAATTGGTAAAGCTTCTTGATGAGTATGTGGATGTGTTTGCATGGTGTTATCAAGATATGCCTAGGTTGGATACAGACATAGTAGTTTATAAACTACCACTCAAGCCCGAATGCCTGCCAGTGAAACAGAAACTCTGAAGAAGTAAACCTGACATGGCTCTCAAGATCAGGGATGAGGTCAAGCGACAACTCGATGCAGGATTTCTGGAAGTCTCAAAATACCCCGAATGGGTGGCCAACATTGTACCCGTGATGAAGAAGAATGGTAAAGTGCAAATGTGTGTGGATTATAGGGATCTTAATAAGGCATGTTCAAAGGACGATTTCCCTTTTTCGCATATAGACACTCTTGTGGATAATACTGCCTGTTTTGCAGTTTTCTCCTTTATGGATGACTTCTCCGGATACAACCAGATTAGAATGGACCCTGCTGATATGGACAAAACTACATTCATCCCTCCTTGGGGAACTTATTGCTACAAGGTCATGCCCTTTGGTTTGAAAAACGCAGGGGCAACCTATCAGAGAGCTATGGTGACTCTTTTCCATGACATGATACATAAGGAGATTGAAGTGTATGTTGATTATATGATTGCTAAATCCCAGAGTGAGGAGGACCATTTTGATCATCTTCTGAAATTGTTCAAAAGACTCCGGAAATATCAATTGAGGTTGAACCCTTCCAAATGTATTTTCGGTGTTAGATCAGGAAAGTTGTTCGATTTTATCATTATTCAACGAGGAATTAAGGTGGACCCTGACAAGGTGCGAGCTATTCAAGAAATGTCAGCTCTGTAAATTGAGTCTCAAGTAAGAGGTTTTCTCGGTCTTTTGAATTACATCACCAGGTTTATCACCAATATGACTCCCACTTGTGAGCCGATCTTCAAGTTGCTTGACAAAGACCAGATTGTAGAGTGGAATTCTGACCGCCAGCAGGCCTTTAACAAACTCAATAGTTATTTGCATGAACCACCGATCTTGGTCCCGCCTGTTCTAGGGGGACCTCTCTTCATGTATATGACTGTATTGGAAGGATTAATGGGCTGGTTTTGGGCCAACATGATGAATCTGGGCGTATAGAGCATGTCGTTTACTACTTGAGCAAGAAGTTTAATGATTGCGAAAGTCGTTATTCATTGCTAAAAAAGACTTGTTGTGCTTTAGCATGGGCCGCCATACGTTTGAGGCAGTACCTGATTTGTCATACTACTTTGTTGATCTCAAAAATGGACCCAATAAATTATATCTTTGAAAAGCCTGCTCAAACAGGAAGACTTGCTCGTTGGCATATGCTCCTCTCAGAATATGACATTCAATACGTCACTCAGAAGTCCATCAAGGGAAGTGTCTTATCAAATTACCTTGCATATCAGCCAGTGGAAGACTATGAGCCCCTCGAGTTTGATTTTCCAGACGAAGATATTATACTAATAAAGAAAGATTACGAAGAGCCAGACCCTGATGAAGGTCCTGAACCTGGTTCCCGATGGAAGATGATGTTTGATGGTTCCTCTAACTACAGTGGACATGGTGTAGGTGTTGTGTTGATGAACCCTGATGGTGGTTATACCCCGTTTACAGCCAGACTCTGTTTTGAGTGTACAAACAACATTGTTGAATATGAAGCGTGCATTCTAGGGTTGGAAGCAGCTATTGACCTCAGAATTAAGATTTTGGAAGTTAGTGGAGATTCTGCTCTGGTTATTTATCAAGTCAAAGGCGAATGGGAGACTAGAGATAAGAAGGTGTTCCTGTACCGTGCTTATATTGTGGAGATGATGCAATACTTTGATGAGATCACTTTCCGTGACTTTTCCGCTTTCTGAAACCACATAGCTGATGCTCTAGCCATGTTAGCTTCAATGTGGAAGGTCAGATTTGTTAATGAGGCGCCACTGATCAGAATTGAGCGCAACACTGAACCAGCCTACTGCCAGCTGATTGAAGAAGAGGTGGATGGGAAACCATGGTTTCATGACATCAGAAAATACCTAAATAACCAAGAATATCTTGCTAATGCTTCAACTCTTGACAAGAATACTTTGATGTGGTTGTTGTCCAAGTTTTTCCTCATCAATGATGTACTATACAAAAGGAATCACGACATGGTTTTGCTAAGATGTGTTGACAAACAAGAAGCAGACCTGTTGATTCGCGACATTCACGAAGGAGCATTTGGCACTCACGCCAATGGGCACACCATGGTTAAGAAGATCTTGAGGGTTAGGTATTATTGGTTAACTATGGAGACTGATTGCATCCAATATGCCAGAAAATGCCACAAATGTCAAATTTATGCTGACAAGGTGCATGTACCTCCAACATTGTTGAATGTGTTGTCATCAACTTGGTCGTTCTCTATGTGGGGCATTAACATGATTGGGCAATTGAGCCAAAAGCTTCTAACGGTCATCGGTTTATCTTAGTGGCTATCGACTACTTCACAAAGTGGGTTAAGGTTGCCTCCTACACCAACGTAACGAAGCAAGGGTTGCCCCTTTTATCAAGAACCAAATTATCTGTCGTTATGGGATTCCAAACAGGATAATAACTGACAATGGGACAAATTTGAACAATAAGACAATGAAGGAGTTGTGTGATGGTTTCAAGATTGAACATCATAATTCTTCACCTTACCATCCCAAGATGAATGGAGTTGTTGAAGCTGCTAACAAGAACATCAAAAAGATCCTGCAGAAAATGGTCAAGACTTATAAGGATTAGCATGAAATGTTACCGTTTGCCTTGCATGGGTATAGAAATTTGGTTCGGACTTCGACAGGGGCAACTCCCTTTTCTTTGGTGTATGGGATGGATGTCGTTCTTCCCATTGAAGTAGAGATACCGTCTTTGAGAATTTTGATGGAGACCAAGCTTGATGAAGCAGAATAGGTCCAAGAAAGATATGATCAGCTGAACCTCATCGATGAGAAATGTTTGACTACGATGTGTCATGGTCATTTGTATCAGAAGAGGATGAAAAGGGCATTTGATAAGAAGGCCCGTGTTCATGAATTCCAAGAAGGAGAACTCGTACTCAAAAAGATATTGCCATCTCAAAGGGATGTACGTGGAAAATGGGCGCCTAATTATGAAGGCCCATTTGTGGTAAAGACTCTATTCTCAGGAGGTTCCCTAATTATTACAACTATGGGCGGTGAACAACTCTCACACCCTGTAAATGCTGACGCAGTACGAAAATATTACGCTTAAAAATCCCGCTAAGTCGAAAACCAGAAATGGCGACTTAGGCAAAAAAAAAGGGTATCCCGGTGGGTCATAACCTATGAAGGAGACTCAAGATAAAGTTAGGGATTAAATAAAAAAAAGAAGAGCTCGCTAGGTTGAAAACCTGAAAGGGCAGCCTAGGCAAAAAAGAGCGTCTCGGTGGATTGAAAACCCGAAAAGGCGATCCAGGAAAAAGTTAGGGACAAAAGGTGTTTCACCGTGTCAGAAGGGTTGTCACCAATATCAAAGAATTCAAGCAGAAGTTCAAGCGCATCCTCTCTCATAAGCAGTGAAGCTTTGGAGGATTCTTATTCATTAAGGATACTAGTGGTCATTGAATGCGATGTAACTTTTTTCCTATTGTCATTTCCTAATTGTAATGTGTAGCGAGCGGTTTTGGACGTGGTTCTTAAGCACTTTGCTCTGGGAGGGTACTACAGCTCGATTCATTTTTTATCCTATTGAAGCTGATGAAGGAAGGGAAATAGATGTCTCCAACTAACCCTGCTTGCATACTGAGTTTAAACAGCGGTCTGTTAGGTTACGTATGCTATATGGAAGTGGGGGCTCTTTCTGCTTACTTTGTTAAGGATGAAATGACGGGACTATGCTATTGGTAGGATGTTAGGACTGATGCTTTTCGATTGATGTGTGAAGGTACGGGATTTTGGGTTTTTGATTAGTGTGCTCACTAAGATTTTTCTTTCAATCTTATGTCTACGTATTCCCGTTTACCGAAACAGGGAAATCAGAGTGATCGTAGTTCCTCCTATTCTATGGGAGGAAATGGTGTTTTGGTGTCTTGTTCAAAGCCCAAGATGTGAAGCTAAAGGTGGTTTGTATCTTGTTCAATGCCCAAGATGTGAAGCTGAAGGGTCTATTTATATCTTGTTTGAAGCCCAAGGTATGAAGCTAAAGAGGTTTTGACTTTAGAGAGAATTCGTCATCTCTAAAGGGGGAGTTGTTGATGTTTGCATGTTGTGAGCAAGGCATGATTAGATGCTAAAAGGTTGATTGTCTCAACCGGGGTTTCCTTATACAAAGCCTAAGAGGAGGCTAAAAGGCTGACTTTTCTGGGGAAAATGTGCTTTTTGTACAAAGCCCGAGATGGAAGCCAAAGGGGTTTGACTCAATAAGTGGGTCTTTTTGTGTGGCTTGTACGAAGCCCAAGACGGAAGCCAAAGGGGTTCGACTCAACAAGAGAGTCTTTTATACTCAACAAGAGAGTGATTTGGTGTCTCGTATGAAGCCCGAGATGGAGGATAAAAGTTTTTTTGACTCAACAAGAGAGTCTTTTATACTCATCAAGAGAGTGATTTGGTGTCTCGTATGAAGCCCGAGACGGAGGCTAAAAGTTTGTTTGACTCAACAAGAGAGTCTTTTATACTCAACAAGAGAGTGTTTTGGTATCTCGTACGAAGCCCAAGATGAAGGCTAAGGGGTGATTCAACAAGAGAATCTTTTATACTCAACAAGAGAGTGTTTTGTGTCTTGTACGATGCCCAAGACGGAGGCTGAAGGATGGGTGACTCAACAAGAGAGTCTTTTATACTCAACAAGAGAGTGTTTTTGTATCTTGTACGAAGCCCGAGATGGAGGCTAAAAGGGTTAACTCCGCTGGGGAGAATCATTGTACAAAGCCCAAGAGGAGGCTATAGTAACTGTTTCAGTTGAGTGACAGGTCCAGTAGGTTAGTTAAAAGAGAAAATCAGTTCTTATATGAGTAATGTTGTACTCATGGACTTGATCTGAGGGGTGGGATTATTTCCCGTTCTCTGAGGAAATGGGGAATCCAAAGGGTTTTAGACCGTCTAAGTCTACGGGTGTTCTTCCCATTCTTGAAAGGGGCTTGAGAATGTCTTTGAGACTCAAGGGTCTTAGACTGTCCAAGTCTAGAGTTTTATCTTTTGTACTATGCTTAAGATAAATTAAGGAACAGTACGTTTGCGGTAGAAAGATCTAGACTCTTTGAAAGACTGTTCTATTAAGATGACTAATCTCTATTCCTATACCTTTAAGAGGTCGTCGGGACAATTTGTACGAAGCCCAAGAGGAGGCTGGAAACTTTTAAGAAGCCGAGGGACAATTTGTATGAAGCCCAAGAGGAGGCTATCTTCCCGGAGGAAGAATAATTATACAAAGCCTAAGAGGAGGTTGTGAAAACTTCTAAGATGTCGACGGGTCCTTGTACAACGCCCAAGAGGAGGCGGGGATGCTTTTAGGAAGCCTTTGGGTCCTTGTACTAAGCCCAAGAGGAGGCTGATGAACAGTTCCAGAAGGGGTTTCACTTGGAACATTGGCCTTCTGTATATGAACTGTTCAAAGGGGGAATTTCTTAGATCTAGTTATCTAAAATTGTAGTAAGGAGGCGAGGTTTTGTCTAGTTCTAGATGTAGTTGCCGGGGAAACTCTAAATATCTATACTATTATTACACAGTTGATATGAGTTTATGAAAGAAGACTTACAGTGAAACAGCCCACAGTACAATTATATATGAAAGCGGTAAATGAAAGCGGGTAAACACTTACTCGGTTGTAGAGCTTCCTTGCTGTATTGTTAGTTGTTCAACAAAGAAAAGTTGAAAACAGTATATTACAAAATCAAAGGAGAAAGTGCTTTGAAAGGAAAATTGGGGCTTATAGCTCAAGGAGAGGCCCATGGTTTCATCAGTGATTGCACTGTCATTTTGTACAGGGACTTATACAAGTGACCGAGGCCGGAGAAAGGTTTTCTGTACAAAGGTGTGGGTCTTACACTCTCTCAAGAGGTTTGAAATGATTGCAAGTGAACAAAGATGGGTCTTATAGCTCACGGAGAAGCCCAATGATTAATTTTGAAAAGGGCGACGATCGCGCCGAGGTTTTGAAAACACCGTGGGTCTTATACAATGACTGAGGCCCAAACGTTTTTTGTTTCAAAAGGGTGGTTGGGTCTTACACTCTATTAGAGGCCCAAAAATGATTTTGAATGGGTCTTATAGCTCGAGGAGAGGCCCAAATGGTTTGTTTTAAAAGGGCGATGATCGCGCCAAACTTTTGAAATACAACGGGACTTATACAACATTTGAGGCCCAAAATAGGTTTGTATTTACAAAGGATTGGGTCTTACACTCTATTAGAGGCCCAAGTGAGTTTTAGGAAAAGAAATTGGTCTTATTACTCGAGGGTAGGCCCAGGGTTATTTGTTTGAAAGCGACGATCTCGCCGAAGTTTTTGAAAATACACAAAGGGACTTATACAATAAGTGAGGCCCAAAATGGGTTTATTTTACAAAAAAGCTTGGGTCTTACACTCTATTAGAGGCCCATGAGTGTTTAGAAGAGTTTGTTAGGGTGAAAATCAATAAAACCCTAATTTCATCATTTTTAAAGTAATTATTCAAAGAAAATTAATTAAAATGATACAAATTCCAAATAAGTTTAAATAAACAACTTGTGATTTTGGTTTTAGGTTTGAAAAATGAGGTTTTAATCACAAGATGAATTAAAACCTATTTGGTGTTGATTTTCCAACATGAATATTTATTTTTAAAAGGTTTAAAAACAATAAAAATGAATTTATTCACAAAAATACTAATTATATTAAATAAATAATATAAATCTAATTTTTTTGTGGAATAAAATATTTCAACATTTTTGTGATTTTTTTCAAAAAGAACCAATAAAAAATAATTAAAATTGAGTGAGTTATTAATTTGTCAAATCATTTAAAATAAATATGAAAAATAACAAAAAAAAAAAAGAAAAAGTGGTAAAAAAGAGATCTGGGGCGAGGGGGATTTGAACCCCAGACCTCTCGCTTGCCAATACACACAAACCAGCTGATCAACCACTGAGGCGCAATGCCAATTCAAATAGAGTATGGAAAATGAAAAATATATAGGGAACTTCGTTGGAAAACCTGAAGAATGGCGCCATGGCCATCTTCTTCCTCGAGCTCGTGCATGAAGCCCCCTATCTAACTCATCTCTCAACCATTTGACATGATTCAAATACCAAACTCATGCATTTTTTCACAAGGAACAAGATGGCAATACTTGATTTCATTTATTTTCAGTGTATAACAAGTTATATCATCACAACTGTATGAACCCTAATTTTGCAAAATCAGTCATGCAGACATGGTTATGAGGGCTATGATCCAATTTTTTGAGGGAAAACACTCAACATATGATGGCAAGAAACTGGCAAAAATATCATGCGAAGAAATATGCATGGATCATGAAGATGTAATTTTGAGGCTTACCTTGATGCAAGCTGAAATGAAACTCTGCACAGATGGTGTTCCAGATGTGATTTGATGATCCCTACAGCTTCAATGGATGTTGTGGAGTGTGTTGCAAGCTTTGTAACACTCTGCAAACCTTTGGATCAAGTTGGAGAACTCCAACTACATAATTGAGGCATAATGGCTTGGTTGAAGGGTGATTTTGAGCTAGGGGTGTTACAGTTGGTGTTTAAGTGTTTGGCCACCTCAAATACATCATATGTGATGTGTTTGAGCAATTGGAATGGATTGCTTAGGGCTGCAACTCAAAACCCGATGGTGGTTGCTCAAAAACAAAGAAAATTGGTACTTAAGAGAGAATGAGAGAAAGCAGTGCTATAAGGTGCTTTGGTGTGCCTTGAACGATCCATTTGAACCACTATTTATAGGTGATCAACTCTTGTCTAGGAGGAATAGTGAATGGCTGTTGGATCAGATCACCTTCAAAGGGATTGGTTGGACATAAATGCCTCTTGCATTAGGTGTAACAGCTGCTCCAAATAGATCAGCTATGCCTTGACTGAAATCACATTCCTCAGTCATTTTAATTGTTGTTTAATCAGAGAACTTGACTGAGGAAAGTGAGAATCTTGACAATGCACTATTCCACATTAATGCCCTTTGAATTCAAGGAAAAATGTGCCAAAATGCATGAACTTCAAGTTGGAAGATTCCTTGGCTTTGTGACTCAACTTTGTAGGTTGGATCAGATGCATTGTGATTGGTTTGAGTACATGTGGCATAATGATCCTTGGTTTTGATTCAGAAATCGTGTGTGGTAAGCAAACATGCAAACTAATTTTTCCAAAACAGCTTGTAGCAGCATGACTTTGGGCATGGATTCCTCTTGGCTCAAGTTGAATCAATTCATGCTGAGAGGTTCTTTGGATTCTTAGAAACATATGCAACAACATTGATGTTTACCTTTAGACTTGATTCAGCTTGCAACTATGTGAAAAGATCTCACAAGTTTTAGTGTTTTCAACAAAATCTGCCTTGGCCAGAATTTTTCTAAGTGTTGGAAAATGATGTATTTTCATGTTTTAGCCATTTTGGCCCAATCATAACTCAGAATCCACAATGAATTGGAGTGAGGTGTAGTTGGAGCTTTTGTAGAGGGTAATGAGAGCTACAAATCCAGCTTTGGATGTGGAAAAATGGCCTTGTGGTTTAGGATTTATGATCCTCCAAAGTTGGTACCCTAGCCACTTTGTTTCATAACTTAGAAAAATTTCTAAGTTTTTATGGTTACTCCTTTTGCAAGTTATCCCATTTTTCTTGATTTTTATTGATGAATGATGATTCCAATCATATATTAACATCATTTTAGGATTAAAAAATCATTTTTATGAAAAATCTCAAAAAGTCAAAGTTTGACTTTTGTGCACAGTTGACTTTTTATCAGATGAATTCCAAACTGTGAAATCCTTTAGGAAATCATGTCCTTGACCTAAATCAAACTTGATGGACATGTTCCATGGGTGTTATAGGGTATATTGATTCATGTCCTAGGGTTTGGGAGCATGTCCTGGTCAAAAGTCAAAGATACAGTTGACTTTTCTCGCAAAACCCTAACTGTGGTTCAGATGAAATTGAAACCTGTGAATCAAGCTTCTTGGATCAATCCATTGTTTCAAGTGGATCAAAGTAGTGTATTAGAGACCCTCAAATCCTCTCTTGAGATCTTGGCTCATGTTTTGTCCCAAAAGTCAACTTAGGGGTGAATTAGGTCAAGAAACCCTAATTCCTGATTTTTGGTGAATGCATCCCCTGATGCTAAATTGACTTAATGATGGGGTTCATGATGTTCCTTGGAGCATCATAGGTTATGCCTTGAAGCATTGGCTCATGCCCAGAGGAGAATTTCCATCTGGAGTCCCTGGTCGACCAAAACCCTAATTTGGTGAGACTGGCGATCTTGAGGCTCAATCCACTTAGAAGGAAGCAGCCTTGTGCTTGATCCTTGATGTGGGAGTCCTATTGATCCTTTGTAGATGTTTGAGAGGTTATACAAGTTGAAGATCATGTCATTCCTTGATTGATCATTTTTCTAAGAGCTCTAAGAGGGCTTGAAGCCCTAATTTTGATTGGAGTGGATGCTCACCCATCTTTGGGGAGACTATTGAGGTATGATGGTTCATCCATATTGTGATGATGATTTGCACAATGATGAGAATCTTAGTGGTAAAAATTTGGGGTAAGACATAATGTTCCACGGAACTTTGCCATTGGCGAGTTTCCATTCTAATGAAATCAGATTTTTGGACCATTCTTTGTTTGATATTTATCATTTCTCTACTCTTTTCTTGTTATGCAAAACTTCATTTATTCATTAATAATGGTTTTGAAAGCGGAAAAACTTTGAAAAAAAATAAATCTTTAGTGAAAACACAATAAAAACATAATCTACTTTGGCTCTTGGGACGATTTAGTAAAATCACATGCTCCCCCAGTGGTCTTTATGGTGACGAAAGCACTGTTAAACCATCTGGCGTGTAATTCCCCAATAAAGCAAGTTTAGTTGGCAACGCCTCATGGATTGAACACTTCAGTAATGACTGATTACCATGTTACAAAGGATTTCTCCCCTGTAACTTCTGTCATACCCCAAATTTTGACCACTAAGATTTCTCATCATTGTGCAAATCATCATCACAATATGGATGTACCACCATACCTCATCAGTCTCCCCAAAGATGGGTGAGCATCCACCACAATCAGACTTAGGGTTTTAAGCCCTCTCAGAGCTCTTAGACAAAGGATCAATCAAGGATTGACATGATCTTCAACTTGTCTAACCTCTCAAACATTCACAAAGGATCAAGAGGACTCCCACCTCAGGAATCAAGCATAATGTTGCAGCATTCCAGGTGGATCAAGCCTCAAGATCGCCAGTGTCACCAAATTAGGGTTTTGGTCGACCAGGGCCTCAAGATGGGAATTTTCCTCTGGGCATGAGCCAATGCTTCAAAGCATAACCTAAAATACTCCATGGAACCTCATGGACCCAATCATCAAGTCAATTTAACCTCAGGGGATGCATTCATCAAAAATCAGGAATTAGGGTTTCTTGACCTAATTCACCCCTAAGTTGACTTTTGGGACAAAACATAAGCCAAGACCTCAAGAGAGGATTTGAGGGTCTCTAATAAACAACATTGATCCATTTGCAACAATGGATTGATCCAAGAAGCTTGATTCCCAAGTTTCAGGTTCATAAGAACCACAGTTAGGGTTTCGCGAAAAAAGTCAACTGTACCTTTGACTTTAGACCAGGACATGCTCCCAAACCCTAGGATATGATTCAATACACCCTATAACACCTATGAAATCAATCCATCAAGTTTTATTTAGGTCAAGGACTTGATTTCATAAAGGATCGCGCAGATTGGAGTTCATCTGACAAAAACTCAACTGTGCACAAAAGTCAACTTTGACTTTTTGAGATTTTTCACAATTATGGTTCCTTAACCCTAAAATGATGTTAATGTGTGATTGGAATCATCATGCATCAAAAAAAATCAAGAAGAGTGGGATAACTTGTAAAAGGGGTAACCATAAAAACTTAGAAATTTTTCTAAGTTATGGAACAAAGTGGCTAGGGTACCAACTTTGGAGGATCATAACTCCTAAACCACAAGGCCATTTTTCCCCATTCAAAGGTGGATTTGTAGCTCTCATGGCCCTCTACAAAAGCTTCAAACACAACTCATTCCAATTCCTCGTGGATTTTAAGTTATGGAATGATCAAAATCACAAAAAGTGAAAATGTCACTTTTTTCCAACACTTAGTAAAAATTTCACTAAGTCAGAATTTGCCTTCCCTTTTTTCCAAATGTAGGGGCATTTTTCACTTAGATCCAAAAAGTATCAAAACCAATTATGATCAAAGAGTTGTTGTATCATATGAGGGCTTTCCAAAATGGCTAAGAACTCCATCAAAGTCCACATGAGCCATGAGATATGACCATGCCAATATGCCTTGCTGAAAACTGTCATGGCAAGGCAGATTTGGGAGTTTTGCTCGATTTGCTCAAATTTTGGAAAGGGCGAGTAAATCTATCCACCTGAACACCTCAAGGGGGGACCAAGGAGGGACAAACACTGGTCCATAAGCCTCCCAAGTGTTTGGAACCAAAAGTAGCATGCCAAACCTAGAAATGCCTAAAAGAGGGACAAAACTCCAATTTTGGTTTGGAGCATTTAATGGATGCACCAAGGTGGCATGGACTGAGCCATTTCCAACTGAATTCAGTCAAGACTTATCCAAGACCAAGGGAACTAGTAGCCTGTGCCCTAACCTCTAGTCAATGGCTAGAGGAGACTTGGATTCTCATTGATCAACATTGGCCAAACCTCTGCAGCAGTTGCCATTCACTATTGGTTGCAAAACAAACTTGCTCTACTATAAATAGAGCTCATTTGTGATCAGTTTGAGTACACCAAAGCCATCAAACAGATGTTTTCCTCAAAATCACCTTCTCAGTTTCAAATTTGCCTTCCAAAGCAAGTCACTATCGGGTTTTGAGTTTGAGAGCTATTCCAATCAAACCAATCACACACACACACACACACACCTCATAAACATCATATCGAAGTGATCCAAACACTCACATAACATCTGGAACACCAAAATCACAAAATCACTAGCCAATTGCTCAAGTTCTAGATCATTTCCATTCATTCCAAGCATCCAGACACACTCCATAGCACCTAGGGAAGCTGTCCATATCCTTGGAACCAAGCTGTATCACCTCTAACACAAAACACGATCACCAGCTGCAAGAGGTAAGCATGAGCTCTTCTAACTCTATGATCCATGCATTTTTTGCTGCACAATAATTTGGCCATATGTTTTCCCTCAATCAATTGCTTTGTTTGAATCGTGTATGGAATTTCCGAGCCTTCATGCAAATTTTAGGGTTCTTGAGGTTTCTCTTTGATTTCTTATTCCATGTTTAAAATAAATGAAATTAAATACCATAGACATGATCGTGAGGTGAAAACGAGTAGATTGATATGTAGATTGCATGATATCATCAAGTATTCAGTGAGATTGGATAGAAAACGCAAATCTGCAGAAACAGAGGGTGGCGCGTGTTTTTGCCATGTTCTTGGCGCCATTTTTGAACATTTGAATATTTGAATTTTGTGATTTTATTTAATTGATTCAAAAATTAATTTCTCTCTGAGTTTTAATGATTTTGAGTTGACTCTTTTTTTAATAATTCACAAAAATGTTAAAATATTTTATTTTACCAAAAAATCCCAAAAATATTATTTATTTCATATATTTGATATTTTTGCAAAGAATTAATGTTTTATTTATTTTTAACATTTAAAATATTTTTTCCTCCATGATTTTCTAAACTTAATTGATTTCCAATCATTTTATGGATAGAAACATGATTTTTGAAACATTGATCCAAGATCACAATTTGTTTGCACACATGTTTAACAATTTTGATCATTTTAATTGAATTTTTATTCTTTTGAAATATATATTTTGAAAACAAATTAGGGTTTTGATTAATTCAACCCTCGTCAAACTGTTTCAAACACTTTTGGTCCTCTAATAGAGTGTAAGACCCAACCCACTTTAAAAACCAAAACTTTTTGGGCCTCAGTCATTGTATAAGACCCACTGCGTTTTCAAAAACCTCGGCAAAATCACCGTTTTCAAATAAACCAAATGGTCCTCTCCTTGAGCTATAAGACCCATTCCTTAAAATTTTGGGCCTCTATTAGAGCGTAAGACCCATCCCCATTGTAAATACACCACTTTTTGGGCCTTAGTCATTGTATAAGTCCCACTGTATTTTCAAAAACAACGGCGCGATCGTCACCCTTTTTAGCAAAAATCATTTGGGTCTCTCCTTGAGCTGTAAGCCCCACCACTTGTACAAAAATAAATCATTGGGCCTCTAATAGAGTGTAAGACCCATCCCTTGTAGGTAAAACCTTTTTGGGCCTCAATGCATTGTATAAGACCCAGTACGTTAGAAAAATCTCGGCACGATCGCCAATTCAAAAACAAATCATCTGGGCCTACCATCATGTTATAAGCCCAATTTCTTTTCCTTAAACTCTTTTGGCCTCTTGAGAGAGTGTAAGACCCATCCCTTTGTACAGAAAACCTTTTTGGGCCTCAATCACTTGTATAAGTTCCTATACAAATTCAAAACAACATCGCAATCACTGATAAAACCTTGGGCCTCTCCTTGAGCTATAAGCCCCAACAATCTTTTCAAATTACTTTCTCCTTTGATTTTGAATATAATATTGTTATCGAAGCTTTCTTTGTTGGAAAAACTAACCAAACAGCATGGAAGCTCTACAACCGAGTAAGTGTTTACCTGCTTTCATTTATCGCTTTCATATGTATATAACTGTATTGTGGGGCTGTTTCACTGTAATACTAGTATAGTTATTTTAGAGTTTTTCCCGGCAACTACGTCTAGCACTAGGTAAAGCCCTGTTGGTCACTCTTAAATACAAACAAAACTAGATCCCCATAGGATTACCAGACAAAGTCTTCCCTCCTCTTGGGGTTAAACAATATGGAGACGTGAAAGGCAGCATTCTCAGTGAACCCTTTCTCGGACTGTCACTCTTAGAAATCGTCAAAGAGACTCTACTCCCCAGAGATGATCTTTTCTCCGTGAATGGCGTCTCTTGAGTTTCTTCCAAATTCTCGGACTTTCCTGGCTTGAACTATTCTCGATGAATAGAATGTCTTGAACTTCTCGGGGTTTAGGGGCCCACAGGCTTCCTAAAAGCATCCCCGCCTCCTCTTGGGCATTGTACAAGGACCCTTCGGCTTCTTAAAAGCTCTCATGCCTTCTCTTGGGCTTAGTACAAGGACCCAGAGACCTCTACAGGCATAGGTACAGAACCTAGTCCTCAATTTGCTAGAACTGTCTTTCTGAGTTAAATGTCAGACCAGTTAATGGGTTGACCTTCATCCCTTAACATACCAGGCTTCTCTTGGGCATCATACTAAGATCATTCACTACCTGAGAATCGATTTCTCAAAACACCAGTAGACTTGGACAGTCTCAATACCCTTTGGATTTCCCATTTCCTTAAAGAACAAGAAATATCCCTGATCCTCTGATCAGTGCCAAAGCCAAGCCTTACCTTTAATCGTTCCCTTCATAAGAACTGATTTTCTCTTTTATCCAACATACTCGACCTGTCACTAAACTGAAACAGTCAGCAGCACAGTAGCCTCCTCTTGGGCTTTTTACAATGATTCTCCCCAGCGGAGGTAACCTTTTCGCACTCTCTTGTTGAGTATAAAAGACTCTCTTGTTGAGTCAAACCCTTTTAGCCTCCATCTCGGGCTTCGTACGAGATACAAAATAACTCTCTTGTTGAGTATAAAAGACTCTCTTGTTGAGTCAAACCTTTTATCCTTTATCTCGGGCTTCGATCAAGATACAAAAACACTCTCTTGTTGAGTATAAAAGACTCTCTTGTAGAGTCAATCACCTTTTAGCCTCTATCTCGGGCTTCGTACGAGATACAAAAAAAACACTCTCTTGTTGAGTATAAAAGACTCTCTTGTTGAGTCAACCACTTTTAGCCTCCATCTCGGGCTTCGCACGAGATACAAAAAAAACACTCTCTTGTTGAGTATAAAAGATTATCTTGTTGAGTCAACCCTCTTAGCCTTTATCTCGGGCTTCGTACGAGACAGATAAAAAGCACCCTCTTGTTGGGTCACTAGCCTCCTCTTAGGCTTTGTATAAGGAAAACCCCGGTAGAGTCAATAAACCTTTTAGCATCAAAATATGTGCCTCGCTCACAGTACACAAACATCAACAACTCCTTTTCCCCCATCTAATTGCTGTAAGCGGCAAGCCACTGGATTATTTACATCCACGCCACTGTCCCTCTTTTAGCATGAGGAATTCCTAAGGAAAGATGGAATTACTCTACACTGAGTTAAAGTCTTCTCCTTCAGGTTAAAAACACCCTATAAAGGAAATTATGGCATTGCTGGATTCACATATCCCAGTTAATGTAATTTTCCTTTATAATCAGTCACCCAACAGTTGTGACAAATAGACCAAATATCCCCTTTAGAGATGACAAATTCTCTCTAAAGTCAAAACCCTTTAGCTTCACATCTTGGGCTTTGAACAAGATACAAATAGAGCCTTCAGCTTCACATCTTGGGCTTCGAACAAGATATAAACCACATTTAGCTTCACGTCTTGGGCTTTGAACAAGACACCAAAACAACCTTTTTCCTCCCATAGAATAGGAGGAACTACGATCGCTCTGATTTCCTTGTTTCATCAAACGGGAATACGTAGGCATGAGATTAAAAAAATCTTAGCGAACACACTAATCAAAAACCCAAAACCCAGTATCTCCACCAAATAAACCCAAAAGCATCAAATCTAAACACATTAACATCTTACCTCACAAAGAGCCCAGGCACTCTATTTTTTAACAAAATAACCTAAGAGAGACCCATAATCTTAATAGCATCTGTAAACCAACTGTCACCTGTTTAAACTCAGTATGCAAGCAGGGTTAATTAGAGACATCTATTTCCCTTCCTTAATCAGCTCAACAGGATAAAAAATGAGTCGAACTGTAGTACCAAAGCGATAGTGATTTGAAACCACAAAAATCGCGCTACAGAAAAAATGGCGACCACAGTGGGAGTCACGAGATCTTGTTCTCTTCCCATCTCTTAGGTAGAAACCTTAAAAAAGTGCCACAGGAAAAAAATGGCGCCCAACGTGGGGCCCGTTTTCTCTTTCCTACGATCCTTACGGTGGAAACCTTAAGTTCTAAAAATGTCACAGAAATGGCGACTCTGCTGGGGAGTCATTGTCTGTATAGGATCATAAAACTAGAGGTCTAGGATGATTAAGACAAATATATATACTGCTTTTCCTAATTGATATCTGTGTTTATTTTTCTAATAATGGGAATGCGTGTGATACCGCATGTGGAAAGATTGAGTATACACCTAAGATAGGTGATGGCAATACGGGTAATCTTGCGGGGAGTGAATCTCAGTTAAGAACCCCCGATCGACCATCAAACTCAGTGGAGACTCCCTTTGCAGATACATTGCCTATACGACTTCGGTTGTTGAAAGTAGTGTGGTCGACTGGGTTATCTGAGAAGCTAAGGTTTTTAGTAGACTTAAGCAATTTTGTAGTACGGAAGCTATCGGAAATAGTTGTCACACGATAATACCCTCATCTGAGATCGCTCCATGATACATCAGCTCACTGGCGATCCGCTTGCTGTTGTTATCCCAGAGGGGTCAATGATTTTGCGGGCAGGTACAAAAAATACCATTATAAACCTTTGGGGGGGGGGTAGAGCCTTGACTTCATGACACCGACCCTTTGACCCCATGTTTTTTCTATGTTTTTGTGTGCTGCATTCATACATTCATTTAAAAAACATAAAATCATTCAAAAAAGAATCTTCTCTTCTAGTCTCTCTTTTTCAAATAAAACTGAGACAATGATTGCAAATGTCAGAGAAAGGAGATTGCGCTAATGGATTTCGGTAGAAGGAAAACTCATAAGTACACCTTCAAGGTTCCAAAGTTAGAGGATTTTAGAGGTTTGGCGAGAATGATCACCAACAACGAGGCTTTCAGAGCCAAATATAGAGGACTACTGTCTCTATTAAGGGTCCATGTAATAGAAGGAATCCTGTCCACACTAATCCAGTTCTACGATCCGGTTTATCACTGTTTCACAATCCCGAATTATCAGCTTGCACCAACACTGGAGGAGTATTTTCACCTGACTGGTCTGCATATTACTGATCAAGCTCCCTTTTCTGGACTGAAAGAAATTCCAAAGGATCAAACTATTGCAAGAGCGATTTATTTGGACTAGTCAGAAGTCAGGACTCACATGACCACTAAGGGTGGCATCCAAGGTTTGCCAGCCCAGTTCTTGATAAAGAAAGCCCTGTACTTTGCTAGTATAGGGACGTGGCCGCTTTCGAGAGCATATTTGTTTTGCTCACCTATGGGTTATTTTTGTTTCCCAACATCGATAACTTCATAGATATCAACGCCATTAAGATTTTCCTGATCGGAAACCCTGTACCAACCTAACTCGCATATGCCTATCATTCGATTCACTTAAGGAATTTATACAGCGGAGGAATAATCACGTGCTGTGTACCCTTGCTTTATAAATGGTTCACTTCCCATTTGCCCAAGTCTGCTGTATTTTGGGATCAAAAGAATACTTTATGTTGGTCGCAGAGAATCATGTCTCTTACCAACTCTGACATCGATTGGTACAATCGAATCTATGACGGGATCAGAATCATTGACCGTTGTGGAAATTTCCCAAATGTACCCCTTATAGGAACTAAGGGAGGAATCAACTATCATCCGGTGTTAGTTCGTCGTCAATTTGGATACCCAATGAGGCATGTCCCGCGGAATGCTCATCTGGAAGGTCTTTTCTTCAAGGAAGGAGAAAATGACAGGGCACTAAAGACCGAAATAGTGCATGCTTGGAAACACGTTCACAGGAAAGGACGAGAGTCTCTAGGAAAACCAGATTGTGTCTCGGTGGAGCCTTATCTCCACTGGGTACAAACTAGAGCTCTCAAGCTAAGGATGCTTACCCTCGCCAGGAAGTTCTTCCATTAAGGGACTCTGCCCTTTTATTTTATGTCTGAGACGGAAAAACTTCAAGTTACTCTCAGCAAAGTTCAGCAGGAGAAGAGGTCGTGGAGGAACAAGTATCGTATTCTCAATGTGGAGTGTAAGAAAATACAGCAGCTATTAAAAGAAAAGGATGCTCTGATTGAGATTTTAGAGTAACATGCTGTAGAGAATCAAGAAGACCAAAGGAATTTACTCACTCCTTTCACTTGGCAAAGGAATGACAACCCGACAACGGCCCAAGAGCCCCGGTCAAAGAAAAGGAAAGTACCAGAACCAACACCTGAGCTCTCCTCAGAGAGGACTCCGGATCCATTAGTTTAGGTTTCCTTTTTCAGCACTTTGTAAATCTACTGTATTTCCATTTCCGTAATCCTTTGAATTCAATAAAATAGGGTTTCCCCACTGTTTGATATTTGCAATCTAATTGTCAAAGTTTACTTTGAATAAACAAAAATAATTAATAATCATTGCATATCATTCATCATTCTCATAAATGCATTCTTCTCACCTACGAATCTTACGTTTGCGTCTCGATTCTAGAGTCAAACTGTCTCATTCGTACAATACTCGGGCCAATCGTCAGAAAAAGATGGATGATCTCAAGGAAGAGAACAGAGAGTTGAGAGAAGATATCGACACTCTGAAAGAGGATCTGAAAAAGCTTCATAATGACATGCAAGCTCTAGCAGAAGCTCAAATGCAACAACAAAGGACTGTGATCTCAGAGATCACATCGACGCCCATAGTGGAGAAGTATGATCCTAGGTACAAATTGCCGAAAGATCGTCGCTGGGGCATGCCACTTAACTATATCCCAGAAGGATATGTTTCGCCGATCAATGAGGATCAGGGAACCACAGCAGGAACTGTTGGGCCTGAAGGTTACAAACTTCGGGAGGCACCGAGAGTCTCGGCCATAATGACTATACCACCGCCCGTGGTACACACTGTCCCGGAAGGACAGATTCCCCAGATACCTTCAGGTGGAAATGACAACATGTTCGACAGAATGAATGAATTCTAAGAACAATTTCTGGAGATGCAGAAAGAACTGCAGGCCCTTCGCGGTCAGGATCTATTTGGAAAGGACGCCGCGGACCTTTGTTTGGTCCCTAATGTGAAAGTTCCGCACAAGTTCCAGGTACCCGACTTTGAAAAGTACAAGGGTAGCTCTTGCCCTCAGAGCCATTTGGTGATGTACGCTCGGCGAATGTCAGCTCAGACAAAGAACCAGGAGCTACTGATTCACTAATTTCAGGATAATTTAACCGGTGCCGCATTAAAATGGTACATGGGTTTAAACTGTGCTACGTTCGGCACGTTCAGAGATCTTGGCGTTGCTTTCGTTCAACAATATAAATACAATTTGGACATAGCACCAGACAGATATCAACTCAGATCGATGTTACAAAAGGACAAGGAAACCTTTAAAGAATACGCTCAAAGATGGCTTGAAATTGCCGCTCAGATTTGTCCACCTCTTGAGGAGAAAGAGATGACAAAGAGACCTTGAGCTCATTTTACTACGATAGAATGGTTGCCAATGCGCCCAATGACTTCACTGAGATGGTGGGCATGGGAGTTCGTTTTGAGGAAGCAGTCCGAGAAGGATGTTTGGTTAAAGACGCTGGATCATCAAGTAGTACAAAACGAAATGATAGTGCTCTCTCTAAGAAAAAAGAGCAGGATATTGGGAATATCTCTCTTGGAAATCAAAGGTGACGATACCAACCAGTAGCAGCTGTAACTCCTGCTATCAATCCCACGCCTGTTCCTACATATCAACCTCAGGTTGCTCAGAGCCAACCTAATCAACAGCAATATCAGCAAAGGACACAACAGGCTCTTCAGCAGGCTCGTCCTCCATACAACAAAAACCGTGCAACACGACCACCGGGGTTTAATCCTATACACATGTTATACGTAGAGCTGTTTCCATTATTACTGGTCAAAGGGCATGTCCAAACTAAGTCTCCTCTTACAGTACCGGAAAATCTGCCTTTTTGGTTCAAAACGGATCAGACTTATCCTTACCATCAAGGAGGACCAGGGCATAACATAGAAAACTGTATCAGTTTCAAATCTGACGTACAAAAGCTTGTTAGGAGCGGGGTCTTATCTTTCAAGGATACAAATCCTAATGTTCTCACAAACCCGTTGCCGCAACATGAGAAAGCTGTAGTCAATTTTATAGAGGGAGAGTCTAACAACACCTATCAAATTCATGATGTACTCTTGTTAAGGGCCAACTTGGTCAAGATGCATTGTAGACAGGGCAGATATGGCCATGTGCCACCTCATAATTATCACCAGTGTGATATCTGCTCTAAAAACAATCAGGGATGTTCTGTGGTGCAAACAGCTCTACAGGAACAATTGGATCTAGGGTGGATCCAAGAGCACCGAGTTCGTGGAGTCAACCTGACTTATATGAATTCCAACATCATTCAAAACCACGACATCCGTGCAATAAATGTCAACTTTGTGGCAATTCACTCAAGGCAAGGCCAGTATCATAATCTGCCACGACATGATTACGATTCCTATCTGACTTGCTCGATAAACAAACAGGGATGCTCTTTTGTATAAGAGGCCCTCCATCGTCAGATGGATCTTGGATGGATCCAGGACTACCATGATAAAAATATTTATCAGATCAACATGATTCAAATCTTCGATATTCGTCTGATGAATGCCAGCTTGGTGGAGTTACATGCCAGGCAGGTCCAACTCGGTTTTCTCACTTCACATGATTATCGTAACTGTAAAGGATGTTGTGAGAGTAACCAAGGGTGCGCCCTTGTTCAGAGAACTTTACAACACTTATTAAACCACTAGTGGCTTCCAATCTATCTGGATGAAGACACGCAACAAGTCAATGTGCTTAATGGAAACCCTACTCGGCGTCAAAGTCAGGATGTCCGATCTATGGAAACAAACCTGGTAAGGTTGCACTGCATTCAAAGCAGGCGTGGCCAGGTTCCACCACACAACTATAAATGTTGTAGAGTCTGCTCGGAGAATAACCAAGGATGCTACCTTGTGCGGGCATCCTTTCAAGGTCGGTTGGATCGTAAAGAGATTCACCCGTGTCCAAGTCCCAATCCAATCAACTGGATGCCGGACTACTTCGCCGATCAAATCAGAGACGTTGTAACAATCTCTGATCATTAACAAAACAAGGATGTTTTTACCATCATCCCTCTACTAGACGAATGAAAGGTTCTTTGCCAAGAACTGATCGAAGTTACTTACGACAGTCAAAAAAATCAGAAGGCTCCTGTAGTTATTTATTTGTCGGGACCATTACCATATGAATTAGCTAAGGCGATCCCTTACAAATACAGTGCAACAATAATTGAGAATGGAAAGGAAATTCCATTACCCTCCATCATGAATATTGCAGACATCAGTCGAGTAACACGGAGCGGTCGAATCTTCAGCCGAGGAGTTGGAGAACCTAACAAAGAAAAGGAACTTTCGGCAGAAGCTCCTGATCCACCAGTCGGTCAGTCCAGTAATCCCGACCTTTCAAAGATTGATGATGAGATGCTGAAGCTCATCCAAAAGAGTGAATACAACATTGTTGACCAACTGTTACAAACTCCTTCAAAGATCTCTGTGTTATCACTTTCACTCAGTTCTAAAGCCCACAGAGAGGCTCAACAGAAAGTCTTAGAGCAGGCCTTTGTGGAACAGGATGTGTCAATACAACAGTTCGATAGCATCATCTCTAACATCACTTCCAGCAACAACTTAGGATTCAGTGATGAGGATTTTCCAAAGGGGGGCAAAAGTCACAACATGGCGCTCAATATCACAGTTAACTGCCAGGACGATTGTCATACCCCAAATTTTAACCAATAAGATTTCCCATCATTGTGAAAATCATTGTCACAATATGGAGGAACCATCATACCTCATCAGTCTCCCCAAAGATGGGTGAGCATCCACTACAATCAAATTTAGGGTTTCCAGCCCTCTCAGAGCTTTTAGACAAAGGATCAATCAAGGAATGACATGATCTTCAACTTGTCTAGCCTCTCAAAATCCACAAGGGATCAAGAGGACTCCCACTTCAAGGATTAGGCACAAGGCTGCTCCCTTCTAGGTGGATGAAGCCTTAAGATCGCTAGTGTCACCAAATTAGGGTTTGGTCGACCAGGGCCTCCAGATGGAAATTTTCCTCTGGGCATGAGCCAATGCTTCAAGGCATAACCTATGATGCTCCAAGGGACATCATAAATCCAATCATCAAGTTAATTTAGTCTCTGGGGAAGCATACATCAAAAATCAGGAATTAGGGTTTCATGACCTAATTCACCCCTAAGTTGACTTTTAGGACCAATCATGAGCCAAGACCTCAAGAGATGATTTGAGGTTCTTTAATAAACTACATTAATCCATTTGCAACAATTGATTAATCCAACAAGCTTGAGCAACAAGTCTCAATTTCATCAGAGCCACAATTAGGGTTTCGCGAGAAAAGTCAATTGTAGCTTTGACTTTTGACCAGGATATGCTCCCAAACCCTAGGACATGATTCAATATACCCTATAACACCCATGGAACATGTCCATCAAGTTTGATTTAGGTCAAGGACATGATTTCATAGAGGATCGCACAGTTTGGAATTCATCTGACAAAAAGTCAACTGTGCACAAAAGTCAACTTTGACTTTTTGAGATTTTTCACAAAAATGGTTTTTTAACCCTAAAATGATGTTAAAGTATGATGGGAATCATCATTCATCAAGAAAAATCAAGAAAAGTGGGATAACATGTAAAAGGGGTAACCATAAAAATTTAGAAAATTTTCGAAGTTATGAACAAAGTGGCAAGGGTACCAACTTTGGAGGATCATAACTCCTAAACCACAAAGCCATTTTCCCCATCCAAAACTTGATTTGTAGATCTCATTACACTCTACAAAAGCTTAAAACTGACCTCCCTCCAAATTCCTCGTGGATTTTGAGTTATGGAATGATCAAAATCACAAAAAGTGAAAATGTCACTTTTTTCCAACAATTGGTGAAATTTTCACTAAGTCAGAATCTGCCTTCACTTTTTCCAAATGTAGGGGGATTTTTCACTTGGATCCAAAAGGTATCAAAACCAAATATTATCCAAAAGTTGTTGTATCATATGAGGGCTTTCCAAATTGGCCAAGAACATCACCAAATTCCACTTGGGCCATGAGATATGACAATGGCAATATGCCTTGCTGAAAACTGCCAAGGCTAGGCAGAATTTTGCATTTTTGCTCGATTTGGAAAAATCAGCCAATTCCAAGCCTTTCCATCACTTTGGACACATCTGAGGATCAAATTTAAAGGGGACAAACACTAAGCCAAGCCTCCAAAGTCCTTGGAACAAGAAGTAGCATGCCAAACCTAGAATTGCCTAAAAGAGGGACAAGACTCCAATTTTGGATTGGAGCATTCAATGCATACACCAAGGTGGCATGGACTGAGCCATTTGCAACTCAATTCAGTCAAGACTTATCCAAGACCAAGGGAACCACAACCTTGTGCCCTAACCTCTAGTCAATGGCTAGAGGAGACTTGGATTCCAAAGTGCAACCATTGGCCAAACCTCTGCTGCAGTTGCCATTCACTATTGCTTGGAAAACAAACTTGCTCTACTATAAATAAAGCTCATTTGTGATTAGTTTGAGTACACCAAAGCCATCAAACAGATGCTTTCCTCAAAATCTCTTCTTTCACTCCAATTTTGCCTTCTAAAGCAAGTCAGTATCGGGTTTTGAGTTTGAGAGCTTTTCCAATCAAACCAATCACTCACACACCTCACATACATCATATAGAAGTGATCCAAACACTCACATAACATCTAGAACACCAAAATCACAAAATCACCAGCCAGTTGCTCAAGTTCTTGACAGATTTGCAGTTGGGGTACCATCTCAAGTTCCAGATCATTTCAATCCATTCCAAGCATCCAGACACACTCCATGGCACCTAGGGAAGTTGTCCAGATCATTGGAATCTAGCTGTAACACCTCTAACACAAAACACGATCACCAGCTGCAAGTGGTAAGCATGAGCTCTTCTAACTCTATGATCCATGAAATTTTTGCTGCACAATAATTTGGCCATATGTTCATAATCATGCATGGAATGTTTTCCCTCAATCAATTGCATTGTTTGAATCGTGTGTAGAATTTTTGAACCTTCATGCAGAAATTAGGGTTCTTGAGGTTTCTCTTTGATTTCTTATTCCATGTTAAAAATAAATGAAATTAAAGACCATAGACATGATCGTGAGGTTAAAACGAGTAGATTGATATGTGGATTGCATGATATAATCAAGTATTCAGTGAGATTGGATAGAAAATGCAAATCTGCAGAAACAGAGGGTGGCCCGTGTTCTTGCCCTTGTTCTTGTCACCATTTTTTAAAAATTTGAATATTTGAATTTTGTGATTTTATTTAATTGATTCAAAAATTAATTTCTCTCTGAGTTTTAATGATTTTGAGTTGATTCCTTTTTTAATAATTCACAAAAATGTTAAAATATTTTATTTTACCAAAAAATCCCAAAAATATTATTTATTTCATATAATTGATATTTTTGCAAAGAATTAATATTTTAATTGTTTTTGACATTTAAAATTTTTTTCCTTCTTGATTTTGCAAATTTTAATGACTTCTAATCATTTTGTAGGTCAAAATATGATTTTTGAAACATTAATCCAAGATCACAATTTGTTTTCCACATGTTAAATAATTTTGATCATTTTAATTGAATTTTTTATTCAATTAAAATACATTTTGGAAACAAATTAGGGTTTTGATTAATTCAACCCTCATCAAACCTTTTAAAAAAACACTTTGGGCCTCTAATAGAGTGTAAGACCCAATCCCCTTTTAACCAAAACTTTTTGGGCCTCAGATATTGTATAAGTCCCTCTGCGTTAAAAGAAAATCTCGGCGCGATCGCCAGTTCAAAATCAAATCTTTTGGGCCTCTCCTCGAGCTATAAGACCCATTCAAATCATTGGGCCTCTAATAGAGTGTAAGACCTAATCCTTTGTAAATACAAACCTATTTTTGGGCCTCACTTATTGTATAAGTCCCGTTGTATTTCAAAAAGTTCGACGCGATCATAGTCCGTTAAAAAAAACCCTGGGCCTCTCCTCGAGCTATAAGACCCATTCAAAATCTTTTGGACCTCTATTAGAGTGTAAGACCCAACCCCCTTTGAAAACCAAACCATTTTGGGCCTCAATGCATTGTATAAGACCCACCGCATTTTCAAAAATCTCGGTGCGATCGCCATTTCAAACAAATAACCCTGGGCCTCTCCTTGAGCTATAAACCCCACCACTTGTACAAAAATAAATCTTTTGGGCCTCTTGAGAGAGTGTACGACCCATCCCCTTTGTACAGAAAACCTTTCTTGGGCCTCAGTCACTTGTATAAGTCCCTCTGTACAAAACGACAGTGCGATCACTGATAAATCTTGGGCCACTCCTTGAACTGTAAGCCCCAACATCTTTTCAAAATACTTTCGCCTTTAATTTTGAATATACTGTTGTTTTCAATATTTGTTTGTTCAACAACTAACTAAACAGCATGGAAGCTCTACAACCGAGTAAGTGTTTATACGCTTTCATTTACCGCTTTCATATACTTATAATTGTATTGTGGGGCTGTTTCACTATAAGTCTTCTTTCATAAACTCATATCAACTGTGTAATACTAGTATAGATATTTAGAGTTTCCCCGGCAACTACGTCTAGCACTAAGCCATGTTGGTCACTCTTAAATAGACTAAACTAGATCCACATAGGATTACCAGATACAGTCTTTCCTCCTCTTGGGGTTAAACAATATGGAGACGTGAAAGGCAGCATTCTCGGTGAACCCTTTCTCAGACTGTCACCCTTAGAAATTGTCAAAGAAACTCTATTCCCTAGAGATGATCTTTTCTCCGTGAATGGCATCTCTTGAGTTTCTTCCAAATTCTAGGACTTTCCTGGCTTGATCCATTCTCGGTGAATGGCATTTCTTGAACTTCTCGGGGTTTGGGGACCCACAGGCTTCCTAAAAGCATCCCCACCTCCTCTTGGGTGTTGTACAAGGACCCGTCGACTTCTTAGAAATATTCACAGCCTCCTCTTAGGCTTCGTATAAGGATTCTTCCTTCGGGAAGAAAGCCTCCTCTTGGGCTTCGTACAAATTATCCCTCGGCTTCTTAAAAGTTTCCAGCCTCCTCTTGGGCTTCGTACAAATTGTCCCGACGACCTCCTAGAGGTATAGGAACAGAAATTAGTCATCTTAATAGAACAGTCTTTCAAAGAGTCTAGATCTTTCTACCGTGAACGTACTACTACTGTTTCTTTAAGTATAGTACAAAAGATGAAACTCTAGACTTGGACAGTCTAATCTCCTTGAGTCTCGAAGACATTCTCAAGTAAGGAAACACCCATAGACTTGGACAGTCTCAAATACCCTTTGGATTTCCAATTTCCTTAAAGAACAGGAAATAACCCTGATCCTCTGATCAATCCCAAAGCATAGCCTTACCTTTAATTAGTCTCTTTATAAGAACTGATTTTCTCTTTTAACCAACCTACTGGACCTGTCCCTCAACTGAAACAGCAATCTTTTTTAGCCTCTATCTCGGGCTTCGTACGAGATACAAAAAGACTCTCTTGTTGAGTCAATAATCTTTTTTATCCTCTATCTCGGGCTTCGTATGAGATACAAAAAGACTCTCTAGTTGAGTCAATAATCTTTTTTAGCCTCCATCTCGGGCTTCGTACGAGATACAAAAACACTCTCTTGCTGAGTCAAACCCTTTTACCCTCTCTCTCGTACTTCGTACGAGACACATAAAAACACCCTATTGTTAGGCCAATAGCCTCCTCTTAGGCTTTGTATAAAAAAACCCGATTGAGTCAATCAACCTTTTAGCATCAAAACTGTGCCTCATTCACAGGATACAAACATCAACAACTCCTTTCATCTAATCGTTGTAAGCGGCAAGCCTCTGGATTATTTACATCCACGTCATTGTCCCTCTTTTAGCATGAGAAATTCCTAAGGAAAGATAGCATTACTCTACGCTGAGTTAAAGTCTTCTCCTTCGGGTTAAAACCCCCTATAAAGGAAATTATGGCATTGCTAGGATTCACATATCCCGGTTAAAGTAATCCTCCTTTATAGTCAGTCACCCAACAGTCGTGACAAACAGACTCCCTTTAGAGATGAAAAATTCTCTCTAAAGACAACACCTTTTTAGCTTCACATCTTGGGCTTTGAACAAGACACCAACCACCTTTAGCTTCACATCTTGGGCTTTGAACAAGATACAAACCACCTTTAGATTTACATCTTGGGCTTTGAACAAGATAAAAACCACCTTTAGCTTCACGTCTTGGGCTTTGAACAAGACACCAAAACACCATTTCCTCCCATAGAATAGGAGGAACTACGATCGCTCTGATTTCCCTGTTTCGGTAAACGGGAATACGTAGGCATAAGATTGAAAGAAAAATCTTAGCGAGCACACTAATCCAAAAACCCAAATCCCCTACCTTCACATATTAAACGAAAGCATCAGTCTTAAACTCCCACCAATCGCCCAGACATTATTTTAACAAAATAACTTAAGAGAGACCCGCAATCTCAATAGCATCTGTAAACCAACAGTCATCTGTTTAAACTCAGTATGCAAGCAGGGTTAATTAGAGACATCTATTTCCCTTCCTTCATCAGCTCCAATAGGATAAAAAATGAATCGAACTGTAGTACCCCAAAAGCGATAAGTGCTTCGCAACCACGTTCAAAAATTTGAGCTACAGAAAAAATGGTGACTTCACTGGGGACAAGATCTTGTTCTCTTCCCATCTCTTAAGAAGAAACCTTAAAAAATGCCACAGAAAAATGCCGCCCACCGTGGGGCTCTTTTCTTTTCTTTCTTTCTTTGGGGATTTCACTAGGATAGGATTTTTGTTGACTTCACTAGGATCTTAGGTCAAAAAACCTGTAAAGTTGGGAAGGTACCACAGGATGGCGACTCCGCCGGGGAGTCATTTTCTGTCAGGAACATGGGATTCATAGCTATTTAAAGTCTAGGAATTTAGGACAAATATATATACTGTTTTTCCTAATTGATATCTGTGTTTATTTTTCTGCAAATGGGAATGCGTGTGATGCCGCATGAGGAAAGATTAAGTATACACCTAGGAAAAACCTCTTTTAGTGGTGCGGAAATTATTGGAAATGGTTGTCACGCGATACCACCCTCTTTTGATGGTTCTTAGAAAAACATCACCTAGCACGGTTCCCGGCCCGCTGGTGTTTTCTCGAAAAGAACTGATGATTTTGAGAGACAGGTACAAAAATCACTAGTATAAACCTTTGGGATGGGTAGAGCCTTGACTTCATGACACTGACCCTTTGACCCCATATTTTTTCTATGTTTTTGTGTGTTGCATTCATGCATTCATCTAAAAAACATTACATCAAAGAAAAAATTCTCTTCTAGTCTCTCTTTTTCAAATTAAACTAAGACAATGATTACAAATGTTAGAGAAAAAGATTGCGCTCATGGATTTCGGTTGAAGGAGAACTCATAAGTATACCTTCAGGGTTCCAAAACTAGAAGATTTGAGAGGATTAGCGAGGATGATCACTAACCCTGAAGCTTTCAGAGCCAAGTACGGAGGTCTGCTACCTCTGTTAAGAGTCATGTGATTGAAGGAATCATGAAGGCACTCATTCAGTTTTACGATCCGGTCTATCACTGTTTCACATTCCCGAATTACCAGCTCGCACCAACGCTGGAGGAGTACTCTCACCTGACCAATTTACAGATTACTGATCGAGCTCCATTTTCTGGACTGAAAGAAACCCCAAAGGATCAGACCATTGCAAGAGCAATTTATTTGGACGAGTCGGAAGTCAAGACTCACATGACCACTAAGGGTGGGCTCCCAGGTTTGCCAGCCCAGTTCCTGACAAAGAAGGCTCTGTACTTTGCTAGTATAGGGAACATGACTGCTTTTGAAAGCATCTTTGTCTTACTCACCTACGGGTTATTTCTGTTTCCCAACATTAATAGCTTCGTCGATATCAACACCATTAAGGTTTTTCTCTTCGGAAACCCTGTGCCAACTTTGCTCGCGGACGCGTATCATTCTGTACACTTAGGAAATTTGTACAACGGAGGAGTTATCACATGCTGTGTACCCCTGCTATACAAATGGTTTATCTCCCATTTGCCCAAGTCTGGTGCTTTTTAGGATCATAAGAGTGCCTTACGTTGGTCATAGAAAATCATGTCCCTCACCAACTCTGACATAGATTGGTGCAGTAGGATTTATGACGGGATCAGGATCATTGACCGTTGTGGAAACTTCCCCAACGTACCCCTCATAGGAACTAAAGGAGGAATAAATTACCATCCAGTATTAGTTCGTCGCCAATTTGGATACCCGATGAGGCATACCCCGCGTGATGCTCATCTGGAAGGTCTTTTCTTCAAGGAAAGAGAAAATGACAGGGCACTAAAGATGGAAATAGTGCACGCTTGGAAACATGTTCATAAGAAAGGACAAGATTCTCTAGGAAAACCGGATTGTGTCTTGGTGGAGCTTTATCTCCACTGGGTACAAACTAGAGATCTCAAGCTAAAGATGCCTTATCCTCGTCACGAAGTTCTTCCGTTGAAGGAATCTGTCATGTACTTCATGACTGAAACGAAAAAACTTCAGGTTACTCTCAACAAAGTTCAACAGGAGAGGAGGTCTTGGAAAAACAAGTACCGCATTCTCAATGTAGAGTGTACCAAAATACAGCGACTGCTGAAAGATAAGGATGCTCTGATCAAGATTTTAGAGCAACATGTTGTGGATAATCAGGATGACCAAAGGAATTTGCTCGGGACCCAAGAAAAGGAAAGTACCAGAATCAGCACCCGGTTTCTCCCCAGAGAGGACTCGGGACCCCTTAGCTTAGGTTTCTGTTTCCGCACCTTGTAATCTACTGTATTTCTATTTTTGCAATCCTTTGAATTCAATAAAACGGGGTTTCCCCACTGTTTGATATTTGCAATCTAATTGTCTAAGTTTATTTTGATTAAGCCAAAAAAAAAATAATTAATATAATCATTGCATTCATCATTCTAACGTCACGTATTCTTCTTACCTACGAATCTCACGTTCGTGTCTCGGTTCTAGAGTCAAACTATCTCATTCGTACAATACTCGGGTCTATCGTCAGAAAAAGATGGATGATCTCGAGGAAGAGAACAGAGAGTTGAGAGAAGAGATCGACGCTCTAAGAGAGGATATGAGAAAGCTTCGTAATGACATGCAAGCCATGGCAGAAGCTCAGCTACAAAAGACTGTGATCTCAGAGATCACCTCAATGCCCATAGTGGAAAAGTCTGATCCTAGGTACAAAATACCGAAAGAGCGTCCCTGGGGCATGCCACTTAACTATCTCCCGGAAGGGTATATCCCGTTGATCAATAAGGATCAGGGGACCACAGTAGGAACCGTTGGGGTTGAAGGTTACAAACTTCGGGAAAGTGAAGATGCCAAGGGCATGACAGCAACTCCTGAAGGTTACAAACTTCGGGAGGCACCGAGAGTCTCGACCATAATGACTATACCACCGCCCGTGGTACACACTGTCCCGGAAGGATATATTCCACAGATACCTTCGGGTGGAAATGACAACATGTTTGAAAGAATGAATGAGTTCCAGGAACAGTTCCTGGGAATGCAGAAAGAACTGCAGGCCCTTCGCGGTCAGGATTTATTTGGAATGGACGCCGCAGATCTCAGCTTGGTCCCAAATGTGAAAGTCCCGCACAAATTCCAGGTGCCTGACTTTGAAAAGTAAAAGGGTAACTCTTGCCCTCAGAGTCACTTGGTGATGTACGCTCGGCGAATGCAAGCTCATACAGATAATCAGGATTTACTAATTCACTACTTTTAGGATAGTTTAACCGGTGCCGCGCTAAAATGGTACATGGGTTTAAACCGTGCTACGATTAGCACTTTCAGAGATCTTGGCACTGCCTTTGTCCAACAATATAAATACAATCTGGACATGGCACCCGACAGAGATCAACTCAGGTCAATGTCACAAAAGAACAAAGAAACCTTCAAGGAATACACTCCGAGATGGCGTGAAATTGCTGCTCAAATCTGTCCACCTCTTGAGGAAAAATAGATGACAAAGATATTCTTAAAGACCATAAGCTCATTTTATTACGACAGAATGGTTGCCAGTGCGCCCAGCGACTTCACCGAGATGGTCGGTATGGGAGTTCGTCTTGAGGAATCCGTCCGAGAAAGGCGTCTAGTCAAAGAAACTGGATCATCAAGTAGTACAAAGCAATACAGTAGTGATCTCCCTAAAAAAAAGAGCAAGATATTGGGAATATCTCTCTCGGAAAGCAAAGGCGACGTTATTAGCTAGTAGCAGCTGTGACTCCTGCTATCAATCTTGTGCCTATTTCTACGTATCAACCTCAGGTTACGCAGAGCTAACCTAATCAGCAAAGAACTCAACAGCCTCTTCAGCAGTCTCGTCCTCCATACAATAACAACCGTACAACGCGGCCACCAGGATTCGATCCTATACCCGTATTGTACGCAGAACTCTTTCTGTTACTACTGGCTAAGGGGCATGTCCAGACTGAGTCTCCTCTTACAGTACCGGAAAATCCGCCTTTTTGGTTTAAGGTGGATCAGACTTGCCCTTACCATCAAGGAGGACCAGGGCATAACATAGAGAACTGTCTCAATTTCAAATCCGACGTGCAAAAGCTTGTTAGGAGCGGGGTCTTATCTTTTAAGGATACGAATCCTAATGTTCTCACAAACCCGCTGCCTCAACACGAGAAGGCTATAGTCAATTTGATAGAGAGAAAGACTAACAACGTCTATCAGATTCATGATGTACTCTTGTTAAGGACCAATCTGGTCAAGATGCATTGCAGACAGAGTGGATATGGTCATGTGCCACCTCATAACTATCACCAGTGTGATATCTGCTCTAAAAGCAATCGAGGATGTTCTGTGGTGTAATCAGCTCTACAAGAACAGATGGATCTCGGATGGATCCAAGAGCACCGAGTTCATGGAGTTAACATGGTTTACATGAATTCTAACATCATTCAGAACCACGACGTCCGTGCAATGAATGTCAACTTGGTGGCGATGCACTCTAGGCAAAGCCAGTATCATAATCTGCCACGACATGATTACAGTTTCTGTCTGACTTGCTCGGTAAACAAACAGGGATGCTCTTTTGTACAAGAGGCCCTCCAGCGTCAGATAGATCTTGGGTGGATCCAGGACTACCATGATAGGAATCCCTATTAGATCAACATGATTCAAATCTTCTATATTCGCTTGATGAATACCAGCCTGGTGGAGTTACATGCTAAATAGGTCCGGCTCGGGTTCCTAGTATCACATGATTATCAGAGCTGTAAGGTGGGCTGTGAAAACGATCAAGGTTGTGCCCTTGTCCAGGAAACACTTCAGCACTTGTTGAATCACTGGTGGCTTCCAATCTATATGGATGAAGACACCCAACAAATTAGTATTACCAACGGGAACCCTACTCGGCATCAAAGTCGAGACGTTCGATCTCTGGAAACTGACCTAGTGAGGTTACATTGTATTCAAAGCGGGCGTGGCCAGGTGCCACCACACAATAATGAACGTTGTAGAGTCTGCTCAGGAAGTAACCAAGGATGTTACCTTGTGCGAGCAGCTCTTCAGGGTCAGGTGGATCGTAGAGAGATTCGCCCATATCCGGGTTTCGCACCAATCAACTGGGCGCCGGACTACCTTGCTGATCAAATTGAGGATGTTGTCATAATCTCTGATCATCAGAAGGCTAAAGATGTTTGTACCATCATCCCTGTACTTGACGAATCGAGAGTTCCCAACCAGGAACAGATCAAAATTGCTTACGATGGTCGGAAAAATCAGAAGGCTCCCATAGTCATCTATCTACCAGGACCATTACTGTATGAATCAACTAAGGCTATCCTTTACAAATACGGTGCAACAACAGTCAATAATGGAAAGGAAATTCCATTACCCTCCGTCCTGAATATTGTAGACATCAGTCGAGTAACACGGAGTGGTCGAATTTTCAACCGAGGAGTTGGAGAACTTAACAAAGAAAAGGAACCTCAAACAGAAGTTCCCAATCCACTAGTCGGTCAATCCAGTAATCCCAACCTTTCGAAAAACGATGAGATGCTGAAGCTCATCCAAAGGAGTGAATACAACATTGTTGATCAACTGTTACAAACTCCTTCGAAGATCTCTGTGCTATCACTTTTACTCAGTTCAGAAGCGTACAGGGAGGCTCTACAGAAAGTCTTGGAGCAAACCTTTGTGAAACAGGATGAAATAATCAGACAGTTCGATAGCATTGTCTCTAACATCACTTCCTGCAATAACTTGGGATTTAGTGATGAGGAATTACCTGAAGAGGGTCGCCGTCATAACATGGCACTCAATATCACGGTCAGTTGCCAGGGCGATGCTTTAGCCAGCGTATTGGTAGACACAGGGTCAGCCCTGAATGTTATGCCGAAGTCCACTTTGATGCAATTATCCTTCAAAGGACCCCCGATGAGAACCAGTGAGGTCGTCGTCAAAGCATTTGACGGGTCCAGAAAAACGGTTATCGGCGAAGTCGACCTTCCTATAACTATTGGTCCTTACACTTTCCAAATCGCTTTCCAGGTCATGGACATCCGGGAAACATACAGTTGTTTATTAGGAAGACCTTGGATACATCAGGCTAGGGCGGTCACTTCAACCCTCCACCAAAAGCTAAAGTTCATCAAGAACGATCAACTCGTCACAGTTTGTGGGGAGCAAGCCTTGCTCGTGAGTAACTTATCATCATCTACTGATATAGAACCCGAGGAGGTTATTGGAACTCAGTTCCAAGCACTGTCGGTGAGCAAGGACAATCAATCCGAAGAAGGAACTTCCATTTCCTCATACAAAGATGCTATAAAAGCGGTCGAGAGTACCAATACAATAGGATGAGGACAGCTTGTCATTCCTACTGACAATAAAACAAAGAAGGGTCGTGGTTTTTCTGCAACATGTACCCAGACAGCTACTACCAGCAATGAAAGTCTTCATCCCATTCAAGACTTCTTCCACAGTGGAGGTTTCCTTCACCCAATGCCTCAAGAAGTGCATACCATCAATAAAGATGAATCCTCTGATATGGAGGAGGAATAGGCGTCCTATCTTAACAAGGATGGTTATATGTCTCAGGATGAGACGCAGACTCCCTTTTGCTTTCCTACACAGAGTCTGAGATTTATACCCAGGTCAGACGTCGAAATGATATATGGAGATTGTGATCCGGAAGGATGCCGTGCTCCGCCAAATTCATTAGAGGAAGACACTCTGATGAAGGACAACTTTGACCATAACTATTATGCCCCGATGGATGGCCTGCCAATGTGGTAGCTATATCCAGGAGACTTGGGGAAAGGAAATCAGCCGAACAATGAAAATCAGTTGAGCATCATTAAAAAGAATACCTGCGTCCCCACCATGTCATGGGATCAACAATCAGGTCATTCAGAAAACGTCCAGTACGACGATGAATTTGCAACGTTTTTAGGACTTGAATTCATCAACTATGCTTTTCCAGAGGTCAACGTCATCGAGAAGGATGACTCATCCAGTTCCAAAGAAGTGTGGGACACCCTGGGACAACCTAGTGGGAAATACGATTATATGGTCAAGTACACTGCTCCTGAAAGCTCTCGTATCAGGCTCGAAGACATCCAGCCAACTGGATGGGGAGATCTACTTGAGAGCACAAATACTAAGCAAAATGCAACAGAGGAATCCTCCTATGACAATTCTGCCTGGGAGACAGATTCCAATGATCCTGCTCCACCAGAAATCAGCGTTATTTCTGAATACAAATTAAGGAAGGTTCCATACTTTGTGATTCATCGAGGAGTTCGACGCCAATGGGTTGCTGTCGATGTTCTGAAGATTGTTCATAAGTCAAAGTAATTGTCGTCTTTAACCTTTCACCCTGCCCTGGTGAAACGGATGTTTTGATAGGGCTCACTTTCTATAAATTTCCCTATTCGCTTTACCGAAAATAACAGAGTTTTGTTTTATAGGGCTGTAGTTTCAAGAATCGACTTGTTCATTAATAAAATAACGTCGTTCTGTAATTTCCGCACTAATTGTTGTTTTCTCTTGTTACTTTTCTTAGAAAATGGTAATCCTAAAAAACAACTCACTAATAAAAACAAGCAGTTTTCCAAAAAACACTGCACACACTCTTGTATTTTCTCTATCTCTTCTAAACACGAATCATACTGTCATGCAGATTGCTTGTTTTAAACCCTGTTGAAACATACGATCCGATGCCTTCTCCTGACTTTGAGTTCCCGGTATTCGGGGCTGATGAAGAAGATGACAACGAAATTCCAGAAGAGATCTCCCGACTACTCGGACAAGAGGAAAGGTCCATCGAACCTCACAAAGAGCCGTTGGAAACGGTAAACTTGGGTTCAGAAAAAGAGAGAAAAGAAATCAGGATTGGGGCACTGCTCAGTCCAACTGCCAGAGAGGGTTTGGTAAAGCTTCTCAAAGAATTCCCCGAGGTATTCGCTTGGTCCTATCAGGATATGCCAGGGTTGGATACCAGCATCGTGGAACATCACTTACCGTTAAGATCGGAATGTCCGCCAGTCAAACAGAGGTTGAGACAAACCCATCTGGACATGGCCATCAAAATCAAAGAGGAGGTACAGAAACAGATTGACACGGGTTTCCTCGCCACATCAGAATATCCTCAATGGTTAGCCAACATCGTACCTGTTCCCAAAAAGGACGGAAAGGTCAGAATGTGTGTGGATTACAGAGATCTAAACAAGGCTAGTCCAAAGGACGACTTTCCTTTACCACACATTGACATGCTGGTTGACAGTACAACAAAGTTCAGAGTTTTCTCCTTCATGGATGGATTCTCAGGCTATAACCAGATCAAAATGGCGCCGAAAGACATGGAGAAAACTTTGTTCATTACCCCATGGGGTACCTTTTGTTACAAGGTAATGCCGTTCGGTTTGAAGAACGCCGGGGCAACCTATCAAAGGGCCATGACTACTCTGTTTCATGACATGATACACAAAGAAATTGAGGTATATGTCGATGATATGATTGCAAAATCTAGCACAGAAGAGGAGCATGTGACCCACCTGTCAAAGATATTCGAGCGGTTGAGGAAGCACCAACTCCGCTTGAATCCCAACAAGTGCACCTTCGGTGTCCGTTCAGGGAAACTCTTTGGGTTCATCGTCAGCCAGAAAGGAATTGAGGTTGATCCTGACAAAGTCAAAGCCATTGAAGAAATGCCTTCTCCAAAAACTGAAAAACAAGTTAGAGGATTCCTGGGACGTTTGAACTACATCTCCAGATTCATATTCCTCATGACCGCGACGTGTGCGCCAATCTTCAAATTACTGAAAAAGAATCAGGATTGCGTTTGGATAAAAGATTGTCAAACCGCCTTCGATAGTATTAAGGAATACCTGTTGAATCCGCCAATTCTATCACCTCTAGTGGAAGGAAGACCAATAATCATCTATTTAACAGTCTTGGAAGACTCCATGGGTTGTGTACTTGGCCAACAAGACGAAACCAAAAGGAAAGAGTCTGCCATCTACTATTTGAGCAAGAAATTCACTGACTACGAGACTTGGTACACTATGCTTGAGAAAACTTGCTGTGCTTTGGCTTGGGTAGCCAAACGTCTTCGCCAGTACATGATTCGTCACACTACTTGGTTGATCTCCGAAATGGATCCTATCAAGTATGTCTTTGAAAAACCTGCTCTCACGGGAAGGATTGCCCATTAGCAGATGTTGTTATCAGAATACGACATCGAGTACCACGCTCAGAAAGCCGTTAAAGGGAGTATTTTAGCTGATCTTTTGGCTCATCAACCGATTGACGATCAGGAATCAATCGGGTTTGACTTCCCAGACGAAGATGTCATGTATCTAAAAATGAAAGACTGCGATGAACCGCTACCCAGTAAAGGGCCAGAACCGGGTTCCAAGTGGGGACTAATCTTTGACTGAGCTGTCAATCATTACGGAAACAGAATTGGGGCAATCATTGTTACCCCTCAGGGTACCCACATTCCTTTCACCGCCAGACTTAAGTTTCAGTGTACAAACAACGAGGCCGAATACGAAGCTTGTATTATGGGTCTCGAGGAAGCGATTGATTTAAGGATCAAAAACTTGGACGTATATAGCGACTCAGCCCTGGTTATCAATTAGATTAAAGGAGATTGTAACACATACCAATCAGAATTGATCCGTTACAAAGACTACGCAAGAAGGTTGCTACCCTTCTTCAGCAGAATTGAGTTTCATCACATCCCTTGTGAGGAGAATCATATGGCTGATGCCTTAGCCACCCTCTCTTCCGTGATTAGTGTAGGTTAATGGAACGACCTACCTAAGATCGACATAATGCACCTTGAAAGGCCCACTTACATCTTCACGATTGAAGCAGTCATAGACGACAGACCTTGGTATCATGATATCAAGTGCTTCCTTCAGAAACAAGAGTACCCACCTGGGGCACTAAGGAAAGACAGAAAAACCCTCAGAAGGCTGGCAGGCAGTTTCTTCCTGAGCGGTGATACACTCTATAAGAGGAACTTTGACATGGTCTTGCTTTGATGTGTAGACAGACCAGAAGCAGACATGCTGATAAAAGAAATTCACAAAGGATACTTTGGCACACATGCCAACGGACATACAATGGCGAAAAAAATTCTGAGAGCAGGGTACTATTGGTTGACAATGGAATCTGATTGCTACAAGTACATGAGGAGGTGTCATAAGTGTCAGATATACTCTGATAAAATTCATGTACCTCCAACGCATCTCAAAGTTCTCTCCTCCCCGTGGCCTTTTTCCATATGGGGAATCGACATGATTGGCTTTATTGAGCCTAAGGCTTCAAACGGACATCGGTTCATCCTGGTAGCCATTGATTACTTCACCAAGTGGGTCGAAGCAGCGTCGTACGCTAATGTAACCCGACAAGTGGTGGTCCGATTTATCAAAAACAATATCATCTGCCGTTATGGCGTTCTGAGCCAGGTCATTACTGATAATGGATCTAACTTGAACAATAAGATGATGAAAGAATTGTGCGCAGACAAGATCGAACACCATAACTCATCTCCCTACCGACCCAAGATGAACGGAGTGGTAGAAGCGGCTAACAAGAACATCAAGAGGATCGTTCAAAAGATGGTTGTAACCTACAAAGACTGGCACGAGATGCTACCCTTTGCTCTTCACTGTTATCGAACATCTGTCCACAATTCAACAGGGGCAACCCCTTTCTCTCTAGTTTATGGCATGGAGGCAGTTCTCCCCATCGAAGTAGAGATCCTATCAATCCGGGTATTGATGGAAGCTAAGCTAACAGAAGCTGAATGGTGTCAAAGTCGACACGACGAACTAAATCTGACTGAAGAGAAGTGAATCACGGGACTATGCCACGGTCAATTGTATCAGAAAAGAATGAAGAAGGCGTTCGACAAAAAGGTTCGACCTCGCGTCTTCAGAAAAGGAGACCTTGTGCTTAAGAAGATACAATCATTTCTCACTGATTCTCGGGGCAAGTGGACTCCGAATTATGAAGGCCCCTATGTGGTCAAGAGAGCTTTCTCAGGCGGTGCCTTGAGACTTGCAACCATGGATGGAGAGGAATTTGCCTACCCCACAAATGTTGATGTAGTCAAGAAATACTTCGCCTAAACTAAAAAAAAAATCGTCTCTGTGGATTAAAAACCCGAAAGGGGAGTCCAGGAAAAAATTAGAGACCAAAGTAAGGGATAATGGCGAGTAACTACGTCTGACCAGTTCAACTCCTCAGCAGTCATGCCATCCATCAGAAACTCCAGTCAAGGTCATCTTCGACAGAAGCTCAGGATGCCCAGAATTCAAACTTGGTAGAAGGATAGCGATTGTTATGTTTCAACGTAGCCCCTTTTCCCTATAAATTACCATTTTCCTAACTTTGTAAATACTCTAAGGAATCACGCGTTCGGTTGATCTCCATCCTATCAATAAAAATTGATCCCTTGTGCTTTTGTTTGTAATTCTTATTTGTTTTAGCTTTACAGAACGACATTTTAACATGATCAACGATTCTTGAAATAAAACAAAAATGAATTTACTTGTAAAAAATTTTCTGCTTTTAAAATAAAGATGGCAATTTATTTTAACTGTTGAACATCGAAAGAACATCGATCACTTCTCCAGAAGTAAGTGAACCTCAAAGTGCAGAATCAAAGTACTCCTTCTAAACCAGTGCACCTGAACGAAGGATCTACAGTGTCAGATGCGAATATTCCGTCCGACACCCCCGACAGAGTTATTATCTCCTAAGCCCGACCAACGTAGCTCCCCACGAGGACTACTTCTCCTGAGCAAGGCAGAATCGCTATCTTGAACCAGCGATATTTCTATATGCCCCACTGTGGCCGAGTTTCTAGTCGTGTTCATCCGTTAGTTTGTATGTCGCGTCAGTTTTGTCAGCATATACATACAATACATCATGCATTATTGATTTGCATTCACATTCATATTGCATCGCTATCACTCTAGTCGGTCTTGTCCCGTAGTGGTAACAGTCTTATCAATCGAGTTGTCAAGTTCTTTCCTCGTCAGGAAATGTCGTGTCGGAACAATCTCTCTCCTCTAGTTTATTTCTGGATCAGAATTAGCCCTTGACCACTTTGATAACTTGAACCTCTGAAAGACCAGAGAACCTTCAACCGATGTCACTCTTTGCCATTAAAGATGATATTTTCGCTTTCCCGGATTAAGGAAAAATCCCCAGAGGAAGCCTCTTAAGCAGAGATTCGGTTATACAGCAGTTTTTCTCCAAAAAAACCCGCTGATGAAAAGGTCATCAGCACCTCAAAATTGGATCACATCAAATGGCGTTTCTCCGGGAAGATCCCGAGAAAAGTATGATGTAATATCCCCAAGCGTGAAAGTAGTCTATCAAGAGACTCGTTTTCCCCAGTAGATTCGGCAAATGGCGTCTCCAAACAGAGAAGTTTGTACACATCTACAACTTAGACGACTGGGTTCCCCAGCGAGTCTGACATCAAAATTTTTCTATCAAATGGCATCTTCCCAGGAAAATTAGGCGAGAAGTTTGAGGAAAACCACTACGAATAGCGTCCCTTGTCAAGAAAGTTTATTGACAAAAGAAACTAAGACCAGTTCCTTGGTGGGAAACCAGGATAGAGGGGAAGTTTACATCAGAAACTAAGACCAGTTCCTTGGTAGGAAACCAGGATCGAGGGGAAGTTTATTTAAGAAACTGAGACCAGTTCCTTGGTAGGAAACCAAGATCAAGGAGAAGTTTATTTCAGAAACTGAGACCAGTTCCTTGGTAGGAAACCAGGATCGAGGGGAAGTTTATTTCAGAAACTAAGACCAGTTCCTTGGTAGGAAACCAGGATCGAGGGGAAGTTTTTAACTTTTCTAAGCATCATTGCTTAACAAAAGAAGAAGGATGCTCAAGCTGCCATTCTTAACCACCATCAAAATTTTGGGTATTCTTATATTTAATCCTCTTGCACCCCAAATGCCCGAATACCTTCGCCATTCACACCTTCGGGTCCAAGAAGATTAAATAGGGGAATCTGTCATACCCCAAATTTTGACCACTAAGATTTCCCATCATTGTGAAAATCATCATCACAATATGGAGGAACCATCATACCTCATCAGTCTCCCCAAAGATGGGTGAGCATCCACTACAATCAAATTTAGGGTTTCCAGCCCTCTCAAAGCTTTTAGACAAAGGATCAATCAAGGAATGACATGATGCTTTCCTCAAAATCTCTTCTTTCACTCCAATTTTGCCTTCTAAGGCAAGTCACTATCGGTTTTTGAGTTTGAGAGCTTTTCCAATCAAACCAATCACTCACACACCTCACATACATCATATAGAAGTGATCCAAACACTCACATAACATCTGGAACACCAAAATCACAAAATCATCAGCCAGTTGCTCAAGTTCTTGACAGATTTGCAGTTGGGGTACCATCTCAAGTTCCACATCATTTCAATCCATTCCAAGCATCCAGACACACTCCATGGCACCTAGGGAAGCTATCGAGATCATTGGAACCTAGCTGTAACACCTCTAACATAAAACACGATCACCAGCTGCAAGTGGTAAGCTTGAGCTCTTCTAACTCTATGATCTATGCAATTTTTGCTGCACAATAATTTGGCCATATGTTCATAATCATGCAAGGAATGTTTTCCCTCAATCAATTGCATTGTTTGAATCGTGTGTAGAATTTCTGAACCTTCATGCATAAATTAGGGTTCTTAAGGTTTCTCTTTGATTTCTTATTCCATGTTAAAAATAAATGAAATTAAAGACCATAGACATGATCGTGAGGTTAAAACGAGTAGATTGATATGTGGATTGCATGATATAATCAAGTATTTAGTGAGATTGGATAGAAAACCCAAATTTGCAGAAGCAGAGGGTGGCGCGTGTTCTTGCCCTTGTTCTTGGCGCCATTTTTTGAAAATTTGAATATTTGAATTTTTATTGGTTGGATGAGGAACGCCCACTGACTCGGAGGAATGTTTATTGGTTGGATGAGGATGACGACCTCAGCAACAAAAGGTTGAGGAACACAACCCAATGAGGAATGCACAGTGACTTGCTTGGAGATCCCAATTTCATTAATAAAAGGTTGAAGAACTTCATGAGGAATGCCCATGAACTTGGAGAAGATGCCCTTGATTGGGTTTGAGATTGCTTGGAATTTTGTCTTGAGCTTGGTCAACAAAAGGTTGAACAATTACGTGAAGAACGCTTACGGATTTGAAGAAGATGCCCCTGGCTGGGCTGATGATCATCTTGCACTCTTGAGATTGATCCTGGATCTTGACTATGCGTATGAATACTTGATTTTGTAATGATGTGCAATACAAATGCTGACGCGCGGAGATGCAAGTGCTGGGGAAGCATGATTGGTTTTGGGATGCACATGATGCATATAATGTCTATGATGCTGAATGCGATGCATATAATGCGTATGATTGCAAACGGGTAACTGGATATGTTTTGAGGTGCCAGCATGGTGGACTTTTGGGTAGTTTCCAATGAGGATTAGACTTTTGGGCGGTGGGAGGGATTTGATTTCCTCGACACTCAATTCGTTGAAGACGCCATGATTGAAACAGACGAAGATGCTTTCGAAGCTTGATGATAAGTCATTTCTGAGAAGACCACGACTCTGTGCTTGATGATCAGGATTGCTTGAGCGTAGCGACGTGATCAGCTCTTGAAGAGTGTGCTTTGCTCTAAATTTGATGATTGATAATGTCTGGCAAGGTGTGCTTGTCCAACAAGGTGTGCCCCAGTCTGAACATGGTAATGATCTGCCCCTGCTTAATCAGTTCTGAAGTGGTCTGATCTGCAGAAGTTGAGCTTTGATGTGCTTTGAGATGGCTTGCCCCTGATTGAGCTTTTGAAGGATTTTCCCTAGCCCTGAGAGTTTTGAGGGAGTCTTGCTTCGGGTCGGCACCACTGAAAGTTCAAGTTCCTCTTTGATTGCCCCTTGTTGGAATTGCTTTGATGTCTAGCACTGATTTTCCGTTAAAATTTCACATTCACAAATGGTAATCTTAATGCAACGCTCATGCAAGTTTTGAAGAAGAGTCGTTTATTGAAGTGTCGTGATTGTGAGACGAATGAACCGTTAGTCCAGACGTTGTGCGAATTTTGCTGGTGTGAAAGATATAGCAAGGAGAATGACACCAATGCTGAAGATTAGCAAATATAGGGAGTCAGTTTACGCAATCTTGCGATAGTATGCTTTCAGAATAAACCTCGCCTCAATTATGTCTTTCGAGGGTTGTAACGTGGTCTGGTTTACGGTTTATGAAACAAAGGATATTAGGCTCAAAACTTGGTTTGTACCCACCCCTTCTTCGTGATGATCTCCAGTCCTACATTCAGCTAATTCTGCACATTTTGTCTTCCAAAAGGGTTGTTGGTGTAAGAGTGATGGCTCAAGGTTTGCTCGAAATGGTAGTCACCTTATTTTGCTTTTTGATGGATGTCAGTGACCCTTTGGTTTTGATTTGGTGGTCACTATGTCTTATTTTGTTGAGGTTAAGGATTTGAGGGCCTCTTTTGATTTTGTTTTTGATCCCTATCTTTTGCATGGACTGATTTTGTTTTTCGAGTCCATCAGGGTAGTCTTGATTTTTGCCTAAGTCTCCTTTAAGGTGCTCGACTTAGCAGGCTTTTGATTTTTTTTGTTTTTTTGTTTTGTTGGATGATTGTGACTGCCAAGTCATGGGTTATTGATGAACAACCGTCGTGGATTTTGGATTTTACTTTGTGATTCGGGTGCGTAATTGGGTTAACTGAACACTACCCTGCCCCAGGTTGAGTGTAAGGGTTTAAATATCCAAAGGAAACTACTACTTCTAGGCTCAAAGTGGTTTACTAGGGATTAACTCCTTGTCTCTCCAGTGTTTGGGAAATTGAAACAATGACTGTACATCATTGGCGGGATTCTATCCGAAAGCATACATTTTGTAATTATGGGTATTTCGTTGTCATCATCCTCCCTCCGATCATTGCTAAGCGACAGTTGATAAAGAGAGTGAAGTGGAAATAAATGTGTCGGTGTTTTGCAGTAAATGGAAAAATGAGTGAATACGACATAACTGATTCAAAACATGCACAATCATTACATTAAGAAAACCAAATACAAATGACAATGTTTAAAGTATACAGTACTTAAACAAACATAAACAAAATAACAAGAATGCAAATGACGGGATGGCAACATGACTGCCTTCTTCGGGGAATAAACTTGACTTGACTTGACTGACTTGACTTGATGCTGGCACTAGCTTGGCGGCGGCAGCGGGTTTTTGATGACGTTGGGAGCCCTCCCATTGAACGTGAGAAACTTTGAGTCGATCATGTCCTGAGCCTTGTGTTTGAAAGCTCTGCAGTCCTCGATCGTATGCCCTGGAGCACCCTTATGAAACTCGCAATGAGCATTAGCATCATAGTCCGGAGGGATGACAGTTGGAGGAGCCAGGTCTCTCGGAGTAATGACCCTCTTCTCCATTAATTGAGCAAAGATCTGAGCATATGTCGTAGGTAGGCGATCAAAGTCTCTATCAGACCTCCTTGTGCTTTGTTGATTAGGCTGACGTTGTTGAGCAGCTCTCTGTTGTTGATGTTGAGGAAGATACTTATACCCTTGCTGATTGTATGACTGTTGTTGAGGAGCCGGCTGCTGAGGCATTGGAGCTTGAACAGCTTGAACTGTTGGCTGGTAAGGAATTGGTGCATATTGCGCAGCAGCAACATACGGATACTGGAAGTAAGGGATTTGATAAGGCATTGGAGCCGGAGCTTGTTGCTGAGCTTGCCCTTTCTGAGCAAAGACAACATTTGTTTCGCCCTCTTTCTTTTTGTATCCATTGAAGGGTTTCTTGGCTTGAGACTGACTGCTAGATCCTCCTTGGATCTTCCCGCTCTTCAAACCTTCCTCAATTTTTTCACCAACAATTACCAAATCAGAGAATCCAGCTGAGACATTGCCAATCAGCTTCTCATAGTACTGGCCTTGCAAAGTACCCATGAAGTTGTCAATCAGTTCACGATCAACAAGAGGTGGATGTACCCTTGCAGCTTGCTCTCTCCAACGTTGCGCGTACTGTTTAAAGGATTCGTTGTCCTTTTGAGCCATACTCTGAAGTTGAGTATGATTCGGAGCAAGGTCAGTGTTGTACTTGTATTGCTTGAAAAATGCAGCAGCTAGATCATCCCAAGTGCGCAGATGGCTACGCTCCAGCTGCATATACCACTCAAGAGATGCCCCAGACAAGATGTCTTGGAAGCAATGGATCATCAGCTTTTCGTCTTTGGCATGGGCAGCCATCTTGCGGCAGTACATCCTTAGATGCATGTGGGGACAACTGAGGCCTTTGTACTTTGGGAATTCTTGTACTTTGAATTTGGGAGGAATGACAACATCTGGCACCAAGCACATATCCAGAGCATTCAGAGAAGTTGAGTTGCGTCCCTCCATGACTCAGAGTTTTTCAGCTAGATCACGACACATCTTGATGGCTTCGGAATCCTGAGCAGCAGTAGGATTGACAATTGGGATAGCAGCATGGTAGTTTTGAACCTCATCATACTGATCTATCTGATTCTCTTCAGCATGAGGAATAGGAATCTGAGTGACAACAGGTTGGGCTTGTGGAATGGCTCTAACAGTAACTCCAGATGTTGGAAATGGTTGAGTAGTGGCTCCCTCGGCGGCAAGAGTGAAGTTAATTGGTATCCCATAATTGATAGGGTTGGGAATAGAAACAGAGAGCCTTGAGGTAGATGCTTGAACAGGCACAGTGTTGTAGGCAGCAGCGGCTTCACGCAATTCTTCTTCTTTTCTGGCCATCATGATGGCTTCGAGAATCTGATCGATCTTTCCTTTGATAGAGTCCAACTCTTCTCTGAAGGCGGCTTGCTCTTGTTGAATCTGCTTCATCATTCGTCTTGTATTGGCTCGAGTTGCGTACCGGTGTCGAGGAATCATCTTGAATTACTGGAGAAGGAAGGAAGTTGCAGTGAGATTCTGAGGTTGAAAATGTAATGCAAGATGCGTAACAGATGTAATACAATGCAATGACATGAGATGCAATACAAGATGCAAGATCCAGGATCGCATATCACAGGTTCAAACAATTCTGAGGTTGGCCATTCACGGGTAGATGACCAAAGCCTCTGATCAAAGAAACATTATAGGTAGGCTCTATGAGGAAAGTTCTAGGTTCTTTACCCATAAACCCACTCACGGGATAGTTTCTACATTGACGGATAAGGTTCCCAGGATTACAGACACAAATCGCATCAATGTCACGCAATAGGCTAGCTGCATTACGACGATAATGACGACAAGGTCTCCCCTGAGCGGGGTATTCATGCTAGGCGCACAAGGAGCGAGTCTTTGGAGACTAACACTACACGACCACCAATATAGAACTTGGTTCTAAGAGTGGTTCATAGAGTCACAGATCCTTCATGAATCAAGTTGTGCAATAGGCTAGCTGCGTTACAATAGGATCTACGAAAAGGTCTACTCTAGGGGAGCTTTCATGCTAGGCACGCAAGGAGCGAGTCCTTGGGGACTAACACAACTTGACATCCAATTCTAAACTATGTGTTCTCTCTGCTTTTACCAAAGCTCGGGTATAGAGCTTTACTCATGATACCATCCCAAGATCCAACAGATAAGAACAATAGGAGAAAGCAATAAGAGAACAAATACGTAAACGAGAAAAAAACATGCAAACAAAGATAACGCTCCTCACAAATCGCTCTAAGATAGGCTTGACTCTCTCTTGCATGGAGCAATTAATCCCCAGCAGAGTCGCCACCTGTCGCACCTCAAAAAGATCGCTTAATCGAAGACACGACCCTTCGCGCGAAAGGCGCGGAAAATGGTTCGACAGAGTCGCCACCGAACTTTATTTATCACAAAAGAGGGAAAGGAAAATATCGAGAAAACCTTTAAGGAGGGGTAAGAACGTGGTTGTCGCAACCACATTCCGGGTTCGGGAGTCGGTTACGTGAGGGGAAGGTACGTGCACCCCCTCACGTCCGTTGTAATCAATGGGAACCTCTTTGTTCAAATTGTGAGGAATGTTATCTAAGCTTGTTTGTTTTCTTCTCAATGGTAAACGTGAAACGATAAGATAAAGGGAAAAGATACTAAGGGGAAATGGGGTGGTTTTAGGATAGGGTGCTCGGCAAGATCATCGCGACCTCGGGCCTACGTATGCTCATTTGGACGAGAATGAGGAATCAGAGCAATCATAGTTCGACTACAGGGTTTGACGGAAAGAGATGGTAGTGTGGACGCAAACGGGGGAAAAAGAAAAAGTGTGTGGACGCAAATTGGGGAAAAAAAGAAAAAGGTAGCTCGCCAAGATTATCGCAATCTTGTGCCTACGTATCTTTACTCGGACGAGAATAAAGAATCAGAGCAGTCGTAGTTCGTGGTACGCCCACGAAACAATTGTTAGGGTTTGAATTTTAGGAGACGAAAGATTGAATGACATACAACGCAAGGGCGTGCCTTGAGAGCATTCACTCAAGAATTCAAGGAATGCTAGACTCCAAGAACTCAGCTCTTTCGTGAATTGATTACAAAAATGTTCGATAATGGTTAAGTGTTTTAAGACGAAAGGGTGAATGAATAACAACCCAAGGGCGTGCCTCGAGAGCCATTCATTCGAAGACCCAAGGAATGCTAGATTCCAAAAATCTCCTCCTTTCGTAAGTTGATTAAGAAAAACGTTTGAAAAAGATTGAGTCGAATTGGTTGAGAAAAGAGATGAGGATCGATACTAGTCCCTAGGGGTGCTCCTAATAACGAAACTTACAAAAGGTGCAAGTGTGCATTTGACGACGAGGTAAAAAACACTCGACTTACGAGAATTTTTTGAAGAGTGGCTCGATGACGAGTCGAGAATTGGTTTGGAAATGGTTCGGTTTGTTAAATGTTTTAGGGAGAATGACGATTATTTGATAAACGAGACGTCGACCTCGCAACCAATTAATCGGGGCATTATTGGGATGCTAGATCCCAACGACACCTTTTTCATTCGATTGATTTACGAAATATTGTTTGATGAACAACGAAAGTACCATATGGAATACTAGACTCCAATGGCATTCCTTTGTCCAAATAGTTAAGACGAGTATTTTAGGAGCGAAAGGTCGAACGATCACTACCTAAGGCGTGCGCCTCAATAGCGGTCACTCAAGAACCCAAGAAGTGTTAGACCTCAAGAATTCAATTCTTTCGTGATTTAATTGAAAAAATATTTGAGTAGGTGTGTTAAGTATTTTAATCAAAAATTAAGTGTTTGAACAAATGAAAATGGTTAGATAAGTATGAATATGAATATGATGTGGATATGAATAAGAATGTAAACGATAATAATCAATATAATATTGACAAAATATTAAAGTTGACATAAAATAAAATTGGTCTCGCCTTAATCACGATTTAATCGAGAAATCGATAATCGTTGACTTTTGACTTTCATTGACCAAAATGAAAATAAAAGAAATATAAAGTGAGAATTAAGAAATTAAATCGAAAATATGAATACAAAGAATAAATGTCTCACCTTTATCGAGAAATAGATAAATCAATCGATATTTAGTTTTCATGGACCCAAAATGAATAAAAATAATAAAAATGAAATAAAATCGAAATAAATAGGAAAAAGAATAAAGGTCTCACCTTTATCGAGATTTAGTCGAGAAATCAACAAATCATCGATGTTTGGTTTTCATAGACCCAAAAAGATAAATAATAGTGAATAAATCAAATAAATAAATGATAGGCCTCAAATAAATCAAAACTTAATCAATTTGATTAAATTATGAATGATTTTATATCATTGGCGCTTAAAAATCAAAAATATGGATCGAATAATGAAAAAAGAAGCATTAAGATAAAATAGGCAAAGGATATTTACTTAGAAATATTATTCTTAAAAACTTAGAAGACAAAATGATAATATTAAACTAATTTAAAAAAACATAAAAAGGAGGGTGGTGCTTATATATGAGCGGTGTGTAAAATATGGAATCATATGGGCCTAAGGTCCATCATCCATTTTTGTAAACAACACCACTATTAAAAAAAAGAAAAGGTGAGGATTATCCGAAAATAAATACGGGCTTTAAAACCCAAAATCAAATCAAGTCACCATTTGACCTAGCCCATGAGTCTCAGAAGGATCATTATATGCAAAACGACAACACTAGTTCCTTCAACAAAGAAAAACGGTGAACAATCAGAATGGGAAAACAACATCAACCTTTCAAAAGGAAATGAAAACTTCACGCATTTGGTTCTCTTTAAAATCTAACGAACAAAATGATGATGGAAACAGAGTGAATCGTAACAAGTCAAGATCAAGAAGAGCAACACGGTCCATCCTATCCTTTACGCGAATCCATCTCCCTCTCTCTTTCTCAAACGCTCACGCTCAGGTTTATAGGTTTGAGACGTTGTTTCAATTCGGTTCCTTCTTCTTCTATTTCTCTGTTGCGGGTTTGAGGTGAATGTGGGTTGCTCTCTCTGTTTCACGCTCTGTTCTGGGTTTGGGGTGATTTGCGGTGGGTTTTGTGTTGATGTTGGTTGAAGATGATTTGGGTTGAAGCAGAAGCAGGTTTATGGAGTGGAGAGGATTTGAAAGTCGATTTGGGGATTTCTGGAGAGAGGTTTGGTTGATTGGGGTTTGAGTTGGTGTTGTGTTGTAATGGAGAGTTTGGATGGAGAAGAAGATTGGAGGTTGTGGTTTGAGTGAGGATTAAAGGAGGTCGTTGTTGGGAGGAGAAGAAGAAGGTTAATGGTTATGGGTTTTGGTTTGTATGAATGGGTTTGATGTTGTTGGAAGATTTTCGGTTTGATTTGAGGTTGAAGGAGAGAGCTCAGAGAGAATGGATTTGAGGGTTATTTGGAGGCGGCTAGCTCTTCCTTTGGATGGAGAGTGAGGGTCTGGCTTATAGCAGAGTTGTGAAGGGCGAAATGGAGAATTTGAGAAAAATTGTTATGTTGTTGCTGCATTTTGGTCACTGCAGGGGGCGGGGTAGTGGTCGTACGAAGTTGTTGCGCAGAATGTTTTGTTATGGTAATGGTTTGTACAGGCTATAGAGGCAGTGCGTGAGCATGATTTTGAGGTACGGTTGGTGGTATTTTTGCAGCAGGCAAGTTGGTATTGCGTGGGAGGTGATACTTTTCTGTGAATCATGGTTGGAGAATGAAAAGTGGTGCGGGTCATGTTGTGCACATGGTGTGGATTTTTGAATTGGTTGTGTAATTTTCATGGCTTGGTTTTGCAAGATGTGTAATTTTTGAAGCAGCTTGAGGGTTATGGCATGAAGGGTAATTATTTATGTTGCTTTGGCTATGTGAATATTGCTGATAGCTTGTATGAAACAATTGGTGGCTTGTCAAAAAGCTTGCGTGAGGTTCTCATAAGCTTATGGGCCTTTGGCTCTTATTGTACATGGGCTTAGAAATATCTGTAAGATGGATTCTAAAGTGGATATATGTTTTTGGATAGTGTAGAATTTTTACTTTTTGAGAATTAATTGGAAAGGATGAATAAAAAATAGAGAAGAAAAAGGAATATAGATTATTATATCAAAAAAATAAATAAAAAAAAAGGTTAAAAGGGGTAATGTGAACAAATGGATATCTATGGATAACTAAAAATGAAGTGGATTGGATAATGAATTTGGTTTGAATGGAAAGAATTGGATCGGATTTTTTTTGTAAAAAAAAATTTAAGAAAAGGTTATGGATTATGGATGAGAATTAAGGGAATTTTGTGAAATGGATATTGGATAAGGGTTATGAAGAAAGGATTTGGATATAAAATGGACAAACATTGAAAAAATGGATATGGTGAATAAAAAGGAGAATTGAGAATATGGTATAAATGGATTTTGGAATTGAATTTGAAATATGGAAATTGGTTAGAAGATAGGAAAGATAATTTAAAAAAAGTTATGGATATAAATGGATTATGGATTTATGGATTAAAAGAAAGAATAATGGATAATGGATATTTGAAAAAAAATGGAAATGGATAAAGATGAAAACTTGGACATAGGCAACAAGGAAACAACATATTTTTTTGATTTTTTAGCGGATGAATGTTCAGATGAAAATTATACACAAGTAGGACAAATTTGGGGTATGACACTTATGGCATGCCACAACAAAGCAAAAGAGGTAAAGCACTCTAAATATGATCATGTTAATACTATGTCGTATTTAGAGTTACAAAAGGCTTTTGACATGTTACAATATGAGGCTAAGGAAGCATTTCAATGCTTAGCCTCAAATAAAAATACTTTATCGTATTTGGAGAAAAAGGTTTCCGATTCCTAAAAGGAATTGGAAGCCCTCAAAAACTCTATAGTGGACACATCAAAATCCAAGGTTGAAGAGGACCCTACCTCTTGGTTCAATTGGGGCTGTGACACTTGTCACATTTGGCAACGAGAGGTGAGAACCCTCAATGCCAAATTGGACAAGGCTCTTAAGCCAAAAGTTATGTTTGCTATCGATCGATCACATTTTCGTGAGAGCATGAATAATCCATATCAAAAGTATACCTATGTGATTTAAAATAGTGATAGCAAAGGTAAATTCCAAATGAACCGTAATTGTCTTTACTGTTGTAAGCCCGGTCATACTATTGCAAAATGCCGCTTCAGAAGGTTTCTTGTTCCGAAAGGCATCTATCAATGGTTGCCCAAGTGCGGTCTTGGTTTCACTCACCTTAAAGGACCCAATGAGAATTGGGTACCTACTCTCCCTTGATTGTTTTGTAGGTACAAAGTCCTGAGACCACCGAAAGAAGATGGGTTCTAGATAGTGGATGCTCGAGACATATGACCGGAGACATATCTCTTTTTATCGACTTTGTGAAGAAGAAAAAGGGGTTTGTCACCTACGGAGATAACAACAAGGGACAGATTCTTGGTAAAGGTAGTGTAGGTAACCCCTCATCTACTACTATCTCAGATGTACTTCTTGTGGAAGGTCTTAGACATAACCTTTTAAGCATTAGTCAACTATGCGACAAATATTATAAAGTATCACTTTTGAAAGATTGTTGCATAATTGAAGATGGTGACAAAAAGGATGTGTTTAAGGGTTTGAGGGTGAATAACGTCTATATACTAGACTTAGATGAAGTATCGTTGAATGGCGACAAGTGTCTAGTCACTATGAATGAGGATTCATGGTTATGGCATAGACGGTTGGCGCACATAAACTTTGATTTGCTTAACAAAATTGTCTCTAAAGACCTAGTCATCGGTTTGCCCAAAATCAAATTCATAAAGGATCATCTTTGTGATACTTGTCAAATGGGGAAGCAAACAAGGATCTCTTTTAAATCCAAAAATATTGTTTTAACTATGAGACCCCTTGAGCTCCTCCATATGGACCTCTTTGGACCATCTAGGATTAAAAGCCTAGGTGGTAACTATTATGGTTTTGTAATAGTCGATGACTTTTCTAGGTTTTGCTGGACTATTTTTTTAGCAAATAAGAGTGATACCTTTTCGGCCTTTAAACGATTTGCTAAGTTATCTCAGAACAAGTTAAACACAAACATTGGGTCAATTAGAAGTGACCATGGGGGTGAGTTTGAAAATTATTTGTTTGAAGCATTTTGTGATTCCAACAGAATTGATCATAATTTTTCCGCACCATGTACCCCTCAACAAAATCGGATAGTAGAACGTACAAATAGAGTTTTGGAGGAACTTGGAAGGACTATGATCAATTATAGTGGACTACCAAAATACTTTTGGGCCGATGCCATAATTACGGCTTGTTATGTTTTGAATAGGGTGCTCATCCAGCCTATTCTAAACAAGACACCGTATGAGCTTTTAAAAGGGCGTAAGCCAAATATCTCTCACCTTCATGTATTTGGTTGCAAATGCTTTGTGTTAAACAATGGGAAAGAGACTCTTGGTAAGTTTGATGCCAAGGCCGACTAGGGTATTTTTCTTGGATACTCTCAGTCAAGTAAAGCGTATAAAATTTATAATAAGAGGTTACGCGTAGTTGAAGAGTCAGTTCATGTTACCTTTGATGAATCTTATCTGAGAAATGTCAGAGAAGGTAGTTCTTTTCATGGTGCAGGTGTACCTACTGAAGACATACTCAAGGACACTGATAAGGGAACTGATCAGCCTGAAGCAGTGCGTATTGAGGAGGAAAAGGATCACCAACCAGTGAAAAGTGAGGACGATCATCATTCTGATAAAGATGAACTTCCTCCAGCTTGGAAGTCTTCAAAAGACCACCCAATTGACAACATTCTCGGTGATATCTCTAAGGGAGTAACCACTCGCTCTAAACTTAGTAATTTTTGCTATTACTCTGCTTTTTTGTCACAAGTAGAACCTAAAAATGCTAAGGAGGCATTACTTGATGAGCATTAGTTTTTATCAATGCAAGATGAACTAAATCAATTCAGGAGAAATGAGGTTTGGGACCTTGTCCCCCTCCAGGAGATCATCGAGTAATCGGCACCCGATGGGTGTTTAGGAATAAACTTGATGAAAATGGAGTAATAACACGTAACAAAGCGCGGCTTGTAGCGCAAGGCTATAACCAAGAGGAAGGAATCGACTATGAGGAAACTTATGCGCCGGTTGCCCGACTCGAGGCTATACGCCTTTTACTTGCTTATGCTTGCACTAAGAACTTCAAATTATTCCAAATGGACGTTAAAAGTACTTTCCTTAATGGATATATAAATTAAGAGGTTTATGTTGCCCAACCTCCGGGTTTTGAATCCCATGAATATCTTGATCATGTCTACAAACTTAAACTTGATTTGTACGGACTTAAATAAGCCCCTAGGGCTTGGTATGAACGTCTAAGCAAATTTTTACTTGATCAAGGGTATTCAAGAGGGATGGTTGACACAACCCTCTTTATTAAACGTCAAGGAAAACATTTAATCTTGGTACAAATTTATGTTGATGATATTATCTTTGGGTCTACTAACATGACCTTGGTCAAGGAGTTTTCTAGTTTGATGCAGGGGGAGTTTGAAATGAGCATGATGGGGGAGCTTAACTATTTCCTCGGATTGCAAATCAAACAACTCGAAGAGGGCACATTCGTGAGTCAAACGAAATACTGCCTTGAGCTTCTCAAACGTTTCGACATGCTAAACTGCAAAGCAATAGATACTCCAATGCCTACTTGTGCCAATCTTGATCGTGACGAAAATGGTAAGGATGTAGAGGTAAAGTAGTATCGAGGTATGATTGGATCTCTTCTTTATCTTACCGCATCATGACCCGACATTATGTTAGTGTATACATGTGTGTGAGGTATCAAGCACGTCCCAAGGAATCCCACTTAAAAGCAGTTAAGCGCATACTTCGATACCTTTCCGGTACTCCAAAGTATGGGTTGTGGAATTCCAAAGGTAGTGTTTGTTCCTTAGTTGGTTATTCCGATTCCGACTTTGCCGGGTGGAAGTTGGATAGGAAAAGTCCTAGTGGCACGTGTCACCTTTTGGCAAATTCCTTGGTGAGTTGGCATAGCAAGAAACAGGTTTCGGTTGCTTTGTCAACAACCAAGGCGGAATACGTTACCGTAGGCAGTTGTTGTGCTCAAGTCTTATGGCTTAAACAACAATGTCTTGATTTCAATTTAAAACTTGAGCATATTCCCATTTTATGCGATACCACTAGTGCAATAAACCTGACTAAGAACCCCGTATTACATTCACGCACCAAGCATATCGAAATACGCCATCATTTTCTTAGGGATCATGTAGAGAAAGGTGATGTGATCATTGAGCATGTTGATACTAAAAATCAGCTTGCTGACATTTTTACAAAACCGTTAGCCACTAAGCCTTTCTTTCACATCCGCAGGGAACTTGGCATTCTCGATATTTCGGATCGTGTTTGATAAATCCTTTAAGATAGTGATCTTCACATATATACATTCTTGTTTATTCTTTTAACTAACAATGCAAAGAGATATTTAGCTATATGTGAGGGCTCTCATCATCATAGTGATCAAGGTAATATCGTTCCGATTCATATATGTTTAACATATTTTGTGCCATGTTAACTACTTTAAACTTGATGTTTATTACATGTTGTGCATATATTGTTCACTTGGATGTTTGTTCTATGTGTGTGTATGCTTATTTATCCTTTTTGGAACTTATGATCGCAAAATTTCAATTTTGTTTCATTTTTTCCTTGGATGAGTCGACTGGACCATGTTATGGGTCGACTCATGAGCCGATGCAATTTCAATGGGAAATACATGGGTTAGCGCAGGATCACCTGCGGTCGGCACATATTATTTTTTAAAATATTTTTTCAAGTCCCAGTAAGTGTGCGCCGACGCACCCTGTCTATAGGTCGACGCATAATTGCCACGCCCAGAATCCCTACTTTAATGGGAATGCGTGCGCCGACCTAATGCTACATATTCCCACTACATATCTTCATTACTCTTAATTTCTTGTTCATTGCATGTAAACATATCAGATTTTGTAGTCTCCCTCTCTCTATCTCTTCCATCAAACTCCATCAATACCCATTAATCTCCATCAAAACCTCATCAAAACCCCTAAAAATCAAAACCTACAAAGAGTGAATCCTCAAGGGTATAACAACAAGGGTTTCTAACGGCTGTTCATCATTCCTCTACAACTTCTGTTAAATATTGTTCACCTTCTTCAATCCTTCATCAACAATGGCTTCCAGATGCACAACCGGTAAAAGAACAACCAGAGCTTCATCTGCCAAAACCTCTTCACATCCGATAACTGTTAAATCTTTAATTTCTGATGCACTGTCTGATCCTTATGAGGCATTGTTTAGTAGTCGTGCTGTTATACCATAGCATGGTTTCTATGTATTGATGGGTCAAGATTATCACATTCCTGAGATAACTGAAATGCTCAGTGTTCAGAATCTTTGTGAGTTCCTGGAATGTGATGATAAGTACAATAGTGATTTGGTTCGAGTGTTCTACTGTGGAATTAAGGGTAAATTTAAGGGGGCTGAGTTTAAGTTTTCTATAAATAATGCACTTCATGATGTGACAATGATTTATGGTCTACTTTGTTTAGTATATATATTGATGACAATCTACCCAAAGTAACCGACAAAATGTTTATTCAAAACTTTGAGTTTAAGACTGCTCTGAACTCTATGTTACGGGAACCATATCCTGACTATGTTGTGGCAAGTGACGTCTTTCTGAAAAATGTCACTACCGGTCATTTGAAATTTGAAGACCGCATTTTGTAATGGATTGTTGCTCGTATTTTGAGACCTAAGAAAAGTGGATACTCACGAGTTGAGAAGGCAGAGGTTCATCTCATGTATATTCTGAAGAATTGGATCAAAATCAACTGGCCATATTATTTTTCATATCGGATGTTCGTTACCCGCAGCTCCAACAAATTTCTGGCTCTGGGTTATGCATCCTGCATTCAGAACATTTTGAACAAGGCTGGCATTTTGGTTCCAAGTATTCCTTACATTGAGATTACACATGAACAACAATTTCAACCAAAAACCCTCACCATGATAGGTTACAATTGGGATTTCATCAATAAGAAATTCAACTACCGACACAGATGCACTCATCCTTTTCAACCTGAACCTGAAGAACCTATTCATTATGAAGGAAATGATTATGAGGAAGTACATGATAGTGACAATCAAGATGTTAACAATACTGATATGGTTATGCAAGAGGAAGGCAACGAAGCATGGATGGGCGATCAACATGAGGACAATTCTGAGAATCAGGGCTGGGGAGATTGGCAAAACAACTGCTGGACTACTCTTGGTGACACATATGTTCCTCCCACCTATGGCGAGGAGTATGGTTGGCAGCAACCTGATTATTCGGCACCTCTAACTCCAGATCCTCAGTATGATTTCCAGGCATCTGAAGAGATTATGGCAAGGTTAAATGAGATGAATCTTCAACAGCAAGAATTCCAAGCTTTGCAAGAGAGCCGCTACAATGCTCAGGAAGACAGGTTCACAAACTTATCCGATCAAGTCTCAGCTCACATCACTAGCTTCAACAGGTTTGCTAACGCCTCTATGAATCGATTCACCCAACTGGACGAGAATTTGACTCAACAGAATCTGAATCTTGCTAACAGTCTTGGTACTCTCAATCGCATGTTGATCGAACTTAACCTGCACCTAGAGGATTTGCCACCACCCGGCCAACACTATGGGGGAAGAGGTCATCCATATAGGGGGAGGAGACCATAGAAATTAGGGCATCATATTACTTGTGTTTTGTTTTTATGTTTTGCTGTTTGGATTGCATATTCTTTCCTGTTGTTTAACTTTGAATTTTTCTTCAGTTTGTTTTGATTTTTTTTACCTATGGAAGGAATTATCCTTGCGTCTTATGTTCCGTATTTATCCGTTTCAAATTTTATGTTAACTGCATCATATGTGGATGCGTGTTAGTGTTGCTATGTTGCAAATATGTGGATGCATCTTTACTTGTTATAGTGTAATTCTTTTGACCACCTTCTTCTCTTCTTTTTGATGTTGACAAAGGGGGAGAAGGATAGCAAGCAGAAAATTGCAGAAAATTAACAGAAATTAACCAAGTGTTAAAGACAGAGGGAGCGTGAGCTTGTTCGTTCTCAAATTACAAATCACGTGAAAGCTAAAACAGTGTTTCCATCATCAAAAAGGGGGAGTATGTGAGGGATAAGATCTTTCATCTACTTTGTTTTAATGATGTCAACAAATATGCTAAGTATTAGATTGTAATTTGAGCGGTATCACTTCACTTGTCGGGCAAATTGCATCTAATCAATGTTATTCATATTTCTAGACATATAGGACTTTGTCTTTTCCATTAATACATGTGCATGATCATTATACTGGTGTCTAGTATGTGTCTGGGTCTTGGTCAGTTAAAATGTGCAAAAAAAAAAGAGTTTTATGTAAAAATACAGGTTATGCGCTGACCTACCCTGTGCATGAGTCAACTCATGCTTACTGGTGCAAAACTGGTGAAATAACCGGGAAAGCGCATGATTCTGGGAATGCAAAAATTGCATTCTTGCGTCGACGCATGATGCCTTTGGGTCGACACATGTCAAATTTTCACAGTATTCTCCACGGGTCAGCGCATGCCGACCCTCATTAAAGTATGGGTCGACCCAAACTCGCCTGAACTGATTTTTTCACTTAAATTTTTTCTGTTATTTCTGTTATAACTTTTAATGGGTCAATTCATTCTCTATAAATAGTTTGGTCATCTCATTATCTAAAATAACAAGAGACGTGAAAATAGATACCATTTTTCTCTTCATCTTCATCTTCTTCATTGAGTAAACAAACAATCACACATAACCATCTTTGTTTGTGTCGCCCATTGATCGAAGTGATAACGTTCAGAATTTAGGAAGTGTATGATCTTCATTTTCTGGGTTGAGAGCTTGGTAGGTGTTTCTTGAATAAAACCAGTTGGTTTTGTCCTCCAAGAATCGAGTAGATTTCAGGGGTTTTTGAACAAACCATTTTGTTCTACATGGATTCAGTCGGGCGAAGGTAATCGAAGATTGGAGTAATCGTTCGATTTAGTAGCTGTAATCGGAGGATTGTAGAAGAGAGGTTTGGGTTCAAATTTTTGGTAGATCGCAATTGATCGAGTGAAGGTAATCGAAGAATGGTGATTTCTTTCGGTTTAGTAGCGTAAGACGGTAATTGGATTAACCATATTCGAAGCACTTGATTCATCTTAAATCCAGGGAAGAGAAGACTCTGCATCAATAATCGAAGACGTTCGAGATTTTGAATGTTCATAGTTTTCTCTTGTATAAACACAATTGCAACGGTAATATATATATATATATATATATATATATATATATCTCAATTCCATTTGTGGAATTGGGGGCAGAGGTACCCATAGCGAGGACGATTGGGGAACTGCCTAATCAAATCACGTTTGTTCTCTATTTCCCTTAACTCTTTTACATTTCGATTTATTCGATTTTGCAAAGTCTCAATTTATCAAAATTTCGGAGGTATCGTAATCTTGAGCTGATAAACTGTTTTGTCAAATTAATACAATTCCTTGAATTGTATCTAGGAGCGGCTTAACGTTACACTCCATAGAAATTCTGCACTTAGTGCGTTTACGCACACTAGGTGTTTGATAATTTGTTTCAAAGAAAAAATTGAACGCATTGCTTTTAATTGTTTATCGTTTTACCTCATTGGTTTGGATTAAACATCAAGCAAGCAATATTTTGTTGATTACTTTTTAAGTGTAGTAATCAAACTGAATTTTTCTCTTCCATACTCATTCTCAATATATTCGTGCATATCCGATCCTTTTAGTAGAAGGTTCGTGGTAGACGTATAATCCAGTGGTTGCTTCCGTTAAACATTTTAAAACTAAATTTTTGGTAACCATTTGTGTGTAAATCTCATGGGATCTATTCAACCCCCTTCTAGATCCATAGCCATCGTCTAACAAGAACAATGTCTGAGTCTTGGTTAAAATAACATAGACGATTGAGTGATGTTCTATCTCAGTGGAACTAACTGTAATTGGTTAGAATGTTATCTGATATTTCTCTCAAAAGCTCATGTTGCATAAATTCTGGAACCAGAAGATGCTCGACTAGATGCAAAGTCAGAAGTCATCTACTCAAAAGCCAAAAAGGATCTAAGTCACTGATGTTGTTCAGAATGAAGAAATTAGCTGACACTCTTTTCAGAAGCAGATATGCTATAAATCCCTTGATGGACTAAATCTAAACAAGTTAGATCAGCATTGCAAGAACAAGACTGTCATGCGTTACACACATGTTTGTTGATACTCGTTTCTGAATAAGCTCTGCATCTGTTCGAAGAAACTGAGTCAGAAGATGTTATGAAATTGAAGCTTGATAGAAGTTCTGATAATAAAGATCAGAATCTCTAAAGGTTGCTCTCAAAAGTCAGATGAATATCTCTGAACAGGAAAAAGTAAAGGATCACCTGAATAAGATTGATTCTAGTTCTCAGACTAGAGATCCGAGTTCAGAGGACATCGATATTCTTCAATGACAGATTACTACGTCAGATCACTCTGAAGGAAGCAGAAGCTGAAAGATGATGATCAGAAGCTCAGAGTCAGAATGGAAAGCACTCAGATATAGAATCGCTGTAAAAAGATTTCAGAATATCTAAGGTACATTTTTCCTCATTCATGATCATCCTTATTCTCTGAATTTAAAACAGTAACAATATTTTGAATCTCGTCATAACCACTGACACATTAGGTTTCTTAAGATTTATTGAAAATATAATAAGATTCCCACACATTTATGATTCGACGAATATTGAGGGTAAAATAAGAAGTTATGATTACCTTGTGTCAGCCACTCCCTTACGACTCATAAGTGTACATCTATTCGTATACTTATTTATGATCTGCTCTGACAACCTCTATATAGAGTCTATAATGTGTCTTGTCAAAGCTGACCTCCATAGCTACTCATAGCTATTCTCGAAAATAATGAACCCTGCCTGTTCCAGTTCATTAAATAGCTATTGATCCTAAGTCCTTCCCATATCATTTCCTCTATTCTAAGAAGAATCACTCTTTAACTATCTCATAGTTTAATTTATTTCTCTCTCAAACAAAATCACTCCTGTTCAAAATGACTTCCCACAACATCAGAGGTGAAATTTCAGATCTTGAACTCCTGAAGGAATACACTTTGAATTTAAACCTTCTGTCTCAACTCAACAAAACAAGTATTCTCTCTAGAATTAAATTTCAGAATTGGGAAAACTACTCCAACATGATTGTTGGACCTGTCTTTCCTGCGCTTGTAACTGAGTTCTGGGCAAATGCTTGAGTACTAGAGTATGACTATGGAAAAAATGCTATTTTGTCTGTGGTTGTTGTCTATCCAGTCTTGATCAACCCTACCATCATAGCTAAAGCCATTAGGTGTGTTGAAGATGTGTGACTGTGGAAAGAAACATCAACAGTCATAGCTTCGACAGGCATCTGCATGTCATTTTTGAGACTGAAGGTCGTCCCACTCAACCATGTACCCTCACTCCCATAGCTAAAGATTTGTACAAGCTAATGGTAACTAATTTAAGACCAAGAGAAAGAGGAGCAGAATGGTTATCTGACAAATAAAGATTATTTATTTTCTTCTTAGTGTCTAGGATCAAAATAAACCTACCTCAATCCATGTATAATCATATAAAGCAATAAATTAATCTGTTTAGGGAAGACACAATCTACCAAGTTCCCTACTGCAGAGTTATCTCCCACATTCTTGATCTTCAAGGAGTAGTTAGTCATTGCAGGAGAAATGGAATGACTGAGAAGATTCTTCCTGAGTTCTGTCAACCTATGACTTTCCTAGTCTAAAATAGGAAGTTAGATTTCCTAGAGTCATAGTTTTTCAAGGTCTTTGCTTGTCTGATTTCTTGTTCTGAATTCGACTTGTATCTCCTCGATCATTTAATGAAGTAACTCTGATGGTGAACTGCTTATCTTTAGGAATGATTAATTTTATGTTCATCTTATCACGATGCATTGTTTAAATCTACATTCCATGAATTTACAATAATTTAGAATAAAATAATCAAGCATTATAATCAATTACATGCATCACACGAAAAGCCTTAAGATTATCAAGAAACTGAAATATCTCCTTAAGTCATAAATGTGCGACGGTTACTCTCACCAGTCATAAGAGAACAACTATGATTCATGATCGGTTAATTTTCCCTCATTAAAGAAACCAATCATCCACCTTCTTTACCCACGTCCCTTATCAACCTAGGAAAGATCAATAGTTACCCTTTCAAATTCTTAAGCCTTACTCTCCTCATTATTCTATAAATAAGATCAACCTTAAAAAACTCTTCACAACATCTAAATCCTGAGTAAACTCGGTTAGTGTGTTTCTCCTTCAACAATGGCCTCCTTCTGTCAAAATGTATTATGCCCCATTACCACAAAAACACCAGTTGAAAAACTCATTGTCAAGTCTGAAATAATTGTGAATTTCAAGAGTTTGAAAGCAAACGGATGTGATGTGACTCTCTCCATGAATAATCAAGGGTGGAGCAATTACTTCAAAAGGTTGGAAGGACCAACCTACGCTTGTCTGTTCAAAGACTTCTGGATTCATGCTACTGCATGCACAACTGTCATTGTATCTTCAGTGTTTGTAAGGAAAATAATTATATCTGAAAAGACTCTTTCAGATTTACTGATGCATGACAATACCGAATTAAGGATCACCAAGGATCAACTAAGCAAGGAATGAAAAGCAAAATTCTTGGCTTCTATTTTCAAAGAAGTAACTGTGGTCAATATGGAAGATCCAATATTCTCAAGTCTGAAGGATTCCCTATAAATGTCGCTCAGAATCCTGCAAGGAAATGTGTTTCATCATCTTCTGACAGATCAACTCAATGAGACTCAGAAGTATGTCCTATTCCTTCTTCTAAAAGGAATCAAGATACATCTTCCAGCAATTTTTTTCAAACTTCTGAAAGAATCTATAAGAGACTCCAGAATGGGTTCTGGCACAGAAATCAGACATGTTCCGTATGGGAGACTCATTTCTGATATTCTTGTGGAATCAGGAATAGTTGAGGACATCCTGGTCAGCGAAGAAGAATCGAGCAAACATCTAAAAAGTGCAAGAAAAATTCTCAGATTTAAGGATCTAAGGAAAAAGAAAGAAGATGCTGATCTTGATGATACGTCACTAAGGCAAGTGACGATGGCTATAAGAGTTCCTGTTAAAGGATTTCCTAACTTCAAAGAAACACATGATCAAGTAGAAGTGGCAAACTATCTGCGAAAATTCAAATATGAAGACATTGGTATATGGATTGATCTGGAAAACATTACAGATGTGCTTCAAGAGCTTTCAGAATGGAAGAAAAACAGAAAGAAACAGAAAAGAGCTGTTAGCGAAGAACCTTCTTAGAAAAGGTCAAAAACTGTTAATGAAGTATTATCTTCCTTCAAGGATAACATTATCAACAAAATCCAAAACTTAATAGATATATCAAGTTGCAGCATGGATCCCACTGCTATGGGAATTATCTAGACTGAATTTCATGGATGGATGTCTGAAGAAATGATGAAAAACAAGCAGTTGGCAATCTCACAAGCTGAAAATAAACAGTTGCATGCTTCAAGAACCGATGAGTCTGGAAATTCTTCTTCCACCTCCTCCCTACCCGTAGGCACCTCTTAGACTATCCCCTAGAAATCTGTGAACCTATGTTTTGATCGCTCCAAACTACTTAGGATTAAGAATAATCTATATTTTGTTAAATGAAATATCCTTATAATCTATTCGAAAATTAGCATGTTTTATGATAAATTGTTCATTATCATATTGATCACATTTAAATACTTAAAATGCATAAATACTCTAACTTTTTGATAATGCCAAAAAGGGGGAGAAATAGAAATATAATTTTGCTAGAATACAAAACTCAAACAAGTAAATTAATGACATAAAATGCGTTTACCACTAACGATTGTTTGATGTTTAATCGAGGAACTCTGAACAAGTTCACTAGGCATTCTTAGAATAGGTTAAACTGAAAGAACCTTGTTAAAAGTTCTTATGAAATGTTTATTCATATTATCGAAGTTGTACACTTCGTGAACATGTGTTCAGAATCAGATTGACCCAGTACTGCTCAGAAGTTGAGAACTTTCTGAAAGTCAAAGTTATCGTGATTCTTGTTTCACCTTGTTCAGAAGTTGTAAGCTGTCTAAGAATATGATATTCAGAACATAAGAATTAGAAGAAGAAATCTTCCTTAAAGCAGTCAAGAGAAAGTCTACAATCCAAAATGCTTTTCAGAAGAACTGAGCAAATTAGAAGTCGAAGAATGTCTAAAGATCTAATAAAATATTCAAGAAGAAGAAAGTCTGATAAACCAAGATTTCAACTCAGAAGAAAATGATTTGGCATCAGACTAAATCTACAATTGGTATCAGATTCAGAATCAAGCTTCGATTGATCACAAAAATATTTTTCAATCAGATCAAGAATCAAGCTGTGATCTTCCAATGAGTTCTGATAGAAACATGGTTCTGAGATGAAGACATGTTGTCTAGTCAAACTCTAAAATGTCAAGATCTTAAAAGATGATCAGAACCAGTATGACCAAATCAAGAATCTGAAAATCATCAAGTCTGAAACTCAGGGGGAGTTTATTATGTCAAAAGACAAGTTCAATTCTAATAAATAGCGTGACTAAGTTATTAGAAGAGAATTGTTCTATTTCTGTGCTAAAATGATTATGCTGAAAAGTAGAATTTGCTTTAGAAAACTCTGAAGATTATAAGCTCTGATACGACGACCAAAGGAACTAAGTTCTAAAGATTTGAAGACAGAGGTTCTGATGAACAAGTCCAGATGCTGAAGACTTTTGTCTCCTTAAGACAGATAGGGAAGTAGCCCTTCTCTATTCTATGTTCTGACAACTCAAATTGTTATTTTGTGAGTCTTTGGACCAGATAAGATTCTAGACGATCACAAATAAAATTTTGGGGTTAACACATTCAGGGGGAGCTGTTGTTTTGGACTCTGAATATGTTATGTTTGTTGATTACCTTGTATAAAATGTTCAATCAAAATACATGGTTTTGTCATCATTAAAAAGGGGGAGATTGTTAGAGCAAGAGTTGTCTTTGCAAGTCATCCCTATGTTTTGATGATAACAATGGGTATTTGTGAAAGAACTATTTTATGTTCTAATGTATGTTGTGTGCAGATCATAATCATAGAAGATATCAGATCCAATAAACACCAGCAAGATGTGCGTAAATGATCATATGTGAGTTACTATGTGTAACACAAGTCACAAGAAGCAAGTATGCTTTTGTATCTGATCATAATCAGATAGATCCAAGGATACCGATATTGCTGTTGAAATGCTCTTGTGGATGCTCTCTGAAAGTGGTTATGATTCTGAAGACAGCGAAGCTTCTGAAGAAATAATCTTGTGAAGAACCGAAGTAATGAAGATTCCCATGACTTGAAATTTTAAAGGCTGAAGGCTCTGGAGACCAAGTGCAGAAAGACTCTGAAGACTAAAGTGTTCTAAATATTATGGTTCTAAAGGTCAAGTGATAAAGACTCTGAAGATAGCGTTCTGAGTGAACAAGGTTCTGAAGATTCTGAAGACTTGAAGCAGTGAAGATAACAGGTTTCAAAAAAAGTACTGAAGCTCTGAAGAAAGATTCCTAATGGACAAGTTCTGAAGATTGAAGACTTGAAGTTTTGGAAGATCCAGTTATAAAGTCTCTACTCATGCTTCAAATAATTACCATCAGAAGCCTCTGAAGATATGAAGACAAATGTTACCATTAGAATGACTGTACACTGTGCTAAAAAGATCTATCCCATCACTTCTTCTACAGTAAAAAGAAGATATGGAAGTACAACTTTCATCATTGCATAACAACTCTTTTCAAACAGCCAACAGCTCTTCAATGGCTATATTTTACTTGGCTATTTAAAGGAAACATATATACACTTCTGAAGGTTTCGATGTGATGATAGTCGCAACGATCAGTTATCGTTGTTACACTAAACATTTAAAGCTATCACCAATAACACATGACCATTGTTATTGAAGTTCAAAGATCATCATTCAACACAACAACAATCGATTAGAACAGAAGCTGTTGATAAACAAGACAAAATCGCAAATCAGTCAAGTCATCAACCAACTTCATTATCTCAGCTGCATTGAAGATCTGAAGCAAGGAGTTGTTGCTCGAAGCTTGCTCAAAAAAGAATATGAAGAAGATCTACAAGATGTCATCAACTGTCAAATCAACATACATCTTAGTAGAATATAAAGATAACAAAGAGTTGTTGCTCATATCTTACTAGAACACTAAGTGTTCATTTGTACTTAAACTTAGGAGTTATCTACTTTTAAAGAAGCATCAATGTAATCTCCAGAACAACTAATTCTATGTGAATTAGGATTCTTCAAGTGATCAGTGTGATCGGAGACTTGAGAAGACAATGGCTTGGTGTCGTTGTGGAAATCATGAAATATGGTCAATGATAGTCATATCTCAAAGAGGACCAATTGTGGGTCAGACTCTTGTGAGATCACTGATGGAACTCATTGAAAATCCTGGAAGAATGGTCAGTAAATGTTATATCTGTTGAATCGGATCCCTGAACGTTTAGCTGTGAAATCCTGATAGTAGATCTTGTGAGATTGGAACCTATTGGGTCAATGTTCGTTATATCCATTAACTTGGATCCCTGAACGGTTCATTGTGGGTTAGTCACAGTTGCGGTTGTGCAGGATGTTAGTCACCGGCTGTTGCCCGTGCATCTGTAATCGGTGTTGATTATAGTGGATTAAGTCCTTGTGTTCAAGGCGAAATCACCTTGGAAGGGTAGACTGGATTAGCTTGAGAATTGCTCAGGTGAACCAGGATATATCGTGTGTTCTTTACTCTTGCTTATGCCTTGATTTATTATTTATGTTTTTGTATCATTATTAGAACCTCGCATAGCAAGTCAGAACCTTGCAACTCAACTCTGATAAGCTTCCGCTTTGCAAGTCTGAATCATGTATAGCATAATCTGAATGACGCATCTCAAGTCAGAGTCTCTCAATGCAATTTGATATACTCTTAGCGCAATAAAAAAAGAAGCAAAAATTGATTAAGAGTTAAAACACAATTCAAACCCCCCTTTCTTGTGTCCTTCTCACACCTTCATAAGAAGCTTCGAAGAGAGAGTTTTCAGAGTGAGAATGAGCTTGTTCAGATCTGATTTTTGTGTAGAATGAATTGGTGAGCTCGTTTTAGGGTTTAGGAGGCTTTATATGGGTGGTTTGGTACGTGAGAGAAAATGAAAAAGGATCAGCTGAAAGTTTGTTTTGTAAATTTGAAATTTCAAGTGAGAAAAAGAATTGTACACGAGCAAGCACATGAGGAGTGGTTTTTTGCGTGACTTTGAATGGAAATGAAATCATAAGGAAGGCATGATGCAATGCACGTGAGAAGTGGCATGAAATCAGAATGTGTACAAACTTTTCTTTTCCTATTTTTGGCAAAACAAGTGGAGCATGGTGCATGGTGATGCATAGTGATGTTTGGTCATATTAAGCATAATTGGCAAGGAATTTGATGATGTATGATGGCAAATTCGTATGAGAAAATGTCATGCAGCAAGTGTTGATCATGCCATTTGAAAAAGCTACCTTTGATGCATCAATGACAACATATCCATATGCCTTGTTTTTCTTGATGATAACTTGGTGAAAACAAATCCATTTGATGTGTTTTTACATTCTAATGAACATAGGAAGAACAAAGAACCAATTTCATGTTGACATAAGCTTGAAACCATGCTTGGATCAATGAGAAAACATGCCATGAACATATGTCCACAAATCTGGTTGTACTTGCCTTGCCATTCATGTCATGAAATGCAACTTGAACAACTTGATGACACTACCTTTAAGCATTCATAACTTGGAGAATTCTAATCCAAATGAGACAATCTTAGATTCTTTAGAAAGCTAGCATAATAGGGAACAAAATTGATGTTTGAATCAGGTGGAAATAAAACTTGGAAGTATGTGAAAAATTGCTTTGAAATCATGCCATAGCAACTGTCCAATTTAACTTAGAAAAATTCTAAGTTTTTGAATTTCACAAATTGAAACCTCAAACTTGCAAGGATCATAACTCTCTAAAAAAATATCCAATTGGAGCAAAGTTTACATGGTTGGAAAGCTTGAAGTGTGTACTACAACTTTCATGTGGAAAAAGATTTGCAAATGGGGCCTTGATCATGATGGAAATTGGCTTTGAAAATGGTTAGAAAACATGAAAACTTTCCCAAACTAGTAACTTTCTAAAACCTAGTTCTTTCCAAAAATAGCAACTTCTCCACATTCTTGATTTTTGACAATTCCTTGATCAAATTTGGTCCATTAGTCATATTTGACATGAAAATCACCAAGTTGACCTTAAAAAGTCAGGAGTTGACTTTTTCACTGCACAATTGACTTTATCCCCAATTCTCCGGATTTTAAATCCTCTGATCAATTGAAGCCCTTCAGAATCAAATTGATGATCAATCTTCCATTCCTAGACACTTGGGGACATGTAGAAGGCCATGGAATCAAGTCTTGTCTAAAAAATCAGAAATAAACTGATTTTAGGTCAAACCCTAATTTGGGCACCCCCAGTCTAGGAGGAATCGACCCAAGCTCAAAACTCAAGTTCTTCTGAGTATGATGTGTATCCTCTCAAACAAAGATGAAATATGCCACATGATGATGGCACAACTTTAAAGATCTTGCCTATTGAAGTGTTATACCCAAGAATTCCAAAAACCTTAATTGATGATCCACTGAGGGAAGGAAGCAATCCACCTCAAGACTCTTGCCAAGCTTAACCCCATAATGATGTGATGAGCCCATTAGGATACCTTGAGGCCTAAGAACCCATTGTAGCATTGAATTATGGTGATACTAAGAACATTTCTCCCTTGGGTAGCGTAATTTTTGTGGTCTTGAATCACTATCACTTGGGCACTACAGTTCGATTCATTTTTTTTATCCTGTCAAGCTTATTAAGGAAGGGAAATAGATGTCTCCAATTAACGCTGCTTGCATACTGAGTTTAAACAGTCAAAACTGTTGGTTTACAGATGCTATTAAGATATGGGCCCCTCTTCGGTTATTTTGTTAAGAATAGAATGTTTGGACCATTTGTAAGGTTTTTGGTAATGTGTTTAGATTTGATGCTTTTGGGTTGATATATGAAGGTACTAGATTTTGGGTTTTTGATTATTGGGCTCGCTAAGATTTTTGCAATCTTATGCCTACGTATTCCCGAAACAGGGAAATTAGAGCGATCGTAGTTCCTCCTATTCTATGGGAGGAAAGAGGTGTTTTGGTGTCATGTTAAAAGCCCAAGACATGAAGCTGAAGGTAGTTTGTATCTTGTTTAAAGCCCTAGATGTGAAGCTAAAAGGTTGAGAGAGAATTTGTCATCTCCAAAGAGGAGTTGTTGATGTTCGTATGCTGTGAGCAAGGCACAACTTTGATGCTAAAAGGTTGATGGACTCAATTGGGGTTTTCTTTATACAAAGCCTAAGAGGAGGCTAGAAGATTGACTTTTCCGGGGAAAATGTTCTTTCTGGTTGAGATTTGAAAAATGATGTTTTAATCACAAGATGAATTAAAATTCATTTGGTTTTGATTTTCAACATGAGAATTCAATTTTAAAATGTTTAAAAAACAATTAAAAGTGAATTTATTCACAAAAATACCAACTATATTAAATAAATAATATAAACTTGATTTTTTTATGGAATAAAATATTTCAACATTTTTGTGATTTTTTCCAAAAAGAACCAATAAAAAATAATTAAAATTGAGGGAGTTATTAATTTTTCAAATCATTGAAAATAATATGAAAAATAATTAAAAAAAAGTGGAAAAAGCATTAAACAGGGGGTCTAGGGCAAGGGGGATTCGAACCTCAGACCTCTTGTGTGCTGCATGCGCGCCTTACCACTGGGATGGTGATACATCCGTGTATTGAAACACAACGAAAAATATACAAGGCTTGCCTTGTTTTTGCCCTGGCCCAAGGCAAGACAAGGCAAGATTTTGGTTAGAAACGTGAAGGCCATAACTTTCTCATTTCTCCATGGATGGAGACAAAACTTATATGCATCTGGCCTTGAATTTCCTAAGGAATCCAATGGTGGTGGTGGTTTTTCCAGAAAACAAATCCTCCTTAAAACCCGATAGTGGTTTTGAAATAGGCCATGTTTTGCATTTTCTGTGCTACCTCTTGGTACATGTGTGAATTACATGATAAATTGGTGCAAACACAAGACATATAACATGTATAAGAGATGCATGATTAGTGGACTTCAAAGCAAGGTATATTTCAGAGAGTTCAAGTTGTGATACTCACCTCTCTTTGGAGCTTTTGGGCTATCTACCAAGTGCTTTGTTCCATAAATGTTTTGATGCTTTAGACACCCTCAAATGATCCCTTAGAAGCTTTTAGAGTGGTTGGAACCAGCTGGAAACCTCAGGAATGGGAACTGGCTCTTTCTTGCAAAGAGGGCAAAAGTGGCCAAAATAGCAACTCTCTCAAATGGTGTTCTAGATGTGGGGAACCATTTGGGACAGTTCAAGGATGATATTTGGAGTGTGTTTGATGTTTTATCTGGTTTGGAAAGTGACTGGTTCAAGACATGGCTTGAAAAATGCACCAAAGTCCTATTTTGAGGTTTTGAGAGGGGACTTTGAGATTTTGGTGTTACAGGTCACTTGTGAGAGTTTGGACAGCTTAGATATGACAAATTGGATGTGTTTGGATAATGAGTTGTGATGGAAATTCTCTCTAACTCAAAAACTCAGAGTTACCTTGCTAACGAAGGTATTTTTGCCTAGAGAAAGTGATTTTGAGGAAAACATCTGTTTGATGGCTTTGGTGTACTCAAACTGACCATAAATGTGCTCTATTTATAGTGTGTCAAGTTTGTTTTGGCTGCAATAGTGAATTGTAACTGTTGCAGAAGTTTGACAAATATTGATCAATAGGAATCCAAGTCTCCTCTAGCCATTGACTAGAGGTTAGAGCACAGGCTGCTGGTTCCCTAGTTGTTGGATAAGTCTTGATTGAATTCAGTTGGAAGAGGCTCAGTCCATGCCACCTTGGTGCATCCATTGAATGCTCCAAAACAAAATTGGAGTCTTGTCCCTCTTTTAGGCATTTCTAGGTTTGGCATGCTACTTTTGGTTCCCAAGACTTGGGAGGATTATGGATCAGAGTTGGTTCCTCCTTGGTCCCCCCTTGAGGTGTTCAAATGGATATACCTGCTTGCCCTTTGCAAAATTTGAGCAAATCGAGCAAAACCCTTAAATCTGCCTTGTTATGACAGTTGCAGCAAGGCATATTGCCACTGTCATAACTTCTTGCTCAGATTGAGTTTGGTGAAGTTCTTGGTCATTTTGGAAATCCCTCATATGATACAACATATGTGTGATCATAGTTTGTTTTGACACTTTTTGGATCCAAGTGAAAAATGCCCTTACATTTTGGAAAAAGTGAAACAGATTCTGACTTAGTGAAAATTTCACTAAGTGTTGGAAAAAGTGACATTTCATGTTTTCAGCCATTTTGACCTAATCATAACTCAAGATCCATGATGAATTGGAATGAGGTGTAGTTGAAGCTTTTGTAGAGGACCATGAGAGCTAAAAGGAGTTTCCCAAAGTTTGTAACCTTCAGGCCCAGCGGCTCCTGCTGCGGTTCCTTGATCTTCACTGATCGGCGGAACATATCCTTCCGGAATATAGTTAATAGGCATGCCCCATGGACGATCTTTCGGTATTTTGTACCTAGGATCATACTTCTCCACTATGGGCGTCGATGTGATCTCTGAGATCACAGTCCTTTGTTGTTGCATCTGAGCCTCTGCTAGAGCTTGCATATTGTTGTGAAGCTTTCTCAGATCCTCTTTCAAAGTGTCAAGTTCTTCTCTCACCTCTCTGTTCTCTTCCTCAAGATTATCCATTTTCTTTTGTTGACTGGCCCGAGTATTGTATGAATGAGACAGTTTGACTCTAGAATCGAGACACAAACGTGAGATTCGTAGGTAAGAAGAATGTGTTACGTGAGAATGATAAATGATATGCAATGATTATATTAATTATATTTTTTTTTGTTTAATCAAAATAAACTTTGACAATTGGATTGCAAATATCAAACAGTGGGGAAGACCCTGTTTTATTGAATTCAAAGATTGCGGAAACGGAAATATAGTAATTTACAAAGTGCTGTAAAAAGGAAATCTAAGCTAATGGATCTTGAGTCCTCTCTGAGGAGAGCTCAGGTGCTGGTTCTGGTACTTTCCTTTTCTTTGACCGGGGCTCTTGGGCCGTTGTCGTGTTGTCATTCCTTTGCCAAGTGAAAGGAGCGAGCAAATTCCTTTGGTCATCCTGATTTTCTACAGCATGTTGCTCTAAAATCTCAATCAGAGCATCTTTTTCTTTTAACAGTTGTTGTATTTTCTTGCACTCTACATTGAGAATACGGTACTTGTTCCTCCAAGACCTACTCTCCTGCTGAACTTTGTTGAGAGTAACCTGAAGTTTTTCTGACTCAGACATAAAATAAAGGATAAGGTCCCTTAATGGAAGAACTTCCTGACGAGGGTATTGCATCCTCAGCTTGAGAGCTCTAGTTTGTACCCAGTGGAGATAAGGTTCCACTGAGACACAGTATGGTTTTCCTAGAGACTCTCATCCTTTCCTGTGAACGTGTTTCCATGCATGCACTATTTCCGTCTTTAGTGCCCTGTCATTTTCTCCTTCCTTGAAGAAAAGACCTTCCAGATGAGCATTACGCGGGACATGCCCTGTCATTTTCTCCTTCTTTGAAGAAAAGACCTTCCAGATGAGCATTACGCGGGACATGCCTCATCGGGTATCCAAATTGACGACAAACTAACACTGGATGATAGTTGATTCCTCCCTTAGTTTCTATAAGGGGTACATTTGGGAAATTTCCACAGCGGTCAATGATTCTGATCCCATCGTAGATTCGATTGTACTAATCGATGTCATAGTTGGTAAGAGACATGATTCTCTGCGACCAACGTAAAGTATTCTTTTGATCCCAAAATGCAGCAGACTTGGGTAAATGGGAAGTGAACCATTTCTATAACAGGGGTACACAGCATGTGATCATTCTTTCGCTGTACAAATTCCTCAAGTGTACAGAATGATACGCATCTGCGAGCAAGGTCGGTACAGGGTTTCCAATCAGAAAAACCTTAATGGCATTGATATCTACAAATTTATCGATGTTGGGAAACAAAAACAACCCGTTGGTGAGCAAAACAAAGATGCTCTCGAAAGCGGCCACGTTCCCTATACTAGCAAAGTATAGAGCTTTCTTTGTCAAGAACAGGGCTGGCAAACCCTGGATTCCACCCTTAGTGGTCATGTGAGTCCTGAATTCTGACTCATCCAAATAGATTGCTCTCGCAATGGTTTGATCCTTTGGAATTTCTTTCAGTCCAGAAAAGGGAGCTTGGTCAGTAATATGCAAATCAGTCATGTGAGAGTACTCCTCCAGTGTTGGTGCTAGATGATAATCTGGGAATGTGAAACAGTGATAGACCGAATCGTAGAATTGGATTAGTGTGGATAGGATTCCTTCGATTACATGAACCCTTAACAGAGATAGCAGTCCTCCATACTTAGCTCTGAAAGCCTCGTGGTTGGTGATCATTCTCGCCAGACCTCTTAAATCCTCTAGTTTTGGAACCTTGAAGGTGTACTTATGAGTTTTCCTTCTATCGAAATTCATTAGCGCAATCTCTTTATCTGACATTTGCAATCATTGTCTTAGTTTAATTTGAAAAAGAGAGACTAGAAGAGAAGATTTTTCTTTGTTTTAATGTTTTTTAGATGAATGCATGAATGCAGCACACAAAAACATAGAAAAAACATGGGGTCAAAGGGTCGGTGTCATGAAGTCAAGGCTCTACCCATCCCCAAAGGTTTATACTGGTGATTTTTTGTACCTGTCTACAAGATCATTGACCCCTCTTGGGATAACAACAGCAAGCAGATCGCCAGTGAGCTGATGTATCTTAGAGTGATCTCAAATGAGGGTAGTATCGTGTGACAACTATTTTCGATAGCTTCCGCACTACAAAATGGTTTTAGTCTACTAAAAACCTCAGCTTCTCAGATAACCCAATCGACCACACTACTTCCAACAACCGAAGTTGTATAGGTAATGTATCTGCAAAGGGAGTCTCCACTGATTTTGATGGTCGACCGGGGACTCTTAACTGGGATTAACTCCCCGTAAGATTACCCGTATAATGCCATCCGCTATCTTAGGTGTATACTCAATCTTTCCACATGCGGCATCACACGCATTCCCATTAGCATAAAAATAAACACAGATATCAATTAGGAAAAGCAATATATATATATATTTGTCTTAATCATCCTAGACCTCTAGTCTTTTGACCCTATATAGATAATGACTCCCCAGCAGAGTCGCCATTTCTGTGACATTTCGAGAACTTAAGGTTTCATCACTTGGGAATGCAAGAAAGAATGCCTCCCACTATGGTCGCCACTTTTCTGTGGCATTTTCTAAACTTAAGGTTTCTATCGAAGATTGTAAGAAAGAGAACGTGGCCCCACGGTGGGCGCCATTTTTCTGTAGCGCGATTTTTGTGGTCTTGAATCACTATCGCTTGGGCACTACAATTCGATTCATTTTTTATCCTGTTAAGCTGATTAAGTAAGGGAAATAGATGTCTCCAATTTACCCTGCTTGCATACTGAGTTTAAACAGTCAAAACTGTTGGTTTACATATGCTATTAAGATGTGGGCCCCTCTTCAGTTATTTTGGTAAGAATAGAATGTTTGGACCATTTGTAAGGTTTTTGGTAATGTGTTTAGATTTGATGCTTTTGGGTTGATATATGAAGGTACTGAATTTTGGGTTTTTGATTAGTGCCCTCGCTAAGATTTTTGCAATCTTATGCCTACGTATTCCCGAAACAGGGAAATCAGAGCGATCGTAGTTCCTCCTATTCTATGGGAGGAAAGAGGTGTTTTGGTGTCTTGTTCAAAGCCCAAGACATGAAGCAGAAGGTAGTTTGTATCTTGTTTAAAGCCCAAGATGTGAAGCTAAAAGGTTGAAAGAGAATTTGTCATCTCTAAAGAGGAGTTGTTGATATTCGTATGCTGTGAGCAAGGCACAACTTTGATGCTAAAAGGTTGATGGACTCAACCGGGATTTTCTTTATACAAAGCCTAAGAGGAGGCTAGAAGTTTGACTTTTCCGGGGAAAATGTTCTTTCTATCTTGTACAAAGCCCAAGATTGAGGCTAAAAGGGATTTTGACTCCGTTGGGGAGAATGTATCTTGTATAAAGCCCGAGATGAAGGCTGAAATGGTTTGACTCAACAAGAGAGTACTTTTATCTATCCTGTATAAAGCCCAAGACGGAAGCTAAAAAAGGGTTGACTCAACAAGAGAGTCTTGAACAGGTGATTGACTCAACAAGAGAGTCCGAAGGTTGTTTGACTCAACAAGAGAGTCTTTTATACTCAACAAGAGAGTGATTTGTTGTCTCATATGAAGCCCGAGATTGAGGCTAAAAGTATATTGACTCAATAAGAGAGTGATTTATATGTCTTGTACAAAGCCCAAGACGGAGGCTTGAAGTGGTTGACTCAACAAAAGAGTCTTTTATACTCAACAAGAGAGTGTTTTATATGTGCCTTGTATGAAGCCCAAGATGGAGGCTAAAAGTGGTTGACTCAACAAGAGAGTCTTTTATACTCAACAAGATAGTGTTTTTCTATCTCGTACGAAGCCCGAGATAGAGGCTAAAAGGAGATTGACTCAACAAGAGATTCTTTTATACTCAACAAGAGAGTGATTTTCTATCTCGTACGAAGCCCAGGATGGAGGCTAAACGGAGGTTGACTCAGCAAGAGAGTCTTTTATACTCAACAAGAGAGTGATTTATATGTCTTGTACAAAGCCCAAGACGGAGGCTAGAAGTGGTTGACTCAACAAGAGAGTCTTTTATACTCAACAAGGGAGTGTTTCTCTATCTCGTACGAAGCCCGAGATGGAGGCTAAAAGAATCTGAAAAGGTTGGCTCTGCTAGGAAGAATCATTTGTACAAAGCCCAAGAGGAGGCTGCCTTACCGTTGTGGATTCTTAAGATCCTGAAGCGGGTCCAAGAGAGACCGGGGTTTCTTCCTATGTTGGAAAGGAACTTGAGAATGTATTTGAGACTCAAGGGTCTTAGAGTGTCCAAGTCTAGAGTTTTATATTTTGTACAATGTCCAAGAGGAGGCGCGGGCATTAAGGGATGAGTATCAACCCTACAACGGCCAGAGTTTTGACGCTGGAAAGACTGATCTAGCAAAGGATGACTAAGTTCTGTCTTATACCTTTAAGAGGTCGTCGGGGTCCTTGTATTAAGCCCGAGAGAAGGCATGAGAATTTTTAAGAAGCCGAAGGGTCCTTTTACAATGCCCAAGAGGAGGCGGGGATGCTTTTAGGAAGACTGTGGGTCCCCAAACCAAGAGAAGTTCAAGACATGCTATTCACCGAGAATAGATCAAGCCAGGAAAGTTCCAGGATTTGGAAGAAACTCAAGAGATGCCATTCACAGAGAAAAGATCATCTTTGGGGAGTTAGAGTTTCTTTGACAATTTCTAAGGGTGACAGTCTAAGAAAGGGTTCACCGAGAATACTGCCTTTCTCTTTGTTCCATATTGTTTAACCCCAAGAGGTGGGAAGACTGTATCTTGTAATCCAATGGGGATCTAGTTTTGTTTGTATTTAAGAGTGACCAACAGGGCTTTACCTAGTGCTAGACGTAGTCCTCGGGGAAAACTCTAAATAACTATACTAGTATTACACAGTGTATATATGACAAGTATATAAAAGGATGTGAAAGAAGACTTACAGTGAAGCATCCCCACAATACAGTTATGTACATATGAAAGCGGATAAACACTTACCCGTTGTAGAGCTTCCATGCTATTTTGTTCGTTGGTCAACAAAGAATGTTGGATAACAACATATATTTAGATTTAAAATCAAAGGATAAAGTGTTTTGAAAAGATTGTTGGGGCTTACAGCTCAAGGAGAGGCCCAAGGTTTTATCAAAGATTGCACTGTTGTTTTGAATTTGTACAGGGACTTATACAAGTGACCGAGGCCCAAAAAGGTTTTCTGTACAAAGTTATGGGTCTTACACTCACTCAAGAGGCCCAAAGGTGTTTAAAGAAAAGGAATGGGGCTTATAACACGAGGGTAGGCCCAGATGATTTGATTTTTGAACTGGCGATTGCGCCGACATTTTTCTTTTAACACAGAGGGACTTATACAATGTCTGAGGCCAAAAAAATTTGTTGGGTCTTACACTCTATTAGAGGCCCAAAGAGGTTATTTTTGTACAAGAGATGGGGCTTACAACTCAAGGAGAGGCCCATGGGTTTTTGTTAAAAAGGCGACGATCGCGCCGAACTTTTTGATGGTGTCGGGACTTATACAATACACTGAGGCCCAAATCATTTTGGTTTTCAAAAAGGGTTTGGTCTTACACTCTACTAGAGGCCCAAAGGTTATTTAAAAAGTTTTGTTTGGGTGAAAATCAAGGAAACCCTAATTTCATCATTTTAAAAGTAAATTCTCAAGGAAAATCAATAAAAAATGACAAAATACCAAATAAGTTTGAATAAACAACTTGTGATTTTTGGTTGAGATTTGAAAAATGATGTTTTAATCACAAGATGAATTTAAATTCATTTGGTTTTGATTTTCAACATGAGAATTCAATTTTAAAATGTTTAAAAAACAATTAAAAGTGAATTTATTCACAAAAATACCAACTATATTAAATAAATAATATAAACTTGATTTTTTATCGAATAAAATATTTCAACATTTTTGTGGTTTTTTGCAAAAAGAACCAATAAAAAATAATTAAAATTGAGGGAGTTATTAATTTTTCAAATCATTGAAAATAATATGAAAAATAATAAAAAAAGTGGAAAAAGCATTAAAAAGGGGGTCTGGGGCGAGGGGGATTCGAACCCCAGACCTCTTGTGTACAGTATGCGCGCCTTACCACTGGGGTGGTGATACATCCGTGTATTGAAACACAACCACAAATATACAAGGCTTGCCTTGTTTTTGGCCTGGCCCAAGGCAAGATTTTGGTTAGAAACGTGAAGGCCATAACTTTCTCATTTCTCCATGGATGGGGACAAAATTTATATGCATCTGGACTAGAATTTCCTAAGGAATCCAATGGTGGTAGTGGTTTTTCCAGAAAACAAATCCTCCTCAAAACCCGATAGTGGTTTTGAAATAGGCCATGTTTTGCATTTTCTATGCTACCTCTTGGTACAGGTGTGAATTACCTGATAAATTGGTGCAAACACAACACATATAACATGTATAAGAGATGCATGATCAGTGGACTTCAAAGCAAGGCATATTTCAGAGAGTTCAAGTTGTGATGCTTACCTCTCTTTGGAGCTTTTAGGCTATCTACCAAGTGCTTTGTTCCAGAAATGTTTTGATGCTTTGGACACCCTCAAATGATCCCTTAGAAGCTTTTATAGTGGTTGGAACCTGCTGGAAACCTCAGGAATGGAAACTGGCCCTTTCTTGCTAAAGGGGCAAAAGTGGCCAAAATAGCAACTCTTTCAAATGGTGTTCCAAATGTGGGGAACCATTTGGGATAGTTCAAGGATGATATTTGGAGTATGTTTGATGTTTTATATGGTTTGGAAAGTGACTGATTCAAGACATGGCTTGAAAAATGCACAAAAGTCCTATTTTGAGGTTTTGAGAGGGGACTTTGAGATTTTGGTGTTACAGGTCACTTGTGAGAGTTTGGACAGCTTAGGTATGACATATTGGATGTGTTTGGATCATGAGCTGTGATGGAAATGCTCTCTAACTCAAAAACTCAGAGTTACCTTGCTAAAGAAGGTATTTTTGCTTAGAGAAAGTGATTTTGAGGAAAGCATATGTTTGATGGCTTTGGTGTACTCAAACTGACCACAAATGAGCTCTATTTATAGTGTGTCAATTTTGTTTTGGCTGCAATAGTGAATGGCAACTGCTGCACAAGTTTGACAAATGTTGATCAATAGGAATCCAAGTCTCCTCTAGCCATTGACTAGAGGTTAGAGCACAGGCTGCTGGTTCCCTAGTTGTTGGATAAGTCTTGACTGAATTCAGTTGGAAGAGGCTCAGTCCATGCCACCTTGGTGCATCCATTGAATTCTCCAAAACAAAATTGGAGTCGTGTCCCTCTTTTAGGCATTTCTAGATTTGGCATGTAACTTTTGGTTCCAAAGACTTGGAAGGCTTATGGATCAGAGTTGGTTCCTCCTTGGTCCCCCCTTGAGGTGTTCAGATGGATAGACCTGCTTGCCCTTTGCAAAATTTGAGCAAATCGAGCAAAACTCCTAAATCTGCCTTGTTATGACAGCTGCAGCAAGTCATATTGCCACTGTTATAACTTCTTGCTCAGATTGAGTTTGGTGAAGTTCTTGGTCATTTTGGAAAGCCCTCATATGATACAACATATGTGTGATCATAGTTTGTTTTGACACTTTTTGGATCCAAGTGAAAAATGCCCTTACATTTTGGAAAAAGTGAAACAGATTCTGACTTAGTGAAAATTTCACTAAGTGTTGGAAAAAGTGACATTTCATGTTTTCAGCCATTTTGACCCAATCATAACTCAAAATCCATGATGAATTGGAATGAGGTGTAGTTTAAGCTTTTGTAGAGGGCCACGAGAGCTACAAATCCATCTTTGAATGGGGAAAATGGCCTTGTGGTTTAGGAGATATGATCCTCCAAAGTTGGTACCCTATCCACTTTGTTCCATAACTTAGAAAATTTCTAAGTTTTTATGGTTACCCCTTTTACAGGTTATCCTACTTTTCTTGATTTTTCTTGATGAATGATGATCCAAATCACACATTAACATCATTTTTGGGTCAAAGAACCATAATTGTGAAAAATCTCAAAAAGTCAAAGTTGACTTTTGTGCACAGTTGACTTTTTGTCAGATGAACTCCAAACTGTGCGATCCTCTATGAAATCAAGTCCTTGACCTAAATCAAACTGTATGGATTGATTTTATAGTTGTTATAGGGTGTATTGAATCATGTCCCAAGGTTTGGGAGCATGTCCTGGTCAAAATTCAAAGGGACAGTTGACTTTTCTCGCGAAACCCTAATTGTGGTTTTGATGAATTTGAAACTTGTTGCTCAAGCTTCTTGGATCAATCCATTGTTACAAATGGATTAACGTACTGTGTTAGGGACCCTCAAATCATCTCTTGAGGTCTTGGGTCACATTTTGTCCCAAAAGTCAACTTAGGGGTGAATTAGGTCAAAAAACCCTAATTCCTGATTTTTTATGAATGCATCCCCTGAGGCTAAATTGACTTGATGATTGGGTTTATGAGGTCCCTTAGAGTATTTTAGATTGTGCTTTGAAGCATTGGCTCATGCCCAGAGGAAAATTTCCATCTGGAGGCCCCAGTCGACCAAAACCCTAATTTGGTGACACTGGCGATCCTGAGGCTTAATCCACTCAGAATGTTGCAGCCTTGTGCTTAATCCTTGAGGCGGGAGTCCTCTTGATCCATTATGGATGTTTGAGAGGTTTAGGAAAGTTGAAGATTATGTCATTCCTTGATTGATCTTTTGTCTAAGAGCTCTGAGAGGGCTTGGAACCCTAAGTTTGATTGTAGTGAATGCTCACCCATCTTTGGGGAGACTAATGAGGTATAATGGTCCATCCATATTGTGATGATGATTTGTACAATGATGGGAATATTAGTGGTTAAAATTTGGGGCATGACACCTTGGTATCTTGAACAATAATCACTTATACACACATGATCTCTTGCTTGAACCTCTGAATAACATCTTCTCCTCTTGAACTGACCAAGATACCTTGATCACATGCAAAGAACCTATGATATGCTCAAATGATAATGCAAAAATGAAATGAAACATAAGCCGGTTAATGCTAGAAACAAGAGGTCAAATTTTGGGGTGCTACACATATATGTTTAGATCTCCCTTTCATAAAAGTGGACTTTAGAATAACATAAGTAATACTTTCCCTTGACATAAAGATTAAGTCAAAGACATTCCCTTTTGTAGGTCATCACCTACTTGTTTAAAGATGCTTAGACTTATATCATGATCCCTTTAGATTGTTACCTTGTTCATTAATGAATGATTCTTGTATGCTTACATGATACTTGTATACCTTTTTAAGATACTTGCATTGAATGTCATTACATTCACCATCCTTATTCATGTGTTATATCCATGTACTTTTTCCATCAATTAATGTGAATATCTTTGTTAACTTTATTAAGTTACTCCCCTTTTAAGTGAGGCTAGCTTGTTAGCTCTTCTGCTTAACCCTCTTTATTCCCATCCTTCCAAAGGAAAGTCTCTCTATTGACCTCATTGTCATAGATAACTCATTGCTCTCTTGGCCTCATTAGAGCCATACCTTCCCTTGGCCTCATTAGAGCCACTTCTCCCTTGACCTAGTTAGGTTTCCCCCTTGTAAGCACTATCATCATAGATGCTTACTTCTCTCCTTGGCCTCATTAGAGCCACTTACCTTGCAACTTAGGAATTCACCTAGAGTTCTTCAACTCCATGTGAGCATCATCATAATGATGTTCCTTTCCCCTTTGGCCTTATGAGATCCTTTCATCCCCTTTAACATAGAATCAGGATAGAGTTCTTAAACTCTATGTGATCCTCATCATCATGAATATTCACTTCCCCTTTACAACTTAGACTTAGAGAGTTCTTTAACTCTATGTGAGTATTATACTCATTCCCCTTGGATCTTTGACCATAGTCAATGGTTCCTCACCCCTAGTTGAGGTGATCTATGAATTCTCTGATTCCATCCTTATTAGGATACATAGGCACGAGATGCGACGTCTTGGTGAGCATACTTAGTGTATATACCCTTAGGTCTTTACCTTTAGTCTTGGTGTATACCCATAGGTCTTTACCTTTAGCAGTTCCCTTAGCAAGCAACTATAACATAACACAAATGCAAACAAGAGGTTCTTGTAGAGTACTACAGATATCTAGGATGCTAACACCTTCCCTAGGTATAACCAACCCCCGAACCTTAGATCTCTTAGCTGTGTCTTCACATAGCGCAATTAGGGTTTTCTTCGATCTTTACCCATTTCTTTGGATAAATCAAAGCTTGGTGGTGAACTTCAAGTTTTGAGATTCAAGTTAATTAATAGCTTGATATCTGATTCTCACCGCAACACATAGGTTCATCCTGGTAGCCATTGATTACTTCACTAAGTGGGTCGAAGCAGTATCATACACCAATGTGACCTGACAAGTGGCGGTCTGATTTATCAAGAACAATCTCATTTGCCATTATGGTGTTCCAATCCAGATCATTACGGCTAATGGATTGAACCTGAACAACAAAATGATGAAAGAATTATGTGCTGAGTTCAAAATCGAACACCATAACTCGTCTTCATACTGGCCTAAAATGAATGGAGCGGTAGAAGCAACTAACAAACATATCAAGAAGATCATTCAGAAGATGGTTATAACCTACAAAGATTAGCATGAGATGCTACCTTTTACTCTTCACGGTTATCATACATCTGTCCACACCTCAATAGGGGCAGCCCCTTTCTCTCTAGTATATGGCATAGAAGCAGTGCTCCCCATAGAAGTAGAAATCCCGTCAATAAGAGTATTGATGGAAGCCAAGTTAATAGAGGTTGAATGGTGTCAAAGTAGATACGACGAACTGAATTGAAGAGAAGAGAAGAGAATGACGGTTTTATGCCATGGTTAGTTGTATCAGAAAAGAATGAAGAAGGCGTTTGACAAAAAAGTCTGACCCCGAGTCTTCAGAGAAGGAGACCTCGTGCTCAAGAAGATACAATCATTTCTCACTGATTCCAGGGGCAAATGGACTCCAAATTATGATGGCCCCTATGTTGTAAAGAAAGTATTCTCAAGTGGTGCCTTGAGACTCGCAACCATGGATGGAGAGGAGTTTACCTACCCCACAAATGTTGATGTAGTCAAGAAATACTTTGCCTAAATAAAAAAATGTCTCGTTTGATTGAAAACCTGAAAGGGTAGTCCAGGAAAAAATTAGAGACATAAACAATGACCATCCCAATGGATTGAAAACCTGAAAAGGCAATCCAAGAAAAAATTTAGGGACTTATGGCAAGTAACTGCATCCGACAGAAGCTCGAAAATATTCAGAATTCGAAGTTGGTGGAAGGATATCGGTCGTTATGTTTCAATGTAGTCCCTTTTCCTTTAAATTACCATTTTCTAAACTTTGTAATGCTCCATGGGATCATGCGTTTGACTGATTACCATTCTATCAATAAAAATTTGAGCCCTTGTGCCTTTTGTTTGCAATTCTCATTCATTCCGCTTTGCAAAATGACATGTTTATTTGATTAACATTCTTGAAACAAAAAAATGAATTTACTTTTGCTTTCGAATTTACTTCTGCTTTTAAAATAAAGATGGCAATTTCTTTTTGTTTAATGAGCACAAAAGGGAATATTGATGGATTCTCTGGAAGTGATCAAACTTTAAAATGCAGAATCAAAATACTCCTTATGATCAGCACACCCTGAATAAAGGATCAATTGTTTCAGAGGGAATGTCCGATCTGTCGTCCCCGATAGAATTTTTACCTCTGAGAACCAATGATTGGTTCTTCGCCATAGAAGGATCTATCCTTGAAAAGCAAGAAAGGGTTTCTATCCCTAGCAGGTTTGTACCTCCGAAAACCAGAACAAACGCCGGAATCCTCGCGCCCAAACAAAAGTACAACCTTCAAAATCTCCAGTGATACCCCACCTCCCAGAATGGCCGAGTATCCAGTTGTGTTCATCACCAGTCCATATGTCATGTCTATCTTGTCAGCATTCCATACATACATCATGCATAATTAATTCATATTCATATTCATATTGCATTACTATCGTTTTGGTCATACTCATTCCCAAGTGATAAACGTCCTCTCTCCGAAAGAGTTGTTAGTCTTCCTTACCACGTCAGATAGGACAAAATCCTGGTTAAGTTCTTTCCTCATCAGGAAATGTATCGTCTCAACAATCTCTCTCTAGTGTATTCTTGGATTGAAATCAGTCTTCGACCACTTTGATAACTTGAACCTCTGAAAGACAAGAAGCCGTTTGGTTATACACTTTTAGAACTTCACTCTTCACCAATGAAGATGAAATTTTTCTTTCTTAGATTAAATAAAATCCCCAGAGAAAGCTTCTCTACAGAAGACTCTTGGCAATACAACATTTTCTCCCATAGAATTTGCTTTCAATGGAGTCATCAGCACCTCAAAATTGGATTACATTAAATGGCATCTCCCCAGTGAGAAGTTTGGTGAAAACCATCGCATATAGCGTTCCTTGTCAAAAGACGGACTTGACAAGAAGAAACTGAGATCAATTCCTTGGCTGAAGACCAGGATCGAGGGGAAGTTTGTTTCAGAAGAAACTGAGATCAGTTCCATGGCTGAAGACCAGGATTAAAGGGAAGTTTATTTCAGAAGAAACTGAGACCAGTTCCATGGCTGAAGACCAGGATCGAGGGGAAGTTTATTTCAGAAGAAACTAAGACCAGTTCCGTAGCTGAAGGCCAAAATCGAGGGGGAGTTTTACCCTTGTCTAAGTAGCACTGCTTAGCAAAAGAAGATGGATGAGCAAATAATGGCTATTCACAACCACAGTCAAAATTTCGGGTATTCCGATATTCAGGTCCAAGAAGATTAAATAGGGGCATCTGTCATACCCTAAATTTTAACCACAAGATTTCCCATCATTGTGAAAATCATCACCACACTATGGATGTACCTTCATGCCTCATCAATCCTCTCAAAGATTGTTGAGCATTCACCTCAATCAAGAAGTAAGGGTTTTAGGCCCTCTCAGAGCACTCAGGAAAAAGATCATTCAAGAAATGACATGATCTTCAACTTGTCAAACATCTCAATCATCCATGAAGGATTAATAAGTTTCCCACATCAAGAATCAAGCATGAGAATGCAACATTTCAAGCTGATCAAGCCTCAAGATCACCAGTGTCACCAAATTAGGGTTTTGGTCGACCAAAGCCTCCAGAGGGAAATTTTCACCTGGCCATGAGCCAATACTTCAAAACATGATTCAAGAAGCTCAAAGGGACATAATGGATCCAATCATGAATTCAAAATAGCCTTAGGGGATGCATTAATAAAAAATCAAGAATTATGGTTTCTTGACCTAATTCACCCCTAAGTTGACTTTTGCAGCAAGGCATGAGCCAACACCTCAAGAATTGTTTTGAAGACCTCAAATATCTTGTATTGATCCTTTCAAAAGTTCAAATTGACACAAATAACTTGGTTCATAAGCAATATAAAGATTCAAATTCATCTGGACCACAAACTCGGGTTTTTGAGAAAGAGTAAACCATACCTTTGACTTTTGACCAAGACATGATCTCAAACCTTGGGAAATGATTCAAGACACTCTAAAAAACCTATGGAATCCATCCATAAGGTTTGATTTAGCCCAAGGATTTGATTTCATAGAGGATCACAAAGTTTGAAATTCATCTAATAAAAAGTCAACTGGGCCCAAAATCAAGTTTGACTTTTGAGATTTTTTTACAAACATAGTTTTTCAAGTAAAAAACAATGTTAACTCATGGTTTGGATCATCATTTATCAAGAAAAATCAAGAAAAGTGAGGTTACTTGCAAAAGGGGTAATCTTAAGAAACATAAAATTTCACTAAGTTATGGAAAAATGATGATCTTTACCCAACTTTGCAAGACCATAACTTGTGCCCAAGCAACCATTTTCTTCCATCCAAAGCTAAAATGAAAGCTCTCATTACATACTACAAAAGTGTCCTCCCGACCCATACTCAAAACATGCATGGATTTTGAGTTATTAAGCCATGAAGTTAGGGTTTCATGGGATTTTCACTTTGACACTTAGTGAAATTTTGAGGCAGAATCTGTTTGCATTTTTGCCAACTTTAGGGTCATTTTTCTCCTTGATCTATAATGATCCAAGACCATAGGTAAACATCAAAGTTGAAGTATGATATGCAGGCTATCCAAAGAGTACAAGAACATCATCAAACTCCATTTGAGTAAAGAGATATGGAGTGATCAACATGCCTTGCTGCAAACTGTTATGTAAAATCAGTTTGGTCATTACTTGCCATACACGATTTTCTTGTCAAGTGCAATGATCAATTCCACTCACATTCATTGCATAACAGAAGAAATCATAGCAAACCTGCAAATTTGAGTCAAAGGGTCAAGAAATACGTCAACTTGGATTAATGGCTTTTGTCACATTATGCCTTGAATTCAAAGGCATTTATGTGCAATAGTGCATATTCAACAAAGGTACTCTTTTCAGTCAAGATGCTCACATAAACAACAAGAAAAACATCTGAGGAAAGTGGAATGAGTCAAAAGATAAGCTAGCCATGTGGAGAGCTATGGTTCCTTGTGTGAGGGGCAATGATGCATCTTGCCAAAACCTTTGAATCCAAGCCAATCTTTGAGCCAACACTATTCCTCCAAGACAAATCCATTCTCCTATAAATAGAAGACATTTCTGATGTTTCAAAACACACCAAAACAACCACAATGCTTGTTTTCTCACAAATCCTCTTTCTTGCAAAATTCAAAGTTCTCAAAGAGTGAAAACTTGGAGTTCTCAAACCAGTCCAATTCCACTCAAAAAATCATTCAAACACTTCACATAAGCATCATAGAAGTGATCCATAACCTCAAAACACTTCTGCAACATCAGAATCACCAAGTCACCATCCTCTTGCTCAAATTTTCCTCAAAGATGCAGATAGGATCGAGCCAAGTGATCCATAGGTTTTCAATCCATTCTAATCATTGGAACACCATATTTTGGGGTCAAGGAAACTAGCCAGATCATCATCTTGCATCTGTAACACCTACATTGCAGAATTCGATTCTCACTTGCAAGGCAAGCTTCCTCAAATCTGAACTCTATGATCCATGCATCATAAATGTGTTTTCAAGTTACCAACATGTTTCTGCACTTATGTAGAGTGTTTCCCCTCAATTAATTTCTTTGTATCTATTGTGTATGGAGTTTCATAGTGTTCTTGCAAAAATTAGAGTTCATCTGTTCTTCATATGATTTCTCACTCTACACTTAAAAGAAATACAATTAATTGGTACCATTGAAATCCTTGTTAAAAAACGAGCAACTTTCATGTTTACAAAAGTCAATTTCATTACGTATTCAGTGAGATAGATGAGTTTTTGCAAATCTGAAAAATGGAGGGTGGCACGAGGAAGAAGAAGATGGCATTGGCGCCATTTTTCAAAATTTCAAATTTTTAAATATTTTAATATTTTTCAATTAATTTCAAAAATTCATATCTCTCTCATTTTTAATCTTTTTCAAATGATTTTTAAAACATAAATCATTTATACATTTTAGGCTAAATTACAATTTTGGTCCCCTTGTTTTGGTTTACTCACGGTTTTAGTCCCCCTATTTTCTTTTTAAACAGTTTTGGTCTCCCATCCCAATTTTGATCAGAAAAACGTTGATTGTACATGTACCGTACATGAATAGTACATGACCGTACATGAACAGTACACGAACATTGCATGAACAGTTGGATTAAAATTGAGATGGGGGAACAAAACTGTTTAAAAAGAAAATGGGGGGACAAAAACCGTGAGTAAACCAAAACAGGAGGACCAAAATTGTAATTTAGCCTACATTTTAATATTTAATTCCACAAAAAAATAAAAACAATTTTTATATTTGATATATTTTTGAATTTTTCAAAGAATTTCTTTTTAATTGTTTTAAACATTTTTAAATAAATTCTTCCTCTTGTTTTTTCAAAACCAATTGAATTTCAAATCATCTTGTGAATTAAAACATCTATTTTCAAACATTTTTCAAAGTTCACAACTTGTTTTTAAATATATTTGATATTTTATATCGTTTTTATTTAATTTTTTTGAAAAATGCATTTTTTATTTAAAATTATGGTTTTTCCTTGATTTTAAAATTTCAAACCTCATTTGAAACACTTTTGGGCCTCTAATAGAGTGTAAGACCCAACCTCTTTTGCAAATAAATAATTCCTGGACCTCTTTCATAGTATAAGTCCTGGTGCGATTTTCAAAATAATGGCGCGTTCAATATTTTTCATCTGGGCCTCTGCTTGAGTATAAGCCCCACTTTTCTTTCTTTACAAACACTTTTGGGCCTCTAATAGAGTGTAAGACCCAAACCCCTTTGTACATAAATAATTTTTAGGCCTCTGCTGTAGTATAAGTCCCACAACGTCTTTCGGTATCGCAGTACGATCACTATTTTCAAAATAAGTCGGCTGGGCTTCTCCTTGAGTATAATCCCTAACCTTTTGTTCATAAACTTTGTTTTAAACAATAAACAACCTCCGTGGGCCTCTCCTTGAGTTGTAAGCCTCATACCTCTGTTTTCAAAATCTTCTGTCTGTTTTAAACTGGTACTAAGAGGAGCATTATTCCCGTTGAAACTGCTCTTAGACCACTTGGGCCTCTCTTTGAGTTATAAGCCCCAAACATTCTTTTCAAATAACAACACATTTCTTAATAAACTTTCTTTAAATTCAAATTCAAATTCAAAGTTTTCTCAAAACTTTCTTAAATTTTTTAAAACCCTAATCATACAGTCATCATCAATACAATCAATCACAATACACTTGGGCCTCTTTTCAGAGTGTAAGACCCAACATTTTTTCTATTCAATGCATACTTTTTTATATACCTGTTAATTCACTTATCTGTATATACTTATGCATATTTGTCTAGAATTTCCCCAGCAGTTAGGTTAACACTTAGGTTAAACCAAAGGATACTTCTAACTTTATCAATAACTAGTTCCCTCATAGGAAACTTCCCTCAATACAGTCTGCCTCCTCTTGGGCATTATTCAATATGGAAATAAGAAAGGAATTATTCGTGGTGAAACCTTTCTTAAGACTGTCAAAACTTAGAAACATATATTAAAAGAAATTCATTTCCCCATAGAGGATTAATTCTCGGTGAAACCTCTTTTGAATTTCTTTAAACCTTAGAACTTTTCAACAGAGAAGGGATTATTCCCAGTGAAACCTTTTCTGAACTTTTCTTAGGCTTGAACCCACAGGCTTCTTAGAAGTTTCCCCAGCCTCCTCATGGGCTTAATACAAGGACCAACAAGCTTTTAAGAAGTTTCCCCAGCCTCCTCTTGGGCTTAATACAAGGACAAACAGGCTTCTTAAAAGTTCCCCCGACCTCCTTTTTGGCTTAGTACAAGGACCCAAAGGCTTCCTAAAAGCATAGGATAAAATTTAGTCATCTCTACTAGTTCAATCTTCAAGAGAGTTAAAACCCTAAAACATCCAGTCAGCCATGAGTTGATCTTCATCTCTTGAACCAACAACCTCCTCTTGGGCATCATACAAAGATCTCTCTCCAACCAGAGTCTCCCTCTTCTCAAGAGACTTGGACAGTCCAACCTCCTCTTGGGCTTCATACAAGTAGACTTGGAAAGTCTCACCCTCATAGTCTCCTCTTGGACTTAATACAAGGACCCACAGGCTTCCTAAAGGCATAGGATAAATCCTGATCATTTTACCAATACACCAGCCCCCAGAAGAGTTAAAACTCCTACGATTTTCAAACTCACCTTTAAACTTCTCTGACCTCCAACAAGGCTTAACTTTCATCTTTAAAATCCTAGCCAGGGTCAGGTTCCCATCAACAAATCCCCAATAGAATAAGAGCCTCATGGAATCTGGTACTTCAACTCTTCCCTGATTCCCCAGGAAGAGTTAGTTTCCCTTTGGATTCCCTAATACAGTTTAGTTCTTCTCCTGGATTTCAATAAATCCTTAGCAAGAGACAGCCTCCTCTTAGGCTTTATATAATGATTTAACTAGTCAGCCTCTATCTAGGGCTTTGTACAAGACAGACATAATACTCCTCAGTTGAGATAGTTTTCTTTAAAGTTATACTCCAACTTTCCAGCTTCATCATCTTGGGCTTCAAACAAGATACTTAAATAAAACATCTCTAATGGAGTCAATCCCCCGACGAGTCATTTTCTTTCAGCTTCAACCTTGGGCTTTGAACAAGGCACACAAAAAACAACATCCCTTCAGATGAGACCATGAGTCCTCTCTGTAGGAAGATACCTCTTCTATACATCACATATCAAAACAAACAATCAAAACCTTTTTCCAGATTATTGTTGTAAGTGGCACACTTGTTGATTCAAAATCCAAGCTGGAGTCCTTCCCTTATCCTGGATAAAACTTATCTTTCATCTAACAGCTATAAGTGGCAAGCCTCTGGATTCTACACATCCAATCCAATGTCCCTCTCTTAGTATGAAAGATTCATAAAGGAAAAAGTTCATTGCCCTACACTGAGTTAAAGCTTCTTCCTTCATGACCCCCTTTTATAAAGGGAATTATGGCATTGCTGGATCCCGTATCCCAGTTTAAGTAATTTCCCTTATAATCAATTACTCAACATTTGCAATGAATATGTGAGATACCTCCCTTTAGAGATCACAAATTCTCTCTCTCTCTCAGTCAACTTTTAGCTTCAATCTTGGGCTTTGAACAAGACACAAATACTCTGCTAACTTCAATCTGGGGCTTTGAACAAGACACCCGTATTTTTTTTCTTCCCATAGAATAGGAGGAACTACGATTGCTTTGATTTCCTGAATCTCTTCATGGGAATACGTAGGCATAAGATTGCGAAATCTTAGCGAGCACACAAATCAAAAATCTTAGGTCCAAGTACCTTTCCAAAAATAATAGAAAACCCAAAACCAACAAAAACATTCTCTTAACCCTCACAAAGGAGAAAATTTCCCAATCCATAGTAGATAAAAACAAGAAATCATTTCAAACAGCAGAAATACATGCAAAAGATGGTTCCTATAGATTACTATAGATACTCTGGGTGTGTCATTCCCTAAATTTTGACCACATGATTTCCCATCATTGAGCAAATCATCACAACAATATGGATATACCTTCATGCCTCATCAATCCTCTCGAAGATTGTTGAGCATTCACTCCAATCAAGAATTAGGGTTATTGAGCCATCTCAAAGCATTCAGGTAAATGACCAATCAAGAATGGACATGATCCTCAACTTGTCAAGCCTTTCAAACATCCATGAAGGATCAAAAGGTTTCCCACATCAAGAATCAAGCATGAAAATGCAAAATCTCAAGTTGACCAAGCCTCAAGATGATCAGTGTCACCAAATTAGGGTTTTGGTCGACCAAGGCCTCCAGAGAAAAATTTTCAAATAGGCATGAGCCAATACTTCAAAACATGATCCAAGAAGCTCAAAGGGGCCTCATGGATCCAATCACAAGTTCAAAATATCCTCAGGGGATGCATTCATCAAAAATCAGGAATTAGGGTTTCTTGACCTAATTCACCCCTAAGTTGACTTTTGGAACAAGGCATGAGCCAAAACCTCAAGGAATGTTTTTAAGACCTCAAATATCTCATATTGATCCTCTTACAAGTTCCAATAGACACAAAGAACTTGGTTCATAAGCAAAGTAAAGATGCAAATTCATCTGGACAACAAACTAGGGTTTCTGAGAAAATGTCAACCATATCTTTGACTTTTGACCAAGACATGATCTCAAACATTGGGACATGATTCAAGACACTCTAAAACACTTATGGAATCCATCCATTAGGTTTGAATTAGGTTAAGAACATGATTTCATAGAGAATCACAAAGTTTGAAATTCATTTGACAAAAAGTCAACTATACCAAAAAATCAAGTTTGACTTTTTGGATTTCTTGACAAACATGGCTTCCTTAAGTAAAAAACAATGTTAACTCATGATTTGGATAATCATTCATTAAATAAAATCAAGAAAAGTGAGGTTACTTGCAAAAGGGGCAATCTTAAGAAACTTGAAATTTCACTAAGTCATAAAAAAAAGTGATTTCTACCCAACTTTATAAGACCATAACTTGTGATCCAAGCAACCTTTTTCTTCCATCCAAAGCTCAAATGAAAGCTCTTATTACATACTTCAAGAATTTCAACTACAACTCATTCCAAATACTCATGGATTTTGAGTTATGGATTGATCAAAATCACAAAAAATGGAAAATAGACACTTTTTCAACACTTAATGAAATTTTGGACAGAATCTGTTTTGCATTTTCACCAACTTTGAGGCCATTTTTCATTATGATCCAAGATGATTCAAGACCAAAGTTAAACATCAAAGTTGAAGTATGTTATAGTGGCTTTCCAAAAAGTACATGAGCCTCCCATGATTCAACTTGAGCAAGGAGATATAAGCCTTCAAAAATGACATTTTTCACCCTGCCTACATAAAGGCATGAAAACATAACTTGGTTCCCACGATTTCTTGAGCCAATTTTGGACACTTGCATCATTTCATTTCTGTCCAAATTCAACATGAATGATGAAGAATCTGATCACAAAGCCGCACAAGTCAAGAAGCCTATCACTTAGGCATGTGTTCTTTAAAGATGCATTTCCAAAACTTTAATTTTGTTTCAAAGTATTCAAGAGGTGCATTGAGGTGGCATGGACTGAGTCATTGATCACTAAAGGATTCAAGCCTTATCCTTGCAACAGAAGACTCATAGCCTGCAAGATTGACTCAAGTCAATGGCTAGAGGAGACTTTGGCTACATGACAAACTCCAATGGACAATGGAGTGATCCAGTTCCCAATCACTATTGCTCCCAAAACAAGCTTGCTCTACTATAAATAGAGGTTCTTTTGATCAATTTGAGTACACCAAAGCATAACAATACATGTTTTCCTTCAAATCACTCTTCAAAAACCAGAAAATGCTTCTTTAGCAAGTCACTATCGAATTTTCAAATAGGGATCAATTCCATCAAAACCAATCATCCCAACACCTCACATATATCATATATGAGTGATCCATAACCTTAAAACACATCTAGAACACCAGAATCATCAAGTCACAGTCCATTTGCTTATGCTTTTTGTCAAAGCTGCAGTTGAGGTGCCACAACAAGATCCAGGTACTTTCAATCCATTCCAAGCTTCCAAACACCTTACATTAGGTCCATTGAAGCTATCTAAGTCATCAAAAAACATCTGTAATGCCTCCAACACACAATTCGATTTCTTCTTGCAAGAGGTAAGCCCGAACTCTCAAACTCTATGATCCATGCATCATAAATATGTTTTCAAGTTACAAATATGTTTCTGCACTTATGTAGAGTGTTTCCCCTCAATCAATTGCTTTGTAGCTATCATTTATAGGATTTCGTAGTGTTCTTGCAGAAATTAGAGTGTTCTTGCATCATATATTTGATATTTTTATATCATTTTTATTTAATTTCCTTTTAAAATTATATCTTTAAATTAAAATTAGGGTTTCCTTGATTTTAATTTTTTCAAACTTCATTTGAAACATTTTTGGGCCTCTTTGTAGAGTGTAAGACCCATTCCTTTATAAATACATGATTTTTGTGCCTCAATCATTGTATAAGTCCCAATACGATTTTCAAAATAAACGGTGCGATCGCTGTTTTTCATCTGGGCATCTCCTTGAGCTATATGCCCCAACTCTTGTATAAAAATAATTTTTTAGGCCTCTTAGTAGGGTGTAAGACCCACCCCTTTGTAAAAAAAAAATTTTGGGCCTCAGTCATTGTATAAGTCCCTCTGTGGTTTTAAAAATCACGGCGCGATCGTCGCCCGTTTCAAATTTTTCTTTTGGGCATCTCCCTGAGCTATAAGCCCCAACTCTTGTATAAAAATAACATTTTGGGCTTCTATTAGAGTGTAAGACCCATTCTTCCTTGTACATAAACAATTTTAGTCCTCTACTATAGTATAAGTCCCACAACGTCTTTTGGTATCGCAGTGCAATCTCTGTTTTCAAAACAAGTCATCTGGGCCTCTCCTTGAGTATAAGCCCCAATCTTTTGTACATAAATTTTGTTTTAAGATAATAAACCACTTCCATGGGCCTATCCTTGAGTTGTAAGCCCCATACCTCTATTATCAAAATCATCTATCTGTTTTAAACAAGTACTAAGAGGAGCATTATTCCCAGTGAAACTGCTCTTAGACCACTTGGGGCTCTCTTTGAGTTATAAGCCCCAAACATTCTTTTCTTTCAAATAAATTTCTTTTAATTCAAATTCAAGTTCAAAGTTTTCTAAAAACTTTCTTCAATTTCTTAAAACCCTAATCATACAATCATTATTAATACAATAGATCACAATACACTTGGGCCTCTTCTCAGAGAATAAGTCCCAACATCTTTTCAATATAATGCATATTTGTTATATGCCTGTCAATATATTTATCTGTATATACTTGTGCATATTTGTCTGTTTCCCAGTAGTTAGGTCTATACTTAGGTCAAACCAGAGGTTACTTTCTAACATAGTCAAAATTAGTTCCCTCATAGGAAATTCCCTATACAGTCTACCTACTCTTGGGCTTATTCAATATGGAACAGAGAAAGGCATTATTCCTGGTGAAACTTTTCTCAAGACTGTCAAAACTTAGAAATGTATGTATACAAGAAATTCATTTCCCTATAGAGGATTAATTCCCGGTGAAACCTCTTTTGAATTTCTTCAAACCTTAGAACTGTTCAACAAAGAAAGGACTTATTCCCGGTGAAACCTTTCTTGAACTTTTCTTAGGCTGGGATCCACAGGCTTCCTAAAAGCATCCCCAGCCTCCTCTTGGGCTTAGTACAAGGACCAACATGCTTCTTAGAAGTTCCCCAACCTCCTCTTGGGCTTAGTACAAGGACACAAAGGCTTCCTAAACGCATAAGATAGAAATTAGTCTTCTTTTTTAGCCTAATCCCTAGAGAAGTCAAATTTCCAGAGCACACTACCATCTAAAGGTTGATCTTCATCCTTTAAACCAACATATTCCTTTTGGGCATCATACAAAGATTTATCTCCAACCAGAGTCTACCTCTTCCTAAGAGACTTGGATAGTCTCAGCCTCCTCTTGGGCTTCATACAAGTAGACATGGAATGTCTCATCCACTCCGGGATCTCATACGAAGACCCTCGAGTTTCCCAAAAGCATAGGAAAAACCTCTTTTGAAATTTATCAATACATCAGTCTCTAGAAGAGTCAAAACCTCTAAGGTTTTCAAACTCCTCTTTAAAATCCCCTGACACACAACATGGCTAAACTTCACTTTAAACATCCCAGCCAGGGTCAAATTACCATCAACAAACCCTCAGCAGAAACAGAGCCTCATGGCATCTGGTACTTCAACTCTACCCTGATTCCCAGCAAGAGTAAATCCCTTTGATTTCCCCAATACAGTTTGGACCTGCTCCTAGATTTCAACAAATCCTCAGCAAAATATAGCCTTCTCTTAGGCTTCACATAAGAATTTCCTCAGTCAGACTCAAACTTGGGATTTGTACAAGACAGATAAAACCCTCCCTAGTGGAGTCAGATTCTTTTTGCTTCAACCTTGGGCTTTGATCAAGGCACACAAAAATCAACATCCCCTCAGATGAGACCATGAGTCTTCTCTGTAGGAAGACATCTTCTTTATACATCACATATTAAAACAAACAATCAAAACCTTTTCCAGATAATTGTTGTAAGTGGCACACTTGTTGATTCAAAATCCAAGATGGAGTCCCTCCTTTATCCTGGCTAAAACTACTCTTTCATCTAACAACTATAAGTGGCAAGCCTCTGGATTCCTCACATCCAAGCCAACTTCCCTCTCTTAGCATGAAAGATTTATAAGGGAAAAGTGGCATTCATCTGCATGGAGTTAAAGCTTTCTTCTTTCATGACATCCCTTTTATTAAGGAAATTATGGCATTGTTGGATTCTACATATCCCAGTTAAAGTAATTCTTCTTTATAACCAATTTCTCAACATTTGAGATGAATAGGTGAGTTTTCTCTCTTTAGAGATTACAAATTCTCTCTCAGTCACCCTTTAGCTTCTTGGGCTTTGAACAAGACACTAAAACTCAGCTAGTTTAAATCTTAGGCTTTGAACAAGACACATACATCTTTCCTCCCATAGAAATAGGAGGAACTACGATTGCTCTGATTTCCCAAATCTCTTAACGGGAATATGTAGGCACAAGATTGCGAAATCTTAGCGAGCACACAAATAAAAAATCTTAGGTCCAGTACCTTCCCAAAACAGCAAAAACATTCTCTCAATACTCCCAAAGGAGAAACTTTCCCAATACACAGCAGATAAACACAAGAAAGCATTTTAAGTTAACAAAAATACATGCAAAAGAAGGTTCCTATGGATTACCATAGATACACTGGGTGTTAATAGCTTCCCTTTGTATAACCAGACCCCGATCCCCGATCTCTTAGCATTTGTTAAAGAAAACAATTACGTGCAAGGTTAGTTTCAGATATCTTCCATTTCCTTTTTAGCTTCATAGGATAAATACAGAAATCAGAATGTAGTACCCAAACCCAAATCCTTTGCGGTAAGGTGGTCGTGTCGTCGACAAAAACCCCACGCTACAGAAAAATGGCGACTCTGCTGGGGATGTTTAGGATTAGATTTCCTAAGAGGTCCAGGCCTTACTTTGCATTTATTTTTCTATTTATTCACCTGCTTTCTCATTTTTTTATATATCATCTACTATCATATTACTTGATACCCTTGTTTAAAGTACTGTTATCTGGGAATGCGATTAATACGTATATGGTGAGTCCGAGAGAACATTAAGATAAGTGGTGGCATCTTCGGAAGGCTTATAGGGAGTTAATCCCGACCAAGCTAACTTGGCAGTCCACTGAATCAATTGAGGTTCCCGCGTGGATTTACCAATTTTGAACGAGCATGTCGTGAAAGCATTGTTTTATCCTTTTGGGTTACCCTTGAAGCCGAGGATTTAGTAGACATTTAACCACATAAATCATTAGGTAGTGCGGTGACTATCGGGAATAGTTGATACGCGATACTACACTCAAAGGAGATTTATCTTAGGATATTACAACTCTTCTAAGTCAATTAATTTGCTATTAATATCCCTAAGATGGGTCAATGATTTTCGGAACCTCTGTTAGAACCCGTTCTACAGGTACAAAAATTGACCTAGTAGTACACACCTTTGGGGATGGGTAGATCCATGGCTCCATGCTCGTGACGATGAACCCCTAAACCCATGTTTTCAAATGTTTTTATTTGCTGCATTCATGCATTCATTAAAAAAAGTCATTTTTAAACAAGAAAAAATCTTTTTCTAAAAGAAATAAAACAATAATTGCAAATATCAGAGGTTGCGTTATGGATTTCGGTAGAAGAAAAATGCACAAGTACACCTTCAAGGTTCCGAAACTAGAAGACCTAAGGAAATTGGGAAGGATGATTACTAATCCCGAGGCTTTCAGAGCTAAGCACAGAGGACTATTGTCTCTTTTGAAGGTCAACATGGTTGAAGGAATCCTGTCTACACTAGTTCAGTTCTATGATCCGGTTTACCACTGCTTCACCTTTCCAGATTATCAACTCACACTGACACTGGAAGAGTACTCCCACCTGATTGATTTACCTATCACTGATCAAGCTCCATTTTCTGGACTGGAAGAAATTCCAAAAGATCAAACCAATGCAACACCAATCTATTTGGAAGAGTCAGAAATCGGTGCTCACATGACCACCAAGGGAGGAATCCAGGGTTTACCAGCTAAATTCCTGATGGAGAAAGCTTTATACTTTGCCAGTGTAGGAAATATAACAGCCTTCGAGGACATCTTTCTTCTGCTCATATATGGGTTATTCCTCTTCCCCAATATTGACAACTTCATTGACATCATTGCTTTTAAGATATTCTTAATTGGGAACCCTGTCCCAACCTTGCTCGCAGATGCTTATCATTCTGTACACTTAAGGAATTTGTACAGTTGAGGAATGATCACATGTTGTGTACCATTACTCTACAAATGGTTTATTTCCCACTTACCCAAGTCTACTGCTTTTTGGGATCATAAGAGTAGTCTACGATAGTCGCAGAAGATTATGTCCCTTACCAATTTCAACATAGATTGGTGTAATCGGATCTATGACGGAGTAAAAATCACCGACAAATGTGAAAATTTCCCCAATGTACCCCTCGTTGGTACTAAAGGAGGGATCAATTACCATCCAATTTTAGCTCGCCGTCAACTTGGATACCCGATTAAGAATATCCCACATAATGTTTATCTGGAAGTTCTTTTCTTCAAGGAAGGGGAAAATGACAGGGCACTAAAGAAAGAAATAGTTCATGCCTGGCAGCACGTTCACAGGAAAGGAAGAGAATCCCTAGGAAGACCAAGTTTTACCTCTGCAGAACCTTACATCCACTGGGTACAAACTAGAGCCATCAAACTGAGGATGCCTTAACCTCGTCAAGAAGCTTTTTCCCTTAAAGGAATTTGTCCTTTATTTCATGTCTGATACCGAAAAACTCCAAATCGCTCTCAACAAGTTCCAATGTGAGAGGAACTCTTGGAAGAACAAGTACCAGATTCTTAATTTTGAATGTACCGAGATTCAGGAACTGCTAAAGGAAAAGGATGCTCTGATTGAGATATTAGAGCAACATGCTATAGAAAGTCAGGAGGAACGAAGAAATTTGCTCACTCCTTTCACTTGGCAAAGGATCATCGACCCGACAACGGCTGGAGGGGTCTGATCGAAGAAAAGAAAAGTTCAGGAACCAGCATCTGAGCTCTCCTCAGAGAAAACTCAGGATCCATAGGACTAATTTTCCTTCTCGCACTTTGTAAAATACTGTACCTTTCCTTGTAAAATACTGCAAACTTTCAAGTACAACATTCCTAAAGGTTTCCCCTGGGGCATGCCTCTCAACTTTATACGTGAAGGATATATATCCCATTGGTCACTGAAGACCCGAAAGTCGTAGCAGGAACCGCTAGACCTGAAGGTTACAAACTTCAATTAAATGAAGATACAATGGTTACAGCAGAAACTCCTGAAGGTTACAAACTTCAGGTCACTGAAGCGCCAAGAGTCACTATTGTAATGTCTATACCATAACCAGTGGTACACATTATTCCAAAGGAACAGATTCTGCAAGCTACTTCTGGTAGAAACGAAGAAGTATACGAAAGGATGAATGAATTCTAGGAACAATTCTTGGCAATGCAGAAGCAACTGCACGCCATTCCTAGACTAGACTTGTTTGGTCCCTAATGTAAAGATACTGCACAAATTCAAGGTGCCCGACTTTGAAAAATACAGTGGCAACTCTTGCCCTCAAAGTCATTTGGTGATGTACGCTCGAAAAATGTCTACCTAGACAGAAAATCAATAGCTACTAATCCATTACTTCCAAGACAATTTAACTGGTGCCGCACTCAAGTGGTACATGGGTTTAAACCGCACCAAGATCAGAACTTTTAGAGATCTCAGTGCAACCTTCGTTCAGCAGTATAAATACAACTTGGACATGGCACCAGATAGGGACCAGCTCAGAGCAATGTGATAAAAAGGATAAAGAAACCTTCAAGGAATATGCTCAGAGATGGCATGAAATCGCCGCCCAGATCTGTCCTCCTCTCGAGGAAAAGGAAATGACAAAGATCTTCCTGAAAACGTTGAGCCCGTTTTATTACGATCGAATGGTCGCCAGTGCACCCAGTGACTTCACTGAAATGGTGAACAAGGGAGCACAAGTAGAAGAAGCAGTCCGAGAAGGACGATTGGTCAAATATGCAGAGCCATCTAGCAGTACTAAAAGGTACGATAGTGCTTTCCAAAAGAAGAAAGAGTAAAATATCAGTAATATCTCTCTAGGAAGGAAAAGGCGAAGGTATCAACCGGTAACAGCAGTAACTCCCGCTATCAACCCTGCGCCAGCTCCGACACATCAACCTCAGATTGCTCTGAGCCAACAAAGTCAACAATAGTATCAGAAAAGGTAGCAACAGCCTCTTCAGCAGGCTCGCCCACAGTACAATAACAATTGTACTACACGACCATCAGGGTTTGACACTATACCGATGTTGTATGCAGAATAATTTCCACTTCTATTGACCAAGGGGCACGTTCAAACCAGGACTCCTCTTACAGTACCAGAAAATCCACCGTTTTGGTTCAAAGCAGATCAAACTTGCCCTTACCATAAAGGGGGATCGGGACATAACAATGAGAATTGCTCCAGTTTCAAGTCTGATGTACAGAAACTTGTCAGGAACGGGGTTTTATCTTTCAAAGATACTAATCCAAATGTTCAGACGAACCCATTACCACAACATGAGAAGACTACGGTAAACCTGATAGAAGGAGAACCAGGTAGCAGTTATCAAATTCACAATGTATGCTTACTAGGAACTAACCTGGTAAAAATGCGTTGTAGACAGAGCGGGTACGACCATGTACCATCTCATAACTATCATCAGTATGATATTTGTTCCATGAATAATCAAGGATGTGCCATTGTACAAACAATCTCCAAGAGAAAATAGATCTGGGCTGGATTTAGGATCACATGATTCATGAAGTAAACATGGCCCATGCACATCCAAACATTGTTTAAAACCATGACATTCATGCAATGAACGTCAATCTAGTGGCAATGCATTCAAGGTAAAGTCAATATTACAATTTGCCGCAGCACGATTACAGCGCTTGCTCGATCTGCTCAAAGGACAATCAGGGATGCTCTTTTGTACAAGAGACCCTCCAGCGTCAGATGGATCCAAGACTACCATGAAAGGAACGATCATCAGGTTAACATGGTCCAGATCTTTGACATCTGCTTAATGAATACCAGTCTGGTAGAATTACATGCCAAGCAGGTCAGACTCGGTTTTCTGGCCTTGCACAATTATCAAGACTGTGAAGATTGCTACAAGAATGACCAAGGGTGTGCGCTTGTACAAAGAACTCTTCAGCATCTGTTGGACCACTGGTGGCTTCCGATCTACCTGGATGAAGACACGTAACAGGTTAGCATGGCTGATGGGAATACTAGTAGACACCAAAGTTGTGATATCCGCTCGCTGGAAACAGATCTGGTAAGGATGCACTGCATACAAAGTGGGTACGGCCGGGTACCACCTCACAATTATGAACGCTGTGAAATATGCTCGGAAAATAACCAGGGATGCTATCTCATACGAGCATCCCTCCAGCATCAGTTAGACCGAAAGGAAATTCAACCACGCTTGAATTTTGAATCAATCAACACAATACAAGGTTGCCTCCCTGTTCAAAGCAAGGACTAAAGACTACTAGACAAAAGCACCGTCGTAGTCTCCAATCATGGAATAACCAAGGATGTTAGCACCATAATTCCTCTGCTCAACGAGTCCAAAATCTCTCTTAACAATAGGAAAATTCTGAACTTAGAGCTGATTAAGGTCGCATATGACGGTCAGAAAACCCAAAAAGCTCATGTGGTTGTCTACTTGCCAGGACCAATACCGTACAAGTCAGAAAAGGCTATCCCATACAAGTACGGTGCAACAACCATAGAAAATGGAAAAGAAACTCCATTACCATCCATTGTGAATATTGCCGACATCAGTCGAGTTACCCGGAGCGGTCGAATCTTCAACAGAGGAGTTAGAGAGCCTACCAAAGAAAAGGAACCTCAAGTCAAAGTTCCTAACCAACAAATTGGTCAATCCTGTAATCCAAAACCTGTAAAGAACAATGATGAGATACCAAGGCTCATCTCGAAAAGCGAGTACAACATTGTGGATCAATTACTGCAAACTCCATCTTGAATCTCTGTATTATCTCTCCTGCTTTGTTCAGAAGCTCACAAGAAAGCTCTATAGAAAGTCTTGGAACAAGCCTTTGTAGAACAAGATGTGACAGTGGGTCAATTTGACAGCATTATCTCCAACATCACTTCCACCAACAACTTGGGATTTAGTTATGAAGAACTTCCAAAGGAAGGCAAAACCATAATATGGCACTCAATATCACAGTCAATTGCCAGGACGATGCTTTAGGCAGCATACTGGAGGGTACAGGCTCATCCTTGAACGTCATGCCAAGGTCAACTTTGGTACGACTATCTTTCCAAGGTACTCCCATGAGAGGCAGTGAGATCATCGTCAAAGCCTTCGACGGATCCAAGAAAATAGTTATCGGTGAAGTCGAACTTCCCATAACTATTTGTCCCCACACTTTCCAAGTCACTTTCCAGGTCATGGACATCCGAGCAGCATAAATCTGTTTATTAGGAAGGCCTTGGATACACGAGGCAGGGGCAGTCACTTCGACACTTCACCAGAAGCTGAAGTTTGTCAAGAACGATAAATTAGTCACTGTATGCGGAGAGCAAGCTTTTATTGTGAGTAACTTATCATCATTCTCCTATGTAGAGCCAGAAGAGGTTGTTGGGACTCAATTTCAAGCACTCTCGGTGAGCAGTGAGAATCACCAAGAAAAAGGAACATTGATTTCCTCATATAAAGATGCTCTCAAAGTAATGGGGAGTGGTGACATAAAAGGATGAGGACAGGTTGTAATTCCTGCTGATAACAAGACAAGAAAGGGTCTTGGTTTTTCTTCGACCTGTACCCAGACTATGAAGAAGGATGGAAGTTTTTGCCCCATTTAGGATTTCTTCAACAGCGGAGGTTTCCTCCACCCAGTATCTCAAGAAGTCCACACCATCGATGGGAACAACTCTTCCGATACCGATGAAGAGTGGAAATCTTATCTTAATGAAGAAGGTTATATATCTCAGAGAGAAACATACATGTCATTCTACTCTCCAAAGCAGAGCCCAAGATATATACCAAGATCAACGTCAGAATGATCTACGGAGATTGTGATCCCAAAGGATGCCGTGCTCCACTCAACTCATTAGAGGAAGACAATCTGATGAAAGACAACATTGACTACAACTATTATGATCTCTTGGATGACTTGCCAATCTGGAAGCCATACACGGAAGACTCGGGGCAAAAGAGTCAGCTAAACAGTACCTATCAGCTGAGTAATCTTAACAAGAATACACATGTTCCCATAGAGTCATGGAATCCTTACTCAGAATATTCCGAAAAGGTCCAACACCATATTGATGAAATTGCAAAGATTGTGGGACAAGATTTCATTAACTACGCATTTCCCGAAGTCAATTTCATAGAGGAAGATGACTCATCTATTCCCATAGAAACCTGGGACACCTTGGGGTTGCCAAGCGGCAAATACGACTTTCTAGTCAAATACACAACTCCCGAAAGCTCTCGCATCAGATACGAGGACATCCAGCCAACTGGATGGGGAGATCCTCTTGAGAATGAAAACACTATGGAAGATGCAACAGAAGAGTCCTCTTATGATAACTCTGCATGGGAAGAAGACCCCAATGATCCCACTCCGCTAGAAATCAGTGTTATTTCTGAAGACAAACCAAGAAAGAAAGTACCAGACTTTGTGATCCATAGAGGAGTTCGTCGCCATTGGGTTGCAGTCGATGTCCCAAAATTCGTTCATAAGGCGAAGTAATTGCCACATCTTTGTTTTGACCTTTCACCTTGCCCAGGTGAAATGGATGTTTTATAGGGCTTACTTATCTGTAAATTTCCCTCTTCTCTTCGTCCAAAGTGACAGAGTTTTGTTTTATAGAGTTGTGTTTCAAGAATCGATAAATCATGAAAAAATAATGTCATTCTGAATTCCCGTATTTTATTGCTATTTTCACTTTTCGTTTTTCAGAAAATGGTAATCCTAAAAAACAACCCAAGATAAAAACAAGCATTTTCAGAAAATACACTGCACACACTTTTGCATTCTCTCTGCCTTTTCTAAAAGGAATCATCACGTCATGCAGATTACTTTTTTTAAACCCCATAGAAACATGTGATCCAATGCCTTCCCCCAACTTTGAATTCCTGGTATTTGAGGCTAAAGAAGAAGAGGACAAAGAAATTCCCGAAGAGATCTCCCGACTACTCAGACAAGAGGAAAGGTCCATTGAGCCTCATAAAGAGCCATTGTAAACGGTTAATTTAGGTTTAGAAGAAGAAAAGAAAGAAGTTAAGATTGGGGCCCTGCTCAGTCCAACTGTCAGAAAAGGCTTGATAAAACTTCTCAAAGAATTTCCAGATGTGTTTACTTGGTCCTACCATGACATGCCAGGGTTGGATACCAGCATCATGGAACATCACTTACCGCTAAAGTCAGAATATCCTCCGGTTAAACAAAGATCGAGAAGGACTCATCCTGATATGGCCATCAAAATTAAGGAGGAAGTGAAGAAACAGATCGATGCAGGTTTCCTTACCACCTCAGAATGTCCTCAATGGCTAGCCAACATTGTGCCAGTTCCAAAGAAGGACGGAAAAGTCAGAATGTGTGTAGACTATAGGGATATGAACAAAGAAAGTCCAAAGGATGACTTCCCCTACCACACATTGACATGCTGGTAGACAACACAACAAAATTCAAAGTCTTCTCCTTCATGGATGGATTCTTGGGCTATAATCAAATCAGAATGGCGTCGGAAGACATGGAGAAAACATCATTTATCACCCCATGGGGCACCTTTTGTTACAAGGTAATTCTGTTCGGTCTGAAGAACGCAAGGGCAACCTGTCAAAGGGCCATGACAACTTTGTTTCACGACATGATGCACAACGAGATTTAGGTATACGTCGATGACATGATTGCCAAATCTAAAATAGAAGAAGAGCATGTGGAACACCTATCAAAGTTATTCGAGCATCTGAGAAAATACAAACTCTGCTTGAATCCCACCAAATGTACATTCGGTGTCGCTCAAGAAAGCTCTTAGGATTCATCGTCAGCCAAAAGGGAATTGAGGTTGATCCCGACAAAGTCAAGGCCATTCAAGAAATGCCTCCCCCAAAGACTGAAAAGCAGGTCAAAGGATTTTTGGGACCTCTTAATTACATCTCAAGATTCATATCCCTCATGACCGCGACCTGCGCGCCGATCTTCAAACTACTTAGAAAGAACCAAAGTTGTATATGGACAGAGGATTACCAAAAGGTTTTCGACAGCATCAAAGAATATATGCTGAATCCACCAATTTTGTCTCCTCCAGTGGAAGGAAGACCACTGATTATCTACTTAAAAGTCTTGGAAGACTCCATGGGTTGGGTGCTTGGCCAACAAGACGAAACCAGAAGAAAAGAGTCTGCCATTTATTACTTACACAAGAAGTTCACAGACTACGAAACTCGATACACTATTCTCAAGAAAACTTGCTGCACTCTGGCTTGGGCAACCAAACGTCTTCGCCAATACATGATTTGTCACACTACTTGGTAAATCTCTGAAATGGATCCGATCAAGTATGTCTTTTAAAAGCCTGCTTTCACGGGAAGGATTGCCCGTTGGCAGATGTTGCTATCAGAATACGACATCGAGTACAATGCTCAGTGTCATACCCCAAATTTTGACCACTAAGATTCCCCTTCATTGTACAAATCATCATCACAATATAGGTGTATCATTATGCCTCATTAGTCTCCCCAAAGATGGGTGAGCATCCACTACAATCAAAATTAGGGTTTCAAGCCCTCTCAGAGTTCATAGACAAAGGATCAATCAAGGAATGACATGATCTTAAACTTGTCTAGCCTCTCAAACATCCCCAATGGATCAAGAGGACTCCCACATCAAGGATCATGCACAAGGCTGCAACATTCCAAGTAGATTAAGCCTCAAGATCGCCAGTGTCACCAAATTAGGGTTTTGGTCGACCAGGGCCTCCAGATGGAAATTTTCCTCTGAGCATGAGCCAATGCTTCAAAGCATAACCTAAGATGCTCCAAGGGACATCATGAACCCAATCATCAGGTCAATTTAACCTCAGGGGATGCATTCACAAAAAATCAGGAATTAGGGTTTCTTGACCTAATTCACCCCTAAGTTGACTTTTGGGACAAAACATGAGCCAAGACCTCAAGAGAGGATTTGGGGGTCTTAAATACACCACATTGATCCATTTGCAACAATGGATTGATCCAAGAAGCTTGAGCAACAAGTTTCAATTTCATCAGAACCACAATTACGGTTTCACGCGAAAAGTCAACTGTGCCTTTGACTTTTGACCCAGGCATGCTCCCAAACCTTGGGACATGATTCAATACACCCTATAATACATATGAAATCAATCCATCAAGTTTGATTTAGGTCAAGGACTTAATTTCATAGAGGATCGCGCAGTTTGAAGTTCATCTGACAAAAAGTCAACTGTGCACAAAAGTCAACTTTGACTTTTTGAGATTTTTCACAATTATGGTTCTTTGACCATAAAATGATGTTAATATGTGACTGGGATCATCATTAATCAAGAAATATCAAGAAAAGTGGGATAACTTGTAAAAGGGGTAACCATAAAAACTTAGAAATTTTTCTAAGTATGGAACAAAGTGGCTAGGGTACCAACTTTGGAGGATCATATCTCCTAAACCACAAGGCCATTTTTCCCCATTCAAAGTTGGATTTGTAGCTCTCATGGCCCTCTACAAAAGCTTCAACTACACCTCACTCCAATTCATCATGGATTTTGAGTTATGATTGGGTCAAAATGGCTGAAAACATGAAATGCCATTTTTTCCAACACTTAGTGAAATTTTCACTAAGTCAGGATCTGCCTTCACTTTTTTCCAAATGTAGGGGAATTTTTCACTTGGATCCAAAAGGTATCAAAACAAACTATGATCACAAATATGTTGTATCATATGAGAGCTTTCCAAAATGGCCAAGAACTTCACCAAACGCAATGTGAGCAAGAAGTTATGACAGTGGCAATATGCCTTACATCAACTGTCATAACAAGGCAGATTTGGGAGTTTTGCTCAATTTGCTCAAAATTTGCAAAGGTCAAGCAAGTCTATCCATTTGAACACCTCAAGGGGAGACCAAGGAGGGACAAACACTGATCCATAAGCCTCCTAACTCTTTTGAACCCAAAGTAGCATGCCAAACCTAGAAATGCCTAAAGAGGGGACAAGACTCCAATTTTGTTTTGGAGCATACAATGGATGCACCAAGGTGGCATGGACTGAGCCATTTCCAACTGAATTCAGTCAAGACATATCCAAGACCAAGGGAACCAGCAGCATGTGCCCTAACCTCTAGTCAATGGCTAGAGGAGACTTGAGATTCCAAAGTGCAACCATTGGCCAAACCTCTGCTGCAGTTGCCATTCACTATTGCAGCAAAAAGAAACTTGGTCTAATATAAATAGAGCTCATTTGTGCTCAGTTTGACTACACCAAAGCACTACAACATTTGCTTTCCTCAAAATCTCTTTCTTTTGGCAAAAATGCCTTCTTTAGCAAGGTAACTCTGAGTTTTAGAGTTAGAGATCAATTCCACCACAGCTCATGATCCAAACACATCCAATATGTCATATCTAAGCTGTCCAAACCTTCACAAGTGACCTGTAACACCAAAATCTCAAAGTCACCTCTCAAAACCTCAAAATTTGACTTTTATGCATTTTTCAAGCCATGTCTTGATTCAGTCACTTTCTAAACCAAATAAGACCTCAAACACACTCCAAATATCATCTTTGAACTATCCCAAATGGTTCCACACATCTGGAACACCATTTGAGATAGTTGCTATTTTGGCCACTTTTGCCCCTTTTGCAAGAAAGAGCTCAAACTTGTTCTTGAGGTTTCCAGCTGATTCCAACCATCCTAAAAGCTTCTAAGAGATCATTTGAGGGTGTCCAAAGCATCAAATCATTTCTGGACAAAGCCCTTGGCAGATTTCACAAAAGGTCCAAAAAGGGGTAAGCATCACAACTTGAATTCTTTGAATCATGCTTTCCTTTGATTTCCACTGATCATGCATCTCTTATACATGTTATATGTGTTGTGTTTGCACCAATTCATCATATAATTCATACTTGTACCAAGAGATAGCACAGAAAATGCAAATCATGGCCTATTTCAAAACCACAATCGGGTTTTTCAATAGGAGCATGATCTGATAAAAAAAACCACCACCATTGGATTCCTTGTGAAATTCTAGGCAGGATAGACCTAAATTTTGTCCCAATCCATGGAGAAATGAGAAAGTTATGGCCTTCACGTTTCTAACCAAAATCTTGCCTTGCCTTGCCTTGGGCCAGGCCAAAAACAAGGCAAGCCTTGTATATTTGTGGTTGTGTTTCAATCAACGGATGTATCACCACCCCAGTGGTAAGGCACGCGCCCTGTACACAAGAGGTGTGGGGTTCGAATCCCCCTCGCCCCAGATCCTCTTCTTTACCACTTTTTTCATATTTTTCATATTTTACTATTTTTCATATTATTTTTAATGATTTGAACAATTAATAAATCCCTCAATTTTAATTATTTTTTATTGGTTCTTTTTGCAAAAAATCACAAAAATGTTGAAATATTTTATCCCACAAAAAAATAAAATTTATATTATGTATTTAATATAATTGGAATTTTTTGAATAAATTCATTTTTAATTGTTTTTAAACATTTAAAAGTGAATATTTACCTTGAAAATCAAAACCAAATGAGTTTTAATTCATCTTGTGATTAAAACATCATTTTTCAAACCTTAAACAAAAATCACAAGTGGTTTATTCAAACTTATTTGGTATTTTTTATCATTTTATTGATTTTATTTAAATATTTACTTTTAAAGGAAAACAAATTTAGGGTTTCTTTGATTTTCACCCTCACAAACCTTTTTCAAACACTTTGGGCCTCTAATAGAGTGTAAGACCCATCCCTTGTAAATAAAACCTTTGTGGGCCTCAATGCATTGTATAAGACCCAGTACGTTAAAGAAATCTCGGGGCGATCGTCATTTTTCAAACAAAATCATCTGGGCCTCACCTTGAGTTGTAAGCCCCATCTTTTCTTTTAAAATCACCTTTGGGCCTCTAATAGAGTGTAAGACCTAAACCCCTTTTTTTTTAACCAAAAATTTTGGGCCTCAATGCATTGTATAAGACCCAGTAGGTTAAAGAAACCTCGGCGTGATCGCCAGTTCAAAAATCAAATCATCTGGGCCTACCCTCGTGTTATAAGCCCCATTCCTTTCCTTTAAAACACCTTTGGGCCTCTTGAGAGAGTGTAAGACTCATCCCTTGGTACAGAAAACCTTTTTGGGCCTCAGTCACTTGTATAAGTCCTTGTACAATTTCAAAACAACAGTGCAATCACTGATAAAACCTTGGGCCTCTCCTTGAGCTGTAAGCCCCAACCATCTATTTTCAAAGCACTTTCTCCTTTGATTTAGAATATAATATTGTTATCAAAGCTTTCTTTGTTGAACAACTAACAAAACAACATGGAAGCTCTACAACCGAGTAAGTGTTTACCCGTTTTCTTTATCCGCTTTCATATATATATATATATATATAACTGTATTGTGGGGCTGCTCACTGTAAGTCTTCTTTCACAACCTTTTATATACTTGTCAAATATCAACTGTGTAATACTTGTATAGTTATTTAGAGTTTTCCCCGGCAACTACGTCTAGCACTAGGTAAAGCCCTGTTGGTCACTCTTAAATACGAACAAAACTAGATCCCCATAGGATTTCCAAATACAGTCTTCCCTCCTCTTGGGGTTAAACACTATGGAGACGTGAAAGGCAGCATTCTCGGTGAACCCTTTCTCCGACTGTCACCCCTAGAAATTGTCAAAGAAATTCTACTCCCCAGAGGTGATCTATTCTCGGTGAATGGCATCTCTTGAATTTCTTCAAATCGCAGACTCTCATGAAATGATCTCTTCTCGGTGAATTGCATTTCTTGAACTTCTCTCGGTTTGGGACCCACTGGCTTCCTAAAAGCACCCCCGCCTCCTCTTGGGCATTGTACAAGGACCCTTTAGCTTCTTAAAAGCTCTCATACCTTCTCTTGGGCTTAGTACAAGGACCCAGAGACCTCTACATGTATAGGAACATAACCTAGTCATCAATTTGCTAGAGTTGTCTTTCTAGTCAAGTGTCAGACCAGTTAATGGGTTGACCTTCATCCCTTAACATACCAGCCTTCTCTTGGGCATCATACAAAGATCATTCACTATCTGAGAATCGATTTCTCATAACACCAGTAGACTTGGACAGTCTCAATACCCTTTGGATTCCCCATTTCCTCAAAGAACAGGAAATAACCCTAATCCTATGATCAGTACCAAAGCACAACCTTACTTTCCCAGCATGGGTCAATTACTGTAAACTCACAGAAATTCTCACCAGAGAAAAGAACTCAACTCTCACAATACAGTAAAAATTCTAACTCAGACCATTTTACTATCATCAACCCATCGGAGCCTCATTGTATCTGACATCCTTCATAAGAACTGATTTTCTCTTTTATCCAACATACTGGACCTGTCACTAAACTGAAACAGTCACCAGCATAGATAGCCTCCTCTTGGGCTTTGTACGATGATTCTCCCCAGTGGAGCTAACCTTTTCACACTCTCTTGTTAAGTATAAAAGACTCTCTTGTTGAGTAAAACACTTTAGCCTCCATCTCGGGCTTCATACGAGATAGAAAATACTCTCTTGTTGAGTATAAAAGACTCTCTTGTTGAGTCAAACATTTTAGCCTCCATCTCGGGCTTCGTACGAGATAGAAAATACTCTCTTGTTGAGTATAAAAGACTCTCTTGTTGATTCAAACACTTTAGCCTCCATCTCGGGCTTCGTACGAGATAGAAAATCACTCTCTTGTTGAGTATAAAAGAATCTCTTGTTGAGTCAAACACTTTAGCCTCCATCTCGGGCTTCATACGAGATAGAAAACACTCTCTTGTTGAGTATAAAAGACTCTCTTGTTGAGTCAAACACTTTTATCCTCCATCTTGGGATTCATACAAGGCAGAGCAAAAAAGTCTCTTGTTGAGTATAAAAGACTCTCTTGTTGAGTCCATCACTTGTCAAACAGACTCTCTTGTTGAGTCACTTCCCTTTTAGCCTCCATCTCGGGCTTCGTACAAGACATATAAAAACACCCTCTTGTTGGGTCAATAGCCTCCTTTTAGGCTTTGTATAAATAAAACCCCGGTTGAGTCAATCAACCTTTTAGCATCAGAGTCATGCCTTGCTCAAAGCATACAAACATCAACAACTCCTTTTTAGAGATGACAAATTCTCTCTCATCCAACCCTTCAGCTTCACATCTTGGGCTTTGAACAAGATACAAACCACCTTTAGCTTCATGTCTTGGGCTTTGAACAAGACACCAAAACAACCTTTTTTCCTCCCATAGAATAGGAGGAACTACGATCGCTCTGATTTCCCTGTTTCAACAAACGGAAATACGTAGGCATAAGATTAAAGAATCTTAGCGAGCATACTAATCAAAAACCCAAAATCCAGTATCTCCACCAAATCAACCCAAAAGCATCAAATCTAAACACATTACGAAAAACCTCACAAATAATCCAGACACTGTGTTCTTAACAAAATAACCAAAGATTGGGCCCCACATCCACATAGCATCTGTAACCTAACAGACCGTTGTTCAAACTCAGTATGCAAGCAGGGTTAATTGGAGACATCTATTTCCCTTCCTTAATCAGCTCAATAGGATAAAAAATGAATCAAACTATAAGACCCAAGCGATAGTGACTCAGGACCACAAAAATCGCGCTACAGAAAAAGTGGCGCCCATTGTGGGGCCCGTCTTATCTTTCTTACAATCTTCGGTGAAAACCTTGAGTTCACAAAATGTCACAGAAATGGCAACTCTGTTATGGAGTCATTATCTATATAGGATCATAAGACTAGAGGTCTAGGATGTTAGGACAAATATATATACTGCTTTTCCTAATTGATATCTATGTTTATTTTTCTGCTAATGGGAATGCGTGTGATGCCGCATGTGGAAAGATTGAGTATACACCTAAGATAGGTGATGGCAATACGGGTAATCTTGCGGGGAGTGAATCCCAGTTAAGAGTCCCCGATCGACCATCAAACTCAGTGGACACTCCCTTTGCAGATACATTGCCATACGGCTTCGGTTGTTGAAAGTAGTGTGGTCGACTGGGTTATCTGAGAAGCTGAGGTTTTTAGTAAGCTGAAACCATTTTGTAGCACAGAACCTATCAGAAATAGTTGTCACGCGATACTACCCTCATCTGAGATCACTCTAAGATACATCAGCTCGCTGGCGATCCGCTTGCTGTTGTTATCCCAAGAGGGGTCAATGATTTTGCGGACAGGTACAAAAAATCACCAGTATAAACCTTTTGGGGGGGGGGGGGGTAGAGCCTTGACTTCATGACACCGACCCTTTGACCCCATGTTTTTCTATGTTTTTGTGTGCTGCATTCATACATTCATTTAAAAAACATTAAAACCAAAAAAATCTTCTCTTCTAGTCTCTCTTTTTCAAATTAAACTAAGACAATGATTGCAAATGTCAGAGAAAGGAAATTACGCTAATGGATTTCGGTAGAAGGAAGACTCATAAGTACACCTTCAAGGTTCCAAAACTAGAGGATTTGAGAGGTTTGGCGAGAATGATCACCAACCACGAGGCTTTTAGAGCCAAGTATGGGGGACTACTGTCTCTATTAAGGGTCCATGTAATCGAAGGAACCCTGTCCACACTAATCCAGTTCTACGATCGGGTCTATCACTGTTTCACATTCCCGGATTATCAGCTAGCACCAACGCTGGAGGAGTATTCTCACTTGACTGATCTGCATATCACTAATCAAGCTCCCTTTTCTGGACTAGAAGAAATTCCAAAGGATCAAACTATTGCAAGAGCAATTTGCTTGGATGAGTCAGAGGTCAGGACTCACGTGACCACTAAGGGTGGAATCCAGGGTTTGCCAGCCCAGTTCTTGACAAAGAAAGCTCTATACTTTGCTAGTATAGGGAACGTGGCCGCTTTTGAGAGCATCTTTGTTTTGCTCACCTATGGGTTATTTTTGTTTTCTAACATCGATAACTTTGTAGATATCAACGCCATTAAGATTTTTCTGATTGGAAACCCTGTACCGACCTTACTCGCAGATACGTATCATTCGGTACACTTAAGGAATTTATACAGTGGAGGAATGATCACATGTTGTGTCCCCCTGTTATACAAATGGTTCATTTCCCATTTACCCAAGTCTGCTGCATTTTGGGTTCAAAATAATACTTTCCGTTAGTTGCAGAGAATCATGTATCTTACCAACTCTGATATCGATTGGTACAATCAAATTTATGACGGGATCATAATCATTGAACGTTGTGGAAATTTCCTAAATGTGCCCTTTATAGGAACTAAGGGAGGAATTAAATATCATCCAATTTTAGTTCATCGTCAATTTGGATACCCGATGAGGCATGTCCCGCATAATGCTCATCTGGAAGGTCTTTTCTTCAAGGAAGGAGAAAATGATAGTGCACTAAAGACGGAAATAGTGCATGCCTAGAAACACGTGCATAGGAAAGGACGAGAGTCTTTAGGAAAACCAGATTGTGTCTTGGTGGAGCCTTATCTCCACTGGGTACAAACTAGAGCTCTCAAGCTGAGGATGCCTTACCCTCGTCAGGAAGTTCTTCCGTTAAGGGACTCTGTCCTTTATTTCATGTCAGACACAGAAAAACTTCAGGTTACTCTCAACAAAGTTCAGCAGGAGAAGAGGTCTTGGAGGAACAAGTATCGTATTCTCAATGTGGAGTGCAAGAAAATACAACAACTGTTAAGAGAAAAGGATGCTCTGATTGAGATTTTAGAGCAGCATGCTGTGGAGAATCAGGGTGACCAAAGGAGTTTGCTCGCTCCTTTCACTTGGCAAAGGAATGACAACCCGACAACGGCCCAAGAGCCCCGGTCAAAGAAAAGGAAAATACCAGAACCAGCACCTGAGCTCTCCTCAGAGAGGACTCAGGATCCATTAGCTTAGATTTCCTTTCGCAGCACTTTGTAAATTACTGTATTTCCATTTCCGCAATCCTTTGAATTCAATAAAATGGGGTTTCCCCACTGTTTTTTATTTGTAATCCAATTGTCAAAGTTTATTTTGATTAAACAAAAAAATGCACAATTAACATAATAATTGCATATCATTCATTATTCTCACGTAACACATTCTTCTTACCTACGAATCTCACATTTGCGCCTCGATTCTAGAGTCAAACTGTCTCATTCGTACAATACTCGGGCCAATCGCCAGAAAAAGATGGATGATCTCGAGGAAGAGAACAGAGAGTTGAGAGAAGAGATCGACACTCTGAAATAGGATTTGAGGAAGCTTCATAATGACATGCAAGCTCTAGCAGAAGCTCAGATACAATAAAGGACTGTGATCTCAGAGATCACATCAACGCCCATAGTGGAGAAGTATGATCCTAGGTACAAAATGATGAAAGATCGTCCCTGGGGCATGCCTATCAACTATATCCCAAAAGGATATGTTCTGCCGATCAATAAGGATCAAGGAGCCGCAGCAGGAGCCGCTGGGCCTAAAGGTTACAAACTTCGGGAAAGCAAAGATGCCAGGGGCATGACAGCAACTCCTGAAGGTTTCAAACTTCGGGAGGCACCGAGAGTCTCAGCCATGATGACTATACCACCGCACGTGGTACATACTGTCCCGGAAGGATAGATTCCACAGATACCTTATGGTGGAAACGACAGCATGTTCGACAGAATGAATGAGTTCCAGGAACAATTCCTGGAGATGCAGAAAGAACTACAAGCCCTTCGCGGTCAGGATTTATTTAGAAAGGACACCGCTGACCTTTGTTTGGTCCCCAATGGTAAAGTCCCGCACAAATTCCAGGTACCCGACTTTGAAAAGTACAAGGGTAACTCTTGCCCGGAAAGCCATTTGGTGATGTACGCTCGACAGATGTCAGCTCAGACAAAGAACCAGGAGCTACTAATTCACTACTTTCAGGATAGTTTAACCGGTGCCGCATTAAAATGGTACATCGGCTTAAACCGCGCTATGATCGGCACGTTCAGAGATCTTGGCGCTGCGTTCGTTCAACAATATAAATACAATTTGGACATGGAACCAAACAGAGATCAGCTCAGATCGATGTCACAAAAAGACAAGGAAACCTTTAAGGAGTACGCTCAAAGATGGCGTGAAATTGTCGTTCAGATATCTCCACCTCTGGAGGAAAAAGAGATGACAAAGATCTTCTTAAAAACCCTGAGCTCATTTTACTACGATAGAATGGTTGCCAGTGTGCCCAGCGACTTCACCGAAATGGTGGGCATGGGAGTTCGTCTTGAGGAAGCATTCCGGGAAGGACGTTTAGTTAAAGATGCTGGATCATCAAGCAGTACAAAACGATACGGTAGTGCTCTCCCTAAGAAAAAAGGGCAAGATATTGGGAATATCTCTCTCGAAAAGCAAAGGCGGCGTTACCAACCAGTAGCATCCGTAACTCCTACTATCAACCCCACGCCTGTTCCTACGTATCAACCTTAGGTTGCACAGAGCCAACCGAATCAACAGCAATATCAATAAAGGACACAACAACCTCTTCAGCAGGCCCGTCCCCCGTACAACAACAATCGTACAACGCGACCACCAGGGTTTGACCCTATACCCATGTTGTATGCTGAACTATTTCTGTTACTACTGGTCAAGGGGCACGTCCAAACCAAGTCTCCTCTTACAGTACCAAAAAATCCACCTTTTTGGTTCAAAACGGATCAGACTTGTCCTTACCATTAAGGAGGACTAGGGCATAACATAGAAAACTGTCTCAGTTTCAAATCCGATGTGCAAAAACTTATTAGGAGCGGGGTCATATCTTTCAAAGATACGAATCTAAATGTTCTCACGAACTCGCTGCCTCAACACGAGAAAGCTGCGGTAAATTTGATAGAGGGAAAGTCTAACAACATCTATCAAATTCATGATGTACTCTTATTAAGGGCCAATCTGGTCAAGATGCATCGTAGACAGAGCGGGTATGGCCATATAACACCCCACAATTATCACCAGTGTGATATCTACTCAAAAAACAATCAAGGATGTTCTGTGGTGCAATCAGCTCTACAAGAACAATTGGATCTCGGGTGGATCCAAGAGCATCGAATTCGTGGAGTTAACATGACCTATACGAACTCCAACATCATTCAGAACCATGACATCCGTGCAATGAATGTCAACTTGTTGGCGATGCACTCAAGGTAATGTCAGTATCATAATCTGCCGTGGCACGATTACAATTCCTGTCTGATTTGCTCGGTAAACAAACAGGGATGCTCTTTTGTACAAGAGGCCCTCCAGCGTCAGATGGATCTTGGGTGGATCCAGGACTACCATGAGAGAAATCCGTATCAGATTAACATGATTCAAAACTTTGATATTCGTATGATGAATACCAGCTTGGTGGAATTACACGTCAAGCAAATCCAATTTGGTCTTCTCACTTCGCATAATTATCAGAACTGTAAAGGATGTTGTGAGAGTAACCAAGGGTGCGCTCTCGTTCAAAGAACTTTACAACACTTGTTAAACCATTGGTGGCTTCCGATCTATCTGGATGAAGACACGTAACAAATCAGTGTGCTTAATGGGAGCCCTACTCAGCGTCAAAGTCAGGATGCCCGATATATGGAAACTGACCTGGTAAGGTTACACTGCATTCAAAGCGGACGTGGGCAAGTGCCACCACATAACTATGAACGCTGTAGAATCTACTTGGAGAATAACCAAGGATGCTACCTTGTGCGGGAAGCTCTTTAAGGTCAGTTGGATCGTAAAGAGATTCACCCATGTTCGAATTCTGAGCCAATCAACTGGACGTCGGACTACTTCGCTGATCAAATCAAAGATGTTGTCATAATCTCTGATCATCAACAGAACATGGATGTTTGTACCATCATCCCTCTACTGGAAGAATCAAAGGTTCCTAGCCAGGCACTGATTGAAGTTACCTATGACAGTCAGAAAAATCAGAAGGCTCCTGTAGTTATCTATCTTCTAGGACCATTACCGTATGAATCAGCTAAGGCGATCCCTTACAAATACAGTGCAACAATAATTGAGAATGGAAAGGAAATTCCATTACCCTCCGTCGTGAATATTGCAGACATCAGTAGAGTAACACGGAGCGGTCGAATCTTCAACCGAGGAATTAAAGAACCTAACAAAGAAAAGGAACTTCCGACAGAAGCTCCTGATCCACCAGTCGGTCAATCCAGTAATCCCGACCTTTCAAAAAACAATGATGAGATACTGAAGCTCATCCAAAGAAGTGAATACAACATTGTTGATCAACTGTTACAAACTCCTTCGAAGATCTCTGTGCTATCACTTTTACTCAGTTCCGAAGCCCACAGAGAGGCTCTACAAGAAGTCTTAGAGCAGGCCTTTGTGGAATAGGATGTGTCAATACGACAGTTTGATAGCATCATCTCTAACATCACTTTCTGCAACAACTTAGGATTCAGTGATGAGGATTTTCCAGAGGAGGGCAAAAGTCACGACATAGTGCTCAATATCACAGTTAACTACCAGGACGATGCTTTAGCCAGTGTACTGGTAGACATAGGATCGGCCATCAACGTTATGCCAAAGTCCACTATAATGCGACTATCATTCAAAGGACCCCCGATGAGGGGCAGTGAGGTTATCGTCAAAGCCTTTAACGGATCTCAAAAAGCAGTTATCGGCGAAGTCGACCTTCCCATAACTATCGGTCCTCACACTCTCCTAATCACTTTCCAGGTCATGGACGCCCGGGCAGCGTACAACTGTTTATTAAGAAGACCTTGGATACACCAGGCTGGGGCAGTCACTTCGACGCTGCACCAGAAACTGAAGTTCGTTAAGAACGATCAACTAGTCACGGTCTGTGGAGAACAAGCCTTGATCGTGAGTAACCTGTCATTATCTACTTGTATAGAACCCGAGGAGGTTGTTGGAACTCAGTTCCAAGCACTTTCGGTGAGTAATGAGAATCAATCATAGAAAGGAACCTCTATTTTCTCATACAAAGATGCTCTCGAGGCAATTGAAAGTAACAATACGAAAGGATGGGGACAGCTTGTCATTCCTACTGATAATAAAACAAAGAAGGGTCTTGGTTTTTCTGCGACCTGTACCCAGACAACTGCTGACGATGAAAGTCTTCATCCCATTCAGAACTTCTTCCACAGTGGAGGTTTCCTTCACCCAGTGCCTCAAGCAGTCCATACCATCAACGAGGGAGATCCCTCCGATACAGAGGAAGAGTGGAAGTCCTATCTTAACAAGGATGGTTATATGTCTCAGGAAGAAGTGCCTATGCCATTTTGCTATCCCGCACAGAGTCCGAGATTTATACCAAGGTTATATGTCGAAATGATATACGTAGATTGTGATCCAGAAGGATGTCGTGCTCCGCCAAATTTATTAGAGAAATACACTCCGATGAAATACAACTTTGACCACGACTATTATGGCCCAATGGATGGCCTGCCTATGTGGCAGCCGTATCCAGGAGACTTGGGGCAAGAAAATCAGTCGTACAATGAAAATTAGCTGAGCGTTATTGGAAAAAGTACATGCGTCCCCACCATGTCATGGGATCAACACTCAGGTCATTCAGGAAATATCCAGCATGACGATGAATTTGCAACGTTCGCCGGACTTGAATTCATCAACTATGCTTTTCCCGAGGTCAACATCATCGAAAGGGATGACTCCTCCAGTTCCACAGAAGTGTGGGACACCTTAGGACAACCGAGTGGAAAATACGACTATATGGTCAAGTACACCGCTCCTGAGAGGTCTCGTATCAGGCTCGAAGACATCCAGCCAAATAGATAGGGAGATTTTCCTGAGAACACAAATATTATGCAAAATACAGCTGAGGAATCCACCTACGACAACTCTTCCTGGGAGACAGATTCCAATGATCCTGCTCCACCAGAAATCGGCGTTATTTCTGAAGACAAATCAAGGAAGGTACCAGACTTTGTGATTCACTGAGGAGTTCGCCGCCAATGGGTTGCTGTCGATGTTCCGAAGATTGTTCATAAGTCAAAGTAATTGTCGTCTTTAACCTTTCACCTTGCCCAGGTGAAATGGATGTTTTGATAGGGCTCACTTTCTGTAAATATCCCTCTTCGCTTTGCCCAAAGCGACTGACTTTTGTTTTATAGGGCTGTAGTTTCAAGAGTCGACTTGTTCATAAATAAAATAACGTCGTTCTGTAATCTCTGCATTAATTGCTGTTTTCTCTTTTCGCTTTTCTTAGAAAATGGTAATCCTAAAAAACAATTCAAAATAAACAAGAAGTTTTTCAAAAAAAATACACTGCAACACTTGCATTTTCTCTATCTCTTCTAAACACAAATCATACCGTCATGCAGATTGCTTGTTTTAAACCCCCGTTAAAACATACGTTCCAATGCCTTCTCCTAACTTTGAATTCCTGGTATTTGGGGCTGAAGAAGAAGATGACGAAGAAATTCCAGAAGAGATCTCCCGATTACTCAAACAAGAGGAAAGGTCCATTGAACCTCACAAAGAGCCATTGGAAACAGTCAACTTGGGTTCGGAAGAAGAGAGAAAAGTAGTCAAGATTGGGGCACTACTCAGTCCAATTGTCAAAGAAAGTTTGATAAAGCTTCTTAAAGAGTTTCCTGATGTATTCGCTTGGTCCTATCAGGACATGCCAGGGTTGGATACCAGCATCGTGGAACATCATCTACCGTTAAGGTCAAAATGTCCGCCAGTGAAACAGAGGTTGAGACGGACTCACCCAGACATGGCCATCAAAATCAAGGAGGAGGTACAAAAACAGATTAACGCGGGTTTCCTCGCCACGTTAGAATATCCTCAATGGCTAGCCAACATCGTACCAGTTCCGAAAAAGGACGGAAAGGTCAGAATGTGTGTCGACTACAGGGATCTAAACAAGGATAGTCCAAAGTATAAGTTTCCTTTACCACACATTGACATGTTGGTTGACAGTACAGCGAAGTTCAAAGTATTCTCCTCCATGGATGTATTCTCGGGCTATAATCAAATCAAAATGGCACCGAAATACATGGAGAAAACTTGCTTCATCACCCCATAGGGCACTTTTTGTTACAAGGTAATGCCGTTCGGTTTGAAGAACTCTGAAGCAACCTATCAAAGGGCCATGACTACTCTGTTTCATGACATGATACACAAAGAAATCGAGGTATATGTCGATGATATGATTGCCAAATCTAAAACAGAATAGGAGCATGTGACCCACCTGTCAAAACTATTCGAGCGATTGAGAAAATACAGACTCCGCTTGAATCCCAACAAGTGCATCTTCGGTGTCTGTTCAGGGAAACTCTTAGGGTTCATCGTCAGCCAGAAAGGAATTGAGGTTGATCCTGACAAGGTCAAGGCCATTCAAGAAATGCCTTCTCCGAAAACTGAAAAACAAGTTAGCGGATTCCTGGGACGTTTAAACTACATCTCCATATTTATATTCCTCATGACCGCGACATGTGCGCCAATCTTCAAATTACTCAAAAAGAACCAGGACTGCATTTGGACAAAAGACTGCCAAACCGCCTTTGACAGTATTAAGGAATACCTATTGAACCCACCGATTCTATCACCTCCAGTGGAAGGAAGACCACTGATCATCTACCTCACAGTCCTAGAGGACTCAATGGGTTGTGTGCTTGGCCAACAAGACGAAACCAAAAGGAAAGAGTCTAGCCATTTACTATTTGAGCAAGAAATTCACCGACTGCGAGACTCAGTACACTATGCTCGAGAAAACTTACTGTGCTTTGGCTTGGGCAGCCAAACGTCTTTACCAATATATGATTCGTCACACTACTTGGTTAATCTCCGAAATGGATCCAATCAAGTATGTCTTTGAAAAGCCTGCTCTCACGGGAAGGATTGACCGTTGGCAGATGTTGTTATCAGAATACGACATCGAGTACCACGCTCAGAAAGTCGTTAAAGTAAGTGTTTTAGCCGATCATTTGGCTCATCAACTGATTGACGATCAAGAATCAGTTGGGTTTGACTTCCCAGACGAATATGTCATGTATCTAAAAATGAAAGATTGCGATGAACCACTACCCAGTGAAGGGCCGGATTCAGGTTCCGAATGGGGACTGATTTTTGACGGAGCTGTTAATCATTACGGAAACGGAATTGGGGCAATCATTGTAACACCTCAGGGTACCCACTGTAACACCTCAGGGTACCCACTGTAACACCCCCAATCTATACCCCTAATTAATAATAAAACAATAAACACTTAATAAAAATTTCGTCATAGTATATTTAAATTATCATGGCATAGACAGGGAGAATCACATTATATTTGAAACAAAACATACAACACCTGCTCATAAAGATATGCAACAGTGGGGTAGCAATCAACAGAGGAACTCAGTTCCTTACACCCACATTTCAGATTTTAGAATAAAAGCGGAAAATCTAAAACCGAATATCATATATATATATATCACATAAAGGTTTATCTGTTATCAACAGAATCATGTATATATACAACTCCAAAGGATAAAGATGCATATACACAACATCACAAAATAATCCTAATCAATCTCCCGACTACCCGGTGCTACATATCAGAGCTGACCGACAAAAGAATGAAGACATAAGCTTCACCAAAGACCTCCAGCATCTAATCTGCAATGCCTCATAGAGCATTATAAAACACCAGAAGGGTGAGAAATAACAACTAAATCAAGATTGCATAATAATATGCAAAAACATATAAATTCACATACATAGTTATTCTCACCACAAGCATCACATATATCTAGTATCCAATATGCTCGCATATTTGCAAATAAGACATACCAAGTCATAACATTTAGAAACACATTACACATCACATAACACATGTCATTCATAACCAATGCATTTATCACATATGCACATCAAAGTACCAATGCTATCATAATCTCAATACATAACAAATCAATGCACAATTTCCACACATCATCAATCCATGATTTTCCACAAATAATGCATCCATTCACAATTCTCACACATCATCAATCAAATCATGATTTTCCACACATAATGCATCCATGATTTATGCAAATGCACAGAGACCGACACAACGACTCTATGCAAATGCCATGCGGTACCGACTTCCAATGTTTCTCATCACCAGTTCACTCAAGAACTATTGGAATCATCGCTTGTTACTGAGGAACACTCAAGTAACACCCTGTCGGGAAAACGATGTTCCCTGTCGCTTTCGGTCCTCTTATTTTTAAGGTTCATGATCCAATCAGATCGCTTTCAGTTCTCTTATTTTTAAGGCTCACGACGTTTATGGATTGCTTTCAGTCCTCTTTGTATAAGGCTCACAATCCGATCGCTTTCGGTCTTCTTTGTATAAGGCTCACGATCGTCTATAACCATCGCTTTCGGTCCTCTTATTTTTAAGGCTCACGATCCAATCAGATCGCTTTCAGTCCTCTTATTTTTAAGGCTCACGATGTTATAGCAGATTCCCTCTGGAACCAATCCGTCACTCAGGACGTCACCACAATGCATATCATGATGCTTGACACACAAGAACTCATGAAAATCAAATGCATCTTCATAAATCAACAATATGATTATCACATCATCATATTCATGCATTGAAAACAATTCAAATAATGCATTTCATCACATACCACATACCACAACAATCATACAATCATCACAATTCATTCCACAAGAGATTCACACCACAAAGGCAATTCACAACACATCATTACAACATCCTTAATCATGCATCGAAGTTTAACCCAAACAATGCACATATTTTCCATAAGGCCACCAAATAACACACATTGAGTTTCACATAAGCAATGCATTTCACAAACAACAACAACAAACCACGAACCAACACAACATCATAACCACATACATTGGTATTCAATCAAACAATGTATTTACCGCAGAACAACAACATTGTCACAACCTCGCATCACAACACCTTATCACAACATCTCATTACATGTATTCACATCATAGAACAGCACATAAGCTATACGTTATATAACAAAAGCATATCACACGGTAAAACACCGACCGCACGCATTTAACGCGATAAAAACCCGACAACCCAACACTTTTCCAAAACCACGACCTAAATAAATCATCTACTGCCCTACAAACCATTTTTAATAGAAAGAACATTTCACTATCTTTCCAACGCTTCAAACGGGGACCAAAACCGACTTACGGATCAAAAGTTATGGGTTTTTGAAAATAATATTTTTCTGAAACTTACACTGTTAATCGATTAACGCATTTGGTTCATCGATTACCATCGCGAAACAGCAGAAAAACCAGAATTTTATGACACAAAATCCCTCCAAACTCATCCTTAAACCTCCCGATCATACCAACAAGTATTCCCGACTAAATCCTATCATTTCCCGACTATTCTACGCGAACTATTCCGCATTCTAACCGTTAAAACATCGATTTCTATCAATTGCTCACAAATTCAACCAAATAGAAAATATATATTTTTCACCCAAACATTCAAATAAATCATACATATACATATACAAGCATGATATAATCAAAACTTCTCACCCTTACCCGATTATTCGCACTCGAAACGGAGTTTTCCTGATTTTTCCTCTTTCTCCTCTTCTCTCTTTCTTTCTTCTCCTTCTTTCTCTTTTTCTCTTCTCTTACTCTTTTTCTTTTTCCTTACTATTTTTCTCTCTTTTCTTTCTTTTTATGAAAATATCTACCCCCCCAAAAAGACCAAAATACCCCTCAGCTCAAATATCTCGCAAACGCTCTCAAAATGCGATAAAACATAAACAACGATGAAAAATAATATATTGCCAAATAAAAGTCAATCAATAAAAAAATAATACAAAACCAAAACCAATTAAATCTACTCTATTAAATAAATCTAACAAAACTGGGGCGTTACAACTCTCCCCCACTTAGACATTTTCGTCCTTGAAAATATACCGAGACGAACAACTCCGGACACGACTCTCGCATCCGACCAACAAACCAACATGCCAACAAAAGGCACACCACGAATAACACAACTGACAAACCACCTTGCTAACTACAACAACGACACGACAACGATGACAACTACAACGACAAGATGCAAAGCCCATACAATGCACTTGACGACAAACTCACGACTCAAAGAAAAACCAAGATACCAACACACAGGTTCACTCTAGAACCGAAACACAACAAGATCGTTACCCTACCCTAGGTAACACTCCCCTAATTCCCCACACAGGAATTAGCTACACACACTCGAACCATCACCATGGAAATGAGGTAACAACACAAACAAGAACATAAAGTTCCACGACACCACAAGGTCTCAACAACATCAACAAAACCAGAACACCAACATCCTTGTCACACAACCATACTACAACAATGCTACGATTCACCAATCGAACATACAACTAAACATCCATCTACATAGTAGCCCATGGATAACATTTAAACCTTTCACCTAACACTTCCATTTTGAAACGCCCAATAGTCTCACCATTCCTACATGTTCCCAATGTTCAACCTATGAATTCTTACAAGTCCTACACGCAAATACAAAATGTGCCACATCACGCTTCCGCTGCGCACTCTGATTACTCGAAACCATCAAGTCTGCCAATCTCACATCCAAAGTCTAACTCTTTCTCACCTCTGCCAAAAATCACTGTGCACTTTAATATACCCAACCTCGCACTCTGCATGTTAGCTTACACACCAGACACAAGTCTCTGAACTGCTCAAATAATTCTAACTCCCTGACCATCAAAATAGACATGTATAAAACCTTCGACGTAACTCATCAGGCACGACATTAACTTCACCAATGGGATAATTCCAACTAAAGTCATAACTCATCACAAATTCCAACCATCCTCGCGGTCTCATACTGTATTCCTTCTGACCAAACAGGTACTCAATATTCTTGTGATTACTAAACACTTCGAACCCAGAACCATAAAGATAATACCTCCAAATTTTCCAACGCAATATAACCGCAACCAATTCCAAATCCTGAATAGTATAGATCCTTCTATGAATCCTCAATGGTCGTAAAGCATAAGCCACGAATTTACTTTCTTGCATTAACACACTACCTAAACTCATCAAAAACACATCACAATACCTCACAATGAACATCCAAAGCAAATGACTTACCCTTTGCAAGTCAACCGAAGTAACGAAAATGCTAACTTGGAAAAACCTTCCATAACCTCCGGTAATAACCAACTAAAGTCCAAAAAGCTTCTAATCACCTTAACCAACTTCGGAGCCTCTCATTGTAGAACTGCATCTACTTCCGATGGATCCATAACAATACCATTACCTGAAATAGCATATCCAAGAAACTAACCTTTTTCAACCGAAATTCTCACTTGAATAACTTAGAATAACACTTTGTCTCTTTTCAACACTTGTGATTCAATTCTCAAACACTCTACTTGTTCTTCCTCTGAGTTTATAACAGATCCCAATATCCTCAATCAAAACCACTACAAACTTATCCAAATTCACGACACAATCAAATTGGCCACTAGCAGCAAAGCCATTTTTATAAGAAAGAACATCTCATTAGCTTCCTATCACTTCGAACGGCGCCCAAAATGGACTTACGATTCGAAAGATATGAATTTTTAAAGTTTTAGATTTTTCAAATTTTTGCCTTGGTTAATCGGTTAACGCATTTGGTTAACCGGTTAACAGTATGAAACTAACGTAAAAACACACAAATTTTTCACGTGTTAATCGGTTGACACATTTGGTTAATCGGTTAACACTGATGCAGAACCACCAAAAACTATGTTTTAATGACAGAAAAACTAACCAAAACCCGATTAAATCCTGTAGGCTCATTCCAACAATTCCACCCGATTAAATACCAGTCAATAACAATTATACCAAACCTATCCAAACACCATTCAATCAATCTCAACCAAACCATTCCAGTCATCTATTCTCGAAAGTGGGCACTTATTCTCAATAGTTACCTTATTCAACTGTTAGTAATCTATACGCAATTTCTTCTCTTGACCGTCCAATTCCACAAATTCCATCATGTATCAACGACCAACCAAAAAGAACTCTTAAATATTACATCCACACCTAAGGGTTCTCTCAAAATTTCCCTTAATGCTCTACAATTCCAAAGACTCCAAACCTCACTAGAACTCTAAGTTTGGCTTTCCATAGTCTCAATACCCTTATACACCTCATGCTTGTTATTCCGCTCAATCATCCTTCCTTTTTGTTACTAACAATACTGGAGCCCTCCAAGACGACACACTTGGCCTCACAATTCTCCTTTCCAGTCAATCTTCCAACTGCTCTATCAGTCCGGGTACTTCTAATGCTAACAACCAAGATTCCATCCAGAAATACGTCTGAAAATCACGCACAACTGGCAGCCCCTCACTGTGGCCTTTCTACCAATTTCTAGAACACTATCATCACAAACATGACAAACATCTGAGTTTCACTTCCTAAAAGTTCTTCTACTTACTTAGCAGATCCAAACCTCAAATCCTCACCTTTGTCAAATTTGAGTTCACACTTTACTCTCTGAGAACAACCATTAACGATACCCAATCGTTCTCTCTCAATGACTTCCCAACTGGAGCAACATACCAAAACCTCTAATCCGTCTCATCTTCCAATATAGTAATCTTCATCGACTCATCAAAACAATCCGTAATCATTTCCTTAAATTCCAAACCATTCATTGCACACACTATCAAAGCCGGAAAGACACGTCTATTCCATCCAACATAATTCCCGTCTACTATCAACAAGAGATTAAGGGTGATCAGTTCCTCAATTTGTCAATAGACAGCCGACAATCATGATGGGGCATAAACCATCTTTACCAAACTATAATAGCATTTCTTGCATCATGTGCGCAAAACTACCTAAGGCACAAATCCTTAGTTGACATAAACCTTACCTCCGCATCCCCTCTTAAATCGGGAACCAACACGGCCCAAACAACGCTTACACTCTTGCAACCAACGGCACACTGAGCCAATGCTCCCCACCTGAAGCAACATGGAGAAGTACAAGCTCCTCCCCCACTTATCTCATTCTAACTCCTGCAGACAAAGGATTAGAAAACTAGAAAGTACTGACAGTGTTCCACACACCTATCACGTACTAAGGGACAAACAACAACGACAATATTCAACTGTCACACCAACTGACTAAACAACTTGGCCGGACGGACCGACCTGCTCTGATACCACTAAATGTAACACCCCCAATCTATACCCCTAATTAATAATAAAACAATAAACACATAATAAAAATTTCGTCAGAGTATATTTAAATTATCATGGCATAGACAGGGAGAATCACATTATATTTGAAACAAAACATACAACACCAGCTCATAAAGATATGCAACAGTGAGGTAGCAATCAATAGAGGAACTCAGTTCCTTACACCCACATTTCAGATTTTAGAATAAAAGCGGAAAATCTAAAACCGAATATCATATATATATATCACATAAAGGTTTATCTGTTATCAACAGAATCATGTATATATACAACTCCAAAGGATAAAGATGCGTATACACAACATCACAAAATAATCCTAATCAATCTCCCGACTACCTAATGCTACATATCAGAGTCGACCGACAAAAGAATGAAGACATAAGCTTCACCAAAGACCTCCAGCATCTAATCTGTAATGCCTCATAGAGCATTATAAAACAGCAAAAGGGTGAGAAATAACAACTAAATCAAGATTGCATAATAATATGCAAAAACATATAAATTCACATACATAGTTATTCTCACCACAAGCATCACATATATCTAGTATCCAATATGCTCGCATATTCGCACATAAGACATACCAAGTCATAACATTTAGAAACACATTACACATCACATAACACATGTCATTCATAACCAATGCATTTATCACATATGCACATCAAAGTACCAATGCTATCATAATCTCAATACATAACAAATCAATGCACAATTTCCACACATCATCAATCCATGATTTTCCACAAATAATGCATCCATTCACAATTCTCACACATCATCAATCAAATCATCATTTTCCACACATAATGCATCCATGATTTATGCAAATGCACAGAGACCGACACAACGATTCTATGCAAATTCCATGCGGGTACCGACTTCCAATGTTTCTCATCACCAGTTCACTCAGGAACTATTGGAATCATCGCTTGTTACTGAGGAACACTCAAGTAACACCCCATCGGGCAAACGATGTTCCCCGTCGCTTTTGGCCCTCTTATTTTTAAGGCTCATGATCCAATCAGATTGCTTTCAGTCCTCTTATTTTTAAGGCTCACGACGTTTATGGATTGCTTTCGGTCCTCTTTGTATAAGGCTCACAATCCGATCGCTTTCGGTCCTCTTTGTATAAGGCTCACGATCGTCTATAACCATCGCTTTCGGTCCCCTCATTTTTAAGGCTCACGATCCATTCAGATCGCTTTCAGTCCTCTTATTTTTAAGGCTCACGATGTTATAGCAGATTCCCTCTGGAACCAATCCGTCACTCAGGACGTCACCACAATGCATATCATGATGCTTGACACACAAGAACTCATGACAATCAAATGCATCTTCACAAATCAACAATATGATTATCACATCATCATATTCATGCATTGAAAACAATTCAAACAATGGATTTCATCACATACCACATACCACAACAATCATACAATCATCACAATTCATTCCACAAGAGATTCACACCACAAAGGCTATTCACAACACATCATTACAACATCCTTAATCATGCATCGAAGTTTAACCCAAACAATGCACATATTTTCCATAAGGCCACCATATAACACACATTGAATTTCACATAAGCAATGCATTTCACAAACCACAACAACAAACCACGAACCAACACAACATCATAACCACATACATTGATATTCAATCAAACAATGTATTTACCGCACAACAACAACATTATCACAACCTCGCATCACAACACCTTATCACAACATCTCGTTACATGTATTCACATCATATAACATCACACAAGCTATACGTTATATAACAAAAGCATATCACACGGTAAAACACCGACATCACACATTTAACGCGATAAAAACCCGACAACCCAACACTTTTCCAAAACCATGACCTAAATAAATCATCTACTGCCCTAAAAACCATTTTTAATAGAAAGAATATTTCACTAGCTTTCCAACACTTCAAACGGGGACCAAAACCGACTTACGGATCAAAAGTTATGGGTTTTTGAAAATAATATTTTTTTGAAACTTACACTGTTAATCGATTAACGCATTTGGTTAATCGATTAACCATCGCGAAACAGCAGAAAAACCAGAATTTTATGACACAAAATCCCTCCAAACTCATCCTTAAACCTCCCGATCATACCAACAAGTATTCCCGACTAAATCCTATCATTGCTCGACTATTCTACGCGAACTATTCCGCATTCTAACCGTTAAAACATCGATTTCTATCAATTGCTCACAAATTCAACCAAATAGAAAACATATATTTTTCACCCAAACATTCAAATAAAACACACATATACATATACAAGCATGATATAATCGAAACTTCTCACCCTTACCCGATTATTCGCGCTCGAAACGGAGTTTTCCTGATTTTTCCTCTTTCTCCTCTTCTCTCTTTCTTTCTTCTCCTTCTTTCTCTTTTTCTCTTCTCTTTCTCTTTTTCTTTTTCCTTACTATTTTTCTCTCTTTTCTTTCTTTTTATGAAACTATCTACCCCCCAAAAAGACCAAAATACCCCTCAGCTCAAATATCTCGCAAACGCTCTCAAAACGCGATAAAACATAAACAACGATGAAAAATAATGTATTGCCAAATTAAACTCAATCAATAAAAAAAAAATAATAATAATACAAAACCAAAACCAATTAAATCTACTCTATTAAATAAATCTAACAAAACTGGGGCGTTACACCCACATTCCTCTCACCGCCCGACTGACATTCAAGTGCACAAACAAAGAGGCCGAATACGAAGCTTGTATCATGGGTCTCAAAGAAGCGATCGACTTAAGGATCAAAAACTTGGATGTATATGGCGACTCAGCCCTGGTCATCAATCAGATCAAAGGAGTTTGGAACACATACCAATCAGGATTGATTCCTTACAAAGATTACGCGAGAAGATTGTTACCATTCTTCAACCAAATCGAGTTTCATCATATCCCTCGTGAAGAGAATCACGTGGCTGATGCATTAGCCACTCTCTCTTCCATGATTAGTGTAGGTCAATGGGACGACTTACCTAAGATTAACATAATGCGCCTTGAGCGGCCCGCTTACATCTTCACGATTGAAGCAGTCATAGACGACAAACCTTGGTATCACGATATCAAATGCTTCCTTCAGAAACAGGAGTACCCACCTGGGGCATCCAGGAAGGACAAAAAAACCCTCAGAAGGATAGCAGGCAGCTTTTTTCTGAGCGGTGATAACCTCTATAAGAGAAATTTCGACATGGTCTTTCTCCAATGCATAGACAGACCAGAAGCAGACATGCTGATAAAAGAAATTCACGAAGGATCCTTTGGCACTCATGCCAACGGACACACAATGGCGAGAAAAATTCTAAGAGCAGGGTACTACTGGTTTACCATGGAATCCGATTGCTACAAGTACATGAGGAGATGTCACAAGTGTCAGATATACTCAGACAAAATCCATGTGCCGCCAACGCATCTCAAAGTTCTTTCTTCTCCATGGCCTTTTTCTATATGGGGAATCGACATGATTGGCATGATTAAACCTAAGGCTTCGAACGGACATCTGTTCATCCTGGTAGCCATTGACTACTTCACCAAGTGGGTCGAAGCAGCGTCATACGCTAATGTAACCCGACAAGTGGTGGTCCGATTTATCAAAAACAATATTATATGTCGTTATGGTGTTCCGAACCAGATCATTACTGATAATGGATCCAAGTTGAACAATAAGATGATGAAAGAGTTGTGCGCTGAGTTTAAGATCGAACACCATAACTCATCTCCCTAGCGACCTAAGATGAACAGAGCGGTAGAACCGGCTAACAAGAACATCAATAAGATCGTTCAAAAGATGGTTGTAACCTACAAAGACTGGCACGAGATGCTACCCTTTGCTCTTCACGGTTATTGAACATCTGTCCGCACTTCAACAGGGGAAACCCCTCTCTCTCTAGTGTATGGTATGGAAGCAGTGCTCCCCATAGAAGTAGAGATCCCGTCAATCTGGGTATTGATGGAAGCTAAGCTTATAGAAGCTGAATGGTGTCAAAGTCGACACGACGAACTGAATCTGATTGAAGAAAAGAGAATAACGGCACTATGCCACGGTCAGTTGTATCAGCAAAGAATGAATAAGGTGTTTGACAAAAAGGTCCAACCTCGCGTCTTCAGGGAAGGAGACCTCATGCTCAAAAAGATACAATCATTTCTCACTGATTCCCGGGGTAAATGGACTCCGAATTATGACGGCCCCTATGTGGTCAAGAAAGCTTTCTCAGGCGGTGCCTTGAGACTCGCAACCATGGATGGAGAGGAATTTTCCTACCCCAAAAATGTTGACATAGTCAAGAAATACTTTGCGTAAACTAAAAAAAAACGTCTCGGTGGATTGAAAACCCGAAAGGGCGGTCCGGGAAAAAATTAGAGACAAAATAAAAAAAAATCATCTCGGTGGATTGGAAACATCACAGTACAATCCAGGAAAAATTAGGGATAATGGCAAGTAACTTAGGGATAATTTTCCTACCCCAACAGAGGCAAGTCCCTCAGCAGCAGTTACATCATACATCGAAGGAAATCTCGATCAAGGTCATCTTCGACAGAAGCTCAGGATGTCTAGAATTCAAAGTTGGTAGAAGGATAGCGGTCGTCATGTTTCAGTGTAGCCCTTTTTCCCTTTAGTTACAATTTTCTAAACTTTGTACATACTCCATGGAATCACGCGCTTGGCTGATTTCCATCCTATCAATAAAATTTGAGCCCTTGTGCTTTTGTTTACAATTCTTATTTGTTTTAGCTTTACAGAATGACGTTTTAATATGATCAACGATTCATGAAATAAAACAAAAATGAATTTACTTGTCAAACTTTTTCTTCTTTTAAATAAAGATGGCAATTTCTTTTGACTGTTGAACATCGAAAGAGCATCGATCGCTTCTCCAGAAGTACTCGAACCTCGAAGTGCAGAATTAAAGTACTCCTTCTAAACCAGTGCACCTGAATGAAGGATCAGCTATGTCATATGCGAGTATTCCATCTGACATCTTCGGCCGAGTTCTTACCTCCTAAGCCCGACCAAGGGTTGTTCCCCGCAGGGACTATCTCTCCTAAGCAAGGCAGAATTGCTATCGTGAACAATTGATACTTTACATCTCCCACTGTGGCCGAGTATCCAGTCGTGTTCATCTACTAGTATGTATGTCGTGTCAGTTTTGTCAGCATATACATACATACATCATGCATTATTGATTCATTCATATTCATATTGCATCACCAGCACTCTAGTCGGTCTTATCTCCTAGTGATAACGGTCCTCTCAATCGAGTTGTCAGCTCTTTCCTCGTCAGGAGGGGAACTATCTAAACGATCTCTCCTCCAGTTTATTTCTGGATTAGAGACAGTCCTTGACCACTTTGATAACTTGAACCTTTGAAAGGCTAGAGAACCTTCATCCAACGTCACTCTTCGCCATTGAAGATGATGCCTTCGCTTTCCCGGATTAAGGAAAATCCCCAGAGAAAGCCTCTTAATCTGAGATTCGGTAATGCAACCGTTTTTCTCTAAAAAATCCGCTGACAAAAAGGTCATCAGCACCTCAAAATGGGATCACATCGTATGGCATTTCTCCGAGAAGATCCCGAGGAAAGTATGATGAAATAACCCAAGCAGAAATAGTCTCTCAAGGGACTCATTTTCCCCAGTAGAATCAACAAATGGCATCTCCAACTGAGAAGTTTGTACACCTCTACAGCTCAGACAACTGGGTTCCCAAGCAACTCTGATATCAGATCTTTTTCCATCAAATGGCATCTCCCCAGGAAAATTCGGCGAGAAGTTTGAGGAAAGCCGCTACGAACAGCGTCCCTTGTCAAGAAGTTTATTGACAAAAGAAACTGAGACCAGTTCCTTGGTAGGAAACCAGGATCGAGGGGAAGTTTATTTCAGAAACTGAGACCAGTTCCTTAGTAGGAAACCAGGATCGAGGGGAAGTTTATTTCAGAAACTGAGACCAGTTCCTTGGTAGGAAACCAGGATCGAGGGGAAGTTTATTTCAGAAAATGAGACCAGTTCCTGGGTAGAAAACCAGGATCGAGGGGAAGTTTATTTCAGAAACTGAGACCAGTTCCTTGGTAGGAAACCAGGATCGAGAGGAAGTTTGCCTTTTCTAAGTATCATTTCTTAGCAAAGGAAGATGAATGTGTAAGCCACCATTAATAACCGCCATCAAAATTTTGGGTATTCCGATATTTAATCCTCTTGCACCCCGAATGCCCGAATACCTTCGTCATTCACACCTTCGGGTCCAAGAAGATTAAATAGGGGCATCTGTCAAACCCCAAATTTTGACCACTAATATTCCCCTTCATTGTGCAAATCATCATCACAATATGGGTGTATCATTATGCCTCATTAGTCTCCCCAAAGATGGGTGAGCATCCACTACAATCAAAATTAGGGTTTCAAGCTCTCTCAGAGTTCTTGGACAAAGGATCATTCAAGGAATGAAATGATGTTCAACTTGTCTAGCCTCTTAAACATCCCCAATGGATCAAGAGGACTCCCACATCAAGGATCATGCACAAGGCTGCAACATTCCAAGTGGATTAAGCCTCAAGATCGCCAGTGTCACCAAATTAGGGTTTTGGTCGACCAGGGCCTCCAGATGGAAAACTTCCTCTAGGCATGAGCCAATGCTTCAAAGCATAACCTAAGATGCTCCAAGGGACATCATGAACCCAATCATCACGTCAATTTAACCTCAGGGGATGCATTCACAAAAAATCAGGAATTAGGGTTTCTTAACCTAATTCACCCCTAAGTTGACTTTTGGGACAAAACATGAGCCAAGACCTCAAGAGAGGATTTGGGGGTCTCAAATACACCACATTGATCCATTTGCAACAATGGATTGATCCAAGAAGCTTGAGCAACAAGTTTCAATTTCATCAGAACCACAATTAGGGTTTCACGCGAAAAGTCAAATGTGCCTTTGACTTTTGACCCAGGCATGCTCCCAAACCTTGGGACATGATTCAATACACCCTATAATACCTATGAAATAAATCCATCAAGTTTGATTTAGGTCAAGGACTTAATTTCATAGAGGATCGCGCAGTTTGAAGTTCATCTGACAAAAAGTCAACTGTGCACAAAAGTCAACTTTGACTTTTTGAGATTTTTCACAATTATGGTTCTTTGACCCTAAAATGATGTTAATGTGTGATTGGGATCATCATTCATCAAGGAAAATCAAGAAAAGTGGGATAACTTGTAAAAGGGGTAACCATAAAAACTTAGAAATTTTTCTAAGTTATGGAACAAAGTGGCTATGGTACCAACTTTGGAGGATCATATCTCCTAAACCACAAGGCCATTTTTCCCCATTCAAAGATGGATTTATAGCTCACATGGCTCTCTACAAAAGCTTCAACTACACCTCACTCCAATTCATCATGGATTTTGAGTTATGATTGGGTCAAAATGGCTGAAAACATGAAATGTCATTTTTTCCAACACTTAGTGAAATTTTCGCTAAGTCAGAATTTGCCTTCACTTTTTTCCAAATGTAGGGGCATTTTTCACTTGGATCCAAAAGGTATCAAAACAAACTATGATCACACGTATGTTGTATCATATGAGAGCTTTCCAAAATGGCCAAGAACTTCACCAAACTCAATGTGAGCAAGAAGTTATGACAATGGCAATATGCCTTGCTGTAACTGTCATAACAAGGCAGATTTGGAAGTTTTGCTCGATTTGTTCAAAATTTACAAAGGGAAAGCAAGTCTATCCATCTGAACACCTCAAGGGGAGACCAAGGAGGGATAAACACTGATCCATAAGCCTCCCAACTCTTTGGAACCAAAAGTAGCATGCTAAACCTAGAAATGCCTAAAGAGGGGACAAGACTCCAATTTTGTTTTGGAGCATTCAATGGATGCACCAAGGTGGCATGGACTGAACCATTTCCAACTGAATTCAGTCAAGACATATCCAAGACCAAGGGAACCAGCAGCTTGTGCCCTAACCTCTAATCAATGGCTAGAGGAGACTTGAGATTCCAAAGTGCAACCATTGGCCAAACCTCTGCTGCAGTTGCCATTCACTATTACAGCCAAAACAAACTTACTCTACTATAAATAGAGCTCATTTGTGCTCAGTTTGAGTACACCAAAACACTATAACACTTGCTTTCCTCAAAATCTCTTTCTCTTGGCAAAAAAATGCCTTCTTTAGCAAGGTAACTCTGAGTTTTTGAGTTAGAGAGCAATTCCACCACAGCTCATGATCCAAACACATCCAATATGTCATATCTAAGCTGTCCGAACCTTCACAAGTGACCTGTAACACCAAAATCTCAAAGTCACCTCTCCAAACCTCAAAATTGGACTTTTGTGCATTTTTCAAGCCATGTCTTGATTCATTCACTTTCCAAACCATATAAGACCTCAAACACACTCCAAATATCATCCTTGAACTGTCCCAAATGGTTCCACACATCTGGAACCCCATTTGAGAGAGTTGCTATTTTGGCCACTTTTGCCCATTTTGCAAGAAAGAGCTCAAACTTGTTCTTGAGGTTTCCAGCTGATTCCAACCATCATAAAAGCTTCTAAGAGATCATTTGAGGGTGTCTAAAGCATCAAATCATTTCTGGAACAAAGCCCTTGGCAGATTGCACAAAAGCTCCAAAAAGGGGTAACCATCACAACTTGAATTCTTTGAATCATGCTTTCCTTTGATGTCTGCTGATCATGCATCTCTTATACATGTTATATGTGTTGTGTTTGCACCAATTTATCATATAATTCATACCTGTACCAAGAGATAGCACAGAAAATGCAAATCATGGCCTATTTCAAAACCACTATCGAGTTTTTCAATAGGAGCGTGATTTGAAAAAAACACCACCACCATTGGATTCCTTGTGAAATTCTAGGCAGGATAGACCTAAATTTTGTCCTAATCCATGGAGAAATGAGAAAGTTATGGCCTTCGTATTTCTAACCAAAATCTGGCCTTGCCTTGCCTGGGGCCAGGCCCAAAACAAGGCAAGCCTTGTATATTTGTGGTTGTGTTTCAATCAACGGATGTATCACCACCCCAATGGTAAGGCGCGCGCTCTGTACACAAGAGGTCTGGGGTTCGAATACCCCTCGCCCCAGATCCTCTTTTTTAGCACTTTTTTCATATTTTTCATATTTTACTATTTTTCATATTATTTTTAATGATTTGAAAAATTAATAACTCCCTCAATTTTAATTATTTTTTATTGGTTCTTTTTGCAAAAAATCACAAAAATGTTGAAATATTTTATCCCACAAAAAAAATCAAAAATTTAGTTATTTATTTAATATAATTAGTAGTTTTATGAATAAATTCATTTTTAATTGTTTTAAAACATTTAAAAGTGAATATTTACCTTGAAAATCAAAACCAAATGAGTTTTAATTCATCTTGTGATTAAAACATCATTTTTCAAACCTTAACCAAAAATCACAAGTGGTTTATTCAAACTTATTTGGTATTTTTTTATCATTTTATTGATTTTCTTTAATTATATACTTTTAAAGGGAAACAAATTTAGGGTTTCTTTGATTTTCACCCTCACAAACCTTTTTCAAACACTTTGGGCCTCTAATAGAGTGTAAGACCCATCCCTTGTAAATAAAACCTTTGTGGGCCTCAATGCATTGTATAAGACCCAGTACGTTAAAGAAATCTCGGCGCAATCGTCATTTTTCAAACAAAATCATCTGGGCCTCTCCTTGAGTTGTAAGCCCCATATTTTCTTTTAAAATCACCTTTGGGCCTCTAATAGAGTGTAAGACCCAAACCCTTTTTTTTAACCAAAACTTTTGGGCCTCAATGCATTGTATAAGACCCATTACGTTAAAGAAACCTCAGCCTGATCGCTAGTTCAAAAATCAAATCATCTGGGCTTACCCTCGTGTTATAAGCCCAATTCATTTTCTTTAAAACACCTATGGGCCTCTTGAGAGAGTGTAAGACCCATCCCTTGGTACAGAAAACCTTTTTGGGCTTCAGTCACTTGTATAAGTCCCTGTACAATTTCAAAACAACAGTGCAATCACTGATAAAACCTTAGGCCTCTCCTTGAGCTGTAAGCCCCAACCATCTATTTTCAAAGCACTTTCTCCTTTGATTTAGAATATAATATTGTTGTCAAAGCTTTCTTTGTTGAACAACTAACAAAACAGCATGGAAGCTCTACAACCGAGTAAGTGTTTACTCGCTTTCTTTATCCGCTTTCATATATATAACTGTATTATGGGGCTGCTCACTGTAAGTCTTCTTTCACAACCTTTTATATACTTGTCAAATATTAATTGTGTAATACTAGTATAGTTATTTAGAGTTTTCCCAGGCAACTACGTCTAGCACTAGGTAAAGCCCTGTTGGTCACTCTTAAATACGAACAAAACTAGATCCCCATAGGATTTCCAGATACAGTCTTCCCTCCGCTTGGGGTTAAACAATATGGAGACGTGAAAGGCAGCATTCTCGGTGAACCCTTTCTCAGACTGTCACCCCTAGAAATTGTCAAAGAAATTCTACTCCCCAGAGGTGATTTATTCTCGGTGAATGGCATCTCTTGAGTTTCTTCAAACCGCAGACTTTCATGAAATGATCTATTCTCGGTGAATTGCATTTCTTGAACTTCTCTCGGTTTGGGACCCACATGCTTCCTAAAAGCATCCCCGCCTCCTCTTGGGCGTTGTACAAGGACCCTTCGGCTTCCTGAAATTTCTCATGCCTTCTCTTGGGCTTAGTACAAGGACCCAGAGACCTTTACAGGTATAGGAATAGAACCTAGTCTTCAATTTGCTAGAGTTTTCTTTCTGAGTCAAGTGTCAGACCAGTTAATGGGTTGACCTTCATCCCTTAACATACCAACCTTCTCTTGGGCATCATACAAAGATCATTCACTATCTGAGAATCGATTTCTCACAACACCAGTAAACTTGGACAGTCTCAATACCCTTTGGATTTCCCATTTCCTCAAAGAACAGGAAACACTACGCCAAAATTGGCTTTTCGCATCGCCACAAAGACAGCACTTTTTGCAAAAAGCGCTGCTATAAGTCTTTAAAAAATTTCGCTAAAAAAAAGCGCTGCAAAAGACATCCTTTAGAAAGCGCTTTTTAAAAGCACTGCTAAATGCCCTAAATTGAAGCCACCTTAGAAAGTGATTTTTGAAAAGCGCTGCTATAGGTATTACCTTAGAAAGAGCTTTAAAAAAGCGCTGCTATAGGTTAACCTTAGAAAGCGCTTTCAGAAAGCGCTGCTATAGGTCTTAAATTCTCCCCACTTAAGAAAGCGCTTTCTAAGGAAAGCGCTCTCTAAGGAAAGCGCTCTTAGAGGTAGCACTTAAGAAAGCGCTTTTTGAAAAGCGCTCTCTAAGGTCAATTATAAATTAAAATATAAAATGATTTTTCTAATCATTTTCAGAAATTTCTTTTCATTTTCTTCTCTCGACCGTTTCTTTATGAAATCCTTGCTTTCGTTCATTCTTGCTTTCGTTCTGAAACTCTTCCCATTTCCATTGTCGTCGTTCTGAAAACCTTGCCATTTCCATTGCCGTCGTTCTGAAACCCTTGCCATTTCCATTGCCTTCGCCCATTGCCATCGTGAAGAAGAAGACGAAAACGAAGAAGAGGTACGTTGTTGTTGTTGTTCTTGCTTCTTACATTGTTCTTGTTTCTTACATTGTTCTTGTTTCTTACATTCTTGTCGTCATTCTGTTGTTGTTGTTGTTATTGTTGTTGTTGTTGTTGTTGTCGTCGTTCTGTTATAGTTAGGTCGTTCTTGCTGTTGTTGTCGTTCTTGCTGTTCTTGTTGCTTCTGTCAATTTGTTTCGTGTTTGATTACTCGAACCAATTTTGAGGGTGTATTTGTTTACGTGACTGAGATTCAAATTCAAGCACCTTGTTTTTTTTTGTTTTTACAATTGGTTCATATGCTGTTTGAACTTATAAATTTGTTGCTTGTGAAAATAAAGATTCCTACTGCTGCATTCGGTTGCGTATTAACCTTGAATCGAGGTATTACTTTAGCATCATTCAGTCATGGTTATGTATGTCAATTTTGGATTGATATTTTAGTTTTGTATGGAAATCTGTACTGCTACATTGAGTGTAGACCGATATATTAATGCTGCTGTTTCAATTGCAGCTTCATTGCATTGCCATTATTTATCTCTTACTGGCACTTACCATTTTTTTATATATACTATTTGGTTTTGAAAATTGGAAAGCTTAAAAGTGAAGGGTTGATTTAGTTTTTTATATAGGATTAAATTATTCATAAAGAACGTTTGGTAGGTGCATGTTTACTTGTTTAGGTATTGCTTAGATTTGAATCTTGTTAGGTTTAGGACAAATTGCTCTAATGCTTGGTTACTTGTTTAAGTATGCTTGCTCTTGAGTATTTGGTCAAGTACTTGGGATATGTAGGTGTTTACATCTAATTGTTGCTTGTTTGTGATTACATGTTGCCACTTATCAAGTTATGATTCATAATTGGTCAATTAATGATATTTCATTTTATGATACATGTACAGGGGGATCTTGGTAATTCTAACCTATCTAGACACTGTGTGGGTCTAGAAGTTGTTTACATCTCTACAGGTAATTAGTTGTTCTCTCTCGCCATTGTAATTAGTAGTGCTTTGAATGAACTGATATGATGGGGTTACTAACTTATTGAATTTGCTATATATAAGGGTTACTTGTGATCAAAGTGTGAAAGTCGAATCGTTTCCCTACAGGTAAATATTTTTTATTTTTGTTTTTGTTTAGTTTAATTAGTATAACTTTGGATAAGAAATGGATGTCTTCAAGTCAATTGTCGAAAGAGTACGATAATAGGGTATCGGAATTCGTTAAGTTGGCTGTTGCGCACGCCAAAGACCCCAGTCGAATGATATGTCCTTGCTTGGGTTGCTGTTTTGGGAGTCGGGTTGACGCGGTTCAGTTGGCATCGCATTTAATGAGGCGTGGAATTGATAGAAGTTATACATGTTGGAATTTGCATGGTGAGAAGATTAACGGGAATGTTGAACTGGGGGATAATACGACCTATGCTTCAAACGACAATGGCACAGATACATACAATTCTGATTGAGTCGAAGAGATTGCAGAAGCACTTGAAGAAGATCTTAAGGATTGTCCCAAAATGTTTGAGAGGTTGGTAAGCGATGCAGAGAAACCGTTGTATAATGGTTGCACTAAATTCACAAGATTGTCTGCGGTATTAAAGTTGTACAACTTAAAGGCGGGCAATGGATGGTCGGATAAAATTTTCATAGAGTTATTGGCCCTTATGAAAGATATGCTTCCAGAGGATAATGTTCTTCCCAATCGAACATATGAGGCCAAAAAGATGTTGTGCTCTATTGGCATGAGCTATGATAAGATACATGTCTGTCCAAACGATTGCGTTTTGTTTCGAAATGAGTATGCATCGTTAAATGAGTGTCCTAAATGCGGTGTCTCTCGATATAAGAAAAAGTTGTCTTCAGCAAAAGTCTTATGGTATTTTCCTATAATTCTGAGATTTAGACGCATGTTTCGTAGTGAGACCGATTCAAGACACTTGACTTGGCATGCAGTTGAAAGAATTATTGATGGAAAGTTTTGACATCTGGCAGATTCACCACAATGGATGAAAATTGATGATGATTATCCTGAATTTGGAAAAGAAGCAAGAAACCTTCGCTTAGCATTATCTACTGATGGAATGAACCCACACGGTCTTCAAAGTATCTCACATAGCACTTGACTTGTGATCATAATGATTTATAACCTACCTCCATGGCTATGTATGAAGCGTAAGTACATGATGTTATCTATGTTAATTTCTGGGCCTAGACAACCAGGGAATGACATAGACGTATACTTGACACCCTTAATCGAAGATTTAAAGTTTTTGTGGGAGAACGGTGTGGAGGTTTATGATGGGTATAGGAAAGAAAGTTTCAACTTGAGGGCGATGTTGTTTGACACAATTAATGATTTTCCAGCATACGGAAATCTATCAGGGTACAGCATAAAAGGTCAATGTGCGTGTCCTATTTGTGAAGATAAAACAGATTGGACGCGATTGGAGTTTGGTCAGAAGAATGTCTTTCTCGGTCATCGTAGATTCTTAAATTCTAATCATCACTATCGTGGGTGGAGAAAAGCATTCAATGGAGAGCCAGAACAAGGTAGAGCTCCAACTATATTGACAGGTGATCAAATTTTTGAAAAGGTGAAAGATGTGAGTACTCAGTTTGGAAAGCCTTTTGCACATACACTTGTCAAGAGTGGGTGGAAGAAGAGGTCAATTTTTTTTGAACTGCTATATTGGAAGTCGCTGTATGCAAGACATTTTCTCGATGTTATGCATATTGAAAAAAATGTATTTGACAGTGTTATTGGTACGTTACTCAATATACAAGGAAAGTCTAAGGATGGCCTTAAAGCAAGAAAGGACTTGATAGGGATGGGGATAAGAACTGAATTAGGACCATTGACGAAAGGAAAATGAACATATCTACCACCTGCTGCGTATACTCTATCTAGAAAGGAGAAAAAAGTATTGTGTAATTTTCTAAGTGAAGTTAAAGTTCCAAAAGGATACTCTTCAGATATTAGAAGACTTGTGTCTATGAAAGACCTCAAGTTAAAGAGTTTAAAGACGCATGAATGCCATGTTATAATGGAACATTTTCTACCAATAGGTATTCGTTCTATTCTGCCAGAAAAAGTAAGAAGCGCAATAACTAAATTGTGTTTTTTCTTCAAGTCAATTTGCAGTAAGGTGATCAATCCTGCGATCTTACCAACATTGCAAAAAGAAATAGTTATTACTTTGTGTGATCTTGAAATGTATTTTCCTCCCTCGTTTTTTGACATAATGGTTCATCTAGTTGTTCATCTGGTGAAAGAGACACAATTGTGTGGACCGGCTTATATGAGATGGATGTACCCTGCTGAACGTTATATGAAAATATTAAAAGGGTATGTGAAAAACCGAAGTCGACCAGAGGGTTGTATTGCCAAACGATACATTTTTGAAGAAGCGATTGAGTTTTGTACTGAATATCTGTCCAATGTACAATCAATTGGACTCCCCAAATATCATATTGTCGAAGAAAAAAAAGAAGGAATAAAGTTAATTGGAAATGAAGTTGTGACAATATCAAGGGTCGAATGGGATCAAGTGCATTTGTATGTTCTGCACAATGAGAATGAGGTTGAGCCGTATGTTGAAATGCATAAGGATGTTCTCCGAGGTTTAAATCTGAATAGAAATGAGAATTGGATAGTACAAGAGCACAATCGAAGTTTCATACCTTGGTTTAAGGATCATATTTATTCAAAGTATTATTCAGATCCTGCTTCAATAACAGAAAAGTTGAGATGTTTAGCATATGGTCCAAGTTTGGTTGTGTTTTCTTATAGCGCATACGCAATTAATGGATACACATTTTATACCAAAGAACAAGATGATAAAAGTACTATGCAAAATAGTGGTGTCACCGTGGTAGCTGAAGCAATGCACATTTCAAGTGTGAAAGACTTAAACCCCAAATTTGCAAATCGGCCATATTTTGGGGTTATCGAGCGCATTTGGGTGTTTGATTATGAGAAGTTTCAGATTCCTATATTTTGTTGCAAGTGGGTTGAAAATAATAATGGCGTACGAATGGATAAGTCAGGATTTTTGCAAGTGGATCTTAATAGGGTGGGGTACAAAGATGATCCTTTTATTCTAGCCTCTCAAGATAAAGAAGTGTTCTATGTCACTGATCCAACAAGTACAAAATGGTCTATAGTGCTTTTATCTAACAAAGTAATTGATGAAAACATTGGAGATCAAGGTGATATTGATGTTGATATTGAATCATTTACTAGAAATGATCAAGATGAAAATATTATAGCGAATGAATCATATACTAGAAATGATCATAATGAGGGTATTTGGATCAATCCAACCGTCCGTGTTGTTAAGAGACGGGTAGAACATATTCCAACCAAGAAAAGAAAGAGGCGTTAGTGAAAAAGGTACTAGTTATAAAAGTATAGCTTATATCATTCAATAATATTAATTAGTTGCCATGTTATATATATGGCTTATATCATTTAATGGATTATGGATTATGGATTTTTATATTTGTCATTTAATTTTTGTTTTTTTCTTTCTTACAGGTCAAATGGCTAGTAACCAGGAAGACACACACGAGACACATGATACAAATGAAGCTCAGAATGAAGCTTCGAATGTAGAAAGTGAAATAAAATGAGGAATAACTATTATGAAGTCAATCATCCATGCTAGAGATAAAGGGATCAAATTTGATGTACATTGGAGTGATGAGAACCAACTAATTGAGCCTAGCGGTTCAATGTTGTCTTCATACATTGGTTCACTTGTCCGTCAGCACATTCCAATTAACAGTGATAATTGAAGGAATCCATTGTTGCAAGCTGGTAAAGATAAGATATGGACTGAGATACAGGCACTTACCAAATATGATTGATGTTATTAGATTTTTGTTGACGATTAAGTCTTTAATTTACTTATACTAACACACTTTATGTTTATATGTGTATGTTTTTTTGTAGAGGTCCTTTAATATTGATGAAAGCCGGAAAAAGTATTGTCTTCAATTGGCCGGAAAGAGACACAGAGGGTTTTGAGCCTTATTATCAAACAAATATCTTAAGGATGAGGAAAAAAATTTTGTAGAAGCAGAACTTCCACAGTTGTATGCGGACTTGATTACACGGATGAATGGGGCACTTTTGTAGCCAAACGGAAAACCGAAAAATTCAATGTAATGTTATCTTGTCATGTCTATTAATTGTATTATATACTTGTGCATTAGTTTGTTCTGATATGACTTAAACTTGTTTATCCAGGATTTGAGTGCCATTAATCGCCAAAGAGCATCAAAACCCGCGTATCCGTACAGAAAAGGGCGTTTGGGATATGCACGGTTACAACAAAAATTGGTAAGTATATATTAATGCTATGATTTTATTAATTGTATTATTGTGTTATAATTGATGAACTTATTATTTAACTAAATGTGTAGTTAGAAGAGACGAAAAGTGAAGAATCATCACTTCCGGACCATGTTTTGTGGAAGGAAGCTCGTGTGGGTAGGGATGGAGTTATTAGGGAAGATGTTCAGCATGTTCATGACGAACGTGTAAGTATAACATTATGTCTTTAAGTTAATCGAAATTTTATTAAAATATAATTAATTTTTAATCCCCACTAATAATTTTCAACATGTCAATGAATTTCAGGAGACTCTATCTAAATCCTTAACCACAGATACGGAGGATTGCAGGAGCATTCTTAGTCGAGTACTAAATGTTCCTGAGTATTCCGGTCGGGTGAGAGGTAAAGGATTTGGTGTTGTTAGTTCTTGGATTGGCTGGAATTTTGGTAAAACAATGTATGTTCAATATTGATGTCAAAGTGCTGATGTTGCAACATTGAGTCTTAACACTGGGCTGTGTTAAGTAGTTAATTTGCTGAAGTTGGATGTCTGATGTCACATGGCGATGTTGTGACATTAGATCTGCAGAATTAATAACATCAGGTTGTGATGTTGTTAGGGTTGCGTGTTAGCCGGAATTGTGGAGAGCAAGCTGTCTCATTGGATGCGAATATCTTGGGATAAATATTTTCTGCTGCAAAGGAGATCTGGTGCAGATTTGTAGGAGATTTAAAAGGTTGAAGATTTAAAAAGATTTTAGGAGAAAATCTGTTTTAAATATTCAGTTTTAAATAACAAATCTGGCAAGATTTGGTAGCAGGTCTAAGACCAATTCAAGGAGCTATATAAAGCGCACAAGTACTAGAGAAAAGCAACGAAGAAAGTGAGCCAAAGACTGAGAGTCGTTTTGTGTCTTCGTGCTTGTTTTTGTAAGCCATTCGAGAGTGAATTGGTATTGTGATTTTGAGTTGTTCTTGATCAAAGCCGTGAAGCAGAATCAAGTAGTGGTATTCAAAGTGTGTGATCTTTGAAGTGTTTTAGGGATTGAGTAGTGTTCTCATATCTAAGTGGTTTCTTAGGTAGAAAGTCACTAGTAGGGATTAAGTTTAGGAGATTGTAAACTGGGTTGTTGAGTCTGTAAATTAATTCTACAAGTAGTGAATTTCATCCCTGGCTTGGTAGCCCCCAGTGTAATACCCCAAATTTTGACCACTTAGATTTCCCATCATTGGGCAAATCATCAGTCTCCCCAAAGATGGGTGAGCATCCACTACAATCAAAATTAGGGTTTCAAGCCCTCTCTGAGCTTTAGACAAAGGCTCAATCAAGAAATGACTTGATTTTCAACTTGTCTAATCTCTCAGACATCCTCAAAGGATCAAAAGGACTCCCACTTCAAGGATTAAGCACAAGGTTGCTCCCTTCTAGGTGGATCAAGCCTCAAGATCGCCAGTGTCACCAAATTAGGATTTTGATCACCCAGGGCCTCCAGATGAAAATTTTCATCTGGGCACAAGCCATTGATCCAAAACATAACCTAATATACTTCATGGAACCTCATGAACCCATGCATCAAGTCAATTTTGCCTCAAGGGATGCATTCATCAAAAATCAGGAATTAGGGTTTCTTGACCTAATTCACCCCTAAGTTGACTTTTGGGACAAATCATGAGCCAAGACCTCAAGAGATGATTTGAGGGTCTCTAATATACCATATTGATCCATTTGGGACAATGGATTGATCCAAGAAGCTTGAGCAACAAGTCTCAATTCCATCTGCACCACAATTAGGGTTTTAAGGGAAAAGTCAACTGTAACTTTGTCTTTTGACCAAGACATGCTCCCAAACCCTAATACATGATTGAATATACCCTATGACACCCATGGAACATGTCCATCAAGTTTGATTTAGGTCAAGGACATGATTTCCTGAAGAATTGCACAGTTTGGAATTCATCTGATAAAAAGTCAACTGTGCACAAAAGTCAACTTTGACTTTTTGAGATTTTTCACCAAAATGGATTTTTAACCCTAAAATGATGTTAATGTATGATTTGAATCATCATTCATCAAGAAAAATCAAGCAAAGTGAGATAACTTGTAAAACGGGGTAACCATAAAACTTAGAAATTTTTCTAAGTTAAAAATAAAGTGGCAAGGGTACAAACTTTGAAGGATCATAACTCCTAAACCACAAGGCCATTTTTTCTCATCCAAAGATGGATTTGTAGCCCTCATTATCACCTACAAAAACTTCAACTACAAGTTATTCCAATTCATTAAGGATTTTGAGTTATGGAGTGATCAAAGTGGCTGAAAAGTGAAAATGTCACTTTTTCCAACACTTAGTGAAATTTTCACTAAGTCAGATTCTGCCTCACTTTTTGCCAAATGTAGGGGGATTTTTCACTTGGAATCAAAAGAGATCAAAACCAAACTTGTTCAAACAGTTGTTGTATCATGTAAGAGCTTTCCAAAATGGCCAAGAACATTGCCAAATTCAACTTACACCATGAGATATGACATTGGCAAGTTGCCTTGCTAAAATCTGTCAAGGCAAGGCAGAATTTGCAATTTTGGTCGATTTGCCAAAATCAGCCAAATTCAATTGCTCCTATCCACTTGGACACCTCAGAGGATTGAATCTAAAGGGGACAATCACTGAGCCAAGCCTCCAAAGTCCATGGAACAAGAAATAGCATGTTGAACCTAGAATGGCCAAAATAGGGACAAGACTTCAAATTTGGAATGAGGCATTCAATGGAACCATCAAGGTGGCATGGACTGAGCCATTCTCATCTGAAATCAGTCAAGACTTATCCAAGACCAAGGGAACCAAAGCTCTGTGCCCTAACCTCTAGTAAATGGCTAGAGGAGACTTGGATTTTCATTTGCCAACATTGGCCAAACCTACTTACCAGCTGCCATGCACTATTCCTTGCAAAAAAAACTTGCTCTACTATAAATAGAGCTCAATTGTGGTCAGTTTGAGTACACCAAAGACATCTAACAGATGCTTTCCTCAAAATCTCTTCTTTCACTCCAATTTTGCCTTCTAAGGCAAGTCACTATCGGGTTTTGAGTTTGAGAGCAATTCCAATCAAACCAATCACTCACACACCTCACATACATCACATATGAGCTGATCAAACACTTAGATTACTTTTGAAACATCAATTTCACAAAATCACCAGCTGGTTGCTCAAGGTTTTAACCAAAGTGCAGCTGAGGTACCACAAAATGATCCAGCCAATTTCAATCAAGTCCAACCATCCAAACATAATCCATAGGGTGTAGGGAAGCTGTTCAGATCATCACAACTCATCTGTAACACCTCCAGATCAAAAATCACTTTGAACTTGCTGTCACGGCCTAGAGGTAAGCACATGCTTGGTCATCTCTCAATCTATGCATATTTCCTCGCACAATAATTTGGCCATATGTTCATAATCATGCATGGAATGTTTTCCCTCAATTAATTGCATTGTTTGAATCGTGTATAAAAAATCCTAGCCTTCATGCAGAAATTAGGGTTCTTGAGGTCGCTTCGTGATTTCTTGTTGTATGTTTAATTTAAATGAAATTAAAGTGCATAGACATGATCGTGAGGTTGAGACGAGCATAATGATATGTGGATTGCATGATATGATTACGTATTCATGGAGATTGGATAGAAAATGCAAATCTGAGAAACCAAGAACACGCGCGTGTTCTTCAGCTTGTTCTTGGCGCCATTTTTAGAAATTCAAATATTTGAATTTTGTGATTTTGTTTAATTGATTCAAAAATTAATTTCTCTCTGAGTTTTAATGATTTTGAGTTGATTCTTTTTTTAATAATTCACAAAAATGTTAAAATATTTTATTTTATCAAAAAAACCCAAAAATATTATTTATTTCATATAATTGATATTTTTGTAAAGAATTAATATTTTGATTGTTTTTGGCATTTTAAATATTTTTTCTACATTGATTTTGCAACTTTTAATGCTTTCTAATTATTTTGTAGGTCAATACTTAATTTTTGAAGCATTAATCCAAGATCACAATTTGTTTTCCATGTGTTAAACAATTTTTGATCATTTTAATTGAATTTTTATTCAATTAAATACATTTTGAAAACAAATTAGGGTTTTGGATTAATTCAACCCTCATAAATCATTTTCAAAAACATTATGGGCCTCTTGAGAGAGTGTAAGACCCATCCCCCCTTGTACAAAAACTTTTTGGGTCTCATTCATTGTATAAGTCCCTCCGTACAAGTAAACGGCGCGATCGTCGCCTTTTCAAAATAACCCTTGGGCCTCTCCTTGAGCTATAAGACCCGTTCAAAACACTTTGGGCCTCTATTAGAGTGTAAGACCCAATCCCCTTTTAACCAAAATCATTTGGGCCTCACTTATTGTATAAGTCCCTCCGCGTTAAAAGAAAACCTCGGCGCGATCGCCATTTTTAAACGAAAAATCATTTGGGCCTACCCTCGTGTTATAAGCCCCACTCTTTTTCCTTTAAACCTTTTTGGGCCTCTTGAGAGAGTGTAAGACCCATCCCTTTGTACAGAAAACCATTTTGGGCCCCAGTCACTTGTATAAGTCCCTCTGTACAAAGTCAAACAGTGCGCTCACTGATAAAACCCTGGGCCTCTCCTTGAGCTGTAAGCCCCAAATCTTTCTTTTTCAAAGCACTTTCTCCTTTGATTTTGAATATACTGTTGTTTTCAATCTTTCTTTGTTGAACAACTAACCAAACAACATGGAAGCACTCCAACCGAGTAAGTGGTTATCGCTTTCGTTTACTGCTTTCGTATTATAAACTATATTGTGGGGCTGCTCACTGTAAGTCTCCTTTCATAAACTCATATCTACTGTGTAATAATAGTATAGATATTTCGAGTTTCCCCGGCAACTACGTCTAGAACTAGGTGAAGCCGTTTCGTTTATTCGTAGAAATAGACGTCTAGATCCCCAATAGGAGCACCAGATACAGTCTTCTCTTCGGCTGTCCTCCTTAGGAATCGTCAAGAAGCTCTACTCCCCAAGATGAATGTATTCTCCGTGAATGGCATCTTTGAGTTTCTTCCAAATTCTCGAACTTTCCTGACTTGATCTATTCCTTGTCGATAGCTTACCTTGAATGTCTCGGGGTTTGGGTACCCACTACGGTCATAATCTTGGACCTTAACTAAGGAACCCTCTTTAAAAGTTAAAAGTCGCTGGATAGTAAACCTCGCACATTTACCAGTGGTTTTTATCTTTAAAAGAGTTATCTCTCCTAATGGAAAGGAGATGATAGACCCACGGGCTTCTTAAAAGCATCGGCCTCCTCTTGGGCATTGTTCAAGGACCCACGGGCTTCTTAAAAGCATCGGCCTCCTCTTGGGCATTGTTCAAGGACCCACAGGCTTCCTAAAAGCAACCCCGCCTCCTCTTAGGCATTATTCAAGGACGCTACAGCTTCTTAGAAGTATTCACAGCCTCCTCTTAGGCTTCGTATAATGATCTCTTCCTCCGGGAATGATAGCCTCCTCTTGGGCTTCGTACAAGGACCCGTCGGCTTCTTAAAAGTTTCCAGCCTCCTCTTGGGCTTCGTACAAATTGTCCCGACGACCTCCTAGAGGTATAGGAACAGAACTTAGTCATCTGCATAGAACAGTCCTTTCATAGAGTCTACTACTATTTCTCAAAGCATAGTACAAAAGATAAAACTCTAGACACGGACAGTCTAACTTCCTTGAGTCTCAAAGACATTCTCAAGTACTCTTCAAAAATAGGAAGGAAACCCGCAGACTCGGACAGTCTCAATACCCTTTGGATTTCCCGTTTCCTCAAAGAGAAGAAGATATCCCTGATCCTCAAATCAAATCCCTGAGTACAGTGTTGCTCATATAAGAACTGATTTTCTCTTTTAAAATCAGTATATTGGATCTGTCACTCAACTGAAACAGTTACAATAGCCTCCATCTCGGGCTTTGTACGAGATACCAAAATTCTCCGCAGGGGAGTCAAACAACTTTTAGCCTCTCTCTCGGGCTTTATACGAGACACATAAGAGACTCCCTCGTTGAGTCAATTACCCCTTTCGCCTCCATCTCGGGCTTCGTACGAGATACAAAGACTCTCTTGGTGAGTCAAACATTTTTAGCCTCCATCTCGGGGTTTGTACGGGACACAAAATAGCCTCCTCTTAGGCTTTGTATAATGATTTTCCTAGCGGAAATTAGCCTCCTCTTAGGCTTTGTATAAGAAAACCACTGGTTGATCCAATCAACCTTTTAGCATCAAAGTTGTGCCTCGTTCACAGTACACAAACATCAACAACTCCTTTCCCTTCATCTAATCGCTGTAAGCTGCAAGCCTCTGGATCATCTATATCCATGCCACTGTCCCTCTTTTAGCATGAGAAATTCCTAAGGAAAGATGGCATTGCGCTACACTGAGTTAAAGTCTTCTCCTTCAGGTTAAAACCCTTTCTTCAGAAATTATGGCATTGCTCGGATCCGCGTATCCCAGTTAAAGTAATTCTCCTTCTCCCCTCTTTAGAGATGACAAATTCTCTCTAAAGCCGAGGTCTTTCAGCTTCACGTCTTGGGCTTTGAACAAGACACAAATATACTTTTCAGCTTCACATCTTGGGCTTTGAACAAGATACAAACCACCTTTCGCTTCACGTCTTGGGCTTTGAACAAGACACCAAAACACCCATTTCCTCCCATAGAATAGTAGGAACTACGAACACTCTGATTTCCCTGTTTCAGTAAACGGGAATACGTAGGCATAAGATCGAAAGAAAAGATCTTAGCGAGCGCAATCAACAAAAAACCCAAATCCCGTATCTCCATCAATCAAAAGCAGTAATTCAAAAGCATCAGTCCTAACATCCTAATCCTTGTTCCCCACTAGAAAGTCCTAGAAAGAAAGAAAACTGTATTGGGGAAAATACAAATAACCAGTACAAGGCCCCCCCCCACATTGATAGCATTCGTAACCTAACAGACTGCTGTTTAAACTCAGTATGCAAGCAGGGTTAATTGGAGACATCTATTTCCCTTCCTTATTCAGGTCACAATAGGATAAAAAATGAATCGACCTGTAGTTTAAAGCTCAAACCGCAGAGAGCGACCAGCGCTTAAGAACCGCGTCCAAAATCTCTCGCTACAGAAAAAATGGCGCCCACCGTGGGGGCTCAAAAATTCTTTCTTAAACATGTAAGGTGAAAACCTTGGACAAACCTTTTTTCCCTTCACTTATGTGAATACCACAGATTGGGGCTTCCGCCGGGGAACCCATTTCTGTCAGGAACTTAGGAATCATAGCTTTATAAGTCTAGGATGATTAGGACAAATATATATACTGCTTTTCCTAATTGCTATACGTGTTTATTTTTTCTGCTACTGGGAATGCGTGTGATGCCGCATGTGGTGAGAATGAGTATACACTTAAGATAAGTGATGGCGACGGGGTCGACCATCAACCTCAGTGGAGGCTGACCAACGCAACCCATTCACTCTTCTAGCCAATGGGCCGGTTGTTAAGTCTCAGAAGCTGAGGAGCCAAACCCTTTCGTAGTGCAGAAACTATCAGAAATAGTTGTTACGCGATACTACCCTCATTTGAGGCTGGTGATCTATTCTCGGTGAATGGCACTTACTCTAAGATTGCTTTACAACTCGCTGGCGATCCGCTTGTTGTCTTGCTTTCCTGGGAGGAGCTGATGATAATGAGTACAGGTACAAAAAATCACCCTAGTATAAACCTTTGGGGATGGGTAGAGCCTTGACTTCATGACAACGACCCTTTGATCCCATGTTTTTTCTATGTTTTTGTGTGCTGCATTCATGCATCCATTTAATAAAACATTAAAACATTCAAAAAACTTCTCTTCTAGTCTCTCTGTTTTTCAAATTAAACTAAGACTGTGATTGCAAATATCAGAGAAAAAGATTGCATTAATGGATTTCGGTAGAAGGAGAACTCACCAGTATACCTTCAAGGTTCCAAAGCTAGAGGATTTGAGAAAGTTAGCAAGGATGATCGTTAACCCAGAGGCTTTCAAAGCCAAGCACGGTGGTTTACTACCACTGTTAAGAGTCCATGTGATTAAGGGGATCATGGACGCGCTCATTCAGTTCTACGATCCGGTTTATCATTGTTTCACATTCCCGGATTACCAGCTATCACCAACGCTGGAGGAGTATTCTCATCTGACTGATTTACATATCACTGATCGAGCTCCATTTTCTGGACTGGAAGAAATTCCAAAGAATCAGACTATTGCAATAGCAATTCATTTGGACGAGTCTGAGGTCAGGACTCACATGACCACTAAGGGTGGCATCCAAGGTTTGCCAGCCCAGTTCTTGACAAAGAAAGCCCTGTACTTCGCTAGTATAGGGAACATGACTGCTTTTGAAAGCATCTTTGTCTTGCTCACCTACGGGTTATTTTTGTTTCCTAACATCAATAACTTCGTCGATATCAACGCTATTAAGGTTTTTCTCATTGGAAACCCTGTGCCGACTTTGCTCGCAGATGTATATCATTCTGTACACTTGGGAAATTTGTACAGCGGAGGGGAGATCACATGCTATGTACCTTTGCTCTACAAATGGTTTATCTCTCACTTGCCCAAGTCTGCTGCTTTTTGGGATTGCAAGAGTGTCTTACGTTGGTCGCAGAAGATCATGTCTCTCACCAATTACGATATAGATTGGTGTAATAGGATTTATGAGGGAATCAGAATCATTGACCGTTGTGGAAACTTCCCCAGCGTACCCCTCATAGGAACTAAAGGAGGAATCAACTATCATCCGATATTGGTTCTTCGTCAATTTGGATACCCGATGAGACACATCCCACTGGGTGTTCATCTGGAAGGTCTTCTCTTCAAAGAAGGAGAAAATGACAGAGCACTAAAGATGGAAATAGTGCAAGCTTGGAAACATGTTCATAAGAAAGGACGAGAGTCTCTGGGAAAACCGGATTGTGTCTCGGTGGAGCCTTATCTCCATTGGGTACAAACTAGAGCTCTCAAGCTAAAGATGCCTTATCCTCGTTACGGAATTCTTCCACCGAGGGAAACTGTCATGTACTTCATGACGGAAACTGAAAAGCTTCAGGTTACTCTCAACAAAGTTCAAAAGGAAAGAAGATCTTGGAAGAACAAGTACCGCACCCTCGACGTAGAGTGTATCCAAATACAGCAACTACTAAAAGAGAAAGATGCTCTGATTGAAATTTTGGAGCAGCATGCTGTAGAGAATCAAGATGACCAAAGGAATTTGCTCGCTCCTTTCACCTGGCAAAGGAATGACAACCCGACAATGGCCCAAGCACCCCGGTTAAAGAAGAGGACTCGGGACCCATTAGTTTAGGTTTCTGTTTCTGCACTTTGTAATCTACTGTATTTCCATTTCTGTAATCCTTTGGAATTCAATAAAAAGGGGTTTCCCCACTGTTTAATATTGGCAATCTAATTGTCGAAGTTTATTTTGATTAAACAAAAAAAAACAACAATTAATATAATCATTGCATTCATCATTCTCACATCGCGTATTCTTCTTACCAACGAATCTCACGTTTGTGTCTCGATTCTAGAGTCAAACTGTCTCATTCGTATAATACTCGGGCCAATCGTCAGAAAAAGATGGATGATCTTGAGGAAGAAAACAGAGAGTTGAAAGAAGAGATCGACGCTCTGAGAGAGGATATGAGAAAGCTTCGTAATGACATGCAAGCCATGGCAGAAGCTCAGCTACAAAGAACTGTGATCTCAGAGATCACCTCAACGCCCATCATAGAAAAGTATGATCCTAGGTATCAGATGCCGAAAGATCGTCCGTGGGGCATGCCTGTTAACTATATCCCGGAAGGATATGTTTCGCCGATCACTGAAGATCAGGGAATCGCAACAGAAGCCGCTGGGCCTGAAGGTTACAAACTTCGGGAAAGCGAAGATGCTAGGGGCATACTCAAGACTCCTAAAGGTTACAAACTTCGGGAGGCGCCAAGACTTACTGCCGTAGTCACGGTACCACCCCCTGTGGTGCACACTGTCCCGGAAGGACAGATTCCACAGACACCTTCTGGTAAGAAGGAAACTATGTTTGACAGAATGGATGAATTCCAGGAGCAGTTCTTGGAAATGCAGAAAGAGCTGCAAGCCATTCGCGGTCAGGATCTATTTGGAAAGGACGCCGCAGACCTCTGCTTGGTCCCAAATGTGAAAGTCCCGCACAAGTTCCAAGTGCCCGACTTTGAAAAATACAAGGGTAACTCTTGCCCTCAGAGCCATCTGGCGATGTACGCTCGGCGGATGTCAGCTCAGACGGAGAATCAGGACCTGCTGATTCACTACTTCCAGGATAGTTTAACCGGTGCCGCACTCAAATGGTACATGGGTTTAAACCGTACTACGATTAGTACATTCAGAGATCTTGGTACTGCCTTCGTCCAACAATACAAGTACAATTTGGACATGGCACCCGACAGAGATCAACTCGGATCAATGTCACAAAAGGACAAAGAAACCTTTAAGGAGTATGTTCAAAGGTGGCGTGAAATTGCCGCTTAAATTTGTCCACATCTTGAGGAAAAAGAGATGACAAAAATCTTCTTAAAGACCTTAAGCTCATTTTACTATGACCGAATGGTTGCCAGTGCGCCCAGTGATTTCACCGAAATGGTCGGCATGGGTGTACGTCTTGAGGAAGCCGTCCGAGAAGGACGTTTGGTAAAAGACACTGGATCAACGAGCGGTACTAAAAAATACGGTAGTGCTCTCCCTAAGAAAAAAGAGCAAGATATTAGGAATATCTCTCTCGGAAAGCAAAGGTGACGTTATCAGCCAGTAGCAGCTGTAACTCCTGCTATCGGCCCCGCGCCTGTTCCTATGTATCAACCTCAGGTTGCGCAGAGCCAACCTAACCAACAAAGGACACAACAGCCTCTTCAGTAGGCTCGTCCTCCATATAACAACAACCGTACAACACGGCCACCAGAATTTGATCCTATACCCATATCGTACGCTGAATTGTTTCCGTTACTGCTAGCCAAGGGGCACATTCAGACTAAGTCTCCTCTTACAGTTCCGGAAAATCCGCCTTTTTGGTTTAAGGCGGATCAAACATGCCCTTATCATCAAGGAGGTTCAGGGCATAACATTGAGACTTGTCTCAATTTCAAATCCGACGTGCAAAAGCTTGTTAGGAGTGGGCTCTTATCTTTCAAAGATACGAATCCTAATGTTCTTACGAACCCGCTGCCTCAACATGAGAAAGCTGCAGTCAATCTGATTGAGAAAGAGACTAACAATGTCTATCAAATTCACGATGTACTCTTGTTGAAAACCAATCTGGTCAAGATGCATTGTAGACAGAGTGGATATGGCCATGTGCCACCTCATAACTATCACCAGTGTGATATCTGCTCTAAAGATAACCAAGGATGTTCGGTAGTGCAATCAGCTCTACAGGAACAGATGGATCTCGGATGGATCCAAGAGCACCGAGTTCGTGGAGTTAACATGGTCTATACGAACTCCAACGTCATTCAAAACCACGACATCCGTGCGATGAATGTCAGCTTGGTGGTGATGCACTCAAGGCAAAGCCAGTATCATAATCTGTCGTGGCACGATTACAGTTCCTGTCTAATTTGCTCGGTAAACAAACAGGGATGCTCTTTCATACAAGAGGCCCTCCAGCGTCAGATGGATCTTGGATGGATCCAAGACTACCATGATAGGAACTCCTATCAAATCAACATGGTTTAGATCTTCGATATCCGCGTAATGAATACCAACCTGGTAGAGTTACATGCTGAGCAGGTCTGACTTGGATTCTTAATATCACATGACTATCAAAATTGTAAAGCGGGTTGCGAAAACGATCGAGGTTGTACCCTTGTCCAGGAGGCACTTCAGCACTTGTTAACTCATTGGTGGATGCCAATCTACATGGATGAAGATACTCAATAGATTAGTGTCAATAACAGGAATCCTACTCGTCGTCAAAGTCAGGATGTCCGATCAATGGAAGGTAACTTAGTGAGGTTACATTGTATTCAAAGTGGGCATGGCCAGGTGCCTCCACACAACTATGACAGTTGTAGCGTCTGTTCGGAAAGTAAGCAAGGGTGTTACCTTGTGAGAACAGCTCTTCAGGGTCAGGTCGATCATGGAGAAATTCGTCCATATCCAGGTTCTGGACCCATCAACTGGACGCCGAACTACCTTGCCGATCAAGTTGAGGATGTTATCACAATCTCTGGTCATCATAGGACCAGGGATGTTTTTGCCATCGTTCCTCTACTTGACGAATCTAAAGTTCCCAACCAGGAACGGATCGAGATTACTTATGATGGTCAGAAAAATTAGAAGGTTCCCATAGTCATCTATCTACGGGGGCCACTACCGTATGAATCAGCTAAGGCAATCCCTTACAAATACGGTGCAACAATAATCGAGAATGGAAAGGAAATTCCATTACCCTCCATCGTGAATATTGCAGACATCAGTCGTGTAACACGGAGCGGTCGAATCTTCAACCGAGGGGTTTGAGAATCCAACAAAGAAAAGGAACTTCAGGCAGAAATTCCTGATCCGCCAGTCGGTCAATCTAGTAATCCCGACTTTTCAAAAGACAACGATGAGATGCTGAAGCTCATCCAAAGGAGTGAATATAACATTGTTGATCAACTGTTACAAACTCCTTCAAAGATCTCGGTATTATCACTGTTACTCAGTTCAGAAGCACACAGAGAGGCTCTACAGAAAGTCTTGGAGCAAGCCTTTGTGGAACAGGATGTAACAATCAGACAATTCGATAGCATTGTCTCTAACATCACTTCCTGCAATAATTTGGGATTTAGTGATGAAGAATTACCTGAAGAGGGTCGCCATCATAACATGGCGCTCAACATTACAGTTAACTGCCAGGGCGATGCTTTAGCCAACGTACTCGTAGACACAGGGTCAGCTCTGAATGTTATGCCAAAGTCCACTTTGATGCAATTATCATTCAAGGGCCCTCCGATGAGAGTCAGCGAGGTCGTCGTCAAAGCATTCGACGGATCCAGAAAAATAGTTATCGGCGAAGTTGATCTTCCCATAACTATTGGTCCTCACACTTTCCAAATCACTTTCCAGGTCATGGACATCCGGGCAACATACAGTTGTTTATTAGGAAGACCTTGGATACATCAGGCTGGAGCGGTTACTTCGACCCTCCACCAAAAGCTAAAGTTCGTCAAGAACGATCAACTTGTCACGGTTTATGGGGAACAAGCCTTGCTTGTGAGTAACCTATCATCATCTACTTGTGTGGAACCCGAGGAGGTTATTGGAACTCAGTTCCAAGCACTATCGGTGAGCAAGGACAATCAGTTCAAAGAAGGAACTTCAATTTTCTCATACAACGATGCTATCAAAGCGGTCGAGAGTACCGATACGACCGGATGGGGACGGCTTGTCATTCCTATTGACAATAAAACAAAGAAGGGTCTTGGTTTTTCTGCAACCTGTACCCAGACAGCTGACAATGATGAAAGTCTTCATCCCCTTCAAAACTTCTTCCACAGTGGAGGTTTTCTTCACCCAGTGTCTCAGACAGTTCATGCTATCAATCAGGAAGAGGTGCCTATGCCTTTTTGCTTTATGGCCCGATGGATGGCCTGCCAATGTGGCAGCCTTACCCAGGAAACTTGGGGCAAGAGAGTCAGCCAAACAATGAAACTCAGCTGAGCGTCATTGAACAGAATACCTATGTCCCCACTATGTCATGGGATCAACACTCAGGTCATCCTGAAATTACTCAACATGACGATGAATTCGTAACGTTTGCAGGACTATAATTCATCAATTATGCTTTTCCCGAGGTCAACGTCATCGAGAGGGATGACTTCTCCAGTTCCAAAGAAGTTTGGGACACTCTGGGACAACCAAGTGGAAAATACGACTTTATGGTCAAGTACACTACTCCCGAAAGCTCTCGTATCAAGCTCGAAGATATCCAGCCAACTGGATGGGGAGATACAGCTGAGAGCACCAATGCTATGCAAAATGCAACAGAGGAATCCTCCTACGACAATTCTGCCTAGGAAACAGATTCCAATGATCCTGCTCCACCAGAAATCAGCGTCATTTCTGAAGACAAATCAAGGAAGGTGCCAGACTTTGTGATTCACCGAGGAGTTCGCCGCCAATGGGTTGCTGTCGAGGTTCCGAAGGTCGTTCATCAGTCAAAGTAATTGCCATCTTTAACCTTTCACCCTGCCCAGGTGAAACAGATATTTTGATAGGGCTCGTTTTCTGTAAATTTCCCTCTTCGCTTTGCCCAAAGCGACAGAGTTTTGTTTTATAGGGTTGTAGTTTCAAGATTCGACTTGTTTACTAATAAAATAACGTCGTTCTGTAATTTCTGCATTAATTGCTGTTTTCTCTTTTTGCTTTTTCAGAAAATGGTAATCCTAAAAAAAAAACAGTCAAAAATAAAAACAAGCAGTAAAATCAAAACACTGCACACACTTGCATTTCTCTCTATCTCTTCTAAACACAAATCATCACGTCATGCAGATTGCTTGTTTTAAACCCCATTGAAACATATGATCTGATGCCTTCTCCCAACTTTGAGTTTCCGGTATTCGAGGCTGAAGAAGAAGTTGACGACCAAATTCCAGAAGAGATCTCCCGACTACTCAGACAAGAGGAAAGGTCCATTGAACCTCACAAAGAGCCGTTGGAAACGGTAAACTTGGGTTCAGAAAAAGAGAGAAAAGAAATCAGGATTGGAGCATTGCTCAGTCCAACTGCCAGAGAAGATCTGATAAAGCTTCTCAAAGAATTCCCCGATGTGTTCGCTTGGTCCTATCAGGATATGCCAGGGTTGGATACCAGCATCGTGGAACATCACTTACCGTTAAGATCGGAATGTCCGCCAGTAAAGCAAAGGTTGAGACGGACTCACCCGGACATGGCCATCAAAATCAAAGAGGAGGTACAGAAACAGATTGACGCGGGTTTCCTTGCTACATCTGAATATCCTCAATGGTTAGCCAACATCGTACCCGTTCCCAAAAAGGATGGAAAGGTTAGAATGTGTGTCGATTACAGAGATCTGAACAGGGGAAGTCCAAAGGACGACTTTCCTTTACCACACATTGACATGTTGGTTGACAGCACAGCAAAGTTCAAAGTATTCTCCTTCATGGATGGATTCTCGGGCTATAACCAGATCAAAATGGGGCCGAAAGACATGGAGAAAACTTCGTTCATTACCCCATGGGGTACCTTTTGTTACAAGGTAATGTCGTTCGGTTTGAAGAACGCCGGGGCAACCTATCAAAGGGCCATGACTACTCTGTTTCATGACATGATACACAAGGAAATCGAAGTGTATGTCGATGATATGATTGCAAAATCAAGAACAGAGGATGAGCACATTGAACATCTGTCAAAATTGTTCGAACGTCTAAGAAAATTTAAGCTCCGCTTGAATCCTAACAAGTGTACCTTCGGTGTCCGTTCAGGGAAACTACTAGGGTTCATCGTCAGCCAGAAAGGGATTGAAGTTGATCCTGACAAGGTCAAGGCCATTCAAGAAATGCCTTCTCCGAAAACTGAAAAACAAGTCAGAGGATTCCTGGGACGTTTGAACTACATCTCCAGATTCATATTCCTTATGACCGCGATGTGTGCGCCGATTTTCAAATTACTCAAAAAGAATCAGGATTGCGTTTGGTCAGATGATTGCCAAACCGCCTTCGACAGTATCAAGGAATATCTGTTGAAACCTCCGATTCTATCACCTCCAGTGGAAGGAAGACCACTGATCATTTACCTCACAGTCCTAGAGGACTCAATGGGATGTGTACTTGGCCAACAAGGCGAAACTAAACGGAAAGAGTCTGCCATTTACTATCTAAGCAAGAAATTCTCCGACTGCGAGACTCAGTACACAATGCTTGAGAAAACTTGTTGTGCTTTGGCTTGGGCAGCCAAACGTCTTCGCCAGTACATGATTCGTCATACTACTTGGTTGGTCTCCGAAATGGATCCAATCAAGTACGTTTTCGAAAAACCTGCTCTCACGGGAAGGATTGCCCGTTGGCAGATGTTACTATCAGAATATGACATAGAGTACCATGCTCAGAAAGCCGTTAAAGGAAGTATTTTAGCCGATCATTTGGCTCATCAACTGATTGGCGATCAAGAATCAATCGGGTTTGACTTCCCAAACGAAGATGTCATGTATCTAAAGATGAAAGATTGCGATGAACCGCTACCCAGTGAAGGGCCAGAACCAGGTTCCCAGTGGGGACTTATCTTTGACGGAGCAGTCAATCATTATGGAAACGGAATTGGGGCAATCATTGTTACCCCTCAGGGTTCCCACATTCCTTTCACTGCCAGACTTACGTTCAAAAGTACGAACAACGAGGCCGAATACGAAGCATGTATCATGGGTCTCGAAGAAGCGATTGATTTAAGGATCAAAAACTTGGACGTATACGGTGATTCAGCCTTGGTTATTAACTAGATAAAAGGAGATTGGAACACATACCAATCAGGATTGATTCCTTACAAAGACTATGCAAGAAGGTTGTTACCCTTCTTCAACAGAATCGACTTTCATCACATCCCTCGTGATGAGAATCACATGGCTGATGCATTAGCCACTCTCTCTTCCATGATTAGTGTAGGTCGATGGAATGACATACCTAAGATCGACATCATGCGCCTTGAACGGCCCGCTTACATCTTCACAATTGAAGCAGTCATAGACGACAGACCTTGGTATCACGATATCAAATGCTTCCTTCAGAAACAAGAGTACCCATCTGGGGCACTCAGAAAAGACAGGAAAATCCTCAGAAGATTGGCTGGAAACTTCTTCCTGAGCGGTGACACTCTTTATAAGAGAAATTTTGACATGGTTCTGCTCCGATGTGTTGACAGACCAGAAGCAGACATGCTCATGAAAGAAATTCATGAAGGATCCTTTGGCACTCATGCCAATGGACACACAATGGCGAGAAAAATCCTAAGAGCAGGGTACTATTGGTTGACCATGGAATCCGACTGCTACAAGTACATGAGGAGGTGTCACAAGTGTCAGATATACTCCGACAAAATTCATGTACCGCCATCACATCTCAAAGTTCTTTCTTCCCCGTGGCCATTTTCCATATGGGGAATCGATATGATTGGTATGATTGAGCCCAAGGCATAAAACAGACATCGGTTCATCCTTGTAGCCATTGACTATTTCACCAAGTGGGTCGAAGCAGCGTCATTCGCCAATGTAACCCGACAAGTGGTGGTCCGATTTATCAAAAACAATATCATCTGCCGTTATGGTGTTCCAAGCGAGATCATTACTGATAATGGATCTAACTTGAACAATAAGATGATGAAAGAGTTGTGTGCAGAGTTCAAGATCGAACACTATAACTCATCTCCCTACCGACCCAAGATGAACGGAGCGGTAGATGCGGCTAACAAGAAAATCAAGAAGATTGTTCAAAAGATGGTGGTAACCTATAAAGATTGGCACGAAATGCTACCCTTTGCTCTTCACGGTTATCGAACATCTGTCCGCACTTCAACAGGGGCAACCCCTTTCTCTCTAGTATATGGCATAGAAGCAGTGCTCCCCATAGAAGTAGAGATCCCATCAATCCGGGTATTGATGGAAGCTAAGCTTACCGAAGCTGAATGGTGTCAAAATCGACACGACGAACTGAACCTGATCGAAGAGAAGCGAATCACGGCACTATGCCACGGTCAGTTGTACCAACAGAGAATGAAAAGGGCGTTTGACAAAAAGGTCCGACCTCGTGCCTTCAGAAAAGGAGACCTCGTGCTCAAGAAGATACAATCATTTCTCACTGATTCTCGGGGAAAATGGACCCCAAATTATGATGGCCCCTATGTGGTCACGAAAGCTTTCTCAGGCGGCGCCTTGAGACTTGCAACCATGGACGGAGAGGAATTTGCCTACCCCACGAATGTTGATGTAGTCAAGAAATACTTCGCCTAAAACTAAAAAAAAAAAACGTCTCGATGGATTGAAAATCCGAAAGGGCGGTCCAGGCAAAAGTTAGAGACATGAAAAAAATCATCCCGATGGATTGGAAATCTCATAGTACAATCCAGGCAAAAGTTAGGGATAATGGCAAGTAACTATGTTCAACAGAGGCAAGTCCCTCAGCAGCAACAACAGTTGCATCATCCATCGGAGGAAATCTCCAGTCAAAGGTCATCTTCGACAGAAGCTCAGGATGTCCCGAACTCAAAGTTGGTAGAAGGATAGTGGTCGTTATGTTTCAACGTAGCCCTTTTCCCTGTAAATTACCATTTTCTAACTTTGTATATACTCTTTGGAATCACGCGTTTGGCTGATCTCCATCTTATCAATAAAATTTGAGCCCTTGTGCTTGTGTTTGTAATTCTTTACTTGTTTTAGCTTTACAGAACGACGTTGTTTAAACTTAATCAGCGATTCTTGAAATAAAACAAAAAATAAATTTACCTGTAAAACTTTTTCTGCTTTTAAATTAAAGATGGCATTTCTTTTGACTATTGAACATCAGAAGAACATCGATCGCTTCTCCCGAAGTATAGGAACTTCAAAGTGCAGAATCAAGGTACTCCTTCTAGACTGGTACTCCTGGATGAAGGATCAATAATGTCAGAGACCATGTTTCGTCTGACATCCTCGGCCGAGTTCTCATCTCCTAAGCCCGATCAACATAGCTCCCAACGGGACTATCTCTCCTAGGGAAGGTGGAATTGCTATTTTGAATCAACGGTACTTCTTCGCCCCGCGATGGCCGAGTATCCAATTGTGTTCATCCATTAGTCTGTATGTCGCGTCTGTTTTGTCAGCATATACATACATACATCATGCATTTTTTATTTTGCATTCACATTTCATATTGCATCACTATCACTCTAGTCGGTCTTGTCCCCTAGTGGTAGAAGTCCTCTCAATCGAGTTGTCAGTTCTTGCCTCGTCAGGAAATACTGTGTCTGAACAACCTCGCTTCCAGTTTAATTCTGGAAAGAAGTTGGTCCTTGACCACTTTGATAACTTGAACCTCTGAAAAGCCAGAGAAAACTTTCAATTAACATCACTCTTCGCCATTGAAGATGATATCCTTGCTTTCCCGGATTAAGGAAAATCCACAGAGAAAGCCTCGTGATCAGAGATTCGGCAGCACGCCAGTTTTGCTCCGAAAAACCACTGATGAGAAGGTCATTGGCACCTCAAAATTGGATCCCATCATATGGCATTTCTCCGGGAAGATCCCGAGAAAAGTATGATGTAACCCCAAACGAAAACAGTCTCTCAAGAGACTCGCTTTCCCCAGTAGAATCGACAAATGGCGTCTCCAAAACAGAGAAGTTTGTGTACCTCTACAATTCAGATGAATGGGTTCCCCAGCAAGTCTGACATCAAAACTTTTTCCACTCAAATGGCATCTCCCCAGGAAAATTCGGCGAGAAGTTTGAAGGAAAGCCGCTACGAATAGCGTCCCTTGTTAGTAAAGTTCATAGACAAAAGAAACTAAGACCAGTTCCTTGGTAGGAAACCAGGATCGAGGGGAAGTTTAAATCAGAAACTAAGACCAGTTCCTTGGTAGGAAACCAGGATCGAGGGGAAGTTTAAATCAGAAACTAAGACCAGTTCCTTGGTAGGAAACCAGGATCGAGGGGAAGTTTAAATCAAAAACTAAGACTAGTTCCTTGGTAGGAAACCAAGAACGAGGGGAAGTTGACAAAAGAAAACTGAGACCAGCTCCTTGGCTGAAGACCAGGATCGAGGGGAAGTTTACCTTTTCTAAGCATCATCGCTTAGCTAAAGAAGATGAATGCGTAAGCTACCATTCATAACCACCATCAAAATTTCGGATATTCCGATATTTAATCCTCTTGCACCCCGAATGCCCGAATCCCTTCGTCATTCACACCTTCGGATCCAAGAAGATTAAATAGGGGCATCTGTAATAACCCAAATTTTGACCACTTAGATTTCCCATCATTGGGCAAATCATCAGTCTCCCCAAAGATGGGTGAGCATCCACTACAATCAAAATTAGGGTTTCAAGGCCTCTCTGAGCTTTAGACAAAGGCTCAATCAAGAAATGACTTGATTTTCAACTTTTCTAATCTCTCAGACATCCTCAAAGGATCAAAAGGACTCCCACTTCAAGTATTAAGCACAAGGTTGCTCCCTTCTAGGTGGATCAAGCCTCAAGATCGCCAGTGTCACCAAATTAGGGTTTTGATCACCCAGGGCCTCCAGATGAAAAGTTTCATCTGGGCACAAGCCATTGATCCAAAACATAACCTAATATACTTCATGGAACCTCATGAACCCATGCATCAAGTCAATTTTGCCTCAAGGGATGCATTCATCAAAAATCAGGAATTAGGGTTTCTTGACCTAATTCACCCCTAAGTTGACTTTTGGGACAAATCATGAGCCAAGACCTCAAGAGATGATTTGAGGGTCTATAATATACCATATTGATCCATTTGGGACAATGGATTGATCCAAGAAGCTTGAGCAACAAGTCTCAATTCCATCTGCACCACAATTAGGGTTTTAAGGGAAAAGTCAACTGTAACTTTGACTTTTGACCAAGACATGCTCCCAAACCCTAATACATGATTGAATATACCCTATGACACCCATGGAAAATGTCCATCAAGTTTGATTTAGGTCAAGGACATGATTTCCTGAAGAATTGCACAGTTTGGAATTCATCTGATAAAAAGTCAACTGTGCACAAAAGTCAACTTTGACTTTTTGAGATTTTTCACCAAAATGGATTTTTAACCCTAAAATGATGTTAATGTATGATTTGAATCATCATTCATCAAGAAAAATCAAGAAAAGTGAGATAACTTGTAAAAGGGGTAACCATAAAACTTAGAAATTTTTCTAAGTTAAAAATAAAGTGGCAAGGGTACCAACTTTGAAGGACCATAACTCCTAAACCACAAGGCCATTTTTTCTCATCCAAAGATGGATTTGTAGCCCTCATTATCACCTACAAAAACTTCAACTACAAGTCATTCCAATTCATTAAGGATTTTGAGTTATGGAGTGATCAAAGTGGCTGAAAAGTGAAAATGTCACTTTTTCCAACACTTAGCGAAATTTTCACTAAGTCTGATTCTGCCTCACTTTTTGCCAAATGTAGGGGGATTTTTCACTTGGAATCAAAAGAGATCAAAACCAAACTTGTTCAAACAATTGTTGTATCATGTAAGAGATTTCCAAAATGGCCAAGAACATTGCCAAATTCAACTTACACCATGAGATGTGACATTGGCAAGTTGCCTTGCTAAAATCTGTCAAGGCAAGGCAGAATTTGCAATTTTGGTCGATTTACCAAAATAAGCCAAATTCAATTGCTCCTATCCACTTGGACACCTCAGAGGATTGAATCTAAAGGGGACAATCACTGAGCCAAGCCTCCAAAGTCCATGGAACAAGAAATAGCATGTTGAACCTAGAATGGCCAAAATAGGGACAAGACTTCAAATTTGGAATGAGGCATTCAATGGAACCATCAAGGTGGCATGGACTGAGCCATTCTCATCTGAAATCAGTCAAGACTTATCCAAGACCAAGGGAACCAAAGCTCTGTGCCCTAACCTCTAGTCAATGGCTAGAAGAGACTTGGATTTTCATTTGCCAACATTGGCCAAACCTACTTACCAGCTGTCATGCATTATTCCTTGCAAAACAAACTTGCTCTACTATAAATAGAGCTCAATTGTGGTCAGTTTGAGTACACCAAAGCCATCTAACAGATGCTTTCCTCAAAATCTCTTCTTTCACTCCAATTTTGCCTTCTAAGGCAAGTCACTATCGGGTTTTGAGTTTGAGAGCAATTCCAATCAAACCAATCACTCACACACCTCACATACATCACATATGAGCTGATCAAACACTTAGATTACTTCTGAAACATCAATTTCACAAAATCACCAGCTGGTTGCTCAAGGTTTTAACCAAAGTGCAACTGAGGTACCACAAAATGATCCAGCCAATTTCAATCAAGTCCAACCATCCAAACATAATCCATAGGGTGTAGGGAAGCTGTTCAGATCATCACAACTCATCTGTAACACCTCCAGATCAAAAATCACTTTGAACTTGTTGTCACAGCCTAGAGGTAAGCACATGCTTGGTCATCTCTCAATCTATGCATATTTCCTCGCACAATAATTTGGCCATATGTTCATAATCATGCATGGAATGTTTTCCCTCAATTAATTGCATTGTTTGAATCGTGTATCAAAAATCCTAGCCTTCATGCAGAAATTAGGGTTCTTGAGGTCTCTTCGTGATTTCTTGTTGTATGTTTAATTTAAATGAAATTAAAGTGCATAGACATGATCGTGAGGTTGAGACGAGCATAATGATATGTGGATTGCATGATATGATTACGTATTCACGGAGATTGGATAGAAAATGCAAATCTGAGAAACCAAGAACACGCGCGTGTTCTTCAGCTTGTTCATGGCGCCATTTTTAGAAATTCAAATATTTGAATTTTGTGATTTTGTTTAATTGATTCAAAAAATAATTTCTCTCTGAGTTTTAATGATTTTGAGTTGATTCTTTTTTTAATAATTCACAAAAATGTTAAAATATTTTATTTTATCAAAAAATCCCAAAAATATTATTTATTTCATATAATTGATATTTTTGTAAAGAATTAATATTTTGATTGTTTTTGGCATTTTAAATATTTTTTCTACATTGATTTTGCAACTTTTAATGCTTTCTAATTATTTTGTAGGTCAATACTTAATTTTTGAAGCATTAATCCAAGATCACAATTTGTTTTCCATGTGTTAAACAATTTTTGATCATTTTAATTGAATTTTTATTCAATTAAATACATTTTGAAAACAAATTAGGGTTTTGGATTAATTCAACCCTCATAAATCATTTTCAAAAACATTATGGGCCTCTTGAGAGAGTGTAAGACCCATCCCCCCTTGTACAAAAACTTTTTGGGCCTCATTCATTGTATAAGTCCCTCCGTACAAGTAAACGGCGCGATCGTCGCCTTTTCAAAATAACCCTTGGGCCTCTCCTTGAGCTATAAGACCCGTTCAAAACACTTTGGGCCTCTATTAGAGTGTAAGACCCAATCCCCTTTTAACCAAAATCATTTGGGCCTCACTTATTGTATAAGTCCCTCCGCGTTAAAAGAAAACCTCGGCGCGATCGCCATTTTTAAACGAAAAATCATTTGGGCCTACCCTCATGTTATAAGCCCCACTCTTTTTCCTTTAAACCTTTTTGGGCCTCTTGAGAGAGTGTAAGACCCATCCCTTTGTACAGAAAACCATTTTGGGCCCCAGTCACTTGTATAAGTCCCTCTGTACAAAGTCAAACAGTGCGCTCACTGATAAAACCCTGGGCCTCTCCTTGAGCTGTAAGCCCCAAATCTTTCTTTTTCAAAGCACTTTCTCCTTTGATTTTGAATATACTGTTGTTTTCAATCTTTCTTTGTTGAACAACTAACCAAACAGCATGGAAGCACTCCAACCGAGTAAGTGGTTATCGCTTTCGTTTACTGCTTTCGTATTATAAACTATATTGTGGGGCTGCTCACTGTAAGTCTCCTTTCATAAACTCATATCTACTGTGTAATAATAGTATAGATATTTTGAGTTTCCCCGGCAACTACGTCTAGAACTAGGTGAAGCCGTTTCGTTTATTCGTAGAAATAGACGCCTAGATCCCCAATAGGAGCACCAGATACAGTCTTCTCTTCGGCTGTCCTCCTTAGGAATCGTCAAGAAGCTCTACTCCCCAAGATGAATGTATTCTCCGTGAATGGCATCTTTGAGTTTCTTCCAAATTCTCGAACTTTCCTGACTTGATCTATTCCTTGTGGATAGCTTGCCTTGAATGTCTCGGGGTTTGGGTACCCACTACGGTCATAATCTTGGACCTTAACTAAGGAACCCTCTTTAAAAGTTAAAAGTCGCTGGATAGTAAACCTCGCACATTTACCAGTGGTTTTTATCTTTAAAAGAGTTATCTCTCCTAATGGAAAGGAGATGATAGACCCACGGGCTTCTTAAAAGCATCGGCCTCCTCTTGGGCATTGTTCAAGGACCCACAGGCTTCCTAAAAGCAACCCCGCCTCCTCTTGGGCATTATTCAAGGACCCTACGGCTTCTTAGAAGTATTCACAGCCTCCTCTTAGGCTTCGTATAATGATCTCTTCCTCCGGGAATGATAGCCTCCTCTTGGGCTTCGTACAAGGACCCGTCGGCTTCTTAAAAGTTTCCAGCCTCCTCTTGGGCTTCGTACAAATTGTCCCGACGACCTCCTAGAGGTATAGGAACAGAACTTAGTCATCTGCATAGAACAGTCCTTTCATAGAGTCTACTACTGTTTCTCAAAGCATAGTACAAAAGATAAAACTCTAGACACGGACAATCTAACTTCCTTGAGTCTAAAAGACATTCTCAAGTACTCTTCAAAAATAGGAAGGAAACCCACAGACTCGGACAGTCTCAATACCCTTTGGATTTCCCGTTTCCTCAAAGAGAAGGAGATATCCCTGATCCTCAAATCAAATCCCTGAGTACAGTGTTGCTCATATAAGAACTGATTTTCTCTTTTAAAATCAGTATATTGGATCTGTCCAGGGGAGTCAAACAACGTTTAGCCTCTCTCTCGGGCTTTATACAAGACACATAAGAGACTCCCTCGTTGAGTCAATTACCCCTTTCGCCTCCATCTCAGGCTTCGTACGAGATACAAAGACTCTCTTGTTGAGTCAAACATTTTTAGCCTCCATCTCGGGCTTTGTACGGGACACAAAATAGCCTCCTCTTAGGATTTGTATAATGATTTTCCTAGCGGAAATTAGCCTCCTCTTAGGCTTTGTATAATGATTTTCCTAGCGGAAATTAGCCTCCTCTTAGGCTTTGTATAAGAAAACCACTGGTTGATCCAATCAACCTTTTAGCATCAAAGTTGTGCCTCGTTCACAGTACACAAACATCAACAACTCCTTTCCCTTCATCTAATCGCTGTAAGTGGCAAGCCTCTGGATCATCTATATCCACGCCACTGTCCCTCTTTTAGCATGTGAAATTCCTAAGGAAAGATGGCATTGCTCTACACTGAGTTAAAGTCTTCTCCTTCAGGTTAAAACCCTTTCTTCGGAAATTATGGCATTGCTCAGATCCGCGTATCCCAGTTAAAGTAATTCTCCTTCTCCCCTCTTTAGAGATGACAAATTCTCTCTAAAGCCGAGGTCTTTCAGCTTCACGTCTTGGGCTTTGAACAAGACACAAATAGACTTTTCAGCTTCACATCTTGGGCTTTGAACAAGATACAAACCACCTTTCGCTTCACGTCTTGGGCTTTGAACAAGACACCAAAACACCCATTTCCTCCCATAGAATAGGAGGAACTACGAACACTCTGATTTCCCTGTTTTGGTAAACGGGAATACGTAGGCATAAGATCGAAAGAAAAGATCTTAGCGAGCGCAATCAACAAAAAACCCAAATCCCGTATCTCCATCAATCAAAAGCAGTAATTCAAAAGCATCAGTCCTAACATCCTAATCCTTGTTCCCCGCTAGAAAGTCCTAGAAAGAAAGAAAACCGTATTGGCGAAAATACAAATAACCAGTATAAGGCCGCCCCACATTGATAGCATTCGTAACCTAACAGACCGCTGTTTAAACTCAGTATGCAAGCAGGGTTAATTGGAGACATCTATTTCCCTTCCTTATTCAGCTCACAATAGGATAAAAAATGAATCAACCTGTAGTTTAAAGCTCAAACCGCAGAGAGCGACCAGCGCTTAAGAACCGCGTCCAAAATCGCTCGCTACACCCAGACGTAGGTAGTTAGACCGAACTGGGTGAACAATTTGCTGTGTTTTGTTACTATTATTGTTGACCATTTGCAGAGTGTGTTGTTGTGACATCGCACCTTAACATCACACGTCTGATACCAGAATTTCAATTGGTATCAAAGCAGGCATCCTGTCTGTCTCTGGGTGAGATCTAGGGAAGTTACTTTCTGGTGTAAAGATGGACAAAGAAGTTGAAGGATTCGTCAACAGACCCCCTATTTTGGATGGATCCAATTATGACTATTGGAAGCCAAGGATGACTACTTTCTTAAAAACCTTGGACAGCAGGGCATGGAAGGCCATTATTAAAGAGTGGAAAGCACCTGTTGCGTGTGAAAAAGATGATGCTGGCAAAGATAAAGAAGGCACCTCAAAGCTAAAGCCTGGAGAAGAATGGACCAAGGAAGAAGATGAGCTTTCCCTTGGAAATTCCAAAGCTCTAAATGCAATCTTCAATGGAGTAGATAAGAATATTTTTAGGTTAATCAATACCTGTGAGGTTGCTAAGGAAGCGTGGGATATTTTGAAGGCCACTCATGAAGGTACATCTAGAGTTAAAATGTCAAGACTTCAGATTTTAACATCAAAATTTGAAAGCCTGAAGATGAAGGAAGATGAGACTATTCATGACTTCCACATGAATGTTCTGGAGCTGGCTAATGCATCCAGTGCTCTTGGTGAGAAAATGTCAGATGAAAAGCTTATAAGGAAGATCCTTAGGTCCCTCCCTAAGAAGTATAAGATGAAGGTTACTGCCATTGAAGAATCACAAGACATCAGCAAGATGAGAGTTGATGAGCTCATTGGATCTCTTCAAACTTTTGAGCTTGGGTTGAATGAGGAAGAACCAGAAAAGAAACCAAAGAGTATAGCCTTGGTGTCAAATGATCAAGAAGAAAAAGGAAAAAGTTCAGAATCACAGGAGGATCTATATCAGGCCATAGTTATGTTGGGAAGACAGTTCAACAAAGTGTTCAAGAGGATGAACAATAACTCCAGGCCTAATGTCAAGAACATATCTTCTGACACCAGCAAGTCAAAAGAGAAGGATGAAGAGAAAACTGCCCAAGATAAAGGAGTTCAGTGCTTTGAGTGTGAAGGGTATGGACATGTCAAGAAAGAGTGTCCCACCTTCTTGAAAAAGCAGAAGAAGGGCATGACAATTTCCTGGTCTGACTCTGAAACTGAAAGTGAAAGTGAGTCAGCAAAGCATGTTAGAGCTTTAACAGGAACTGTTGTTTCTGATGATGATTCTAGTGATGGAGAAATAACTTATGAGGAGTTGGCATCTACTTATCAAGAGCTATGTTTAAAAAGTGCTGAGATTTGTCAAGAAAACAAGTGCCACAAGCAACAGATTGCTCAGCTTGAAAATGAAAAAGCTGATCTGGAAAATGAAGTTGTACTAGTGAAAGCTCACCTTGATCAAATGACCAAGTCTGTTAGGATGCTGAGCTGTGGGACAGACACACTTGATAAGATCCTTCAGACAGAAAAGGTTGTTGGTGATAAGTCTGGTATAGCGTATGTGTCAAGCACTTCAGGAGCAAAGGAGGAGGTGTCCCAACCAATGTCTCAAACAAAGAGATAGGATTCTACCCCTAAGAAGGCTGTTCAGCCTCAGAATGTTGAGAAAAAGGAGGGTCACCATCAGAGGAAGATGCAGCCTCAAGGAGCTAGTCAGTATATGCCTCCCCAATATCACAAGAGCATGCAAGCTGCAAGGTTGAAACAGAACATGTCTCATCAGATGTCTCAACATCAGGGAGATTGGTATGAATATGAATACAACAAGGTTGTGCCCCATTACCATGGAAGAAGGAAGCCTCATCACCATAGGAGACTGCCTAGAAGACAGCATCCTCAGTTCAGGAGACAGTCTACCTATGGTAAAAGACATCAGCACCATAGAAGACAGGCCAACTTTGGAAGGAGGAGACAATACTATGGGTGGAAGCCACAGCAATATCATAATGGTAGAAGATATAACCAATTCAGAGATGACAGAGTGAGATGCTTCTATTGTGGAAGGTTTGGACATATGCAGTACTCTTGTTTTAAATTGCATGGTTATCCACAATCTGCTCCTCAAAGCAAACCAAAGGAGGTCAGACCTAAAGTTGCTAAACAATGGGTTCCTAAGGAGAAGGTGAACTGTCTTTTAGCCCACACCTCAGATAGCCAGGTTGATAAGGATACGTGGTACTTTGACAGTGGATGTTCAAAGCATATGACTGGATTCAGAACTCTGATAGTTGAAGTCAGTCATTGTCCCTCTCATGAGGTTATGTTTGGCAATGGCGAGAAAGGTGTAGTTGCAGGAGTTGGAAAAGTGAAAGGTGATGGTAGACCTGAACTTGACAATGTTCTATTTATCAATGGTTTAAATGTAAATTTGATCAGCATAAGTCAATTGTGTGATGAAGGGTACAAAGTTAATTACACCAAAGATGAGTGTGTGGTATCGGGTGAGCATAATCAAGTTGTTATGAAGGGTGCCAGAACCAAAGATAACTGCTATCAGTGGATTTCCCTTGAAGGTAATTCAACTAATGAAGCTCAAGTTATTTCCCTTGAAGGTAATTCAACTAATGAAGCTCAAGTTAATGTTATAGCATCAGACTATGACGTCAGGATGCTGAAAGGTCACTCAGAGTTAATGAGTTCTGATGTGAATTTTTTTAAATTTTTGAAAGGAAAGTCTTTATGGAGGGAGAAAATTAGTAATTGGTCTTTAAGAGGTACTCAAAATCAGGCTCCTTACCACATTGATTCTATATCAAGATTCATGAAAGAGTTCTCGTCTCAACGGTTCATCTCCCTCAACAGAATAGAAAAATCTTATCTAAGCCCAGTCTATTACAAAGGAACGATGTCTTCCCCATCCAAGAACTCTGATTCTCAAAGACCTGCGCATGTACGAACTAGGGTTTCTTCAAAAAAAGAACTTGCTGACAAAGAACACATTCCTATGGCACTTCCAGATTCAGGTAACTCTAAACGTTCATCCAAGCTGAATAAAACTGAAACTGGGTCATCATCCTCTCAAGCTATTGAGGAGAAGTTTGATGTGGACATGCATTTGGAGCAGATTGCCACCAAAATTCTTGAGAAGGGAATACGGGTGAAAGGGATTTCTGTCCCATTAAGGAAAATGCCTGCTGAACAGGTAGACTCTCAAAGTGAGGACACAAATCTTCAACGACTGGCCTTAACGGTGATTCGAGATGCTGAAAGTGGTAATAAAGAAGAAGATCTTGAAGATACTGATGTCTTCTTTGATGTCAGAACATCGTCACCTAGGAATGAAAGTCACAGGTGTGAAGGGAAGGATCAGATTGAGGTTATAGAGGTTGAGGACTCATCAGATAGTGATATCATTGGAAAAAGGGAGGATAGGAAAGGGAAAGGAGTGGAGTCTCTTCCTGATGAAAATATGGTCAAGGATAAGAAAAGGACTTCAGTCGCGGACTCTCCCAAGTTGTCGAGCAAAATTTCCTGGTCTGGCAAGAAGAGGAGAATCAGGGAAGAATCAAATTCAGAGTGTGATGTTCAAGACATCAACCCTGTGATGAAAGGAGCTGCTGATCAAGTACCTGATAACATCTCATTTCACTGTGCCAGAAGTGCATCCATGTGGAACTGTGTGAGCCAACGAAGGATAGCTCTGGAAAGAGAGCTAGTAGGTGATGACTTAGAGTCTACTGGAATTGTAGATCTAATTAAGTTTGCTGGTCTCATAAGGACTGTGTCAGGATTGTCTAGTTGCTATGATAGACTGGTCAGAGAATTTATAGTGAATATCCCTGAGTCTATTGATAACAGCAAAAGCCTAACCTTCAGAAGAGTTACTGTCAGGGGTAAGTGTGTCTGGTTCTCTCCTAAGGTGATCAATGCCTACTTAGGAAGAAGTGAGGAAGATGATGGAGAATTAGAAGTTTCTAAGAATGTTATCTGCAAAGAGATCACAGCTGGGCAGGTAGAAGTTTGGCCTTCAAGAGGAAAGTTATCTGCAAGTTTATTAAGTGTGAAATATGCTCTTCTTCATAGAATAGGTGTGGTTAATTGGATTCCTACTAACCATAAGACCTCTGTTTCTGCTAGACTGGGAAAATTAGTTTATGCCATTGGAACAAAGAAACTAATTGATTATGGCTCTTACATCTATAATCAGACTATCAAGCACGCTGCAACAAGAGCTGTGAAATTACCTATTGCATTTCCATCCCTCATTTGTGGGATAATTCTGTCTCAGCATCCTGGGATTCTTTACCCGGATGATAGTGTGTGTAGAAGCAAGCCTGGATTGTCGTTTCATCAGAAGCTGTTTAAAGGAAGACATGTTGCTGATAATGTCAAAGCATCTGCCTCAACATCTACTAATCAGACTTATGTCAAGACTGATATGATTTCTGAACTGGAGGAAGCCTGTAAAGAACTTGATGAAGTCATTAGAGTTAACATTGAAAGGAAGGACAAGTTTAAAAAATTACTTATGAAGATGAAGGAGAAAGAAAGTGAGAAAGTAGTTGCTGATAAGACAGATGAGTCTGACAATGATAGTCCAAAAGAAGATGAAGAAAATGATGATCTCAGCTCTGATGATGAAAGTTTTTAATGCTTCTCTTAATTAGTAGTTTTAGTTTTATTTCTGCTTTTGTACTGAATATGCTTGGTTATGTAATTTGAATATTGTGCTGTTATATGCACTGGTTATGTTTTGTTTTTGTTTCTATGATTTGTTTTGCCTGGTTGCTAACTGTGAGGCTAACAATGAGAGCTAGGGTGTACTAACTGTAGTGAATAGGGCTTCGGATTGAAGCTTGTCTAATTATGGCTAAAAAGGGGGAGAAGTAGCCAAGGAAAGAAAGCATTGTCTAAAGGTGTTGTCAGCTGAGGTGCTGTCATGTCAAAGGAATATGCAGAAATTAAGGGGGAGTAAATGAGTAATTTCACTGAACTGTGTGATCAGCTGGCTTTGCTGGTTCATGATTGAGGGGGAGCAATTGTTGTTGTTGCTGTTGAAATATGTGCAGCAGAGTTTTTGTGAGGCAAAGTCCATAATGAAGTTTCTGTTTGAAGAATGTAGCTGTTTTGTTTGTTGCTGCAGCAGAGTTTTGTGAAGTCTTTATTGAAGATGCTGCTTGAAGTTTCAAAATCATTGATTGAAGTTTTTCCGCTGCTGAAGTCTCTGAAGGTGCTGAGTGCAGAGATTGTTTTAGCCAAAATTAGCCAAAGGGGGAGATTGTTAGTTCTTGGATTGGCTGGAATTTTGGTAAAACAAAGTATGTTCAATGTTGATGTCAAAGTGCTGATGTTGCAACATTGAGTCTTAACACTGGGCTGTGTTAAGTAGTTAATTTGCTGAAGTTGGATGTCTGATGTCACATGGTGATGTTGTGACATTAGATCTACAGAATTAATAACATCAGGTTGTGATGTTGTTAGGGTTGCGTGTTAGCTGGAATTGTGGAGAGCAAGCTGTCTCATTGGATGCGAATATCTTGGGATAGATATTTTCTGCTGCAAAGGAGATCTGGTGCAGATTTGTAGGAGATTTAAAAGGTTGAAGATTTAAAAAGATTTTAGGAGAAAATCTATTTTAAATATTCAGTTTTAAATAACAAATCTGGCGAGATTTGGTAGCAGGTCCAAGACCAATTCAAGGAGCTATATAAAGCGCACAAGTACTAGAGAAAAGCAACGAAGAAAGTGAGCCAAAGACTGAGAGTCGTTTTGTGTCTTCGTGCATGTTTTTGTAAGCCATTCGAGAGTGAATTGGTATTGTGATTTTGAGTTGTTCTTGATCAAAGTTGTGAAGCAGAATCAAGTAGTGGTATTCAAAGTGTGTGATCTTTGAAGTGTTTTAGGGATTGAGTAGTGTTCTCATATCTAAGTGGTTTCTTAGGTAGAAAGTCACTAGTAGGGATTAAGTTTAGGAGATTGTCAACTGGGTTGTTGAGTCTGTAAATTAATTCTACAAGTAGTGAATTTCATCCCTGGCTTGGTAGCCCCCAGACGTAGGTAGTTAGACCGAACTGGGTGAACAATTTGGTGTGTTTTGTTACTGTTATTGCTGTCCATTTGCAGAGTGTGTTGTTGTGACATCGCACCTTAACATCACACGTCTGATACCAGAATTTTAGGTGTGACTCAATCTTCCTTGTATAAGCAACCAAAGAGAAAAAATCCCAGCAACCAAGAAGTTATACAATCATTGGAGGAACTAAAAGCGCAAGTCCGTGAATTGCAAAAGGATAAAGAGAGATATGAGGCGGAAAAACGCAGTTCCGGGTTGAAAGATACTAGTGACAAAGCTAGTATCAATTGTCAAAATAAAATTCCCGAGGTAATTAGCACATATTTATTTTAATTAAATTAACACATTTATTTTAATTGACCTTTATACACATTAACAGTTACATATTTATTATTGCTTCAGGGCATTTCATCTTGTCAGCTGTATTTGTCGTTACCGAATTATCGCATGGTTGGCAAGGGAAAAGTGCATAACAAAGTCGGAGAGTTACTTCACCATAAACCGCTCCCTCATGAATATCTTAAAGTGTCGGTTGATATCGCTTTAGATACAGATGCGGTACTACCTATGCCTGACTCGGTTTCAGAGGTTACATTGCTGCGGGATGCAATAGGTTCGTTTGTTGCATGGCCGTTAGACCTCATTTCCATAGATGATGAGGTATGTTGAAAACCATTACGAATCTCTTAGTATTCAAATGTCAATTCTGAACCATTATGAAAATCATTCTGAACCATTACGTACATTTTTTTTACATGGTAATGTTAGACTCCTACAAAACCCGCAGCTAAGGATAGAGGGGTTTTGCGGCAAAACGAGTCTGTTTCATCACAAAGAGAGGTACATTTTAAGTGTTATTCTATTATCCGAATTCAAAAGTTTCATGATTTTCTACTTTACCTAACTAATATGATTGTTAGGTTCCTGCTCAAGCTTCACAACAGGCCAGCAAGAAAAAAGCTCCTATTAGGACCGTACAGGCAAAAAGAGCTCCTCCTTGCTTTCACTCGTGTCTTGAAACACTTGTGGCAACATCAAATATGATGGATGGTGTTATTCGTCAAATAGACATGGACGAAGGTGTTTTTGGTTTTCCTCTTTCTGAGATAATCGGAAGAGAGGACATGGAGCAGATTTTCAAGCATCTTGAATTAGGCATCGGTGTTATGCATTCATCCATCTGGTACTCCGATCAATCTATTATTTATTTAGTTGAACATTTTATTTACACATTTCAATGAAAATAGTCTAATGTTTATTATGTTTTTATTTAAGGTGCTTGTATGAAAAATTGATGCGCGGGACGTAATTGTCAAACAGATTCCGTTTCTTGTCTTGCACCTGTGTCAATGCACCAACAATTGGTATGAATCCACTTTTAGTAAGAGACCACTTAATTGAGAGATTTATGGCCAGCCAGACAGAAAGTTTGTTTCTTTTACCGTATAATACTGGAAACGGGTAAGATTTTCATTCTAATTTCATTCTAATCTTTATATCTTTTGCGTAGAAATTATCCATCTAAAATTTTGTTATATTTTACAGTGGACACTGGTTGTTGGTTGCCATTAATCCTATAAGAGAAGTGGTCTATTATCTGAATTCATTAGATCATGATTGGTCAACATATGAGAGTATGAAGGATGTGGTTGATACGTAAGTGAGATTGTTCGAAATATTCGTGTGTATTTGTATATTTAATTATTTCTGTGAGATTGTTCTAAATTTACGTTTTTCTTTTATAGAGCAATACTAGTATACCGAGCACAAAGAGAAGCTCGAGTAGCACGGGCTAAAGCAACCAGCGTTACATTGGTCAAAGTGGAGGTATATTAATTTTCACAATGTTGCTTATTAGTGATGCTACTTGATAAATCAAAACAACTATATATTAATTCTTATTTGTTTGTCTATGTGTAGTGTCCTCGTCAGCGTAATGGCATAGACTGCGGGTATTTCGTTTTGAGGTTTATGAGAGAAATCCTTCAAATGGATCGATTAGAGATTCCTATCATGGTATGCATGGATTTATAACTTAGGATTTATTTTAATATTTATCGGATATGTCATATAATTTATTATTTTAAACTAAATAATGCATATTTTGTTTTGTTATGTAGTACTTTGATGAATACGCGTGTTCTCATTACACGAAGGATAAATTGCAAGAAATTAAGGAGGAATTGTGCGAATACCTTATTGGAAAAAGAATCATATAAGGTATAGGATTATGGGATTATGTGAATGTATAGTTTTATGAATGGTTTATTTTATGGGATTGTATAGTTTTGTGAATGGTTTATGTTATTTATGTGATTTTGGATTGTAATTGTATAGTTTTGTGAATGGTTAATGTAAATGACTTGAATTATAATGGAAATGGTTTATGTGGTTTATGTGATTTATGGGATTAGTGGAAATGGTTAATGAATCATACTAGAAATTGTTAATGGAAATGTGAATTATACAGGTTTATTGAAATGGCTTGAATTATACAGGTTTCAGCATAAAAAAACTGTTAAAATGGGAATTTTAAAAAAATTCATTAAAATTATACGTATAGAAAAGACAGGGCTTTCTAGAAAAAGTGTTGCCTATAGTTCACAAAAGAAAGCGCTTTTTCTAAAAAGCGCTCTCTAAAGGTATAGAAAAAAATTCATTAAAATTATAGGTATACATTAGAGAGCGCTTTAAAAAGCGCTGTCTAAAGGGGGAAAAAAGAAAGCACTTTTTCCTGTAAAAGCGCTCTCTAAAGGTATATAAAAAAATTCATTAAAATTTTATACGTATACATTAGACAACGCTTTAAAAAGCGCTGTCTAAAGGCCCACTTTAGAGAGCGCTTTTAAAGGAAAAAGCGCTGCTAAAGGCCTACTTTAGAAAGCGCTTTTAAAGGTAAAGCGCTGCCTAAAGTAGGCCTTTAGTAGTGCTTTTTCATAAATAAATAGCGCTGTCTTTACCTACGACAGTGCCACCTTAGGCAGCGCTTTTAAGCGCTGTTAAAGGCCAAAAAAAGCGTTGTCGTAGCCCTTGTTTGGCATAGTGAAATAACCCTGATCCTCTGATCAGTACCAAAGCACAACCTTACTTTCCCAGCATGGGTCAATTACTGTAACCTCACAGAATTTCTCACCATAGAAAATAACTCAACTGTCACAATACAGTAAAAATTCCAACTCAGACCATTTTACTGTCATCAACCCATCAGAGCCTCATGGTATATGACATCCTTCATAAGAACTGATTTTCTCTTTTATCCAACATACCGGACCTGTCACTAAACTGAAACAGTCACCAGCATAGATAGCCTCCTCTTGGGCTTTATACAATGATTCTCCCCAACGGAGCTAACCTTTTCACACTCTCTTGATGAGTATAAAAGACTCTCTTGTTGTGTTAAACACTTTAGCCTCCATCTCGGGCTTCATACGTGATAGAAAAGACTCTCTTGTTGAGTATAAAAGACTCTCTTGTTGAGTCAAACATTTTAGCCTCCATCTCGGGCTTCGTACGAGATAGAAAATCACTCTCTTGTTAAGTATAAAAGAATCTCTTATTGAGTCAAACACTTTAGCCTCCATCTCGGGCTTCGTACGAGATAGAAAATCATTCTCTTGTTGAGTATAAAAGACTCTCTTGTTTAGTCAAACACTTTAGCCTCCATCTCGGGCTTCATACGAGATAGAAAACACTCTCTTGTTGAGTATAAAAGACTGTCTTGTTGCGTCAAACACTTTTAGCCTCCGTCTTGGGCTTCATACAAGGCACAGCAAAAAAACTCTCTTGTTGAGTATAAAAGACTCTCTTGTTGAGTCCATCACCTGTCAAACAGACTCTCTGTTGAGTCACTTCCCTTTTAGCCTCCATCTCGGGCTTCGTACAAGACATATAAAAACACCCTCTTGTTGGGTCAATAGCCTCCTCTTAGGCTTTGTATAAAGAAAACCCCGGTTGAGTCAATCAACATTTTAACATCAAAGTCATGCCTTGCTCACAGCATACAAGCATCAACAACTCCTCTTTAGAGATGACAAATTCTCTCTCATCCAACCCTTCAGCTTCACATCTTGGGCTTTGAACAAGATACAAACCACCTTTAGCTTCATGTCTTGGGCTTTGAACAAGACACCAAAACAACCTATTTTCCTCCCATAGAATAGGAGGGACTACGATCGCTCTGATTTCCTTGTTTCATCAAACGGGAATACGTAGGCATAAGATTGAAAAAATCTTAGCGAGCATACTAATCTAAAACCCAAAATCCAGTATCTCCACCAAATCAACCCAAAAGCATCAAATCTAAACACATTACCAAAAAACTCACAAATAATCCAGACACTGTGTTCTTAACAAAATACCCAAAGATTGGGCCCTACATCCACATAACATATGTAACCTAACAGACCGCTGTTCAAACTCAGTATGCAAGCAGGGTTAATTAGAGACATCTATTTCCCTTCCTTAATCAGCTCAATAGGATAAAAAACTGAATCGAACTGTAGTACCCAAGCGATAGTGACTCAAGACCACAAAAATTGCGCTACACTTAGAAAGCCATCAAAGGAAGTATTTTAGCTTATCATTTGGCTCATCAGCTGATTGGCGATCAGGAATCAGTCAAATTTAACTTCCCAGACGAAGATGTTATGTATCTAAAGATGAAAGATTGCGATGAACCACTACCCAACGAAGTGCCAGAACCAGGATCCCAACGAGGACTAATATTAGACGAAGCCATCAATGCTTATGGAAACAGAATTGGGGCAATCATTGTAACACCTCAGGGTACTCATATTCCTTTCACTTCCAGATTGACGTTCAAATGCACAAACAATGAGGCCGAATATAAAGCATGTATCATGGGTCTCGAAGAAGCTATTGACCTAAGGATAAAGAACTTGGATGTGTATGGAAACTCAACCCTGGTTGTAAATCAGATCAAAGGAGAATGGAATACATATCAATCAGGATTGATTCCTTACAAAGACTACGTGAGAAGGTTGTTACCATTCTTCAACAGAATCGAGTTTCATCATATCCCTCGTGAAGAAAATCACATGGATGATGCATTAGCTACTCTATCCTCTATGATTAGTGTGATTCGATGGAACGACGTACCTAAGATCGACATAATGCGCCTTGAAAGGCCAGCTTAAATTTTTGCAGTTGAAGCAGTTATAGATAACAAACCTTGGTATCACAATATAAAATGCTTCCTTCAAAGCCAGAAATACCCGCCCGGGGCATCAAGAAAAGATAGGAAGACTCTCAGAAGACTGGCTGTCAACTTCTTCCTAAACAATGATATACTTTATAAGAGAAACTTCGACATGGTTTTGCTCAGATGCATAGACAGACCAGAAGCAAACATGTTAATGAAAGAGATTCATGAAGGATCCTTTGGCACTCATGCCAACGGACACACAATGGCAAGAAAAATTCTGAGAGCAGGATATTATTGGCCGACAATGGAGTTCGACTGCTACAAGTACATGAGAAGGTGTCACAAGTGTCAAATATACGTCGATAAAATCCATGTACCGCCAACGCATCTCAAAGTTCTTTCTTCTCCATGGCCTTTTTCTATATGGGGAATCGACATGATTGGCATGATTGAACCCAAGGCTTCGAACGAACATGGGTTCATCTTAGTAGCCATTGTCTACTTCACCAGGTGGGTCGAAGCAATATCATACACCAATGTGACCCGACAAGTGGTGGTCTAATTTATCAAGAACAATCTCACCTTTCGTTATGGTGTTCCAAGCCAGATCATTACAGATAATGGATCGAACCTGAACAACAAGATGATTAAAGAGTTGTGTGTTGAATTCAAAATCGAACACCATAACTCGTCTCCCTACTGACCTAAAATGAATAGAGTGGTAGAAGCGGCTAACAAGAACATCAAGAAGATCATTCAGAAGATGGTCGTAATATACAAAGATTGGCATGAGATGCTACCCTTTGCTCTTCATGATTATCGTATATCTGTATGTACTTCAACAAGGGTAACCCCTTTCTCTCTAGTATATGGCATGGAAGCAGTGCTCCCCATAGAAGTAGAAATCTTGTTAATTAGATTCTTGATGGAAGCCAAGCTAACAGAAGCTGAATGGTGTCAAAGCCGACATGATGAACTGAATCTAATCGAAGAGAAAAAAATTACGGGTTTATGCCATGGTCAGTCATATCAACGAAGGATGAAGAAGGTGTTTGACAAAAAGGTCCGACCCCGTGTCTTTAGAGAAGGAGACCTCATGCTCAAGAAGATACAATTATTTCTCACTGATTCCAGGGGTAAATGGACTCTGAGTTATGATGGCCTTTATGTTGTTAAGAAAGCCTTATCAGGCGGTGCCTTGAGACTCGCAACCAGGGATGGAGAAGAGTTTACCTACCCCATGAATGTTGATGTAGTCAAGAAATACTTCGCCTAAATAAATAAAAAAAAGTCTCGGTGGATTGAAAACCCGAAAGGGCGGTCCAGGAAAAAATTAGAGATATAAGTGAAAATCATCCCGATGGATTGAAAACCCGAGAGGGCAATCTAGGCAAAAGTTAGGGATACATGGTAAGTAACTACGTCTGACAAGATTAGATCCCCAGTGGTAACGTCATCTGTCAGGAAAACTTCTGTCAAGGTCACCTTCGACAGAAACTCAAAATGTCCAGAATTTAAAGTTTGTAATGCTCCATGGGATCATGCATCTGGCTGATTACCATTTTATCAATAAAATTTAAGCCTTTGTGCCCTTTGTTTGCAATACTAGTTTTATTATGCTATACAGGGTGACGTGTTTATTTGATTAACAATCTTGAAACAAAAAAATGGATTTTACTTTTGTTATCAAATTTACTTCTGCTTTTAAAAGAAAGATGGAAATTTCTTTTTGATTAATGAACACAAAAAAGAATATCGAATGCTTCTCCGGTAGTGGTCAAACTTCAAAATGCAGAATCAAAATGCTATTTCTAACCAGTACACTCTGAATGAAGGATCGACTGTTTCAGACGGAATGTCCCATTTGACATCCCCGATAAAGTTCTTACCCCTGAGAACCAATGATTGGTTTTTCTCCCCAGTAGGATCTACTTTTTGAAAAAAAAAAACAAGAACGAATTGCTATCCCTAATAGGTTTGTACCCCCATCTCCCAAAGTGGCCAAGTATCCAGTTAAGCAATCGCCAATCTGTATTTTCGTGTCTGTTTTGTCAACATCAGCATCTCATACATCATGCATAATTGATTCATATTCATATTCATGTTGCATTAATATCACTTTGGTCATACTCGTCCCCAAGTGATAAGCGTTCTCTCTCCGATAAGAGTAGTCAGTCTTCCTTACCGCGTCCAATAGGACAAAATTCTGGTTGAAGTTCTTTCCTCATCGAGAAATGTTTGGTCTAAATAATCTCTCTCCGGTATATTCCTGGATTGAAATCGGTCCTCGACAACTTTGATAACTTGAACCTCTGAAAAGCAAGAAGACATTTGGTTATACACCTTTGGAATACATTCTTCGCCATTGAAAATGATATTTAGCTTTCCCGGATTAAGAAAAAAATCCCCAGAGAAAGCTTCTCGGCAAGAGACTCTTGGCAATACAGTTATTTCTCCCCAAGGAATTTGTTGTCAATCAAGTCATCAGCACCTCAAAATTGAATTACATTTCATGGCGTCTCTCCAAAAAAGTCTTGAAGGGATGTATGTTTTAATTTCTCTAGCAAATGGAATCTCCAATAGAGAAGTTTGCACACCCCTGGAGTTTAGAAAAATGGGGTTCCCCAACAAGTCTTACATCAAATCGTTTTTCAATCAAATAACGTCTCACCGGCGAGAAGTTTGGTGAAAACCTTCACAAATAGCATTCCTTGTCAAAAAACGGATTTGACAAGAAGAAACTGAGACCAGTTCCATGGCTAAAGACCAGGATCGAGGGGAAGTTTATTTCAAAAGAAAACTGAGACCAGTTCCATGGCTGAAGACCAGGATCGAGGGGAGGTTTATTTCAAAAGAAACTGAGACCATTTCCGTGGCTGAAGACCATGATCGAGGGGAGGTTTATTTCAAAAGAAACTGAGACCAGTTCCATGGCTGAAGACCAGGATCGAGGGGAAGTTTTGCCCTTTTCTAAGTAACATTGCTTAGCAAAAGAAGATGGACGAGCAAATCAGCTGCCATTTACAACCACAATAAAAATTTAGGGTATTCTGATATTTAATCCTCTTCTACCTTGAATGTCCGAACGTCTTCGCCATCATACCTTCAGGTCCAAAAAGATTAAATAGGGGCATATCTAATACCCTAAATTTTGACCAGAAGATTTCCCATCATTGTGCAAATCATCACTACAATATGGATGTACCTTCATGCCTCATGAATCCTCTCAAAGATTGTTGAGCATTCACTCCAATCAACAATTAGGGTTATTGAGACCTCTCAAAGCATTCAGGCAAATGATTCATCAAGAATAGACATGATCCTCAACTTGTCAAGCCTTTCAAACATCCATGAAGGATCAAGAGGTTTCCCACATCAAGAATTGGGCATGAAAATGCAAAATCTCAAGTTGACCAAGCCTTAAGAGAACAAATTATGGTTTTGGTCGACCAAGGCCTTAAGAGAACAAATTTCATCTGGGCATGAGCTAATACTTCAAAACATGATCCGAGAAGCTTAAAGGGGCCTCATGGATCCAATCACAAGTTCGAAATAGCCTCAGGGGATGCATTCATCAAAAATCAGGAATTAGGGTTTCTTGACCTAATTCACCCCTAAGTTGACTTTTGGAACAAGGCAGACAAAAAACAACATGCCTTCAGATGAGACCATGAGTCCTCTCTGTAGGAAGATACCTCTTCTATACATCACATATCAAAACAAACAATCAAAACCTTTTTCCAGATTGTTGATTCAAAATCCAAGCTGGAGTCCTTCCTTTATCCTGGCTAAAACTTATCTTTCATCTAACAGCTATAAGTGGCAAGCCTCTGGATTCTACATATTCAATTCAATGTCCCTATCTTAGTATGAAAGATTCATAAAGGAAAAAGTTCATTGCTCTACACTGAGTTAAAGTTTCTTCCTTCATGACCCCCTTTTATAAAGGGAATTATGGCATTGCTAGATCCCGTATCCCAGTTAAAGTAATTTTCCTTATAATCAATTACTCAACATTTTTTATGAACAGGTGAGATATCTCCCTTTAGAGATGACAAATTCTCTCTCTCAGTCAACTTTTAGCTTTAATCTTGGGCTTTGAACAAGACACAAATACTCTGTTAGCTTCAATCTTGGGCTTTGAACAAGACATCCATATTTTTTCCTCACATAGAATAGGAGGAACTACAATTGCTCTGATTTCCCAAATCTCTTTATGGGAATACGTAGGCATAATATTGCGAAATCTTAGCGAGCACACAAATCAAAAATCTTAGGTCCAGGTACCTTCCAAAAAATAATAGAAAGCCCGAAAAAAACAAAAACATTCTCTTAACCCTCTCAAAGAAGAAACTTTCCCAATCCATAGCAGATAAACACAAGAAATTATTTCAAACAACAGAAATACATGGAAAAGAAGGTTCCTATAGATTACTATAGATACTCTGGGTGTGTCATACCCTAAATTTTGACCACAAGATTTCCCATCATTGTGCAAATCATCACCACAATATGGATGTACCTTCATGCCTCGTTAATCCTCTAAAAGATTGTTGAGCATTCACTCCAATCAAGAATTAGGGTTATTGAGCCCTCTTAAAGCATTCAGGAAAATGATCAATCAAGAATGGACATGATCCTTAACTTATCAAGCCTCTCAAACATCCATGAGGATCAAGAGGTTTATCACATCCAGAATCAAGCATGAAAATGCAAAATCTCAAGTTGACCAAGCCTCAAGACCATCAGTGTCACCAAATTACGGTTTTGGTCGACCAAAGCCTTCAAAGAAAAATTTTCATCTGGGAATGAGTCAATACTTCAAAACATGATCCAAGAAGCTTAAAAGGGCCTCATGGAGCCAATCACAAGTTCAGAATAGCCTCAGGGGATGCATTAATCAAAAATCAAAAATTAGGTTTTCTTGACCTAATTCACCCCTAAGTTGACTTTTGGAACAAGGCATGAGCCAAAACCTCAAGGAATGTTTTGAAGACACAAAGAACTTGGTTCATGAGCAAAGTAAAGATGCAAATTCATCTGGACCATAAACTAGGGTTTTTGAGAAAAAGTCAACCATATCTTTGACTTTTGACCAAGACATGATTTCAAACCTTAGGACATGATTCAAGACACTCTAAAACATATATGGAATCCACCCATTATGTTTGAATTAGGTCAATAACTTGATTTCATAGAGAATCACAAAGTTTGAAATTCATCTGACAAAAAGTCAACTGTACCCAAAAATCAAGTTTGACTTTTTGGATTTCTTGACAAACATGGCTTCCTTAAGTAAAAAGCAATGTTAACTCATGATTTGGATCATCATTCATCAAGAAAAATCAAGAAAAGTGAGGTTACTTGCAAAAGGGGCAATCTTAAGAAACTTGAAATTTCACTAAGTCATAAAAAAAGTGATTTCTACCCAACTTTGCAAGATCATAACTTGTGATCCAAGCAACCTTTTTCTTCCATCCAAAGCTCAAATGAAAGCTCTCATTACATACTTCAAGAATGTCAACTACACCTCATTCCAAATACTCATGGATTTTGAGTTATGGATTGATCAAAATCACAAAAAATGGAAAATGGACAATTTTTCAACGCTTAGTGAAATTTTGGACAGAATCTGTTTTGCATTTTCACCAATTTTGAGGCCATTTTTCATTATGATCCAAGATGATTCAAGACCAAAGTTAAACATCAAAGTTGAAGTATGTTATAGGGGCTTTCCAAAAATTACAAGACCCTCCCATGATTCAACTTGAACAAGGAGTTATAAGCCTTCAAAAATGGCATTTTTCACCCTGCCTACACAAAGGCATGAAAACATAACTTGGTTCCCACGATTTCTTGAGCCAATTTTGGACACTTGCATCAATTCATTTATATCCAAATTCAACATGAATGATGAAGAATCTTATCACAAAGCCTCACAAGTAAAGAAGCCTATCACTTAGGCATGTGATCTTTAAAGATGCATTTCCAAAACTTCAATTTTGTTTTAAAGCATTCAAGAGGTGCATTGAGGTGGCATGGACTGAGTCATTGATCACTAAAGGAGTCAACCCTTATCCCTACAACAGAAGACTCATAGCCTGCAAGATTGACTCAAGTCAATGGCTAGAGGAGACTTTGGCTACATGACAAATTCCAATGGACAATGGAGTGATCCAGCCCCAAATCAATACTGCTCTAAAAAAAACTTGCTCTACTATATATAGAGGTTCTTTTATATCAATTTGAGTACACCAAAGCATAGGAATACATGTTTTCTTCCAAATCACTCTTCAAAAACCAGAAAATGCTTCTTTTGCAAGTCACTATCGAATTTTCAAATAGGGATCAATTCCATCAAAACCAACCATCCCAACACCTCACATATATCATATATGAGTGATCCATAACCTCAAAACACATCTGGAACACCAGAATCATCATGTCTCTATCCATTTTCTCAAGCTTTTTGTCAAAGCTGCAATTGAGGTGCCACAACAAGATCCATGTACTTTTAATCCATTCCAAGCTTCCAAACACCTTACATTATGTCCATTGAAGCAGTCCAAGTCATCAAACAATATTTGTAACACCTCCAACACACAATTCGATTTCTTCTTGCAAGAGGTAAGCATGAACTCTCAAACTCTATGATCCATGCATCATAAATGTGTTTTCAAGTTACAAACATGTTTATGCACTTATGTAGAGCGTTTCCCCTCAATCAATTGCTTTGTAGCTATCGTGTTCTTGCAGAAATTAGGGTTCATGTGTTCATCACTTGATTTTTCACTCTACACGTAATATAAATGCAATTAATGGGTACCATTGAAATCCTTGTTCAAAAACGAGTGAGATTGATGTTTACAAAAGTCAAAACCATTGAGTAATCAGAGAGAAAAATGAGGTTTTGCAAATCATCCATGGCGCGGTCAGGAAGAAGAAGGTGGCCGTTGGCGCCATTTTTTGAATTATTTGAATAATTTGAATTTTTGAATTTTTGATTATTTTCTTAATTGATTTCAAAAATTAATTTCTCTCTCAATTTTAACCATTTTTTATTAGTTCTTTTTTTAAAATTTCACAAAAATGTTAAAATATTTTATTCTACCAAAAATCAAATTTATATTATTTATTTAATAATATTTTGAATTTTTGTAATGAATTTCATTTTAATTGTTTTAAAACATTTTTAATGAAATTTTCATTTTGATTTTTTCAAATTCAATTAAATTCCAAGCTTTCATATAATTAAACATGAATTTTCAAAACATTTTTAAAATTTCACATCATGTTTTTAAATATATTTGATATTTTATATCATTTTTATTTAATTTCCTTTGAAAATTATATCTTTAAATTAAAATTAGGGTTTCCTTGATTTTAATTGTTTCAAACTTCATTTGAAACATTTTTGGGACTCTTTGTAGAGTGTAAGACCCATTCCTTTGTAAATACATGATTTTTGGGCCTCAGTCATTGTATAAGTCCCGATACAATTTTCAAAATAAACGGTGTGATCGCTGTTTTTCATCTGGGCATCTCTTTGAGCTATAAGCCCCAACTCTTGTATAAAAATAATCTTTTGGGCCTCTTTGTAGAGTGTAAGACCCACCCCTTTGTAAAAAATAATTTTGGGCATCAGTCATTGTATAAGTCCCTCCGTGGTTTTAAAAATCACGGCGCGATCGTCGCCCTTCTCAAAATTTTCATTTGGGCATCTCCTTGAGCTATAAACCCCAACTCTTGTATAAAAATAAAATTTTGGGCCTCTATTAGAGTGTAAGACCCATTCTTCCTTGTACATAAATAATTTTGGGCCTCTACCATAGTATAAGTCCCACAACGTCTTTCGGTATCGCTGTGCGGTCTCTGTTTTCAAAACAGGTCATCTGGGCCTCTCCTTGATTATAAGTCCCAATATTTTGTACATAAATTTTATTTTAAAATAATAAACCACTTCCATGGGCCTCTCCTTGAGTTGTAAGCCCCATACCTCTATTTTAAAAATCATCTATCTATTTTAAACTGGTACTAAGAGGAGCATTATTCCCAGTGAAACTTCTCTTAGACCACTTAGGCCTCTCTTTAGTTATAAGCCCCAAACATTATTTTGTTTCAAACAAATTCTTTTTATTCAAATTCAAGTTCAAAGTTTTCTCAAAACTTTCTTCAATTTCTTAAAACCCTAATCATACAGTCACTATCAATACAACAGATCACAATACACTTGGGCCTCTTCTCAAAGTATAAGTCCCAACATCTTTTCAATATAATACATATTTGTTATATACCTGTCAATACATTTATGTGTATATACTTGTGCATATTTGTCTAGAGTTTCCTATCAGTTAGGTCTATACTTAGGTCAAACCAGAGGTTACTTTCTAACATATTCAAAATTAGTTCCCTCATAGGAAATTCCCTATACAGTCTGCCTCCTCTTGGGCTTATTCAATATGGAACAGAGAAAGGCATTATTCCCGGTGAAACTTTTCTCAAGACTGTCAAAACTTAGAAATGTATATATACAAGAAATTCATTTCCCCAGAGAGGATTAATTCCCAGTGAAACCTCTTTGGAATTTCTTCAAAACTTAGAACTGTTCAACAAAGAAAGGACTTATTCCCGGTGAAACCTTTCTTGAGCTTTTCTTAGGCCTAGACCCACAGGCTTCCTAAAAGCATCCCCAACCTCCTCTTGGGCTTAGTACAAGGACCAACAGGCTTCTTAGAAGTTCCCCAGCCTCCTCTTAGGCTTAGTACAAGGACCCAAAGGCTTCCTAAAAGCATAGGATATAAATGAGTCTTCTTTTTTAGCCTAATCCCCAGAGAAGTCAAATTTCCAGAGCACACTACCATCTAAAGGTTGATCTACATCCCTTAAACCAACAACTTCCTTTTGGGTATCATATAAAGATTTCTCTCCAACCAGAGTTTACCTCTTCCTATGAGACTTGGATAGTCTCAGCCTCCTCTTGGGCTTCATACAAGTAGACTTGGAATGTCTCATCCACTCTGGTATCTCATACAGAGACCCTCGAGTTTCCCAAAAGCCTAGGAAAAACCTCTTTTGAAATTTATCAATACACCAGTCTCCAGAAGAGTCAAAACCTCTAAGGTTTTCAAACTCCTCTTTAAACTCCCCTGACACACAACAAGGCTAAACTTTCACCTTAAACATCCCATCCAGGATCAAATTACCATCAATAAACCCTCAACAGAAACAGAGCCTCATGGCATCTGGTACTTCAACTCTTCCCTGATTCCCAGCAAGAGTAAATCCCTTTCGATTCCCCAATACAATTTTGACCTTCTCTTGGATTTCAACAAATCCTCAGCAAAAGATAGCCTTCCCTTAGGCTTCAGATAAGAATTTCCTCAATCAGCCTCAATCTTGGGCTTTGTACAAGACAGATAAAACCCTCCCCAGTGGAGTCAGATTCCTTTGGCTTAAAGCTTGGGCTTCGATCAAGGCACATAAAAATCAACATCCCCTCAGATGAGACCCTTAGTCTTCTCTGCAGGAAGACATCTTCTCTATACATCACACATTAACACAAACAATCAAAACCTATTCCAGATAATTGCTGTAAGTGGCACACTTGTTGATTCAAAATCCAAGCTGGCGTCCCTCCTTTATCCTGGCTAAAACTACTCTTTCATCTAACAGCTATAAGTGGCAAGCCTCTGGATTCCTCACATCCAAGCCAATGTCCCTCTCTTAGCATGAAAGATTCATAAAGGAAAAGTGGCATTGCTCTACATTGAGTTAAAGCTTTCTTCCTTCATGACATCCCTTTTATAAAGGAAATTATGGCATTGCTGGATTCTACATATACTAGTTAAAGTAATTCTCCTTTATAACCAATTTCTCAACCTTTGTGATGAATAGGTGCGATTTCTCCCTTTAGAGATGACAAATTCTCTCTCTCAATCACCGTTTAGCTTCAATCTTGGGCTTTGAACAAGACACAAAAACTCAACTAGCTTTAATCTTGGGCTTTGAATAAGACACATACATCTTTCCTCCCATAGAAATAGGAGGAACTACGATTGCTCTGATTTCCCAAATCTCTTTACGGGAATTTGTAGGCATAAGATTCTGAAATCTTAGTAGCACACAAATAAAAATCTTAGGTCTAGTACCTTCCCAAAAACAATAAAAAACCTGAAAACAGCAAAAACGTTCTCTCAATACTCCCAAAGGAGAAACTTTCCCAATCCACAGCAGATAAACACAAGAAACCATTTTAAGTTAACATAAATACATGCAAAAGAAGGTACTGGGTGTTAATAGCTTCCCTTTGTATAACCAGACCTCGATCCCCAATCTCTTAGCATTTCTTAAAGAAAACATTTACGTGCAAGGTTAGTTTTAGATATCTTCCCTTTCCTTTCTCGCTTCATAGGATAAATACAGAAATTAGAAAGTAGCACCCAAACCCAAATCCTTTGCGGTAAGGTGGTCGCATCACCGATAAAAACCGCACGCTATAGGTTGTTAATAGCTTCCCTTTGTATGACCAAACCTCGCTCCCCGATCTCTTAGCATTTGTTAAAGAAAACACTTGCGTGCATGGTTAGTTTAAGATATCTTCCCCTTCCTTTGAAGCTTCATAGGATAAATACAGAAATCATAAAGCAGCACCAAATGCGGTAGGTGGTCGAGTCACCAAAAAATCGACGCTACACATCTTATAAGACACCCCAACAAGAGAACTAGCCACTTCTCCTGCAGTTGTTGTAGAACCTCCTCAGAAAACATGAACAACCACCAAGTTGTTACCTTTGATCCATAACATCCATTCCATCCATTAATACCCTTGAGTATGTTTGAGTGAATGACCTGATTTCCAAAACTCCTTGTTTAAAACGCTAGAAAGTATCTCACAAAGATCTCATCCAGAAACAGACAGGATGTCTGCTTTGATACCAATTGAAATTATGGCATAATAGATAGCAGATGTCTTAACACATGTCAAGACATTGTTCTGCATAATTATTAAACAAGGAACAGAACTACAAATTGATATTCAGAATATCAGTAATTGCAGAAAGAAAGATGTTTCGACATCTGTTACAACATTGTTAATCAAAATTGAACTGTAAATTGCAGAATGACAAACAACACAGAATATGTGTCATACCCTAAATTTTGACCACAAAGATTTCCCATCATTGTGCAAAACATCACCACAATATGGATGTACCTTTATGCCTCATCATTCCTCTCGAAGATTGTTAAGCATTCACCTCAATCAAGAATTAGGGTTTTGGACCCTTTAAGAGTACTCAGACAAAGGATCAATCAAGAATGGACATGATCTTCAACTTGTCAAACCTCTCAAACATCCATGAAGGATCAAGAGGTATCCCCCATCAAGAATCAAGCATGAGAATGCAACACTTCAAGCTAATCAAGCCTCAAGTGCACCAGTGTCACCAAATTAGGGTTTTGGTCGACCAAGGCCTCCGGAGGGAAATTTTCGTCTACGTGTAGCATGCGGTTTTTTTCGGTTACACGGTCACCTTACAGCGAATTTGGGGTTGGGTGCTAGTTTTTGATTTCTGTATTTATCCTATGAAGCTGGTTAAGGAAGGGGAAGATATCTTAAACTAACCCTGCACGTAAATGTTTTCTTTAAAAAATGTTAAGAGATAGGGATCGGGTTCTGGTTATACAAAGGGAAACTATTAACACCCAGTGTATCTATCGTAATCTATAGGAACCTTCTTTTTGCATGTATTTATGTTAATTTGAAATGCTTTCTTGTGTTTATCTACTGTGAATTGGGAAAGTTTCTCCTTTGGGAGTGTTGAGAGAATGTTTTTGTTGTTTTCGGGTTTTTTGTTGTTTTTGGGAAGGTACTGGACCTAAAGTTTTTTATTTGTGTACTCGCCAAGATTTCACAATCTTATGCCTATGTATTCCGGTAAAGAGATTTGGGAAATCACAGAAATCGTAGTTCCTCCTATTCTATGGGAGGAAAAATATTGGTGTCTTGTTCAAAGCCCAAGATTGAAGCAAAAAAGGGTGATTGAGAGAGAGAATTTGTCATCTCTAAAGGGAGATATCTCACCTATTCATCACAAATATTGGCTAATTGGTTATAAAGTGGAATTACTTTAACTAGGATATGTAGAATCCAACAATGCCATAATTTCCTTTATAAGAGGGATGTCATGAAGGAAGAAAACTTTAACTCAGTGTAGAGCAATGCCACTTTTCCCTTTATGAATCTTTCATGCTAAGAGAAGGACATTTGCTTGGATGTATGGAATCCAGAGGCTTGCCACTTATAGATGTTAGATGAAAGAGAGATTTTAGCCAGGATAAAGGAGGGGCTCCAGCTTGGATTTTGAATCAACAAGTGTGCCACTTACAACAATTATCTGGAAAAAGGTTTTGATTGTTTTGTTTTGATATGTGATGTATAGGGGATATATCTTTCTGCAGAGAGGACTCATGGTCTCATTTGAGGGGATGTTGATTTTTGTGTGCCTTATTTAATGCCCAAGGTTGAAACTAAAGGAAAATGACTCCACTGGGGAGGATTTTATTTGTCTTGTACATAGCCCAAGACTGAGGTTGACTGGAGAAATTTATTATATGAAGCCTAAGAGGAGGCTAACTTTTGCTGAGGATTATTGAAATCCAAGAGCAGGTCCAAATTGTATTGGGGGGTCTAAGGGGATTTCACTCTTGCTTGGAATCAGGGAAGATTTGAAATACCAGATGCCATGAGGCTCTGATTTTATTGGGGATTTGTTGATGGTAAATTGACTCTGGCTGGGATGTTTAAGGTGAAAGTTTAAACCTTGTGGGGGTTAAGAGGAGTTTAAAAGTGAGTTTGAAAACCTTAGAAGTTTTTGAAATTCTGGTACCAGATATGTGATGTTACGTGTGATTTCACAACAACACACTTTGCAATGGACAACGTAAAACAACAGAAGAGTACACTAAGAATTGTTCACTGTTGCACCTCGAAAAAAGACACGAGCCTCGCACGAAAGGCACGGAAAACGGTTCGACAGAGTCGCCACCGAACTTTATTTATCCCAAAAAGAGGGAAAGGAAAATATCGAGAAAACCTTTAAGGAGAAGATAAGAGCATGGTCGTCGCAACCACATTCTGAGTTCGGGAGTCGGTTACGTGAGGGGAAGGTACGCGCACCCCCTCACGTCCGTTGTACTCAACGGGAACCTCTTGATTCGAATCGCGATACTCGTTAGCTAAGTTTGTCTATTTTCTTCTCTAAAATAAATGCAGAAATGTAAAGGTAAAAGGAAAAGATACTAAGGGGAAATGGGTGGTTTAAGGATAGGGTGCTTGGAAAGATCATCGCGACCTCGGGCCTACGTATGCTCATTCGGACGAGAATGAGAAATCAGAGCAATCGTAGTTCGACTACAGGGTTTGACAGAAAAAGATGGTAGTGTGCTCGCCAAGATCATCGCAATCTTGTGCCTACGTATCTTTATTCAGACGAGAATAAAGAATCAGAGCAGTCGTAGTTCGTGGTACGCCCACGAAACAAGGGAGAGTTGGGTTGGTTTAGATGACGATTACTTGAACTTAAGAAAGATTCCTCGGGCCTAAGTAATCGGGAGAGTGAGTCAAAGATTTGGCTCTCTCTCTTTTTCATCTAAGGTGGTGAAGTTTTAAAAGAGGCATCAATTGCTCACACACGAGTAAGAGAACTCGCACCCAAACAATCGAAGGAAGATCAAAGACTTGAACCCCCATTTTTCACCTTAAAAGAGTTGCGATAATTGTTAGTTGTTTTTGAGTTTGATTATGAAAATCTGCTTGACGTTGGATCAAGGGTTTATTGTATGAAAAGAGTTTGGTTTGAAAAAGGATTTGGTTAGAGGTTGATTTGAAAATGGGCTCGACGACGAATCGAGAGTTTGGTTGAAAAGAGGTTCGTTTGAAAATGGCTCGACGACGAATTGAGGATTAGTTTGAAAATGGGTTGCCTATGCTAGTCCCTAGGGGTGCTCCTAGTAAACAAACCTCAATCAAAGCAATAATAAATGCGTACATCGGAATGGGAGAGGGGTACATGTAAAATACAAGTGTTGACATGAAATAAAGGGATCTCGTTGTAAGGTAGCCCAAGAGAAAGCCGTGTGTGTGCGAAGGTGTCCTAAACTAAACCTTAAGTAAGCGTCGAGCAAGTGGATAATCATAATCAACAGTCTATTAGTTTATTGTTTTAGGGTTTCGATAGTTTATTAATTGTTTTCGATAAATGGTGTCCAAATAAACAATGGTTAGATAAATAAATATGGATATGAATAATATGAATAGTATGAATATGAACAATAATATAATCAAGACAATATGACAAGAGCAAGCTAATATTGACATAAAATTAAAGTTGGTCTCGTCTTAATCGGATTTAATCGACGAATCGATAATCGACGACTTTTGACTTTCATTGACCAAAAGATGAAAATAAAAGAAATATAAAATGACAATTAAGAAATTAAATTGAGAAAATGAATACAAAGCATAAAGGTCTCACCTTTATCGAGATTTAATCGAGGAATCGATAAATCAATCGATATTTAGTTTTCATTGACCCAAAATGAAATAAAAATGAAATAAAATCGAAAAGGTGAATACAAAGAGTAAAGGTCTCACCTTTATCGAGATTTAATCGCGAAATCGATAAATCAATCGATATTTGGCTTTCATTGACCCAAAATGAATAAGAATAATAGAAAAATAATGGAAATGAAATAAAATCGAAAATGATAAGAAAAATAATAAAGGTCTCACCTTTATCGAGATTTAGTCGTGGAATCGACAAATCATCGATGTTTTGGTTTTCATTGACCCCAAAATAACTGTAAATGAAAAAAAAATAATAGAAATGAAATAAAATTGAAATAAAAATTAAATAGGCCTCATATAAATCAAGATTTAATCGATTTGAGAAAATCAACCTTAATCAAGATATTTTTTATATCATTGGCCCAAAAAATAATCAATAACAAAATGAGAGATAAAAAATATGAATTACTAGTAAAGTTTTGAACAAAAATTTTTAACTAAAAATTAAATAAAAAACAAAGAAAGAAAAAAAAGATACAATGGGCTAATAAGACAGTAAGCCCATGGAAAGGGAGCTGGGTTGCTCTAAATTCCAACCTGGGTCGGGTTTGCTTGACCCGGTTCGGATGGACTTGTGAGAGGCAAGGAAACCCTAGGATATCACCAAACTGCCGTTTCAAATTAACATTATTTTTCAAACTTCTTCCTCAGAAAACACAGATAGTCAATACAATGGTTAAAAAATGTGAAACGAACCACTCTGTTTCCCTCTGTAACCCGTTGTCTCAACCTCTGTTTCTTCTTCTCCTTCTCGCGCTTTGGTTTCGTCCGCCCAACTTATTCAATCTCCTTTTCTTCTTTGTGTCTATTTCTCTCCGTGAAATCAAATCCTTGTCTCGTTTACTCTCGGTTCTCACTGCTCACTCGGCCTATCACACTCTTTCTTTGCGGCGATGCGATGGTTATGGTGGTGTTCGACGACCGTTTGAAGGGATTGTTTGGCTCTGTTTCGTCTCAGCTCTCTCTTCCATCTTTTCCGTTTTCTGGTTCTGTTTCGGAAAGGGTTTGGAAAAAAAGTTTGATTTGGTTGTTTTGATTTTGCGGTTTTGTTTGTTGACAGAAAAAGGAGATGCGAATGGGTTATGGAGTTGATGGAAAGAATGGGTTTTGATTGAAGGTTGTTGTTGATAAAGGAAATAAATGGTCGAAGGTTTGAGGGAGATGTAGGTAGAGTGAAAATTTGAGGGTCAGATTTTGAATGGTTGAAGAAAAGTTGGAGAAATTGGAGAGAGTTTGTAGAGAGTTTTGTATTCGTTGGGATTTTGATTTGTCAATCGAAAATTTTTTGGTGTGGTTGGTTGCTGAAGTTTTTATTTTTGCAGGTACCAGTTTGTTTTTCTTTGTGAAAAAAAATAGAAAGCGATTTGTGGTTTCGAAGGGCTGTTGGTGTTCTTGAGAAAAAGATGAGGGTATGTTCTGTGGCGATCCAATATTGAGGAAAGGTAACCGAGTTTTCTTTGCTGAGTCTCGTTTTTCTGTTATGTTCTTCTTCCTTTTAAACCAAAACTTCTCTTTTTAAAATTAACAAAGCCTTGTGGATTAAGTTTGTAGTACAAGGATTTTGTCTGGTTATGTTATGATATATCCTTTTTACTGCAGGTTTTGTGCAGACTGTTTGGGGTTGTAGCAGTGTACAGTTTTAGAGTAGAGCTTGTCTGGTGTGGGTTGTGTATGGTTCACAGGTTGGCGTGGTCTTTGTTGCAAAGGTTGTTTGTCCTGGTGTGTAGGAAGCAGAGTTCTGTTGTTTTCATTGCAGTGTGTCTTGGTGCAGTGTGCGTGTCGTACAGTTTGGATGGGCATTGAAAGTTGGTGGCTTGGCAGCGTGTTTTCATTTGGGCTTTTGGTACTTTGGTAAAGATGTGAACGAAATGAGTTTTTGTGACATGGGCCTTGTATTGTTTTCTTTAGGAACTTGTTTTTTGGTAAAAGTGTAATAATATCGGACTTGTAATTTGTTTTTGATGGATAAAAAACAATGAGTTTGAACTCATGGAATTTGTGGTGGACTATTTTTGTATTTTTGTAATTTGTTTTGGTAAAAACTCTAAAAAAACAAAAAATGATAATAATGAGAAATTAATTGAAAATGTTTATGGATTAAGCTAAATTCGAAAATGAACATGGATAAGGGAATTTTGTATTTAGAAAAAAGGGATTTGGATATGAGATGGAAAAACATTGAAAAATGGATATGGATCAAATTGGAAATGGTATTTGGATATTACATGATGGATTTGGTTAATGAAATGGATATGAAAATGGATAGTCGAATGAAAAATTGGATTGAAAAATGGGTAAATAACAAAATGGTTACGGGGATGGATATGGATAACGGTGATGTGTCTCCACCTTTGATGAACACTCAAAATCTCTGACAAACAGACTTGCATACCACAATTCTTGAATTAAGTCGAAGAAGATCCTCCTTGAATCAACTTTTAATTAATGACACCACAATCTCGAATCTGTCTTAACATGGTTTTGATTGACAATAAATCTGACGAATCCTGGATCAATGACAAAGAACTTGAACCACACAATCAATACTTGCACACAACTTGATAACTTGATCCACACACGGATAATCTGAATTGGCACAAAAACCTTGATTGAAGCTTCAGACACAAACACTTGAATTAATCACACCCAGGCCTTGATCTTGAAACAACACTTTGCTTAACCATTAAACCTCGATCACTACAACAACCAGAGACAACATTTTTTGATTTTTTTTGAATAATGGTTAGTGGATAGATGTACAGATGAAAATATACACAGGTAGGACAAATTTGGGGTATGACAGATGCCCCTGTCGAATTGACTTGAACCGAGTTAGATGAACTAATATGGCGTTCATCTTTCGAGGTAGAAGACAATTAGATATAAAGAAGACCACGAATTTGTCCGAAAGAAAGAAAAGGGATTGGGCAGTTGAAATACAAGAAATCTGTCACCAAAAGGATGATAGACCTATCACCAAAAGGATGATAGTGAACACACACACACACAGACCCTTCCACCAAAAGGATGAAAATGAGGTCAACGCTTGCTATTACCGACGAGATAATAGGGCACGCACACACACACAGACCCTTCCACCAAAAGGATGGAAACGAGGTCAAAGCCTGATATTACCAACGTGATAATAGGGCACACACACACACACACAGACCCTTCCACCAAAAGGATGGAATTGAGGTCAAAGCCTGCTATTACCGACGAGATAATAGGGCACACACACACACACAGACCCTTCAACCAAAAGGATGAAAATGAGGTCAATGCCTGCTATTACCGACGAGATAATAGGGCACACACGCACAGCCTGCTATTACCGACGAGATAATAGGGCACACACGCACACAGACCCTTCCACCAAAAGGATGGAAACGAGGTCAAAGTATGCTATTACCGACGAGATAATAGGGCACACACACACACACAGACCCTTCCACCAAAAGGATGGAAACGAGGTCAAAGCCTGCTATTACCGACGAGATAATAGGGCACACACACACACACAGACCCTTCAACCAAAAGGATGAAAATGAGGTCAATGCCTGCTATTACCGATGAGATAATAGGGCACACACGCACAGCCTGCTATTACCGACGAGATAATAGGGCACACACGCACACAGACCCTTCCACCAAAAGGATGGAAACGAGGTCAAAGTATGCTATTACCGACGAGATAATAGGGCACACACACACACACAGACCCTTCCACCAAAAGGATGGAAACGAGGTCAAAGCCTGCTATTACCGACGAGATAATAGGGCATACACACACACACAGGCCCTTCCACCAAAAGGATGAAAATGAGGTCAACGCCTGCTATTACCGACGAGATAATAGGGCACACACGCACAGCCTGCTATTACCGACGAGATAATAGGGCACACACGCACACAGACCCTTCCACCAAAAGGATGGAAACGAGGTCAAAGTCTGCTATTACCGACGAGATAATAGGGCACACACACACATACCCTTCCACCAAAATGATGGAAACGAGGTCAAAGCCTGCTATTACCGACGAGATAATAGGGCACACACACACTCAGACCCTTCCACCAAAAGAATGAAAATGAGGTCAACGCCTGCTATTACCGACGAGATAATAGGGCACACACGCACAGCCTGCTATTACCGACGAGATAATAGGGCACACACGCACACAGACCCTTCCACCAAAAGGATGGAAAAGAGGTCAAAACCTGCTATTACCGATGAGAGAATAGGGCACACACGCACACAGACCCTTCCACCAAAAGGATGGAAATGAGGTCAAAACCTGCTATTACCGACGAGATAATAGGGCTCACACGCAGACAGACCCTTCCACCAAAAGGATGGAAATGAGGTCAATGCCTGCTATTACCGACGAGATAATAGGGCACACACACAGCCTGCTACTACCAAAAGGATAGTATGGCACACAACACAGCATGCTATTACCAAAAGGATAATAGGGCACACACGCAACGCCTGCTATTACCGACGAGATAATAAGGCACACACAGCCTGCTACTACCAAAAGGATAGTATGGCACCCAACACAGCCTGCTATTACCAAAAGGATAATAGGGCACACACAAACAAAGGCTGTCACTCACCAAAATAATGACACACAAACCAAGGGTTCATGGATCGGCGGCACCAAAAGGATGACGGATCAAAACAAGCTACTACCACCAAAAGGATGATAGGAACTTCTTATTTGTGAGGACCAACATCAAAAGGATGCAGGTTTAATTGAAATGACATGGTTTCGGCTATCACCAAAAGGATGATAGAAAAGGCAATTGACAAAAGGTCAAGTTTGCTGGGGTTATGATGAGATTTATTTGGAGACATCAACAAAAGGTTGAAGTAAAGAAATCAATGAGGAGAGCCCACGAAAAGGAAAGGGAAACAGTGAAAAATGGAGAAGGTAACCCGCAAAGATCTACGCAATCTTGTGCCTACGTATCTTTACTTGGAAGAGAATAAAGAATCAGGGCAGTCGTAGTTCGACTTGAAATCTTGAGATTGATCCTGGATCTTGACTTATGCATATATGAATGCTTGATGATGCTTCATGTCGAATGGAAATGAGAATGCAAATGCTGACGCGCGGAGATGCAAGTGCTGGGGAAGTATGATTGGTTTTGGTATGCATATGATGCAAATGATGCTTATGATGCGTATGATGCACATGATTGCAGACAGGTGATTGGATATTTTTGGAGAGGGTGCCAGCATGGTGGACTTTGGGTAGTTGCCAATGCGGATTGGACTTTGGGCGGTGGGAGGGATTTGATTTCCTCGACACTCAGTTTGTTGAAGATGCCATGATTGGAGGAGACGAATATGCTCTTGATGCCTCAAGTTTGGTCACTTGATGATAAGTCGTTTCTGAGAAGACTATGACTCTGCACTTGAGGGTCAGGATGGCCTGAAACTAATACAGAGAGGATATGCCTGCTGCAATGGATCTTGCCCCGGTCTGAACATGGTAATGGCATGCCCCTGATTAACTAGTTCTGAAGCAGTCTGATCTTTGGAAGATGAACTTTGATGTGCTTTGAAGTAGCTTTCTCCTGATTGAGCTGCTGAAGGAATTGCCCCTGACTGAGGGTTTGAGGTAGTCTTGCTTCGGGTTGACACCACTGAAAGTTCAAGTTCCTCTTTGATTGCCCCTTGTTGGAATCGCTTTGATGCCTAGCACTGATTTGCAGTTAAAATTGCACCTTCACAAATGGTAATCTTAATGCAATACTCATGCAAGTTTTGAAAAAGAGTCGTTTATTCGAGTGTCGTGATAGTGAGACGAATGGACCGTTAGCCCAAACGTGTGCTGATTTTGTTGGTGTGAAAGACATAGCAAGGAGAATGACACCAATGTTGAAGATTAGTAAATATGGGGAGTCAGTTTATGCAACCTTGCAATAGTATGCTTTCAGAATAAACCTCGCCTCAATTAGGTCTTTCGAGGGTTGTAACATGGTCAGGTTTACGGTTGATGAAACAAAGGATATTAGGCTCAAAATTTGGTTTGTACCCACCCCTTCTTCGTGATGAACTTCCAGTCCTACGTTCAGTTAATTTTGCACACGTTTGTCTTCCAAAAGGGTTGACGGTGTAAGAGTGATGATTCATGGTTTGGCTCGAAATGGCAGTCACCTTTATTTTGTTTTTGATGGATGTCAGTGACCCTTTGGTTTTGATATGGTGGTCACTGGTCTTTATTTTGTTTTTGGTGAGGATTTGAGGGCCTCTTTTGATTTTGTTTTGATCCCTATCTTTTGCATGGACTGACTTTGCTTGTCAAGTCCATCGGGATTGCCTTGATTTTTTCCTAAGTCTCCTTTTGAGGTGCTCGACTTAGCAGGTTCTTGATTTTTTATTTATTTTTTTTGGTTTTTGTTAGATGATTGTGACTGCCAAGTCATAGGTATTGACGAACAACCGACATGTCTTTTGGATTTTGTCTTTGTGATTTGGATATGTAGTTGAACTAACTGAACACTACCCTGCCCCAGGTTGAGTGTAAGGGTTTGAATATCCGAAGGAAACTACTACTTCTAGGCTCGAAGTGGTTTACTAGGGATTAACTCCTTGTCTCTCCAGTGTTTAGGGGGATTGAAATAATGCCTGTACATCATCGGCGAGATTTTATTCGAAAGCATACATTTTGCAATTATGGGTATTTCGTTTTCATCATCCTCCCTCCAATCATTGCTAAACAACAGTATGATAAAGAGAGTGTGAAGTGGATAAGTGTGTCAGTGTTTTGCAATAAATGGAAAAAATGAGTGAACACGACATAACTGATTCAAAACATGCATAGTCAATACATTAAGAAAACCAAATACAAACGACAATGTTTGAAGCAAACAATACTTAAACAAACAAAGACAAAATAACAAGAATGAAAATGACGGGATGGCAACATGACTGCCTTCTTCTGGGAATAAACTTGACTTGATTTGACTTGACTAGATGCTGGCACTAGCGTGACGGCGGCATAGGGTTGTTGATGACGTTTGAAGCCTTCCCATTGAACATGAGATACTTTGAGTCGATCATGTCTTGAACCTTGTGTTTGAAAGCTCTGCAGTCCTCGATCGTATGCCCTGGAGCACCCTTATGAAACTCGCAAAGAGCATTAGCATCATAATCTGGGGGAATGACAGTTGGAGGAGCCAAGTCTCTGGGAGTAATGGCCCTCTTCTCCATCAATTGAGCAAAGATCTGAGCATATGTCATTGGCAGACGATCAAAGTCTCTATCAGACCTCCTTGTCCTTTGCTGATTAGGCTGACGTTGTTGAGCAGCTCTCTGTTGTTGATGTTGAGGAGGATACTGATACCCTTGCTGGTTGTAGGATGGTTGCTGAGGAGCCTGTTGTTGAGGCATTGGAGCTTGAACAACTTGAACTGTTGGCTGATAAGGCAACGGAGCATATTGCGCAGCAGCAACATACGGATACTGGAAGTAAGGGATTTGATAAGGCATTGGAGGGGGAGCTTGTGAAGCTTGCCCTTTTTGAGCAGAGATGGAATTTGTTTCACCCTCTTTCTTTTTGAATCCATTGAAGGGCTTCTTGACTGCAGACTGACTGCTAGAACCTCCTTGGATCTTCCCGCTCTTCAGACCTTCTTCAATTCTCTCACCGACAATTACCAAATCAGAGAATCTAGCAGAAACGTTACCAATCAGTTTTTCATAGTATTGGCCTTGCAAAGTACCCATGAAGATGTCAATCAGTTCACGATCAACAAGAGGTGGATGCACTCTTGCAGCTAGCTCTCTCCAGTGTTGCGCGTACTCCTTAAAGGATTCGTTGTCCTTTTGAGCCATACTCTGAAGTTGAGTACGATCCAGAGCAAGGTCAGTGTTGTATTTGTATTGCTTGACAAATGCATCGGCTAGATCATCCCAAGTGCGCACATTGCTACGCTCCAGCTGCATGTACCACTCAAGAGATGCCCCAGACAGACTGTCTTGGAAGCAATGGATCATCAGCTTTTCATCTTTGGCAAGGGCAGCCATCTTGCGGCAGTACATCCTTAGATGCATGTGGGGACAACTGAGGCCTTTGTACTTCGGGAATTCCTATACTTTGAACTTGGGAGGAATGATGACATCTGGCACCAAGCACATTTCCAGAGTGTTCAGAGATTTTGAGTTGCGCCCCTCCATGACTCGGAGTTTCTCAGCTAGATCATGACACATCTTGATGGCTTCAGAATCCAGAGCAGAGGTAGTATTGAAAATTGGGATAGCAGCATGGTAGTTTTGTACTTCATCATACTGATCCACCAGATTTTCTTCGGCATGAGGAATAGGAACCTGAGTGACAACAGGTTGGGCTTGCGGAATAGCACCAACAGCGACTCCAGATGTTGGAGGTGGTTTAGAAATGGCTCCTTCAGCGGCAGGAGTGAAGTTCATTGGTATCCAATAATTGATAGGGTTGGGGACAGGAACTGAGAGCCTCGAGGGTGACCCTTGCACAGGCACAGTGTTATTGGCAGCAGCGGCTTCACGCAGTTCTTCTTCTCTTCTGGCCATCATGATGGCTTCAAGAATCTCATCAATCTTTCCCTTCATAGAGTCCATTTCTTATCTGAAGGCAGCTTGCTCTTGCTGAATTTGTTCCATCGTTCTTCTTGTGTTGGCTCGAGTTGCGTACTGGTGTCGAGGAATCAGCTTGATTTACTGGAGAAGGAAGGAAGTTGAAGTGAGATTCTGAGGTTGAGAATGCAATGCAAGATGCGTAACATATGCAATGCAATGCAATGATATGAGATGCAATGCAAGATGCAAGATCCAGGATCGCAGGATCAAACAGCTTCAAACAGTTATGAGGTTGGCCGGAGGAACGGGTCAAGAACCACAACTAGGATCGAAGAAAGCCCATGGGTAGGTTTCTAAGACGGGTAGGTGCCTAAAGTTATGGATATATTTCGAAAACATTATAACCATGACAAAGATTTGTCCGACTATAATATCCTCGAAATAATCCCGTCTAGGTGAGGTCTTCATTTCTTCCCCACGAGAAAGATTCCTCGGAGGCGCCCACTACACAACCATCGACACACGGGTTCTAAATAGGGTTCTCAGAATCCTAGATCGAGGTCGAAAATATCACTGTCAGGAAGTAATACGTTCGAGGGATCTCATCTAATTGGGGCGTTCGCATTAACTGACATAGAATTAACACTACCAACCACCATGGGTAAATTGGGTTAATGGTCCTTGGGATCAACGACCCACCTCGAAGATATTACCGCCATGGCAAAGATTCACCACAACAATAATATCTCCAAGGGAATCTAATCCAAGCGGTGGTTTTCGCTTCAACTCACGCGAAAGAGACCACGCAAGCCTACACTACACAACCACCATCCTAATCCTAGGGTTTTTCTCGACTCAGGTGTAGAGCCATCTCACAAAGTTCCCAACATCAGAACAACCCAACAATGTTACAAAAGGTGACACAAATAAGGAAAAAGGAAAGCAAGGAAGTAAGCAAATGAGAAGAAAAAGATAAACAAAGCTAAAGAGCTAGCGATTCGAATCAAGATAGGCTTGACTCTCTCTTGCATAGAGCAAATAGTCCCCAGCAGAGTCGCCATCTGTCGCACCTCGAAAAAAGACACGACCCTCGCGCGAAAGGCGTGGAAAACGGTTCGACAGAGTCGCCACCGAACTTTATTTATCCCAAAAAGAGGGAAAGGAAAATATCGAGAAAACCTTTAAGGAGGAGATAAGAGCATGGTCGTCGCAACCACATTCTGGGTTTGGGAGTCGGTTACGTGAGGGGAAGGTACGCGCACCCCCTCACGTCCGTTGTACTCAACGGGAACCTCTTGATTTGAATCGCGATACTCGTTAGCTAAGTTTGTCTATTTTCTTCTCTAAAATAAATGCGGAAATGTAAAGGTAAAAGGAAAAGATACTAAGGGGAAATGGGTGGTTTAAGGATAGGGTGCTCGGCAAGATCATCGCGACCTCGGGCCTACGTATGCTCATTCGGACGAGAATGAGAAATCAAAGCAATCGTAGTTCGACTACGGGGTTTGACGGAAAAAGAGGGTAGTGTGCTCGCCAAGATCATCGCAATCTTGTGCCTACGTATCTTTATTCAGACGAGAATAAAGAATCAGAGCAGTCGTAGTTCGTGGTACGCCCACAAAACAAGGGAGAGTTGGGTTGGTTTAGATGACGATTACTTGAACTCAAGAAAGATTCCTCGGGCCCAAGTAATCGGGAGAGTGAGTCAAAGATTTGGCTCTCTCTCTTTTTCATATAAGGTGGTTGAGTTTTAAAAGAGGCTTCAATTGCTCACACACGAGTAAGAGAACTCGCACCCAAACAATCGAAGGAAGATCAAAGACTTGAACCCCCATTTTTCACCTTGAAAGAGTTTCGATAGTTGTTAGTCGTTTTAAGGTTTGATTATGAAAATCCGCTTGACGTGGGATCAAGGGTTTATTGTATGCGCTTGGTTATTTTGAAAAGGGTTTGATTTGTTAAAAGAAGAGGCGTCAATTGCTCACACACGAGTAAGAGAACTCGCACCCAAACAATCGAAGGAAGATCAAAGACTTGAACCCCCATTTTTCACCTTAAAAGAGTTGCGATAATTGTTAGTTGTTTTTGAGTTTTATTATGAAAATCCGCTTGACGTTGGATCAAGGGTTTATTGTATGAAAAGAGTTTGGTTTGAAAAAGGATTTGGTTAGAGGTTGATTTGAAAATGGGCTCGACGAAGAATCGAGAGTTTGGTTGAAAAGAGGTTCGTTTGAAAATGGCTCGACGACGAATCGAGGATTAGTTTGAAAATGGGTTGCCTATACTAGTCCCTAGGGGTGCTCCTAGTAAACAAACCTCAATCAAAGCAATAATAAATGCGTACATCGGAATGGGAGAGGGGTACATGTAAAATACAAGTGTTGACATGAAATAAAGGGGTCTCGTTGTAAGGTAGCCCAAGAGAAAGCCGTGTGTGTGCGAAGGTGTCCTAAACTAAACCTTAAGCAAGCGTCGAGCAAGTGGATAATCATAATCAACAGTCTATTAGTTTATTGTTTTAGGGTTTCGATAGTTTATTAATTGTTTTCGATAAATGGTGTCCAAATAAACAATGGTTAGATAAATAAATATGGATATGAATAATATGAATAGTATGAATATGAACAATAATATAATCAAGACAATATGACAAGAGCAAGCTAATATTGACATAAAATTAAAGTTGGTCTCGTCTTAATCGGATTTAATCGACGAATCGATAATCGACGACTTTTGACTTTCATTGACCAAAAGATGAAAATAAAAGAAATATAAAATGACAATTAAGAAATTAAATTGAGAAAATGAATACAAAGCATAAAGGTCTCACCTTTATCGAGATTTAATCGAGGAATCGATAAATCGATCGATATTTAGTTTTCATTGACCCAAAATAAAATAAAAATGAAATAAAATCGAAAAGGTGAATACAAAGAGTAAAGGTCTCACCTTTATCGAGATTTAATCGCGAAATCGATAAATCGATCGATATTTGGCTTTCATTGACCCAAAATGAATAAGAATAATAGAAAAATAATGGAAATGAAATAAAATCGAAAATGATAAGAAAAATAATAAAGGTCTCACCTTTATCGAGATTTAGTCGTGGAATCGACAAATCATCGATGTTTTGGTTTTCATTGACCCCAAAATAACTGTAAATGAAATAAAAATAATAGAAATGAAATAAAATTGAAATAAAAATTAAATAGGCCTCATATAAATCAAGATTTAATCGATTTGAGAAAATCAACCTTAATCAAGATATTTTTTATATCATTGGCCCAAAAAATAATCAACAACAAAATGAGAGATAAAAAATATGAATTACTAGTAAAGTTTTGAACAAAAATTTTTAACTAAAAAATAAAATAAAAACAAAGAAAGAAAAAAAAGATACAATGGGCTAATAAGACAGTAAGCCCATGGAAAGGGAGCTGGGTTGCTCTAAATTCCAACCTGGGTCGGGTTTGCTTGACCCGGTTCGGATGGACTTGTGATGAGGCAAGGAAACCCTAGGATATCACCAAACTGCCATTTCAAATTAACATTATTTTTCAAACTTCTTCCTCAGAAAACACAGATAGTCAATACAATGGTTAAAAAACGTGAAACGAACCACTCTGTTTCCCTCTGTAACCCGTTGTCTCAACCTCTGTTTCTTCTTCTCCTTCTCGCGCTTTGGTTTCGTCCGCCCAACTTCTTCAATCTCCTTTTCTTCTTTGTGTCTATTTCTCTCCGCGAAATCGAATCCTTGTCTCGTTTGCTCTCGGTTCTCACCGCTCACTCGGCCTATCACACTCTTTCTTTGCGGCGATGCGATGGTTATGGTGGTGTTCGACAACCGTTTGAAGGGATTGTTTGGCTCTGTTTCATCTCAGCTCTCTCTTCCATCTTTTCTATTTTCTGGTTCTGTTTCGGAAAGGGTTTGGAAAAAAAGTTTGATTTGGTTGTTTTGATTTTGCGGTTTTGTTTGTTGACGGAAGAAGGAGATGCGAATGGGTTATGGAGTTGATGGAAAGAATGGGTTTTGATTGAAGTTTGTTGTTGATAAAGGAAAAAATGGTCGAAGGTTTGAGGGAGATGTAGGTAGAGTGAGAATTTGAGGGTCAGATTTTGAATGGTTGAAGAAAAGTTGGAGAAATTGGAGAGAGTTTGCAGAGAGTTTTGTATTCGTTGGGATTTTGATTTGTCAATCGAAAATTTTTTGGTGTGGTTGGTTGCTGAAGTTTTTATTTTTGCAGGTACCAGTTTGTTTTTCTTTGTGAAAAAAATAGAAAGCGATTTGTGGTTTCGAAGGGTTGTTGATGTTCTTGAGAAAAAGATGAGGGTATGTTCTGTGGCGATCCAATATTGAGGAAAGGTAACCGAGTTTTCTTTGCTGAGTCCCTTTTTTCTGTTATGTTCTTCTTCCTTTTAAACCAAAACTTCTCTTTTTAAAATTAACAAAGACTTGTGGATTAAGTTTGTAGTACAAGGATTTTGTCTGGTTATGTTATGATATATCCTTTTTACTGCAGGTTTTGTGCAGATTGTTTGGGGTTGCAGCAGTGTACAGTTTTAGAGTAGAGCTTTTCTGGTGTGGGTTGTGTATGGTTCACAGGTTGGCGTGGTCTTTGTTGCAAAGGTTGTTTGTCCTGGTGTGTAGGAAGCAGAGTTCTTTTGTTTTCATTGCAGTGTGTCTTGGTGCAGTGTGCGTGTCGTACAGTTTGGATGGGCATTGAAAGTTGGTGGCTTGGCAGCGTGTTTTCATTTGGGCTTTTGGTACTTTGGTAAAGATGTGAACGAAATGAGTTTTTGTGACATGGGCCTTGTATTGTTTTCTTTAGGAACTTGTTTTTTGGTAAAAGTGTAATAATATCGGACTTGTAATTTGTTTTTGATGGATAAAAAACAATGAGTTTGAACTCATGGAATTTGTGGTGGACTATTTTTGTATTTTTGTAATTTGTTTTGGAAAAAACTCTAAAAAAACAAAAAATGATAATAATGAGAAATTAATTGAAAATGTTTATGGATTAAACTAAATTCGAAAATGAACATGGATAAGGGAATTTTGGATTTAGAAAAAAAGGATTTGGATATGAGATGGAAAAACATTGAAAAATGGATATGGATCAAATTGGAAATGGTATTTGGATATTACATGATGGATTTGGTTAATGAAATGGACATGAAAATGGATAGTCGAATGAAAAATTGGATTTAAAAATGGGTAAATAACAAAATGGTAACGGGGATGGATATGGATAACGATGATGTGTCTCCACCTTTGATGAACACTCAAAATATCTGACAAACAAACTTGCATACCACAATTCTTGAATTAAGTCGAAGAAGATCCTCCTTGAATCAACTATTAATTAATGACACCACAATCTCGAATCCGTCTTAACATGGTTTTGATTGACAATACATCTGACGAATCCTGGATCAATGACAAAGAACTTGAACCACACAATCAATACTTGCACACAACTTGATAACTTGATCCACACACGGATAATCTGAATTGGCATAAAAACCATGATTGAAGCTTCAGACACAAACACTTGAATTAATCACACCCAGGCCTTGATCTTGAAACAACACTTTGCTTGACCATTAAACCTCGATCACTACAACAACTAGAGACAACATTTTTTGATTTTTTTTTAATAATGGTTAGTGGATGGATGTACATATGAAAATATACACAGGTAGGACAAATTTGGGGTATGACATTCACCCAGTTCAGTTAAACAACTTAATCTGGGGCTACCAAGCCAGGAAGGAATTTCACTATCAGTAGAATTAATTTACAGACTCAACAACCCAGTTGACATCTCCTAAATTTAATCTCTACCTAATGAACTTTCTACCTAAGCGACCACTTAGGTATGAGAACACTTCTCACTTCCTAAAACACCTCAAAGATCACACTTTGAGAAACACCTTGATCCTGCTTACAAGCTTTTATCAAGAACAACTCAAAACAACAACACCAATTCACACTAGAATGGTTTACAACACATACACGAAGACACAAACGACACTCAGTCTTTAGCTCTCTTTCTTCATTGTATTTCTTCAAAGGATTGATGCGCTTTATATAGCTATCTGATTTGGACTTGGACCTGCTACAATATCTGACCTGATTTGTTATTTAAAACTGAATCTTCAAAACAGATTTTCTCTCAAAATCTTCTTAAATCTTCAGCCTTTGAACACTCCTACAAATCTGCATCAAATCTGTTTGCAACAGAAAATATCTCCTCCAAGATATTCGCATCCAATAACTCTAACAGCTCTCCCAAAATCCAGCTAATACGCTTAACCCTAAAAACATCTCAAACATGATGTTTTAATGATCTGCATATCTATGTCATGACATCGCATGTGACATCAGACTTCAAAACTTCAACAACTTAAACACTTAACATTATACAATGTTAAGACTCAATGTTAAGACATCACCCATGTGACATCAACATTGAACAACTTTGTTTTACCAAAATTCCAGCCAATCCAAGAACCAACAATCTCCCCCTTTGGCTAATTTTGGCTAAAACAATCTCTGCAACATCAGAGACTTCAACAGCGGATAAAAATTGAAAAATGTTACAAACTCCTAGTAGCACTCCTTCAAAACAGCTCCTACTACAAAATGCTGCACATACTTCATCAGCTCAGCAAAGGGTCAAGCTCCCTCTCAAAACCAGAACTAGCATACAACTGCACAAACACTCTCCCCCTCAACTTCTGCAGCACATCAGAAACAGGATTCACAATCACACCTTGGCTTGGCTAACTCTCCCCTTTTTTAGCCATAATTGGACAAACACCTACTAACTACCAGTTAGTCCTAAGCTTGCTCTCATTGTCAGTCTAAAGTCAGCATTCAAGACAAGACAAATCATAGAACATAAAAAGTGCTTAAAAAGCCACAATATTCAAATTACATAATTAAGCACATCAAGTGCAGAACAAAACAACAAAAGCAAAAAAAACTATTGTCTAGCAGAAACAACAAAAGAACTAATCTTCATCAGAGCTAGGCCCATCTTCATCATCCCCATCATCTTCCTCAGAATTGACACCTTCAGCATTGACATCATCATTATCATCCTGTTCCAAGGACTGGATCAGCTTCTCAATTTCCTTCTTTCTAGTCATGATGGTACTGATCACAATATCTAGATCCTTGAAAGTAGCCTTCAATTCTGCAAGCAAATCAGCTTTGGTTCTTTTCTTCTTGACACCAGCATCTGATGTTGAGACAATGTCTGGAACATGACTCCCAACAAACAATTTTGGATTCAGAGATAATGTAGACTCCCTCTTGTAGGCTGTGTCTGAACTTGTCAATATGCCAAGATGTTGTTTCAGAATAACTCCACAAATGAGAGATGGGAATGCTATAGGCATTTTGATAGCATTAGTGGTGGCATGTTTCACAGTCTGTTCAAAAATATATGATCCATAGTCAAATTTCTTCTTAGTGCCCACAACATAAATGAACCTTCATAATCCCACAACTGTTGTGGTTTTATGATTAGTAGGCACCCAATTTGCAGCTCCAATTCTGTGCAAGATAGCATACTTAACACTAAGTTTGTTAGTTGACAATTTTCCTTTCAAGGGCCACACCTTTACTTGACCAGCAGTTATCTCCTTGCAGACATCATTATCAGTAACTTCTAACTCTGTAAACTCTTCTTCTTTTCTTCCTAGGTAATTGTTGATAACCTCAGGAGAGAACTCAATACATTTTCCTCTAACAAATACTTTCATGAAATCCACACTTCTTTTGTCAGAAATATTCATAGGAATGTTAATCATAAATTCCTTAACCAGACTGTCATAACACTTGGAGAACCCACACACAGTCTTCATCAATCCAGTAACCTTTATCACCTCTATGACTTCTTTAATTTCCATAGCCTCTTTGCCAATCTCTCTTTCAAGAGCAAGTCTTCTTTGACAAACAAATTTCCACATGGAAGCACTGCTTGCATAATGGAATGAAATGTTGTCAACAGGAACATCAGGTATCTTGTCAGCAATTCTCTTCAAGACTGACTTTATCACAGGGGTGATGTCTTGAACGTCATCCTCAACATCATACTCTGATTCAGATTCTTCCACTAGCTTCCTCTTTCTGGGATTCACATCAACTTTGCTCCATGTTTTTGTAGGACCAACAATAGAAGTCTTTTTCTTCTTTCCTTCAGCTGACTTCTTTGGAGAAGATTCCACATTCTTTCCTTTCCTTGTTTTCACTCTCTTGGCAAGACTAGGAACAACATTTCCAATCACTTCATCATTAGACAGGTCAACAACATTTACCACATCTTCATTCTTCTTTCCACCAGGGCTAGTTTCAACATTCCTTTCGGGCGATGTTCTGACATTTGTTTCAACATCAGCTTCCTCATGAATACCTTCTTCTTCACCACCTACTTCAGCATCTTCAATGACAGACATAGCCTGTCTGTGAAGATTTGTATCAGCACTTTGCATGTCCTCCTTTTCAGCAGGCATTTGTCTAAGGGGAACAGAAATGCCTTTTACAGACAAACCCTTATCCAAAATTTTGGTGGCAACCTGATTAAGAATGCGATCAACATCAAACCTCTCTTCAACAGCTTGAGAGGTGGAAGACCTAGATGAAGATTTATCGCTAAAAAGTACACTAGTGACTAGCCTCTTAATTTCATTATCATTAAATTTAGTTGCAACCCTTTTTGGTTGAAGTTTGGAAGGTCTTGACTTACCAGATTCAGGAACCATCATGGAGATGGGTGTTACATTCAACGCTTCTTCAGCAGATCCCTCCTCTGTAGAAACCCTAGCTTTTTTGCGCGATGAACTTTGTGAAGCAGATTTCTTAGATGGAGATGATATATGTTTTGACATTGTTCCAGTGAAGCAACTGAGGATCAGGGAAGGATTGCTACTTTTGTTGATGGAGAAGGAGACGAACAGTCTAGGGGTATGGTGTTTGATGAATCGTGTGATAGCTCTAATAGGAAATAATGGCCTAAAGTATGGAGCCTGATTTTGTGGATCACTTAAACACCAATCAATGAGTTTCTCCTTCCAAAATAACTTTCCTTTTAAATTTTTAAAAGGATTCACACCATAAGTTACTAACCCTAATTGACCTTTCAACATGCTCAGACTTTCACACTTAATGTTACAGTCTGATGTCACAGCATCAACCTTAACATCACCAGATGAGCTGACCTCTTGAGGTACCCATTGATAACAATTATCTCTGGATCTGACTCCTTTCATAACTACCTCATTTTTCTCATTAGTTATCAAACACTCATCTTTAGTGTAGCTAACCTTACATCCATCATCACAAAGCTGACTTATGCTAATCAAATTAGCACTCAACCCTTTGACAAGAAGCACATTGTCAAGATCAGGTCCATCATGACACTTCACTTTTCCAACACCTTTTACCACCCCTTTCTCTCCATTTCCAAAAGTAACATCAATTGAGGAGCAACAATTGACATCCACCAGTTGGTTTTTGAATCCCGTCATGTGCTTTGAACAGCCACTGTCAAAGTTCCATCCATCCTTAGCAGAGTGTCTATCTGAAATGTGATCTAATAGACATGTAACCTCAGCTTTAGGAACCCACTGTTTAACAACCTTGGGCCTTTTATCCTTCTGTCTAGGTTGAGGGATAGACTTGGGATAACCATGAAGCTTGAAGCAAGAAAATTGTATATGGCCAAATCTTCCACAATAGAAGCACCTTACTCTTTCTTCTCTGAAGTTGTTAAACTTCCTGCTACCTTGATGATGAAACTGTTGTGGCTGCCATCCATAGTACTGGTGTTGTCTTCTTCCATAGTTTGCCTGTCTTCTGTAGTGAGGATTCTGTCTCTTAGGTTGTCTTCTATGATGATGTGGCTTCCTTCTACCATAAAAATGAGGCATGTCATTATTATATCCAAAGCCATACATATTCCCCTGATGTTGAGACATCTGATGAAACCTGTTTTGTTTAAACCTAGAAGCCTGCATGCTCCTATGGTATTGAGGAGGCATATACTGCCTGGCTCCAGAAGTATGTGCCTTCCCTTGATGAGGACCATGAGCATATCTTTTCCCAACATTTTGAGGCTGTTGGTGAGCAACCTTCTTAGGTTTAGGATTATGTCTATTTTTGTTATGTTGAGACATTGGTTGAGACATGTCCTTTTTGGTTCCTGAAGTACTAGCTTCAGCAGAAACCTTCTCCTCAACAACAAATCCTAATCCAGACTTGTCTCCTACTACCTTTTCTACCTGAAGGATCTTATTAAGAGTATCAGATCCACTGTTCAACATTCTCACAGATTTTGTCATTTGATCAAGTTGAGATTTAACCAACAAGACTTCACTTTCAAGATCAGCTTTAACAGTCTCAAGCTGAACAATTTGTTTCTTTTGTTTCTCCCTTTCTTGACAAATCTCTGCACTCCTCAAACATAACTCTTGATAAGAGGCTGCTAACTCCTCAAAAGCCAGTTCCTCATCACTTGATTCTCCATCAGAAACACAAGTTCCTGTCAATGCTCTGACATGCTTGGCTGAATCTTCTTCACTTTCACTGTCAGTATCAGACCAGGAAACAGTCATGCCCTTCTTCTGCTTCTTAAGGAATGTAGGACATTCTTTCTTGACATGTCCATAACCTTCACACTCAAAGCATTGAATCCCTTTGTCTTGAGCAGTCTTCTCTTCATCCTTCTTTTTTGACTTGCTGATGTCAGAGGAGATGTTCTTAACATTAGGTTTGTAGTTCTTATTCATCCTCTTGAAAACCTTGTTAAACTATCTTCCCAGCATAGAAATGGCCTGAGACAGCTCCTCCTGAGATTCAGCACCTTTCCCTTTCTTCTCTTCTTGAGTATTGGATACCAAGGCTATACTCTTGGTCTTCTTTTCAGGTTCCTCCTCATTCAGCCCTAACTCAAAAGTTTGAAGAGATCCAATAAGCTCATCAACCCTCATTTTGCTGATGTCTTGAGCTTCTTCAATTGCAGTCACCTTCATCTTATACCTCTTGGGAAGGGATCTAAGGATTTTCCTCACCAACTTTTCTTCAGTCATCTTTTCTCCAAGAGCACTAGAGGCATTAGACAGCTCAAGAATACTCATGTGAAAATCATGAATAGTTTCATCTTCCTTCAACTTTAGACTTTCAAACTTTAATGTCAGAAGTTGAAGTCTTGACATCTTAACCTTTGAGGTTCCTTCATGAGTAGTCTTTAAGATGTCCCAAGCTTCCTTAGCAACTTCATAGGTGTTGATCAACCTGAAGATGTTCTTATCAACTCCATTGAAAATAGCATTTAGAGCTTTAGAATTGCCAAGGGCAAGCTCATCTTCTTCCTTGGTCCATTCTTTTTCAGGTTTCAGTTTTGAGTTGCCTTCTTTTTCTTTTCCAGCATCATCTTTTTCAACAACAACAGGTGCTTTCCATTCTTTTATGATAGCCTTCCAAGCCCTGATGTCCAAGGATTTCAAAAAGGTAATCATCATTGGCTTCCAATAATCATAATTAGCGCCATCCAGAATAGGGGGTCTATTCACAAATCCACCAACTTCCTTGTCCATCTTACCAGAAAGTATCATCCCTAGATCTCACCTAGATGCAGAGCAGGATGCCTGCTCTGATACCAATGGAAATTCTGGTACCAGATATGTGATGTTACGTGTGATGTCACAACAACACACTCTGCAATGGACAATGTAAAACAACAGAAGAGTACACTAAGAATTGTTCACCCAGTTCAGTTAAACAACTTACTTTGGGGGCTACCAAGCCAGGAAGGAATTTCACTATCAGTAGAATTAATTTACAGACTCAACAACCCAGTTGACATCTCCTAAACTTAATCTCTACCTAATGAACTTTCTACCTAAGAGACCACTTAGGTATGAGAATACTACTCACTTTCTAAAACACCTCAAAGATCACACTTTGAGAAACACCTTGATCCTGCTTACAAGCTTTTATCAAGAACAACTAAAAACAACAACACCAATTCACACTAGAATGGTTTACAACACATACACGAAGACACAAACGACACTCAGTCTTTAGCTCTCTATCTTCGTTGTTTTTCTTCAAAGAATTAATGCGCTTTATATAGCTATCTGATTTGGACTTGGACCTGCTACAATATCTGACCTGATTTGTTATTTAAAACTGAATCTTCAAAACAGATTTTCTCTCAAAATCTTCTTAAATCTTCAGCCTTTGAACACTCCTACAAATCTGCATCAAATCTGTTTGCAACAGAAAATATCTCCTCCAAGATATTCGCATCTAATAACTCTAACAGCTCTCCCAAAATCCAGCTAATACGCTTAACCCTAAAAACATCTCAAACCTGATGTTTTAATGATCTGCATATCTGATGTCATGACATCGCATGTGACATCAGAATTCAAAACTTCAACAACTTAAACACTTAACATTATCCAATGTTAAGACTCAATGTTAAGACATCACCCATGTGACATCAACATTGAACAACTTTGTTTCACCAAAATCCCAGCCAATCCAAGAACCAACAGTTTTAACTCCGTTGGAGACTGATGTATTGGTAAAATGATCAGGGTTTATCCTTTGCCTTTTAGGAAGTCAGAGGGTCTCTTATGTGAAGTTGAAAGAGGAGATGAGACTTTCCAAGTCTTATATGTATGAAGCCCCAGGGGAGGCTGAGAGTGTCAAAGTCTCTTAACAAATGGTAGGCTCTGGTGTAGAGAGGGTCTTTGTATGATGCCCAAGAGGAGGTTGTTGGTTTAAGGGATGAAGATCAAACCTTAGAATAGTATAATGTTCTGGAAATTTGATTCTCCTGGGGATTGAACTAGTAGAGATAACTAATTTCTATCATATGCTTTTATGAAGCCTGTGGGTCCTTGTACTAAGCCCAAGAGGAGGCTGGGGAACTTTTAAGAAGCTTGTTGGTCTTTGTACTAAGCCCGAGAGGAGGCTGGGGATACTTCTAGGAAGCCTGTGGGTCCAAGCCTAAGAAAAGTTCAAGAAAATTTTCACCGGGAATAAGTCATTTCTTTGTTGATCAGTTCTAAGGTTTGAAGAAATTCAAAAGAGGTTTCACCGGGAATTAATACTCTTTGGGGAAATGAATTTCTTGTATACATATATATAACTAAGTTTTGACAGTTTTGAGAAAAGTTTCACCGGGAATATTGCCTTTCTCTTGTCCATATTGAATAAGCCCCAGAGGAGGTAGACTGTATTGAGGGAATTTCCTATGAGGGAACTAGTTTTGACTAAGGTAGGAGTAACCTCTGGTTTGACCTAAGTGTAGACCTAACTGCCGGGGAAACTCTAAACAAATATGCACAAGAATATGTACAAATAAGTGAATTGACAGGTATATAAACAAATATGCATTAAATTGAAAAGATGTTGGGACTTACACTCTGAAAAGAGGCCCAAGTGCATTGTGATTGGTTGTATTGATTACAACTATATGATTAGGATTTTAAGAAATTGAAGAAAGTTTTGAGAAAACTTTGAATTTGAATTTGAATCAAAAGAAAGTTGTTTAAAATAAAAGAAATGTTTGGGGCTTATAACTCAAAGAGAGTCCCAAGTGGTCTAAGAGCGGTTTCATAGGGAATAATGCTCCTCTTAGTACCAGTTTAAAATAGACAGATGATTTTGAAAATAGAGGTATGGGGAATACAACTCAAGGAGAGGCCCATGGAAGTTGTTTATTGTTTAAAACAAATTTTATGTACAAAAGATTGGGGCTTATACTCAAGGATAGGCCCAGATAACTTATTTGAAAAGGCGACGATCGCGTCACGGTTTTGAAAGCCACAATGGGACTTATACAATGACTGAGGCCCAAAATTAATTATGTATAAGAAGGAATGGGTCTTACACTCTACAAATAGGCCCAAAAGGTTATTTTTATACAAGAGTTGGGGCTTATAGCTCAAGGAGATGCCCAGATGAAAAACAACGATCACACAGTTTATTTTGAAAATCGCACCGGGACTCATACAATGTCTAAGGCCCAAAATTATGTATTTACAAAGGGATTGGGTCTTACACTCAATTAGAGGCCCAAAAGTGTTTCAAATGAAGTTTGAAAAACTAAAATCAAGGAAAACCCTAATTTTAATTAAAAAAACAATTTTCAAAATTAATTAATTAAAAAATGATATAAAATATCAAACATATTTAAAAACAAGTTGTGAGTTTTGAAAAATGTTTTGAAAAATCATGTTATGTTTATGTGAAAGTGTGAAATCCATTTGAATTTGAAAAATCAAGAGGAAATTTTCATTAAAAATGTTTAAAAAACAATTAAAATGAAATTCTTTACAAAAATTGAAACTATATTAAATAAATAATATAAATTTTATTTTTTTGTAGAATAAAATATTTTAACATTTTTGTGAAATTAAAAAAAAACAATAAAAAATGATTAAAATTGAGGGAGAAATTAATTTTTTAAATCAATTAAGAAAATAATTTAAAAATTCAAAAATTCAAAAAATTTAGAAAAGGCGCTAACGGTCACCTTCTTCTTCCTCGTGCCCGCGCTATGGACGATTTACAAAACTCACTTTTCTCTCTGATTACTCACTGATTTTCCACGATTCAAATATCAATCTCACTCATTTTTGAACAAGGATTCCAATGGTACCAATTAATTGCATTTATATTAATTGTGGAGTGAGAAATGAAGTGATGAACACAAGAATCCTAATTTCTGCAAGAACACTATGAAATCCTATACACGATAGCTACAAAGCAATTGATTGAGGGGAAACACTCTACATAAGTGCAGAAACATGTTTGTAACTTGAAAACACATTTATTATGCATAGATCATAGAGTTTGAGAGTTCAGGCTTACCTCTTGCAAGAAGAAATCGAATTGTGTGTTGGAGGTGTTACGGATGTTGTATGATGACTTAGACAGCTTCAATTAACCTTATGTAAGGTGTTTGGAAGCTTGGAATGGATTGAAACAACCTGGAACCTAAAGCTTAGACAGAATTCGAATGTTACTTGAAAAAGAAGCAATTTCTGGTTTTTGAGAGTGAAAGGAAGAAGAGCATGTGTTGTTATGCTTTGGTGTCCTCAAACTAAAACGAGAGGGTCCCTATTTATAGTAGAGCAAGTTTGTTTTGGGAGAAATAGTGATTGGGGGCTGGATCACCCTATTATCCATTGAGTTTTGTCATGTAGCCAAAGTCTCCTCTAGCCATTGACTTGAGTCAATCTTGCAGGCCTATGGTCTTATGATTCTTGGAATAATCTTGACTCATTTACAATGTTGTGGAATAATACATGCCAACTCTATGCATCCATTCAATGCTTCATGACAAAGTTGGAGTTTTTAGAAATGAACCTTGAATGCCACATGCCTAAGGGATTGGATTTTTGACTTGGTGGCCTTGTGATCAGATTCTTCATCATTCATGTTGATTTTGGACAGAAATACAATGATGCAAGTGTCCAAAATTGGCTCAAGAAACCGTGGGATACAAGTTATGTACCAATGTTGTTGTGTAGGCAGGGTGAAAAATGCCATTTTTGGAGGCTTATAACTTCTGGCTTAATTTGAACCATGGGAGGCTCTTGTAGTTTTTGGAAAGCCCCTATATCATACTTCAACTTTGATGTTTAAATTTGGTCTTGAATCATCTTGGATCATAATGAAAAATGACCTCAAACTTGGTGAAAATACAAAACAGATTCTGTCCAAAAATTTCACTAAGTGTTTGAAAAATGTTCATTTTCCATTTTTTGTGATTTTGATCAATCCATAACTCAAAATCCATGAGGATTTGGAATATGTTGTAGTTGGCAATCTTGAAGTATGTAATGAGAGATTTCATTTGAGCTTTGGATGGAAGAAAAAGGTTACTTGGATCACAAGTTATGGTCTTGCGAAGTTGGGTAAAAATCACTTTTTTCATAACTTAGTGAAATTTTAAGTTTCTTAAGATTGCCCCTTTTGCAAGTAACCTCACTTTTCTTGATTTTTATTGATGTATGATGATCAAAACCATAAGTTAACATTGTTTTTTACTTAGAGAAGCCATGTTTGTCAAAAAATCTCAAAAGTCAAACTTGGTTTTGGGGACAGTTGACTTTTTTATCAGATGAATTTCAAACTTTGTGATTTTCTATGAAATCAAGTTCTTGACCTAATTCAAACCTAATGGATGGATTCCATAGGTGTTTTAGAGTGTCTTGAATCATGTCCCAAAGTTTGAGATCATGTCTTGGTCAAAAGTCAAAGGTATGGTTGACTTTTTTTTAGAAACCCTAGTTTGTGGTCCAGATGAATTTGAATCTTTGTATTGCTCATGAACCAAGTTCTTTGTGTCCATTTGAACTTATAAGATGATCAATATAAGATATTTGAGGTCTTTAAAACATCTCTTGAGGCTTGGGCTTATGTCTTTCTCCAAAAGTCAACTTAGGGGTGAATTAGGTCAAGAAACCCTAATTCCTGAGTTTTTATGTATGCATACTCTGAAGCTATTTTGAACTTGTGATTAGATCCATGAAGTCCCTTTGAGCTTCTTGGATCATGTTTTGAAGTAGTGGTTCATGCACAGGTGAAAATTTTCCTCTGGAGGCCTTGGTCGACCAAAACCCTAATTTGGTGACACTGATGATCTTGAGGCTTGATCAACTTGAGATGTTGCATTTTCATGCTTGATTCTTGATGTGGGAAACCTCTTGATTCTTCATGGATGTTTGAGAGGCTTGACAAGTTTAGTATCAGGTCCATTCTTGATTGATCCTTTGTCTGAGTACTCTGAGCGGGTCCAAACCCTAATTCTTGGTTGAGGTGAATGTTCAACAATCTTTGAGAGGATTGATGAGGCATGAAGGTACATCCATATTGTGGTGATTCTTTGCACAATGATGGGAAATATTGTGGTCAAAATTTAGGGTATGACAGATGCCCCTATTTAATCTTCTTGTACCTGAAGGTGTGAATGGCGAAGACGTTCAGGCATTCAAGGGAAGAGGATTAAATATCGGAATACCCAAAATTTTGACTGTGGTTGTGAATGGTAGTTGTTTGCTCATCCATCTTATTTTGATAATCAAGGCTACTTAGAAAAGGGTAAAACTTCCCCTCGATCCTGGTCTTTAGCCATGGAACTAGTCTTAGTTTCTTGAAATAAACTTCCCCTCGATCCTGGTCTTCAGCCACGGAACTGGTCTTAGTTTCTTCTTGTCAAGTCCATCTTTTGACAAGGAATGCTATCTATGATGGTTTTCACCAAACTTCTCGCTGGGGAGATGCCATTTGATGGAAAAATGATTTGATGTCAGACTTGCTGGGGAAAACCATTGGTCTGAACTGCAGAGGTGTGCAAACTTCTCTAATGGAGATGCCATTTGTTGGAGAGATTACATCATACTTCCCCTCGAGATTTTTTCGGAGAGACGCCATGCGATGTAATTCTATTTTGAGGTGCTGATGACTTCATTGAAAGCAAAAATTTTCAGGGAGAAACTGTCGTATTGCCAAGAGTCTTCTGTCGAGAGGCTTTCTTTGGGGATTTTTTCTTAATCCGGGAAAGCAAAAAAAAATCATCTTCATTGATGAAGAGTGAAGTTCAAAATGTGTATAACCAAACGGCTTCTGGTTGTTCAGAGGTTCAAGTTATCAAAGTGGTGGAGGGCAGACTCCAATCCAGGAATAAACTGGAGAGAGATTGTTTAGACGGTGTTTCCTGATAAGGAAAGAACTCAAACCGGGATTTTGGTCCTATCTGTCATAAAAATGAAGAGTGACGACTCTATCGGAGAGAGGACGCTTATCACTTAGGGATGAATATGACCAGAGTGATATTAATGCAACATGTTTATGAATATGGATCAATTATGCATGATGTATGTATGTTTATGCTGACAAAACAGACACGACATACAAATTGGTGAGGAACACAACCGGATACTCGACCACTCTAGGAGATGGGGGTATCACTAGAGATTCTGAAAGTTGTAATTTTGCTTGGGAATATGGATTCCTACATTCGTTCCGATTTTTGGAGGTACAAACCTGCTAGGGATAGAAGCCCATTCTTGCTTTTCAAGGGTAGATTCTAGTGGGGAGAAAAGCCAATCATTGGTTCTTAGAGGTAAAAATTCTACCGGGGATGTCAGATGGGATATTCCGTCTGAAGCAGTTGATCCTTCATTCAGGGAGTACTTTGATTCTGCATTTTAAAGTTTGATCACTTCCGCAGAAGCCGCCGATATTCTCTCTTGTGCTCATTAACCAAAAGTAAATTGCCATCTTTATTTTAAAAGCGGAAGAAAAATTTGAAAAGTAAAAGTAAATTCATTTTTTTGTTTCAAGAATGTTAATCAAATAAACATGTCATTTTGCAAAGCAGAATGAATGAGAATTGCAAACAAAAGGAACAATCGCTCAAACTTTATTGATAGAATGGTAATCAGCCAAACGCATGATCCCATGAAGCATTACAAAGTTTTAGAAAATGATAATTTAAAGGGAAAGGGGCTATATTAAAACATAACGACCGCTATCCTTCTACCAACTTTGAATTCTGGACATTCTGAGCTTCTGTCGAAGGTGACCTTGACTGAATTTTTCCTGACAAATGACGTTATCGCTGAGGAGCCAATCTTGTCGGACATAGTTACTTGCTATGTATCCCTAACTTTTGCCTAGATTGCACTCTCGAGTTTTCAATCCATACGGATGATTATTGTTTATGTCTCTAATTTTTGCCTGGACCGCCTTTTCGGGTTTTCAATCCAACGAGACATTTTTTTTTCTTTATTTAGGCGAAGTATTTCTTGACTACATCAACATTTGTAAGATAAGTAAACTCCTCTCCATACATGGTTGTGAGTCTCAAGGCGCTGCCTGAGAAGGCTTTCTTAACAACATAGGGGCTATCGTAATTTGGGGTCCATTTACCCATGGAATTAGTGAGAAACAATTGTATCTTTTTGAACACTGTCGCACCCTAATTTTTTACCCTAAGATCCCCTTTATTTTTGCATAGCATCTTTAGGTCATGTGGTTTTGTGTGCGTGTTTATTATGACTAACCAATTTGTGCAGGCGCAGTATTTTCAAGTGTAGATCGCCGCAGTCAATCATTTCAGGGTGTGACCAAAGGATTTGAATCTAAGGGCATGACTCTTGTAACAAGTTCACCTTCGGCTATGCGAGCAACAAAAAACCAAGATTAATTCAAGAGAGATCGTATCCGTACCCATGAGATTGAATCGTTAGTTATCTCCTTTTAACCTTTAAGGAAAAAGTAGGGATTTTATTGTTGATAAATTGCGAACAATATGCTCTTAAGTGGTAAGGTTTGGTTAAAAGTTATTGAACCAAGTTTGGGAAAGGATTCCCAAAACGAATCTCAAGCCCTTTGGCCAACAAGAGAGGAAAAATGCATTAGGATACTTCAAAATGCAAGAATTTCATAATATTTGTGTGGCAGATCGCTACTAAGTATGAGAATGTTTTTGGAAAAGCTGATAAGTTTTACGGATATGATATTGGAGTACCACATGTAAGTATAGATATATAGGCAAGACCATGGCTGTTACATCAAAGTACCATTTATTTAACAGACCTGTTTTTATAAGCCTCATTCAGGATGAATCTTTAAAAGTATCACGCAAGGTATCAAGTATTCAAACCAAAATGTACCAAGAGGTATTACAAAGAAGACTGTTACAAGGTTTGCTTCAAAATCTATATGCTAAGGAGGAAAGTAACAGTAGCGCCATTCTGTCAAATTGGAGACAAACCCATCAAAGCCTAAACGGCGTGATTTACACCAATACATTAAAAACATAGTAGATGTCGCAGTGGATACAACAAATGAGGTCGGAGCAAATGAACACGAAAAAGCCATGATACAAGTTACGCAAAGAAGTTCTAGATTCTACATCCTCATGTGTATTCCATGTTTAGGTCTTCAAGTTTCCAACCATGATCCATGTCTTGACTCCGTTCCTCTCTATTTGATCATCCTCACTCAGGGTCCATGCCGTAACCAAAACTTTCGTAAGCATATCTTTCGTTCAAGACATCAAACATATGGCCCTGCATACCAAACAAAAAAAAACAACTACAAATGCAGTCATGTGTCATTCAACCTCATCATATTAAAACATTGGCATAACAGAAAACTGACAATTTAACATATTAATTTAACCATCAGTATTCTAGTCCCATTTGGTTCGTTAACTTTCAGTAGCAAGTTAGTAACCACACTCCGACTCTTCAAACCACTTTTCTTTTATGGTGCTAAGTGTGATTTTACCAATAAACACCACAATTCATCCAAAAGAAACCCTTGCATTACAGTATGGGATTTATTAACACGTAGACTCTAAGACATGTTGATTAGCAATCTCTCATAGCATGTAAAGCAGTGATACAGCTACTCTAACTTCCAGCAGGTTTTACTAAACTAACCTATCTATTTCAGTAGTTAACCTTGATACAAGCATAACTTTTCTAACTTACTGAAGATGCCAAGGATGTCGGCACAGTAAGAGAAGTATGAACAACATCTATGAGAACCCCTCTAATCTGCAGCAACCTGATTTATCCTGTAAAAATAAAATGGAATGAGCTACAAATCTTATATGAGCAGAGGTGGTGTGAGATATCGTTAGAATTGAGACGCGATTGGTGAGCAGTATGAACAAGTTGCACGAATTAATGTCGTGTATGTTGCTGTTGTATTATTTCCATCAAGTAATGGATTGATAAAATTGGATTAAGAGAGATTAAATTCAATTCTAAATACAAAGCTTCTTAAAGATGCAGATTTTTCCGATAAAAAGCATAATCATCAAAACAAGTTGCTTCGTTTCGAGGAAGATAATTTTACCTAAGATACTCACTATCATCTATCAGGACGTCTTCTCAGAAGTGGTACTCTGCTCCTTCTCTTCTACTGTCACGACCACCTTATTCCAACAAAAACAGCACTTGTCATGGCATATAGCAGACGGTATGGACTTCCTGTTATAACAACAAAGAAAAGTCAAATTCTATCAAATTTGAGGGATACAAAATTGACGCGAAGATGCAAAGTTCTACATCGTTTAAGAATTTAGAGTTCAAGCTCAAATTAAGCTAATGCAAGCATTGCCAAGTGAAAATACTCAACGAACATGTATTACCGCAATCGGCTTGTAATTTCCAACTTGGGGTCCTGCTGCAAGTCAGTATCTTGATTTATGACTGTTGCTGGCAACACTTGTCGGCTCTTTGTACAAGCTCGTTGGAGGATTGATGAAGTCCTTGCTGGGACTGGTTATTGATGAAGAGCTTTCCCAATTGTCACCTAAAATAGAAAAAAACCGGAGGCTACAGGATGCTCCATAAATATTCCAACTGAATGTGCTAAGTATACATGTTATAAGGGTGATCGAAATATCCGCGAGAACACCTTTTCATTTCGCCAGGGTCGCGAAGATGTCGTCCTGTGTCAGAAAGCCACACACTGCCAAACTTTATCTGAAAATGCAGGAAACAAGGTTGGTAAGAGGTTGTATCAAACTTTGCAAAGTAAGGCCAGTTAGATGCAGCAGAATAATTAAACAATGAGAGAATTAAGCATGCTATGCTTAGTGGCCACTGCTCTCAGAAACCCCGTGGAAACCACCTTGAATGGATCAAGCATAAGGCATTATTTGATTGATGAACTATGGACAAACGTTCAACGCCATTGCAACTATCTGTTTGGTATCCCGTTAACCTCAGACCGAAGATACAATTAGGACTGGTCTTGGTACTCATGCTCTTCGCAATTTCTGTTGTTAACTCCCTCTGGACTCCACGACCGGCTTTCGTGTTATCATCGCACCTGCTTCATGAAAATTACAGTGAGAATTGCAGTAGTATTACACAGGCGGATAGTGGATTACGAATATGCAGTACATGTTTAAAGAACTTACCAATGAAGGCATAATGCCACTGTCATGAACATTGTGAAACTAAGAGGCGTGGATTTGGAAAATTGAAGTAGAATTATCAATCATGTTTACCACAAGTTAATAGGAATGGCAGGCGTTAATCAAATGCAATAAAATTGGGAAGCTCATCAAGTATAATGCAAATCCTCAACATGAATCAGTAAAACAGGGCAGGAACCAATGCATTCCCAAGGCAATATCCACAACCTATTCAAGAGAAAATCAGAATTAATAATCAGGATTTTCTTTCCAAAATTCCCAACATGTTTAGACACACTCAAAGCCAAACCACTCCTTAAAATTCTGCTAAAACTACGAACTGCCATAGTATCAAGCCTTTTACCATGATTCTACATGCTGAAGCCTATGTTTTCGTCTTGCCAAGCCACGTTAATAACACAATAGAGCTAATTCCCTTACTAACCTTGCCAAAGCGTGTACCTGCAAACCATCACCAGCACCTGTAACCTGTTCAGAACAAACCAAATCGTTCCATCATTAATCTTTGACAAGGAAATAAGCTAAGACCAATTCTACCCAAAGCGATACCTGATACGCATTAGTTTCAGATGTGAGGAGAATGGAATTTTTGGAATCTCTCAAAAGGCATTCAATTCACACGACCTGAGAACAGAAACAAATCATTAACCAGACAATTATCATCAATGACATTTACACGATCAATAATTTGGAGTTAGCAGGTGCTTTTCTTAGTATCTGCGGCAACCAAGAATCGGACACAGTTAAGAGTTTCTAAACACGTTTCAAACATTTTCAAATTATTTCCAAAAAGAGACTCAGACACACTTAAACTAAAATGGAAAGGACTTATCACCACATCATACACAATCAGCCACACTTTAAGTAGAAATCAAAACCATCAAGTAAAAAAAATCGTTCAAGACAACAAGGGAAAGTTTTCAAAAAGTTTCCAAACCGGACATCCAACCAAATCAAGAAATTGCAACAAGTTGAAATCAGGATTTTCAATACAGCATTCAAGGGTTTTAAATAGGTTATTCATCATCGACACATTATATAAAGGGACGATTTTGACAGAAAGAGGGAAAAAAATGATATGAAACCAATATTCATCATAGCATAAATAAAACCTCTACATCATTGCCAAAAAAACGATTGTCGTACATTCCCCATTCACGAAAATTACCACATCGTACACAGCAACCAAACTATCAAATTCCTTCACCAAACACAAATATGCAGGGATTCAAATAACATTTGCTCATCATTATCTCACGGAAGCCACACTAACATGCACGCATTCGTCAATAGCAAACTCATCAGAAGTTCAGAAAAGTAGCGGTACGACACAAAGGCAAATGAAGCACGCAAAAAGGTAAAGAAGAGGAAAAGAAATACAGCATTGATTGGAGATTCACGGAGTCGTTCGCATCACGCCTTCAACCTTCAACAACCATTTTCGTTTTCGTTTCACACTTTAATCTTTGTAATTGTAACCTCAAAAATCATAGTGAAATTGGGGTATTAGGCTGTGTGGGGTTAGGGATTTATATGTTTGATCGGAGAAGTTGAGAGCGGCGGCGGCGCGTTGAGGGTTTCTCCAACCCTAATTTATGTTGAGAGAAGAAAGACAGGCGAGAGGAGAGATCCACGAGAGAGAAGAGAGTTTGTGTTTGATGTTTTCCCTTTCTTTGTTTCCCTAGTAATCATGTACACATGCACCCACCTCACTTATCGTGTACCCTCCCTTTTTTCTGCCGTTAGATTGTTGGTTTTAGGGATCAAACGGACTCGATCTGAGAGTCTATCGTAGACCCTCTCCCTCAGCACGCACGTAACCCCTCAGTCTTTAGTTTTTTTCTTTTAATAAAGCAAATAACCTTTTTTAATAAATAAACATAAAACTTACTTTTAATAATTAAATTAAAAATATAATATGACCTTTTCTTTGAAATAATAAAACCCTTTTTTTATAAATAAATAATAAACCTTTTATATTAAGTTTAGTATAATAAATTTTAACAAAAATAAAACTCTTTTTTATACCCCTTTTTAATAGATTTTATTTTATAGTTAAAAAGATAAGACCCTTTTTAAAAGTTAAACCTTTTTAATAATAATAAAAACTTTTATAAAAAATATTAAAATTAAAATCTTTCTTAATTAATAGATAAAAACCTTTAACTTTTTAAGAAAATAACGAGTAAATCTCTAAAATAATAATAAAACTATTTTATTTAAAATACCAAAATTAAAAACTCTTTTTAATTAAAAATTCTTAATAACCTTTTTTAATAAACTTAATATTGAAATTGTTTATAGTTAAAAATCTTTATAACTTTAATTTATTTTTTTCTTTTAGATAATTTAAACCTTTTCTGGAAATTAAACATAATATCTCTTATAATACTTAACTTCTTTTCAATAATTAAAACTTAGTAGAAACCTTTCTCTTTAATTAGTCAATAAACTCTAGGTATGTTTCTAACTAAAAATAAACCTCTTATCAATAACCTTAAAATAAATCAAAACTATTTTCCTAATAATTAGTCCTTATCTTAATTTCTTCATCGCGCGCCTGAGTGAATCGTATGCTATGTGTTATTTTGTGATTGATATCATTTTGCTTAATATTGTGCTTATGATGTATGCATGCCTCTTATTGTCTAAACCTTTTTCAAAACATAAAAATCTCGATCCAACGTCGAGCCCATTTTCTGCCTATGTAAGTCGATCGCCTTAGGGCATCGCATTCGACCTATCGATCACAAGACACAAGTCTAGCATCACTTTGCTAGAACCCTCGCCTAAATAACAATAATTAACCGCATTAATATCCAAGGGAAAACCCCATGCATGATAACCATGTTATTGTGCATGGTGCACATCATTTGCATCATAATCGATACCCTTAAGTTAGGGCCATTAGATAACTTAGGATAGATTTCCTAGGTTAGTCCCCCCTTAATTTTGATATTTCAAATCAAACTTTAGCCCACCTAATTCTCCACACAAGAGAATTAGATGTTAATCATCTCAAAGAAAGGGACATACAATCCCATACCCCACAAAATACAAACAATTTCAAAAAAATTGTGGTGGTTTTCTTAAGATGATGACTCATCTTCTCTCCTAAACCTTTAAAACATTTAGTATCCTTAATAAGGAACTACAAGTGCTCTGATTCCCTCCTGACAGGATATGTAGGCACAAGATGCGATATCTTGTCGAGCACACTTAGGATTAAAAATAATAAATCACCTACCCTTAAACCCTTAGCAAAACAGATAATAAATAACATAAAATGAATCAAGAGGTTCCTGTAGAGTACTACAGATATCTAGGATGCTAACACCTTCCCTAGGTATAACCAACCCCCGAACTTAGAATCTTAGTGCATTTGCATTGCATTGTGGGAATTCGGTTTTTCTCCCTTCCCTTGGATAAAATCAAAGACCGGTGGTGACATTAAAAATGCGATCCTAGTTAACAAATAACTATGGTATCCAATTTTCACCGCGACAGACATGAGGTATCCTTCTCTGAAGACACGGGGTCGGACCTTTTTGTCAAACACCTTTTTCATTCTTTACTAATACAACTGACCATGGCATAAAGCCATCATTCTTTCCTCTTCGATTAGATTCAGTTCATCGTATCTTCTCTGACACCATTCAACTTCTGTTAGCTTGGCTTCCATCAATACTCTCATTGACGGGATCTCTACTTCTATAGGGAGCACGTCTTCCATGCCAAATACTAGAGAGAAAGGGGTTGTCCTGTTGAAGTGCGGACAGATGTGCGATAATTGTGAAGAACAAAGGGTAGCATCTCATGCCAATCTTTGTAGGTTACAAACATCTTATGAATGATCTTCTTGATATTCTTATTAGCCGTTTCTACCACTCCATTCATTTTAGGTCGGTAGGGAGATGAGTTATGTTATTCATCTTGAACTTAACACACATCTCTTTCATCATCTTGTTGTTCAAGTTGGATCCATTATTCGTAATGATCTGGCTTGTAACACCATAACAGAAGATGAGTTTGCTCTTGATGAATCGAACCACTACTTGCCTGGTCACATTTGTGTATGATACTGCTTTGACCCATTTGGTGAAGTAGTCAACAACTACCAAGATGAACCGATGTCCATTTGAAGCTTTGGGTTCAATCATGCCAATCATGTCGATTCCCCATATAGAGAAAGGCCATGGAGAAGAAAGGAATTTGAGATGCGTTGGCGGTATATGGATTTTGTCGGCGTATATCTGACACTTATGACACCTCCTCATGTACTTGTAGCAATCAGATTCCATTGTCAGCCAATAATATCCTACTCTCAGAATTTTTCTTGCCATTGTGTGTCCATTGGAATGAGTGCCAAAGGAGCCTTCATGAATCTCTTTCATTAGCTTGTTTGCTTCATGTCTTTCAAGGCGCATTATGTCGATCTTAGGTACGTCGTTCCATCGACTCACACTAATCATGGAGGATAAGGTGGCGAATGCATCAGCCATGTGATTTTCTTCACAAGGGATATGATGAAACTCGATTATGTTGAAGAATGGTAATAACCTTCTCGTGTAGTCTTTGTAATGAATCAATCCTGATTGATATGTATTCCACTCTCCTTTGATCTAATTTACAACCAGGGCTGAGTCTCCATACACATCTAAGTTCTTTATCCTTAAGTCAATGGCTTCTTCGAGACCCATGATGCAAGCCTCGTATTCAGTCTCGTTGTTTGTACATTTGAATGTCAATCTAGCAGTGAAAGGAATATGGGTAATTTGAGGTGTTACGATGATTGACCTAACTCCGTTTCCATAAGCATTGATGGCTCCGTCGAATACTAGTCTCCATTGGGATCCTGGTTCCCGCCCTTCGTTGGGTAGCGGTTCATCACAATCTTTCATTTTTAAGTACATCACATCTTCGTCTGGGAAGTCAAATTTGACTGATTCCTTATTGTTAATCGGCTGATGAGCCAAATGATCGACTAAGATACTTCCTTTGATGGCTTTCTAAGCATGGTACTCAATGTCGTATTCTGATAACAACATCTGCCAACGGGCAATCCTTTTCGTGAGAGCAGGTTTTTCAAAGACGTACTTGATCGGATCCATTTTGGAGATTAACCAAGTAGTGTGAAAAATCAGGTACAAGCGAAGATGTTTGGCTGCCCAAGCCAAAGCGCAGCAAGTTTTCTCAAGCATAGCGTATCGAGTTTCACAGTCCATGAACTTCTTGCTTAAGTAGTAAATGACAGACTATTTTCTTTTTGTCTCGTCCTGTTGGCCAAGCACACAACCCATGGAGTCTTCCAAGACTATTAAGTAGATGATCAGTGGTCTTCCTTCCACTAGAGGAGACAGAATCGGTGGATTCAGTAGATATTCTTTAATGTTGTCGAAGGCCTTTTGGCAATCTTCTGTCCATATACAGCCTTGGTTCTTTCTGAGTAGTTTGAAAATTGGCGCGCATGTTGCGGTCATAAGGGATATGAATATTGAGATGTAATTCAGACATCCCAAAAATCTTCTTACTTGCTTTTCAGTCTTAGGCGAAGGCATTCCTTGAATGGTCTTGACTTTGTCACGATCAACCTTAATTCCTTTCTGGCTGATGATGAACCCCAAGAGTTTTCCTGAGCGGACACCGAATGTGCACTTATTAGGCTTCAAGCGGAGTTTGTATTTTCTCAGACGCTCGAATAACTTTGATAGGTGTTCCATATGTTCTTCCTCCCGTTTTAGATTTGGCAATCATGTCATCGACATATACTTCAATTTCTTTGTGCATCATGTCGTGAAACAGAGTCGTCATGGCCCTTTGATAGGTTACCCCTGTGTTCTTCAGACCGAACGATATTACCTTGTAACAAAAGGTGCCCTCTGGGATGATGAATGAAGTTTTCTCCATATCTTCTGGTGCCATTTTGATATGATTATATCTCGAGAATCCATCCATGAAGGAGAAGACTTAGAATTTTGTTGTGTTGTTTACAGGAATGTCAATGTGTGGTAGGGGAAAGTCATCCTTTGGACTTGCTTTGTTCAAATCCCTATAATCTATACACGTTCGGACTTTTCCGTCCTTTTTGGGAACTGACACTATGTTAGCTAGCCATTGAGGATATTCTGAAGTGGCGAGGAAACTTGCGTCAATCTGCTTCTGCACTTCCTCCTTAATTTTGATCGCCATATCTGGATGAGTCCTTCTCAATCTTTGCTTTACTTGAGTACATTCTATTTTCAGTGGCAAGTGATGTTACACGATGCTGGTATCCAACCCTGGCATGTCCTGGTAGGACCAAGCAAACACATCTGGAAAGTCATTAAGAAGTTTTATTAAGTCTTTTCTGATAGTTGGACTGAGCAATGCTCTAATCTTAACTTCTTTCTTTTCTTCTTCTGAACCCAAATTGATCGTTTCCAGCTTCTCTTTGTAAGGTTCAATGGACCTTTCCTCTTTCCTGAGTATTCGGGAGATCTCTTTTGGAATTTCTTCGCTCTCTTCTTTTTCAGCTTCAAATACCAGGAATTCAAAGTTAGGAGAAGGCATTGGATCGCATGTTTCAATGGGGTTTAAAACAAGTAATCTGCATGACGTGATGATTCCTTTTTTAGAAAAGACAAAGAGAATGCAAAAGTGTGTGCAGTGTATTTTCTAAAAATTCTTGTTTTTATTTTGGGTTGTTTTTTAGGATTACCATTTTCTAAAAAAAAATGAAAAGTGAAAATAGCAATGAATGCGGGAATTCAGAATGACATTATTTATTTATGATTGGTCGATTCTTGAAACATAACCCTATAAAACAAAACTTTGTCGCTTTGGGTAAAGCAAAGAGGGACATTTACAGAAAAGTAAGCCCTATAAAACATCCATTTCACCCGGGCAAGGTGAAAGGTCAAAACAAAGATGCGGCAATTACTTAGACTTATGAACGACTTTCGGGACATCGACTTCTACTCAATGGCGACGAACTCCTTTGTGGATCACAAAGTCTGGTACTTTCCTTCTTGGTTTGTCTTCAGAAATGACACTAATTTTTGGCGGAGTGGGATCATTGGAGTCTTCTTCCCATGCAGAGTTATCATAAGAGGACTCTTCTGTCGCATCTTCCATAGTATTTTCACTCTCAAGAGGATCTCCCAATTCGGTTGGCTGAATGTCCTCATATTTGATACGAGAGCTTTCGGGAGCAGTGTATTTGACTAGAAAGTCGTATTTGCCGCTTGGCGCCCCAAGGTATCCCAGGTTTCTGTGGGAATAGATGAGCCATCTTCCTCAATGACGTTGACTTCAGGAAATGCATAGTTAATGAAAACTTGTCCTGCGATCTTTGCAAATTCATCAACATGGTGTTGGTCATTTTCAAAATGTTCTGAGTAAGGATTCCATGACTCTAGGAGAACAGGCGTATTCTTTTCAAGACTACTCAACTGATAGGCATTATCCGGCTGACTCTTTTGCCCCAAGTTTGCCATGTATGGTTTCCAGATAGGCAATTCATCCAGGGGATCATAATAATCATAGTCGAAGTTGTCTTTCATCAATGTGTCTTCCTCTAATGAATTGGGTGGAGCACGGCATCCTTCGGGATCACAATCTCCGTAGATCATTCTGACGTCTGATCTTGGTATATATCTGGGACTTTGCTTTGGAGAGAAGAATGGCATGTGCATCTCTCCCTGAGATATATTACCTTCATTGTTAAGATAGGACTTCCACTCCTCATCTGTATCAGGAGAGTTGTTCCCATGGATTGTGTGGAATTTTTGAGATACTAGTCAGAGGAAGCCTCTGCTGTGGAAGAAATCCTGAATGGGACGAAAACTTTCATCCTTCTTCGTAGTCTGGGTACAGGTCGGAGAGAAACCAAGACCTTTTCTTGTCTTGTTATCTGTAGGAATAACAATTTGCCCCCATCCTTTTATGTCACCATTCCCCATTACTTTGAGAGCTTCTTTATATGAGGAAATCGATGTTCCTTTCTCTTGGTGATTCTCATTGCTCACCGAGAGTGCTTGAAATTGAGTTCCAACAACCTCTTCTGGTTCTACACAGGAGAATGATGATAAGTTGCTCAAGATTAAAGCTTGATCTCCGTATACCGTGACCAATTTGTCGTTCTTGACGAACTTCAGCTTCTGGTGAAGTGTTGAAGTGACTGCCCCAACTTCGTGTATCCAAGGTCTTCCTAATAAATAGATGTATGCTACTCGGATGTCCATGACCTAGAAAGTGACTTGGAAAATGTGAGGATTGATTGTTATGGGAAGGTCGACTTCACCGATAACTGTTTTTCTGGATCCGTCAAAGGCTTTGACGATGATCTCACTGCCTCTCATGGAGTACCTTGAAAAGATACTCGTACCAAAGTTGACCTTGGAATGACGTTCCAGGATGAACCTGTGTCTACCAATACGCTGGCTAAAGCATCATCGTGGCAACTGACTGTGATATTGAGTGCCATATTATGGTTCTTGCCTTCCTCTGGTAGTTCTTCATCACTGAATCCCAAGTTGTTGCAGAAAGTGATATTGGAGATAATGCTGTCAAATTGCTCTACTGTCACATCTTGTTCTACAAAGGCTTGTTCCAAGACTTTCTATAGTGATTCCCTGTCAGCTTCAAAACTAAGCAAGAGAGATAGTATAGAGATTCGAGACGGAGTTTGCAACAATTGATCCACAATGTTGTAATCACTTTTTTGGATGAGCTTCAGGATTTCATCGTTGTTCTTTATAAGTTCCGCGTTGCCTGATTGACCGACTTGTTGATAAGGATCTTCGACTTGAGGTTCCTTTTCTTTGGCAGGTTCTCCAACTCCTCTATTGAAGATCCGACAGCTCCGGGTAACTCGACTGATGTCGGCAATGTTCACAACAGAGGGTAATGGAGTTTCTTTTCCATTTTCTATGGTCGTTGCACCGTACTTGTATTGGATAGCCTTTTTTGACTTGTACGGTATTGGACCTGGCAAGTAGATGACCACAGGGGCTTTTTAGACCTTTTGACCGTCGTAGGCAACCTCGATCAACTCTAAGTTTGGAATTTTCTTACTGTCAAGAGAGACTTTTGACTCATTGAGTAGAGGAATTATGGCACAAACGTCCTTGGTTATTCCATGATTGGAGACTATGACAGTGCTTTTGTCTAGTAGTCCCTGGTCCTTATTTTGAACAGGGAGGCAATCTTGTATCATGTTGATTGATTCAGAATTCAAGCGTGGTTGAATTTCCTTTTGATCTTGCTCATGCTGGAGAGCTGATCATACGAGATAGCATCCTTGGTTATTTTGGAGCATATTCCACAGCATTCATAATTGTAAGGTGGTACCCAACCATATCCGCTTCGTATGCAGTGCATCCTTACCAGATCTGTTTCTAGTAAGCGGATATCACAACTTTGGTGTCTATCAGGATTCCCTTTAGTCATCCTAGCTTGTTGAGTGTCTTTATCCTGGTAGATTGGAAGCCACCAGTGGTCTAATAGATGTTGAATAGTTCTTTGTACAAGCATACACCCTTGGTCGTTTTCGTAGAATTCTTTACAGTCTTGATAATCGTGCGAGGCGAAAAAACCGAGTCTGACTTGTTTGGCATGTAATTCTACTAGACTGGTATTCATTAATCGGATGTCAAAGATCTGAACCATATTGACTGGATGATCATTTCTTTCATGGTAGTCTTAGACCCATCCAACATCCATTTGACACTGGAGGGCCTCTTGAATGAAAGAGCATCCCTGGTTGTCCTTGGAACAGATTGGGCAAGTGCTGTAATCGTGATGCGGCAAATTGTAATACTGACTTTGTCTTGAATGCATTGCCACTAGATTGACATTCATTTCCCGAATGACATGGTTCTGAACAATGTTGGGATGTGCATGGGCCATGTTTACTTCACGAATCCTGTGATCCTGAATCCAACCCAGATCCATTTGTTCTTGAAGAGCGGTTTGTACTATGGCACATCCTTGATTGTTTATGGAATAGATATCACACTGATGATAGTTGTGAGATGGCACATGGCCGTACCCACTCTGTCTGCAATGCATTTTTACCAAGTTGGTTCCCAGTAAGCGCACATTATGAATTTGATAACTGCTTCCAGGTTTTCCTTCTATTAAATTTACTGTAGTCTTCTCATGTTGGGCAATGGATTCGTCTGAACATTTGGATTAGTATCTTTAAAAGATAAAATCCCATTTCTGACAAGCTTTTGTACATCAGACTTGAAGCTGAGGCAATTCTCAATGTTATGTCCCGATCCTCCTTGATGGTAAGGGCAAGTTTGATCTGCTTTGAACCAAAAAGTTGGATTTTCTGGTACTGTAAGAGGAGTCTTGGTCTGAACATGCCCCTTGGCCAGCAGAACTGGAAATAATTCTGCAGATAACATCGGTATACGGTCGAACCCTGATGGTCATGTAGTATGATTATTGTTATTGTACTGCGGGCGAGCCTGCTGAAGAGGTTGTTGATGCCTTTGTTGGTACTATTGTTGATTTGGTTGGCTCTGAGCAACCTGAGGTTGATATGTCAGAGTTGGCGCTGGGTTGATAGCGGGAGTTACTGCTGCTACCAATTGATATCTTTGCCTTTCCCTTCCCAGAGAGATAGTATGGATATCTTGTTATTTCTTCTTTTGGAAAGCATTACCGTATCTTTTGGTATTGCCAGATGGCTCTGCATCTTTGACCAATCGTCCTTCTCGGAATGCTTCTTCAAGGCGTACTCCCATGTTCACCGTATCAGTGAAATCACTAGGTGCACTTGCAACCATTCAATCGTAATAAAACGAGCTCAACATTTTCAGGAAGATCTTTGTCATTTCTTTTTCCTCAAGAGGAGAACAGATCTAGGCGGCGATTTCACGCCATATCTGAGCATATTCCTTGAAGGTTTCTTTATCCTTTTGTGACATTGCTCTGAGCTGGTCCCTATCTGGTGCGATGTCCAAGTTTTATTTATACTGCTGAACGAAGGCTGCCCTAAGATCTCTGAAAGTATTGATCTTGGTACGGTTTAAACCCATATACCATTTTAGTGCAGTACCGGTTAAACTGTCTTGGAAGTAATGGATTAGCAGCTGTTGATTTTCTGTCTGAGTAGACATTTTCCAAGCGTACATCACCAAATGACTTTGAATGCAAGAGTTTCCTCTGTATTTTTCAAAGTCAGGCACCTTGAATTTGTGCTGTATCTTTACATTAGTGACCAAACAGTGATCGGCGGCGTCTTTACCAAACAAGTCATGTCCATGAATGGCGTGCAGTTCCTTTTGCATTTCCAAAAATTGTTCCTAGAATTCATTCATCCTTTCATATACTTCTTTATTTCTTCCAGAAGCAGCCTGCAGGATCTGTTCCTCAGGGATAGTGTGTACCACTAGTTGTGGTATAGTCATTACGGTGGTAACTTTTCGCGCTTCAGTGACCTGAAGTTTGTAACCTTCAGGAGTTTCTGTTGTAACCCTTGCATCTTCATTTACCTGAAGTTTGTAACCTTCAGGTATGGCGGTTCCTGCTACGACTTCCTGGTCTTCAGTGACAGGTGGGATGTATCCTTCAGGTATAAAGTTGAGAGGAATGCTCCAGGGGAAACCTTTAGGCATGTTGTATTGAGGATGACTACCAAGTGTCTCAAATGCTGGTGTGGATGTAATCTCTGAGATCACAGTCCTTTGATGTTGTTGTTCCTGGGCTGCTGCAAGGGATTGCATGGTATTGTGGAGTTTCTCCAAACTCTCCTTTAGAGCATTGATTTCTTCTCTCAGCTCTCTGTTCTCTTCCTTGAGATTGTCCATTTTCTTTTGTCGATTGACCCGAGTATTGTAGGAATGAGACAGTTTGAACCTAGAGTGCGACACATATGTGAGACTCAGACAAAGATGTTTTATGTGAGAATGATGAATAATATGCAAAGAATGAAAATAATATATTTTTTTTGTTTTTGTTTTCAAAAGAACTTTTAACAATTATATTGCAAATATCACACAGCGGGGGGGGGGGGGGGGGGGGGGAGACCCTTTGATTAAACTCGAAAGATTGCAGTATTTTACAGGAAAAAGTACAGTATTATACAAAGTGCGAGAAATAAAATTAGGCATATGGATCCTGAGTTCTCTTTGAGGAGAGCTCAGATGTTGGTTCCTGAATTTTTCTTTTCTTCGATCGGGCCCCATCTGCCGTTGTCGGGTCGACGATCCTTTTCCAAGTGAAAGGAGTGAGCAAATTTCTTTATTCCTCCTGATTTTCTTTAGCATGCTACTCTAATATCTCAATTAGAGCATCCTTTTCATTTAGCAGTTCCTGAATCTTGGTACATTCTAAATTAAGAATCTGGTATTTGTTCTTCCAAGAGTTTTTCTCAAGTTGGACTTTGTTAAGAGCGACCTAGAGTTTTTCTGCATCGGACATGAAATAAAGGACAGATTCCTTTAAGGGAAAAACTTCTTGACGAGGGTAAGGAATCCTCAGTTTAATGGCTCTAGTTTGCACCCAGTGGAGATAAGGCTCTGCAGAGATGCAGTTTGGCCTCCTAAGGGGCTCTCTCCCCCTTCTATGAACATGTTGCCAGACATGCACTATTTCTTTCTTTAGTGCCCTGTCATTTTCTCCTTCCTTGAAGAAAAGACCTTCCAAATGAGCATTATGTGGGATATTCTTCATCGGTATCCAAGTTGATGGCGGGCTAAAATTTGATGATAGTTGATCCCTTCTTTAGTACCAATGAGGGGTACAATGGGGAAATTTCCACAATTGTCGAATCTACAATGGGGAAATTTGATGAGCATTATCCCTTCGTAAATTCGATTGTACCAATCTATGTCTGAATTGGTAAGAGACATAATCTTCTGCGACCATCACAGACTAATCTTGTGATCCCAAAAAGCAGCAGACTTGGGCAGGTGGAAAATAAACCATTTGTAGATTAATGGTACACAGCAGGTGATCATCCCTCCACTATACAAATTCCTTAAGTGTACAGAATGATAAGCATCTGCAAGCAAGGTGGGAATTGGGTTCCCAATTAAGAATATATTAACAGCATTGGTGTCGACGAAGTTGTCAATGTTGGGAAAGAGGAATAACCCATATATGAGCAGAATAAAGACATCTTCGAAAGCGGTTACATTTCCTATACTGGAAAAATATAGAGCTTTCTCCATCAGGAATTTAGCCGGTAAACCCTGGATTCCTCCTTTGGTGGTCATGTGAGTCCTGATTTCTGACTCCTCCAAAGAGATTGCTCATGCAATGGCTCGATCTTTTGGAATTTCTTCCAGTTCAAAAAATGGATCTTGATCAGTGATAGGTAAATCAATCAGGTACGAGTACTCTTCCAGTGTTGGTGTGAGCTGGTAATCTTGAAAAGTGAAGTAGTGGTATACCGGATCGTAGAACTGAACTAGCATAGATAGGATCCCTTCAACCATGTTGAACTTCAAAAGAGATAACAGCCCTCCGTACTTAGCTCTAAAAGCCTCGGGATTAGTAATCATTATTCTCAATTTCCTTAGGTCTTCTAGTTTTAGAACCATGAAGGTGTACTTGTGCGTTTTTCTTCTTCCGAAATCCATAACACAACCTCTGATATTTGCAATTATTGTAGTAGTTCTCTTAGAATAAAGATATTTTTCTTGTTAAAAAAAGGTTTTTTAATGGATGCATGGATGCATGAATGTAGCAAACAAAAACATTTGAAAACATAGGTTTAGGGGTTCATTGTCATGAGCATGGAGCCATGGATCTACCCATTCCGAAGGTGTGTACTAATAGGTCAATTTTTGTACCAGTAGAACGGGTTCTAACAAAGGTTCCCAAAATCATTGACCCCTCTTAGGGATATTAACAGCAAACCAATTGACTTAGAAAAGCTCTAATATCCCAAGATGAATCTCGTTTGAGTGTAGTATCGCGTATCAACTATTCCCGATAGTCACCGCACTACCCATGGGAAATCAGAGCAATCATAGTTCCTCATATTCTATGGGAGGAAAAATATTGGTGTCTTGTTCAAAGTCTAAGATTAAAGCTAGCTGAGTATTTGTGTCTTATTCAAAGCCCAAGATTGAAGCTAAAGAGAGTGATTGAGAGAGAGAATTTGTCATCTCTAAAGGGAGATATCTCACCTATTCATCATAAATATTGAGTAATTGGTTATAAACGGGAATTACTTTAACTGGGATATGTAGAATCCAACAATGCCAAAATTTCCTTTATAAGAGGGATGTCATGAAGGAAGAAAGCTTTAACTCAATGTAGAGCAATGCCACTTTTCCCTTTATGAATCTTTCATGCTAATAGAAGGACATTGGCTTAGATGTATAGAATCCAGAGGCTTGCCACTTATAGTTGTTAGATGAAAGAGAGATTTTAGCCAGGATAAAGGAGGGACTCCCGCTTGGATTTTGAATCAACAAGTGTGCCACTTACAACAATTGTCTGGAAAAAGGTTTTGATTGTTTTGTTTTGATATGTGATGTATAGGGGATATATCTTCCTGCAGAGAGGACTCATGGTCTCATCTTAGGGGATGTTGATTTTTGTGTGCCTTGTTTAATGCCCAAGGTTAAAGCTAAAGGAAAATGACTCCATTGGGGAGGATTTTATCTGTCTTGTTCAAAGCCCGAGATTGAGGCTGACTGGAAAAAGATCTTATATGAAGCCTAAGAGGAGGCTAACTTTTACTGAGGATTATTGAAATCCAAAAGCAGGTCCAAAGTGTATTGGGGGGTATAAGGGGATTTCACTCTTGCTGGGAATCAGGGAAGAGTTGAAATACCAGATGCCACGAGGCTCTGATTTTATTGGGGATTTGTTGATGGTAAATTGACTCTGGCTGGGATGTTTAAGGTGAAACTTTAAACCTTGTGGGGGGTCAGAGGAGTTTAAAAGTGAGTTTGAAAACTTAAGAGGTTTTAACTCTATTGGAGACTGGTGTATTGGTAAAATGATCAGGGTTTATCCTGTGCCTTTTAGTCTGAGGGTCTCTTATGTGAAGTCCAAAGAGGAAATGAGACTTTCTAAGTCTTATTTGTATGAACCCAGAGGGGAGGCTGAGACTGTCCAAGTCTCTCAAGAAATGGTAGGCTCTAGTGTAGAGAGGGGTCTTTGTATGATGCCTAAGAGGAGGTTGTTGGTTTAAGGGATGAAGATCAAACCTTAGAATGGAATGAGGTTCTGGAAATTTGATTCTCCTGGGGATTGAACTAGTAGAGATAACTAATTTCTATCCTATGCTTTTAGGAAGCCTATGGGTCCTTGTACAAAGCCCACAAGGAGGCTGGGGAACTTTTAAGAAGCATGTGGGTCCTTGTACTAAGCCCAAGAGGAGGCTGGGGATACTTCTAGGAAGCCTGTGGGTCCAAGCCTAAGAAAAGTTCAAGAAAGGTTTCACCGGGAATAAGTCCTTTCTTTTTTGATCAGTTCTAAGGTTTGAAGAAATTCAAAAGAGGTTTCACGTGGAATTAAGCCCTCTTTGGGGAAATGAATTTCTTGTATACATATATATCTAAGTTTTGAAAGTCTTGAGAAAAGTTTCACCGGGAATAATGCCTTTCTCTATTCCATATTGAAAAAGCCCAAGAGGAGGCAAACTGTATTGAGGGAATTTCCTATGAGGGAACTAATTTTGACTAACTTAGGGGTAACCTCTGGTTTGACCTAAGTGTAGACCTAACTGTCAAGGAAACTCTAAACAAATATGCACAAGAATATATACAAATAAGTGAATTGACAGGTATATAAACAAATATGCATTAATTTGAAAAGATGTTGGGACTTACACTCTGAAAAGAGGCCCAAGTGTATTGTGATTGGTTGTATTGATTACAACTGTATGATTGGGGTTTTAAGAAATTGAAGAAAGTTTTGAGAAAACTTTGAATTTGAATTTGAATCAAAAGAAAGTTGTTTAAAGGAAAAGAAATGTTTGGGGCTTATAACTCAAAGAGAGGCCCAAGTGGTCTAAGAGCAGTTTCACCGGGAATAATGCTCTTCTTAGTACCAATTTAAAATAGACTGATGATTTTGAAAACAGAGGTATGGGGCTTACAACTCAAGGAGAGGCCCATGGAAGTTGTTTATTGTTTAAAACAAAGTTTATGTACAAAAGATTGGGGCTTATTGTAACACCCTTCTAACCCATCATAATATTCACGATAATTATACTTAAATAAGTCAGAGTACTTCATAAAAGGTGTCACATTTCTTCATTAAAACATCATTACAAAAATATCAAACTCCGTAACACAGGTTTTTCAAAACATTTTTAAAATAATAATACTTTCTCTAGTAATATCCACAACTAAATTCAAAATATCGCAGCGGAATCATAATTCAAAATATCTTCTTTTATTTCATCAAAACATCAAGACCTTCATGCACCCGATGTTACATCTACCAGAGCAAGACACCAGACACTCTACAGGATTAAGCTAAACAGCTTCAAGCTAGAACTTCATGCACCACGAACTAATCTTGGTTATCGGCACGTTAGCCACATAGAGGCAACATTCAAACAGGCAGGATGAGTAATCACAATTTATTATACGAGATATAAAGAAATAGATATCATATGTATAACAATTAAATAACCCCAACATAACATCATATACTTCACACTCAGAACAACAACGACCTCTAAATCTTCATATGAAACATCATACTTCAAAGATCAATCAAATAATTGACTTAACACATCATCATGCAATGCCACAAATAATGCAAATGCAACACCATTAGACTCATGCATGCGGTACCGAAACATCACTGATGACTTAGTCATCGTTATCTCCAAACATCCCCACCAATAGGATCGGTTCCTGCTTGGAACCAGAGCACATCATAACTTGCACTTAATTCTCACAATGGGATTAAGGCCATCACTGGACCTGGGCGTCCTACAAATCTTCATTGGATTTATCATCCTGCAAAACATCACTGGACTATTCGTCCTAAACAAATGCTATGAATGCATGATGCGCAACAACACATAATTTACGACCACGGCTAGTCAAAACGCATCATCATTCATCATAATCATCATATTCTCTTGACATATCTCATATACACACATCATAGTCATCACATCATCATTCGTTGTAACAAACACCAAACTATTTACTTCAAGACATCATCATAACAATTTATACAGTAAAGCACACACACAATTAATCAACATTATTCTTCACAAATAAACAATAATTTCATTCACACACTTATAATTACAAAACTCAAACATGTATACTTTAATCGAAAACGCTTCAAAAGCAGCTCAAGGACATGACAAAATAATTATTAAAATACACCTAAATTTATCATTAAATACAAGGAATCATGTTCTGAATTCATTTCACAATCTGGAAAATTTTCAATTTCGAAACCGCGCTAAAACTCAAACTTTCACTTCGCCAAAAATCAGAATTTTAACACTATAATTCCATTTCAGTTATTCCACTCAATATAACTCACCCCTGGGCCAGAAAATATTATTATAATATAGCTCATCTCGTTATCTTTCCAACGCTTCGAGCAGCATACGAATCGGACTCCCGGAACTCAAGTTATGAATTTTCGAAGTTTCCAAAATTCTGCCCTAACATAGCTACGGGTTTGATCACTTTTTGCCCAAAAACCCATCCGAAACTTCGATTTAATTTGCGAGACTCTTATTTTAACTTAGTTATACCTATTAGAACTCATTGGTAGCATAAAAACTAATTTCGCGACGATGAATTTCCCACCAAAATTTATAGGTTTCACTATTCCTAACCCAAAACAGAATTTATTCACATTATTCTCATAGAAACACTATATCATAACGATAGCATTATAATTCAATCATTGCAAACTCCTAACATCAAATTGGGTTCAAATGCCTAATATCAAGATACTCAATTAACACGTATCAATGAATTTCATTCATCTCTAACAACAACAACTATCAACCAATATCTAACTCAATCCCTTTCATGATTATTGAACCCGTATTAGAGAAAGTTAGTCCCATAAACCCTCAAAACCCCAAACCATTCACATATAATCTAAACCCTATATCAATTATAATGAAAGGTAATACTCCCCATACCTTAGATGTTAAACCCTGAATTCCCTTTCCTTGAGACCTTCAAGAAACCTCGGAGCCCTAGCCTTTCTGCCTCCGTTCCTCAGAGCACTTCTCACAAAATACGATCGATAAAGGAATTCTCTCCAACAATCCAATTTTATGTTTTCCTCTCTTACCCCCTTGGGCCTCAATATGTTAATCTGTTTTTTTTATCCTCACTAATTCCATCCATATTTACCACTTTATCCTTAAAAATCTCTAATATTATTATTTATCTAATTATTTAGATTAATTCTCTATAAATCTAAATAATTCTTAATGAAATAATAACTTAGAACTTATCCTCAAAATTTATTCTTACTCCAACACCATCCCATATCACATTAGTATATCATCACGCGTCATAACCATCAAACATCACTTACACTCACAAAATCATGCTAAATTGATTAAATAACTGATTAAATAATTAATTTAGATTCTTGGGGTGTTACAACTCTACCCCACTTAAAGAATTTTCGTCCCCAAAAATTACCTGATGTAACCAACTCTGGGTACGGCTCTCGCATCCTTCTCTCCGACTTCTACATCGTAAACCACAACAATCCAACAAGATACAATACTATTGAGTTATGAACGCACCAGTTCACTTCTCTCCTTGTCTCGTCACCTTAGGATCTCATTCGTTCTTGAACCGGAGTACGACGAGGTCATTACCACCATCATGGGTAACACTTCTCCAATTTCCTTTCATGGTAAAGAGCTATTTGCACTCGTATTCTTGCCGTTAGAAACGAGGCAGCAACACCGTTTTAAGAAAACGTAGAGTTCCACGACATTAACATCAGCTTTATCATCTTTTCACGCAACCACATTGTCATAAGAACATCAACATAACCATAATACCGATGACATTGTCACCCAACAATAGTATCACCGTGCTGCGGTTCCTCAATCAAACCTATATTTCAATACATCTATCGATATAGCAGTAACACGAATAATATATAAACCTCTCACATATCATTGCCATTCTGGAATATCCAATGGTTTGCATCATTCCCGCAAGCTTATAATGCTTAACGCCGGACTTTAACAAGTCATACACACATAATGAACTGCGCCACATCATACTTTAGCTGCGGCACTCTGATCTTCCACTTTAAAGTCACCGTCCTCGCTATGATTTCCATCATCTATCAGCTCCACAAGTTTCCCACCTAGCTTCTGAATCTCTTAATATTCACCAGAAAATCGTTATTCACTTTATATCTCCTTAACCTTCCACTCTGCAGCGTTAGCTCGCATACCAACTCAATTTTTCAAACTATACAATAGATCTCAACTCTTTCCTAGTCACTTTCCATTAGGTTCACACGGAATGGTGAACGACTATCTCCTCAATAGAATACCAATTTATTTTCCACACTATCAAGCTTGCAAGACAAGTCTATCACATCCAACACGATTCCGTCTACTATTAACAAGAGATTAAGGGTGATCAGTTTCTCACTTTGTCAATAAGTAGCCGACAACCATGATGGAGCATAAACCATCGTTACTAAACTATAATAGCGTTTCCTCTCGAACTTGTTCTCAAAGTCACCTAAAACAACATGGTCCAATAATCTCCTTTAAATCTCACAACATCGAGGATCCATATATTTTTCACATTCGGATCTTATCCCAATCGTACTCTCAATAATACCATCTCCACATACGGTTGATGATAGAAACTCCTCTAATTCTCTCTGCCATACGTTGACACTTTTCCAACACCAGTATGATTCCAATCTCTCTAAGGCTTGCAAACATTTTCTTATTTTCCTTCTTTTCAACCTTGCCAATGGTACATAAACGCCCAAAATCCATTACATATTCTCCTATACACGCCCGTGGCACAACACAATTACTAACTATTCTCCCAATACCAGAATTGCTACTATACTAAGTACAATCCAAATAGATTTGTTTCAAATGGAGCATTTATTCAAATAGAGCACTTTAACAACATTAACCAATCTTTCATATTTCCATTAATCTCATCACCTCGATGATCCGTATAGTTTCACATTTGAGTCTCCTTTCGAATCACAATCTCAACGGTACCATCTCTTCATTTGGTTGGCGATAAAACTTCCAAAATCATCCCGACACATGTCGACACCATGTCCGCAATGACACACAATCCACTTTACTTTGTGACCTTCTTCTTCCCACAAAGATATACCCTCTCTAATAATTCTCCACTGGCATACGCCTCACCTCCATGTGCTCCTCCGATACCCTCACCTCCTTCATATTACCGAGCATCTTACACTTGTCCTTATCTTATCCATTTCTAGCAAGAATCGTTCAACTTCGAACACAATTATTTCCTTCAATACAGACCTCCCTGAGACAAAATTATATGCTAAAATAAAGGGAATTTCGTGTAGATTCCAGAAATTTAAGAATCGCTAAAATCTGAATCACGAGTAAAAAGTTATCGTGTTTGCAATGGAGGCTGGTCAAGAAATCCCGTATAAAACTTCCACCACAAATCAGCACCAGACCCAAATATTCAAACGCGTTTTTCTCTCTCTTAAAAAACATGCCGAAGACAAAATTTATATGAAAATTATAGGGAATTTCGTAAGCTTTCCGAAAAGTCCAGAATCGCTTCCATCGGATTTACGAGTGAAACGTTATGCCCCTTTTTCTGAAGGTTGTTCCATAATTGCAAAAATGAAAATTTGAAATCTATGAACATGAGTTCTACCTCTCTCTTGCTTCTAAGATCCTCCAACTATTCTCGCTCTTCACCCAAATCTGAAATTAATCCGACCTCAATCCAATTATACTGAAGACATACTAGCCTACGAATTGGTCCATCAAATTGTCAATTCTTTGGTGTGGATCCTTATTCTCACTCACCTCCTTAATCCGTCGTCATTAATCTACGCACATCTCATATAACCGTTATCACATACATGCACTCATATAAGCTTCATTCTCTAAGAGTTATTTTACTTGATTATCAGATAAAAACACCATTTCTCAACTGTCTCCAAACTCAGATTTACACTCCAGAGGCAAGTCGCAATTATCCTCAAGAGACACCAAGAATTATACATCACTGGAATATCATTATTCGTCACATTGTCCTCTATTCTCCGAGAAGTAAACATCAACCATACCGGCTCGTTCTCCCTCAAGGCATCTCAAACTTGACCGGTAGCTAAGAATTCATGAATTCGTACTCTCGTCAGTTCGCGACAATACAACTCCAACAACACTTGCACTCTTACAATCAATATCACCTTAAACCAACTCCTCACACCAGAAACGTCTCTGGGGAGCAAACTTCTCCCCCACTTGTTTCAAACCAACTCCTGGAGACAAACGGTTAGAAAATCAACAAGCAAGTACCGACAGTGTTTCACACACATGTCGCGTACTAAGGAATAAACAATATTAGACAACCTGGCCGGACGGACCGACCTGCTCTGATACCACTAATGTAACACCCTTCTAACCCATCATAATATTCACGATAATTATACTTAAATAAGTCATAGTACTTTATAAAAGGTGTCACATTTCTTCATTAAAACAACATTACAAAAATATCAAACTCCGTAACACAGGTTTTTCAAAACATTTTTAAAATAATAATACTTTCTCTAGTAATATCCACAACTAAATTCAAAATATCGCAGCGGAATCATAATTCAAAATATCTTCTTTTATTTCATCAAAACATCAAGACCTTTTGGTCATTGTCAACAATCATCAACAACTAAAATCGGCATATAATAACTCATAAAAATCATTCTAACAAAACAACAGAATAATCACTTAAGCATTTTCCCACCCAATGTTACATCTACCAGAGCAAGACACCAGACACTCTACAGGAATAAGCTAACCAGCTTCAAGCTAGAACTTCATGCACCACGAACTAATCTTGGTTATCTGCACGTTACCCACATAGAGGCAACATTCAAACAGGCAGGGTGAGTAATCACAATTCATTATACGAGATATAAAGAAATAGATATCATATGTATAACAATTAAACAACCCCAACATAACATCATATACTTCACACTCAGAACAACAACGACCTCTAAATCTTCATATGAAACATCATACTTCAAAGATCAATCAAATAATTCACTTAACACATCATCGTGCAATGCCACAAATAATGCAAATGCAACACCATTAGACTCATGCATGCGGTACCGAAACATCACTGATGACTTAGTCATCGTTATCTCCAAAGATCCCCGCCAATAGGATCGGTCCCCGCTTGGAACCAGAGCACATCATAACTTGCACTTAATCCTCACAATGGGATTAAGGCCATCACTGGACCTGGGCGTCCTACAAATCGTCATTGGATTTATCATCCTGCAAAACATCACTGGACTATTCATGTTAAACAAATGCTATGAATGCATGATGCGCAACAACACATAATTTACGACCACGGCTAGTCAAAACGCATCATCATTCATCATAATCATCATATTCTCTTCACATATCTCATATACACACATCATAGTCATCACATCATCATTCAATATAACAAACACCAAACTATTTACTTCAAGACATCATCATAACAATTTATACAGTAAAGCACGCACACAATTAATCAACATTATTCATCACAAATAAACAATAATTTCATTCACACACTTATAATTACAAAACTCAAGCATGTATACTTTAATCGAAAATGCTTCAAAAGCAGCTCAAGGACATGACGAAATAATTATTAAAATACACCTAAATTCATCATTAAATACAAGGAATGACGTTCTAAATTCATTTCACAATCTGGAATATTTTCAATTTCGAAATCGCGCTAAAACTCAAACTTTCACTTCACCAAAAATCAGAATTTTAACACTATAATTCCATTTTAGTTATTTCACTCAAGATAACTCACCCCTGGGCCAGAAACTATTATTATAAGATAGCTCATCTCGTTATCTATCCAACGCTTCGAGCGGCATAAGAATCGGACTCCTGGAACTCAAGTTATGAATTTTCGAAGTTTCCAAAATTCAGCCCTAACATAGCTACGGGTTTGATCACTTTTTGCCCAAAAACCCAACCGAAACTTCGATTTAATTTGCGAGGCTCTTATTTTAACTTAGTTATACCTATTAGAACTCATTCGTAGCATAAAAACTAATTTTCGCGACGATTAATTTCCCACCAAAATTTATAGGTTTCACTATTCCTAACCCAAAACAGAATTTCTTCACATTATTCTCATAGAAACACTACATCATAACGATAATATTATAATTCAATCATTGCAAACTCCTAACATCAAATTGGGTTCAAATTCCTAATATCAAGATACTCAATTATCACGTAACAATCAATTTCATTCATCTCTAACAACAACAACTATCAACCAATATCTAACTCAATCCCTTTCATGATTATTGAACCCGTATTAGAGAAAGTTAGTCCCATAAACCCTCAAAACCCCAAATCATTCACATATAATCTAAACCCTATATCAATTATAATGAAAGGTAATACTCCCCGTACCTTAGATGTTAAACCTTGAATTCCCTTTCCTTGAGACCTTCAAGAAACCTCGGAGCCCTAGCCTTTCTGCCTCCGTTCCTCAGAGCACTTCTCACAAAATATGATCGATAAAGGAATTCTCTCCAACAATCCAATTTTATGTTTTCCAATCTTACCCCCTTGAGCCTCAATATGTTAATCCGTTTTTTTATCCTCACTAATTCCATCCATATTTACCACTTTATCCTTAAAAATCTCTAATATTATTATTTATCTAATTATTTAGATTAATTCTCTATAAATCTAAATAATTCTTAATGAAATAATAACTTAGAACTTATCCTCAAAATTTATTCTTACTCCAACACCATCCCATATCACATTAGTATATCATCATGCGTCATAACCATCAAACATCACTTACACTCACAAAATCATGCTAAATTGATTAAATAATTAATTTAGATTCTTGGGGTGTTACACTTATACTCAAGGAGAGGCCCAGATGACTTATTTAAAAAGGCGACGATCGCGTCGCGGTTTTGAAAACCACAGTGGGACTTATACAATGGCTGAGGCCCAAAATTATATATGTACAAGAAGAAATGGGTCTTACACTCTACAAAGAAGCCCAAAAGGTTATATTTATACAAGAGTTGGGGCTTATAGCTCAAGGAGATGCCCAGATGAAAAACAGCGATCACACCGTTTATTTTGAAAATCGCGTCGGGACTTATACAATGACTGAGGCCTAAAATTATGTATTTACAAAGGGATTGAGTTTTACACTCTATTAGAGGCCCAAAAGTGTTTCAAACGAAGTTTGGAAAATTAAAATCAAGGAAACCCTAATTTTAATTAAAAAAACCATTTTTCAAAGTAAATTAAATAAAAAATGATATAAAATGTCAAACATATTTAAAAACAAGTTGTGAATTTTGAAAAATGTTTTGAAAATTCATGTTATGTTTATATGAAAGTGTGGAATTCATTTGAATTTGAAAAATCAAGAGGAAAATTTTATTAAAAATGTTTAAAAAAACAATTAAAAAGAAATTCTTTACAAAAATTCAAACTATTTTAAATAAATAATATAAATTTGATTTTTTTGTAGAATAAAATATTTTAACATTTTTGTGAAATTAAAAAAAAGAACCAATAAAAAATGATTAAAATTGAGGGAGAAATTAATTTTTGAAATCAATTAAGAAAATAATTTAAAAATTCAAAAATTCAAATAATTTGAAAAAGGCGCTAACAGTCACCTTCTTCTTCCTCGTGCCCACGCCATGGACGATTTGCAAAACCTCACTTTTCTCTTTGATTACTCAATGATTTTGCATGATTCAAATATCAATCTCACTCATTTTTTAACAAGGATTCCAGTGGTACCAATTTATTGCATTTATATTAAGCGTGGAGTGAGAAATCAAGTGATGAACACATGAACCCTAATTTCTGCAAGAACACTATGAAATCCTATACACGATAGCTACAAAGCATTTGATTGAGGGAAAATGCTCTACATAAGTGCAGAAATATGTTTGTAACTTGAAAACACATTTATGATGCATGGATCATAGAGCTTGAGAGTTCAAGCTTACCTCTTGCAAGAAGAAATCGAATTGTGTGTAAAAGGTGTTACAGATGTTGTTTGATGACTTGAACAACTTCAATTGATCTTATGTAAGGTGTTTGGAAGCTTGGAATGGATTGAAACAACCTGGAACTCTTTGTGGTACCTTAACTGCAAATTGGCTTGAGTGTGATTTGGAGGTTTGTGATTCTGGTGTTACAGATGTGTGAGAAGTGTTTGGATAACTCACATATGATGTATGTGATATGTCTACAATATTGGTTTTGATAGAATTGATCCCTATTTGAAAATTCGAATGTTACTTGAAAAAGAAGCAATTTTTGGTTTTTGAGAGTGAAAGGAAGAAGAGCATGTGTTGTTATGCTTTGTGTAGCGTGCGATTTTTGTCGGTAACGCGATCACCTTACCGCAATGGTTGGATTTCGGTGCTACTTTCTGATTTCTATATTTATCCTATGAAGCTGGAAAGGAAAGGGAAGATATCTAAAATTAACCTTGCACACAAATGTTTTCTTTAACAAATGCTAAGAGATCGGGGAACGGAGTCTGGTTATACAAAGGGAAGCTATTAACACCCAGTGTATCTATGGTAATCCATAGGAACCTTTTATTGCATGTATTTCTCTGGTATCTTAAAATGCTTTCTTGTGTTTATCTGTTGTGGCTTGGAAAAGTTTCTCCTTTGGGAGAATTGAGAGAATGTTTTTGTGGCTTTTGGGTTTTCCGTTGTTTTTGGGAAGGTACTGGACCTAAAGTTTTTTTATTTGTTTGCTTGCTAAGATTTCAAAATCTTATGCCTACGTATTACCGTAAAGAGATTCGGGAAATCAGAGCAATCGTAGTTCCTCCTATTCTATGGGAGGAAAAATGTTTGGTGTCTTGTTTAAAGTCCAAGATTGAAGCTGTCAGAGTATTTGTGTCTTGTTCAAAAGATTGAAGCTAAAAGGTTGACTGGGAGAGAATTTGTAATCTCTAAAGAGATACATCTCATCTATTCATGAAAAATGTTAAGAAATTGATTATAAGGGAAATTACTTTAACTGGGATATGTAGAATCCAGCAATGCCATAATTTCCTTTATAAGAGAGATATCATGAAGGAAGAAAGCTTTAAGTCAGTGTAGAGCAATGCCACTTTTTCCTTATGAATCTTTCATGCTAAGAGAGGGACATTGGCTTAGATGTTAAGGATCCAGAGGTTTGCCACTTACAGCTGTTAGATGAAAGATGAATTTTATCCAGGATAAGAGAATGACTCCAGCTTGGATTTTGAATCAACAAGTGTACCACTTACATTAATTATCTGGACAAAGGTTTTGTTTGTTTTTTATATGGGATGTATAGAGGAAATATCCTCCTGCAGAGAGGACTTATGGCCTCATATGAGGGGATATTGATTTTTGTATGCCTTGATCAAAGCCCAAGATTGAAGCTAAAAGAAACTGACTCCACTAGAGAGGGTTTTATCTGTCTTGTACAAAACCAAAGATTGAGGTTGACTGGGGAAAGTTCTTGTATGAAGCCTAAGAGGAAGCTGTCTCTTGCTGAGGATTATTGAAATCCAAGAGCAGGTCCAGATTGTATTGGGGAATCCAAAAGTTTTACTCTTTCTGGGGATCAAGGAAGAGTTGAGATATCATATGCCATGAGGTTCTAATTCTCTTGGGGATTTGTTTATGGTAAATTAACCCTAGCCGGGAATTTTTAAGTTAAAAGCTTAAACCTTGTTGGGGGTCGGGGAAGTTTAAAGTTGAGTTTGAAAACCTTGGAGGTTTTAACTCTGCTGGAGACTAGTATATTGTAAAATGATCAGGGTTTTTCCTGTGCTTTTAGGAAACTTGAGGGTCTCTCTGTGAGATCCAAGAGGAAATGAGACTTTCCAAGTCTACTTGAATGAAGCCCAAGAGGAGGTTGAGACTGTCCAAGTCTCTCAAAGAGTGGTAAGCTCTAGTGTAGAGAGAGGTCTTTGCATAATTCCCAAGAGGAGGCTGAGGGTTTAAGGGATGAAGATCAACCCAAGAATGGTCTGATGTTTTGGAATTCTTGACTCTCCTGAGGATTGAACTAGTAGAGATAACTAGTTTCTATCCTATCCCTTTAGGAGGCCTTTGGGTCCTTGTACTAAGCCCAAGAGGAGGCTGGGGAACTTCTAAGAAGCCTGTTGGTCCTTGTATTAAGCCCAAGAGGAGGCCGAGGATGCTTTTAGGAAGCCTATGGGTCCAAGCCTAAGAAAAGTTCAAGAAAGGTTTCACCGGGAATTAATGCTTTCTTTGTTGAATAGTTCTAAGGTTTGAAGAAATTCAAAAAAGGTTTCACCGGAAATTAATCCTCTTTGGGGAAATGAATTTCTTGTATACACATATATTTCTAAGTTTTATAGTCTTGAGAAAAGTTTCACCGGGAATAATGCCTTTCTCTATTCCGTATTGTATAAGCCCAAGAAGAGGCAGACTGTATAGGGAATTTCCTATGAGGGAACTAGTTTTCACTATGTTGAAAGTAACCTCTGGTTTGACATAAACATAAACCTAACTGCTCGGGAAACTCTAAGCAAGATATGCACAAGTATATACAGACAATTGAATTGACAGATATAGATAAACAAATATGCATTTGATAAAGATATTGGGACTTACCTTCTGAGAAGAAGCCCAAGTGTATTGTGATCTGTAGTATTGACTACAACTGTATGCTTGATTAAGGTTTCAAGAAATTGAAGAAAGTTTTAAGGAAACTTTGAATTTGAATATGAATTAAAAGTAAGTTGTTTTAAAAGAAAAGAATGTTTGGGGCTTATACAATGACTGAGGCCCAAATGACTTATTTGAAAACATTGATCGCACTGCGATACCGAAAGACGTTGTTGGACTTATACTACAGCAGAGGCCCAAAATTATTTTTGTACAAAGAGAGGGTTGGGTCTTACACTCTATTAGAGGCCCAAAATTGTTTGTAAATAAATAAAAATGGGGCTTATACTTAAGGAGAGGCCCAGATGCTTTATTCGAAAAGGCGACGATCGCACCGTGGTTTTGAAAACCACAGAGGGACTTATATAATGACTGAGGCCCAAATTATTTATGTAGAAAGAAGGAATGGGTCTTACACTCTAATACAGGCCCAAAAGTTTATTTTTATACAAGAGTTAGGGCTTACAGCTCAAAGAGAGATGCCCAGATGAAAAAAACAACGATCGCACCGTTATTTTGAAAATCGTATCGGGACTTATATAATGACTGAGGCCGAAAATGGTTTATTTACAAAGGGGATGAGTCTTACACTCTATTAGAGGCCCAAAATTGTTTCAAACGAAGTTTGAAAAAATCAAAATTAAGAAAAACCCTAATTTTAATTTAAAAAATATAATTTTCAAAGGAAATTAAATAAAAAAGGATATAAAATATCATTTATATTCAAAACAAGTTGGCAATTTTCAAAAATGTTTTGAAAAATCATGTTTAATGACATGAAAACTTGGAATTCATTTGAAATTGAAAAACCAAGGTGAAATTTTCATTTAAAAAATGATAAAAAAACAAATAAAATGAACATATTTACAAAATACAAACTATTTCAAATAAATAATATAAATTTTATTTTGTTGTAGAATTAAATATTTTAACATTTTTGTGAATTTTTAAAAAAAGAACAAATCAAAAATGATAAAAAAAGAAAGAGAAATTAAATTTTGAAATCAATTAAGAAAATGACCTAAAAATTCAAAAATTCAAGATATGGCGCCAACGTTCATCTTCTTCCTCACGACCTCCCTCCATGGCCGTTTTGCAAAACCCACATATCTCTCTCAATACGTAATGGTTTAACTTTTGTAAACACGAAAATTGTGTATTTTTGAACAAGGATTTCAATGATATAAATTAATTGCATTTATATTAAGTGTGGAGTGAGAAATCAAGAGATGAACATAAGAACCCTAATTTCTGTAAGAACACTATGAAATCCTATACACGATAGCTACAAAGCAATTGTTTGAGGGGAAACACTCTACATAAGTGCATAAACATGTTTGTAACTTGATAAAAAAAATATGATGCATGGATCATAGAGTTTGAGAGTGTCAGGCTTACCTCTGCAAGAGGAAATCGAATCCTCAGTTGTAGGTGTTACAGATGTTGTGTGATGATCTGGACAGCTTCCTTGGACCTCAAGTAGTGTGTTTAGAAGCTTGGAATGGATTGAAATAACCTGGAACTTGTTGTGGTAGCCCAAAGGCAAATAGGCCAAAAAGCTTGAGCAAATGGATTGTGACTTTGTGATTCTGGTGTTCCAGATGTGTTTTGAGGTTATGGATCACTTGTATATGACATATGTGAGGTGTTAGGATGGTTGGTTTTGATGGAATTGATCCCTATTTGAAAATTCGATAGTGACTTGCTAAAGAACATTTTCTGGTTTTTGAAGAAGGAACCTCTATTTATAGTAGAGCAACTTTGTTTTGGGAGCACCGTGGTTTTGAAAACCACAGAGGGACTTATACAATGACTGAGGCCCAAATTATTTATGTAGAAAGAAGGAATGGGTCTTACACTCTAATAGAGGTCCAAAAGTTTATTTTTATACAAGAGTTGGGGCTTACAGCTCAAAGAGAGATGCCCAGATGAAAAAAACAACGATCGCACCGTTATTTTGAAAATCGTATCGGGACTTATACATTGAATGAGGCCGAAAATGGTTTATTTACAAAGGGGATGAGTCTTACACTCTATTAGAGGCCCAAAATTGTTTCAAACGAAGTTTGAAAAAATCAAAATTAAGAAAAACCCTAATTTTAATTTAAAAAATATAATTTTCAAAGGAAATTAAATAAAAAATGATATAAAATATCATTTATATTCAAAAACAAGTTGTCAATTTTTAAAAATGTTTTGAAAAATCATGTGTTAATCACATGAAAACTTGGAATTCATTTGAAATTGAAAAACCAAGGTGAAAATTTCATTTAAAAAATGTTTAAAAAAACAAATAAAATGAAATTATTTACAAAATACAAACTATATCAAATAAATAATATAAATTTGATTTTTTTGTAGAATTAAATATTTTAACATTTTTGTGAATTTTTAAAAAAAGAACCAATCAAAAATGATAAAAAAAAAGAAAGATAAATTAAATTTTGAAATCAATTAAGAAAATTACCTAAAAATTCAAAAATTCAAAATATGGCGCCAACGTTCATCTTCTTCCTCACGACCTCCCTCCATGGCCGTTTTGCAAAACCTCACATATCTCTCTCAATACGTAATGGTTTAACTTTTGTAAACACGAAAATTGTGTATTTTTGAACAAGGATTTCAATGATATAAATTAATTGCATTTATATTAAGTGTGGAGTGAGAAATCAAGAGATGAACATAAGAACCTTAATTTTTGCAAGAACACTATGAAATCCTATACACGATAGCTACAAAGCAATTGATTGAGGGGAAACACTCTACATAAGTGCATAAACATGTTTGTAACTTGAAAAAAAAATTATGATGCATGGATCATAGAGTTTGAGAGTGTCAGGCTTACCTCTGCAAGAGGAAATCGAATCCTCAGTTGTAGGTGTTACAGATGTTGTGTGATGATCTGGACAGCTTCCTTGGACCTCAAGTAGTGTGTTTAGAAGCTTGGAATGGATTGAAACAACCTGGAACTTGTTGTGGTAGCCCAAAGGCAAATAGGCCAAAAAGCTTGAGCAAATGGATTGTGACTTTGTGATTCTGGTGTTCCAGATGTGTTTTGAGGTTATGGATCACTTGTATATGACATATGTGAGGTGTTAGGATGGTTGGTTTTGATGGAATTGATCCCTATTTGAAAATTCGATAGTGACTTGCTAAAGAACATTTTCTGGTTTTTGAAGAAGGAACCTCTATTTATAGTAGAGCAACTTTGTTTTGGGAGCACCGTGGTTTTGAAAACCACAGAGGGACTTATACAATGACTGAGGCCCAAATTATTTATGTAGAAAGAAGGAATGGGTCTTACACTCTAATAGAGGTCCAAAAGTTTATTTTTATACAAGAGTTGGGGCTTACAGCTCAAAGAGAGATGCCCAGATGAAAAAAACAACGATCGCACCGTTATTTTGAAAATCGTATCGGGACTTATACATTGAATGAGGCCGAAAATGGTTTATTTACAAAGGGGATGAGTCTTACACTCTATTAGAGGCCCAAAATTGTTTCAAACGAAGTTTGAAAAAATCAAAATTAAGAAAAACCCTAATTTTAATTTAAAAAATATAATTTTCAAAGGAAATTAAATAAAAAATGATATAAAATATCATTTATATTCAAAAACAAGTTGTCAATTTTTAAAAATGTTTTGAAAAATCATGTGTTAATCACATGAAAACTTGGAATTCATTTGAAATTGAAAAACCAAGGTGAAAATTTCATTTAAAAAATGTTTAAAAAAACAAATAAAATGAAATTATTTACAAAATACAAACTATATCAAATAAATAATATAAATTTGATTTTTTTGTAGAATTAAATATTTTAACATTTTTGTGAATTTTTAATAAAAAGAACCAATCAAAAATGATAAAAAAAAGAAAGATAAATTAAATTTTGAAATCAATTAAGAAAATGACCTAAAAATTCAAAAATTCAAAATATGGCGCCAACGTTCATCTTCTTCCTCACGACCTCCCTCCATGGCCGTTTTGCAAAACCTCACATATCTCTCTCAATACGTAATGGTTTAACTTTTGTAAACACGAAAATTGTGTATTTTAGAACAAGGATTTCAATGATATAAATTAATTGCATTTATATTAAGTGTGGAGTGAGAAATCAAGAGATGAACATAAGAACCTTAATTTCTGCAAGAACACTATGAAATCCTATACACGATAGCTACAAAGCAATTGATTGAGGGGAAACACTCTACATAAGTGCATAAACATGTTTGTAACTTGAAAAAAAAATTATGATGCATGGATCATAGAGTTTGAGAGTGTCAGGCTTACCTCTGCAAGAGGAAATCGAATCCTCAGTTGTAGGTGTTACAGATGTTGTGTGATGATCTGGACAGCTTCCTTGGACCTCAAGTAGTGTGTTTAGAAGCTTGGAATGGATTGAAACAACCTGGAACTTGTTGTGGTAGCCCAAAGGCAAATAGGCCAAAAAGCTTGAGCAAATGGATTGTGACTTTGTGATTCTGGTGTTCCAGATGTGTTTTGAGGTTATGGATCACTTGTATATGACATATGTGAGGTGTTAGGATGGTTGGTTTTGATGGAATTGATCCCTATTTGAAAATTCGATAGTGACTTGCTAAAGAACATTTTCTGGTTTTTGAAGAAGGAACCTCTATTTATAGTAGAGCAACTTTGTTTTGGGAGCACCGTGGTTTTGAAAACCACAGAGGGACTTATACAATGACTGAGGCCCAAATTATTTATGTAGAAAGAAGGAATGGGTCTTACACTCTAATAGAGGTCCAAAAGTTTATTTTTATACAAGAGTTGGGGCTTACAGCTCAAAGAGAGATGCCCAGATGAAAAAAACAACGATCGCACCGTTATTTTGAAAATCGTATCGGGACTTATATAATGACTGAGGCCGAAAATGGTTTATTTACAAAGGGGATGAGTCTTACACTCTATTAGAGGCCCAAAATTGTTTCAAACGAAGTTTGAAAAAATCAAAATTAAGAAAAACCCTAATTTTAATTTAAAAAATATAATTTTCAAAGGAAATTAAATAAAAAAGGATATAAAATATCATTTATATTCAAAACAAGTTGGCAATTTTCAAAAATGTTTTGAAAAATCATGTTTAATGACATGAAAACTTGGAATTCATTTGAAATTGAAAAACCAAGGTGAAATTTTCATTTAAAAAATGATAAAAAAAACAAATAAAATGAAAATATTTACAAAATACAAACTATTTCAAATAAATAATATAAATTTTATTTTGTTGTAGAATTAAATATTTTAACATTTTTGTGAATTTTTAAAAAAAGAACAAATCAAAAATGATAAAAAAAGAAAGAGAAATTAAATTTTGAAATCAATTAAGAAAATGACCTAAAAATTCAAAAATTCAAAATATGGCGCCAACGTTCATCTTCTTCCTCACGACCTCCCTCCATGGCCGTTTTGCAAAACCTCACATATCTCTCTCAATACGTAATGGTTTAACTTTTGTAAACACGAAAATTGTGTATTTTTGAACAAGGATTTCAATGATATAAATTAATTGCATTTATATTAAGTGTGGAGTGAGAAATCAAGAGATGAACATAAGAACCCTAATTTCTGCAAGAACACTATGAAATCCTATACACGATAGCTACAAAGCAATTGATTGAGGGGAAACACTCTACATAAGTGCATAAACATGTTTGTAACTTGAAAAAAAAATTATGATGCATGGATCATAGAGTTTGAGAGTGTCAGGCTTACCTCTGCAAGAGGAAATCGAATCCTCAGTTGTAGGTGTTACAGATGTTGTGTGATGATCTGGACAGCTTCCTTGGACCTCAAGTAGTGTGTTTAGAAGCTTGGAATGGATTGAAACAACCTGGAACTTGTTGTGGTAGCCCAAAGGCAAATAGGCCAAAAAGCTTGAGCAAATGGATTGTGACTTTGTGATTCTGGTGTTCCAGATGTGTTTTGAGGTTATGGATCACTTGTATATGACATATGTGAGGTGTTAGGATGGTTGGTTTTGATGGAATTGATACCTATTTGAAAATTCGATAGTGACTTGCTAAAGAACATTTTCTGGTTTTTGAAGAAGGAACCTCTATTTATAGTAGAGCAACTTTGTTTTGGGAGCACCGTGGTTTTGAAAACCACAGAGGGACTTATACAATGACTGAGGCCCAAATTATTTATGTAGAAAGAAGGAATGGGTCTTACACTCTAATAGAGGTCCAAAAGTTTATTTTTATACAAGAGTTGGGGCTTACAGCTCAAAGAGAGATGCCCAGATGAAAAAAACAACGATCGCCACCGTTATTTTGAAAATCGTATCGGGACTTATACATTGAATGAGGCCGAAAATGGTTTATTTACAAAGGGGATGAGTCTTACACTCTATTAGAGGCCCAAAATTGTTTCAAACGAAGTTTGAAAAAATCAAAATTAAGAAAAACCCTAATTTTAATTTAAAAAATATAATTTTCAAAGGAAATTAAATAAAAAATGATATAAAATATCATTTATATTCAAAAACAAGTTGTCAATTTTTAAAAATGTTTTGAAAAATCATGTGTTAATCACATGAAAACTTGGAATTCATTTGAAATTGAAAAACCAAGGTGAAAATTTCATTTAAAAAATGTTTAAAAAAACAAATAAAATGAAATTATTTACAAAATACAAACTATATCAAATAAATAATATAAATTTGATTTTTTTGTAGAATTAAATATTTTAACATTTTTGTGAATTTTTAATAAAAAGAACCAATCAAAAATGATAAAAAAAAGAAAGATAAATTAAATTTTGAAATCAATTAAGAAAATGACCTAAAAATTCAAAAATTCAAAATATGGCGCCAACGTTCATCTTCTTCCTCACGACCTCCCTCCATGGCCGTTTTGCAAAACCTCACATATCTCTCTCAATACGTAATGGTTTAACTTTTGTAAACACGAAAATTGTGTATTTTAGAACAAGGATTTCAATGATATAAATTAATTGCATTTATATTAAGTGTGGAGTGAGAAATCAAGAGATGAACATAAGAACCTTAATTTCTGCAAGAACACTATGAAATCCTATACACGATAGCTACAAAGCAATTGATTGAGGGGAAACACTCTACATAAGTGCATAAACATGTTTGTAACTTGAAAAAAAAATTATGATGCATGGATCATAGAGTTTGAGAGTGTCAGGCTTACCTCTGCAAGAGGAAATCGAATCCTCAGTTGTAGGTGTTACAGATGTTGTGTGATGATCTGGACAGCTTCCTTGGACCTCAAGTAGTGTGTTTAGAAGCTTGGAATGGATTGAAACAACCTGGAACTTGTTGTGGTAGCCCAAAGGCAAATAGGCCAAAAAGCTTGAGCAAATGGATTGTGACTTTGTGATTCTGGTGTTCCAGATGTGTTTTGAGGTTATGGATCACTTGTATATGACATATGTGAGGTGTTAGGATGGTTGGTTTTGATGGAATTGATCCCTATTTGAAAATTCGATAGTGACTTGCTAAAGAACATTTTCTGGTTTTTGAAGAAGGAACCTCTATTTATAGTAGAGCAACTTTGTTTTGGGAGCACCGTGGTTTTGAAAACCACAGAGGGACTTATACAATGACTGAGGCCCAAATTATTTATGTAGAAAGAAGGAATGGGTCTTACACTCTAATAGAGGTCCAAAAGTTTATTTTTATACAAGAGTTGGGGCTTACAGCTCAAAGAGAGATGCCCAGATGAAAAAAACAACGATCGCACCGTTATTTTGAAAATCGTATCGGGACTTATATAATGACTGAGGCCGAAAATGGTTTATTTACAAAGGGGATGAGTCTTACACTCTATTAGAGGCCCAAAATTGTTTCAAACGAAGTTTGAAAAAATCAAAATTAAGAAAAACCCTAATTTTAATTTAAAAAATATATTTTTCAAAGGAAATTAAATAAAAAAGGATATAAAATATCATTTATATTCAAAACAAGTTGGCAATTTTCAAAAATGTTTTGAAAAATCATGTTTAATGACATGAAAACTTGGAATTCATTTGAAATTGAAAAACCAAGGTGAAATTTTCATTTAAAAAATGATAAAAAAAACAAATAAAATGAAAATATTTACAAAATACAAACTATTTCAAATAAATAATATAAATTTTATTTTGTTGTAGAATTAAATATTTTAACATTTTTGTGAATTTTTAAAAAAAGAACAAATCAAAAATGATAAAAAAAGAAAGAGAAATTAAATTTTGAAATCAATTAAGAAAATGACCTAAAAATTCAAAAATTCAAAATATGGCGCCAACGTTCATCTTCTTCCTCACGACCTCCCTCCATGGCCGTTTTGCAAAACCTCACATATCTCTCTCAATACGTAATGGTTTAACTTTTGTAAACACGAAAATTGTGTATTTTTGAACAAGGATTTCAATGATATAAATTAATTGCATTTATATTAAGTGTGGAGTGAGAAATCAAGAGATGAACATAAGAACCCTAATTTCTGCAAGAACACTATGAAATCCTATACACGATAGCTACAAAGCAATTGATTGAGGGGAAACACTCTACATAAGTGCATAAACATGTTTGTAACTTGAAAAAAAAATTATGATGCATGGATCATAGAGTTTGAGAGTGTCAGGCTTACCTCTGCAAAGGAAATCGAATCCTCAGTTGTAGGTGTTACAGCTGTTGTGTGATGATCTGGACAGCTTCCTTGGACCTCAAGTAGTGTGTTTAGAAGCTTGGAATGGATTGAAACAACCTGGAACTTGTTGTGGTAGCCCAAAGGCAAATAGGCCAAAAAGCTTGAGCAAATGGATTGTGACTTTGTGATTCTGGTGTTCCAGATGTGTTTTGAGGTTATGGATCACTTGTATATGACATATGTGAGGTGTTAGGATGGTTGGTTTTGATGGAATTGATACCTATTTGAAAATTCGATAGTGACTTGCTAAAGAACATTTTCTGGTTTTTGAAGAAGGAACCTCTATTTATAGTAGAGCAACTTTGTTTTGGGAGCACCGTGGTTTTGAAAACCACAGAGGGACTTATACAATGACTGAGGCCCAAATTATTTATGTAGAAAGAAGGAATGGGTCTTACACTCTAATAGAGGTCCAAAAGTTTATTTTTATACAAGAGTTGGGGCTTACAGCTCAAAGAGAGATGCCCAGATGAAAAAAACAACGATCGCACCGTTATTTTGAAAATCGTATCGGGACTTATACATTGAATGAGGCCGAAAATGGTTTATTTACAAAGGGGATGAGTCTTACACTCTATTAGAGGCCCAAAATTGTTTCAAACGAAGTTTGAAAAAATCAAAATTAAGAAAAACCCTAATTTTAATTTAAAAAATATAATTTTCAAAGGAAATTAAATAAAAAATGATATAAAATATCATTTATATTCAAAAACAAGTTGTCAATTTTTAAAAATGTTTTGAAAAATCATGTGTTAATCACATGAAAACTTGGAATTCATTTGAAATTGAAAAACCAAGGTGAAAATTTCATTTAAAAAATGTTTAAAAAAACAAATAAAATGAAATTATTTACAAAATACAAACTATATTAAATAAATAATATAAATTTGATTTTTTTGTAGAATTAAATATTTTAACATTTTTGTGAATTTTTAATAAAAAGAACCAATCAAAAATGATAAAAAAAAGAAAGATAAATTAAATTTTGAAATCAATTAAGAAAATGACCTAAAAATTCAAAAATTCAAAATATGGCGCCAACGTTCATCTTCTTCCTCACGACCTCCCTCCATGGCCGTTTTGCAAAACCTCACATATCTCTCTCAATACGTAATGGTTTAACTTTTGTAAACACGAAAATTGTGTATTTTAGAACAAGGATTTCAATGATATAAATTAATTGCATTTATATTAAGTGTGGAGTGAGAAATCAAGAGATGAACATAAGAACCTTAATTTCTGCAAGAACACTATGAAATCCTATACACGATAGCTACAAAGCAATTGATTGAGGGGAAACACTCTACATAAGTGCATAAACATGTTTGTAACTTGAAAAAAAAATTATGATGCATGGATCATAGAGTTTGAGAGTGTCAGGCTTACCTCTGCAAGAGGAAATCGAATCCTCAGTTGTAGGTGTTACAGATGTTGTGTGATGATCTGGACAGCTTCCTTGGACCTCAAGTAGTGTGTTTAGAAGCTTGGAATGGATTGAAACAACCTGGAACTTGTTGTGGTAGCCCAAAGGCAAATAGGCCAAAAAGATTGAGCAAATGGATTGTGACTTTGTGATTCTGGTGTTCCAGATGTGTTTTGAGGTTATGGATCACTTGTATATGACATATGTGAGGTGTTAGGATGATTGGTTTTGATGGAATTGATCCCTATTTGAAAATTCGATAGTGACTTGCTAAAGAAGCATTTTCTGGTTTTTGAAGAAGGAACCTCTATTTATAGTAGAGCAACTTTGTTTTGGGAGCACCGTGGTTTTGAAAACCACAGAGGGACTTATATAATGACTGAGGCCCAAATTATTTATGTAGAAAGAAGGAATGGGTCTTACACTCTAATAGAGGCCCAAAAGTTTATTTTTATACAAGAGTTAGGGCTTACAGCTCAAAGAGAGATGCCCAGATGAAAAAAACAACGATCGCACCGTTATTTTGAAAATCGTATCGGGACTTATATAATGACTGAGGCCGAAAATGGTTTATTTACAAAGGGGATGAGTCTTACACTCTATTAGAGGCCCAAAATTGTTTCAAACGAAGTTTGAAAAAATCAAAGTTAAGAAAAACCCTAATTTTAATTTAAAAAATATATTTTTCAAAGGAAATTAAATAAAAAAGGATATAAAATATCATTTATATTCAAAACAAGTTGGCAATTTTCAAAAATGTTTTGAAAAATCATGTTTAATGACATGAAAACTTGGAATTCATTTGAAATTGAAAAACCAAGGTGAAATTTTCATTTAAAAAATGATAAAAAAACAAATAAAATGAAAATATTTACAAAATACAAACTATTTCAAATAAATAATATAAATTTTATTTTGTTGTAGAATTAAATATTTTAACATTTTTGTGAATTTTTAAAAAAAGAACAAATCAAAAATGATAAAAAAAGAAAGAGAAATTAAATTTTGAAATCAATTAAGAAAATGACCTAAAAATTCAAAAATTCAAAATATGGCGCCAACGGTCATCTTCTTCCTCACGACCTCCCTCCATGGCCGTTTTGCAAAACCTCACATATCTCTCTCAATACGTAATGGTTTAACTTTTGTAAACACGAAAATTGTGTATTTTTGAACAAGGATTTCAATGATATAAATTAATTGCATTTATATTAAGTGTGGAGTGAGAAATCAAGAGATGAACATAAGAACCCTAATTTCTGCAAGAACACTATGAAATCCTATACACGATAGCTACAAAGCAATTGATTGAGGGGAAACACTCTACATAAGTGCATAAACATGTTTGTAACTTGAAAAAAAAATTATGATGCATGGATCATAGAGTTTGAGAGTGTCAGGCTTACCTCTGCAAGAGGAAATCGAATCCTCAGTTGTAGGTGTTACAGATGTTGTGTGATGATCTGGACAGCTTCCTTGGACCTCAAGTAGTGTGTTTAGAAGCTTGGAATGGATTGAAACAACCTGGAACTTGTTGTGGTAGCCCAAAGGCAAATAGGCCAAAAAGCTTGAGCAAATGGATTGTGACTTTGTGATTCTGGTGTTCCAGATGTGTTTTGAGGTTATGGATCACTTGTATATGACATATGTGAGGTGTTAGGATGGTTGGTTTTGATGGAATTGATCCCTATTTGAAAATTCGATAGTGACTTGCTAAAGAACATTTTCTGGTTTTTGAAGAAGGAACCTCTATTTATAGTAGAGCAACTTTGTTTTGGGAGCACCGTGGTTTTGAAAACCACAGAGGGACTTATACAATGACTGAGGCCCAAATTATTTATGTAGAAAGAAGGAATGGGTCTTACACTCTAATAGAGGTCCAAAAGTTTATTTTTATACAAGAGTTGGGGCTTACAGCTCAAAGAGAGATGCCCAGATGAAAAAAACAACGATCGCACCGTTATTTTGAAAATCGTATCGGGACTTATACATTGAATGAGGCCGAAAATGGTTTATTTACAAAGGGGATGAGTCTTACACTCTATTAGAGGCCCAAAATTGTTTCAAACGAAGTTTGAAAAAATCAAAATTAAGAAAAACCCTAATTTTAATTTAAAAAATATAATTTTCAAAGGAAATTAAATAAAAAATGATATAAAATATCATTTATATTCAAAAACAAGTTGTCAATTTTTAAAAATGTTTTGAAAAATCATGTGTTAATCACATGAAAACTTGGAATTCATTTGAAATTGAAAAACCAAGGTGAAAATTTCATTTAAAAAATGTTTAAAAAAACAAATAAAATGAAATTATTTACAAAATACAAACTATATCAAATAAATAATATAAATTTGATTTTTTTGTAGAATTAAATATTTTAACATTTTTGTGAATTTTTAATAAAAAGAACCAATCAAAAATGATAAAAAAAAGAAAGATAAATTAAATTTTGAAATCAATGAAGAAAATGACCTAAAAATTCAAAAATTCAAAATATGGCGCCAACGTTCATCTTCTTCCTCACGACCTCCCTCCATGGCCGTTTTGCAAAACCTCACATATCTCTCTCAATACGTAATGGTTTAACTTTTGTAAACACGAAAATTGTGTATTTTAGAACAAGGATTTCAATGATATAAATTAATTGCATTTATATTAAGTGTGGAGTGAGAAATCAAGAGATGAACATAAGAACCTTAATTTCTGCAAGAACACTATGAAATCCTATACACGATAGCTACAAAGCAATTGATTGAGGGGAAACACTCTACATAAGTGCATAAACATGTTTGTAACTTGAAAAAAAAATTATGATGCATGGATCATAGAGTTTGAGAGTGTCAGGCTTACCTCTGCAAGAGGAAATCGAATCCTCAGTTGTAGGTGTTACAGATGTTGTGTGATGATCTGGACAGCTTCCTTGGACCTCAAGTAGTGTGTTTAGAAGCTTGGAATGGATTGAAACAACCTGGAACTTGTTGTGGTAGCCCAAAGGCAAATAGGCCAAAAAGATTGAGCAAATGGATTGTGACTTTGTGATTCTGGTGTTCCAGATGTGTTTTGAGGTTATGGATCACTTGTATATGACATATGTGAGGTGTTAGGATGATTGGTTTTGATGGAATTGATCCCTATTTGAAAATTCGATAGTGACTTGCTAAAGAAGCATTTTCTGGTTTTTGAAGAAGGAACCTCTATTTATAGTATAGCAACTTTGTTTTGGGAGCACCGTGGTTTTGAAAACCACAGAGGGACTTATATAATGACTGAGGCCCAAATTATTTATGTAGAAAGAAGGAATGGGTCTTACACTCTAATAGAGGCCCAAAAGTTTATTTTTATACAAGAGTTAGGGCTTACAGCTCAAAGAGAGATGCCCAGATGAAAAAAACAACGATCGCACCGTTATTTTGAAAATCGTATCGGGACTTATATAATGACTGAGGCCGAAAATGGTTTATTTACAAAGGGGATGAGTCTTACACTCTATTAGAGGCCCAAAATTGTTTCAAACGAAGTTTGAAAAAATCAAAATTAAGAAAAACCCTAATTTTAATTTAAAAAATATAATTTTCAAAGGAAATTAAATAAAAAAGGATATAAAATATCATTTATATTCAAAACAAGTTGGCAATTTTCAAAAATGTTTTGAAAAATCATGTTTAATGACATGAAAACTTGGAATTCATTTGAAATTGAAAAACCAAGGTGAAATTTTCATTTAAAAAATGATAAAAAAACAAATAAAATGAAAATATTTACAAAATACAAACTATTTCAAATAAATAATATAAATTTTATTTTGTTGTAGAATTAAATATTTTAACATTTTTGTGAATTTTTAAAAAAAGAACAAATCAAAAATGATAAAAAAAGAAAGAGAAATTAAATTTTGAAATCAATTAAGAAAATGACCTAAAAATTCAAAAATTCAAAATATGGCGCCAACGTTCATCTTCTTCCTCACGACCTCCCTCCATGGCCGTTTTGCAAAACCTCACATATCTCTCTCAATACGTAATGGTTTAACTTTTGTAAACACGAAAATTGTGTATTTTTGAACAAGGATTTCAATGATATAAATTAATTGCATTTATATTAAGTGTGGAGTGAGAAATCAAGAGATGAACATAAGAACCCTAATTTCTGCAAGAACACTATGAAATCCTATACACGATAGCTACAAAGCAATTGATTGAGGGGAAACACTCTACATAAGTGCATAAACATGTTTGTAACTTGAAAAAAAAATTATGATGCATGGATCATAGAGTTTGAGAGTTTCAGGCTTACCTCTGCAAGAGGAAATCGAATCCTTAGTTGTATGTGTTACAGATGTTGTGTGATGATCTGGACAGCTTCCTTGGACCTCAGTAGTGTGTTTAGAAGCTTGGAATGGATTGAAACAACCTGGAACTTGTTGTGGTAGCCCAAAGGCAAATAGGCCAAAAAGCTTGAGCAAATGGATTGTGACTTTGTGATTCTGGTGTTCCAGATGTGTTTTGAGGTTATGGATCACTTGTATATGACATATGTGAGGTGTTAGGATGGTTGGTTTTGATGGAATTGATCCCTATTTGAAAATTCGATAGTGACTTGCTAAAGAACATTTTCTGGTTTTTGAAGAAGGAACCTCTATTTATAGTAGAGCAACTTTGTTTTGGGAGCACCGTGGTTTTGAAAACCACAGAGGGACTTATACAATGACTGAGGCCCAAATTATTTATGTAGAAAGAAGGAATGGGTCTTACACTCTAATAGAGGTCCAAAAGTTTATTTTTATACAAGAGTTGGGGCTTACAGCTCAAAGAGAGATGCCCAGATGAAAAAAACAACGATCGCACCGTTATTTTGAAAATCGTATCGGGACTTATACATTGAATGAGGCCGAAAATGGTTTATTTACAAAGGGGATGAGTCTTACACTCTATTAGAGGCCAAAAATTGTTTCAAACGAAGTTTGAAAAAATCAAAATTAAGAAAAACCCTAATTTTAATTTAAAAAATATAATTTTCAAAGGATATTAAATAAAAAATGATATAAAATATCATTTATATTCAAAAACAAGTTGTCAATTTTTAAAAATGTTTTGAAAAATCATGTGTTAATCACATGAAAACTTGGAATTCATTTGAAATTGAAAAACCAAAGTGAAAATTTCATTTAAAAAATGTTTAAAAAAACAAATAAAATGAAATTATTTACAAAATACAAACTATATCAAATAAATAATATAAATTTGATTTTTTTGTAGAATTAAATATTTTAACATTTTTGTGAATTTTTAAAAAAAGAACCAATCAAAAATGATAAAAAAAAGAAAGATAAATTAAATTTTGAAATCAATTAAGAAAATGACCTAAAAATTCAAAAATTCAAAATATGGCGCCAACGTTCATCTTCTTCCTCACGACCTCCCTCCATTGCCGTTTTGCAAAACCTCACATATCTCTCTCAATACGTAATGGTTTAACTTTTGTAAACACGAAAATTGTGTATTTTTGAACAAGGATTTCAATGATATAAATTAATTGCATTTATATTAAGTGTGGAGTGAGAAATCAAGAGATGAACATAAGAACCTTAATTTCTGCAAGAACACTATGAAATCCTATACACGATAGCTACAAAGCAATTGATTGAGGGGAAACACTCTACATAAGTGCATAAACATGTTTGTAACTTGAAAAAAAAATTATGATGCATGGATCATAGAGTTTGAGAGTGTTAGGCTTACCTCTGCAAGAGGAAATCGAATCCTCAGTTGTAGGTGTTACAGATGTTGTGTGATGATCTGGACAGCTTCCTTGGACCTCAAGTAGTGTGTTTAGAAGCTTGGAATGGATTGAAACAACCTGGAACTTGTTGTGGTAGCCCAAAGGCAAATAGGCCAAAAAGCTTGAGCAAATGGATTGTGACTTTGTGATTCTGGTGTTCCAGATGTGTTTTGAGGTTATGGATCACTTGTATATGACATATGTGAGGTGTTAGGATGATTGGTTTTGATGGAATTGATCCCTATTTGAAAATTCGATAGTGACTTGCTAAAGAAGCATTTTCTGGTTTTTGAAGAAGGAACCTCTATTTATAGTAGAGCAACTTTGTTTTGGGAGCAACGTGGTTTTGAAAACCACAGAGGGACTTATATAATGACTGAGGCCCAAATTATTTATGTAGAAAGAAGGAATGGGTCTTACACTCTAATAGAGGCCCAAAAGTTTATTTTTATACAAGAGTTAGGGCTTACAGCTCAAAGAGATTTGCCCAGATGAAAAAAACAAGGATCGCACGGTTATTTTGAAAATCGTATCGGGACTTATATAATGACTGAGGCCGAAAATGGTTTATTTACAAAGGGGATGAGTCTTACACTCTATTAGAGGCCCAAAATTGTTTCAAACGAAGTTTGAAAAAATCAAAATTAAGAAAAACCCTAATTTTAATTTAAAAAATATAATTTTCAAAGGAAATTAAATAAAAAAGGATATAAAATATCATTTATATTCAAAACAAGTTGGCAATTTTCAAAAATGTTTTGAAAAATCATGTTTAATGACATGAAAACTTGGAATTCATTTGAAATTGAAAAACCAAGGTGAAATTTTCATTTAAAAAATGATAAAAAAACAAATAAAATGAAAATATTTACAAAATACAAACAATTTCAAATAAATAATATAAATTTTATTTTGTTGTAGAATTAAATATTTTAACATTTTTGTGAATTTTTAAAAAAAGAACAAATCAAAAATGATAAAAAAAGAAAGAGAAATTAAATTTTGAAATCAATTAAGAAATTGACCTAAAAATTCAAAAATTCAAAATATGGCGCCAACGTTCATCTTCTTCCTCACGACCTCCCTCCATGGCCGTTTTGCAAAACCTCACATATCTCTCTCAATACGTAATGGTTTAACTTTTGTAAACACGAAAATTGTGTATTTTTGAACAAGGATTTCAATGATATAAATTAATTGCATTTATATTAAGTGTGGAGTGAGAAATCAAGAGATGAACATAAGAACCCTAATTTCTGCAAGAACACTATGAAATCCTATACACGATAGCTACAAAGCAATTGATTGAGGGGAAACACTCTACATAAGTGCATAAACATGTTTGTAACTTGAAAAAAAAATTATGATGCATGGATCATAGAGTTTGAGAGTGTCAGGCTTACCTCTGCAAGAGGAAATCGAATCCTCAGTTGTAGGTGTTACAGATGTTGTGTGATGATCTGGACAGCTTCCTTGGACCTCAAGTAGTGTGTTTAGAAGCTTGGAATGGATTGAAACAACCTGGAACTTGTTGTGGTAGCCCAAAGGCAAATAGGCCAAAAAGATTGAGCAAATGGATTGTGACTTTGTGATTCTGGTGTTCCAGATGTGTTTTGAGGTTATGGATCACTTGTATATGACATATGTGAGGTGTTAGGATGATTGGTTTTGATGGAATTGATCCCTATTTGAAAATTCGATAATGACTTGCTAAAGAAGCATTTTCTGGTTTTTGAAGAAGGAACCTCTATTTATAGTAGAGCAACTTTGATTTGGGAGCACCGTGGTTTTGAAAACCACAGAGGGACTTATATAATGACTGAGGCCCAAATTATTTATGTAGAAAGAAGGAATGGGTCTTACACTCTAATAGAGGCCCAAAAGTTTATTTTTATACAAGAGTTAGGGCTTACAGCTCAAAGAGAGATGCCCAGATGAAAAAAACAACGATCGCACCGTTATTTTGAAAATCGTATCGGGACTTATATAATGACTGAGGCCGAAAATGGTTTATTTACAAAGGGGATGAGTCTTACACTCTATTAGAGGCCCAAAATTGTTTCAAACGAAGTTTGAAAAAATCAAAATTAAGAAAAACCCTAATTTTAATTTAAAAAATATAATTTTCAAAGGAAATTAAATAAAAAAGGATATAAAATATCATTTATATTCAAAACAAGTTGGCAATTTTCAAAAATGTTTTGAAAAATCATGTTTAATGACATGAAAACTTGGAATTCATTTGAAATTGAAAAACCAAGGTGAAATTTTCATTTAAAAAATGATAAAAAAACAAATAAAATGAAAATATTTACAAAATACAAACTATTTCAAATAAATAATATAAATTTTATTTTGTTGTAGAATTAAATATTTTAACATTTTTGTGAATTTTTAAAAAAAGAACAAATCAAAAATGATAAAAAAAGAAAGAGAAATTAAATTTTGAAATCAATTAAGAAAATGACCTAAAAATTCAAAAATTCAAAATATGGCGCCAACGTTCATCTTCTTCCTCACGACCTCCCTCCATGGCCGTTTTGCAAAACCTCACATATCTCTCTCAATACGTAATGGTTTAACTTTTGTAAACACGAAAATTGTGTATTTTTGAACAAGGATTTCAATGATATAAATTAATTGCATTTATATTAAGTGTGGAGTGAGAAATCAAGAGATGAACATAAGAACCCTAATTTCTGCAAGAACACTATGAAATCCTATACACGATAGCTACAAAGCAATTGATTGAGGGGAAACACTCTACATAAGTGCATAAACATGTTTGTAACTTGAAAAAAAAATTATGATGCATGGATCATAGAGTTTGAGAGTGTCAGGCTTACCTCTGCAAGAGGAAATCGAATCCTCAGTTGTAGGTGTTACAGATGTTGTGTGATGATCTGGACAGCTTCCTTGGACCTCAAGTAGTGTGTTTAGAAGCTTGGAATGGATTGAAACAACCTGGAACTTGTTGTGGTAGCCCAAAGGCAAATAGGCCAAAAAGCTTGAGCAAATGGATTGTGACTTTGTGATTCTGGTGTTCCAGATGTGTTTTGAGGTTATGGATCACTTGTATATGACATATGTGAGGTGTTAGGATGGTTGGTTTTGATGGAATTGATACCTATTTGAAAATTCGATAGTGACTTGCTAAAGAACATTTTCTGGTTTTTGAAGAAGGAACCTCTATTTATAGTAGAGCAACTTTGTTTTGGGAGCACCGTGGTTTTGAAAACCACAGAGGGACTTATACAATGACTGAGGCCCAAATTATTTATGTAGAAAGAAGGAATGGGTCTTACACTCTAATAGAGGTCCAAAAGTTTATTTTTATACAAGAGTTGGGGCTTACAGCTCAAAGAGAGATGCCCAGATGAAAAAAACAACGATCGCACCGTTATTTTGAAAATCGTATCGGGACTTATACATTGAATGAGACCGAAAATGGTTTATTTACAAAGGGGATGAGTCTTACACTCTATTAGAGGCCCAAAATTGTTTCAAACGAAGTTTGAAAAAATCAAAATTAAGAAAAACCCTAATTTTAATTTAAAAAATATAATTTTCAAAGGAAATTAAATAAAAAATGATATAAAATATCATTTATATTCAAAAACAAGTTGTCAATTTTTAAAAATGTTTTGAAAAATCATGTGTTAATCACATGAAAACTTGGAATTCATTTGAAATTGAAAAACCAAGGTGAAAATTTCATTTAAAAAATGTTTAAAAAAACAAATAAAATGAAATTATTTACAAAATACAAACTATATCAAATAAATAATATAAATTTGATTTTTTTGTAGAATTAAATATTTTAACATTTTTGTGAATTTTTAATAAAAAGAACCAATCAAAAATGATAAAAAAAAGAAAGATAAATTAAATTTTGAAATCAATTAAGAAAATGACCTAAAAATTCAAAAATTCAAAATATGGCGCCAACGTTCATCTTCTTCCTCACGACCTCCCTCCATGGCCGTTTTGCAAAACCTCACATATCTCTCTCAATACGTAATGGTTTAACTTTTGTAAACACGAAAATTGTGTATTTTAGAACAAGGATTTCAATGATATAAATTAATTGCATTTATATTAAGTGTGGAGTGAGAAATCAAGAGATGAACATAAGAACCTTAATTTCTGCAAGAACACTATGAAATCCTATACACGATAGCTACAAAGCAATTGATTGAGGGGAAACACTCTACATAAGTGCATAAACATGTTTGTAACTTGAAAAAAAAATTATGATGCATGGATCATAGAGTTTGAGAGTGTCAGGCTTACCTCTGCAAGAGGAAATCGAATCCTCAGTTGTAGGTGTTACAGATGTTGTGTGATGATCTGGACAGCTTCCTTGGACCTCAAGTAGTGTGTTTAGAAGCTTGGAATGGATTGAAACAACCTGGAACTTGTTGTGGTAGCCCAAAGGCAAATAGGCCAAAAAGCTTGAGCAAATGGATTGTGACTTTGTGATTCTGGTGTTCCAGATGTGTTTTGAGGTTATGGATCACTTGTATATGACATATGTGAGGTGTTAGGATGGTTGGTTTTGATGGAATTGATCCCTATTTGAAAATTCGATAGTGACTTGCTAAAGAACATTTTCTGGTTTTTGAAGAAGGAACCTCTATTTATAGTAGAGCAACTTTGTTTTGGGAGCACCGTGGTTTTGAAAACCACAGAGGGACTTATACAATGACTGAGGCCCAAATTATTTATGTAGAAAGAAGGAATGGGTCTTACACTCTAATAGAGGTCCAAAAGTTTATTTTTATACAAGAGTTGGGGCTTACAGCTCAAAGAGAGATGCCCAGATGAAAAAAACAACGATCGCACCGTTATTTTGAAAATCGTATCGGGACTTATATAATGACTGAGGCCGAAAATGGTTTATTTACAAAGGGGATGAGTCTTACACTCTATTAGAGGCCCAAAATTGTTTCAAACGAAGTTTGAAAAAATCAAAATTAAGAAAAACCCTAATTTTAATTTAAAAAATATAATTTTCAAAGGAAATTAAATAAAAAAGGATATAAAATATCATTTATATTCAAAACAAGTTGGCAATTTTCAAAAATGTTTTGAAAATTCATGTTTAATGACATGAAAACTTGGAATTCATTTGAAATTGAAAAACCAAGGTGAAATTTTCATTTAAAAAATGATAAAAAAAACAAATAAAATGAAAATATTTACAAAATACAAACTATTTCAAATAAATAATATAAATTTTATTTTGTTGTAGAATTAAATATTTTAACATTTTTGTGAATTTTTAAAAAAAGAACAAATCAAAAATGATAAAAAAAGAAAGAGAAATTAAATTTTGAAATCAATTAAGAAAATGACCTAAAAATTCAAAAATTCAAAATATGGCGCCAACGTTCATCTTCTTCCTCACGACCTCCCTCCATGGCCGTTTTGCAAAACCTCACATATCTCTCTCAATACGTAATGGTTTAACTTTTGTAAACACGAAAATTGTGTATTTTTGAACAAGGATTTCAATGATATAAATTAATTGCATTTATATTAAGTGTGGAGTGAGAAATCAAGAGATGAACATAAGAACCCTAATTTCTGCAAGAACACTATGAAATCCTATACACGATAGCTACAAAGCAATTGATTGAGGGGAAACACTCTACATAAGTGCATAAACATGTTTGTAACTTGAAAAAAAAATTATGATGCATGGATCATAGAGTTTGAGAGTGTCAGGCTTACCTCTGCAAAGGAAATCGAATCCTCAGTTGTAGGTGTTACAGCTGTTGTGTGATGATCTGGACAGCTTCCTTGGACCTCAAGTAGTGTGTTTAGAAGCTTGGAATGGATTGAAACAACCTGGAACTTGTTGTGGTAGCCCAAAGGCAAATAGGCCAAAAAGCTTGAGCAAATGGATTGTGACTTTGTGATTCTGGTGTTCCAGATGTGTTTTGAGGTTATGGATCACTTGTATATGACATATGTGAGGTGTTAGGATGGTTGGTTTTGATGGAATTGATACCTATTTGAAAATTCGATAGTGACTTGCTAAAGAACATTTTCTGGTTTTTGAAGAAGGAACCTCTATTTATAGTAGAGCAACTTTGTTTTGGGAGCACCGTGGTTTTGAAAACCACAGAGGGACTTATACAATGACTGAGGCCCAAATTATTTATGTAGAAAGAAGGAATGGGTCTTACACTCTAATAGAGGTCCAAAAGTTTATTTTTATACAAGAGTTGGGGCTTACAGCTCAAAGAGAGATGCCCAGATGAAAAAAACAACGATCGCACCGTTATTTTGAAAATCGTATCGGGACTTATACATTGAATGAGGCCGAAAATGGTTTATTTACAAAGGGGATGAGTCTTACACTCTATTAGAGGCCCAAAATTGTTTCAAACGAAGTTTGAAAAAATCAAAATTAAGAAAAACCCTAATTTTAATTTAAAAAATATAATTTTCAAAGGAAATTAAATAAAAAATGATATAAAATATCATTTATATTCAAAAACAAGTTGTCAATTTTTAAAAATGTTTTGAAAAATCATGTGTTAATCACATGAAAACTTGGAATTCATTTGAAATTGAAAAACCAAGGTGAAAATTTCATTTAAAAAATGTTTAAAAAAACAAATAAAATGAAATTATTTACAAAATACAAACTATATCAAATAAATAATATAAATTTGATTTTTTTGTAGAATTAAATATTTTAACATTTTTGTGAATTTTTAATAAAAAGAACCAATCAAAAATGATAAAAAAAAGAAAGATAAATTAAATTTTGAAATCAATTAAGAAAATGACCTAAAAATTCAAAAATTCAAAATATGGCGCCAACGTTCATCTTCTTCCTCACGACCTCCCTCCATGGCCGTTTTGCAAAACCTCACATATCTCTCTCAATACGTAATGGTTTAACTTTTGTAAACACGAAAATTGTGTATTTTAGAACAAGGATTTCAATGATATAAATTAATTGCATTTATATTAAGTGTGGAGTGAGAAATCAAGAGATGAACATAAGAACCTTAATTTCTGCAAGAACACTATGAAATCCTATACACGATAGCTACAAAGCAATTGATTGAGGGGAAACACTCTACATAAGTGCATAAACATGTTTGTAACTTGAAAAAAAAATTATGATGCATGGATCATAGAGTTTGAGAGTGTCAGGCTTACCTCTGCAAGAGGAAATCGAATCCTCAGTTGTAGGTGTTACAGATGTTGTGTGATGATCTGGACAGCTTCCTTGGACCTCAAGTAGTGTGTTTAGAAGCTTGGAATGGATTGAAACAACCTGGAACTTGTTGTGGTAGCCCAAAGGCAAATAGGCCAAAAAGATTGAGCAAATGGATTGTGACTTTGTGATTCTGGTGTTCCAGATGTGTTTTGAGGTTATGGATCACTTGTATATGACATATGTGAGGTGTTAGGATGATTGGTTTTGATGGAATTGATACCTATTTGAAAATTCGATAGTGACTTGCTAAAGAAGCATTTTCTGGTTTTTGAAGAAGGAACCTCTATTTATAGTAGAGCAACTTTGTTTTGGGAGCACTGTGGTTTTGAAAACCACAGAGGGACTTATATAATGACTGAGGCCCAAATTATTTATGTAGAAAGAAGGAATGGGTCTTACACTCTAATAGAGGCCCAAAAGTTTATTTTTATACAAGAGTTAGGGCTTACAGCTCAAAGAGAGATGCCCAGATGAAAAAAACAACGATCGCACCGTTATTTTGAAAATCGTATCGGGACTTATATAATGACTGAGGCCGAAAATGGTTTATTTACAAAGGGGATGAGTCTTACACTCTATTAGAGGCCCAAAATTGTTTCAAACGAAGTTTGAAAAAATCAAAGTTAAGAAAAACCCTAATTTTAATTTAAAAAATATATTTTTCAAAGGAAATTAAATAAAAAAGGATATAAAATATCATTTATATTCAAAACAAGTTGGCAATTTTCAAAAATGTTTTGAAAAATCATGTTTAATGACATGAAAACTTGGAATTCATTTGAAATTGAAAAACCAAGGTGAAATTTTCATTTAAAAAATGATAAAAAAACAAATAAAATGAAAATATTTACAAAATACAAACTATTTCAAATAAATAATATAAATTTTATTTTGTTGTAGAATTAAATATTTTAACATTTTTGTGAATTTTTAAAAAAAGAACAAATCAAAAATGATAAAAAAAGAAAGAGAAATTAAATTTTGAAATCAATTAAGAAAATGACCTAAAAATTCAAAAATTCAAAATATGGCGCCAACGGTCATCTTCTTCCTCACGACCTCCCTCCATGGCCGTTTTGCAAAACCTCACATATCTCTCTCAATACGTAATGGTTTAACTTTTGTAAACACGAAAATTGTGTATTTTTGAACAAGGATTTCAATGATATAAATTAATTGCATTTATATTAAGTGTGGAGTGAGAAATCAAGAGATGAACATAAGAACCCTAATTTCTGCAAGAACACTATGAAATCCTATACACGATAGCTACAAAGCAATTGATTGAGGGGAAACACTCTACATAAGTGCATAAACATGTTTGTAACTTGAAAAAAAAATTATGATGCATGGATCATAGAGTTTGAGAGTGTCAGGCTTACCTCTGCAAGAGGAAATCGAATCCTCAGTTGTAGGTGTTACAGATGTTGTGTGATGATCTGGACAGCTTCCTTGGACCTCAAGTAGTGTGTTTAGAAGCTTGGAATGGATTGAAACAACCTGGAACTTGTTGTGGTAGCCCAAAGGCAAATAGGCCAAAAAGCTTGAGCAAATGGATTGTGACTTTGTGATTCTGGTGTTCCAGATGTGTTTTGAGGTTATGGATCACTTGTATATGACATATGTGAGGTGTTAGGATGGTTGGTTTTGATGGAATTGATCCCTATTTGAAAATTCGATAGTGACTTGCTAAAGAACATTTTCTGGTTTTTGAAGAAGGAACCTCTATTTATAGTAGAGCAACTTTGTTTTGGGAGCACCGTGGTTTTGAAAACCACAGAGGGACTTATACAATGACTGAGGCCCAAATTATTTATGTAGAAAGAAGGAATGGGTCTTACACTCTAATAGAGGTCCAAAAGTTTATTTTTATACAAGAGTTGGGGCTTACAGCTCAAAGAGAGATGCCCAGATGAAAAAAACAACGATCGCACCGTTATTTTGAAAATCGTATCGGGACTTATACATTGAATGAGGCCGAAAATGGTTTATTTACAAAGGGGATGAGTCTTACACTCTATTAGAGGCCCAAAATTGTTTCAAACGAAGTTTGAAAAAATCAAAATTAAGAAAAACCCTAATTTTAATTTAAAAAATATAATTTTCAAAGGAAATTAAATAAAAAATGATATAAAATATCATTTATATTCAAAAACAAGTTGTCAATTTTTAAAAATGTTTTGAAAAATCATGTGTTAATCACATGAAAACTTGGAATTCATTTGAAATTGAAAAACCAAGGTGAAAATTTCATTTAAAAAATGTTTAAAAAAACAAATAAAATGAAATTATTTACAAAATACAAACTATATCAAATAAATAATATAAATTTGATTTTTTTGTAGAATTAAATATTTTAACATTTTTGTGAATTTTTAATAAAAAGAACCAATCAAAAATGATAAAAAAAAGAAAGATAAATTAAATTTTGAAATCAATGAAGAAAATGACCTAAAAATTCAAAAATTCAAAATATGGCGCCAACGTTCATCTTCTTCCTCACGACCTCCCTCCATGGCCGTTTTGCAAAACCTCACATATCTCTCTCAATACGTAATGGTTTAACTTTTGTAAACACGAAAATTGTGTATTTTAGAACAAGGATTTCAATGATATAAATTAATTGCATTTATATTAAGTGTGGAGTGAGAAATCAAGAGATGAACATAAGAACCTTAATTTCTGCAAGAACACTATGAAATCCTATACACGATAGCTACAAAGCAATTGATTGAGGGGAAACACTCTACATAAGTGCATAAACATGTTTGTAACTTGAAAAAAAAATTATGATGCATGGATCATAGAGTTTGAGAGTGTCAGGCTTACCTCTGCAAGAGGAAATCGAATCCTCAGTTGTAGGTGTTACAGATGTTGTGTGATGATCTGGACAGCTTCCTTGGACCTCAAGTAGTGTGTTTAGAAGCTTGGAATGGATTGAAACAACCTGGAACTTGTTGTGGTAGCCCAAAGGCAAATAGGCCAAAAAGATTGAGCAAATGGATTGTGACTTTGTGATTCTGGTGTTCCAGATGTGTTTTGAGGTTATGGATCACTTGTATATGACATATGTGAGGTGTTAGGATGATTGGTTTTGATGGAATTGATCCCTATTTGAAAATTCGATAGTGACTTGCTAAAGAAGCATTTTCTGGTTTTTGAAGAAGGAACCTCTATTTATAGTAGAGCAACTTTGTTTTGGGAGCACCGTGGTTTTGAAAACCACAGAGGGACTTATATAATGACTGAGGCCCAAATTATTTATGTAGAAAGAAGGAATGGGTCTTACACTCTAATAGAGGCCCAAAAGTTTATTTTTATACAAGAGTTAGGGCTTACAGCTCAAAGAGAGATGCCCAGATGAAAAAAACAACGATCGCACCGTTATTTTGAAAATCGTATCGGGACTTATATAATGACTGAGGCCGAAAATGGTTTATTTACAAAGGGGATGAGTCTTACACTCTATTAGAGGCCCAAAATTGTTTCAAACGAAGTTTGAAAAAATCAAAATTAAGAAAAACCCTAATTTTAATTTAAAAAATATAATTTTCAAAGGAAATTAAATAAAAAAGGATATAAAATATCATTTATATTCAAAACAAGTTGGCAATTTTCAAAAATGTTTTGAAAAATCATGTTTAATGACATGAAAACTTGGAATTCATTTGAAATTGAAAAACCAAGGTGAAATTTTCATTTAAAAAATGATAAAAAAACAAATAAAATGAAAATATTTACAAAATACAAACTATTTCAAATAAATAATATAAATTTTATTTTGTTGTAGAATTAAATATTTTAACATTTTTGTGAATTTTTAAAAAAAGAACAAATCAAAAATGATAAAAAAAGAAAGAGAAATTAAATTTTGAAATCAATTAAGAAAATGACCTAAAAATTCAAAAATTCAAAATATGGCGCCAACGTTCATCTTCTTCCTCACGACCTCCCTCCATGGCCGTTTTGCAAAACCTCACATATCTCTCTCAATACGTAATGGTTTAACTTTTGTAAACACGAAAATTGTGTATTTTTGAACAAGGATTTCAATGATATAAATTAATTGCATTTATATTAAGTGTGGAGTGAGAAATCAAGAGATGAACATAAGAACCCTAATTTCTGCAAGAACACTATGAAATCCTATACACGATAGCTACAAAGCAATTGATTGAGGGGAAACACTCTACATAAGTGCATAAACATGTTTGTAACTTGAAAAAAAAATTATGATGCATGGATCATAGAGTTTGAGAGTGTCAGGCTTACCTCTGCAAGAGGAAATCGAATCCTTAGTTGTATGTGTTACAGATGTTGTGTGATGATCTGGACAGCTTCCTTGGACCTCAGTAGTGTGTTTAGAAGCTTGGAATGGATTGAAACAACCTGGAACTTGTTGTGGTAGCCCAAAGGCAAATAGGCCAAAAAGCTTGAGCAAATGGATTGTGACTTTGTGATTCTGGTGTTCCAGATGTGTTTTGAGGTTATGGATCACTTGTATATGACATATGTGAGGTGTTAGGATGGTTGGTTTTGATGGAATTGATCCCTATTTGAAAATTCGATAGTGACTTGCTAAAGAACATTTTCTGGTTTTTGAAGAAGGAACCTCTATTTATAGTAGAGCAACTTTGTTTTGGGAGCACCGTGGTTTTGAAAACCACAGAGGGACTTATACAATGACTGAGGCCCAAATTATTTATGTAGAAAGAAGGAATGGGTCTTACACTCTAATAGAGGTCCAAAAGTTTATTTTTATACAAGAGTTGGGGCTTACAGCTCAAAGAGAGATGCCCAGATGAAAAAAACAACGATCGCACCGTTATTTTGAAAATCGTATCGGGACTTATACATTGAATGAGGCCGAAAATGGTTTATTTACAAAGGGGATGAGTCTTACACTCTATTAGAGGCCAAAAATTGTTTCAAACGAAGTTTGAAAAAATCAAAATTAAGAAAAACCCTAATTTTAATTTAAAAAATATAATTTTCAAAGGATATTAAATAAAAAAGGATATAAAATATCATTTATATTCAAAAACAAGTTATCAATTTTTAAAAATGTTTTGAAAAATCATGTGTTAATCACATGAAAACTTGGAATTCATTTGAAATTGAAAAACCAAAGTGAAAATTTCATTTAAAAAATGTTTAAAAAAACAAATAAAATGAAATTATTTACAAAATACAAACTATATCAAATAAATAATATAAATTTGATTTTTTTGTAGAATTAAATATTTTAACATTTTTGTGAATTTTTAAAAAAAGAACCAATCAAAAATGATAAAAAAAAGAAAGATAAATTAAATTTTGAAATCAATTAAGAAAATGACCTAAAAATTCAAAAATTCAAAATATGGCGCCAACGTTCATCTTCTTCCTCACGACCTCCCTCCATTGCCGTTTTGCAAAACCTCACATATCTCTCTCAATACGTAATGGTTTAACTTTTGTAAACACGAAAATTGTGTATTTTTGAACAAGGATTTCAATGATATAAATTAATTGCATTTATATTAAGTGTGGAGTGAGAAATCAAGAGATGAACATAAGAACCTTAATTTCTGCAAGAACACTATGAAATCCTATACACGATAGCTACAAAGCAATTGATTGAGGGGAAACACTCTACATAAGTGCATAAACATGTTTGTAACTTGAAAAAAAAATTATGATGCATGGATCATAGAGTTTGAGAGTGTTAGGCTTACCTCTGCAAGAGGAAATCGAATCCTCAGTTGTAGGTGTTACAGATGTTGTGTGATGATCTGGACAGCTTCCTTGGACCTCAAGTAGTGTGTTTAGAAGCTTGGAATGGATTGAAACAACCTGGAACTTGTTGTGGTAGCCCAAAGGCAAATAGGCCAAAAAGCTTGAGCAAATGGATTGTGACTTTGTGATTCTGGTGTTCCAGATGTGTTTTGAGGTTATGGATCACTTGTATATGACATATGTGAGGTGTTAGGATGATTGGTTTTGATGGAATTGATCCCTATTTGAAAATTCGATAGTGACTTGCTAAAGAAGCATTTTCTGGTTTTTGAAGAAGGAACCTCTATTTATAGTAGAGCAACTTTGTTTTGGGAGCAACGTGGTTTTGAAAACCACAGAGGGACTTATATAATGACTGAGGCCCAAATTATTTATGTAGAAAGAAGGAATGGGTCTTACACTCTAATAGAGGCCCAAAAGTTTATTTTTATACAAGAGTTAGGGCTTACAGCTCAAAGAGATTTGCCCAGATGAAAAAAACAAGGATCGCACGGTTATTTTGAAAATCGTATCGGGACTTATATAATGACTGAGGCCGAAAATGGTTTATTTACAAAGGGGATGAGTCTTACACTCTATTAGAGGCCCAAAATTGTTTCAAACGAAGTTTGAAAAAATCAAAATTAAGAAAAACCCTAATTTTAATTTAAAAAATATAATTTTCAAAGGAAATTAAATAAAAAAGGATATAAAATATCATTTATATTCAAAACAAGTTGGCAATTTTCAAAAATGTTTTGAAAAATCATGTTTAATGACATGAAAACTTGGAATTCATTTGAAATTGAAAAACCAAGGTGAAATTTTCATTTAAAAAATGATAAAAAAACAAATAAAATGAAAATATTTACAAAATACAAACAATTTCAAATAAATAATATAAATTTTATTTTGTTGTAGAATTAAATATTTTAACATTTTTGTGAATTTTTAAAAAAAGAACAAATCAAAAATGATAAAAAAAGAAAGAGAAATTAAATTTTGAAATCAATTAAGAAATTGACCTAAAAATTCAAAAATTCAAAATATGGCGCCAACGTTCATCTTCTTCCTCACGACCTCCCTCCATGGCCGTTTTGCAAAACCTCACATATCTCTCTCAATACGTAATGGTTTAACTTTTGTAAACACGAAAATTGTGTATTTTTGAACAAGGATTTCAATGATATAAATTAATTGCATTTATATTAAGTGTGGAGTGAGAAATCAAGAGATGAACATAAGAACCCTAATTTCTGCAAGAACACTATGAAATCCTATACACGATAGCTACAAAGCAATTGATTGAGGGGAAACACTCTACATAAGTGCATAAACATGTTTGTAACTTGAAAAAAAAATTATGATGCATGGATCATAGAGTTTGAGAGTGTCAGGCTTACCTCTGCAAGAGGAAATCGAATCCTCAGTTGTAGGTGTTACAGATGTTGTGTGATGATCTGGACAGCTTCCTTGGACCTCAAGTAGTGTGTTTAGAAGCTTGGAATGGATTGAAACAACCTGGAACTTGTTGTGGTAGCCCAAAGGCAAATAGGCCAAAAAGATTGAGCAAATGGATTGTGACTTTGTGATTCTGGTGTTCCAGATGTGTTTTGAGGTTATGGATCACTTGTATATGACATATGTGAGGTGTTAGGATGATTGGTTTTGATGGAATTGATCCCTATTTGAAAATTCGATAATGACTTGCTAAAGAAGCATTTTCTGGTTTTTGAAGAAGGAACCTCTATTTATAGTAGAGCAACTTTGATTTGGGAGCACCGTGGTTTTGAAAACCACAGAGGGACTTATATAATGACTGAGGCCCAAATTATTTATGTAGAAAGAAGGAATGGGTCTTACACTCTAATAGAGGCCCAAAAGTTTATTTTTATACAAGAGTTAGGGCTTACAGCTCAAAGAGAGATGCCCAGATGAAAAAAACAACGATCGCACCGTTATTTTGAAAATCGTATCGGGACTTATATAATGACTGAGGCCGAAAATGGTTTATTTACAAAGGGGATGAGTCTTACACTCTATTAGAGGCCCAAAATTGTTTCAAACGAAGTTTGAAAAAATCAAAATTAAGAAAAACCCTAATTTTAATTTAAAAAATATAATTTTCAAAGGAAATTAAATAAAAAAGGATATAAAATATCATTTATATTCAAAACAAGTTGGCAATTTTCAGAAATGTTTTGAAAAATCATGTTTAATGACATGAAAACTTGGAATTCATTTGAAATTGAAAAACCAAGGTGAAATTTTCATTTAAAAAATGATAAAAAAACAAATAAAATGAAAATATTTACAAAATACAAACAATTTCAAATAAATAATATAAATTTTATTTTGTTGTAGAATTAAATATTTTAACATTTTTGTGAATTTTTAAAAAAAGAACAAATCAAAAATGATAAAAAAAGAAAGAGAAATTAAATTTTGAAATCAATTAAGAAATTGACCTAAAAATTCAAAAATTCAAAATATGGCGCCAACGTTCATCTTCTTCCTCACGACCTCCCTCCATGGCCGTTTTGCAAAACCTCACATATCTCTCTCAATACGTAATGGTTTAACTTTTGTAAACACGAAAATTGTGTATTTTTGAACAAGGATTTCAATGATATAAATTAATTGCATTTAGATTAAGTGTGGAGTGAGAAATCAAGAGATGAACATAAGAACCCTAATTTCTGCAAGAACACTATGAAATCCTATACACGATAGCTACAAAGCAATTGATTTAGGGGAAACACTCTACATAAGTGCATAAACATGTTTGTAACTTGAAAAAAAAATTATGATGTATGGATCATAGAGTTTGAGAGTGTCAGGCTTACCTCTGCAAGAGGAAATCGAATCCTCAGTTGTAGGTGTTACAGATGTTGTGTGATGATCTGGACAGCTTCCTTGGACCTCAAGTAGTGTGTTTAGAAGCTTGGAATGGATTGAAACAACCTGGAACTTGTTGTGGTAGCCCAAAGGCAAATAGGCCAAAAAGATTGAGCAAATGGATTGTGACTTTGTGATTCTGGTGTTCCAGATGTGTTTTGAGGTTATGGATCACTTGTATATGACATATGTGAGGTGTTAGGATGATTGGTTTTGATGGAATTGATCCCTATTTGAAAATTCGATAGTGACTTGCTAAAGAAGCATTTTCTGGTTTTTGAAGAACGAACCTCTATTTATAGTAGAGCAACTTTGTTTTGGGAGCACTGTGGTTTTGAAAACCACAGAGGGACTTATATAATGACTGAGGCCCAAATTATTTATGTAGAAAGAAGGAATGGGTCTTACACTCTAATAGAGGCCCAAAAGTTTATTTTTATACAAGAGTTAGGGCTTACAGCTCAAAGAGAGATGCCCAGATGAAAAAAACAACGATCGCACCGTTATTTTGAAAATCGTATCGGGACTTATATAATGACTGAGGCCGAAAATGGTTTATTTACAAAGGGGATGAGTCTTACACTCTATTAGAGGCCCAAAATTGTTTCAAACGAAGTTTGAAAAAATCAAAATTAAGAAAAACCCTAATTTTAATTTAAAAAATATAATTTTCAAAGGGAATTAAATAAAAAAGGATATAAAATATCATTTATATTCAAAACAAGTTGGCAATTTTCAAAAATGTTTTGAAAAATCATGTTTAATGACATGAAAACTTGGAATTCATTTGAAATTGAAAAACCAAGGTGAAATTTTCATTTAAAAAATGATAAAAAAACAAATAAAATGAAAATATTTACAAAATACAAACAATTTCAAATAAATAATATAAATTTTATTTTGTTGTAGAATTAAATATTTTAACATTTTTGTGAATTTTTAAAAAAAGAACAAATCAAAAATGATAAAAAAAGAAAGAGAAATTAAAATTTGAAATCAATTAAGAAAATGACCTAAAAATTCAAAAATTCAAAATATGGCGCCAACGTTCATCTTCTTCCTCACGACCTCCCTCCATGGCCGTTTTGCAAAACCTCACATATCTCTCTCAATACGTAATGGTTTAACTTTTGTAAACACGAAAATTGTGTATTTTTGAACAAGGATTTCAATGATATAAATTAATTGCATTTATATTAAGTGTGGAGTGAGAAATCAAGAGATGAACATAAGAACCCTAATTTCTGCAAGAACACTATGAAATCCTATACACGATAGCTACAAAGCAATTGATTGAGGGGAAACACTCTACATAAGTGCATAAACATGTTTGTAACTTGAAAAAAAAATTATGATGCATGGATCATAGAGTTTGAGAGTGTCAGGCTAACCTCTGCAAGAGGAAATCGAATCCTCAGCTGTCGGTGTTACAGATGTTGTGTGATGATCTGGACAGCTTCCTTGGACCTCAAGTAGTGTGTTTAGAAGCTTGGAATGGATTGAAACAACCTGGAATTTGTTGTGGTAGCCCAAAGGCAAATAGGCCAAAAAGCTTGAGCAAATGGATTGTGACTTTGTGATTCTGGTGTTCCAGATGTGTTTTGAGGTTATGGATCACTTGTATATGACATATGTGAGGTGTTAGGATGGTTGGTTTTGATGGAATTGATCCCTATTTGAAAATTCGATAGTGACTTGCTAAAGAACATTTTCTAGTTTTTGAAGAAGGAACCTCTATTTATAGTAGAGCAACTTTGTTTTGGGAGCACCGTGGTTTTGAAAACAACAGAGGGACTTATATAATGACTGAGGCCCAAATTATTTATGTAGAAAGAAGGAATGGGTCTTACACTCTAATAGAGGCCCAAAAGTTTATTTTTATACAAGAGTTAGGGCTTACAGCTCAAAGAGAGATGCCCAGATGAAAAAAACAACGATCGCACCGTTGTTTTGAAAATCGTATCGGGACTTATATAATGACTGAGGCCGAAAATGGTTTATTTACAAAGGGGATGAGTCTTACACTCTATTAGAGGCCCAAAATTGTTTCAAACGAAGTTTGAAAAAATAAAAATTAAGAAAAACCCTAATTTTAATTTAAAAAATATAATTTTCAAAGGAAATTAAATAAAAAAGGATATAAAATATCATTTATATTCAAAACAAGTTGGCAATTTTCAAAAATGTTTTGAAAAATCATGTTTAATGACATGAAAACTTGGAATTCATTTGAAATTGAAAAACCAAGGTGAAATTTTCATTTAAAAAATGATAAAAAAACAAATAAAATGAAAATATTTACAAAATACAAACTATTTCAAATAAATAATATAAATTTTATTTTGTTGTAGAATTAAATATTTTAACATTTTTGTGAATTTTTAAAAAAAGAACAAATCAAAAATGATAAAAAAAGAAAGAGAAATTAAATTTTGAAATCAATTAAGAAAATGACCTAAAAATTCAAAAATTCAAAATATGGCGCCAACGTTCATCTTCTTCCTCACGACCTCCCTCCATGGCCGTTTTGCAAAACCTCACATATCTCTCTCAATACGTAATGGTTTAACTTTTGTAAACACGAAAATTGTGTATTTTTGAACAAGGATTTCAATGATATAAATTAATTGCATTTATATTAAGTGTGGAGTGAGAAATCAAGAGATGAACATAAGAACCCTAATTTCTGCAAGAACACTATGAAATCCTATACACGATAGCTACAAAGCAATTGATTGAGGGGAAACACTCTACATAAGTGCATAAACATGTTTGTAACTTGAAAAAAAAATTATGATGCATGGATCATAGAGTTTGAGAGTGTCAGGCTTACCTCTGCAAGAGGAAATCGAATCCTCAGTTGTAGGTGTTACAAATGTTGTGTGATGATCTGGACAGCTTCCTTGGACCTCAAGTAGTGTGTTTAGAAGCTTGGAATGGATTGAAACAACCTGGAACTTGTTGTGGTAGCCCAAAGGCAAATAGGCCAAAAAGCTTGAGCAAATGGATTGTGACTTTGTGATTCTGGTGTTCCAGATGTGTTTTGAGGTTATGGATCACTTGTATATGACATATGTGAGGTGTTAGGATGGTTGGTTTTGATGGAATTGATCCCTATTTGAAAATTCGATAGTGACTTGCTAAAGAACATTTTCTGGTTTTTGAAGAAGGAACCTCTATTTATAGTAGAGCAACTTTGTTTTGGGAGCACCGTGGTTTTGAAAACCGCAGAGGGACTTATACAATGACTGAGGCCCAAATTATTTATGTAGAAAGAAGGAATGGGTCTTACACTCTAACAGAGGTCCAAAAGTTTATTTTTATACAAGAGTTGGGGCTTACAGCTCAAAGAGAGATGCCCAGATGAAAAAAACAACGATCGCACCGTTATTTTGAAAATCGTATCGGGACTTATACATTGAATGAGGCCGAAAATGGTTTATTTACAAAGGGGATGAGTCTTACACTCTATTAGAGGCCCAAAATTGTTTCAAACGAAGTTTGAAAAAATCAAAATTAAGAAAAACCCTAATTTTAATTTAAAAAATATAATTTTCAAAGGAAATTAAATAAAAAATGATATAAAATATCATTTATATTCAAAAACAAGTTGTCAATTTTTAAAAATGTTTTGAAAAATCATGTGTTAATCACATGAAAACTTGGAATTCATTTGAAATTGAAAAACCAAGGTGAAAATTTCATTTAAAAAATGTTTAAAAAAACAAATAAAATGAAATTATTTACAAAATACAAACTATATCAAATAAATAATATAAATTTGATTTTTTTGTAGAATTAAATATTTTAACATTTTTGTGAATTTTTAAAAAAAGAACCAATAAAAAATGATAAAAAAAAGAAAGATAAATTAAATTTTGAAATCAATTAAGAAAATGACCTAAAAATTCAAAAATTCAAAATATGGCGCCAACGTTCATCTTCTTCCTCACGACCTCCCTCCATGGCCGTTTTGCAAAACCTCACATATCTCTCTCAATACGTAATGGTTTAACTTTTGTAAACACGAAAATTGTGTATTTTTGAACAAGGATTTCAATGATATAAATTAATTGCATTTATATTAAGTGTGGAGTGAGAAATCAAGAGATGAACATAAGAACCTTAATTTCTGCAAGAACACTATGAAATCCTATACACGATAGCTACAAAGCAATTGATTGAGGGGAAACACTCTACATAAGTGCATAAACATGTTTGTAACTTGAAAAAAAAATTATGATGCATGGATCATAGAGTTTGAGAGTGTCAGGCTTACCTCTGCAAGAGGAAATCGAATCCTCAGTTGTAGGTGTTACAGATGTTGTGTGATGATCTGGACAGCTTCCTTGGACCTCAAGTAGTGTGTTTAGAAGCTTGGAATGGATTGAAACAACCTGGAACTTGTTGTGGTAGCCCAAAGGCAAATAGGCCAAAAAGCTTGAGCAAATGGATTGTGACTTTGTGATTCTGGTGTTCCAGATGTGTTTTGCGGTTATGGATCACTTGTATATGACATATGTGAGGTGTTAGGATGATTGGTTTTGATGGAATTGATCCCTATTTGAAAATTTGATAGTGACTTGCTAAAGAAGCATTTTCTGGTTTTTGAAGAAGGAACCTCTATTTATAGTAGAGCAACTTTGTTTTGGGAGCACCGTGGTTTTGAAAACCACAGAGGGACTTATATAATGACTGAGGCCCAAATTATTTATGTAGAAAGAAGGAATGGGTCTTACACTCTAATAGAGGCCCAAAAGTTTATTTTTATACAAGAGTTAGGGCTTACAGCTCAAAGAGAGATGCCCAGATGAAAAAAACAACGATCGCACCGTTATTTTGAAAATCGTATCGGGACTTATATAATGACTGAGGCCGAAAATGGTTTATTTACAAAGGGGATGAGTCTTACACTCTATTAGAGGCCCAAAATTGTTTCAAACGAAGTTTGAAAAAATCAAAATTAAGAAAAACCCTAATTTTAATTTAAAAAATATAATTTTCAAAGGAAATTAAATAAAAAAGGATATAAAATATCATTTATATTCAAACCAAGTTGGCAATTTTCAAAAATGTTTTGAAAAATCATGTTTAATGACATGAAAACTTGGAATTCATTTGAAATTGAAAAACCAAGGTGAAATTTTCATTTAAAAAATGATAAAAAAACAAATAAAATGAAAATATTTACAAAATACAAACAATTTCAAATAAATAATATAAATTTTATTTTGTTGTAGAATTAAATATTTTAACATTTTTGTGAATTTTTAAAAAAAGAACAAATCAAAAATGATAAAAAAAGAAAGAGAAATTAAATTTTGAAATCAATTAAGAAAATGACCTAAAAATTCAAAAATTCAAAAATTCAAAATATGGCGCCAACGTTCATCTTCTTCCTCACGACCTCCCTCCATGGCCGTTTTGCAAAACCTCACATATCTCTCTCAATACGTAATGGTTTAACTTTTGTAAATACGAAAATTGTGTATTTTTGAACAAGGATTTCAATGATATAAATTAATTGCATTTATATTAAGTGTGGAGTGAGAAATCAAGAGATGAACATAAGAACCCTAATTTCTGCAAGAACACTATGAAATCCTATACACGATAGCTACAAAGCAATTGATTGAGGGGAAACACTCTACATAAGTGCATAAACATGTTTGTAACTTGAAAAAAAAATTATGATGCATGGATCATAGAGTTTGAGAGTGTCAGGCTAACCTCTGCAAGAGGAAATCGAATCCTCAGTTGTAGGTGTTACAGATGTTGTGTGATGATCTGGACAGCTTCCTTGGACCTCAAGTAGTGTGTTTAGAAGCTTGGAATGGATTGAAACAACCTGGAACTTGTTGTGGTAGCCCAAAGGCAAATAGGCCAAAAAGCTTGAGCAAATGGATTGTGACTTTGTGATTCTGGTGTTCCAGATGTGTTTTGAGGTTATGGATCACTTGTATATGACATATGTGAGGTGTTAGGATGGTTGGTTTTGATGGAATTGATCCCTATTTGAAAATTCGATAGTGACTTGCTAAAGAACATTTTCTGGTTTTTGAAGAAGGAACCTCTATTTATAGTAGAGCAACTTTGTTTTGGGAGCACCGTGGTTTTGAAAACCACAGAGGGACTTATACAATGACTGAGGCCCAAATTATTTATGTAGAAAGAAGGAATGGGTCTTACACTCTAATAGAGGTCCAAAAGTTTATTTTTATACAAGAGTTGGGGCTTACAGCTCAAAGAGAGATGCCCAGATGAAAAAAACAATGATCGCACCCGTTATTTTGAAAATCGTATCAGGACTTATACATTGAATGAGGCCGAAAATGGTTTATTTACAAAGGGGATGAGTCTTACACTCTATTAGAGGCCCAAAATTGTTTCAAACGAAGTTTGAAAAAATCAAAATTAAGAAAAACCCTAATTTTAATTTAAAAAATATAATTTTCAAAGGAAATTAAATAAAAAATGATATAAAATATCATTTATATTCAAAAACAAGTTGTCAATTTTCAAAAATGTTTTGAAAAATCATGTTTAATGACATGAAAACTTGGAATTCATTTGAAATTGAAAAACCAAGGTGAAATTTTCATTTAAAAAATGTTAAAAAAACAAATAAAATGAAAATATTTACAAAATACAAACTATATCAAATAAATAATATAAATTTGATTTTTTTGTAGAATTAAATATTTTAACATTTTTGTGAATTTGAAAAAAAAGAACCAATAAAAAATGATAAAAAAAGAAAGAGAAATTAAATTTTGAAATCAATTAAGAAAATGACCTAAAAATTCAAAAATTCAAAATATGGCGCCAACGTTCATCTTCATCCTCACGACCTCCCTCCATGGCCGTTTTGCAAAACCTCACATATCTCTCTCAATACGTAATGGTTTAACTTTTGTAAACACGAAAATTGTGTATTTTTGAACAAGGATTTCAATGATATAAATTAATTGCATTTATATTAAGTGTGGAGTGAGAAATCAAGAGATGAACATAAGAACCCTAATTTCTGCAAGAACACTATGAAATCCTATACACGATAGCTACAAAGCAATTGATTGAGGGGAAACACTCTAGATAAGTGCATAAACATGTTTGTAACTTGAAAAAAAATTTATGATGCATGGATTATAGAGTTTGAGAGTGTCAGGCTTACCTCTGCAAGAGGAAATCGAATCCTCAGTTGTAGGTGTTACAGATGTTGTGTGATGATCTGGACAGCTTCCTTGGACCTCAAGTAGTGTGTTTAGAAGCTTGGAATGGATTGAAACAACCTAGAACTTGTTGTGGTAGCCCAAAGGAAAATAGGCCAAAAAGCTTGAGCAAATGGATGGTGACTTTGTGATTCTGGTGTTCCAGATGTGTTTTGAGGTTATGGATCACTTGTATATGACATATGTGAGGTGTTAGGATGGTTGGTTTTGATGGAATTGATCCCTATTTGAAAATTCGATAGTGACTTGCTAAAGAAGCATTTTCTGGTTTTTGAAGAAGGAACCTCTATTTATAGTAGAGCAACTTTGTTTTGGGAGCACCGTGGTTTTGAAAACCACAGAGGGACTTATACAATGACTGAGGCCCAAATTATTTATGTAGAAAGAAGGAATGGGTCTTACACTCTAATAGAGGCCCAAAAGTTTATTTTTATACAAAAGTTGGGGCTTACAGCTCAAAGAGATGCCCAGATGAAAAAAACAACGATCACACCGTTATTTTGAAAATCGTATCGGGACTTATACAATGGCTGAGGCCCAAAATGGTTTATTTACAAAGGGGGTGAGTCTTACACTCTATTAGAGGCCCAAAATTGTTTCAAACGAAGTTTGAAAAAATCAAAATTAAGAAAAACCCTAATTTTAATTTAAAAAATATAATTTTCAAAGGAAATTAAATAAAAAAGGATATAAAATATCATTTATATTCAAAACAAGTTGGCAATTTTCAAAAATGTTTTGAAAAATCATGTATAATGACATGAAAACTTGGAATTCATTTGAAATTGAAAAACCAAGGTGAATTTTTCATTTAAAAAATTATAAAAAAACAAATAAAATGAAAATATTTACAAAATACAAACTATATCAAATAAATAATATAAATTTTATTTTGTTGTAGAATTAAATATTTTAACATTTTTGTGAATTTTTAAAAAAAGAACAAATCAAAAATGATAAAAAAAGAAAGAGAAATTAAATTTTGAAATCAATTAAGAAAATGACCTAAAAATTCAAAAATTCAAAAATTCAAAATATGGCGCCAACGTTCATCTTCTTCCTCACGACCTCCCTCCATGGCCGTTTTGCAAAACCTCACATATCTCTCTCAATACGTAATGGTTTAACTTTTGTAAATACGAAAATTGTGTATTTTTGAACAAGGATTTCAATGATATAAATTAATTGCATTTATATTAAGTGTGGAGTGAGAAATCAAGAGATGAACATAAGAACCCTAATTTCTGCAAGAACACTATGAAATCCTATACACGATAGCTACAAAGCAATTGATTGAGGGGAAACACTCTACATAAGTGCATAAACATGTTTGTAACTTGAAAAAAAAATTATGATGCATGGATCATAGAGTTTGAGAGTGTCAGGCTAACCTCTGCAAGAGGAAATCGAATCCTCAGTTGTAGGTGTTACAGATGTTGTGTGATGATCTGGACAGCTTCCTTGGACCTCAAGTAGTGTGTTTAGAAGCTTGGAATGGATTGAAACAACCTGGAACTTGTTGTGGTAGCCCAAAGGCAAATAGGCCAAAAAGCTTGAGCAAATGGATTGTGACTTTGTGATTCTGGTGTTCCAGATGTGTTTTGAGGTTATGGATCACTTGTATATGACATATGTGAGGTGTTAGGATGGTTGGTTTTGATGGAATTGATCCCTATTTGAAAATTTGATAGTGACTTGCTAAAGAACATTTTCTGGTTTTTGAAGAAGGAACCTCTATTTATAGTAGAGCAACTTTGTTTTGGGAGCACCGTGGTTTTGAAAACCACAGAGGGACTTATACAATGACTGAGGCCCAAATTATTTATGTAGAAAGAAGGAATGGGTCTTACACTCTAATAGTGGTCCAAAAGTTTATTTTTATACAAGAGTTGGGGCTTACAGCTCAAAGAGAGATGCCCAGATGAAAAAAACAATGATCGCACCGTTATTTTGAAAATCGTATCAGGACTTATACATTGAATGAGGCCGAAAATGGTTTATTTACAAAGGGGATGAGTCTTACACTCTATTAGAGGCCCAAAATTGTTTCAAACGAAGTTTGAAAAAATCAAAATTAAGAAAAACCCTAATTTTAATTTAAAAAATATAATTTTCAAAGGAAATTAAATAAAAAATGATATAAAATATCATTTATATTCAAAAACAAGTTGTCAATTTTCAAAAATGTTTTGAAAAATCATGTTTAATGACATGAAAACTTGGAATTCATTTGAAATTGAAAAACCAAGGTGAAATTTTCATTTAAAAAATGTTAAAAAAACAAATAAAATGAAAATATTTACAAAATACAAACTATATCAAATAAATAATATAAATTTGATTTTTTTGTAGAATTAAATATTTTAACATTTTTGTGAATTTTAAAAAAAAGAACCAATAAAAAATGATAAAAAAAGAAAGAGAAATTAAATTTTGAAATCAATTAAGAAAATGACCTAAAAATTCAAAAATTCAAAATATGGCGCCAACGTTCATCTTCTTCCTCGCGACCTCCCTCCATGGCCGTTTTGCAAAACCTCACATATCTCTCTCAATACGTAATGGTTTAACTTTTGTAAACACGAAAATTGTGTATTTTTGAACAAGGATTTCAATGATATAAATTAATTGCATTTATATTAAGTGTGGAGTGAGAAATCAAGAGATGAACATAAGAACCCTAATTTCTGCAAGAACACTATGAAATCCTATACACGATAGCTACAAAGCAATTGATTGAGGGGAAACACTCTAGATAAGTGCATAAACATGTTTGTAACTTGAAAAAAAATTTATGATGCATGGATTATAGAGTTTGAGAGTGTCAGGCTTACCTCTGCAAGAGGAAATCGAATCCTCAGTTGTAGGTGTTACAGATGTTGTGTGATGATCTGGACAGCTTCCTTGGACCTCAAGTAGTGTGTTTAGAAGCTTGGAATGGATTGAAACAACCTGGAACTTGTTGTGGTAGCCCAAAGGCAAATAGGCCAAAAAGCTTGAGCAAATGGATGGTGACTTTGTGATTCTGGTGTTCCAGATGTGTTTTGAGGTTATGGATCACTTGTATATGACATATGTGAGGTGTTAGGATGGTTGGTTTTGATGGAATTGATCCCTATTTGAAAATTCGATAGTGACTTGCTAAAGAAGCATTTTCTGGTTTTTGAAGAAGGAACCTCTATTTATAGTAGAGCTACTTTGTTTTGGGAGCACCGTGGTTTTGAAAACCACAGAGGGACTTATACAATGACTGAGGCCCAAATTATTTATGTAGAAAGAAGGAATGGGTCTTACACTCTAATAGAGGCCCAAAAGTTTATTTTTATACAAAAGTTGGGGGCTTACAGCTCAAAGAGATGCCCAGATGAAAAAAACAACGATCACACCGTTATTATGAAAATCGTATCGGGACTTATACAATGACTGAGGCCCAAAATGGTTTATTTACAAAGGGGATGAGTCTTACACTCTATTAGAGGCCCAAAATTGTTTCAAACGAAGTTTGAAAAAATCAAAATTAAGAAAAACCCTAATTTTAATTTAAAAAATATAATTTTCAAAGGAAATTAAATAAAAAAGGATTAAAATATCATTTATATTCAAAACAAGTTGTCAATTTTCAAAAATGTTTTGAAAAATCATGTTTAATGACATGAAAACTTGGAATTCATTTGAAATTGAAAAACCAAGGTGAAATTTTCATTTAAAAAATGTTAAAAAAACAAATAAAATGAAAATATTTACAAAATACAAACTATATCAAATAAATAATATAAATTTGATTTTTTTGTAGAATTAAATATTTTAACATTTTTGTGAATTTGAAAAAAAAGAACCAATAAAAAATGATAAAAAAAGAAAGAGAAATTAAATTTTGAAATCAATTAAGAAAATGACCTAAAAATTCAAAAATTCAAAATATGGCGCCAACGTTCATCTTCATCCTCACGACCTCCCTCCATGGCCGTTTTGCAAAACCTCACATATCTCTCTCAATACGTAATGGTTTAACTTTTGTAAACACGAAAATTGTGTATTTTTGAACAAGGATTTCAATGATATAAATTAATTGCATTTATATTAAGTGTGGAGTGAGAAATCAAGAGATGAACATAAGAACCCTAATTTCTGCAAGAACACTATGAAATCCTATACACGATAGCTACAAAGCAATTGATTGAGGGGAAACACTCTAGATAAGTGCATAAACATGTTTGTAACTTGAAAAAAAATTTATGATGCATGGATTATAGAGTTTGAGAGTGTCAGGCTTACCTCTGCAAGAGGAAATCGAATCCTCAGTTGTAGGTGTTACAGATGTTGTGTGATGATCTGGACAACTTCCTTGGACCTCAAGTAGTGTGTTTAGAAGCTTGGAATGGATTGAAACAACCTAGAACTTGTTGTGGTAGCCCAAAGGCAAATAGGCCAAAAAGCTTGAGCAAATGGATGGTGACTTTGTGATTCTGGTGTTCCAGATGTGTTTTGAGGTTATGGATCACTTGTATATGACATATGTGAGGTGTTAGGATGGTTGGTTTTGATGGAATTGATCCCTATTTGAAAATTCGATAGTGACTTGCTAAAGAAGCATTTTCTGGTTTTTGAAGAAGGAACCTCTATTTATAGTAGAGCAACTTTGTTTTGGGAGCACCGTGGTTTTGAAAACCACAGAGGGACTTATACAATGACTGAGGCCCAAATTATTTATGTAGAAAGAAGGAATGGGTCTTACACTCTAATAGAGGCCCAAAAGTTTATTTTTATACAAAAGTTGGGGCTTACAGCTCAAAGAGATGCCCAGATGAAAAAAACAACGATCACACTGTTATTTTGAAAATCGTATCGGGACTTATACAATGGCTGAGGCCCAAAATGGTTTATTTACAAAGGGGATGAGTCTTACACTCTATTAGAGGCCCAAAATTGTTTCAAACGAAGTTTGAAAAAATCAAAATTAAGAAAAACCCTAATTTTAATTTAAAAAATATAATTTTCAAAGGAAATTAAATAAAAAAGGATATAAAATATCATTTATATTCAAAACAAGTTGGCAATTTTCAAAAATGTTTTGAAAAATCATGTTTAATGACATGAAAACTTGGAATTCATTTGAAATTGAAAAACCAAGGTGAATTTTTCATTTAAAAAATTATAAAAAAACAAATAAAATGAAAATATTTACAAAATACAAACTATATCAAATAAATAATATAAATTTTATTTTGTTGTAGAATTAAATATTTTAACATTTTTGTGAATTTTTAAAAAAAGAACAAATAAAAAATGATAAAAAAAGAAAGAGAAATTAAATTTTGAAATCAATTAAGAAAATGACCTAAAAATTCAAAAATTCAAAATATGGCGCCAACATTCATCTTCTTCCTCACGACCTCCCTCCATGGCCGTTTTGCAAAACCTCACATATCTCTCTCAATAAGTAATGGTTTAACTTTTGTAAACACGAAAATTGTGTATTTTTGAACAAGGATTTCAATGATATAAATTAATTGCATTTATATTAAGTGTGGAGTGAGAAATCAAGAGATGAACATAAGAACCCTAATTTCTGCAAGAACACTATGAAATCCTATACACGATAGCTACAAAGCAATTGATTGAGGGGAAACACTCTACATAAGTGCATAAACATGTTTGTAACTTGAAAAAAAAATTATGATGCATGGATCATAGAGTTTGAGAGTGTCAGGCTTACCTCTGCAAGAGGAAATCGAATCCTCAGTTGTAGGTGTTACAGATGTTGTGTGATGATCTGGACAGCTTCCTTGGACCGCAAGTAGTGTGTTTAGAAGCTTGGAATGGATTAAAACAACCTGGAACTTGTTGTGGTAGCCCAAAGGCAAATAGGCCAAAAAGCTCGAGCAAATGGATTGTGAATTTGTGATTCTGGTGTTCCAGATGTGTTTTGAGGTTATGGATCACTTGTATATGACATATGTGAGGTGTTAGGATGGTTGGTTTTGATGGAATTGATCCCTATTTGAAAATTCGATAGTGACTTGCTAAAGAACATTTTCTGGTTTTTGAAGAAGGAACCTCTATTTATTGTAGAGCAACTTTGTTTTGGGAGCACCGTGGTTTTGAAAACCACAGAGGGACTTATACAATGACTGAGGCCCAAATTATTTATGTAGAAAAAAGGAATGGGTCTTACACTCTAATAGAGGTCCAAAAGTTTATTTTTATACAAGAGTTGGGGCTTACAGCTCAAAGAGAGATGCCCAGATGAAAAAAACAACGATCGCACCGTTATTTTGAAAATCGTATCGGGACTTATACATTGAATGAGGCCGAAAATGGTTTATTTACAAAGGGGATGAGTCTTACACTCTATTAGAGGCCCAAAATTGTTTCAAACGAAGTTTGAAAAAATCAAAATTAAGAAAAACCCTAATTTTAATTTAAAAAATATAATTTTCAAAGGAAATTAAATAAAAAATGATATAAAATATCATTTATATTCAAAAACAAGTTGTCAATTTTTAAAAATGTTTTGAAAAATCATGTGTTAATCATATGAAAACTTGGAATTCATTTGAAATTGAAAAACCAAGGTGAAAATTTCATTTAAAAAATGTTTAAAAAAACAAATAAAATGAAATTATGTACAAAATACAAACTATATCAAATAAATAATATAAATTTGATATTTTTGTAGAATTAAATATTTTAACATTTTTGTGAATTTTTAAAAAAAGAACCAATCAAAAATGATAAAAAAAAGAAAGAGAAATTAAATTTTGAAATCAATTAAGAAAATGACCTAAAAATTCAAAAATTCAAAATATGGCGCCAACGTTCATCTTCTTCCTCACGACCTCCCTCCATGGCCGTTTTGCAAAACCTCACATATCTCTCTCAATACGTAATGGTTTAACTTTTGTAAACACGAAAATTGTGTATTTTTGAACAAGGATTTCAATGATATAAATTAATTGCATTTATATTAAGTGTGGAGTGAGAAATCAAGAGATGAGCATAAGAACCCTAATTTCTGCAAGAACACTATGAAATCCTATACACGATAGCTACAAAGCAATTGATTGAGGGGAAACACTCTAGATAAGTGCATAAACATGTTTGTAACTTGAAAAAAAATTTATGATGCATGGATTATAGAGTTTGAGAGTGTCAGGCTTACCTCTGCAAGAGGAAATCGAATCCTCAGTTGTAGGTGTTACAGATGTTGTGTGATGATCTGGACAACTTCCTTGGACCTCAAGTAGTGTGTTTAGAAGCTTGGAATGGATTGAAACAACCTGGAACTTGTTGTGGTAGCCCAAAGGCAAATAGGCCAAAAAGCTTGAGCAAATGGATGGTGACTTTGTGATTCTGGTGTTCCAGATGTGTTTTGAGGTTATGGATCACTTGTATATGACATATGTGAGGTGTTAGGATGGTTGGTTTTGATGGAATTGATCCCTTTTTTGAAAATTCGATAGTGACTTGCTAAAGAAGCATTTTCTGGTTTTTGAAGAAGGAACCTCTATTTATAGTAGAGCAACTTTGTTTTGGGAGCACCGTGGTTTTGAAAACCACAGAGGGACTTATACAATGACTGAGGCCCAAATTATTTATGTAGAAAGAAGGAATGGGTCTTACACTCTAATAGAGGCCCAAAAGTTTATTTTTATACAAAAGTTGGGGCTTACAGCTCAAAGAGATGCCCAGATGAAAAAAACAACGATCACACCGTTATTTTGAAAATCGTATCGGGACATATACAATGACTGAGGCCCAAAATGGTTTATTTACAAAGGGGATGAGTCTTACACTCTATTAGAGGCCTAAAATTGTTTCAAACGAAGTTTGAAAAAATCAAAATTAAGAAAAACCCTAATTTTAATTTAAAAAATATAATTTTCAAAGGAAATTAAATAAAAAAGGAAATAAAATATCATTTATATTCAAAAACAAGTTGTCAATTTTTAAAAATTTTTTGAAAAATCATGTGTTAATCACATGAAAACTTGGAATTCATTTGAAATTGAAAAATCAAGGTGAAAATTTCATTTAAAAAATGTTTAAAAAAACAAATAAAATGAAATTATGTACAAAATACAAACTATATCAAATAAATAATATAAATTTGATATTTTTGTAGAATTAAATATTTTAACATTTTTGTGAATTTTTAAAAAAAGAACCAATCAAAAATGATAAAAAAAAGAAAGAGAAATTAAATTTTGAAATCAATTAAGAAAATGACCTAAAAATTCAAAAATTCAAAATATGGCGCCAACGTTCATCTTCTTCCTCACGACCTCCCTCCATGGCCGTTTTGCAAAACCTCACATATCTCTCTCAATACGTAATGGTTTAACTTTTGTAAACACGAAAATTATGTATTTTTGAACAAGGATTTCAATGATATAAATTAATTGCATTTATATTAAGTGTGGAGTGAGAAATCAAGAGATGAACATAAGAACCTTAATTTCTGCAAGAACACTATGAAATCCTATACACGATAGCTACAAAGCAATTGATTGAGGGGAAACACTCTACATAAGTGCATAAACATGTTTGTAACTTGAAAAAAAAAATTTTGATGCATGGATCATAGAGTTTGAGAGTGTCAGGCTTACCTCTGCAAGAGGAAATCGAATCCTCAGTTGTAGGTGTTACATATGTTGTGTGATGATCTGGACAGCTTCCTTGGACCTCAAGTAGTGTGTTTAGAAGCTTGGAATGGATTGAAACAACCTGGAACTTGTTGTGGTAGCCCAAAGGCAAATAGGCCAAAAAGCTTGAGCAAATGGATTGTGACTTTGTGATTCTGGTGTTCCAGATGTGTTTTGAGGTTATGGATCACTTGTATATGACATATGTGAGGTGTTAGGATGATTCGTTTTGATGGAATTGATCCCTATTTGAAAATTCGATAGTGACTTGCTAAAGAAGCATTTTCTGGTTTTTGAAGAAGGAACCTCTATTTATAGTAGAGCAACTTTGTTTTGGGAGCACCGTGGTTTTGAAAACCACCGAGGGACTTATATAATGACTGAGGCCCAAATTATTTATGTAGAAAGAAGGAATGGGTCTTACACTCTAATAGAGGCCCAAAAGTTTATTTTTATACAAAAGTTAGGGCTTACAGCTCAAAGAGAGATGCCCAGATGAAAAAAATAACGATCGCACCGTTATTTTGAAAATCGTATCGGGACTTATATAATGACTGAGGCCGAAAATGGTTTATTTACAAAGGGGATGAGTCTTACACTCTATTAGAGGCCCAAAATTGTTTCAAACGAAGTTTGAAAAAATCAAAATTAAGAAAAACCCTAATTTTAATTTAAAAAATATATTTTTCAAAGGAAATTAAATAAAAAAGGATATAAAATATCATTTATATTCAAAACAAGTTGGCAATTTTCAAAAATGTTTTGAAAAATCATGTTTAATGACATGAAAACTTGGAATTCATTTGAAATTGAAAAACCAAGGTGAAATTTTCATTTAAAAAATGATAAAAAAAAAATAAAATGAAAATATTTACAAAATACAAACTATTTCAAATAAATAATATAAATTTTATTTTGTTGTAGAATTAAATATTTTAACATTTTTGTGACTTTTTAAAAAAAGAACAAATCAAAAATGATAAAAAAAGAAAGAGAAATTAAATTTTGAAATCAATTAAGAAAATGACCTAAAAATTCAAAAATTCAAAATATGGCGCCAACGTTCATCTTCTTCCTCACGACCTCCCTCCATGGCCGTTTTGCAAAACCTCACATATCTCTCTCAATACGTAATGGTTTAACTTTTGTAAACACGAAAATTGTGTATTTTTGAACAAGGATTTCAATGATATAAATTAATTGCATTTATATTAAGTGTGGAGTGAGAAATCAAGAGATGAACATAAGAACCCTAATTTCTGCAAGAACACTATGAAATCCTATACACGATAGCTACAAAGCAATTGATTAAGGGTAAACACTCTACATAAGTGCATAAACATGTTTGTAACTTGAAAAAAAAATTATGATGCATGGATCATAGAGTTTGAGAGTGCCAGGCTTACCTCTGCAAGAGGAAATCGAATCCTCAGTTGTAGGTGTTACAGATGTTGTGTGATGATCTGGACAGCTTCCTTGGACCTCAAGTAGTGTGTTTAGAAGCTTGGAATGGATTGAAACAACCTGGAACTTGTTGTGGTAGCCCAAAGGCAAATAGGCCAAAAAGCTTGAGCAAATGGATTGTGACTTTGTGATTCTGGTGTTCCAGATGTGTTTTGAGGTTATGGATCACTTGTATATGACATATGTGAGGTGTTAGGATGGTTGGTTTTGATGGAATTGATCCCTATTTGAAAATTCGATAGTGACTTGCTAAAGAAGCATTTTCTGGTTTTTGAAGAAGGAACCTCTATTTATAGTAGAGCAACTTTGTTTTGGGAGCACCGTGGTTTTGAAAACCACAGAGGGACTTATATAATGACTGAGGACCAAATTATTTATGTAGAAAGAAGGAATGGGTCTTACACTCTAATAGAGGCCCAAAAGTTTATTTTTATACAAGAGTTAGGGCTTACAACTCAAAGAGAGATGCCCATATGAAAAAAACAACGATCGCACCGTTATTTTTAAAATCGTATCGGGACTTATATAATGACTGAGGCCGAAAATGGTTTATTTACAAAGGGGATGAGTCTTACACTCTATTAGAGGCCCAAAATTGTTTCAAACGAAGTTTGAAAAAATCAAAATTAAGAAAAACCCTAATTTTAATTTAAAAAATATAATTTTCAAAGGAAATTAAATAAAAAAGGATATAAAATATCATTTATATTCAAAACAAGTTGTCAATTTTCAAAAATGTTTTGAAAAATCATGTTTAATGACATGAAAACTTGGAATTCATTTGAAATTGAAAAACCAAGTTGAAATTTTCATTTAAAAAATGATAAAAAAACAAATAAAATGAAAATATTTACAAAATACAAACTATTTCAAATAAATAATATAAATTTGATTTTGTTGTAGAATTAAATATTTTAACATTTTTGTGAATTTTTAAAAAAAGAACAAATCAAAAATGATAAAAAAAGAAAGAGAAATTAAATTTTGAAATCAATTAAGAAAATGACCTAAAAATTCAAAAATTCAAAATATGGCGCCAACGTTCATCTTCTTCCTCACGACCTCCCTCCATGGCCGTTTTGCAAAACCTCACATATCTCTCTCAATACGTAATGGTTTAACTTTTGTAAACACGAAAATTGTGTATTTTTGAACAAGGATTTCAATGATATAAATTAATTGCATTTATATTAAGTGTGGAGTGAGAAATCAAGAGATGAACATAAGAACCCTAATTTCTGCAAGAACACTATGAAATCCTATACACGATAGCTACAAAGCAATTGATTGAGGGGAAACACTCTACATAAGTGCATAAACATGTTTGTAACTTGAAAAAAAAATTATGATGCATGGATCATAGAGTTTGAGAGTGTCAGGCTTACCTCTGCAAGAGGAAATCGAATCCTCAGTTGTAGGTGTTACAGATGTTGTGTGATGATCTGGACAGCTTCCTTGGACCTCAAGTAGTGTGTTTAGAAGCTTGGAATGGATTGAAACAACCTGGAACTTGTTGTGGTAGCCCAAAGGAAAATAGGCCAAAAAGCTTGAGCAAATGGATTGTGACTTTGTGATTCTGGTGTTCCAGATGTGTTTTGAGGTTATGGATCACTTGTATATGACATATGTGAGGTGTTAGGATGGTTGGTTTTGATGGAATTGATCCCTATTTGAAAATTCGATAGTGACTTGCTAAAGAAGCATTTTCTGGTTTTTGAAGAAGGAACCTCTATTTATAGTAGAGCAACTTTGTTTTGGGAGCACCGTGGTTTTGAAAACCACAGAGGGACTTATATAATGACTGAGGCCCAAATTATTTATGTAGAAAGAAGGAATGGGTCTTACACTCTAATAGAGGCCCAAAAGTTTATTTTTATACAAGAGTTAGGGCTTACAGCTCAAAGAGAGATGCCCATATGAAAAAACAACGATCGCACCGTTATTTTGAAAATCGTATCGGGACTTATATAATGACTGAGGCCGAAAATGGTTTATTTACAAAGGGGATGAGTTTTACACTCTATTAGAGGCCCAAAATTGTTTCAAACGAAGTTTGAAAAAATCAAAATTAAGAAAAACCCTAATTTTAATTTAAAAAATATAATTTTCAAAGGAAATTAAATAAAAAAGGATATAAAATATCATTTATATTCAAAACAAGTTGTCAATTTTCAAAAATGTTTTGAAAAATTATGTTTAATGACATGAAAACTTGGAATTCATTTGAAATTGAAAAACCAAGGTGAAATTTTCATTTAAAAAATGATAAAAAAACAAATAAAATGAAAATATTTACAAAATACAAACTATTTCAAATAAATAATATAAATTTTATTTTGTTGTAGAATTAAATATTTTAACATTTTTGTGAATTTTTAAAAAAAGAACAAATCAAAAATGATAAAAAAAGAAAGAGAAATTAAATTTTGAAATCAATTAAGAAAATGACCTAAAAATTCAAAAATTCAAAATATGGCGCCAACGTTCATCTTCTTCCTCACGACCTCCCTCCATGGCCGTTTTGCAAAACCTCACATATCTCCCTCAATACGTAATGGTTTAACTTTTGTAAACACGAAAATTGTGTATTTTTGAACAAGGATTTCAATGATATAAATTAATTGCATTTATATTAAGTGTGGAGTGAGAAATCAAGAGATGAACATAAGAACCCTAATTTCTGCAAGAACACTATGAAATCCTATACACGATAGCTACAAAGCAATTGATTGAGGGGAAACACTCTACATAAGTGCATAAACATGTTTGTAACTTGAAAAAAAAATTATGATGCATGGATCATAGAGTTTGAGAGTGTCAGGCTTACCTCTGCAAGAGGAAATCGAATCCTCAGTTGTAGGTGTTACAGATGTTGTGTGATGATCTGGACAGCTTCCTTGGACCTCAAGTAGTGTGTTTAGAAGCTTGGAATGGATTGAAACAACCTGGAACTTGTTGTGGTAGCCCAAAGGCAAATAGGCCAAAAAGCTTGAGCAAATGGATTGTGACTTTGTGATTCTGGTGTTCCAGATGTGTTTTGAGGTTATGGATCACTTGTATATGACATATGTGAGGTGTTAGGATGATTGGTTTTGATGGAATTGATTCCTATTTGAAAATTCGATAGTGACTTGCTAAAGAAGCATTTTCTGGTTTTTGAAGAAGGAACCTCTATTTATAGTAGAGCAACTTTGTTTTGGGAGCACCGTGGTTTTGAAAACCACAGAGGGACTTATATAATGACTGAGGCCCAAATTATTTATGTAGAAAGAAGGAATGGGTCTTACACTCTAATAGAGGTCCAAAAGTTTATTTTTATACAAGAGTTAGGGCTTACAGCTCAAAGAGAGATGCCCAGATGAAAAAAACAACGATCGCACCGTTATTTTGAAAATCGTATCGGGACTTATATAATGACTGAGGCCGAAAATGGTTTATTTACAAAGGGGATGAGTCTTACACTCTATTAGAGGCCCAAAATTGTTTCAAACGAAGTTTGAAAAAATCAAAATTAAGAAAAACCCTAATTTTAATTTAAAAAATATATTTTTCAAAGGAAATTAAATAAAAAAGGATATAAAATATCATTTATATTCAAAACAAGTTGGCAATTTTCAAAAATGTTTTGAAAAATCATGTTTAATGACATGAAAACTTGGAATTCATTTGAAATTGAAAAACCAAGGTGAAATTTTCATTTAAAAAATGATAAAAAAACAAATAAAATGAAAATATTTACAAAATACAAACTATTTCAAATAAATAATATAAATTTTATTTTGTTGTAGAATTAAATATTTTAACATTTTTGTGAATTTTTAAAAAAAGAACAAATCAAAAATGATAAAAAAAGAAAGAGAAATTAAATTTTGAAATCAATTAAGAAAATGACCTAAAAATTCAAAAATTCAAAATATGGCGCCAACGTTCATCTTCTTCCTCACGACCTCCCTCCATGGCCGTTTTGCAAAACCTCACATATCTCTCTCAATACGTAATGGTTTAACTTTTGTAAACACGAAAATTGTGTATTTTTGAACAAGGATTTCAATGATATAAATTAATTGCATTTATATTAAGTGTGGAGTGAGAAATCAAGAGATGAACATAAGAACCCTAATTTCTGCAAGAACACTATGAAATCCTATACACGATAGCTACAAAGCAATTGATTGAGGGGAAACACTCTACATAAGTGCATAAACATGTTTGTAACTTGAAAAAAAAATTATGATGCATGGATCATAGAGTTTGAGAGTGTCAGGCTTACCTCTGCAAGAGGAAATCGAATCCTCAGTTGTAGGTGTTACAGATGTTGTGTGATGATCTGGACAGCTTCCTTGGACCTCAAGTAGTGTGTTTAGAAGCTTGGAATGGATTGAAACAACCTGGAACTTGTTGTGGTAGCCCAAAGGCAAATAGGCCAAAAAGCTTGAGCAAATGGATTGTGACTTTGTGATTCTGGTGTTCCAGATGTGTTTTGAGGTTATGGATCACTTGTATATGACATATGTGAGGTGTTAGGATGATTGGTTTTGATGGAATTGATCCCTATTTGAAAATTCGATAGTGACTTGCTAAAGAAGCATTTTCTGGTTTTTGAAGAAGGAACCTCTATTTATAGTAGAGCAACTTTGTTTTGGGAGCACCGTGGTTTTGAAAACCACAGAGGGACTTATATAATGACTGAGGCCCAAATTATTTATGTAGAAAGAAGGAATGGGTCTTACACTCTAATAGAGGCCCAAAAGTTTATTTTTATACAAGAGTTAGGGCTTACAGCTCAAAGAGAGATGCCCATATGAAAAAACAACGATCGCACCGTTATTTTGAAAATCGTATCGGGACTTATATAATGACTGAGGCCGAAAATGGTTTATTTACAAAGGGGATGAGTTTTACACTCTATTAGAGGCCCAAAATTGTTTCAAACGAAGTTTGAAAAAATCAAAATTAAGAAAAACCCTAATTTTAATTTAAAAAATATAATTTTCAAAGGAAATTAAATAAAAAAGGATATAAAATATCATTTATATTCAAAACAAGTTGTCAATTTTCAAAAATGTTTTGAAAAATTATGTTTAATGACATGAAAACTTGGAATTCATTTGAAATTGAAAAACCAAGGTGAAATTTTCATTTAAAAAATGATAAAAAAACAAATAAAATGAAAATATTTACAAAATACAAACTATTTCAAATAAATAATATAAATTTTATTTTGTTGTAGAATTAAATATTTTAACATTTTTGTGAATTTTTAAAAAAAGAACAAATCAAAAATGATAAAAAAAGAAAGAGAAATTAAATTTTGAAATCAATTAAGAAAATGACCTAAAAATTCAAAAATTCAAAATATGGCGCCAACGTTCATCTTCTTCCTCACGACCTCCCTCCATGGCCGTTTTGCAAAACCTCACATATCTCCCTCAATACGTAATGGTTTAACTTTTGTAAACACGAAAATTGTGTATTTTTGAACAAGGATTTCAATGATATAAATTAATTGCATTTATATTAAGTGTGGAGTGAGAAATCAAGAGATGAACATAAGAACCCTAATTTCTGCAAGAACACTATGAAATCCTATACACGATAGCTACAAAGCAATTGATTGAGGGGAAACACTCTACATAAGTGCATAAACATGTTTGTAACTTGAAAAAAAAATTATGATGCATGGATCATAGAGTTTGAGAGTGTCAGGCTTACCTCTGCAAGAGGAAATCGAATCCTCAGTTGTAGGTGTTACAGATGTTGTGTGATGATCTGGACAGCTTCCTTGGACCTCAAGTAGTGTGTTTAGAAGCTTGGAATGGATTGAAACAACCTGGAACTTGTTGTGGTAGCCCAAAGGCAAATAGGCCAAAAAGCTTGAGCAAATGGATTGTGACTTTGTGATTCTGGTGTTCCAGATGTGTTTTGAGGTTATGGATCACTTGTATATGACATATGTGAGGTGTTAGGATGATTGGTTTTGATGGAATTGATTCCTATTTGAAAATTCGATAGTGACTTGCTAAAGAAGCATTTTCTGGTTTTTGAAGAAGGAACCTCTATTTATAGTAGAGCAACTTTGTTTTGGGAGCACCGTGGTTTTGAAAACCACAGAGGGACTTATATAATGACTGAGGCCCAAATTATTTATGTAGAAAGAAGGAATGGGTCTTACACTCTAATAGAGGTCCAAAAGTTTATTTTTATACAAGAGTTAGGGCTTACAGCTCAAAGAGAGATGCCCAGATGAAAAAAACAACGATCGCACCGTTATTTTGAAAATCGTATCGGGACTTATATAATGACTGAGGCCGAAAATGGTTTATTTACAAAGGGGATGAGTCTTACACTCTATTAGAGGCCCAAAATTGTTTCAAACGAAGTTTGAAAAAATCAAAATTAAGAAAAACCCTAATTTTAATTTAAAAAATATATTTTTCAAAGGAAATTAAATAAAAAAGGATATAAAATATCATTTATATTCAAAACAAGTTGGCAATTTTCAAAAATGTTTTGAAAAATCATGTTTAATGACATGAAAACTTGGAATTCATTTGAAATTGAAAAACCAAGGTGAAATTTTCATTTAAAAAATGATAAAAAAACAAATAAAATGAAAATATTTACAAAATACAAACTATTTCAAATAAATAATATAAATTTTATTTTGTTGTAGAATTAAATATTTTAACATTTTTGTGAATTTTTAAAAAAAGAACAAATCAAAAATGATAAAAAAAGAAAGAGAAATTAAATTTTGAAATCAATTAAGAAAATGACCTAAAAATTCAAAAATTCAAAATATGGCGCCAACGTTCATCTTCTTCCTCACGACCTCCCTCCATGGCCGTTTTGCAAAACCTCACATATCTCTCTCAATACGTAATGGTTTAACTTTTGTAAACACGAAAATTGTGTATTTTTGAACAAGGATTTCAATGATATAAATTAATTGCATTTATATTAAGTGTGGAGTGAGAAATCAAGAGATGAACATAAGAACCCTAATTTCTGCAAGAACACTATGAAATCCTATACACGATAGCTACAAAGCAATTGATTGAGGGGAAACACTCTACATAAGTGCATAAACATGTTTGTAACTTGAAAAAAAAATTATGATGCATGGATCATAGAGTTTGAGAGTGTCAGGCTTACCTCTGCAAGAGGAAATCGAATCCTCAGTTGTAGGTGTTACAGATGTTGTGTGATGATCTGGACAGCTTCCTTGGACCTCAAGTAGTGTGTTTAGAAGCTTGGAATGGATTGAAACAACCTGGAACTTGTTGTGGTAGCCCAAAGGCAAATAGGCCAAAAAGCTTGAGCAAATGGATTGTGACTTTGTGATTCTGGTGTTCCAGATGTGTTTTGAGGTTATGGATCACTTGTATATGACATATGTGAGGTGTTAGGATGATTGGTTTTGATGGAATTGATCCCTATTTGAAAATTCGATAGTGACTTGCTAAAGAAGCATTTTCTGGTTTTTGAAGAAGGAACCTCTATTTATAGTAGAGCAACTTTGTTTTGGGAGCACCGTGGTTTTGAAAACCACAGAGGGACTTATATAATGACTGAGGCCCAAATTATTTATGTAGAAAGAAGGAATGGGTCTTACACTCTAATAGAGGTCCAAAAGTTTATTTTTATACAAGAGTTAGGGCTTACAGCTCAAAGAGAGATGCCCAGATGAAAAAAACAACGATCGCACCGTTATTTTGAAAATCGTATCGGGACTTATATAATGACTGAGGCCGAAAATGGTTTATTTACAAAGGGGATGAGTCTTACACTCTATTAGAGGCCCAAAATTGTTTCAAACGAAGTTTGAAAAAATCAAAGTTAAGAAAAACCCTAATTTTAATTTAAAAAATATATTTTTCAAAGGAAATTAAATAAAAAAGGATATAAAATATCATTTATATTCAAAACAAGTTGGCAATTTTCAAAAATGTTTTGAAAAATCATGTTTAATGACATGAAAACTTGGAATTCATTTGAAATTGAAAAACCAAGGTGAAATTTTCATTTAAAAAATGATAAAAAAACAAATAAAATGAAAATATTTACAAAATACAAACTATTTCAAATAAATAATATAAATTTTATTTTGTTGTAGAATTAAATATTTTAACATTTTTGTGAATTTTTAAAAAAAGAACAAATCAAAAATGATAAAAAAAGAAAGAGAAATTAAATTTTGAAATCAATTAAGAAAATGACCTAAAAATTCAAAAATTCAAAATATGGCGCCAACGGTCATCTTCTTCCTCACGACCTCCCTCCATGGCCGTTTTGCAAAACCTCACATATCTCTCTCAATACGTAATGGTTTAACTTTTGTAAACACGAAAATTGTGTATTTTTGAACAAGGATTTCAATGATATAAATTAATTGCATTTATATTAAGTGTGGAGTGAGAAATCAAGAGATGAACATAAGAACCCTAATTTCTGCAAGAACACTATGAAATCCTATACACGATAGCTACAAAGCAATTGATTGAGGGGAAACACTCTACATAAGTGCATAAACATGTTTGTAACTTGAAAAAAAAATTATGATGCATGGATCATAGAGTTTGAGAGTGTCAGGCTTACCTCTGCAAGAGGAAATCGAATCCTCAGTTGTAGGTGTTACAGATGTTGTGTGATGATCTGGACAGCTTCCTTGGACCTCAAGTAGTGTGTTTAGAAGCTTGGAATGGATTGAAACAACCTGGAACTTGTTGTGGTAGCCCAAAGGCAAATAGGCCAAAAAGCTTGAGCAAATGGATTGTGACTTTGTGATTCTGGTGTTCCAGATGTGTTTTGAGGTTATGGATCACTTGTATATGACATATGTGAGGTGTTAGGATGATTGGTTTTGATGGAATTGATCCCTATTTGAAAATTCGATAGTGACTTGCTAAAGAAGTATTTTCTGGTTTTTGAAGAAGGAACCTCTATTTATAGTAGAGCAACTTTGTTTTGGGAGCACCGTGGTTTTGAAAACCACAGAGGGACTTATATAATGACTGAGGCCCAAATTATTTATGTAGAAAGAAGGAATGGGTCTTACACTCTAATAGAGGTCCAAAAGTTTATTTTTATACAAGAGTTAGGGCTTACAGCTCAAAGAGAGATGCCCAGATGAAAAAAACAACGATCGCACCGTTATTTTGAAAATCGTATCGGGACTTATATAATGACTGAGGCCGAAAATGGTTTATTTACAAAGGGGATGAGTCTTACACTCTATTAGAGGCCCAAAATTGTTTCAAACGAAGTTTGAAAAAATCAAAGTTAAGAAAAACCCTAATTTTAATTTAAAAAATATATTTTTCAAAGGAAATTAAATAAAAAAGGATATAAAATATCATTTATATTCAAAACAAGTTGGCAATTTTCAAAAATGTTTTGAAAAATCATGTTTAATGACATGAAAACTTGGAATTCATTTGAAATTGAAAAACCAAGGTGAAATTTTCATTTAAAAAATGATAAAAAAACAAATAAAATGAAAATATTTACAAAATACAAACTATTTCAAATAAATAATATAAATTTTATTTTGTTGTAGAATTAAATATTTTAACATTTTTGTGAATTTTTAAAAAAAGAACAAATCAAAAATGATAAAAAAAGAAAGAGAAATTAAATTTTGAAATCAATTAAGAAAATGACCTAAAAATTCAAAAATTCAAAATATGGCGCCAACGGTCATCTTCTTCCTCACGACCTCCCTCCATGGCCGTTTTGCAAAACCTCACATATCTCTCTCAATACGTAATGGTTTAACTTTTGTAAACACGAAAATTGTGTATTTTTGAACAAGGATTTCAATGATATAAATTAATTGCATTTATATTAAGTGTGGAGTGAGAAATCAAGAGATGAACATAAGAACCCTAATTTCTGCAAGAACACTATGAAATCCTATACACGATAGCTACAAAGCAATTGATTGAGGGGAAACACTCTACATAAGTGCATAAACATGTTTGTAACTTGAAAAAAAAATTATGATGCATGGATCATAGAGTTTGAGAGTGTCAGGCTTACCTCTGCAAGAGGAAATCGAATCCTCAGTTGTAGGTGTTACAGATGTTGTGTGATGATCTGGACAGCTTCCTTGGACCTCAAGTAGTGTGTTTAGAAGCTTGGAATGGATTGAAACAACCTGGAACTTGTTGTGGTAGCCCAAAGGCAAATAGGCCAAAAAGCTTGAGCAAATGGATTGTGACTTTGTGATTCTGGTGTTCCAGATGTGTTTTGAGGTTATGGATCACTTGTATATGACATATGTGAGGTGTTAGGATGATTGGTTTTGATGGAATTGATCCCTATTTGAAAATTCGATAGTGACTTGCTAAAGAAGTATTTTCTGGTTTTTGAAGAAGGAACCTCTATTTATAGTAGAGCAACTTTGTTTTGGGAGCACCGTGGTTTTGAAAACCACAGAGGGACTTATATAATGACTGAGGCCCAAATTATTTATGTAGAAAGAAGGAATGGGTCTTACACTCTAATAGAGGTCCAAAAGTTTATTTTTATACAAGAGTTAGGGCTTACAGCTCAAAGAGAGATGCCCAGATGAAAAAAACAACGATCGCACCGTTATTTTGAAAATCGTATCGGGACTTATATAATGACTGAGGCCGAAAATGGTTTATTTACAAAGGGGATGAGTCTTACACTCTATTAGAGGCCCAAAATTGTTTCAAACGAAGTTTGAAAAAATCAAAATTAAGAAAAACCCTAATTTTAATTTAAAAAATATATTTTTCAAAGGAAATTAAATAAAAAAGGATATAAAATATCATTTATATTCAAAACAAGTTGGCAATTTTCAAAAATGTTTTGAAAAATCATGTTTAATGACATGAAAACTTGGAATTCATTTGAAATTGAAAAACCAAGGTGAAATTTTCATTTAAAAAATGATAAAAAAACAAATAAAATGAAAATATTTACAAAATACAAACAATTTCAAATAAATAATATAAATTTTATTTTGTTGTAGAATTAAATATTTTAACATTTTTGTGAATTTTTAAAAAAAGAACAAATCAAAAATGATAAAAAAAGAAAGAGAAATTAAATTTTGAAATCAATTAAGAAAATGACCTAAAAATTCAAAAATTCAAAATATGGCGCCAACGGTCATCTTCTTCCTCACGACCTCCCTCCATGGCCGTTTTGCAAAACCTCACATATCTCTCTCAATACGTAATGGTTTAACTTTTGTAAACACGAAAATTGTGTATTTTTGAACAAGGATTTCAATGATATAAATTAATTGCATTTATATTAAGTGTGGAGTGAGAAATCAAGAGATGAACATAAGAACCCTAATTTCTGCAAGAACACTATGAAATCCTATACACGATAGCTACAAAGCAATTGATTGAGGGGAAACACTCTACATAAGTGCATAAACATGTTTGTAACTTGAAAAAAAAATTATGATGCATGGATCATAGAGTTTGAGAGTGTCAGGCTTACCTCTGCAAGAGGAAATCGAATCCTCAGTTGTAGGTGTTACAGATGTTGTGTGATGATCTGGACAGCTTCCTTGGACCTCAAGTAGTGTGTTTAGAAGCTTGGAATGGATTGAAACAACCTGGAACTTGTTGTGGTAGCCCAAAGGCAAATAGGCCAAAAAGCTTGAGCAAATGGATTGTGACTTTGTGATTCTGGTGTTCCAGATGTGTTTTGAGGTTATGGATCACTTGTATATGACATATGTGAGGTGTTAGGATGATTGGTTTTGATGGAATTGATCCCTATTTGAAAATTCGATAGTGACTTGCTAAAGAAGTATTTTCTGGTTTTTGAAGAAGGAACCTCTATTTATAGTAGAGCAACTTTGTTTTGGGAGCACCGTGGTTTTGAAAACCACAGAGGGACTTATATAATGACTGAGGCCCAAATTATTTATGTAGAAAGAAGGAATGGGTCTTACACTCTAATAGAGGTCCAAAAGTTTATTTTTATACAAGAGTTAGGGCTTACAGCTCAAAGAGAGATGCCCAGATGAAAAAAACAACGATCGCACCGTTATTTTGAAAATCGTATCGGGACTTATATAATGACTGAGGCCGAAAATGGTTTATTTACAAAGGGGATGAGTCTTACACTCTATTAGAGGCCCAAAATTGTTTCAAACGAAGTTTGAAAAAATCAAAATTAAGAAAAACCCTAATTTTAATTTAAAAAATATATTTTTCAAAGGAAATTAAATAAAAAAGGATATAAAATATCATTTATATTCAAAACAAGTTGGCAATTTTCAAAAATGTTTTGAAAAATCATGTTTAATGACATGAAAACTTGGAATTCATTTGAAATTGAAAAACCAAGGTGAAATTTTCATTTAAAAAATGATAAAAAAACAAATAAAATGAAAATATTTACAAAATACAAACTATTTCAAATAAATAATATAAATTTTATTTTGTTGTAGAATTAAATATTTTAACATTTTTGTGAATTTTTAAAAAAAGAACAAATCAAAAATGATAAAAAAAGAAAGAGAAATTAAATTTTGAAATCAATTAAGAAAATGACCTAAAAATTCAAAAATTCAAAATATGGCGCCAACGTTCATCTTCTTCCTCACGACCTCCCTCCATGGCCGTTTTGCAAAACCTCACATATCTCTCTCAATACGTAATGGTTTAACTTTTGTAAACACGAAAATTGTGTATTTTTGAACAAGGATTTCAATGATATAAATTAATTGCATTTATATTAAGTGTGGAGTGAGAAATCAAGAGATGAACATAAGAACCCTAATTTCTGCAAGAACACTATGAAATCCTATACTCGATAGCTACAAAGCAATTGATTGAGGGGAAACACTCTACATAAGTGCATAAACATGTTTGTAACTTGAAAAAAAAATTATGATGCATGGATCATAGAGTTTGAGAGTGTCAGGCTTACCTCTGCAAGAGGAAATCGAATCCTCAGTTGTAGGTGTTACAGATGTTGTGTGATGATCTGGACAGCTTCCTTGGACCTCAAGTAGTGTGTTTAGAAGCTTGGAATGGATTGAAACAACCTGGAACTTGTTGTGGTAGCCCAAAGGCAAATAGGCCAAAAAGCTTGAGCAAATGGATTGTGACTTTGTGATTCTGGTGTTCCAGATGTGTTTTGAGGTTATGGATCACTTGTATATGACATATGTGAGGTGTTAGGATGATTGGTTTTGATGGAATTGATCCCTATTTGAAAATTCGATAGTGACTTGCTAAAGAAGCATTTTCTGGTTTTCGAAGAAGGAACCTCTATTTATAGTAGAGCAACTTTGTTTTGGGAGCACCGTGGTTTTGAAAACCACAGAGGGACTTATATAATGACTGAGGCCCAAATTATTTATGTAGAAAGAAGGAATGGGTCTTACACTCTAATAGAGGTCCAAAAGTTTATTTTTATACAAGAGTTAGGGCTTACAGCTCAAAGAGAGATGCCCAGATGAAAAAAACAACGATCGCACCGTTATTTTGAAAATCGTATCGGGACTTATATAATGACTGAGGCTGAAAATGGTTTATTTACAAAGGGGATGAGTCTTACACTCTATTAGAGGCCCAAAATTGTTTCAAACGAAGTTTGAAAAAATCAAAGTTAAGAAAAACCCTAATTTTAATTTAAAAAATATATTTTTCAAAGGAAATTAAATAAAAAAGGATATAAAATATCATTTATATTCAAAACAAGTTGGCAATTTTCAAAAATGTTTTGAAAAATCATGTTTAATGACATGAAAACTTGGAATTCATTTGAAATTGAAAAACCAAGGTGAAATTTTCATTTAAAAAATGATAAAAAAACAAATAAAATGAAAATATTTACAAAATACAAACTATTTCAAATAAATAATATAAATTTTATTTTGTTGTAGAATTAAATATTTTAACATTTTTGTGAATTTTTAAAAAAAGAACAAATCAAAAATGATAAAAAAAGAAAGAGAAATTAAATTTTGAAATCAATTAAGAAAATGACCTAAAAATTCAAAAATTCAAAATATGGCGCCAACGATCATCTTCTTCCTCACGACCTCCCTCCATGGCCGTTTTGCAAAACCTCACATATCTCTCTCAATACGTAATGGTTTAACTTTTGTAAACACGAAAATTGTGTATTTTTGAACAAGGATTTCAATGATATAAATTAATTGCATTTATATTAAGTGTGGAGTGAGAAATCAAGAGATGAACATAAGAACCCTAATTTCTGCAAGAACACTATGAAATCCTATACACGATAGCTACAAAGCAATTGATTGAGGGGAAACACTCTACATAAGTGCATAAACATGTTTGTAACTTGAAAAAAAAATTATGATGCATGGATCATAGAGTTTGAGAGTGTCAGGCTTACCTCTGCAAGAGGAAATCGAATCCTTAGTTGTATGTGTTACAGATGTTGTGTGATGATCTGGACAGCTTCCTTGGACCTCAGTAGTGTGTTTAGAAGCTTGGAATGGATTGAAACAACCTGGAACTTGTTGTGGTAGCCCAAAGGCAAATAGGCCAAAAAGCTTGAGCAAATGGATTGTGACTTTGTGATTCTGGTGTTCCAGATGTGTTTTGAGGTTATGGATCACTTGTATATGACATATGTGAGGTGTTAGGATGGTTGGTTTTGATGGAATTGATCCCTATTTGAAAATTCGATAGTGACTTGCTAAAGAAGCATTTTCTGGTTTTTGAAGAAGGAACCTCTATTTATAGTAGAGCAACTTTGTTTTGGGAGCACCGTGGTTTTGAAAACCACAGAGGGACTTATATAATTACTGAGGCCCAAATTATTTATGCAGAAAGAAGGAATGGGTCTTACACTCTAATAGAGGCCCAAAAGTTTATTTTTATACAAGAGTTAGGGCTTACAGCTCAAAGAGAGATGCCCATATGAAAAAAACAACGATCGCACCGTTATTTTGAAAATCGTATCGGGACTTATATAATGACTGAGGCCGAAAATGGTTTATTTACAAAGGGGATGAGTCTTACACTCTATTAGAGGCCCAAAATTGTTTCAAACGAAGTTTGAAAAAATCAAAATTAAGAAAAACCCTAATTTTAATTTAAAAAATATAATTTTCAAAGGAAATTAAATAAAAAAGGATATAAAATATCATTTATATTCAAAACAAGTTGTCAATTTTCAAAAATGTTTTGAAAAATCATGTTTAATGACATGAAAACTTGGAATTCATTTGAAATTGAAAAACCAAGGTGAAATTTTCATTTAAAAAATGTTAAAAAAACAAATAAAATGAAAATATTTACAAAATACAAACTATATCAAATAAATAATATAAATTTTATTTTTTTGTAGAATTAAATATTTTAACATTTTTGTGAATTTTTAAAAAAAGAACCAATAAAAAATGATAGAAAAAGAAAGAGAAATTAAATTTTAAAATCAATTAAGAAAATGACCTAAAAATTCAAAAATTCAAAATATGGCGCCAACGTTCATCTTCATCCTCACGACCTCCCTTCATGGCCGTTTTGCAAAACCTCACATATCTCTCTCAATACGTAATGGTTTAACTTTTGTAAACACGAAAATTGTGTATTTTTGAACAAGGATTTCAATGATATAAATTAATTGCATTTATATTAAGTGTGGAGTGAGAAATCAAGAGATGAACATAAGAACCCTAATTTCTGCAAGAACACTATGAAATCCTATACACGATAGCTACAAAGCAATTGATTGAGGGGAAACACTCTACATAAGTGCATAAACATGTTTGTAACTTGAAAAAAAAATTATGATGCATGGATCATAGAGTTTGAGAGTGTCAGGCTTACCTCTGCAAGAGGAAATCGAATCCTCAGTTGTAGGTGTTACAGATGTTGTGTGATGATCTGGACAGCTTCCTTGGACGTCAAGTAGTGTGTTTAGAAGCTTGGAATGGATTGAAACAACCTGGAACTTGTTGTGGTAGCCCAAAGGCAAATAGGCCAAAAAGCTTGAGCAAATGGATTGTGACTTTGTGATTCTGGTGTTCCAGATGTGTTTTGAGGTTATGGATCACTTGTATATGACATATGTGAGGTGTTAGGATGATTGGTTTTGATGGAATTGATCCCTATTTGAAAATTCGATAGTGACTTGCTAAAGAAGTATTTTCTGGTTTTTGAAGAAGGAACCTCTATTTATAGTAGAGCAACTTTGTTTTGGGAGCACCGTGGTTTTGAAAACCACAGAGGGACTTATATAATGACTGAGGCCCAAATTATTTATGTAGAAAGAAGGAATGGGTCTTACACTCTAATAGAGGTCCAAAAGTTTATTTTTATACAAGAGTTAGGGCTTACAGCTCAAAGAGAGATGCCCAGATGAAAAAAACAACGATCGCACCGTTATTTTGAAAATCGTATCGGGACTTATATAATGACTGAGGCCGAAAATGGTTTATTTACAAAGGGGATGAGTCTTACACTCTATTAGAGGCCCAAAATTGTTTCAAACGAAGTTTGAAAAAATCAAAATTAAGAAAAACCCTAATTTTAATTTAAAAAATATATTTTTCAAAGGAAATTAAATAAAAAAGGATATAAAATATCATTTATATTCAAAACAAGTTGGCAATTTTCAAAAATGTTTTGAAAAATCATGTTTAATGACATGAAAACTTGGAATTCATTTGAAATTGAAAAACCAAGGTGAAATTTTCATTTAAAAAATGTTAAAAAAACAAATAAAATGAAAATATTTACAAAATACAAACTATATCAAATAAATAATATAAATTTTATTTTTTTGTAGAATTAAATATTTTAACATTTTTGTGAATTTTTAAAAAAAGAACCAATAAAAAATGATAAAAAAAGAAAGAGAAATTAAATTTTGAAATCAATTAAGAAAATGACCTAAAAATTCAAAAATTCAAAATATGGCGCCAACGTTCATCTTCATCCTCACGACCTCCCTTCATGGCCGTTTTGCAAAACCTCACATATCTCTCTCAATACGTAATGGTTTAACTTTTGTAAACACGAAAATTGTGTATTTTTGAACAAGGATTTCAATGATATAAATTAATTGCATTTATATTAAGTGTGGAGTGAGAAATCAAGAGATGAACATAAGAACCCTAATTTCTGCAAGAACACTATGAAATCCTATACACGATAGCTACAAAGCAATTGATTGAGGGGAAACACTCTACATAAGTGCATAAACATGTTTGTAACTTGAAAAAAAAATTATGATGCATGGATCATAGAGTTTGAGAGTGTCAGGCTTACCTCTGCAAGAGGAAATCGAATCCTCAGTTGTAGGTGTTACAGATGTTGTGTGATGATCTGGACAGCTTCCTTGGACCTCAAGTAGTGTGTTTAGAAGCTTGGAATGGATTGAAACAACCTGGAACTTGTTGTGGTAGCCCAAAGGCAAATAGGCCAAAAAGCTTGAGCAAATGGATTGTGACTTTGTGATTCTGGTGTTCCAGATGTGTTTTGAGGTTATGGATCACTTGTATATGACATATGTGAGGTGTTAGGATGATTGGTTTTGATGGAATTGATCCCTATTTGAAAATTCGATAGTGACTTGCTAAAGAAGCATTTTCTGGTTTTTGAAGAAGGAACCTCTATTTATAGTAGAGCAACTTTGTTTTGGGAGCACCGTGGTTTTGAAAACCACAGAGGGACTTATATAATGACTGAGGCCCAAATTATTTATGTAGAAAGAATGAATGAGTCTTACACTCTAATAGAGGTCCAAAAGTTTATTTTTATACAAGAGTTAGGGCTTACAGCTCAAAGAGAGATGCCCAGATGAAAAAAACAACGATCGCACCGTTATTTTGAAATCGTATCGGGACTTATATAATGACTGAGGCTGAAAATGGTTTATTTACAAAGAAGATGAGTCTTACACTCTATTAGAGGCCCAAAATTGTTTCAAACGAAGTTTGAAAAAATCAAAATTAAGAAAAACCCTAATTTTAATTTAAAAAATATATTTTTCAAAGGAAATTAAATAAAAAAGGATATAAAATATCATTTATATTCAAAACAAGTTGGCAATTTTCAAAAATGTTTTGAAAAATCATGTTTAATGACATGAAAACTTGGAATTCATTTGAAATTGAAAAACCAAGGTGAAATTTTCATTTAAAAAATGATAAAAAAACAAATAAAATGAAAATATTTACAAAATACAAACTATTTCAAATAAATAATATAAATTTTATTTTATTGTAGAATTAAATATTTTAACATTTTTGTGAATTTTTAAAAAAAGAACAAATCAAAAATGATAAAAAAAGAAAGAGAAATTAAATTTTGAAATCAATTAAGAAAATGACCTAAAAATTCAAAAATTCAAAATATGGCGCCAACGTTCATCTTCTTCCTCACGACCTCCCTCCATGGCCGTTTTGCAAAACCTCACATATCTCTCTCAATACGTAATGGTTTAACTTTTGTAAACACGAAAATTGTGTATTTTTGAACAACGATTTCAATGATATAAATTAATTGCATTTATATTAAGTGTGGAGTGAGAAATCAAGAGATGAACATAAGAACCCTAATTTCTGCAAGAACACTATGAAATCCTATACACGATAGCTACAAAGCAATTGATTGAGGGGAAACACTCTACATAAGTGCATAAACATGTTTGTAACTTGAAAAAAAAATTATGATGCATGGATCATAGAGTTTGAGAGTGTCAGGCTTACCTCTGCAAGAGGAAATCGAATCCTCAGTTGTAGGTGTTACAGATGTTGTGTGATGATCTGGACAGCTTCCTTGGACCTCAAGTAGTGTGTTTAGAAGCTTGGAATGGATTGAAACAACCTGGAACTTGTTGTGGTAGCCCAAAGGCAAATAGGCCAAAAAGCTTGAGCAAATGGATTGTGACTTTGTGATTCTGGTGTTCCAGATGTGTTTTGAGGTTATGGATCACTTGTATATGACATATGTGAGGTGTTAGGATGGTTGGTTTTGATGGAATTGATCCCTATTTGAAAATTCGATAGTGACTTGCTAAAGAAGCATATTCTGGTTTTTGAAGAAGGAACCTCTATTTATAGTAGAGCAACTTTGTTTTGGGAGCACCGTGGTTTTGAAAACCACAGAGGGACTTATATAATGACTGAGGCCCAAATTATTTATGTAGAAAGAAGGAATGGGTCTTACACTCTAATAGAGGCCCAAAAGTTTATTTTTATACAAGAGTTAGGGCTTACAGCTCAAAGAGAGATGCCCAGATGAAAAAAACAACGATCGCACCGTTATTTTGAAAATCGTATCGGGACTTATATAATGACTGAGGCCGAAAATGGTTTATTTACAAAGGGGATGAGTCTTGCACTCTATTAGAGGCCCAAAATTGTTTCAAACGAAGTTTGAAAAAATCAAAATTAAGAAAAACCCTAATTTTAATTTAAAAATTATATTTTTCAAAGGAAATTAAATAAAAAAGGATATAAAATATCATTTATATTCAAAACAAGTTGTCAATTTTCAAAAATGTTTTGAAAAATCATGTTTAATGACATGAAAACTTGGAATTCATTTGAAATTGAAAAACCAAGGTGAAATTTTCATTTAAAAAATGTTAAAAAAACAAATAAAATGAAAATATTTACAAAATACAAACAAATCAAATAAATAATATAAATTTGATTTTTTTGTAGAATTAAATATTTTAACATTTTTGTGAATTTTTAAAAAAAGAACCAATCAAAAATGATAAAAAAAGAAAGAGAAATTAAATTTTGAAATCAATTAATAAAATGACCTACAAATTCAAAAATTCAAAATATGGCGCCAACGGTCATCTTCTTCCTCACGACCTCCCTCCATGGCCGTTTTGCAAAACCTCACATATCTCTCTCAATAAGTAATGGTTTAACTTTTGTAAACACGAAAATTGTGTATTTTTGAACAAGGATTTCAATGATATAAATTAATTGCATTTATATTAAGTGTGGAGTGAGGAATCAAGAGATGAACATAAGAACCCTAATTTCTGCAAGAACACTATGAAATCCTATACACGATAGCTACAAAGCAATTGATTGAGGGGAAACACTCTACATAAGTGCATAAAGATGTTTGTAACTTGAAAAAAAATTTATGATGCATGGATCATAGAGTTTGAGAGTGTCAGGCTTACCTCTGCAAGAGGAAATCGAATCCTCAGTTGTAGGTGTTACAGATGTTGTGTGATGATCTGGACATCTTCCTTGGACCTCAAGTAGTGTGTTTAGAAGCTTGGAATGGATTGAAACAACCTGGAACTTGTTGTGGTAGCCCAAAGGCAAATAGGCCAAAAAGCTTGAGCAAATGGATGGTGACTTTGTGATTCTGGTGTTCCAGATGTGTTTTGAGGTTATGGATCACTAGTATATGACATATGTGAGGTGTTAGGATGGTTGGTTTTGATGGAATTGATCCCTATTTGAAAATTCGATAGTGACTTGCTAAAGAAGCATTTTCTGGTTTTTGAAGAAGGAACCTCTGTTTATAGTAGAGCAACTTTGTTTTGGGAGCACCGTGGTTTTGAAAACCACAGAGGGACTTATACAATGACTGAGGCCCAAATTATTTATGTAGAAAGAAGGAATGGGTCTTACACTCTAATAGAGGCCCAAAAGTTTATTTTTATACAAGAGTTGGGGCTTACAGCTCAAAGAGATGCCCAGATGAAAAAAACAACGAGCGCACCGTTATTTTGAAAATCGTATCGGGACTTATATAATGACTGAGGCCGAAAATGGTTTATTTACAAAGGGGATGAGTCTTACACTCTATTAGAGGCCGAAAATTGTTTCAAACGAAGTTTGAAAAAATCAAAATTAAGAAAAACCCTAATTTTAATTTAAAAAATATAATTTTCAAAGGAAATTAAATAAAAAAGGATATAAAATATCATTTATATTCAAAACAAGTTGTCAATTTTCAAAAATGTTTTGAAAAATCATGTTTAATGACATGAAAACTTGGAATTCATTTGAAATTGAAAAACCAAGGTGAAATTTTCATTTAAAAAATGTTAAAAAAACAAATAAAATGAAAATATTTACAAAATACAAACTATATCAAATAAATAATATAAATTTTATTTTTTTGTAGAATTAAATATTTTAACATTTTTGTGAATTTTTAAAAAAAGAACCAATAAAAAATGATAAAAAAAGAAAGAGAAATTAAATTTTGAAATCAATTAAGAAAATGACCTAAAAATTCAAAAATTCAAAATATGGCGCCAACGTTCATCTTCATCCTCACGACCTCCCTTCATGGCTGTTTTGCAAAACCTCACATATCTCTCTCAATACGTAATGGTTTAACTTTTGTAAACACGAAAATTGTGTATTTTTGAACAAGGATTTCAATGATATAAATTAATTGCATTTATATTAAGTGTGGAGTGAGAAATCAAGAGATGAACATAAGAACCCTAATTTCTGCAAGAACACTATGAAATCCTATACACGATAGCTACAAAGCAATTGATTGAGGGGAAACACTCTACATAAGTGCATAAACATGTTTGTAACTTGAAAAAAAAATTATGATGCATGGATCATAGAGTTTGAGAGTGTCAGGCTTACCTCTGCAAGAGGAAATCGAATCCTCAGTTGTAGGTGTTACAGATGTTGTGTGATGATCTGGACAGCTTCCTTGGACCTCAAGTAGTGTGTTTAGAAGCTTGGAATGGATTGAAACAACCTGGAACTTGTTGTGGTAGCCCAAAGGCAAATAGGCCAAAAAGCTTGAGCAAATGGATTGTGACTTTGTGATTCTGGTGTTCCAGATGTGTTTTGAGGTTATGGATCACTTGTATATGACATATGTGAGGTGTTAGGATGATTGGTTTTGATGGAATTGATCCCTATTTGAAAATTCGATAGTGACTTGCTAAAGAAGCATTTTATGGTTTTTGAAGAAGGAACCTCTATTTATAGTAGAGCAACTTTGTTTTGGGAACACCGTGGTTTTGAAAACCACAGAGGGACTTATATAATGACTGAGGCCCAAATTATTTATGTAGAAAGAAGGAATGAGTCTTACACTCTAATAGAGGTCCAAAAGTTTATTTTTATACAAGAGTTAGGGCTTACAGCTCAAAGAGAGATGCCCAGATGAAAAAAACAACGATCGCACCGTTATTTTGGAAATCGTATCGGGACTTATATAATGACTGAGGCCGAAAATGGTTTATTTACAAAGGGGATGAGTCTTACACTCTATTAGAGGCCCAAAATTGTTTCAAACGAAGTTTGAAAAAATCAAAATTAAGAAAAACCCTAATTTTAATTTAAAAAATATATTTTTCAAAGGAAATTAAATAAAAAAGGATATAAAATATCATTTATATTCAAAACAAGTTGGCAATTTTCAAAAATGTTTTGAAAAATCATGTTTAATGACATGAAAACTTGGAATTCATTTGAAATTGAAAAACCAAGGTGAAATTTTCATTTAAAAAATGATAAAAAAACAAATAAAATGAAAATATTTACAAAATACAAACTATTTCAAATAAATAATATAAATTTTATTTTGTTGTAGAATTAAATATTTTAACATTTTTGTGAATTTTTAAAAAAAGAACAAATAAAAAATGATAAAAAAAGAAAGAGAAATTAAATTTTGAAATCAATTAAGAAAATGACCTAAAAATTCAAAAATTCAAAATATGGCGCCAACGTTCATCTTCTTCCTCACGACCTCCCTCCATGGCCGTTTTGCAAAACCTCACATATCTCTCTCAATACGTAATGGTTTAACTTTTGTAAACACGAAAATTGTGTATTTTTGAACAAGGATTTCAATGATATAAATTAATTGCATTTATATTAAGTGTGGAGTGAGAAATCAAGAGATGAACATAAGAACCCTAATTTCTGCAAGAACACTATGAAATCCTATACACGATAGCTACAAAGCAATTGATTGAGGGGAAACACTCTACATAAGTGCATAAACATGTTTGTAACTTGAAAAAAAAATTATGATGCATGGATCATAGAGTTTGAGAGTGTCAGGCTTACCTCTGCAAGAGGAAATCGAATCCTCAGTTGTAGGTGTTACAGATGTTGTGTGATGATCTGGACAGCTTCCTTGGACCTCAAGTAGTGTGTTTAGAAGCTTGGAATGGATTGAAACAACCTGGAACTTGTTGTGGTAGCCCAAAGGCAAATAGGCCAAAAAGCTTGAGCAAATGGATTGTGACTTTGTGATTCTGGTGTTCCAGATGTGTTTTGAGGTTATGGATCACTTGTATATGACATATGTGAGGTGTTAGGATGGTTGGTTTTGATGGAATTGATCCCTATTTGAAAATTCGATAGTGACTTGCTAAAGAAGCATTTTCTGGTTTTTGAAGAAGGAACCTCTATTTATAGTAGAGCAACTTTGTTTTGGGAGCACCGTGGTTTTGAAAACCACAGAGGGACTTATATAATGACTGAGGCCCAAATTATTTATGTAGAAAGAAGGAATGGGTCTTACACTCTAATAGAGGCCCAAAAGTTTATTTTTATACAAGAGTTAGGGCTTACAGCTCAAAGAGAGATGCCCAGATGAAAAAAACAACGATCGCACCGTTATTTTGAAAATCGTATCGGGACTTATATAATGACTGAGGCCGAAAATGGTTTATTTACAAAGGGGATGAGGCTTGCACTCTATTAGAGGCCCAAAATTGTTTCAAACGAAGTTTGAAAAAATCAAAATTAAGAAAAACCCTAATTTTAATTTAAAAAATATATTTTTCAAAGGAAATTAAATAAAAAAGGATATAAAATATCATTTATATTCAAAACAAGTTGTCAATTTTCAAAAATGTTTTGAAAAATCATGTTTAATGACATGAAAACTTGGAATTCATTTGAAATTGAAAAACCAAGGTGAAATTTTCATTTAAAAAATGTTAAAAAAACAAATAAAATGAAAATATTTACAAAATACAAACTATATCAAATAAATAATATAAATTTGATTTTTTTGTAGAATTAAATATTTTAACATTTTTGTGAATTTTTAAAAAAAGAACCAATAAAAAATGATAAAAAAAGAAAGAGAAATTAAATTTTGAAATCAATTAAGAAAATGACCTAAAAATTCAAAAATTCAAAATATGGCGCCAACGTTCATCTTCTTCCTCACGACCTCCCTCCATGGCCGTTTTGCAAAACCTCACATATCTCTCTCAATACGTAATGGTTTAACTTTTGTAAACACGAAAATTGTGTATTTTTGAACAAGGATTTCAATGATATAAATTAATTGCATTTATATTAAGTGTGGAGTGAGAAATCAAGAGATGAACATAAGAACCCTAATTTCTGCAAGAACACTATGAAATCCTATACACGATAGCTACAAAGCAATTGATTGAGGGGAAACACTCTACATAAGTGCATAAACATGTTTGTAACTTGAAAAAAAAATTATGATACATGGATCATAGAGTTTGAGAGTGTCAGGCTTACCTCTGCAAGAGGAAATCGAATCCTCAGTTGTAGGTGTTACAGATGTTGTGTGATGATCTGGACAGCTTCCTTGGACCTCAAGTAGTGTGTTTAGAAGCTTGGAATGGATTGAAACAACCTGGAACTTGTTGTGGTAGCCCAAAGGCAAATAGGCCAAAAAGCTTGAGCAAATGGATTGTGACTTTGTGATTCTGGTGTTCCAGATGTGTTTTGAGGTTATGGATCACTTGTATATGACATATGTGAGGTGTTAGGATGGTTGGTTTTGATGGAATTGATCCCTATTTGAAAATTCGATAGTGACTTGCTAAAGAAGCATTTTCTGGTTTTTGAAGAAGGAACCTCTATTTATAGTAGAGCAACTTTGTTTTGGGAGCACCGTGGTTTTGAAAACCACAGAGGGACTTATATAATGACTGAGGCCCAAATTATTTATGTAGAAAGAAGGAATGGGTCTTACACTCTAATAGAGGCCCAAAAGTTTATTTTTATACAAGAGTTAGGGCTTACAGCTCAAAGAGAGATGCCCAGATGAAAAAAACAACGATCGCACCGTTATTTTGAAAATCGTATCGGGACTTATATAATGACTGAGGCCGAAAATGGTTTATTTACAAAGGGGATGAGGCTTGCACTCTATTAGAGGCCCAAAATTGTTTCAAACGAAGTTTGAAAAAATCAAAATTAAGAAAAACCCTAATTTTAATTTAAAAAATATATTTTTCAAAGGAAATTAAATAAAAAAGGATATAAAATATCATTTATATTCAAAACAAGTTGTCAATTTTCAAAAATGTTTTGAAAAATCATGTTTAATGACATGAAAACTTGGAATTCATTTGAAATTGAAAAACCAAGGTGAAATTTTCATTTAAAAAATGTTAAAAAAACAAATAAAATGAAAATATTTACAAAATACAAACTATATCAAATAAATAATATAAATTTGATTTTTTTGTAGAATTAAATATTTTAACATTTTTGTGAATTTTTAAAAAAAGAACCAATAAAAAATGATAAAAAAAGAAAGAGAAATTAAATTTTGAAATCAATTAAGAAAATGACCTAAAAATTCAAAAATTCAAAATATGGCGCCAACGTTCATCTTCTTCCTCACGACCTCCCTCCATGGCCGTTTTGCAAAACCTCACATATCTCTCTCAATACGTAATGGTTTAACTTTTGTAAACACGAAAATTGTGTATTTTTGAACAAGGATTTCAATGATATAAATTAATTGCATTTATATTAAGTGTGGAGTGAGAAATCAAGAGATGAACATAAGAACCCTAATTTCTGCAAGAACACTATGAAATCCTATACACGATAGCTACAAAGCAATTGATTGAGGGGAAACACTCTACATAAGTGCATAAACATGTTTGTAACTTGAAAAAAAAATTATGATGCATGGATCATAGAGTTTGAGAGTGTCAGGCTTACCTCTGCAAGAGGAAATCGAATCCTCAGTTGTAGGTGTTACAGATGTTGTGTGATGATCTGGACAGCTTCCTTGGACCTCAAGTAGTGTGTTTAGAAGCTTGGAATGGATTGAAACAACCTGGAACTTGTTGTGGTAGCCCAAAGGCAAATAGGCCAAAAAGCTTGAGCAAATGGATTGTGACTTTGTGATTCTGGTGTTCCAGATGTGTTTTGAGGTTATGGATCACTTGTATATGACATATGTGAGGTGTTAGGATGGTTGGTTTTGATGGAATTGATCCCTATTTGAAAATTCGATAGTGACTTGCTAAAGAAGCATTTTCTGGTTTTTGAAGAAGGAACCTCTATTTATAGTAGAGCAACTTTGTTTTGGGAGCACCGTGGTTTTGAAAACCACAGAGGGACTTATATAATGACTGAGGCCCAAATTATTTATGTAGAAAGAAGGAATGGGTCTTACACTCTAATAGAGGCCCAAAAGTTTATTTTTATACAAGAGTTAGGGCTTACAGCTCAAAGAGAGATGCCCAGATGAAAAAAACAACGATCGCACCGTTATTTTGAAAATCGTATCGGGACTTATATAATGACTGAGGCCGAAAATGGTTTATTTACAAAGGGGATGAGTCTTGCACTCTATTAGAGGCCCAAAATTGTTTCAAACGAAGTTTGAAAAAATCAAAATTAAGAAAAACCCTAATTTTAATTTAAAAAATATATTTTTCAAAGGAAATTAAATAAAAAAGGATATAAAATATCATTTATATTCAAAACAAGTTGTCAATTTTCAAAAATGTTTTGAAAAATCATGTTTAATGACATGAAAACTTGGAATTCATTTGAAATTGAAAAACCAAGGTGAAATTTTCATTTAAAAAATGTTAAAAAAACAAATAAAATGAAAATATTTACAAAATACAAACTATATCAAATAAATAATATAAATTTGATTTTTTTGTAGAATTAAATATTTTAACATTTTTGTGAATTTTTAAAAAAAGAACCAATAAAAAATGATAAAAAAAGAAAGAGAAATTAAATTTTGAAATCAATTAAGAAAATGACCTAAAAATTCAAAAATTCAAAATATGGCGCCAACGTTCATCTTCATCCTCACGACCTCCCTCCATGGCCGTTTTGCAAAACCTCACATATCTCTCTCAATACGTAATGGTTTAACTTTTGTAAACACGAAAATTGTGTATTTTTGAACAAGGATTTCAATGATATAAATTAATTGCATTTATATTAAGTGTGGAGTGAGAAATCAAGAGATGAACATAAGAACCCTAATTTCTGCAAGAACACTATGAAATCCTATACACGATAGCTATAAAGCAATTGATTGAGGGGAAACACTCTACATAAGTGCATAAACATGTTTGTAACTTGGAAAAAAATTTATGATGCATGGATTATAAAGTTTGAGAGTGTCAGGCTTACCTCTGCAAGAGGAAATCGAATCCTCAGTTGTAGGTGTTACAGATGTTGTGTGATGATCTGGACAGCTTCCTTGGACCTCAAGTAGTGTGTTTAGAAGCTTGGAATGGATTGAAACAACCTGGAACTTGTTGTGGTAGCCCAAAGGCAAATAGGCCAAAAAGCTTGAGCAAATGGATGGTGACTTTGTGATTCTGGTGTTCCAGATGTGTTTTGAGGTTATGGATCACTTGTATATGACATATGTGAGGTGTTAGGATGGTTGGTTTTGATGGAATTGATCCCTATTTGAAAATTCGATAGTGACTTGCTAAAGAAGCATTTTCTGGTTTTTGAAGAAGGAACCTCTATTTATAGTAGAGCAACTTTGTTTTGGGAGCACCGTGGTTTTGAAAACCACAGAGGGACTTATACAATGACTGAGGCCCAAATTATTTATGTAGAAAGAAGGAATGGGTCTTACACTCTAATAGAGGCCCAAAAGTTTATTTTTATACAAGAGTTGGGCTTGCAGCTCAAAGAGATGCCCAGATGAAAAAAACAACGATCGTACCGTTATTTTGAAAATCGTATCGGGACTTATACAATGACTGATGCCCAAAATTGTTTCAAACGAAGTTTGAAAAAATCAAAATTAAGAAAAACCCTAATTTTAATTTAAAAAATATAATTTTCAAAGGAAATTAAATAAAAAAGGATATAAAATATCATTTATATTCAAAACAAGTTGTCAATTTTCAAAAATGTTTTGAAAAATCATGTTTAATGACATGAAAACTTGGAATTCATTTGAAATTGAAAAACCAAGGTGAAATTTTCATTTAAAAAATGTTAAAAAAACAAATAAAATGAAAATATTTACAAAATACAAACAAATCAAATAAATAATATAAATTTGATTTTTTTGTAGAATTAAATATTTTAACATTTTTGTGAATTTTTAAAAAAAGAACCAATCAAAAATGATAAAAAAAGAAAGAGAAATTAAATTTTGAAATCAATTAAGAAAATGACCTACAAATTCAAAAATTCAAAATATGGCGCCAACGGTCATCTTCTTCCTCACGACCTCCCTCCATGGCCGTTTTGCAAAACCTCACATATCTCTCTCAATACGTAATGGTTTAACTTTTGTAAACACGAAAATTGTGTATTTTTGAACAAGGATTTCAATGATATAAATTAATTGCATTTATATTAAGTGTGGAGTGAGGAATCAAGAGATGAACATAAGAACCCTAATTTCTGCAAGAACACTATGAAATCCTATACACGATAGCTACAAAGCAATTGATTGAGGGGAAACACTCTACATAAGTGCATAAACATGTTTGTAACTTGAAAAAAAAATTATGATGCATGGATCATAGAGTTTGAGAGTGTCAGGCTTACCTCTGCAAGAGGAAATCGAATCCTCAGTTGTAGGTGTTACAGATGTTGTGTGATGATCTGGACAGCTTCCTTGGACCTCAAGTAGTGTGTTTAGAAGCTTGGAATGGATTGAAACAACCTGGAACTTGTTGTGGTAGCCCAAAGGCAAATAGGCCAAAAAGCTTGAGCAAATGGATTGTGACTTTGTGATTCTGGTGTTCCAGATGTGTTTTGAGGTTATGGATCACTTGTATATGACATATGTGAGGTGTTAGGATGGTTGGTTTTGATGGAATTGATCCCTATTTGAAAATTCGATAGTGACTTGCTAAAGAAGCATTTTCTGGTTTTTGAAGAAGGAACCTCTATTTATAGTAGAGCAACTTTGTTTTGGGAGCACCGTGGTTTTGAAAACCACAGAGGGACTTATATAATGACTGAGGCCCAAATTATTTATGTAGAAAGAAGGAATGGGTCTTACACTCTAATAGAGGCCCAAAAGTTTATTTTTATACAAGAGTTAGGGCTTACAGCTCAAAGAGAGATGCCCAGATGAAAAAAACAACGATCGCACCGTTATTTTGAAAATCGTATCGGGACTTATATAATGACTGAGGCCGAAAATGGTTTATTTACAAAGGGGATGAGTCTTGCACTCTATTAGAGGCCCAAAATTGTTTCAAACGAAGTTTGAAAAAATCAAAATTAAGAAAAACCCTAATTTTAATTTAAAAAATATATTTTTCAAAGGAAATTAAATAAAAAAGGATATAAAATATCATTTATATTCAAAACAAGTTGTCAATTTTCAAAAATGTTTTGAAAAATCATGTTTAATGACATGAAAACTTGGAATTCATTTGAAATTGAAAAACCAAGGTGAAATTTTCATTTAAAAAATGTTAAAAAAACAAATAAAATGAAAATATTTACAAAATACAAACAAATCAAATAAATAATATAAATTTGATTTTTTTGTAGAATTAAATATTTTAACATTTTTGTGAATTTTTAAAAAAAGAACCAATCAAAAATGATAAAAAAAGAAAGAGAAATTAAATTTTGAAATCAATTAAGAAAATGACCTACAAATTCAAAAATTCAAAATATGGCGCCAACGTTCATCTTCATCCTCACGACCTCCCTCCATGGCCGTTTTGCAAAACCTCACATATCTCTCTCAATACGTAATGGTTTAACTTTTGTAAACACGAAAATTGTGTATTTTTGAACAAGGATTTCAATGATATAAATTAATTGCATTTATTTTAAGTGTGGAGTGAGAAATCAAGAGATGAACATAAGAACCCTAATTTCTGCAAGAACACTATGAAATCCTATACACGATAGCTATAAAGCAATTGATTGAGGGGAAACACTCTACATAAGTGCATAAACATGTTTGTAACTTGGAAAAAAATTTATGATGCATGGATTATAAAGTTTGAGAGTGTCAGGCTTACCTCTGCAAGAGGAAATCGAATCCTCAGTTGTAGGTGTTACAGATGTTGTGTGATGATCTGGACAGCTTCCTTGGACCTCAAGTAGTGTGTTTAGAAGCTTGGAATGGATTGAAACAACCTGGAACTTGTTGTGGTAGCCCAAAGGCAAATAGGCCAAAAAGCTTGAGCAAATGGATGGTGACTTTGTGATTCTGGTGTTCCAGATGTGTTTTGAGGTTATGGATCACTTGTATATGACATATGTGAGGTGTTAGGATGGTTGGTTTTGATGGAATTGATCCCTATTTGAAAATTCGATAGTGACTTGCTAAAGAAGCATTTTCTGGTTTTTGAAGAAGGAACCTCTATTTATAGTAGAGCAACTTTGTTTTGGGAGCACCGTGGTTTTGAAAACCACAGAGGGACTTATACAATGACTGAGGCCCAAATTATTTATGTAGAAAGAAGGAATGGGTCTTACACTCTAATAGAGGCCCAAAAGTTTATTTTTATACAAGAGTTGGGCTTGCAGCTCAAAGAGATGCCCAGATGAAAAAAACAACGATCGTACCGTTATTTTGAAAATCGTATCGGGACTTATACACTGACTGATGCCCAAAATTGTTTCAAACGAAGTTTGAAAAAATCAAAATTAAGAAAAACCCTAATTTTAATTTAAAAAATATAATTTTCAAAGGAAATTAAATAAAAAAGGATATAAAATATCATTTATATTCAAAACAAGTTGTCAATTTTCAAAAATGTTTTGAAAAATCATGTTTAATGACATGAAAACTTGGAATTCATTTGAAATTGAAAAACCAAGGTGAAATTTTCATTTAAAAAATGTTAAAAAAACAAATAAAATGAAAATATTTACAAAATACAAACAAATCAAATAAATAATATAAATTTGATTTTTTTGTAGAATTAAATATTTTAACATTTTTGTGAATTTTTAAAAAAAGAACCAATCAAAAATGATAAAAAAAGAAAGAGAAATTAAATTTTGAAATCAATTAAGAAAATGACCTACAAATTCAAAAATTCAAAATATGGCGCCAACGGTCATCTTCTTCCTCACGACCTCCCTCCATGGCCGTTTTGCAAAACCTCACATATCTCTCTCAATACGTAATGGTTTAACTTTTGTAAACACGAAAATTGTGTATTTTTGAACAAGGATTTCAATGATATAAATTAATTGCATTTATATTAAGTGTGGAGTGAGGAATCAAGAGATGAACATAAGAACCCTAATTTCTGCAAGAACACTATGAAATCCTATACACGATAGCTACAAAGCAATTGATTGAGGGGAAACACTCTACATAAGTGCATAAAGATGTTTGTAACTTGAAAAAAAATTTATGATGCATGGATCATAGAGTTTGAGAGTGTCAGGCTTACCTCTGCAAGAGGAAATCGAATCCTCAGTTGTAGGTGTTACAGATGTTGTGTGATGATCTGGACATCTTCCTTGGACCTCAAGTAGTGTGTTTAGAAGCTTGGAATGGATTGAAACAACCTGGAACTTGTTGTGGTAGCCCAAAGGCAAATAGGCCAAAAAGCTTGAGCAAATGGATGGTGACTTTGTGATTCTGGTGTTCCAGATGTGTTTTGAGGTTATGGATCACTAGTATATGACATATGTGAGGTGTTAGGATGGTTGGTTTTGATGGAATTGATCCCTATTTGAAAATTCGATAGTGACTTGCTAAAGAAACATTTTCTGGTTTTTGAAGAAGGAACCTCTGTTTATAGTAGAGCAACTTTGTTTTGGGAGCACCGTGGTTTTGAAAACCACAGAGGGACTTATACAATGACTGAGGCCCAAATTATTTATGTAGAAAGAAGGAATGGGTCTTACACTCTAATAGAGGCCCAAAAGTTTATTTTTATACAAGAGTTGGGGCTTACAGCTCAAAGAGATGCCCAGATAAAAAAACAACGATCACACCGTTATTTTAAAAATCGTATCGGGACTTATACAATGACTGAGGCCCAAAATGGTTTATTTACAAAGGGGATGAGTCTTACACTCTATTAGAGGCCCAAAATTGTTTCAAACGAAGTTTGAAAAAATCAAAATTAAGAAAAACCCTAATTTTAATTTAAAAAATATAATTTTCAAAGGAAATTAAATAAAAAAGGATATAAAATATCATTTATATTCAAAACAAGTTGTCAATTTTCAAAAATGTTTTGAAAAATCATGTTTAATGACATGAAAACTTGGAATTCATTTGAAATTGAAAAACCAAGGTGAAATTTTCATTTAAAAAATGTTAAAAAAACAAATAAAATGAAAATATTTACAAAATACAAACTATATCAAATAAATAATAAAAATTTGATTTTTTTGTAGAATTAAATATTTTAACATTTTTGTGAATTTTTAAAAAAAGAACCAATAAAAAATGATAAAAAAAGAAAGAGAAATTAAATTTTGAAATCAATTAAGAAAATGACCTACAAATTCAAAAATTCAAAATATGGCGCCAACGGTCATCTTCTTCCTCCCGAACTCCCTCCATGGCCGTTTTTCAAGACCTCACATATCTCTCTCAATACGTAATGGTTTTGACTTTTGTAAACACGAAAATTGTGTATTTTTGAACAAGGATTTCAATGATATAAATTAATTGCATTTATATTAAGTGTGGAGTGAGAAATCAAGAGATGAACATAAGAACCCTAATTTCTGCAAGAACACTGTGAAATCCTATACACGATAGCTACAAAACAATTGATTGAGGAGAAACACTCTACATAAGTGCATAAACATGTTTGTAACTTGAAAACGCATTTATGATGCATGGATCATAGAGTTTGAGAGTGTCAGGCTTACCTATGCAAGAGGAAATCGAATCCTCAGTTGTATGTGTTATAAATGTTGTGTGATGATCTGGACAGCTTCTTTGGACCTCAAGTAGTGTGTTTAGATGCTTAGAATGGATTGAAACAACCTGGAACTTGTTGTGGTAGCCCAAAGGCAAATAGGCCAAAAAGCTTGAGTAAATGGATGGTGACTTTGTGATTCTGGTGTTCCAGATGTGTTTTGAGGTTATGGATCACTTGTATATGACAATATGTGAGGTGTTAGGATGGTTGGTTTTGATGGAATTGATCCCTATTTGAAAATTCGATAGTGACTTTGCTAAAGAAGCATTTTCTGGTTTTGGAAGCATTTTCTGGCTTTGAAGAAGGAACCTCTATTTATAGTAGAGCAACTTTGTTTTGGGAGCAAGTTTTTCTACCCCTATTGTTATGCTTTGGTGTACTTGAATTGTTCAGAAAGAACCTCTATTTATAGTAGAGCAACGTTGTTTTGGGAGCAATAGTGATTGGAGGCTGGATAATTCCATTATCCATTGAACTTTGTCATGTAGCCAAAGTCTCCTCTAGCCATTGACTTGAGTCAATCTTGCAGGCTATGAGTATTCTGTTGCAGGGATAAGGCTTGACTCCTTTAGTGATCAATGACTCAGTCCATGCTATCTCAATGTATCTCTTGAATGCCTTGAAACATAATTGAAGTTTTGGAATTGCAACATTGAATTTCACATGCTAAGGAATGGGATTTTTGACTTGGTGGCTTTGTGATAAGGTTATCCATCATCTGTGTTGATTTTGGACTGAAATGAAATGATGCAAGTGTTCAAAATTGGCTCAAGAAATCATGGGAACCAAGTCATGCTTTTATGCCTTTGTGTGGGCAAGGTGAAAAATGCCATTTTTGGAGGCTTATAACTCCTTGCTCAAGTTGAACCATGGGAGGCTCTTGTACTTTTTGGAAAGCCCCAATAACATATTTCAGCTTTGATGTTTAACTTTGGTCTTGAATCATCTTGGATCATAATGAAAAATGGCCTCAAAGTTGGTGAAAATGCAAAACAGATTTTGTCCAAAATTTCACTAAGTGTTGGAAAAATGGCCATTTTTATATTTTTGTGATTTTGATCAATCCATAAATCAAAATCCATAAGGTAATGAGAGCTTTCATTTGAGCTTTGGATGGTAGAAAAAGGTTGCTTGGATCACAAGTTATGGTCTTCCAAAGTTGGGTATAAATAACTTTTTTTCATAACTTAGTGAAATTTCAAGTTTCTTATGGTTGCCCCTTTTGCAAGTAACCCCACGTTTCTTGATTTTTCTTGATGGATGATGATCCAAACCATAATTTAACATTGTTTTTGACTTAGGGAAGCCTTGTTTGTCAAGAAACTCAAAAAGTCAAACTTGGTTTTTGGCACAGTTGACTTTTTGTCAGATGAATTTCAAACTTTGTGATCCTTTTTGAAATCAATTCCTTGACCTAATTCAAACTTAAAGGATGGATTCCATAGGATTTTTAGAGTGTCTTGAATCATGTCCCAAGGTTTGGGATCATCTCTTGGTCAAAAGTCAAAGGTACAATTGACTTTTCATCAGGAAACCCTAATTGGTCCAGATGAATTTGAATCCTTGTACTGCTTATGAACCAAGTTTTTTGAGTCAATCCAATCTTGTAAAATGGATCATATTGATTTATAGGAGGTCTCCAAAACACTTCTTGAGGTCTTGGCTCATGCCTTGCTTCAAAAGTCAACTTAGGGATGAATTAGGTCAAGAAATACTAATTCCTAATTTTTGATGAATGCATCCTTGAGGCTATTTTGAACTTGTGATTGGGTCCATGAGGTCCCTATGAGCTTCTTGGATCATGTTTTGAAGTATTGGCTCATGCCCAGGTGAAAATTTCTCTCCGGAGGCCTTGGTCGAACAAAACCCTAATTTGGTGACACTGATGATCTTGAGGCTTGATCCACTTGAAATGTTGTATTCTTGTGCTTGATTCTTTATATGGGAGACCTCTTGATCCTTCATGGATGTTTAAGAGACTTTAAAAGTTGAGGATCATGTCCTTTCTTGATTGATCGTTTTTCTGAGTGCTCTGAGGGGGCTCAAAACCCTAATTCTTGATTGTAGTGAATGCTCAACAATCTTTGAGAGGATTGATGAGGCATATTGTGGTGATGATTTGCACAATGATGGGAAATATTGTGGTAAAAATTTGGGGTATGACAGATGCCCCTATTTAATCTTTTTGGACCTGAAGGTGTGAATGGCAAAGACTTTCAAACATTCAAGGTAAAAGAGGATTAACTATCAGAATACCCGAAATTTTGATTGTGGTTATGAATGGTAGCGGTTTTCTCATCCATCTTCTTTTGCTAAGTAATGTTACTTAGAAAAGGGTAAAACTTCTCCTCGATCCTGGTCTTCAGCCATGGAACTGGTCTTAGTTTCTTTTGAAATAGACTTCCCCTCGATCCTGGTCTTCAGCCACAGAACTGGTCTCAGTTTCTTCTAAAATAACCTTCCCCTCGATCCTGGTCTTCAGCCACGGAACTGGTCTTAAATTCTTCTGAAATAAACTTCCCCTCGATCCTGGTTTTCAGCCATGGAACTGGTCTCAGTTTCTTCTTGTCGAGTTCTTTTCTTGACAAAGAATGCTACCCGTTGTAGCGGTCTTTATCAAACTTCCCTCCGAGTTTTACTAGGGAGACGCCATTTGATCAAAAAAAATTTGATATCAGACTTGATGGGGAGAACCATTTGTCTGAACTACAGAGGTGTGCAAACTTCTTTGTGGGAGATGCCATTTGTTGACCTACTGGGGAAAACGAATCTCTTGAGAGATTTTTTTTTGCTCAGTGACATTACAACACACTTTTCTTCGAGACCTTTTTTCGGAGAAATGTCATGTGGTGTAATCCAATTTTGAGGTGCTGATGACTTCATTGAAAACAATTCTTTCGGGGAGAAATTTTCGTATTGCCAAGAGTTTTTTGGTGGAGAGGCTTTTTCCGGGGATTTTCTTTAATCTGGGAAAGCAAAATATCACCTTCAATGGTGAAGAGTGATGTTCCAAAATGTGCATATCCAAATGGCTTCTTGCCTTTCAGAGGATCAAGTTATCAAAGTGGTCGAGGACAGATTTCAACCCAGGAATGCACTATAGAAAAATTGTTTAGACGATATATTTTCCTTGCGAGGAAAGAACTTTAGACAAAAATTTTGTCCTATCTGACGCGGTAAGGAAAACTGACAACTCTATCAGAGAGAAGACGCTTATCACTTGGGGATGAAAATTTCCAAAGTGATATTAATGCAACATGAATATAAATATGAATCAATCATGCATGATGTATGTATGCTTATGCTTACAAAACAGACATGGCATACGGACTGGTGATAACACAACCGGATACTCAGCCACTCTGGGAGATGGGGGTATCACTGGAGATTCTGAAAGTTATACGTTTACTCGAAATAGGGATTCTGTGCCTGTTCTGATTTCTGGAGGTACAAACCTGCTAGGGATAGAAATTTGTTCTTGCTTTTTAGAGATGGACCCTACTGGGGTGAAAAACCAACAATGGGTTTTCAGGGGTGAGAACTCTGTGGGAGATGATAGATGGATGATTCCGTTTGAAGTAGTTGATCCTTTATTCAGGAAGTACTTTGATTCTGCATTTTGAGTTTAGATCACTACCGGAGAGGCAGTCGAGATTCCCTTTTTGTGCTCATTAATCAAAAGGAAATTACCATCTTTATATTTTTAAAAACATAAGCAAATTTAACAAGTAAATTCATTTTTTTTCAAGAATTGTTGATCATATTAAAATGTCATTCTGCAAAGCAAAATAAATGAGAATTGCAAATAAAAGGCACACACGCTCAAAATTTATTGATAGAATGGTAACCATCCGAACGCGTGATCCCATGAAGCATTACAAAGTTTAGAAAATGGTAATTTAAAGGAAAAGGGGCTACATTGAAACATAACGACCGCTATCCTTCTACCAACTTTGAATTCTAGACATTCTGAGCTTCTATCGAAGGTGACTTTGACTGAAGTTTTCCTGACGGATGACGTTACAGCTAAGGAGCCAAACTTGTCGGATATAGTTACTTGCTATGAATCCCTAACTTTTGCTTGGATTTCCTTTTCAAGTTTTTCAACCCATCGGGATAACTATTATTTATGTCTCTAATTTTTGCCTGGACCGCCTTTTCGGGTTTTCAATCCATAGAGTCATTTTTTTTATTTAGGCGAAGTATTTTTTGACTACATCAACATTCGTGGGGTAGGTAAACTCCTCTCCATCCATGGTTGCTAGTTTCAAGGCACTGCCTGGGAAGGCTTTCTTAACAACATAAGGGCCATCGTAATTCGTAGTCTATTTACCTCTGGAATCAGTGAGAAATGATTCTATCTTCTTGAGCACAAGTTCTCCTTTTCTAAAGACACGAGGTCAGACCTTTTTATCAAACACCTTCTCATTCTTTGCTAATATAACTGACCATGGCACAAAGCCGTCATTCTCTTTTCTTCGATTAGGTTCAGTTCATTGTGTCTACTTTGACACCATTAAGCTTATCTTAGCCTGGCTTCCATTAATACCCTTATTGATGGTATCTCTACTTCTATGGGGAGAACTGCTTCCATGCCATATACTAGAGAGAAAGGGGTTGCCCCTGTTGAAGTGCGGACAGATGTGCGATAACCGTGAAGAGCAAAGGGTAGCATCGCATGCAATCTTTGTAGGTTACAACCATCTTCTGAATAATCTTCTTGATATTCTTGTTAGCCGCATCTACCGCACCATTCATTTTAGGCCGGTAGGGAGATGAGTTATGGTGTTCAATCTTAAACTCAGCACACAACTCTTTCATCATCTTGTTGTTCAAGTTGGAACTATTATTCGTAATGATCTGGCTCAGAATACCATAACGGCAGATGATATTATTCTTGATAAATCGGACCACCACTTGTTGGGTTACTTGGTGTATGACACTGCTTCGACCCACTTGGTGAAGTAGTCAATGGCTACTAAGATGAACCGATGTCTGTTCGAAGCTTTGGGTTCAATCATGCCAATCATGTCGATTCCCCATATAGAAAAAGGCCATGGAGAAGAAAGAACTTTGAGATGCGTTGGCGGTACATGGATTTTGTCAGCGTATATCTGACACTTGTGACACCTCCTAATGTACTTGTAGCAATCAGATTCCATTGTCCGCCAATAATATCCTGCTCTCAGAATTTTTCTTGCCATTGTGTGTCCATTGGCATGAGTGCCAAAGGAGCCTTCGTGAATCTCTTTCATTAACATGTTTGCTTCTTGTTTGTCCACACATCTGAGCAAAACCATGTCGAAGTTTTTCTTGTAAAGTGTATCATTATTCAGGAAGAAGTTTCCAGCCAGTCTTCTGAGAGTCTTCCTATCTTTTCTTGATGCCCCAGGTGAGTATTCTTGTCTTTGAAGGAAGCACTTGATATCATGATACCACGGTTTGTCATCTATGACTACTTCAAATGTGAAGATGTAAGCGGGCCTTTCAAGGCGCATTATGTCAATTTTAGGTATGTCGTTCCATTGCCTTACATTAATCATAGAGGATAAGGTTGCTAATGCATCAGCCATATGATTTTCTTCATGAGGGATATGGTGAAACTCAATTCTGTTGAAGAATGGTAACAACCTTCTCGTGTAGTCTTTGTAAGGAATCAATCCTGATTGATATGTATTCCACTCTCCTTTAATCTGATTGATAACCAGGGCTAAGTCTCCATACACATCCAGATTCTTTATCCCTAGGTCAATGGATTCTTCGAGACCCATGATACAAGCTTCGTATTCGGCCTCATTGTTTGTGCATTTGAACGTTAATCAGGCAGTGAAAGGAATATGGGTACCCTAAGGTGTTACGATGATTGCCCTAATTCCGTTTCCGTAAGTATTGACAGCTCTGTCGAAAATTAGTCCCCATTGGGAACCTAGTTCTGGCTCTTCGTTGGGCAGTGCTTCATCGCAATCTTTAATTTTTAGGTAGATGATATCTTCATCTAGGAAGTCAAATCCGACTGATTCCTGATCTTCAATCGGTTGATTAGCCAAATGATTGGCTAAAATACTTCCTTTGACGGCTTTCTAAGCATGATACTCGATGTCGTATTCTGATAACAACATCTGTCAACGGGAAATCCTTCCCGTGAGAGCAGGCTTTTCAAAGACGTACTTGATCAGATCCATTTTGGAGATTAACCAAGTAGTGTGACAAATCATGTACTGGCGAAGACATTTGGCTGCCCAAGCCAGAGTGCAGCAAGTTTTCTCGAGCATAGTGTATCGAGTTTCACAATCCGTGAACTTCTTGCTTAAGTAGTAAATGGCATACTCTTTTATTTTTGTCTCGTCTCGTTGGCCAAGCACACAACCTATGGAGTCTTCCAAGATTTTTAAGTAAATGATCAGTGGTCTTCCTTACACTGGAGGAGACAGAATTGGTGGATTTAACAGATATTCTTTGATACCGTCAAAAGCCTTTTGGCAATCTTCTGTCCATTCACAGCTTTGGTTCTTTCTGAGTAGTTTGAAGATCGGAGGGCATGTCGCGGTCATGAGGGATATGAATCTTGAGATGTAATTCAGACGTCCCAAAAATCCTCTTACCTGTTTTTCAGTCTTCAGTGAAGGCATTTCTTGAATGGCCTTGACCTTGTCGGGATTAACCTCAATTCCTTTCTGGTTGATGATGAATCCTAAGAGTTTTCCTGAGTGAACACCGAACGTGCACTTATTAGGATTCAGGCGGAGTTTGTATTTTCTCAGACGCTCGAATAACTTTGGCTGGTGTGTCACATGCTCTTCTTCTATTTTAGATTTGGTAATCATGTCATCAATATACACTTCAATCTCTTTGTGCATCATGTCGTGAAAAAGAGTTGTCATGGCCCTTTGATAGGTTGCCCCTGTGTTCTTCAGACCAAATGGCATTACCTTGTAACAAAAGGTGCCCCATGGGGTGATGAATGAAGTTTTCTCCATATCTTTCGGCACCATTTTGATTTGATTATAGCCCGAGAATCCATCCATGAAGGAGAAGAGTTTGAACTTCACTATGCTGTCCACCAGCATGTCAATGTGTGGATGGGGAAGTCATCCTTTGGACTTGCTCTGTTCAGATCCCTGTAGTCTACACACATTCAGAATTTTCTATCCTTTTTCGGAACTGGCACTATGTTGGCTAACCATGGAGGATATTATGAGGTGGTGAGGAAACCTACGTCGATCTGCTTCTACACTTCCTCCTTAATTTTGATGGCTATATCTGGATGTGTCCTTCCCAGTCTTTGTTTTATTGGAGGACACTCTGGTTTTGGTGGTAAGTGATGTTCCACGATGCTGGTATCCAACCCTAGCATCTCCTGATAGGACCAAGCAAATACATCTGGAAACTCTTTGAGAAGTTTTATCAAGCCTGCTCTGCCAGTTGAGCTGAGCAGTGCTCCAATCTTAACTTCTTTCTTCTTTTCTTCTGAACCTAAATTGACCGTTTCCAACGGCTCTTTGTGAGGTTCAATGGACCTTTTCTCTTTTCTGAGTAATCGGGAGGTCTCTTCTGGAATTTCTTCGTCCTCTTCTTCTTTAGCTTCAAATACCGAGAATTAAAAGTTGGCAGAAGGCATTGGATCGTATGTTTCAATGGGGTTTAAAACAAGCAATCTGCATGACGTGATGATTCTTTTTTTTAGAATAGACAGAGAGAATGCAAGAGTGTGTGCAGTGTATTTTCTGAAAACGCTTGATTTTATCATGGGTTGTTTTTTAGGATTACCATTTTCTGAAAAACGAAAAGTCAAAATAGCAATGAATGCGGGAATTTAGAATGACATTATTTATTTATGATTTGTCGATTCTTAAAACACAACCCTATAAAACAAAACTCTGTTGCTTTGGACGAAGCGAAGAGGGACATTTACAGAAAAGCATGCCCTATAAAACATCCATTTCACCCGGGCAAGGTGAAAGGTTAAACCAAAGATGGTAATTACTTCGAGTTATGGACGACTTTTGGGACATTGACTGCAACCCAATGGCGACGAACTCCTCTTTGAATCACAAAGTCGGGTACTTTCCTTCTTGGTTTGTCTTCAGAAATGACACTGATTTCTGGTGGAGTAGGATCATTGGAGTCTTCTTCCCATGCAGAGTTATCATAAGAGGACTCTTCTGTCGCATCTTCAATAGTGTTTTCACTCTCAAGAGGATGTCCCCATCCAGTTGGCTAGATGTCCTCGTATCTGATGCGAAAGCTTTCGGGAGCAGTGTATTTGACTAGAAAGTCGTACTTGCCGCTTGGCTGCCCCAAGGTATCCCAGGTTTTTGTGGGAATATATGAGTCATCTTCCTCAATGACGTTGACCTCAGGAAATGCATAGTTAATGAATTCTTGTCCTACAATCTTTGCAAATTCATCACCATGGTGTTGGACATTTTTGGAATGTTCTGAGTAAGGATTCCATGACTCTGTGGGAACATGGGTATTCTTTTCAAGATTACTCAGTTGATAGGCATTGTCCGGCTGACTCTTCTGCCCTGAGTCTTCCGTGTATGGCTTCCAGATAGGCAAGTCATCCAGGGGATCATAATAATCATAGTCAAAGTTGTTTTTCATCAGATTGTCTTCCTCTAATGAGTTGGGAGGAGCACGACATCCTTCGGGATCACAATATCCATAGATCATTCTGACGTATGATCTTGGTATATATCTTGGGCTATGCTTTGGAAAACAAAATGGCATGTGCATTTCTCTCTGAGATATATAACCTTCATCATTGTGATAAGACTTCCACTCTTTATCTGTATCGGAGGAGTCGTTCCCATCGATGGTGTGTACTTCTTGAGACACTGGGTGGAGAAAGCCTCCGCTGTGGAAGAAATCCTGAATGGGACGAAAACTTTTGTCCTTCTTAGTAGTCTGGGTACAAGTCTAAGAGAAACCAAGACCTTTTCTTGTCTTGTTATCAGTAGAAATTACAATCTGTCCCCATCCTTTTATGGCATTAGTCTTCATTACTTTGAGAGCGTCCTTGTATGAGGAAATCGATGTTCCTTTTTCTTGGTGATTCTCATTGCTCACCGAGAATGCTTGGAACTGAGTTCCAACAACCTCCTCTGGCTCTACATAGGAGAACACTGATAAGTTGCTCACGATTAAGGCTTGCTCTCCGCACGCCGTGACTAATTTGTCATTCTTGACGAACTTCAGCTTCTGGTGAAGTGTCGAAGTGACTGCCCCAGCTTCATGTATTCAAGGTCTTCCTAATAAATAGTTGTACGCTGCTCGAATATCCATGACCTGGAAAGTGACTTGGAAAGTGTGAGGACCGATGGTTATGGGAAGATCGGCTTCGCCGATAACTGTTTTTCTGGATCCGTCAAAGGCTTTGACGATGATCTCACTGCCTTTCATCGGAGTTCCTTGAAAAGAAAGTCAAACCAAAGTTGACCTTGGCATGACATTTAAAGATGAACCTATGTCTACCAGTACGATGGCTAAAGCATCATCTTGGCAATTGACTGTGATATTGAGTGCCATATTATAGTTCTTGCCTTCTTCCAGCAGTTCCTCATCACTGAATCCCAGGTTGTTGCAGGAAGTGATGTTGGAGATGATGCTGTCAAATTGTCCTACCGTCACATCTGGTTCCACAAAGGCTTGTTCTAAAACCCTATGTAGAGCTTCTCTGTGAGCTTCTGAACTAAGCAGGAGAGATAACATAAAAATCTGAGACTGAGTTTGCAACAATTGATCCACTATGTTGTACTCGCTTTTCTGGATGAGCTTTAGCATTTCATCGTAGTTCTTTGCAGGTTCCGTATTGCTGGATTGACCAACTTGTTGGTTAGGAACTTCGACTTGAGGTTCCTTTTCTTTGGTAGGTTCTCCAACTCCTCTGTTGAAGATTCGACCGCTCTGGGTAACTCGACTGATGTCAACAATGTTCACAACGGAGGGTAATGGAGTTTATTTTCCATTTCCTATGGTCGTTGCACTGTACTTGTATGGGATAGCTTTTTCTGATTTGTACAGTATTGGACCTGGCAAGTATATGACCACAGGGGCTTTTTGGGCCTTTTGACTGTCGTAGGCCACCTCAATTAACTCTAAGTTTGGAATCTATCTATTAACGAGAGACTTTTGACTCATCGAGTAGAGGAATTACGGCACAAACATCCTTGGTTGTTCCATGATTGGAGATTATGACAGTGTTTTTGCTTTGACCAGGGAGGTAATCTTGTATCATGTTGATTGATTCAGAATTCGAACATGATTTAATCTCTTTTCGGTCCAACTGATGTTGGAGGGCTGCTCGCACTAGATAACATCCTTGGTTATTTTCCGAGCATACTCTAAAGCGTTCATAATTGTGAGGGTGTACCTGACCGTATCCGCTCTGTATGCATTGCATCCTTACTAGATCTGTTTCCATTGAGCAGACACCACAACTTTGATGTATACCAGGATTCCCATCAGTCATGCTAACTTGTTGTGTGTCTTCATCTAGGTAGATCGGAAGCCACCAGTGGTCCAACAGATGTTGAAGAGTCCTTTGCACAAGCGCACACCCTTGGCCGTTTTTGCAACATTATTAATAGTCTTGATAATCATGTGAGCCCAGAAAACCAAGTCTGACCTGCTTAGCATGTAATTCCACTAGACTGGTATTCATCAAGCGTATGTCAAAGATTTGAATCATATTGACTTGATGATCACTTCTTTCATGGTAGTCTTGGATCCATCCGAGATCCATTTGACGTTGGAGGGCCTTTTCTACAAAAAAGCATCACTGATTGTCTTTTGAGCAGATTGAACAAGCGCTGTAATCGTGCCACAGAAAATTGTAATAATGAATTTGTCTTGAATGCAATGCCACTAGATTGATGTTCATTGCTTGAATGTCGCGGTTCTGAATAATGTTAGGATGTGCATGGGCCATGTTTACTTCACGAATCCTGTGATCCTGAATCCAGCCCAGATCTATTTATTCTTGCAGAGCTGCTTGTACTATAGCACACCCTTGATTTTCCTTGGAGCAGATATCACACTGATGATAGTTGTGAGATGTCACATGGTTGTACCCGCTCTGTTTGTAATGCATTTTCACCAGATTTGTTCCCAATATGCGTACATTGTGAATTTGATAACTGTTCACAAGTTCTTTTATCAAATTCACTGTAGTCTTCTCATGTTGCGGCAATGGGTTCGTCTGAACATTTGGATTAGTATCTTTGAAAGATAAAACCCCGTTCCTGACAAGCTTCTGTACATCAGACTCGAAGCTGAGATAATTCTCAATGTTATGTCCCGATCCTCCTTGATGGTAAGGGCAAGTTTGATCAGCTTTGAACCAAAAACGTGGATTTTCTAGTACTGTAAGAGGAGTCCTGGTTTGAGCGTGCCCCTTTTCCAGTAGAAGTGTGTAGCATGCGTTTTTTGTCGGTAACGCGACCACCTTACCACAAAGGTTGGATTTGGGTGCTACTTTCTGATTTCTTATTTATCCTATGAAGCTGGAAAGGAAAGGGAAGATATCTAAAACTAACCTTGCACACAATTGTTTTCTTTAACAAAAGCTAAGAGATCAGGGATCAGGGTCTGGTTATAAACTCTTTATTGCATGTATCTCTGTTAATTTGAATTGCTTTCTTATGTTTATCTGCAATGGCTTGGGAAAGTTTCTCCTTTGGGAGAATTGAGAGAATGTTTTTGTGGTTTTCGGGTTTTCTGTTGTTTTTGGTAAGGTACTAAACCTAAAGTTTTTGATTTTGTGTGCTCGCTAAGATTTCGCAATCTTATGGCTATGTATTCTTGTAAAGAGACCTCAGAAATCAGAGCAATCGTATTTCCTCCTATTCTATGGGAGGAAAGATGTTTGGTGTCTTGTTTAAAGCCCAAGATTGAAGCAGTTTGAATATTTGTGTCTTGTTCAAAGCCCAAGTTTGAAGCTAAAGGGGTGACTGAGAGAGAATTTGTCATCTCTTAAGGGAGAACATCCCCCCTATTCATCACAAAAGTTTAGTAATTGGTTATAAGGGAAATTACTTTAACTGGGATATGTGAATCCAGCAATGCCATAATTTCCTTTATAAGAGTGATGTCATGAAGGAAGAAAGCTTTAAATAAGTGTAGAGTAATGCCACTTTTTCCTTATGAATCTTTCATGCTAAGAGAGGGACATTGCCTTGGATGTTTAGGGATCTAGAGGCTTGCCACTTATAGCTGTTAGATGAAAGATGATTTTTAGACAGGAAAAGCGAAGGACTCCAGCTTGGATTTTGAATCAATAAGTGTGCCACTTACAGTAATTATTTGGGAAAAAGGTTTTGATTGTCTGTTTTAAAATGTGATTTATAGAGGAAATATCCTCCTGCAGAGAGGACTCATGCTCTTATCTGAGGGGATGTTGATTTTTTGTGTGCCTTGATCAAAGCCCAAGGTTGAAGCTAAAAGAAACTGACTCCTCTGGGGAGGTTTTTATCTGTCTTATACAAAGCCCAAGATTGAGGCTGACTGACTCCACTGGGGGAAAGATCTTATATGAAGCCTAAGAGGAGGCTAACTTTTGCTAAGGACTATTGAAATCTAGGAGCAGGTCTAAATTGTGTTGCGGAATCCAAAAGTTTACTCTTTCTAGGGATCAGGGAAGAGTTGAGGTACCTGATGCCATGAGGCTCTGATTCTATTGGGGATTTGTTAATGGTAAATTGACCCTGGCTGGGGATTTTTAAGGTGAAAGTTAAGCCTTGTTGAAGGTCAGAGGAGTTTAAAGTTGAGTTTGAAAACTTGTGGAGGTTTTAACTCGGCTGGAGACTGGTGCATTGGTAGAATGATCAGGGTTTTTCCTGTGTTTTTAGGAAACTTGAGGGTCTTTGTGTGAGATCCAAAAGGAAATGAGACTTTCCAAGTCTACTTGAATGAAGCCCAAGAGGAGGCTGAGACTGTCCAAGTCTCTCAAAAAGTGGTAGGCTCTAACGTAGAGAGGGGTCTTTGTCTGATGCCCAAGAGGAGGCTGAGGGTTCTAGGGATGAAGATTAACCCTAGTATGGTCTTATGTTTTGGAATTTTTTACTCTTCTAAGGATTGAACTAGTAGAGATGACTAATTTCTGTCCTATGTCTTTAGAAGGCCTTTGGGTCCTTGTACTATGCCCAAGAGGAGGCTAGGGGGAACATCTAAGAAGCCTATTGGTTCTTGTACTAAGCCCAAGAGGAGGTTGGGGATGCTTTTAGGAAGCTTGTGGGTCTAATCCTAAGAAAAGTTCAAGAAAGGTTTCAACGGGAATAAGTCCTTTCTTTGTTTGAACAGTTCTAAGGTTTGAAGAAATTCAAAAGAGGTTTCACTGGGAATTAATCCTCTTTGGGAAATGAATTTCTTGTACACATATATAATTCTAAGTTTGACAGTCTTGAGAAAATTTTCACCGGGAATAATGCCTTTCTCTGTTCCATATTGTATAATCCCAAGAGGAGGCAGACTGTATAGGGAATTTCCTATGAGGGACTAGTTTTGACTAGGTTGTAAAGTAACCTCTGGTTTGACCTAAACATAGACCTAGTTGCTAGGGAAACTCTAAGCAAGATATGCACAAGTATATACAGACAAGTAAATTGATAGATATATGAACATATATGCATCGAAAAAGATGTGGGGACTTACCTTCTGAGAAGAAGCCCAAGCATATTGTGAAATATAGTATTGACTACAACTGTATTGCCTTTTTTAGGGTTTCAAGAAATTGAAGAAAATTTTGAAAAAACACATTGAATTTGAATTTGAATTGAGAACAAGTTTGTTTAAAAAGAAAGAAGGATTTGGGGCTTATAGCTCAAAGAGAGGCCCGAGTGACTTATTTTGAAAACATTGATCACACTACGATACCGAAAGACGTTGTGGGACTTATACTACTGTAGAGGCCCAAAGAATGTTTTTATACAAAGAGGGGTTAGGTCTTACACTCTAATAGAGGCCCAAAAGTGTTTTGAAGAAAGTAAAGTGGAGCTTATACTCAAGGAGAGGCCCAGATGATTTATTTGAAAAGGCGACGATCGCGCCGTGGTTTTTGAAAACCACTGAGAGACTTATACAATGACTGAGGCCCAAAAATTATTTATGTACAAAAGGGATGGGTCTTACACTTTATTAGAGGCCCAAAAGTTTAATTTTATACAAGAGATGGGGCTTACAGCTCAGAGAGATGCCTAGATGAAAAAAACAGCGATCGCACCATTTATTTTGAAAATCGTATCGGGACTTATACAATGACTGAGGCCCTAAATGGTTTATTTACAAAGGGGATGGGTCTTACACTCTATTAGAGGCCCAAAAGTGTTTCAATTGAAGTTAAAATCAAGAGAAAACTCTAATTTCTTTTAAAATATAAATTTTCAAAGAAAAATAAATAATAAATGATATAAAATATCAAATATATTTAAAAACAAGTTGTCAACTTTGAACAATGTTTTGAAAAATCATGTTTAATCATATGAAAAATTATAATTCATTTGAATTTAAAAAATCAAGGTAGAAATTTTATTTTAAAATGTTTAAAAACAAATAAAATGAAATTATTTACAAAATGCAAACTATATTAAATAAATTATATAAGTTTGATTTTTTTATAGAATAAAATATTTCAATATTTTTGTGAATTTTGAAAAAAAGAATCAATAAAAAATAATTAAAATTGAAGGGGAAATTAATTTTGAGATTAATTAAGAAAATAATGAAAAATGAGAAAAATAGCAAAAAAAGGAGAGGGAGCCAAAAATGGTCTGGGTAGGTGTTGAACCCACGCCCTCTAACCAAACAAACATACGCTGCTACCACTGGGGTGGTGATACATCCGTGTATCAAAACCACCCCATATGCATATAAGGGTGACCTAATTTTTAGGTCAGGCCAAGGCAAAAACCAGATTTTGGCATATTTGCAAGAAGGCCATAACTTCTTCATTTCTCCATGAAAATGGATGAAATTTAGATGGATCCTACTTAGAATTTCATAAGGAATCCAATAGTGGTATTAGAATTTTATAAAGATACCTATATTTTAAAACCCGATAGTGATTTCAAAATAGGCCAAAATTTGCAAGTTCTATGCTACCACTTCATACAAGCAATAATAGCATGGTAAATTGGTTTAAACACAACACATATGATATGTAAGACATGTACATGCTCAATGGACACCAAAGTAATGCATATTTTAAAGTGTTCAAGTTGTTACTCACTTACCTCTTAAAACTCCTTGTGCTATCTTTCAAAATACTTGTGCCAAAAGTAATCTAATGCCTTAGACACTTTTGATAGATCCCTTAGAAGCTTTTAGGTTGATCAAAACCAGCTGGAAACCTCAGGAACTAGAACTGGCTCCTTCTTGCAAAAGTAGCAAAAATGACCAAAATGGTAACTCACTCAAATGGTGTTACAGTTGAGGGACACTTGTTCAAACAGCTTAGGGATGATATTTGGAGAGTATTTGAAGGGTTACTTGGCTTTGAAAGTGGCTGTATCAAGACATGGCTTGAAAAATGCAGAAAAGTCAAAATTTGAGGTTTTGGTGGTTGACTTTCTGATTTTGGTGTTGTACAATGAGGATGAAGCTTTGAACACCTCCAATAGATGATTTATGATGTGTTTGGATAGTTATTTGAGTTGTTTTTGCTCTGGTTTCAAGAATCCCCAAATTTCTCCATTGTGACTTGAAATTGAAGTAAGAGAGGAAGAGTGAGATAACAAGGCTTTGGTATTGTTTTGGTGTGGTTTGAAACATAAAAAATGACCTTTGTTTATAGTAGAGGATATTTGTTTTTGAAGGAATAGTGAATGGGGGTATGTTCACTCTATTATCCAATGGATATGCCCATGTATCACTTTCTTAAATGCCAAGGTACCAAGTCTCCTCTAGCCATTGACTTGAGATGATCTTTGTAGCTTTAGGTCTTCTGATTCTTGAAACAATCTTGAATCAAATGGACTGTAATGGACTGATGCATGCCACCTAAATGCACCTCTCGAATGCCTTGAAACAAAATTGGAGTTTTTGGATTTGCAACATTGAATTTCACAAGCCAAGGAATATGATTTTTAACTTGGTGGATTTCTGATCAGATCCCTTTCAAGTTGATTTTGGACAGAAGTGAAACGATGCAAGTGTCCAAAATTGGTTCCATAAATCGTGCGAACCAAGTTGTGTTTTCATGCCTTTGAGTGGGCAGGGTGAAAAATGCCATTTTTGGAGGCTTATAACTCCTTGCTCAAGTTAAACAATGGGAGGCTCTTGTACATTTTGGAAATCCCCAATAACATACTTCAACTTTGATGTCCAACTTTGGTCTTGAATCATCCTGGATCATAGTGAAAAATGGCTTCAAAGTTGGTGAAAATGTAAAACAGATTTTGTCCAAAATTTCACTAAGTGTTGGAAAAATGGTCATTTTTACATTTTTGTGATTTTGATCAATCCATAAATCAAAATCCATGAGGATTTGGAATCTGATGTAGTTGACAATCTTGAAGTATGTAATGAGAGCTTTCATTTGAGCTTTGGATGGAAGAAAAAGGTTGCTTGGATCACAAGTTATGGTCTTGCAAAGTTGGGTATAAATCACTTTTTTTCTTGAATTAGTGAAATTTTAAGTTTCTTATGGGTGCCCCTTTTGCAAGTAACCCCACTTTTCTTGATTTTTCTAGATGGATGATGATCACCATAAATTGACATTATGTTTGACTTAGGGAAGCCTTGTTTGTCAAGAAATTCAAAAAGTCAAACTTGGTTTTTTGCCACAGTTGACTTTTTATCAGATGAATTTCAAACTGTGATCCTCTATGAAATCAAGTTCTTGACCTAATTCAAACCTAATGGATGGATTACATAGGTGTTTTAGAATGTCTTGAATCATATCCCAAGGTTTGGGATCATGTCTTGGTCAAAAGTCAAAGGTACAGTTGACTTTTCATCAGAAAACCCTAATTGGTCCAGATGAATTTGAATCCTTGTACTGCTTATGAGCCAAGTTCTTTGAATCAATACAATCTTGTAAATTGATCAATATGATGTATTGGAGGTCTTCAAAATACTTCTTGAGGTCTTGGCTCATGACTTGCTTCCAAAGTCAACTTAGGGGTGAATTAGGTCAAGAAACCCGAATTCCTGATTTTTTATGAATGCACCCCCTGAGGCTATTTTGAACTTGTGATTGGGTCCATGAGGTCCCTTTGAGCTTCTTGGATCATTTTTTGAAGTATTGATCATGCTCAAATGAAAATTTCTCTCTGGAGTCCTTGGTCGACCAAAACCCTAATTTGGTGACACTGATGCTCTTGAGGCTTGATCCACTTGAAATGTTGCACTCTTGTGCGTTCTCTTATGTGGGAGACCTCTTTATCCTTCATGGATGTTTGAGAGACTTGACAAGTTGAGGATCATGTCTATTCTTGATTGAACCCTTTGTCTGAGTGGTCTGAGGGGGCTCAAAACCCTAATTCTTGATTATAGTGAATGTTCAACAATCTTTAAGAGGATTGATGAGGTATGAAGGTACATCCATATTGTGGTGATGATTTGCACAATGATGGGAAATCTTATGGTCAAAATTTGGGGTATGACAGATGCCCCTATTTAATCTTCTTGGACCTGAAGGTGTGAATGGCGAAAATGTTCAGACATTCAAGGTAAATGAGGATTAAATATCGGAATACCCGAAATTTTAACTGTGGTTATAAATGATAGCGATTTTCCCATTCATCTTCTTTTGCTAAGTAGTGCTACTTAGAAAAGGCTAAAGCTTCCCCTCGATCCTGGTCTTCAGCCACGGAACTGGTCTTAGTTTTCTTTTGAAAATAAACTTCCCCTCGATCCTGGTCTTCTGCCATGGAACTGGTCTCAGTTTTTTTTTGAAATAAACTTCCCCGCGATCCTGGTCTTCTGCCATTCAACTGGTCTCGGTTTACTTTTGAAATAAACCTCCCCTTGATCATGGTCTTCTGCAATGGAACTGGTCTCAGTTTCTTTGTGTCGAGTTCCTTCCTTGACAAGGAACAATATCTGTGATGATCTTCTTCAAACTTCTCACCGAGTTTTACTGGGAGACGCCATTCGATGGAAAAAGATTTGATGTCAGACTTGCTGGGAAGAACCATTTGTATGAACTACAGAGGTGTAGAAACTTCTCTTTGGGAGATGCCATTTGTCGACCTACTGGGGAAAGCAAGTCTCTTGAGAGATTGCTTGTTGCTTGGTGATATTACATCATACTTTTCTTCGAGACATTTTTTGGAGAAATGCCATATGATGTAATCCAATTTTGAGGTGCTGATGACTTCATTGACAACAAACTTTTCGAGGAGAAACCGCCGTATTTCCAAGAGTCTTCCATTGAGAGGCTTCCTCTGGGGATTTTCTTTAATCTGGGAAAGCAAAATATCATCTTTAATGATGAAGAGTAATGTTCCAAAGGTGTCTATCCGAATGACTTCTTGCCTTTCAGAGGTTCAAGTTATCAAAGTGGTTGAGGACCGATTTTAATCCAGGAACACACTGGAGAGAGATTGTTTAGACGGTACATTTTCCTGACGAGGAAAGAACTTAGACCGGGATTTTGTCCTATCTGACGCAGAAAGGAAAACTGACAACTCTATCGGAGAAAAGATGTTTATCACTTGGGGACGAGTATGACCAGAGCGATATTGAGGCAATACGTGTATGAATATGAATCAATTATACATGACAACTGGATACTCGGCCATTCTGGGAGATATGGATATCACTGGAGATTCTGAAAGTTGTACTTTTGCCTGGGAATAGTATTTCCTGCATTCGTTCCGGTTTCCAGAAGTACAAACCTGCTAGGGATGGACATGTGTCCTTGGTTTTCAGAGGTGGACCCTACTGGGGAGAAAAAACCATCAATTGGTTTTCAGAGGTAAGAACTCCTCCGGGATTGATAGATGGATCATTTCGTCTAAAATAGTTGATCCTTCATTCAGGGTGTACTGGTCAAAAGGAATACTTTGATTCGACACTTTGAAGTTAAATCACTACCGAAGAAGCGGTCGATATTCACTTTTTGTGCTCATTAATTGAAAGGAAATTACCATCTTTGTTTTAAAAGTAAAACTTGAACTTCTCGTTTCGAAAAAGTAAATTCATTTTTGTTTCAAGAATCATTGATCATATTAAAAATGTCATTCGGTAAAGTAAAATAAATGAGAATTGTAAGCAAAAGGAACACGGGCTCAAATTTTAATGATAGAATGGTAATCAGCCAAGCGCGTGATCCCATAGAGGATAACAAATTTTAGAAAATGGTAATTTAAAGGGAAAGGGGCTACATTGAAACATAACGTCCACTATCCTTCCACCAACTTTGAATTCTGGACATTCTGAGCTTCTGCTGAAGGATACCTGGACTGTAGTTTTTTTCGACGGATGACATTGCCTTCGAGGAGCCAATCTTGTCGGATGTAATAACTCGCCATGAATCCCTAACTTTTTCCTGGATTGCCTTTTGAGGTTCTCAATCCTTCGGGATGACTTTTGCTTATGTCTCTAATTTTTTCCTGGACCGCCCTTTTGGGTTTTCAATCCACTGAGACGTTTTTATTTATTTATTTAAGCGAAGTATTTCTTGACTACGTCAACATTTGTGGGGTAGGCAAACTCCTCTCCATCCATGGTTGCGAGTCTCAAGGCACCATCTGAGAAGGCTTTCTTAACAACGTAAGGGCCATCGTAATTCGGAGTCCATTCGCCCCTGGAATCTGTGAGGAATGATTGTATCTTTTGAGCACGAGGTCTCATTTCCTGAAGAAACGGGGTCGGAACTTTTTGTCAAACGCTTTCTTCAATATATGCTGATATAAATGACCATGGCATAAAGCCGTCATTCTTTTTTCTTCAATCAGATTCAGTTCATTGTGTCGGCTATGACACCATTCTGCTTCTATTAGTTTGGCTTCCATCAATACCCTTATTGATGGTATCTCTACTTCTATGGTGATCACTGCTTCCATGCCATATACTAGAGAGAAAGGGATTCCATTGTTGAAGTGCGGATAGATGTGCGATAATCGTGAAGAGCAAAGGGCAACATCTTATGCCAGTCTTTGTAGGTTACAACCATCTTCTGGATGATTTTCTTGATATTTGTGTTAGCCGCTTCTACCGCTCCATTCATTTTAGATCGGTAGGGAGATGAGTTATGGTGTTCGATCTTGAACTCAACACACAACTCTTTCATCATCTTGTTGTTCAAGTTGGATCCATTATCAGTAATGATCTAGCTTGGAACACCTTAACAGCAGATGAGATTGCTTTTGATAAATCAGACCACCACTTGTCGGGTTACATTGGTGTATGACACTGCTTCGACCCACTTGATGAAGTAGTCAATGGCTACCAGGATGAACCAATGTACGTTTGAAGCTTTGGTTTCAATCATGCCAATCATGTTGATTCCCCATATAGAAAAAAGCCATGGAGAAGAAAGAACTCTGAGATGTGTTGCGGTACATGGATTTTGTCAGCGTATATCTGAAACTTATGACACCTCCTCATGTACATGTAGCAATCGGATTCCATTGTCAGCCAATAATATCCTGCTCTCATAATTTTCCTTGCCATTGTATGTCCAATGGCATGAGTGCCAAAGGAGCCTTCATAAATCTCTTTCATTAACATGTTTGGTTCTTGTCTGTCTATGCATCTGAGCAAAACCATGTCGAAGTTTCTCTTGTAGAGTGTATCACCATTCAGGAAGAAGTTGTCAGCCAGTCTTCTGAGAGTCTTCCTATCTTTTCTAGATGCCCCAGGCGGGTACTCTTGTCTTTGAAGGAAGCACTTAATATCATGATACCATGGGTTTTCATCTATGGCTGCTTCATTAACAAAGATACAAGCGAGCCTATCAAGGTGCGTTATATCGATCTTAGGTACGTCGTTCCATTGACTCACACTAATCATGGAGGATAAGGTGGCTAATGCATCAGCCATGTGATTTTCTTCACAAGGGATATGATGAAACTCGATTCTGTTGAAGAATAGTAACAACCTTCTCGCGTAGTCTTTGTAAGGAATCAATCCTGATTGGTATGTATTCCACTCTCCTTTGGTCTGATTTACAACCAGGGCTGAGTCTTCATACACATCCAAATTCTTTATCCTTAGGTCGATAGCTTCTTCGAGACCCATGATACAAGCTTCGTATTCGGCCTCATTGTTTGTGCATTTGAACGTCAATCTGGCAGTGAAAGGAATATGGGTACCCTGAGGTGTTACAATGATTGCCCCAATTCTGTTTCCATAAGTGTTGACAGCTCCGTCAAATATTAGTCCCCATTGGGAACCTGGTTCTAGCCCTTCGCTGGGTAGTGGTTCATCGCAATCTTTCATTTTTAAGTACATGACATCTTCGTCTGGGAAGTAAAACTCGACCGATTCCTGATCGTTAATCGGCTGATGAGCCAAATAATAGTTCAAAATACTTCCTTTGACGGCTTTCTGAGGATGTTACTCGATGTCGTATTATGATAACAACATCTGCCAACGGGCAATCCTTCCTGTGAGAGCAGGCTTTTCAAATACGTACTTGATCGGATCCATTTCAGAGATTAACCAAGTAGTGTAACAAATCATGTACAAGCAAAGACGTTTGGCTGCCCAAGCCAGAGCACAACAAGTTTTCTCGAGCATAGTGTATCAAGTTTCACAGTCCGTGAATTTCTTGCTTAATTATTAAATGGCAGACTCTTTTCTTTTTGTTTCATCTTGTTGGCCAAGTACACAACCCATGGAATCTTCCAAGACTGTTAGGTAGATGATCAGTGGCCTTCCTTCCACTGGAGGAGACAACATTGGTGGATTCAACAAATATTCATTGATGCTGTCAAAAGCCTTTTGGCAGTCTTCTGCCCATACACAACTTTGGTTCTTTCTGAGTAGTTTGAAGATCGACGTGCATGTCGCGGTCATGAGGGATATGAACCTTGAGATGTAATTGAGACGTCCGAAAAATCCTCTGACCTGTTTTTCGGTCTTCGGCGAAGGAATTTCTTGTCTGGCCTTGACCTTGTTGGGATCAACATCATTTCCTTTCTGGCTGACGATAAATCCAAAGATTTTTCCTGAGCAAACACCGAATATGCACTTATTGGTATTCAAGTAGAGTTTGTATTTTCTCAGACGCTCAATTAACTTTGACAGGTGTGTCACATGTTCTTCTACTATTTTAGATTTGGCAATCATGTCATCGACGTACACTTCAATCTCTTTGTGCATCATGTCGTGAAACAGAGTTCTCATGGCCCTTTGATAGGTTGCCCCCGTGTTCTTTAGATCGAACGACATTACCTTGTAACAAGAGGTGCCCCATGGGGTGATGAATGAAGTTTTTTCCATATCTTCTTGTGCCATTTTGATTTGATTATAGTTCGAGAATCCATCCATGAAGGAGAAGACTTTGAATTTTGTTGTACTGTCTACCAGCATGTCTATGTATGGTAGGGGAAGTCATCCTTTGGACTTGCTTTGTTCAGATCCCTGTAATCTACACACATTATGACTTTTCCGTCCTTTTTTGGAACTGGCACTATGTTGGCTAACCATTAAGGATATTCTGAGGTGGTGAGGAAACTTGCGTCGATCTGCTTCTGCACTTCCTCCTTAATTTTGATGGCCATGTCTGGATGAGTCCTTCTCAGTCTTTGTTTTACCGGAGGACATTCTGTTTTCAATGTAAGTGATGTTCCACGATGCTGGTATCCAACCTTGGCATGTCCTGATAGGACCAAGCAAATACATATAGAAACTCTTTGAGGAGTTTTATCAAGTCTTCTCTGACAGTTGGACTGAGCAGTGCTCCAATCTTAACTTCTTTCTTTTCTTCTTCTGAACCCAAATTGACTGTTCCAACGACTCTTTGTGAGGCTCAATAGACCTTTCCTATTGTCTGAGTAGGCGGGATATCTCTTCTGGAATTTCTTTGTCCTCTTCTTCTTCAGCTTCAAATATTGAGAATTCAAAGTTGGGAGAAGGAATTGGGTCATATGTTTTAATGGGGTTTAAAACAAGCAATCTGCATGACGTGATGATTCCCTGTTTTAGAAAAGACAAAGAGAATGTAAAAGTGTGTGTAGTGTATTTTCTGAAAACGTTTGTTTTTAATTTGGGTTGTTTTTTTAGGATTACCATTTTCTGAAAAACGAAAAGTGAAAACAGCAATAAATGCGGGAATTTAGACTGACATTATTTATTCATGATTTGTCGATTCTTGAAACACAACCCTATAAAACAAAACTCTACCGCTTTAGACGAAGCAGAGAGAGACATTTACAGAAAAGAAAGCCTTATAAAACATCCACTTCACCTGGGCAAGGTGAAAGGTTAAAACAAATATGGTAATTACTTCGACTTATGGACGATTTTCGGGACATCGACTGCAACCCAATGGCGATAAACTCCTCTATGAATCACAAAGTCTTGTACTTTTCTTCTTGGTCTGTGTTCAGAAATGGCAATGATTTCTGATGGAGTAGGATCATTGGAGTCTTCTTCCCATGCAGAGTTATCATAAGGGGACTCTTTTGTCGCATCTTCCATAATATTTTCACTCTCGAGAGGATCTCCCCATCCAGTTGGCCGGATGTACTCGTACCTGATGCGAGAGCTTTCGGTGTATTTTACAAGAAAGTCATACTTACCGCTTGGCTGTACCAAGGTATTCTAGGTTTCTGTGGACATAGATGAGTCATCTTCCTCAATGACGTTGACCTCAGGAAAGGCATAGTTAATGAATTCTTGTCCTGGAATCTTTGCAAATTCATCACCATGGTGTCAGACATTTTCGGAATGTCCAGAGTAAGGATTCCATGACTCTGTGGGAACATGGGTATTCTTTCCAAGATTACTCAGCTGATAGGCATTGTCTGGTTGACTCTTTTGCACCAAGTCTTTCGTGTATGGCTTCTAGATAGGAAAATCGTCCAGGGGATCATAATAATCATAGTCAAAGTTGTCTTTCATCAGATTGTCTTCCTCTAATGAGTTGGGTGGAGCACGACATCCTTCAGGATCACAATCTCCATAGATCATTCTGATGTCTGATCTGGGTATATATCTTGGGCTCTGCTGTGGAAAACAAAATGGCATGTGCATTTCTCCCTGAGATATATAACCGTCATCGTTGAGATAAGACTTCCACTCCTCATCCATATCGGAGGAGTTGTTTCCATCGACAGTGTGTACTTCTTGAGATACTGGGTGGAGGAAGCCTCCGTTGTGGAAGAAATCCTAAATGGGACGAAAACTTTCGTCCTTCTTTGTAGTCTGAGTACGTGTTGGGGAGAAATCAAGACCTTTTCTTGTCTTGTTATTAGTAGGAATTACAATTTGTCCCCATCCTTTTATGTCACCACTCCCCATTACTTTGATAGCGTCCTTGTATGAGGTAATCAATGTTCCTTTTTCTTGGTGATTCTCGTTGCTCACCGAGAGTGCTTGAAATTGAGTTCCAACAACCTCCTCTAGTTCTACACAGGAAAATGATGATAAATTGCTCACGATTAAGGCTTTCTCTTGGCACACCGTGACTAATTTGTCGTTCTTGACAAACTTCAGCTTCTGGTGAAGTGTCGAAGTGACTTCCCCAACTTCGTGTATCCAGGGTCTTCCTAATAAACAACTGTATGCTACTCGGATGTCCATGACCTGGAAAGTGACTTGGAAAGTGTGAGGACCAATGGTTATGGGAAGATCGACTTCGCCGATAACTATTTTTCTGGATCCGTCAAAGGCTTTGAGGATGATCTCACTGCCTCTCATTGGTGTTCCTTGAAAAGATAGTCGTACCAAGGTTGACCTTGGCATGAAATTCAAAGATGAACCTGTGTCTACCAGTATACTGGCTAAAGCATCGTCTTGGCAATTGATTGTGATGTTGAGTGCCATATTATGGTTCTTGCCTTCCTCTGGAAGTTGTTCATCACTGAATCCCAAGTTGTTGCAGGAAGTGATGTTGGAGATGATGCTGTCAAATTGTCCTACTGTCACATCTTGTTCCACAAAGGCTTGTTCTAAGACTCTGTAGAGCTTCTCTGTGAGCTTCTGAACTAAACAGGAGAGATAGTGCAGAAATTCGAGACGGAGTTGCAACAATTGATCCACAATGTTGTACTCACTTTTTTGGATGAGCTTCAGCATTTCATCGTTGTTCTTTGCAAGTTCTGGATTACTGGATTGACTGACTTATTGGTTAGGAACTTCCGTTAGAGGTTCCTTTTCTTTGGTAGGTTCTCTAACTCCTCTGTTGAAGATTCGACTGCTCCGAGTAACTCGAATGATGTCAGCAATGTTCACAATGGAGGGTAATGGAGTTTCTTTTCCATTTTCTATGGTCGTTGCACTGTACTTGTACAGGATAGATTTATCTGATTTTTACGGTATCGAACCTGGCAGGTAGACGACCGCAGGGTTTTTTTTGGCCTTTTTACCGTTATAGGCCACCTCAATCAGCTCTAAGTTTGGAATTCTTTTATTGCTAAGAGAGACTTTTGACTCATCGAGTAGAGGAATTACGGCTTAAACATCCTTGGTTATTCCATGTTTGGAATTTATGACAGAATTTTGGTTTTGACCAGGGAGGTAATCTTGCATCATGTTCATCGACTCAGAATTCGAAAATGGTTGAATCTCCTTTCGGTCTAGCTGGTGCTGGAGGGCTGCTCGCACTAGATAGCATCCTTGGTTATTTTTCGAGCATACTCTACAGCGTCTATAATTGTGAGGTGGTACCCGACCATATCCTCTATGTATGCAGTGCATTCTCACTAGATCCATTTCTATTAAGCGGACATCGCGGCTTTGATGCCTACCAGGATTCCCGTCAGTCATGCTAATCTATTTTGTGTCTTCGTCCAGGTAGATCGGAAGCCACCAGTGGTCCAACCGATGTTGAAAAGTCCTTTGCACAAGTGCACACCCTTGGCCGTTTTTGTAGCATTCTTTACAGTCTTGATAATCATGTGAAGCCAGAAAACCAAGTCTGACCTGCTTAGCATCTAATTCCACTAAACTGGTATTCATTAAGTGGATGCCAAATATTTGGACCATATTAACTTGATGATCACTCCTTTCATGGTAGTCTTGGATCCATCCGAGATCAATTTGACGTTGGAGGGCCTCTTGTATAAAAGAGCATCCCTGATTGTCTTTTGAGAAGATCGGACAAGCGCTGTAATCGTGCCAGCAGATTGTAATACTTACTTTGTCTTGAATGCGAAGCCACTAGATTGATGTTCATGGTATGGATGTCGTGGTTCTGAACAATGTTAGGATGTGCATGGGCCATGTTTACTTCACGAATCCTGTGATCCTGAATCCCGCCCAGATCCATTTGTTCTTGCAGAGCTGCTTCTACTATGGCACACCTTTGATTGTCCTTGGAGCAGATATCACACTGATGATAGTTGTGAGATGACACATGGTCGTACCCGCTCTGTTTGTAATGCATCTTTACCAAGTTGGTTCCTAGTAAGCGTACATTGTGAATTTGATCATTGTTGACAGGCTCCCTTTCTATGAAATTCATTGTAGTCTTCTCATGTTTCGGTAATGCATTCGTTAGAACATTCGGATTAGTATCTTTGAAAGATAAAACCCCGTTCCTGACAAGATTCTGTACATCATACTTGAAGTTGAGATAATTCTCAATGTTATGTCATGATCCTCCTTGATGGCAAGGACAAGTTTGATCTGCTTTGAACCAAAAAGGTGGATTTTCTGGTACTGTAAGAGGAGTCCTGGTTTGAACGTGCCCCTTGGCCATTAGAAGTGGAAATATTTCCGCGTACAACATTGGTATAGGGTTGAACCCTGATGGTCGTGTAGTACAATTGTTATTATTGTACTGCGGGCGAGCCTGCTGAAGAGGCTGTTGCGGCCTTTGCTGATACTGTTGTAGAATTGGTAGGCTCTGAGCAACTTGAGGTTGATAAGTTTGAGTCGGTGTTGGGTTAATAGCGAGAGTTACCGCTGCTACCGGTTGATACCTTCACCTTTGCTTTCCTAGAGAGATATTACTGATACTTGCTCTTTCTTCTTTTGGAAAGCACTACCGTATCTTTTGGTACTGCTAGATGGTTCTGCATCTTTGACCAATCGTCCTTCTCGGACTGCTTCTTCAAGGAGTACCCCCATGTTCACCATTTCAGTGAAGTCACTGGGCGCACTGGCAACCATTCGGTCATAATAAAACGAGCTCAATGTTTTCAGGAAAATCTTTGTCATTTCCTTTTCCTCGAGAGGGGGACAGATTTAGGCGGCAATTTCACGCCATCTCTGAGCATATTCTTTAAAGGTTTCTTTATCCTTTTGTGACATTGCTCTGAGTTGGTCCCTATCTGGTGTCATGTCCAAGTTGTATTTATACTGCTAAACGAAGGCTGGCTCGAGATCTCTGAAAGTACTGATCTTGGTGTGGTTTAAACCCATGTACCATTTGAGTGCGACACCGATAAAACTGTCTTGGAAGTAATGGATTAGTAGCTGCTGATTTTTTATCTGGGTAGACATTTTCCGAGCGTACATCACCAAATGACTTTGAGGACAAGAGATGCCTTTGTATTTTTCAAAGTCGGGCACCTTGAATTTGTGCGGTATCTTCACATTAGGAACCAAACGGAGGTCGGCGACGTCTTTTCCGAATAAGACTTGACCGCGAATGGCATGCAGTTCCTTCTGTATGTCCAAGAATTGTTCCTAGAACTCATTCATCCTTTTGTATACGTCTTCGTTTCCGCCAGAAATTGCTTGTGGAATCTGTGCTTCCAGGACAGTGTGTACCACTAGTTGTGGTATAGTCATTATTGCGGTGGCTCTTGGCGCTTCAGTGACCTGAAGTTTGTAACCTTAAGGAGTTTCTGCTGTAACCCTTGCATCTTCATTTCCCTGAAGTTTGTAACCTTCAGGTCTGGCTGTTCCTGCTACGACTTCCAGGTCTTCAGTGACCGATGGGATGTATCCTTCAGGTATAAAGTTGTGAGGCATACCCCAGGGGAAACCTTTAGGCATGTTGTATTGAGGATGACTGCCAGGCGTCTCAAATGCTGGTGTAGATGTACTCTCCGAGATTATAGTCCTTTGATGCTGCCATGGATTGCATGTCATGGTGGAGTTTCTCCAAACTCTCCTTTAGAGCATTGAATTCTTGTCTCAGCTCTCTGTTCTCTTCCTCGAGCTCATCTATATTCTTTTGTCAATTGGCCTGAGTGTTGTACGAATGAGACAATTTGACTCTAGAGTGCGACACATATGTGAGACTCAGAGATAAAGAATGACATATATTTTTAGTTTTTAGTTTTCAAAAGAACTGTTAACAATTATATTGCAAATATCACACAGCGGGAGTGACCCTTTTATTGAACTTGAAAGATTACAGTATTTTACAAAGAAAAGTACAGTATTTTACAAAGTGCGAGAAAAGAAAGTTAGGCCTATGGATCCTGAGTTCTCTCTGAATAGAGCTCAGATGCTAGTTCGTGAACTTTTATTTTCTTTGATTGGGCTCCTTCAGCCGTTGTCAGGTCGATGACTCTCTTCCAAGTGAAAGGAGTGAGCAAATTTCTTCGTTCCTACTGATTTTCCATAGCATGCTGCTCTAATATCTCAATCAGAGCATCCTTTTCCTTTAGCAGTTCCTGAATCTTGGTGCATTCCAAATTTAGGATCTGATATTTGTTCTTCCAAGAGTTCTTCTCATGTTGGACTTTGTTGAGAGCGAACTGGAGTTTTTCCGCATCAGACATGAAATAAAGGACAAATTCTTTTAAGGGAAAAACTTCTTGACGAGGGTAAGGCATCCTTAGTTTGATAGCCCTAGTTTGCACCCAGTGGAGATAAGGTTCTGCAGAGGAACAATTTGGTCTTCCCAGGGATTCTCTCCCTTTCCTGTGAATATGTTTCCAGGCGTGCACTATTTCTTTCTTCAGTGCCCTGTCATTTTCTCCTTCCTTGAAGAGAAGACCTTCTAGATGAGCATTGTGTGGGATATTCTTCATCGGGTATCCGAGTTGTCGGCGAGCTAGAATTAGATGATAGTTGATCCCTCATATATTACCAATGAGGGGTACATTGGGGAAATTTCTGCATCTGTCGATGATTTTTATCCTTTCGTAAATCTGATTGTACCAATCTATGTCTGTATAGGTGAGAGACATAATCTTCTGCGACCATCGCAGGTTACTTTTGTGATCCCAAAAAGCAGCAGACTTGGGCAAGTGGGAAATAAACCATTTGTAGAGTAATGGTACACAGCATGTGATCATCCCTCCACTATACAAATTCCTTAAGTGTACAGAATGATAAGCATCTGCGAGCAAGGTTGGTATTGGGTTTCCAATTAAGAATATCTTAACAACATTGGTGTCGATGAAGTTGTCGATGTTGGGAAAAAGGAATAAACTATATGTGAGCAGAACAAAGACATCCACGAAAGCAGTTACATTTCCTATACTAGTAAAGTATATAGCTTTCTCCATCAGGAATTTAGCTGGTAAACCCTGGATTCCTCCTTTGGTGGTCATGTGAGTCCTGACTTCTGACTCATCCAAAGAGATTGCTCTTGCAATGGTTTGATCCTTTGGAATTTCTTCCAGTCTGGAAAATGGATCTCGATAATGTGATAGGTAAATCAATCAAGTGGGAGTATTCCTCCAGTGTTGGTGTGAGCTGATAATACGGGAATGTGAAGCAGTGGTAAGCCGGATCGTAGAACTGAATCAGCGTAGACAGGATCCCTTCAAACTTGTTGACCTTCACAAGAGATAACAGTCCTCCGTGCTTAGCTCTGAAAGCTTTAGGATTAGTAATCATCCTTCCTAATTTCCTTAGATCGTTCAGTTTTGGGACATTAAAGGTGTATTTGTGCATTTTTTTTCTTCCGAAATCCATAACGCAACCTCTCTCTGATATTTGCAATTATCGTTTTAGTTCTTTTAGAAGAGATTTTTCTTGTTTAAAAAAGGTTTTTTAATGAATGCATGAATGCATGAATGCAGCAAACAAAAACACTTGAAAACATGGGTTTAGGGGTTCATCGTCCCAAGCATAAAGCCATGGATCTACCCATCCCCAAAGGTGTGTACTAATTGGTCAATTTTTGTACCTGTAGAACGGGCTCTAACAGAGGTTCCCAAAATCATTGACCCTTCTTAGGGATATTAACAACAAACCGATTGACTCAGTAGAGCTGTAATATCCTAAGATGAATCTCTTTTGGGTGTAGTATCACGTGTCAATTATTCCCGATAGTCACCGCACTACCTAATGGTTTAAATGGCTAATTGTCTACTAAATCCTCAATGTCATGGGTACTGCACTGGGAAAACTATGCTTTCACGACGTGGTCGTTTAACATTAGCAAGTCCACACAGGTACCTCGACTAATTCGGTGGACTGCCAAGTTAACTTGGTCGGGAATCACACCTTATAAGCCTCCCTGGAGACGCCACCACTTATCTTAATGTTCTCTCAAAGTTTCCACATGCGTATTAATTGCATTCCTAGTTAACAGTAATTTAAACACGAGTATCAAGTAATATGACAGTATATGATATATATATAGCAAAAAGCTAAGAAAGCAAGTAAATAAACAGAGAAATAAATGCAAAGCAAAGCCTAGACCTCTTAGGAACTCTAATCCTAAATCTCCCCAGCAGAGTCGCCATTTTTCTGTAGCGTGCGATTTTTTTCGGTGACGCGAACACCTTAACGCAATGGTTGGATTTGGGTGCTACTTTCTGATTTCTTATTTATCCTAAGAAGCCGGAAAGGAAAGGGAAGATATCTAAAACTAACCTTGCACGCAAATGTTTTCTTTAACAAATGCTAAGAGATCGGGGATTGGGGTCTGGTTATAAACTCTTTATTGCATGTATCTCTGTTAATTTGAATTGCTTTCTTATGTTTATCTGCTGTGGCATGGGGAAGTTTCTCCTTTGGGAGAATTAAGAGAATTTTTTTGTGGTTTTCAGGTTTTCTGTTGTTTTTGGTAAGGTATTGAACCTAAAGTTTTTAATTTTGTGTGCTCGCTAAGATTTCGCAATCTTATACCTACGTATTCCCGTAATGAGATCTCGGAAATCAGAGCAATCATAGTTCCTCCTATTCTATGGGAGGAAAGATGTTTGGTGTCTTGTTTAAAGCCCAAGATTGAAGCTGTTTGAATATTTATGTCTTGTTCAAAGCTCAAGATTGAAGCTAAAGGGGTGACTGAGAGAGAATTTGTCATCTCTAAAGGGAGAACATCTCACCAATTCATCACAAAAGTTTAGTAATTGGTTACAAGGGAAATTACTTTAACTGGGATATGTGAATCCAACAATGCCATAATTTCCTTTATAAGACGGATATCATGAAGGAAGAAAGCTTTAACTCAGTGTAGAGCAATGCCACTTTTTCCTTATGAATCTTTCATGCTAAGAGAGGGACATTAGCTTGGATGTTTAGGGATCCAGAGGCTTGCCACTTATAGCTGTTAGATGAAAGATGATTTTTAGCCAAGATAAGAGAAAGACTCCAGCTTGGATTTTGAATCAACATGTGTGCCACTTACATCAATTATTTGGGAAAAAGGTTTTGATTGTCTGTTTTAAAATGTGATGTATAGAGGAAATATCCTCCTGTAGAGAGGACTAATGGTCTCATCTGAGGGGATGTTGATTTTTTGTGTGCCTTGATCAAAGCCCGAGGTTGAAGCTAAAAGAAACCGACTCCACTGGGGAGGTTTTTATGCTTCTTGTACAAAGCCCAAGATTGAGGATGACTGACTCCACTAGGGTAAATTCTTATATGAAGCCTAATACGAGGCTAACTTTTGCTGAGGATTATTGAAATCCAGGAGCAAGTCCAAATTGTGTTGGGGAATCCAAAGGTTTACTTTTTCTAGGGATCAGGGAAGAGTTGACATATCAGATGCCATGAGGCTCTGATTCTATTGGGGATTTGTTAATGGTAAATTGACCCTGGCTAGGGATTTTTAAGGTGAAAGTTAAGCCTTGTTAGGGGTCAGAGGAGTTTAAAGTTGAGTTTGAAAACCTATGGAGGTTTTAACTCGGCTGGAGACTGGTGCATTGGTAGAATGATCAGGGTTTTCTTGTGTTTTTAAGAAACTTGAGGGTCCTTGTATGAGATCCAAAAGGAAATGAGACTTTCCAAGTCTACTTGAATGAAGCCCAAGAGGAGGCTGAGACTGTTCAAGTCTCTCAAAAAGTGGTAGGCTTTAATGTAGAGAGGAGTCTTTGTATAATGCCCAAGAGGAGGCTGAGGGTTCTAGGGATGAAGATTAACCCTAGTATGGTCTGATGTTTCGGAATTTTTTACTCTCCTAATGATTGAACTAGTAGAGATGACTAATTTTTGTCCTATGTCTTTAGGAGGCCTTTGGGTCCTTGTACTAAGCCCAAGAGGAGGTTGGGGGAACTTCTAAGAAGCCTGTTGGTCCTTGTACTAAGCCCAAGAGGAGGATGGGGATGCTTTTAGGAAGCCTGTGGGTCCAAGCCTAGGAAAAGTTCAAGAAAGGTTTCACCGAGAATAAGTCCTTTCTTTGTTTGAACAGTTCTAAGGTTTGAAGAAACTCAAAAGAAGTTTCACTGGGAATTAATCCTCTTTGGGGAATGAATTTCTTGTTCACATATATAATTCTAAGTATGACAGTCTTGAGAAAATTTTCACCGGGAATAATGCCTTTCTCTATTCCATATTGTATAAGCCCAAGAGGAGGCAGACTATGTAGGGAATTTCCTATGAGGGACTAGTTTTGACTAGGTTGTAAAGTAACCTCTGGTTTGACCTAAACATAGACCTAATTGCTGGGGAAACTCTAAGCAAGATATGCACAAGTATATACAGACAAGTAAATTGATAGATATATGAACATATATGCATTCAAAAAGATGTGGGAACTTACCTTCTGAGAAGAAGCCCAAGCATATTGTGATATGTAGTATTGACTTCAACTGTATTGCCTCTTTTAGGGTTTCAAGAAATTGAAGAAAGTTTTGAAAAAAACATTGAATTTGAATTTAAATTGAGAACAAGTTTGTTTAAAAAGAAAGGTGGGTTTGGGACTTATAGTTCAAAGAGAGGCCCAAGTGACTTATTTTGAAAACATTGATCACACCGCGATACCGAAAGACGTTGTGGGACTTATACTACAGTAGAGGCCCAAAGAATGTTTTTATATAAAGAGGGGTTGGGTTTTACACTCTAATAGAGGCCCAAAAGTGTTTTGAAGAAAGAAAAACGGGGCTTATACTCAAGGAGAGGCCCAGATGATTTATTTGAAAAGGCGATGATCGCGCCGTGTTTTTGAAAACCCCTGAGAGACTAATACAATGACTGAGGCCTAAAAATTATTTTTGTACAAAAGGGATGGGTCTTACACTCTATTAGAGGCTCGAAAGTTTATTTTTATGCAAGAGATGGGGCTTACAGCTCAGAGAGATGCCCAGATGAAAAAAAAAACCGTGATCGCACCGTTTATTTTGAAAATCGTATCGGGACTTATACAATGACTGAGGCCCAAATGGTTTATATACAAAGGGTATGGGCCTTACACTCTATTAGAGGCCCAAAAGTGTTTCAAATGAAGTTAAAATCAAGAGAAACCCCTAATTTCTTTTAAAATAAAATTTTTCAAAGAAAAATAAATAATAAATGATATAAAATATCAAATATATTTAAAAACAAGTTGTCAACTTTGAACAATGTTTTGAAAAATCATGTTTAATCATATGAAAACTTATAATTCATTTGAATTTGAAAAATCAAGGTAGAAATTCCATTTAAAAATGTTTAAAAACAAATAAAAATGAAATTATTTACAAAAATTCAAGCTATATTAAATAAATAATATAAGTTTGATTTTTTTGTAGAATAAAATATTTCAAAATTTTTGTAAATTTTGAAAAAAACAAATCAATAAAAAATAATTAAAATTGAAGGAGAAATTAATTTTAAGATTAATTAAGAAAATAATGAAAAATGAGAAAAATAGCAAAAAAGGAGAGGGAACCAAAAATGGTATGGGTGGGTGTTGAACCAACGCCCTCTAACCAAACAAACACACGCTGCTACCACTGGGGTGGTGATACATCCGTGTATCAAAACCACCCCATATGCATATAAAGGTGACCTAATTTCTAGTTCATGCCAAGGCAAAAACCATATTTTGGGGTATTTGCAAGAAGGCCATAACTTCTTCATTTCTCCATGAAAAAGGATGAAATTTAGATGGATCCTACCTAGAATTTCATGAGGAATCCAATGGTGGTCTTAGAATTTTCTAAAGATGCCTACATTTTAAAACCCGATAATGGTTTCAAAATAGGCTAAAATTTGCAAGTTCTTTGCTACCACTTCATACAAGCAATAATAGCATGGTAAATTGGTTCAAACAAAATACATATGATATGTATGACATGTACATGCTCAATGGACATCAAAGTAATGAATATTTTAAAGAGTTCAATTTGTTATGCCCTTACCTCTTTGTAGCGAGCGATTTTTGTCGGTGACGCGACCACCTTATCGCTGGGTTTTCCTCACCGCAATGGTAGGAGGGGGTGCAACTTTCTGATTTCTTATTTATCCCATGAAGCTGGAAGGGAAAGGGAAGCTATCTAAAACTAACCTTGCACGCGAATGTTTAACTGAACAAACGCTTAAAAGAGATTCGGGGAGTCGGGGTCAGGTTATACAATGGGGAGTTGTCAATTACCCATCCTATATATGATTATCCACAGGATATTAGCTTTAGGTTTCGCTTTGTAATTGATGGTGTTTATCTGGTAATGGGTTGGGAAAGTTTCTTGGGAAGTATGAGTGAGTGAGTAAGTTTTGTTTTTTGTGGAAAATGATGATGATGATGATGGCTAAGGTATGAAACCTAAAGTCTTTGACAGATGTATGAAGGTACTGGACCTAAAGTTTTTTTTATTAGTATACTCGCTAAGATTTCACAATCTTATGCCTACGTATTCCCGTTTAAAAGAAATAGGGAAATCAGAGCAATCGTAGTTCCCCCTATTCTAAGGTAGGAAAAAGATGTTTTGGTGTCTTGTTCAAAGCCCAAGATTGAAGCTAAAAGATTATTTATTTGTGTCTTGTTCAAAGCCCAAGATTGAAGCTAAAAAAAAAGTTTGACTGAGAGAGAACTTGTCATCTCTAAAAAGGGATTGTTGATTTTTGTGTGCCTTGATCAAAGCCCAAGGTTGAACATAAGAGGTTGATTGACTCCACTAGGGGAAGTCTTTATACAAAGCCTAAGAGGAGGCTGGAAATGACTAACTCAACAAGAGAGTGTTTATCTGTCTTGTACAATGCCCAAGATTGAGGCAAAAAGAGGATGACCCTTTAGGGATATCTTTATACAAAGCCTAAGAGGAGGCTAAAAGCTTGACTTTCCGGGAAAATGTTTTATCTATCTTGTACAAAGCCCAAGATTGAGGTTAAAAGGGGGTTTGACTCCGCCGGGGAGATTTGTATGTGTCTTGTACAAAGCCCAAGATTGAGGCTGGAACGAGTTTGTCTCTTGCTGGAGAGTATTATCTGTCTTGTACAATGCCCAAGATTGAGGCAAAAATGAGTTTGACTCTGCTTGGGAAAGATGTTGGTCCCAAGCTTAAGAGAATGTTATGAATATTTATGTCTTGTACAAAGCCCAAGATTGAGGCTAAAAGGGTTTGACTCAACAAGAGAGTGCTTTTATCTATCATGTACAAAGCCCAGGATTGTGGCTGAAAAGGTTGACTCAACAAGAGAGTCTGAAAAGGTGATTGACTCAACGAGAGAGTCTGAAAGGGTGAGTGACTCAACAAGAGAGTCTGAAAGGTAATGGACTCAACAAGAGAGTCTGAAAAGTAATTAACTCAACAAGAGAGTCTGATAAGGTTAGCTCTGTTGGGGAGAATCATTGTATAAAGCCCAAGAAGAGGCTAACTTTGCTGAGGAAAAGTCATTATACAAAGCCTAAGTGGAGGCTAGCTTTTGCCGGAGATAATTGAGATCCCGAGGCAAGTCCAAGTGGGGAATCAACTCTTGCTGAGGGTTCCAGAAGAGTTCAGGTATCAGATGCCTTGAGGTTCCGATTTGGGATTTTTGGGAGAGACTGGGATTTAGCTCTGCTGGAGATTAGTCCAGATCCCTGTATTTGTAGGGAACTTGAGAATGTCTTTGAGACTCAAGGGGATTAAACCGTCCAAGTCTACTGGCGTGGAAGAGTTTTATCTTTTGTATGATGCCTTTAAGAGGAGGCACGGGTATTAAGGGATGAGAATCAACCCTAAAATCCGATATATGACACTGGAAAGACTACTCTAGCAAATGATGACTAAGTTCTGTCTTATACCTTTAAGAGATCGTCAAGGTCCTTGTATTAAGCCCAAGAGAAGGCATGAGAATTTCTAAGAAGCCGGAGGGTCCTTGTACAAAGCCCAAGAGGAGGCGAGGATGCTTTTAGGAAGCCTGGGGGTCCCAAACCAAGAAAAGTTCAAGAAGTGCTATTCACCGAGAATAGATCATTTAGTGAAAGTTCTGAGGCTTGAAGAAACTCAAGAGATGTTATTCACCGAGAATAGATCAACTCTGGGGGAGTATAATTTCTTTGACAATTTCTAATGTGACAGCCTGAGAAAAGGTTCACGAAGAATACTGCCTTTTTCTTTGTACCATATTGTTTAAGCCCAAGAGAAGGCAAGACTGTATCTGGAAATCCTACGGGGATCTAGTTTTGACTGTATTTTAAAGAGTGACCAAACTGGCTTTACCTAGTTCTAGACCTAGTTGCCGGGGAAAACTCAAAATAACTATACTAGTATATATACAGTTGATATAAGACAAGTATTTAAAAGGATATGAAAGAAGACTAACCATGTGCAGCTTCCCGCAATACAATTATATATATATATATATATATATATATATATATATATATGAAAGCTAGTAAATGAAAGCTGTCAAAACTTACAGGTGAGCAAGCTTCCATGATATATTGTTAGTTGTTCAGGGAAATTAAAGAAGTTTTTTTATAATATCATGTATATTGAATCTAAATCAAAAGGGAAATTGTTTTAAAAAGATTGTTGGGGCTTATACTCAAAGAGAGGCCCAAGTTTTCACAGTGATCATACTGTTGTTCTGAATATCGTATTGGGACTTATGCAACGACTGAGGCCTAAAAAAGGTTCATTGTACAAAGGGATTGGGTCTTACACTCTCTTAAGAGGCCCAAAGAGGTTTTGAAAAAGAAAAGTGGGACTTACAACACGAGGTTAGGCCCAAAATTGTTTTTTCTCAGAAATGGCGATCGCGCCGAGATTCTTTTAACGCCGATGGACTTATACAGTATCTGAGGCCCAAAGATTTTGGTTAAAGGGGGATTGGATCTTACACTCTATTAGAGGCCCAAAAGATTTATTTTTGTACAAGTGGTGGGGCTTACAACTCAAGGAGAAGCCCATTGATTTCTGTTTGAAAATGGCGATCGTGCCGAGATTTTTCATTGTGTCGGGACTTATACAATGTCTGAGGCCCAAAAAAGGTTTATGTATAACAAGGGTTGGGTCTTACACTCTATTAGAGGCCCAAGAGTGTTTGAAAAAGATTTGTTAGGGTGAACATCAAAGAAACCCTAATTTTTGAATTAAAATGGCATTTTCAAAGGTAATTTAAATAATAAATGATAAAATATCAATTATATTCAAAAAAAATTTGTACACTTTGGAAAATATTTTGGAAAATCAAGTTTAATCATATGAAAGCTTAAAATCCAATTAATTTTGAAAGATCAAAGTGTGAATTCCATTTAAAAAATGTTTAAAAACAACTAAAATGAAATTAATTACAAAAATTATAATTATATTAAATAAATAATATAAATTTTATTTTTTTGTGGAATAAAATATTTTAACATTTTTGTGATTTTTTGCAAAAAGAACCAATAAAAAGTAATTAAAATTGAGAGAGAAATTAATTTTTCAAATCATTTAAAATAATATGAAAAAAATTAAAAAAGGGGAAAAATGTTAAAAAAGGGTCTGGGGCGTGGGGGATTCGAACCCCAGACCTCAAGGTTGCAGTGCGCGCCTTCTACCACTGGGGTGGTGATATATCCGTGTATCAAAGCCACCCTAGAAATACAGAAGGCATGCCTTGTTTTAGGCCTGGCCAAGGCAAGGCAAGGTTTTGGACCAAAAATGTAAAGGCCATAACTTCTCATTTCTCCATGGATTGTGACAAAATTTATATGCATCTGGCCTAGAATTTCCCAAGGAATCCAATGGTGGTGGTGGTTTTTTCAAACAAGGTCCCTATTTAAAAACCCGATAGTGTTTTTGAAATAGGCATATAATTGCATTTTCTATACTAACACATGGTACAGGCAAGAATTACATGGCAAATTAGTTCAAACACAACATATATAACATGTATGAGATGTTTATGATCAGTGGCCTTCAAAGCAATGCATAATTTAGAAAGTTCAAGTGATGATGCATTTACCTCTTGGAGCTTGTTGTGCAGTCTGCCAAGTTTCTTGTGCCAGAAGTAATTTGATGCTTTGGACACTCTCAATTAATCCCTTAGAAGCTTTTAGAATGGTTAGAACCAGCTGGAATCCTCAGGAACAAGTTTGAGCTCTTTCTTGCAAAAGGGGCAAAAGTGACCAATATGGCAACTCTCTCAAATGGTATTCCAGATGTGGGGAACCATTTGGGACAGTTCAAGGATGATATTTGGAGTGTGTTTGAGGCTTTATCTGGTTTTGAAAATTACTGAATCAAGACATGGCTTGAAAAGTGCAAAAGTCCAATTTTGAGGTTTTGAGAGGGGACTTTGTGATTTTGGTGTTACAGGTCACATATGAGAGTTTGGACAGCTTAGATATGACATATTGGATGTGTTTGGATCATGAGTTATGATGGGATTGCTCTCTAACTCAAAAACTCAGAGATACCTTGCTAAAGAAGGCATTTTGGCCTAAAGAGAAGGATTATGAGGAAAGCATCAGCTTGGTTGCTTTGGTGTACTCAAACTGAGCACAAATGAGCTCTATTTATATTAGATCAAGTTTGTTTTGCAAGCAATAGTGAATGGCAACTGCAGCAGGCCTTTGGCCAATGTTATGCAAAAGGAATCTCAAGTCTCCTCTAGCCATTGACTAGAGGTTAGGACACAAACCAATGGTTCTTTGATTCAGAGCTTATCCTTGACTCATTCAGTTAGTAATGTATCAGACCATGCCACCTTGGTGTATCCATTAAATGCATTGCAACAAAATTGGAGTCTTGGCACCTTTTTAGCTCTTTTAGGTTTGGCATGCTACTTGTAGATTCTTGGACTTTGGAGGCTTGGAGATCAGATCATTCCCCTTGGATTTGATCCTCAGATGTGTCCAAATTGATGACAAGGCTTAGATTTATTAGATTTGGACAAATCGAGCAAAATGCACAAAATTTGCCAAATTTGTCTTGAAAAAATCAGTTCATGATGCCATGTTTCAAGGGTTGTATCTCCATGCTCAAATGGAATTTAGAGATGATCTGATACTTGTTTGAAAGCCCTCATGACATTCTTTAACTTTGATGTCCACCCCTAGACCTGGTTTGGCTTGGATCAAGGTGAAAAATGTCCCTACATTTTGGAAAAAGTAAGGCAGATTCTGACTTAGTGAAAATTTCACAAAGTGTTGGAAAAATGTCATTTTCATGTTTTCAGCCATTTTGATCACTCCATAACTTAAAATCCATGAGGAATTGGAATGAGCTGTAGTTGAAGCTTTTAAAGTATGCCATGAGAGCTATAAATCCAGCTTTGGACCATCCAAAATGGTTGCTTGGATCTCAAGTTAAGGTCCTTGGAAGTTGGTACCCTAGCCACTTTGTTCCATAACTTAGAAAAATTCTATGTTTTTTTATGGTTACCCCTTTTACAACTTAACTCACTTTCTTTGATTTTTCTTGATGAATGATGATTCCAATCACATATTAACATTGTTTTAGGGTCAAAGAACCATAAATTGTGAAAAATTCCAAAAAGTCAAACTTGATTTTGTGCATAGTTGACCTTTTATCGGATGAAATTCAAACTGTGCGATCCTTTGTAAAATCAAGTCCTTGACCTAAATCAAACCTAATGGGTATATTCCATAGGTGTTATAGGGTGTATTGAATCATGTCCCAAGGTTTGGGAGCATGTCTGGGCCAAAAGTCAAAGGTACAGTTGACTTTTCCCTCGAAACCCTAATTGTGGTCCTGATGAAATTGAAACTTGTAGATCAAGCTTCTTGGATCAATCCATTGTTGCAAATGGATCAATGTAGTGTATTTAAGGCCCTCAAATCATGTCTTGAGGTCTTAGCCCATGTTTTGTCCCAAAAGTTAACTTAGGGGTGAATTAGGTCAAGAACCCTAATTCCTGATTTTTGGATAAATGCATCCCCTGAGGTTAAATTGACTTGATGATTGGGCCCATGAGGTCCCTTGGAGTATCTTGGGTTGTGCTTTGAAGCATTGGCTCATGCCTTGAGAAAAAATTTCATCTGGAGGCTTCAGTCGACCAAAACCCTAATTTGGTGACATTGGCGATCCTGAGGCTTGATCCACTTGGAATGTTGCAACCTTGTGCTTGATTCTTGATGTGGGAGTCCTCTTGATCCTTTGTAGATGTTTGAGATGTTAGACAAGTTGAAGATCATGTCATTTCTTGATTGATCCTTTGTCTAAGTGCTCTGAGAGGGCTTGAAACCCTAATTCTTGTTTATGGTGAATGCTTAACAATCCTTAAGGAGATTGATGAGGCATGTAAGTACATCCATATTGTGATGATGATTTGCACAATGATGAGAAACCTTAGTGGTCAAAATTTAGGGTATGACAGATGCCCCTATTTAATCTTCTTGGACACGAAGGTGTGAATGGCGAAGGTATTCGGGCATTCAGGGTGCAAGAGGATTAAATATTGGAATACCCGAAATTTTGATGGTAGTTATGAACACCTGCTTGCTCATCCAAGTTCTTTTGCTAAGCAGTGATACTTAGAAAAGGTAAAACTTCCCCTCGATCCTAGTCTTCAGCCAAGGAACTGGTCTAAGTTTCCTTTGTCAATAAACTTCCCCTCGATCCTGGTTTCCTACCTAGGAACTAGTCTTAGTTTTTGAAATAAACTTCCCCTCGATCCTGGTTTCCTACCAAGGAACTGGTCTTAGTTTTTGAAACAAACTTCCCCTCGATCATGGTTTCCTACCAAGGAACTGGTCTTAGTTTCTTTTATCAATAAACTTTCTTAACAAGGGACGCTATTTGTAGCGATTTTCCTCAAACTTCTCGCCGAATTTTCCTGGGGAGATGCCATTTGATGGAAAAAAAGTTTACAGGTCAGACGTGCTGGGGGACCCCATTGGTCTGAGCTGTAGTGGTGTACAAACTTCCCTGTTGGAGACGCCATTTGTTAACTCTACTGGGGAAAACGAGAGTCTTGAGAGACTGTTTTCTACTTGGGGATATTACATCATACTTTTCCTCGAGATCCTTTCAAAGAAACGCCATGTGATGTAATCCATTTTTTGAGGTGCTGATGACTTCATTATCATTGACTTTCTTGGGGAGAAAAATCAATGTGTTGCTGAGAGTCTTTGGTTGCGAGGCTTTCTCTGGGGGTTTTCCTTAATCCGGGAAAGTGGAGATATCATCTTCAATGGCGAAGAGTGATATTTGTTGAAGGTCTTCTTGTCTTTCAGAGGTTCAAGTTATCAAAAGTGGTCGAGGACCGTCTCCAATCTGGAAATATACTGGAGGAGAGAGATGGTTGTTTAGGTGCAACATTTCCTGGCGAGGAAAGAACTAATAACTCGACTGAGAGGACTTTTATCACTTGGGAATAAGACCAAATAGAGTGATAATGATGCAATATGAATATGAATGTAAATCAATAATGCGTGATGTATGTATCTTTATGCTGACAAAACTGACATGATATACAGACTAGTGGATGAACACGACTGGATACTCTGCCACTGCTGGGGACGAAGAAGTACCATTTGGTCCAAAATAGCAATTCTGCCTTGCTTAGGAGAGATAGTCCCTGTGGGGAAAAACGTTGGTCGGGCTTAGGAGATAAAAACTCTGCCTGGGGGTGTCGGACAGAATACTCGCATCCGACACAGATGATCCTTCATTCAGACACACTGGCTTAGAAGGAGTAGTTTGATTTTGCACTTTGAAGCTCGATAACCTTTAGAGAAGCGATCGATGTTCTTTCGATGTTCAACAGTTAAAAGAATTGCCATCTTTATTTTAAAATAGAAAAATTTTGACAAGTAAAATTCATTTTTGTTTTATTTCAAGAATCGTTGATCATATTAAAATATCGTTCTGTAAAGCTAAAACAAATAACAATTACAAACAAAAGCATCAAGGCTCAAATTTTATTGATAGGATGGAAATCAGCCAAATGCGTGATTCCATAGAGTATTTAGAAAGTTAGAAAATGGTAATTAAAGGGAAAAGGACTACATTGAAACATAACGACCACTATTCTTCTACCAACTTTGAATTTTGGACATCCTGAGCTTCCGTCGAAGATGACCTTGACTGGAGTTTTCCTGATGGATGGCATGACTGCCGCTGAGGGATTTGCCCCTTTGTTGGACGTGGTTACTTGCCATGAATCTCTAACTTTTTCCTGGATTGTACTTTGAGATTTACAATCCATCAGGATGATTTTGATTATGTCTCTAATTTTTTCCTGGACCGCCCTTTCGGGTTTTCAATCCACCGAGACGTTTTTTTTTATTTAGGCGAAGTATTTCTTGACTACATCAACATTTGTGGGATAGGCAAACTCTTCTCCATCCATGGTTGCGAGTCTCAAGGCGCCGCCTGAGAAAGCTTTCTTGACCACATAGGGGCCATCATAATTCGGAGTCCATTTGCCAAGAGAATCAGTGAGGAATGATTGTATCTTCTTGAGCACGAGGTCTCCTTTCCTGAAGACGGGAGGTCGGACCTTTTTGGAAAATGCCTTCTTCATCCTTTGCAGATACAACTGACCATGGCATAAAGCCGTTATTCGTTTTTCTTCGATTAGATTCAGTTCGTCGTGCCGACTTTAGCACCATTCAGCCTCTGTTAGCTTAGCTTCCATCAATACCCGGATTAATGGGGTCTCTACTTCTACTAGAAGGACTGCTTCCATGCCATATACTAGAGAGAAAGGGGTTGCCCTTGTTGAAGTGCAGACATATGTGCAATAACCATGAAGAGCATAGGGTAGCATCTCATGCTAGTCTTTCTAGGTTACACCCATCTTTTGAATGATCTTCTTGATGTTCTTATTAGCTGCTTCTACCACTCCGTTCATCTTAGGTCGGTAGGGTGATGAGTTATGGTATTCGATCTTGAACTTAGCGCACAACTCTTTCATCATCTTGTTGTTCAAGTTGGATCCATTATCAGTAATGATCTGTCTTGGAACACCATAACGGCACAAGAGATTATTCTTGATGAAACGAACCACCACTTGTCGGGTTACATTGGAGTATGACGCTGCTTCGACCCACTTGGTGAAGTAGTCAATGGCTAGCAGGATGAACCGATGTCCGTTTGAAGCTTTGGGTTCGATCATGCCAATCATGTTGATTCCCCATATGGAAAATGGCCATGGGGAAGAGAGAATTTTGAGATGCATTGGCGGCACATGGATTTTGTAAGAGTATATCTGACACTTGTGACATCTCCTCATGTACTTGTAGAATTTTTCTCGCCATTGTGTGTCCGTTGGCATGAGTGCCAATGGATCCTTCATGAATTTCTTTTATCAGCATGTTTGCTTCTGGTCTGTCTACGCAGCGGAGCAAGACCATGTCGAAGTTTCTCTTATATAGTGTATCACCGCTTAAGAAGAAGCAGCCTGCCAATCTTCTGAGGGTCTTTCTGTCTTTTCTTAATGCCCCAGGTGGGTACTCTTGTTTCTGAAGGAAGCATTTGATATCGTGATACCAAGTTTTGTCGTCTATGACTGCTTCGATCGTGAAGATGTAAGCGGGTCGTTCAAGGCGCATTACGTCAATCTTAGGTATGTCATTCCATTGACCTACACTAATCATGGAAGAGAGAGTGGCTAATGCATCAGCCATGTGATTCTCTTCATGAGGGATATGGTGAAACTCGATTCTGTTGAAGAATGGTAACAACCTTCTCGCGTAGTCTTTGTAAGGAATCAATCCGGATTGGTATGTATTCCAATCTCCTTTGATCTGATCGATAACCAGAGCTGAGTCACCATATACATCCAAGTTCTTGATCCTTAAGTCGATCGCTTCTTCGAGACCCATGATACAAGCTTTGTATTCGGCCTCATTGTTTGTACACTTGAATGTCAGTCGGGCGCTGAAAGGAATGTGGGTACCCTGAGGTGTTATAATGATTTCCCCAATTCCGTTTTCATAATGATTGACAACTCCGTCAAAAATAAGTCCCCACTGGGAACCTGGTTTCGGCCCTTCACTGGGTAGTGGTTCACCACAGTCCTTCATTTTTAAATACATAACATCTTCGTCTGGGAAGTCAAATCCGACTGAATCTTGATCGTCAATCGGCTGATGAGCCAAATGATCGACTAAAACACTTCCTTTGATGGCTTTCTGAGCATGTTACTCGATGTCGTATTCTGATAACAACATCTTCCAACGGGCTATCCTTCCCGTGAGAACAGGTTTTTCAAATACATACTTGATTGGATCCATTTCGGAGATTAACCAAGTAGTGTGATGAATCATATACTGGCGAAGACATTTGGCTGCCCAAGCCAGAGCACATCAAGTTTTCTCAAGCATAGTGTACTAAGTTTCACAGTCAGTGAACTTCTTGCTCAAATAGTAGATGGCAGACTCTTTACTTTTGGTTTCGTCTTGTTGGCCAAGTACACAACCCATAGAGTCTTTCAAGACTATTAGGTAGATGATCAGTGGTCTTCCTTCCACTGGAGGTGATAGAATCGGTGGATTCAACAAGTATTCCTTGATGTTGTCGAAGGCAGTTTGGCAGTCTTCTGTCCAAACGTAGTCCTGATTCTTTTTGAGTTACTTGAAGATCGGAGCATATGTCGCGGTTATGAGGAATATAAATCTTGAAATATAGTTCAAATGTCCCAGGAATCCCCTGACTTGTTTTTCAGTCTTTGGAGAAGGCATTTCTTCAATGGCCTTGACTTTGTCAGGATCAACCTCAATTCCTTTCTGGCTGACGATGAATCCTAGCAGTTTCCCTGAGCGGACACCGAATGTGCACTTATTGGGATTCAAGCGGAGTTTGTATTTTCTCAGACGCTCGAATAGTTTTGACAGATGGGTTACATACTCCTCTTCTGTTTTGGATTTAGCAATCATATCATCGACATATACCTCGATTTCTTTGTGTATCATGTCATGAAAAAGAGTAGGCATGGCCCTTTGATAGGTTACCCTGACATTCTTCAAACCGAACGACATTACCTTGTAACAAAAGGTACCCCATGGGGTGATGAACGAAGTTTTCTCCATGTATTTCGACGCCATTTTTATCTGATTATAGCTCGAGAATCCATCCATGAAGGAGAAAACTTTGAACTTTGTAGTATTGTCTACCAGCATGTCAATGTACGGTAAGGGAAAGTCATCCTTTGGACTTGCTTTGTTCAGATCCCTGTAGTCTACACACATTCTGACCTTTCCGTCCTTTTTCGGAATTGGTACTATGTTGGCTAACCATTAAGGATATTCTGATGTGGCGAGGAAACCCGCGTCAATCTGTTTCTGTACTTCCTCTTTAATTTTGATGGCAATGTCTGAATGAGTCCGTCTCAACCTTTGTTTTACTGGCGGGCATTCTGATCTTAAAGGTAGATGATGTTCCACGATGCTGGTATCCAACCCTGGCATGTCCTGGTAGGACCAAGCAAACAAATTGGGAAATTCTTTGAGAAGCTTTATCAAACTTTCCTTGACAGTCGGGCTGAGCAGTGCCCTAATCTTGACTTCTTTTCTCTCTTCTTCTGAACCCAAGTTGACCGTTTCCAACGGCTCTTTATGAGGTTTAATGGATCTTTTCTCTTGTATGAGTAATTATGAGATCTCTTCTGGAATTTCTTCATCATCTTCTTCTTCAGCCTCAAATACCGAGAATTCAAAGTTGGGAGAGGGCATCAGATCGTATGTTTCAATGGGGTTTAAAAAAAGCAATCCGCATGACGCAATGATTATTTTTTAGAAGAGATAGAGAAAAATGCAAGAGTGCGTGCCGTGTAATTTCTGAAAAATGTTTATTTTTATTATTTGAGTTGTTTATTAGGATTACCATTTTCTGAAAAAGCGAAAAGAAAAAACAGCAATAAATGCGGAAATTATAGAACGACGTTATTTTATTTATGATCTTGTCGATTCTTGAAACTACAGCCCTATAAAACAAAACTCTGTCGCTTTGGGCAAAGCAAAGAGATACATTTACAGAAAGTGAGCCCTATAAAAACATCCGTTTCACCTGGGTAGGGTGAAAGGTTAAAGTAAAGACGACAATTACTTCGACTTATGAACAACTTTCGGAACGTTGACAGCCACCCATTGGCAGTGAACTCCTCGGTGAATCACAAAGTCTGGTACTTTTCTTCTTGATTTGTGTTCAGAAATATCGCTGATTTCTGGTGGAGCAGGGTCGTTGGAATCTATATCCCAGGCAGAGTTGTCGTAGGAGGATTCCTCTGTTGCATCTTGCACAATGCTTGTACTCTCGGGTGGATCTCCCCATCCAGTTGGCTAGATGTCTTCGAGCATGATACGAGAGCTTTCAGGAACGGTGTACTTGACTAGGAAGTAGTATTTGCCACTCGGTTGTCCCAAAGTGTCCCACACTTCTTTGGAACTAGAGGACTCATCCCTTTCAATGATGTTGACCTCAGGAAAAGAGTAGTTGATGAACTGCTGTCCTGCAATCTTTGCAAATTCATCGTCGTACTGGATATTTTCTGAATGCCCTGAGTAATGATCCCATGATTCTGTGGGGACGCAGGTATTCTTATCAATGATGTTCAGCTGATATGTATCGTTGGGCTGACTCTTTTGCCCTGAGTCTCCTAGGTACGACTGCCAAATATCCATTGGGTCATAATAGTCATGGTCAAAGTTGTCTTTCATTAGAGTGTCCTCCTCTAATGAGTTTGGTAGAACACGACATCCTTATGGATCATAATCTCCGTATATCATCTTGACGTCTGACCTTGGTATATATCTCGGACTCTATGCGGGATAGCAAAATGGCGTATACACCTCTCCTTGAGACATATAACCGCCCTCGTTGAGATAGGACTTCCATTCTTCATCTGTATCGGAGGAATCACCCTCGTTGATGGTATATACTTTTTAAGACACTGGGTGAAGGAAGCCTCCACTATGGAAGAAGTTTTTCATGGGATGAAGACTTTCATTGTTAGTAGCAGTCTGGGTACAGGTTGAAGAAAAACCAAGACCTTTCTTTTTCTTATTATCAATAGGAATGACAAGTTGTCCCCATCCTTTGGCATTGTTACTTCTGATCGCTTCAAGAGCATCTTTGTATGAGGAAATCGACGTTCCTCCTTTTGATTGGTTGTCGTGGCTTACCGAAAGTGCCTGGAACTGGGTTCCAACAACCTCTTCTGGTTCCACATAAGTGGATGATGATAAGTTACTCACGGTCAAGGCTAGTTCTCCGCAGACTGTGACTAGTTGGTCGTTCTTGACGAACTTCAGCTTCTGGTGAAGTGTCGAAGTGATTGCCCCAGCCTTGTGTATCCAAGGTCTTCCTAACAAACAAGTGTATGCTGCCCGGATGTCCATGACCTGGAAAGTGACTAGGAAAGTGTGAGGACCGATAGTTATGGGAATGTCAACTTTGCCGATAACTGTTTTTCGGGATCCATCAAATGTTTTGACGATGACCTCACTGCCTCTCATCGGAGATCCTTTAACTGATTGGCGCATTAGAGTAGATTTCGGCATCACATTTAGAGCTGATCTAACGTCTACCAGTACGTTGGCTAAAGAATCGTCCTGGCAGTTGACTGTAATATTGAGTGCCATGTTATGATTTGGGCCCTCTTCCGGCAGTTCCTCATCACTAAATCCTAAGTTATTGCAGGAAGTGATGTTGGAGATGATGTTATCGAATTGTCTTATTGTTACATCCTGTTCCACAAAGGCCTACTCTAAGACTTTCTGTAGAGCTTCCCTGTGAGCTTCGAAACTGAGTAAAAGAGATAACACAGAGATTTTTGAAGGAGTTTGTGACAGTTGATCAATAATGTTGTATCACGCTTCTGGATGAGCTTCAACATCTCATCATTGTTTTTTGAAAGGTCGGAATCACTGGAGTGACCGACTGGTTGATTGGGAACTTCTGTTTGAGGTTCCTCCTCCTTGCTCGGTTCTTCAACTCCTCGTTTGAAGATTCGACCGCTCCGTGTTACTTGACTGATGTCCGTAATATTCACGATGGAGGGTAATGGAATTTCCTTTCCATTCTCAATTGTTGTTGCACCGTATTTATAAGGGATAACCTTATCGGATTTGTACGGTACTGGTCCCGGCAGATAGATGATTACAGGGCCCTTCTGATTTTTTTGACTATCATAGCCGGCCTCAATTGGTTCTAGGTTGAGAACCCTTCCACCATCAAGAGGAATTATTGATTCATGGAGTAAAGGGATTATGGGACACACATCTTTGGCCATTTGTCGCTTAGGGATCTAGACAACATCTTTTGCCCTGATTAGGATGATAGTCCGACATGGAACCAGAGTTTGACCATGGTGGAATCTACTTGTGGTCCAACTGACTTTGAAGGGTTGCTTGCACGAGGTAGCATCCTTGGTTATTCTCTGAGCAAACTCTACAGCGCTCATAGTTGTGTGGTGGCACCCGGCCACGTCCGCTTTGTATACAGTGTAACCTTACTAGGTCTATTTCCATTGATCGAACATCTTGACTCTGATGCCTAGTAGGGTTCCCGTCGGCCATACTGACTTGTTGTGTGTCTTCATCTAGATAGATCGGAAGCCACCAGTGGTTTAACAAGTGTTGAAGTGTCCTTTGAACGAATGTACATGCTTGGTTACTCTCACGACATACTTTGCAGTTCTGATAATCATGCGAAGCCAAAAAACCGAGCTGGACTTGCTTAGCGTGTAATTCCACCAAGCTGGTATTCATCAAGCGAATATCAAAAATTTGAATCATATTAACTTGATACTGACTTCTATCACGGTAATCCTGAATCCATCCAAGATCCATCTGACGCTGGAGGGTCTCTTATACAAAAGAGCATCCCTGATTGTTTACCGAGCAAATCAGATAGGAATCGTAATCGTGCCGTGGCAGATTATGATGTTGGCTTTGCCTTGAGTGCATGGCCACCAAGTTGACATTCATTGCACGAATGTCGTGGTTCTGAATGACATTGGAATTTGTATAAGTCATGTTGACCTCACGACTTCCGTGATCTTGGATCCATCCGAGATCCATCTGTTCCTGTAGAGCTGACTGCACCACAGAACACCCTTTATCATCCTTAGAGCAGGTATCACACTGGTGATAGTTGTGAGACGGTACATGACCATATATACTCTGTCTGCGATGTATCTTGACCAGGTTGGTTCCCAATAAGAGTACATCATGAATTTAATAGATGTGCTTAAACTCTCTTTCTATCAAATTTACCGCAGCTTTCTCGTGTTGAGGTAACAGGTTCGTCTGAACATTTGGATTTGTATCCTTGAAGGATAAGACCCCATTCCTGACAAGCTTTTGTACGTCGGATTTGAAACTGAGACAGTTTTCTATGTTATGCCCTGGTCCTCCTTGATGATAAGGGCAAGTCTGATCCGCTTTGAACCAAAAAGGCGGATTCTCTGGTACCGCAAGAGGAGCCCTGGTTTGGACGTGCCCTTTGGCCAGTAATAGTGGAAACAATTCTACGTACAACATTGGTATAGGGTCGAACCCTGGTGGTCGCGTTGTACGGTTGTTGTTGTATTGAGGACGAGCCTGCTGAAGAGGTTGTTGTTGTATTGAGGACGAGCCTGCTGAAGAGGTTGTTGTGTCCTTTGCTGATATTGTTGTTGATTCGGTTGGCTCTGAGCAACCAGAGGTTGATACGTAGGAACAGGCGCAGGGTTGATAGCAGGAGTTATAGTTGCTACTGGTTAGTACCATCGCCTTTGCTTTTTGAGAGAGATATTGCCAATATCTTTCTCTTTTCTCTTAGGGAGAGCACTACCGTATCTTTTGGTACTGCTTGATGGTTCAACATCTTTAACTAAACGTCCTTCTCGGACCGCTTCCTCAAGACGAACTCCCATGCCTACCATCTCAGTGAAGTCATTGGGCGCACTGGCGACCATTCTATCGTAGTAAAATGAGCTCAAGGTTTTTAAGAAGACCTTTGTCATCTATTTTTCCTCAAGAGGTGGACAAATCTGGGCGGCAATTTCACGCCATCTTTAAGCATATTCCTTGAAGGTTTCCTTATCCTTCTGTGACATGGCCCTAAGTTGATCTCTGTCCGGTGCCATGTCTAGATTATACTTATACTACTGAACAAAGGCAGCACCAAGATCTCTGAAAGTTACGATCTTAGTGCGGTTTAAACCCATTTACCATTTGAGTGCGGCACCGGGTAAACTATCTTGGAAATAGTGGATCAGTAGCTGTTGGTTCTCTGTCTGAGTTGACATCCTCCGAGCGTACATCACCAAATGGATTTGAGGGCAAGAGTTACCCTTGTACTTTTCAAATCCGGGCACCTTGAATTTGTGCGGAGCTTTCACATTTGGGACCAAACTAAGGTTTGTGGCATCCTTTCCAAACAGATCCTGATCGCGAATGGCTTACAGCTCCTTCTACATCTCCAGGAACTATTCCTAGAATTCCCTCAATTTATCGTCCATACTTTCATTTCCAATAGAAGGTATCTGTGGAATCTGCCCTTCTGGGACAGTGTGTACCATGGGTGGTGGTATAGTCATTACGGCAGTGATTCTTGGTGCTTCCCTCTCCCGAAGTTTGTAACCTTCAGAAGTTTCCGTCATGCCCCTTGCATCTTCGCTTTCCTGAAGTTTGTAACCTTCAGGCCTAGCGGTTCCTGCTGTAGTTTCCGGATCTTCCATGATAGGCGGAATATATCCTTCCGGGATATAGTTAATAGGCATGCCCTAGGGAAGATCTTTAGGCATGTTATATCGAGGATCATACTTCTCCATTACGGGCATCGATGTGATCTCTGAGATCACTGTCGTTTGTATCTGAGCTGCTTCCAGAGCTTGCATGTCATTGTGAAGTTTCTTCATATCTTCTTTCAGAGCGTCGAGTTCTTCTCTCAACTCTCTGTTCTCTTCCTCGAGATTATCCATTTTCTTTTGTTGACTGGCCCGAGTATTGTACGAATGAGACAGTTTGACTTTAGAATCAAGACACAAATATGAGATTCATAGGTAAGAAGAATGCGTTATGTGAGAATGATGAATGATATGCAATGATTATATTAGTTAATTTTTTTTGTTTAATCAAAATATACTTCAACAATTGGATTGCAAATATCATACAGAGGGGAGACCCCGTTTTATTGAATTCAGAGATTGTGGAAATGGAAATACAGTGATTTACAAAGTGCTACAAAAGGAAATGTCTAAACTTATGGATCCTGAGTCCTCTCTAAGGAGAGCTCAAGTGCTGGTTCCGGTACTTTACTTTTCTTTGACCGGGGCTCTTGAGCCATTGTCGGGTTTTCATTCCTTTGCCAGGTGAAAGGAGCGAGCAAATTCCTTTGGTCTTCTTGATTCTCTACAACATGTTGCTCCAAAATCTCGATCAGAGCATCTTTTTCTTTTAACAGTTGCTGTATTTTCTTACACTCCACATTGAGAATACAGTACTTGTTCTTCCAAGACTTCTTCTCCTGTTGAACTTTGTTGAGGGTAACCTGAAGCTTTTCTGTATCAGACATAAAATAAAGGACATACTCCTTTAACGGAAGAACTTCCTGACGAGGATAAGGCATCCTCAGCTTGAGAGCTCTAGTTTGTACCCAATGGAGATAAGGTTCCATAGAGACACAATCTGGTTTTCCTAGAGACTCTCTTCCTTTCCTGTGAACATGTTTCCGAGCATGAACTATTTCTGTCTTTAGTGCTCTGTCATTTTCTCCTTCCTTGAAGAAAACACCTTCCAGATGAGCATTACGCAGGACATGCCTCATTGGGTATCCAAATTGACGACGAACTAAAATTGGATGGTAATTGATTCCTCCTTTAGTTCCTATGAGGGGTACATTTGGGAAGTTTCCACAACGGTCAATGATTCTGATCCCGTCATAGATTCGATTGTACCAGTCGATGTCAGAGTTTGTAAGAGACATGATTCTTTACGACCAATGTAAACTACTCTTATGATCCCAAAATGTAGCAAACTTGGGTAAATGGGAAGTAAGCCATTTGTATAGCAAGGGTACACAACATGTGATCATTCCTCCGCTATACAAATTCCTTAAGTGTACAAAATGATAAGCATCTGCGAGCAAGGTCGGTACAGGGTTTCTAATCAGAAAATTCTTAATGGCATTGATATCAACAAAGTCATCAATGTTGGGAAACAGAAATAACCCGTAGGTGAGCAGAACAAAGACGCTCTCGAAAGCAGTCACGATCCCTATACTAGCAAAGTACAGAGCCTTATTTATCAAAAACTTGGCTGGTAAACCTTGGATTCCACCCTTAGTGGTCATGTGAGTCCTGACTTCTGACTCATCCAAATAGACAACTCTTGCAATGGTTTGATCCTTTGGAATTTCTTCCAGTCCAGAAAAGGGAGCTTGGTTAGTGATGGGTAAATCGGTTAGGTGAGAGTACTCCTCAGTGTTGGTGCTAGTTGATAATCCGGGAATGTAAAACAATGATAAACCAGATCGTAGAACTGAATCAGCGTAGCCAGGATCCCTTCAATTACATGTACCCTTAACAGAGACAGCAGTCCTCCGTATTTAGCTCTGAAAGCATCAGGGTTGGTGATCATCCTTACCAACTCTTTTAAATCCCCTAGTTTCGTAACCTTGAAGGTGTACTTGTGAGTCTTCCTTCTACCGAAATCCATAACGCAATCTTTCTTTTTTTTCTGACATTTGCAATCATTGTCTCAGTTTAATTTGAAAAAAAGAGAGACTAGAAGAGAAAATATTTCTTTGTTTTAATGTTTTTTAATGAAATGAATGCATGAATGCAGCACACAAAAACATAGAAAAAACACGGGGTCAAAGGTTCGGTGTCATGAAGTCATGGCTCTACCCATCCCCAAAGGTTGTACTGGTGATTTTTTGTACCTGTCCTCACAATCATTGACCCCTCTTGGGATAACAACAGCAGGCTGGTTCACCCGAGCGAGCTGCAGTATCTTAGAGTAATCTCATATGAGGGTAGTATCACGTGACAACTATTTCCGATAGCTTCCGTACTACAAAATAGTAACATGGTCTCAATCTACTAAAATCCTCAGCTTCTCATATACCACAATCGAACAATCTGCTTTCAACAGCCGAAGTCGTATAAGCATTGAATCTGCAAAGGGTATCTCCACTGATTCAATGGTCGACCGAGGTCTCTTATTTGGGAGTCACTCCCTGTAAGATTACATGTCTAGTGCCATCACTTATCTTAGGTGTCACTCAAACTTTCCAGATGCGGCATCACCCGCAGTCCCATTAGCAGAAAATAAATACGGATATCAAGTAGGAAAAGCGATATATATATTTGTTCCTAAAACTAACATCCTAGACCTCTTAAGAGCTATAATCCTAGTCCTATACAGATAATGACTCCCCAGCAGAGTCGCCATTTAACTGTAGCGAGCGATTTTTGTCGGTGACGCGACCACCTTATCGCTGGGTTTTCCTCTCTGCAATGGTAGGAGGGGGTGCTACTATCTAAAACTAACCTTGCACGCGAATGTTTAACTGAACAAACGCTTAAAAGAGATTCGGGGAGTCGGGGTCAGGTTATACAATGGGGAGTTGTCAATTACCCATCCTATATGTGGTTATCCATAGGATATTAGCTTTAGGTTTTGCTTTGTAATTAATGGTGTTTATCTGGTAATGGGTTGGGAAAGTTTCTTGGGAAGTATGAGTGAGTGAGTGAGTTTTGTTTTTTGTGGAAAATGATGATGATGATGGCTAAGGTATGAAACCTAAAGTCTTTGACTAATGTATGAAGGTACTGGACCTAAACTTTTTTTATTAGTATGCTCGCTAAGATTTCGCAATCTTATGCCTACGTATTCCCGTTTAAACGAAACAGGGAAATTAAAGCAATCGTAGTTCCCCCTATTCTAAGGGAGGAAAAAGATGTTTTGGTGTCTTATTTAAAGCCCAAGATTGAATCTAAAAGGTTATCTATTTGTGTCTTGTTCAAAGCCCAAGATTGAATCTAAAAGGTTATCTATTTGTGTCTTGTTCAAAGCCCAAGATTGAAGCTAAAAAAAATTTGACTGAGAGAGAACTTGTCATCTCTAAAAGGGATTGTTGATTTTTGTGTGCCTTGATCAAAGCCCAAGGTTGAAGCTAAGAGGTTGATTGAATCCACTAGGGGAAGTCTTTATACAAAGCCTAAGAGGAGGCTGGAAATGACTGACTCAACAAGAGAGTGTTTATCTATCTTGTACAACGCCCAAGATTGAGGCAAAAAGAGGATGACCCTTTAGGGATATCTTTATAAAAAGCCTAAGAGGAGGCTAAAAGCTTGACTTTTCTAGGAAAATGTTTTATCTATATTTTACAAAGCCCAAGATTGAGGCTAAAAGGGGTTTTGACTCCGTCGGGGAGATTTGTATGTGTCTTGTACAAAGCCCAAGATTGAGGCCAGAACGAGTTTATCTCTTGCTGGAGAGTATTATCTGTCTGTACAAAGCCCAAGATTGAGGAGAAAATGAGTTTGACTCTGCTTGGGAAAGATGTTGGTCCCAAGCTTAAGAGAAGTTTATGAAGATTTATGTCTTGTACAAAAGCCCAAGATTGAGGCTAAAAGGGTTTGACTCAACAAGAGAGTGCTTTTATCTGTCCTGTACAAAGCCCAGGATTCTGGCTGAAAAGGTTGACTCAACAAGAGAGTCTGAAAAGGTGATTGACTCAACGAGAGAGTCTAAAAGGGTGAGTGACTCAACTAGAGAGTCTGAAAGGTAATGGACTCAACAAGAGAGTCTGAAAAGTAATTGACTCAACAAGAGAGTCTGAAAAGGTTAGCTCCGCTGGGGAGAATCATTGTACAAAGCCCAAGAGGAGGCTAACTTTGCTGAGGAAAAGCCATTATACAAAGCCTAAGAGGTGGCTAGCTTTTGTCGGGGATAAGTGAGATCCTGAGGCAGGTCCAAGTGGGGAATCAACTCTTGCTGAGGGTTCTAGATGAGTTGAGGTATCAGATGCCTTGAGGTTTTGATTTGGGATTTTTGGGAGAGAGACTGGGATTTAGCTCTACTGGAGATTGGTCTAGAGTAACCGGGGTTTCTCCTTGTATTTGTAGGGAACTTGAGAATGTATTTGAGACTCAAGGGGATTAAACCGTCCAAGTCTACTGGCGTGGAAGAGTTTTCTCTTTTGTATGATGCCTTTAAGAGGAGGCACGAGTATTAAAGGATGAGAATCAACCCTAAAATCCGATATATGACACTGGAAAGACTGCTATAGCAAAGGATGACTAAGTTCTGTCTTATACCTTTAAGAGGTCGTCAGGGTCCTTATATTAAGCCCAAGTGAAGGCATGAGAACTTCTAATTAGCCGGAGGGTCCTTGTACAAAGCCCAAGAGGAGGCGGGGATGCTTTTAGGAAGCCTGTGGGTCCCAAACCAAGAAAAGTTCAAGAAATGCTATTCACCGAGAATAGATCATTTAGTGAAAGTTCTGAGGTTTGAAGAAACTCAAGAGATGCTATTCACCGAGAATAGATCAACTATGGGGGAGTGGAATTTCTTTGACAATTTCTAAAGTGACAGCCTGAGAAAATGTTCACGAAGAATACTGCCTTTATCTTTGTTCCATATTGTTTAAGCCCAAGAGAAGGCAAGACTATATTTGGAAATCCTACGGGGATCTAGTTTTGATTGTATTTTAAAGAGTGACCAAACTGGCTTTACCTAGTTCTAGACCTAGTTGCCAGGGAAAACTCTAAATAACTATACTAGTATATATACAGTTTATATATGACAAGTATTTAAAAGGATATGAAAGAAGACTAACCATGTGCAGCTTCCCACAATACAGTTATGTATATATATGAAAGCGAGTAAATGAAAGTTGTTAAAACTTACAGGTGAGCAAGCTTCCATGCTGTATTGTTAGTTGTTCAGGGAAATTAAAGAAAGTTTTGATAATATCATGTATATTGAATCTAAATAAAAAGGTAAATTATTTTGAAAAGATTGTTGGGGCTTATACTTAAACAGAGGCCCAAGTTTTAACAGTGATCGTACCATTGTTCTGAATATCGTATCGGGATTTATACAACGACTGAGGCCCAAAAAAGGTTTACTGTACAAAGGGATTGGGTCTTACACTCTCTCAAGAGGCCCAAAGAGGTTTTGAAAAAGAAAAGTGGGACTTACAACACGAGGGTAGGCCCAAAATTGTTTTTTCTCAGAAATTGCGATCGCGCCGAGATTCTTTTAACGCCGAGAGACTTATACAATATCTGAGGCCAAAAGATTTTGGTTAAAAGGGGATTGCGTCTTACACTCTATTAGAGGCAAAAAAAGATTTATTTTTTGTACAAGTGGTGAGGCTTACAACTCAAGGAGAGGCCCATTGATTTCTGTTTAAAAATGGCGATTGCGCAGAGATTTTTCATCGTGTCGGGACTTACACAATGTCTGAGTCCCAAAAAAGGTTTATGTACAACAAGGGTTGGGTCTTACACTCTATTAGAGGCCCAAGAGTGTTTAAAAAAGATTTGTTAGGGTGAACATCAAAGAAACCCTAATTTTTGAATTAAAATGGCATTTTTCAAAGGTAATTTAAATAATAAATGATAAAATATCAATTATATTCAAAAACAAGTTGTACACTATGGAAAATATTTTGGAAAATCAAGTTTAATCATATGAAAGCTTAAAATCCAATTAATTTTGAAAGATCAAAGTGTGAATTCCATTTAAAAAATGTTTAAAAACAACTAAAATGAAATTAATTACAAAAATTCGAATTATATTAAATAAATAATATAAATTGGATTTTTTTATGGAATAAAATATTTCAACATTTTTGAGATTTTTTGCAAAAAGAACCAATAAAAAATAATTAAAATTGAGAGAGAAATTAATTTTTCAAATCATTTAAAATAATATGAAAAATATTTAAAAAGTGGAAAAAATGTTTAAAAAAGGGTCTGGGGCGAGGGGGATTTGAACCCCAGACCTCAAGGTTGCAGCGCGCCGCCTTCTACCACTGGGGTGGTGATACATCCGTGTATCAAAGCCACCCTAGAAATACATAAGGCATGCCTTGTTTTAGGCCTGACCATGGCAAGGCAAGGCAAGGTTTTGGACCAAAAACGTAAAGGCCATAACTTTCTCATTTCTCCATGGATTGGGGCAAAATTTATATGCATCTGGCCTAGAATTTCCCAAGGAATCCAATGGTGGTGGTTGTTTTTTCAGATGAGGTCCCTATTTAAATACCCGATAGTGTTTTTGAAATAGGCCTATAATTGCATTTTCTATACTAACACATGGTACAGGCAAGAATTACATGGAAAATTGGTTCAAACACAACATATATAACATGTACGAGATGTTTATGATTAGTGGCCTTCAAAGCAATGCATAATTTAGAAAGTTCAAGTGATGATGCTTTACCTCTTAGAGCTTGTTGTGCAATCTGCCAAGTTTCTTGTGCCAAAAGTAATTTGATGCTTTAGACACTCTCAATTAATCCCTTAGAAGCTTTTAGAATGGTTAGAACCAGCTGGACTCCTTAGGAACAAGTTTGAGTTCTTTCATGCAAAAGGGGCAAAAGTGACCAATATGGCAACTCTCTGAAATGGTGTTCCAGAAGTGGGGAACCATTTGGGACAGTTCAAGGATGATATTTGGAGTGTGTTTGAGGCTTTATCTGGTTTTGAAAGTGACTGAATCAAGACATGGCTTGAAAAGTGCAAAAAAGTCCAATTTGGAGGTTTTGAGATGAGACTTTGTGATTTTAGTGTTACAGGTCAAATATGAGAGTTTGGACAGCTTAGATATGACATATTGGATGTGTTTGGATCATGAGTTGCGATGGGATTTCTCTCTAACTCAAAAACTCAGAGATACCTTGCTAAAGAAGGCATTTTGGCCAAAAGAGAGGAATTTTGAGGAAAGCATCAGTTTGGTTGCTTTGGTGTACTCAAACTGAGCACAAATGAGCTCTATTTATAGTAGAGCAAGTTTGTTTTGCAAGCAATAGTGAATGTCAATTGAAGCAGGCCTTTGGCCAATCTTATGCAAAAGGAATCTCAAGTCTCCTCTAGCCATTGACTAGAGGTTAGGGCACATGCCTATGGTTCTTTGATTTAGAGCTTATCCTTGACTCATTCAGTTAGGAATGTATCAGTCCATGCCACCTTGGTGTATCCATTAAATGCATTGCAACAAAATTGGAGTCTTGGCACCTTTTTAGCTCTTTTAGTTTTGGCATGCTACTTGTAGATTCTTGGACTTTGGAGGCTTGGAGATCAGATCGCCCCCCTTGGATTTGATCCTCAGATGTGTCCAAATTGATGACAATGCTTAGATTTATCAGATTTGGACAAATCAAGCAAAATGTACAAAATCTGCCAAATCTGTCTTGAAAAAATCAGTTCATGATGCCATGTTTCAAGGGTTGTATCTCCTTGCTCAAATGGAATTTGGAGATGATCTGGTACTTGTTGGAAAGCCCTCATGGCATTCTTTAACTTTGATGTCCACCTCTAGATATGGTTTGACTTGGATCAAGCTGAAAAATGTCCCTACATTTTGGAAAAAGTAAGGCAGATTCTGACTTAGTGAAAACTTCACTAAGTGTTGGAAAAAATGTCATTTTCATGTTTTCAGCCATTTTGATCACTCTATAACTTAAAATCCATGAGGAATTGGAATGAGTTGTAGTTGAAGCTTTTAAAGTATGCCATGAGAGCTACAAATCCAGCTTTGGACCATCCAAGTTGCTTAGATATCAAGTTATGGTCCTTGGAAGTTGGTACCCTAGCCACTTTGTTCCATAACTTAGAAAAATTCTAAGTTTTTTTATGGTTACCCCTTTTACAAGTCAACTCACTTTCTTTGATTTTTCTTGATGAATGATGATTTCAATCACAATATTAACATTGTTTTATGGTGAAAGAACCATAAATTGTGAAAAATTCCAAAAAGTCAAACTTGATTTTGTGCACAGTTGACGTTTTATCGGATGAAATTCAAACTGTGCGACCCTTTGTGAAATCAAGTCCTTGACCTAAATCAAACCTAATGGGGTATATTCCATAGGTGTTATAGGGTGCATTGAATCATGTCCCAAGGTTTGGGAGCATGTCTGGGCCAAAGTCAAAGGTACAGTTCACCTTTCCCTCGAAACCCTAATAGCGGTCCTGATGAAATTGAAACTTGTAGATCAAGCTTCTTGGATCAATCCATTGTTGAAAATGGATCAGTTTTGTGTATTTAAGGCCCTAAAATCATGTCTTGAGGTCTTGGCTCATATTTTGTTCCAAAAGTCAACTTAAGGGTGAATTAGGTCAGGAAACCCTAATTCCTGATTTTTGGATAAATGCATCCCCTGAGGTTAAATTGACTTAATGATTGGGTCCATGAGGTCCCTTGGAGTATCTTGGGTTATGCTTTGAAGCATTGGTTCATGCCCAGAGAAAATTTTCATCTGGAGGCCTCAGTCGACCAAAACCCCTAATTTAGTGACACTGGCGATCCTGAGGGCTTGATCCACTTGGAATGTTGCAACCTTGTGCTTGATTCTTGATGTGGGAGTCCTCTTGATCCTTTGTGGATATTTGAGATGTTAGACAAGTTGAAGATCATGTCATTTCTTGATTGATCCTTTGTCTAAGTGCTCTGAGAGGGCTTGAAACCCTAATTCTTGTTTGTGGTGAATGCTCAACAATCCTTGAGGAGATTGATGAGGCATGTAAGTACGTCCATATTGTGATGATGATTTGCACAATGATGGGAAAACCTTAGTGGTCAAAATTTAGGGGTATGACACTCTTGAAGCACCTTGTGCTATCTTTCAAAATACTTGTGCTAGAAGTAATCTAATGCCTTAGACACTCTTGATTAATCGCTTAGAAGCTTTTAGAATGATCAAAACCAGTTGGAAACCTCAGGAACTAGAACTGACTCTTTCTTGCAAAAGTGGCAAAAATTTACCAAAATGATAACTCACTCAAATGGTGTTACAGTCGAGGGACACTTGTTGGAACAACTTAGGAATGATATTTGGAGAGTATTTAAAGGGTTACTTGGCTTTGAAAGTGGTTGAATCAAGACATGGCTTGAAAAATGCAGAAAAGTCAAAATTTGAGGTTTTGGTGGTTGACTTTTTTATTTTGGTGTTGTAGAATGAGGATGAAGGTTTGAACACCTCCAATAGATGATTTATAATGTGTTTGGATAGTTATTTGAGTGGTTTTTGCTCTGGTTTCAAGAATCCTCAAATTGCTCCATTGTGACTTGAAATTGAAGTAAGAGAGGGAGAGTGAGAAAACAAGGCTTTGATATTGTTTTGGTTTGGTTTGAAACATCAGAAATGACCTTTATTTATAGTAGAGGAAGTTTGTTTTTGAAGGAATAGTGAATGGGGGCTGGTTCACTCTATTATCCAATGGATATGCCCATGTATCACTTTCGTAAATGCCAAGTTACCAAGTCTCCTCTAGCCATTAACTTAAGTTGATCTTTGTAGCTTTAGGTCTTCTGATTTTTGAAACAATCTTGACTCAAATGGACTGTCATGGACTGATGCATGCCACCTCAATGCACCTCTTGAATGCCTTGAAACAAAATTGGTGTTTTTGGATTTGCAACATTGAATTTCACATGCCAAGGAATAGGGATTTCGACTTGGTGGCTTTGTGATCAGATTCCTCATCATTCAAGTTGATTTTGGACAGAAATGAAATGATACAAGTGTCCAAAATTGGTTCCAGAAACCATGGGAACCAAGTTATGTTTTCATGCCTTTGTGTGGGCAGGGTGAAAAATGCCATTTTTGGAGGCTTACAACTCCTTGCTTAAGTTGAACCATCGGAGACTCTGGTACTTTTTGGAAAGCCCCAATAACATACTTCAACTTTGATGTCCAACTTTGGTCTTTAATCATCTTGGATCATAGTGAAAAATGGCCTCAAAGATGGTGAAAATGCAAAACAGATTATGTCCAAAATTTCACTAAGGGTTGGAAAAATGATCATTTTCACATTTTTGTCATTTTGATCAATCCATAACTCAAAATCCATGAGGATTTAGAATCTAATGTAGTTGACAATCTTGAAGTACGTAATGAGAGCTTTCATTTGAGCTTTGGATGTAAGAAAAAGTTTGCTTGGATCAGAAGTTATGGTCTTGCAAAGTTGGGTATCAATCACTTTTTTTCATGACTTAGTGAAATTTTAAGTTTCTTATGGTTTCCCCTTTTGCAAGTAACCCCACTTTTATTGATTTTTCTTGATGGATGATGATCCAAACCATAAGTTAACATTGTTTTTTACTTAGGGAAGCCTTGTTTGTCAAGAAATTCAAAAAGTAAAACTTGGTTTTTTTGGCATTGTTGACTTTTTATCAGATGAATTTCAAACTTTGTGATCCTCTATGAAATCAAGTTCTTGACCTAATTCAAACCTAATGGATGGATTCCATAGTTTTTTTAGAATGTCTTGGATCATATCCCAAGGTTTGGGACCATGTCTTAGTCAAAAGTCAAAGGTACAGTTTACTTTTCATCGAAAACCCTAATTGGTCCAAATGAATTTGAATCCTTGTACTGCTTATGAACCAAGTTCTTTGAATCAATCTAATCTTGTAAATGGATCAATATGATGTATTGGAGGTCTTCAAAACACTTCTTGAGGTCTTGGCTCATGCCTTGCATCCAAAGTCAACTTAGGGCTGAATTAGGTCAAGAAACCCTAATTCCTGATTTTTGATGAATGCACCCCCTAAGGCCAATTTGAACTTGTGATTGGGTCCATGAGGTCCCTTTGAGCTTCTTGGATCATGTTTTGAAGTATTGGCTCATGCTCAGATGAAAATTTCTCTCTGGAGGCCTTGGCCGGCCAAAACCCTAATTTGGTGACATTGATGATCTTGAGGCTTGATCCACTTGAAATATTGCACTCTTGTGCTTTCTTGATGTGGGAGACCTCTTGATCTTGTATGGATGTTTGAGAGACTTGAAAAGTTAAGGATCATGTCCATTCTTGATTGATCATTTAGTCTGAGTGGTATGAGGGAGCTCAAAACCCTAATTCTTGATTGTAGTGAATGCTCAACAATCTTTGAGAGGATTGATGAGGTATGAAGGTACATCCATATTGTGGTGAGAATTTGCACAATGATGGTAAATCTTGTGGTCAAAATTTGGGGTATGACAAAGTGGAAATAACTCTACATACAACATTGGTATAGGGTTGAACCCTGATGGTCGTGTTGTACGATTGTTATTATTGTATTGCGGACGAGTCTGCTGAAGAGGTTGTTGCGGCCTTTGCTGATACTGTTGTTGATTTGGTTGGCTCTGAGCAACCCGAGGTTGATATGTCGGAGCCGGCGTTGGGTTGATAGCGGGAGTTACCGCTGCTACCGGTTGATACCTTCGCATTTTCTTTCCCAGAGAGATATTACTGATATCTTTCTCTTTCCTTTTTTGGAAAGCACTACAGTATCTTTTAGTACTACTGGATGGCTCTGCATCTTTGACCAATCGTCCTTCTCAGACTGCTTTTTCAAGGCGTACTCCCATGTTCAACATTTTAGTGAAGTCACTGGGCACACTGGCAACCATTCAGTCGTAATAAAACGAGCTCAACGTTTTCAGGAAAATCTTTGTCATTTCCTTTTCCTCAAGAGGGGGACAGATCTGAGCGGCGATTTCACGCCATCTCAGAGCATATTCCTTGAAGGTTTCTTTATCCTTTTGTGACATTGCTCTGAGTTGGTCCCTATCTGGTGCCATGTCTAAGTTGTATTTATACTACTGAGCGAAGGCTGCCCCGAAATCTCTGAAAGTATTGATCTTGGTGTGGTTTAAACCCATGTACCATTTGAGTGCGGCACCGGTTAAACTGTCTTGGAAGTAATGGATTAGTAGCTATTGATTTTCTGTCTGGGTAGACATTTTTCGAGCGTACATCACCAAATGACTTTGAGGGCAAGTGTTGCCTTTGTATTTTTCAAAGTCAGTCACCTTGAATTTGTGCGGTATCTTTACATTGGGGACCAAACAGAGGTCGGCCGCGTCTTTTCCGAATAAGTCTTGACCGTGAATGGCATGCAGTTCCTTCTGCATTTCTAAGAATTTCTCCTGGAACTCATTCATCCTTTCGTATACTTCTTTGTTTCTGCTAGAAGTGGCCTGCAGAATCTGTTCTTCTAGGAAAGTGTGAACCACCGGTTGCGGTATAGACATTATGGCGGTAACTCTTGGTGCTTCAGTGACCTGAATTTTGTAACCTTCAAGAGTTTTTGTTGTAACCCTTGCATCTTCATTTTCCTGAAGTTTGTAACCTTCAAGTCTAGCGGTTCTTGTTACGACTTTCGGGTCTTCAGTGACTGGTGGGATGTATCCTTCAAGTATAAAGTTGAGAGGCATGCCCCAGGGAAATCCTTTAGGAATGTTGTACTGAGGATGACTGCCAGGTGTCTCAAATGCTGGTTTGGATGTAACCTCCGAGATCACAGTCCTTTGGTGTTATTGTTCCTGGGCTGCTGCCAGGGATTGCATGTCATGGTGGAGTTTCTCCAAACTCTCCTTCAGAGCGTTGATTTCTTCTCTTGGCTCTTTGTTCTCTTCCTTGAGATCGTCCATTTTCTTTTGTCGATTTGCCTGAATATTGTACGAATGAGATAGTTTGACTCTAGAGTGCGACACATATGTGAGACTCGAAGACAAAGATATGTTATGTGAGAATGATGAATGATATGTAAAGAATGTTATATTTTTTAGTTTTTGTTTACAAAAGAAACTTCAACAATTATATTGCAAATGTCACACAGCGGGGGGGAGACCCTTTTATTGAACTTGAAAGATTGCAACATTTTACAAGGAAAAATACAGTATTTTATAAAGTACGATAAAGGAAATTAGGCATATGGATCCTGAGTTCTCTCTGAGGAGAGCTCAGATGCTGGTTCCTGGACTTTTCTTTTCTTTGATTGGGCTCCTTCAGCCATTGTCGGGTCGAGGATTCTCTAACAAGTGAAAGGAGTGAGCAAATTCCTTCGTTCCTCCCGACTTTCCATAGCATGCTGCTCAAATATCTCAATCAGAGCATTCTTTTCCTTTAGTAGTTCCTTAATCTTGGTACATTCCAAATTAAGGATCTGGTACTTTTTCTTCCAAGAGTTTCTTTCACGTTGGACTTTGTTGAGAGAAACCTGGAGTTTTTCCGCATCAGACATGAAATAAAGGACATATTCCTTTAAGGGAAAAACTTATTGGCGAGGGTAAGGCATCCTTAGTTTGATGGCTCTGGTTTGCACCCAGTGGAGATAGGGTTCTGTAGAGGAACAATTTGGTCTTCCCAGGGATTCTCTCCCTTTCCTGTGAACATGTTGCCAGGCATACACTATTTCTTTCTTTAGTGCCGTGTCATTTTCTCCTTCCTTGAAAAAAATACCTTCCAGATGAGCATTATGTGGGATATTCATCATCAGGTATCCAAGTTGACGGTGAGCTAGAATTGGATGATATTTGATCCCTCCTTTAGTACCAACGAGGGGTACATTGGAGAAATTTCCACATCTGTCGATCATCTTTATCCCTTCGTAAATCTGATTGTACCAATCTATGTCTGAATTGGTAAGAGACATAATCTTCTATGACCATCGTAGATTACTCTTGTGATCCCAAAAAGCAGCAGACTTGGGCAAGTAAGAAATAAACCATTTGTAGAGTAATGGTACACAACATGTGATCGTCCCTCCATTGTACAAATTCCTTAAGTGTACAGAATGATAAGCATCCGCGAGTAAGGTTGGTACTGGGCTTCCAATCAAGAATATCTTAACAGCATTGGTGTCAACGAAGTTATCATTGTTGGGAAAGAGGAACAACCCATATGTGAGCAGAACAAAGACATCCTCGAAAGTGGTTATATTTCCTATACTGGCAAAGTATAGAGGTTTCTCTATCAGGAATTTAGCTGGTAAACCCTGGATTCCTCCTTTGGTGGTCATGTGAGTCCTAACTTCTGACTCATCCAAAGAGATTGCTCTCGTAATGGCTTGATCTTTTGGAATTTCTTCCAGTTCGAAAAATGGATCTTGATCAGTGATAGGTAAGTTAATCAGGTGAGAGTATTCTTCTATTGTTGGTGTGAGCCGATAATCCGGGAAAGTGAAGCACTGGTATACCGGATCGTAGAACTGAACCAGTGTAGACAGGATCCCTTCAACCATGTTGACCTTTAAAAGAGACAACAATCCTCTGTGCTTAGCCCTGAAAGCTTCGGGATTAGTAATCATCCTTCCCAATTTCCTTAGGTCTTCCAGTTTTGGAACCTTGAAGGTATACTTGTGCGTTTTCCTTCTACCAAAATCCATAACGCAGCCTCTCTCTAATATTTGCAATTATTGTTTTAGTTCATTCAGAAAAGATTTGTTTCTTGTTTTAAAAAAGGTTTTTTAATGAATGCATGGATGCATGAATGCAGCAAACAAAAACACTTGAAAATATGGGTTTAGGCATCGTCATCACGAGCATGGAGTCATGGATCTACCCATCCCCAAAGGTGTGTACTAATTGGTCAATTTTTGTACCTGTAGAACGAGTTCTAACAAAGGTTCCCGAAATCATTGACCCCTCTTAGGGATATTAACAGCAAAACAATTGACTCAGTAGAGCTGTAATATTCTAAGATGAATCTTCTTTGAGTGTAGTATCGCGTATCAACTATTCCCGATAGTCACCGCACTACCTAATGGCCAAATGGTTAAGTGTCTACTAAATCTTTAGTGTCATGTGTAACACCTGAGGTTGAAGAGTGTAGAGAGTGGTTACATGTAACACCCGAGGGCGAGGGAGTGGTTTTCGGTGCGTGAGGTATGGCAATGAGACACTCCTAGCAGCTTCTAGGGAAAAACCGAATTCACATCGGAATGAGAGGGAACCTGAGGTTGTGCAGATATGAGACAATATGGTTGAAGGAAGACATATAAGGATTAATTGGTACTACCTATACCAACAAGATGCATCTTTTTTTCGGCAGCCCGTTCTGTAAGAACTCCATAGTTAAGTGTGCTTGACTTAGAGCAATTCTGGGATGGGTGACCTTCTGGGAAGTTTCTCGAAAAGCGTGATAGTGAGGACAAAACATGCTGAAAAGACCCGTGTTGGTTTGTGGGGTCAGTCGATAATCTTGAAGCTAGTCTGGGAGTTACATCATGGGTACCGCACTGGGAAAACTATGCTTTCACGATAGGGTCGTTCAACATTAACAATTCCATACGGGTACCTCGACTTATTCGGTGGACTGCTAGGATAACTTGGTCGGGAATCACTCCCTATAAGCCTTCCCAGAGACGCCACCACTTATCTTAATGATCTCTCAAACTTTCCACATGCGTATTAATCGCATTCCTAGATAACGATAATTTCAACACGGGTATCAAGTAATATGACAGTATATGATATATATATATATATATATATATATATATATATATATATATATATATATATATATATATATATATATATATATATATATATATATGTGTGTGTGTGTGTGTGTGTGTGTGTGTGTAGCAGAAAACTGAGAAAGCAAGTAAATAAACAGAGAAATAAATGCAAAGCAAAGTCTAGAATTCTTAGGAACTCTAATCCTAAAACATCCCCAGCAGAGTCGCCATTTTTCAGTAGCGTGCAATTTTTGTCGGTGACGCGACCACCTTACCGCAATGGTTGGATTTGGGTGCTACTTTCTTATTTCTGTATTTATCCTATGAAACTGGAAAGGAAAGGGAAGATATCTAAAACTAACCTTGCATGCAAATGTTTTCTTTAACAAATGCTAAGAGATTAGGGAACAGGGTCTGGTTATACAAAGGGAAGCTATTAACACCCAGTGTATCTATGGTAATCCATAGGAACCTTTTATTGCATATATTTCTCTGGTATCTTAAAATGCTTTCTTGTGTTTATCTGCTGTGGCTTGGGAAAGTTTCTCCCCTGGGAGAATTGAGAGAATGTTTTTATTGTTTTCGGGTTGTCCGTTGTTTTTGGGAAGGTACTGGACCTAAAGTTTTTTGATTTGTGTGCTCGCTACGATTTCACAATCTTATGCCCACGTATTCCAGTAAAGAGATTCGGGAAATCAGAGCAATCATAGTTCCTCCTATTCTATGGGAGGAAAAATGTTTGGTGTCTTGTTTAAAGTCCAAGATTGAAGCTTTCAGAGTATTTGTGTCTTGTTCAAAGCTCAAGATTGAAGCTAAAAGGTTGAATGAGAGAGAACTTGTCATCTCTAAAGAGAGATATCTCATCTATTCATCACAAATGTTGAGTGTAACACCCTTTTCTACCCCTAAATAATGTTGCAACAGAAACAACTCCAATATCAGAGTAAAGCATAAACATTCCCTCGAAGGGTGCACATTTCTCATTTTAATTCAAAATAACACAATTGCCCTATAAACAAAGGGTCTTCCTCAATAATTAAATCAAAAACCTTCACATGGTAGCGGAATTCAAAACTTCCAATTAAAACGGTTTTCAACAAACGTCATAATAATTCAAATAAAACCACATCATCAAATAATACCAAAATAAAGAAATAACATAGTTCGACTCAAAGAACCCTAACCCGAGGTTACACTATCAGAGCAAGACCCTCAAAATAAACCAAAGCAAATAAACTTCAAGTCCTCGAAAGCATCCAAAGCTAAACCTGATCACCTGCACGTTACCCACGCGGAGGCAACATTCGAAAAGGCAGGGTGAGTAATAATAATTCAATATAATCATATAAAGAAAAGACATTAACAAGGAAACAATTGTTTTTCTCGAACACTACACCGACTCACCCAAAACATCACACAAAACACCACATCACCAATATCACTCATATGCAATCATGCCATGCCACCAAGAATGAACTGCAACCTCATAAAAATGCATGTGGTACCAAATCGTCATAATAAAGGACACTAGTCCATCAACCCTCCAAAGATCCCCGTCAATAGGATCGATTCCGAAATTGGAACCGGAGCATGTCATAATTACTTCATATCCGCATAATGGGAATGAAGCGTCGTCACAGAGTATGCATATGAATGAATGATACACAACATCACAAATTATCATCAATTAAACATCATAATGTGCATCATCATTCATCAATCCTCATATACACCATATCATCACATACTCATCAAATAATCATCCCAACATCATCGTCAATTCATTAATACACACATTAAGATAGTCATATAAAATCATCAATATACTCATGGTACTTCACCTCGTCATTTTATCATCCACATCACACATAACATCTAATAATCATCAATAACATCATTTCCATCCCTAAATAATCATCATATAACAATTCAACACATAACAACAGTTTACAGCAACATCACAACACCAATGTAATATAAAACAAATATTTTCCCTGAATTTTAAGCCAATAAAAATCATGTTTTTTAGCTCCCGGCCGCGCTAAGCGCGCCCCACCCGTGCTTAGCGCGCTGCTCACTGCCTCAAAGAGGCGGAAATTTCCCAGACCGCACTAAGCGGGCACTGCGATTTCTGCAGAAAAACCCTGCAATAACAACACTGATCCCTCTGCGATTTCGTACCCTTAAACTGGTTTTTAACATCAATTTACCACAGATTATGACCTTATAACGTTATCTACCACATATACAACAACAACAACAATCATCAACTTAGTACATCTTCGGATGATAGGCAGAACTCATCCTCAACTTAGTACCCAAGGCATCTTGCAAACTCTTCCAAAACCTCGATGTAAACCTCGGATCTCTATCCGATACAATACTCGAAGGTATCCCATGTAACTTCACAATTTCATCAATATACATCTCGGCTAGCTTCTGCATGGAATGATTAATCCTCATCGGCAAGAAATGAGCCGACTTAGTTAATCTATCCACGATCACCCAAATTGAATCATTTTCCTTGGCAGTCTTCGGCAATCCCACCACAAAATCCATGGAAATACTATACCATTTCCATTCTGGAATCCTCAATGGCTGCATCATACCTAAAGGCTTCTGATGCTCAACTTTTGACTTCTGGCAAGTCAAACACGCGTAAACAAACTCCGCAACATCCCTCTTTATACTTGGCCACCAAAACAACTTCTTCAGATCCTGGTACATCTTCGTAGCACCGGGATGAATGCTCAACCTACTTCAATGTCCTTCTTCAAGAATGCTCTTCTTAATATCTAGGACATCTGGGACACACACTCTATCTCTGAACATCAGTACGCCATTCTCGTCAATCCGGAAGTCATCTCCATTACCTTGGTTAATCAAAGTCCATTGGTCAACCCACCTTAAATCGGATTGTTGTCCCACTCTGATTTCATCCAGAATACCACTAGTCAACTTCAACATTCCCAACTTCACACTGTCAGGAGTTGCTTCACATACCAAACTCAAATCTCAGAATTGCTCAATTAATTCCAATTCTTTCACCATAAGCATCGACATATGCAATGACTTTCTGCTCAATACATCGGCCACTACATTTGCTTTTCCCGAATGATAACTCAAATCAAAATCAAAATCCTTCAACAACTCTAACCACCTTCTTTGCCTCATATTCAATTCCTTCTGATCGAACAAGTACTTCAGACTCTTGTGAACATTGAACACTTCAAATTTAGAGCCAAACAGATAATGTCTCCAAATTTTCAACACAGACACCACCGCGGCCAACTCCAAGTCATGTGTAGGATAATTCCTCTCATGAACTTGCAATTGTCTCGAAGCATAGGCAACAACTTGTCCATTCTGCATCAACACTCCACCAAGACCCATCTTCGACGCATCACAATACACAACAAAAGATTCGATCGGATTGGGCAAAATCAACACTAGAGCAGTCGTCAACTTCTTCTTTAACTCCACAAAACTCTCTTCACAAGCTACGTCCCACACAAAAGCTTGACCCTTTCGAGTCAACTGAGTCAAAGGTAATGCCAACTTAGAAAAGCCTTCAATAAATTTGCGGTAATAACCCGCTAACCCCAGGAAACTTCGTATCTCAGTAGAAGACTTCAGAGTCTCCCACTGTAACACATCATCAATTTTAGAAGGATCAACAACAATCCCGCCACTTGAAATCATATGACCAAGGAAACTCACTTCCTTCAACCAGAACTCACACTTTGACAGCTTTGCATACAACTTCTTCTCCTTCAACACTTGCAACACAATCCTCAAATGCTCGGTATGTTCTTCTTCGGATCTAGAATATATCAAGATGTCATCTATAAACACCACCACAAACTTATCCAGATACTCATGGAAAATTCGATTCATATACTCCATGAACACTCCAGGTGCATTAGATATACCAAACGGCATCACGGTGTACTCATAGTGTCCATACCTTGTCCTAAAATCCATCTTCAGAATATGGTTAGGCTTAACACAAATCTGATGATAACCCGACCTCAAATCAATCTTGCTGAACACACAGGCACCTACTAGCTGATCCATCAAATCGTCGATTCTCGGTAGCGGATACTTATTCTTGATAGTCACTTTATTCAACTGTCGATAATCGACACACAACCTCATACTTCCATCTTTCTTCTTCACCAACAGCACAGGAGCACCCCATGGAGAAACACTTGGTCGAACAAAATTCTTCTCAAGCAATTCTTCCAGTTGTTTCTTCAATTCACTCAGCTCAGAGGCTGACATCCGATAAGAAGTCATCGACACTGGACTCGTACCTGGTATTAAGTCCACTGTAAACTCTACTTCACACTCTGGAGGCAAATCATTGATGTCATCTGGAAACACTTCTGGGAATTCACAGACAACCGGCAACTTCACACTCGCAGCTTCACGATCAATTTGCAATGATGCAAATATTGCAAACACCAACGCTTAGTCTTCCATCAGCTCGTCTACTTGCTTAGCATACAAAAACATTAACTCCCCACTATCATCAATTTCTGGAAACTCTAAAACCTTGGTATAACAATTGATATGAACATGGTTGAACTCCAACCAGTTCATTCCAAATATCACATCGATCTGGTGCAAGGGTAAGCATACCAAATCCATCACAAAACTCTTCTAAAAAATCGTCACAGGACATCTCAAACACACAAGGGTAGTAGTAACATAACCATTAGCTGGAGTTTCTATTACCATATTACCATTCAAATCAGATAACTTCAAACCCAATCTATTAGCACATTCAAGCGAGATAAAAGAATGAGTAGCACCAGTATCAATAATAGCAACCAACTCGATATTATTAATAAAACAAGCACCTCGAATCAGGTTGTCCTTCTCTGGAACTTCTGCACCACTCAAAGCAAACACACGGCCATTGGTCTGGGCAGCGGTCGTAGTCTTCTTTGGCTTCTGGCATTGAGTACTGATATGACCTTTCTCACCATAATTGAAACAGGTCGGACCTTCATCTTTGCAGTCAGTAGCTCTATGCCCCTTCTTACCACATCGATAGCACCTCACCACATTGTTGGTGCACGCATCAGCACGGTGACCTTGCTCACCACACTTATGACACTTTCCAAAAGCGAGAGCTGCTCCCCCACTTGTCTTTTTCCCATCTGAAGTCTTCTGCTTCCCTTTGTCAGTTGAAGTTGTATAAGGCTTACCCCTATACTGCCCTTTTTTCTCACTCAACTATTTGTAGTGAGCAGATCGAGCTCGGCTGTCCTCGTCGTAGATTCTGCTCTTGTCAACCAACTCAGCATACCTACGAATCTGCTAATACCCAATACCCTACTTAATCTCTGGTCTCAGCCCACTCTCAAACTTGAGACACTTAGACATCTCAGCATCAACATGATTGTAGTGCGGACAAAACTTCACCAACTTCTCAAACTTCGCGACATACTCTGCCACAGTCAAATCTCCTTGCTTCAGCTCAAGGAATTCCACTTCTCTCTTGCCATGAGCATCCTCTGGGAAATACTTGCCCTGAAACTCCTGCTTAAACATAGCCCAAGTTATCAGAGTGCCAACATCAGTAAGCCTCTGACGGGTGTTATCCCACCAGTCCTCAGCCTCTTCTTCCAGCATATGCGTTCTAAACTGAACCTGTTGCTCATCAGAACACCCCATCACCCGGAAGATCTTCTCGATCGCCTTCAGCCACTTGTGTGAACTTGCTGGATCATGCGTACCCACAAAAGCTGGTGGATTGTTCCTTTGAAATTTCCCCAAAGCACGAAAATCATCAAGAGCTCCACCATTTGGATTCAGCTGCGCCACCACATTAGCAACCAATTCCAACGCATCAGCAATTGCACGATCATTTCTTCCAGCCATCCTGTACACCACCCACAAGGTTAGAAGAACCAAAACATTGACAGTGTACACACACTTGTCGACTGACAGGGACAGACAACACGTAAAAACCTGGCCGGACGGACCGACCTGCTCTGATACCACTAATGTAACACCCTATTCTACCCCCAAATAATGTTGCAACAGAAACAACTCAAATATCAGAGTAAAGCATAAAAATTCCCTCGAAGGGTGCACATTTCTCATTTTAATTCAAAATAACACAATTGCCCTATAAACAAAGGGTCCTCCTCAATAATTAAATAAAAAACCTTCACATGGCAGCGGAATTCAAAACTTCCAATTAAAACGGTTTTCAACAAACGTCATAATAATTCAAATAAAACCACATCATCAAATAACACCAAAATAAAGAAACAACATATTTTGTCTCAAAGGACCCCAACCCGATGTTACACTATCAGAGCAAGACCCTCTAAATCGACCAAAGCAAATAAACTTCAAGTCCTCGAAAGCGTCCAAAGCTAAACCTGATCACCTGCACGTTACCCACGTGGAGGCAACATTCAAACAGGCATGGTGAGTAATCACAATTCAATATAATCATATAAAGAAAAGACATTAACAAGGCAACAATTGTTTTTCTCAAACACTACACCAACTCACCCAAAACATCACACAAAACACCACATCACCAATATCACTCATATGCAATCTGAATACCCCAAATTTTGACCACTAAAGTTTCCCATCATTGTGCAAATCATCACCACAATATGGATGTGCCTTTATGCTTCATCAGTCTCCCCAAAGATGGGTGAGCATTGACTGCAATCAAAATTAGGGTTTCAAGCCCTCTCTGAGCTTTAGACAAAGGCTCAATCAAGAAATGACTTGATTTTCAACTTGTCTAATCTCTCAAACATCCTCAAAGGATCAAAAGGACTCTCACTTCAAGGATTAAGCACAAGGTTGCTCCCTTCTAGGTGGATCAAGCCTCAAGATCGCCAGTGTTACCAAATTAGGGTTTTGATCACCCAGGGCCTCCAGATGAAAAGTTTCATCTGGGCACAAGCCATTGATCCAAAACATAACCTAATATACTTCATGGAACCTCATGAACCCATGCATCAAGTCAAATTTTCCTCAAGGGATGCATTCATCAAAAATCAGGAATTAGGGTTTCTTGACCTAATTCACCCCTAAGTTGACTTTTGGGACAAATCATGAGCCAAGACCTCAAGAGATGATTTGAGGGTCTCTAATATACCATATTGATCCATTTGGGACAATGGATTGATCCAAGAAGCTAGAGCAACAAGTCTCAATTCCATCTGCACCACAATTAGGGTTTTAAGGGAAAAGTCAACTGTAACTTTGACTTTTGACCAAGACATGCTCCCAAACCCTAATACATGATTGAATATACCCTATGACACCCATGGAACATGTCCATCAAGTTTGATTTAGGTCAATGACATGATTTCCTGAAGAATTGCACAGTTTGGAATTCATCTGATAAAAAGTCAACTGTGCACAAAAGTCAACTTTGACTTTTTGAGATTTTTCACCAAAATGGATTTTTAACCCTAAAATGATGTTAATGTATGATTTGAATCATCATTCATCAATAAAAATCAAGAAAAGTGAGATAACTTATAAAAGGGGTAACCATAAAACTTAGAAATTTTTTTAAGTTAAAAATAAAGTGGCAAGGGTACCAACTTTGAAGGACCATAACTCCTAAACCACAAGGCCATTTTTTCTCATCCAAAGATGGATTTGTAGCCCTCATTATCACCTACAAAAACTTCAACTACAAGTCATTCCAATTCATTAAGGATTTTGAGTTATGGAGTGATCAAAGTGGCTGAAAAGTGAAAATGTCACTTTTTCCAACACTTAGTGAAATTTTCACTAAGTCAGATTCTGCCTCACTTTTTGCCAAATGTAGGGGGATTTTTCACTTGGAATCAAAAGAGATCAAAACCAAACTTGTTCAAACAGTTGTTGTATTATGTAAGAGCTTTCCAAAATGGCCAAGAACATTGCCAAATTCAACTTACACCATGAGATATGACATTGGCAAGTTGCCTTGCTAAAATCTGTCAAGGCAAGGCAGAATTTGCAACTTTGGTCGATTTGCCAAAATCAGCCAAATTCAATTGCTCCTATCCACTTGGACACCTCAGAGGATTGAATCTAAAGGGGACAATCACTGAGCCAAGCCTCCAAAGTCCATGGAACAAGAAATAGCATGTTGAACCTAGAATGGCCAAAATAGGGACAAGACTTCAAATTTGGAATGAGGCATTCAATGGAACCATCAAGGTGGCATGGACTGAGCCATTCTCATCTAAAATCAGTCAAGACTTATCCAAGACCAAGGGAACCAAAGCTATGTGCCCTAACCTCTAGTCAATGGCTAGAGGAGACTTGGATTTTCATTTGCCAACATTGGCCAAACCTACTTACCAGCTGCCATGCACTATTTCTTGCAAAACAAACTTGCTCTACTATAAATAGAGCTCAATTATGGTCAGTTTGAGTACACCAAAGCCATCAAACAGATGTTTTCCTCAAAATCTCTTCTTTCACTCCAATTTTGCCTTCTAAGGCAAGTCACTATCGGGTTTTGAGTTTGAGAGCAATTCCAATCAAACCAATCACTCACACACCTCACATACATCACATATGAGCTGATCAAACACTTAGATTACTTCTGAAACATCAATTTCACAAAATCACCAGCTAGTTGCTCAAGGTTTTAACCAAAGTGCAGCTGAGGTACCACAAAATGATCCAACCAATTTCAATCAAGTCTAACCATCCAAACATAATCCATAGGGTGTAGGGAAGCTGTTCAGATCATCACAACTCATCTATAACACCTCCAGATCAAAACTCACTTTGAACTTGCTGTCACGGCCTAGAGGTAAGCACATGCTTGGTCATCTCTCAATCTATGCATATTTCCTCGCACAATAATTTGGCCATATGTTCATAATCATTCATGGAATGTTTTCCCTCAATTAATTGCATTGTTTGAATCGTGTATCAAAAATCCTAGCCTTCATGCAGAAATTAGGGTTCTTGAGGTCTCTTCGTGATTTCTTGTTGTATGTTTAATTTAAATGAAATTAAAGTGCATAGACATGATCGTGAGGTTGAGACGAGCATAATGATATGTGGATTGCATGATATGATTACGTATTCATGGAGATTGGATAGAAAATGCAAATTTGAGAAACCAAGAACACGCGCGTGTTCTTCAGCTTGTTCTTGGCGCCATTTTTAGAAATTCAAATATTTGAATTTTGTGATTTTGTTTAATTGATTCAAAAATTAATTTCTCTCTGAGTTTTAATGATTTTGAGTTGATTCTTTTTTTAATAATTCACAAAAATGTTAAAATATTTTATTTTCCCAAAAAATCCCCAAAATATTATTTATTTCATATAATTGATATTTTTGTAAAGAATTAATATTTTGATTGTTTTTGGCATTTTAAATATTTTTTCTACATTTGATTTTGCAACTTTTAATGCTTTCTAATTATTTTGTAGGTCAATACTTAATTTTTGAAGCATTAATGCAAGATCACAATTTGTTTTCCATGTGTTAAACAATTTTTGATCATTTTAATTGAATTTTTATTCAATTAAATACATTTTGAAAACAAATTAGGGTTTTGGATTAATTCAACCCTCATAAATCATTTTCAAAACACCTTGGGCCTCTTGAGAGAGTGTAAGACCCATCCCCCCTTGTACAAAAACTTTTTGGGCCTCATTCATTGTATAAGTCCCTCTGTACAAGTAAACGGCGCGATCGTCGCCTTTTTTAAAATAAACCTGGGCCTACCCTCGAGTAGTAAGACCCATTTATTTTTCTTAAAACTCTTTGGGCCTCTAATAGAGTGTAAGACCCAATCCTTTTTTTTGACCAAATCATTTTGGGCCTCAGTATATTGTATAAGTCCCGATACCGTCAAAAACAAACGGCGCGATCGTCGCCTTTTCAAAAGAACCCTTGGGCCTCTCCTTGAGCTATAAGACCCGTTCAAAACACTTTGGGCCTCTATTAGAGTGTAAGACCCAATCCCCTTTTAACCAAAATCTTGGGCCTCACTTATTGTATAAGTCCCTCCGCGTTAAAAGAAAACCTCGGCGCGATCGCCATTTTTAAACAAAATAACCCTTGGGCCTACCCTCGTGTTATAAGCCCCACTCTTTTTCCTTTAAACCTTTTTGGGCCTCTTGAGAGAGTGTAAGACCCATCCCTTTGTACAGAAAACCATTTTGGGCCCCAGTCACTTGTATAAGTCCCTCTGTACAAAGTTAAACAGTGCGCTCACTGATAAAACCCTGGGCCTCTCCTTGAGCTGTAAGCCCCAAATCTTTCTTTTTCAAAGAACTTTCTCCTTTGATTTTGAATATATTGTTGTTTTCAATCTTTCTTTGTTGAACAACTAACCAAACAGCATGGAAGCACTCCAACCGAGTAAGTGGTTATCGCTTTCGTTTACTGTTTTCATATTATAAACTGTATTGTGGGGCTGCTCACTGTAAGTCTCCTTTCATAAACTCATATCTACTGTGTAATAATAGTATAGATATTTCGAGTTTCCCCGGCAACTACGTCTAGAACTAGGTGACGCCGTTTCATTTATTCGTAGAAATAGACGCCTAGATCCCCAATAGGAGCACCAGATACAGTCTTCTCTTCGGCTGTCCTCCTTAGGAATCGTCAAGAAGCTCTACTCCCCAAGATGAATGTATTCTCCGTGAATGGCATCTTTGAGTTTCTTCCAAATTCTCGAACTTTCCTGACTTGATCTATTCCTTGTGGATAGCTTGCCTTGAATGTCTCGGGGTTTGGGTACCCACTACGGTCATAATCTTGGACCTTAACTAAGGAACCCTCTTTAAAAGCTAAAAGTCGCTGGATAGTAAACCTCGCACGTTTACCAGTGGTTTTTATCTTTAAAAGAGTTATCTCTCCTAATGGAAAGGAGATGATAGACCCACGGGCTTCTTAAAAGCATCGGCCTCGTCTTGGGCATTGTTCAAGGACCCACAGGCTTCCTAAAAAGCAACCCCGCCTCCTCTTGGGCATTATTCAAGGACCCTACGGCTTCTTAGAAGTATTCACAGCCTCCTCTTAGGCTTCGTATAATGATCTCTTCCTCCGGGAATGATAGCCTCCTCTTGGGCTTCGTACAAGGACCCGTCGGCATCTTAAAAGTTTCCAGCCTCCTCTTGGGCTTCGTACAAATTGTCCCGACGACCTCCTAGAGGTATAGGAACAGAACTTAGTCATCTGCATAGAACAGTCCTTTCATAGAGTCTACTACTGTTTCTCACAGCATAGTACAAAAGATGAAATTCTAGACACGGACAGTCTAACCTCCTTGAGTCTCAAAGACATTCTCAAGTGACCCCTTCGTTAAATAGGAAGGAAAACCGCAGACTCGGACAATCTCAATACCCTTTGGATTTCCCGTTTCCTCAAAGAAAAGGAAACCACCCCGATCCTCAGATCTAACCTATGAGTACAGTGATGCTCATATAAGAACTGATTTTCTCTTTCAAAATCAGTATACCGGACCTGTCACTTAACTGACATAGCCTCCTCTTGGGCTTTGTACAATGACTCTCCCTAGCGGAGTCAAACAACTTTTAGCCTCCATCTCGGGCTTTATACGAGATACCAAAAGATTCCACCGTTGAGTCAAAACCTTTTAGCCTCTCTCTCGGGCTTTGTACGAGACACATAATAGCCTCCTCTTAGGCTTTGTATAAGAAAACCACTGGTTGATCCAATCAACCTTTTAGCATCAAAGTTGTGCCTCGTTCACAGTACACAAACATCAACAGCTCCTTTCCCTTCATCTAATCGCTGTAAGCGGCAAGCCTCTGGATCATCTATATCCACGCCACTGTCCCTCTTTTAGCATGAGAAATTCCTAAGGAAAGATGGCATTGCTCTACACTGAGTTAAAGTCTTCTCCTTCAGGTTAAAACCCTTTCTTCAGAAATTATGGCATTACTCGGATCCGCGTATCCCAGTTAAAGTAATTCTCCTTCTCCCCTCTTTAGAGATGACAAATTCTCTCTAAAGCCGAGGTCTTTCAGCTTCACGTCTTGGGCTTTGAACAAGACACAAATAGACTTTTCAGCTTCACATCTTGGGCTTTGAACAAGATACAAACCACCTTTTGCTTCACATCTTGGGCTTTGAACAAGACACCAAAACACCCATTTCCTCCCATAGAATAGGAGGAACTACGAACGCTCTGATTTCCCTGTTTCGGTAAACGGGAATACGTAGGCATAAGATCGAAAGAAAAGATCTTAGCGAGCGCAATCAACAAAAAATCCAAATCCCGTATCTCCATCAATCAAAAGCAGTAATTCAAAAGCATCAGTCCTAACATCCTAATCCTTGTTACCCGCTAGAAAGTCCTAGAAAGAAAGAAAACCGTATTGGCGAAAATACAAATAACCAGTACAAGGCCCCCGCCACATTGATAGCATTCGTAACCTAACAGACCGCTGTTTAAACTCAGTATGCAAGCAGGGTTAATTGGAGACATCTGTTTCCCTTCCTTATTCAGTTCACAATAGGATAAAAAATGAATCGACCTGTAGTTTAAAGCTCAAACCGCAGAGAGCGACCAGCGCTTAAGAACCGCATCCAAAATCGCTCGCTACAGAAAAATGGCGCCCACCGTGGGGCTTGTTTGTCTATGTTTTCTTTCTTCCTTTTCATCTCTTGTGTGAATACCACAGATTGGGGCTTCCGCCGGGGAACCCATTTTCTGTCAGGAACTTAGGATTCTTAGCTTTAAAGGTCTAGGATGTTTAGGACAAATATATATACTGCTTTTCCTAATTGCTATACGTGTTTATTTTTTCTGCTACTGGGAATGCGTGTGATGCCGCATGTGGTGAGAATGAGTATACACTTAAGATAAGTGATGGCGACGGGGTCGACCATCAACCTCAGTGGAGGCTGACCAACGCAACCCATTCACTCTTCTAGCCAATGGGCCGGTTGTTAAGTCTGAGAAGCCGAGGAGCCAAACCCTTTCGTAGTGCGGAAACTATCGGAAATAGTTGTTACGCGATACTAGCCTCATTTAAGGCTGGTGATCTATTCTCGGTCAATGGCACTTACTCTAAGATTGCTTTACAACTCGCTGGCGATCCGCTTGTTGTCTTGCTTTCCTGGGAGGAGCTGATGATAATGAGTACTGGTACAAAAAATCACCCTAGTATAAACCTTTGGGGATCGGTAGAGCCTTGACTTCATGACAACGACCCTTTGACCCCATGTTTTTTCTATGTTTTTGTGTGCTGCATTCATGCATCCATTTAATAAAACATTAAAACATTCAAAAAACTTCTCTTCTAGTCTCTCTGTTTTTCAAATTAAACTAAGACTGTGATTGCAAATATCAGAGAAAAAGATTGCATTAATGGATTTCGATAGAAGGAGAACTCACCAGTATACCTTCAAGGTTCCAAAGCTAGAGGATTTGAGAAAGTTAGCGAGGATGATCGTTAACCCAGAGGCTTTCAGAGCCAAGCACGGTGGTTTGCTACCACTGTTAAGAGTCCATGAGATTAAGGGGATCATGGACGCGCTCATTCAGTTCTACGATCCGGTTTATCATTGTTTCACATTCCCGGATTACCAGCTATCACCAACGCTGGAGGAGTATTCTCATCTGACTGATTTACATATCACTGATCGAGCTCCATTTTCTGGACTGGAAGAAATTCCAAAGAATCAGACTATTGCAATAGCAATTCATTTGGACGAGTCTGAGGTCAGGACTCACATGACCACTAAGGGTGGCATCCAAGGTTTGCCAGCCCAGTTCTTGACAAAGAAAGCCATGTACTTCGCTAGTATAGGGAACATAACTGCTTTTGAAAGCATCTTTGTCTTGCTCACCTACGGGTTATTTTTGTTTCCTAACATCAATAACTTCGTCGATATCAACGCTATTAAGGTTTTTCTCATTGGAAACCCTGTGCCGACTTTGCTCGCAGATGCGTATCATTCTGTACACTTAGGAAATTTGTACAGCGGAGGGAAGATCACATGCTGTGTACCTTTTCTCTACAAATGGTTTATCTCTCACTTGCCCAAGTCTGCTGCTTTTTGGGATTGCAAGAGTGTCTTACGTTGGTCGCAGAAGATCATGTCTCTCACCAGTTCCGATATAGATTGGTGTAATAGGATTTATGAGGGAATCAGAATCATTGACCGTTGTGGAAACTTCCCCAGCGTACCCCTCATAGGAACTAAAGGAGGAATCGACTATCATCCGACATTGGTTCTTCGTCAATTTGGATACCCGATGAGACACATCCCACTGGGTGTTCATCTGGAAGGTCTTTTCTTCAAAGAAGGAGAAAATGACAGAGCACTAAAGATGGAAATAGTGCAAGCTTGGAAACATGTTCATAAGAAAGGACGAGAGTCTCTGGGAAAACCGGACTGTGTCTCGGTGGAGCCTTATCTCCATTGGGTACAAACTAGAGCTCTCAAGCTAAAGATGCCTTATCCTCGTTACGGAATTCTTCCACCGAGGGAAACTGTCATGTACTTCATGACGGAAAATGAAACGCTTCAGGTTACTCTCAACAAAGTTCAAAAGGAAAGAAGATCTTGGAAGAACAAGTACCGCACCCTCGACGTAGAGTGTATCCAAATACAGCAACTACTAAAAGAGAAAGATGCTCTGATTGAAATTTTGGAGCAGCATGCTGTAGAGAATCAAGATGACCAAAGGAATTTGCTCACTCCTTTCACCTGGCAAAGGAATGACAACCCGACAACGGCCCAAGCGCCCCGGTCAAAGAAGAGGACTCGGGACCCATTAGTTTAGGTTTCTGTTTCTGCACTTTGTAATCTACTGTATTTCCATTTCTGTAATCCTTTGGAATTCAATAAAAAGGGGTTTCCCCACTGTTTGATATTTGCAATCTAATTGTCGAAGTTTATTTTGATTAAACAAAAAAAACCAACAATTAATATAATCATTGCATTCATCATTCTCACATCGCGTATTCTTCTTACCTACGAATCTCACGTTTGTGTCTCGATTCTAGAGTCAAACTGTCTCATTCGTATAATACTCGGGCCAATCGTAAAAAAAAGATGGATGATCTTGAGGAAGAAAACAGAGAGTTGAAAGAAGAGATCAACGCTCTGAGAGAGGATATGAGAAAGCTTCGTAACGACATGCAAGCTATGGCAGAAGCTCAGCTACAAAGAACTGTGATCTCAGAGATCACCTCAACGCCCATCATAGAAAAGTATGATCCTAGGTATCAGATGCCGAAAGATCGTCCGTGGGGCATGCCTGTTAACTATATCCCGGAAGGATATGTTCCGCCGATCAATAAAGATCAGGGAATCGCAACAGAAGCCGCTGGGCCTGAAGGTTACAAACTTCGGGAAAGCGAAGATGCCAGGGGCATACTCAAGACTCCTGAAGGTTACAAACTTCGGGAGGCACCAAGACTTACTGCCGTAGTCACGGTACCACCCCCTGTGGTGCACACTGTCCCGGAAGGACAGATTCCATAGACACCTTCTGGTAAGAAGGAAACTATGTTTGACATAATGGATGAATTCCAGGAGCAGTTCTTGGAAATGAAGAAAGAGTTGCAAGCCATTCGCGGTCAGGATCTATTTGGAAAGGACGCCGCAGACCTCTGCTTGGTCCCAAATATGAAAGTCCCGCACAAGTTCCAAGTGCCCGACTTTGAAAAATACAAGCGTAACTCTTGCCCTCAGAGCCATCTGGTGATGTACGCTCGGCGGATGTAAGCTCAGACGGAGAATCAGGACCTGCTGATTCACTACTTCCAGGATAGTTTAACCGGTGCCGCACTCAAATGGTACATGGGTTTAAACCGTACTACGATCAGTACATTCAGAGATCTTGGTACTGCCTTCGTCCAACAATACAAGTACAATTTGGACATGGCACCCGACAGAGATCAACTCAGATCAATGTCGCAAAAGGACAAAGAAACCTTTAAGGAGTATGCTCAAAGGTGGCGTGAAATTGCCGCTCAAATTTGTCCACCTCTTGAGGAAAAAGAGATGACAAAAATCTTCTTAAAGACCTTAAGCTCATTTTACTATGACCGAATGGTTGCCAGTACGCCCAGTGATTTCACCGAAGTGGTCGGCATGGGTGTACGTCTTGAGGAAGCCGTCCGAGAAGGACGTTTGGTAAAAGACACTGGATCAACGAGCGGTACTAAAAAATACGGTAGTGCTCTCCCTAAGAAAAAAGAGCAAGATATTGGGAATATCTCTCTCAGAAAGCAAAGACGACGTTATCAGCCAGTAGCAGCTGTAACTCCTGCTATCGGCCCCGCGCCTGTTCCTATGTATCAACCTCAGGTTGCGTAGAGCCAACCTGACCAACAAAGGACACAACAGCCTCTTCAGCAGGCTCGTCCTCCATATAACAACAACCGTACAACACGGCCACCAGGATTTGATCCTATACCCGTATCGTACGCTGAATTGTTTCCGTTACTGCTAGCCAAGGGGCACATTCATACTAAGTCTCCTCTTACAGTTCTGGAAGATCCACCTTTTTGGTTTAAGGCAGATCAAACATGCCCTTATCATCAAGGAGGTTCAGGGCATAACATTGAGACTTGTCTCAATTTCAAATCTGACGTGCAAAAGCTTGTTAGGAGCGGGCTCTTATCTTTCAAAGATACGAATCCTAATGTTCTTACGAACCCGCTGCCTCAACATGAGAAAGCTATAGTCAATCTGATTGAGAAAGAGACTAACAATGTCTATCAAATTCACGATGTACTCTTATTGGAGACCAATCTGGTCAAGATGCATTGTAAACAGAGTCGATATGGCCATGTGCCACCTCATAACTATCACCAGTGTGATATCTGCTCTAAAGATAACCAAGGATGTTCGGTAGTGCAATCAGCTCTACAGGAACAGATGGATCTCGGATGGATCCAAGAGCACCGAGTTCATGGAGTTAACATGGTCTATACGAACTCCAACGTCATTCAAAACCACGACATCCGTGCGATGAATGTCAGCTTAGTGGCGATGCACTCGAGGCAAAGCCAGTATCATAATCTGCCGCGGCACGATTACAGTTCCTGTCTGATTTGCTCGGTAAACAAACAGGGATGCTCTTTCATACAAGAGGCCCTCCAGCGTCAGATGGATCTTGGATGGATCCAAGACTACCATGATAGGAACTCCTATCAAATCAACATGGTTCAGATCTTCGATATCCGCGTAATGAATACCAACCTGGTAGAGTTACATGCTGAGCAGGTCCGACTTGGATTCTTAATATCACATGACTATCAAAATTGTAAAGCGGGTTGCGAAAACGATCGAGGTTGTACCCTTGTCCAGGAGGCACTTCAGCACTTGTTAAATCACTGGTGGGTGCCAATCTACATGGATGAAGATACTCAGCAGATTAGTGTCAATAACAGGAATCCTACTCGTCATCAAAGTCGGGATGTCCGATCAATGGAAGGTAACCTAGTGAGGTTACATTGTATTCAAAGTGGGCATGGCCAGGTGCCTCCACACAACTAAGACAGTTGTAGCGTCTGTTCGGAAAGTAACCAAGGGTGTTACCTTGTGAGAGCAGCTCTTCAGGGTCAGGTCGATCATGGAGAAATTCGTCCATATCCAGGTTCTGGACCCATCAACTGGATGCCGAACTACCTTGCCGATCAAGTTGAGGATGTTGTCACAATCTCTGGTCATCATAGGACCAGGGATGTTTTTGCCATCATTCCTCTACTTGACGAATCTAAAGTTCCCAACCAGGAACGGATCGAGATTACTTATGATGGTCAGAAAAATCAGAAGGTTCCCATAGTCATCTATCTACCGGGGCCACTACCATATGAATCAGCTAAGGCAATCCCTTACAAATACGGTGCAGCAATAATCGAGAATGGAAAGGAAATTCCATTACCCTCCATCGTGAATATTGCAGACATCAGTCGTGTAACACGGAGCGGTCGAATCTTCAACCGAGGGGTTGAAGAATCCAACAAAGAAAAGGAACTTCAGGCAGAAATTCCTGATCCGCCAGTCGGTCAATCTAGTAATCCCGACTTTTCAAAAGACAACGATGAGATGCTGAAGCTCATCCAAAGGAGTGAATATAACATTGTTGATCAACTGTTACAGACTCCTTCAAAGATCTCGGTATTATCACTGTTACTCAGTTCAGAAGCACACAGAGAGGCTCTACAGAAAGTCTTGGAGCAAGCCTTTGTGGAACAGGATGTAACAATCAAACAATTCGATAGCATTGTCTCTAACATCACTTCCTGCAATAATTTGGGATTTGGTGATGAAGAATTACCTGAAGAGGGTCGCCGTCATAACATGGCGCTCAACATTACAGTTAACTGCCAGGGCGATGCTTTAGCCAACGTACTGGTAGACACAGGGTCAGCCCTGAATGTTATGCCGAAGTCCACTTTGATGCAATTATCATTCAAGGGCCCTCCGATGAGAGTCAGCGAGGTCGTCGTCAAAGCATTCGACGGATCCAGAAAAACAGTTATCGGCGAAGTTGATCTTCCCATAACTATTGGTCCTCACACTTTCCAAATCACTTTCCAGGTCATGGACATCCGGGTAACATACAGTTGTTTATTAGGAAGACCTTGGATACATCAGGATGGAGCGGTTACTTCGACCCTCCACCAAAAGCTAAAGTTCGTCAAGAACGATCAACTTGTCACGGTTTGTGGGGAACAAGCCTTGCTTGTGAGTAACCTATCATCATCTACTGGTATAGAACCCGAAGAGGTTATTGGAACTCAGTTCCAAGCACTATCGGTGAGCAAGGACAATCAGTTCAAAGAAGGAACTTCAATTTCTTCATACAACGATGCTATCAAAGCAGTCGAGAGTACCGATACAACAGGATGGGGACGGCTTGTCATTCCTATTGACAATAAAACAAAGAAGGGTCTTGGTTTTTCTGCAACCTGTACCCGAACAGTTGCCAACGATGAAAGTCTTCATCCCCTTCAAAACTTCTTCCACAATGGAGGTTTTCTTCACCCAGTGTCTCAGACAGTTCATGCTATCAATGAGGAAGATCCCTCTGACACGGATGAAGAATGGAAGTCCTATCTTAACAAGGACGGTTATATGTCTCAGGAAGAGGTGCCTATGCCTTTTTGCTTTCCTACAGAAAGTCTGAGATTTATACCAAGATCAGATGTCGAAATGATCTACGGAGATTGTGATCCGAAAGGATGCCGTGCTCCGCCAAATTCATTTGAGGAGGACACTCTGATGAAAGACAACTTTGACCACAATTACTATGGCCCGATGGATGGCCTGCCAATGTGTCAGCCTTACCCAGGAAACTTGGGGCAAGAGAGTCAGCCGAACAATGAAACTCAGCTGAGCGTCATTGAACAGAATACCTATGTCCCCACCATGTCATGGGATCAACACTCAGGTCATTCGGAAATTACTCAACATGACGATGAATTCGCAACGTTTACAGGACTAGAATTCATCAATTATGCTTTTCCCGAGGTCAACGTCATCGAGAGGGATGACTTCTCCAGTTCCAAAGAAGTTTGGGACACTCTGGGACAACCAAGTGGAAAATACGACTTTATGGTCAAGTACACTACTCCCGAAAGCTCTCGTATCAAGCTCGAAGATATCCAGCCAACTGGATGGAGAGATACAGCTGAGAGCACCAATGATATGTAAAATGCAACAGAGGAATCCTCCTACGACAATTCTGCCTGGGAAACAGATTCCAATGATCTTGCTCCACCAGAAATCAGCGTCATTTCTGAAGACAAATCAAGGAAGGTGCCAGACTTTGTGATTCACCGAGGAGTTCGCCGCCAATGGGTTGCTATCGATGTTCCGAAGGTCGTTCGCCGGTCAAAGTAATTGCCATCTTTAACCTTTCCCCCTGCCCAGGTGAAACGGATATTTTGATAGGCCTCGTTTTCTGTAAATTTCCCTCTTCGCTTTGCCCAAAGCGACAGAGTTTTGTTTTATAGGGTTGTAGTTTCAAGATTCGACTTGTTCATTAATAAAATAACGTCGTTCTGTAATTTCCGCATTAATTGCTTTTTTCTCTTTTTGCTTTTTCAGAAAATGGTAATCCTAAAAAAAAAAAACATTCAAAAATAAAAACAAGCAGTAAAATCAAAACACTGCACACACTTACATTTCTCTCTATCTCTTCTAAACACAAATCATCACGTCATGCAGATTGCTTGTTTTAAACCCCATTGAAACATACGATCCGATGCCTTCTCCCAACTTTGAGTTCCCGGTATTCGAGGCTGAAGAAGAAGTTGACGACGAAATTCCAGAAGAGATCTCCCGACTACTCGGACAAGAGGAAAGGTCCATTGAACCTCACAAAGAGCCGTTGGAAACGGTAAACTTGGGTTCAGAAAAAGAGAGAAAAGAAATCAGGATCGGAGCACTGCTCAGTCCAACTGCCAGAGAAGATCTGATAAAGCTTCTCAAAGAATTCCCCGATGTGTTCGCTTGGTCCTATCAGGATATGCCAGGGTTAGATACCAGCATCGTGGAACATCACTTACCGTTAAGATCAGAATGTCCGCCAGTAAAGCAAAGGTTGAGACGGACTCACCCGGACATGGCCATCAAAATCAAAGAGGAGGTACAGAAACAGATTGACGCGGGTTTCCTTGCTACATCTGAATATCCTCAATGGTTAGCCAACATCGTACCCGTTCCCAAAAAGGATGGAAAGGTTAGAATGTGTGTCGATTACAGAGATCTGAACAGGGCAAGTCCAAAGGACGACTTTCCTTTACCACACATTGACATGTTGGTTGACAGCACAGCAAAGTTTAAAGTATTCTCCTTCATGGATGGATTCTCGGGCTATAACCAGATCAAAATGGCGCCGAAAGACATGGAGAAAACTTCGTTCATTACCCCATGGGGTACCTTTTGTTACAAGGTAATGCTGTTCGGTTTGAAGAATGTCGGGGCAACCTATCAAAGGGCCATGACTACTCTGTTTCATGACATGATACACAAGGAAATCGAAGTGTATGTCGATGATATGATTGCAAAATCAAGAACAGAGGATGAGCACATTGAACATCTGTCAAAATTGTTCGAACGTCTAAGAAAATTCAAGCTCCGCTTGAATCCTAACAAGTGCACCTTCGGTGTCCGTTCAGGGAAACTACTAGGGTTCATCGTCAGCCAGAAAGGGATTGAAGTTGATCCTGACAAGGTCAAGGCCATTCAAGAAATGCCTTCTCCAAAAACTGAAAAACAAGTCAGAGGATTCCTGGGACGTTTGAACTACATCTCCAGATTCATATTCCTTATGACCGCGACGTGTGCGCCGATTTTCAAATTACTCAAAAAGAATCAGGATTGCGTTTGGTTAGATGATTGCCAAACCGCCTTCGACAGTATCAAGGAATATCTGTTGAATCCTCCGATTCTATCACCTCCAGTGGAAGGAAGACCACTGATCATTTACCTCACAGTCCTAGAGGACTCAATGGGATATGTACTTGGCCAACAAGACGAAACTAAACGGAAAGAGTCTGCCATTTACTATCTAAGCAAGAAATTCACCGACTGCAAGACTCGGTACACAATGCTTGAGAAAACTTGTTGTGCTTTGGCTTGGGCAGCCAAACGTCTTCACCATCACATGATTCGTCATACTACTTGGTTGGTCTCCGAAATGGATCCAATCAAGTACGTTTTCGAAAAACCTGCTCTCACGGGAAGGATTTCCCGTTGGCAGATGTTACTATCAGAATATGACATAGAGTACCACGCTCAGAAAGCCGTTAAAGGAAGTATTTTAGCCGATCATTTGGCTCATCAACCGATTGAAAATCAAGAATCAATCGGGTTTGACTTCCCAGACGAAGATGTCATGTATCTAAAGATGAATGATTGCGATGAACCGCTACCCAGTGAAGGGCCAGAACCAGGTTCCCAGGGACTTATCTTTGACGGAGCAGTCAATCATTACGGAAACGGAATTGGGGCAATCATTGTTACCCCTCAGGGTTCCCACATTCCTTTCACTGCCATACTTACGTTCAAATGTACGAACAACGAGGCCGAATACGAAGCATGTATCATGGGTCTCGAAGAAGCGATTGATTTAAGGATAAAAAACTTGGACGTATACGGCGACTCAGCCTTGGTTATTAACCAGATAAAAGGAGATTGGAACACATACCAATCAGGATTGATTCCTTACAAAGACTATTCAAGAAGGTTGTTACCCTTCTTCAACAGAGTCGACTTTCATCACATCCCTCGTGATGAGAATCACATGGCTGACGCATTAGCCACTCTCTCTTCCATGATTAGTGTAGGTCGATGGAATGACATACCTAAGATCGACATCATGCGCCTTGAACGGCCCGCTTACATCTTCGCGATTGAAGCAGTCATAGACGACAGACCTTGGTATCACGATATCAAATGCTTCCTTCAGAAACAAGAGTACCCATCTGGGGCACTCAGAAAAGACAGGAAAACCCTCAGAAGATTGGCTGGAAACTTCTTCCTGAGCGGTGACACTCTTTATAAGAGAAATTTTGACATGGTTCTGCTCCGATGTGTCGACAGACCAGAAGCAGACATGCTCATGAAAGAAATTCATGAAGGATCCTTTGGCACTCATGCCAATGGACACACAATGGCGAGAAAAATCCTAAGAGCAGGGTACTATTGGTTGACCATGGAATCCGACTGCTACAAGTACATGAGGAGGTGTCACAAGTGTCAGATATACTTCGACAAAATTCATGTACCGCCATCACATCTCAAAGTTCTTTCTTCCCCGTGGCCATTTTTCATATGGGGAATCGATATGATTGGTATGATTGAGCCCAAGGCTTCAAACGGACATCGGTTCATCCTTGTAGCCATTGACTATTTCACCAAGTGGGTCGAAGCAGCGTCATTCGCCAATGTAACCCGACAAGTGGTGGTCCGATTTATCAAAAACAATATCATCTGCCGTTATGGTGTTCCAAGCAAGATCATTACTGATAATGGATCTTACTTGAACAATAAGATGATGAAAGAGTTGTGTGCAGAGTTCAAGATCTAACACCATAACTCATCTCCCTACCGACCCAAGATGAACGGAGCGGTAGAAGCGGCTAACAAGAACATCAAGAAGATTGTTCAAAAGATGGTTGTAACCTATAAAGATTGGCACGAAATGCTACCCTTTGCTCTTCACGGTTATCGAACATCTGTCCGCACTTCAACAGGGGCAACCCCTTTCTCTCTAGTATATGGCATGGAAGCAGTGCTCCCCATAGAAGTAGAGATCCCATCAATCCGGGTATTGATGGAAGCTAAGCTTACCGAAGCTGAATGGTGTCAAAATCGACACGACGAACTGAACCTGATCGAAGAGAAACGAATCACGGCACTATGCCACGGTCAGTTGTACCAACAGAGAATGAAAAGGGCGTTTGACAAAAAGGTCCGACCTCGTGCCTTCAGAAAAGGAGACCTCGTGCTCAAGAAGATACAATCATTTCTCACTGATTCTCGGGGCAAATAGACCCCAAATTATGATGGCCCCTATGTGGTCACGAAAGCTTTCTCAGGCGGCGCCTTGAGACTTGCAACCATGGACGGAGAGGAATTTGCCTACCCCACGAATGTTGATGTAGTCAAGAAATACTTCGCCTAAAACTAAAAAAAAAAAAATGTCTCGGTGGATTGAAAACCCGAAAGGGCGGTCCAGGCAAAAGTTAGAGACATGAAAAAATCATCCCGATGGATTGGAAATCTCATAGTACAATCCAGGCAAAAGTTAGGGATAATGGCAAGTAACTATGTTCAACAAAGGCAAGTCCCTCAGCAGCAACAACAGTTGCATTATCCATCGGAGGAAATCTCCAGTCAAAGGTCATCTTCGACAGAAGCTCAGGATGTCCCGAACTCAAAGTTGGTAGAAGGATAGTGGTCGTTATGTTTCAACGTAGCCCTTTTCCCTATAAATTACCATTTTCTAACTTTGTATATACTCTTTGGAATCACGCGTTTGGCTGATCTCCATCTTATCAATAAAATTTGAGCCCTTGTGCTTGTGTTTGTAATTCTTTACTTGTTTTAGCTTTACAGAACGACGTTGTTTAAACTTAATCAGCGATTCTTGAAATAAAACAAAAAAATAAATTTACTTGTAAAACTTTTTCTGCTTTTAAATTAAAGATGGCATTTCTTTTGACTGTTGAACATCAGAAGAACATCGATCGCTTCTCCCGAAGTAAGCGAACTTCAAAGTGCAGAATCAAGGTACTCCTTCTAGACCAGTACTCCTGAATGAAGGATCAATAATGTCAGAGACCAAGTTTCGTCTGACATCCTCGGCCGAGTTCTCATCTCCTAAGCCCGATCAACATAGCTCCCAACGGGACTATCTCTCCTAGGCAAGGTGGAATTGCTATTTTGAATCAACGGTACTTCTTCGCCCCGCGATGGCCGAGTATCCAATTGTGTTCATCCATTAGTCTGTATGTCGCGTTTGTTTTGTCAGCATATACATACATACATCATGCATTTTTTATTTGCATTCACATTTCATATTGCATCACTATAACTCTAGTCGGTCTTGTCCCCTAGTGGTAGAAGTCCTCTCAATCGAGTTGTCAGTTCTTGCCTCGTCAGGAAATACTGTGTCTGAACAACCTCGCTTCCAGTTTAATTCTGGAAAGAAGTTGGTCCTTGACCACTTTGATAACTTGAACCTCTGAAAAGCCAGAGAAAACTTTCAATAAACATCACTCTTCGCCATTGAAGATGATATCCTTGCTTTCCCGGATTAAGGAAAATCCATAGAGAAAGCCTCGTGATCAGAGATTCGGCAGCACGCCAGTTTTGCTTCGAAAAACCACTGATGAGAAGGTCATTGGCACCTCAAAATTGGATCCCATCATATGGCATTTCTCTGGGAAGATCCCGAGAAAAGTATGATGTAACCCCAAACGAAAACAGTCTCTCAAGAGACTGCCTTTCCCCAGTAGAATCGACAAATGGCGTCTCCAAAACAGAGATGTTTGTGTACCTCTACAATTCAGACGAATGGGCTCCCCAGCAAGTCTGACATCAAAACTTTTTCCACTCAAATGGCATCTCTCCAGGAAAATTCGGCGAGAAGTTTGAGGAAAATCGCTACGCATAGCGTCCCTTGTCAGTAAAGTTTATTGACAAAAGAAACTAAGACCAGTTCCTTGGTAGGAAACCAGGATCGAGGGGAAGTTTAAATCAGAAACTAAGACCAGTTCCTTGGTAGGAGACCAGGATCGAGGGGAAGTTTAAATCAGAAACTAAGACCAGTTCCTTGGTAGAAAACCAGGATCGAGGGGAAGTTTAAATCAGAAACTAAGACCAGTTCCTTGGTAGGAAACCAAGAACGAGGGGAAGTTGACAAAAGAAAACTAAGACCAGCTCCTTGGCTGAAGACCAGGATCGAGGGGAAGTTTACCTTTTCTAAGCATCATCGCTTAGCAAAAGAAGATGAATGTGATCTGCCATTCATAACCACCATCAAAATTTTGGGTATTCCGATATTTAATCCTCTTGCACCCCGAATGCCCGAATCCCTTCGTCATTCACACCTTCGGGTCCAAGAAGATTAAATAGGGGCATCTGTAATACCCCAAATTTTGACCACTAAAGTTTCCCATCATTGTGCAAATCATCACCACAATATGGATGTGCCTTTATGCTTCATCAGTCTCCCCAAAGATGGGTGAGCATTGACTGCAATCAAAATTAGGGTTTCAAGCCCTCTCTGAGCTTTAGACAAAGGCTCAATCAAGAAATGACTTGATTTTAAACTTGTCTAATCTCTCAAACATCCTCAAAGGATCAAAAGGACTCCCACTTCAAGGATTAAGCACAAGGTTGCTCCCTTCTAGGTGGATCAAGCCTCAAGATCGCTAGTGTCACCAAATTAGGGTTTTGATCACCCAGGGCCTCCAGATGAAAAGTTTCATCTGGGCACAAGCCATTGATCCAAAACATAACCTAATATACTTCATGGAACCTCATGAACCCATGCATCAAGTCAATTTTGCCTCAAGGGATGCATTCATCAAAAATCAGGAATTAGGGTTTCTTGACCTAATTCACCCCTAAGTTGACTTTTGGGAAAAATCATGAGCCAATACCTCAAGAGATGATTTGAGGGTCTCTAATATACCATATTGATCCATTTGGGACAATGGATTGATCCAAGAAGCTTGAGCAACAAGTCTCAATTCCATCTGCACCACAATTAGGGTTTTAAAGGAAAAGTCAACTGTAACTTTGACTTTTGACCAAGACATGCTCCCAAACCCTAATACATGATTGAATATACCCTATGACACCCATGGAACATGTTCATCAAGTTTTATTTAGGTCAAGGACATGATTTCCTGAAGAATTGCACAGTTTGGAATTCATCTGATAAAAAGTCAACTGTGCACAAAAGTCAACTTTGACTTTTTGAGATTTTTCACCAAAATGGATTTTTAACCCTAAAATGATGTTAATGTATGATTTGAATCATCATTCATCAAGAAAAATCAAGAAAAGTGAGATAACTTGTAAAAGGGGTAACCATAAAACTTAGAAATTTTTCTAAGTTAAAAATAAAGTGGCAAGGGTACCAACTTTGAAGGACCATAACTCCTAAACCACAAGGCCATTTTTTCTCATCCAAAGATGGATTTGTAGCCCTCATTATCACCTACAAAAACTTCAACTACAAGTCATTCCAATTCATTAAGGATTTTGAGTTATGGAGTGATCAAAGTGGCTGAAAAGTGAAAATGTCACTTTTTCCAACACTTAGTGAAATTTTCACTAAGTCAGATTCTGCCTCACTTTTTGCCAAATGTAGGGGGATTTTTCACTTGGAATCAAAAGAGATCAAAACCAAACTTGTTCAAACAGTTGTTGTATCATGTAAGAGCTTTCCAAAATGGCCAAGAACATTGCCAAATTCAACTTACACCATGAGATATGACATTGCCAAGTTGCCTTGCTAAAATCTGTCAAGGCAAGGCAGAATTTGCAACTTTGGTCGATTTGCCAAAATCAGCCAAATTCAATTGCTCCTATCCACTTGGACACCTCAGAGGATTGAATCTAAAGGGGACAATCACTGAGCCAAGCCTCCAAAGTCCATGGAACAAGAAATAGCATGTTGAACCTAGAATGGCCAAAATAGGGACAAGACTTCAAATTTGGAATGAGGCATTCAATGGAACCATCAAGGTGGCATGGACTGATCCATTCTCATCTGAAATCAGTCAAGACTTATCCAAGACCAAGGGAACCAAAGCTCTGTGCCCTAACCTCTAGTCAATGGCTAGAGGAGACTTGGATTTTCATTTGCCAACATTGGCCAAACCTACTTACCAGCTGCCATGCACTATTCCTTGCAAAACAAACTTGCTCTACTATAAATAGAGCTCAATTGTGGTCAGTTTGAGTACACCAAAGCCATCAAACAGATGCTTTCCTCAAAATCTCTTCTTTCACTCCAATTTTGCCTTCTAAGGCAAGTCACTATCGGGTTTTGAGTTTGAGAGCAATTCCAATCAAACCAATCACTCACACACCTCACATACATCACATATGAGCTGATCAAACACTTAGATTACTTCTGAAACATCAATTTCACAAAATCACCAGCTAGTTGCTCAAGGTTTTAACCAAAGTGCAGCTGAGGTACCACAAAATGATCCAGCCAATTTCAATCAAGTGTAACCATCCAAACATAATCCATAGGGTGTAGGGAAGCTGTTCAGATCATCACAACTCATCTGTAACACCTCCAGATCAAAAATCACTTTGAACTTGCTATCACGGCCTAGAGGTAAGCACATGCTTGGTCATCTCTCAATCTATGCATATTTCCTCGCACAATAATTTGGCCATATGTTCATAATCATGCATGGAATGTTTTCCCTCAATTAATTGCATTGTTTGAATCGTGTATCAAAAATCCTATCCTTCATGCAGAAATTAGGGTTCTTGAGGTCTCTTCGTGATTTCTTGTTGTATGTTTAATTTAAATGAAATTAAAGTGCATAGACATGATCGTGAGGTTGAGACGAGCATAATGATATGTGGATTGCATGATATGATTACGTATTCATGGAGATTGGATAAAAATGCAAATCCGAGAAACCAAGAACACGCGCGTGTTCTTCAGCTTGTTCTTGGCGCCATTTTTAGAAATTCAAATATTTGAATTTTGTGATTTTGTTTAATTGATTCAAAAATTAATTTCTCTCTGAGTTTTAATGATTTTGAGTTGATTCTTTTTTTAATAATTCACAAAAATGTTAAAATATTTTATTTTCCCAAAAAATCCCAAAAATATTATTTATTTCATATAATTGATATTTTTGTAAAGAATCAATATTTTGATTGTTTTTGGCATTTTAAATATTTTTTCTACATTTGATTTTGCAACTTTTAATGCTTTCTAATTATTTTGTAGGTCAATACTTAATTTTTGAAGCATTAATGCAAGATCACAATTTGTTTTCCATGTGTTAAACAATTTTTGATCATTTTAATTGAATTTTTATTCAATTAAATACATTTTGAAAACAAATTAGGGTTTTGGATTAATTCAACCCTCATAAATCATTTTCAAAACACCTTAGGTCTCTTGAGAGAGTGTAAGACCCATCCCCCCTTGTACAAAAACTTTTTAGGCCTCATTCATTGTATAAGTCCCTCTGTACAAGTAAACGGCGCGATCGTCGCCTTTTTTAAAATAAACCTGGGCCTACCCTCGAGTAGTAAGACCCATTTCTTTTTCTTAAAACTTTTTGGGCCTCTAATAGAGTGTAAGACCCAATCCTTTTTTTTGACCAAATCATTTTGGGCCTCAGTATATTGTATAAGTCCCGATACCGTCAAAAACAAACGGCGCGATCGTCGCCTTTTCAAAAGAACCCTTGGGCCTCTCCTTGAGCTATAAGACCCGTTCAAAACACTTTGGGCCTCTATTAGAGTGTAAGACCCAATCCCCTTTTAACCAAAATCTTGGGCCTCACTTATTGTATAAGTCCCTCCGCGTTAAAAGAAAACCTCGGCGCGATCGCCATTTTTAAACGAAATAACCCTTGGGCCTACCCTCGTGTTATAAGCCCCACTCTTTTTCCTTTAAACCTTTTTGGGCCTCTTGAGAGAGTGTAAGACCCATCCCTTTGTACAGAAAACCATTTTTGGCCCCAGTCACTTGTATAAGTCCCTCTGTACAAAGTCAAACAGTGCACTCACTGATAAAACCCAGGGCCTCTCCTTGAGCTGTAAGCCCCAAATCTTTCTTTTTCAAAGAACTTTCTCCTTTGATTTTGAATATACTGTTGTTTTCAATCTTTCTTTGTTGAACAACTAACCAAACAGCATGGAAGCACTCCAACCGAGTAAGTGGTTATCACTTTCGTTTACTGTTTTCATATTATAAACTGTATTGTGGGGCTGCTCACTGTAAGTCTCCTTTCATAAACTCATATCTACTGTGTAATAATAATATAGATATTTCGAGTTTCCTCGGCAACTACGTCTAGAACTAGGTGACGCCGTTTCATTTATTCGTAGAAATAGACGCCTAGATCCCCAATAGGAGCACCAGATACATTCTTCTCTTCGGCTGTCCTCCTTAGGAATCGTCAAGAAGCTCTACTCCCCAAGATGAATGTATTCTCCGTGAATGGCATCTTTGAGTTTCTTCCAAATTCTCGAACTTTCCTGACTTGATCTATTCCTTGTGGATAGCTTGCCTTGAATGTCTCGGGGTTTGGGTACCCACTACGGTCATAATCTTGGACCTTAACCAAGGAACCCTCTTTAAAAGCTAAAAGTCGCTGGATAGTAAACCTCGCACGTTTACTAGTGGTTTTTATCTTTAAAAGAGTTATCTCTCCTAATGGAAAGGAGATGATAGACCCACGGGCTTCTTAAAAGCATCGGCCTCCTCTTGGGCATTGTTCAAGGACCCACAGGCTTCCTAAAAAGCAACCCCGCCTCCTCTTGGGCATTATTCAAGGACCCTACGGCTTCTTAGAAGTATTCACAGCCTCCTCTTAGGCTTCGTATAATGATCTCTTCCTCCGGGAATGATAGCCTCCTCTTGGGCTTCGTACAAGGACCCGTCGGCTTCTTAAAAGTTTCTAGCCTCCTCTTGGGCTTCGTACAAATTGTCCCGACGACCTCCTAGAGGTATAGGAACAGAACTTAGTCATCTGCATAGAACAGTCCTTTCATAGAGTCTACTACTGTTTCTCACAGCATAGTACAAAAGATGAAACTCTAGACACGGACAGTCTAACTTCCTTGAGTCTCAAAGACATTCTCAAGTGACCCCTTCGTTAAATAGGAAGGAAAACCGCAGACTCGGACAATCTCAATACCCTTTGGATTTTCCGTTTCCTCAAAGAAAAGGAAACCACCCCGATCCTCAGATCTAACCTATGAGTACAGTGATGCTCATATAAGAACTGATTTTCTCTTTCAAAATCAGTTTACCGGACCTGTCACTTAACTGACATAGCCTCCTCTTGGGCTTTGTACAATGACTCTCCCTAGCGGAGTCAAACAACTTTTAGCCTCCATCTCGGGCTTTATACGAGATACCAAAAGATTCCACCGTTGAGTCAAAACCTTTTAGCCTCTCTCTCGGGCTTTGTACGAGACACATAATAGCCTCCTCTTAGGCTTTGTATAAGAAAACCACTGGTTGATCCAATCAACCTTTTAGCATCAAAGTTGTGCCTCGTTCACAGTACATAAACATCAACAGCTCCTTTCCCTTCATCTAATCGCTGTAAGCGACAAGCCTCTGGATCATCTATATCCACGCCACTGTCCCTCTTTTAGCATGAGAAATTCCTAAGGAAAGATGGCATTGCTCTACACTGAGTTAAAGTCTTCTCCTTCAGGTTAAAACCCTTTCTTTGGAAATTATGGCATTGCTCGGATCCGCGTATCCCAGTTAAAGTAATTCTCCTTCTCCCCTCTTTAGAGATGACAAATTCTCTCTAAAGCCGAGGTCTTTCAGCTTCACGTCTTGGGCTTTGAACAAGACACAAATAGACTTTTCAGCTTCACATCTTGGGCTTTGAACAAGATACAAACCACCTTTCGCTTCACGTCTTGGGCTTTGAACAAGACACCAAAACACCCATTTCCTCCCATAGAATAGGAGGAACTACGAACGCTCTGATTTCCCTGTTTCGGTAAACGGGAATACGTAGGCATAAGATCGAAAGAAAAGATCTTAGCGAGCGCAATCAACAAAAAATCCAAATCCCGTATCTCCATCAATCAAAAGCAGTAATTCAAAAGCATCAGTTCTAACATCCTAATCCTTATTCCCTGCTAGAAAGTCCTAGAAAGAAAGAAAACCGTATTGGCGAAAATACAAATAACCAGTACAAGTCCCCCCCACATTGATAGCATTCGTAACCTAACAGACCGTTGTTTAAACTCAGTATGCAAGCATGGTTAATTGGAGACATCTATTTCCCTTCCTTATTCAGCTCACAATAGGATAAAAAATGAATTGACCTGTAGTTTAAAGCTCAAACCGCAGAGAGCAACCAACGCTTAAGAACCGCGTCCAAAATCGCTCGCTACACAATCATGCCATGCCACCAAGAATGAAATTCAACCTCATAAAAATGCATATGGTACCAAATTGTCATAATAATGGACACTAGGCCATCAACCCTCCAAAGATCCCCATCAATAGGATCGATTCCGAAATTGGAACTGGAGCACATCATAATTACTTCATATCCGCACAATGGGAATGAAGCGTCGTCACAGAGTATGCATATGAATAAATGATACACAACATCACAAATCATCATCAATTAAACATCATAATATGCATCATCATTCATCAATCCTTATATACGCCATATCATCACATACTCATCAAATAATCATCCAAGCATCATCGTCAATTCATCAATACACACATCAAGATAGTCATATAAAATCATCAATATACTCATGGTACTTCACCTCGTCATTTTATCATCCACATCACACATAACATCTAATAATCATCAATAACATCATTTCCATCCCTAAATAATCATCATATAACACTTCAACACATAGCAGCAGTTTACAGCAACATCACAGCATCAATGTAATATAAAACAAATATTTCCCTGAATTTTAAGTCAATAAAAATCATGTTTTTCAGCTCCAAGTCGCGCTAAGCGCGCTGCTCACTACCTCGAAGAGGCAGAAATTTCCCAGACCGCGCTAAGTGTAACACCCCGATTTTCGTAAGGATATTTATTTAATTTATTTAAATATTATATTCGTGGTTTTCTGTGATTTTTGGTGGTTGGTGTCGATGTCGGTATTTTTGGTGAAGTTTTGGCTATTTTAATTAAATAATAGTATGTAATATGAATATATTAGTATTATTATTAATTTAAAATAACATTAAAGGAATTGAGGGTAAGATGGACATTTTAGGAGTATTAGTGAGGGTATTATGGAGAAAGCCCAATTTTGAGACCCAAGAGTTAAATTAACCAAAAAGGAGGAATTGAGGGGAATTAGGATTCATTTGTGGAGATTGTGAAAATAAGGAGAAAGTGCAGAACTATGAGGAAAAAGGGAGAAGGCGAGGATTTTCGTGAAGGTTTCCAAAGGCTCAAGAGAGAGCTCGTCGGATCGGCAATCTAAGGTATGGGGAGTAATTGCCTTTCATTGTTTTCATTATCGGATTCGATTGATTAAAGTAGATGTTGGGGATTTTGGGGTCTTTGAGGGTTTATGGGTTTTGAGGTAAACTGATGACTTTGAGGGTATTCTGTGAGAATGATTGATAAGAGTCGAAGTTAATCGGTAAAATAGACCTTTGGGGAAGACTTCCCTGTTGTTGTAGTTTGAACCCTGTGGTGAAGGATTTATGAGTTTATATGAAGCTTGAGAGTTTTGAAGCTTTAAGAGAAATTAAGGTTTCACGTAGGGTCCTGAATCGACCTAACAAACATAGGTTTTAGGCCTTTAAATTCTGTGATGTATTAGAACTGTTATAGGGATGTTTTTGGGTCAATTGGGACTGTAATCGCAGGTACCTTGGAGGTTTGGGAGCTATTGAGGTTCGCTAGGCGGACCATTGCTTCGCTAGGAGAATGTTCGCCAAGGCTCGCTAGGCGAGCAGCGCAGCGAATGCGCGATATTGTGAGTGTGAGTACAGAGGTGATTCTGGAGTAGAGGGAGTGATTCACTGGAAGCCACACTAGGCGAAGGGAACAGCGAGTAGATTCGCTAAGCGAACAAACTAGCGAGCATGACAGATGGTGGGGTTTCTGGTGTTGAGTGTGGGATCTGTGGGGTACACTTGCAGCTTCGCTAGGCGAAGGCCGCAGCGAACAGGTTCGCTAGGCGAACCCTGGAGCAAACAACCGTTGTTTCACGAAAATTCCATTTTCTGTGCTGTGTCGTTCTGGTGTTTGATGCTGTGATATTTATGATGATTTACCATGATGTTCTTGATGATATTGAGGTGCTGGGTTGTGATGTTTCGATGAATATATGATGATATGAATTTATGAAGAATTTATGAATGATGATGCACATAATGATGTTTACATGATGATGATGAATTATTGACGTTTGTGTATCATACATTCATATGCATACTCTGTGACGACGCTTCATTCCCATTGTGCGGATATGAGGTAATTATGACGTACTCCGATTCCAAATGCGGGATCGATCCTATTGACGGGGATCTTTGGAGGGTTAATGGCCTGGTGTCCATCCTTTGTGACGATTGGTACCACATGCATGAGTCTTGTTATGCATCGCATCTTATGTGACATTGATGAATTGTGATATAGTGTTTCCTGATGTTTTCCTTGATGATGACCTTGATGATGTCGTTTATGAAGATAATGCCATTTTATGTATATCTTGTTTTATAATGATTATTTTGAAATGTGATTACTTACCCTGCCTGTTTGAATGTTGCCTCCACGTGGGTAACGTGCAGGTGATCAGGTTTATCTGTGGATGCCTTCGAGGACTTGAAGTTTATTTGCTTTTGGTCGATTTTAGAGGGTCTTGCTCGGATAGTGTAACATCGGGTTGGGGTCCTTTGAGTCGAACTATGTTGTTTCCTTATTTTTGTTGTTATTTGACGAGATGGTTTTATTTTGATTATTATGAGGTTTGTTGAAAACCTTTTTAATTGAGAATTTCGAGTTCCGCTGCCATGTGAAGGCTTTTGAGTTATTTTGAGGAAAACCCTTGTTTACAGGGTAATTGTGTTATGTTGATTTAATGAGAAATGTGCACCCTTTGAGGGAAATTTTTATGCCTTACTATGATTTTTAAGTTGTTTCTGCTGCAACATTATTGGGGGTAGAGAAGGGTGTTACATTAGTGGTATCAGAGCAGGTCGGTCCTTCCGACCAGGTTTTTACTTGATGTCTGTCCTTGTCGGTCGACGAGTGTGTGTACATTGTCGATGTTGTAGTTCTTCTAACCTTGTTAGTGGTGTGCAGGATGGCTGGAAGAAACGATCGTGCGATTGCTGATGCGTTGGAATCGGTTGCTAATGTGGTGGCGCAGCTGAATCCAAATGGTGGAGCTCCTGATGAGTTTTGTGCTTTGGGGAAGTTTCAAAGGAACAACCCACCGACTTTTGTGGGTACGCATGATCCAGCAAGTGCACACAAGTGGCTGAAGGTGATCCAGAAGATCTTCCGAGTGATGGGGTGTTCTGATGAGCAACAGGTTTAGTTTGGAACGCATATGCTGAAAGAGGAAGCTGAGGACTGGTGGGATAACACCCGTCAGAGACTTACGGGTGTTGGCACTGTGATAACTTAGGCTATGTTTAAGCAGGAGTTTCTGGGGAAGTATTTTCCATAGGATGCTCGTGGTAAGAGAGAAGTGGAAATCCTTGAGCTGAAGCAAGGAGATATGACTGTAGCAGAGTATGCTGCAAAGTTTGAGAAGCTAGTGAAGTTCTGCCCACACTATAATCGTGCTGATGCTGAGATGTTTGAGTGTCTCAAATTCGAGAATGGGCTGAGGCCAGAGATAAAGCAGGGTATTGGGTATCAGTAGATCTGCAGGTATGCTGAGTTGGTTGACAAGAGCAGAATCTACGATGAGGACAGCCGAGCTCGATCTTCTCACTATAAGCAGTTGAGTGAGAAGAAAGGGCAGTATAGGGGTAAGCCTTATACAACTTCAGCTGACAAAGGGAAGCAGAAGTCTTCAGATGGGAAAAATTCAAGTGGGGGAGCAGCTTCCGCTTCTGGAAAGTGTCATAAGTGTGGCGAGCAAGGTCACCGTGCTGATGCGTGTACCAATAATGTGCTGAGGTGCTATAGATGCGGTAAGAAAGGTCATCGAGCTACTGATTGCAAAGATGAGGGTCTGACCTGTTTCAATTACGGTGAGAGAGGTCATATCAGTACTCAATGTCAGAAGCTGAAGAAGACTGCTACTGCTGCCCAGACCAGTGGCAGGGTGTTTGCTTTGAGTGGTGCAGAGGCGCCAGAGAAGGACAACCTGATTTGAGGTACTTGTTTTATTAATAATATCGAGTTGGTTGCTATTATTGATACTGGTGCTACTCATTCTTTTATCTCGCTTGAATGTGCTAATAGATTTTGATATGAATGGGAATGTGGTAATAGAAACTCCAGCTAATGGTTCTGTTACTACTACCCTTGTGTGTTTGAGATGTCCCGTGACGATTTTTGAGAAGAGCTTTGTGATGGATTCGGTGTGCCTACCCTTGCACCAAATTGACGTGATCTTTGGAATGAACTGGTTGGAGTTCAACCGTGTTCATATCAATTGTTATAACAAGACTGTAGAGTTTCCTGAGATTGATGATAGTGGGGAGTTGATGTTCTTGTCTGCTAAGCAAGTAGACGAACTTGTGGAAGACAAAGCTTTGGCGTTTGCAATGTTTACATCGTTGCAAATTGATCGTGAAGCTGCGAGTGTGGAGTTTCCGGTTGTCCGTGAATTTCCAGATGTGTTTCCAGATGACATCAGTGATTTGCCTCCATAGCGTGAAGTGGAGTTTGCAGTGAACTTAATACCAGGCACGAGTCCAGTGTCGATGGCTCCTTATTGGATGTCAGCTTCTGGGTTAAGTGAATTGAAGAAACAGTTGGAAGAATTGCTTGATAAGAGGTTTGTTCGACCAAGTGTTTCTCCGTGGGGTGCTCCTGTGTTGTTAGTGAAGAAGAAAGATGGAAGTATGAGGTTGTGCGTTGATTATCGGCAGTTGAATAAAGTGACGATCAAGAATGAGTATCCACTTCCCAGAATCAACGATTTAATGGATCAGCTAGTAGGTGCTTGTGTGTTCAGGAAGATTGATTTGAGGTCGGGTTATCATCAGATTCGAGTTAAGCCTGATGATATTCTGAAGACGGATTTCAGAACGAGATATGGACACTATGAATACACTGTGATGCCGTTTGGTGTATCCAATGCACCTGGTGTGTTCATGGAGTATATGAATCGGATTTTCCATGAGTATTTGGACAAGTTTGTGGTGGTGTTTATCGATGATATCTTGATGATATAGAGGTGTTCAGTGATCATAAGAGTCTGAGGTACTTATTTAATCAGAAGGAATTGAATATGAGGTAGAGAAGGTGGTTAGAGATGTTGAAGGATTTTGATTTTGATTTGAGTTATCATCCGGCAAAGCAAATGTAGTGGCCGATGCGTTGAGCAGAAAGTCATTGCATATGTCGATGCTTATGGTGAAAGAGTTGGAACTAATTGAGAAATTCAGAGATTTGAGTTTGGTGTGTGAAGCGACTCCTGACAGTGTGAAGTTGGGAATGTTGAAGTTGACTAGTAGTATTTTGGAAGAAATCAGAGTGGGACAACAATCTGATTTAAAGTTGGTTGACCAATTGATTTTGATTAACCAAGGTAACGGAGGTGACTTTCGGGTTGACGAGAATGGTGTGATGATGTTCAGAGATAGAGTATGTGTCCTAGATGTTCCAGACATTAAGAAGAGCATTCTTGAAGAAGGATATCGAAGTAGGTTGAGTATTCATCCCGGTGCTATGAAGATGTACCAAGATTTGAAAAAGTTGTTTTGGTGGCCAGGTATGAAGAAGGACGTTGCAGAGTTTGTGTATGCGTGTTTGACTTGTCAAAAGTCGAAAGTTGGGCATCAGAAGCCTTTAGGTATGATGCAGTTGCTGAGGATTCCAGAATGGAAATGGGATATTATTTCCATGGATTTTGTGGTGGGTTTTCCGAAGACTGCTAAGGGAAATGATTCAATTTGGGTGATCGTGGATAGATTAACTAAGTCGGCTTATTTCTTACCGATGAAGATTAATCATTCCATGCAGAGGCTAGCCGAGGTGTATATTGAGGAGATTATGAAGTTACATGGGGTACCTTCGAGTATTGTGTCGGATAGAGATCCGAGGTTTACATCGAGGTTCTGGAAGAGTTTGCAAGATGCGTTGGGTACCAAGTTGAGGATGAGTTCTGCTTATCATCCGCAGACGGACGGTCAGACAGAAAGGAAGATCCAATCATTAGAGGATTTGCTGAGGGCTTGTGTGTTGGATCATGGAGGATCGTGGGATAGCCATTTACCATTGATTGAGTTCACGTACAATAATATTTTTCATGCTAGTATTGGAATGGCGCCCTACGAAGCTTTGTATGGGAGAAGGTGTAGGACTCCTTTGTGTTGGTATGAATCGGGCGAGAGTGTTGTACTCGGACCTGAAATTATACAAGAGACGACTGAGAAGATTAGGAAGATACAAGAAAGGATGAAAGCTTCGCAGAGTCGTCAGAAGAGTTACCATGATAAGAGGAGGAAAGCACTTGAATTCCAAGAGGGAGATCACGTGTTTTTGAGAGTGACGCCAGTGACTGGTGTGGGTCGAGCTTTGAAGTCTATGAAGCTCACTCCATGTTTTGTTGGTCCATACCAGATATCGCAGAGGATAGGAGAGGTAGCCTATCGAATTGATTTACCAACGTCACTTGCGAATTTGCATGACGTGTTCCATGTGTCTCAATTGAGGAAGTACATTCCGAATCCATCGCATGTGATTCAGATGGATGAGGTACAAGTGAGGGATAATTTGACTGTGGGAGCATTGCCTCTGCGTGTCGACGGTCGAGAGATGAAGCAATTGCTGGGCAAAGACATAGCTTCGGTCAAGGTGTTGTGGGGTGGACCAGCTGGCGAAAATTGGACTTGGCAACATGAAGATCAGATGAGGGAGTCGTATCCGACTCTATTTCCTTGAGGTAATTTTTGGGGGCGAAAATTCTTTAAGTGGGGGAGAGTTGTAACACCCCGATTTTCGTAAGGATATTTATTTAATTTATTTAAATATTATATTCGTGGTTTTCTGTGATTTTTGGTGGTTAGTGTCGATGTCGGTATTTTTGGTGAAGCTTTGGTTATTTTAATTAAATAATAGTATGTAATATGAATATATTAGTATTATTATTAATTTAAAATAATATTAGAGGAATTGAGGGTAAGATGGACATTTTAGGAGTATTAGTGTGGGTATTATGGAGAAAGCCCAATTTTGAGGTCCAAGAGTTAAATTAACCAAAGAGGAGGAATTGAGGGGAATTAGGATTCATTTGTGGAGATCGTGAATATAAGGAGAAAGTGCAGAACACTGAGGAAAAAGGGAGAAGGCGAGGATTTTCATGAAGGTTTCCAAAGGCTCAAGAGAGAACTCGTCGGATCGACAATCTAAGGTATGGGGAGTAATTGCCTTTTATTGTTTTCATTATAGGATTCGATTGATTAAAGTGGATGTTGGGGATTTTGGGGTTTTTGAGGGTTTATGGGTTTTGAGGTAAACTGATGACTTTGAGGGTATTCTGTGAGAACGATTGATAAGAGTCGAAGTTAATCGGTAAAATAGACCTTTGGGGCAGACTTCCCTGTTGTTGTAGTTTTAACCCTGTGGTGAAGGATTTATGAGTTTATATGAAGCTTGAGAGCTTTGAAGGTTTAAGAGAAATTAAAGTTTCCCGTAGGGTCCTGAATCGACCTAACAGACATAGGTTTTAGGCCTTTAAATTCTGTGATGTATTAGAACTGTTATAGGGATGTTTTTGGGTCAATTAGGACTGTAATTGTAGGTACCTTGGAGGTTTGGGAGCTACTGATGCGTAGCAGCGATTTGCTGTAATCGCAGGTTCGCTAGGCGAACCATTGCTTCGCTAGGCGAATGTTCACCAAGGCTCGCTAGGCGAGCAGCGCAGCGAATACGCGATATTGTGAGTGTGAGTACAAAGGTGATTCTGGAGTAGAGGAAGTGAATCACTGGAAGCCTCGCTAGGCGAAGGGAACATCGAGTAGATTCGCTAAGCGAACAAACTAGCGAGCATAACAGATGGTGGGGTTTCTGGTGTTGAGTGTGGGATCTGTGGGGTTCGGTGGCAGCTTCGCTAGGCGAAGGCCGCAGCGAATAGGTTCGCTAGGCAAACTCTGGAGCAAACAACCGTTATTTCGCGAAAATTCTATTTTCTGTGCTGTGTCGTTCTGGTGTTTGATGCTGTGATATTTATGATGATTTACCATGATGTTCTTGATGATATTGAGGTGCTGGGTTGTGATGTTTCGATGAATATATGATGATATGAATTTATGAAGAATTTATGAATGATGATACACATAATGATGTTTACATGATGATGATGATGAATTATTGACGTTTGTGTATCATACATTCATATGCATACTCTGTGACGACGCTTCATTCCCATTGTGCAGATATGAGGTAATTATGACGTACTCCGATTCCAAATGCGGGATCGATCCTATTGACGGGGATCTTTGGAGGGTTGATGGCCTGGTGTCCATCCTTTGTGACGATTGGTACCACATGCATGAGTCTTGTTATGCATCGCATCTTATGTGACATTGATGAATTGTGATATAGTGTTTCCTGATGTTTTCCTTGATGATGACCTTGATGATGTCGTTTATGAAGATAATGTCATTTTATGTATATCTTGTTTTATAATGATTATTATGAAATGTGATTACTTACCCTGCCTGTTTGAATGTTGGCTCCACGTGGGTAAAATGCATGTGATCAGGTTTAGCTGTGGATGCCTTCGAGGACTTGAAGTTTATTTGCTTTTGGTAGATTTTAGAGGGTCTTGCTCTGATAGTGTAACATCGGGTTGGGGTCCTTTGAGTCGAACTATGTTGTTTCCTTATTTTTGTTGTTATTTGACGATATGGTTTTATTTTGATTATTATGATGTTTGTTGAAAACCTTTTTAATTGAGAATTTTGAGTTCCGCTGCCGTGTGAAGGCTTTTGAGTTATTTTGAGGAAAACCGTTGTTTACAGGGTAATTGTGTTATGTTGATTTAATGAGAAATGTGCACCCTTTGAGGGAAATTTTTATGCCTTACTCTGATTTTTAAGTTGTTTCTGCTGCAACATTATTGGGGGTAGAAAAGGGTGTTACACTAAGCGCGCTAGACAGTGCTAAGCGGGCTCTGCGATTTCTGCAGAAAAACCCTGCGATAATAGCACTAACCCCTCTGCGATTTCCTACCCTTAAACTGGTTTTTAACATCAATTTACCACAGATTATGACCTTATAACATATATCTACCACATATACAACAACAACAACAACAATCATCACATATCAAATCATCAAAATCCATCATCCCTAACCTACAATTCCTAGGTTTTTCCTCAAAAACCCCAATTACCCACTAACACCTAATCGTTATATCAAAATATTGCAAGGTGATACTCCCCATACATTAGAGTTTGATTCTTTCGATTTCTCTTGAAAATTCGACGGAATTCTTCTATGCCCTAGCCTCCTTCTCACTTGTTCTTCAGAGCACCTTTGCCTCTTTCTCCAAAATAATACGAATAATGAGTTCCTTTCACTATTCTCTCTTAAAATACCCCTAAATGTGCTCTTCCCCTTTCACCCTCACTAATTTTCCTCAAACGCCCACTTTACCCTTAATTCCTCTAATATTATTTAAAATAAATAATAATACAAATATATTCATATTATATACTATTATTTAATTAAATAACCAAAACTTCACAAAAACACCGACATCGACACGAAACACCAAGATTCACAGAAATTCACGAATATAATATTTAAATAAATTAAATAAATATTCTTACGAAATCGGGGTGTTACATTGAGAAATTGATTATAAGGGAAATTACTTTAACTAGGATATGTAGAATCCAGCAATGCCTTAATTTCCTTTAGAAGAGAGATTTCATGAAGGAAGAAAGTTTTAACTCAGTGTAGAGAAATGCCACTTTTTCCTTATGAATATTTCATGCTAAGAGAGGGACATTTGCTTGGATGTTAGGGATCCAGAGGCTTGCGACTTACAGCTGTTAGATGAAAGATGATTTTTAGCCAGGATAAGAGAAGGACTCTAGATTGGATTTTGAATCAACAAGTGTGCCACTTACAACAATTATCTGGACAAAGGTTTTGTTTGTTTGTTTTTTATATGTGATGTATAGAGGAAATATCCTCCTGCAGAGAGGACTTATGGTCTCATCTTAGGGGATTTTGATTTTTGTGTGCCTTGATCAAAGCCCAAGGTTGAAGCTAAAAGAAACTGACTACACTGGAGAGGGTTTTACTTGTCTTGTACAAAGCCCAAGATTGAGGCTGACTGGGGAAAGTTATTATATGAAGCCTAAGAGGAGGCTGTCTCTTGCTGGGGATTATTGAAATCCAAGAGCAGGTCCAAATTTTATTAGGGAATCCAAAAGTTTTACTCTTTTTGGGGATCAGGGAAGAGTTGAGATATCAGATGCCATGAGGTTCTGATTCTCTTGGGGATTTGTTGATGGTAAAATTAACCCTAGTTAGGGATTTTTTAGGTAAAAGCTTAAACCTTGTCGGGGGTCGGGGAAGTTTAAAGTTGAGTTTGAAAAACTTGGAGGTTTTAACTCTACTTGAGACTAGTATATGGTAAATTGATCAGGGTTTCTCCTGTGCTTTTAGGAAACTTGAGGTTCTCTGTGTGAGATCCAAGAGGAAATGAGACTTTCCAAGTCTACTTGAATGAAGCCCAAGAGGAGGCTGAGACTGTCCAAGTCTCTCAAGAAGTGGCATGCTCTAGTGTAGAGAGGGGTCTTTGTATGTTGAGGGTTTAAGGGATGAAGATCAACCCTAGAATGGTCTTATGTTTTTGAATTCTTGACTCTCCTGAGGATTGAAATATTAGAGATAACTAATTTCTATCCTATGTCTTTAGGAGGCCTTTGGGTCCTTGTACTAAGCTCAAGAGGAGGCTGGGGAACTTCTAAGAATCCAGTTGGTCCTTGTATTAAGCCCAAGAGGAGGCTGGGGATGCTTTTAGGAAGCTTTTGGGTCCAAGCCTAAGAAAAGTTCCAGAAAGGTTTCACCGGGAATTAATCCTTTATTTGTTGAACAGTTCTAAGGTCTGAAGAAATTCAAAAGAGGTTTCATCAGGAATTAATCCTCTTTGGGGTAATGAATTTCTTGTATACACATATATTTCTAAGTTTAATAGTCTTGAGAAAAGTTTCACTGGGAATAATGCCTTTCTTTGTTCCATATTGTATAAGCCCAAGAGGAGGCAGACTGTATAGGGAATTTCCTATGAGGGAACTAGTTTTAACTATGTTGAAAGTAACCTCTGGTTTGACCTAAACGTAGACCTAACTGCTGGGGAAACTCTAAGCAAGATATGCACAAGTATATACAGACAATTGAATTGACAGATATAGATAAACAAATATGCATTTGAAAAAGATATTGGGACTTACCTTCTGAGAAAAAGCCCAAGTGTATTGTGATCCGTAGTATTGACTACAATTGTATGCTTGATTAAGGTTTCAAGAAATTGAAGAAAGTTTTGAGGAAACTTTGAATTTGAATCTGAATTAAAAGTAAGTTGTTTTGAAAAGAAAAGAATGTTTGGGGCTTATACAATGACTGAGGCCCAGATGACTTATTTGAAAATATTGATCGCACTTCGATACCGAAGGACGTTGTGGGACTTATACTACAGCAGAGGCCCAAAATTATTTTTGTACAAAGAGAGGGTTGGGTCTTACACTCTATTAGATGCCCAAAATTGTTTTTAAAGAAAGAAAAAGGGGGCTTATACTTAAGGAGAGGCCCAGATGATTTATTTGAAAAGGCAACGATCGCGCCGAGATTTTTAAAACCACAGAGGGACTTATACAATTACTGAGGCCCAAATTATATAAGTACAAAGAAGTAATGGGTCTTACACTCTATTAGAGACCCAAAAGTTTATTTTTATACAAGAGTTGGGGCTTACAGCTCAAAGAGATGCCCAGATGAAAAAACAGCGATCGCACCGTTATTTTGAAAATCTTATCGGGACTTATACAATGGCTGAGGCCCAAAATGGTTTATTTACAAAGGAGATGGGTCTTACACTCTATTAGAGCCCCAAAAGTGTTTCAAATGAAGTTTGAAAAAATCAAAATTAAGAAAAACCCTAATTTTAATTTAAAAAATATAATTTTCAAAAGAAATTAAATAGAAAATGATATAAAATATCGTTTAGGTTCAAAAACAAGTTGTCAATTTTTAAAAATGTTTTGAAAAATCAAGTTTAATCACATGAAAACTTGGAATTCATTTGAAATTGAAAAACCAAGGTGAAAATTTCATTTAAGAAATGTTAAAAAACAAATAAAATGAAACTATTTACAAAAATACAAACTATATCAAATCAATAATATAAATTTGATTTTTTTGTAGAATAAAATATTTTAACATTTTTGTGAATTTAAAAAAAAAAGAACCAATAAAAAATTATAAAAAATGAGAGAGAAATTAATTTTTGAAATCAATTAAGAAAATGACCTAAAAATTCAAAAATTCAAAATATGGCGCCAACGCTCATCTTCTTCCTCACGACCTCCCTACATGGCCTTTTGCAAAACCTCACGTATCTCCCTCAATACGTAATGGTTTTGACTTTTGTAAACACGAAAGTTGTGTATTTTTGAACAAGGATTTCAGTGATATAAATTAATTGCATTTATATTAAGTGTGGAGTGAGAAATCAAGAGATGAACATAAGAACCCTAATTTTTGCAAGAACACTATGAAATCCTATACACAATAGCTACAAAGCAATTGATTAAAGGGAACACTCTACATAAGTGCAGAAACATGTTTGTAACTTGAAAACACATTTATGATGCATGGATCATAGAGTTTGAGAGTGTCAGGCTTACCTCTGCAAAAGGAAATCGAATCCTCAGTTGTAGGTGTTATAGATGTTGTGTGATGATCTTGACAGCTTCCTTGGACCTCAAGTAGTGTGTTTGGAAGCTTGGAATGAATTGAAACAACCTGGAACTTGTTGTGGTACCCAAACTACAAATTGGCCAAAATGCTTGAGCAAATGGATGATGACTTTGTGATTCTAGTGTTCCAGATGTGTTTTGAGGTTATGGATCACTTGTATATGACATATGTGAGGTGTTTGGTGTAACACCCCCTTCTACACCCCAAGCTATTAAAACGATAACAATTAATCAGAGTATAATTAAAATTCACGGCATAGACCTAGGGGTCTCATCAATTTGAAACAAACATACAACAACCTGCTCATATAGATATGCAACAATTCAGGTAGCACAAAACAAAGGAACTAAGTTCCCACATCCCACAATTCAATTACAGAATAAAAGCGGAAGATCCGTAACTGAATCTCATATATATATATATATATATATATATATATATATATATATATATATATATATAGATAAAGTTTGCCTGTCATATCCAACATCATACATGTACAATCCAAAAGATACATATACATAATACAAAATAATCACACTCGATGACCCCGACTACCCGGTGCTACATATCAGAGCCGACCGACAAAAGAATGAAAACCTAAGCTTCGCAAAAAGACCTCTAGCATCTAATCTGCAATGCCTCATAGAGCAATATAAAACAGCAGAAGGGTGAGAAACACAATCATAATATAATTGCATATAATTATATAATAACACACAATTACACAAACATAATATTCTCACCACACTATACGACATAATCCAATTACAAACCAACACAATGACTTTTCTCACATATGGTCACAAAAGCATATCAATCATACACAAATCAATTATCACCAACACGTATATTCATAAATCAACTCATCGATTTCATTCACAATTCCACACACCATCACAACCATTCATGAGTTATACAAATGCAAAGAAACCGACACAACGACTCTATGCATATGCACATGCGATACCATCCATCCATCATTTCTCAACACCAGTTCATTCAGGAACTATTGGAACCATCGCTCATTACTTAGTGTAACTCCCCGTTGGGCATACGATGTTCCCCGTCGCTTTAAGACCTCTTGGTATAAGGCGCACGACGTTTATGGATCGCTTTAAGTCCTCTTTGTATAAGGCTCACGATGCGATCGCTTTAAGTCTTCTTTGTATGAGGCACACGATCGTCTATAATCATCGCTTTAAGTCCTCTTATTTTTAAGGAACACAATCCCATCTGATCGCTTTAAGTCCTCTTATTTTTAAGGCGCACGATGTTATAGCGGATTCCTTCTGGAATCAATTCGTTGCTCACACCCACTAAGGCACACAACATCACAAGAATGCACATCATGATGCTAGGCATACAATGACTCACGACATTCAAATGCACACATATATGCAACAATCTCCATCAACAATAATCAGGTTTTGCAATTCAAGCCCAAAACAATGCATTTATTTGCCATACGGCCACAAAACATCATTACACCATCCAAACACATACATTCACATCACATAACATAACACCAGTCATACAGTACATATCACACGCATATTGCATAATAACACGTCAAATGCACATCATTAAAACAATAAAAGCCAACAATAACACATTCCAAATTCTCGACATAACTAAATCGGCTAACATTCTTGAAACCATTAATATAAGAAAGAACATGCCAAAAGCTTTCCAACGCACCAAACCGCGCCTCAAACCGGCTTACGGATTAAATGTTATAAAGAAACAAATTGGGAAAAACTGTCACCTTCACATTGCGAAGCTCCTAGCGAGTCCTTCGCTTCTTCATTCGCAGTGCGAATGTCCCAGCGAACTAAGTCAGAAAGGAAAATAGCCTAAAAAATTCCCAACGTTCGCCTTGCGAACCATCCAGCGAACCTTCGCTACACCCTTCGCATTGCGAGTTCCACAGCGAACCAAGTCAGAGAGCAAACAACACAAAATAACCCAAAGTTCGCAAGGCGAACCTCTGGCGAATGCTCGCCCCCACCTTCGCAGTGCGAATTGCCAGCGAATGCTCTCTTTCCCCTTCGCTAGGGGATTCGCAGTACGAACCTACGAAAACCAGAAATCCCAGCAGCGCTGTTACACAACCCAAAATGATATTTTCTCAACCAAAACATTTCCAAACCAACATATAACAATCAGAACCTAGTCTAATCATGGTAACAAGTATTCTACCGCATTTACATCGATTTCCAACCGCGAAAACATTGATTTCTCTCTATCGACCTAGAATCGAAAACTATGAAAACACAACAAACAACCCAATACACGCATACATAATCATACACAAGCATAGTATAATTGAGTTTTGTACCCTTACCCGATTAAATCGTGTTTAGAAAAGTCGGTTGAATCGGTTCTTAGATTTTCCAAATTTTCTCTCTTTCTCCTTTTCTTTCTCTTTTCTTTCCTTCTTTCTCTTTTTCTTCTCTTTTTTTTTCTTTCCTTTCTATTTTTCTCTCTTTTCTTTCTATTATATGAAAAAAAAATATAATATCTACCCCACCAAAAGACCAAAATACCCCTACACTCAAATATCTCGCAAACGCTCCCAAAACACGATAAAATATAATCTCGACGAAAAATAATATATTTTCAAACAAAAGTCAGAAATAAAATAATATAATAATAAAATATTCAAAACGACTCAATTAAATAATAAAAAAAAATAACTAAAACTGGGGCGTTACAACTCTCCCCCACTTAGAAATTTTCGTCCTCGAAAATAATACCTGAGACGAACAACTCTAGATACGACTCCCGCATCCGACTCTCCAACTCCCAAGTCAAATTGCCCTTAGAAGCGCCTCCCCACGCTACCTTCACAAGTTCAATATCCTTGCCTCTCAACCGCTTCGACTCTCGATCCAAAATCCTCACTGGTAACGCCTCAACCGTAAGGTTCTCCCTTACCTTAACCTCATCCATCGGAATCACATGCGACGAATCCGGAACATACTTCCGAAGCTATGAAACATGGAACACATCGTGCAAATTCAACAGATTCGGCGGCAACGCCACCCTATAAGCCACAGCACCAACTCTCACAGATATCTGGTAAGGACCAATAAACCGAGAAGTAAGCTTCTTTGACTTCAATGCACGACCAAAACCCGTCACCGGCGTAACTCTCAAACTACATGATCGCCCTCTTGAAACTCGAGATCTTTCCTCCTTCGATCATGATAACTCTTTTGCCTACTCTGAGAAGCCTTCATTTTCTCACGAATAAGTTTCACTTTTTCCGTAGTCTGTTGCACCAACTCTGGTCCAACCAGCGAACTCTCACCAGATTCGTGCCAACACAACGGTGTTCGACACCTTCGTCCATACAGTGCTTCAAAAGGTGCCATTCCTATACTTGAATGGAAACTGTTATTATACATGAATTCAATCAACGCAAGATAACTATCCCACACACCACCTTGTTCAAGAACACAAGCCCGCAACAAATCTTCCAATGACTGAATCGTTCTCTCGGTCTGTCTATCCGTCTGCAGATGATAAGCCGAACTCAATCTCAATTTAGAACCCAAAGCCTTTTGTAAACTTTCCCAAAATCTCGAGGTAAACCTTGGATCTCGATCCGAAACAATACTTAACGGAACACCATGCAACTTCACAATCACACTGATATAAATCTCAGCTAACCTCTCCAAAGTAAAACTGATGTCAATCGGAATGAAATGCGCCGATTTAGTCAGCCTATCCACAACCACCCAAATAGCATTATGCCCTCGCTGTGTATTCGGTAACCCTGTCACAAAATCCATGGAAATGTTGTCCCACTTCCACTCAGGAATATCCAACGGTTGCAACAAACCACTAGGCCTCAGATGTTCTACCTTCGACTTCTGACAAGTCAAACACGCATACACAAACTGAGCCACATCTCTTTTCAAACCCGACCACCAGAAAATCTTCTTCAAATCTTGGTACATCTTATTAGCTCCCGGGTGTATACTCAAATTACTTCAGTGTCCTTCCTCCAAAATCATCCTTTCCAACTCCACATCATCCGGAATACAAATTCGACCTCGGAACCTCAAAACACCTTTATCGTCCACTTTAAAGTCCTTATTCACACTTTTCTCTCCAACCGTCATCAAATCCACAAATTTCACATCCATCTTCTGTTTCTCACTAACCGTTAACAGAAAATCATTAGTAACCTTCAACATACCAAGCCTCACACCGTCAGACGTCACTTCACACACCAAACTCAAATCTCTAAACGATTCCAAAAGTTCCCACTCTTTAACCATCAAAGCGGACATATGCAATGATTTTCGACTCAACGCATCAGCTACCACATTAGCTTTACCCGGATGGTAATTCAAGCCAAAGTCGTAGTCCTTCAAAAATTCCAACCATCTCCGTTGCCTCATATTCAACTCTTTCTGATCAAACAATTATTTCAAACTTTTATGATCACTAAAGACTTTGAATCTTGCACCGTAGAGATAATGCCTCCAAATCTTCAACACAAAAACCACAGCCGCTAACTCAAGATCATGAGTAGGATAATCTTTCTCATGAACCCTCAATTGCCTCGAAGCATAAGCTACAACCTTACCTTCTTGCATCAACACACCACCTAGACCAATCAAAGACGCATCACAATACACCACAAACGGTTCATTAGGATCCGGTAAAATCAAAATCGGACCTGTCGTCAATCTTCTCTTCAGCTCACTAAAATTTTCCTCACAACCAATATCCCAAATGAACGCTTGCCCTTTACAAGTCAACTGGGTCAAAGGAAGTGCTAGCTTAGAAAAACCTTCAATAAACCTTTGATAATATCCGGCTAATCCCAAAAAGCTTCAAATTTCAGTAACGGATCTCGGAGCCTCCCATTGTAGAACTGCTTCTACTTTAGATGGATCCTCAACAATACCATTACCTGAAATTACGTGTCCAAGAAAACTCACTTCTGACAACCAGAATTCACACTTGGACAGTTTGGCAAAAAGTCTCCTTTCCTTCAAAACCTGCAAAATAATACGCAAATGCTCCGCGTGCTCCTCCCGAGACTTAGAATAAATCAAGATGTCATCAATAAACACAACAACAAAACGATCCAAATGCTCATGAAAAATACGATTCATGTACTCCATAAACACACTTGGCGCATTAGAAACCCCGAACGGCATCACCGAATATTCATAATGACCGTACCGTGTCGTAAAAGCCGTCTTCTGAATATCTTCCTCTTTCACTCTTATCTGATGATACCCCAACCTCAAGTCAATCTTAGTAAACACACACGCACCTACCAACTGATCCATCAGATCATCAATTCTCGGAAGAGGATACTTATTCTTAATCATCACCTTATTTAACTGACGATAATCAATACACAATCTCATACTTCCATCTTTCTTCTTCACCAATAAAACTGGAGCACCCCAAGGCGACACACTTGGTCTCACAAACCTCTTCTCCAACAATTCATTCAACTGCTTCTTTAACTCAACCAACTCAGATGCCGACATTCGATATGGTGCCATCGATACAAGTCTAGTACCAGGAACTAGATCTATAGAAAACTCCACCTCTCTCTCTGGCGGCACATCTAAAATATCCTCAGGAAACACCTCGGGAAATTCATACACTACAGGAAACACATCAAGCACAACTTGACTATCCACTGTCAATGATGCAAACAACCCAAACAACTGAGCTTCATCCGCCAAAAGTTTCTTCAACTCTTTGGTAGATAAGAAACTCAAGTCTTCGTCTTCCTCAAGAGAAGGAAATCTTACCAGCTTATGATAACAATCAATATGAACCCGATTAAATTGAAACCAATTCATTCCCAAAACCACATCTAAACCCTCCAATGGCAAACACACCAAATCCATCTCAAAGTCTTTACCATAAATGGTCAAAGGACAACTTAAACAAACCAACGAAGTAGTTACTGACCCCATTGCTGGAGTATCAATAACCATCTCACCACCCATCAAAGACAACACAAGATTCAAACGCTTTGCGCAGTCAGACGAAATAAACGAATGAGTCGCTCTGGTATCAATAATAGCAACTAAAGGCGTACTATTAATAAAACAAGTACCTCTGATCAGACGGTCTGCACTTAAAGTCTGAGTTCCCGCCAAGGCAAAAACTTTCCCACCACATAGAGCTTGCTTCGGTTTCAGACACTTTGTACTAATATGACCAGGTTCACCATAGTTGAAACACCTCACCACATTCTTCCTCTTGCACTCAGCTGCGACATGCCCAAAACCTCCACAATTAGAACACTTCTTCGTACCCTTCTTACATTCGAACTGACCATGTCCTAATTCACCACACCCAAAACATCTCGGAGAATTAGACATACCTCCTCCACTCAGACTTAGATCAAAAGTACCCCTTTGCTTACCCTTATCTGCCGGTGTCACATAAGGACCACCACAGAACTGTTGCTTCCCAATCCTCTCGCTCACACTCTTATAGTGAGTAGAACGAGCTTTACTATCCTCCTCATAAATCCTACAACAATCCACCAAATCAGAAAACCTTCAAATCCTTTGGTAACTGATTGCCTTCTTTATCTCAGGACGCAATCCGTTCTCATACTTCACACACTTAGAAAATTCCGCAGTCGCTTCAGCATAATGTGGATAAAACTGCACAAGCTCCACAAACTTAGCAGTATAATCAACAACAGACATACAACCTTGTTTCAATTCCAAGAACTCAATTTCCTTCTTTCCTCTTACATCTTCAGGAAAATACTTCCTCAGAAACTCAATGCTAAACACAGCCCAAGTAATCTTCTCCTCTGCAGCTTCCAACACATGACGAGTGCTAAGCCACCAATCATCAGCTTTTTCCAGTAACATGTGAGTTCCCAGTCTCACCTTCTGATCCTCATCACAATCCATCACTCGGAAAATTCTTTCAATCTCTTTCATCCAAATCTGTGCACCATCAGGATCATATCTTCCTTTGAAGATAGGCGGTTTGTTCTTCCTGAACTCATCATTACCAGCCGCATTAGGCGCACCCTGCACAACCCGATCCATAGCTTGCATCGCAGCAGCTAAAGCAGCGTCATTCCTACCAGCCATATTCTGTTCATTTCCAATAACAGCAACTATGGTTAAACAAACAGCTCACCGAACCACAAAGACTAACAAGGACTGACACAAACTGACACGGACTGGCTCTGATACCACTTAATGTAACACCCCCTTCTACACCCCCAAGCTATTAAAGCGATAACAATTAATCAGAGTATAATTAAAATTCACAGCATAGACCGAGGGGTCACATCAATTTGAAACAAACATACAACAACCTGCTCATATAGATATGCAACAATTCAGGTAGCACAAAACAAAGGAACTAAGTTCCTACAACCCACAATTCAATTACAGAATAAAAGCGGAAGATCCGTAACTGAATCTCATATATATATATATATATATATATATATATATATATATATATATATATATATATATATAAGTTTGCCTGTCATATCCAATATCATACATGTACAATCCAAAAGATACATATACATAATACAAAATAATCACACTCGATCACCCCGACTACCCGGTGCTACATATCAGAGCCGACCGACAAAAGAATGAAGACCTAAGCTTCGCAAAAAGACCTCCAGCATCTAATCTGCAATGCCTCATAGAGCATTATAAAACAGCAGAAGGGTGAGAAACACAATCATAATATAATTGCATATAATTATATAATAACACATAATTACACAAACATAATATTCTCACCACACTATACGACATAATCCAATTACAAACCAACACAATGACTTTTCTCACATATCGGTCACAAAAGCATATCAATCATACACAAATCAATTATCACCAACACGTATATTCATAAATCAACTCATCGATTTCATTCACAATTCCACACACCATCACAACCATTCATGAGTTATGCAAATGCAAAGAGACCGACACAACGACTCTATGCATATGCACATGCGGTACCATCCATCCATCATTTCTCAACACCAGTTCACTCAGGAACTATTGGAACCATCGCTCGTTACTTAGTGTAACTCCCCGTCGGGCATACGATGTTCCCCGTCGCTTTAAGTCCTCTTGGTATAAGGCGCACGACATTTATGGATCGCTTTAAGTCCTCTTTCTATAAGGCACACGATCCGATCGCTTTAAGTCCTCTTTGTATAAGGCGCACGATCTTCTACAATCATCACTTTAAGTCCTCTTATTTTTAAGGCGCACGATCCCATCCGATCGCTTTAAATCCTCTTATTTTTAAGGCGCACGATGTTATAGCAGATTCCTTCTGGAATAGATTCGTTGCTCACACCCACTAGGGCACACAACATCACAAGAATGCACATCATGATGCTTGGCATACAATGACTCACGACATTCAAATGCACACATATATGCAATAATCTCCATCAACAATAATCAGGTTTTGCAATTCAAGCCCAAAACAATGCATTTATTTGCCATACGGCCACAAACCATCATTACACCATCCAAACACATACATTCACATCACATAACATCACACCAGTCATACAGTACATATCACACGCATATTGCATAATAACACGTCAAATGCACATCATTAAAACAATAAAAGCCAACAATAACACATTCCAAATTCTCGACATAATTAAATCGGCTAACAATCTTGAAACCATTAATATAAGAAAGAACATGCCAAAAGCTTTCCAACGCACCAAACCGCGCCTCAAACCGGCTTACGGATTAAAAGTTATAAAGAAACAAATTGGGAAAAACTGTCACCTTCGCATTGCGAAGCTCCTAGCGAGTCCTTCGCTTCTTCATTCGCAGTGCGAATGTCCCAGCGAACCAAGTCAGAAAGGAAAATAGCCTAAAAAATTACCAACGTTCGCAGTGCGAACCATCCAGCGAACCTTGGCTACACCCTTCGTAGTGCGAGTTCCCCAGCGAACCAAGTCAGAGAGAAAACAACACAAAATAACCCAAAGTTCATAGTGCAAACCTCTGGCGAATGCTCGCCCCCACCTTCGCAGTGCGAATTGCCAGCGAATGCTCGCTTTCCCCTTTGCTAGGGGATTCGCAGTGCGAACCTACGAAAACCAGAAATCCCAGCAGCGCTGTTACACAACCCAAAATGATATTTTCTGAACCAAAACATTTCCAAACCAACATATGACAATCAGAACCTAGTCTAATCATGGTAACAAGTATTCTACCGCATTTACATCGATTTCTCTCTATCGACCTAGAATTGAAAACTATGAAAACACAACAAACAATCCAATACACGCATACAACATCATACACAAGCATAGTATAATCGAGTTTCGCACATTTACCCGATTAAATCGTGTTTAGAAAAGTCGGTTGAATCGGTTCTTAGATTTTCCAAATTTTCTCTCTTTCTCCTTTTCTTTCTCTTTTCTTTCCTTCTTTCTCTTTTTCTTCTCTTCTTTTTCTTTCTTTTCTATTTTTCTCTCTTTTCTTTCTATTATATGAAAAAAAAATATAATATCTACCCCACCAAAAGACCAAAATACCCCTACACTCAAATATCTCGCAAACGCTCCCAAAACGCGATAAAATATAATCTCGACGAAAAATAATATATTTTCAAACAAAAGTAAAAAATAAAATAATATAATAATAAAATATTCAAAATGACTCAATTAAATAATAAAAAAAATAACTAAAACTGGGGCGTTACATTTGGATGGTTGGTTTTGATGGAATTAATCCCTATTTGAAAATTCGATAGTGACTTGCTAAAGAAGTATTTTCTGGTTTTTGAAGAAGGATTTGGAGGAAAGCATGTATTGCTATGCTTTGGTGTACTTGAATTGATCAGAAAGAACCCCTATTTATAGTAGAGCAACTTTGTTTTGGCAGCAATAGTGATTGGAGGCTGGATCACTCCATTATCCATTAAACTTTGTCATGTAGCCAAAGTCTCCTCTAGCCATTAACTTAAGTCAATCTTGTAGGCTATGAGTCTTCTGTTGCAGGGATAAGGCTTGGCTCCTTTAGTGAACAATGACTCAGTCCATGCCACCTCAATGTATCTCTTGAATGCCTTGAAACAAAATTGAAGTTTTGGAATTGTAACATTGAATTTCACATGCCAAGGAATAGGAGTTTTGACTTGGTGGCTTTGTGATCAAGTTCTCCATGATCAGGTTCACCCTTTTGCCTTTTGCATGAGCAAGTGCATTCGCATCGCTGGCATACGCATTCACACTTTTCTATATGTGTTTCTTGTTGCAGGATTTTCATGTTTTCCAAACCCGGTTAATTAAATCTTCATAAGGTCATTACATCATCAAAACAAGCACAAAATAATGGTTTCCATGACTATTCATCAAAACAAGAGGTGGAAAGTTGAAGTCGAGGATGCAACATTTGTTCTAAGCAAATTTGGGCAAAATTGGCTAGAGTAACTGGTTACTCAATATAGGGTAACCGATTACTCTGTGTCAGTTTGCAAATTTCTGCTGTTTTTTGGGACAACAACTGTGCACACTCCTTGTTCTTGGATTCTACGTAGTTCTAGCAGCATGTGGAATATTCTAGACTTTTCAAGTAATTCTTTGGCATTTGCTACAATGCATCATTTCCATTCAAGACTACCATGCACCCTATTTTCCAAAATTGTGCACCCTTAGATTTGAGTTTTACATTGGGGTTGCTACCGAGTTAACTTCCTAACTAACCGAGTTAACCGCTGACTCGGTGAGTCAAGTGTAACTAACTCCTAGCCTAAGTCCAAACCACCCAAAGCTAACTCATATCATAATTCCAAACCTCTCACACTCCAAACCAAAACTTTACATAAACAAACAATTAATCATTTTTCAAGGAATCAACCATTTCATACACATTTCTCACACTTCACTCTCAATTCTCTCACTTTCTCTCTGAATTTTTCTACAACTTCTTCATCTTCATCTACATTTTCTTCCCCAACCTCACCATAGCTCTTCACCATTGAATATTAATCATTTCTACATTGGAAGTGATTATTTCTTGAGCTTTACCTTCATCATCTTGCAATGATACTTGATTTTCTGGAGTTTTATTAGCTTTTGGATTCATCTCAAGTGTTTGCTTCAAGATTCTACGGTTCGAATTCGTATTTCAGAGTTTCGGCGCAATTTGTTCGGTTTCGGTACGATTCGACTACAATTGAAGATTCCTCTGGTTTTCTTTGATTATCTTCATCAAAATTCTTTTGCAACAATCACCAAGCCAATTCTCCGGCTTGTAGGATGGTAGATCTCACTCATTTTTTCTATTTCGAACGTTTTCGTATCATTCGCGATGTAGTTTCAATGCTTTTTGCGTATGAATTATTTATGTCAATACTTGATCCATGATCTTGATGTGTTAATTGATTCCATTGCTGTTTATTTGCTGTTTTGAAACTTGATTTTCGTGCACAAATTCATACCCCAGTATGTGGTAATTTGAACAAATGGTTTAGGAGCTCAAAGTGCTTTTTGAAAAGCTATTTTTGCCACTGTTACAGTGGTAATCGATTACTCAAAAGAGAGTAACCGGTTACTCTGCACAAATTTTACACCAGCGCTGCTTTTTTCAACTGAGTAACCAATTACTCAATAGAGAGTAACCGATTACCCTGCACAAATTTCACCAACAACGCCCTTTTTCAAGCAAGTAACCGGTTACTCACTTTAGAGTAACTGATTACCACTGTACATAAATGTGTTTTTTGCTTCTTTCCAAGTGTGTTAGCCATGGTGTCTCCTTCTAACTTCCATGGATTAATATGATTGATTTTTATGGATGTTTTAGGCGCTGTTTCATTTCAGTTTAAAGTATGCTTGTGAATTTTCCAATGCTCGATCTTTCGATTTCATGATTATGCACATTCTTGACATTGCATGAACATGATCATTATTGCACAATTTTGTTCACATAATAACATGATTTGTGTTGCATTTTGAGTATCATTTGGTACTGTTTTTCACTTTCATTCATGTTGAAGTAAGTTTGTTCTTCAAGGGATAAGCTTAATCTTGTACAATCAATAATGCACCCTTTGCTTTAATAATTTTTCAATTCCATTTTGGAAAATTGTTAGCATATTCCTCCCTTTGATTAGTTAATCGAAACTTCATTTCGATTATTAATCTTCCCGGTGGCACTCCTCTTTAGGCTTCCTTTAGATATTTTTCTCTCTTTCCCTCACGCGGAGTCGGAGTTTCGCGCGACACTAGAGCACTGTACGACTTGGAGCTGTTACGCTGTCTGTTTTATCTTCTGCACTACACCATGTGTGTTCGAGAATGAATGAGAATGGAAAATTCCTACTCTCGTTCTGACTACTTTAGGTAGGGGACGAATGACCATGTGCCTAGCTTAGTCACCTCTATCTCCAGGAGGTAGCGTATCTCCTTCCCGAGTTGAGTCGATCCCTGATCACTCTTACCTCTTTCAATCTCTCTTTTGATCAATCACCACCCTTTTGGTTAAAGATCATTGTCTTGGGTTAACACCTATCTCTTGCCGCATTGTCCTTTTGTTGTGGTCAATCATTGCTTTTCGATTCCCCTGAAGAGTCTCAAACCCTTTTCTTCGGTTAAACACAGTCTTCCTGTTAAATACCGAAAACTCTTGCGGAGTTCGCAACCTTCTCTTGGTTCTTATCCCTTTGATTGGTTAATAAATGCCTGTCAGTTAAAACACCAATTTGCACTTCTTCTCAGTTAACATACTGAGTTTCCTCTTGGGTTAATCACCTTCTCTTAGTTAATCAACCGTTTTTTTAGTTAACCACAGCCTGTCTGTTAAAATAATGAGCCTCTTTCGAGTTAATCACCTTCTCTTGGTTAATCACTCACTTCTTTTTGGTTAACTATGGTTCATCTGTTAAAACCAATACCCTTTTGGGGTTAGTAACCTTATTTTGGTTCAAGACCCTTTTGTTTGTCAAGTACTGTGTGTTCAGTTAGTACCAACATCCCCTGTGGGTTACAAACTTCGCTTGGTTCCACACCCGTCCTTTGGGTCACAACCTTCGCTTGGTTCTACACCCAGTCTTTCGGTTAACCACTGTTTATCATTTAATATACCGAAATCCCCTCGGAGTCAAACACCTTCTCTTGGTTCAGTACTCTCTCCTTTTGGTTCATCACAGCCTGTCTGTTGACATCAAAATCCTATTTCCTCACCGGAGTCGTTATCTCTTTTTCTTCAGTTAACCACTGCTAGTCAGTTAACATACTGAACCCTTCTTCTTTTGATTCCCAGTAGGGTCACTTATTCTTTGATCCCAAACACATGCACTTTGCTCTCTTACCTCCCCAGTGGAGTCTCCGTTATCTTTTTTGCTCCTTTATCTTCTTGGTTTTGACATCACTCTTGCACTTTATCCTCAGCATGGTTACTATCTTTCCTTTTGCATTTCTTTCTTGGTTTTGACATCATCTCTTTGGAATCCCCAGCGGAGTTTTCCTTCCTTCTTTTGTCCTTGGTTTTGGTACCACTTTCCTTTCTTTTCCTTTTCGTCTTGGTTCCCCGAACTACGAAAGCTCTGATTCAGCATTCTTTCGAATGTATGATACGTAGGCACGAGATCGCAATGATCTTGGCGAGCACCCTTCCACCCTTTTTCCTTTTCCTTTTCCTTTCCCTGGTTCCATGAACCACGGAGCTCTAATTTCCTCATTTCACTATGAGGGTACGTAGGCAGGAAGGCCCTAATCCTCCGCGAGCACTTTATTTCTTTTCTTTCTCTCTTTTCTCTTCTCTCTCTTATCCTCTTAGCTAGAAGTCTTTAGATAGATAACCCATCCAAGCCTAGAAGCAAGCGAAATGGTTCCCGTCGAGTATGACAGATGCGTAAGGTGCTAGTACCTTCCTTTTGCATAACCTAGCCCCGTTCCTGTTTCTCTTCCCCTTGGGTTTTATCGACATTTTCCCTGTCCTTTGGGACTAAATAAAGTTCAGTGGCGACTCTGTTGTATCTTTGAGTGTGCGATTCACTCAGGTATATACATGCCATCTTCAGGAACCAAGTCATGTTTTCATGCCTTTGTGTGGGCAGGGTGAAAAATGCCATTTTTGGAGGCTTATAACTCATTGCTCAAGTTGAACCATGGGAAGCTCTTGTACTTTTTGGAAAGCCCCAATAACATACTTCAACTTTGATGTTTAACTTTGGTCTTGAATCATCTTGGATCATAATGAAAAATGGCCTCAAAGTTGGTGAAAATGTAAAACAGATTCTGCCCAAAATGTCAATAAGTGTTGGAAAAATGGCTATTTTCATATTTTTGTGAATTTGATCAATCCATAACTCAAAATCCATGAGGATTTGGAATTTTTTGTAGTTGAAAATCTTGAAGTATGTAATGAGAGCTTTCATTTGAGCTTTGGATGGAAGAAAAAGGTTGCTTGGATCATAAGTTATGGTCTTGCAAAGTTGGGTGTAAATCACTTTTTTTCATAACTTAGTGAAATTTCAAGTTTCTTATGGTTGCCCCTTTTGCAAGTAACTCTACTTTTCTTGATGGATGATGATCCAAACCATAAGTTAACATTGTTTTTTACTTAGGGAAACCTTGTTTGTCAAGAAATTCAAAAAGTCAAACTTGATTTTTGGCACAGTTGACTTTTTGTCAGATGAATTTCAAACTTTGTGATCCTCTATGAAATCAAGTCCTTGACCTAATTCAAATGTAATGGATGGATTCCATAGGTGTTTTAGAGTGTCTTGAATCATGTCCCAAGGTTTGGGATCATGTCTTGGTCAAAAGTCAAAGGTACAGTTGACTTTTCATCAAGAAACCCTAATTGGTCCAGATGAATTTGAATCCTTGTACTTCTTATGAACCAAATTCTTTGAGTCAATCCAATCTTGTAAAATGGATCAATATGATGTATGGGAGGTCTCCAAAACACTTCTTGAGGTCTTGGTTCATGCCTTGCTTCAAAAATCAACTTAGGGGTGAATTAGGTCAAGAAACCCTAATTCATGATTTTTGATGAATGCATCGCTGAGGCTATTTTGAACTTGTGATTGGGTCCATGAGGTCCCTTTGAGCTTCTTGGATCATGTTTTGAAGTATTGTCTCATGCCCAGATGAAAATTTCTCTCTGGAGGCCTTGGTCGACCAAAATCCTAATTTGCTGACACTGATGATCTTGAGGCTTGATCCACTTGAAATGTTGCATTCTTGTGCTTGATTATTGATGTGGGAGACCTCTTGATCCTTCATGGATGTTTGAGAGACTTGACAAGTTGAGGATCATGTCCTTTCTTGATTGATCTTTTGTCTGAGTGCTTAGAGGGCACTCAAACCCCTAATTCTTGATTGTAGTGAATGCTCAACAATCTTTGAGATGATTAATAAGGCATGAAGGTACATCCATATTGTGGTGATTATTTTCACAATGATGGGAAATCTTGTGGTCAAAATTTGGGGGTATGACACTTTGGTGTCCTCAAACTGACCGAAAAGGGTCCCCATTTATAGTAGAGCAAGTTTGTTTTGGGAGCAATAGTGATTGGGGGCTGGATCACCCTATTATCCATTGAGTTTTGTCATGTACCAATGTTGTTGTGTAGGTAGGGTGAAAAATGCAATTTTTGGAGGCTTATAACTTCTTGCTCAAGTTGAACCAAGAGAGGCTCTTGTACTTTTTGGAAAGCTTCTATATCATACTTCAACTTTGATGTTTAACTTTGGTCTTGAATCATCTTGGATCATAATGAAAAATGGCCCCAAACTTGGTGAAAATACAAAATAGATTCTGTCCAAAAATTTCACTAAGTGTTTGAAAAATGTTGATTTTCCATTTTTTGTGATTTTGATCAATCCATAACTCAAAATCCATGAGGATTTGGAATATGTTGTAGTTGGCAATCTTGAAGTATGTAATGAGAGCTTTCATTTGAGCTTTAGATGGAAGAAAAAGGTTACTTGGATCACAAGTTATGGTCTTAAAAAGTTGGGTAAAAATCACTTTTTTTCATAACTTAGTGAAAATTCAAGTTTCTTAAGATTGCCCCTTTTGCAAGTAACCTTACTTTTATTGATTTTTCTTGATAGATGATGATCAAAACCATAAGTTAACATGGTTTTTGACTTAGAGAAGCCACATTTGTCGAGAAATCCCAAAAGTCTAACTTGGTTATGGGCACAGTTGACTTTTTTATCAGATGAATTTCAAACTTTGTGATTTTCTATGAAATCAAGTTCTTGACCTAATTCAAACCTAATTTATGGATTCCATAGGTGTTTTAGAGTATCTTGAATCAAGTCCCAAAGTTTGAGATCTTGTCTTGGTCAAAAGTCAAAGGTATGGTTGACTTTTTCTCAAAAACCCTAGTTTGTGGTCCAGATGAATTCGAATCTTTGTATTGCTCATGAAACAAGTTCTTTGTGTCCATTTGAACTTATAAGAGGATCAATACAAGAAATTTGAGGTCTTCAAAACATCTCTTGAGGTTTGGGCTCATGTCTTGCTCCAAAAGTCAACTTAAGGGTGAATTAGGTCAAGAAACCCTAATTCCAGATTTTTGATGAATGCATCCCCTGAGGCTATTTTCAACATATGATTGGATCCATGAGGTCCCTTTGAGCTTCTTGGATCATGGTTTGTAGTATTGGCTCATGTCCAGATGAAAATTTTCCTCTGGAGGCCTTGGTCGACCAAAACCCTAATTTGGTGACACTGATGATCTTGAGGCTTGATCAACTTGAGATGTTGCATTTTCATGCTTGATTCTTGATGTGGGAAACCTCTTGATCCTTCATGGATGTTTGAGAGGCTTGAAAAGTTGAGGATCATGTCCATTCTTGATTTATACTTTGTCTGAGTACTCTGAGAGGGTCAAAAACCCTAATTCTTGGTTGAGGTGAATGCTAAACAATCTTTGAGAGGATTGATGAGGCATGAAGGTACATTCATATTGGGGTGATGCTTTGCACAATAATGGTGTCATATCCTAAATTTTGACTACAAGATTTCCCATCATTGTGAAAATCATCACCATAATATGGATGTACCTTCATGCCTCATCAATCCTTTCAAAGATTGTTGAGCATTCACTCCAATCAAGAATTAGGGTTATTGACCCCTCTCAAAGCATTCAGGCAAAGGATCAATCAAGAATGGAAATGATCCTCAACTTTTCAACCCTTTAAAATATCCATGAAGGATCAAGAGGTTACCCACATTAAGAATCAAGCATGAAAATGCAAAATCTCAAGTTGACTAAGCCTCAAGATCATCAGTGTCACTAAATTAGGGTTTTGGTCGACCAAAGCCTCTAGAGGAAAAATTTCATCTGGGCATGAGCCAATACTTCAAAACATGATCCAAGAAGATCAAAGGGGCCTCATGGATCCAATCATAAGTTCAAAATAGCCTCAGGGGATGCATTCATCAAAAATCAGGAATTAGGGTTTCTTGATCTAATTCACCCCTAAGTTGACTTTTGGAACAAGGCATGAGCCAAAACCTCAAGGAATGTTTTAAAAACCTCAAATATCTCATATTGATCCTCTTACAAGTTCAAGTGGACACAAAGAACTTGGTTCATGAGCAAAGTAAAGATGCAAATTCATCTGGACCACAAACTAGGGTTTTTGAGAAAAAGTCAACCATATCTTTGACTTTTGACCAAGACATGATCTCAAACCTTGGGACATGATTCATGACACTCTAAAACACCTATGGAATCCATCCATTAGGTTTGAATTAGGTCCAGAACTTGATTTCATGGAGAATCACAAAGTTTGAAATTCATCTGACAAAAAGTCAACTGTACCCAAAAATCAAGTTTGACTTTTTGGATTTCTTGACAAACATGGCTTCCTTAAGTAAAAAACAATGTTAACTCATGATTTGGATCATCATTCATCAAGAAAAATCAAGAAAAGTGAGGTTACTTGCAAAAGGGGCAATCTTAAGAAACTTGAAATTACACTAAGTCATAAATAAAGTGATTTCTATCAAACTTTGCAAGACCATAACTTGTGATCCAAGCAACCTTTTCCTTCCATCCAAAGCTCAAATGAAAGCTCTCATTACATACTTCAAGAATGTCACTACACCTCATTCCAAATACTCATGGATTTTGAGTTATGGATTTAACAAAATCACAAAAAATGGAAAATTGACACTTTTTCAACACTTAGTGAAATTTTGGACAGAATCTGTTTTGCATTTTCACCAACTTTGAGGCCATTTTTCATTATGATCCAAGATGATTAAAGACCAAAGTTAAACATCAAAATTGAAGTATGTTATAGGGGCTTTCCTAAAAGTACAATATCCCCCCATGGTTCAACTTGAGCAATGAGTTATAAGCCTTCAAAAATGGCATTTTTCACCCTGCCTACACAAAGGCATGAAAACATAACTTGATTCCAACAATTTCTTGAGCCAATTTTGGACACTTGCATCATTTCATTTCTTTCCAAATTCAACATGAATGATGAAGAATCTGATCACAAAGCCTCGCAAGTCAAGAAGCCTATCACTTAGGCATGTGATCTTTCAAGATGCATTTCCAAAACATCAATTTTGTTTCAAAGAATTCAAGAGGTGCATTAAGGTGGCATGGACTGAGTCATTGATCACTAAAGGATTCAAGCCTTATCCCTGCAACAGAATACTCATAGCTTGCAAGATTGACTCAAGTCAATGGCTAGAGGAGACTTTGGCTACATGACAAATTCCAATGGACAATGGAGTGATCCAGCCCCCAATCAATATTGCTCCCAAAACAAACTTACTCTACTATAAATAGTGGTTCTTTCTGATCAATTTGAGTACACCAAAGCATAACAATACATGTTTTCCTCCAAATCACTCTTCAAAAACCAGAAAATGCTTCTTTAGCAAGTCACTATCAAATTTTCAAATAGGGATCAATTCCAACAAAACCAACCATCCCAACACCTCACATATATCATATATGAGTGATCTATAACCTCAAAACACATCTGGAACACCAGAATCATCAAGTCACAATCCATTTGCTCAAGCTTTTTGTCAAAGCTGCAGTTGAGGTGCCACAACAAGATCCGTGTACTTTCAATCCATTCCAAGCTTCCAAACACCTTACATTAGGTCCATTGAAGTTGTCCAAGTCATCAAACAATAACTGTAACACCTTCAACATACAATTCGATTTCTTCTTGCATCATAAATGTGTTTTCAAGTTACAAACATGTTTCTGCACTTATGTAGAGTGTTTCCCCTCAATCAATTGCTTTGTAGCTATCGTGTATAGGATTTCATAGTGTTTTTACAGAAATTAGGGTTCATGTGTTCATCACTTGATTTCTGACTCCACACTTAATATAAATACAATTAATGGGTACCATTGAAATCCTTGTTCAAAAACGAGTGAGATTGATGTTCACAAAAGTCAAAACCATTGAGTAATCAGAGAGGAAAGTGAGGTTTTGCAAACCAGCCATGGCGAGGTCACGAGGAAGAAGGTGGTGACCGTTGGCGCCATTTTTTGAATTATTTGAATTTTTAAATTTTTGATTATTTTCTTAATTGATTTCAAAAATTAATTTCTCTCTTAATTTTAATCATTTTTTATTGGTTCTTTTTTTAAATTTTCACAAAAATGTTAAAATATTTTATTCTACAAATAAATCAAATTTATATTATTTATTTAATATAGTTTGAATTTATGTAAAGAATTTCATTTTAATTGTTTTTAAACATTTTTAATGAAATTTTCATCTTGATTTTTTCAAATTCAATTGAATTCCAAGCTTCTATATAAATAAACATGATTTTTCAAAACATTTTTCAAAATTCACAACATGTTTTTAAATATATTTGATATTTTTATATCATTTTTATTTAATTTCCATTGAAAATTATATCTTTAAACCACTTGGGCCTCTTTTTGAGTTATAAGCCCCAAACTTTCCTTTTCTTTCAAACAAATTTCTTTTAATTCAAATTAAAATTCAAAGTTTTCTCAAAACTTTCTTCAATTTCTTAAAACCCTAAACATACAGTTAAAATCATACAATCAATCACCATACTCTCGGGCCTCTTCTCAGAGTGTAAGTCCCAACATCTTTTTTTTCAATTTAATGCATATTTGTTATATACCTGTCAATACATTTATCTGTATATACTTGTGTATATTTGTCTAGAGTTTCCCAGCAGTTAGGTCAACACTTAGGTCAAACCAGAGGTTACATTCTAACATAGTCAAAATTAGTTCCCTCATAGGAAATTCCCTATACAGTCAGCCTCCTCTTGGGCTTATTCAATATGGAACAGAAAAAGACATTATTCCCGGTGAAACTTTTCTCAAGACTCTCAAAACTTATAAATGTATGTATACAAGAAATTCATTTCCCCGGAGAAGATTAATTCCCAATGAAACCTCTTTTGAATTTCTTCAAACCTTAGAACTGTTCAACAAAGAAAGGACTTATTCCCGGTGAAACTTTTCTTGAACTTTTCTTAGGCTTGGACCCACAGGCTTCCTAAAAGCATCCCCAGCCTCCTCTTGGGCTTAGTACAAGGACCAATAGGCTTCTTAGAAGTTCCCCAACCTCCTCTTGGGCTTAGTACAAGGACCCAAAGGCTTCATAAAAACATAAGATAGAAATTAGTCTTGTTTTTTTAGCCTAATCCCCAGAGAAGTCAAATTTCCAGAGCACACTACCATCTAAAGGTTGATCTTCATCCCTTAAACCAACAACTTCCTTTTGGGCATCATACAAAGATTTCTCCCCAACCAGAGTCTACCTCTTCCTAGGAGACTTGGATAGTCTCAGCCTCCTCTTGGGCTTCATACAAATAGACTTGGAATGTCTCATCCACTTTGGGATCTCATATAGAGACCCTCGAGTTTCCCAAAAGAATAGGAAATACCTCTTTTGAAATTTATCAATACATCAGTCTCCAGAAGAGTCAAAACCTCAAAGGTTTTCAAACTCCTCCTTAAACTCCCCTGACACACAACAAGGCTACACTTTCACCTTAAACATCCCAGCCAGGGTCAAATTACCATCAACGAACCCTCAGCAGAAACAGAGCCTCATGGCATCTGGTACTTCAACTCTTCCCTGATTCCCAGCAAGAGTAAATCCCTTTGGATTCCCCAATATAATTTGGACCTGCTCCTGGATTTCAACAAATCCTCAGCAAAATATAGCCTTCTCTTAGGCTTCACATAAGAATTTCCTCAATCAACCTCAATCTTGGGCTTTGTACAAGACAAATAAAACCCTCCCCAGTGGAGTCAGATTCCTTTAGCTTCAACCTTGGGCTTTGATCAAGGCACACAAAAATCAACATCCCCTCAGATGAGACCATGAGACTTCTCTGCAGGAAGACATCTTCTCTATACATCACATAATAAAACAAACAATCAAAATTTTTTCCAGATAATTGTTGTAAGTGGCACACTTGTTGATTCAAAATCCAAGCTGGAGTCCCTCATTTATCCTGGCTAAAACTACTCTTTCATCTAACAGCTATAAGTGGCAAGCCTCTGGATTCCTCACATCCAAGCCAATGTCCCTCTCTTAGCATGAAAGATTCATAAGGGAAAAGTGGCATTGCTCTACACTAAGTTAAAGCTTTCTTCCTTCATGACATCCCTTTTATAAAGTAATTCTCTTTTATAACCAATTTCTCAACATATGTGATGAATAGGTGAGATTTCTCCCTTTAGAGATGACAAATTCTCTCTCTCTCAGTCACCCTTTAACTTCAATCTTGGGCTTTGAATAAGACACAAAAACTCAGCTAGCTTCAATCTTGGGCTTTGAACAAGACACATACATATTTCCTCCTATTTATGATTGCTCTGATTTCCCAAATCTCTTTACGGGAATACGTAGGCATAAGATTGTGAAATCTTAGCGAGCACACAAATAAAAAATCTTAAGTCCAATACCTTCCCAAAAACAACAAAAAACTCGAAAACAGCAAAAACATTCTCTCAATACTCCCAAAGGAGAAACTTTCCCAATCCACAGCAGATAAACACAAGAAAGCATTTTAAGTTAACAGAAATACATGCAAAAGAAGGTTCCTATGGATTACCATAGATACACTGGGTGTTAATAGCTTTCCTTTGTATAACCAGACCCCGATCCCCAATCTCTTAGCATTTGTTAAAGAAAACATTTGCGTGCAAGGTTAGTTTTAGATATCTTCCCTTTCCTTTATAACTTCATAGGATAAATACAGAAATCCGAAAGTTGCACCCAAACCCAAATCCTTTACGGTAAGGTGATCGCGTCACTGACAAAAACCACACGCTACAGAAAAATGGCGACTCTGCTGGGGACGTTTAGGATTAGATTTCCTAAGAGGTCTAGGCCTTGCTTTGTATTTATTTTTCTGTTTATTCACCTGCTTTCTCATTTTTTATATATCATCTGTTGTCATATTACTTGATACCCATGTTTAAATTACTGTTATCTAGGAATACGATTAATACGCATTTGGTGAGTCCATGAGAACATTAAGATAAATGGTGGCGTCTCTAGGAAGGCTTATAGGGATTGAATCCCGACAAAGCTAACTTGGCAGTCCACCGAATTAGTGGAGGAGCCCGAGTGGATTTATGAATGTTGAACGAGCATGTCGTGAAAGCATTGTTTTATCCCATTGGGTTACCCTTGAAGCTGAGGATTTAGTAGGCATTTAACCATATAAACCATTTGGTAGTGCGGTAACTATCGGGAATAGTTGATACACGATACTACACTCAAAGGAGATTCATCTTAGGATATTACAGCTCTTCTGAGTCAATCGATTTGCTGTTGATATCCCTAAGAGGGGTCAATGATTTTGGGAACCTCTGTTAGAACCCGTTCTACAGGTACAAAAATTGACCTATTAGTACACACCTTTGGGGATGGGTAGATCCATGGCTCCATGCTCATGACGATGAACCCCTAAACCCATGTTCTCAAATGTTTTTGTTTTCTACATTCATGTATCCATGCATTCATTAAAAAAAAGTATTTTTTAAACAAGAAAAAGTCTTTTTCTAAAAGAAATAAAATAATAATTGCAAATATCAGAGGTTGCGTTATGGATTTCGGTAGAAGAAAAACGCACAAGTACACCTTCAAGATTCCGAAACTAGAAGACCTAAGGAAATTAGGAAGGATGATTACTAATCCCGAGGCTTTCAGAGCTAAGCATGGAGGACTGTTGTCTCTTTTGAAGGTCAACATGGTTGAAGGAATCCTGTCTACAATGGTTTAGTTCAAGGATCCGTTTTACCACTGCTTCACCTTTCCAGATTATCAGCTCACAACAACACTGGAAGTGTACTCTCACCTGATTGATTTACCTATCACGAAACAATCTCTGTTTTCTATACTGGAAGAAATTCTAAAAGATCAAACCATTGTAAGAGAAATCTCTTTGGAAGAGTCAGAAATCAAGGCTTACATGACCACCAAGGGAGGAATCCAGGGTTTACCAGCTAAATTTCGGATGGAGAAAGCTTTATACTTTGCCAGTGTAGGAAATAAAACAACTTTCAAGGACGTCTTTGTTCTGCTCATATATGGGTTATTCTTCTTCCCTAATATTGACAACTTCATTGACACAAATGCTTTTAAAATATTCTTAATTGGGAACTCTGTCCCAACCTTTCTCGCAGATGCTTATCATTCTGTACACTTAAGGAATTTGTACAGTGGAGGAATGATCACATGTTGTGTACCATTACTCTACAAATGGTTTATTTCCCACTTACCCAAGTCTACTGCTTTTTGGGATCACAAGAGTAGTCTACGATGGCCACAGAAGATTATGTCCCTTACCAATTCCGACATAGATTGGTGTAATTGGATCTATGAAGGAGTAAAAATCATCGACAAATGTGGAAATTTCCCCAATGTACCCCTCATTGGTACTAAAGGAGGGATCAATTAGCATCCAATTTTAGCTCACCACTAACTTGGATACCCGATGAAGAATATCCCACATAATGTTCATCTGGAAGGTCTTTTCTTCAAGGAAGGGGAAAATAACAGGGCACTAAAGAAAGAAATAGTGCATGCCTGGCAGCACGTTCACAAGAAAGGAAGAGAATCCCTAGGAAGACCAAGTTGTACCTCTGCAGAACCTTACCTCCACTGGGTACAAACTAGAGCCATCAAACTGAGGATGCCTTACCCTCATCAAGAAGTTTTTCCCTTAAAGGAATCTGTCCTTTATTTCATATCTGATACGGAAAAACTCCAGATCACTCTCAACATGGTCCAATGTGAGAGGAACTCTTGGAAGAACAAGTACCAGATTCTTAATTTGGAATTTACCAAGTTTCAGGAACTATTAAAGGAAAAGGTTGCTCTAATTGAGATATTAGAGCAGCATGCTATAGAAAGTCAGGAGGAACGAAGAAATTTGCTCACTCATTTCACTTGGCAAGGATCATCGACCCGACAACGGCTGAAGGGGCCCGATTAAAGAAAAGAAAAGTTTAGGAACTAGCATCTGAGCTCTCCTCAGAGAAAACTCGGGATCCATAGGCCTAATTTTCCTTCTCACACTTTGTAAAATACTGTACTTTTCCTTGTAAAATACTGCAACCTTTCAAGTTCAATAAAAGGGTCTCCCCAGGTGTGTGATATTTGCAATATAATTGTTGGAGTTTCTTTTGAGAAAAAAACTAAAAAATATACATATCATTCTTTGCATATCATTCATCATTCTCACATAGCATATCTTTGTCTCTGAGTCTCACATATGTGTCGCACTCTATAGTCAAACTGTCTTATTCATACAATACTCGGGTCAATCGACAAAAGAAAATGGACGATCTCGAGGAAGAGAACAGAGAGCTGAGAGAAGAAATCAATGCTCTAAAGGAGAGTTTGGAGAAACTCCACAACACCATGTAATCCCTGGCAGCAGCCCAGGAACAACAACATCAAAGGACTGTGATCTCAGAGATTACGTCCATGCCAGCATTTGAGACACCTGACAGTCATCCTCAGTACAATATGCCGAAAGGTTTCACCTGGAGCATGCCTCTCAAATTTATACCTGAAGGATACATCCCACCGGTCACTGAAGACCCGGAAGTCGTAGCAGGAACCGCCAAACCTGAAGGTTACAAACTTCAGGTAAATAAAGATGCAAGAGTTACAGCAGAAACTCCTGAAGGTTACAAACTTTAGGACACTGAAGCGCCAAGATTCACTAGTGTAATGTCTATATCACAACTAATGGTACTTACTATTCCAAAGGAATAGATTCTGCAAGCCACTTCTGGAAGAAACGAAGAAGTATACGAAAGGATGAATGAATTCCAGGAATAATTCTTGGAAATGCAGAAGGAACTGCATGCCATTCGCGGTCAGGACTTGTTTGGTAAAGATGTCGCTGACCTCTGTTTGGTCCCTAATGTAAAGATACCGCACAAATTCAAGGTGTCTGACTTTGAAAAATGCAAAGGCAACTCTTGCACTCAAAGTCATTTGGTGATGTACGCTGGGAAAATGTCTACCCAGACAGAAAATCAACAACAACTAATCCATTACTTCCAAGACAGTTTAATCGGTGCCGCACTCAAGTGGCACATGGTTTTAAACCCCACCAAGATCAGTACTTTCAGAGATCTCGGCGCAGCCTTCACTCAGCAGTATAAATACAACTTGGACATGGCACCAGACAGGGACCAGCTCAGAGCAATGTCAAAAAAGGATAAAGAAACCGTCAAGGAATATGCTCAGAGATGGCGTGAAATTGCCGCCCAGATCTGTCCTCCTCTCGAGGTAAAGAAAATGACAAAGATCTTCCTGAAAATGTTGAGCTCATTTTATTACGATCGAATGGTTGCCAGTGCACCCAGTGACTTCACTGAAATGGTGAACATGGGAGTACGACTAGAAGAAGCAGTCCGAGAAGGACGATTGGTCAAAGATGCAGAGCCATCTAGCAGTACTAAAAGGTGCGGTAGTGCTTTCCAAAAGAAGAAAGAGCAAGATATCAGTAATATCACTCTAGGAAGGCAAAGGCGAAGGTATCAACCGATAGTAGCAGTAAATCCCGCTATCAACCCCGCGCCGGCTTCGACACATCAACCTCAGATTGCTTCGAGCCAACCAAGTCAACAACAGTACCAGCAAAGGCAGCAACAACCTCTTCAGCAGGCTCGCCCGCAGTACAATAATAACAATCATACTATAGCGTGCGATTTTTGTCGGTGACGCGGCCACCTTATCGCCATGGTTGGAATTGGGTGCTACTTTATGATTTCTTATTTATCCTATGAAGCTGGAAAGGAAAGGGAGGCTATCTAAAACTAACCTTGCACACAAATGTTTTCTTTAACAAATGCTAAGAGATTGGGAGGTCTGAGGTCAGGTTATACAATGGGGAGTTGTCAATTACCCATCCTATATATGGTTATCCATAAATTGTTTAGCATTTTGTTCTGTTATTCTACTTACAGTTGTTTATCTGTCATGAATGGGAAAGTTTCTCCTTTGGGAGTGTAGAGAGAGAGAGTTTTTGTTGATTTTTGGATTTTTTGATGTTTTTGGTAAGGTACTGAACCTAAGGTTTTTGATATGTGTGCTCGCTAAGATTTCACAATCTTATGCCTACGTATTCCCGTTAAATAAAACAAGGAAATCAGAGCAATCGTAGTTCCTCCTATTCTATGGGAGAAAAGATGATGTCTGGTGTCTTGTTCAAAACCCAAGATTGAAGCTAGATGAGTTATTTGTGTCTTGTTCAAAGCCAAGATTGAAGCTAAAGGTGTATTTGTGTCTCGTTCAAAGCCCAAGATTTAAGCTAAAGGGTTGATTGAGAGAGAATTTGTCATCTCTAAAAGGGAGATTTCTCATCTGTTTATCACAGTTGTTGGGTAACTGATTATAAAGGAGAATTACTTTAACTGAAATATATGGAATCTAGCAATTCCATAATTTCCTTTATAAAGGATTTGTCCTGAAGGAATAAACTTTAACTCAGTGTAGAGCAATGCCATTTTTCCTTAGGAGTCTTTCATGCTAAGAGAGGGACATTGGCTTGGATGTAAATAATCCAGAGGCTTGCCACTTACAACAATTAGATGAAAGAGGGAATTTACTAGGATAAGAGATGGACTACAGCTTGGATTTTTGAATCAACAAGTGTGCCACTTACAGCAGTTATCTGGGTTTGGGGTTTGTTTGATTGTCTGTTTTGATGTGTAATGTAAAGAGAAATGTCTTCCTGCAGAGAGATTCTTGATTTCCTCTGAGGGGATGTGTTTTTTGTGTGCCTTGATCAAAGCCCAATGTTGAATCTAAAATTTGAATATGCTTAGGGGGATCATTATACAAAGCCTAAGAGGAGACTCAGAGAAGAATTGATTCTTTTGGGGAATATTTTGTCTGTCTTGTACAAAGCCCAAGATTGAGGCTAAAAGGAGAAATTGACTCCACTGTGGAGAGGTTTTATCTGTCTTGTACAAAGCCCAAGATTAAGGCTAAAAATTATTGACTGACTCAGCTGTAAAATATTTATAGGTGTCTTGTACAAAGCCCAAGATTGAGGCTAAAAGAAAGTTGACTCCACTAGGGGAGTTTTATCTGTCTTGAACAAAGCCCAAGATTGAGGCTAAAAATTATTGAGTAATGATCATTATACAAAGCCTAAGAGGAGGCTGGTTGGGGAATTCCTTATATGAAGCCTAAGAGGAGGCTATCTTCTACTGAGGATCATTGAGATCCAGAGACAGGTCCAAATTGGGGAATCAACTCTTGCTGGGGATTGCAGAAGAGTTGAAATATCAGAGACCATGAGGTTCTGATTTAGGGTTTAGTGGTGGTAATTTGACCCTAGCTGGGGAATTTACATTGAGAATTTAAAGATTGAGTTTTGAAACCTATGGAGGTTTTAACTCTATTGGAGATTGATGAGATGATCAGGGTATTTCCTGTGTTTTTAGGAAACTTGGGGGTTTCTTTGAGATCCAAGAGGAGATGGCGTTTTAGGGATGAGAATCAACCCTAAGTTGGTCTGATGTTTTGACTTTTGAAAGGATGGCTCTAACAAATGATGACTAGGTTCTGTCCTATACCTGTAGGAGGTCTTTTGGGTCCTTGTACTAAGCCCAAGAGGAGGCTGATAACTTTTAAGAAGCCTGAGGGTCCTTGTACAAAGCCCAAGAGGAGGCTGGGGATGCGTCTAGGAAGCCTGTGGGTCCAAACCTAAGAAAAGTTCCAGAAAGGTTTCACCGGGAATAATCCTTTCTCTAGTGAACAGTTCTAGGGTTTAAAGAAATTCAAGAGAGGTTTCACCGGGAATTAATCCTCTCTGGGGAAATTAATTTCTTGAAAAATTTCTAATAGTGACAACCTTGAGAAAAGTTTCACCGGGAATAATGCCTTTCTCTGTTCCATATTGTATAAGCCCAAGAGGAGGCAAGACTGTATCTGGAATTTCCTATGGGGAACTAGTTTTGACTGTGTTGAAAGAGTGACCACGGGCTTTATCTAATCCTAGACCTAATTGTCGGGGAAAACTTTAAGCAAGATATACAGGCATATATATACAGATGAAATATATAAGCGGGTATGTAAAAGAAAGCTAGTAGAACTTATAGGTGAGCAAGCTTCCAGTGTTATAAACAGCTGTATGGTTAGTTTATTCAAGAAATTGAAGAAAGTTTTGATAACAACTATGAATTTGAATCTAAATCAAATAAAGAAAGTTGTTTTAAAAAAGAGTTTGGGGCTTATACTCAAGGAGAGGCCCAGATATAAAACAACGATCGTACCGTTATTTTGAAAACTGTATCGGGACTTATACAATGACAGAGGCCCAAATTTGTTGTATTTACAAAGAGGTTGGGTATTATACTCTATTAGAGGCCCAAGAGTTTATTTTTGTACAAGGGATGGGGCTTAAAACTCAAGGAGAGGCCCAACGAAAGAGAGTGATCGCACTGTTGTTTTGAAAACTGTATTGGGACTTATACAATGACTGAGGCCCAAAATTATTTATGTACAAAAGGGGTTGGGTCTTACACTCTATTAGAGGCCCAAAAGTGTTTAAAAAGAATAAAGATGGGACTTATAACACAAGGGTAGACCCTTACAACGAGATTTTTAAAATTGTATCGGGACTTATACAATGACTGAGGCCCAAAATGGTTTGTGTGACAAGGGATGGGTCTTACACTCTATTAGAGGCCCAAAAGTGTTTTAGTGTAAGATTTATTTAATCTTAAACATGATGCATAAGCAAAGATTAAATACAGAGTATACCGGACACCGATGAATTTTCACGCAAGCAGAGAAGCGTCAGACGAGCCCAAGGTACCCAACAAAGCTTTTAAGCATCCAATGATCGTCAAGATATTGATTAAGAATTCCTGCATCAGATGAAAAACCACAAACAAACAGAGAAAACCAGAGATCACATAGAAATGCCTTTGGTCTCATTAAGTGGTTAGGATTGAATTGAAATCATAAGTGATGTGAACACTTATTTACAAATAATTCTTTTGAAAACAAGCTTAAGAATAAGCCATGTATTTAGCAAAGATGAAATCAAATAATCGAATAATGATCAACTCAACAATTAAATGATCATTCACACAAATTAAATTAATTGAAATGTATTTAGTAAAATTAACTAATCAATATTAGTAAAACTAAATAAATAATTAATTTATTTAACAATTATTTAATAAAACAAATTTTAAATAAACATGAGTTTTTATACATGTATGAAATAATATGAAAAGAGAAGAAAAAAATGTAGTGAGTGGTGGAGGTGTAGCGCACCACCCTTGTGTGTGTGTGTGTTACATTTTTTTCTTTCTTTCCTAAGCTTTACTAAACATAAAAGAAATATGTGAGATAGATAGAAATGAGAAACAAGTGTAGGAACTTTGTTTGGTGTGATTTTGAAATGAGAAATTATGTGGTATTTATAGGAGAAATATAACTTGGTGATCAAGTTTAGTGATGCAAGCCATGACATAAAGAGTTTGAAAATTGTGGTAAACAAATGATGAATTTTGAATAAGTTAGTTCAAAGATTTATGTTATATAAACAAAAATGTATTTGGCATAAGAAACAAATTAGATGAAAAACAAAATTGTATCAAAAACAAAAGTCATTTAAAACAAAATACATTAGAAACAAAAATTCTTAAAAAACAAAATTGTATTAAAAAAAAATATGAATTTATATTTTTTTCTAAAAATATAAAAATATGAATATATATATATATATATATATATATATATATATATATATATATATATATATATATATAATTTTTATTTTCATTTTCATTTTTATTTATTTTATATATGTAAAAATAAAACAAAAATGAGAGATTTATTTAAATTCATGCGAAAGATAGATGGATAATGGACATTTGCAAGTTCAATTGAAAAAATGTCCGTTCATCGATTTTTCGCATAATTAACCAAAAATGACTGAGATTTCAACGCATAAATTCAGATTAAAAATTCAAACAATATGCATGACAAAAATAGATGATATGATACGCAGATGACACGAAGTGAAAACACAGTCGGATAAACAAAATTTTAACAATGAGTGGTAAAAATTTGGTGTATGACAGATGCCCCTATTTAATCTTCTTGAACCCGAAGGTGTGAATGGCAAAGATATTCGGACATTCAGGGTGCAAGAGGATTAAATATCGGAATACCCAAAATTTTGATAGTTGTTATGAATAGCAGTTTGCTCATCTATCTTCTTTTGCTAAACAATGTTACTTAGAAAAGGGTAAAACTTCCCCTTGATCCTAGTTTTCAGCCACAGAACTGGTCTTAGTTTCTGAAATAAACTTCCCCTCGATCCTGGTCTTTAGCCACAGAACTGGTTTCAGTTTCTTTTGAAATAAACTTCCCCTCAATCCTGGTCTTCAGCCACAGAATTGGTCTAAGTTTCTTCTAAAATAAACTTCCCCTCGATCCTGGTCTTCGGCCACGGAACTAGTCTCAGTTTCTTCTTGTCGAGTTCCTTCCTTGACAAGGAACGCTATGTGTAGCAGTATTCATCAAACTTCTCGCCGAGTTATACTGGGGAGATGCCATTTGATGGGAGAATTTGATGCCAGACTTGCTGGGGAAACCCATTTGTCTGTGTTGTAGAGGTGCGCAAACTTCTCTGTTGGAGATGCCATTTGTTGACTCTACTGGGGAAAGTGAGTCTCTTGAGAGACTGCTTTTTTCTTGGGGATATTACATCATATTTTTCTTTGAGATCATTTCAGAGAAATTCCATATGATGTGAACCAATTTTGAGGTGCTGATGACTTCATTAACATTGAATCTTTTGGGAGAAAAGACGATGCATTGTCGCGAGTCTTCGGTTAAGAGGCTTTCTCTGGGGTTTTCCTTAATCCAAGAAAATGAGAAATATCATCTTCAATGGTGAAGAGTGATGTTCCAAAAAGTGTCAGTTGAATATCTTCTTGCCTTTCAGAGGTTCAAGTTATCAAAGTGGTCGAGTACAGACTGACAACTCTATCAGAAAGAGGACACTTATCACTTGGGGAATGAATATGACCAGAGTGATGGTAATGCAATGTGAATATGTATGTGAATCAAATATGCACGAGGTATGTATGTTTATGCTGACAAAACTGACGCGGCGTACAGACTAATGAATAAACATGACAGGATACTCGACCATTGCGGGGGGATAAAAAGTATCATTGGTTCATGATATCAATCATTTCCTGCTTAGGAGGGGTAGACCGTGCTGGGAAGAGAAAACTATCAATTGGTCTTCAGAGGTAAGAAATCTGTTGAGGATATTAGATGGGACATTTCATTTGAAACAGTTGATCCTTCATTCAGGTGTACTGGTTTAGAAGGGGTACTTTGATTATGCATCTTGAGGTTCAATCACCTCTGGAGAGGCTATTGATGTTCCTTTTTGTGTTCAGTAGTAAAAAAGAATTGCCATCTTTATTTTAAAATCAGAAGAAAATTTGAAAGTTTAAATTCATTTTTGTTTTGTCTCAAGAATCATTGATCATGTTAAAACGTCATTCTATAAAGCAAAAATAAATGAGAGTTGTAAAAAAAAGCAGTAGGCTCAAATTTTATTGATAGGATGGTAATCAGCCATGCGCGTGATACCATAGAGTATTACAAAGTTTAGAAAATGGTAATTTTCTGGGAAATGGCTACATTGAAACATAACGACCGCTATCCTTCTACCAACTTTGAATTCTGGACATTTCGGGCTTCTGTCGAAGGTGACCTTGACTGAAGTTTTCCTGATGGATGGAATTACTACTGAGGAGTCAAACTGATCAAACGTAGTTACTTGCCATGAATCCCTAACTTTTGCCTGGATTGTCTCTTGAGGCTTTTCAATCCATCAGGATGATTTTTCCTTATGTCTCTAATTTTTTCCTGGACTGCCCTTTCGGGTTTTCAATCCACCGAGACGTTTTTATTTATTTATTTAGGCGAAGTATTTCTTGACTACATCAACATTAGCGGGGTAGGGAAACTCTTCTCCATCCATGGTTGCGAGTCTCAAGGCGCCGCCTGAGAAGGCTTTCTTGACCACATAGGGGCCGTCATAATTTGGAGTCCATTTGCCCCGGGAATCAGAGAGAAATGGTTGTATCTTCTTGAGCACAAGGTCTCCTTTTCTGAAGACGCGAGGTCAGACCTTTTTGTCGAACACTCTCTTCATTCTTTGCTGATATAACTGACCATGGCATAGAACTGTCATTCTCTTTTCTTCGATTAGGTTCAGTTCATCATGTCGACTTTGACACCATTCAGCTTCTGTTAGCTTAGCTTCCATCAATATCCTGATTGATGGGATCTCTACTTCTATGGGGACCACTGCCTCCATGCCATATACTAGAGAGAAAGGAGTTGCCGCTGTTGAGGTACGTACAGATGTGGGATAACTGTGGAGAGCAAAGGGTAGCATCTCGTGCCAGTATTTGTAGGTTACAACTATCTTTTAGACAATCTTCTTGATGTTCTTGTTGGCCGCTTCTACCGCTTCGTTCATCTTAGGATGATAGCGGGATGAGTTATGGTGTTTGATATTTGAACTCAGTGCACAACTCTTTCATCATTTTGTTGTTCAAGTTAGACCCATTATCAGTAATCATCTGGCTTGGAACACCATAATGGCAGATGAGATGGTTTTTGATAAATTGGACCACCACTTGTCGGGTTACGTTGGTATAAGACGCGGTTTCAACCCATTTTGTGAAGTAGTCAATGGCTACCAGGATGAACCGGAGTCTGTTTGAAGCTTTGGGTTCAATCATGCCAATCATGTCGATTCCCCATATGGAAAAAGGCTATGGGGAAGAAAGAACTTTGAGATGCGTTGTCGGTACATGGATTTTGTCAACGTATATCTGACACTTGTGACACCTCCTCATGTAATTGCAGCAATCAGATTCCATAGTCAGCTAATAATACCCCGCTCTTAGAATTTCTCTCGCCATTGTGTGTCCATTGGCATGGTGCCAAAGGATCCTTCGTGAATCTTTTTCATCAACATGTTTGCTTCTTGTTTGTCTACGCATCTGAGCAAAACCATGTCGAAGTTTCATCTATAGAGTGTATCACCGTGAGAAAGAAGTTACCTGCCAGTCTTCTTAGAGTCTTTCCGTATTTCCTGGATGCCCCAGGTGGGTACTCTTGTCTTTGAAGGAAGCACTTGATATCATGATGTAGCGCAATTTTTGTGGTTTCGAATCACTATCGCTTTGGTACTATAGTTCGATTCATTTTTTATCCTGTGAAGCTGATTAAGGAAGGGAAATAGAAGTCTCCAATTAACCCTGCTTGCATACTGAGGTTAAACAGTCAAAACTATTGGTTTACAGATGCTATCAAAAAGGGGGGTCTGTCTTAGGTTATTTGCTTAAAAACAATGTCTGGAATATTTGCGAGGTTTTTGGTAAGATGTTAGGTCTGATGCTTCTTGATTGATGTATGGAGGTACTGGATTTTGGGTTTTTGATTAGTATGCTCGCTAAGATTTTGAAATCTTATGCCTACGTATTCCCTTTTAACGAAATAGGGAAATCAAAGCGATCATAGTTCCTCCTATTCTATTAGAGGAAAGAGATGTTTTGGTGTCTTGTTCAAAGCCCAAGACATGAAGCTAAAGGTGATTTGTATCTTGTTCAAAGCCCAAGATGTGAAGCTAAAAGGTTTGATTGAGAGAGAACTTGTCATCTCTAAAGAGGAATTGTTGATGTTTGTATGTTGTGAGCAAGGCACAAATTTGATGATAAAAGGTTGATTAACTCAACCTGGGTTTTCTTTATTCAAATCCTAAGAGGAGGCTAGAAGTTTGACTTTTCTGGGGAAAATGTTCTTTCTGTCTTGTACAAAGCCCGAGATTGAGGCTAAAAGGGATTTTGACTCTGTTGAGGAGAATGTATCTTGTATAAAGCCCAAGATGGAGGCTGAAACGATTTGACTCAACACGAGAGTACTTTTATCTGTCCTGTATAAAGCCCAGGATGGAGGCTAAAAAGGTTGACTCAACAAGAGAGTCTTGAATAGGTGATTGACTCAACAAGAGAGTCTGAAGGTTGATTGACTCAACAAGAGAGTCTTTTATACTCAACAAGAGAGTGATATGATGTCTCGTACAAAGTTCGAGATGGAGGCTAAAAGGAGATTGACTCGACAAGACAGTCTTTTATACTCAACAAGAGAGTGTGTTTTCTATCTCGTACAAAGCCCGAGATTGAGGTCAGAAAGGGATTGACTCGACAAGAGAGTCTTTTATACTCAACGAGAGAGTGTTTTTATATGTCTGGTACAAACCCCAAGACGGAGGCTAAAGGTGTTTGACTCAACAAGAGAGTCTGAAAAGGTTAGCTCCGCTAGATAGAATTATTTGTACAAAGCCCAAGAGGAGGCTGTCTTAATGCTGAGGATTATTGAGATCCTGAAGCGTGTCCAAGTGTGGGGAACTCTCATGAGAGAGACCGGGTTTCTGTGGGAGATTGATCCATAGTGATCAATATTTTTTCCTATGTTTGAAAGGAACTTGACAATATCTTTGAGACTCAAGAGGTTTAGACTGTCCAAGTCTAGAGTTTTATCGTATGATGCCCAAGAGGAGGCACAGGCATTAAGGGATGAGTATCAACCCTAAAATTGACGGAGTTTCGACACTGGAAAGACTACTCTAGCAAAGGATGACTAAGTTCTACCTTATACCTTTAAGAGGTCGTCAGGGTCCTTGTATTAAGCCCAAGAGAAGGCATGAGAACTTCTAAGAAACTGAAGGGTCCTTGTACAACGTCCAAGAGGAGGCGGGGATGATTTTAGGAAGCCTGTGGGTCCCCAAACCAAGAGAAGTTCAAGAAATGCAATTTACAGAGAACAGAAAATTCCAGGAAAGTTTGAGAATTTGGAAGAAACTCAAGAGATGCCATTCACAGAGAAAAGATCATCTCTGGAGAGTTAGAGTTTCTTTGACAATTTCTAAGGGTGACAGTCTGAGAAAAGGTTCACCGAGAATACTGCCTTTCTCTTTGTTCCATATTGTTTAACCACAAAAAAAGGGAAGACTGTATCTGGAATCCTACGGGGGATGTAGTTTTGTTTGTATTTAAAGAGTGACCAACAGGGCTTTACCTTGTTCTAGATGTAGTTGCTGGGGAAAACTCTAAATAACTATACTAGTATTACACAGTGGATATGTGACAAGTATATAAAAGGATGTGAAAGAAGACTTACAGTGAAGCAGCCCCACAATACAGTTATATACATATGAAAGCGGTAAATGAAAGCGATTAAACACTTACCCGTTGTAGAGCTTCCATGCTGTTTTGTTAGTCGTTCAACAAAGAAAGTTTTGATAACAACATATATTTGAATTCAAAGTCAAAGGAGAAAGTGTTTTGAAAAGATTGTTGGGGCTTACAGCTCAAGGAGAGGCCTAAGTTTTAACGATGATCGCAGCGTTGTTTTAAAAATTATACAGAGGGACTTATACAATATGTGCGGCCCAAAAAGTTTTTATGTACAAGGGGGTAGGTCTTACAACTCTATTAGAGGCCCAGAGATTTATTTTAAATAAAAGAAATAGGACTTACAACACGAGGGTAGACCCAGGGTTATTTGTTAAAAAGGCGACGATCGCGGCGTTGTTTTTGAAAATACAGTGGGACTTATACAATGACTGAGGCCCAAAAAGTGGTGTATTTACAAAGGGGATGGGTCTTACACTCTAATAGAGGCCCAAAAAGTTTTTAAAATAAAAGAAATGGGACTTACAACATGAGGGTAGGCCCAGTTGATTTGATTTTTGAACTGACGATTGCGCCGGGATTTTTCTTTTCACGCAGAGGGACTTATACAATATCTGAGGCCCAAAATTGTTTTGGTTAAAAGGGGATTGGGTCTTACACTCTATTAGAGGCCCATGAATGTTTGAAAATGAATGATGAGGGTGGAATCGGTCAAAACCCTAATTTCATCATTTTTAAAAGTGAATTCTTAAAGAAAATCAGTAAAAAATGATAAAACACCAAATAAGCTTGAATAAACAACTTGTGATTTTTGGTTAAGGTTTGAAAAATGAGGTTTTAACCACAAGGTGAATTAAAACTCATTTGGTTTTGATTTTTCAAGATGAATATTCACTTTTAAAATGTTTTAAAACAATTAAAAATGAATTTATTCATAAAAATACCAACTATATTAAATAAATAATATAAATTTGATTTTTTTATGGAATAAAATATTTCAACATTTTTGTGATTTTTTGCAAAAAGAATCAATAAAAAATAATTAAAATTGAGGGAGTTATTAATTTTTCAAATCATTAAAAATAATAAGAAAAATAATAGAAAAATGGAAAAAACATTAAAAAGGGGTCTGGGGCGAGGGGGATTCGAACCTCATACCTCTTGTGTGCAGTGCGCGTCTCCTTCCACTGGGGTGGTGATACATCCGTGTATCAAAGCCCACCCACAAATATACAAGGCTTGCCTTGTTTTTGGCCTGGCCAAGGCAAGGCATGGCAAGGTTTTGACCAAAAACGTGAAGCTTGTAACTTTCTCATTTCTCCATGGATTGGGACAAAATTTAGGTCTATCCTGCCTAGAATTTCACAAGGAATCCAATGGTGGTGGTGGTTTTTTTCCAGATGAAGTCCCGATTTTAAAACCAGATAGTGGTTTTGAAATAGGCCTCCATTTGCATTTTCTGTGCTACCTCATGGTACATGCATGAATCACATGATGAATTGGTCCAAACACAACATATATAACATGTATGAGATTTCTATGATCAGTGGACTTCAAAGCAATGCATATTTCAAAGAGTTCAAGTTGTGATCCTTACCTCTTTAGGAGCTTTTTGGGCAATCTGTCAAGTTCCTTGTTCCAGAAACAATTTGATGCTTTGGACACCCTCAAATGATCCCTTGGAAACTTTTAGGATGATTGATAACAACTGGAAACCTCAGGAATGGAAATTGTCCCTTTCTTACAAAAGGGGTAAAAGTGACCAAAATAGCAACTCTCTCAAATGGTGTTCCAGATGTGGGGAACCATTTGGGACAGTTCAAGGATGATATTTGGAGTGTGTTTGAAGCTTTATCTGGTTTTGAAAGTGACTGAATCAAGACATGGCTTGAAAAGTGCAAAAAAGTCCTATTTTGAGGTTTTGAGAAGGGACTTTGAGGTTTTGGTGTTACAAGTCACTTGTGAGAGTTTGGACAACTTAGATATGACATATTGGATGTGTTTGGATCATGAGCTATGATGGAATTGCTCTCTAACTCAAAAACTCAAAGTTACCTTGCTAAAGAAGGCATTTTTTCCTAGAGAAAGATATTTTGAGGTAAGCAAGTGTTGTAGTGCTTTGGTGTACTCAAACTGAGCACAAATGAGCTCTATTTATAGTAAAGCAAGTTTGTTTTGCAAGCAATAGTGAATGGAGGTTGCTGCAGACCTTTGGCCAATTGGAGCATTTTGGAATCTCAAGTCTCCTCTTGCCATTGACTAGAGGTTAGAGCACAGGCCTTTGGTCCCCTAGTTCAGAGATCATCCTTGACTCATTCAGTTGGAAATGGCTCAATTCATACCACCTTGGTGCATCCATTGAATGCTCCAAAACAAAATTGGAGTCTTGTCCCATCTTTAGGGTTTTTTAGGTTTGGCATGCTATTTTTAGTTCCAAAAACTTGGGAAGCTTATGGATCAGTGTTTGTCCCTCCTTGGTCTCTCCCTGAGGTGTTTAGATGGATAAACTTGTTTGTCATTTGCACAAATTGCTCAAATCAAGCAAAATGCACAAATCTGCCTTGTTATGACAATTGCAGCAAGGCGTATTGCCACTGTCATAACTCTTAGCTCAGATGGGATTTGATGGGGTTCTTGGCCATTTTGGAAAGCTCTCATATGATACAACGCATGTGTGATCATCGTTTGTCTTGACACTTTTTGGATCCAAGTGAAAAATGCCCCTACATTTTGAAAAAAGTGAAACAGATTCTGACTTAGTGAAAATTTCACTAAGTGTTGGAAAAAGTGACATTTCATGTTTTCAGCCATTTTTATCCAACCATAACTTAAAATCCATGATGAATTGGAATGAGGTGTAGTTGACACTTTTAAAGTATGCCATGAGAGCTACAAATCCATCTTTGGATCAGCCCAAATGGTTGTTTGGATCTCAAGTTATGATCCTTGAAAGTTGGTACCCTAGCCACTTTGTTCCATAACTTAGAAAATTTCTAAGTTTTTTATGGTTACCCCTTTTACAAGTTATCCCAATTTTCTTGACTTTTCTTGATGAATGATGATTACAATAACACATTAACATCATTTTAGGGTTAGGGGACCATAATTGATCAAAAAATCAAAAAGTCAAACTTTGACTTTTGGGCACAATTGACTTTTTATCAGATGAATTCCAAACTGTGCGATCCTCTATGAAACCAAGTCCTTGACCTAAATCAAACTTGATGGATTGATTTCATAGGTGTTAAAGGGTGTATTGAATCATGTACCAAGGTTTAGGAGCATGTCCTGGTCAAAAGTCAAAGGCACAATTGACTTTTACTGCAAAACCCTAACTGTGGTTCTGATGAACTTGAAACTTGTGAATCAAGCTTCTTGGATCAATCCATTGTTGCAAATGGATCAATGTGGTTTTTTAGAGACCCTCAAATCATCTTTTGAGGTCTTGGCTCATGTTTTGTCCCAAAAATCAACTTAGGGGTGAATTAGGTCAAGAAACCCTAATTCCTGATTTTTGGTGAATGCATCCCCTGAGGCTAAATTCACTTGATGATTGGGTTTATGATGTCCTTTAGAGTATTTTGGGTTATGCTTTGAAGCATTGGCTCATGCCCAGAGGAAAATTTCCATCTGGAGGCCCTGGTCGACCAAAGCCCTAATTTGGTGACACTGGCGATCTTGAGGCTTAATCCACTTGGAATGTTGCAGCCTTGTGTTTGTTCCTTGGTGTGGGAGTCCTCTTGATTCATTGTGGATGTTGGAGAGGTTTAGAAAAGTTGAAGATCACGTCATTCCTTTATTGATCCTTTGTCTAAGAGCTCTGAGGGGGCTTGAAACCCTAAGTTTGATTGTAGTGGATGCTCACCCATCTCTGGGGAGACTAATGAGGTATAATGGTCCATCCATATTGTGATGATGACTTTCACAATGATGGGAAATCTTAGTGGTCAAAATTTGGGGTATGACAGATGCCCCTATTTAATCTTCTTTGACCCGAAGGTGTGAATGGCGAAGGTATTCGGGCATTCGGGGTGCAAGAGGATTAAATATTGGAATACCCGAAATTTTGATGGTGGTTATGAATGGTAGCTTACGCATTCATCTTCTTTTGCTAAGCGATGATGCTTAGAAAAGGTAAAACTTCCCCTCGATCCTGGTTTCCTTCCAAGGAACTGGTCTCAGTTTCTGATGTAAACGTCCCCTCGATCCTGGTTTCCTACCAAGGAACTGGTCTCAGTTTCTGACGTAAACTTCCCCTCGATCCTGGTTTCCTACAAAGGAACTGGTCTAAGTTTCTGACATAAACTTCCCCTCGATCCTGGTTTCCTACCAAGGAACTGGTCTCAGTTTCTTTTGTCAATAAACTTTCTTTACAAGGGACGCTGTTCGTAGCGGTTTTCCTCAAACTTCTCACCGAATTTTCCTGGGGAGATGCCATTTGATTGAAAATAATTTTGATGTCAGACTTGCTGGGGAACCCTTTCGTCTGAGCTGTAGAGGTGCATAAACTTCTTTGTGGGAGATGCCATTCGTCGACTTTACTGGGGAAAATGAGTCTCTTGAGAGACTGCTTTCTGCATGGGGATCTTACCTCATACTTTTCCCTAGACCTTCTCGGAGAAATGCCATGTGATGTAATCCAATTTGGAGGTTCTGATGACCTTTTTTGTCAGCCAATTTTCCGAAGGAGAACTGCTGTATTGCCGAATCTTTGATTAAGAGGCTTTCTCTGGGTGTTTTCCTTAATCCGGGAAAGCGAAGATATCATCTTCAATGGCGAAGAGTGATGTTTGTCGAAAGCTCTCTGGCTTTCAGAGATTCAAGTTATCAAAGTGGTCGAGGGCCTTCTCCATTGTAGCACAATTTTTGTGGTTTCGAATCACTATCGCTTTGGTACTACAGTTCGATTCATTTTTTATCCTGTTGAGCTGATTAAGGAAGGGAAATAGATGTCTCCAATTAACCCGGCTTGAATACTGAGTTTAAACAGGTGACAGTTGGTTTACAGATGCTATTAAAATTGTGGGTCTCTCTTAGGTTATTTTATTAAAAAATAGAGTGCCTGGGCTCTTTGTGAGGTAAGATGTTAATGTGTTTAGATTTGATGCTTTTGGGTTGATTTGGTGGAGATACTGGGTTTTGGGTTTATGATTAGTGTGCTCGCTAAGATTTTTTTTTCAATCTTATGCCTACGTATTCCCGTTTGATGAAACAGGGAAATTAGAGCGATCATAGTTCCTCCTATTCTATGGGAGGAAAAAGGTTGTTTTGGTGTCTAGTTTAAAGCCCAAGACGTGAAGCTAAATGTGGTTTGTATCTTGTTCGAAGCCCAAGATGTAAAGCTGAAGGGTCTATTTGTATCTTGTTCGAAGCCCAAGATGTGAAGCTAAAGGGTTTTGACTTTAGAGAGAATTTGTCATCTCTAAAGGGGATATTTGGTCTTTTTGTCACAACTGTTGGGTGACTGATTATAAAGGAAAATTACTTTAACTGGGATATATGAATCCAACAATGCCATAATTTCCTTTATAGGGGATTTTTAACCTGAAGGAGAAGACTTTAACTTAGTGTAGAGTAATGCCATCTTTCCTTAGGAATTCGTCATGCTAAAAGAGGGACAGTGGCGTGGATGTAAATAATCCAGAGGCTTGCCGCTTACAGCAATTAGATGAGGGGAAAAGGAGTTGTTGGTGTTTGTATGCTGTGAGCAAGGCACAGATTTTGATGCTAAAAGATTGATTGACTGAACCGGGGTTTTCTTATACAAAGCCTAAGAGGAGGCTAGTGACCCAACAAGAGGGTGATTTTTATCTGTCTCGTACGAAGCCCGAGATGGAGGCTAAGAGGGTTGACTCAACAAGAGAATCTTTTATACTCAACAAGAGAGTGTTTTTTTGTATCTCATACGAAGCCCGAGATGGAGGCTAAAAGTGGTTGACTCAACAAGAGAGTCTTTTATACTCAACAAGAGAGTGTTTTTTTTTTGTATCTCGTACGAAGCCCGAGATGGAGGCTAAAATGTGATTGACTCAACAAGAGAGTCTTTTATACTCAACAAGAGATTGTTTTTTGTATCTCGTACGAAGCCCGAGATAGAGGCTAAAAGGTTTGACTCAACAAGAGAGTCTTTTATACTCAACAAGGGAGTTTTTTAGTATCTCGTGCGAAGCCCGAGATGGAGCCTAAAAGGGTTTGACTCAAAAAGAAAGTCTTTTATACTCAACAAGAGAGTGTGAAAAGGTTAGCTCCGCTGGGGAGAATCATTGTACAAAGCCCATGAGGAGGCTACTATGTTGGTGACGGTTTCAGTTTAGTGACAGGTCCAGTATGTTGGATAAAAGAGAAAATCAGTTCTTATGAAGGGAACGATTAAAGGTAAGGCTGGGCTTTGGCACTGATCAGAGGATCAGGCATATTTCCTGTTCTTTAAGGAAATGGGAAATCCAAAGGGTATTGAGACTGTCCAAGTCTACTGGTGTTTTGAGAAATCGATTCTCAGGTAGTGAATGATCTTAGTATGATGCCCAAGAGAAGGCTGGTATGTTAATGGATGAAGGTCAACCCATTAACTGGTCTGAGACTTAACTCAGAAAGACAGCTCTAGCTAATTGATGACTAGGTTCTGTTCCTATACCTATAGAGGTCTCTGGGTCCTTGTACTAAGCCCAAGAGAAGGCATGAGAGCTTTTAAGAAGCCGAAGGGTCCTTGTACAACGCCCAAGAGGAGGCAGGGATGCTTTTAAGAAGCCTGTGGGTCCCCAAACCCCAAGAAGTTCAAGACATGCTATTCACCGAGAATAGATCAAGCCAGGAAAGTCCGAGAATTTGGAAGAAACTCAAGAGATGCCATTCACGGAGAAAAGATCATCTCTAGGGAGTAGAGTCTCTTTGACGATTTCTAAGAGTGATAGTCTGAGAAAGGGTTCACCAAGATTGCTGCCTTTCGCGTCTCTATATTGTTTAACCCCAAGAGGAGGGAAGACTGTGTCTTGTAATCCTATGGGGATCTAGTTTTGTTTGTATTTAAGAGTGACCAACAGGGCTTTACCTAGTGCTAGACGTAGTTGTCGGGGAAAACTCTAAAATAACTATACTAGTATTACATAGTTGATATTTGACGAGTATATAAAAGTTTGTGAAAGAAGACTTACAGTGAAACAGCCCCACAATACAGTTATATACATATGAAAGTGATAAATGAAAGCGGGTAAACACTTACTCGGTTGTAGAGCTTCCATGCTGTTTGGTTAGTTTGTTCAACAAAGAAAGCTTTGATAACAATATTATATTCAAAATCAAAGGAGAAAGTACTTTGAAAAGATTGTTGGGGCTTACAGTTCAAGGAGAGACCCAAGTTTTAACGATAATTGCACCGTTGTTTTGAAATTGTACAGTGACTTATATAAGTGACTGAGGCCCAAAAAGGTTTTCTGTATAAATGGGTGGATCTTACACTCTCTCAAGAGGCCCAAAGGTGTTTAAAGAAAAAGAATGGGGTTTATAACACGAGGGTAGGCCCAGATGATTTGTTTTTGAATTGGCGATCGCGCCGAGATTTGTCTAACGTACTGGGTCTTATACAATGCATTGAGGCCCAAAAAGGTTTTACCTACAAGGGATGGGTCTTACACTCTATTAGAGGCCCAGTGATTTATTTTTTTACAAGTGGTGGGGCTTACAGCTCAAGGAGAGGCCCAAAGGTTTTTCTAAAGAAGGCGGTGATCGCGCCGTTGTTTTTGAAAATACAGTGGGACTTAAACAATGACTGAGGCCCAAAAAGTGGTGTATTTACAAAGGGGTTGGGTCTTACACTCTAATACATGATTCAAATCTTCAATATTCGCTTGATGAATACCAGCTTGGTGGAGTTACACGCCAAGCAAGTCCAACTCGGGTTTCTCACTTCACATGATTATCTGAGCTGTAAAGTATGTTGTGAGAATAACCAAGGGTGTGCTCTCATTCAAAGAACTTGGCAACACTTGTTAAACCACTGGTGGCTTCCAATCTATATGGATGAAGACACGCAACAAATCAGTGTGGTTGACGGGAACCCTACTCGGCATCAAAGTCAGGATGTCCGATCTACGGAAACAGATCTAGTGAGGTTACACTGCATTCAAAGCGGACGTGGCCAAGTGCCACCACACAATTATGAGCGCTGTAGAGTCTGCTCAGAAAATAATCAAGGATTTTACCTCGTGCGAGCAGCCCTTCAGAGTCAGTTGGACCGCAAAGAAATCCAACAATATTCAGTTTCGGGGTCTATCAACTGGACGCCAGACTATTTCGCTGACCAGATCAAAGATGTTATTCTAATCCCTGTTCCTGAGAGGACCAAGGATGTTTGCGCCATCATCCCTCTACTTGACGAATCAAAGGTTCTTAACCAATAATTGATTGAAGTTACTTACGCCAGTCAGAGAAGTCAGAAGGCTCCTATAGTTATCTATCTACCAGGACCGTTACCGTATGAATCAGCTAAGGCTATCCCTTACAAATACGGTGCAACAATAATTGAGAATGGAAAGGAAATTCCATTACCCTCCGTCATGAATATTGCAGACATAAGTCGAGTAACACGAAGCGGTAGAATCTTCAACAGAGGAGTTGGAGAACCCAGCAGAGAAAAGAAACCTCAAACAGAAGTTCCCAATCCACCAGTCGGTCATTCCAGTGATCCCGACCTTTTAAAGAACGATGATGAGATGCTGAAGCTCATCCAAAGGAGTGAATACAACATTGTTAATCAGCTGTTACAAACTCCTTCAAAGATCTCTGTGCTATCACTTTTACTCAGTTCCGAAGCCCACAGAGAGGCTCTAAAAAAAGTCTTAGAACACGCCTTTGTGGAACAGGATGTGTCAATACGACAATTCGATAGCATCGTCTCTAACATCACTTCCTGCAACAACTTGGGGTTTAGTGATGAGGAATTTCCAGAAGAAGGCAAAACCCACAACATTGCGCTTAATATCACAGTCAACTACCAGGACGATGCTTTAGCCAGCGTACTGGTAGACACCGGATCGGCTCTCAACGTCATGCCGAAGTCCACTCTAATGCGACTATCATTCAAATGATCTCCTATGAGAGGCAGTGAGGTCGTCGTCAAAGCATTTGAAGGATCCAGGAAAACGGTTATTGGCGAAGTTGACCTTCCCATAACTATCGGTCCTCACACGTTCCTAGTCACTTTTCAGGTCATGGACATTCGGGAAACATACAGTTGCTTATTAGGAAGACCTTGGATACACCAAGGTGGGGCAGTCACTTCGACACTTCACCAGAAGCTGAAGTTTGTCAAGAATGACCAACTCGTCACGGTCTACGGAGAACAAGCCTTGATCGCAAGTAACCTTTCATTATCTACTTGTGTAGAACCCGAGGAGGTTGTTGAAACTCATTTCCAAGCACTTTTGGTAAGCAGTGAGAATCAATTAGAGAAGGGAACATCGATTTCCTCATACAAAGATGCTCTCAAAGTAATCAAGAGTAACAACGCAAAAGGATGGGGACAACTTATCATTCCTACTGATAATAAAACAAAGAAGGGTCTTGGTTTTTCTGCAACCTGTACCCGAACTGCTTCTAACGATGAAAGTCTTCATCCCATTCAGGACTTCTTCCACAGTGTTGGTTTTCTTCACCTAGTGCCTCAAGCAGTCCATACCATCAACGAGGGAGATTCCTCCGACAGAGATGAAGAGTGGAAGTCCTATCTTAATGAGGACGGTTATATCTCTCAGGAAGAGGTGCCTACGCCATTTTGTTATCCCACGCAGAGTCCGAGATTTATACCCAGGTCAGATGTCAAAATGATATACGGAGATTGTGATCCGGAAGGATGTCGTGCTCCACCAAACTCATTAGAGGAAGACACTCTGATGAAAGACTACTTTGACCATGACTATTATGGCCCGATGGATGGTCTGCCTATCTGGCAGCCATATCCAGGAGACTTGGGGCAAGAAAATCATCCGAACAATGAAAATCAGTTGAGCATCATTGACAAGAATACCTGCGTCCCCACCATGTCATGGGATCCACACTCGGGTCATTAAGAAAATATCCAGCACAACGATGAATTTGCAAACTTTGTAGGATTAGAATTCATTAACTATGCATTTCCCGACGTCAACGTCATCGAGAGGGATGACTCCTCCAGTTCCAAAGAAGTGTGGGACACCTTGGGACAACCGAGTGGTAAATACGACTTCATGGTCAAATACAACGCTCCTAAAAGCTCTCGCGTCAGGCTCGAAGACATTCAGCCAACTGGGTGGGGAGATCCACCTGAGAGCACAAATAGTCTGCAAAGTACAACCGAGGAATCCTCCTACGACAACTCTGCCTGGGAGATAGATTCCAATGATCATGTTCCACCAGAAATCAGCGTTATTTTTGAAGACAAATCAAGGAAGGTACCAGATTTTGTGATTCACCGAGGAGTTATGGGTTGTAGTCGATGTTCCAAAGATTGTTCATAAGTCAAAGTAATTGCCGTCTTTAACCTTTCATCTTGCCCAGGTGAAACAAATGTTTTGATAGGGCTCACTTTCTGTAAATATCCCTCTTCGCTTCGCCCAAAGAGACAGAGTTTTTGTTTTATAGGGTTGTAGTTTCAAGAATCGACAAAATCATAAATAAATAAATGTCGATCTGTAATTTCCGCATTATTTGCTGTTTTCTCTTTTCGTTTTTTTTCAGAAAATGGTAATCCTAAAAAACAGTTCAAATAATAAAAACAAGCAATAAAAAATAATACACTGCACACACTCTTGCATTCTCTCTATCTCTTCTAAATAGAAATCATCACGTCATGCAGATTGCTTGTCTTAAACCCCATTGAAACATACGATCTAATGCCTTTTCCCAACTTTGAATTCCCGGTATTTGGGGCTGAAGAAGAGGATGACGAAGAAATTTCGGAAGAGATCTCCCGACTACTCAGACAAGAGGAAAGGTCCATTAAACCTCACAAAGAGCCGTTGGAAACAATCAACTTGGGCTCAGAGGAAGAGAGAAAAGAAGTCAAGATTGGGGCACTACTCAGTCCCACTGTCAAAGAAAGTTTGACAAAGCTTCTCAAAGAGTTTCCCGATGTATTCGGTTGGTCCTACCAGGACATGCCAGGGTTGGATACCAGCATCGTGGAACATCATCTACCATTAAGATCAGAATGTCCGCCCGTCAAACAGAGGTTGAGACGGACTCATCCAGATATGGCCATCAATATCAAAGAGGAAGTACAGAAACAAATTGACACAGGTTTCCTAGCCCTATCAGAATATCCTCAATGGTTAGCCAACATCGTACCAGTTTCGAAAAAGGACGGAAAGGTCAGAATGTGTGTAGACTACAGGGATCTAAACAAGGCTAGTCCAAGGGATGACTTTCCTTTACCACACATTGACATGTTGGTTGACAGTATAGCGAAGTTCAAAGTTTTCTCCTTCATGGATGGATTCTCGGGCTATAATCAAATAAAAATGGCACCGAAAGACATGGAGAAAACTTCATTTATCACCCCATGGGGCACCTTTTGTTACAAGGTAATGCCGTTCGGTTTGAAGAACGCCGGGGCAACCTATCAACGGACCATGACTACTCTTTTTCATGACATGATACACAAGGAAATTGAGGTATATGTCGATGACATGATTGCAAAATCTAAGACAGAAGAGGAGCATGTGACCCACCTGTCAAAGCTATACGAGCGTCTGAGAAAGTACAAACTCCGCTTGAATCCCAATAAGTGCATATTTGGTGTTCGCTTAAGGAAACCTTTAGGGTTCATCATCAGCCAGAAAGGAATTGAGGTTGATCCTGACAAGGTCAAGGCCATTCGAGAAATGCCTTCTCCGAAGACCGAAAAACAAGTCAGGGGATTCCTGGGACGTTTGAATTACATTTCCAAATTTATATTCCTCATGACTGCGACATGTGCGCCGATTTTCAAATTACTCAAAAAGAATCAGGACTGCGTTTGAATAGAAGACTGCCAAACCGCCTTCGACGGTATTAAGGAATACCTGTTGAACCCACATATTCAATCACCCCCAGTGGAAGGAAGATCACTGATCATCTACCTCACATTCTTGTGTAGCGAGCGATTTTGGACGTGGTTCTTAAGCACTGTCGCTCTGGGGTACTATAGGTCGATTCATTTTTTATCCTATTGAAGCTGATGAAGGAAGGGAAATAGATGTCTCCAATTAACCCTGCTTGCTTACTGAGTTTGAACAGCGGTCTGTTAGGTTACAAATGCTATGTGGATGTGGGGCCTCTCTCTGCTTATTTCGCTAAGAATGCAATGACGGGACTATGCTATTGGTAGGATGTTAGGATTGATGTTTTTCGATTGATGTGTGAAGGTACGGGATTTTGGGTTTTAGATTAGTGTGCTAGCTAAGATTTTTCAATCTTATGCCTACGTATTCCCGTTTAACGAAACAGGGAAATCAGAGCGAGCGTAGTTCCTCCTATTCTATGGGAGGAAAAATGTTGTTTTGGTGTCTTGTTCAAAGCCCAAGACGTGAAGCTAAATGTGTTTTATATCTTATTCAAAGCCCAAGATGTGAAGTTGAAGGGTCTATTTGTATTTTGTTCGAAGCCCAAGATGTGAAGCTAAAGAGGTTTGTCTTTAGAGAGAATTTGTCATCTCTAAAGAGGGGTATTTGGTCTGTTTGTCACAATTGTTGGGTGACTGATTATAAAGGAGAATTACTTTAACTGGGATATGTGAATCCAGTAATGCCATAATTTCCTTTATAGGGGATTTTTAACCTGAAGGAGAAGACTTTAACTCAGTTTAGAGTAATGCCATCTTTCCTTAGGAATTTCTCAAGCTAAAAGAGGGACAGTGGCGTGGATGTAAATAATCCAGAGGCTTGTCACTTACAACAATTAGATGAAGGAAAAGGAGTTGTTGATGTTTGTATACTGTGGACGAGGCACATATTTTGATGCTAAAAGGTTGATTGACTCAACCAGGGTTTCCTTATACAAAGCCTAAGAGGAGGCTATTGGCCCAACAAGAGGGTGTTTTTATGTGTCTCGTATGAAGCCCGGGAGAGAGGATAACAGGGTTGACTCAACAAGAGAGTGCTTTTGTATGTGTCTTGTACGAAGCCCAAGACGGAGGCTAAAGGTGTTTGACTCAACAAGAGAGTCTTTGTATCTCGTACGAAGCCCGAGATGGAGGCTGAAAATGTTTGACTCAACAAGAGAGTCTTTTATACTCAACAAGAGAGTGTTTTTGTATCTCGTACGAAGCCCGAGATGGAGGTTAAAATTGTTTAAATCAACAAGAGAGTCTTTTATACTCAACAAGAGAGTGATTTTGTATCTCGTACGAAGCCCGAGATGGAGGCTAAAAGGGGAATAACTCAACAAGAGAGTCTTTTACACTCAACAAGAGAGTGATTTGGTATCTTGTACGAAGCCCGAGAAGGAGGCTGAAAGGGCTAGCTCTGCTGGGGAGAATCATTGTATAATGCCCAAGAGGAGGCAAGTGTGCTGGTAACTGCTCTCAGTTTAGTGACAGGTCCAGTATGTTGGATAAAAGAGAAAACCAGTTCTCATATGGGTAATGTTGTACTTTGAGATTGATCATAGGATCAGGGAGATTTCCTGTTCTTTAAGGAAATGGAAAATCCAAAGGGTATTGAGACTGTCCAAGTCTACTGGTGTTTTGAGAAATTGATTCTCATATAGTGAGTGATCTTTGTATGATGCCCAAGAGAAGGCTGGTATGTTGAGGGATGAAGGTCAACCTGTTAACTGGTCTGACACTTGACTCAGAAAGACAGCTCTAGCAAATTGATGACTAGGTTTTGTTCCTATACCTGTAGAGGTCTCTGGGTCCTTGTACTAACCCCAAGAGAAGGAATGAGAGCTTTTAAGAAGCCGAAGGGTCCTTGTATAACGTCCAAGAGGAGTCGGGGATGCTTTTAAGAAGCCTGTGGGTCCCCAAACCTCGAGAAGTTCAAGACAAGTCATTCACCGAGAATAGATCAAGCCAGGAAAGTCCAAGAATTTGGAAGAAACTCAAGAGATGCCATTCTCGGAGAAAAGATCATCTCTGGGGAGTTAGAGTTTCTTTGACGATTTCTAAGGGTCACAGTCTGAGAAAGGGTTCACCGAGAATGCTGCCTTTCACGTCTCCATATTGTTTAACCCCAAGAGGAGGGAAGACTGTGTCTGGTAATCCTATGGGGATCTAGTTTTGTTTGTATTTAAGAGTGACCAACAGGGCTTTACCTAGTGCTAGACGTAGTTGCCGGGGAAAACTCTAAATAACTATACTAGCATTACAAAGTGGATATGTGACGAGTATATAAAAGTTTGTGAAAGAAGACTTACAGTGAGCAGCCCCACAATACAGTTATATATATATGAAAGCGGATAAAGAAAGCGGGTAAACACTTGGTTGTAGAGCTTCCATGCTGTTTGGTTAGTTTGTTCAACAAAGAAAGCTTTGATAACAATATTATATTCAAAATCAAAGGAGAAAGTGCTTTGAAAAGATTGTTGGGGGCTTACAGCTCAAGGAGAGGCCGAAAGTTTTATCAGTGTTGGCACTGTTATTTTGAATTTGTATAGAGGGACTTATACAAGTAACTGAGGCCCAAAAAGGTTTTTTGTACAAGGGGGTGGGTCTTACACTCTCTCAAGAGGCCCAAAGGTTTTTTTTTAACTGGCGACGATCGCGTCGAACTTTTTGATGGTATCGAGACTTATACAATACACTGAGGCCCAAATTATTTTGGTTTTCAAAAAGGGTTGGGTCTTACACTCTACTAGAGGCCCAATGATTTTTAAAGAATTGGGCTTATAACACGAGGGTAGGCCCAAGGGTTTGATTTTTCAACTGGCGATCGCGCCGAGGTTTTCTTTTAAGCAGAGGGACTTATACAATATCTGAGGCCCAAAAAGGTTTAGGTTAAAAGGGGATTGGGTCTTACACTCTATTAGAGGCCCAAAAGGTTTTGAATGAAGTTTGATGTGGGTTGAATTAATCAAAAACCCTAATTTGTTTCCAAAATGTATTTTAATTGAATAAAAATTAAATTAAAATGATCAAAATTGTTAAACATGTGGAAAACAAATTGTGATCTTGGATTAATGTTTCAAAAATCAGGTTTTGATCCACAAAATGATTGGAAATCACTAAAATTTGAAAAATCGAGAAAGAAAAATATTTTAAATGTCAAAAACAATTAAAATATTAATTCTTTACAAAAACATCAAGTATATGAAATAAATAATATTTTTGGGATTTTTTTGGGAAAATAAAATATTTTAACATTTTTGTGAATTATTAAAAAAAGAATCAACTCAAAATCATTAAAACTAAGAGAGAAATTAATTTTTGAATCAATTAAATAAAATCACAAAATTCAAATATTCAAATTTTCAAAAAAGACGCCAAGAACAAGGGCAAGAACACACGCCACCCTCTGTTTCTGCAGATTTACGTTTTCTATCCAATCTCACTGAATACTTGATTATATCATGCAATCTACATATCAATCTACTCGTTTCAACCTCACGATCATGTCTATGGTCTTTAATTTCATTTATATTAAGCATGGAATAAGAATTTAAAGAGAAACCTCAAGAACCCTAAAATTTGCATGAAGGTTCAGAAATTCCATACACGATTCAAACAAAATAATTGATTGAGGGTAAACACTCTATGCATGATTATGAGCATATGGCCAAATTATTGTGTAGCAAAAAATGCATGTATCATAGAGTTAGAAGAGCTCATGCTTATCTCTTGCAGCTGGTGATGGGGTTTTGTGTTAGAGGTGTTACAGCTTGGTTCCAAGGTTATAGACAGCTTCCCTAGGTGCTATGGAGTGTGTCTGGGTGCTTGGAATGGTTTGAAACAAGCTGGAACTGAAGATGGTATCCCAACTGCAACTTGGTTAAAACCTTGAGCAGTTGGCTGGTGATTTTGTGAAATCAGTGTTCCAGATGTTGTTTAAGTGTTTGGATCACTTCTATATGATGTTTATGAGGTGTGTGTGTGATTGGTTTGGTTTGAATAGCTCTCAAACTCAAAACCCGATAGTGACTTGCTTTGGAAGGAAATTTTGGAGTGAAGGAAGAGATTTTGAGGAAAGCATCTATTTGATGGCTTTGGTGTACTCGAACTGATCACAAATGAGCTCTATTTATAGTAGAACAAGTTTTTTTTGAAAGGAATAGTGAATGGCAACTGCTGCATAGGTTTGGCCAATGTTGATCAATGAGAATCCAAGTCTCCTCTAGCCATTGACTAGAGGTTAGGGCACAGGTTGCTGGTTCCCTTGATCTTGGATAAGTCTTGATTGACTTCAGTTGGAAATGGCTTAGTCCATGCCACCTTGGTGTATGCATTGAATGCTCCAATCTAAAATTGGAGTCTTGTCCCTCTTTTAGGCATTCCTAGGTTTGGCATTCTATTTTTGGTTCCAAAGACTTGGGAGGCTTGGGATCAGAGTTAGTTCCTCCTTGGCCCCCCTTGAGGTGTTCAGATGGATAGAGTTGCTTGCCTTTTGCAAAATTTGAGCAAATCGAGCAAAACTCCAAAATCTGCCTTGCCATGACAGTTTACAGCAAGACATATTGGCATTTTCATATCTCATGGCTCAAGTGGAATTTGATGGAGTTCTTGGCCATTTTGGAAAGCCCTCATATGATACAACAACTTTTTGATCATAATTGGTTTTGAAACTTTTTTTATCCAAGATAAAAATGCCCCTATATTTGGAAAAAAGTGAAGGCAGATTCTGACTTAGTGAAAATTTCACTAAGTGTTGTAAAAAAGTGACATTTTCACTTTTTATGATTTTGATCATTCCATAACTCAAAATCCATGATGAATTGGAATGAGGTGTAGTTGAAGCTTTTGTAGAGGGCCATGAGGGCTACAAATCCAGCTTTGAATGGGGAAAAATGGCCTTGTGGTTTAGGAGTTATGATCCTCCAAAGTTGGTACCCTAGCCACTTTGTTCCATAACTTAGAAAAATTTCTAAGTTTTTTTTACTGTTACCCCTTTTACAAGTTATCTCACTTTTCTTGATTTTTCTTGATGAATGATGATTTCAATCACACATTAACATCATTTCAGGGTCAAAGAACCATAATTGTGAAAAATCTCAAAAAGTCAAAGTTTGACTTTTGTGCACAGTTGACTTTTTGTCAGATGAATTCCAAACTGTGCGATCCTCTATGAAATAAAGTCCTTGACCTAAATAAAACTTGATGGATTGATTTCATAGGTATTATAGGGTGTATTGAATCATGTCCTAGGGTTTGGGAGCATGTCCTGGTCAAAAGTCAAAGATACAGTTGACTTTTCTCGCGAAACCCTAACTGTGGTTCTGACGAAATTGAAACTTGTGAGCCAAGCTTCTTGGATCAATCCATTGTTGCAAATGGATCAATGTGGTGTATTAACGACCCTTAAATCATGTCTTGAGGTCTTGGCTCATGCTTTGCCCTAAAAGTCAACTTAGGGGGTGAATTAGGTCAAGAAACCCTAATTCCTGATTTTTTGTGAATGCATCCCATGAGGTTAAATTGACTTGATGATTGGGTCCATGATGTCCCTTGGAGCATCATAGGTTATGCTTTGAATCATTGGCTCATGCCCAGAGGAAAATTTTCATCTGGAGGCCCTGGTCGACTAAACCCTAATTTTGGTGACACTGGTGATCTTGAGGCTTAATCCACCTGGAATGCTGCAAAATTGTGCTTGATTCTTGATTTTGGAGTCCTCTTGATCCATTGTGGATGTTTGAGAGGCTATACAAGTTGAAGATCATGTCATTCCTTGATTGGTCCTTTGTCTAAGAGCTCTGAGAGGGCTTGAAACCCTAAGTCTGATTGTAGTGGGTGCTCACCCATCTTTACGGAGACTAATGGTTCATCCATATTGTGATGGTGATTTACACACTGATGGGAAATCTTAGTGGTCAAAATTTGGGGTATGACAGATGCCCCTATTTAATTTTCTTGGACCCGAAGGTGTGAATGGCGAAGGTATTCGGGCATTCGGGGTGCAAGAGGATTAAATATCGGAATACCCAAAATTTTGATGGTGGTTATGAATGGTAGTTGGCGCATCCTTCTTCTTTTGCTAAGTAATGATGCTTAGAAAAGGTAAACTTCCCCTTGATCCCGGTTTCCTACCAGGGAACTGGTCTTAGTTTCTGATTAAAACTTTCCCTCGGTCCTGGTTTCCTACCAAGGAACTGGTCTAAGTTTCTGATTTAAACTTCCCCTCGATCTTGGTTTCTTACCAAGGAACTGGTCTCAGTTTCTGATGTAAACTTCCCCTCGATCCTGGTTTCTTACCAAGGAAATGGTCTCAATTTCTTTTGTCAATAAACATTGTTGACAAGGGACGTTATGTATAGCAGTTTTCATCAAACTTCTTGCCGAATTTTCCTGGAGAGATGTTATTTGATGGAAAAAGTTTTGACGTCAGACTTGCTGGGTTGTAGAGGTGTACCAACTTCTCTGTTGGAGATGCCATTCGTTCACTCTACTGGGGGAGAATGAGTCTCTTGAGAGTTTGCTTTCGCTTAGGGATATTGTATCATACTTTTCTCGGAGATCTTCTCGGAGAAATGCCATATGATGTGATCCAATTTTGAGGTGCTGATGACCTTTTCGTCAGTGAAATTTTTGAAGAAGAACTGCCGTATTGTCGAATCTCTGATTAAGAGGCTTTCTCTGGGGAATTTCCTTAATCCGGGAAAGCGAAATTATCATCTTCAATGGCGAAGACTGACGTTTGGAGAGGGTTCTCTGGTCTTTTAGAGGTTCAAGTTATCAAAGTGGTCGAGGACCAACTTCAATCGAGAAATAAACTGGAGGAGAGAGATTGTTCAGACACAACATTTCCTGACGAGGAAAGTGCTGACAACTCGATTGAGAGAACTTTTATCACTAGGGGATAAGACCGACTAAAGTGATAGTGAGGAAATATGAATGCGAATGTAAATCAATAATGCATGATGTATGTATGTATATGCTGACAAAACTGACACGACATACAGACGAACAGATGAACACGACTAGATACTCGACCACTAGAGGGGATGAAGAGGTACCACTGGGTTCAAGATAGCAATTCTGCCTTGCTTAAGAGAAGTAGTCCTCACGGGGAACAACCGTTGATCGGTCTTAGGAGGTAAGAACTCTGTCGGGGTGTCAGACGAAACATGGTCTCTGGCACAGCTAATCCTCCATTCAGGTATACTGGCTAAGAAGGAGTACTTTGATTCTGCACTTTGAAGCTCAATTACTTCTGGAGAAGCGATCGATGTTCTTCTGATGTTCAACAGTCAAAAGAAATTGCCATCTTTATTTTAAAATCAGTAAAATTTTGACAAGTAAATTCATTTTTTTTGTTTTGTTTCAAGAATGGTTGATCATGTAAAAATGTCATTCTATAAAGCTAAAACAAATGAGAATTATAAACAAAAGCACAAGGGCTCAAATTTGATTGATATGATGGAAATCAGCCAAACGCGTGATTCCATAGAGTATTTACAAAGTTTAGAAAATGGTAATTTAAGGGAAGAGGGCTACATTGAAACATAACGACCACTATCCTTCTACTAACTTTGAATTCGGGACATCCTGAGCTTCTGTCGAAGATGACCGTGACTGGAGTTTTTCTTCTGATGGATGGCATTATCGCTGCTGAGGGACTTGCCCCTGTTGAACATAGTTACTTGCCATTATCCCTAACTTTTGCCTGGATTTTACTATGATGTTTCCAACCCACCGGGATGATTTTTTGATCATGTCTCTAATTTTTGCCTGGACCGCCCTTTCGGGTTTTCTATCCACCGAGACGTTTTTTTTAGGCGAAGTATTTCTTGACTACATCAACATTTGTGGGGTAGGAAAATTCCTCTCCGTCCATGGTTGAAAGTCTCAAGGTGTCGCCTGAGAAAGCTTTCTTGACCACATAGGGGCCGTTATAATTCGGAGTCCATTTGCCCCAAGAATCAGTGAGAAATGATTGTATCTTTTTTAGCACAAGGTTTCCTTTCCTGAAGACGCGGGGTCGAACCTTTTTTCAAACTCCTTCTTCATTCTTTGCTGATACAACTGACCATGGCAGAGTGCCATGATTCACTTCTTCTCGATTAAGTTTAGTTCGTCGTGTCGACTTTGACACCATTCAGCCTCTGTTAGCTTAGCTTCCATCAATGGCCGGATTGATGGGATCTCTACTTCTATGGGGAGCACTGCCTCCATACCATATACTAGAGAGAAAGGGGTTGCCCCTGTTGAAGTGCCGACAGATGTGCGATAACTGCAAAGAGCAAAGGGTAGCATCTCGTGCCAATCTTTATAGGTTACAACCATCTTCTGAACAATCTTCTTGATGTTCATGTTAGCCGCTTCTACCGCTCCGTTCATCTTGGGTCGGTAGGGAGATGAGTTATGGTGTTCAATCTTGAACTATGTACATAACCCTTTCATCATCTTATTGTTCAAGTTGGATCCATTATCAGTAATGATCTCGCTAGGAACACCATAACGGCAGATGATATTGTTTTTAACGAATCAGACCACCACTTGTCGGGTTACATTAGCGTACGACGCTGCTTCGACCCACTTTGTGAAGTAATCAATGGCTACTAGGATGAACCAATGTCCGTTCGAAGCTTTAGGTTCGATCATGCCAATTATGTCGATTCCCCATATGGAAAAAGGCCATGGGGAAGAGATAACTTTGAGATGCGTTGGTGGTACATGGATTTTGTCAGAGTATATCTGACACTTGTGACACTTCCTCATGTACTTGTAGCAGTCGGATTCCATGGTCAACCAATAGTACCCTGCTCTCAGAATTTTTCTCGCCATTGTATGTCCATTGGCATGAAGGCCAAAGGATCCTTCGTGAATTTCTTTTATCAGCATGTCTGCTTCTGGTCTGTCTACACATCAGAGCAAGACCATGTCAAAGTTCCTCTTATAGAGTGTATCACCGCTCAGGAAGAAGTTTCCAGCTAGTCTTCTGAGGGTTTTTCTGTCTTTCCTTAGTGCCCCAGGTGGGTACTCTTGTTTCTGAAGGAAGCATTTTATATCATGATACCAAGGTTTGTCATCTTTGACAGCTTCAACTGTGAAGATGTAAGCGGGCCGTTCAAGGCGTATGATGTCGATCTTAGGTTGTTCGCTCCATTAACCTACACTAATCATGGAAGAGAGAGTGGCTAATGCATCAGCCATGTGATTCTCTTCACGAGGGATATGATGAAACTCAATTCTGTTGAAGAAAGGTAACAACCTTCTTGCATAATCTTTGTAAGGAATCATTCCGGATTGGTATGTGTTCTAATCTCCTTTGATATGATTGACAACCAAAGCTGAGTCGCCATAAACATCCAAGTTTTTTATTCTCAAATCAACCTCTTCCTCGAGACCCATGATACAAGCTTCGTATTCGGCCTCGTTGTTCGTACACTTGAATGTAAGTTTGGCAGTGAAAGGAATGTGGGTACCCTGAGGTGTTATGATAAATGCCCCAATTCCGTTTCCGTAATGATTGACAGCTCCGTCAAAGATTAGTCCCCATTGGGAACCTGGTTCTGGCCCTTCACTGGGTAGCGGTTCATCGCAGTCTTTCGTTTTTAGATACAAGACATCTTCGTCTGGGATGTCAAACCTGACTGATTCCTGATCGTCAATCGGTTGATGAGCCAGTCTTCTGATAGGGACCAGTCTTCTTCTCAATCTTCTTAGGTTGTGAAACATCAGCTTTCTTAGGGGTAGGATCCTGCTTCTTTGGCTGATGTTGAGGTGAAAGTTGTGACACTTCCTTCTTTGAACCTGAAGTGCTTTCTTCTGAAGTTCCCTTATCCTCAGCCACATAACTTATCCCAGCTTTGTCTCCAGTAGCTTTTTCTGATTGAAGGATCTTGTCAAGTGTGTCTGTACCATAGCTCAGCATCCTAACAGACTTGGTCATTTGATCAAGGTGAGCTCTAACTAGCACCACTTCATTTTCCAGATCCGTCATTTCATTCTCTAGCTGAGCAATCTGTTGCTTGTGGCACTTGTTTTCTTGAAAAATCTCAGCACTTTTTAAACACAGCTCTTGATAGGTAGATGCTAACTCCTCATAAGTTACTTCTCCATCACTAGAATCATCATCAGAACCTACAGCTTCTGTTAAAGCTCTCACATGCTTTGCTGACTCACCTTCACTTTCACTATCAGAGTCAGACCAGGAAACTGTCATGCCCTTCTTCTGCTTTTTCAAGAAGGTGGGACATTCTTTCTTGACATGTCCATACCCTTCACATTCAAAGCACTGAACTCCTTTATCTTGGGTAGTTTTCTCTTCATCCTTCTTGCTGGTGTCAGAAGTCATGTTCTTGACATTAGGCCTGGAGTTATTATTCATTCTCTTGAATACTTTGGTGAACTGTCTTCCCAACATCACTATGGCCTGAGATAGATCCTCCTGCGATTCAGAACTCTTTCCATTTTCTTCTACATCATTTGACACCAAGGCTATACTCTTTGGCTTCTTTTCTGGTTCTTCTTCATTCAACCCAAGCTCAAAAGTTTGAAGAGATCCAATGAGCTCATCTACTCTCATCTTGCTGATGTCTGGTGTTTCTTCAATGGCAGTAACCTTCATCTTATACTTCTTAGGTAGGGACCTAAGGATCTTCCTCATAAGCTTTTCATCTGACATCTTCTCTCTAAGAGCACTAGATGCATTGGCCAGCTCAAGAATACTCATGTGGAAATCATGAATAGTCTCATCTTCCTTCATCTTCAGGCTTTCAAATTTTGATGTTAAAATCTGAAGTCTTGACATCTTAACTCTAGATGTTCCTTCATGAGTAGCCTGCAAGATATCCCATGCTTTCTTAGCAACTTCACAGGTATTGATTAAACTGAAGATATTCTTATCCACTCCATTGAATATGGCATTTAGAGCTTTGGAATTTCCAAGGGCAAGCTCGTCTTCCTCCTTGGTCCACTCTTCTTCAGGCTTTGGCTTAGAGGTGCCTTCTTTATCTTTACCAGCATCATCCTTCTCACATACAACAGGTGCTTTCCACTCTTTAATAACAGCCTTCCAAGCCCTACTGTCCAAGGATTTTAAGAAGGTGGTCATCCTTGGCTTCCAATAGTCATAATTGGATCCATCCAAAATAGGGGGTCTGTTGATGAATCCTCCAACTTCTTTGTCCATCTTTTCACCAAAAATTACCTTCCCTAGATCTCACCCAGAGACAGACAGGATGCCTGCTCTGATACCAATTGAAATTCTGGTATCAGACGTGTGATGTTAAGGTGTGATGTCGCAACAACACACTCTGCACAATGGACAGCAATAACAGTAAAATAACACCAAGAATTGTTGACCCAGTTCGGTTACAACCAACCTACTCTGGGGGCTACCAAGCCAGGGATGGAATTCACTACTTGTAGATATAATTTACAGACTCAACAACCCGTTGATAATCTCCTAAACTTATACTCTACTAATGACTTCCTACCTAAGAAACCACTTAGGTATGAGAACACCACTCAATCCCTTACAAACTACTCAAAGAAACCACTTTGAGTACCCTTGATCTTACTTCACAGCTTCGATCAAGAAACCACTCTTTATTGATTCACAGCTTCTAGGGAGGACAGAATACGACACAACAATTCACCCTAGAATTCTGGTTACACAACTCGTACAAAATACTCAAGACACTCAGCCTATGCTCTTGATCTTCTCTCTGTATTTCTGTACCTTTTTCCTTTGGTCTTGTGCGCTTTATATAGCTCCTTGAATTGGTCTTGGACTTGCTACAATATCTCCCAGATTTTTTATTTAAAACTGAATATTTAAAACAGATTTTCTCCTAAAATCTTTTTAAATCTTCAACCTTTTAAATCTCCTACAAATCTGCAACAGATCTCCTATGCAGCAGCAAATATCTATCCCAAGATATTCGCATCCAATGAGACAGCTTGCTCTCCACAATTCCAGCTAATACGCAACCCTAACAACATCACAGCCTGCTGTTGTTAATTCTGCAGATCTGATGTTACAACATCACCTGTGTGACATCAGACATCCAACTTCAACAATTAATTACTTAACACAACCCAGTGTTAAGACTTCAATGTTGCAACATCAGTACCTTGACATCAACATTGAATATACTTTGTTTTACCAAAATTCCAGCCAATCCAGGAACTAACACATTCAAGACAATCACAATTTCAGCGGCGGCAAGACCAACGCCGGTTATAATTACAGGTCCTAGACCCATTCCTTATGAGAGTACCAAGGCCATTCCTTGGAACTATGGGGCAGAAGTTTTCGTTAATGGGCGGAAACAAGAGTTAATGGGAATGTCGGTAGCAAGTTCCAGTCTTGAGGAAGCAGGAGCTATTACCCGAAGCAGTAGAATCTTCACTCCTTCTGATGAACGGGCTAATAATTCCAAATAGGACAAGGGTAAATAGGCCATAGATAATTTTGTGCAGACCCCGGCAGTGACTGACTCCGTAGTAAGGCCATCTGATAGTCCCTTCTCCGAGAATGTAGAGGAATTCATGAGGCTGATTCGAAGAAGTGACTATAAAATTGTGGATCATTTGCATCAGACGCCGTCCAAGATATCCATCTTATCTTTGTTGTTGTGTTCGGAAACTCACCGAAACGCATTGTTGAAAGTACTGAATGTTGCCTATGTGCCCCAAGAGATCTCAATCAATCAGCTTGAGGGGGTGATAGTCCATGTTAATGCAGGCAATGGTTTGGGGTTTACTGATGCTGACTTGACTCCAGCTGGGAGAAACCATAACAATGCCTTGCATATTTCTGTTGAGTGTCGTGGGTCGTTGATGTCTCATGTGCTGGTGGATACAGGATCATCTTTAAATGTTTTTCCTAAGAAGGCATTGATGAAGTTGGATACCCGAGGGTTGATATGTACGCCAAGTGATTTGGTGGTGCGCGCATTTGATGGTTCTAAAAGGGATGTGTTTGGAGAGGTTGTGCTGCCAATTAAGGTTGGCCCGGAGGTCTTTGACGCCACATTCTATATAATGGATATCCATCCCGCTTACAGTTGCCTACTTGGTCGGCCGTGGATTCACAGTGCTGGGGCTGTAACGTCTACACTCCATCAGAAGCTGAAATATGTGGTGGATGGACTTGTGGTGACAGTCTGCGGAGAGGAGGACATTATGATAAGCCATCTATCTACTTTAAAATATGTGGAGGTAGATGGCGAGATACAGGAAACGTTATGTCAGGCTTTTGAAGCGGTAAAAGTTCATGAAGAAGTCACCACAGAGGTTAGCCCATCTGAAATGGTTAAGCAGCTTACAGTGGTAGAGCAGCCAGAGATTTCTATGTCATCCCTCAAAGATGCAAGGGCTGTAGTTGAAGCTGGAAGCTCACAAAAATGGGGTCAGATTATCGAGGTGCGGAAGAAGCAAGATACTTATGGGCTGGGTTACAAGCCACCCAGGCGTCCTGAAGAGCCGCCGAAGTTTTATGGCCCAGTTTGTTTTACCAGTGCTTGGGTATTCTTTGATAGAGTCAACGTTATTGAAGAGGATGGGGACAGTGATTGCGACATGGATAATTGGATCCGCCCCTGCATACCTGGTCAAAACCCACATGACTGGTCATCGGAGAAGATCATACAAGTGACGGGACCAGAGTAATTGTTTCTGTTTTTTCTGTTATGTTTGATCCTACGCTTTACCCAAGGTGTAGTGACTCTTGTTTGTAGGGATTGAACATTTTGTATGCTTTTCTTTTTCAATAATAAAGGACTTTTCACATTCAAGTATTTCTGATCCCTGTTTTTCTGTTTTTCTTTGTGCATAAAATCACATCAAAATGGCAATGTGTTTTGTTTGTTGCATACAAAATAAAACATGAATCATCTATCATGCAGGTTACCTTGTTCAGATTCCATCCCCCATGATTCAGCTATGGCTCAGTATGATTTCGATAATCCCATATATCCGGCTGAAGAAGAGGTTGAGGAAGGCTGTGAACTTCCTGAGGAATTGGCCGTACTATTAAAATAGGAGGAAAGGGTCATCGTGCCTCATCAGGAGGAGATTGAGATTGTTAATTTGGGAACAGAGGATGCGAAGAAAGAGGTAAAGATTGGGGCTGCTTTGGAAGACAGTGTAAAGAGAAGATTGATTGAGATGCTTCGAAAGTATGTGGATATCTTCGCCTGGTCTTACCAAGACATGCCTGGGCTTGACACTGACATCGTGGTACACCGGTTGCCGCTCAAAGAGGGATGTACTCCGGTTAAGCAGAAGTTGAGGAAAACGAAACCTGAAATGCCTGTCAAGATCAAAGAGGAGGTTCAGAAGCAGATAGATGCTGGATTTCTGGCTGTGACAAGTTATCCTCTGTGGGTTGCTAACATTGTGCCTGTACCTAAGAAGGACGGAAAGGTCAGGATGTGTGTTGATTACAGAGATTTGAATAGAGCAAGCCCAAAAGATGATTTCCCGCTCCCTCACATCGACGTGTTAGTAGACAACACTGCTCAATACTCTGTGTTTTCCTTCATGGATGGCTTCTCTGGGTATAACCAAATCAAAATGGCCCCAGAGGACATGGAGGAAACAACGTTCATAACACCGTGGGGGATATTTTGTTACAAAGTAATGCCCTTTGGATTGAAAAATGCTGGGACAACTTATCAGTGGGCAATGGTGACTCTCTTTCATGATATGATTCACAAAGAGATTGAGGTCTATGTTAATGACATGATCGCGAAGTCACAAACGGAGGAGGAGCATCTGGTGAATCTTCAGAATCTTTTTGATAGGTTAATAAAGTTCAGACTGAGGTTGAATCCGAACAAATGCACCTTCGGGGTGAGATTGGGAAAACTACTGGGGTTTATTGTCAGCGAAAGAGGTATCGAGGTTGATCCTGCTAAAGTAAAAGCCATACAAGAAATGCCTGAGCCGAGAATAGAAAAAGAGGTTCGTGGTTTTCTGGGGAGGTTGAACTACATTGCCAGGTTCATATCTCATCTTACAGCCACTTGTGAACCAATATTCAAATTGCTGAGAAAAGATCAAGCGGTCAGGTGGAATGAAAATTGTCAAAAGGCGTTCGAAAAAATAAAAGAATATTTGCAGGAACCTCTAGTCCTTATGCCACCAGTGCTAGGAAGGCCAATGATTATGTATCTTACGATTCTTGAGAACTCGATGGGGTGTGTACTCGGTCAACACGACGAGTCAGGTAGAAAAGAGCATGCCATATACTACGTGAGTAAAAAGTTCGCTGATTGTGAGTCGAGGTACTCAATGCTAGAAAAAACATGTTGTGCGCTCGCTTGGGCAGCTAAGCGTTTGAGGCAGTATATGTTAAACCACACAACCCTCTTGATTTCGAAGATGGATCCGATCAAGTATGTGTTTGAAAAGCAGGCGCTTTCTGGAAGAATAGCCCATTGGCAGATGGTTCTGACAGAATATGATATTCAGTATGTTTCCCAAAAAGCCATTAAGGGAAGCATTTTGTCAGAATATCTCGCCGAACAACCAATTGAGGATTATCAACCGATGAAGTTTGAATTTCCTGATGAGCATATTATGTATCTGAAGATGAAAGACTGTGAAGAGCCTTTGCATGATGAAGGACCTGAAATTGGATCCCAGTGGAAGCTAGTCTTTGATGGGGCTGTCAATTCATATGGTAACGGAATCGAGGCAATCATTACGACTCCACAGGGTTCTCATATACCCTTTACTGCCCGGTTAGCGTTCATATGCACCAATAATGAGGCGGAGTACAAAGCAAGCATCATGGGGTTAGAAGAAGCAATTGATTTGAGAATCAAGAACCTCGATGTTTATGGTGATTCCGCATTGGTGGTTAATCAGATTACAGGTGAATGGGAAACTCGTCAAGCGAATTTGGTGCCTTATAACAACTATGCCAGAAGGTTGTTACCTTTCTTTGGCAGAGTCGATTTCCATCATATACCCCGGTTAGAGAATCAGATGGCAGATGCGTTGGAAACGTTATCATCAATGTATCAGGTGAACCGTTGAAATGAAACTCCCTCGATCAGAATCATGCGTTTGGATAGACCCGCTTTTGTGTTTGCAGTTGAAGGGGTATCAGATGGCAAGCCTTGGTATCATGATATTAAGGTCTTTCTAAAGAGTCAAGAGTACCCGATTGACGCGTCCACCAAAGATAAGAAAACTCTGAGGAGGCTAGCGGGAAATTTCTTTTTGAACAAAGATGATGTGTTGTAGAAGAGGAATTTTGACAGGGTTTTGCTACGTTGTGTTGATGAGCACGAAGTAGGTTTGTTAATGGAGGAAGTTCATGAAGGTTCTTTCGGTACTCATGCCAATGGTCACGCTATGGCCAGAAAACTGTTGAGGGCGGGGTATTATTGGATGACTATGGAGTCAGATTGTTTCAAATACGCTCGGAAATGTCATAAGTGCCAGATTTATGCTGATAAGGTGCACGTACCGCCTACTCCTTTGAACGTGTTGTCATCGCCTTGGCCCTTTGCCATGTGGGGAATTGTTGTGATCGGGAAGATTGAGCCGACTGCTTCCAATGGGCATCGTTTCATCTTGGTTGCCATTGATTATTTTACGAAGTGGGTGGAAGCAGCCTCATATGCCAACGTTACCAGACAAGTAGTAGCCCGGTTTATCAAGAAGGACATCATCTGCCGGTATGGAGTTCCGGAGAGAATCATTACTGATAATGGTTCAAATTTGAATAACAAGATGATGAAGGAGCTATGTCAGAGCTTTAAGATTGAACATCACAATTCTTCTCCCTATCGTCCGAAGATGAATGGGGTTGTTGAAGCAGCAAATAAGAATATCAAGAAGATTGTGCAGAAGATGGTGGTAACGTATAAAGACTGGCATGAGATGTTGCCTTATGCTTTACACGGTTATCGTACCTCGGTGCGAACATCAACTGGGGCAACTCCTTTCTCACTCGTATATGGTATGGAAGCAGTTCTACTAGTAGAGGTTAAGATTCCTTCTTTAAGAGTTCTGGCTGATGTGAAGCTTGACGAAGCTGAATGGGTACGGGCCAGATTGAATCAGCTGAACCTTATCGAGGAAAAGAGATTGGCAGCCATTGCGCATGGTCGGTTGTATCAGAGCAGGATGAAGAAAGCGTTTGATCAAAAGGTGCGTCCTCGGTGTTTTCAAGCTGGTGAATTGGTTTTAAAAAGGATCCTTCCTCCTCAAACAGATCACAGGGGCAAATGGACTCCAAATTACAAAGGTCCATATGTAGTAAGACAGGTTTTCTCTGGTGGAGCCTTATTACTCTCGACTATGGATGGCGAAGATTTTACATCCCCTGTGAACGCAGACGTAGTCAAAAAATACTTTGCATAAAAGAGACCCGTTGGACATTAAAAGAAGATCTAGGCAAAAAAAGGGGCATCCCGACGAACCATAAAAAGAAAAGGTTCGGGAAAAAGTTAGGGATAAAAAGAAAAACGAATAAACCCGCAAAGTTGAAAACTGGACAAGGCAACTTTGGCAAAAATGGGTATCCCGGTGGATTGAAAACCCGTAAAGGGCGATCCAGGCAAAAGTTAGGGATTTGAAAGCAAGAGGTTGCAGTCTGCGTTCAATCTGTGAACATTTTTGATACACGGGAATTTCGAAGGAAAGGAATCTGCCCAGTCAGCCTCTCCGAAGCTCAAAGCATATGCGGATGAGCGAGACATACGGGTCATAGCTGAATCAAATCATGGTGGATATCTAATCCCCACATTGCCGACATGTGTATTTTCTTTTACTTTTTGTGCAATTACCTCTTTTCAGGAATTGCCTCCCAATGTAAATGCCTATTTACAGGCCAATTCATTCAATAAAATTTTCACTTCAGTCAAAGAGCTTTCCATATTTGTTTTATTTTTACTATTTTGTGTGTGAAAAGTTCGATATGTTGATAAGAAATTGCATGCAGGATGTTAAGCTTTGCGAAGCATATCGGAAAACAGTGGAAGTTGCTCATGAAATAGTCATTAGGATGATAATCTAGATAGCTATTTTGTGTTGTCTGTTGATTTTGTTTGCAGGGTAGCAGGATTTCTCCCCAGTAGAGTTCCTCTCCTCAACATCTGAAAGATCATCATCCTCAGCAGAACTTGATATATTACTCTACGGCAAGCAGTCAGAGGTCTGGTACTTAGTTACCTCTGCAGGAGAGGAGATGCTTGTTTCACTAGCAGCTGAGTGCTCTAATCCCCAGCAGGGTAAGGTGAATATTTTCCTCAGCAGGTTATTACTCTCCCCAGCCAGAGTACAGAGGATTATATCCCCAGCGAGAGTGTTGGAGTATTTTATTTGGACAAAGATGTTATATCCTCAGCTGATCAAGAAAAGGTTGTCTCATCGACAATGGTTTGATCTGATCCCCAGCAGAGGATTAATCTTGGTGGTATCCCCTAGCTGATGTTATCAATCAACATACTCCAAGCAGGATTCGTTATTATTGCCTTGTTCTCCCAAGCAGAGTGTGGTGGTAATCCTCTCGGTGGTTTGTTCAATAGCAGTTGATATCCCCAGCAGGTCTTAAGCCCAATCGTTATTGGCATTCTTTCAGATTCAGGTAGAAGTCATTGGTAATCCCCAGCGGAGAGCATTTCTCTTTGGGATTCAATTCAATAGTTCCATCCATCCCCAACAGAGTGGAAGTTCTCTCAGAGTTTTCATCTCCAGCAGAGTTTGGGATAAGGAAATCATTCCTGGAAGCCTTCTTCAGCAAGGTCTGTTAAGTCAGAGGACAATTTAATTTGTCATCCCCGGTGGAGCTGCCTTGGACTTAAGCATTTATTTTGCTGGAGCGCTTCTTTTGCATTGCATAAGCATTCTTGCATGGCATCCTCCCAAATGCGTAGGATTTCCATTTCGTATGGAGCATTACGGCCATAGAAATTCAAACATATGCATTCGAAGCATAAGCCAGGTTTGATATCTGTGACAAGTATCTTTCCCCAGTAGAAAAAGATGACATTCAAGAGATGTTGTTTGACATTACATAGCAATCAGTGGGCCTTTCTTACTGTTGTTCCTTCTTGTGCTCCCCTACAGAGTTGTCTGTGTAGACTTCTCTTCCCCCAATGGAGTCATCTTCTTTTCAGGTCGTAAGTCCGTTGATTCTACTTCCTGTGCATTTGCGGTGGTTATCCCAACTTTTGGTTGGTACCCTTTGTTCATCCCAACTTTTGGTTGGTATTCTCTTGGTTATTCTAACTTTTGGTCGGTACCCTTCGTTCATCCCAACTTTTGGTTGGTATTCTCTTGGTTATTCCAACTTTTGGTTGGTACCCTTTGTTCATCCCAACTTTTGGTTGGTATTCTCTTGGTTATCCCAACTTTTGGTTGGTACCCTTCGTTTATCCCAACTTTTGGTTGTTATTCTCTTGGTTATTCCAACATTTGGTTGGTACCCTTTGTTCATCCCAACTTTTGGTTGGTATTCTCTTGGTTATCCCAACTTTTGGTTGGTACCCTATGTTCATCCCAACTTTTGGTTGGTACTCTCTTGGCTATTCCAACTTTTGGTTGGTACCCTTCATTCATCCCAACTTTTGGTTGGTGTTCTCTTGGTTATTCCAACTTTTGGTTGGTACCCTTCGTTCATCCCAACTTTTGGTTGGTATTCTCTTGGTTATTCCAACTTTTGGTTGGTACCCTTTGTTCATCCCAACTTTTGGTTGGTATTCTCTTGGTTATTCCAACTTTTGGTTGGTACCCTTCGTTCATCCCAACTTTTGGTTAGTATTCTCTTGGTTATTCCAACTTTTGGTTGGTACCCTTCGTTCATCCCAACTTTTGGTTGGTATTCTCTTGGTTATTCCAACTTTTGGTTGGTACCCTTCGTTCATCCCAACTTTTGGTTGGTATTCTCTTGGTTATTCCAACTTTTGGTTGGTACACCTTTAGTTATATTCCAACTTTTGGTTGGTATCCCTTGCTTTTGAGTCCACCTTTGGGTGGCGAGCACTTTATTTCGTATCTTCCCGCAGTGTGCAAATTTCCAGGTTATTTTGGTATTCAAACCCCACGTATCCCGATTGTCTGAAAGTCGTCGCTATCATACCCTCGGATCCACAGAGTTTGAATAGGGGCAGCTGTAGCACCTCAAAATTTGCCCTCTTGCTTTTAGCTTTTACTGGCTTATGTTGCATGGCATTTTGGCATAATCATCATTTTGCATTTCATTGGTTCTTTGGCATGGGATCAGGGTGTCTAAGTCAAATCCAAGGAGCCTTGAGCCTCAAGAGGTCTTAATGGGTCATCACTTCATCATATGATCAAGATTGACAAGAGAATGCAGGGAATCACATCTCCCTAATCAGTGCAAAACTAGGGTTTTGGATTTCTGGAGTAGAATGCCTCAATGGGCAAGATCTTTGAGCTTTTATCACCTCCAAATGTCATATTTCATCTTTGTTAGACAGGATATACATCATATTCAATGGAATTTGGATTTGGAGGATGTGCTGTTTACTCCTAGACTGTGGGTTTAAAACTAGGGTTTGCCATGAACCAGTTTATTTCTGATTTCTTGGGCAAGACTTGATCTCATGGTATTCTACATGTCCTCAAGGGTCTAGAGATGGGAGATTGCCCATTGATTCATTTCAAAAGAGGTTTAATTGGTCAATTGCTTGAGAATCAAGAAATTAGGGATAAAGTCAACTGTGTAGTGAAAAAGTCAACTCCTGACTTTTCAAGGTCAAATTCATGAAATTCAAGTCACATATGTTCATTGGACAAGATTTGATCAAGAAATGATGGATGAATCATGAAAAATCAAGAAATGTACAAAGTTTCCATTTTTAGAAACTTAGGGTTTCCAAAAATGGCAAGTTTGGACCATTTTGCATTTGAGGCTTCCTTTCTCCATGATAAAAGTTCCAAACTTCAGGCCCAAGTTGAGCCAATTAGAGTTCACATTCTAAGCTTCAAATCCATATAAAGAACTCTTCCATTGGATCAAAATTGAGAGAGTTATGGCCAATCAAAGTGGAGCAAAATCAAGGCACAAACCAAGTCATGTCAAGGCAAGCGCAGGCCCATAGGCCATAATTTCATCAAACACATGGTGGGCAAAATGTCAAGCCACTTTTCTTAATGATGAAAGATTTAAATTAAAAAATTTTGAACATCAAAGTTGTTAATCTCAATGTCCTCTTCAACTTTGATGTTGGACATTTTTCCATTTGAGCAAGTTATGAGTGAGTTATAGTGGGCCAAAGTTTAGGTGTTCATGCTGAATTTTCCTCAAGTCACATGGCCATGCACAGCTCAATTTACCACGCCCATGCACCAGGTTTGAACCATGATGTTTGGGGTTATTTTTTATCATCTTACAAGCTCTATTCAATCCAATTTCCATCACCAATCTTGTTCCATGTCATGTCCTCAATCTATTGCATCCTAAACCATGCAATTCCATCCACCCTACATGAAGAATTCCACCCTCAAACATCCTTGGTTTCATTGAGATTTTGCTTCCAAAGTTAGAATGTTATGGCATGGTTGTTGTTCAATTCACACGCGTACTTTAAACATCATTCAGCCTTTACTTCTTTAAGCCAAACACACTCTCTTCCACATGCCATGCTATGTTGCTATCATGCACCAAAAAGGAAAAACAAACTTGCTCCACAAGCTTGCGTGATAAGATGCTACTACATCAGTACCATCATCACCATTCTCCATCAACCTCACCATAGTACCATGAGCTTCACCTCACCATATCCCAATCTTCCCAACTCGCCCCTAACTAACTTAACTCAGTTAGTTAGGATGAACTCATTTAACCTCACTCACCAACTCACTTAACCACACTAGTTAACACACTAACTCAACATATATAATCTCAAACTCACTCAGATTTTGGGAGCTCTCTCATTTTTTTTTACATTCTCAGAAATCATTCTCACTCTTCTTTCTAAACTCTCTCTGAGCTCTCTTTACCATTGCACGAATTCACCATTGTTATTCATCAAGCATCATTAAGCATCGTCCAACACCATTGATAGATTGAAGGCAAGCTCAACACAACCACTGCAGTTCAAGATCCACTCTATTTCTCTCTGAAATTTCGCATTGCAAAGCCTTTATTGGGCTAAATCTTGAGCGCAATAATTCAAGAAGGAATCTATGGTTTTCTTACAACCTTCATTTCATCAAGTTCAGGTTTTATCACTTCAACTGTTTCTCTCTAATTCAAGTTACTTTGAGTTCATATTTTGATTGTTTGAAGTTCATTAGGAACTATTTTCATATCCGGCTAGTGATAGGCTCATTAGGAGCATAGTTGTGAAAATTAGGGTAAACTGTTTGTGATCGAATCTCTCTATACATGCATGCTATGTGATTTTCAATGTTAGATTTAGAATGTACATGAATTAAGCTTTATTTTGATATATGCCACGTGTATTTCTGGAAGTTTTGACGTTTGCAGCTACCAGAGTGGTCGGAGAAGATGACCGGAGGTCCTTCTCCGGCCGGTGAGGTGTGTTTAGGGTTTCTATTCTAGTTTATATCATGACCGTACGATTCGTTTTGATCCAATGCTCAATAAACTGCCAGCGAATAAATGACCACCATCCCACTCACGTGCTTCATTTTTTTGATTCTGAATGATCACATCTGCGTGTGTGCGTAATAATTATGATGTGCATGCTTTGATATTCGTTGGATTGTAGTACCTTTCATCATGATCTAATCCTATGGCTGTGATTGCATCAAACATGTGACTGACTGTACACCTTCACCACACACTCACACGCGCCCTTGCTGGACTGGACTGAGATTACTTTTCACACACCCCTGAATTTGGGCCCAATCATTTTGAACGTACCTTTTACTTTTTCTGCACCCCCACTCTATTTCTTTTGTATTTTTTATTTTTCTTTCATATATTATTTTGATTTCATTTTAATAAAAATACTAAAACTCAGCAGAAAATTCCAAATAAATTCATAGGTGTTCCTAAAACATTTATTTAATTTTCTATAATTTTTAATTCTGATTGCATGGATTTTTGCATATTATTCAATAATTTCTTTTCAATTTCTTTTTGAGTGAGCTTCTTCATGAATACTTGAACTTGTGCATTTTATTTCTCCCATCTCATACAATATTTTTTACTCTTTCTTTCTGCATTGATTATATAATACATTAAAGTATATAAACAAATTTTCTTTTTATTTTTAAAGTCATTTTATCACATGTTTGCATGTTCATCTTTGCACTTCCTTTTGGTTTGTTTCAATGTGATTTTGTGAAATTATTTGGTCATGTTTTCTTTTGAGTTTTGCCATGAGTTTTGGTACATGTTTTTGTTTCTGACTTGGTGTGTTTAGGACCTATTTTTACAATTTTATCATGTGCTTTGATATTTGTTTAATGCCTTGCATTTGAAGTTACATGTATGCACATTCTTCTACTTCATTCTCATATGATTTTGTTGAGGCACTTGTGCCACCTCTTGTGCTCACTTGGTATGATATTATAGGTCAATGGTATGATGTTATAGGTCATACTGAACCATGATTATAGGTCATTTGTTTTCATTCTTTGTCATTTGTACATAATTGTTCTAAATGTCATCCTTACATGAAAATTTTTGTCCTAATGCTTGCATCTTCTCTTCTTAAGCTCTACATGTTTCATGTGTGCATTTGTATGACTTTTCACTCATCCCATTTGTATCTCATCAATGGTATGCCACTACCCATACGCATTCATTAATCATTTCACATGTTATGCACTTTTGGTATGTCACTTTGTGCATCTAATTGAAACTTATTTCCTCTCCTTACTTCTACTTCAACTTACTTCCTCTATTTGTATCATTGCATCCATGATTTGTATGATGATTCATATGCATTTTTAGACATTTATAAATGGTATGTGGTTTTGACCTTGATCTTTGGTGAAGCATTATTGCATGTTCACTTTGCATTTCCACCCATTCTTTATCTATTCCTTTCATGTTGCACTTCTTTGATGTTTAAGACTTTGCTTGTGCATAGTTTGTGTGTGTTAGATATCTTAACATTAGAGAACATCCTTAGAGCATAGGTTCTGACCTTGATTGATTTTCATCTCTTAGGATCTTTATACATTGGTTCTTAATTTGTTTAATCATTACTTGTTATCCTTTCCTTATTTCACCAATTGTAAATAGTTTTTGAACTAACCTTTTCATGTAGGTGCTAATGGTAAGTAAGTGTGTGGATATGCTTCCACATACACTTCTTTCTTCCATTTTCTCTTATGTCCTTTAATCATTCAACTTGTGATCATGATAAGCATTTATATGCTTTCCTTGAATAGCTTCTTTCTTCCCTCTTTTGAGTTATAACTCATCTTCTACTTTAGAAGTGAGTTATATAATTCACTCTTCTTCTCCTTCCTCTTAGGATTAGGTTTCTTCAACCACATCAACCATAGGAACATCCATGTATGACAACTTTAGGGTTTGAGTCTTAGTCCCCTCATTAGATTTTACCTTTCTCAATCTTTTGAGTCTCTCTTCTTCTCATCTCAAAACAGAAATCAAAAACACTTAACAAAAGGCATAACAAGTATTATATTTGAGCCTTTCATGTGAGAATGAGATAGTGAGGGGTCTTCTCTCACTTTCTTAGAATTTTTAGCATACGTCGTGTCTTGAGTCGATATGCGAGGCATTCGATCCTACATGAAGGACTTAAATACAATATGCGTTGTAAACACCAAACAATCAAAACACTTCTTGCTAAAAACTTCCAACAAGCAATAGCGTCTTTCCTTCGGGAATTCTTTTCTCATCTCCTTCATTCATTCCTTAAGGATTCGTCATTTCCGTTCTACCGCAAACAGGTAACGCCTAAGTCTCCACACAGCGAGCTGCAACACCTAACTGCTAGGACGCGAACGTTAACGTTTCCACTAAAAAACACCAGCAACTTTCCCTTAGCTGAGGGGAACTACGTCGCTCTAATTCTCATGTTCCCGATGAGATACGTAGGCAGTGGGGTAGGGCCTATTCGAGCACTTCTTTTATTTTCCCTACATTTGTTTCTCATTCTCTTTCCATTCCTTTTCCAGTACCTTTTCTATCACCCTTTGATTGAGACGACGAGCGTGGATCCCATCGGGTACGATGGACGTGTTGGATGCTAACACCTTCCCTTCACGTAACCGACTCCCGAACCCAGTTCTCTTGGTCGCAAGACCATGCTCTTTCCTTTCCCTCAGGTTTATGCAGTGTTTCCTTTCCCTCTCTTGGGATAAATACACATTGCTAGCGACTCTGTTTCGGTGCCACTTTCATGTTTGTACTTGGATAAAAATCCCGAGAGCGACACAAGGCATATAAAACACTCTCTTGTTGAGTATAAAAGACTCTCTTGTTGAGTCAATCACTTTTAGCCTCCGTCTTGGGCTTCATACAAGACACATATAAAACACTCTCTTGTTGAGTATAAAAGACTCTCTTATTGGGTCAATTAACTTTCAGACTCTCTTGTTGAGTCAATTTATTTTTAGCCTCTATCTCGGGTTTTGTACGAGATAGCAAAACACTGTCTTGTTGAGTATAAAAAGACTCTCTTGTTGGGTCAATAAACTATCAGACTCTCTCGTTGAGTCAATCACCTTTTCAGACTCTCTCGTTGAGTCCATCTTCCCTTTTCGCCTCCGTCTCGGGCTTCATACGAGACACCAAATTACTCTCTTGTTGAGTATGACAGACTCTCTTGTTGAGTCAAACCCTTTTAGCCTCAATCTTGGGCTTTGTACAAGACAGAAAGAACATTTTCCCTGGAAAAGTCAAACTTCCCGCCTCCTCTTAGGCTTTGTATAAGGACTTCCCCTGTTGAGTCAATCAACCTTTTAGCATCAAAGTTGTGCCTTGCTCACAGCATACGAACATCAACAACTCCTCTTTAGAGATGACAAACTCTCTCTCAACCTTTCCGCTTCACATCTTGGGCTTTGAACAAGATACAAATCACCCCTTTAGCTTCAATCTTGGGCTTTGAACAAGACACCAAAACACCTCTTTCCTCCCTTAGAATAGGAGGAACTACGATCGCTCTGATTTCCCTGTTTCAGGAATACGTAGGAATAAGATTGCAAAAATCTTAGCGAGCACACTAATCAAAATCCCAAAATCCAATACCTTCATATATCAACCCAAAAGCATCAAATCTAAACACATTACCAAAAACCTCACAAATGGTCCAAACATTCTATTCTTAACAAAATAACCGAAGAGGGGCCCACATCTTAATCGCATCTGTAACCTAACAGACCGCTGTTCAAACTCAGTATGCAAGCAGGGTTAATTGGAGACATCTATTTCCCTTCCTTAATTAGCTCAATAGGATAAAAAATGAATCAAACTGTAGTACCCAAGCGATCGTGACTAAGGACCACAAAAATCGCGCTACACTTCCGCACTACAAAATTGTTTCAGTCTACTAAAATCCTCAGTTTCTCGGATAACCCAATGGAACAATCTGCTTTCAACAACCGAAGTTGTATAGGCATTGAATCCGTAAAGGGCATCTCCACTAGTTTGATGGTCGACCAGGGACCTCTTATCTGGGATTAACTCCCCGTAAGAGTACCCGTATAATGCCATCACTTATCTTAGGTGTATACTCAATCTTTCCAGATGCGGCATCACACGCATTTCCATTAGCAGAAAAGTAAACACGGATATCAATTAGGAAAAGCAGTATATATATTTGTCCTAACATCCTAGACCTCTAGTCTTATGATCCTATATAGACAATGACTCCCCAGCAGAGTTGCCATTTCTGTGACACTTTGCAAATTTAAGGTCTTCTACCTAAGACTGTAAGAAAGGATGCCTCCCACTATGGTCGCCATTTTTTCCGTAGCTCGATTTTTATGGTTTCGAATCACTATAGCTTTGGTACTACAGTTTGATTAATTTTTTATCCTGTGAAGCTGATTAAGGAAGGGAAATAGATGTCTCCAATTAACCCCTGCTTGCATACTGAGGTTAAATAGTCAAAACTGTTGGTTTACAGATGCTATCAAAAAGGGGGGGCATGTCTTAGGTTATTTGCTTAAAAACAGTGTCTGGACTATTTGCGAGGTTTTTGGTAAGATGTTAGGTCTGATACTTCTTGATGGGTGTATGGAGGTACTGGATTTTGGGTTTTTGATTAGTATGCTCGCTAAGGATTTTGCAATCTTATGCCTACGTATTCCCGTTTAACGAAACAGGGAAATCAGAGCGATCGTAGTTCCTCCTATTCTATGGGAGGAAAGAGATGTTTTGGTGTCTTGTTCAAAGCCCAAGACATGAAGCTAAAGGGGATTTATATCTTGTTCAAAGCCCAAGATGTGAAGCTAAAAGGATTGACTGAGAGAGAACTTGTCTTCTCTAAAGAGGAATTGTTGGTGTTTGTATGCTGTGAGCAAGGCACAAATTTGATGCTAAAAGGTTGATTGACTCAACCTGGGTTTTCTTTATTCAAAGCCTAAGAGGAGGCTAGAAGTTTGACTTTTTCGAGGAAAATGTTCTTTCTGTCTTGTACAAAGCCCAAGATTGAGGCTAAAAGGGATTTTGACTCCGTTGAGGAGAATGTATCTTGTATAAAGCCCAAGATGGAGGCAGAAACTATTTGACTCAACATGAGAGTACTTTTATCTGTCCTGTATAAAGCCCAAGACGAAGGCTAAAAAGGTTGACTCAACAAGAGAGTCTTGAACAGGTGATTGACTCAACAAGAGAGTCTGAAGGTTGATTGACTCAACAAGAGAGTCTTTTATACTCAATAAGAGAGTGATATGATGTCTCATACGAAGCCCGAGATAAAGGCTAAAAGGAGATTGACTCGACAAGAGAGTCTTTTATACTTAACAAGAGAGTGCTTTTTTCTATCTCGTACGAAGCCCGAGATTGAGGCCAGAAAGGGATTGACTCAACAAGAGAGTCTTTTATACTCAACGAGAGAGTGTTTTTATATGTCTTGTACAAATCTCAAGACGGAGGCTAAAGGTGTTTGACTCAACAAGAGAGTCTGAAATGGTTAGCTCCGCTAGATAGAATTATTTGTACAAATCCCAAGAGGAGGCTGTCTTAATGCTGAGGATTATTGAGATCCTGAAGCGTGTCCAAGTGTGGGGAACTCTCATGAGAGAGACCGGGTTTCTGCGGGAGATTGATCCATAAGGATCGGTATTTTTCCTATGTTTGAAAGGAACTTAAGAATGTCTTTGAGACTCAAGAGGTTTAGACTGTCCAAGTCTAGAGTTTTATCTTTTGTATGATGCCCAAGAGGAGGCCCGGGCATTAAGGGATGAGTATCAACCCTAAAATGGTCGGAGTTTCGACGCTGAAAAGACTGCTCTAGCAAAGGATGACTAAGTTTTGCCTTATACCTTTAAGAGGTCGTCAGGGTCCTTATATTAAGCCCAAGAGAAGGCATGAGAACTTTTAAGAAGCCGAAGGGTCCTTGTACAATGCCCAAGAGGAGGCGGGGATGCTTTTAGGAAGCCTATGGGTCCCCAAACCAAACAGAAGTTCAAGAAATGTAATTCACAGAGAAGAGACCATTCCAGGAAAGTTCGAGAATTTGGAAGAAACTCAAGAGATCTCATTCACGGAGAAAAGATCATCTCTGGGGATTTAGAGTTTCTTTGACAATTTCTAAGGGTGACAGTCTGAGAAAAGGTTCATCGAGAATACTTCGCATTTCTCTTTGTTCCATATTGTTTAACTCCAAGAGAAGGGGAAGACTGTATCTGGAATCCTACGGGGGATCTAGTTTTGTTTGTATTTAAAGAATGACCAACAGGGCTTTACCTAGTTCTAGACGTAGTTGCCGAGGAAAACTCTAAATAACTATACTAGTATTACACAGTGGATATGTGAGAAGTATATAAAAGGATGTGAAAGAAGACTTACAGTGAAGCTGCCCCACAATAACAGTTATATACATATGAAAGCGGTAAATGAAAGCGGATAAATACTTACTTGCTGTAGAGCTTCCATGTTGTTTTGTTAGTTTTTCAACAAAGAAAGTTTTGATAACAATATATATTTGAATTCAAAGTCAAAGGAGAAAGTGTTTTGAAAAGATTGTTGGGGCTTATAGCTCAAGGAGAGGCCCGAGTTTTAACGATGATCGCACCGTTGTTTTGAAAACTATACAAAGGGACTTATATAATATGTGAGGCCCAAAAAGTTTTAATGTACAAGCGGGTGGGTCTTACAGCTCTATTAGAGGCCCAGAGATTTATTTTAAATAAAAGAAATGGGAATTACAACACGAGGGTAGGCCCAAGGTTATTTGTTAAAAAGGCGACGATCGCGCCGTTGTTTTTGAAAATACAGTGGGACTTATACAATGACTGAGGCCCAAAAAGTGGTGTATTTACAAAGGGGATGGGTCTTACACTCTAATAGAGGCCCAAAATTTTTTTAAAATAAAATAAATGGGACTTACAACACGAGGGTAGGCCCAGTTGATTTGATTTTTAAACTGGCGATTGCGCCGAGATTTTTCTTTTAACGCAAAGGGACTTATACAATATCTGAGGCCCAAAATTGTTTTGGCTAAAAGGGGATTGGGTCTTACACTCTATTAGAGGCCCATGAGTGTTTGAAAATGATTGATGAGGGTGGAATCGATCAAAACCCTAATTTCATCATTTTTAAAAGTGAATTCTTAAAGAAAATCAGTAAAAAATGATAAAACACCAAATAAGCTTGAATAAACAACTTTTGATTTTTGGTTAAGGTTTGAAAAATGAGGTTTTAACCACAAGGTGAATTAAAACTCATTTGGTTTTGATTTTTCAAGATTAATATTCACTTTTAAAATGTTTTAAAATAATTAAAAATGAATTTATTCATAAAAATACCAACTATATTAAATAAATAATATAAATTTTATTTTTTATGGAATAAAATATTTCATCATTTTTGTGATTTTTTGCAAAAAGAATCAATAAAAAATAATTAAAATTGAGGGAGTTATTAATTTTTCAAATCATTAAAAATAATAAGAAAAATAATAGAAAAATGGAAAAAAAAAACATTAAAAAGGGGTCTGGGGCGAGGGGGATTCGAACCCTAGACCTCTTGTGTACATTGTGCGCCTCCTACCACTGGGGTGGTGATACATCCGTGTATCAAAGCCCACCCACAAATATACAAGGCTTGCCTTGTTTTTGGCCTGGCCAAGGCTAGGCAAGACAATGTTTTGGCCAAAAACGTGAAGCTTGTAACTTTCTCATTTCTCCATGGATTGGGACAAAATTTAGGTGTATCCTGCCTAGAATTTCACAAGGAATTCAATGGTGGTGGTGGTTTTTTCAGATGAGGTCCCCATTTTGAAACTCGATAGTGGTTTTGAAATAGACCTCCATTTGCATTTTCTGTGCTAACTCATGGTACAGGCATGAATCACATGATGAATTAGTCCAAACACAACATATATAACATGTATGAGATGTGTATGATCAGTGGACTTCAAAGCAATGCATATTTCAAAGAGTTCAAGTTGTGATGCTTACCTCTTTAGGAGCTTTTTGGGCAATCTGTCAAGTGCCTTGTTCCAGAAACAATTTGATGCTTTGGACACCCTCAAATGATCCCTTGGAAGCTTTTAGGATGATTGAAAACAACTGGAAACCTCAGGAATGGAAACTGGCCCTTTCTTGCAAAAGGGGCAAAAGTGACCAAAATAGCAACTCTCTCAAATGGTGTTCCAGATGTGTGGAACCATTTGGGACAGTTCAAGGATGATATTTGGGGTGTGTTTGAGGTCTTATCTGGTTTTGAAAGTGACTGAATCAAGACATGGCTTGAAAAATGCAAAAAGGTCCAATTTTGAGGTTTTGAGGGGGGACTTTGTGATTTTGGGGTTACATGTCACTTATGAGAGTTTGGACAGCTTAGATATGACATATTGGATGTGTTTGGATCATGAGTTGTGGTGGAAATGCTCTCTAACTCAAAAACTCAGAGCTACCTTGTAAAAGAAGGTATTTTTGATTAGAGAAAGAGATTTTGAGGAAAGAAAGTGTTGTTTTGCTTCGGTGTACTTAAACTGAGCACAAATGAGCTCTATTTATAGCAGAGCAAGTTTGTTTTGCAAGCAATAGTGAATGGTGGCTACAGTAGGCCTTTGGCCAATTGGAGCATTTTGGAATCTCAAGTCTCCTCTAGCCATTGACTAAAATTTAGAGCACAGGCCTTTGGTCCCCTAGTTCAGAGATTATCCTTGACTCATTCAGTTGGAAATGGCTCAGTTCATGCCACCTTGGTTCATCCATTGAATGCTCCAAAACAAAATTGGAGTCTTGTCCCCTCTTTAGGGTTTTTTAGGTTTGGCATGCTATTTTTAGTTCCAAAGACTTGGGAGGCTTATAGATCAGTTTTTGTCCCTCCTTGGTCTCTCCCTGAGGTGTTCAGATGGATAAAATTATTTGTCATTTGTACAAATTTCTCAAATCGAGCAAAATGCAGAAATCTGCTTTGCTATGACAGTTGTAGCAAGACATATTGCCATTGTCATAACTCTTAACTCAGATGGGATTTGATGGGGTTCTTGGCCATTTTGGAAAGCTCTCATATGATACAACACATGTGTGATCATAGTTTGTCTTGACACTTTTTGGATCCAAGTGAAAAATGCCCCTACATTTTGAAAAAAGTGAAACAAATTCTGACTTAGTGAAAATTTCACTAAGTGTTGGAAAAAGTGACATTTCAGGTTTTCAGCCATTTTGATCCAAGCATAACTCAAAATCCTTGATGAATTGGAATGAGGTGTAGTTGACACTTTTAAAGTATGCCAGGAGAGCTGCAAATCTATCTTTGGATCAGCCCAAATGGTTGCTTAGATCTCAAGTTATGATCCTTGAAAGTTGGTACCCTAGCCACTTTGTTCCATAACTTAGAAAATTTCTAAGTTTTTTATGGTTACCCCCTTTTACAAGTTATCCTTTCTTGATTTTTCTTGATGAATGATGATTCCAATCATACATTAACATCATTTTAGGGTTAGGGGAACATAATTGATCAAAAAATCAAAAAGTCAAACTTTGACTTTTGGGCACAGTTGACTTTTTATCAGATGAATTCCAAATCGTGCGATCCTCTATGAAATCAAGTCCTTGACCTAAATCAAACTTGATGGATTGATTTCATAGGTGTTATAGGGTGTATTGAATCATGTCCCAAGGTTTGGGAGCATGTCCTGGTCAAAAGTCAAAGGCACAGTTGACTTTTTCCCCGAAACCCTAACTGTGGTTCTGATGAACTTGAAACACTTGAATCAAGCTTCATGGTTCAATCCATTGTTTCAAATGGATCAATGTGGTTTGTTAGAGACCCTAAAATCATCTTTTTAGGTCTTGGCTCATGTTTTGTCCCAAAAATCAACTTAGGGGTGAATTAGGTCAAGAAACCCTAATTCCTGATTTTTGGTGAATGCATCCCCTAAGGCTAAATTGACTTGATGATAGGGTTTATGATGTCCTTTAGAGTATTTTGGGTTATTATTTGAAGCATTGGCTCATGCCCAAAGGAAAATTTCCATCTGGAGGCCCTGGTCGACCAAAACCTTAATTTGGTGACACTGGCGATCTTGAGGATTAATCCACTTGGAATGTTGCAACCTTGTGCTTGATCCTTGGTGTGGGAGTCCTCTTGATTCATTGTGGATGTTGGAGAGGTTTAGACAAGTTGAAGATCATGTCATTCCTTGATTGATCCTTTGTCTAAGAGCTCTGAGGGGGCTTGAAACCCTAAGTTTGATTGTAGTGGATGCTCATCCATCTCTGGGGAGACTAATGGGGTATGATGGTCCATCCATATTGTGATGATGAATTTCACAATGATGGGAAATCTTAGTGGTCTAAATTTGGGGTATGACACATGATACCAAGGTTTGTCGTCTATGATTGTGTCATACCCCAAATTTTGACCACCAAGATTTCCCATCATTGTGAAAATCATCACCACAATATGGATGTACTGCCATGCCTCATCAATCTCCTCAAAGATGGGTGAGCATTCACTACAATCAAAACTTAGGATTTTAAGCCCTCTCAGAGCACTTAGACAAAGGATCAATCAAGAAATGACATGATCTTCAACTTTTATAAACCTCTCAAAATATCCATAAAGGATCATGAGGACTCCCACATCAAAAATCAAGCACAAAGTTGTAACATTCCAAGTGGATCAAGCCTCGAGATCGCCAGTGTCACCAAATTATGGTTTTGGTCTACCAAGACCTCCAGATGAAAATTTTCCTCTGGGCATGAGCCAATGCTTCAAAGCACAACCCAAGATACTCCAAGGGACCTCATGGATCCAATCATCAAGTCAAATTAGCCTCAGGGGATGCATTCATAAAAAATCAGGAATTAGGGTTTCTTGACCTAATTCACCCCTAAGTTGACTTTTGAAGCAAGATATGAGACAAGACCTCAAGACATGATTTGAGGGCCTCAAATACACCACATTGATCCATTTATAACAATGGATTGATCGAAGAAGCTTGATTCACAAGTTTCAATTTCATCTGGACCACGATTAGGGTTTTGAAAGAAAAGTCAACTGTATCTTTGACTTTTGACCAAATCATCCTCCCAAACCTTGGGACATGATTCAATACACCCTATAACACCTATGGAACCCATCCATTAGGTTTGAATTAGGTCAAGAACTTGATTGCACAAAGGATCGCACAGTTTGGATTTCATTTGACAAAAAGTCAATTGTGCACAAAATCAAGTTTGACTTTTTGAATTTTTTCACAAATATGGTTCCCCTAAGTCAAAAATAATGTTAATGTATGGTATTGATCATCATACATTGAGAAAAATCAAGAAAATTAAGGTTTCTTGCAAAAGGGGCAACCATGAGAAACCAAAATTTTTCTAAGTTATGGAACAAAAGTGATTTTGTACCAACTTTGCAAGGTCATAACTCCTAAAACACAAGGAATTTTTCTCCCATTCAAAGCTCAAGTGAAAGTACATCTGACATACTTCAAATATGTCAACTACAAGAGATTCCAAATCCTCATGAATTTTGAGTTATGGATTGATCAAAATCACAAAAACATGAAAATGGCCAATTTCCCAACACTTAGTGAAATTTTCAATAAGTCAAAATCTGTCTTACTTTTTCCAAAATGTAGGGACATTTTTCACCTTGATCTAAGTTAAACCAGGTCCATTGGTGAACATCAAAGTTGAAGTATGCCACGAGGGTGTGTAGCGAGTGATTTTTGTCGGTGACGCGACCACCTTATCGCTGAAGTTTGGGGTTTTCTCCTCGAGGAGAAAGGATGCTACTTTCTAATTTCTTATTTATCCCATGAAGCTGGAAGGGAAAGGGAAGCTATCTAAAACTAACCTTACACGCGAATGTTTAACTGAACAAACGCTTTAAGAGATTCGGGGAGTCGGGGTCAGGTTATACAATGGGTAGTTGTCAATTATCATCCTATATGTGGTTATCCACTGGATATTAGCTTTAGGTTTCGCTTTGTAATTGATAGTGTTTATCTGCTGATGGGTTGGGAAAGTATCTTGGGAAATATGAGTGAGTGAGTGAGTTTTTTGTTGATGATGTTCGGGTGTTTTTGGTAAGGTACTGGACCTAAGTTTTGAATGATGTGTGAAGGTACTAGACCTAGAGTTTTTTATTAGTATGAAGGTATTGGACCTAGAGTTTTTGATTGGTATGAAGGTACTGGACCTAGAGTTTTTGATTGGTATGCTCGCTATGATTTCGCAATCTTATGCCTACGTATTCCCTTTTAAACGAAATAGGGAAATCAGAGCAATCGTAGTTCCTCCTATTCTAAGGGAGGAAAATGATGTTTCGGTGTCTTGTTCAAAGCCCAAGATTGAAGCTAAAAGGGTATTTGTGTCTTGTTCAAAGCCCAAGATTGAAGCTAAAAGCGTATTACGGAGAGAGAATTTGTCATCTCTAAAAAAGGATTGTTGATTTTTGTGTGCCTTGATCAAAGCACAAGGTTGATGCTAAAAGGTTAATTGATTTGGCTAGGGGATTTCTTTATACAAAGCCTAAGAGAAGGTTGGCTAAGACCGACTCAACGAGAGAGTGTTTTATCTGTCTTGTACAAAGCCCAAGATTGAGGCTAAAAAAGAGACTAGCTCTTAAGGGATATCATTATACAAAGCCTAAGAGGAGGCTAAAAAGGGTTTTGACTCCGCCGGGGAGGTTTATATGTGTCTTGTACAAAGCCCAAGATCGAGGCTGAAATGAGTTTGACTCTTGCTAGAGAGTATTATCTGTCTTGTACAAAGCCCAAGATTGAGGCTAAAACAGGAAATTTAACTGACTCTGGTGAGGATGTGTCTTGTACAAAGCCTAAGATTGAGGCTGCAATGAGTTTGACTCTGGTTAAGGACATTATTCTTCAAAGCCTAAGCGAAGGCTGGAAGAAAATGACTCGGCTGGGGAAGGTATCTGTCCCCAACTCAAGAGAGGGAAATTTATGTCTTGTACAAAGCCCAAGATTGAGGCTAAAAGGGTTCTAACTCAACAAGAGAGTGTTTTTATCTATCATGTACAAAGCCCTGGATTGTGGCTGAACAAGCTGGAGAACTTGAGAGGAGGCTAACTCCTACTAAGGGGGAAATCTTTATACCAAGCTTTGGATAAAGATCGACTCGATGAGAGAGTATTTTTATCTGTCTTGTACAAAGCCCAAGATTGAGGCTAAAGAAGGTTGACTCAACAAGAGATTCCGAAAATGTGATTGACTCAACAAGAGAGTCTAAGAAGTGATTGACTCAACAAGAGAGTCTGAAAAGGTGGTTGACTCAACAAGAGAGTCTGAAAGTTGATTGACTCAACAAGAGAGTCTTTAATACTCAACAAGAGAGTGATTTGCTGTCTCGTACGAAGCCCGAGATTGGGGAAAAAAGGGTCTTGACTTAACAAGAGAGTTTGAAAAGGTTAGCTCCGGTGGGGAGAATCATTTGTACAAAGCCCAAGAGGAGGATGACTTTGCTGAGGAAGGATCATTATACAAAGCGTAAGAGGAGGCTAGCTTTCCACTGAGGAAAGGTCCTTATACAAAGCCTAAGAGGAGGCTAGCTTTCCGCTGAGGAAAGGTCCTTATACAAAGCCTAAGAAGAGGCTAGATTTTGTCGGGGATAATTGAGATCCTCAGGCAGGTCCAAGTGGGGAATCAACTCTTGCTAAGGGTTACAGAAGAGTTGAGATGTTAGATACCCCGAGGTTCTAATTTGAGATAGTGTTGACCCTGGTCGGGGAACTCTCATGAGAGAGGCTGGGTTTCTACTGGAGATCGATCCAGAATGCCCAAGGTTTCTTCGATACAGTTGATATATGACAAGTATTTTAAAAGGTATGAAAGAAGACTAACCATGCGCAGTTTCCCACAATACAGTTATATATATCTGACGTGTATTTAAAAGAATTAAAGAAGACTAACCATGCGCCGCTTCCCACAATGCAGTTATATATATTAAAGCGAGTAAATGAAAGCTGTTAAAACTTACAGGTGAGCGAGCTTCCATGCTGTATTGTTAGTTGTTCAGAGAAATTAAAGAAAGTTTTGATAACAACAGTACATTTGAACCAAAATCCAAAGGGAGTTGTTTATGAAAAATTGTTGGGGCTTATACTCCAGGAGAGGCCCAAAGTTTGAACAGTGATTGTACTGTTATCTTGAATATCGTTGTCATACCCTAAACTTTGACCACTAAGATTTCCCATCATTGTGCAAACTATCATCACAATATGGATGTACCTTTATGCCTCATTAGTCTCCCCAAAGGTGGGTGAGCATCCACTACAATCAAACTTAGGGTTTCAAGCCCCCTCAGAGCTCTTAGACAAAGGATCAATCAAGGAATGACATGATCTTCAACTTGTCTAAACCTCTCAAACATCCACAATGGATCAAGATTACTCCCACATGAAGAATCAAGCATAAGGTTGCAATATTCCAAATGGATCAAACCTCAAGATCGCCAGTGTCACCAAATTAGGGTTTTGGTCGACCAGGGCCTCCAGATGGAAATTTTCCTTTGGGCATGAGCCAATGCTTCAAATCATAACCCAAAATACTCTAAGGGACCTCATAAACCCAATCATCAAGTCAATTTAGCCTCAGGGGATGCATTCATAAAAAATCAGGAATTAGGGTTTCTTGACCTAATTCACCCCTAAGTTGACTTTTGGGACAAAACATGAGCCAAGACCTCAAGACATGATTTTAGGGACACTAATACACTACATTTATCCATTTGCAACAATGGATTGATCAAAGAAGCTTGATTCACAAGTTTCAAGTTCATCAGAACCATAGTTAGGGTTTCGCGAAAAAAGTCAACTGTGCCTTTGACTTTTGACCAGGACATGCTCCCAAACCTTGGGACATGATTCAATATACCCTATAACACCTATGAAATCAATCCATCAAATTTGATTTAGGTCAAGGACTTGATTTCATAGAGGATCGCACAGTTTGGAATTCATCTGATAAAAAGTCAACTGTGCCCAAAAGTCAAAGTTTGACTTTTTTATTTTTTTAATCAATTATGGTTCCTTAACCCTAAAATGATGATAATGTGTGATTGGAATCATCATTCTTCAAGAAAAATCAAGAAAAGTGGGATAACTTGTAAAAGGGGTAACCATAAAAAACTTAGAAATTTTCTAAGTTATGGAACAAAGTGGCTAGGGTACCAACTTCCAAGGATCATAACTTGAGATCCAAGCAACCATTTTGGCTGATCCAAAGATGGATTTGTAGCTCTCATGACATACTTTAAAAGTGTCAACTACACCTCACTCCAATTCTTCATGGATTTTTAGTTATGGAGTGACCAAAATGACAAAAACATGAAAATACCAGTTTTTCCAACACTTAGTGAGATTTTCACTAAGTCAGAATCTGTTTCACTTTTTTCAAAATGTAAGGGCATTTTTCACTTATATCCAAAAAGTGTCAAGACAAACTATGATCACCCACATGTTGTATCATATGAGAGCTTTCCAAAATGGCCAAGAACTCCATCAAATCCCATTTGAGCTAAGAGTTATGACAATGGCAATATTCCTTGCTGCAATTGTCATGGCAAGGTAGATTTGTGCATTTTGCTCGATTTGATCAAATTGTGCAAATGACAAACAAGTTTATCCATCTGAACACCTCAGGGGGAGACCAAGGAGGAACAAACACTGATCCATAAGCCTCCCAAGTCTTTGGAACTAAAAATAGCATGCCAAACCTAGAAATGCCTAAAAAGGGGACAAGACTCCAATTTTGTTTTGGAGCATTCAATGGATGCACCAAGGTGGCATGAATTGATCCTTTTCCAACTGAATGAGTCAAGGATGATCTCTGAACTAGGGAACCAAAGACCTGTGCTCTAACCTCTAGTCAATGGCTAGAGGAGACTTAACAGTTAGCACAAGGAGCTTCAAGAGGTAAGTGCATCACAACTTGAACTCTTTAAATCATGCATTACTTTGAGGTCCATTGATCATGGACCTCTCATACATATCATATATGTTGTGTTTGAACCAATTTATCATGCTATTGCTGCCTGTATGATGAGATAGCACAGAACATGCAAATCTAGGCCTATTTTGAAATCACTATCGGATTTTAAAATAGGGACATCTTCTGAAAATTCCAAAGGCATCATTGGATTCCTCATGAAATTCTAGGCAGGATACACCTAAATTTTGTCCCAATCCATGGAGAAATGAGGAAGTTAGAGCCTTCATGCAAGAGGCACAAAATCAGGCCTTGCCTTGGGCAAAGGCCATGGCGCCTTGCCTTGGGCAAAGGCCAGGCCATGGCGCCTTGGCCAGGCCTAAAAACAAGGCATCCCATATATATTCATGGGGTGGTTTTGATACACGAATGTATCACCACCCCAGTGGTAGCGCGCATGAGTGCTTGTTTGGCAGGTCGTGGGTTCAACACCCACCCAGACCATTTTGCCATTTTATCTTTTTTTGTTATTTTTCATATATTTTATGGTTTTTATTAATTAATTCAAATATTAATTTCTCTTTCAATTTTAATCAATTTTTATTTGTTCTTTTTTTGAAAATTCACAAAAATGTTAAAATATTTTATTCCACAAAAATTTCACAAAAAATATTATTTATTTCACATATTTGGTATTTTTGTAAAGAATTATGTTTTATTTGTTTTTTAAACATTTGAAAATATTTCTTTCTCTTGATTTTCCAACTTTAAATTAATTTTAAACTTTCATGTGTTTAAACATGATTTTTCAAAATGTTTTTTCAAAGTATACAACTTGTTTTTAATATATTTGGTATTTTATATCACTTATTATTTAACTTTCTTTGAAAACTATTTAAAAAATGCAAAAATTAGGGTTTTCTCTAATTCTTATTTTTTTTCAAACATCACAAAACACTTTGGGCCGCTAATAGAGTGTAAGACCCAACCCTTTTTGTACATAAATAATTTTGAGCCTCAGTCATTGTATAAGTCCCGATACGATTTCAAAAATAATCTCGGTGCTTTCGTCGCTTTCAAAACAAGTAATTTTGGCCTACCCTTGTGTTGCAAGTTTAATTTATTTTATTTTTCAAACATTTTGGGCCTCTTGATAGAGTGTAAGACCCAATCTCTTTGTACAGAAAACCTTTTTGGGCCTCAGTCGTTATATAAGTCCCGATACAATTTTCAGATCAACGGTACGATTACTGTTTTTCATCCGGGCCTCTCCTTGAGTATAAGCCCCAATATTCTTTTCAAGACAACTTTACCTTTTGATTTAGGTTCAAATTCATAGTTTTTATCAAAACTTTCTTTAATTTCTTGAACAACTAACCATACAGCTGTTACAATGGAAGCTTGTTTACGTGTAAGTTTTAAACATCTCTCTTTTACATACGTGCACACACACACACACACACACATATATATATATATATATATATATATATATATATATATATATATATATATATATATATATATTTGTTTGTGCTTGAAGCTTGCTCACTTGTAAGTCCTCCTACCCTCTTTTACATACAGTATATATTTCATCTGTATATATATACCTGTATATTATACCTGCTTAGAGTTTTCCCCGACAATTAGGTCTAGGGTTAGATAAAGCAAGTGACCACTCTTCAACACAGTCAAAACTAGTTCCCCATAGGAATTTCTAGATATAGTCTTGCCTCCTCTTGGGCTTATACAATACGCTACACAGAGAAAGGCATTATTCTTGGTGAAACTTTTCTCAAGACTGTAACTATTAGAAATTTGTCGAGAAATTCATTTCCCCCAGAGTGGATTATTCTCGGTGAAACCTCTCTTGAATTTCTTCAAACCCTAGAGCTTTTCACTACAGAAAGGATTATTCTCGGTGAAACCTTTCTGGAACTTTTCTTAAGTTGGACCCACAGGCTTCCTAAAAGCATCCCCGGCCTCCTCTTGGGCTTTTTACAAGGACCCTCAGGCTTCTTAGAAGTTCTCATGCCTCCTCTTGGGCTTAATACAAGGACCCAAAAGACCTCCTACAGGTATAGGACAGAACCTAGTCATCATTCGTTAGAGCAGTCCTTTCAAAAGTCAAAACATCAGACCAACTTAGGGTTGATTCGCATCCCTTAAAAGTCAGCCTCCTCTTGGGCATCATACAAACATAAACCTTGGTATACCAATAGACTTGGACAGTTTAATCTCCTCTTGGATATCAATGAAACCCTCAAGTTTCCCAAAAGCACGGGAAAAACCCTGATTATCTCATCAACAACCAACAGAGTTAAAACCTCCATAGGTTTCAAAACTCAATCTTTAAACTCTCACTTTAAACTTCCCCGGCTAGGGTCAAATCACTATCCATAAACCTCAGTCAGAACCTCATGGTCTCTGATAGTTCAACTCTTCTGTAATCCCCAGCAAGAGTTGATTCCCCAATTTGGACCTGTCTCTGGATCTCAATAATCCTCAGCAGAAGTTATCCTCCTCTTAGGCTTCATATAAGAAATTCCTCAGCCAGCCTCCTCTTAGGCTTTGTATAATGATCACCCCTCAGCAGTTTTAGCCTCAATCTTGGGCTTTGCACAAGACACCAATAAAAATTCCCCAGTGGAGTCATCTTTCTTTCAGCCTTAATCTTGGGCTTTGTACAAGACACATATAAATATTCTCCAGCTGAGTCAGTCAAAACATTTTAGCCTCAATCTTGGGCTTTGTACAAGACACCTAAAAACACTCTCTTGTTGAGTCAGTATTTTTAGCCTCAATCTTGGGCTTTGTACAAGACATATAAAACCTCTAACCAGTAGAGTCAATCCCTTTTAGCCTCAATCTTGGGCTTTGTACAAGACAAACAAAATATTCCTCGGAAGAAATCAATTCCTTTTAGCCTCCTCTTAGGCTTTGTATAATGATCTCCCAAAAGAGTCAATCTCTTTTTCAGCCTCAATCTTGGGCTTTGTACAAGACAGATATAAAAACTCCCTAAACAGAGTCAACCTTTTAGCTTCAACTTTGGGCTTTGATCAAGGCACATAAAACCAACATCCCCTCAGAGGAAACCAAATTCTCTCTGTAGGAAGACATTTCTCTGTATAATCACAGATCAAAACAGATAATCAAAACAAATCCTAATCCCAGATAACTGCTGTAAGTGGTACACTTGTTGATTCAAAAATCCAAGTTGTAATTCTTCTTTATCCTGGTAAATCCCCTCTTTCATCTAATTGCTCTAAGTGGCAAGCCTCTGGATTATTTACTTCCAAGCCAATGTCCCTCTCTTAGCATGAAAGATTCCTAAGGAAAAATGGCATTGCTCAACACTGAGTTAAAGTCTTATCCTTCAGGACATCATCCTCATAAAGGAAATTATGGCATTGCTGGATTCTATACATCCCAGTTAAAGTAATTCTCCTTTATAATCAGTTACACAAACTACTGTGGTAAACAGAAGAGATAGCTCCCTTTAGAGGTGACAAATTCTCTCTCAGTCAAACTTTTAGCTTCAATCTTGGGCTTTGAATAAGACATAAATAACCCTTTTAGCTTCAATCTTGGGCTTTGAACAAGACACCAGACATCATCTTTTCCTCCCATAGAATAGGAGGAACTACGATTGCTCTGATTTCCCTGTTTTCTTTAATGGGAATACGTAGGCATTAGATTGCGAAATCTTAGCGAGCACACCAATCCAAAACTTTAGGTCCAGTACCTTCACACACCAATCCAAAACTTTAGGTCCAGTACCTTCACACACAAATCAAAAACCTTAGGTCCAGTACCTTACCATCGAAAAAAAACTGAAATCAACAAAAACACTCTCTCTCAAACATTCCCAATGGAGAAACTTTCCTAATCAACAGATAAACACCAGTAAGTAGAAAACAGTAGAAATTGCTAACAACCTATGGATAACCACATATAGGATGGGTAATTGTCAACTCCCCATTGGATAGCTGTCGCTCCCAAGGATTTGCATCCATGGTACAAACGCGAAAGTGGCGCGGAAAACAGAGTCGCCAGCAATGTGTATTTATCCCAAGAGAGGGAAAGGAAACACTGTGTAAACCTGAGGGAAGGGAAAGAGCATGGTCTCACGACCAAGAGAAACGGGTAAGGGAGTCGGTTACGCGAGGGAAAGGTGTTAGCACCCCACGCGTCCATCGTACTCGATGGGATCCACGCTTGCTGTCTCAATCAAAGGGTGTCGTTGTCTGGAGCTCCACTGCTACTGGACCGGAGAAGAAATGAGAACGGAAAAGAACGAAAAAAACGAAGAAGAAAAGAAAAAGAAGTGACTCGATAGGACATCGCTCGTCCTATGCCTACGTATTCCCTCGTGCAATGGGAAAGTCAGAGTCAGCGTAGTTCGGACACGAACTAAGGGGGGAGGTTGCTCGCTAAGACATCGCCGTCTTGTGCCTACGTATCCTGAATCGGACGAGAGAGAGGAAATCATAGCAGTCATAGTTCGACCTACGGGTCAGTGAAAAGATCTCGTTCGCATTGAGGCCAGAGAAAAAGGTTTGACTGACAAGTCTCGATCACACTGAGGCAAGAGACAAAAGAGGGAAGTTAGTTGTTAGTGTGCTCGCCGAGATATCGCGTCTCGTGCCTACGTATTTCATCAGAAATGAGAATCAGAGCATCCGTAGTTCGCGGAACTACGGGAAATGGAAGGAAGGGTGCTCGCCAAGACATCGTCGTCTTGTGCCTACGTATCCTCAATCTATCCAGAGAGAGGAAGTTAGAGCCTTGGTAGTTCGTGGAACTACGGGAAATGGAAGGAAGGGTGATTCTAAGGGAAACTAAATGTCCTAATGATGCAAATGAAAAGGAAACATAAGCCAGTTAGAGGTTGGAAAAAGAAAGGGAAAATTTTGGGGTGTTACAGCTGCCCCTATTCAATCGACTTGGACCTGAAAGGATGATAGCAACGGCTTTCAGACGCTCAAGGTAGAAGGTGATTTAATACAAAAGAACCCAGAAATTTGCAAACGGTGGGGAGAGAAATGACATGGTGATTGCCAGCCGAAGGTGGACTCATGTCCACAGGTTAGTAGAATCAACGGACCTACAAAGATGACTCCGCTGGGAAATGGAGGTAGACCATCAACTCTGAGGTTGAGGAGAAAAAATCATCAGCTCTGAGAAAGAAAAGGATAACCATCAACTCTGAGGTTGGGGAAAATCTGGACTAAACACCAACCTTATATATTTGAGAAAAAGGTGGACATCAACTCTGAGGTTGAGAAAAAAACATAACTTCAACTCTGGGGTTAGAAGAAGGATATACGTCAACTCTGAGGTTAGTAAAAAGGTAGACCTTGATTTTGAGACCGGAGATAAAACCAGTGACTTCAACTCTGAGGTTGGGGGAAGAAATCGGTCAACACTGAGGTTGGAGACATGCCACAATATACGACAACTCTGAGGTTGGTAAAGAGAGGTGTCAACTCTGAGGTTGGACAAAGGGACGTCAACTCTGAGGTTGGGGATGAAAAGGCATCAACTTTAAGGTTGGAGATAAGATATACAACAACGCTGAGGTTGGTAAAAACAAGCTTCAACTCTGAGGTTGGGGAAGGAAGGAGGTACGACAACTCTGAAGTTGGAGAAAGGCGTCAACTCTAAGGTTGGGGAAGAAAGGAGATACAACAACTCTGAGGTTGGGGACGAAAGGCTTCAACTCTGAGGTTGGAGAGAAGATATACAACAACTTTGAAGTTGGTAAAGAAAATGATATTCATCAACTCTGAGATTGGTAAAAAGGTATACGACAACTTTGAAGTTGGGGAGGAATGGGTTGTTCATCAACTCTGAGGTCGAGAAAAGATATGCAACAACTCTGAGGTTGGAGAAGAAAGGGGAATATTCATCAACTCTGAGGTTGAGAAAAGGTACATGACAACTTTGAAGTTGGTAAAAGGGAAAGGATATTTCATTAACTCTGAGGTCAAGAAAAGAACCACGACAACTTTGAAGTTGGTAAAGGAGGGATATTCATTAACTCTGAGGTCAAGAAAAGAACCACGACAACTTTGAAGTTGGTAAAGGAGGGCGTCAACTCTGAGGTTGGGGAAGAAAGAGATGTACGACAACTCTGAGGTTGGAGAAAGGCGACAACTATGAGGTTGGATAAAATAAGCGTCAACTCTGAGGTTGGGATCACTGTTTTGATTGAGGGTTGATCTGGGCTCTCGTACAAGGTACCAAATCTGGCTTATGCTTCGATGCATGTTTGAATTTTCTTTCTATGGCGTAATGTTCCATACGAAATGGAAATGCTACGCGTTTGAGGATGCAATGCAATGATGATTACTACATGCAAGAATGAGAGGACACTCCACCATGGAATGCGCAGAATAGAACAAGTAGACTTCACTGAGGAATGGATCACCAATATCTGATCTCCACCAATAACCACTGGTGCTGCAAACCCTGTCGGGGAACCGCAAGCTGAATTGCAAACTCTGTCGGGGAGATGCCAATAAAGATTGGACTTTGAACTGCTGAGAATGCTAATAACCATTGGACTTTGACTTGCGGGGAAATACCGAATCTGACTTTTGAGGAAGAGAATACTCTGACTTCTCACTGTCTTTAACCTGCTTGAAAATATTCCATCGTCTTACCCTGCTGAGAATGAGGAATCCACCTGCACTGCTGGGGGTAAGAAATCTTCACAAAGATCCCTTTTCGATTTGAGGACGACCCTCTGCTTGGGGAAAAATATCAATTCCAACACCTCGCTGGAAGGATACGTTCTGGCTCTTTGCTGGGGGAGAGACTTAGTACTTCAAGTTTCTGCTGATCATCAAAAGTGAACAACGGTTCCTTCCTGACTTGACCCAAACCACAGGGTCTAATGGGAGAACTCATCTCAAGAGGATTTCATAGAAGACCGGGCGTTCACACTGCCCCACGGTCTTCAAACTCTTGGAGAGATTTATTGAATCTCGACGTAACTGCCCCAGACTGTATGATCTTTGAAGGAATTTGCCTCGAGAGGACTTATAATGACTTGAAATACTCTGCCTCAGTATTTTGAACCTTGAAGAGGTGCCTCTGATTAACCGTCTTCTAGAGAGGATAACTTCTCATGCTCCGGAGGTGGCCTGCCTCGATATGAGCTTTGAAGTGACTTTGCTCCTGATCTTCGAATGAATGCCCCAGAATAGCTGAACTTCAAAGAGATTTCTCAATGTGACTGCCCCAGATTGTCTACATCTTATCACGACTTACTGGGGAGAGCCCACGACACTGAGTCTCTTAGCAACATGCCCCTTGATATGACTGTTCTTCAGAATTTTCAAGCATCCCAACTCGGCAGGATCAAGCTTCTCGACTGACGCTCATTGTGTAAGCTTCCTTGATGCTTAAGCACATGTATGCAAGCAAAACAAGTTTATTATGAGAATGATAATTCTAATGCAACAAACATGTTAACCTTGAAGTTTTTATTGAAAATATATGTCGTAAAACTCTGTGAATGAGTCACTAGTTACAACATTTATTTTTGAATGGAAAACAATACGCACATGCAATACCAACAAAAATATTTTATTAGTACGACTCATGGGAGTCAAGAACGCCATCTCGTTGAAGTACGCCTTCAGAATAAACCCTGTTTCAATTAGGACTTTTAAGGGTTGTATCGTGGCCGGGTTCGCGGTTTTTTTTAGAAAAAAGGATTTATGGCTCAAAATTTATTTGTACCCACCCATTCTCCTCGATGTTCTCCAGTTCTATGTTCAGTTAATTTGGCACAAGCGCTCATCTCCCAAAAGGACTCCATGACGAGTGACAGTTAAGGAACCCACAAGGTTTTTGAAATGACAGTCACCCCTTTTGTCTTCAGTGTTTTACGATCACCCGACTTGTTCTTTATCGAGGATTTTCTCTTGATCATTTCTTTTTTCATTTTTGCTTTTTTTATTTCCCTGATTTTGCCTGGACGGATTCTTTTTTGAATCTTTCTATCTTGAAGTCCAGCGGGATGCCATACCTTTTGCCTAACTCGCTTGTTTTCAAGTTTTGGACTTAGCGGGCTATCTCTTTTTCTTTTTTTTTCTACCTTTTTTTTTTAACAAATCGTGTGACACTGGCTTGTCTGACTTGTTTGAAAGGGTTGTGACTGCCTCATTACTTGGTCGATGAGGGATAACCATTGTGGTTTCACGTCCCTCGATCTCCTGGTGTGTGAGGGAAGAGAGGGAATGGATCCTCAGATGCACATTCCTTTTGAAATTTGGGCGCTCGGTCAAATTACTGACAACTACCCTGCCCCTGGGTTAGATGTGAGGTTTTTTATTATGAAAAGAAACTCCTACTTCGAGGCTCAAAGGGGTTGACGAGGGTCTATCTCCCTTATATCTCCGGTGTTTGGGGATTTGAAGCAATGCATGTACATCCTCAACAGGGTTTTATCCAAAAGCAAACAACCAAAGATTTTGCGTTTTTACTTCATCATCCTCCCTCCAAGAGTATAAGCAAGAAAAATTGGTATTTCCATGCGCAAAAATATCATATGAATGAATAAAAATGAACTACTTCAAGAAGAAAACATATTCATTGCATTAAGATCATCATTAAAAACAAACAAGTCTTTTCATGCATACAAAGCTTTAACAAGAAATGAAAAACTACAAATGAAAATGCAGTAAAGAAGCTGAAGATTGCCATCGCTAAGGAAGCTTGACTCCGTCTGGACTTATTGATTCTGATGACGTGCTTGCATTCTGAGTGCTTACTTGAGAAATGGGGCTTCAATTGATGTGCAGATCGATGATTCTGGAATACCCTGCATCACCTCCATGAGCTGAGCCATACGAGTCTAGAATTCTGACAACTGTGCTTGCATTTGATCCATCGTTCTCCTCTGATTGCTTCGAGTTGTGTAGTGGTGAGAAGTCAGGTTTGCAATTCTGAAGAAAATACCAAGTCAGAATAAGAATTCCTCTCTTTGAATACCTGTTATGCATATGAGTATGAGAATGCAAAATGACATGCGATGCAAATGCAAAGACACGGGATCAAAGTATCCATAAGTTCTCAATAGCTACTGTGCTGATGACTGAATAAGTTCAACGGTCTGCTCTGAAGAAAATACCAGAATACCAGAATATCCAAATAATCAGAATACCGGAATACCAGGCTAATAAGTCCACGCCGATAAGAAGACCAGAAAAACCGGGTAGGATGAAGGTCAAGGTTACCTGCAAACCTGTAAACAACCCGCCCCTCTCACATGTGGGTACTAAGATCCTCAGTATCCCGGGCTCTCAGGTCGAGAAATGATGATACGTTCACCACTTCTGGTTTGGCATCATCATCAATCGAGGAGGCCTCAACTGATTCTCCAAAACGAAAGGTCCTCAGCTTCTGGCACTGAGGTCGAGAAGCAATAGTACATTCATCCCTCAGGGTACAGTATTATCGCCAATCGAGGAGCGCATCCACTGATTCACTTTCAAAAAGGACATCCTATGGCAAGTTTCCAGCATTGGGTCCTCGGGTCGAGAGTCGTAATGGTTTTTCCATTTCTGGTCTGCCATTATCACATCTCGGGAGGAGTGCCGCAACTGAGTCCTCGGGAAACGGTCGCCAGAGTCGACAGCTCTGTAGATCAACATTCCGAAATGCGCAAGACACGCACGTCAAAATATCTCCCAAGATAGCCTCGTCTGGATGTGAATTTCGTGAACACCAAATGCACCAAGACGGTGCGTAGGTCCCACTACTTTCCACTCTAGTCCTAAGTGTATGCTCAAGCCTGTGTATTGGGCTTATCTCTCAAAACAACCCAACCTGCCAAACAGAAAACCAGCACAGCACAGCATAGTCCAGCATATGATAACAATGAGATGCAAGAAAATGCGGTAAAAACAATAATATACAGTAATATACAACATAATAAAGCACAACAATAAAAACCCAATGAAAACAAACAAACAAGCGCTAGGATTGACTCGCAAGAGGGGATGGACCAGCAAGAGGTCAACCAATGCATCCCCAGCAGAGTCGAGGATTTGCATTCATTGTACAAACGTGAAAGTGGCGCAGAAAATAGAGTCGCCAGCAATGTGTATTTATCCCAAGAGAGGGAAAGGAAACACTGTGTAAACCTGAGGGAAGGGAAAGAGCATGGTCTCGCGACCAAGAGAAACGGGTAAGGGAGTCGGTTACGCGAGGGGAAGGTGTTAGCACCCCACGCGTCCATCATACTCGATGGGATCCACGCTTGCTGTCTTAATCAAAGGGTGTCGTCATCTGGAGCTTCACTGCTACTGGACCGGAGAAGAAACGAGAACGGAAAAGAACGAAAAAAATGAAGAAGAAAAGAAAAAGAAGTGACTCGATAGGACATCGCTCGTCCTATGCCTACGTATTCCCTCGTGCAATAGGAAAGTCAGAGTCAACGTAGTTCGGACACGAACTAAGGGGGGAGGTTGCTCGCCAAGACATCGCCGTCTTGTGCCTACGTATCCTCAATCGGACGAGAGAGAGGAAATCAGAGCAGTCGTAGTTAAACCTACGGGTCGGTGAAAAGATCTCGATCGCATTGAGGCGAGAGAAAAAGGTTTGACTGACAAGTCTCGATCACACTGAGGCAAGAGACAAAAGAGGGAAGTTAGTTGTTAGTGTGCTCGCCGAGATATCGCATCTCGTGCCTACGTATCTCATCGGAAATGAGAATCAGAGCATCCTTAGTTCATGGAAATACGGGAAATGGAAGGAAGGGTGCTCGCCAAGACATCGCCGTCTTATGCCTACGTATCCTCAATCTATCCAGAGAGAGGAAGTCAGAGCGTTTGTAGTTCGTGGAACTACGGGAAATGGAAGGAAGGGTGATTCTAAAGGGAAACTAAATGTCCTAATGATGCAAATGAAAAGGAAACATAAGCCAGTTAGAGGTTGGAAAAAGAAAGGGCAAATTTTGGGGTGTTACAATAACCTGACCCCAAACCCCCCAATCTCTTAGCATTTGTTCAGTTAAACATTTGCGTGCAAGGTTAATTTTAGATAGTTTCCCTTTCCTTTCCAGCTTCATAGGATAAATAAGAAATCAGAAAGTAACACCCAACTCCTACCATTGCGGTTAGAAAAAACCCATGGCGATAAGGTGGTCGCGTTACCGACATAAATTGCACGCTACAGGAAAATGGCGACTCTGCTGGGGAGTCTTTAGGATTATGTCTTAATTGCCATTTTTCCAATAGGAAAATGGCGACTCTGCCAGGGAATTTTTATTTTTATCTGTCTAGGACTAGGATAAAAATTCCTAAGAGGTCTAGGTTGTTAGAAATTTTACTACATACTATATATATACTGCTTTTCCTACTTGATATCCATGTTTATTTTTCTGTCAATGGGAATGCAATTGATACGCATGTGGAAAGTTTGAGAGAACCCTAAGATAAGTGATGGCATAGACGGGTGGACGTATAGGGGGTGATTCCCGAATAAGCGATCCTGGTAGACCATCAAATTAGGTGAGGGCCCATGTGGATACTATGTTGAACGACCGATCATCGTGAAAATAGACGTTATCCTAGTGCGGCACCCGTGACCCTGAGGATTTAGTAGACATTAACCATATGGCCATTTGGTAGTGCGGTAACTATCGAGAATAGTTGATACGCGATACTACACTCAAATGAGATTACCTTAGTATGCTACAGCTCGCTCGGGTGAACCAGCTTGCTGTTGATATCCCTAGGGGGGTCAATGAATTTGGGAACCTTTAACCCATTCTACAGGTACAAAATTTGACCAGAATACAACCTTTGGGGATGGGTAGAGCCATGACTCCATGCTCGTGATGTTGAACCCTTAAACCCATGTTTTTTCAATGTTTTCGTGTGCTGCATTCATGCATTCATTTAAAAAACTCTTAAAACAAAGAAGAATCTTCTCTTCTCCTCTCTCTTTTTTCAAATTAAACTGAAACAATAATTGCAAATATCAGAGAAAGATTGCGTTATGGATTTCGGTAGAAGAAAGACGCACAATTACATCTTAAAGGCTCCAAAACTAGAGGATTTAAGGAGGTTTGCAAGGATGATTACCAACTCTGATGCTTTCAGAGCCAAGTATGGAGGATTGCAGTCTCTGTTAAGGGTCCATGTAGTTGAAGGAATCCTGTCTACGTTAATTCAGTTTTACGATCCGGTTTATCACTGTTTCACATTCCCGGATTATCAACTAGCACCAACACTGGAGAAGTACTCTCATCTGACTGATTTACCTATCCCTGACCAAGCTCCATTTTCTGGACTGGAAGAAATTCCAAAGGAACAAGCCATTGCAAGAGCAATCTCTTTGGACGAGTCAGAAGTCAGGACTCACATGACCACTAAGGAAGGAATCTAAGGTTTACATGCAAAGTTTTTGGTAGAGAAAGCCATGTACTTTGCCAGTATAGGAAATGCTACTGCTTTCGAAGATATCTTTGTTCTACTCACATACGGGCTTTTCCTCTTTCCCAACATTGACAACTTCGTTGATATCAACGCTGTTAAGATATTTCTGATTGGAAACCCCATACCAACCCTGCTTGCATATTCTTATCATTCTGTACATTTAAGGAATTTATACAGCAGAGGAATGATCACATGCTGTGTACCCCTGCTTTACAAATGGTTCAGTTCCCATTTACCCAAGTCGGGTGCTTTTTGGGACCATAAGAGTACTCTACGTTGGTCACAGAGAATCATGTCTCTTACCAACTCTGACATATATTGGTATAATAGGATTTATGAGGGGATAGAGATCATCGACAGATGTGGAAACTTCCCTAATGTACCCCTCATAGGAACTAAATGAGGAATCAACTATCATCCAATTTTAGTTCGCCGTCAACTTGGATACCCGATGAAGAATATCCCGCATAATGTTCATCTGGAAGGTCTTTTCTTCAAGGAAGGGGAAATGACAGGGCACTAAAGAAGGAAATAGTGTATGCCTGGCAACTTGTTCACAAGAAAGGAAGAGAGTCTCTAGGAAGACCAAACTGTACCTCCATGGAACCATATCTCCACTGGGTGCAAACTAGAGCCCTCAAGCTGAGGATGCCTTACCCTCGTCAAGAAGTTCTTCCATTAAAGGAATCTGTCCTTTATTTTATGTCTGATACGAAAAAAACTCCAGGTCGCTCTCAACAAAGTTCAACGGGAGAAAAGCTCTTGGAAAAACAAGTACCGAATCCTCAATGTGGAATGTACCAAAATTCAGGAACTATTAAAAGAAAAGGATGCTCTGATCGAGATTCTAGAATAGCATGCTATAGAAGATCAAAGGAACTTGCTCACTCCTTTCACTTGGCAAAAGACTGACAACACGACAACAGCTGAGGAACCCCGGTCAAAGAAAAGGAAAATACCAGAAGCAGCATTTGAGCTCTCTTCAGAGAGGACTCAGGATCCATAAGCTTAGACATTTCCTTTTACATCACTTTGTAAAATATTGTATTTCCCTTTCTGCAATCTTTCAAATTCAATAAAAAGGGGTCTCCCCATTGTATGATATTTGCAATCTATTTGTTGAAGTTTCTTTTTTATTAAAGCAAAAAAAACAAAGAAAATATATATCATTGCATATCATTCATCATTCTCACATAACGCGTTCTTCTTATCTTCGACTCTCACATATGTGTCATGATTCTAGAGTCAAACTGTCTCACTCGTATAATACTCGGGCCAATCGACAAAAGAAAATGGACGATCTCGAGGAAGAGAACAAAGAACTAAGAGAAGAAATCAACGCTCTGAAGGAAGATCTAAAAAAACTTCACATTGACATGCAATCCCTGGCAACAGCTCAGAGGCAACAACAAAGGACTGTGATCTCGGATATCACATCTACGCCCATAGTGGAGACATATGATCCTCGGTACAACATGCTTAAAGATCGCCCCTAGGGCATACCTCTCAACTTTGTCCCAGAGGGATACATCCCGCCGGTCACTGAAGACCCAAAAACTGCAGCAAGAACCGCTGGGCCTGAAGGTTACAAACTTCAGGAAAGCGAAGACGCAAGAGTTATGATGGTAACTCCTGAAGGTTACAAACTTCGGGGCATGGAAGCACCAAGAGTCTTCACCGTAATGACTATACCACAACCCGTGGTACACACTGTCCCAGAAGGACAGATTCCACAAGTAATCTGTGGTAGAAATGAAGACATGTACAAAAGAATGAATGAGTTCCAGGTGCAATTGCATTCGCGGTCAGGATTTATTCAGAAAGGACGCCACAGACCTTTGTCGGGTCCCTAATGTAACGATACCGCACAAATTCAAGGTGCCTGACTTTGAAAAATACAGAGGCAACTCTTGCCCTCAAAGTCATTTGGTGATGTACACTCGAAAGATGTCAACTCAGACAGAAAATTAACAGCTATTGATCCATTATTTTTAAGACAATTTAACCGGTGCCTCACTCAAATGGTACATGGGTTTAAACCGCACCAAGATCAATACTTTCAGAGATCTCGGCACTGTCTTCGTTCAGCAGTATAAGTATAACCTGGACATGGCACCAGACAGAGATCAACTCAGAGCAATGTCGCAGAAGGAAAAAGAAACTTTCAAAGAATATGCTCAGAGATGGCGTGAAATTGCCGCTCAAATCTGTCCCCCTCTTGAGGAAAAAGAGATGACCAAGATCTTTTTGAAAACCTTGAGCTCGTTTTATTACGACCGAATGGTCGCCAGTGCGCCCTGTGACTTCACTGAAATGGTGAACATGGGGGTACCCCTTGAAGAAGCAGTCCGAGAAGGACGATTGGTCAAGGATGCAGAGCCATCCAGCAGTACCAAAAGATACGGTAGTGCTTTCCCAAAGAAAAAAGAGCAAGATATTGGTAATATCTCTCTCAGAAAGCAAAGGTGAAGGTATCAACCAGTAGCAGCGGTAACTCCCGCTATTAACCCTGCGCCGGCTCCAACGTATCAACCTCAGGTTGCTCAAATCCAACCAAATCAACAACAGTATCAGCAAAGGACACAACAATCTCTTCAACAGGATCGTCCATAGTACAATAACAATTGCACAACACGACCATCAGGGTTCGACCCTATACCAATGTTGTATGCAGAAGTGTTTCCACTATTACTGGTCAAGGGGCATGTCCAAACTAGGTCTCCTCTTAAAGTACCGGAAAATCTGCCTTTTTGGTTCAAGGCGGATCAAACTTGCCCTTACCATCAAAGAGGACCGGGGCACAACATCGAGAACTGTCTCAGCTTCAAATCTGATGTACAGAGGTTTGTCAGGAACGAGGTCTTATCTTTCAAAGATACTAATCTAAATGTTCAAACGAACACGTTGCCTCAACATGAATAGACTGCGTAAATTTAATAGAGGAGGAATTTAGCCACAGTTATCAGATTCATGATGTACTCCTATTGGGAACTAATCTGGTCAGGATGCATTGTAGACATAGCGGGTACTGTCATGTACCGCCTCACAATTATCACCAGTGTGATATCTGCTCAAAGAATAGTCAGGGGTGTTCCGTAGTGCGATCAGCTCTATAAGAACAGATGGATTTGGGATGGATTCAAGATCATCGAATCTGTGAAGTCAATATGACCCACACAAACCCCAACATTATTCAGAACCACAACATTCTGACAATGAACGTCAACTTGGTGGCGATGCATGTCGCTCCCGGGAGTTTCATCCAAGTACAAACACGAAAGTGGCGCGGAAACAGAGTCGCCAACAATGTGTATTTATCCCATGAGAGGGAAAGGAAACACTGCATAAACCTGGGGGAAAGGAAAAGCATGGTCTCAAGACCAAGAGAAACGGGTAAGGGAGTCGGTTACGCGAAGGGAAGTTGTTAGCACCCCACACGTCCATTGTACTCGACGGGATCCACGCTTGCTGTCTCAATCAAAGGGTGTCGTCGTCTGAAGCTCCACTGCTACTGGAAATGAGAAGGAACGAGAACGGAAAAGAACGGAGAAACGAAGAAGAAAAGAAAAAGAAGTGACTCGATAGGACGCCCTCGGAGTCCTAGGCCTACGTATTCCCTCGGGAACAGGAAAATCAGAGTCAACGTAGTTCGGACACGAACTAGGGGGAGGTTGCTAGCCAAGACATCGCCCTCTCGTGCCTACGTATCCTCAATCTAACCAGAGAGAGGAAATCAGAGCAATTGTAGTTCGACTTAACGAAGTCAATGTTTTGTTTGTGTTTTTTTAATGGAAACGTCAGAGTGCGTGTCCCAGCAGTTAGGTGTTGCAACTCGCTGTAAGGAGACTTAGGCTTTACCTGTTTGCGGTATAACGGACATGACGAATCCTTAAGAATGGAATAAAGGGGGTGAGAAGAGAACTGTTTGTTTGTTTTTTTCTTTTAAGGAGAAGTGTTTTTATTATCTTTGTGTTAATAACACGTATTTCATTCAGGTCTACGATATTGGATTAAATGTGTCGCATGGTCGTCCTAACAAGACGTATGCTATACATTCTAGGAAGGTGGAGGGAAACCCTCCTCCTTCCATTTCCCATGTTCTAGGCTCACATGCAATATGCGTTAACCTTTATTAAGTGTTTTTGGATTTTTGTTTTGAGATGAGAAGAAGAGAGACTCAAAAGGTGGAGAAAGGTAAAGTCTAATGAGGGGGACTAAGACTCAAATCCTAAAGTTGATCATACATGGATGTTCTTATGGTTAATGTGGTTTAATAAACCTAATCCTAAGAGGAAGGAGAAGAAGAGTGAATTAAACAACTCACTTCTAAAGTAGAAGATGGGTTATAACTCAAAAGGGAGAAGAAAGAAATTATTCAAGGAAAGCATATAAATGCTTATCATGATCACAAGTTGAATGATTAAAAGAGATAAGAGAAAATGAAAGAAATAAGTGTATGTGGAAGCATATCCACACACTTACTTACCATTAGCACCTACATGAAAAGGTTAGTTCAAAAACTATTTACAAGTAGTGAAATGAGGAAAAAATAACAAGTAATGATCAAACAAATTAAGAATCAATGGATAAAGATCCTAAGAGTTGAAAATCATTCAAGGTCAGAACCTATGCTCTAAGGATGTTCTCTAATGTTAAGATATTAAACATGAAAAACTATGCACAATCAAATGTCCTAAACATCAAAGAAGTGCACTATGGAAGTAACAAATGAAGAATGAGTGAATATGCAAGGTGATCATGCATTGATGTTTCATAAAAGATCAAGATCAGAATCATATATCATTTATAAATGTCTTCTAATGCATATGAATCATCATACAAATCATGGATGCAATGATACAAGTAGAAGAAATAAGATGAAGTAGAAGTAAGGAGAAGAAACAAGTTTCAATTATATACACAAAGTTACATGTTAAGGATGTATATCATGTGGAATGATTATTGAATGCATAAGGGCAGTGGCATACCATCAATGAAATGCAAATGGAATGTATGAAATGGCATACAAAAATGCACGCATGAAACATGTAGAGCTTAAGAAGATACAAGCGAAGGAATCATGTCAAACTTTCAAGTTACCATGCATAAACTCATATCAAATGCAAACAAAAGTCAAAGTGACCTATAATGAAACAAGGATGACTTATAATATCATACAAATGACCTATAAAAGATGCACAAATAATCATAAAATGGTGGCATAAATGCCTCATCAAAACAAGTTATCATGAAGTAGAAGAAAGTGCTTAAAAGTAACTTTAATAATGAGGCATCAAACAAATATCAAAGTACACGAGGAAATTATGGAATTAGGTCATATACATCACTGATCAGAAGTAAAACATGCCACAAAACCTCATAGCAAAACTCAAAAGAAAAATGCCTCAAAAGGCCTCATGAAAGCACATTGAAACACACCACAAAAGTACTTAAAGATACACATCCAAACACATGATAAAATGAATTTAAAAAACAAATGAAAATTGGTTTAGATGCTTCAATATGTTCTTTAATCAATACAAAAAGAATGGATGAAAAACAGTGTGTGAAATGAGAGAAATAAAATGTGCAAGCTCAAGTGTTCATGAAGAATTTCACTCAAAAAGAAATTAAAAGAAAATTATGGACTTATGATCTAAAATTCATGAAATTAGAATTAAAAATAATATAAAATTATCTAAATGTGTTAAGAACACACATGAACTAATTTGGAATTTTTAGAGTTTATTTGGTATTTTTAAAAATAGAAAATGAAACAATATGGAAAAAGAAAATTAAAAATGCAAAAGAAAGAGTGTAGGGGGTGCAGCGTGAGTGATTTACATGTTGAAAATATGTTTGGGCTCAAGCAAAGGGGGTGTGAAAATCAATTAGAAACCCAGTCCAATAAACGCGTGTTTGTGTGTGTTCAGGTGTATGTGCAGTCAAATACATGGATGCAATCATGACCATAGAATGACATTAATCACAATCAGTCATCAATCCAACGTTTCACAATTTAAGCACATGGTAACTATCACGTACGCACCCACATGTAAACATTCAGATTCAAAAACATGGCACGTGAGAGACCATCCCTTCATTTATGCACTGGCAACACAATAGCCTTTGGATAAAAAACTAATCAACGACCACGTTATAAAGTTGGACTAAAACCATGCCTGAACCCTCACCGGCTCCGTCACCTGCAAATCTCACATTTCCCGGAAACATACAAACCGCACATCAAAATGAAGAGGAAGTTGAGGAGATCATGAATCCACATTTATTTTCCACAGATCATGCATATACACAGCAAACCGAACAAAAACATCTTGCCCTAGAAAATGATTCTAAGCACCTAGAGTGCCTATCACTAGCCAGAACTCACACTGCTTCTAGTAAGCTCAAACACCACATCAACAAGCTAAAACAAGATAGAATCGTGCAAGCACAGTTTGAGAAATTTGCACCTGAAACTGTAAAGAACTTTGAAGCAAAAGAAAACCAGGGATGATCTTGTTCTCGAGTTTCAATAGAGCAAAATAAATGCTCCTATTCCTTAAACCTTGAAGAGAACAGAGATGAAATGTTGATTGCAGTGAAGTTGTGCTTGAAGAGGTGAGGTTGTTCTTGCTTGCTCGTGCACAATAATGAACAAATGTTGAAGATGATGATGAAATGTAGAAGAAACTCGTGCCAAAGAAGCAAGAACTCCGAGAGAATGTTCAGAGAAAAGATGAGAATGAGTGATGAAATTTGTGAAAAATGAATTGTCCCCTTGAAAATATGTGAGAGTTTGAATTATATAGTTGGGGTTAAGATTTAACTATGGTGGTTAAGTGAGTTGATTAAGTGAGTTTGAGCTGGGTTAAATAAGTTCACTCTAACTAACTGAGTTAAGTTAGTTAGAGGCGAGTTGGTGAAGTTTGGATATGGTGAGGAGAGTTCATGGCACTTATGGTGAGGTTTTAAATGATCACAGGTGGTGGTGCTGTCGTGTTGCTGCAGACAGCTTGTAGAGCAAGTTTCTGTTTTCCTTTTGATGTATGGTGGATGGTGTGTCATGTATGTGTAGGGGAATATGTTTAGCTTAAAGAAGTAAAGAGTGGAGAAGTGTAGCATGTGTGTGACTGTGTGAATCAACAACAACAATGTTACAACATTGGAATCTTGGCATTAAAACCAACAGTAGAAACTATGGATTTTAGGGATGAATTTCTCTATGTACAAGACATGAAATCCTGAGCTTTTGATGGCTATGGAAAGAGTAGACATAGGAGAATAAGTTTGATGTTGAAATGAAAATGAATTGAAGCCTTTAAGATGGTGGAAAATGAATTAGAACATAAGGTACCAAAACTGGTTTAAAGGCGTGGGACCTGCATGGCATGCATGACTATGGTCTTGTGGAAATTCAGCATGAACCCCTCAACTTTGGACCACTATAACTCCATCATAACTTGCTCAAATGGAAAAATGTCCAACATAAAAGTTGAAGAGGACATTGAGATGAACAACTTTGATGTTCAACATTTTTTCATTTGAAGCTTAATTCAATGAGAAAAATGGCTTGAAATTTGGCACACCAAGTGTTTGACAAAATTATGGCCTGGAGGCCTGAACTTGCCTTGCCATGACTTGGTTTTTGCCTTGATTTTACCAAACTTTGATTGATCATAACTCCCTCAATTTTGATCCAATGGAAGAGTTCTTTATATGGATTTGAAGCTTAGAGTGTGAACTTTAATTGGCCCAACTTGGGCCTGAAGGTTGGAGCTTTTATCTTGAAGAAAGGAAGCCTCAAAGTGTAGTGCAAAATGGTCCAAACTTGCCATTTTTGGAAACCCTAAGTTTCTAAAAATGGAAACTTTGTACATTTCTTGATTTTTCATGATTCCTCCATCATTTCTTGATCAAATCTTGTCCAATGACCATATGTAACTTGAATTTCATGAATTTGACCCTAAAAAGTTAGGAGTTGACTTTTTTCACTACACAGTTGACTTTTTCCCCAATTTCTTGATTCTCAAGCAACTGACCAATTGAACCTCTTCTGAAATGAACCAATGGCCAATCTTCCATCCTTAGATACTTGACATCATGTATAAAACATTGAGATCAAGTTTGGACCAAAATTTCATCAGGAGAGCACTTGAATCCAAAACCCTAATTTGGACTATTTGATAGGAGATGATGCACTGTCCAATCTTCTTGATGAATTCCCATCTTCCGATGATTTGTGGGATCAATTGAGATCATGTGAGATGTAAGAGACCCTTGAGACTTGTTGGGGGACCCTTGGCTCTTGTTCCGTGGCTTGGAGTAGTCCATGCTCTGCAATCCACAGATCACATGCCCTTATGCAACATGCATGCTATATGAGATGAAATGAGGTCTAAATATAAAGCAATGAAACATAAGCCAGGAAACAACAAGGGGGCAAATTTTGAGGTGTTACAATGCACTCAAAGCAAAGTCAACATCATAATCTGCCACGGCACGATTACAATTCTTGTCCGATCTGCTCAATAAGCAATCAGGGATGCTCTTTTATGCAAGAGGCCCTCCAATGGCAGATGGACCTCAGATGGATCCAGGACTATTAGGAGAGAAATAACCAGCAAGTCGATATGATTCAAATTTTTGACATACGCTTGATGAATACCAGTTTGGTAGAATTACACGCTAAGCATGTCACGCTCGACTTTCTGGCTTCACATGATTATCTGGACTGTGAATAATGCCATGAAGACGACCAAGGGTGTGCACTTGTCCAAAGAACACTTTAGCACTTATTGGACCACTAGTGGCTTCCAATTTACTTAGATGAAGCTACACAACATATTAGTATGACTGATGAGAATCCTGATAGGCATCAGAGTCAGGATGTCCGCTCGATGGAAACAAATCAAGTAAAGTTACACTCCATACAAAGCGGATGTGGCCGGGTGCCACCACACAACTATGAGCGCTGTAGAGTTTGCTCAGAGAACAACCAAGGATGCTACCTTATACGGTCAGCTCTTCAAAATCAGTTGGACAAGAAAGAGATTCGACCATGTTCAAGTTCTGGGTCGATCTACGTGATGCCAGACTATCTCCCTGATCAAAGCAAAGACGTTGTCATAATCTCCGATCATGGGAAGACCAAAGACGTTTGTGCCATAATCCCTCTACTCGATGAATCAAGAGTTCCTCTTGATAGTAGAAGGATCCTTAACCTGGAACCAATTGAAGCTTCCTATAATGGTCAGAAAAATCAAAAGGCTCCTGTGGTTATCTATCTACTGGGACCAATACCATACAAATCCGATAAGGCTATCCCTTACAAGTACGGTGTAACAACAATCGAAAATGGAAAGGAAACTCCATTACCCTCCGTCGTAAACATTGTCGTTATCAGTCGGGTAACACGGAGCGGTCGAATCTTCAACAGAGGAGTTGGAGAACCCACAAAAGAGAAGGAACCTCAAACAGAAGTCCCCAATCAACCAGTCACTCAATCCAGTAATCCAAAACTGGTAAAAAACAACGATGAGATGCTGAAGCTCATCCAGAAAAGTGAGTACAACATTGTGGACCAATTGTTGCAAACTCCTTCAAGAATCTCTGTGATATCTCTCTTGCTCAGTTCCGAAGCTCACAGAGAAGCTCTGCAGAAAGTCTTGGAGCAAGCTTTCGTAGAACAAGATGTGAATATAAGACAATTTGACAACATTATTTCCAACATCACTTCCTGCAACAACTTAGGATTCAGTGATGAAGAATTGCCAGAAGGAGGCAAAAATCATAACATGTCGCTTAACATTACAGTCAACAACTAGGACGATGCTCTAGCCAGTGTACTAGTAGACACAGGATCAGCTCTGAATGTTATGCCAAAATCTACTCTGATGCGACTATCATTTCAAGGACCTCCGATGAGAGGAAGTGGGGTCATCGTCAAAGCCTTTGACGGATCCAGAAAAACAGTTATCGGCGAAGTAGATCTTCCCATAACCATTAGTCCTCACACTTTCCAAGTCACTTTCTAGGTCATGGACATCCAGGCAGCATACAACTATTTATTAGGAAGACCTTGGATACACGAAGCTAGGGCAGTCAGTTCGACACTTCACCAGAAGCTGAAGTTCGTCAAGAATGACAAGTTAGTCACAGTATGTGGAGAGCAGACTTTAATCATGAGCAATTTATCATCATTTTCTTGTGTAGAACCATAGGAGGTTGGAACTCAGTTCCAAGCACTTTTGGTGAGCAATGAGAATCGATCAGAGAAAGGGACATCGATTTCCTCATACAAAGACACTCTCAAAGTGATCGAGAGTAATAACACAAAAGGATGGGGACAACTCGTAATTCCTAGGGATAACAAGGCAAAGAAAGGTCTTAGTTTCTCCTCAACTTGTACCCAGACTGCTACTAAAGATGAAAGTTTTCATCCCATTCAGGACTTCTTCCACAGTGGAGGCTTCCCCCTCCCAGTGTCTCAAGAAGTACACACTATCAATGAAGGTGACTCCTCTGATACAGATGAAGAGCGGAAGTCCTATCACAACGAGGACGGTTATATGTCTCAGGGAGATGCACATACGCCATTTTTCTTTCCCACACTGAGCCCGAGATATATACCAAAATCAGACATCCGAATGATCTACGGAGATTGTGATCCTGAGGGATATCGTGCTCCGCCTAACTCATTGGAAGACGATCCAATGAAAGAAAACTTTAACTACGACTATTTTGATCCCCTGGATGACTTGCCTATCTGCCATCCGAACCCAAAAGACTTGGGGCAAAAGAGTCAGCCAAACGATGCCTATCAGCTGAGCAATATTAAAAAGAATACCTGCGTCCCCACCAAGTCTTGGGATCATTACTCAGGACATTCCGAAGATATCCAGCACAATGATGAATCTACAAAGATTGTAGGACTAGAGTTCATCAACTATGCTTTTCTTGAGGTCAACGTCATCATGAAGGATGATTCCTCCAGTCCCGCAGAAGTATGGGACACCTTAGGACAACCGAGTGGCAAGTACGACTTCCTGGTCAAGTACACTACTCCTGAAAGCTCTCCTATCAGGCTCGAAGACATCCAGCCAATTGGATGGGGAGATCCGCCTGAGAATTAAAACATTCTGCAAGATACAACAGAAGAGTTCGTTTAAGACAACTCTGCATGGGAGGAAGACTCCAACGATCCTGCTCCGCCAGAAATCAGCGTCATTTCTGAAGACAAACCAAGAAAGAAGGTACCAGAATTTGTGATTCACCGAGGAGTTCATCTCCAATGGGTTGCTGTCGATGTCCCGAAAGTCGTTCATAAGTCTAAGTAATTGTTGTCTTTGTTTTGACCTTTCACCCCGCCCAAGTGAAATAGATGTTTTTATAGGGCTCACTTTTCTGTAAATGTCCCTCTTCGCTTCGCCCAAAGTGATAGAGATTTGTTTTATAGGGTTGTACTTTCAAGAATCGACAAAATCATAAATAAATAACGTCGTTTTGTAATTCCCGCATTTATTGTTGTTTTCACTTTTCGTTTTTTAGAAAATGGTAATCCTAAAACAACCCAAAAATAAATAAAAACAAGAATTTTTTAAAAAAATACACTGCATACACTCTTGTATTCTCTCTATCTCTCCTAAAAAATGAATCATCACGTCTTGCAGATTGCTTGTTTTAAACCCCATTGAAACATACGGTCCAATGCCTTCTCCCAACTTTGAATTCCCGGTATTTGAAGCTGAAGAAGAAGAGGACGAAGAAATTCCAGAAGAGATCTCCCGATTACTCAGGAAGGAGGAAAGGTCCATTGAACCTTATAAAGAGCCGTTGGAAATGGTCAACTTGGGTTCAGAAGAAGAGAAGAAAGAAGTCAAGATTGGGGCACTGCTTAGTCCGACTGTCAAAGAAAGCTTGATAAAACTTCTCAAAGAGTTTCCCGATGTGTTTGCTTGGTCCTATCAGGAAATGCCAGGGTTGGATACCAGCATCGTGGAACATCATTTACCGTTGAAATCAGAATGTCTGCTGGTGAAACAAAGGCTGAGACTGACTCATCCAGACATGACCATCAAAATCAAAGAGGAAATGCAGAAACAGATCGACGCAGGTTTCCTCGCCACCTCAGAATATCCTCAATGGCTAGCTAACATAGTGCCAGTTCTGAAAAAGGATGGAAAATTCAGAATGTGTGTAGACTACAGGGATCTGAACAAAGCCAGTCCAAAGGATAACTTTCCTTTACCGCACATAGACATGCTGGTAGACAGTACAACAAAGTTTAAAGTTTTCTCCTTCATGGATGGATTCTCGGGCTATAATCAAATCAAAATGGTGCTGGAGGATATGGAGAAAACTTCATTCATCACCCCATGGGGCACCTTTTGTTATAAGGTAATGTCATTTGGTTTGAAGAACGTCGGGGCAACCTATCAAAGGGCCATGACTACTCTGTTTCACGACATGATGCTTAAATAAATCGAAGTATATGTCGATGATATGATTGCCAAATCTAAAACAGAAGAGCAGCATGTGACCAACCTGTCAAAGTTATTCGAGCGTCTGAGAAAGTACAAACTCCGTTTCAATCCCAACAAATGCACATTTGGTGTTCGCTCAGGAAAGCTCTTGGGGTTCATCCTCAGCCAAAAAGGAATTGAGGTCGATCCTGACAAGGTCAAGGCCATTCAAGAAATGCCTTCACGAAAAACTGAGAAACAAGTCAGAGGATTTTTGGGACGTCTGAATTACATCTCAAGGTTTATATCCCTCATGACCGCGACATGCGCCAATCTTCAAACTACTCAAAAAGATACAATCATTCCTCACTGATTCCAATGGAAAATGGACTCCGAATTATGACGGCCCCTATGTGGTCAAGAAAGCCTTCTCAGGCGGTGCCTTGAGACTCGCAACCATGGATGGAGAAGAGTTTGTCTACCACACAAATGTTGATGTAGTCAAGAAATACTTCGCCTAAATAAAAAAAATAAAAAAGAAACGTCTCGGTTGATTGAAAACCCGAAAGGGCGGTCCAGGCAAAAATTAGAGACATAAGCAAAAAAATCATCTCGTTGGATTGGAAATCTCAAAGTACAATCCAGGCAAAAGTTAGGGATTAATGGCAAGTAACTACGTCTGATCAGTTCAACTCCTCAGCAGTCGTGCCATCCATCAAGAAAACTCCAGTCAAGGTCATCTTCGACAGAAGCTCAGGATGTGCAGAATTCAAAGTTGGTAGAAGGATAACGATTGTTATGTTTCAATGTAGCCTCTTTTCCCTTAAATTACCATTTTTAAACTTTGTAAATGCTCAATGGAATCACGCGCTTGGCTGATTTCCATTCTATCAATAAAATTTGAGCCCTAGTGCTTTTGTTTGCAATTCTCATTTGTTTTAGCTTTACAGAATGACATTTTTAACATGGTCAACGATTCTTGAAATAAAACAAAAATGAATTTACTTATCAAAATTTCTTCTGCTTTTAAAATAAAGATGGCAATTCTTTTTTACTAATGAACATCGAAAAGAACATCGATCATTTCTCCGAAGGTGATTGAACCTCAAAGTGCAGAATCAAAGTACTCCTTCTAAACCAGTGTACCTGAATGAAGGATCAACTGTTTCAGATGCAATGTCCCCATCTGACATTCCCGGCAGAGTTCTTACCTCTTAAGACCGATTGAACAATTCTTTCTCCCCTACAGGGACTACCTCTCCTAAGCAAGGCATGATTTCTATTTTGAACCAGTGATACTTTTCATCCCCCACAGTGGCCGAGTATCCAGTCATGTTCATCTATTAGTAAACATACATACATCATGCATTATTGATTCACATTCATAATAATATTGCATTAATATCACTTTGGTCATACTTATCCAAGTGATAAAAGTCCTCTCATCAATCGAGTTGTCAGTTCTTTCCTCGTCGGGGAATGTTTTGTTTGCACAATCTCTCTCCCTAGTTTATTTCTGGATTGGAGACGGTCCTCGATCACTTTGATAACTTGAACCTCTGAGAGGCAAGGAGACATTCGACAAACATCACTCTTCACCATTGAAGACGATATTTTTGCTTTCCCGGATTAAGGAAAATCCCCAGAGAAATCCTCTCAACCGAAGAATCTCAGCAACACATTGGCTTTTCTCCCGAAAAAGTCAATAATAATGAATTCATCGGCGCCTCAAAATTGGATTAAATCACATGGCATTTCTCCGAAAAAGATCTCGAAGAAAAGTACGATGTAATATCTCCCAAGCAGAAAGCAGTCTCTCAAGAGACTCGTTTTCCCCAGTAGAGTCGACAAACGACATCTCCAACAAAGAAGTTTGTCCGCCTCTATAGCTCAGACAAATGGGTACCCCTAGCAAGTCTGACTTCAAATTCTTACCATCAAATGGCATCTCCCCAGTAATACTCGGTGAAAAGTTTGATGAAGACCGCTACACATAGTGTCCCTTGTCAAGGAAGAAAATCGACAGGAAAAAACTAAGACCAGTTCCTTGGTTGAAGACCAGGATCGAGGGGGAGTTTATTTCAGAAACTGTCATACCCCAAATTCTGACCACTAAGATTTCCCATCATTGTGCAAATCATCATCATAACATGGATGAACCATTAGTCTCCCCAAAGATGGGTGAGCATCCATTACAATCAAACTTAGGGTTTCAAGCCCTCTCTGAGCTCTTAGACAAAGGATAAATCAAGAAATGACATGATATTTAACTTGTCTAGCCTCTCGAACACCCACAAAGGATCAAGAGGACTCCCACTTCAAGAATCAAGCACAAGGCTGCAACATTCCAAGTGGATTAAGCCTTAAGATCGACAGTGTCACCAAATTAGGGTTTTGGTCGACCAGGGCCTCCAGATGGAAATTTTCCTCTGGGCATGAGCCAATTCTTCAAAGCATAACCTATGATGCTCCAAGGGATCTCATGAACCCAATCATCAAGTCAATTTAGCCTCAGGGGATGCATTCATCAAAAAATTAGGAATTAGGGTTTCTTGACCTAATTCACCCCTAAGTTGACTTTTGGGACAAAACATGAGCCAAGACCTCAAGACATGATTTGAGGGTCTCTAACACACCACATGGATCCATTTGCAATAATGGATTGATCCAAGAAGCTTGATCAACAAGTTTCAATTTCATCTGAACCACATTTAGGGTTTCGCGAGAAAAGTCAATTGTATCTTTGACTTTTGACCAGGACATGCTCCCAAACCCTAAGACATGATTCAATACACCCTATAACACCTATGAAATCAATCCATCAAGTTTTATTTAGGTCAAGGACTTGATTTCATAGAGGATCACACAGTTTGGAGTTCATCTGACAAAAAGTCAACTGTGCACAAAAGTCAAACTTTGACTTTTTGAGATTTTTCAAGAAAAGTTGGATAACTTGTAAAAGGGGTAACCATAAAAACTTAGAAAATTTTCTAAGTTATGGAACAAAGTGGCTAGGGTACCAACTTTGGAGGACCATAACTCCTAAACCACAAGGCCATTTTTCCCCATCAAAAGCTGGATTTGTAGCTCTCATTACCCTCTACAAAAGCTTCAACTACACCTCATTCCAATTCATTATGGATTTGGAGTTATGGAATGATCAAAATCAAGAAAAGTGAAAATGTCACTTTTTTCCAACACTTAGTGAAATTTTCACTAAGTCAGAATCTGCCCTCACTTTTTTCCAAATGTAGGGGCATTTTTCACTTGGATCTAAATATTATCAAAACCAATTATGATCAAACAGTTATTGTATCATATGAGGGCTTTCCAAAATGGACAAGAACTCCATCAAATTCCACTTGAGCCATGAGATATGACAATGGCAATATGCCTTGCTGAAAACTGCCAAGGCTAGGCAGAATTTTGCACTTTTCCTTGATTTGGAAAAATCAGATAATTCCAAGCCTTGTCATCACTTTGGACACATCTGAGGATCAAATCTAAAGGGAACAAACACTGATCCAAGCCTCCAAAGTCTTTGGAACAAGAAGTAGCATGCCAAACCTAGAAATCCCTAAATGAGGGACAAGACTCCAATTTTGGATTAGAGCACTCAATGCATACAACAAGGTGGCATGGATTGAGCCATTTGCAACTAAATTCAGTCAAGAATGATCCAACAACTAGGGAACCACAACTCTGTGCCCTAACCTCTATTCAATGGCTAGAGGAGACTTGGATTCTCATTTGCCAACATTGGCCAAACCTCTGCAGCAGTTTCCATTCACTATTGCTTGCAAAACAAACTTGCTCTACTATAAATAGAGCTCATTTGTGCTCAGTTTGAGTACACCAAAGCCATCAAATAGATGCTTTCCTCAAAATCTCTTTCTCTAGGCAAAAATACCTTCTTTAGGAAGGTAACTCTGAGTTTTTGAGTTAGAGAGCAATTCCACCATAGCTTATAATCCAAACACATCCAATATGTCATATCTAAGTTGACTAAACTCACATAAGTGACCTGTAATCCTTAAATCTCAAAGTCACCTCTCAAAACCTCAAAATAGTCCTTTTTGTGCATTTTTCAAACCATGTCTTGAATCAGTCACTTTCCAAACCTGATAAAACCTCAAACACACTCCAAATATCATCCTTGAACTGTCCCAAATGGTTCCCCCCATCTGGAACACCATTTGAGGGAGTTGCTATTTTAGCCACTTTTGCCCCTTTTGCAAGAAAGAGCTCAAACTCATCCCTGAGGTTTCCAACTGATTCCAACCATAAAGCTTCTAAAAGATCATTTGAGAGTGTCCAAAGCATCAAACCATTTCTGGAACAAGAAACTTGGCAGATTGCACAAAAAACTCCAAAAGCTCAAAAAGAGGTAAGCATAATGACTTGAACTTTCCAAAATATGCATTGCTTTGAGGTCCACTGATCATACACATCTTGTACATGTTATATGTGTTGTGTTTGCACCAAATTTCCATTCAATTCTTGCCTGTATCATGAGATAGCATAGAAAATGCAATTGGAGGCCTATTTCAAAACCACTATCGGGTTTTAAAATGGGGACATGATCTTGAAAAACTACCACCACCATTGGATTCCTTGTGAAATTCTAGGAAGGATAGACCTAAATTTTGTCTCAATCCATGGAGAAATGAGAAAGTTATGGCCTTCACGTTTCTGAGCCAAAACTTGCCTTGCCTTGCCTTGGCCAGGCCTAGGACACAAGGCAAGCCTTGTGTATTTATTGATTTGTTTCAATCAACGGATGTATCACCACCCCAGTGGTAAGGCGCGCGCCCTATAGCCTTGAGGTCGTGGGTTCAAACCCCACCCATACCATTTTGTGTTTTCTCACATTTTTGCTATTTTTCCAATATTTTCATGTTTTATTAATTAATTGGAAAATTAATAACTCCTTCAATTTTAATTATTTTTTATTGGTTCTTTTTGCAAAAAATCACAAATATGTTGAAATATTTTATTCCCCAAAAAAATTAGATTTATATTATTTATTTAATATATTTAGTATTTTTGTGAATAAATGTCTTTTATTTGTTTTTAAACCTTTTAAAAATAAATATCCATTTTGGAAAATCAAAACCATGTAGGTTTTAATTCATCTTGTGATGAAAGCCTCATTTTTCAAACCTAAAACCAAAATCACAAGTTGTTTATTCAAACGTATTTGGAATTTTTATCATTTGTATTAATTTTCTTTGAATAATTATATTAAAAAATGATGAAATTAGGGTTTTATTGATTTTCACCCTAACAAACTTTTCCGAACACTCATGGACCTCTAATAGAGTGTAAGATCTGATCCTTTGTAAATACAAACCTATTTTGGGCCTCAAATGTTGTATAAGTCCCGTTGTATTTCAAAAGTTCGGCGCGATCGTCGCCCGTTTAAAACAAACCATCTGGGCCTCTCCTTGAGCTATAAGACCCATTAAAAACCATTTTGGGCCTCTAATAGAGTGTAAGACCCAATCCCTCTTTGAAACCAAAAACTTTTGGGCCTCAGTCATTTGTATAAGACCCACGGTGTTTCCAAAACCTCGGCGCGATCGTCGCCCTTTTTAAAATAAACTCTGGGCTTCTCCTTGAGCTATAAGACCCATATTTGTTCACTTTCAATCATTTTGGGCCTCTTGAGAGAGTGTAAGACCCATCCCTTTGTACAGAAAACCTTTCTTGGGCCTCAGTCACTTGTATAAGTCCCTGTACAAAACGACAGTGTGATCACTGATAAAACCACGAGCCCCTCCTTGAGCTGTAAGCCCCAATTTTCCTTTCAAAGCACTTTCTCATTTGATTTTGAATATAATATTGTTATCAAAGTTTTCTTTGTTGAACAACTAACCTAAACAACATGGAAGCTCTACAACCGAGTAAGTGTTTACCCGCTTTCATTTACCGCTTTCATATGTATATAACTGTACTGTGGGGCTGTTTCACTGTAAGTCTTCTTTCATAAACTCATATCGACTGTGTAATACTAGTTTAGATATTTAGAGTTTCCCCGACAACTAAGTCTAGAACTAGACAAAGCCTCGTCTCCTTACATTCGACGTTCTCCTAGATATTTCAACATAACCTAAACCATGAGAACTTTCTTTTACAACAATATTAATTAACTAGATCTAAGAAATCTCCCCCTTGAACAATTCATATACAGAAGGCTAATGTTCCAAGTGAAACCTCTTCTGGAACTCTTCATCACCCTCCTCTTGGGCTTAGTGCAAGGACCCACAGGCTTCCTAAAAGCATCCCCGCCTCCTCTTGGGCGTTGTCTAAGGACCCGTCGGCTTCTTAGAAGTTTTCACAGCCTCCTCTTAGGCTTTGTATAATGATTCTTCCTCCGGGAAGATATCCTCCTCTTGGGCTTTGTACAAATTGTCCCTTCGGCTTCTTAAAAGTTTTTCTCGCCTCCTCTTGGGCTTTGTACAAATTGTCTCGACGACCTCTTAAAGGTATAGGAACAAAAATTAGTCATCTTAATAGAACAGTCTTTCAAAGAGTCTAGATCTTCCTACGGCGAACATATTGTCTCTTGATCTCTCTTAAGCATAGTACAAAAGATAAAACTCTAGACTTGGACAGTCTAACCTCCTTGAGTCTCGAAGACATTCTTATTTTCCTTTCAAAAATAGGAAAAAGCACCCGTAGACTTGGGCAGTCTTAATACCCTTCGGATTCCCCGTTTCCTTAAAAAACAGGAAATAATCCCGGTCCTCAGATCAAATCCATGAGTACAACATCATCCATATAAGAACTGATTTTCTCTTTCAACCAACATACTGGACCTATCACTCAACTGAAACAGTAACCCTAGCCTCCTCTTGGGCTTTGTACAATGATTCTCCCCAGCAGAGTTAACCTTTAGCCTCCATCTCAGGCTTTGTACGAGATACAAATCACTCTCTTGTTGAGTATAAAAGACTCTCTTATTGAGTCAAACATTTTTTAGCCTTCATCTCGGGCTTCGTACGAGATACAAAATCACTCTCTTGTTGAGTATAAAAGACTCTCTTGTTGAGTCAAACAATTTTAGCCTTCATCTCGGGCTTTGTACGAGATACAAAACACTCTTTTGTTGAGTATAAAAAGACTCTCTTGTTGAGTCGATCACCTTTAGCCTCCATCTCGGGCTTCGTACGAGATACAAATCACTCTCTTGGTGGGTATAAAAGACTCTCTTGTTGAGTCAAACCCTTCTAGCCTCCGTCTTGGGCTTCATACAAGACACATATAAAAACACTCTCTTGTTGAGTCAACCCTTTTAGCCTTTATCTCGGGCTTCGTACGAGACACAAAAGCATCCTCTTATTGGGTCAATAGCCTCCTCTTAGGCTTTGTATAAAGAAATCCCCATTTGATTCAATCAATCTTTTAGCATCAAAATCTGTGCCTCGTTCACAGTATACAAACATCAACAACCCTTTTCCCCCATCTAATAGTTGTAAGCGGCAAGCCTCTGGATTATTTACATCCACTCCACTGTCCCTCTTTTAGCATGAGAAATTCCTAAGGAAAGATGGCATTTCTCTAAACTGAGTTAAAGTCTTCTCCTTCAGGTTAAAAAACTCCCATAAAGGAAATTATGGCATTGCTGGATTCACATATCCCAGTTAAAGTAATTCTCCTTTATAACCAGTCACGCAACAATTGTGACAAACAGACCCCTTTAGAGATGACAAATTCTCTCTAAAGTCAAACCCCTTTAGCTTCACGTCTTGGGCTTCGAACAAGATACAAATAGACCATTCAGCTTCACATCTTGGGCTTTGAACAAGATATAAACCACCTTTAGCTTCATGTATTGGGCTTTGAACAAGAGACCAAAACACCATTTCCTCCCATAGAATAGGAGGAACTACGATCGCTCTGATTTCCCTATCCCAGGAATACGTAGGCATAAGATTGAAAAAGAATCTTAGCGAGCACACTAATAAAAAAACCCCAAAGTCCCATACCTCCAGCCAATCTAGCACTGTATCCCAACATATTCCCCGTGAACAATCCCGGTATTTCGTTCTGAACAAAATAAGCAGAGAGAGACCCACGAACTAAAGTCACATCTGTAAACCAGCAGTTTTGACTGTTTAACCTCAGTTTGTAAGCAGGTTTAATTGGAGACATCTATTTCCCTTCCTTCGTCGGCTTCAATAGGATAAAAAATGAATTGAACTGTAGTACCAAAGCGATAGTGATTCGAAACCACAAAAACCGCGCTACAGAAAAATGGCGACCACAGTGGGAGATGCCATGGTAAGATCTTGTCATCCCCATTTTCCACAGAAAAGTGGCGACCACAGTGGGAGCTACTTGTTCTTCTCCCATCTCTTAGGAGCAAACCTTAAGTTTAGACAATTCCAAAGGAAAAATGGCGCCCACCGTGGGGCCAAACAAACGAGTCTTGTCTCTCTTATCTCTCTGGTTGAAACTTTCTCTTAGGACGACTCCTTGGATTCACAAGGTATCACCGAATGACGGTTCCCTCGGGGAATGTCATTATTGCTAGGATCGGCCCTCACTAGGATCTTAGGTCAAAAACCTTTAAGTTGGGAAGGTACCACAGAATGGCGACTCCGCCGGGGAGCCATTTTCTGTTAGGATCATAGGATTCATAGCTCTTAAAAAGTCTAGGACATTAGGACAAATATATATACTGCTTTTCCTAATTGATATTTGTGTTTATTTTTCAGCTAATGGGAATGCGTGTGATGCCGCATGTGGAAAGATTGAGTATACACCTAGGAAAAACCTCTTTCAGTAGTGCGGAAGCTATCGGAAATAGTTGTCACGCGATACTACCCTCTTCTGAGATTCTTCGAAATACATCACCTAGCACGGTTCCCGGCCCGCTGATGTTATCTCGACAAGAATCAATGATTTTGAGAGACAGGTACAAAAATCACTAGTATAAACCTTTGGGATGGGTAGAGCCTTGACTTCATGACACCGACCCTTTGACCCCATGTTTTTTCTATGTTTTTGTGTGCTGCATTCATGCATTCATTTAAAAAAAAAACATTAAGCAAAAAATGTTCTCTTCTAGTCTCTCTTTTTCAAATTAAACTAAGACAATGATTGCAAATGTCAGAGAGAAAAGGATTGCGCTAATGGATTTCAGAAGAAGAAAAACTCACAAGTATACCTTCAAGGTTCCAAAGTTAGAGGATTTGAGAGGACTAGTAAGGATGATCACTAACCCTGATGCTTTCAGAGCCAAGTACGGAGGTCTGCTACCTCTGTTAAGGGTCCATGTAATTGAAGGAATCCTGGAGGCACTCATTCAGTTTTATGATCCGGTCTATCACTGTTTCACATTCCCGGATTACCAGCTCGCACCAACACTGAAGGAGTATTATCATTTGATTGATATACCCATTACTGATCAAGCTCCCTTTTCTGGACTGGAAGAAATTCCAAAGGATCAAACCATTGCAAAAGCAATTTATTTGGACGAATTAGAAGTCAGGACTCACCTGACCACCAAGGGAGGAATCCCAGGTTTACCAGCCAAGTTTCTGGTAAAGAAGGCTCTGTACTTTGCTAATATAGGGAACATGACTGCTTTCGAGAGCATCTTTGTTTTGCTCACCTACGGGTTATTTTTGTTTCCCAACATTGATAACTTCGTCGATATCAACACCATTAAGGCTTTTCTCATTAGAAACGTCGTACCAACCTTGCTCGCAGATGCGTATCATTCTGTACACTTAAGGAATTTATACAGCGAAGGAATGATCACGTGTTGTGTACCCCTGCTATATAAATGGTTTATCTCCCATTTGCCTAAGTCTGCAGCTTTTTGGGATCATAAGAGTGCCTTACGTTGGTCGCAGAAAATCATGTCTCTTACCAACTCTGACATCGATTGGTATAATCAAATCTATGATGGGATCAGGATCATTGACCGTTGTGGAAATTTCCCCAACGTACCCCTCATAGGAACTAAGGGAGGAATCAATTACCATCAAGTTTTAGTTCGTCGTCAATTTGGATACCCGATGAGGCATGTCCCGCGTAATGCTTATCTAGAAGGTCTTTTCTTCAAGGAAGGAGAAAATGACAGGGCCCTAAAGATGGAAATAGTGCACACTTGGAAACATGTTCATAAGAAAGGACGAGAGTCTCTAGGAAAACCGGACAGTGTCTCGGTGGAGCCTTATCTCCACTAGGTACAAACTAGAGCTCTCAAGCTAAAGATGCCTTATCCTCGTCACGAAGTTCTTCTGCCAAGGGAATCTGTCATGTACTTCATGACTGAAATGGAAAAACTTCAGGTTACTCTCAACAAAGTTCAACAGGAGAGGAGGTCTTGGAAGAACAAGTACCGCATTCTCAATGTGGAGTGTACCAAAATACAGCAACTGCTGAAATATAAGGATGCTCTAATTGAGATTTTGGAGCAACATGCTGTAGAAAATCAGGATGACCAAAGGAATTTGCTCGCTCCTTTCACTTGGCAAAGGAATGACAACCCGACAATGGCCCAAGAGCCCCGATCCAAGAAAAGGAAAGTACCAGAATCAGCACCCGAGTTCTCCTCAGAGAGGACTCGGGACCCATTAGCTTAGGTTTCTGTTTCTGTACCTTGTAATTTACTAAATTTCCATTTCCGCAATCCTTTGAATTCAATAAAACGGGGGTGTCCCCACTGTTTGATATTTGCAATCTAATTGTCGAAGTTTATTTTGATTAAACCAAAAAAACAATTAATATAATCATTGCATTTATCATTCTCACGTCACGTATTCTTCTTACCTACGAATCTCACATTTGTGTCTCGGTTCTAGAGTCAAACTGTCTCATCCGTACAATACTCGGGCCAATCGTTAGAAACAGATGGATGATCTCGAGGAAGAGAACAGAGAGTTGAAAGAAGAGATCGACGCTCTGAGAGAGGATATGAGAAAGCTTCGTAACGACATGCAAGCCATGGCAGAAGCTCATCTACAAAGAACTGTGATCTCAGAGATCACCTTAACGCCCATAGTAGAGAAGTATGATCCTAGGTATCAAATTCCGAAAGATCGTCCTTGTGGCATGCCTGTTAACTATATCCCGGAAGGATATGTTTCTCCGATCACAGAAGATCAGGGAGTCATAGCAGAAGCCGCTGGGCCTGAAGGTTACAAACTTCGGGAAAGCGAGGATGCCAGAGGCATAATGAGGACTCCTGAAGTTTGTAACCTTCAGGAAACGCCAAGATTCACTGCCGTAGTAACGGTACCACCCCTTGTGGTGCACACTGTCCTGGAAGGGCAGATTCCACGGATACCTTCTGGTAGAAAGGAAAGTATTGTCGATAGAATGGATGAATTCCAGGAGCAATTCCTAGAAATGCAGAAAGAACTGCAGGCCCTTCGCGGTCAGGATCTATTTGGAAATGAGGCCGCAGACCTTTGTTTGGTCCCCAATGTGAAAGCCCCGCACAAGTTCCAAGCACCCGATTTTGAAAAATACAAGGGTAACTCTTGCCCTTAAAGCCATTTGGTGATGTACGCTCGGCGAATGTCAGCTCAGACAGAGAACCGGGATCTACTGATTCACTACTTTTAGGATAGTTTAACCGGTGCCGCATTAAAATGGTACATGGGTTTAAACCGCGCTACGATTAGCACTTTCAGAGATCTTGGCACTGCCTTCGTCCAACAATATAAATACAATTTGGACATGGCACCAGATAGAGATCAACTCAGATCAATGTCGCAAAAGGACAAGGAAACCTTTAAGGAGTTAGCTCAAAGATGGCGTGAAATTTTCGCACAGATTTGTCCACCTCTGGAGGAAAAAGAGATCAAAAATATTTTCTTAAAGACCTTGAGCTCATTTTACTATGACATAATGGTTGCCAGTGTGCCCAGCGACTTCACCGAAATGGTCGGTATGGGAGTGCGTCTCGAGGAAGCCTTTCGAGAAGGACGTCTAGTCGAAGACACTGGGTCGACAAGCGGTACTAAAAAATACGGTAGTGCTCTCCCTAAGAAAAAGGAGTAAGATATTTGGAATATCTCTCTCGGAAAGCAAAGGCGACGGTACCAACCAGTAGCAGCTGTAACTCCTGCTATCAACCCCGCGCCTGTTTCTACGTATCAACCTCGGGTTGCTCAAAGCCAACCACATTCACAGCAATTTCAGCAAAGGACACAACAGCCTCTTCAGCAGGCTCGTCCTCACTACAAAAACAACCGTACAACGCGGCCACCAGGATTTGATCCTATACCCGTATCGTACGCAGAACTATTTCTGTTACTACTGGCCAAGGGGCATGTCTAGACTAAGTCTCCTCTTACAGTATCGGAAAATCTTCCTTTTTGGTTTAAGGCGGATTATACTTGCCCTTACCATCAAGGAGGACCAGGGCATAACATGGAAAACTGTCTCAGTTTTAAATCTGACGTGCAAAAGCTTGTCAGGAGCGGGGTCTTATCTTTCAAAGATACGAATCCGAATGTTCTCACAAACCCGCTGCCTCAACACGAGAAGGCTACAATCAATTTGATAGAGGGAAAGGCTAACAACACCTATCAAATTCACGATGTACTCTTATTGAGGGACAACATGGTCAAGATGCATTGTAGACAGAGTGGATATGGCCATGTGCCACCTCATAATTATCACCAGTGTGATATCTATTCTAAAAGCAATCAAGGATGTTCTGTGGTGCAATCAGCTCTACAGGAACAGATGGATCTCGTATGGATCCAAGAGCACCGACTTCGTGGAGTTAACATGGTTTATACGAATTCCAACATCATACAAAACCACGATGTCAGTGCGATGAATGTCAACTTGGTGGCAATGCACTCAAGGCAAAGCTAGTATCATAATCTGCCGTGTCACGATTATAATTCCTGCCTGACTTGCTCGGTAAACAAACTGGGATGCTCTTTTGTACAAGAGGCCCTCTAGCGTCAGATGGATCTTGGATGGATTCAAGACTACCATGATAGGAATCATTATCAAATCAACATGATTCAAATCTTCGATATTCGCTTGATGAATACCAGCCTGGTGGAGTTACATGCTAAACAGGTTCGGCTCGAGTTCCTGGTATCACATGATTATCAGGGCTGTAAAGCGGGTTGCGAAGATGATCAGGGCTATGCCCTTGTCCGGGAAACACTTCAGCACTTATTGAACCACTGGTGGCTTCCAATCTATATGGATGAAGACACACAGCAAATTAGTATCACTAACGGGAATCCTACTAGATATCAAAGTCAGGATGTTCGGTCGATTGAAATAGACCTAGTAAGGTTACACTGTATTCGAAGCGGACGTGTGTCATACCCCAAATTTTGACCACTAAGATTTCCCATTACTGTGCAAATCATCATCATAATATGGGTGTGTCATTATGCCTCATCAGTCTCCCCAAAGATGGGTGAGTATTCAATACTATAAAAATTAGGGTTTCAAGCCCTCTCAGAGCTTTTAGACAAAGGATCAATCAAGGAATGACATGATCTTCAACTTGTCTACACCCTCAAACATACACAAAGGATCAAAAAGGACTCCCACTTCAAGGATTAAGCACAAGGATGCTCCCTTCTAGGTGGATCAAGCCTCAAGATCGCCAGTGTCACCAAATTAGGGTTTTGATCGACCAGGGCCTCCAGATGGAAATTTTCCTCTGGGCATGAGCCAAATATCCAAAACATAACCTAATATTCCCCATGGGATCTCATGAACTCAATCATCCAGTCAATTTTGCCTCAGGGGATGCATTCATCAAAAATCAGGAATTAGGGTTTCTTGACCTAATTCACCCCTAAGTTGACTTTTGGGACCAATTATGAACCAATACCTCAAGAGAGGATTTGAGGATATCCAATATGCCATATTGATCCATTTGGAACAATGGATTGATCCAAGAAGCTTGAGCAACAAGTTTCAATTTCATCTGAACCACAGTTAGGGTTTCGCGAGAAAAGTCAACTGTAACTTTGACTTTTGACCAGGACATGCTCTCAAATCCTAAGACATGATTCAATATACCCTATAACACGCATAGAACATTTCCATCAAGTTTGATTTAGGTCAAGGACATGATTTCCTGAAGAATTGCACAGTTTGGAATTCATCGGATAAAAAGTCAACTGTGCACAAAAGTCAACTTTGACTTTTTGAGATTTTTCACAAAAATGGATTTTTAACCCTAAAATGATGTTTATGTATGATTTGAATCATCATTCATCAAGAAAAATCAAAGAAAATGGGATAACTTGTAAAAGGGGTAACCATAAAAACTTAAAAAAATTTCTAAGTTATGGAAAAAAGTGACAAAGGTACCAACTTTGGAGGATCATAACTCCTAAACCACAAAGCCATTTTTTTCAATCCAAAGCTTGATTTGTAGATCTCATTGCCCTCTACAAAAGCTTCATACTGACCTATGTCCAAATTCCTCATGGATTTTGAGTTATGGAGTGATCAAAATCAAGAAAAGTCACTTTGTTCCAACACTTAGTGAAAATTTCACTAAGTCAGATTTTGCCTTACTTTTTTCCAAATGTAGGGGGATTTTTCACTTGGATCCAAAAATTATCAAAATCAAATATGATCAAACAATTGTTGTATCGTATAAGAGCTTTCCAAAATGGCCAAGAACATCACCAAATTCAACTTGAGCCATGAGATATGACATTGGCAAGTTGCCTTGCTGAAATCTGCCAAGGCAAGGCGGAGTTTTGCACTTTTGCTCGATTTGCCAAAATAAGCCAATTCCAAGCCTTGTCATCACCTTGGACACATCTGAGGATTGAATCTAAAGGGAACAATCACTGAGCCAAGCCTCCAAAGTCCTTGGAATAAGAAATAGCATGTTGAACCTAGAATTGCCCAAAATAGGGACAAGACTCCAATTTTGGATTGGAGCATTCAATGGAAGCATCAAGGTGGCATGGACTGAGCCATTCTCAACTGAATTCAGTCAAGACTTATCCAAGACCAAGGGGACCAGTAACCTGTGCCCTAACCTCTAGTCAATGGCTAGAGGAGACTTGGATTTTCATTTGCCAACATTGGCCAAACCTACTCAGTAGTTTCCATTCACTATTCCTTGCAAAACAAACTTGCTCTACTATAAATAGAGCTCAATTGTGATCAGTTTAAGTACACCAAAGGCCTACAACACTTGCCTTTCTCAAAATCCACTTATCACTCTCAAAAATGCCTTTCTTAGCAAGTCACTATCGGGTTTTTCATTAGAGAGCAATTCCACTCAAACCAATCACACACACACACCTCATATACATCATATGTGAGCTGATCAAACACTTAAACAACATCTGGAACACTGATTTCTCATAATCACCAGTCAATTGCTCAAGGTTTTAACCAAAGTGCAGTTGAGATGCCATGAAGTGATCCAACCATTTTCAGTCAAGTCCAAGCATTTAAACACACTCCATAGGGTGTAGGGAAGCTGTTCAGATCATCACAACTCATCTGTAACACCTCCAACTCAGAAATCAATTTTCTCTTGCTATCACGACCTAGAGGTGTCGCTCCCAGGATTTTCATCCAAGTACAAACGCGAAAGTGGCACCGAAACAGAGTCGCCAGCAATGTGTATTTATCCCAAGAGAGGGAAAGGAAACACCGCATAAACCTGAAGGGAAGGAAAAGAGCATGGTCTCGCGACCAAGAGAAATGGGTAAGGGAGTCGGTTACGCGAGGGGAAGGTATTAGCACCCCCACGCGTCCATCGTACCCGATGGGATCCACGCTTGCTTGTCTTGATCAAAGGGTGTAAGGAAAGGATACTGGAAAAAGAATGGAAAGGGAAAGAGAAACAAATGTAGGGAAAATAAAAGAAGTGCTTGAATGGGCCCTACCCCACTGCCTACGTATCTCATGGGGAACATGAGAATCAGAGCGACGTAGTTCCCCTCAGCTAAGGGAAAATTGTTTGTGTTTTTTAATGGAAACGTCAATGTTCGTGTCCTAGCAGTGTAGGTGTTACAGCTCGTTGTATGGAGACTTAGGCGTTACCTGTTTGCGGTAGAACGAACATGACGCATTCTTAAGGAATGAGTGAATGAGATGAGGAGAGAAATCCCGAAGGAAAGACGTTATTATTTGTTTGAAGTTTTTTAGAAAGAAGTTTTTTTTATTATTTTTGTGTTTATAACACGTATTGTATTTAAGTCCTTCATGTAGGATTGAATGCCTCGCATATCGACCCAAGACGGGACGTATGCTAAACATTCTAAGAAAGTGAGAGAAGACCCCTCACTATCTCATTCTCATATGAAAGGCTCAAATACAATATATGTTAGGCCTTTATTAAGTGTTTTTTTCTTTTTGTTTTGAGATGAGAAAGAAGAAACTCAAAGGGTTAAGAAAGGTAAAATCTAATGAGGGAGACTAAGACTCAAACCCTAAAGTTATCATACATGGAGATCCTATGGTCGTGTGAGGTAAGAGGGGAAGATTCTACCTAACGTTATCATGCCTGATTGCTATCCTAATGTCTCTCCTACCTCCGACTTAATCAAAAATTAATTGGAGCGAGGAATCCTACGGGATCATGCCATCAGACAAGTAAACACAGGATGAATCAATCACAAAACGAACTAAAAACAAACGAAAGAATAAACAGTGTCAGTCAACAACAATGCACACAATCAAAGTAAAAAGGGGGAGCTTTAGCCAAGGGGTCATATCAACCGAGGCAAACAAGCTAGCTATGGGAAATAGGGGTACTCACCCAATGGTATCGAGAACCATGGAGAGCAGAGTAAGGGGGATGTGAATAAGATCACATAAGCATCAGCATCGGTCAATGTGAGCTATAGACAAGGCGTGGGGGTTTGATTGCAAAACCCTTCTTCCACTTGACGGATTCGATAACAGGAATAAGCTATATTCAAAGCTTCAATCATGTAATGAGAGCTAAGAACGACTCGACTAGAATAACAGGGGTCGATTGCGAACCCTACCTTCCGTCAATTGCCTTCTTGGAGGTCTTACAAGGGGATACGGGCGTGGGATGCCTCTTTGGAGGTCTTAGGCACAAATGTAAACAAACACAATCAGAGCCTCCTTTGAGGACTTTCTAGCATTGTCGGCCAAGTGGCGCGGACTCCCAATCCTACTTCTCATGGCATCAAAAGAAAAAATGCGGAAAGAGAGTAAATCGGCTCAAGAAATTATACCCCACGGATAGTAATCCGTAAATAGCTACGCAAGCAGAACAAGAAACCCGGAGAGCGAGCTATCATCAGGCAAACAAAAGCGAGTCAGAAATCCGGTACAAGCATAAGCGTCAAAATATTGTCGGTGTGAAAATAAATCACAACCGACACGTGGTGTGTGTATCGGACACGGCCACATAGGAAACCTGCATGAAAACACAAGCCAGACAACCACGCATGCAATACATAATGCATCTCATAGCATGAGATAAAAACCATCGCATCGGAAGCAAAGTAGTATCCCACAAATAAAGTGGAATACCGAGTGAATAACCACCGCTGGAATCTTAGCGGATACCTTGCACAATCTCAACAAACATGTTAGAAACCACAAGGAGATGCAACCGGAAGTTACACCCATGCATCATAACTCAAAATCAAGCACAATGATAAGCATACGAGTAATGAGCATGCATCGGAATACAAAGTCTCAAAACGGAGCAGCACCGCCACAACATCATTAAATGCACACAAAGTCGATCCAAAAAAGAGCGAAACCAATCACAATAATAATGTATGAGCAAGTAAGCACAAGTGCACATCAAATACAAGTCAACATGCAAAGATCACACGAAACGGAGCTTAAAAACGTCAAATCGGAAAAAACGCGTCAAAAATCATCGACTCGGAATTGAACGAAAATCGCATGGTTGACCGCAAACGTGCCAACGAACTCAAAAATGAACTTGGTTTGAATTAATTCCGCTTGGAAGTGGGACTTTTAGGCCAATTTCGTCGGCTGACAGTAGCGAAACAGTAAAAAAAAGTTGTCCGAAATCGACCAAAAAGTCCACCAACAGCTCTAGAATAATCAACAAAGTCAAGTTACATTATTCACATTCGCAAAAACACGCTACGGTTAGTAAGTTATGACCAAAACACATTTTTACAGGAAAGTGACACGATAACGCTCCTACACAACTGAACTTTTATTTTCAAGCAAACATGCACCAAGCTCAAGCCAATGATCATACACAATTAATGCACATCGATTACGCGACTTTTAAACATGTAGACCAAGCAAAATCATCCATTAAGCATGCGAATCAATAATTCTCGACACGTGAACCATTAACACACAACAATCGAACAATTCCACGGTTAATCCATTCTTGATGCAAATTGAATATCAACAATTGTGGAACCGGATAAGTTTCGACACGCGGAACACAACAATTCAAGTGAAATCATCCAATTCCACGTTTGCTCATAATCAACTTATTTCAAGAATCAATTAATCACAACAACTATTGTTCAAGAACATTCAACAAATCTCCACAATATCAATCTCAAATCCATGATCAAACAATTAATTCACTCAACAATTATCACAATTCTTGAATTCAAATGTTCACCTAAGCTACAACATTATCAAACTCACTTTAATTCAATCCAAACCTCAACAATTAACAAATAATGAAGTGAAAGATTCAAGAATTGTTACCGGAAACTAGATCGGAGGAGCAATTGACGAAGAATTCGTGGAGAGGAGGGAGTTTGCCGGTGCGCGGTGGCTGGCCGGAGCTAGGGAGGTCGGCGCGGTGATTCGGCGGGAGTGGGGGAGGCGATCGCGGTTGATCGGCGGTGGTCGGAGCTCGATCAGAGACTTTGCGTTCTTGAGTGTTCTTGAAGATTGATGAAATTGTTGTTGTGTTCTTGAGAAAAAGGTTGAGAGAACTTGATTTGATCTTTGAGAGAGTGAGTGAGAATGTTTTTGGTGTTTGTAAGAATGAGTAAATTTATGAGAGAAATTATGGGTCAAAAGAATATATAGTGAAGTCTAAAATGAAGGGCAAAAAGGTAGAATTTGGCTTAAGTGAAAATAACACCGTCTTCGGCAAGAAATTTCGACTCTGAGCCTTCCACAACATCGTCCGCCTCTGAATCACGATTCCAACGCAAAAAGAACGGACGTCATACGATCAAAATCGAGTGCGATCATACGTTTAAGCTGCAAGACGTCACTGAATAAGTTGTTTTTTCAGCTTATTTGGTGTCCGCTACTCGAAAATCTGACGAGGTCAACCTCTTCGGAGCATAAACTCGACTCGACTTTGTCACCAAAGTTGTAGATCTATGAGTCAGTGACCTCGTGTTAAAATGTGAACTCAAAAGGACAAACGACGAGGGAGATATGAATTTACTCGCGAAACAACTCTCAGCCATTTTTTCCGATTCAGCACGTCAGTTTTGCGAAATAAACCAAACCGACAATCTTCGGAGTACCGTTCGGACTCGAGCTTGTCTTGGAACTTGAAGGTGATAAAATTTTTGAACCAACACTTCGAGAACGGACGCAATTCGATGAAAATTGATCGAGTTATGAATTTTACAAAATCTGACAGGCAGTGAACTGCATCAAAGAACCCTACTGGTAATTCACATTTTCGGGGTCCTTTCGCTCGGACCTGACCCAAACTGAATTCACGGCACGAAGATAACATCTAAACGGAATTTTAGGCACCAGAACAGCATCAATCCGACGAACGAGCTGAGAGTTATGAATTTTTTAGTGTCCGAAATACACCGATTCAACACTATTTTTCGTTGTTCTTCTACTGTATCGGCTCAGAGAATTCGAGTATTCGGAGATCTTCCTCAAAGAATTAGCTTTTGGCAAAAACATGAAAGTTGGAGAGGATATCAAGACGGAACTTTTGGCATAGGAATCACTCAAAAATGATGATCCAATCAGAAGCTAAGCCCTTTTGAATACCACTGACGCAATTATCCAACGAAACCGAAATTCCAGAAACAAATAATTCCCACCACTTTCCTTGATGAATTGACTTCCAAGCCGAACATAAAAGTTGTAGAGAATACCAAGACGGTTCTAACTGTTGAATATCCAGCCAAAATGAGTTCCAGGACAAGAGTTATGAATTTTGCAAATTTGCACAGCAAACTGATTTTCTGCTCAAACTGTTCTGAATCGGCTGAAAACTTCAACTTCCTCTGAGATTCTTGACATGAAAAATTATGTTTGATAAGAGCTTTGCTGACCCAGTAATTACGTAACCCGGAGAAATACTTTGCGCATGTGTTGAGTGACAAAATAAACGTCTGTTGCAACTTGACGATGCTTGAACAGAGAACCTTGATCCCATAACCACAGAGCCAAATGATATGTATGTATGTGGCCGATGACCTAGCTAAAATGCAAATGAAGCATAAGCCACTTGGGTTAGAAAAGTGAAGGCAAATTTTGGGGTGCTACAGCTGCCCCTATTCAATCAACTTGGACCTGAAGGGATGATAGCAATTGCTTTCAGACATTCAAGGTAGAAGGTGATTGAATACAAAGAGAACCCGGAAATTTGCTAACTGCAAGAAGAGAAAATATAAAATTGGTGCCCAGTCACATCTCATCAAAGGAATTTGGCGGAAAGACAACATACCCAGAGAACCACATCGTCAAAGGGATTTGACGGGAAGAAAAATGGAACCCCACCGAAAGGACACATCGTCAAAGGAATTTGACGGCAGGAAGACTCAACGGAAGGAACACATTGTCATAGGGATGACAGGAAGAAGACTCGACCAAGGGAAACACATTGTCATAGGGATGACAGAAAGGAAACATGACCGGAGAGAACACGTTGTCATAGGGATGACAGAAAGAAGATGAAACCCAAGAAACACCTCGTCAAAGGGTTGACGGAAAGGAGATGGAACCCGAAGAATACCCGAATCGAGTGGACACATCGTCAAAGGGGTTTGACAGAAAGAAGACTCCATCATAGAAAATCTGACCACAATTAACACATTGTCATAGGGATGACAGAAAGGAAACCTGAACAGAGAGAACACATTGTCATAGGGATGACAGAAAGAAGATGAACCCCAAGAAACACCTCATCAAAGGGTTGACGGGGAGAAAAGATAACCAACGAACCACATCGTCAAAGAATTGATGGAAAGACAGCCCGAACACCCGACCGAAGGGACACATCGTCATAGGGATGACAGAAAGAAACATCTATCCGAAGAAACACATCATCAAAAGGGTTTGATGGAAAGGAAACCTGACCGATATGTCGTCATCAAGGGGTTGATGGACAAAGACTGGTCGAGGGTAAGATCGACGTATGATCTATGACCCAAAATAAAGGTAAGCAGAGGGGTTGATTGTAATGTCTGCTGGGGATAACAAACTGAAACACCTTTAGTGACATAACTGCTCGAGATCCAGACGAAACCTTCATTCAGCAGGAAAGCATGAATAACAAACTTCTGCTGGAGCAATAACTCAGGAATCTCGCTGAAGAAAAGTGCCAATGACAATCGACCTTTGAGTTGCTGGGGAAATCTAACCACCACCAAAAATATGCTTGGGGGACAATGGTTGATGATGTCAGCCATGCTAGGGGACAAGATCAGACTTACTCCTCTGTTGGAAATTTACTTTCTACCCTTATTCTGTCGGGGAGACAAAAAACTTTACAGCAAACTGAGGAAGCACAAATCCAATACTCACAAAACTCTTATCTTGTACGGTAATATGAACTCTCGCTGAATAAAACTCTGATGGGAAGAGTAACACTGAGGGGATGTCTTTTAGCACAATGCCAGACGACTACTGGCCTGCCACGCTATGGGTGGACTTTAACAATGTCTTTTAGCACAACACCAGACGACTACTGGCCTGCCACACTACGGGTGGACTTTAGCAATGTCTTTTAGCACAACACCAGACGACTACTGGCCTGCCACACTACGGGTGGACTTTAGCAATGTCTTTTAGTACGACGCCAGACGACTACTGGCTTGCCACACTACGGGTGGACTTTAGCAATGTCTTTTAGCACGACGCCAGACGACTACTGGCTTGCCACATTACGGGTGGACTTTAGCAATGTCTTTTAGTACGACGCCAAACGACTACTGGCTTGCCACACTACGGGTGGACTGTCTTTTTGAATGGATTCAGATGACTAATGACTTGCCACACTGCGGGTGGACTTGTGCCAAGCTACGGTTGGACTTTGATGCTTTGCCACCCTTGGATGGACTTTTGCCAATCTACGGTTGGACTTTGATGCTTTGCCACCCTTGGATGGACTTTTGCCAATCTACGGTTGGACTTGCCAATGATTTGCCACCCTTAGATGGACTTTTGCCAATCTACGGTTGGACTTTGAGAATTTGCCACCCTTAGATGGACTTTTGCCAATCTACGGTTGGACTTTGCTGCTTTGCCACCCTAAGATGGACTTTTGCCAATCTGTGGTTAGACTTTGCTTTGTCTTTCGAATAAAACTGGACAAATGCCGAAGGGCCACGCTGCGGGTGGACCTTTGAAATATGCCTTTTGGATGAAGTCAGTTGACTTACTGATTAGCCACACTGCGGGTGGACTTTTGCAAAAATTCAACACCGGATTATGTTTTGCATGCATATCAGACATCTCTGCTGACTCTGCTGAGGAAGAATGATCAATTATTTGACCTCAGAGACTCCTGAAAGGATGATATCTCTGCTGGAGAATGAATGAACAATCTGTCTGCTTTGAATTGTCACACTTGCCAAAAATAAATTGGACTTTGAGATATGGATAATGACTCTGCCAGGAATTACCTCAACTGCCTGGGAACACATCCTGGTCATAGCAACTCCGCTGGGGATGAGCATTTTCTGAATTGGCTTGGGAAAGAATGTACTACCACTCTGCCAAAGAAGACAAGTCATTGAAACTCTGCTTGGGGATCTATCAAACCCGAGGAGAATCTGCTAACACTCTGCTAAGGAAGAGATTCTGTTGATCTGATAAACCTCTGCGGGGAGAAAAACAACAACTCAGTTGGGGAGTATTGTTGACAAGATTCGATGTTGAACTCTGTGGGGAATACCACTACCAGAGATAAGATCTTGCTGGGGATCAAGGCTACTTAGTCGGGGTTATGCAAATCCTGGTGAGAAGATTCCACTGCAATTTGTTGGGAAAGAGTCCTTAAAGATCTGCTGGGGAAACCCAAAGCAATTCCACGATAGTCTGCTGAGGAATAAAATTGTCGAGCTCAGGATAAGTGCCACAATGTCCCATGCTAGGCAACCTTTCGTTCGACGACTCCACTGGGGATAATGAGTTGACAATAAACTCTGCTGGGGAGAATTTCTTCAAAGTGTCTCTCGCTGGGGAATGTTTCGCAAGAGGATTTTACAGAAGACCACGCCTCTTCAAACTCTTGGACGGATGATGAGACTTGAGAGGTCACTCTACTGGAGATAAAAGATCTGGAACACATCTCGCTGGGGAATTTTCTTTATGCCCCATGCTTGGGAGGATCAACAACTTGTTTTTGCCCCAGATTACGCAGCTGATAATGGAGAAATCGTCCCAAGAGGATTTTACAGAAGATTTGGCATCTTCAAACTCCTAGACACTCGTTGAGCCTTGAACATTAACTGCGAGTCTGCGAAGCAACTCTACTGGGGAATTCACAACCGTTATCGACACAGAAAAGCTTGTAGTTATTGGAAGTTATGAATAGGAGAATCGACTTAATAAGATACAATGATCCCAGTTGAAATTAACTTGTCGATATCCAATCGCCGCGAGCGATCGTCGGCCAAAGATGGACTCAATCAGTAAACGTTGTGACAAAAGGTGACATGTGAACCTTTTCCTGAACCTGCCTGCCCCAGTCTTCTGCATGGGGGTAAGTGATTCCTCGTCTAGAAGACATGATCCCTGTTCTTGGAAAACTTGTACCTGTTACCTACAACAAAAGAATATGCACACATGCCCCAGGATATTACTTCTGCAACTGAGAAAATCTAACGCTGAACCACCACTTATTGGGAGTAAGGTTTCGATGCGTCTTTTGCTGGGAACATTATTAATGAAGCCTGCTGAAGACGGGGGACCACAAATGCCTTGTATTGGAATGCCCCTTTTGTTTCAAACCTTTTGGTTGATTGGCTGCATATGCGTGAACAATAGTTTTTTACAAACTTCCACTTGCCCCAAACCACACGATCCACCAGAGGAAATTGTCTCAAGAGGATCTTACAGAAGACTCGTCATTCAAAACGCCTCCCAGTCTTCAAACTTCTTGGAGAGATTTGTCAGATCTCGAAGTAACTACCTTAGCCTATATGGTCTACAGAGAAACTCGCCTCGAGAAGATTCATAAACAATCTCATATACTTGTGAGATATTCTGCCTCAGTATTCTGAACCCTAGATAGGCTGATCAGTCATCTGGATGGACTAACTTCTCGTGCTCGTGGGATGGCCTGCCCCAGTATGAACCTTGAAGTAGTTTTTCCCCTGACTACTGATCTTCGAAGGAAGATCCAGAATACCTGCTTCTGGAGAGATTTGAATCTCGAAAAAATTGCCCCAGTTTGGTTGAACTCTGAAGAGATTTCTCGACGTGATTGGCCCAAATTAGCTGCACCTTAAAGAGATGATTCGATGTGATTGCCCCAGATTAGCTATGTCTTAACATAACTTGTTGGGAAAGCTCCCGCTCAACAAAGTTTCCTGTAGAAGTAACACTGGATATGGCTATCCTTCGGGAGTTTCTGGATTCTCAACTCGGCAAGATTAAGCTTCTGGACTGAATTTCCATATGTAAACTTCTTTTGATGTCAAACAAATGTATGCAAGCAGAAAATGTTTTATTCTGAGAATGAAAATTCTAAAGCAACACACATGTTAATCTTGAAGTTTTACTGAAAAGGTGTCGTAAACCCTTTGTGAGCGAATCACGGGTTAGGATACGAAATTAATTTTTGAATGAAAGAATGCAATGCACATTCAACACCAACAAAGCTCTTTTAGCACAACTCATAGGAGTCAGGAACGCTATCTCTTGGTAGTATGCTTTTGAAATAACCCTGTTTCAATTAGGACTTTTGAGGTTTGTATCGTGGCCTGGTTCACGGTTTTGAGAAAAAAAGATTTAAGGCTCAAAGTTTATCGGTGCTCACCCACTCTTCGTGATGTTCTCCAGTCCTACATTTAGCTAATTTAGCACAAGCGCTCATCTCTCAAAAAGATGTTATGATCTTTAAGGAACCCATTCATCTGATGGTTTGACACCTAATGAGGTTTTGGAGTAACAGTCACCCCTTTTGTCTTTTGTTCGTAGTCACACGACTTTGTTCTTGCTCGAGGATTTTCTTTTGTAATCCTTTTCGCATTTTGCTTTCACATTCTTTTGATTATCCCTAACTTTTGCCTGGACAGATTCTTTTGAATATTTGATTTCGGAGTCCAGCGGGATGCCCTAACTTTTGCCTAAGTTGCTTGTTATCAAGTTTCAACTTAGCGGGCTTTTTCATTTCTTTTTTTTCATTCTCTTTCTTTTTTTTTCTTGAACACGTCGTGTGACACTGGCTGGTCTTGACTTTGTTGAAAGGGTTGTGACTACCTCACTCTTTGATTATTGATGGATAACCATTGTGGTTTCACATCTATTGACCTCTTGATGATGGAATAGAAGGTAATGGATCCTCAGATGCACACTCCTTTTGAAATTTGAACGCTCAGTCAAATTAACTGACGCCTACCCTGCCCCTGGGTTAAATGCGAGGGTTTTTTCGTACGAAAGAAACTCCTACTTCAAGGCTCAAAGGGGTTAACGAGGGTCTATCTCCCATATATCTCCAGTGTTTGGGGATTTGAATCAATGCCTGTACATCCTCAACAGGGTTCTGTTCAAAAGCACACAGTTAGAGATTTTTTCATTTTCAACTCATCATCCTCCCTCAAGAGTTTAAGCACGACAGTTGGTATGGCAATGCACACATACAAACTTATGAGTGAATACGAATGGATTACTTCAGGAAAAACATGGGCGCTTTATTAGGATTAACATAAAAAGAAAAATAGATTTCATGCATGCATACAAATGTTTTGACAAACATAAAAAGCTACACATGAGAATGCAGTAAAGAAGCTAAATGATTGTCCTTGTTGAGGAGGCTTGACTCCGTCTGGACTTGTTGCTTCAGAAGGTGTCTTTTTGGTCCCAAGTGCTCACTTGGGAAGCTTCAATTAATGTACAACCCGTCTTCAGTGAAAATGATAAGCCCATCGTCAATGAGATCTTGCACTTTATGCCTGAACACCTTGCAATCTTCAATGGCATGCCCCTGTGTCCCTGAGTGGTACTCGCACCTAGCATTCTTGTCATAACCTGGCGGAAGAGGATACGAGACACGAGCAACTTCCCTTAACTGAATCAAAGAGTCTTGAAGTAAACGGCCGAGCAGCTGACTGTGAGAGACACTAATGGGATCAAATTTTCTCTCGGGCTTTCTGGGTCTTTGATATCTCCTCTGGGAGCTAGTCTGCTGCTGGTACTGATTCGGGTACTCCTCTCTTCCTAGCATTTTACTTTTCAAACTTGGCCTAAGATCGGGAACAAGTCGCTGATATGGGGATTTTGAGACCAAGGACTGTAAGATATGCCCTTGACTTGATGCCGCTTCAAGAGGGAACGCTGGGAAATTTACATTTCCGGCAGCAGTAGGAGTAGAATTACTCTGTATGCTTATGCCGCCTGGCGCGAAATCTATTACCTTTGAGTCAATTAGATCTTGGACCACATGATGAAAGGCTTTACATTTTTCCACATTATGCCCCGGCGCACCAGAGTGAAAATCGCAATGGGCGGTTGCATCATAATTGAGTGAGAGCTTTCCACTAGGGGGATTTACCGTCTGAAGTTCAACCAATTGGAGTTGAAGTAGGTACCTCAACAGCTGAGCATAAGGCATAAGAAGCGGATCAAAGATTCTGTCGGTTTTCTTCGGCTTTGGTAGGTACTTCCTAGCCTTGGTGTCGTCTGGGGAAACAAGAGGTAACTACTGGTGAGTAAGTTTCTGAACTCCAGGTTGTGCAGAAAATCTGTGAGACACATCCCTCTTTGGGATAGATTCCACAGGCAATGGTGGAACGACAACTTCTGTTGTAGCCTCAGGTGTGGGATTTTTATCCTTTATGAGTACATTTCTCACAACTTCCATAACAAAACTCATCTGGGTATTCACTTGATTGACCTCTTCCTTAAGCAGTTTCTGACCTCGGGACAACGTTTGAATGTCCACCATAAAATGCCCCAGTTGGGCCTTCATCTCGGTCACCTCCGCTCGGAGTTGTTCCCTATCTGAACCTTGATGGTAGTGAATCGAGTAGTTGGAAGAAGTCATGTTGGCCGTTTCTGCAGAGAATACCCAATCAGAATGAGAAATCTGCTCCGGAACACCTGTTATGCATATGAGTATGAGAATGCAATGCATAATGCCATGTTCGAATATTTCCAAAGGATCATTTTTTTTAGAAGAAACATAAGAAAAGGATGGAAATGCTCAGTAACAAGTCTCAAAGTTAATATCCCTTGGAAATACCAGAACATGTATGCGAAAATGATGATGCAAATGCAACAAGCATGGGATCAAAGCTTCCATATAATCTGGATAACTGTTGTACTGATAGCTGAATAAGCTCATAGGTCTGTTCTAAAGAAAATACAGGAATACTGGAGTATCCGAATAATCAGAATGCCAGGATGCCAGGATATCGGCATAAATAGAATACCAGAAGGCCAAAATATCGGCATAATCAGAGCACTGACCTGATCAGAATACCGGGATGGTCAGAGTAATCATGATGCCATAATACCAGGCTGATAAGCCCACACTGATAGGAAAACCAGAATACCAGGTAGGATGAAAGTCAAGGTTACCTGCAAACCTATAAACAACCCGCCCCTCTCACATGTGGGTGCTAAGATCCTCAGTATCCCGGGCTCTCAGGTCGAGAAATGATGATACGTTCACCATTTCTGGTTTAGCATCATCATCAATCGAGGAGGCCTCAACTGATTCTCCAAAATGAAAGGTCCTCAGCTTCTGGCACTGAGGTCGAGAAGCAATAGTACATTCATCCCTCGGGGTACAGTACTATCGCCAATCGAGGAGTGCCTCCACTGATTCTCTTTCAAAAAGGACATCCTATAGCAAGTTCCCAGCATTGGGTCCTCGGATCGAGAATGTGAAATGGGTGTGCCACATAATGTGGTCTGCCACTGTCACATCTCGGGAGGAGTGTCGTTACTGAGTCCTCGGGAAACGGTCACCAGAGTCAACAGCTCTCTATATCGACATCCTAAAATGCGCAAGATACGCACGTCAGCACATGTCCCAAGATAGCCTCGTCTGGCTGTGAATTTCGTGAATACCCAACGCACTCCAGACGGCACGTAGGTCCCACTACTCTCCACTCTAATTCTAAGTGTATACTCAAGCCTGTGTAATGGGCTTATCTCTCAGAAATCCCATCCCGCCAAATAGAAAACCAGTCCAGCACAACAGTAATAATATGATATGTAATGCTAAAATATAGTAAATATAGTAAAGTAAATAAATAGCAAAATAAAGCACGACAGTAAACACCGAATGAAGGAAAGAAAAAAAACAAACAAACGTTAGGATTGACTCGCTTAGGGATGGACCAGCAAGAGGTCAATCTGTCCCCAGCAGAGTCACCAGTTGTCGCTCTCGGGATTTTCATCCAAGTCAAAACGCGAAAGTGTCACCGAAACAGAGTCGCCAACAATGTGTATTTATCCCAAGAGATGGAAAGGAAACACCGCATAAACCTGAAGGGAAGGAAAAGAGCATGGTCTCACGACCAAGAGAAATTGGTAAGGGAGTCGGTTACGCGAGGGGAAGGTATTAGCACCCCCACGCATCCATCGTACCCGATGGGATCCACGCTTGCATGTCTCGATCAAAGAGTGTAAGGAAAGGATACTGGAAAAAGAATGGAAAGGGAAAGAAAAATAAATGTAGGGAAAATAAAATAAGTGCTCGAATGGGCCCTACCCCACTGCCTACGTATCTCATCGGGAACATGAGAATCAGAGCGACGTAGTTCCCCTCAGCTAAGGGAAAATTGTTTGTGTTTTTTAGTGGAAACGTCAATGTTCGCGTCCTAGCAGTGTAGGTGTTGCAGCTCGCTGTATGTAGACTTAGGCATTACCTGTTTGCGGGAGAACGGACATGACGCATTCTTAAGGAATGAGTTAATGAGATGAGGAGAGAAATCCCGAAGGAAAGACGTTATTGTTTGTTTGAAGTTTTTTAGAAAGATGTGTTTTTGATTAGTTTTGTGTTTATAACACGTATTGTATTTAAGTCCTTCATGTAGGATCGAATGCCTCGCATATCGACCCAAGACGGGACATACGCTAAACATTCTAAGAAAGTGAGAGAAGACCCCTCACTATCTCATTCTCACATGAAAGGCTCAAATACCATATATAGTAGGCCTTTATTAAGTGTTTTTTGCTTTTTGTTTTGAGATGAGAAAGAAGAAACTCGGTTAAGAAAGGTAAAATCTAATGAGGGAGACTAAGACTCAAACCCTAAAGTTATCATACATGGAGATCCTATGGTCGTGTGAGGTAAGAGGGGAAGATTATACCTATTGTTATCATGCCTGATTGCTATCCTAATATCTCTCCTACCTCCGACTTAATCAAAAATTAATTGGAGTGAGGAATCCTATGGGATCATGCCATCAGACAAGTAAACACAAGATGAATCAATCACAAAATGAACTAAAAACAAACGAAAAAATAAACAGTGTCAGTCAACAACAATGTCACACAATCAAAGTAAAAAGGGGGGAGCTTTAGCCAAGGGGTCATATCAACCGAGGTAAACAAGCTAGCTATGGGAAATAGAGGTACTCACCCAATGGTATCGAGAACCATGGAGAGCAGAGTAAGGGGGATGTGAATAAGATCACATAAGCATCAGCATCGCTCAATGCGAGCTATAGATAAGACGCGGGGGTTTGATTGCGAAGCCCTTCTTCCACTTGACGGACTCGATAACAAGAGTAAGTTATATTCAAAGCTTCAATCATGTAATGAGAGCTAAGAACGACTCGACTAGAATAACGAGGGTCGATTGCGAACCCTACCTTCCGTCAATTTCCTTCTTGGAGGTCTTACAAGGGGATACGGGCGTGGGATGCCTCTTTGGAGGTCTTAGGCACAAATGTAAACAAACATAATCAGAGCCTCCTTTGAGGACTTTCCAGCATTGTCGGCCAAGTGGCGTGGACTCCTAATCCTACTTCTCATGGCATCAAAAGAAAAAATGCGGAAAGAGAGTAAATCGGCTCAAGAAATTATACCCCACGGATAGCAATCCGTAAATAGCTATGCAAGCAGAATAAGAAACCCGGAGAGCGAGCTATCATCAGGCAAATAAAAGCGAGTCAGAAATCCGGTACAAGCATAAGCGTCAAAACATTGTCGGTGTGAAAATAAATCACAACCGACACGTGGTGTGTGTATCGGACACGGCCACATAGGAAACCTGCATGAAAACACAAGCCATACAACCACGCATGCAATACAGAATGCATCTCATAGAATGAGATAAAAGCCATCGCATCGGAAGCAAAGTAGTATCCCACAAATAAAGTGGAATACCGAGTGAATAACCACCGCCGGAATCTTAGCGGAAACCTTGCACAATCTCAACAAACATGTTAGAAACCACAAGGAGATGCAACCGGAAGGTGCACCCATGCATCATAACTCAAAATCAAGCACAATGATAAGCATACGAGTAATGAGCATGCATCAGAACACAAAGTCTCAAAACGGGGCAGCACCGCCACAACATCATAAAATGCACACAAAGTCGATCCAGAAAAGAGCGAAACCAATCACAATAATAATGTATGAGCAAGTAAGCACAAGTGCACATCAAATACAAGTCAACATGCAAAGTTCACATGAAACGAAACTTAAAAACGTCAAATCGGAAAAAACGTGTCAAAAATCATCGACTCGGAATTGAACGAAAATCGTATGGTTGACCGCAAATGTGCCAACGGACTCAAAAACAAACTCGGTTTGAATTAATTCCGCTCGGAAGTGGGACTTTTAGGCCAATTTCGTTGGCTGGAAGTAGCGAAACAATAAAAAAAAGTTGTCCGAAATCGACTAAAAAGTCCACCAACAGCTCCGGAATCATCAACAAAGTCAAGTTACATTATTCACATTCGCAAAAACACGCTACGGTTAGTAAGTTATGACCAAAACACATTTTTACAGGAAAGCAACACGATAACGCTCCTACACAACCGAACTTTTATTTTTCAAGCAAACATGCACCAAGCTCAAGCCAATGGTCATACACAATTAATGCACATCGATTGCACGACTTTCAAACATGTAGACCAAGCAAAATCATCCATTAAGCATGCGAATCAATAATTCTCGACACGTGAACCATTAACACACAACAATTGAACAATTCCACGGTTAATCCATTCTTGATGCAAATTGAATATCAACAATTGTGGAACCGAATTAGTTTCGACACGCGGAACACAACAATTCAAATGAAATCATCCAATTCCACGTTTGCTCATAATCAACTTATTTCAAGAATCAATTAATCACAACAACTATTGTTCAAGAACATTCAACAAATCTCCACAATATCAATCTCAAATCCATGATCAAACAATTAATTCACTCAACAATGATCACAATTCTTGAATTCAAATGTTCACCTAAACATTTTATCAAACACCTAAGCTACAACATTATCAAACTCACTTTAATTCAATCTAAACCTCAACAATTAACAAATAATGAAGTGAATGATTCAAGAATTGTTACCGGAAAGTAGATCGGAGGAGCAATTGATGAAGAATTCATGGAAAGGAGGGAGTTTGCCGGTGCGAGGTGGCTGGACGGAGCTAGGGAGGTCGGCGCTGTGATCCGGCGGTAGTGGGGGAGGCGATCGCGGTTGATCGGCGGTGGTCGGAGCTCGATCGGAGATTTTGCGTTCTTGAGTGTTCTTGAAGATTGATGAAATTGTTGTTGTGTTCTTGAGAAAAAGGTTGAGAGAACTTGATTTGATCTTTGAGAGAGTGAGTGAGAATGTTTTTGGTGTTTGTAAGAATGAGTGAAGTTATGAGAGAAATTATGGGTCAAAAGAATATATAGTGGAGTCTAAAATGAAGGGCAAAAAGGTAGAATTTGGCTTAAGTGAAAATAACACGTCTTCGGCAAGAAATTTCGACTCTGAGCCTTCCACAACATTGTCCGCCTATGAATCACGGTTGCAACGCAAAAAGAACGGACGTCATACGATCAAAATCGAGTGCGATCGATACGTTTAAGCTGCAAGACGTCACTGAATAAGTTGTTTTTTCAGCTTATTTGGTGTCCGCTACTCGAAAACCTGACGAGGTCAACCTCTTAGGAGCATGATCTCGACTCGACTTTGTCACCAAAGTTGTAGATCTATGAGTCAGTGACCTCGTGTTAAAATGTGAGCTCAAACGGACAAACGACGAGGGAGATATGAATTTTCTCGCGAAACAACTCTCAGCCATTTTTTCCGATTCAGCACGTCAGTTTTGCGAAATAAACCAAACCGACAATCTTCGGAGTACCGTTCGGACTCGAGCTTGTCTTGGAACTTGAAAATAATAAAATTTGTGAACCATCGCTTTGAGAACGGACGCAATTCGATGAAATTTACAAAATCTGACAGACAGTGCACTACATCAAAGAACCCCACTGGTAATTCACATTTTCGGGGTCCTTCCACTCGGACCTGACCCAAACTGAATTCACGGCACGAAGATAACATCTAAACAGAATTTTTGGCACCGAAACAGCATTAATCCGACGAACGAGCTGAGAGTTACGAATTTTTTAGTGTCCGAAATACACCGGTTCAGCACTATTTTTCGTTGTTCTTCTGCTGTATCGGCTCAGAGAATTCGCGTATTCAGAGATCTTCCTCAAAGAATTAGCTTTTGGCCAAAACACGAAAGTTGGAGAGGATATCAAGACGGAACTTTTGGCATAGGAATTGCTCAAAAATGATGATCCAATCAGAAGCTAAACCCTTTTGAATACCACTGACGCAATTATCCAGCGAAACCGAAATTCCATAAACAAATAATTCCCACCACTTTCCTTGATGAATTGACTTCCGATCCGAACATAAAGGTTGTAGAAAATACCAAGACGGTTCTAACTATTGAATATCCAGCCAAAATGATTTCCAGAACAAGAGTTATGAATTTTGCAAATTTGCACAACAAACTGATTTTCTGCTCAAACTGTTCTGAATCGGCTGAAAACTTCAACTTCCTCTGAGATTCTTGACATGAAAAATTATGTTTGATAAGAGCTTTACTGACCCGGTAATTACGTAACCCGGAGAAATACTCTGCGCATGTGTCGAGTGACGAAATAAACATCTGTTGCAACCTGATGATGCTTGAACAGAGAACCTTGATCCCATAACCACAGAGCCAAATGATATGTATGTATGTGCCCGATGACCTAGCTAAAATGCAAATGAAGCATAAGCCACTTGGGTTAGAAAAGTGAAGGCAAATTTTGGGGTGCTACAAGAGGTAAGCCTAAACTTGGTCATCTCTCAATCTATGCATATTTCCTCGCACAATACTTTTGCCAAATGTTCATAATCATGCATGGAATGTTTCCCCTCAAGTAATTGCTTTGTTTGAATCGTGTATTAAAAATCCCAGCCTTCATGCAGAATTTAGGGTTCTTGCGGATTTTTCGTGATTTCTTGTTTTATGCCTAATTTAAAAGAAATTAATTGCCATAGACATGATCGTGAGGTTGAAACGAGTTGATTGGTATGTGGATTGCATGATATAATCAAGTATTCCTCGCACAATACTTTTGCCAAATGTTCATAATCATGCATGGAATGTTTCCCCTCAAGTAATTGCTTTGTTTGAATCGTGTATTAAAAATCCCAGCCTTCATGCAGAATTTAGGGTTCTTGAGGATTTTTCGTGATTTCTTGTTTTATGCTTAATTTAAAAGAAATTAATTGCCATAGACATGATCGTAAGGTTGAAACGAGTTGATTGGTATGTGGATTGCATGATATAATCAAGTATTCCTCGCACAATACTTTTGCCAAATGTTCATAATCATGCATGGAATGTTTCCCCTCAAGTAATTGCTTTGTTTGAATCGTGTATTAAAAATCCCAGCCTTCATGCAGAATTTAGGGTTCTTGAGGATTTTTCGTGATTTCTTATTTTATGCTTAATTTAAATGAAATTAATTGCCATAGACATGATCGTGAGGTTGAAACGAGTTGATTGGTATGTGGATTGCATGATATAATCAAGTATTCAGTGAGATTAGATAGAAAATGTAAATCTGGACAAGGCAGAAAACGCACGTGTTCTTGGTCCATGTTCTTGGCGCCATTTTCATAAATTCAAATATTTGAATTTTGTGATTTTATTTAATTGATTCAAAAATTAATTTTTCTCTGAGTTTTAATGATTTTGAGTTGATTCTTTTTTTAATAATTCACAAAAATGTTAAAATATTTCATTTTCCCAAAAAATCCCAAAAATATTATTTATTTCATATAATTGATATTTTTGCAAAGAATTAATATTTTAATTGTTTTTGACATTTTGAATATTTTTTCCACCTTAATTTGCAACTTTTAATGCCTTCTAATTATTTTGTAGGTCAATACTTAATTTTTGAAGCATTAATCCAAGATCACAATTTGTTTTCCATATGTTAAACAATTTTGATCATTTTAATTGAATTTTTATTCAATTAAAATACATTTTGAAAACAAATTAGGGTTTTGGATTAATTAAACCCTCATAAATCATTTTCAAAACTTTCTGGGCCTCTAATAGAGTGTAAGACCCAAGCCTTTTTGTAAAATAACCTTTCATGGGCCTCACTTATTGTATAAGTGCCTCCGGGTATATTCAAAAACCTCGGCGTAATCGTCGTTTTGTACACAAATAACCTTGGGCCTACCTTGAAGTAGTAAGACCCATTTCTTTTCTTTAAACTCATTTGGGCCTCTTGATAGAGTGTAAGAACCAAACCCCCTTGTACAAACAATTTTGGGCCTCACTTATTGTATAAGTCCCTCTGTACAAGTGAACGACGCGATCGTCGCCTTTTAAAAAACCTTTTGGACCTCTCCTCGAGCTATAAGACCCATTCAAAACTTTTGGGCCTCTAATAGAGTGTAAGACCCAATCCCCTTTTAACCAAAACAACTTTGGGCCTCAGATATTGTATAAGCCCCTTTGCGTTAAAATAAAATCTCGGCGTGATCGCCATTTTAAACGAAAAATCATTTGGGCCTACCCTCGTGTTATAAGCCCCACTCTTTTCTTTAAACCTTTTGGGCCTCTTGAGAAAGTGTATGACCCAACCCTTTGTAAATACAACCTATTTTGGGCCTCACTTATGGTATAAGTCCCGTTGTATCTCAAAAAACGTTCGACGCGATCATCATCCATTGGAAAACAAATCTTGCGCCTACCCTCGTGTTATAAGCCCCACTCTTTTTCTTTAAAACTTTTTGGGCCTCTTGAGAGAGTGTAAGACCCATCCCTTTGTACAAAAAACAATTTTTGGGCCTCAGTCACTTGTATAAGTCCCTCTGTACAAATTCAAACAGTGCGCTCACTGATAAAACCCTGGGCCTCTCCTTGAGCTGTAAGCCCCAAATATTTCTTTTTTCAAAGCATTTTCTCCTTTGATTTTGAGATATACTGTTGTTTTCAATATTTCTTTGTTGAACAACTAACCGAACAACATGGAAGCTCTACAACCGAGTAAGTGTTTATATGCTTTCATTTACCGCTTTCATATACATATAACTGTATTGTGGGGCTATTTCGCTGAAAGTCTTCTTTATTAAACTCATATCAACTGTGTAATAATTGTATAGATATTTAGAGTCTCCCCGGCAACTACGTTTAGCATTAAGCCCGTTGATCACTCTTAAATAGTCAAAACTAGATCCCCATAGGATTACCAGACACAGTCTTCCCTCCTCTTGGGGTTAAACAATATGGAGACATGAAAGGCAGCATTCTCGGTGAACCCTTTCATAGACTGTCACTCGTAGAAGTTGTCAAGAAACTCTATTCCCCAGAGATTATCTCTTCTCCGTGAATTGCATCTCTTGAGTTTCTTCCAAATTCTCAAACTTTCCTGCCTTGATCTATTCTTTGTGAATAGCCTGTCTTGAATTTCTTGGGGCTTGGGGACCCACAGGCTTCTTAAAAGCAGTTGCCAAAGAAACTCTACTCCCCAGAGATGATCTCTTCTCCGTGAATTGCATCTCTTGAGTTTCTTCCAAATTCTCGGACTTTCCTGGCTTGATCTATTCTTTGTGAATAGTCTGTCTTGAATTTCTCGGGGTTTGGGGACCCGCAGGCTTCTTAAAAGCAGTTGTCAAAGAAACTCTACTCCCCAGAGATGATCTTTTCTCCGTGAATGGCATCTCTTGAGTTTCTTCCAAATTCTCAGACTTTCCTGGCTTGATCTATTCTCTGTGAATAGCCTGTCTTGAACTTCTCGGGGTTTGGGTACCCACAGGCTTCCTAAAAGCATCCCCGCCTCCTCTTGGGCGTTGTACAAGGACCCGTCGGCTTCTTAGAAGTATTCACAACCTCCTCTTAGGCTTCGTATAATGATTCTTCCTCCAGGAATGATAGTCTCCTCTTGGGCTTCATACAAGGACCTATCGGCTTCTTAAACGTTTTCAGCCTCCTCTTGGGATTCGTACAAATTGTCCCGACGACCTCCTAGAGGTATAGGAACAGAAATCAGTTATCTTAATAGAACAGTCTTTCCAAGAGTCTACTACTGTTTCTCAAAGCATAGTACAAAAGATGAAACTTTAGACTTGGACAGTCTCATTTCCTTGAGTCTCAAAGACATTCTCAAGCACCCTTCAAAAATAGGAAGAAAACCCGTAGACTCGGACAATCTCAATACCCTTTGGATTTCCCACTTCCTTAAAGAACAGGAAATATCCCTGATCCTCGAATCAAAATCCCTGAGTACAAACATTACTCATATAAGAACTGATTTTGTCTTTAAATTAGCATACTGGTCCTGTCACTCAACTGAAACAGTCACCATAGCCTCCTCTTGGGCTTTGCACAATGATTCTCCCCAGTGGAGCTAACAATTTTAGCCTCCATCTCGGGCTTTATACGAGATACTAAGAGACTCCCTCGTTGATTCAATCACCATCTTTAGCCTCCATCTCAGGCTTCGTACGAGATACAAAAACACTCTCTTGTTGAGTATAAAAGATTCTCCTATTGAGTCAAAACCTTTTAGCCTCTCTCTCGGGCTTTGTACGAGACACATATTAGCCTCCTCTTAGGCTTTGTATAAGGAAAACCTTTTAGCCTCCTCTTAGGCTTTGTATAATAAAACCACTGGTTGATCCAATTAACCTTTTAGCATCAAAGTTGTGCCTCGTTCACAGTACACAAACATCAACAACTCCTTCCCCTTCATCTAATCGCTGTAAGCGGCAAGCCTCTGGATTATTTACATCTATGCCACTGTCCCTCCTTTAGCATGAGAAATTCCTAAGGAAAGATAACATTGCTCTACACTGACTTAAAGTCTTCTCCTTCGGGTTGGAAGTCCCCTATAAAGGAAATTATGGCATTGTCGGATTCGCACATCCCGGTTAAAGTAATTCTCCTTTATAAACAGTTGTGACATACAAACCCCTCTTTAGAGATGACAAATTCTCTCTAAAGTCAAACCCTTTTAGCTTCATATTTTGGGCTTTGAACAAGATACAAATAGACTCTTTAGCTTTACGTCTTGGGCTTTGAACAAGACACCAAAACACCATTTCCTCCCATAGAATAGGAGGAACTACGATCGTCTGATTTCCCTGTTTCAGTAAACAGGGAATACGTAGGCATAAGATTGAAAGAAAAATCTTAGCGAGCACACTAAACAAAAACCCAAAATCCCATACTTTCATACATCCGTCCTAACATCTTAACCTCTCACCCATCGACCGAACACTACTTTTAACAAAATAAACCTAAAAGAGACCCCGAATCTTTGTAGCATCTGTAAACCAACAGTTTTGACTGTTTAACCTCAGTTTTCAAGCAGGGTTAATTTGAGACATCTATTTCCCTTCCTTCATCAGCTTCAATAGGATAAAAAATGAATCGAGCTGTAGATACCAAAGAGCGGTAGTGCTAAGCAACCACATTCAAAATCGCTCGCTATAGAAAAATGGCGACTTCATTGGGGACCTGGTTCATTAGGATCTGTCTCACCTATGTAGCGAGATCTTGTTCTCTTCCCATCTATTAGGTGGAAACTTTAAAAGTAGTGCCCCGCGGGGCCGGTCTTTCTTTCTTTCGGGGATAGGACTCTTTGTTGACTTCACTAGGATCTTAGGTCAAAAAACCCTTTAAGTTGGGAAGGAACCACAGAATGGCGTCTCCGCCAGGGAACCATTTTCTGTCAGTAACTTAAGATTCTTAGCTTTTAAAAGGTCTAGGACATTAGGACAAATATATATACTGCTTTTCCTAATTGATATATGTGTTTATTTTTCTGCTAATGGGAATGCGTGTGATGCCGCATGTGGAAAGATTGAGTATACACTTAAGATAAGTGATGGCGACGAGGTAGACCATCAACCTCAGTGGAGGCTTCCCAATGCAACTCATTCCCTCTCATAGGAAATGGGCCGATTGTGACGTCTGAGAAGCTGAGGAGCCAACCCTTTTGTAGTGCGGAAGCTATCGGAAATAGTTGTCACGTGATACTACCCTCATTTGAGGCTGATGATCTATTCTCGGTGAATAGCATTTACTCTAAGATTTCATACAGCTCGCTGGCGATCCGCTTGTTATTTGTTATCCTGGGAGGAGCTGATGATTTTGAGTACAGGTACAAAAAATCACCCTAGTATAAACCTTTGGGGATGGGTAGAGCTTTGACTTCATGACAACGACCCTTTGACCCCATGTTTTTTCTATGTTTTTGTGTGCTGCATTCATGCATTCATTTAAAAAAAACATTAAAACATTCAAAAAATTTCTCTTCTAGTCTCTCTGTTTTTCAAATTAAACTAAGACTGTGATTGCAAATATCAGAGAAAAGGATTGCGCTAATGGATTTCGGTAGAAGGAGAACTCATAAGTACACCTTCAGGATTCCAAAACTAGAGGATTTAAGAGGTTTGGCGAGGATGATCACAAACCAAGAGGCTTTCAGAGCCAAGTATGGAGGTTTGCTATCTCTGCTAAGAGTCCATGTGATTGAGGGAATCATGGATGCGCTCATTCAGTTCTACGATACGGTCTATCATTGTTTCAGATTCCCGGATTACCAGCTAGCACCAACGCTGGAGGAATATTTTCATCTGATTGATCTACACATTACAGATCAAGCTCCATTTTCTAGACTGGAAGAAATTCCAAAGAATCAGACCATTGCAAGAGCAATTCATTTGGACGAGTCTGAGGTCAGGACTCACATGACCACTAAGGGTGGCATCCAAGGTTTGCCAGCCTAGTTCTTGAAAAAGAAAGCCCTGTACTTCGCCAGTATTGGGAACGTGACTGCTTTTGAAAGCATCTTTGTTCTACTCACCTACGGGTTATTTTTGTTGCCCAACATTAATAACTTCGTCGATATCAACTCCATTAAGGTTTTTCTCATTGGAAACCCTGTGCCAAATTTGCTCGTAGATGCGTATCATTCTGTACACTTGGGAAATTTGTACAACAGAGGGGAGATCACATGCTGTGTACCTCTGCTTTATAAATGGTTTATCTCCCATTTGCCTAAGTTTGTTGCTTTTTGGGAACACAAGAGTGTCTTACGTTGGTCGCAAAAAACCATGTCCCTCACCAACTCTGACATTGATTGGTGTAATAGGATTTATGATGGAATCAGGATCATTGACCATTGTGGAAACTTCCCCAACGTACCCCTTATAGGAACTAAGGGAGGAATCAATTACCATCCAGTTCTTGTTTGTCGTCAATTTGGATACCCGATGAGGCACGTCCCACGGAGTGTTCATCTAGAAGGTCTTTTCTTCAAGGAAGGAGAAAGTGACAAAGCACTAAAGACGGAAATAGTGCACACTTGGAAACATGTTCATAAAAAAGGAAGGGAGTCTCTAGGAAAACCGGACTATGTCTCGGTGGAGCCTTATCTCCACTGGGTACAAACTAGAGCTCTCAAGCTAAAGATGCCTTATCCTCGTCATGGAGTTCTTCCACCGAGAGAGTCTGTCATGTACTTCATGACTAAGACTGAAAAGCTCCAGGTTACTCTCAACAAAGTTCAACGGGAGATGAGGTCTTGGAAGAACAAGTACCGCACCCTCAACGTGGAGTGCATCAAAATACAACAACTACTGAAAGAAAAGGACGCTCTGATTGAAATTTTGGAGCAACATGCTGTAGAGAATCAAAATGACCAAAGGAATTTGCTCGCTACTTTCACCTGGCAAAGGAATGACAACCCAACAACGGCCCAAGAGCCCCGGTCAAAGAAAAGGAAAATACCAGAGTCAGCACCCGATTTCTCTTCAGAGAAGACTCGGGACCCATTAGCTAAGGTTTCTATTTCTGCACCTTGTAATCTACTGTATTTCCATTTCTGTAATCCTTTGAATTCAATAAAAAGGGGTTTCCCCACTGTTTGATATTTGCAATCTAATTGTTGAAGTTTATTTTGATTAAACTAAAAAACAATTAATATAATCATTGCATTCATCATTCTCACATCGCGTATTCTTCTTACCTACGAATCTCACGTTTGTGTCTCGGTTCTAGAGTCAAACTGTCTCATTCGTACAATACTTGGGCCAATCGTCAGAAAAATATGGATGATCTTGAGGAAGAAAACAGAGAGTTGAAAGAAGAGATCGACGCTCTGAGAGAGGATAAGAGAAAGCTTCGTAACGACATGCAAGCCATGGCAGAAGCTCAGCTACAAAGGACTGTGATCTCAGAGGTCGCCTCAATGCCCATAGTGGAGAAGTATGATCGCAGGTATCAAATGCCGAAAGATCGTCCTTGGGGCATGCCTGTTAACTATATCCCGGAAGGATATATTCCGCCGATCACTGAAGATTAGGGAATCATAACAGAAGCCGCTGGGCCTGAAGGTTACAAACTTTGGGAAAGCAAAGATGCCAGGGGCATACTGAAGACTCCTGAAGGTTACAAACTTCGGGAAACGCCAAGATTCACTGTCGTAGTCACTGTACCACCCCATGTGGTGCACGCTATCCCGGAAGGACAGATTCCACCGATACCTTCTGGTAAGAAGGAAACTATGTTCGATAGAATGAATGAATTCCAGGAATAGTTCCTGGAGATGCAGAAGGAATTGCAAGCCATCCGCGGTCAGGATTTATTTGGAAAGGACGCCGCAGACCTTTGTCTTGTCCCCAATGTGAAAGTTCTGCACAAATTTCAAGTGTCCGACTTTGAAAAATACAAGGGTAACTCTTGCCCTCAGAGCCATCTGGTGATGTACGCTCGGCGAATGTCAGCTCAGACGGAGAATCAGGACTTACTGATTCACTACTTTCAGGATAGTTTAACCGGTGCCGCACTCAAATGGTACATGGGTTTAAACTGTACTACAATTAGTACATTCAGAGATCTTAGTACTGCCTTCGTCCAACAATACATATATAATTTGGACATGGCACCGGACAGAGATCAACTCAGATCAATGTCACAAAAGGACAAGGAAACCTTTAAGGAGTACGCTCAGAGATGGCGTGAAATTGCTGCTCAGATTTGTCCACCTCTTGAGGAAAAAGAGATGACAAATATCTTCTTAAAGACCTTAAGCTCATTTTACTACGGCAGAATGGTTGCCAGTGTACCCAGTGACTTCACCGAGATGGTTGGTATGGGAGTTTGTCTTGAGGAAGCCGTCCGAGAAGGACGTATAATAAAAGACGCTGGATCATCAAGTAGTACAAAACGATACGGTAGTGCTCTCCCTAAGAAAAAAGAGCAAGATATTGGGAATATCTCTCTCGGAAAGCAAAGGCGACGTTATCAACCTCAGGTTGCGCAAAGCCAACCTAATCAGCAAAGGACACAACAACCTCTTCAGCAGGCTCGTCCTCCATACAATAACAACCGTACAACGCGGCCACCAGGGTTTTATCCTATACCCATGTTGTACGCAGAACTATTTCCGTTACTACTGGCTAAGGGGCACATCCAGACTAAGTCTCCTCTTACAGTACCGGAAAATCTGCCTTTTTGGTTTAAGGTGGATCAGACATGCCCTTATCATCAAGGAGAACCAGGGCATAACATAGAGAATTGTCTCAATTTCAAATCCGACGTGCAAAAGCTTGTTAGGAGCGGGCTCTTATCTTTCAAAGATACGAATCCCAATGTTCTCACAAACCCGCTGCCTCAACATGAGAAAGCTGCAGTCAACTTGATTGAGAAAGAATTTAACAATGTCTATCAAATTCACGATGTCCTCTTGTTGAGGACCAATCTGGTCAAGATGCATTGTAGACAGAGTGGGTACGGTCATGTGCCACCTCATAATTATCACCAGTGTGATGTCTGCTATTAAAGTAATCAAGGATGTTCTGTGGTGCAATCAGTTCTACAGGAACTGTTGGATCTCGGATGGATCCAAGAGCACCGAGTTCGTGGAGTTAACATGGTCTATACGAATTCCAACGTCATTCGGAACCACGACATCTGTGCGATGAATGTCAACCTGGTGGAAATGCACTCAAGGAAAAGCCAGTATCATGATCTGCTGCAGCACGATTACAGTTCTTGTCTGACTTGCTCGGTAAGCAAACAGGGATTCTCTTCCATACAGGAGGCCCTCCAGCGTCAGATGGATCTTGGATGGATCCAAGACTACCATGATAGGAATCCCTATCAGATGAATATGGTTCAGATCTTCATTCGCTTGATGAATACCAACTTGGTAGAATTGCATGCTGAACAGGTCCGACTCGAATTCCTGATCTCACATAATTATCACAGCTGTAAAGCAGGTTGTGAAAACGATCAGGGATGTGCCCTTGTCCAGGAGGCACTTCAGCACTTGTTAAATCATTGGTGGATGCCAATCTACATGGATGAGGATACTCAGCAAATTAGTATCAATAACAGAAACCCCACTCGGCGTCAAAGTCAGGATGTCCGACTCGTGGAAGCTAACCTAGTAAGGTTACATTGTATTCAAAGTGGGTGTGGCCAGGTGCCACCACACAATTATGAACGTTGTGGAGTCTGTTCGGAAAGTAACCAAGGGTGCTACCTTGTGCGAGCAGCTCTCCAGGGGCAGGTGGATCATGGAGAGATTCGCCCATATCCAGGTTCTGGACCCATCAATTGGTCGCCGAACTACCTTGCCAGTCAAATTGAGGACGTTGTCGTCATCTCTGATCATCAGAGGACCAGGAATGTTTTTGCCATTACCCCTCTGCTTGACGAATCAAGAATTCCCAACCAGGAACGGATCGAGATTACGTAAGATGGTCAGAAAAACCAGAAGGTTCCCATAGTCATCTATCTGCTGGGACCACTACCGTATGAATCAGCAAAGGCAATCCCTTACAAATACGGTGCAACGATAATTGAGAATGGAAAGGAAATTCCATTACCCTCCATCGTGAATATTGCAGACATCAGTCGTGTAACACGGAATGGTAGAATCTTCAATAGAGGAGTTGGAAAGTCTAACAAAGAAAAGGAACTTCAGACAGAAGCTCCTAATCCACCAGTCGGTCCATCCAGTAATCCTGACCTTTCGAAAAATAATGATGAGATGCTGAAGCTCATCCAAAGGAGTGAATACAACATTGTTAATCAACTATTACAGACTCCTTCAAAGATCTCGGTATTATCACTGTTACTCAGTTCAGAAGCGCACAGGGAGGCTCTACAGAAAGTCTTGGAGCAAGCCTTTGTGGAATAGGATGTAACAATCAAACAGTTTGATAGTATTGTCTCTAACATCACTTCTTGCAATAATTTGGGATTTAGTGATGAGGAATTACATGAAGAGGGTCGTCGTCATAACATGGCACTCAATATCACAATCAACTGCCAGGATGATGCTTTAGCCAGCGTACTGGTAGACACAGGGTCAGCCCTGAATGTTATGCCGAGTCCACTTTGATGCAATTATCATTCAAAGGACCCCCGATGAGAACTAGCGAGGTCGTCGTCAAAGCGTTCGATGGATCCAGAAAAATGGTTATCGGCGATGTTGATCTTCCCATAACTATTGGTCCTCACACTTTCCAAGTCACTTTCTAGGTCATGGACATCCGGGCAACGTACAGTTGTTTATTAGGAAGACCTTGGATACATCAGGCTGGAGCGGTAACTTCAACCCTCCATCAAAAGCTAAAGTTCGTCCAGAACGGCCAACTCATCACAGTCTGTGGGGAACAGGCCTTGCTCGTCAGCAATTTATCGTCATCCACTTATGTGGAACCAGAAGGGATAATCGGAACTCAGTTCCAAGCGCTTTCGTTACACAAGGACGATCAATCCGGAGGAGGAACTTCGATTTCCTCATACAAAGATGCTATTAAAGCAGTCGAGAGTACCGATACAACAGGATGGGGACAGCTTGTCATTCCTACTAACAATACAACAAAGAAGGGTCTTGGTTTTTCTGCAACCTGTACCCAGACAACTGCTAACGATGAAAGTCTTTATCCCATTCAAAACTTCTTCCACAGTGGAGGTTTCCTTTACCCAGTGTCTCAAATAGTCCATGCTATCAATGAGGAGGATCCCTCCGACACAGATGAAGAATGAAAGTCCTATCTTAACAAGGACGGTTATATGTCTCAGGAAGAGGTGCCCACGCCATTTTGTTATCCCGCACAGAGTCCGAGATTTATACCACGGTCATGTGTCGAAATGATATACGGAGATTGTGATCCGGAAGGATGTCGTGCTCCGCCAAATTCATTAGAGGAGGATACTCTGATGAAAGACAACTTTGACCATAACTACTATGGCCCGATGGACGGTCTGCCAATGTGGCAGCCTTACCCAGGAGACTTGGGGCCAGAAAGTCAGCCGAGTAATGAAACTCAACTGAGCATCATTGAACAGAATACCTGTGTCCCCACCATGTCATGGGATCAACACTCAGGTCATTCCGAAACTACTCAACATGACGATGAATTTGCAACGTTTGCAGGACTTGAGTTCATCAACTATGCTTTTCCTGAGGTCAACGTCATCAAGAGGGATGACTCCTCCTGTTCCAAAGAAGTGTGGGACACCCTGGGGCAACCGAGTGGAAAATACGACTTCATGGTCAAGTACACCGCTCCCGAAAGCTCTCAAATAAGGTTCGAAGATATCCAGCCAACTGGATGGGGAGATACAGCTGAGAGCACAAATGCTATGCAAAATGTAACAGAGGAATTCTCCTACGACAACTCTGCCTGGGAGACAGATTCCAATGATCTTGCTCCACCAGAAATCAGCGTCATTTCTGAAGACAAATCAAGGAAGGTGCCAGACTTTGTGATTCACTGAGGAGTTCGCCGCCAATGGGTTGCTATCGATGTTCCGAAGGTCGTTCGCCAATCAAAGTAATTGCCATCTTTAACCTTTCACCCTGCCCAGGTGAAACGGATGTTTTGATAGGGCTCACTTTCTTTAATTTTCGTTCTTCGCTTTGCCCAAAGCGACAGAGTTTTGTTTTATAGGGTTGTAGTTTCAAGAATCGACTTGTTCATTAATAAAATAACGTCGTTCGGTAATTTCCGCATTTATTGTTGTTTTCTCTTTTTGCTTTTTCTCAGAAAATGGTAATCCTAAAAAACAATTCAATAACAAAAACAAGCAGTAATAAAAAAAATACACTGCACACACATTTACATTCTCTATGTCTCTTCTAAACACGAATCATCACGTCATGCAGATTTCTTGTTTTAAACCCCGTTGAAACATACGATCCAATACCTTCTCCCAACTTTGAAATCCTGGTATTTGAGGCTGAAGAAGAAGATGACAACGAAATTCCAGAAGAGATCTCCCGACTACTCAGACAAGAGGAAAGGTCCATTGAACCTCTCAAAGAGCCGTTGGAAACGGTAAACTTGGGTTCGGAAGAAGAGAGAAAAGAAATCAAGATTGGGGCACTGCTCAGTCCAATTGCCAGAGAGGGTTTGATAAAGCTTCTCAAAGAATTCCCCAATGTATTCGCTTGGTCCTATCAGGATATGCCAGGGTTGGATACTAGCATCGTGGAACATCACTTACCGTTAAAATCGGAATATCCGCCAATAAAGCAGAGGTTGAGACGGACTCACCCGGACATGGCTATCAAAATCAAAGAGGAAGTACAGAAACAGATTGACGCGGGTTTCCTCGCTACATCTGAATATCCTCAATGGTTAGCCAACATCGCACCCGTTTCAAAAAAGGACGAAAAAGTCAGAATGTGTGTGGATTACAGAGATCTAAACAAGGCTAGTCCAAAGGACGACTTTCCTTTACCACACATTGACATGCTGGTAGACAGTACAGCAAAGTTCAAAGTTTTCTCCTTCATGGATGGATTCTCGGGCTATAACCAGATCAAAATGGCGCCGAAAGACATGGAGAAAACTTTGTTCATTACCCCATGGGGTACTTTTTGTTACAAGGTAATGTCGTTCGGTTTGAAGAACGCCGGAGCAACCTATCAAAGAGCCATGACTACTCTGTTTCATGACATGATACGCAAAGAAATCGAAGTGTATGTCGATGATATGATTCCAAAATATAAGACAGAAGAGGAGCATGTGACCCACCTGTCAAAACTATTCAAGCGTCTGAGAAAATACAAACTCTGCTTGAATCCCAAGAAATGCACCTTTGGTGTCCGTTCAGGGAAACTCTTAGGGTTCAGCGTCAGCCAGAAGGAAATTGAGGTTGATCCTGACAAGGTCAAGGCCATTCAAGAAATGCCTTCTCCAAAAACTGAAAAACAAGTCAGAGGATTCCTGGGACGTTTGAACTACATCTCCAGATTCATATTCCTCATGACCGCCACGTGTGCGCCGATCTTAAAACTACTGAAAAAGAACCAAGATTGCGTTTGGACAGAAGATTGTCAAACCGCCTTCGACAGTATTAAGGAATATCTGTTGAATCCTTCGATTCTATCTCCTCCAGTGGAAGGAAGACCACTGATCATTTACCTCACAGTCCTAGAGGACTCAATGGGATGTGTACTTGGCCAACAAGACGAAACCAAAAGGAAAGAGTCTGCCATCTACTATCTGAGCAAGAAATTCACCGACTGCGAGACTCGATACACTATACTCGAGAAAACTTGTTTAGCTTTGGCTTGGGCAGCCAAATGTCTGCGCCAGTACATGATTCGTCACACTACTTGGTTAATCTCCGAAATGGATCCAATCAAGTACGTCTTCAAAAAACCTGCTCTCACGGGAAGGATTGCCCGTTGGCAGATGTTGCTATCAGAATATGACATAGAGTACCATGCTCAGAAAGCCGTTAAAGGAAGTATTTTGGCCGATCAATTGGCTCATCAACTGATTGACGATCAAGAATTAATCAGGTTCAACTTCCCAGACGAAGATGTCATGTACCGAAAAATGAAACACTGTGACGAACCGCTACCCAGTGAAGGGCCAGAACCAGGTTCCCAGTGGGGACTAATCTTTGACGAAGCAGTTAATCATTATGGAAATGGAATTGGGGCAATAATTGTTACCCCTCAGGGTAACCACATTCCTTTCACAGCTCGACTTACGTTCAAGTGTACAAACAACGAGGCCAAATACGAAGCTTGTATTATGGGTCTCGAGGAAGCGATTGATTTAAGGATCAAAAACTTGGACGTATACGGCGACTCAGCCCTGGTTATCAATTAGATAAAAGGAGATTGGAACACATACCAATCAGGATTGATTCCTTACAAAGACTATGCAAGAAGGTTGTTACCTTTCTTCAACAGAATCGAGTTTCATCACATCCCTCGTGATGAGAATCACATGGCTGACGCTTTAGCCACCCTCTCTTCCATGATTAGTGTAGGTCAATGGAACGACCTACCTAAGATCGACATAATGCGCCTAGAACGGCCCGCTTACATCTTCACGATTGAAGCAGTCATAGACGACCAACCTTGGTATCACGATATCAAATGTTTCCTTAAAAAACAAGAGTACCCACCTGGGGCACTAAGGAAGGACAGAAAAACCCTCAGAAGACTAGCAAGCAACTTCTTCCTGAGCGGTGATACTCTCTATAAGAGAAATTTTGACACGGTCTTGCTCCGATGCATAGACAGACCAGAAGCAGACATGCTAATAAAAGAAATTCACGAAGGATCCTTTGGCACTCATGCCAACGGACACACAATGGCGAGAAAAATTCTGAGAGCAGGGTACTATTGGTTGACAATGGAATCCAACTGCTACAAGTACATGAGGAGGTGTCACAAGTGTCAGATATACTCTGACAAAATTCATGTACCGCCAATGCATCTCAAAGTACTCTCTTCCCCGTGGCCTTTTTCCATATGGGGAATCGACATGATTGGCATGATCGAACCTAAAGCTTCAAACGGACATTGGTTCATCCTGGTAGCCATTGACTACTTCACCAAGTGGGTCGAAGCAGCGTCATACGCTAATGTAACCCGACAAGTGGTGGTCCGATTTATCAAAAATAATCTCATCTGCCGTTATGGTGTTCCGAGCCAGATCATTACTGATAATGGATCTAACTTGAACAATAAGATGATGAAAGATTTGTGTGCAGAGTTCAAGATTGAACACCATAACTCGTCTCCCTAACGGCCCAAGATGAACGGAGCAGTAGAAGCGGCTAACAAGAACATCAAGAAGATTGTTCAGAAGATGGTTGTAACCTACAAAGACTGGCACGAGATGCTACCCTTTGCTCTTCACGGTTATCGAACATCTGTCCGCACTTTAACAGGGGCAACCCCTTTCTCTCTAGTATATGGCATGGAAGCAGTTCTCCCCATCGAAGTAGAGATCCCATCAATCATCATATTGATGGATGGAAAGCTTACAGAAGCTGAATGGTGTCAAAGTCGACACGACGAACTGAATCTGATTGAAGAGAAATGAATCACGACACTATGCCATGGTCAGTTGTATCAGCAAAGAATGAAGAGAGTGTTCGACAAAAAGGTCCGACCTCGCGTCTTCAGAAAAGGAGACCTTGTGCTCAAAAAGATACAATCATTTCTCACTGATTCTCGGGGTAAATGGACTCCGAATTATGATGGCCCCTATGTGGTCACGAAAGCTTTCTCAGGCGGCGCCTTGAGACTTGCAACCATGGACGGATAAGAATTTGCCTACCCCACGAATGTTGATGTAGTCAAGAAATACTTCGCCTAAAAAAAACGTCTCGGTGGATTGAAAACCCGAAAGGGCGGTCCAGGCAAAAGTTAGAGACAAAATAAAAAAATCATCCCGCTGGATTGGAAACATCACAGTACAATCCAGGCAAAAGTTAGGGATAATGGCAAGTAACTATGTTCAACAAAGGCAAGTCCCTCAGCAGCAGCAGTTACACCATCCATCGGAGGAAAACTCCAGTCAAGGCCATCTTCGACAGAAGCTCAGGATGTCCCGAATTCAAAGTTGGTAGAAGGATAGTGGTCGTTATGTTTCAACGTAGCCCTTTTCCCTGTAAATTTCCATTTTCTAACTTTGTAAATACTCTTTGGAATCACGCATTTGGCTGATCTCCGTCTTATTAATAAAATTTGAGCCCTTGTTCTTTTGTTTGTAATTCTTATTTGTTTTAGTTTTACAAAATGACATTTTGACATGATTAACGATTCTTGAAATAAAACAAAAATGAATTTACTTGTAAAACTTTTTCTGCTTTTAAAATAAAGATGGCAATTTCTTTTGACTGTTGAACATCAAAAGAGCATCAACCACTTCTCCAGAAGTAAGCAAACCTCAAAGTGCAGAATCAAAGTACTCCTTCTAACCCAGTACGCCTGAATGAAGGGATCAACTGTGTCAGAGACCTTGTTTCGTCTGACACGCCTCGGCCGAGTTCTTATCTTCTAAGCCCGACCAACATAGTTCCCCGCGAGGACTACTTCTCCTAAGCAAGGTAGAATTGCTACTTTTGGACCAACGGTACTTCATCTCCCACTGTGGCCGAGTATCCGGTCTTGTTCATCTAGTAGTTTGTATGTCGTGTCAGTTTTGTCAGCATATACATATATACATCATGCATTATTTATTTGCATTCACATTTCATATTGCATCACTCTGGTCGGCCTTATCCCCTAGTGGTAAAAGTCCTCTCAATCGAGTTGTCGATTCTTTCTCGTCAGGAAGTGAATCATCTGAACAATCTCGCCTCTAGTTATTTCTAAATTGAAGATAGGTCATGGACCACTTTGATAACTTGAACCTCTGAAAAACCAGAGAAACTTTCAACAGATATCACTCTTCGCCATTGAAGATGATATCCTTGCTTTCCCGGATTAAGGAAAATCCCGAGAGAAAGCCTCATAATCAGAGATTCGATGATACGACAGTTTTTCTCCAAAAGAACCACTGATGAAAAGGTCATCGGCACCTCAAAAATGGATCCCATCATATGGCATTTCTCCGGGAAAATCCCGAGAAAAGTATGATGTAAGACCCCAAATGAAGGAAGTCTTTCAGGAGACTCGTCTTCCCCAGTAGAAACAAATGGAGTCTCCAACAGAGAAGTTTGTGCACCTCTACAACTCAGACGACTGGATTCCCCAGCAAGTCTGACATCAAAACTTTTTCCGTCAAATGGCATCTCCCCAAGAAGATTCGGCGAGAAGTTTGAGGAAAACCGCTACGAATAGCGTCCCTTGTCAAGAAAGTTTATTGACAAAACAAACTAAGACCAGTTCCTTGGTAGGAAACCATGATCGAGGGGACGTTTAAATCAGAAACTAAGACCAGTTCCTTGATAGGAAACCAGGATCGAGGGGAAGTTTATTTCAGAAACTAAGACCAGTTCCTTGGTAGGAAACCAGGATCGAGGGGAAGTTCATCTCAAAAGAAAACTGAGACCAGTTCCTTGGCTGAAGACCAGGATCGAGGGGAAGTTTACCTTTCCTAAGCATCATTGCTTAGCAAAAGAAGATGAATGCGATCTACCATTCATAACCACCACCAAAATTTTGGGTATTCCGATATTTAATCCTCTTGCACCCCGAATGCCCGAATACCTTCGTCATTCACACCTTCGTGTCTAAGAAGATTAAATAGGGGCATCTGTCATACCCCAAATTTTGACCACTAAGATTTCCCATTACTGTGCAAATCATCATCACAATATGGGTGTGTAATTATGCCTCATCAGTCTCCCCAAAGATGGGTGAGTATTCAATACTATCAAAATTAGGGTTTCAAGCCCTCTCAGAGCTTTTAGACAAAGGATCAATCAAGGAATGACATGATCTTCAACTTTCTACACCCTCAAACATACACAAAGGATCAAAAAGGACTCCCACTTCAAGGATTAAGCACAAGGATGCTCCCTTCTAGGTGGATCAAGCCTCAAGATCGCCAGTGTCACCAAATTAGGGTTTTGATCGACCAGGGCCTCCAGATGGAAATTTTCCTCTGGGCATGAGCCAAAGATCCAAAACATAACCTAATATGCCCCATGGGATCTCATGAACTCAATCATCCAGTCAATTTTGCCTCAGGGGATGCATTCATCAAAAATCAGGAATTTGGGTTTCTTGACCTAATTCACCCCTAAGTTGACTTTTGGGACCAATTATGAACCAAGACCTCAAGAGAGGATTTTAGGATCTCCAATATGCCATATTGATCCATTTGGAACAATGGATTGATCCAAGAAGCTTGAGCAACAAGTTTCAATTTCATCTGAACCACAGTTAGGGTTTCGCGGGAAAAGTCAACTGTAACTTTGACTTTTGACCAGGACATGCTCCCAAACCCTAAGACATGATTCAATATACCCTATAACACCCATATAACATGTCCATCAAGTTTGATTTAGGTCAAGGACATGATTTCCTGAAGAATTGCACAGTTTGGAATTCATCGGATAAAAATTCAACTGTGCACAAAAGTCAACTTTGACTTTTTGAGATTTTTCACAAAAATGGATTTTTAACCCTAAAATGATGTTTATGTATGATTTGAATCATCATTCATCAATAAAAATCAAAGAAATTGGGATACTTGATTTGTAGATCTCATTTCCCTCTACAAAAGCTATTTTTTTCCATCCAAAGCTTGATTTGTAGATCTCATTTCCCTCTACAAAAGCTTCATACTGACCTATGTCCAAATTCCTCATGGATTTTGAGTTATGGAGTGGTCAAAATCAAGAAAAGTCACTTTGTTCCAACACTTAGTGAAAATTTCACTAAGTCAGATTTTGCCTTACTTTTTTCCAAATGTAGGGGGATTTTTCACTTGGATCCAAAAAGTATCAAAACCAAATATGATCAAACAGTTGTTGTATCATATAAGAGCTTTCCAAAATGGCCAAGAACATCACCAAATTCAACTTGAGCCATGAGATATGACATTGGCAAGTTGCCTTGCTGAAATCTGCCAAGGCAAGGAAGATTTTTGCACTTTTGCTCGATTTGCCAAAATCAGCCAATTCCAAGCCTTGTCATCACCTTGGACACATCCGAGGATTGAATCTAAAGGGGACAATCACTAAGCCAAGCCTCCAAAGTCCTTGGAACAAGAAATATCATGTTGAACCTAGAATTGCCCAAAATAGGGACAAGACTCCAATTTTGGATTGGAGCATTCAATGGAAGCATCAAGGTGGCATGGACTGAGCCATTCTCAACTGAATTCAGTCAAGACTTATCCAAGACCAAGGGGACCAGCAGCCTGTACCCTAACCTCTAGTCAATGGATAGAGGAGACTTGGATTTTCATTTGCCAACATTGGCCAAACCTATTCAGCAGTTGCCATTCACTATTCCTTGAAAAACAAACTTGCTCTACTATAAATAGAGCTCAATTGTGATCAGTTTAAGTACACCAAAGGCCTACAACACTTGCCTTTCTCAAAATCCACTTCTCACTCTCAAAAATGCCTTTCTTAGCAAGTCACTATCGGGTTTTTCATTAGAGAGCAATTCCACTCAAACCAATCACACACACACCTCATATACATCATATGTGAGCTGATCAAACACTTAAACAACATCTGGAACACTGATATCTCAAAATCACCAGTCAATTGCTCAAGGTTTTAACCAAAGTGCAGTTGGGATTCCATGAAGTGATCCAGCCATTTTCAGTCAAGTCCAAGCATTCAAACACACTCCATAGGGTGTAGGGAAGCTGTTAGATCATCACAACTCATCTGTAACACCTCCAACTCAAAAATCAATTTGCTCTTGCTGTCACGACCTAGAGGTAAGCCTAAACTTGGTCATTTCTCAATCTATGAATATTTCCTCGCACAATACTTTTGCCAAATGTTCATAATCATGCATGGAATGTTTCCCCTCAAGTAATTGCTTTGTATGAATCGTGTATTAAAAATCTCAGCCTTCATGCAGAATTTAGGGTTCTTGAGGATTTTTCATGATTTCTTGTTTTATGCTTAATTTAAATGAAATTAATTGCCATAGACATGATCGTGAGGTTGAAACGAGTTGATTGGTATGTGGATTGCATGATATAATCAAGTATTTAGTGAGATTGGATAGAAAATGCAAATCTGGGCAAGGCAGAAAATGCGCGTGTTCTTGGTCCATGTTCTTGGCTCCATTTTCATAAATTCAACTATTTGATTTTATGATTTTATTTAATTGATTCAAAAATTAATTTCTCTCTCAGTTTTAATGATTTTGAGTTGATTCTTTTTTTAATAATTCACAAAAATGTTAAAATATTTCATTTTCCCAAAAAATCCTAAAAATATTATTTATTTCATATAATTGATATTTTTGCAAAGAATTAATATTTTAATTGTTTTTGACATTTTGAATATTTTTCCACCTTGATTTTGCAACTTTTAATGCCTTCTAATTATTTTGTAGGTAAATACTTAATTTTTGAAGCATTAATCCAAGATCACAATTTGTTTTCCATATGTTAAACAATTTTGATCATTTTAATTGAATTTTTATTCAATTAAAATACATTTTGAAAACAAATTAGGGTTTTGGATTAATTCAACCCTCATAAATCATTTTCAAATCTTTCTGGGCCTCTAATAGAGTGTAAGACCCAAGCCTTTTTGTAAAATAACCTTTCATGGGTCTCACTTATTGTATAAGTCCCTCCGGGTATTTTCAAAAACCTCGGCGCAATCGTCGTTTTGTACACAAATAACCTTGGGCCTACCCTCGAGTAGTAAGACTCATTTCTTTTCTTTAAACTCTTTTGGGCCTCTTGATAGAGTGTAAGACCCAAACCCCCTTGTACAAACAATTTTGGGCCTCACTTATTATATAAGTCCCTCTGTACAAGTGAACGACGCGATCGTCGGCTTTTAAAAAACCTTTTGGGCCTCTCCTCGAGATATAAGACCCATTCAAAACTTTTGGGCCTCTAATAGAGTGCAAGACCCAATCCCCTTTTAACGAAAACAACTTTGGGCCTCAGACATTATATAAGCCCCTTTACGTTAAAAGAAAATCTCGGCGCGATCGCCATTTTAAACGAGAAATCATTTGGGCCTACCCTCGTGTTATAAGCCCCACTATTTTCTTTAAACCTTTTGGGCCTCTTCAGAGAGTGTAAGACCCAACCCTTTGTAAATACAACCTATGTTGGGCCTCACTTACGGTATAAGTCCCGTTGTATCTCAAAAAAAGTTCGACGCGATCATCATCCGTTGGAAAACAAATCTTGGGTCTACCCTCGTGTTATAAGCCCCACTCTTTTTCTTTAAAACTTTTTGGGCCTCTTGATAGAGTGTAAGACCCATCCCTTTGTACAGAAAACAATTTTTGGGCCTCAGTCACTTGTATAAGTCCCTCTGTACAAATTCAAACAGTGCGCTCACTGATAAAACCCTGGGCCTCTCCTTGAGCTGTAAGCCCCAAATATTTCTTTTTTCAAAGCACTTTCTCCTTTGATTTTGAGATATACTGTTGTTTTCAATCTTTCTTTGTTGAACAACTAACCAAACAGCATGGAAGCTCTACAACCGAGTAAGTGTTTATATGCTTTCATTTACCGCTTTCATATACATATAACTGTATTGTGGGGCTGTTTCCCCGGCAACTACGTTTAGCATTAAGCCGGTTGATCACTCTTAAATAGTCAAAACTAGATCCCCATAGGATTACCAGACACATTCTTCCCTCCTCTTGGGGTTAAACAATATGGAGACATGAAAGGCAGCATTCTCAGTGAACCCTTTCATAGATTGTCACTCGTAGAAGTTGTCAAGAAACTCTATTCCCCAAAGATGATCTCTTCTCCGTGAATTGCATCTCTTGAGTTTCTTCCAAATTCTCAGACTTTCCTGGCTTGATCTATTCTTTGTGAATAGTCTGTCTTGAATTTCTCGGGGTTTGGGGACCCACAGGCTTCTTAAAAGCAGTTGTCAAAGAAACTCTACTCCCCAGAGATGATCTCTTCTCCGTGAATTGCATCTCTTGAGTTTCTTCCAAATTCTCAGACTTTCCTGGCTTGATCTATTCTTTGTGAATAGCCTGTCTTGAATTTCTCAGGGTTTGGGGACCCACAAGCTTCTTAAAAGCAGTTGTCAAAGAAAATCTACTCCCCAGAGATGATCTTTTCTCTGTGAATGGCATCTCTTGAGTTTCTTCCAAATTCTCGGAATTTCCTAGCTTGATCTATTCTCTGTGAATAGCCTGTCTTGAACTTCTCGGGGTTTGGGGACCCACAGGCTTCCTAAAAGCATCCCCGCCTCCTCTTGGACGTTGTACAAGGACCCGTCGGCTTCTTAGAAGTATTCACAGCCTCCTCTTAGGCTTCGTATAATGATTCTTCCTCTGGGAATGATAGCCTCCTCTTGGGCTTCATACAAGGACCTATCGGCTTCTTAAAAGTTTCCAGCCTCCTCTTGGGCTTCCTACAAATTGTCCCGACGACCTCCTAGAGCTATAGGAACAGAAATCAGTCATCTTAATAGAACAGTCTTTCCAAGAGTCTTCTACTATTTCTCAAAGCATAGTACAAAAGATGAAACTTTATACTTGGACAGTCTCATTTCCTTGAGTCTCAAAGACATTCTCAAGCACCCTTCAAAAATAGGAAGAAAACCTGTAGACTCGGACAGACTCAATACCCTTCGGATATCCCACTTTCTTAAAGAGCAGGAAATATCCCTGATGCTCGAATCAAAATCCCTGAGTGCAAACATTACTCATATAAGAACTGATTTTCTCTTTAAATCAGCATACTGGTCCTGTCACTCAACTGAAACAGTCACCATAGCCTCCTCTTGGGCTTTGCACAATGATTCTCCCCAGCGGAGCTAACAATTTTGGCCTCCATCTCGGGCTTTATACGAGATACTAAAAGACTCCCTCGTTGAGTCAATCACCATCTTTAACCTCCATCTCGGGCTTCGTACGAGATACAAAAACACTCTCTTGTTGAGTATAAAAGATTCTCCTGTTGAGTCAAAACCTTTTAGCCTCTCTCTCGGGCTTTGTACGAGCCACATATTAGCCTCCTCTTTGGCTTTGTATAAGGAAAACCTTTTATCCTCCTCTTAGGCTTTGTATAAGAAAACCACTGGTTGATCCAATCAACCTTTTAGCATCAAAGTTGTGCCTCGTTCACAGTACACAAACATCAACAACTCCTTCCCCTTCATCTAATCACTGTAAGCGGCAAGCCTCTGGATTATTTACATCCATGCCACTGTCCCTCCTTTAGCATGAGAAATTTCTAAGGAAAGATAGCATTGCTCTACACTGAGTTAAATTCTTCTCCTTCGGGTTGGAAGTCCCCTATAAATGAAATTATGGCATTGCCGGATTCGCACATCCCGGTTAAAGTAATTCTCCTTTATAAACAGTTGTGACATACAAACCCCTCTTTAGAGATGACAAATTCTCTCTAAAGTCAAACCCTTTTAGCTTCATATCTTGGGCTTTGAACAAGATACAAATAGACTCTTTAGCTTCACGTCTTGGGCTTTGAACAAGACACCAAAACACCATTTCCTCCCATAGAATAGGAGGAACTACGATCGTCTGATTTCCCTGTTTCGGTAAACAGGGAATACATAGGCATAAGATTGAAAGAAAAATCTTAGCGAGCACACTAAACAAAAACCCAAAATCCCATACTTTCATACATCCGTCCTAACATCTTAACCTCCCACCCATCGACCGAACACTACTTTTAACAAAATAAACCTAAAAGAGACCCCGAATCTTTGTAGCATCTGTAAACCAACAGTTTTGACTGTTTAACCTCAGTTTGCAAGTAGGGTTAATTTGAGACATCTATTTCCATTCCTTCATCAGCTTCAATAGGATAAAAAATGAATCGAGCTGTAGATACCAAAGAGCGGTAGTGCTTCGCAACCACATCCAAAATCGCTCGCTACAACGTGGCCAGGTGCCACTACACAACTATGAGCGGTGTGGAGTTTGCTCAGTGGATAATCAAGGATGCTACCTCGTGCGAGCATCCCTTCAAAGTCAGTTGGACCGCAAAGAGATTCAACCATATCCAAGTTTTGGATCAGTCAACTACTTCGCAGATCAAATTGAGGATGTTGTCATAATCTCTGAGCATCAGAGGACTAGGGATGTTTGTACCATTATCCCTCTACTTGACGAATCAAGAGTTCCCAACCGGGAACGGATCGAAATTACTTAATGGTCAGAAAAATCAGAAGGCTCCAATAGTCATATATCTACTGGGACCGCTACCATTTGAATCAGCTAAGGCTATCCCTTACAAATACGGTTCAACAACAATTGAGAATGGAAAGGAAATTCCGTTACCCTCCGTCGTGAATATTGCAGACATCAGTCGAGTAACACGGAGCGGTCGAATCTTCAACCGAGGGGTTGGAGAACCCAGCAAAGAAAAGGAACCTCTGACAGAAGTTCCCAATCCACCAATCGGTCAATCCAGTAATCCCGACCTTTAAAAAAACGATGATGAGATGCTAAAGCTCATCCAAAGGAGTGAATACAACATTGTTGATCAGCTGTTACAAACTCCTTCAAAGATCTCGGTATTATCACTATTACTTAGTTCAGAAGCGCACATGGAGGCTCTGCAGAAAGTCTTGGAGCAAGCCTTTGTAGAACAAGATGTTACAATCAGACAGTTCGATAACATTGTCTCTAGCATCACTTCCTGCAATAACTTGGGATTTAGTGATGAGGAATTACCTGAAGAAGGTCGCCGTCATAACATGGCGCTCAACATTACAGTTAACTACCAGGACGATGCTTTAGCTAGCGTACTGGTAGACACAGGGTCAGTCCTGAATGTTATGCTGAAGTCCACTTTAAGGTGACTATCATTCAAAGGACCTCCGATGAGAACCAGCGAGGTCATCGTCAAAGCATTTGACGGATCCAGAAAAACGGTTATCGGCGAAGTCAACCTTCCCATAACTATTAGTCCTCACACTTTCCAAGTCACTTTCCAGGTCATGGACATCCGGACAACATACAGTTGTTTATTAGGAAGACCTTGGATACATCAGGCTGGGGCGGTCACTTCGACCCTCCACCAAAAGCTAAAGTTCGTCCAGAACGACCAACTTGTCACGGTTTATGTAGAACAAGCCTTGCTCGTGAGAAACTTGTCATTATCTACTTGTGTAGAACCCGAGGAGGTTGTTGGAACTCAGTTCCAAGCACTTTCGGTGAGCAATGAGAATCAATCAGAGAAAGGAACCTCAATTTCCTCATACAGAGATGCTCTCGAAGTGATCGAAAATAACAATGCAAAAGGATGGGGATAGCTTGTCATTCCCACTGATAACAAAACAAAGAAGGGTCTTGGTTTTTCTGCAACCTGTACTCAGACGGCTGCGAACGATAAAAGTTTTCATCCCATTCAGAACTTCTTCCACAGTGGAGGCTTCCTTCAACCAGTGACTCAAGACGTGTATACCATCAATAAAGATGATTCCTCCGATACGGAGGAAGAATGGAAGTCCTATCTCAATGAGGACGGTTATACGTCTCAGGCCGAAACGCAGACTCCCTTTTGCTATCCCGCACAGAGTCCGAGATTTATACCGATGTCAGATGTCGAAATGATATACAGAGATTGTGATCCTGAAGGATGCCGGGCTCCGCCAAACTCATTAGAGGAAGACACTCTGATGAAGGACAACTTTGACCACAACTATTATGGCCCAATGGATGGCCTGCCTATCTGGCAGCCGTACCTAGGAAACTCGGGGCAAGAAAATCAGCCAAACAATGAAAATCAGTTGAGCATCATTGAACAGAATACCTGTGTCCCCGCCATGTCATGGGATCAACACTCAGGTCATTCCAAACTTATCCAGTACGATGATGAATTGGCAAAACTTGCCGGACTAGAATTCATCAACTATGCTTTTCCCGAGGTCAACGTCATCGAGAGGGATGACTCCTCCAGTTCCACAAAAGTGAGGGATACCTTAGGACAACCGAGTGGCAGGTTCGACTACTTGGTCAAGTACACCGCTCCTGAAAGCTCTTGTATAAGGTTCGAAGACATCCAGCCAACTGGATAGGGAGATATACCTGAGAGCATAAATACTATGAAAAATACAACTAAGGAATCCTCCTACGATAACTCTGCCTGGGAGACAGATTCCAATGATCCTGCTCCACCAGAAATCAGCGTTATTTCTGAAGACAAATCAAGGAAAGTACCAGACTTTGTGATTCACCGAGGAGTTCGCCGCTAATGGGTTGCTGTCGATGTTCCGAAGATTGTTCATAAGTCAAAGTAATTACCGTCTTTAACCTTTCACCCTACCCAAGTGAAACGGATGTTTTGATAGGGCTCGTTTTCTGTAAATTTCCCTCTTTGCTTCGCCCAAAGTGACAGAGTTTTGTTTTATAGGGTTGTAGTTTCAAGAATCGACTTGTTCAGTAATAAAATAACGTCGTTTTGTAATTTCCGCATTAATTGTTGTTTTCTCTTTTCGTTTTTCAAAAAATGGTAATCCTAAAAAACAACTCAATAATAAAAACAAGCAGTAAAAGAAAAATACACTGCACACATTTTTGCATTTTCTCTCTATCTCTTCTAAACACAAATCATCACGTCATCCAGATTGCTTGTTTTAAACCCCGTTGAAACATATGATCCAATGCCTTCTCCCAACTTTGAGTTCCCAGTATTTGAGGCTGGAGAAGAAGTTGACAACAAAATTCCAGAGGAGATCTCCCGATTACTCAGACAAGAGGAAAGGTCCATTGAACCTCATAAAGAGCCGTTGGAAACGATCAACGTGGGTTCAGAAAAAGAGAGAAAAGAAGTCAAGATTGGGGCACTGCTCAGTCCAACTGTCAAAGAAAGTCTGACGAAACTTCTCAAAGAGTTTCCTGATGTATTCGCTTGGTCCTATCAGGATATGCCAGGGTTGGATACTAGCATCGTGGAACACCATCTACCATTAAGATCGAAATGTCCGCCAGTAAAACAAAGGTTGAGACGGACTCATCCAGACATGGCTGTCAAAATCAAAGAGGAGGTACAGAAACAGATTGACGCGGGTTTCCTCGCTACCTCAGAGTATCCTCAATGGTTAGCCAACATCGTACCAGTTCTGAAAAAGGACGGAAAGGTCAGAATGTGTGTGGATTACAGAGATCTAAACAAGGCTAGTCCAAAGGACGACTTTCCCTTACCACACATTGACATGCTGGTAGACAGTACAGCAAAGTTCAAAGTCTTCTCCTTCATGGATGGATTCTCGGGCTATAATCTGGTCAAAATGGCGCTAGAAGACATGGAGATGACCTTCTTCATTACCCCATGGGGTACCTTTTGTTACAAGGTAATGTCGTTCGGTTTAAAGAACGTCGGGGCAACCTATCAGAGGGCCATGACTACTCTGTTTCATGACATGATACATAAAGAAATCGAAGTATATGTCGATGATATGATTGCAAAATCTAAAACAGAGGAGGAGCATGTGACCGACCTGTCAAAACTATTCAAGCGTCTGAGAAAGTACAAACTCCGCTTAAATCCCAGCAAGTGCACGTTCGGTTCTTGTTCAGGGAAACTCTTAGGATTCATCGTCAGCCAGAAAGGAATTGAGGTTGATCCTGACAAGGTCAAGGCCATTCAAGAAATACCTTCTCCAAAGACTGAAAAACAAGTCAGGGGATTCCTGGGACGTTTGAACTATATTTCCAGACTCATATTCCTTATGATCGCGACATGTGCGCCGATTTTCAAGTTACTCAAAAAGAATCAGGATTGCGTTTGGACAGAAGACTGCCAAACTGCCTTCGACAATATCAAGGAATACCTGTCAAACCCGTCGATTCTATCACCTCCAGTGGAAGGAAGACCACTGATCATCTACTTAACAGTCTTGGAAGACTCCCTGGGCTGTGTACTTGGCCAACAAGATGAAACGAAATGGAAAGAGTCTGCCATCTACAATTTGAGCAAGAAATTCACCGACTGCGAGACTCGGTACACTATGCTTGAGAAAACTTGCTGTGCTCTGGCATGGGCAGCCAAACGTCTTCGCCAGTACATGATTTGTCACATTACTTGGTTAATCTCAGAAATGGATCCAATCAAGTATGTCTTTGAAAAACCTCCTCTCACGGGAAGGATAGCCCGTAGGCAGATTTGTTATCAGAATACGACATCGAGTACCATGTTCAGAAAGCCGTTAAGGGAAGTGTTTTAGCTGATCATTTGGCTCATCAACCGATTGACGATCAGGAATCAGCCGGATTTGACTTCCCAGACGAAGATGCTATGTATTTGAAAATGAAAGATTGCGATGAACTGCTACCTAGTGAAGGGCCAGAACCAGATTCCCAATGGGGACTTATCTTTGACGGAGCTGTTAATCATTACAGAAACGGAATTGGGGCAATCATCATAACACCTCAGGGTACCCACATTCCTTTCACCGCCAGACTTACATTCAAGTGTACAAACAATGAGGCCGAATACGAAGCTTGTATCATGGGTCTCGAAGAAGCGATCGACTTAAGGATCAAGAACTTGGATGTATATGGCGACTCAGCTTTGGTCGTCAATCAGATCAAAGGAGATTAGAACACATACCAATCCGGGCTAATTCCTTACAAAGACTATGCGAGAAGGTTGTTACCATTCTTCAACAGAGTCGAGTTTCATCACATCCCTCATGAGGAGAATCACATGGCTGATGCATTAGCCATTCTCTCTTCCATGATTAGTGTAGGTCAATGGAATGACTTACCTAAGATCGACATAATGCGCCTTGAACGGCCCGCTTACATCTTCACAATCGAAGCAGTCATAGACGACAAACCCTGGTATCATGATATCAAATGCTTCCTTAAAACAAGAGTACCCACCTGGGGCATCCAAGAAAGACAGAAAGACCCTCAGAAGGCTATCTAGCAGTTTCTTCCTGAGCGGTGATACACTCTATAAGAGGAACTTTGACATGGTCTTGCTCCGATGTATAGACAGACCAGAAGCAGACATACTGATAAAAGAAATTCATGAAGGATCCTTTGGCACTCATGCCAACGAACATACAATGGAGAGAAAAATTCTAAGAGCAGGGTACTATTGGTTGACAATGGAATCTAACTGCTACAAGTACATGAGGAGATGTCACAAGTATCTGATATACTCAGACAAAATCCATGTACCGCCTACACATCTCAAAGTTCTCTCTTCCCCATGGCCTTTTTCCATATGGGGAATCGACATATTGGTGTGATTGAACCCAAGGCTTCGAACGGACATCGGTTCATCCTGGTAGCCATTGATTACTTCACTAAGTGGGTCGAAGCAACATCATACGCAAATGTAACCCGACAAGTGGTAGTCCGATTTATCAAAAACAATATCATTTGCCGTTATGGTGTTCCGAGCCAAATCATTACAGAGAATGGATCTAACTTGAACAATAAGATGATGAAAAAGTTTTGCGCAGAGTTCAAAATCGAACACCATAACTCATCTCCCTACCGACCTAAGATGAACAGCTCGGTAGAAGCGGCTAACAAGAACATCAATAAGATCGTTCAAAAGATGGTTGTAACCTACAAAGATTGGTATGAGATGCTACCCTTTGCTCTTCACGGTTATCGCACATCTATTCGCACTTCAACAGGGGCAACTCCTTTCTCTCTAGTATACGGCATGGAGGCAATGCTTCCCATAGAAGTAGAGATCCCATCAATCCAGGTATTGATGGAAGCTAAGTTAACAGAAGCTGAATGGTGTCAAAGTCGACATGACGAACTGAATCTGATCGAAGAAAGGTGAATAACGGCACTATGCCATGGTCAGTTGTATCAGCAAAGAATGAAGAAGGCGTTCGACAAAAAGGTTCGACCTCGCGTCTTCAGGAAAGGAGACCTCGTGCTCAAGAAGATACAATCATTTCTCACTGATTCTCGGGGCAAGTGGACTCCGAATTATGACGGCCCCTATGTGGTCAAGAAAGCCTTCTCAGGCGGCGCCTTGAGACTTACAACCATGGACGAAGAGGAATTTGCCTACCCCACAAATGTTGACGTAGTCAAGAAATACTTCGCCTAAAAAAAAAACGTCTCGGTGGATTGAAAACCCGAAAGAGCGGTCCAGGAAAAAATTAGAGACACGATCAAAAATCATCCTGGTGGATTAGAAACACCATAGTACAATCCAGGCAAAAATTAGGGATAATGGCAAGTAACTATGTTCGACAAAGGGACAAGTCCCTCGGCAGCAGTTACATCATCGGTCAGGAAAACGCCGGTCAAGGTCATCTCCGATAGAAGCTCTGGATGCCCAGAATTCAAAGTTTGTAGAAGGATAGTAGTCGTTATGTTTTGATGTAGCCCCTTTCCCTGTAAATTACCATTTTCTAACTTTGTAAATACTCTATGGAATCACGCGTTTGGATGATTTCCATCCTATCAATAAAATTTGAGCCCTTGTGCTTTTGTTTGCAATTCTCATTTGTTTTAGCTTTACGGAACGACATTTTAGCATGAATAACGATTCTTGTAACGAAACAAAAATGAATTTACTTGTAAAATTTTTCTGCTTTTAATAAAGATGGCAATTTCTTTTGACGGTTGAACATCGATCACTTCTCCAGAAGTAAGCGAGCTTCAAAGTACAGAATCAAAGTACTCCTTCTAAACCAGTATGCCTGAACGAAGGATTAACTCTGTCAGATGCGAATATTCCGTCCGACACCCTCGGCAGAGTTCTTATCTCCTAAGCCCGACCAACGTAGCTCCCCACAAGGACTACTTCTCCTAAGCAAGGTAGAATTGCTACTTCTGGACCAGTGATACTTTTCGTCTCCCACTGTGGCCGAGTATCCAGTCGTGTACATCTATTAGTTTGTATGTCGTGTCAGTTTTGTCAGCATATACACACATACATCATGCATTACTACTTTGCGTTCATATTCATGTTGCATCACTATCACTCTGGTTGGTCTTATCCCCTAGTGATAACAGTCCTCTCAATCGAGTTGTCAGTTCTTTCGTCGTCAGGAAATGTTGCGTCTGCACTACCTCTCTCCTCCAGTTTATTTCTGGGATGAAGTCGGCCTTGATCACTTTGATAACTTGAACCTCTGAAAAACCAAAGAACCCTCAGCCAGCATTATTCTTCGCCATTGAAGATGATGTCTTCGCTTTCCCGGATTAAGGAAAATCCCCAGAGAAAGCCTCCTAATCAGAGATTCGGCAGTACATCAGTTTTTCTCCGAAACATTCACTAACGAAAAGGTCATCATCACCTCAAAATTGGATCACATCATATGGCATTTCTCCGAGAAGATCCCGAGAAAAGTATGATGTGGTAACCCAAGTGAAAGCAGTCTCTCAAGAAGACTCGTTTTCCTTAGTAGAGTTGACAAACGGCGTCTCAAATAGAGAAGTTTGTGCCTCTCTACAATCAGAATTTTTTCCATCAAATGGCATCTCCCCGGGAAAATTCGACGAGAAGTTTGAGGAAAATCGCTACACATAGCGCCCCTTGTCAAGAAAGTTTATTGACAAAAGAAACTGAGACCAGTTCCTTGGTAGGAAACCAGGATCGAGGGGAAGTTTAATTCGGAAACTGAGACCAGTTCCTTGGTAGGAAACCAGGATCAAGGGGAAGTTTAATTCAGAAACTAAGACCAGTTCCTTGGTAGGAAACCAGGATCGAGGGGAAGTTTATTTCAGAAATTGAGACCAGTTCCTTGGTGGGAAACCAGGATCGAGGGGAAGTTTAAATCAGAAACTGAGACCAGTTCCTTGGTAGGAACCAGGATCGAGGGGAAGTTTACCTTTTCTAAGCATCATTGCTAAGCAGAAGAAGAAGGATGCGTGAACTACCATTCCTAACCACCATCAAAATTTTGGGTATTCTGATATTTAATCCTATTGCACCCCGAATGCCCGAATACCTTCGCCATTCACACATTTGGGTCCAAGATGATTAAATAGGGTCATCTGTCATACCCCAAATTTTGACCACTAAGATTTCCCATCATTGTGCAAATCATCATCACAACATGGATGAACCATTAGTCTCCCCAAAGATGAGTGAGCATCCATTACTATTAAACTTAGGGTTTCAAGCCCTCCTTGAGCTCTTAGACAAAGGATCAATCAAGAAATGACATGATCTTCAACTTGTCTAGCCTGTCAAACATCCACAAAGGATCAAGTATACTCCCACTTCAAGAATCAAGCACAAGGCTGCAACATTCCAAGTGGATTAAGCCTCAAGATCGACAGTGTCACCAAATTAGGGTTTTGGTCGACCAGGGCCTCTAGATGGAAATTTTCCTCTGGGCATGAGCCAATGCTTCAAAGCATAACCTATGATGCTCCAAGGGATCTCATGAACCCAATCATCAAGTCAATTTAGCCTCAGGGGATGCAATCATAAAAAAAACAGGAATTAGCGTTTCTTGACCTAATTCACCCCTAAGTTAACTTTTGGGACAAAACAAGAGCCAAGACCTCAAGACATGATTTGAGGGTCTCTAACACACCACATCAATCCATTTGCAATAATGGATTGATCCAAGAAGCTTGATCAACAAGTTTCAATTTCATCTGAACCACATTTAGGGTTTCGCGAGAAAAGTCAACTGTATCTTTGACTTTTGATCAAGACAGGCCCCCAAACCCTAAGACATGATTCAATACACCCTATAACACCTATGAAATCAATCCATCAAGTTTGATTTAGGTCAAGGACTTGATTTCATAGAGGATCGCACCGTTTGGAGTTCATCTGACAAAAAGTCAACTGTGCACAAAAGCCAAACTTTGACTTTTTGAGATTTTTCACAATTATGGTTTTTTAACCCTAAAATGATGTTAATGTGTGATTTGAATCATCATTAATAAAGAAAAATCAAGAAAAGTTGGATAACTTGTAAAAGGGGTAACCATAAAAACTTAGAAAATTTTCTAAGTTATGGAACAAAGTGGCTAGGGTACCAGCTTTGGAGGACCATAACTCCTAAACCACAAGGGCATTTTCCCCATCCAAAGTTGGATTTGTAGCTCTCATTACCCTCTACAAAAGCTTTAACTACACCTCATTCCAATTCATTATGGATTTGGAGTTATGGAATGATCAAAATCAAGAAAAGTGAAAATGTCACTTTTTTCCAACACTTAGTGAAATTTTCACTAAGTCAGAATCTGCCTTCACTTTTTTCCAAATGTAGGGGCATTTTTCACTTGGATCCAAAAAGTATCAAAACCAATTATGATCAAACAGTTATTGTATCATATGAGTGCTTTCCAAAAAGGCCAAGAACTCCATCAAATTCCACTTGAGCCATGAGATATGACAATGGCAATATGCCTTGCTGAAAACTGCCAAGGCTAGGCAGAATTTTGCACTTTTGCTCGATTTGGCAAAATTAGATAATTCCAAGCCTTGTCATCACTTTGGACACATCTGAGGATAAAATCTAAAGGGAACAAACACTGATCCAAGCCTCCAAAGTCTTTGGAACAAGAAGTAGCATGCCAAACCTAGAAATCCCTAAAAGAGGGACAAGACTCCAATTTTGGATTGGAGCATTCAATGCATACACCAAGGTGGCATGGACTGAGCCATTTTCAACTGAATTCAGTCAAGAATGATCCAACAACTAGGGAACCACAGCTCTGTGCCCTAACCTCTAGTCAATGGCTAGAGGAGACTTGGATTCTCATTTGCCAACATCGGCCAAACCTCTGCAGTAGTTGCCATTCACTATTGCTTGCAAAACAAACTTGCTCTACTATAAATAGAGCTCATTTGTGCTCAGCTTGAGTACACCAAAGCCATCAAACAGATACTTTCTTCAAAATCTCTTTCTCTAGGCAAAAATACCTTCTTTAGCAAGGTAACTCTGAGTTTTTGAGTTAGAGAGCAATTCCACCACAAATTATAATCCAACACATCCAATATGTCATATCTAAGCTGTCCAAACTCACACAAGTGACCTGTAATCCTTAAATCTCAAAGTCACCTCTCAAAACCTCAAAATTGGCCTTTTTGTGCATTTTTCAAGCCATGTCTTGAATCAGTCACTTTCCAAACCAGATAAAACCTCAAACACACTCCAAATATCATCCTTGAACTGTCCCAAATGGTTCCCCCCATCTGGAGCACCATTTGAGGGAGTTGCTATTTTGGCCACTTTTGCCCCTTTTGCAAGAAAGAGCTCAAACTCATCCCTGAGGTTTCCAGCTGATTCCAACCATCCTAAAAGCTTCTAAAAGATCTTTTGAGAGTTTCCAAAGCATTAAACCATTTCTGGAACAAGAAACTTGGCAGATTGCACAAAAAATTCCAAAAGCTCAAAAAGAGGTAAGCATCAAGACTTGAACTTTCCAAAATATGCATTACTTTGAGGTCCACTGATCATACACATCTTGTACATGTTATATGTGTTGTGTTTGCACCAAATTTCCATGCAATTCTTGCCTGTATCATGAGATAGCACAGAAAATGCAATTGGAGGCCTATTTCAAAACGACTACCGGGTTTTAAAATGGGGACATAATCATGAAAAACTACCAATACCATTGGATTCCTTGTGAAATTCTAGGCAGGATAGACCTAAATTTTGTCTCAATCCATGGAGAAATGAGAAAGTTATGGCCTTCACGTTTCTGAGCCAAAACTTGCCTTGCCTTGCCTTGTCCAGGCCTAGGACACAAAGCAAGCCTTGTGTATTTGTTGATTTGTTTCAATCAACGGATGTATCACCACCCCAGTGGTAAGGCGCACGCCCTATAGCCTTGAGGTCGTGGGTTCAAGCCCCACCCAGACCATTTTGTGTTTTCTCACATTTTTTCTATTTTTCCAATATTTTCATGTTTTATTAATTAATTGGAAAATTAATAACTCCTTCAATTTTAATTATTTTTTATTGGTTCTTTTTGTAAAACATCATAAAAATGTTGAAATATATTATTCCCCAAAAAAATTATATTTATATTATTTATTTAATATAATTAGTATTTTTGTCAATAAATGTCTTTTATTTGTTTTTAAACCTTTTAAAAATAAATATCCATTTTGGATAATCAAAACCAAGTAGGTTTTAATTCATCTTGTGATGAAAGCCTCATTTTTCAAACCTAAAACCAAAATCACAAGTTGTTTATTCAAACTTATTTGGAATTTTTATCATTTGTATTAATTTTCTTTGAATAATTATATTAAAAAATGATGAAATTAGGGTTTTATTGATTTTCACCCTAACAAACTTTTCCGAACACTCATGGGCCTCTAATAGAGTGTAAGACCCAATCCTTTGTAAATACAAACCTATTTTGGGCCTCTAATGTTGTATAAGTCCCGTTGTATTTCAAAAGTTCGGCGCGATCGTCGCCCGTTTAAAACAAACCATCTGGGCCTCTCCTCGAGCTATAAGACCCATTCAAAACCATTTTGGGCCTCTAATAGAGTGTAAGACCCAATCTCTCTTTGAAACCAAAAACTTTTGGGCCTCAGTCATTGTATAAGACCCACGGTGTTTTCAAAACCTCGGCGCGATCGTTGCCTTTTTCAAAATAAACCTTGGGCTTCTCCTTGAGCTATAAGACCCATCTTTGTTCACTTTCAATCATTTTGGGCCTCTTGAGAGAGTGTAAGACCCATCCCTTTGAACAGAAAACCTTTCTTGGGCCTCAGTCACTTGTATAAGTCCCTGTACAAAACGACAGTGCGATCACTGATAAAACCATGGGCCTCTCCTTGAGCTGTAAGCCCTAATTTTCCTTTGAAAGCACTTTCTCCTTTGATTTTGAATATAATATTGTTATCAAAGTTTTCTTTGTTGAACAACTAACCCAAACCGCATGGAAGCTCTACAACCGAGTAAGTGTTTACTCGCTTTCATTTACCGCTTTCATATGTATATAACTGTATTGTGGGGCTGTTTCACTGTAAGTCTTCTTTCATTAACTCATATCGACTGTGTAATACTAGTATAGATATTTAGAGTTTCCCCGGCAACTACGTTTAGAACTAGACAAAACCTCGTCTCCTTACATTCGACGTTTTCCCGGATATTTCAACATAACCCAAACCATGAGAACTTTCTTTTACAACAATTTTAGATAACTAGATCTAAGAAATCTCCCCCTTGAACAGTTCATATACAGAAGGCTAATGTTCCAAGTGAAACCCCTTCTGGAACTGTTCATCAGCCTCCTCTTGGGCTTAGTGGAAGGACCCACAGGCTTCCTAAAAGCATCCCCGCCTCCTCTTGGGCGTTGTACAAGGACCCGTCGACTTCTTAGAAGTTTTCACAGCCTCCTCTTAGGCTTCGTATAATGATTCTTCCTCCGGGAAGTTGCCTCCTCTTGGGCTTTGTACAAATTGTCCCTTCGGCTTTTTAAAAGTTTTTCTCGCCTCCTCTTGGGCTTCGTACAAATTGTCTCGACGACCTCTTAAAGGTATAGGAACATAAATTAGTCATCTTAATAGAACAGTCTTTCAAAGAGTCTAGATCTTCCTACGGCGAACATACTGTCTCTTGATCTCTCTGAAGCATAGTATAAAAGATAAAACTCTAGACTTGGACAGTCTAACCTCCTTGAGTCTCGAAGACATTCTCAATTTCCTTTCAAAAATAGGAAAAAACACCCGTAGACTTGGGCAGTCTCAATACCATCCGGATTCCCCGTTTCCTTAAAAAACAGGAAATAATCCCGGTCCTCAGATCAAATCCATGAGTACAACATCACCCATATAAAAACTGATTTTCTCTTTTAACCAACATACTGGACCTGTCACTCAACTGAAACAGTAACCCTAGCCTCCTCTTGGGCTTTGTACAATGATTCTCCCCAGCAGAGTTAACCTTTAGCCTCCATCTCAGGCTTCATACGAGATACAAATCACTCTCTTGTTGAGTATAAAACACTCTCTTGTTGAGTCAAACATTTTTTAGCCTTTATCTCGGGCTTCGTACGAGATACAAAATCACTCTCTTGTTGAGTATAAAAGACTCTCTTGTTGAGTCAAACAATTTTAGCCTTCATCTCGGGCTTTGTACGAGATACAAAACACTCTCTTGTTGAGTATAAAAAGACTCTCTTATTGAGTCGATCACCTTTAGCCTCCATCTCGGGCTTCGTACGAGATACAAATCACTCTCTTGGTGAGTATAAAAGACTCTCTTGTTGAGTAAAACCCTTCTAGCCTCCGTCTTGGGCTTCGTACAAGATGTAACACCCCCAATCTATACCCCCAATTAAATAAAGCGATAAAAAATTCATCAGAGTGTAATTAAACATTCATGGCATAGACGAAGGCGTCACATCAATTGAGACAAAACACAATAAACCTGCTCATAAAGATATGCAACAATACAGGTAACACATAATAGAGGAACTTAGTTCCTAATACCAACAATTCAGAAACATAATAAAAGTGGAAAATTTGCAACTGAATCTCATATATATATATATATATATATATATATATATATATATATATATATATATATACATATCAAGAAAGGTTTGTCTGTCAAATACAGAGTCATACATGTACAATCCAAAAGAAACATATACATATGCACATAATCACTACGGTCTCCCCGACTACCCGGTGCTACATATCAGAGCCGACCGACAAAAGAATGAAGACCTAAGCTTCACAAAAAGACCTCCAGCATCTAATCTGCAATGCCTCATAGAGCATTTAAAACAGCAGAAGGGTGAGAAACACAATCATAATACAGTTGCATACAATTATATAATACCACAAATATACACATATAAATCATTCTCACCACATTTACACCTTAGATCGAATACAAAACAACACAATGCATATCTCATATATCCATCACCAAGGTATATCAACCATGCACAATGCATTTATCAACAACATATAAATATATCTCAACTCATCAATTACATTCACAATTCCACACAAAATCAATCCATTCATGATTTATGCAAATGCACAGAGACTGACACAACGACTCTATGCAATGCAATGCGGTTCCATCCATCCATCATCTCATCATTAGTTCACTCAGGAACTATTGGAACCATCGCTTGTTACTTAGTGTAACTCCCCATCGGGAAAACGATGTTCCCCGTCGCTTTAGGTCCTCTTGGTATAAGGCGCACGATGTTTATGGATTGCTTTAGGTCTTCTTTGTATAAGGCGCACAATCTGATCGCTTTAGGTCCTCTTAGTATAAGGCTCACGATCGTCTATAATCATCGCTTTAGGTCCTCTTCGTATAAGGTGCGTGATGTTATAGCGGATTCCCTCTGGAATCGTTTCGTCGCTCACACCCACTAAGGCACACGACATCACAAGAATGCACATCATGATGCTTGGCATACAATGACTCATGACATTCGAATGCACACATATACACATCCATAATCATGCATATATAATCAAACACAACAACTTGCATTTACTGGCCCTTAGGTCACGAACCATCATCACAACATATCATCACATGCATTCACATCATATAACATCACACAAGTCATACGACATATATATCAATAGCACATTGCATGATACACATCAATTACACACAGTTAAGACGGTAAAAGTCGGCAAAACGACACTATTCCAAATTCCTGACATAATTAAATCGGCTAACAATCTCAAAACCATTTTAATAAGAAAGAATATTTCATTAGCTCTCCAACGCATTAAACCGCGCCTCAAACCAACTTACGACCCAACAGTTATAAAGAAAACAAATTAGAAAAGCTGTCATGTTCGCAATGCGAAGCCCCTAGCGAGTCCTTCGCTTTCCTCATTCGCAGTGCGAATGCCCCTGCGAAGCATGGCAGAAAGAAAACAGCCTAAAGTTCGCAGTGCGAACTCCCAGTGAACCTTCGCAGTGCGAATCCCCCAGCGAACCGTGGCAGAAAGAAAAACAACACAACGTTCGTAGTGCGAACCTCACGCAAACGTTCGCTTTCCACTTCGCTGGCCATTCGCAGTGTGAACCTGCGGAACCAGAAAAACCCAGCAGCGCTATAGATCACTCCCAACCAACATTTCAACCCTCAAAACACCTCCAAACCAAAACATAACAATCAGAACATAACCCAATCCTGGTAACAAGTATTCTACAACATTTATATCAAATTTCAACCGCGAACGCATCGATTCTATCGTTCCGACCTAGAATTGAAAAGCTATGGAACACAACAAACATTCCAACACACACATACATAATCATACACAAACATAGTATAACCGAGTTTCGCACCCTTACCCGATTAAATCGTGTTTGAAAAGTCAGTTGATTGATTTTCTTCCTTTCTATGTTTTTCTCTCTTTTCTTCTTTCTTTCCCTTTTCCTTCTTCTCTTTTTCTTTCTCTCTATTTTTCTCTCTATGTTTCTATTATATGAAAAATATAATATCTACCCAAGCAAAAGACCAAATACCCCTACACTCAAATATCTCGAAAACGCTCCCAAAACGCGATAAAACATAATCACGATGAAAAATAATATTTTAACAAATTAAAGTCAAGAATAAAGTAATATAATAATAAAAATATTTAAATCGACTCGATTAAATAAAACTAACAAAAAATGGGGCGTTACAACTCTCCCCCACTTAGAGATTTTCGTCCTCGAAAATATTACCTGAGACGAACAACTTCGGATACGACTCCCGCATCCGACTCTCCAACTCCCAAGTCAAATTTCCCTCAGCAACGCCTCCCCACACTACTTTCACAAGCGCAATATCCTTGCCTCTTAACCGCTTCAACTCGCGATCCAAAATCCTCACTGGTAACGCCTCAACCGTAAGGTTCTCCCTTACCTCAACTTCATCCATCAGAATCACATGCGACGGATCCGGAATATACTTCCGAAGCTGCGAAACATGGAACACATCATGCAAATTTGAAAGATTCGGCGGCAACGCCACCCGATAAGCCACAACACCCACTCTCGCGAATATCTGGTAAGGACCAATAAACCGAGAAGTAAGCTTCTTCGACTTCAATGCATGACCAACACCCGTCACCGGTGTAACTCTCAAAAATACATGATCGCCCTCTTGAAACTCAAGATCCTTCCTCCTTCGATCATAATAACTCTTTTGCCTACTCTAAGAAGCCTTCATTTTCTCACGAATAAGTTTCACCTTGTCCGTTGTCTGTTGCACCAACTCCGGTCCAACCACCGAACTCTCACCAGATTCATGCCAACACAAAGGTGTTCGACATCTCCTTTCTTATAACGCTTAAAAAGGTGCCATTCCAATACTCGAATGGAAACTGTTGTTATACGTGAATTCCACCAAAGCAAGATAACTATCCCAAGCACCACCTTGCTCAAAAACACAAGCCCGCAACAAATCTTCCAACGACTGAATAGTTCTCTTAGTCTGACCATCCGTCTGCGGATGATAAGCTGAACTCAACCTCAACTTGGAACCTAACGCCTTTTGTAAACTTTCCCAAAATCTGGAAGTTAACCTCGGATCTCGATCTGAAACAATACTCAATGGAACACCATGCAGCTTCACAATCACACCGATATAAATCTCAGCCAACCTCTCCAAAGAAAAACTGATGTCAATCGAAATGAAATGCGCCGATTTAGTCAGCCTATCCACAATCACCCAAATGGCATTATGTCCCCTCTGTGTATTCGGAAACCCTGCCACAAAATCCATAGAAATACTATCCCATTTCCACTCGGGAATATCCAACGGTTGCAACAAACCACTAGGCTTATGATGTTCCACTTTCGACTTCTGACACATCAAACATGAATACACAAACTGAGCCACATCTCTTTTCAATCCAGGCCACCAAAAGATCTTCTTCAAATCTTGGTACATCCTACTAGCTCCCGGATGTATACTTAAATTACTCTGGTGTCCTTCCTCTAAAATCATCCTTTTCAAGTCCGAATCATCGGGAATACAAATTCTCCCACGAAACCTCAAAACACCCTTATCGTCCACTTTAAAATCACCATTCGCACTTTGATTTCCAACCAACATCAAATCAACAAATTTCACATCCAGCATCTGCTTCTCGCTAACGGTCAACAGAAAATCATTAGTAACCTTTAACATACCAAGCCTCACACTGTCACACGTCAATTCACACACCAAACTCAAATCTCTAAATGCTTCCAAAAGTTCCCACTCTTTAACCATCAAAACGGACATATGCGAAGATTTCCAGCTCAACGCATCGGCTACCACATTAGCTTTACCAGGATGGTAATTCAAGCTAAAGTCATAGTCCTTCAAAAATTCCAACCATCTCCGTTGCCTCATATTCAACTCTTTCTGATCAAACAAGTATTTCAAACTTTTATGATCACTAAAGACTTCGAATCTTGCACCATAGAGATAATGCCTCCAAATTTTCAACACAAAAACCACTGGCGCTAATTCCAAATCATGAGTAGGGTAATTTTTCTCATGCACCCTCAATTGCCTCGAAGCATAAGCCACAACCTTACCTTCTTGCATCAACACACCACCCAAACCAATCAAAGACGCATCACAATACACCACAAACGGTTCAGTAGGATTCGATAAGATCAAAATCGGAGCTGTAGTCAATCTTCTCTTCAGCTCACTAAAACTTTCCTCACACTGAATATCCCAAATGAACACTTTACCTTTACAAGTCAATTGGGTCAATGGAAGTGCTAACTTGGAAAAACCTTCAATGAATCTTCAATAATATCCAGCTAAACCCAAAAAGCTTCTAATTTCAGTAACAGGTCTAGGAGCCTCCCATTGTAGAACTGCATCTACTTTAGATGGATCCACAGCAATACCATTACCTGAAATCACATGCCCACGAAAACTCACTTCAGACAACCAGAACTCACACTTGGACAACTTGGAAAAAAGTCTCCTTTCCTTCACAATTTGCAACACAACACGCAAATGCTCTGCATGCTCTTCCCGGGACTTAGAATAAATCAAGATGTCATCAATAAACACAACAACAAATCGATCCAAATGCTCATGGAAAATACGATTCATATACTCCATAAACACACCTGGCGCATTAGAAACCCCAAACGGCATCACCGAATATTCGTAATGACCGTATCGTGTCCTAAAAGCCGTCTTCTGAATATCTTCCTCTTTCACTCTAATCTGATGATACCCCGACCTCAAATAAATCTTACTAAACACACAGGCACCTACCAACTGGTCCATCAGATCATCAATTCTCGGAAGAGGATACTTATTTTTAATCGTCACCTTATTCAACTGGCGATAATCAATACACAATCGCATACTTCCATCTTTCTTTTTCACCAATAAAACTGGAGCACCCCAAGGCGATACACTTGGCCTCACAAACCTCTTTTCTAACAATTCATTCAACTGCTTCTTTAACTCAACCAACTCAGATGCCGACATACGATAAGGTGTCATAGATACAGGTCTAGTACCAGGAATTAGGTCTATAGAAAACTCCACCCCTCTCTCTGGTGGCACATCTGAAATATCCTCAGGAAACACCTCGGGAAATTCACACACTACAGGAAACACATCAAGCACAACTTGACTATCCACTGTCAACGATGCAAACAACCCAAACAACTGATCTTCATCGGCCAAAAGTTTCTTAAACTCTTTGGTAGATAAGAAACTCGATTCTTCGTCTTCTTCAAGAGAAGGAAATCTCACCAGCTTATGATAACAATCAATATGCACTCGATTGAAATGCAACCAATTCATTCCCAGAACCACATCTAAACCCTCCAACGGAAAACACACCAAATCCATCTCAAAATCTTTACCATAAATGGTCAAAGGACAACTTAAACAAACCAAAGAAATAGTTACCGAACCCATTGCTGGAGTATTAATAACCATCTCTCCACCCATCGAAGACAACAAAAGATTCAAACGCTTCGCGCACTCAGACCAAATAAACAGATGAGTCGCTTCACTATCAATAATAGCAACTAAAGGCGTACTATTAATAAAACAAGTACCTCTGATCAGAAGGTCTGCACTTGTAGTCTGAGTCCCCGCCAATGCAAATACTTTCCCTCCAGTCTGAGCTTACTTTGGTTTCGGACACTTCGTACTAATATGACCTGGTTCACCACAGTTGAAACACTACACCACATTCTTCCTCTTGCACTCAGCTGTTACATGACCTAAACCTCCACAATTGGAACACTTCCTCATATCTTTTCTGCATTCAAACTGACTATGTCCTAACTAACCACACCTAAAACATCTCGGAGAATTAGACATACCTCCCCCACTTGGCCTTTTATCAAAATTACCCCTTTGCTTACCCTTGTCGGCTGGTGTCACATAAGGACCACCACGAAACGGTTGCTTCCCTTTTCTTTCGTTCACACTCTTATAGTGAGTAGAATGAGCTTTGCTATCCTCCTCAAAAATCCTACTACAATCCACCAAATCTGAAAACCTCCTAATCCTTTGATAACCAATTGCCTGCTTAATCTCAGGACGCAATCCGTCTCAAACTTCACACACTTAGAAAACTTTGCAGTTGCTTCAGCATAATGAGGATAAAACTGCACAAGCTCCACAAACTTAGCAGTGTAATCAACAACAGACATATTACCTTGTTTCAACTCCAAGAACTCTATCACTTTCTTTCCTCTTACATCTTCAGGAAAATACTTCCTCAAAAACTCCCTGCTAAACACAGTCCAAGTGACCTCTTCATCTCCAACTTCCAACACAGGACGCGTACTAACCCACCAATTATCAGCCTCCTCCTGCAACATGTGAGTACCCAGTTCTCACCTTATTTTCCTCAGCAGAGTCCATTACTCGAAAGATTCTTTCAATCTCCTTAAGCCAAATCTGTGCACCACCAGGATCATGTCTCCCTTTGAAGACAGGCGGTTTATTCTTCCTGAACTCATCATTCCCACCAGCATTAGGTGCACCCTGCACAACCCGAGCCTTAGATTGCATAGCAGCATCCAAAGTAGCGTCATTCCTACCAGCCATATTTTGTTCATGTCCAATAACAACGACTATAGTTAAACAAACAGCTCACCCAACCACAACGACCAAAAAGGACTGACACAACCTGACATGGACTGGCTCTGATACCACTTAATGTAACACCCCCAATCTATACCCCCAATTAAATAAAGCGATAAAAAATTCATCAGAGTGTAATTAAACATTCATGGAATAGCCGAAGGCGTCACAACAATTGAGACAAAACACAATAAACCTGCTCATAAAGATATGCAACAATACAGGTAGCACATAATAGAGGAACTCAGTTCCTAATACCCATAATTCAGAAACAGAATAAAAGCGGAAAATCTGCAACTGAATCTCATATATATATATATATATATATATATATATATATATATATATATATATATATATATATATATATATATATATACATAACATGAAAGGTTTGTCTGTCAAATACAGAGTCATACATGTACAATCCAAAAGAAACATATACATATACACATAATCACTACGGTCTCCCCGACTACCCGATGCTACATATCAGAGTCGGCCGACAAAAGAATGAAGACCTAAGCTTCACAAAAAGACCTCCAGCATCTAATCTGCAATGCCTCATAGAGCATTTAAAACAGTAGAAGGGTGAGAAACACAATCATAATACAGTTGCATACAATTATATAATACCACAAAAATACACATATAAATCGTTCTCACCACATTTGCACCTTAGATAGAATACAAAACAACACAATGCATATCTCATATATCCATCATCAAGGTATATCAACCATGCACAATGCATTTATCAACAACATATAAATATATCTCAACTCATCAATTACATTCACAATTCCACAAAAAATCAATCCATTCATGATTTATGCAAATGCACAGAGACTGACACAACGACTCTATGCAATGCAATGCGGTACCATTCATCCATCATCTCATCATTAGTTCACTCAAGAACTATTGGAACCATCGCTTGTTACTTAGTGTAACTCCCCGTCGGGCAAACGATGTTCCCCGTCACTTTAGGTCCTCTTGGTATAAGGCGCACGACATTTATGGATTGCTTTAAGTCCTCTTTGTATAAGGCGCACAATCTGATCGCTTTAGGTCCTCTTTGTATAAGGCTCACGATCGTCTATAATCATCGCTTTAGGTCCTCTTTGTATAAGGCGCGCGATGTTATAGCGGATTCCCTCTGGAATCGTTTCGTCGCTCACACCCACTAGGGCACACGACATCACAAGAATTTATATCATGATGCTTGGCATACAATGACTCATGACATTCAAATGCACACATATACACATCCATAATCATGCATATATAATCAAACACAACAACTTGCATTTACTTACCCTTAGGTCACAAACCATCATCACAACATGTCATCACATGCATTCACATCATATAACATCACACAAGTCACACGACATATATATCAATAGCACATTGCATGATACACATCAATTACACACAGTTAAGACGGTAAAAGTCGGTAAAATGACACTATTCCAAATTCCTGACATAATTAAATCGGCTAACAATCTCAAAACCATTTTAATAAGAAAGAACATTTCATTAGCTCTCCAACGCATCAAACCGCGCCTCAAACCGACTTACGACCCAACAGTTATAAAGAAAACAAATTAGAAAAGCTGTCATGTTCGCAATGCGAAGCCCCTAGCGAGTCCTTTGCTTTCCTCATTCGCAGTGCGAATACCCCAGGGAACCATGGCAGAAAGAAAATAGCCTAAAGTTTGCAGTGCGAACTCCCAGCGAACCTTCGCTGTCCCCTTCACAGTGCGAATCCCCCAGCGAACCGTGGCAGAAAGAAAAATAACACAACGTTCGCAGTGCGAACCTCACGCGAACGTTCGCTTTCCACTTCGCTGGCCATTCGCAGTACGAACCTGCGAAACCAGAAAAACCCAGCAGCGCTATAGATCACTCCCAACCAACATTTCAACCCTTAAAACACCTCCAAACCAAAACATAACAATCAGAACATAACCCAATCATGGTAACAAGTATTCTACAACATTTATATCACATTTCAACCGCGAACGCATCGATTCTATCGTTCCAACCTAGAATTGAAAAGCTATGGAACACAACAAACATTCCAACACACACATACATAATCATACACAGACATAGTATAACCGAGTTTCGCACCCTTACCCGATTAAATCGTGTTTGAAAAGTCGGTTACTTGATTTTCTTCCTTTCCAAGTTTTTCTCTCTTTTCTTCTTTCTTTCCCTTTTCTTTCCCTTTTCCTTCTTCTCTTTTTCTTTCTCTCTATTTTTCTCTCTATGTTTCTATTATATGAAAAATATAATATCTACCCAAGCAAAAGACCGAAATACCCCTACACTCAAATATCTCGCAAACGCTCCCAAAACACGATAAAACATAATCACGATGAAAAATAATATTTTAACAAATAAAAGTCAAGAATAAAATAATATAATAATAAAAATAATTAAATCGACTCGATTAAATAAAACTAACAAAAACTGGGGCGTTACACAAGACACATATAAAAACACTCTCTTGTTGAGTCAACCCTTTTAGCCTCTATCTCGGGCTTCGTACGAGACACAAAAGCATACTCTTGTTGGGTCAATAGCCTTCTCTTAGGCTTTGTATAAATAAATTCTCGTTTGATTCAATCAACCTTTTAGCATCAAAATCTGTGCCTCGTTCACAGTATACAAACATCAACAAATCCTTTTCCCCCCATCTAATTGCTGTAAGCGGCAAGCCTCTGGATTATTTACATCCACGCCATTGTCCCTCTTTTAGCATGAGAAATTCCAAAGGAAAGATGGCATTGCTCTAAACTGAGTTAAAGTCTTCTCCTTCAGGTTAAAAAACTAACATGAAGGAAATTATGGCATTGCTGGATTCACATATCCTAGTTAAAGTAATTCTCCTTTATAACCAGTCACGCAACAATTGTTACAAATAGACCCCTTTAGAGATGACAAATTCTCTCTAAAGTTAAACCCCTTTAGCTTCACATCTTAGGCTTCGAACAAGATACAAATAGACCATTCAGCTTCACATCTTGGGCTTTGAACAAGATATAAACCACCTTTAGCTTCATGTCTTGGGCTATGAACAAGACACCAAAACATCATTTCCTCCCATAGAATAGGAGGAACTACGATCACCCTGATTTCCCTATCCCGGGAATACGTAGGCATAAGATTGAAAAAGAATCTTAGCGAGCACACTAATCAAAAAACCCTAAAGTCCCCTACCTCCAGCCAATCTAGCACTGTATCCCAACAAATTCCCCATGAACAATCCCGGTATTTCGTTCTGAACAAAATAAGCAGAGAGAGACCCACGAACTAAAGCCGCATCTGTAAACCAGCAGTTTTGACTGTTTAACCTCAGTTTGCAAGCAGGGTTAATTGGAGACATCTATTTCCCTTCCTTCATCAGCTTCAATAGGATAAAAAATGAATCTAACTGTAGTACCAAAGCGATAGTAATTCAAAACTACAAAAACCGCGCTACAGAAACTAAGACCAGTTCCTTGGCTAAAGACCAGGATCGAGGGGGAGTTTATTTCAGAAACTAAGACTAGTTCCTTGGCTGAAGACCAGGATCGAGGGGAAGTTTTTACCTTTTCTTAGTATCATTACTTAGCAAAAGAAGATGGATGAGCAAATCGCTAACATTCATAACCGCCGTCAAAATTTCGAGTATTCCGATATTTAATCCTCTTGCACCTCGAATGCCCGAATACCTTCGCCATTCACACCTTCGGGTCCAAGAAGATTAAATAGGGGCATCTGTCATGCCCCAAATTTTGACCACCAAGATTTCCCATCATTGTGCAAATCATCACCACAATATGGATGTACTTCCATGCCTCATCAATCTCCTCAAAGATGGGTGAGCATTCACTACAATCAAAACTTAGGGTTTTAAGCCCTCTCAGAGCACTTAGACAAAGGATCAATCAAGAAATGACATGATCTTCAACTTGTCTAAACCTCTCAAAACATCCATAAAGGATCAAGAGGACTCCCACATCAAAAATCAAGCACAAAGTTGCAACATTCCAAGTGGATCAAGCCTTGAGATCGCCAATGTCACCAAATTAGGGTTTTGGTCGACCAAGGCCTCCAGATGAAAATTTTCCTCTGGGTATGAGCCAATGCTTCAAAGCACAACCCAAGATACTCCAAGGGACCTCATGGATCCAATCATCAGGGGATGCATTCATAAAAAATCAGGAATTAGGGTTTCTTGACCTAATTCACCCCTAAGTTGACTTTTGAAGCAAGATAGCCAAGACCTCAAGACATGATTTGAGTGCCTCAAATACACCACATTGATCCATTTATAACAATGGATTGATCGGAGAAGCTTGATTCACAAGTTTCAATTTCATCTGGACCACAATTAGGATTTTGAAGGAAAAGTCAATTGTATCTTTGACTTTTGACCAAATCATGGTCCCAAACCTTGGGACATGATTCAATACACCCTATAACACCTATGGAACCCATCCATTAGGTTTGAATTAGGTCAAGAACTTGATTGCACAAAGGATCGCACAGTTTGGATTTCATCTGATAAAAAGTCAACTGTGCACAAAATCAAGTTTGACTTTTTGGAATTTTTCACAAATATGGTTCCCCTACGTCAAAAATAATGTTAATGTATGGTATTGATCATCATTAATTAAGAAAAATAAAGAAAAGTAAGGTTTCTTGCAAAAGGGGCAACCATGAGAAACCAAAAATTTTCTAAGTTATGGAACAAAAGTGATTTTGTACCAACTTTGCAAGGTCATAACTCCTAAACCACAAGGCCTTTTTCTCCCATTCAAAGCTTAAATGAAAGTCCATCCGACATACTTCAAATATGTCAACTACAAGAGATTCCAAATCCTCATGGATTTTGAGTTATGGATTGATCAAAATCACAAAAACATGAAAATGACCACTTTTCCAACACTTAGTGAAATTTTCAGTAAGTCAGAATTTGTCTTACTTTTTGCAAAATGTAGGGACATTTTTCACCTTGATCCAAGTTAAACCAGGTCCATTGGTGAACATCAAAGTTGAATTATTCCATGAGGGCTTTCCAACAAGTACCAGATCATTTCCAAATTCAATTTGAGTAGGGAGATACAACCCTTGGAACATGGCATCATGGACTGATTTTTTACAAAGCAGATTTGTGCATTTTGCTCGAGTTAGATAATTTGGACAATTCCAAGCCTTGTCATCCATTTGGACACATCAGAGGATAACATCCAAGAGAAAAGATCTGATCCACAAGCCTCTCAAGTCCAAGGAACTACATGTAGCCATAAATGCCCTAAAAAGACTAAAAAGCTCAAAGACTCCAATTTTGTTTCCAAGCATTCAATGGATGCATCAAGGTGGCATAGATTGAGACATTGCTAACTGAATGAGTCAAGATTCAGCTCTGAATCAAAGAACCATATGCCTGTGCCCTAACCTCAAGTCAATGGCTAGAGGAGACTAAAGATTCCTTTTGCTACAATTGGCCAAGGGACTGCCCATGTTGCCATTCACTATTGCTTGCAAAACAAACTTGCTCTAATATAAATAGAGCTCATTTGTGATCAGTTTGAGTACACCAAAGCACTACAACACTTGCTTTCCTCAAAATCTCTCTCATTAGGCCAAAATGCCTTCTTTTACAAGTCATCTCTGAGTTTTTGAGTTAGAGAGCAATTCCACCATAGCTCATGATCCAAACACATCCAATGTATCATATATAAGTTGTTAAAACACTCACCCTTGATCTGAAACACCAAAATCAGAAAGTCAACCTCCAAAACCTCAAATTTTGACTTTTCTGCATTTTTCAAGCCATGTCTTGATTCAATCACTTCCAAAACCAAACAAGTCCTCAAACACACTCCAAATATCATCCTCAAACTATCCCATTTGGTTTCCCTCATCTGGAACACCATTTGAGAGAGTTACTATTTTGGTCACTTTTGCCACTTTTGAAAGAAAAAGCCTATACTTGTTCTTGAGGATTCCAACTAGTTTTGATCATCCTAAAAGCTTCTAAGGGATCAATCAAGAGTGTCTAAAGCATTGGATTACTTTTGGCACAAGGAACTTGACAGTTAGCACAAGGAGCTTCAAGAGGTAAGTGCATCACAACTTGAACTCTTTAAATCATGCATTGCTTTGAGGTCCATTGATCATGGACCTCTCATACATATCATATATGTTGTGTTTGAACCAATTTATCATGCTATTGCTGCATGTATGATGAGATAGCATAGAACATGCAAATCTAGGCCTATTTTGAAATCACTATCGGATTTTAAAATAGGGACATCTTCTGAAAATTCCAAAGGCACCTTTGGATTCCTCATGAAATTCTAGGCAGGATACACCTAAATTTTGTCCCAATCCATGGAGAAATGAAAAGTTAGAGCCTTCATGCAAGAGGCACAAAATTAGGCCTTGCCTTGGGCAAGGGCCAGGCCATGGCGCCTTTGCCAGGCCTAAAAACAAGGCATCCCATATATATTGATGGGGTGGTTTTGATACACGGATGTATCACCACCCCAGTGGTAGCGCGCATGTGTGTTTGTTTGGCAGGTCGTGGGTTCAACACCCACCCAGACCATTTTGCCATTTTCTCTCTTTTTGCTATTTTTCATATATTTTATGGTTTTTATTAATTAATTCCAAAATTAATTTCTCTTTCAATTTTAATCATTTTTTTATTGGTTCTTTTTTTGAAAATTCACAAAAATGTTAAAATATTTTATTCCACAAAAATTTCACTAAAAATATTATTTATTTCACATATTTGGTATTTTTGTAAAGAATTATGTTTTATTTGTTTTTTAAACATTTGAAAATATTTCTTTCTCTTGATTTTCCAACTTTAAATGAATTTTAAACTTTCATGTGTTTAAACATGATTTTTCAAAATGTTTTTTCAAAGTATACAACTTGTTTTTATTATATTTGGCATTTTATATCATTTATTATTTAATTTCCTTTGAAAATTATTTAAAAAATGCAAAAATTAGGGTTTTCTCTAATTCTTCATTTTTTTCAAACTTCTCAAAACACTTTGGGACTCTAATAGAGTGTAAGACCCAACCCGTTTTGTACATAAATAATTTTGGGCCTCAGTCATTGTATAAGTCCCGATACAATTTCAAAAAAAATCTCGGCTTGATCGTCGCTTTCAAAACAAGTAATTTGGGCCTACCCTTGTGTTGTAAGTCCTATTTCTTTTCTTTTTCAAACACTTTGGGCCTCTTGATAGAGTGTAAGGCCCAATCTCTTTGTACAGAAAACCTTTTTGGGCCTCAGTCATTGTATAAGTCCCGATACAATTTTCAGATCAACGGTACGATTACTGTTTTTCATCTGGGCCTCTCCTTGAGTATAAGCCCAAATCTTCTTTTCAAAACAACTTTCCCTTTTGATTTAGGTTCAAATTCATAGTTGTTATCGAAACTTTCTTTAATTTCTTGAACAACTAACCATACAGCTGTTACAATGGAAGCTTGCTCACCTATAAGTTTTAAACAGCTTTCTTTTACATACTTGCATATATATATATATATATATATATATATATATATATATATATATATATTTGTGCTGGAAGCTTGCTCACATGTAAGTCCTCCTACCCTCTTTTACATACAGTATATATTTCATCTGTATATATATGCCTGTATATTATATTTGCTTAGAGTTTTCCCCGGCAATTAGGTCTAGGGTTAGATAAAGCCAGTGCTCACTCTTTCAATACAGTCAAAACTAGTTCCCCATAGGAATTTCCAGATAAAGTCTTGCCTCCTCTTGGGCTTATACAATACGCTACACAGAGAAAGGCATTATTCTCAGTTAAACTTTTCTCAAGACTGTAACTATTAGAAATTTGACAAGAAATTCATTTCCCCCAGAGAGGATTAGTTCTCGGTGAAACCTCTCCTGAATTTCCTCAAACCCTAGAACTGTTCACTACATAAAGGATTATTCCTGGTGAAACTTTTCTGGAACTTTTCTTAAGTTTGGACCCACAGGCTTCCTAAAATCATCCCCAGCCTCCTCTTGGGCTTTGTACAAGGACCCTCAGGCTTCTTATAAGTTATCATGCCTCCTCTTGGGCTTAATACAAGGACCCAAAAGACCTCCTACAGATATAGGACAAAACCTAGTCATCATTCGTTAGAGCAGCCCTTTCAAAAGTCAAAACATCAGACCAACTTAGGGTTGATTCTCATCCCTTAAAGGACAGCCTCCTCTTGGGCATCATACAAAGATAAACCTTGGCATACCATTAGACTTGGACAGTCTAATCTCCTCTTGGATATCAAAGAAACCCTCAAGTTTCCCAAAAGCACGGAAAAATCCTGATTATCTCATTAACCACCAACAGAGTTAAAACCTCCATTGGTTTCAAAACTCAATCTTTAAACTCTCACTTTAAATTTCCCCGGTTAAGGTCAAATCACTATCCATAAACCTCAGTCAGAACCTCATGGTCTCTGATATTTCAACTATTATGTAATCCCCAGCAAGAGTTGATTCCCCAATTTGGACCTGTCTCTGGATCTCAATAATCCTCAGCAGAAGTTAGCCTCCTCTTAGGCTTCATATACGAAATTCCTCAGCCAACCTCCTCTTAGGCTTTGTATAATGATCACCCCTCAGCAGTTTTAGCCTCAATCTCGGGCTTTGTACAAGACACAAATAAAGCTTCCCTAGTGGAGTCAACTTTATTTTTGCCTCAATCTTGGGCTTTGTATAAGACACCTAAATATCCTCCAGCAGAGTCAGTCAAAACCTTTTAGCCTCAATCTTGGGCTTTGTACAAGACAGATAAAAACTCTCCTCGTGGAGTCATTTCTTTTAGCCTCAATCTTGGGCTTTCTACAAGACAGACTAAGTGTTCCCCAAAAGAGTCAATTCTTCTTTTTCAGCCACAATCTTGGGCTTTGTACAAGACAGATAAAACACTCTCTTGTTGAGTCAGTATTTTTCAGCCTCAATCTCGGACTTTGTACAAGACAGATATAAAACTCCCTAAAAGAATAAAGATGGGACTTATAACAGTCTTGGAAGACTCTATGGGTTGTGCACTTGGCCAACAAGACGAAACCAAAAGAAAAGAGTATACCATTTACTATTTAATCAAGAACTTCACCGACTGTGAAACTCGGTACACTATGCTTGAGAAAACTTGCTGTGCTTTGGCTTGGGCAGCCAAACATCTTCGCCAGTACATGATTTGCCACACTACTTGGTTAATCTCCGAAATGGATCCGATCAAGTATGTCTTTGAAAAGCCTGCTCTCACATGAAGGATTGCCCGGTGGCAGATGTTGTTATCAGGATACGACATAGAGTACCATGCTCAAAAAACTGTCAAAGGAAGTATTTTAGACGATCATTTGGCTCATCAACCGATTGATGTTCAAGAATCAGTTGGATTTGACTTCCCAGACGAAGATGTCATGTACTTGAAAATGAAAGATTGCGATGAACCGCTACCCAGTGAAGGGCCAGAACCAGATTCCCAATGGGGACTAATCTTTGACGGGGCTGTCAACAATTATGGAAATGGAATTGAAGCAATCATCATAACACCTCAGGGTATCCATATTCCTTTCACTACCAGACTAACGTTCAAGTGCACAAACAACGAGGTCGAATACGAAGCTTGTATCATGGGTCTCGAAGAAGCAATTGACTTAAGGATAAAGAACTTGGATGTGTGTGGAGACTCGGCCCTGGTTATCAGTCAGATCAAAGGAGATTGGAACACATACCAATCAGGACTGATTCCTTACAATGATTACGCGAGAAGGTTATTACCATTCTTCAACAGAATCGTGTTTCATCACATCCCTCGTGAAGAAAATCACATGGCTGATGTACTAGCCACTCTCTCTTCCATGATTAGTGTAGGTCAATGGAACGACGTACCTAAGATCGACATAATGTGCCTTGAGAGGCCCGCTTACATCTTCACGATCGAAGTAGTCATAGACGACAAACCATGGTATCGCGATATCAAATGCTTCCTTCAGAAACAAGAGTACCCGCCTGGGACATCAAGAAAAGACAGAAAGACCCTCAGAAAGCTGGCAGACAACTTCTTCCTGAGCGGTGATACACTCTATAAGAGAAACTTTGACATGGTCTTGCTACGATGCATAGACAGACCAGAAGCAAACAGGTTGATGAAAGAAATTCATGAAGGATCCTTTGGCACTCATTCCAATTGGCACACAATGGCGAGAAAAATCCTGAGAGCAGGGTACTATTGGTTGACAATAGAATCTGATTGCTACAAGTACATGAGAAGGTGTTACAAGTGTCAGATATACGCTGACAAAATCCATGTACCGCCAACACATCTCAAAGTTCTATCTTCCCCATGGCCCTTTTCCATATGGGGAATCAACATGATTGGCATGATCGAACCCAAAGCTTTAAACGGACATCAGTTCATCCTAGTAACCATTGACTACTTCACCATGTGGGTCGAAGCAGCGTCAAACACCAATGTGACCAGACAAGTCGTGGTCCGATTTATTAAGAACAATCTCATCTGCCGTTAAGGTGTTCCAAGCCAGATCATTACTGATAATGGATCTAACTTGAACAACAACAAGATGAAAGAGTTGTACGTAAAGTTCAAGATCAAACACCATAACTCATCTCCCTACCGACCTAAGATGAACGGAGCGGTAGAAGGGTTAACAAGAACATCAAGAAGATCGTTCAAAAGATGGTTGTAACCTACAAAGACTGGCACGAGATGCTACCCTTTGCTCTTCATGGTTATCGCACATCTGTCCGCACCTCAACATGGGTAACCCCTTTCTCTCTAGTATATGGCATGGAGGCAGTGCTTCCCATAGAAGTAGAGATCCCATCAATCAGGGTATTGATGGAAGCTAAGCTAACAGAAGCTGGGTGGTGTCAAAGCAAACACAAAAAATTGAATCTGATCGATGAAAAGAGAATGACAGCTCTATGTCATGGTCAGTTGTATTAGCAAAGAATGAAGAGAGTGTTTGACAAATAAGTACGACCCCGTGTCTTCAGAAAAGGAGACCTTGTGCTCAAAACGATACAATCATTCCTCACTGATTCCCGGGGTAAATGGACTCCGAATTATGACGGCCTCTACGTGGTCAAGAAAGCCTTCTCAAGCGGTGCCTTGAGACTCGCAACCATGGATGGAGAAGAGTTTACCTACCCCACGAATGTTGATGTAGTCAAGAAATACTTCGCCTAAATAATAAAAAAAAACGTCTCGGTGGATTGAAAACCCGAAAGGGCGGTCCAGGAAAAAATGAGATACATAAGCAAAAATCATCCCGATGGATTGGAAATCTCGAAATACAATCCAGGAAAAAGTTAGGGATTAATGGCAAAAAACTACGTCCGACAAGGTTAAATCCACAGCGGTAACACTATTCGTCGACAAACTTCCAGTCAAGGTCATCTTCGACAAAAGCTCAGGATGTCCAGAATTCAAAGTTGGTAGAAGGATAACGGTTGTTATGTTTCAATGTAGCCTGTTTTCCTTTAAATTACCATTTTCTAAACTTTGTAAACACTCTATGGGATCACGCGCTTGGCTAATTTCTATCCTATCAATAAAATTTAAGCCTTAGTGCTTTTGTTTGCAATTCTCATTTGTTTTAGCTTTACAGAATGACGTTTTAACATGATTAATGATTTTTGAAATAAAACAAAAATGAATTTACTTATCAAATTTTTTTCTGCTTTTTAAAATAAAGATGGCAATTCCTTTTGACAGTGAACTTCAAAAAGAACATCGATGGCTTCTCTAGAGGTGATTGAACCTCAAAGTGAAGAATCAAAGTACTCCTTCTAAACCAGTGCACCTGAATGAAGGATCAGTTGTTTTAGATGTGATTTTCCCATCTGATATCTCCGGCAGAGTTCGTACCTCTTAAGACCGATTGACGATTCTCTCCTCCCCACAGGGACTACCTCTCCAAAGCAAGGCAGGATCGTTATTTTTGAATCAGTGATACTTTCCATCCCCCCGCAGTGGTCGAGTATCCCTTCGTGTTCATCTATTAGTATGTATGTCACGTCAATTTTGTCAGCATAAACATACATACATCATGCATAATTGATTCATAACCATAATCATATTGCATTACTATCACTCTGGTCAGTCTTATCTCCAAGTGATAAAAGTCCTCTTATCAATCGAGTTGTCAGTCATTTCCTCGTCAGGAAATGTTTTGTCTGAGCAATCTCTACCCCAGTTTATTTCTGGATTGGAGACGGTCCTCAACCACTTTGATAACTTGAACCGCCGAAAGGCAAGAAGACATTCGACAAACATCACTCTTCACTATTGAAGATGATATTTTCGCTTTCCCAGATTAAGGAAAATCCCCATAGAATGCCTCTCAACTGAAGACTCTAAACAACACATCGATTTTGCTCCCAAAAAGGTCGATGTTAATGAAGTCATCAGCACCTCAAAATAGGATTACATCACATGGCATTTCTTCGAAAAGATTTCGAAGAAAAGTATGATGTAGTATCTCCAAGCGGAAAGCGGTCTCTCAAGGGATTCATTTTTCCCAATAGAGTCAACAAATGGCATCTCCAACAGAGAAGTTTGTACACCTCTAAAGTTCAGACAAATGGGTACCTCCAACAAGTCTAGCATCAAATCTTTTTCCATCAAATGGCATCTCCCTAGTAAGACTCAGTGAGAAGTTTGATGAAAACCGCTACGCATAACGTTCCTTGTCAGGGAAGAAACTCGACAAGAAGAAACTGAGACCAGTTCCGTGGCTGAAGACCAGGATCGAGGGGAAGTTTATAAAAAAAATTGAGACCAGTTTCGTGGCTGAAGACTAAGATCGAGGGGAAGTTTATCAAAGAAACTGAGACCAGTTATGTGGCTGAAGGCCAGGATCGAGGGGAAGTTTTACCCTTTTATAAGTATCATTACTTAGCAAAAGAAGATGGATGAGCAAACCGCTAACATTCATAACACCATCAAAATTTTGGGTATTCCGATATTTAATCCTCTTGCACCCTGAATGCCCGAATACCTTCGTCATTCACACCTTCGGGTCCAAGAAGATTAAATAGGGGCATCTGTCATACCCCATATTTTGACCACCAAGATTTCCCATCATTGTGTAAATCATTGCCACAATATGGATGTTCCATCATGCCTCATCAATTTCCTCAATGATTGATGAGCTTTCACTACTACCAAGAATTAGGGTTTAGGCCCTCTCTGAGCACTTAGACAAATGATCAATCAAGAAATGACATGATCTTCAACTTGTCTAACCTCTCAAACACACATAAGGGATCAAGAGGACTCCCATATCAAGAATAAAGCACAAAGTTGCCACATTTCAAGTGGTTTGAGCCTCGAAACACCCGATGTCGCCAAATTAGGGTTTTAGACGACTGGGACCTCTAGAGTGAGATTTTCGCAAGAGGATGAGCAAAAACTCCAACATGTGACTCAACATGCTCAAAATAACCCTAGGAGTCCATTTGCAAAGCTAAATTACCCTCAGAGGATGCATTCCCCAAAAGTCGGGAATTAGGGTTTTTATGCACCGAACCGCTCCGGAGCCAAAAGTCAAAACATGATTTTTTTTGGCAAAAATGATCCTTATGACTAATATTTTCATGAAATATGACTTATAATGTCATTTGAACAAGAATTGATCAAGAAACCAAGATAACTTGTAAAAGGGGTAATCTTGAAAAATTGGAAATTTTTCTAAGTTACTAAATTTGGATGGTTTTGGTGCCAACTTTCAAGGATCATAACTTTTGATCCAAGCAACCATTTTGGGTGATCCAAAGCCTAATTTCTAGGTCTTCCTACACTCTACAAAACCTTCAACTACCTCAAACTCCAATTCTTCATGGATTTTAAGTTATGGAGTGATCAAAATGACAAAAATGAAGAAAATGACACTTTTTTAACACTTAGTGAAAATCTGCCTAAGTTATCAGCTTTGGACACCAATGTTCATGAGGATTTTTCAATGGGATCCAAATAGTTTTAAGACAAACTATGATCATACATGGATATTACCATATGAGGGCTCTTTAAAAAGTACAAGAGCCTCCCATAACTCAACTTGAGCAAAAAGATATGATCCATTGAAAATGGCATTTTTCACTGATTTTTTCAAGGTAGATTTTGTGCATTGTTGCTCGAATTAATCAATTTGTGCAATAAAAAAACATGGTTATCTATCTGCACACCTCAAGAGGGAACAACCAAGGGACAAACACTGATCCACAAGCCTCACAAGTCCATGGATCTATGTTTAGGCATGACACTCCTAAAATTCAAGATGCTTCAAATGGTCAATTTTGTTTCTAAGCATTTAACTGATGCATAGAGGTGGCATTCATCAAGACAATGTTATCCAAGTTTAGTCAAGCCTTATCCCTGCCACAGAGGACTCATAGCCTGTGCTCTAACCTCAAGTTAATTGCTAGAGGAGACTTGAGGTTCCATTGGATCAACATTGCCACAGACCTGCTGCTGTTGCCATTCACTATTGCAGCCAAAACAAACTTGCTCTACTATAAACAAAGCTCATTTGTGATCAGTTTGAGTACACCAAAGCACCCAAACTGATGCTTTACTCAAAATCTCTCTTTCACTCCAATTTTTCCCTCTAACTCAAGTTACTTTTGGGTTTTGAGATTAAGAGTGATTCCAACCAGACCAATCACACACACACACCTCATAAACATCATATGTGAGTGATCTAAACACTAACACAACATCTGGAACATCAAATTCATCAAGTCACCAGCCAATTGCTCAAGTTCTTAACAGAGTTGCGGTTGAGGTACCACAACCAGTTCCAGCTCATTTCAATCCATTCTAAACATACAAACACACTCCTTGGCACCTAAGGAAGCTGTCCAGATCATTGGAACATATCTGTAACACCTCCAAACCTGAATTAGATCACCAGCTGCAAGAGGTAAACCTTAAACTCTCAAACTCAATGAATCATGCATCATAAACATATTTTCAAATTACCATTGTGTTTCTGGATGTTTGTAGATCATATACCCTCAATCAATTAATGTTTATAGTTCGTGTATAAGATTTCATTAAGATCTTGCAATTTTTAGGGTTCTTCTGATTTCGACTTGTTATCTTTTGATTTGCTTAATTTAAACAAAATTGAATATTGCCATTGTGTTCCTTGTTTAAAAATGTACGATTTTCATATTTGGATTGTGTGAAATGGTTGAGAAACAAGGGAGATAGGATGTATTTTGCAAATCGAATGAAGCTTGGAGGAAGAAGATGGCCATGGTGCCATTTCTTCAGAAATCCAACTAGTTTTGCTATATATTATTCAGTTGCCACAATATAACTGAATTAGCATTGCGCCCTAGTGGAAACACTAGTATTTGTGTGTGTGTGTAGCGAGCGAGAGGTCTGGGGTTTGAATCCTTCTCTCCCCAGACCTTTTGATTTTATTTTCTAACCATTTTCAAAGTTTGCCTTCACATATTATTCATTGATGCCATCCTCTTTCAGCCCATGCACATGGCTCAGATGGTAGAATTTTAAGCTCTCCACCCCAAGGGCATGAGTTCAAGCCTTGGGGGGACCATTTCTAATCTTTTTACCACTTGTTGTCTTTTCATTTTTTCACCATCTTTTTTATAACTTCAAAAATTAATTTCTCACTCATTTTTTATCATTTTTTATTGGTTCTTTTTACAAAAAGTCACAAAAACGCTAAAATATTTTATTCTACAAGAATCTCACACAAAAATATTATTTATTTATATATTTAATATTTTCATAGAGAACTTATTTTATTTGTTTTTTTAAACATTTGAAAATATTTCTTTTCTCTTGATCTTTTCAAAACTAAATGAGTTTTAAATCATCTTGTGATTGAAACATCATTTTTCAAACCTTAACCAAAAATCACAAGTGGTTTATTTAAACTTATTTGGTGTTTTTATCATTTTTTTAATTAATTTTCTTTAAAAAATTACTTTTAGAAATGAAATTAGGGTTTCTTTTATTTTTATCTTTATCAAACATTTTCAATTCTTGGGGCCTCTAATAAAGTGTAAGACCTAACTTCTTTTTGTACATAAACCTCTTTGGGCCTCAGTCAATGTATAAGTCCCGATAAAATCTTGGCGCGATCGCCAATTTTAACAATTTTCAAACGGGCCTCTCCTTGAGTTGTAAGCCTCATTTCTTGTATAAAAATAACTTTGGGCCTCTAATAGAGTGTAAGACCTAACTTTTTTTTATACATAAACCTCTTTGGGCCTTAGTCGTTGTATAAGTCCCGATAAAATCTTGGCGCGAAAGCCAATTTTAACAATTTTCAAATGGGCCTCTCCTTAAGTTGTAAGCCTCATTTCTTGTATAAAAATAACTCTGGGCCTCTAATAGAGTGTAAGACCCAACTTTGTTTTGTACATAAACCTCTTTGGGCCTCAGTCATTGTAGTCCCGATAAAATCTTGGGGCGATCGCCAATTTTAACAATTTTCAAATGGGCCTCTCCTTGAGTTGTAAGCCCTATTTCTTGTATAAAAATAACTTTGGGCCTCTAATAAAGTGTAAGACCTAACCCTCCTTTGTACACAAACCTTTTTGGGCCTCAGTCATTGTATAAGTCCCACTGTGTTTCTAAAACCACGGCGCGATCGTCGCCTTTTAAACAAAATAAATTTGGGCCTACCCTTGTGTCGTAAGTCCCATTTCTTTTCTTTTTCAATTCTTTAGGCCTCTCCTTGAGTTGTAAGACCCATCTCTTTGTACAGAAAACCTTTTTTGGGCCTCAGTTATTGTATAAGTCCTGATACAATTTTCAGATCAACGGTACGATTACTGTTTTTCATCTGGGTCTCCCCTTGAGTATAAGCCCCAATCTTTTCAAAACAACTTTCCTTTTTGATTTAGGTTCAAATTCATAGTTGTTATCAAAACTTTCATTAGTTTCTTGAACAACTAACCATACAGCTGTTACAATGGAAACTTGCTCACCTGTAAGTTTTAAACAACTTTCCTTTACATACTTGCATATATATATATATATATATATATATATATATATATATATATATATATATATATATATATATATATGTGTGTGTGTGTGTGTGTGTGTGTATATATATATATATATATTTGTTTTGTGGTGGAAGTTTGCTCACCTGTAAGTCCTCCTACCCTCTTTTAAATACAATATATATTTCATCTGTATATATATGCATGTATATTATCTGTTTAGAGTTTCCCCCGGCAATTAGGTCTAGGATTACATAAAGCCAGTGGTCACTCTTTCAACACAGTCAAAACTAGTTCCCCATAGGAATTTCCAGATACAATCTTGCCTCCTCTTGGGCTTATACAATATGGAACAAAGAGAAAGGCATTATTCCCGGTGAAACTTTTCTCACTTCCCCAGAGAGGATTAATTCCCGGTGAAACCTCTCTTGAATTTTTTCAAACCCTAGAACTGTTCACTAAAGAAAAGATTATTCTCGGTGAAACTTTTCTTGAACTTTTCTTAAATTTGGACCCACAGGATTCCTAAAAGCATCCTCGCCTCCTCTTGGGCTTTGTACAAGGACCCTCCGGCTTCTTAGAAGTTCTCATGCCTTCTCTTGGGCTTAGTACAAGGACCCCAAAGACCTCTTAAAGGTATAGGACAGAACTTAGTCATCCATTGTTAGAGCAGTCTTTCCAAAGAGTCAAAATCTCAGACCAATTTAGGGTTGATTCTCATCCCTTAAAGCGTCAGCCTCCTCTTGGGAGTCATACAAAGATAAACCTTTCATACTAGTAGGCTTGGACAGTCTAATCTCCTCTTGGATCTCAAAGACAATCTCAAGCTCCCTAAAAACGCAGGAGAAACCCTGGTCATTTGATCAATCTCCAGTAGAGTTAAAACCCTCCTAGGTTCTGAAACACAATCTTTCATCCTAAATTTCCCAGCTAGGGCCAAATCACTATCAATAAACCTTTATCAAAACCTCAAGGAATCTGATACCTCAACTCTTATGTAATCCTCAGCAAGAGTTGATTCCCCACTTTGGACCTGCCTTTGGATCTCAATAATACGTAGCAGAAGATAGCTTCCTCTTAGGCTTTGTATAAGAAACTCCTCAGTCAGGCTCCTCTTAGGCTTTCTATAATGATTTTTTCTTCTTCCTTATCACCTTTCAGCACTCTCTCGTTTAGTTAATCTCTTTTAGCCTCAATCTTGAGCTTTATACAAGACAGGTAAATAACACTACCTTGTTGAGTCAGTCCTTTTCAGCCTCAATCTTGGGCTTTGTACAAGACAAATAAAAACACTCTCTTGTTGAGTTAATCACTTTAAATCACTCTCTTGTTGAGTCGACCTTTTCAGCCTCAATATTGGGCTTTATACAAGACACCTGAAATATCTCCCCAGCGAAGTCAATTCCTCCCAGCCTTCTTTTAGGCTTTAGGAATTAATCTCCCTAAGCAGAGTCAATCTCCTTTTTAGCCTCAATCTTGGGCTTAGTACAAGACACCACAAATATTTCCCCGAAAAATTCAATGTTCAGCCTCCTCTTAGGCTTTATATAATGATATTCCCCAAAAGAGTCAGTCTCTTTGTAGCCTTAATCTTGGGCTTTATACAAGACAGATAATAATTCCCTAGTGGAGTCCATCAACCTTTCAGCCTTAACCTTGGGCTTTGATCAAGGCACATACAAAAACCAAAATCCCCTCGGAGGAAATCAAAAATGTCTCTGTAGGAGGACATTTCTCTATATATCACACATCAAAACAAAAAATCAAACAAACCCTAATCCTAGATAACTGATGTAAGTGGCACACTTGTTGATTCAAATATCCAAGCTGTAGTAGTCCATCTTTTATCCTGGTAAATCAACTCCCTCTTTCATCTAATTGCTGTAAGTGGCAAACCTCTGGATTATTTACATCCATGCCACTGTCCCTCTCTTAGCATGAAAGATTCCTATGGAAAAATGGCATTGCTCAACACTGAGTTAAAGTTTTCTCCTTCAGGATAACATCCCTCATAAAGGAAATTATGGCATTGTTGGATTCTCATATCCCAGTTAAAGTAATCCTCCTTTATAATCAGTCACCCAACAATTGTGATAAACAGACGAGATATCTCCCTTTAGAGATGACAAATTCTCTCTCAATCAAAACCTTTAGCTTCAATCTTGGGCTTTGAACACGACACAGATACTCCTTTTAGCTTCAATCTTGGGCTTTGAACAAGACACCAAACCTGTTTTTTCCTCCCATAGAATAGGAGGAACTACGATTGTTCTGATTTCCCTGTTTTATTTAACTGGAATACGTAGGCATAAGATTACGAAATCTTAGCAAGCACACCAATCAAAAACTTTAGGTCCAGTACCTTCACACACTAATAAAAAAAACCTTAGGTCCAGTACCTTACCAAAAACATAGGAACAAATCCAAAATCAACAAAAACTCTCTCTCTCAAATACTCCCAAAGGAGAAACTTTCCCAATCAACAAACAAACACCAGTAAGTAGGAAAAATAAATAGGAAATAGTATAGTTGCTAACAACCTGTGGATAACCACATATAGGATGGGTAATTGACAACTCCCCATTGTATAACTTGACCCCGGACCCCCCAATCTCTTAAGCATTTGTTCAGTTAAACATTTGCGTGCAAGGTTAGTTTTAGATAGCTTCCCTTTCCTTTCCAGCTTCATAGGATAAATAAGAAATCAGAAAGTAGCACATAATCCCTACCATTGCGGTGAGGGAAAACCCATGGCTATAAGGTGGTCGCGTCACCGAAAAAAATTGCATGCTACAAAAGCGTACTCCCATGTTCACCATTTCAGTGAAGTCACTGGGCGCACTGGTGACAATTCGGTCGTAATAAAACGAGATTAAGGTTTTCAAAAAGATATTGGTCATCTCCTTTTCCTTAAGAGGGGGACAAATCTGGGCGGCAAACTCACGCCATCTCTGAGCATATTCTTTAAAAGTTTCTTTATCCTTTTGTGACATTGCTCTGAGTTGATCCCTATCTGGTACCATGTCCAAGTTGTATTTATACTGCGGAACGAAGGCTGCGCCGAGATCTTTGAAAGTACTGATCTTGGTGCGGTTTAAACCCATGTACCATTTGAGTTCAGCACCGATTAAACTGTCTTGGAAATAATGGATCAGTAGTGTTTGATTTTTTGTCTGAGTTGACATTTTTCGAGCACACATCACCAAATGACTTTGAGGGCAAGAGTTGCCTTTGTATTTTTCAAAGTCAGGCACCTTGAATTTGTGTGGTATCTTTACATTAGGGACTAGACAGAGGTCTGCGGCATCCTTTCCAAATAAGTCTTGACCGCAAATGGCATGCAGTTCCTGGAAATCATTCATCCTTTCGTACATGTCTTCGTTTCCACCAGAAATTACTTGTGGAATCTGTCTTTCTGGGACAGTGTGTACCACTGGCTATGGTATAGACATTACAGTGGTGACTCTTAGCGCTTCAGTGCCCTGAAGTTTGTAACCTTCAGGAGTTGCAGTTGTAACCCTTGCATCTTCGCTAACCCAAAGTTTGTAACCTTCAGGTCCAGCGGTTCCTATTACGGCTTCTGGGTCTTCCTTGGCCGGCGGGATATATCCTTCAGGTATAATGTTGAGAGGTATTCCCCAGGGATGACCCTTAGGCATGTTTTACAGAGGATGATTCTCATGTGTCTCCATTATGGGTGTAGATGTGATCTCCGAGATTACAGTCTTTTGATGCCGATGCTCCTGAGCTGCTGCCAGGGATTGCATGTCACTATGAAGTTTTTCCAAACTTTCCTTCAGAGCATCGATTTCTTCTCTCAGCTCTCTATTCTCTTCCTAGAGATCGTCCATTTTCTTTTGTCGATTGGTCCGAGTATTGTATGAGTGAGACAGTTTGACTCTAGAATTGTGATACAGACGTGAGACTCAAAGACAAGAAGAATGCGTTATGTGAGAATGATGAATGATATGCAATGACAATTTTTTTGTTTTATTTAAAATAAACTTCAAAAAATAGAATGCAAATAACATACAGTGAGGGGATACCCCTTTTATTGAATTCGAAAGATTGCAGTATGTTATAATGAAAAGTACAGTATTTTACAAAGTGCTGAAAAAGGATATGTCTAAGCTCATGGATCCTGAGTCCTCTCTGAAGAGAGCTCAGATGCTGGTTCAAGTAGTTTCCTTTTCTTTAATCGGGGCTCCTCATCCATTATCGGGTCGTTAGTCCTTTACCAAGTGAAAGGAGCGAGCAAATTTCTTCGGTCTTACTGACTTTCTATAGCATGCTGCTCTAATATCTCAATCAGAGCATCCTTTTCCTTTAATAGTTTCTAAATCTTGGTACACTCTAAATTGAGGATTCTGTATTTGTTTTTCCAAGAGCTCTTTTCACGCTGGACTTTGTTGAGAGCGACCTGGAGTTTTTTCGCATCAGACATGAAACAAAGGACAAATTCCTTTAGCGGGAAAACTTATTGGCGAGGGTAAGGCATCCTCAGATTGGGGGCTCTAGTTTGCACCCAGTGGAGATAAGGTTCCATGGAGGTACAGTTTGGTTTTCCTAGAGACTCTCTTCCTTTTCTGTGAATATGTTGCCAGGAATGCACTATTTCCTTCTTTAGTGCCCTGCCATTTTCCCCTTCCTTGAAGAAAAGACCTTCCTGATGAACATTATGTGGAATATTCTTCATCGGGTATCCGAGTTGACGGCGAGCTAAAATTGGATGGTAGTTGATTCCTCTTTTAGTTCCAATGAGGGGTACATTATGGAAATTTCCACATCTGTCTATGATTTTTATCCCCTCATAAATCATATTGTACCAATCTATGTCACAATTGGTAAGAGACATAATCCTTTGTAACCAACGTAGAGTACTCTTGTGATCCCAAAAAGTAGCAGACTTTGGTAAATTGGAAATGAACCATTTGTAGAGTAAGGGTACACAGCAGGTGATCATTCCTCCACTGTACAAATTCCTTAAGTGTACAGAATGATAAGCATTTGCGAGCAGGGTTGGTACGGGGTTCCCAATCGGAAATATCTTAACAGCATTTGTATCGACGAAGTTGTTGATGTTGGGAAAAAGGAATAATCCGTATATGATCAGGACAAAGATATCCTCGAAAACAGTTATGTTTCCTATACTAGCAAAGTATAGAGCTTTCTCTATCAGGAATTTAGCCGGTAAACCCTGGATTCCTCCTTTAGTGGTCATGTGAGTCCTAACCTCTGACTCGTCCAAATAGATTTCTCTTGCAATGGTTTGTTCCTTTGGAATTTCTTCGAGTCCAGAAAATGGAGCTTAGTCAGTGATAGGTAAATCAGTCAGATGAGAGTACTCCTCCAATGTTGGTGCCAGTTGATAATCCGGGAAGGTGAAGCAGTGGTAAACTAGATCGTAGAACTGAATCCGTGTAGACAGGATTCCTTCAACCACATTAACCCTTAACAGAGACAGCCGTCCTCCGTGCTTAGCTCTGAAATCCTCAGGGTTGGTAATCATCCTTGCCAACCTCCTTAAATCCTCTAGTTTTGGAGCCTTGAAGGTGTACTTGTGCATCTTTCGTTTACCGAAATCCATAACGCAATCTCTGATATTTGCAATTACTGTTTTAGTTTATTTTGAAAAAAGATTTTTTCTTGTTTGAAAAGAGTTTTTTAGATGAATGCATGAATGTAGCACACAAAAACATTTGAAAACATGGGTTCAAGGGTTCAACGTCACGAGCATGGAGTCATGGCTCTACCCATCCCCAAAGGTTGTACTATTTTGGTCAATTTTGTACCTATAGAACGGGTTCAAAAGTTCCCAAAATTATTTACCCCCTAGGGATATTAACAGCAAGCTGATTCACTCGAGTGAGTTGTAATATCCTAGGATGAATCTCATTTGAGTGTAGTATCGCATATCAACTATTCTCGATAGTCACCGCACTACCAAATGGCCATATGGTTAAAGTCTACTAAATCCTCAGGGTCGTGGGTACCGCACTGGGAAAACTATGCTTTCACGACAATCGGTCGTTCAACATTAAGAATCCACACGGGTACTTCGCCTTATTCAGCGGGCTACCAAGATAGCTTGTTCGGGATTCACTCTCTATAAGTTTCTATCGTCTATGCCACCCCTATCTTAATGTTCTCTCAAACTTTCCACTTGCGTATTAATCGCATTCCCGTTTGACAGAAAAATAAACACGGATATCAAGTAGGAAAAACAGTAAATATATATATATATATATATATAGTATGAAAACTGGTAAACAACCTAGACCTCTAAGGAATTCTAATCCTAGTTTGGCTTCCCCAGCAGAGTCGTCATTTTCTGTAGCGTGCGATTTTTGTCGGTGGCGAGACCACCTTATCGCCATGGTTGGAATTGGGTGCTACTTTCTGATTTCTTATTTATCTTATGAAGCTGGAAAGGAAAGGCAAGCTATCTAAAACTAACCTTGCACGCAAATGTTTTCTTTAACAAATGCTAAGAGATTGGGGGGTCCAGGGTCAGGTTATACAATGGGGAGTTGTCAATTACCCATCCTATATATGGTTATCCATAGATTGTTTAGCATTTTCTTATGTTATTCTACTTACTGGTGTTTGTCTGTCTTGAATGGGAAAGTTTCTCCTTTCGGAGTGTAGAGAGAGTTTTTGTTGATTTTTGGGTTTTTTGATGTTTTTGGTAAAGTACTGGACCTAAGGTTTTTGATATGTGTGCTCGCTAAGATTTCGAAATATTATGCCTATGTATTCCCGTTAAATAAAATAGGGAAATCAGAGCGATCGTAGTTCCTCCTATTCTATGGGAGGAAAGATGATGTCCAGTGTCTTGTTCAAAGCCCAAGATTGAAGCTAGATGAGTTATTTGTGTCTTGTTCAAAGCCCAAGATTGAAGCTAAAGGTGTATTTGTGTCTTGTTCAAAACCCAAGATTGAAGCTAAAGGGTTGATTGAGAGAGAATTTGTCATCTCTAAAAGGGAGATTTCTCATCATCTTTATCCCAGTTGTTAGGTAACTGATTATAAAGGAGAATTACTTTAACTAAAATATATGGAATCCAGCAATGCCATAATTTCCTTTATAAGGGATTTGTCCTGAAGGAATAAGCTTTAACTCAGTGTAGAGCAATGCCATTTTTCCTTAGGAGTCTTTCATGCTAAGAGAGGCACATTGGCTTGGATGTAAATAATCCAGAGGCTTGCCACTTACAGCAATTAGATGAAAGAGGGAATTTACCAGGATAAGAGATGGACTACAGCTTGGATTTTTGAATCAACAAGTGTGCCACTTACAGCAGTTGTCTGGGTTTGGGGTTTGTTTGATTGTCTATTTTGATGTGTGATGTACAGAGAAATGTCTTTCTGCAGAGAGATTCTTGATTTCCTCTGAGGGGATGTGTTTTTCGTGTGCCTTGATCAAAGCCCAAGGTTGAAGCTAAAAGTTGACTCTGCTTAGGGGGATCATTATACAAAGCCTAAGAGAAAGCTGAGAGAAGAATTGATTATTTTGGGGAATATTTTGTCTGTCTTGTACAAAGCCCAAAATTGAGGCTAAAAGGAGAAATTGACTCCACTAGGGAGAGGTTTCATCTGTCTTGTACAAAGCCCAAGATTGAGGCTAAAAATTATTGACTGACTCAGCTGGAGAATATTTATAGGTGTCTTGTACAAAGCCCAAAATTGAGGCTTAAAGAAAGTTGACTCCACTGGGGGAGTTTTATCTGTCTTGTACAAAGCCCAAGATTGAGGCTAAAAATTATTGAGTAATGATCATTATACAAAGCCTAAGAGGAGGTTGGTTGGGGAATTTCTTATATGAAGCCTAAGAGGAGGCTATTTTCTGCTGAGGATCATTAAGATCTCGAGACATGTCTAAATTGGGGAATCAACTCTTGCTGGGGATTGCAGAAGAGTTGAAATATCAGAGACCATGAGGTTCTAATTTGGGTTTATTGGTGGTAATTTGACCCTAGCTGGGGAATTTAAAGTGAGAATTTAAAGATTGAGTTTTGAAACCTATGGAGGTTTTAACTTTGTTGGAGATTGATGAGATGATTAGGGTATTTCCTATGTTTTTAGGAAACTTGGGGGTTTCTTTGAGATCCAAGAGGAGATGAATCTGTCCAAGTCTACTGGTATGAAAAAGGTTTATCTTTGTATGATGCCCAATAGGAGGCTGACTTTTTAGGGATGAGAATCAACCCTAAGTTGGTCTGATGTTTTGACTTTTGAAAGGACTGCTCTAACAAATGATGACTAGGTTCTGTCCTTTACCTGTAGGAGGTCTTTTGGGTCCTTGTACTAAGCCCAAGAGGAGGCTGAGAACTTTTAAGAAGCCTGAGGGTCCTTGTACAAAGCCCAAGAGGAGGTTGGGGATGCTTTTAGGAAGCCTGTGAGTCCAAACCTAAGAAAAGTTCCAGAAAATTTTCACCGGGAATAATCCTTTCTGTATTGAACAGTTCTATGGTTTGAAGAAATTCAAGAGAGGTTTCACCGGGAATTAATCCTCTCTAGGGAAATGAATTTCTTGACAAATTCTAATAGTGACAGCCTTGAGAAAAGTTTCACCAGGAATAATGTATTTCTCTGTTCCATATTGTATAAGCCCAAAAGGAGGCAAGACTGTATTTGGAATTTCCTATGGGGAACTAGTTTTGACTGTGTTGAAAGAGTGGCCACTGGCTTTATCTAATCCTAGACCTAATTGACGGGGAAAACTCTAAGCAAGATATACAGGCATATATATATAGAGATGAAATATATAAGCGGGTATGTAAAAGAAAGCTGGTAGAACTTACAGGTGAGCAAGCTTTCAGTGTTATAAACCGTTGTATGGTTAGTTTATTCAAGAAATTGAAGAAAGTTTTGATAACAACTATGAATTTGAATCTAAATCGAACAAAGAAAGTTGTTTTAAAAAAGAGTTTGGGGCTTATACTCAAGGAGAGGCCCATATATAAAATAACGATCGTACCGTTATTTTGAAAACTGTATCGGGACTTATACAATGACTGAGGCCCAAATTTGCTGTATTTACAAAGAGGTTGGGTCTTATACTCAATTAGAGGCCCAAGAGTTTATTTTTGTACAAGGGATGGGGCTTACAACTCAAGGAGAGGCCCAATGAAAGACAGTGATTGCACCGTCGTTTTGAAAACTGTACTGGGACTTATACAATGACTGAGGCCCAAAATTATTTATGTACAAAGGAGGTTGGGTCTTACACTCTATTAGAGGCCCAAAAGTGTTTAAAAAGAATAAAGATGAGACTTATAACACAAGGGTAGGCCCAGATGAAAATTGTTTTGAAAATGGCGATCGCGCCAAGATTTTTAAAATCGTATCGGGAGTTATATAATGACTGAGGCCCAAAATGGTTTGTGTAACAACGGATGTGTCTTACACTCTATTAGAGGCCCAAAAGTGTTTTAGTGTAAGATTTATTTAATCATAAATATGATGCATAAGAAAAGATTATATACAGAGTATACCGGACACCGGTGAATTTTCACGCAAGCAGAGGAGCGTCAGACGAGCCCAAGGTACCCGACAAAGCTTTTAAGCATCCAATGATCATCAAGATATTGATTAAGAATTCCTGCATCAGATGAAAAACCGCAAAACAAACAGAGAAAACCAGAGATCACATAGAAATTCCTTTGGTCTCATTAAGTGGTTAGGATTGAATTGAAAGCATAAGTGATGTGAACACTTATTTACAAATAATTCTTTTGAAAACAAGCTTAAGAATAAACCATGTATTTCGCAAAGATGAAATCAAATAATTGAATAATAATCAATTAAACAATTAAATGATCATTCACACAAATTAAATTAATTGAAATATATTTAGTAAAAACAACAAATCAATATTAGTAAAACTAAATAAATAATTTATTTATTTAACAATTATTTAATAAAACAAATATTAAATAAACATGAGTTTTTATACATGTGTGAAATAATATGAAAAGAGAAGAAAAAAAATGTAGTGAGTGGTGGAGGTGTAGCGCACCACCCTTGTGTGTGTGTGTTACATTTTTTTCTTCCTTTCCTAAGCTTTACTAAACGTAGAAGAAATATGTGAGAGAGATAGAAATGAGAAACAAGTGTAGGAACTTTGTTTGGTGTGATTTTAAAATGAGAAATTATGTGGTATTTATAGGAGAAATATAACTTGGTGATCAAGTTTAGTGATGCAAACCATGACATAAAGAGTTTGAAAATTGTGGTAAACAAATGATGAATTTTGAATAAGTTTGTTCAAAGATTAATGTTATATAAAAAAATTTATTTGGCATAATAAACAAATTAGATGAAAAACAAAATTGTATCAAAAACAAAATTCATTTAAAACAAAATACATTAGAAACAAAAATTCATAAAAAACAAAATTGTATTAAAAAACAAATATATGAATTTATATTTTTTTCTAAAAATATAAAAATTAGAATATATATATATATATATATATATATATATATATATATATATATATATATATATATATATATATATATATATATATATATATATATGTGTGTGTGTGTGTGTGTGTGTGTGTGTGTGTGTGTGTGTGTGTATATATATATATATATATATATATATATATATATATATATATATATTTATTCATTTATTTTTATTTTCATTTTAATTTTTTTATTATTTTATATATGTAAAAATTAAACAAAAATGAGAGATCGATTTAAATTCATGCAAAAGATAGATGGATAATGGACATTTGCAAGTTCAATTGAAAAAATGTCCGTTCATCAATTTTTCGCATAATTAACCAAAAATGACTGAGATTTCAACACATATATTCAGACTGAAAATTCAAACAATATGCATGACAAAAAGAGATGATATGATATGCAGATGACACGAAGTGAAAACACAGTCGGATAAACAAAATTTTAACAATGAGTGGACAAATTTTGGGGTGTGACACATACTACACGACCATCAGGGTTTGACCCTATACCGATGTTGTATGCATAATTATTTCCACTTCTACTGATCAAGGGGCACGTTCAAACCAGGACTCCTCTTACAGTACCAGAAAATCCACTATTTTGGTTCAAAGCAGATCAAACTTGCCATTACCATCAAGGGGGATCGGGACATAACATTGAGAATTGCCTCAGTTTGAAGTCTGATGTACAAAAACTCGCCAAGAACAGGGTTTTATCTTTCAAAGATACTAATCAAAATGTTCAGACGGACCCATTACCGCAACATGAGAAGACTATGGTAAACCTGATAGAAGGAGAACCCGAGAGCATTTATCAAATTCAAATGTACGCTTACTAGGACCAACTTGGTAAAAATGCGCTGTAAACAGAGCGGGTACGGCCATGTACCATCTCTTAACTATCATCAGTGTGATATCTATTCCAAGAATAATCAAGGATGTGACATAGTGCAAACAGCTCTCCAAGAGCAAATGGATCTATGCTCGATTCAGGATCACAGGATTTGTGAGGTAAACATGGCCCATGCACATCAAAACATTGTTCAAAACCATGACATTCGTGCAATGAACGTCAATCTAGTGGAAATGCATTCAAGGAAAAGTCAATATTACAATTTTCCGCAACACAATTACAGCACTTGCTCGATCTGCTCAAAGAACAATTAGGGATGCTCTTTTGTACAAGAGGCCCTCCAACGTCAGATTGATCTCGGATGGATCCAAGACTACCATGAAAGGAATGATCATCAAGTTAACATGATCCAGATCTTTGACATCCGCTTAATGAATACCAGTCTGATAGAATTACATGCCAAGCAGGTCAGACTCGGTTTTTTGGCCTTACACAATTATCAAGACTATGAAGATTGCTACAAGAATGACCAAGGGTGCACGCTTGTACAAAGAACTCTTCAGCATCTATTGGACCACTGGTGACTTCCAATCTACCTGAATGAAGACACGCAACAAGTTAGCATGGCTGATGGGAATCCTAGTAGACACCAAAGTTGTGATATCCGCTCGCTGGAAATAGATCTGGTAAGGATGCACTGCATACAAAGTGGGTACGTCCGGGTACCACCTCACAATTATGAACGCTGTGAAATATGCTCAGAAATAACCAAGGATGCTATCTCATACGAGCAGCCCTCCAGCATCAGTTAGACCGAAAGAAAATTCAACCACGCTTGAATTCTGAATCAATCAACATAATACAAGGTTGCCTCCCTGTTCAAAGTAAGGACCAAAGACTACTAGACAAAAGCACTGTCGTAGTCTCCAATCATGGAATAACCAAGGATGTTTGCGCCATAATTCCTCTGCTCAATGAGTCCAAAATCTCTCTTAACAATAGGAAAATTCTGAACTTAGAGCTGATTAAGGTCGCCTATGACGGTCAAAAAACCCAAAAAGCTCCAGTGGTTGTCTATTTTCTAGGACCAATACCGTACAAGTCAGAAAATACTATCCCATACAAGTACGGTGCAACGGCCATAGAAAATGGAAAAGAAACTCCATTACCATCCGTTGTGAACATTGCCGACATCAGTCGAGTTACCCGGAGCAGTCGAATCTTCAACAGAGTAGTTGGAAAGCCTACTAATGAAAAGTAACTTCAAGTCGAAGTTCCTAACCAACAAATTGGTCAATTCCGTAATCCAGAACCTGTAAAGAACAACGATGAGATGTTAAGGCTCATCCAGAAAAGCGAGTACAACATTGTGGATCAATTGTTGCAAACTCCATCTCGAATCTCTGTACTATCTCCTGCTTAGTTCAGAAGCTCACAGTGAAGCTCTACAGAAAGTCTTGGAACAAGCCTTTGTAGAACAAAATGTGAAGTGGGTCAATTTGACAACATTATCTCCAACATCACTTCCTGCAACAATTTGGGATTCAATGATGAAGAAATTCCAGAGGAAGGCAAAAACCATAAAATGGCACTCAATATCACAGTCAATTGCCAGGACGATGCTTTAGCCAGCTTACTGATGGACATAGGTTCATCCTTGTAAGTCATGCCAAGGTTAACTTTGGTACGACTATCTTTCCAAGGTACTCTCATGAGAGGCGGTTAGATCATCGTCAAATCCTTCGACGGATCCAGGAAAACAATTATCGGTGAAGTTGACCTTCCCATAACTATTAGTCCCGACACAATCCAAGTCACTTTCCAGGTCATGGACATCTGAGCAGCATACAACTGTTTATTAGGAAGACCTTGGATACATGAGGCAGGGGCAGTCACTTTGACACTTCACCAGAAGTTGAAGTTCGTCAAGAACGATAAATTAGTCACTATATGCGGAGAACAAGCTTTAATTGTGAGTAACTTATCATCATTCTCCTCTGTAGAGCCAGAAGAGGTTATTGGGACTCAATTTCAAGCACTCTCGGTGAGCAATGAGAATCACCAAGAAAAAGGAACATCGATTTCCTCATATAAAGACGCTCTCAAAGTAATGGGTTGTAATTCCTGCTGATAACAAGACAAGAAAAGGTCTTGGTTTTTCTCCGACCTGTACCTAGACTACGAAGAAGGATGAAAGTTTTCGTCCCATTCAGGATTTCTTCCACAGCAGAGGTTTCCTCCACCCGGTATCTCAAGAAGTCCCCACCATCGATGGGAACAACTCTTCTGATACTGAAGAAGAGTGGAAATCTTTTCTTAATGAAGAAGGTTATATATCTCAGGGAGAAACATACATGTCATTCTGCTCTCCAAAGAAGAGCCCAAGATATATACCAAGATCAGACATCAAAATGATCTACGGAGATTGTGATACCGAAGGATGCAGTGCTCCACCCAACTCATTAGAGGAAGACAATATGATGAAAGACAACCTTGACTATGATTATTATGATCCTCTGGATGACCTGCCTATCTGGAAGCCATACACGGAAGACTCGGGGCAAAAGAGTCAGCCAGACAGTACCTATCAGCTGAGTAATCTTGACAAGAATACCATGTTCCCACAGAGTCATGGAATCCTTACTTAGAACATTCTGAAAAGGTCCAACACCATATTGATGAATTAGCAAAGATCGTAGGACAATATTTCATTAACTACGCATTTCCCGAAGTCAATGTCATTGAGGAAGATGACTCATCTATTCCCACAGAAACCTGGGACACCTTGGGGCAGCCAAGCGGAAAATACGACTTTCTAGTCAAATACACTGCTCCCGAAAGCTTTCGCATCAGATACGAGGACATCCATCCAACTGGATGGGGAGATCCTCCTAAGAGTGAAAACACTATGAAAGATACAACAGAAGAGTCCTCTTATGATAATTCTGCATGGGAAGAAGACCCCAATGATCTCACTACGCCAGAAATCAGTGTCATTTCTGAAGACAACCAAGAAAGAAAGTATCGGACTTTGTGATCCACAGAAGAGTTCATCACCATTGGTTTACAGTCGATGTCCCGAAAGTCGTTCATAAGTCGAAGTAATTGCCACATCTTTGTTTTGACCTTTCACCTTGCCCAGGTGTAATGGATGTTTTATAGGGCTCACTTTTCTGTAAATGTGCATCTTTGCTTCGCCCAAAGTGACAGAGTTTTGTTTTATAGGGTTGTGTTTCATGAATCGACAAATCATAAATAAATAATGTCATTCTGAATTCCCGCATTTTATTGATGTTTTCACTTTTCATTTTTCAGAAAATGGTAATCCTACAAAACAACCCAAGATAAAACTTCTCAAAGAATTTCCAGATGTGTTTGCTTGGTCCTACAAGGACATGCAGGGTGGATACCAGCATCGTGGAACACCACTTACCTCTAAAATCATAATGTCCTCCGGTTAAACAAAGACTGAGAAGGACTCATCCAGATATGGTCATCAAAATTAAGGAGGAAGTGCAGAAACAGATCGACGCAGGTTTCCTTTCCACCTCGGAATATCCTCAATGGCTAGCTAACATTGTGCCAGTTCCAAAGAAGGACGGAAAAGTCAGAATGTGTGTAGACTACAGGGATTTGAATAAAGCAAGTCCAAAGGATGACTTCCCCCTATAACACGTTGACATGCTGGTAGACAGCACAACAAAATTCAAAGTCTTCTCCTTCATGGATGGATTCTCGGGCTATAATCAAATCAGAATGGTGCCGGAAGACATGGAGAAAACATCACTTATCACCCCATGGGGCACCTTTTGTTACAAGGTAATGTCGTTCAGTCTGAAGAATGCAGGGGCAACCTATCAAAGGGCCATGACAACTCTGTTTCACGACATGACACACAAAGAGATTGAAGTGTACGTCGATGACATGATTGCCAAATCTAAAACAGAAGAAGAGCATGTGGAACACCTATCAAAGTTATTCAAGCGTCTGAGAAAATACAAACTCCTCTTGAATCCCAACCAATGTACATTCGGAATTCGCTCAGGAAAGCTCTTAGGTTTCATCGTCAGCCAAAAGGGAATTGAGGTTGATCTTGACAAAGTCAAGGCCATTCAAGAAATGCTTTCACCAAAGACTGAAAAATAGGTCAGAGGATTTTTGGGACGTCTGAATTACATCTGAAGGTTCATATCCCTCGTGACCGCGACATGCGCTCCAATCTTCAACTACTCAGAAAGAACCAAAGTTGTATATGGATAGAGGATTTCCAAAAGGCTTTCGACAGCATCAAAGAATATCTGTTGAATCCACCGATTCTGTCTCCTCTAGTGGAAGGAAGACCACTGATCATCTACTTAAGACTCTTGAAAGAATCCATGGGTTGTGTGCTTGGCCAACAAGACGAAACCATAAGAAAAGAGTCTGTCATTTATTACTTAAGCAAGAAGTTCACAGACTGTGAAACTCGATACACTATGCTCAAGAAAACTTGCTTCGCTCTGGCTTGGGCAGCCAAACGTCTTTACTAGTACATTATTTGTCACACTACTTGGTTAATCTCTAAAATGGATCGGATCAATTATGTCTTTGAAAAGCCTGCTCTCATGGGAAGGATTTCCCGTTAGCAGATGTTGTTATCAGAATACGACATCGAGTACCATGCTCAGAAAGCCGTCAAAGGAAGTATTTTAGCATATCATTTGGCTCATCAACCGATTGACGATCAGGAATCAGACAAATTTGACTTCCCAGACGAAGATGTCATGTACCTAAAGATGAAAGATTGCGATGAACCGCTACCCAACGAAGGGCCAAAACCAGGATCCCAATCGTCGTAACACCTTAGGGTACCCATATTCCATTCACCTCCAGATTGATGTTCATATGCACAAACAATGAGGCCGAATACGAAGCTTGTAACTTGGGTCTCGAAGAAGCTATTAACCTAAGGATAAAGAACTTGGATGTGTATGGAGACTCAGCCCTGGTTGTAAATCAGATCAAAGGAGAATGGAATACATATCAATCAAGATTGATTCCTTACAAAGACTACGCGAGAAGGTTGTTACCATTCTTCAACAGAATCGAGTTGCATCATATCCCTCGTGAAGAAAACCACATGGCTGATTTATTAGCTACTCTATCCTCCATGATTGGTGTGAGTTGATGAAAGGACATACCTAAGATCGACATAATGCGCCTTGAAAGGCCCACTTAAATTTTTGCAGTTGAAGCAGTCATAGATAACAAACCTTGGTATCACGATATCAAATGCTTCCTTCAAAGCCAGGAATACTCGCCCGGGACATCAAGAAAAGATAGGAAGACTCTCAGAAGACTGGCTGGCAACTTCTTTCTAAATAATGATATACTTTATAAGAGAAACTTCGACATGTTTTTTCTCATATGAGTAGACAGACTAGAAGCAAACATGTTAATGAAAGAGATTCATGAAGGATCCTTTAGCACTCATGCCAACGGACACACAATGGCAAGAAAAATTCTGAGAGCAGGATATTATTGGCTGACAATGGAGTCCAACTGCTACAATTACGTGAGAAGGTGTCTCAAGTGTCAAATATACGCCGATAAAATCCATGTACCGCCAATGCATCTCAAAGTTCTTTCTTCTCCGTGGCCTTTTTCTATATGGGGAAGCGACATGATTGGCATGATTGAAGCCAAGGTTTCAAACGGACATCAGTTCATCCTAGTAACCATTGAATACTTCACTAAGTGGGTCGAAGCAGTATCATACACCAATGTGACCCGACAAGTGGTAGTCCGATTTATCAAGAACAATCTCATTTGCCGTTATGATGTTCCAAGCCAGACCATTACGGATAATGGATCGAACCTGAACAACAAGATGATGAAAGAGTTGTGTGCTGAATTCAAAATCAAACACCTTAACTCGTCTCCCTACTGACCTAAAATGAATGGAACGGTAGAAGCGGCTAACAAGAACATCAAGAAGATCATTCAAAAGATGGTCGTAATCTACAAAGATTGGCATGAGATGCTACCCTTTGCTCTTCATGGTTATCGCACATCTGTCCGTACTTCAACTGGGGCAACCCCTTTCTCTCTAGTATATGGCATGGAAGCAATGCTCCCCATAGAAGTAGAAATCCCGTCAATTAGAGTCTTGATGGAAGCCAAGCTAACAGAAGCTGAATGGTGTCAAAGCCGACACGATGAACTGAATCTGATCGAAGAGAAAAGAATGACGACTTTATGCCATGGTCAATTATATCGACAAAGGATGAAGAAGGTGTTTGACAAAAAGGTCCGACCCCATGTCTTCAGAGAAGGAGACCTCGTGCTCAAGAAGATACAATTATTTCTCACTGATTCTAGGGGAAAATGGACTCTGAATTACGATGGCCCTTATGTTGTTAAGAAAGCCTTCTCAAGCGGTACCCTGAGACTCACAACCATGGATGAAGAAGAGTTTACCTACCCCCACGAATGTTGATGTAGTCAAGAAATACTTCGCCTAAATAAATAAATAAAAAGTCTCGGTGGATTGAAAACCCGAAAGGGCGGTCCAGGCAAAAATTAGAGACATAAGTGAAAATTATCCCGATGAATTGAAAACCCGAGAGGGCAATCTAGGAAAAAGTTATGGATACATGGAAAGTAACTACGCCTAACAAGATTAGATCCCCGGCGGTAACGTCATCCATCCAAAAAACTTCAGTCAAGGTCACCTTCGACAGAAGCTCAGAATGTCCATAATTCAAAGTTGGTAGAAGAATAGCGGTTGTTATGTTTCAATGTAGCCCCTTTCCCTTTAAATTGCCATTTTCTAAAAATTTGTAATGCTCCATGGGATCATGCATTTGGATGATTACTATTTTATCAATAAAATTTGAACCTTTGTGCCATTTGTTTGCAATTCTCGTTTTATTCTACTATACAGGATGACGTGTTTATTTGATTAACATTCTTAAAACAAAAAAAAAGGATTTTAATTTTGTTTTCAAATTTACTTCTGCTTTTAAAACAAAGATGGCAATTTCTTTTTGATTAATGAACACAAAAAAGAATATCGACTGCTTCTCCGGTAGTGGTCAAACTTCAAAATGCATAACCAAATTTCTCCTTCTGTAGCGCGATTTTTGTGGTTTCGAATCACTATCGCTTTGGTACTACAGTTCGATTCATTTTTTATCCTGTTGACCTGATTAAGGAAGGGAAATAGATGTCTCCAATTAACCCTGCTTGCAAACTGAGATTAAATTGTCAAAACTGTTGGTTTACATATGCTATCAAGAGGGGGTTCTTCTTTAGGGTTATTCACTTAAAAACAATGTCTAGGCTATTGGTAAGATGTTAGGCCTGATGCTTTTTTATTGATGTCTGAAGGTACGGGATTTTGAGTTTTTGATTAGTATGTTCGCTAAGATTTTGCAATCTTATGCCTACGTATTCCCGAAACAGGGAAATCAGAGCGACCGTAGTTCCTCCTATTCTATGGGAGGAAAAAGGTTGTTTTGGTGTCTTGTTCAAAGCCCAAAACGTGAAGCTAAAGGTGGTTTGTATCTTGTTCAAAGCCCAGGATGTGAAGCTAAAGGGTTTTGGCTGAGAGAGAATTTGTCATCTCTAAAGAGGAGTTGTTGATGTTTGTATGCCGTGAGTACGACACAAATTTGATGCTAAAAGGTTGATTGACTCAGCCGGGGTTTTCTTTATACAAAGCCTAAGAGGAGGCGGGAAGTTTGACTTTTCCGGAGGAAAATGTTCTTTCTGTCTTGTACAAAGCCCAAGGTTGAGGCTAAAAGGGATTTTGACTCCGTTGAGGAGAATGTATCTTGTATAAAGGCCAAGATGGAGGAAAAAATGGTTTGACTCAACAAGAGAGTACTTTTATCTGTTATGTATAAAGCCCAATACGGAAGCTAAAAATGGTTGACTCAACAAGAGAGTCTTGAATAGGTGATTGACTCAACAAGAGCGTCTTTTATACTCAACAAGAGAGTGATTTACTGTCTCGTACGAATCCCGAGATGAAGGCTAAAAGGAGATTTACTCAACAAGAGAGTCTTTTATACTCAACAAGAGAGTGTTTTATATGTCTTGTACAAAGCCCAAGATTGAGTCTAAAAGTGGTTGATTCAACAAGAGAGTCTTTTATACTCAACAAGAGAGTGTTTTTCTGTCTCGTACGAAGCCTGAGATGGAGGCTAAAAGGAGGTTGACTCAACAAGAGAGTCTTTTATACTCAGCAAGAGTGTTTTTCTATCTCGTACAAAGCCCGAGATGGAGGCTAAAAGGAGGTTAACTCAACAAGAGAGTCTTTTATACTCAACAAGAGAGTGATTTATATGTCTTGTACAAGGCCCAAGATGGAGGCTAAAAAATGGATTGACTCAACAAGAGAGTCTTTTATACTCAACAAGAGAGTGGGTTTTTATGTCTTGTACAAAGCCCAAGACGTAGGCTAAAAGTGGTTTGACTCAACAAGAGAGTCCTTTGTACTCAATAAGAGAGTGTTTTTCTATCTCGTACGAAGCCCGAGATGGAGGCTAAAAAAGGGATTGACTCAACAAGAGAGTCTTTTATACTCAACAAGAGAGTGGGTTTTTTATATGTCCTGTACAAAGCCCAAGATGGAGGCTAAAAAGTGATTGACTCAACAAGAGAGTCTGAAAAGGTTAGCTCTGCTAGGGAGAATTATTTGTACAAAGCCCAAGAGGTGGCTGCCTTACCGCTGTGGATTCTGGAGATCCTGAAGCGGGTCCAAGTGTGGGGAACTCTCATGGGAGAGACCGAGGTTTCTTCCTATGTTCGAAAGGAACTTGAGAATTTCTTTGAGCCTCAAGGGTCTTAGACTGTCCAAGTCTAGAGTTTTATCTTTTGTACAATGCCCAAGAGGAGGCACGTGCATTAAGGGATGAGTATCAACCCTAAAGTGGCCGGAGTTTTGACGCGGGAAAGACTCCTCTAGCAAAGGATGACTAAGTTCTGTCTTATACTTTTAAAAGGTCATCAGGGTCCTTGTATTAAGCCCAAGAGAAGGCATGAGAACTTCTAAGAAGCCGAAGGGTCCTTGTACAATGCCCAAGAGGAGGCGTGGATGCTTTTATGAACCCTGTGGGTCCCCAAACCAAGAGAAGTTCAAGAAATGCAATTCACCGAGAAGAGATCATTCCAGGAAAGTTCGAGGATTTGGAAGAAACTCAAGAGATGCCATTCACAGAGAAAAGATCATCTTTGGGGAGTTAGAGTTTCTTTGACAATTTCTAAGGGTGACAGTTTGAGAAAAGGTTCACCGAGAATACTGCCTTTCTCTTTGTTCCGTATTCTTTAACCCCAAGAGGAGAGAAGACTGTATCTGGAAATCCTATGGGTATCTAGTTTTGTTTGTATTTAAGAGTGACCAACAAGGCTTTACCTAGTGCTAGACGTAGTTGTCGAGGAAAACTCTAAATAACTATACTAGTATTACACGGTGGATATGTGACAAGTATATAAAAGGATGTGAAAGAAGACTTACAGTGAAACAGCCCCACAATACAGTTATGTACATATGAAAGAGGTAAATGAAAGCTGATAAACACTTACCCGTTGTAGAGCTTCCATGCTGTTTGGTTAGTTGTTCAACAAAGAAAGTTTTGATAACAACATATATTTGAATTCAAAATCAAAGGAGAAAGTGCTTTGAAAAGATGGTTGGGGCTTACAGCTCGAGGAGAGGCCCAAGTTTTAACGATGCTTGCACCGTTGTTTAAAAAAACTGTACAGAGGGACTTATACAATACATGAGGCCCAAAAAGTTTTTATGTACAAGGGGATGGGTCTTACACTCTATTAGAGGCCCAGAGATTTTGAAAAGAAAAGAAATGGGGCTTACAACACAAGAGGAGGCCCAGATGATTTGTTTTTAAACTGGCGATCGCGCCGAGATTTTTCTTTTAATGCAGAGGGACTTATACAATGCCTGAGGCCCAAAAAGGTTTTTGTTAAAAGGGGATTAGGTCTTACACTCTATTAGAGGCTCCATAATTTATTTTTGTATAAGTGGTGGGGCTTACAGCTCAAGGAGAGGCCCAAATGATTTATGTTAAAAAGGCGACGATAATGCCGAACTTTTTGACGGTATCGGGACTTATACAATACACTGAGGCCCAAATTATTTTGGTTTTACAAAAAGGGTTGGGTCTTACACTCTATTAGAGGCCCAGAAAAGTATTTTAAAGAAAAGAAATGAGACTTATAACACGAGGGTAGGCCCAAATGATTTAGTTAAAAAGGCGACGATCGCGCCGAACGTTTGAAAATATACAGAGGGACTTATACAATATGTGAGGCCCAAAATGTTTATTTACAAAAAGGGGTTGGGTCTTACACTCTATTAGAGGCCCAAAGGAATTTAAAGAAAAGAAATGGGGCTTATAACACGAGGGTAGGCCTAGATGATTTTATTTTAAACTGGCGATCGCGCCGAGATTTTTTGAAAGCACCGTGGGTCTTATACAATGACTGAGGCCCAAAATATTTTGGTTTTCAAAAAGGGGGTTGGGTCTTACACTCTATTAGAGGCCCACAGAGTTTGAAAAAGTTTGATGAGGGTTGAATTAATCAAAACCCTAATTTGTTTTCAAAATATATTTTAATGGAATAAAAATTCAATTAAAATGATCAAAATTGTTAAACATGTGTGAAAACAAATTGTGATCTTGGATCAATGTTTCAAAAATCATGTTTCTATCCACAAAATGATTGGAAATCAATTAAGTTTGGAAAATCAAGGGAGAAAAAACATTTTAAATGTTGAAAAACAAATAAAAAATTAATTCTTTGTAAAAATATCAAGTATATGAAATAATTAATATTTTTAGGATTTTTTGGTAAAATAAAATATTTTAGCATTTTTGTGAATTATTAAAAAAAGAATCAACTCAAAATCATTATAAACTAGAGAGAAATTAATTTTTGAATCAATTAAATAAAATCACAAAATTCAAATATTCAAATATTCAAAAAATAGCGCCAAGAACATGCCAAGAACACGCGCCACCCTCTGTTTCTGCAGATTTGCATTTTCTATCCAATCTCACTGAATACTTGATTATATCATGCAATCTACATATCAATCTGCTCGTTTTCATCTCACGATCATGTCTATGGTCTTTAATTTCATTTATTTTAAGCATGGAATAAGAAATCAAGACAAAACCTCAAGAACCCTAAAATTTGCATGAAGGCTAAGAATTTTGATACACGATTCAAACAAAGCAATTAATTGAGGGGAAACATTCTATGCATGATTATGAACATATGGCCAAATTATTGTGCAACAAAAAATGCATGGATCATAGAGTTAGAAGAGCTCAGGCTTACCTCTTGCAGCTGGTGATCGTGTTTTGTGTTAGAGGTGTTGCAAGCTGGTTCCAATGATTTGCACAGCTTCCTTAGGTGCCAAGTGATGTGTCTGAATGCTTGGAGTGGTTTGAAACAAGCTGGAACTAAAGATGGTACCCCAACTACAAGTCTGCTAAAAGCTTGAGCAGTTGGACGGTGATTTTGAGAAATCAGTGTTCCAGATATTGTTTAAGTGTTTGGATCACTTCTATATGATGTTTATGATGTGTGTGTGCGATTGGTTTGGTTGGAATAGCTCTCAAACTCAAAACCCGATAGTGACTTGCTTTGGAAGGAAAATTTGGAAGTGAGAAGGAGATTTTGAGGAAAGCATCTGTTTGATGGCTTTGGTGTACTCAAACTGAGCACAAATGAGCTCTATTTATAGTAGAGCAAGTTTGTTTTGCAAGCAATAGTGAATGGCAACTGCTGCAGAAGTTTGGCAAATACTGATCAATAGGAATCCAAGTCTCCTCTAGCCATTGACTAGAGGTTAGAGCACAAGCTGCTGGTTCCCTAGTTCTTGGATAAGTCTTGACTGAATTCAGTTAGAAAGGGCTCAGTCCATGCCACCTTGGTGCATCCATTAAATGCTCCAAACCAAAATTGGAGTCTTGTCCCTCTTTTAGGCATTTCTAGGTTTGGCATGCTACTTTTGGTTCCAAGGACTTGGGAGGCTGATGGGTCAGTGTTTGTCCCTCCTTGGTCTCCCCCTAAGGTGTTCAGATGGATAAACTTGTTTGTCATTTGCAAAATTTGCTCAAATCGAGCAAAATGCACAAATCTGCCTTGCCATGACAGTTTGCAGCAAGGCACATTGTCAATGTCATATCTCATGGTTTAAGTAGAGTTTCATGGAGTTTTTGGCCATTTTGGAAAGCTCTTATATGACACAACATATGTGTGATCATAGTTTGTCTTGATAAGTTTTGGATCCAAGTGAAAAATCCCCCTACTTTTGGAAAAAAACAAGACAGATTCTGACTTAGTGAAAATTTCACTAAGTGTTGGAAAAAGTGGCATTTCATGTTTTCACCCATTTCGATCCAACCATAACTCAAAATCTATGATGAATTGGAATGAGGTGTAGTTGACACTTTTAAAATATGCCATGAGAGCTACAAATCCATCTTTGGATTAGCCCAAATGGTTGCTTGGATCTCAAGTTATGATCCTTGGAAGTTAGTACCCTAGCCACTTTGTTCCATAACTTAGAAAATTTCTAAGTTTTTTATGGTTACCCCTTTTATAAGTTATCTCACTTTTCTTGGTTTTTCTTGATGAATTATGATTCCAATCACACATTAACATCATTTTAGGGTTAGGGAACCATAATTGACCAAAAAATCAAAAAGTCAAACTTTGACTTTTGGGCACAGTTGACTTTTTATCAGATGAATTCCAAACTGTGTGATCCTCTATGAAATCAAGTCCTTGACCTAAATAAAACTTGATGGATTGATTACATAGGTGTTATAGGGTGTATTGAATCATGTCCCAAGGTTTGGTAGCATGCCTTGGTCAAAAGTCAAAGGTACAGTTGACTTTTTTTTGTGAAACCCTAACTGTGGTTCTGATGAACTTGAAACTTGTGAATCAAGCTTCTTAGATCAATCCATTGTTGTAAATGGATAAAAGTAGTGTATTATATACCCTCAAATCATGTCTTGAGGTCTTGGCTCATGTTTTGTCCCAAAAGTCAACTTAGGGGTGAATTAGGTCAAGAAACCCTAATTCCTTATTTTTTATGAATGCATCCCCTGAGGCTAAATTGACTTGATGATTGGGTTTATAAGGTGCCTTAAATTATTTTGGGTTATGCTTTGAAGCATTGGCTCATGCCCATAGGAAAATTTCCATCTGGAGGCCATGGTCGACCAAAACCCTAATTTGGTGACACTGACGATCTTGAGGCTTAATCCACTTGGAATGTTGCAGCCTTGTGCTTGATTCTTGAAGTGGGAGTCCTCTTGATCCTTTGTGGATGTTTGAGAGGTTTAGACAAGTTGAAGATCATGTCATTTCTTGAGTGCTCCTTTGTCTAAGAGCTCTGAGAGGGCTTGAAACCCTAAGTTTGATTGTAGCGGATGCTCAGCAATCTTTGGGGAGACTAATGAGGTATGATGGTACATCCATATTAAGATGATGGTTTGCACAAAGATGGGGAATCTTAGTGGTCAAAATTTGGGGTATGACAGATGCCCCTATTTAATCTTCATGGACCCGAAGGTGTGAATGGCGAAGGTATTCGGGCATTCGGGGTGCAAGAGGATTAAATATCGAAATACCCGAAATTTTGATGGTGGTTAGGAATGGTAGTTCACGCATCCTTCTTCTTTTGCTAAGTTATGATGCTTAGAAAAGGTAAAAACTTCCCCTCGATCCTGGTTTCCTACCGAGGAACTGGTCTTAGTTTCTGAAATGAACTTCCCCTCGATCCTGGTTTCCTACCAAGGAACTGGTCTTAGTTGCTGACATAAACTTCCCCTAGATCCTGGTTCCCTACCAAGGAACTGGTCTCAGTTTCTGAAATAAACTTCCCCTCGATCCTGGTTTTCTACCAAGGAACTGGTCTCAGTTTCTGAAATAAACTTCCCCTCGATCCTGGTTTCCTACCAAGGAACTGGTCTCAGTTTCGGAAATAAACCTCCCCTCGATCTTGGTTTCCTACCAAGGAACTGGTCTGAGTTTTGGAAATAAACCTCCCCTCGATCCTGGTTTCTTACCAAGGAACTGGTCTCAGTTTCTTTTGTCAATAAACTTCTTGACAAGGGACACTGTTCGTAGCGGTTTTCCTCAAACTTCTCGTCGAATTTTCCTGGGGAGATGCCATTTGACGGAAAAAGATCTGATGTCAGAGTTGCTGGGGAACCCAATCGTCTGAGTTGTAGAGGTGTACAAACGTCTCTGTTGGAGACGCCATTTGTCGTCTCTATTGGGGAAAAATGAGTCTCTCGAGAGACTGTTTCCTGTTGGGGATATTACATTATACTTTTCTCGGGATCTTCTCGGAGAAATGCCATATGATGTAGTCCAATTTTTAGGTGCTAATGACCTTTTCGTCAGCAAATTTTCTGGAGAAAAACTGCTGTACTGCCGAATCTTTGATTAAAAGGCTTTCTCTAGGGATTTTTCTTAATCCCGGAAAGTGAAGACATCATCTTCAATGGCGAAGAGTGACGTTGGCTGAAGGTTCTCTGGCCTTTTAGAGGTTCAAGTTATCAAAGTGGTCAAGGGACCCATTTCAATTCAGCAGCAAAGTGGAGGAGCAGTTGGTCAGACGCCACCTTTCCCATCGAGGAAAGAACTGACAACCCGGTTGAAAAGACGTTTATCACTAGGGAACAAGACCGACTAGAGTGATAGTGATGCAATATGAATATGAATGTAAATCAATAATGCAAGATGTATGTATGTATATGCTGACAAAACTGACGCGACATACAGACTAGTGGATGAACACGACTGGATACTCGGCCACAGCGGGAGATAAAAAGTATCGCTAGTTTAGAAAATATCAATTCTGCCTAGCTTAGGAGGGATAGTCCCTGTTGGGAGCTACACTGGTCGGACTTAGGAGATGAGAACTCTGCCAAGGGTGTTAGACAAAACCTGGTCTCTGACACAGTTGATCCTCCATTTAGGTGTACTGGCTAAGAAGGAGTACTTTGATTCTGCACTTTGAAGCTCGATTGCTTCTGGAGAAACGATCAATGTTCTTTCGATGTTCAACATTCAAAAGAAATGCCATTTTTATTTTAAAAGAAGAAAAAGTTTTAACAAATAAATTCATTTTTGTTTTATTTCAAGAATCGTTGATCATGTTAAAATGGCGTTCTATAAAGCTAAAATAAATGAGAATTATAAACAAAGCACCAGGGCTCAAATTTTATTTATAGGATGGAAATCAGCCAAACGCGCGATTCCATGGAGTATTTACAAAGTTTAGAAAATGGTAATTTAAGGGAAAAGGGCTACATTGAAACATAACGACCGTTATCCTTCTACCAACTTTGAATTCTAGACATCCTGAGCTTCTGTTGAAGATGACCTTGACTGGAGTTTTCCTGATGGATGACATGACTGCTGCTGGAGGACTTGCCCCTGTTGAACATAGTTACTTGCCATTATTGCTAACTTTTGCCTGGATTATACTTTGAGATTTCCAATCCACCGGGATGATTTTTTATTGTGTCTCTAATTTTTGCTTGGACCGCCCTTTCGGGTTTTCAATCCACCGAGACGTTTTTTTTTAGTTTAGGCGAAGTATTTCTTGACTACAACAACATTTGTGGGGTAGGAAAATTCCTCTCCGTCCATGGTTGCGAGTCTTAAGGCGCCGCCTGAGAAAGCTTTTTTGACCACATAGGGGCCGTCATAATTCAGAGTCCATTTGCCCCGCGAATCAGCGAGGAATGATTGTATCTTTTTTAGCACGAGGTCTCCTTTCTTGAAGACGCGAGGTCGGGCCTTTTTGTCAAACGCCTTCTTCATTCTCTGTTGATACAACTGGCCATGGCATAGTGTTGTTATTCATTTTTCTTCGATCAGATTCAACTCATCGTGTCGACTTTGACACCATTCAACTTCTGTTAGCTTAGCTTACATCAATACGCGGATTGATGGGATCTCTACTTCTATGGGGAGCACTGCCTCCATGCCATATACTAGAGAGAAAGGGGTTGCCCCTGTTTAAGTGCGGACAAATGTATTATAACCGTGAAGAGCAAAGGGTAGCATCTCATGCCAATCTTTAAAGGTTACAACCATCTTTTGAATGATCTTCTTGATATCCTTGTTAGCCGCTTCTACCATTCCGTTCATCTTGGGTCGGTAGGGAGATGAGTTATGGTGTTCGATCTTGAACTCAGAACACAACTCTTCCATCATCTTATTGTTCAAGTTGGATCCATTATCAGTAATAATCTGGCTCGTAACACCATAACGGCAGATGATATTGTTTTTGACAAATCGGACCACCACTTGTCGGGTTACATTGGTGTATGACGCTGCTTCGACCCACTTGGTGAAGTAATCAATGGATACCAGGATGAACCGATATCCGTTTGAAGCCTTAGGTTCAATCATGCTAATCATGTCGATTCCCCATATGGAAAAAGGCCACGGGGAAGAAAGAACTTTGAGATGTGTTGGTGATACATGGATTTTGTCTAAGTATATCTGACACTTGTGACACTTCCACATGTACTTGTAGCAGTCGGATTCCATGGTCAACCAATAGTACCCTGCTCTCAGAATTTTTCTCGCCATCGTGTGTCTGTTGGCATGAGTGCCAAAGGATCCTTCGTGAATTTCTTTTATCAGCATGTCTGCTTCTGGTCTGTCTACGCATCGGAGCAAGACCATGTGATTCCCTTCTCGAGGGATATGATGAAACTCGATTCTGTTGAAGAAAGGTAACAACCTTCTTGCGTAGTCTTTGTAAGGAATCAGTCATGATTGGTATGTGTTCCAATCTCCTTTGATCTGATTGATAACCAGGGCTGAGTCTCCATACACATCCAAGTTCTTGATCCTTAAGTCGATCGCTTCTTCGAGACCCATGATACAAGCTTCATATTCATCCTCGTTGTTTGTGCACTTGAATGTCAGTCTGGCAGTGAAAGGAATATGGGTAGCCTGAGGTGTTACGATGATTACCCCAATTCCGTTTCCGTAGATGTTGACAACCCCGTCAAAAATTAGTCCCCATTGGGAACCTGGTTCTAGCCCTTCACTGGGAAGCGGTTCATCCCAATCTTTCATTTTCAAATACATGACATCTTCGTCTGGGAAGTCAAACCTGACTAATTCCTAATCGTCAATCGGTTGATGAGCCAAATGATCGACTAAAACACTTCCCTTAACGGCTTTCTGAGCATGGTACTCTATGTCGTATTATGATAACAACATCGGCCAACGAGCAATCCTTCCCGTGAGAGCAGGTTTTTCAAAGACATACTTGATTGGATCCATTTCAAAGATTAATCAAGTAGTGTGACGAATCATATACTGGCAAAGACGTTTGGCTGCCCAAGCCAAAGCACAACAAGTTTTCTCAAGCATAGTATACCGAGTCTCACAGTTAGTGAATTTTTTGCTTAAATAGTAGATGGCACACTCTTTCCTTTTGGTTTCGTCTTGTTGGCCAAGTACACAACCCATTGAGTCCTCCAAGACTGTTAGGTATATGATCAACGGTCTCCCCTTCCCTGGAGGTGATAGAATCGGTGGGTTCAATAAGTATTCCTTCATACTGTCGAAGGCGGTTTGGCAGTCTTCTGTCTAAACGCATTCCCGATTCTTTTTGAGTAATTTGAAGATTGGCGTACACGTCGCGTTCATGAGGAATATAAATCTGGAAATGTAATTCAGACGTCCCAGGAATCCTCTGACTTGTTTTTCAGTCTTCGGAGAAGGCATTTCTTGAATGGTCGTGACCTTGTCAGGATCAACCTCAATTCCTTTTTGGCTGACGATGAACCCTAAAAGTTTCCCTGAACGGACACCGAATGTGCACATCTCGGGATTTAAGAGGATTCTGTATTTTCTCAATCGCTCAAATAGTTTTGACAAGTGGGTTACATGCTCCTCTTCCGTCTTAGATTTGGAAATCATATCATCGACATATACCTCGATTTCTTTATGTATCATGTCATGAAACAGAGTAGTCATGGCCCTTTGATAGGTTGGCCCGGTGTTCTTCAAACCGAATGGTATTACCTTGTAACAAAAAGTACCCCATGGGGTGATGAAGGAAGTTTTCTCCCTGTCTTTCGGCGCCATTTTTATCTGATTATAGCCCGAGAATCCATCCATGAAGGAGAAGACTTTGAACTTTGTTGTACTGTCAACCAGTATGTCAATGTGTGGTAAAGGAAAGTCGTCCTTCGGACTTGCTTTGTTCAGATCCCTGTAGTCTACACACATTCTGACTTTTCCGTCCTTTTTCGGAACTGGTACTATGTTGGCTAACCATTGAGGATATTCTGATGTGGCGAGGAAACCCGCGTCAATCTGTTTCTGTACTTCCTCTTTGATTTTGATGGCCATGTCTGGATGAGTTCGTCTCAACCTCTTTTTTACTGGCGGACACTCTGATCTTAACGGTAGATGATGTTCCATGATGCTGGTATCCAATCCTGGCATATCCTGATAGGACCAAGCGAATACATCGGGAAACTCTTTGAGAAGCTTTGTCAAACTTTCTTTGACAGTTGAACTGAGCAGTGCCCCAATCCTGACCTCTTTTCTTTCTTCATCTGAGCCCAAGTTGAAGGTTTCCAACGGCTCTTTGTGAGGTTCAATGGACCTTTCCTCTTGTCTAAGTAATCGGGAGATCTCTTTTGGAATTTCTTTGTCATTTTCTTCTTCAGCCTCAAATACCGGGAATTCAGAGTTGGGAGAAGGCATTGGATCGTACGTTTAACGGGGTTTAAAACAAGCAATCTGCATGACGTGATGTTTGTTTTTTAGAAGAGATAGAGAGAATGCAAGAGTGTGTGCAGTGTATTTTCTGAAAACTGTTTGTTTTTATTATTTGAATTATTTTTAAGGATTACCATTTTCTGAAAAACGAAATGAGAAAACAGCAATAAATGCGGAAATTACAGAACGACGTTATTTTATTTATGATCTTGTCGATTCTTGAAACTACAGCCCTATAAAACAAAACTCAGTCGCTTTGGGCGAAGTGAAGAGGGACATTTACAGAAAGTGAGCCCTATCAAAACATCCGTTTCACCTGGGCAGGGTGAAAGGTTAAAACAAAGATGGCCATTACTTAGACTTATGAACAATCTTCTGAACATCGACTGCAACCCATTGGCGATGAACTACTCGATGAATCACAAAGTCTGGTACCTTCCTTAATTTGTCTTCAAAAATGACGCTGATTTCTGGCGGAGTAGGATCATTTGAGTCTTCCTCACATGCAGAGTTGTCGTAAACGAACTCTTCTGTTGTCTCTTCCTTAGTGTGTTCACTCTCAAGAAGATCTCCCCATCCAGTTAGATGGATGTCCTCGTATCTGATGCGAGAGTTTTCAGGAGCGGTGTACTTGACTAAGAAGTAGTACATGCCACTTGGCTATCCTAAGGTGTCCCATACTTCTTTGGAACTGGAGGAGTCATCTCGATGACGTTGACCGCGGGAAAAGTATAGTTAATAAATTCTAGTCCTGCAAACTTTGCGAATTCATCGTCGCACTGGACGTTTTCTGAATGACTTGAGTGTTGATCCCATGACATGGCGGGGACGCAGGTATTTTTTCCAATGATGCTCAGCTGATTTTCATTGTTCGGCTGATTTTCTTGCCCTAAGTCTCCTGGGTACGGCTGCCACATAGGCAGGCCATCCATTGGGCCATAATAGTCGTGGTCAAAGTTGTATTTCATCGCAGTGTCTTCCTCTAATGAATTTGGCGGAGCACGACATCCTTCCGGATCACAATCTCCGTATATCATTTCGACATCTGACCTCGGTATAAATCTCGGACTCTGTGCGGGATAGCAAAATGGCGTAGGCACCTCTTCCTGAGACATATAACCGTCCTCGTTAAGATAGGACTTCCATTCCTCATCTATGTCAGAGGAATCTCCCTCGTTGATGGTATGTACTTCTTGAGACACTGGGTGAAGGAAACCTCCACTATGGAAGAAGTTCTGAATGGGATGAAGACTTTCACCGTTAGCGGCAATCTGGGTACAGGTGTAAGAAAAACCAAGACCCTTCTTTGTTTTATTATCAGTAGGAATGATAAGCTGTCCCCATCCTTTTGCATTGTTACTCTCGATTACTTTGAGAGTATCTCTGTATGAGGAAATTGACGTTCCTCTTTCTGATTGATTCTCATTGCTCACCGAAATTTCTTGGAACTGAGTTCCAACAACCTCCTCGGGTTCTACACAAGTAGACAATGAAAGGTTACTCACGATCAAGGCTTGTTCTCCGCAGACCGTGACGAGTGGGTCGTTCTTGACGAACTTCAGCTTCTGGTGAAGTCTCGAAGTGACTGCCCCAGCCTAGTGTATCCTAGGTCTTCCTAATAAGCAACTGTATGTTGCTCAGATGTCCATGACCTGGAAAGTGACTTGGAAAGTGTGAGGACCGATGGTTATGAGAAGGTCAACTTCGCCGATAACTATTTTTTTGGACCCGTCGAATGCTTTGACGACGACCTCACTGCCTCTCATCGGAGATCCTTTGAATGATAGTCGAATTAGAGTGGACTTCGGCATGACGTTGAGAGCCGATCTGGTGTCTACCAGTACGCTGGCTAAAGCATCATCCTGGCAGTTGACTGTGATATTGAGCGCCATGTTGTGGCTTTTGCCATCTTCTGGCAATTCCTCATCACTAAACCCTAAGTTGTTGCAGGAAGTGATGTTAGAGACGATACTGTCGAATTGTCGTATTGACACATCCTGTTCCATAAAGGCTTGTTCTAAGACTTTCTGTAGAGCCTCTTTGTGGGCTTCGAAACTGAGTAAAAGAGATAACACAGAGATCTTTGAGGGAGTTTTTAACAGTTGATCAACAATACTGTATTCACTCCTTTGGATGAGCTTCAGCATCTCATCATCGTTCATTGAAAGGTCGGGATCACTGGATTGACTGACTGGTCGATTAGGAACTTCTGTTTGAAGTTCCTTTTCTCTGTTAGGTTCTTCAACTCCTCTATTGAAGATTCGGCCACTCTGTGTTACTCGACTGATGTCTACAATATTCACGACGGAGGGTAATGGAGTTTCCTTTCCATTCTCGACTGTTGTTGCACCGTATTTGTAAGGGTTCGCCTTAGCTGATTTATACCGTAGCGGTCCCAGCAGATAAATAAATACAGGATCCTTCTGATTTTTCTGACCATCGTAAGTAACTTCAATCAATTCCTGGTTAAGAACCTTCTATTCGTTAAGTAGAGGGATGATGGTACAAACATCTTTGGTCCTTTCATGATTAGAGATTACGACAACATCTTTTATCTTTGACGGACCCCGAAACTGGGCACGGTTGAATCTCTTCGCGGTCCAACTGACTCTGAAGGGCTACTCGCACGAGGTAGCATCCTTGATTATTTTCCGAGTAGACTCTACAGCGCTCGTAGTTATGTGGTAGTGTCTGGCCACGTTCGCTTTGTATGCAGTGTAACCTTACCAGGTCTATTTCCATAGATCGGACATCCTGACTTTGATACCTAGTAGGGTTCCCGTTTGTCACACTGATTTGTTGTGTGTCTTCATCCATATAGATCAGAAGCTACCAGTGGTTTAACAAGTGTTGTAAAGTTCTTTGAACGAGAGTGCACCCTTGGTTACTCTCACAACACACTTTACAGCTCAGATAATCATGTGAAGTGAGAAAACCGAGTTGGACCTATCTGGCGTGTAACTCCACCAAGCTGGTACTCATCAAACGAATATCGAAGATTTGAATCATATTCACTTGATATTGATTTCTATCGCGGTAATCCTGAATCCATCAGAGATCCATCTGACGCTGGAGGGCCTCTTGTACAAAAGAGCATCCCTGGTCGTTTATTGAGCAGATAGGACAGGAATCGTAGTCGTGCCGTGACAGATTATGATGTTGGCTTTGCCTTGAGTGCATTGCCACCAAGTTGACATTCATCGCACGTACGTCGTGGTTTTGAATGATGTTAGAAGTCGTATAAGTCATGTTAACTCCACGAACTCGATGCTCTTTGTCATACCCCAAATTTTGACCACTAATATTTCCCATCATTGTGAAAATCATCATCACAATATGGATGAACCATTAGTCTCCCCAAAGATGGGTGAGCATCCACTACAATAAGACTTAGGGTTTCAAGCCCTCTCAGAGCTCTTAGACAAAGGATCAATCAAGGAATTACATGATCTTCAACTTGTCTAGCCTCTCAAACATCCACAATGGATCAAGAGGACTCCCACTCCAAGGATTAAGCACAAGGCTGCTCCCTTCTAAGTGGATTAAGCCTCAAGATCGCCAGTGTCACCAAATTAGGGTTTTGGTCGACCAGAGCTTCCAGATGGAAATTTTCCTCTGGGCATGAGCCAATGCTTCAAGGAATAACCCAAAATACTCCAAGGGATATCATGGACCCAATCATCAAGTCAATTTAACCTCAGGGGATGCATTCACAAAAAAAATCAGGAATTAGGGTTTCTTGACCTAATTCACCCCTAAGTTGACTTTTGGGGCAAAGCATGAGCCAAGACCTCACAACATGATTTGAGGGTCTCTAATACACCACGTTGATCCATTTGCAACAATGTATTGATCCAAGAAGCTTGAGCAATAAGTTTCAATTTCGTCTAAACCACAATTAGGGTTTCGCGAGAAAAGTCAACTGTATCTTTGACTTTTGACCAGGACATGCTCCCAAACCCTAGGACATGATTCAATACATCCTATAACACCTATGAAACCAATCCATCAAGTTTGATTTAGGTCATGGACTTGATTTCATAGAGGATCACACTGTTTGGAATTCATCTTATAAAAAGTCAACTGTGCACAAAAGTCAAACTTTGACTTTTTGAGATTTTTCACAATTATGGTTTTTTAACCCTAAAATGATGTTAATGTGTGATTGGAATCATCATTCATCATGAAAAATCAAGAAAAGTGGGATAACTTGTAAAAGGGGTAACCATAAAAAACTTAGAAATTTTTCTAAGTTATGGAACAAAGTGGCTAGGGTACCAACTTTGGAGGATCATAACTCCTAAACCACAAGGTCATTTTTCCCCATCCAAAGTTGGATTTGTAGCTCTCATGGCACTCTATAAAAGCTTCAAACATAACTCATTCCAATTCCTCATGGATTTTAAGTTATGGAATGATCAAAATTACAAAAAGTGAAAATGTCACTTTTTTCCGACACTTAGTGACATTTTCACTAAGTCAGAATCTGCCTTACTTTTTTCCAAATGTAGGGGCATTTTTCACTTGGATCCAAAAAGTATCAAAACCAATTATGATCAAACAGTTGTTGTGTCATATGAGGGATTTCCAAAATGGCCAAGAACTCCATCAAAGTCCACTTGAGGCATGAGATATGACAATGCCAATATGCCTTGCTGCAAACTGTCATGGCAAGGCTGATTTTGGAGTTTTTCTCAATTTGCTCAAATTTTGCAAAGGGCAAGCAACTCTATCCATCTGAACACCTCAAGGGGGGACCAAGGAGAAAACAACTCTGATCCCAAGCCTCCCAAGTCTTTGGAACCAAAAATAGCAGGCTAAACCTAAAAATGCCTAAAAGAGGGACAAGAGTCCAATTTTGGATTAGAGCATTCAATGGATGCACCAAGGTGGCATGAACTGAGCCATTTCCAACTGAATTCAGTCAAGACTTATCCATGACCAAGGGGACCAGCAGCCTGTGCCCTAACCTCTAGTCAATGGCTAAAGGAGACTTGGATTCTCATTGCTCAACGTTGGCCAAACCTCTGCTGCAGTTGCCATTCACTATGGCAGCCAAAACAAACTTACTCTACTATAAATCGAGCTCAATTGTGTTCAGTTTGAGTACACCAAAGCACTACAACACTTGCTTTCCTCAAAATCTCTTTCTCTTAGCAAAAATGCCTTCTTTAGCAAGGTAACTCTGAGTTTTTGAGTTAGAGAGCAATTCCATCACAGCTCATGATCCAAACTCATCCAATATATCATATCTAAGCTGTCCAAACTCTCACAAGTGACCTATAACACCAAAATCACAAAGTCACCTCTCAAAACCTCAAAATAGTACTTTTGTGCATTTTTCAAGCCATGTATTGATTCAGTCACTTTCCAAACCAGATAAAACCTCAAACACACTCCAAATATCATCCTTGAACTATCCCAAATGGGTCCCCCCATCTGGAACACCATTTGAGAGTTGCTATTTTGGCCACTTTTGCCCCTTTTGCAAGAAAGAGCTCAAACTTGTTCCTGAGGTTTCCAGCTGATTCCAACCATCCTAAAAGCTTCTAAGAGGTCATTTGAGGTTGTTCAAAGCATCAAATCATTTCTGGAACAAGTGGCTTGGCAGATTGCACAAAAGCTCCAAAAGGAGGTAAACATCACAACTTGGATTCTTTGAACCATGCTTTCTTTTGATGTCCACTGATCATGCATCTCTTATACATGTTATATGTGTTGTGTTTGCACCAATTTATCATGTAATTCATGCTTGTACCAAGAGATGGCATATAAAATGCAAATCATGGCCTATTTCAAAACCACTGTCGGGTTTTTCAATAGGAGCATGATCTGAAAAAATACCACCACCATTGGATTCCTTGTGAAATTCTAGGCAGGATAGACCTAAATTTTGTCCCAATCCATGGAGAAATGAGAAAGTTATGGCCTTCACGTTTTCAACCAAAATCTTGCCTTGCCTTGCCTTGGGCTAGGCCAAAAACAAGGCAAGCCTTGTATATTTGTGGTTGTGTTTCAATCAACGGATGTATCACCACCCCAGTGGTAAGACGAGCGCCCTATACACAAGAGGTCTGGGGTTCGAATCCCCCTCGCCCCAGATCCTCTTTTTGCTATTTTCTCCACTTTTTTATTGTTTTTCTTATTATTTTTAATGATTTGAAAAATTAATAACTCCCTCAATTTTAATTATTTTTACTGGTTCTTTTTGCAAAAAATCACAAAAATGTTGAAATATTTTATTCCACAAAAAAATTAAATTTATATTAGTTATTTAATATAATTAATATTTTTGTGAATAAATTCATTTTTAATTGTTTTTAAGCATTTAAAAGTGAATATTTACTATGAAAATCAAAATTAAATGAGTTTTAATTTATCTTGTGATAAAAAACTCATTTTGCAAACCCTCAACAAAAATCACAAGTGGTTTATTCAAACTTATTTGGTATTTTTATCATTTTTATTTAATTTTCTTTAAATATTTACTTTTAAAAGAAAACAAATTTAGGGTTTCCTTGATTTTCACCCAATCCCCTTTTAACCAAAACAATTTTGGGCCTCAGATATTGTATAAGTCCCTCTTCATTAAAAGAAAATCTCAGCGCGATTGCCAGTTCAAGAATCAAACCCTTGGGCCTACCCTCATGTTATAAGCCTCATTCTTTAAAAATCATTGGGCCTCTAGTAGAGTGTAAGACCCAACCCTTTTTGAAAACCAAAATAATTTGGGCCTCACTTATTGTATAAGTCCCGACACCATCAAAAAGTTCGGCGCGATCGTCGCCTTTTAAAACAAAACACTTCGGGCCTCTCCTTGAGTTGTAAGCCTCACCACTTGTACAAAAATAAGCCTTTGGGCCTCTTGAGAGAGTGTAAGACCCATCCCTTTGTACAAAAAATCTTTTTGGGCCTCAGTCACTTGTATAAGTCCCTGTACAATATACAAAACAATAGTGCAATCACTGATAAAACCTTGGGCCTCTCCTTGAGCTGTAAGCCCCAACAATCTTTTCAAAGCACTTTCTCCTTTGATTTTGAATATAATATTGTTATCAAAGTTTTCTTTGTTGAACAACTAACCAAACAGCATGGAAGATCTACAACAGAGTAAGTGTTTATCCGCTTTCTTTATCCGCTTTCATATATATATATATAACTGTATTGTGGGGTTGCTCACTATAAGTCTTCCTTCACAAACTTTTATATACTCGTCAAATATCCACTGTGTAATACTAGTATAGCTATTTAGAGTTTTCCCCGGCAACTACGTCTAGCACTAGGTAAAGCCCTGTTGGTCACTCTTAAATACAAACAAAACTAGATCCCCATAGGATTACTAGACACATTCTTCCCTCCTCCCGGGGTAAAACAATATGGAGAGGTGAAAGGAAGCAATCTCGGTGAACCATTTCTCAGACTGTAACCCTTAGAAATCGTCAAAGAGACTCTACTCCCCAGAGATGATCTTTTCTCCGTGAATGGCATCTCTTGAGTTTTTTCCAAATTCTCGAACTTTCCTGGCTTGATCTATTCTCGGTGAATGGCATGTCTTGAACTTCTCGGGGTTTGGAGACCCACAGGCTTCTTAAAAGCATCCCCGCCTCCACTTGGGCGTTGTACAGGGACCCTTCGGCTTCTTAAAAGCTCTCATTCCTTCTCTTGGGCTTAGTACAAGGACCCAGAGACCTCTACAGGTATAATAACATAACCTAGTCATCAATTTGCTAGAGCTGTCTTTCTGAGTCAAGTGTCAGACCAGTTAATGGGTTTACCTTCATCCCTTAACATACCAGCCTTCTCTTGGGCATCATACAAAGATCATTCACTACCTGAGAATCGATTTCTCAAAACACCCGTAGACTTGGACAGTCTCAATACCCTTTGGATTTTCCATTTCCTTAAAGAACAGGAAATCTCCCTGATCCTCTGATCAATCTCAAAGTACAACATTACCCATATAAGAACTGATTTTCTCTTTTAACCAACATATTGGACCTGTCACTAAACTGAAACAGTCATCAGCACCCTAGCCTCCTCTTGGGCTTTGTACAATGATTCTCCCCAGCGGAGCTAACCTTTTCACACTCTCTTGTTAAGTTTAAAAGACTCTCTTGTTGAGTCAACCAGTTTAGCCTCCATCTCGGGCTTCGTACCAGATACAAAAACACTCTCTTGTTGAGTATAAAAGACTCTCTTGTTGAGTCACCCCATTTTAGCCTCCTTCTCGGGCTTCGTACGAGATACAAAAACACTCTCTTGTTGAGTATAAAAGACTCTCTTGTTGAGTCAAACATTTTCAGCCTCCATCTCGGGCTTCGTACGAGGTACAAAGACTCTCTTGTTGAGCCAAGCGCCTTTAGCCTCCGTCTTGGGCTTCGTACAAGACACATACCAAAAGTACTATCTTGTTGAGTCAACCCTTTTAGCCTCTCTCTCTCGGGCTTCGTACGAGACACATAAAAACACCCTCTTGTTGGGTCAATAGCCTCCTCTTAGGCTTTGTATAAGGAAACCCCGGTTGAGTCAATCAACCTTTTAGCATCAAAATATGTGCCTCATTCACAGTATATAAACATCAACAACTCCTTTTCCCCCCATCTAATTGTTGTAAGCGGCAAGCCTCTGGATTATTTACAACCACGCCACTGTCCCTCTTTTAGCATGAGAAATTCCTAAGGAAAGATGACATTGCTCTAAACTGAGTTAAAGTCTTCTCCTTCAGGTTAAAAATCCCCTATAAAGGAAATTATGGCATTGCTGGATTCACATATCCCAGTTAAAGTAATTCTCCTTTATAATCAGTCACCCAACAGTTGTGACAAACAGACCCCCTCTAGAGATGACAAATTCTCTCTAAAGTCAAAACCCTTTAGCTTCACATCTTAGGCTTCGAACAAGATACAAATACACCCTTCAGCTTCACATCTTGGGATTTGAACAAGATACAAACCACCTTTAGCTTCACGTCTTGGGCTTTGAACAAGACACCAAAATGACCTTTTTCCTCCCGTAAAATAGGAGGAACTACGATCGCTCTAATTTTCTTGTTTCGTTAAACGGGAATACGTAGTCATAAGATTGAAAAATATTAGCGAGAACATTAATCAAAAACCCAAAATCCCGTACCTTCATACATCAATCGAAAAACATCAGTCCTAACATCCTACCAACAGTATAGTCCCGTCATTTAATTCTTAGCAAAATAAGCAGAGAGAGGCCCACAATTTAAACCGCATCTGTAAACCAACAGTCATCTGTTTAAACTCAGTATGCAACCAGGGTTAATTGGAGACATCTATTTCCCTTCCTTCATCAGCTTCAATAGGATAAAAAAAGAATTGACCTGTAGTACCCCAGAGCGACAGTGCTTAAGAGCCACGTCCAAAATCGCTCGCTACAGAAAAATGGCACCCACCGTGGGGCCACGCAGGGTTTTGTCCTCTTATCTCTCTAGTTGAAACCCTAAATTCATGTCACAGAAATGACGACTCTGCTGGGGAGTCATTGTCTGTATAGGATCATAAGACTAGAGGTCTAGGATGATTAAGATGAATATATATAGTGCTTTTCCTAATTGATATCTGTGTTTATTTTTCTGCTAATGGGAATGCGTGTGATGTCGCATGTGGAAAGATTGAGTATACACCTAAGATATGTGATGGCAATACGGGTAATCTTACTGGGAGTGAATTCCAGTTAAGAGCCCTTGATCGACCATCAAATTCAGTGGAGACTCCCTTTGCAGATACATTGCCTATACGACTTTGGTTGTTGAAAGTAGTGTGGTCGACTGGGTTATCTAAGAAGCTGAGGTTTTTAGTAGACTTAAGCCATTTTGTAGTGCGGAAGCTATCGGAAATAGTTGTCGCGCGATACTACCCTCATCTGAGATTATTCTAAGATACATCACCTAGCACGGTTCCCGACCCGCTGATGTTATCTCTAAGGGAATCCGTGATTTTGAGAGACAGGTACAAAAAATCACCAGTATAAACCTTTTGGGGGGGGGGGGGGTAGAGCCTTGACTTCATGACACCGACCATTTGACGCCATGTTTTTCCTATGTTTTTGTGTGCTGCATTCATACATTCATTTAAAAAACATTAAGACAAAGAAAATCTTCTCTTCTAGTCTCTCTTTTTCAAATTAAACTAAGACAATGATTGCAAATATCAGAGAAAGGAGATTGCGCTAATGGATTTCGGTAGAAGGAAAACTCATAAGTATACCTTCAAGGTTCCAAAATTATAGGATTTGAGAGGTTTGGCGAGAATGATCACCAACCATGAGGCTTTCATAGCCAAGTATGGAGGACTGCTGTCCTTGTTAAGGATTCACGTAATTGAAGGAATCATGTCCACATTAATCCAGTTCTACGATCCGGTCTATCACTGTTTCACATACCCGGATTATCAACTAGCACCAACGCTGGAGGAGTACTCTCACCTGACTGATTTACATATTACTGATCCAGCTCCCTTTTCTGGACTGGAAGAAATTCCAAAGGATCAAACCATTGCAAGAGCAATTTATTTGGACAAGTCAGAAGTCAGGACTCACATTACCACTAAGGGTCGCATCCAGGGTTTGCCAGCCCAGTTCTTGACAAAGAAAGCTCTATACTTTGCCAGTATAGGGAACGTGGTTGCTTTCGAGAGCATCTTTGTTTTGCTCACCTACGGGTTATTTTTGTTTCCAAACATAGATAACTTTGTAGATATCAACGCCATTAAGATTTTCCTGATTGGAAACCCCGTACCGACCTTACTCGCAGATGCGTATCATTCGGTACACTTAAGGAATTTATACAGTGGAGGAATGATAACGTACTGTGTACCCTTGCTTTATAAATGGTTCACTTCCCATTTGCTCAAGTCTGCTGCATTTTGGGATCAAAAAAATACTTTACGTTGGTCGCAGAGAATCATGTCTCTTACCAACTCTTACATCGATTGGTACAATCAAATCTATGACGGGATCAGGATCATTGACCGTTGTGGAAATTTCCCAAATGTACCCCTTATAGGAACTAAGGGGGGAATCAACTATCATCCAATTCTCGTTCGTCGTCAATTCAGATACACGATGAGGCACATCCCACGGAATGCTCATCTGGAAGGTCTTTTCTTCAAGGAAGGAGAAAATGACAGTGCACTAAAGACGGAAATAGTGCACGCTTGGAAACACGTTCATAGGAAAGGACGAGAGTCTCTAGGAAAACCAGACTGTGTCTCATTGGAGCCTTATCTCCACTGGGTACAAACTAGAGCTCTCAACCTGAGGATGCCTTACCCTCGTCAGGAAGTTCTTCCATTAAGGGAATCTGCCCTTTATTTTATGTCTAAGATGGAAAAACTTCAGGTTACTCTCAGCAAAGTTCAGCAGGAGAAGAGGTCTTGGAGGAACAAGTACCGTATTCTCAATGTGGAGTGCAGGAAAATACAGCAACTGTTAAGAGAAAAAGATGCTCTGATTGAGATTTTAGAGCAACATGCTGTAGAAAATCAGGATGACCAGAGGAATTTGCTCACTCCTTTCACTTGGCAAAGGAATGACAACCCGACAACGGCCCAAGAGCCCCGGTCAAAGAAAAGGAAAGCACCAGAACCAGCACTTGAGCTCTCCTCCGAGAGGACTCAGGATCCATTAGTTTAGGTTTCCTTTTTCAGCACATTGTAATCTACTGTATTTCCATTTCCGCAATCCTTTGAATTCAATAAAACGGGGTTTCCCAACTGTTTGATATTTGCAATCTAATTGTCGAAGTTTACTTTGAATAAACAAAAATAATTAATAATCATTGCATTCATCATTCTCATAAACGCATTCTTCTTACCTACGGATCTCACGTTTGAGTCTCGATTCTAGAGTCAAACTGTCTCATTCGTACAATACTCTGGCCGATCGTCAAAAAAAGATGGATGATCTCGAGGAAGAGAACAGAGAGTTGAGAGAAGAGATCGACACTCTGAAACAGGATCTGAGAAAGCTTCATAACGACATGCAAGCTCTAGTAGAAGCTTAGAGGCAACAACAAAGGACTGTGATCTCGGAGATCACATCTACGCCCATAGTGGAGAAGTATGATCCTAGGTACAAGATGTTGAAAGATCGCCCCTGGGGCATGCCACTTAACTATATCCCGGAAGGATATGTTCTGCCGATCGCTGAGGATCAGGGCACCACAGCAGGAGCTGCTGGGCCTAAAAGTTGCAAACTTCGGGAAAGCGAATATGCCAGGGGCATGACAGCAACTCCTGAAGGTTACAAACTTCAGGAGGCACCGAGAGTCTCTGCCATAATGACTATACCACCGCCCGTGGTACACACTGTCCCAGAAGGACAGATTCCCCAGATACCTTCTGGTGGAAACGAAAGAATGTTCGACAGAATGAATGAGTTCCAGGAACAGTTCCTGGAAATGCAGAACAAACTGCAAGCCCTTCGCGGGCAGGATCTATTTGGAAAGGACGCCGCAGACCTTTGCTTGGTCCCTAATGTGAAAGTCCCACACAAGTTCCAAGTGCCCGACTTTGAAAAATACAAGGTTAACTCTTGCCCTCAGAGTCATTTAGTGATGTACGCCCGGCGAATGTCAGCTCAAACAAAGAACCAGGAGCTACTAATTCATTACTTTCATGATTGTTTAACCGGTGCCGCACTCAAATGGTACATGGGTTTAATTCACGCTACGATCGGTACGTTCAGAGATCTTGGCGCTGCTTTCGTTCAGCAGTACAAATACAATTTGGACATGGCACCAGACAGAGATCGACTCAGATCAATGTCACAAAAGGACAAGGAAACCTTTAAGGAGTACGCTCAAAGATGGCATGAAATTTCCGCTCAGATTTCTCCACATCTTGAGGAAAAAGAGATGACAAAGATCTTCTTAAAGACCTTAAGCTCATTTTACTATGACAGAATGGTCGCCAGTGCGCCCAGTGACTTCACTGAGATGGTGGGCATGGGAGTTCGTCTTGAGGAAGCACTCTGAGAAGGACGTTTAGTTAAAGACGCTGGACCATCAAGTAGTACAAAATGATACGGTAGAGCTCTCCCTAAGAAAAAAGAGCAGGATATTGGGAATATCTCTCTCAGAATGCAAAGGCGACGATATCAACCAGTAGCGACGGTAACTTCTGCTATCAATCCCGCGCATGTTTCTACGTATCAACCTCAGGTTGCTCAGAGCCAACCGAATCAACAACAATATCAGCAAAGGACACAACAGTCTCTTCAGCAGGCTCGTCCTCCATACAACAACAACCGTACAACGTGACCACCAGGGTTTGACCCTATACCCATGTTGTACGCCGAACTGTTTCCATTACTACTGGTCAAGGGGAACGTCCAGACAAAGTCTCCTTTTACAGTACCGGAAAATCCGCCTTTTTGGTTCTAAGCGGATCAGACTTGTCCTTACCATCAAGGAGGACCAGGGCATAACATAGAAAACTGTCTCAGTTTCAAATCTGATGTGCAAAAACTTGTTAGGAGCGGGGTCTTATCTTTCAAAGATACGAATCTGAATGTTCTCACGAACCCGCTGCCTCAACACGAGAAAGCCGCAGTCAATTTGATAGAGGGAGATTCTAACGACAGCTATCAAATTCATGACGTACTCTTATTAAGGGCCAACTTGGTCAAGATGCATTATAGACAGAGCGGGTATGGCCATGTGCCACCTCATAATTATCACCAGTGTGATATCTGCTCTAAAAATAATCAAGGATGTTTTGTGGTGCAATCGGCTCTATAGGAACAATTGGATCTCGGATGGATCCTAGAGCATCGAGTTCGTGGAGTCAACATGACCTATACGAATTCCAACGTCATTCAGAACAATGACATCCGTACAATGAATGTCAACTTGGTGGCGATGCACTCAAGGCAAAGCCAGTACCATAATCTGCCACGTGACGATTATAATTCATGTCTGAATTGCTCAGTAAACAAACAGGGATGCTCTTTTGTACAAGAGGCCCTTCAGCGTTAGATGGATCTTGGATGGATCCAGGACTACCATGATAGGAATCCCTATCAGATTAACATGATTCAAATCTTCGATATTCGTCTGATGAATACCAGCTTGGTGGAGTTACATGCCAGGCAGGTCCAACTTGGTTTTCTCACTTTGTATGATTACCAGAACTGTAAAGGATGTTGTGAGAGTAACCAAGGGTGCACTCTGATTCAAAGAACTTTACAACACTTGTTAAACCACTGGTGGCTTCCAATCTATATGGATGAAGACACACAAAAAATCAGTGTGGTTAATGGGAACCCTACTCGGCAACAAAGTCAGGATGTCCGATCTACGGAAACAAATCTAGTGAGGTTACACTGCATTCAAAGCGGGCGTGGCCAGGTGCCACCACACAACTATGAACGTCGTAGAGTCTGTTCGGAAAATAACCAAGGATGTTACCTCGTGCGAGCAGCCCTTCAAGGGCAGTTGGATCGCAAGGAGATTCACCCATACCTAGCTTCGGGGTCCATTGAATGGACGCCAGACTACTTCGCTAATCAAATCAGAGACGTGGTTGTAATCTCTGACCCTGAGAGGAACAAGGATGTTTGTGCCATCATCCCTCTACTGGACGAATCAAAAGTTCTTAGCAAGGAACTAATTGAAGTTAATTACGACAGTCAGAAAAATCAAAAGGCTCTTGTAGTTATCTATCTACCGGGACCGCTACCGTAAGAATCAGCTAAGGTGATCCCTTACAAATACGGTGCAACAACAATTGATAATAGAAAGGAAATTCCATTGCCCTCCGTCGTGAATATTGCAGACATCAGTCGAGTAACACGGAGCGGTCGAATCTTCAACCGAGGGGTTGAAGAACCTAACAAAGTAAAGGAACTTCTGACAGAAGCTCCCGATCCACCAGTCAGTCAATCCAGTAATCCCAACCTTTCGAAAAACAATGATGAGATGCTGAAGCTCATCCAAATGAGTGAATACAACATTGTTGACCAACTGTTACAAACTCCTTCAAAGATCTCAGTGCTATCACTTTTACTCAGTTCTGAAGCCCACAGAGTGGCTCTACTAAAAGTTTTAGAGCAGGCCTTTGTGGAACAGGATGTGTCAATACGACAATTCGATAGCATCATCTCTAACATCACTTCCTGCAACAACTTAGGATTCAGTGATGAGGATTTTCCAGAGGGGGGCAAAAGCCAAAACATGGTGCTCAATATCACAGTTAACTGCCAGGACGATGCTTTAGCCGGTGTACTGGTAGACACAGGATCGGCCATCAACGTTAAGCCGAAGTCCACTCTAATGCGACTATCACTCAAAGGACCCCCGATGAGGGGCAGTGAGGTCATCGTCAAAGCGTTTGACGGGTCTCGAAAAGCAGTTATCGGTGAAGTCGACCTTCCCATAACTATCGGTCCTCACACTTTCCTAATCACTTTCCAGGTCATGGACGTCCGGGCAACGTATAGCTGTTTATTAAGAAGACCGTGGATACACCAGGCTGGGTCAGTCACTTCGACACTTCATCAGAAAATGAAGTTCGTCAAGAACGATCAACTCGTCACGGTCTGTGGAGAACAAGCCTTGCTCGTGAGTAACTTGTCATCGTCTACTTGTGTAAAACCCGAGGAGGTTGTTGGAACTCAGTTCCAAGCACTTTCGGTGAGCAATGAGAATTAATCAGAGAAAGGAACCTCGATTTCCTTATACAGAGATGCTCTCGAAGTGATCGAGAATAACAATGCAAAAGGATGGGGACAACTTGTCATTCCTACTGATAATAAAACAAAGAAGTGTCTTGGTTTTTCTGCAACCTGCACCCAGACAGCTGCTAACAATGAAAGTCTTCATCCCATTCAGGACTTCTTCCACAGTGGAGGTTTCCTTCACCCAGTGCATCAAGTAGTCCATACGATCAACGAGGAGGATCCCTTTGATACGGATGAGGAATGGAAGTCCTATTTTAACAAGGATGATTATATGTCTCAGGAAGAGGTGCCTACGCCCTTTTGCTATCCCGCACAAAGTCCGAGATTTATACCAAGGTCAGATGTCGAAATGATATACAGAGATTGTGATCCGGAAGGATGCCGTGCTCCACCAAACTCATTAGAGGAGGATACTCTGATAAAAGACAACTTTGGCCACGACTATTATTGCCCAATGGATGGCCTGCCTATCTGGCAGCCGTACCCAGGAGACTTGGGGCAAGAAAATCACCCGAACATTGAAAATCAGCTGAGCATCATTGGAAAAAATACCTGCATCCCCACCATGTCATGGGATCAACACTCAGGTCATTCAGAAAATATTCAATACGATGATGAATTTTCAACATTTGCAGGACTAGAATTCATTAACTACGCCTTTCCCGAGGTCAACGTCATCGAAAGGGATGAATCCTCCAGTTCTAAAGAAGTGTGGGACACCTTAGGACAACCAAGTGGAAAATTTGACTATATGGTCAAATACACCGCTCTTGAAAGCTCTCGTTTCAGGCTCATAGACATCCAGCCAACTGGATGGGGAGATTTGCCTGAGAGCAAAAATACTATGCAAAATACAACAGAGGAATCCTCCTACGACAACTCTGCTTAGGAGACAGATTCCAATGATCCTGCTCCACCAGAAATCAGCGTTATTTCTGAAAACAAATCAAGGAAAGTACCCGACTTTGTGATTCATCGAGGAGTTCGCCGCCAATGGGTTGTTGTCGATGTTCCGAAGATCGTTTATAAGTCTAAGTAATTGTCGTCTTTAACCTTTCACCCTGTCCAGGTGAAACGGATGTTTTGATAGGGCTCGCTTTCTGTAAATTTCCCTCTTCGCTTCGCCCAAAGTGACAGAGTTTTGTTTTATAGGGCTGTAGTTTCAAGAATCGACTTGTTCATAAATAAAATTACGTCGTTCTGTAACTTCTGCATTAATTGTTGTTTTCTCTTTTCACTTTTCAGAAAATGGTAATCCTAAAAAACAACTCAATAATAAAAACAAGCAGTTTTCAAAGAAAAATACACTGCACACACTTGCATTTTCTCTATCTCTTCTAAACACAAATCATCATGTCATGCTGATTGCTTGTTTTAAACCCCGTTGAAACATACGATCCGATGCCTTCTCCCAACTTTAAGTTCCCGGTATTTGGGGCTGAAGAAGAAGTTGACGACGAAATTCCAGAAGAGATCTCCCGATTACTCAGACTGGAGGAAAGGTCCATTGAACCTCACAAAGAGCCGTTGGAAACGGTCAACTTGGGTTCAGAAAAAGAGAGAAAAGAAATCAGGATTGGGGCACTGCTCAGTCCAACTGCCAAAGAGAGTTTGACAAAGCTTCTTAGAGAATTTCCCGATGTGTTTGCTTGGTCCTATCAGGACATGCCAGGGTTGGATACCAGCATCGTGGAACATCATTTACCATTGAAATCGGAATGTCCGCCAGTAAAATAGAGATTGAGACGGACTCACCCATACATGGCCATCAAAATCGAAGAGGAGGTACAGAAACAGATTGACCCGGGTTTCCTCGCCACGTCAAAATACCCTCAATGGTTAGCCAACATCATTCCCGAACCGAAAAAAGACGGAAATGTCAGAATGTGTGTCGATTACAGAGATCTAAACAAGGCTAGTCCAAAGGACGACTTTCCTTTACCACACATTGACATGTTGGTAGACAGTACAACAAAGTTCAAAGTTTTCTCCTTCATGGATGGATTCTCGGGCTATAATAAGATAAAAATGGCGCCGAAAGACATGGAGAAAACTTCGTTCATTACCCCATGGGGTACCTTTTGTTACAAGGTAATGCCATTCGGTTTGAAGAACGCCGGGGCAACCAATCAAAGGGCCATGACTACTCTGTTTCATGACATGATACACAAGGAAATTGAGGTATATGTCGATGACATGATTGCCAAATCTAAGACAGAAGAGGAGCATGTGACCCACCTGTCAAAACTATTTGAGCGGTTGAGAAAGTACAAACTCCGCTTGAATCCCAACAAGTGCACCTTCGGTGTCTGTTCAGGGAAACTTTTAGGCTTCATCGTCAGCCAGAAAGGAATTGAGGTTGATCCTGACAAGGTCAAGGCCATTCAAGAAATGCCTTCTCCGAAAACTAAAAAAAAAGTCAGAGGATTCCTGGGACGTTTGAACTACATCTCCAGATTCATATTCCTCATGACCACGACATGTGCGCCGATCTTAAAATTACTAAAAAAGAACCAGTACTGCGTTTGGACAGAAGATTGCCAAACCGCCTTCAACAGTATTAAGGAATACCTGTTGAATCCGCCGATTCTATCACCTCCAGTGAAAGGAAGACCAGTAATCATCTACCTCACAGTCCTAGAGGACTCCATGGGGTGTGTACTTGGTCAACAAGACGAAACCAAATGAAAGGAGTCTGCCATCTACTATTTGAGCAAGAAATTCACCGACTGCGAGACTCAGTACACTATGCTTGAGAAAACTTGCTGCGATTTGGCTTGGGCAGCCAAACGTCTTCGCCAGTACATGATTCGTCACACTACTTGGTTAATCTCAGAAATGGATCCAATCAAGTACGTCTTTGAAAAACCTGCTTTCACGGGAAGAATTGCCCGTTGACAGATGTTGTTATCAAAATATGACATAGAATACCATGATCAGAAAGCTGTTAAGGGAAGTATTTTAGCCGATCATTTGGCTCATCAACCAATTGACTATCAGGAATCAGTCAGATTTGACTTCCCAGACGAAGATGTCATGTATTTAAAAATGAAAGACTGCGATGAACCACTACCTAATGAAGGGTCAGAACCAGGTTCCCAATGGGGGCTAATCATTGACGGAGCTGTCAATGATTACGGAAATGGAATTGGGGAAATCATCATAACACCTCAGGGTACCCACATTCCTTTCACTGCCAGACTTACATTCAAGTGCACAAACAACGAGGCCGAATACGAAGCTTGTATCATGGGTCTCAAAGAAGCGATCGACTTAAGGATCAAGAACTTGGATGTATATGGCGACTTAGCTTTGGTTGTCAATCAGATCAAAGGAGATTGGAACACATACCAATCAGGACTGATTCCTTACAAAAATAATCATACCAATTGTCGAAGTTTACTTTGAATAAACAAAAATAATTAATAATCATTGCATTCATCATTCTCATAAACCCATTCTTCTTCCCTATGAATCTCACGCTTGCGTCTCGATTCTAAATTTAAACTATCTCATTCATACAATACTCGGGCCAATCTTCAGAAAAAGATGGATGATCTCGAGGAAGAGAACAGAGAGTTGAGAGAAGAGATCGACACTATGAAAGTCAGATGCAACAACAAAGGATTGTGATCTCAGAGATCACATCTATGCCCATAGTAGACAAGTATGATCCTAGGTACAAGATGGGGAAAGATCACCCTTGGGGCATGCCACTTAACTATATCCCGGAAGGATATGTTTCGCCGATCGCTGAGGATCAGGGCACCACAACAGGAGCCGCTGGGCCTGAAGGTTACAAACTTCGGGAAAACAAAGATGCCAGGGGCATGACGGCAACTCCTGAAGGTTACAAACTTCGGGAGGCACCGAGAGTCTCGACCATAATGACTATACCACCGCCCGTGGTACACACTGTCCCGGAAGGACAGATTCCCCAGATACCTTCTGGTGGAAACGAAAGCATGTTCGACAAAATGAATGAGTTCCAGGAACAGTTCCTGGAAATGCAGAAAGAACGGCAAGCCCTTCACGGGCAGGATCTATTTGGAAATGACGCCGCAGACCTTTGCTTGGTCCCCAATGTGAAAGTCCCACACAAGTTCCAAATGCCCGACTTTGAAAAATACAAGGGTAACTCTTGCCCTCAGAGTCATTTAGTGATGTACGCCCGACGAATGTTAGCTCAGACAAAGAACCAGGAGTTACTAATTCATTACTTTCAGGATAGTTAAACCGGTGCCGCACTCAAATGGTACATGGGTTTAAACCGCGCTACGATCGGCACGTTCAGAGATCTTGGCGCTGCTTTCGTTCAGTAGTACAAATACAATTTGGACATGGCACCGGACAGAGATCAACTCAGATCAATGTCACAAAAGGACAAGGAAACCTTTAAGGAGTACGCTTAAAGATGGCGTAAAATTGCCGCTCAGATTTCTCCACCTCTTGAGGAAAAAGAGATGACAAAGATCTTCTTAAAGACCTTAAGCTCTTTTTACTACGACAGAATGGTCGCCAGTGTGCCCAGTGACTTCACCGAGATGGTGGGCATGGGAGTTTGTTTTGAGGAAGCAGTCCGAGAAGGACGTTTATTTAAAGACACTGGATCATCAAGTAGTACAAAACGATACGGTAGTGCTCTCCCTAAGAAAAAAGAGCAGGATGTTGGGAATATTTCTCTCGGAAAGCAAAGGCGACGATATCAACAGTAGCGGCGGTAACTCCTGCTATCAATCCCGCGCCTGTACCTAAGTATCAACCTCAGGTTGCTCAGAGCCAACCGAATCAACAACAATATCAGCAAAGGACACAACGGTCTCTTCAGCAGACTCGTCCTCCATACAAAAACAACCGTACAACGTAACCACCAGGGTTTGACCCTATACCCATGTTGTACGCTAAATTGTTTCCATTACTACTGGTCAAGGGACACGCCCAAACCAGGTATCCTCTCACAATACCGGAGAATCCACCTTTCTGGTTCAAAACGGATCAAACTTGTCCTTACCATCAAGGAAGACCAGCGCATAACATAGAAAATTTTCTCAGTTTCAAATCCGATGTGCAAAAGCTTGTTAGGAGCGGGGTCTTATCTTTCTAAGATACGAATCCGAATGTTCTCACAAACCCACTGCCTCAACACGAGAAAGCTGCGGTAAATTTGATAGAAGGAGAGTCTAACAACATCTATCAAATTCATGATGTACTCTTATTAAGGGCCAACTTGGTTAAGATGCATTGTAGACAGAGCGGGTATGGCCATGTGCCGCCTCATAATTATCACCAGTCTGATATCTACTCTAAATACAATCAGGGATGTTCTGTGGTGCAATCGGCTCTACAGGAACAATTGGATCTCGGATGGATCCAAGAGCATCGAGTTCGTGGAGTCAATATGACCTATACGAATTCCAACGTCATTCAGAACAACGACATCTGTACAATGAATGTCAACTTGGTGGCGATGCACTCAAGGCAAAGCCAGTATCATAATCTGCCGCGTCACAATTATAATTCCTGTCTGAGTTGCTCGGTAAAAAAACAGGGATGCTCTTTTGCACAAGAGGCCCTCCAGCATCAGATGGATCTTGGATGGATCCAGGACTACCATGATAGGAATCTCTATCAAATCAACATGATTCAAATCTTCGATATTCGTCTGATGAATACCATCTTGGTGGAGCTACATGCCAGGCAGGTCCAACTTGGTTTTCTCACTTCGCATGATTACCAGAACTGTAAAGGATGTTGTCAGAGTAACCAAGGGTGCACTCTCGTTCAAAGAACATTACAACACTTGTTAAACCACTGGTGGCTTCCAATCTATATGGATGAAGACAAGCAACAAATCAGTGTGGTTGATGGGAACCCTACTCGGCAACAAAGTCAGGATGTCTGATCTACGGAAACAGATCTAGTGAGGTTACACTGCATTCAAAGCGGGCATGGCCAGGTGCCACCACACAACTATGAACGTCGTAGAGTCTGTTCGGAAAATAACCAAGGATGTTACCTCGTGCGAGCAGCCTTTCAAGGTCAGTTGGATCGCAAGGAGATTCACCCATACCTAGCTTCGGGGTCCGTTGACTGGACGTCAGACTACTTCGCAAATCAAATCAGAGACGTGGTTGTAATCTCTGACCCTGAGAGGAACAAGGATGTTTGTGCCATCATCCCTCTACTAGACGAATCAAAATTTCTTAGCAAGGAACTGATTAAAGTTAATTACAACAGTCAGAAAAATCAAAAGGCTCCTGTAGTTATCTATCTACCGGGACCGCTACCGTATGAATCAGCTAAGGCGATCCCTTACAAATATGGTACAACAACAATTGAGAATGGAAAGGAAATTCTATTGCCCTCCGTCGTGAATATTGCAGACATCAGGCGAGTAACACGGAGCGGTCGAATCTTCAACCGAGGGTTTGAAGAACCTAACAAAGAAAAGGAACTTCCGAAAGAAGCTCCTGATCCACCAGTCCATCAATCCAGTAATCCTGACCTTTCGAAAAACAATGATGAGATGCTGAAGCACATCCAAAGGAGTGAATATAACATTGTTGACCAACTGTAACAAACTCCTTTAAAGATCTCAGTGCTATCACTTTTACTCAGTTCAGAAGCCCACAGAGAGGCTCTACAGAAAGTTTTAGAGAAGGCCTTTGTGAAACAGGATGTATCAATACGAAAATTCGATAGCATCACCTCTAACATCACTTCCTGCAACAACTTAGGATTCAGTGATGAGGATTTGCCAGAGGGGGACAAAAGCCACCACATGGCGCTCAATATCACATATAACTGCTAGGACGATGTTTTAGCCAGTGTACTGGTAGACATAGGATCAGCCATCAACGTTATGTCGAATTCCACTCTAATGCGACTATCATTCAAAAAACCCCCGATGAGGGGCAGTGAGGTCATCATCAAAGCGTTTGACGGGTCTCAAAAAGCAGTTATCGGCGAAGTCGGCCTTCCCATAACTATTGGTCCTCACACTTTCCTAATCACTTTCCAGGTCATGGACGTCCGGGCAGCGTACAACTGTTTATTAGGAAGACTGTGGGTACACCAGGCTGGGGCAGTCACTTCGACACATCACCAGAAATTGAAGTTCGTCAAGAACGATCAACTCGTCACGGTTTGTGGGGAGCAAGCCTTGCTCGTGAGTAACTTGTCATTATCTACTTGTATAGAACCCAAGGAGTTTGTTGGAACTCAGTTCCAAGCACTTTCGGTGAGCAATGAGAATCAATCAGAGAAAGGAACCTCAATTTCCTCATACAGAGATGCTCTCGAAGTGATTGAGAATAACAATGCAAAAGGATGCGGACAACTTGTCATTCCTACTGATAATAAAACAAAGAAAGGTCTTGGTTTTTCTGCAACCTGCACCCAGACAGCTGCTAACGATAAAAGTCTTCATCCCATTCAGGACTTCTTACACAATGGAGGTTTCCTTCACCCAGTGCATCAAGCAGTCCATACCATCAACGAGGAGGATCCCTCCGATACGGATGAGGAATGGAAATACTATTTTAACGAGGATGGTTATATGTCTCAGGAAGAGGTGCCTACGCCCTTTTGCTATCCCGCACAAAGTCCGAGATTTATACCAAGGTCAGATGTCGAAATGATATACGGAGATTGTGATCCGGAAGGATTCCATGCTCCACCAAACTCATTAGAGGAGGATACTCTGATGAAGGACAACTTTGACCACGACTATTATGGCCCAATGGATGGCCTGCCTATCTGGCAGCCGTACCCAGGAGACTTGGGGCAAGAAAATCAGCCGAACAATGAAAATCAACTGAGCATCATTGGAAAAAATATCTGTGTCCCCACCATGTCATGGGATCAACACTCAGGTCATTCAGAAAATATCTAGTACGACTATTAATTTGCGAAATTTGCAGGACTAGAATTCATTAACTATGTCGTTCCCGAGGTCAACGTCATCGAAAGGGATGACTCCTCCAGTTCCAAAGAAGTATGGGACACCTTAGGACAACCAAGTGGAAAATTTGACTATATGGTTAAATACACTGCTCCTGAAAGCTCTCGTATCAGGCTCAAAAACATCCAGCCAACTGGATGGGGAGATTTTCCTGAGAGCACAAATACTATGGAAAATACAACAGAGAAATCCTCCTACGACAACTCTGCCTGGGAGACAAATTCCAATGATCCTTCTCCACCAGAAATCAGCGTTATTTCTGAAGACAAATCAAGGAAAGTACCAGACTTTGTAATTCACCGAGGAGTTCACCACCAATGGGTTGTTGTTGATGTTCCGAAGATCATTCATAAGTCTAAGTAATTTTCGTCTTTAACCTTTCACCCTTCCCGGGTGAAACGGATGTTTTGATAGGGCTCGCTTTCTGTAAATTTCCCTCTTCGCTTCGCCCAAAGTGACAGAGTTTTGTTTTATAGGGCTGTAGTTTCAAGAATCGACTTGTTCATAAATAAAATAACGTCGTTCTATAATTTCCGCTTTAATTGTTGTTTTCTCTTTTCACTTTTCAGAAAATGGTAATCCAAAAAAACAACTCAAGAATAAAAACAAGCAGTTTTCAAAGAAAATACACTCCACGCACTTGCATTTTCTCTATCTCTTCTAAACAAAAATCATCACGTCATGCAGATTGTCATACCCCAAGTTTTGACCACTAAGATTTCCCATCATTGTGCAAATCATCATCACAATATGGATGAACCATCATAACTCATTAGTCTCCCCAAAGATGGGTGAGCATCCACTACAATCAAACTTAGGGTTTCAAGCCCTCTCAGAGCTTTTGGACAAAGGATCAATCAAGGAATGACATGATCATCAACTTGTCTAGCCTATCAAACATCCACAAGGGATCAAGAGGACTCCCACATCAATGATTAAGCACAAGGCTGCAACCTTCTAAGTGGATCAAGCCTCGAGATCGCCAGTGTCACCAAATTAGGGTTTGGTCAACCAGGGCCTCCAGGTGGAAATTTTCCTCTGGGCATGAGACAATGCTTCAAAGCATAACCTATGATGCTCCAAGGGACATCATGGACCCAATCATCAAGCCAATTTAGCCTCAGAGGATGCATTCACTAAAAATCAGGAGTTAGGGTTTCTTGACCTAATTCACCCCTAAATTGACTTTTGGGACAAATCATGAGCCAATACCTCAAGAGATGATTTGAGGTTCCCTGACACACCAAATTGATCCATTTGCAACAATGGATTGGTCTAAGAAGCTTGAGTAACAAGTTTCAATTTCATCTGAACCACAGTTAGGGTTTCGCGAAAAAAGTCAACTTTAGCTTTGACTATTGACCAGGACATGCTCCCAAACCCTAGGACATGATCTAATACACCCTATGACACCTATGAAATCAATCCATCAAGTTTTATTTAGGTCAAGGACTTTATTTCATAGAGGATCGCACAGTTTGGAATTCATCTGATAAAAAGTCAACTGTGCACAAAAGTCAACTTTGACTTTTTGAGATTTTTCACAATTATGGTTCCTTAACCCTAAAATGATGGTAATGTGTGATTTGATTCAACATTAATCAAGAAAAATCAAGAAAAGTGGGATAACTTGTAAAAGGGGTAACCATAAAAAACTTAGAAATTTTCTAAGTTATGGAACAAAGTGGCAAGGGTACCAACTTTGGAGGATCATAACTCCTAAACCACAAGGCTATTTTCCCCATCCAAAGCTAGATTTGTAGCCCTTATGGCCCTCTACAAAAGCTTCAACTACACCTCATTCCAATTCATCATGGATTTTGAGTTATGGAATGATCAAAATGGCTGAAAACATGAAATGCCACTTTTTCCAACACTTAGTGAAATTTTCACTAAGTCAGAATCTGCTTTCACTTTTTTCCAAATGTAGGGGCATTTTTCACTTGGATCCAAAAAGTATCAAAACCAATTATGATCAAACAGTTGTTGTATCATATGAGGGATTTTCAAAATGGGCAAGAACTCCATCAAAGTCCACTTGAGCCATGAGATATGACAATGTCAATATGCCTTGCTGCAAACTGTCATGGCAAGGCAGATTTGGGAGTTTTGCTCGATTTGCTCAAAATTTGCAAAGGGGAAGTAACTCTATCCATCTGAACACCTCAAGGGGGGACCAAGGAGGAACCAACTCTGATCCCAAGCCTCCCAAGTCTTTGGAACCAAAAATAGCATGTCAAACCTGGAAATTCCTAAAAGAGGGACAAGACTCCAATTTTGGATTGAAGCATTTAATGGATGCACCAAGGTGGCATGGACTGAGCCATTTCCAATTGAATTCAGTCAAGACTTATCCAAGACCAAGGGAACCAGCAGTCTGTGCCCTAACCTCTAGTCAATGGCTAGAGGAGACTTGGATTCTCATTGCTCAACGTTGGCCAAACCTATGCAGCAGTTGCCATTCACTTTTTCTTGCAAAACAAACTTGCTCTACTATAAATAGAGCTCATTTGTGATCAGTTTGAGTACACCAAAGCCATCAAACAGATTCTTTCCTCAAAATCTCTTTCTCACTTCCAAATTTGCCTTCCAAAGCAAGTCACTATCGGGTTTTGAGTTTGAGAGCAATTCCAATCAAACCAATCACACACACACCTCATAAACATCATATAGAAGTGATCCAAACACTCACATAACATCTGGAACATCAAAATCACAAAATCACTAGCCAACTGCTCAAGCCTTTGACAGATTTGCAGTTGAGGTGCCAAATCAAGTTCCAGCTCAAATCAGTCCACTCCAAGCACCCAGACACACTCCATAGCACCTAGGGAAGCTGTCCATATCCTTGGAACCAAGCTGTAACACCTCTAACACAAAACATGATCACCAGCTGCAAAAGGTAAGCATGAGCTCTTCTAACTCTATGATCCATGCATTTTTTGTTGCACAATAATTTGGCCATATGTTCATAATCATGCATAAAGTGTTTTCCCTCAATCAATTGGTTTGTTTGAATCGTGTATGGAATTTCTGAACCTTCATGCAAATTTCAGGGTTCTTGAGGTTTCTCTTTGATTTCTTATTCCATGCTTAAAATAAATGAAATTAAAGACCATAGACATGATCGTGAGGTTGAAACGAGTAGATTGATATGTAGATTGCATGATATAATCAAGTATTCAGTGAGATTGGATAGAAAATGCAAATCTGCAAAAACATAGGGTGGCGCGTGTTCTTGCCCTTGTTCTTGGCGCCCTTTTTGAAAATTCAAATATTTGAATTTTGTGATTTTATTTAATTGATTCAAAAATTAATTTCTCTCTGAGTTTTAATGATTTTGAGTTGATTCTTTTTTTAATAATTCACAAAAATGTTAAAATATTTTATTTTCCAAAAAAAACCCAAAAATATTATTTATTTCATATACTTGATATTTTTGTAAAGAATTAATATTTTAATTGTTTTTTGACATTTAAAATATTTTCTCCTTCTTGATTTTTCAAATTTTAGTGATTTCCAATCATTTTGTGGATCAAAACCTAATTTTTGAAACATTAATCCAAGATCACAATTTGTTTTCCACATGTTAAAAAATTTTGGTCATTTTAATTGAATTTTTTATTCAATTAAAATATATTTTGAAAACAAATTAGGATTTTTGATTAATTCAACCCTCATCAAACTTTTTCAAACCATTGGGCCTCTAATAGAGTGTAAGACCCAATCCTTTGTAAATACAAACCTTTTTGGGCCTCAAATGTTGTATAAGTCCCGTTGTCTTTCAAAAGTTCGACGCGATCGTCGCCAGTTCAAAATAAAACCTTGGGACTCTCCTTGAGCTATAAGACCCATCACTTATAAATCTTGGGGCCTCTAATAGAGTGTAAGACCCAATCCCCTTTTAACCAAAACAATTTTGGGCCTCAGATGTTGTATAAGTCCCTCTGCGTTAAAAGAAAATCCTGGCGCGATCGCCAGTTCAAAAATTAAACCCTTGGGCCTACCCTCGTGTTATAAGCCCCATTCTTTAAAAAAAACCATTGGGCCTCTAGTAGAGTGTAAGACCTAACCCTTTTTGAAAACCAAAATAATTTGGGCCTCAGTGTACTGTATAAGTCCCGATACCATCAAAAAGTTTGACGCGATCGTCGCCTTTTAAAATAAACCACTTGGGCCTCTCCTAGAGCTGTAAGCCCCACCACTTGTACAAAAACAAACCTTTGGGCCTCTTGAGAGAGTGTAAGACCCATCCCTTTGTACAGAAAACCTTTTTTAGGCCTCAGTCACTTGTATAAGTCCCTCTGTACAAATTCAAAACAATAGTGCGATCACTGATAAAACCTTGGGCTTCTCCTCGAGCTGTAAGCCCCAAACAATCTTTTCAAAGCACTTTCTCCTTTGATTATGAATATAATATTGTTATCAAAGCTTTCGTTATTGAACAACTAACCAAACATCATGGAAGCTCTACAACCGAGTAAGTGTTTACCCGCTTTCTTTATCCGCTTTCATATATATATAACTGTATTGTGGGGCTGCTCAGTGTAAGTCTTCTTTCACAAACTTTTATATACTTGTCAAATATCAACTGTGTAATACTAGTATATTTATTTAGAGTTTTCCCCGGCAACTAAGTCTAGCACTAGGTAAAGCCCTGTTGGTCACTCTTAAATACAAACAAAACTAGATCCCCATAGGATTACCAGACACAATCTTCCCTCCTCTTGGGGTTAAACAATATGGAAACGTGAAAGGCAGCATTCTCGGTGAACCCTTTCTCAGACTGTCACCCTTAGAAATTGTCAAAGAGACTCTACTCCCTAGAGATGATCTTTTCTCCGTGAATGGCATCTCTTGGGTTTCTTCCAAATTCTCAGACTTTCCTGGCTTGATCTATTCTCGGTGAATGGAATGTCTTGAACTTCTCGGGGTTTGGGGACCCACATGGTTCTTAAAAGCATCCCCGCCTCCTCTTGGGCGTTGTACAAGGACCCTTCGGCTTCTTAAAAGCTCTCATGCCTTCTCTTGGGCTTAGTACATGGATCCAGAGACCTCTACAGGTATAGGAATAGAACCTAGTCATCAATTTGCTATAGCTGTCTTTCTGAGTCAAGTGTCAGACCAGTTAATAGGTTAACCTTCATCCCTTAACGCACCCGCCTTCTCTTGGGCATCATACAAAGATCACTCACTATCTGAGAATTGATTTCTTAGAACACCAGTAGACTTGGACACTCTCAATACCCTTTGGATTTCCCATTTCCTTAAAGAACAGGAAATAACCCTGATCCTCTGATCAATCCTAAAATACAACATTACCCATATAAGAACTGATTTTCTCTTTTATCCAACATATTGGACCTGTTACTCAACTGAAACAGTCACCAGCACACTAGCCTCCTCTTGGGCTTTATACAATGATTATCCCCAGCGGAGCTAACCTATTCACACTCTCTTGTTGAGTATAAAAGACTCCCTTGTTGAGTCAAACCTTTAGCCTCCACCTCGGGCCTCGTACGAGATACACAAACTCTCTTGTTGAGTATAAAAGACTCTCTTGTTGAGTCACACCTTTTAGCCTCCATCTCGGGCTTCGTACAAGATACAAAAACACTCTCTTGTTGAGTATAAAAGACTCTCATGTTGAGTCAAAACCTTTTAGCCTCTCTCTCGGGCTTCGTATGAGACACATATAAAAGCACTCTTTTGTTGAGTCAAACCTTTTAGCTTCTCTCTCGGGCTTCGTACGAGACACATAAAAACACCCTCTTGTTGGGTCAATAGCCTCCTCTTAGGCTTTGTATAAGGAAACGCCGGTTGAGTCAATCAACCTTTTAGCTTCAAAATCTGTGTCTCGTTCATAGTATATAAACATCAACAACTCCTTTTCCCCCATCTAATTGCTGTAAGCGGCAAGCCTCTGGATTATTTACATCCACGTCACTGTCCCTCTTTTAGCATGAGAAATTCCTAAGGAAAGATGGCATTGCTCTAAACTGAGTTAAAGTCTTCTCCTTCTGGTTAAAAATTCCCTATAAAGGAAATTATGGCATTACTGGATTCACATATCCCAGTTAAAGTAATTCTCCTTTATAATCAGTCACCCAACAGTTGTGACAAACAGACCAAATATCCCTCTTTAGAGATGACAAATTCTCTCTAAAATTCAAAACCCTTTAGCTTCATATCTTGGGCTTCGAACAAGATACAAATAGACCCTTCAACTTCACATCTTGGGCTTTGAACAAGATACAAACCACCTTTAGCTTCTTGTCTTGGTCTTTGAACAAGACACCAAAATAACATTTTTCCTCCCATAGAATAGGAGGAACTACAATCGCTCTGATTTCCCTGTTTCGTTAAAACGGGAATACATAGGCATAAGATTGAAAAATCTTAGTGAGCACACTAATAAAAAAAACCCAAAATCCTATGCCTTCATACATCAATCGAAAAGCATCATTCCTAACATCCTCACCAATAATCCAGACATTTCACTCTTAGCAAAATAGGCAGAGAGAGGTCCCACTTCCACATAGCATCTGTAACCTAACAGACCGCTGTTTAAACTCAGCATGCAAGCAGGGTTAATTGGAGACATCTATTTCCCTTCCTTCATCAGCTTCAATAGGATAAAAATGAATTGACCTGTAGTACCCCAGAGCGACAGTGCTTAAGAACCAAGTCCAAAATTGCTCGCTACACAGATTGCTTATTTTAAACCCCCGTTGAAACATACGATCCGATGCCTTCTCCCAACTTTGAGTTCCCGGTATTTGGGGCTGAAGAAGAAGTTGACGAAGAAATTCCAGAAGAGATCTCTCGATTACTCAGACTGGAGGAAAGGTCCATTGAACCTCACAAAGAGCCGTTGGAAACGGTCAACTTGGGTTCAGAAAAAGAGAGAAAAGAAATCAGGATTGGGGCACTGCTCAGTCCAACTGCCAAAGAGAGTTTGACAAAGCTTCTTAGAGAATTTCCCGATGTGTTTGTTTGGTCCTATCAGGACATGCCAGGGTTGGATACCAGCATCGTGGAACATCATTTACCATTGAAATCGTAATTTCCGCCAGTAAAACAGAGATTGAGACGGACTCACCCATATATGGCCATCAAAATCAAAGAGGAGGTACAGAAACAGATTAACGTGGGTTTCCTCGCCACGTCAGAATACCCTCAATGGTTAGCCAACATCGTACCCGTACCGAAAAAAGACGGAAAGGTCAGAATGTGTGTCAATTACAAAGATCTAAACAAGGCTAGTCCAAAGGACGACTTTCCTTTACCACATTTTGACATGCTGGTAGACAGTACATCAAAGTTCAAAGTTTTCTCCTTCATGGATGGATTCTTGGGCTATAATCAGATAAAAATGGCGCCGAAAGATATGGAGAAAACTTCATTCATTACCCCATGAGGTACCTTTTGTTACAAGGTAATGCCATTTGATTTGAAGAACGCCGGGGCAACCTATCAAAGGGCCATGACTACTCTGTTTCATGACATGATACACAAGGAAATTGAGGTATATATCGATGACATGATTTCCAAATCTAAGACAGAAGAGGAGCATGTGACCCACCTGTCAAAACTATTCGAGCGGTTGAGAAAGTACAAACTCTGCTTGAATCCCAACAAGTGCACCTTCGGTGTCTGTTCAAGGAAACTTTTAGGGTTCATCGTCAGCCAGAAAGGAATTGAGGTTGATCCTGACAAGGTCAAGGCCATTCAAGAAATGCCTTCTCCGAAAACTGAAAAACAAGTCAGAGGATTCCTGGGATGTTTGAACTACATCTCCAGATTCATATTCCTCATGACCGCGACATGTGCGCCGATTTTCAAATTACTAAAAAAGAACCAGGACTGCGTTTGGACAGAAGATTGCCAAACTGCCTTCGACAGTATTAAGGGATACCTATTGAATCTGCCGATTCTATCACCTCCAGTGGAAGGAAGACCACTAATTATCTACCTCACAGTCCTAGAGGACTCCTTGGGGTGTGTACTTAGCCAACAAGACGAAACCAAACGGAAGGAGTCTGCCATCTACTATTTGAGCAAGAAATTCACCGACTACGAGACTCGGTACACTATGCTTGAGAAAACTTGTTGCGCTTTGGCTTGGCCAGCTAAACGTCTTCGCCAGTACATGACTCGTCACACTACTTGGTTAATCTCAGAAATGGATCCAATCAAGTACGTCTTTGAAAAACCTGCTCTCACGGGAAGAATCGCCTGTTGGCAGATGTTGTTATCAGAATATGACATAGAATATCACGCTCAGAAAGTCGTTAAGGGAAGTATTTTAGCCGATCATTTGGCTCATCAACCGATTGACGATCAGGAATCAGTCAGATTTGACTTCCCAGATGAAGATGTCATGTATTTCAAAATGAAAGACTGCGATGAAGCACTGCCCAGTGAAGGGCCAGAACCAGGTTTCCAATGGGGACTAATCTTTGACGGAGCTATCAATTAATATGGAAACGGAATTGGGGAAATCATCATAACACCTCAGGGTACCCACATTCCTTTCACTGCCAGACTTACATTCAAGTGCACAAACAACGAGGCCAAATACGAAGCTTGTATCATGGGTCTCGAAGAAGCGATCGACTTAAGGATCAAGAACTTGGATGTATATGGCGACTCAGCTTTGGTCGTCAATCAGATCAAAGGAGATTGGAACACATACCAATCAGGACTGATTCCTTACAAAGATTACGCGAGAAGGTTGTTACCCTTCTTCAATCGAATCGAGTTTCATCATATCCCTCGTGAAGAGAATCACATGGTTGATGCATTAGCCACCCTCTCTTCCATGATTAGTGTAGCTCAATGGAATGACTTACCTAAGATCGACATAATGCGCCTTGAGCGGCCCGCTTACATATTCACGATTGAAGCAGTCATAGACGACAAACCTTGGTATCGCGATATCAAATGCTTCCTTCAAAAACAAGAGTACCTACCTGGGGCATCCAGAAAAGATAGAAAGACCCTTAGAAGACTAGCAGGCAACTTCTTTCTGAGCGGTGATACACTTTATAAGAGAAACTTTGACATGGTCTTGCTCCGATGCATAGACAGACCAGAAGCAGACATGCTGATAAAAGAAATTCACGAAGAATCCTTTGGCACTCATGCCAACAGACACACAATGGTGAGAAAAATTCTGAGAGCATGGTACTATTGGTTGACCATGGAATCTGACTACTACAAGTACATGAGGAGGTGTCACAAGTGTCAGATATACTCCGACAAAATTCGTGTACCGCCAACGCATCTCAAAGTTCTTTCTTCCCAATGGCCTTTTTCTATATGGGGAATCGACATGATTGGCATGATCGAACCTAAGGCTTCAAACGGACATCGGTTCATCCTGGTAGCCATTGACTACTTCACCAAGTGGGTCGAAGCAGCGTCACACGCCAATGTAACCCGACAAGTGGTGGTCCGATTTATCAAAAACAATATCATCTGTCGTTATGGTGTTCCGAGCCAGATCATTATTGATAATGGATCTAAATTGAACAATAAGATGATGAAGGAGTTGCGTGCTGAGTTTAAGATCGAACACCATAACTCATCTCCCTACTGACCCAAGATGAACGGAGCGGTAGAAGCGGCTAACAAGAACATCAAGAAGATTGTTCAAAAGATGGTTGTAACCTACAAAGACTGGCACGAGATGCTGCCCTATGCTCTTTACGGTTATCACACATCTGTCCGCACTTCAACAGGAGCAACCCCTTTCTCTCTAGTTTATGGCATGGAGGCAGTGCTCCCCATCAAAGTAGAGATCCCATAAATCAGGGTATTGATGGAAGCTAAGCTAACGGAAGCTGAATGGTGCCAAAGTCGGCACGACGAACTAAATCTGATTGAGGAAAAGCGAATCACGACACTATGCCACGGTCAGTTGTATCAGCAAAGAATGAAGAAGGCGTTTGACAAAAAGGTTCGACCTCGTGTCTTCAAAAAAGGAGACCTCGTGCTCAAGAAGATTCAATCATTTCTCACTGACTCTCAGGGCAAGTGGACTCTGAATTATGACGGCCCTTATGTTGTCAAGAAAGCTTTCTCAGGCGGTGCCTTGAGGCTTGCGACCATGGACGGAGAGAAATTTGCCTACCCCACAAATGTTGATGTAGTCAAGAAATACTTCGCCTAAAAAAAACGTCTCGGTGGATTGAAAACCCGAAAGGGGCGGTCCAGGCAAAAATTAGAGACATAATAAAAAAAATCGTCCAGGTGGATTGGAAATCATAAAGTACATTCTAGGAAAAAGTTAGGGAAAATGGCAAGTAACTACGTCCAACAGGGGCAAATCCCCTAGTAGCAGTCCTGCCATCCATAAAAAAACTCCAGTCAAAGTTGGTAGAAGGATAGTGGTCGTTATGTTTCAATGTAGCACTTTTCCCTTAAATTACCATTTTCTAACTTTGTAAATACTCTATGGAATCACGCGTTTGGCTGATTTCCATCCTATCAATAAAATTGGAGCCCTTGTGCTTTTGTTTGCAGTTCTTATTTGTTTTAGCTTTACAGAACGACATTTTTAACATGATTAACAATTCTTGAAATAAAATAAAAATGAATTTACTTGCTAAAACTTTTTCGGCTTTTAAAATAAAGATGGCAATTTCTTTTGACTGTTGAACATCGAAATAACATCAATCGCTTCTCCAGAAGTAAGCGAGCTTCAAAGTGCAGAATCAAAGTATTCCTTCTAAACCAGTACGCCTGAACGAAGGATCAACTTTGTCAGATGCGAATATTCCATCCGACATCCCCGGTAGAGCTCTTGCCTCCTAAGCCCGACCAACAGTGGTCCCGTAGGGACTATCTCTCCTAAGCAAGGCAGAATTGCTATCGTGAACCATTGATACTTTTCATCCCCCACAGTGGCCGAGTATCTCGTCGTGTTCATCCGTTAGTTTGTATGTCGCGTTAGTTTTTTCAGCATAAACATACATACATCATGCATTATTGATTTATATTCGCATTCATATTGCATCACTATCACTCTAGTCGGTCTTATCCCCTAGTGATAAAAGTCTTCACAATCGAGTTATCAGTTCTTCCCTTGTCAGGAAAGGTCGTGTCTGAACAATCTCTCCTCCAGTTTATTTCTGGGATGAGGTCGGTCCTCGACCACTTTGATAACTTGAACCTCTGAAAGACCAGAGAAAACATTCAACAGAAGTCACTCTTCACCATTGAAGATGATATCTTCGCTTTCCCGGATTAAGGAAAATCCCCAGAGAAAGCCTCTTAACCGAAGACTCTCAACAGCACATTGGTTCTTCTCTCCAGAAAGTCAATGTTTACAAAGTCATCGGCACCTCAAAATTGGATCACATCATATGGCATTTCTCCGAAAAGATATTTGAGAAAAGTATGATGTAATATCTCCAAGCGAAGGCAGTCTCTCAAGAGACTCGTTCTCCCTCAGTAGAGTCAACGAATAGCATCTCCAACAGAGAAGTTTATACACCTCTACAAATCAGACAGATGGGTTCCCTAGCGAGTCTGACATCAAAAGTTTTTCCCATCAAATGGCATCTCCCCAGGAAAATTCGGCGAGAAGTTTGAGGAAAATCGCTACACACAGCGTCCCTTGTCAAGAAAGTTTATTGAAAAAAGAAACCGAGACCAGTTCCTTGGTAGGAAACCAGGATCGAGGGGAAGTTTATTTCAAAAGAAACTAAGACCAGTTCCTTGGTAGGAAACCAGGATCGAAGGGAAGTTTATTTCAAAAGAAACTAAGACCAGTTCCTTGGTAGGAAACCAGGATCGAGGGGAAGTTTATTTCAAAAGAAACTAAGACCAGTTCCTTGGTAGGAAACCAGGATCGAGGGGAAGTTTATTTCAGAAACTTAGACCAGTTCCTTTGCTGAAGACCAGGATCGAGGGGAAGTTTTTACCTTTTCTGAGCATCATTGCTTAGCAAAAGAAGAAGGATGCGTGAACTACCATTCTTAATCACCATCAAAATTTCGGGTATTCCGATATTTAATCCTTTTGCACCCCGAATGCCCGAATAACTTCGCCATTCACATCTTCGGGTCTAAGAAGATTAAATAGGGGCATCTGTCATACCCCAAATTTTGACCACTAAGATTTCCCATCATTGTGCAAATCATCATCACAATATGGATGAACCATTAGTCTCCCCAAAGATGGGTGAGCACCACTACAATCAGACTTAGGGTTTCAAGGCCTCTCAGAGCTCTTAGACAAAGGATCAATCAAGGAATGACATGATCTTCAACTTGTCTAGCCTCTCAAATATCCACAATGGATCAAGAGGACTCCCACTCCAAGGATTAAGCACAAGGCTGCTCCCTTCTAAGTGGATTAAGCCTCAAGATCGCCAGTGTCACCAAATTAGGGTTTTGGTCTACCAGGGCCTCCAGATGGAAATTTTCCTCTGGGCATGAGCCAATGCTTCAAGGCATAACCCAAAATACTCCAAGGGACATCATGGACCCAATCATCAAGTCAATTTAACCTCAGGGGATGCATTCACAAAAAAATCAGGAATTAGGGTTTCTTGACCTAATTCACCCCTAAGTTGACTTTTGGGGCAAAGCATGAGCCAAGACCTCAAGACATGATTTGAGGGTATCTAATACACCATATTGATCCATTTGAAATAATGGATTGATCCAATAAGCTTGAGCAACTAGTTTCAATTTCGTCTGAACCATAGTTAGGGTTTCGCGAGAAAAGTCAACTGTAAAAGGGGTAACCATAAAAAACTTATAAAAGGGGTAACCATAAAATGATGTTAATGTGTGATTGGAATCATCATTCATCAAGAAAAATCAAGAAAAGTGGGATAACTTGTAAAAGGGGTAACCATAAAAAACTTAGAAATTTTTCTACGTTATGGAACAAAGTGGCTAGGGTACCAACTTTGGAGGATCATAACTCCTAAACCACAAGGCCATTTTCCCCACCCAAAGCTGGATTTGTAGCTCTCATGGCACTCTACAAAAGCTTAAAACATAACTCATTCCAATTCCTCATGGATTTTAAGTTATGGAATGATCAAAATCACAAAAAGTGAAAATGTCACTTTTTTCCAACACTTAGTGAAATTTTCACTAAGTCAGAATCTGCCTTACTTTTTTCCAAATGTAGGGGCATTTTTCACTTGGATCCAAAAAGTATCAAAACCAATTATGATCAAATAGTTGTTGTATCATATGAGGGCTTTCCAAAATGGCCAAGAACTCCATCAAAGTCCACTTGAGCCATGAGATATGACAATGCCAATATGCCTTGCTGCAAACTGTCATGGCAAGGCAGATTTTGGAGTTTTGCTTGATTTGCTCAAATTTTGCAAAGGGCAAGCAACTCTATCCATCTGAACACCTCAAGGAGGGGACCAAGGAGAAACCAGCTCTGATCCCAAGCCTCCCAAGTCTTTGGAACCAAAAATAGCATGCCAAACCTAAAAATGCCTAAAAGAGGGACAAGACTTCAATTTTGGATTGGAGCATTCAATGGATGCAGCAAGGTGGCATGAACTGAGCCATTTCCAACTGAATTCAATCAAGACTTATCCAAGACAAAGTGGACCAGCAGCCTGTGCCCTAACCTCTAGTCAATGGCTAGAGGAGACTTGGATTCTCATTGCTCAACATTGGCCAAACCTCTGCTGCAGTTGCCATTCACTATTGCAGCCAAAACACACTTGCTCTACTATAAATAGAGGTTAATTGTGTTCAGTTTGAGTACACCAAAGCACTACAACACTTGCTTTCCTCTAAATCTCTTTCTCTTAGCAAAAATGCCTTCTTTAGCAAGGTAACTCTGAGTTTTTGAGTTAGAGAGCAATTCCACCATAGCTCATGATCCAAACACATCCAATATATCATATCTAAGTTGTCCAAACTCTCACAAGTGACCTGTAACACCAAAATCACAAAGTCGCCTCTCAAAACCTCAAAATAGTACTTTTGTGCATTTTTCAAGCCATGTCTTGATTCAGTCACTTTCCAAACCAGATAAAACCTCAAACACACTCCAAATATCATCCTTGAACTATCCCAAATGGTCCCCCCCATCTGGAACACCATTTGAGAGAGGTGCTATTTTGGCCACTTTTGCCCCTTTTGCAAGAAAGAGCTCAAACTTGTTCCTGAGGTTTCCAGCTAATTCCAACCATCCTAAAAGATTCTAAGAGATCATTTGAGGTTGTTCAAAGCATCAAATCATTTCTGGAACAAGTGGCTTGGCAGATTGCACTAAAGCTCAAAAAAGAGGTAAGCATCACAACTTGGATTCTTTGAACCATGCTTTCTTTTGATGTCCACTGATCATGCATCTCTTATACATGTTATATGTGTTGTGTTTGCACCAATTTATCATGTAATTCATGCTTGTACCAAGAGATGGCATAGAAAATGCAAATCATGGCCTATTTCAAAACCACTATCGGGTTTTTCAATAGGAGCATGATCTGAAAAAAATACCACCACCATTGGATTCCTTGTGAAATTCTAGGCAGGATAGACCTAAACTTTGTCCCAATCCATGGAGAAATGAGAAAGTTATAGCCTTCACGTTTTCAACCAAAATCTTGCCTTGCCTTGCCTTGGGCCAGGCCAAAAACAAGGCAAGCCTTGTATATTTGTGGTTGTGTTTCAATCAACGGATGTATCACCACCCCAGTGGTAAGACGCACGCCCTATACACAAGAGGTCTGGGGTTCGAATCCCCCTCGCCCCAGATCCTCTTTTTGCTATTTTCTCCACTTATTTATTTTTTTTTCTTATTATTTTTAATGATTTAAAAAATTAATAACTCCCTCAATTTTAATTATTTTTTATTGGTTCTTTTTGTAAAAAATCACAAAAATGTTGAAATATTTTATTCCACAAAAAAATTAAATTTATATTAGTTATTTAATATAATTAGTATTTTTGTGAATAAATTCATTTTTAATTATTTTTAAGCATTTAAAAGTGAATATTTACTATGAAAATCAAAACTAAATGAGTTTTAATTTATCTTGTGATAAAAACATCATTTTTCAAACCCTCAACAAAAATCACAAGTGGTTTATTCAAACTTATTTGGTATTTTTATCATTTTTATTTGATTTTCTTTAAATATTTACTTTTAAAAGAAAACAAATTTAGGGTTTCCTTGATTTTCACTCAAACAAAACTTTTAAACACTTTGGGCCTCTAATAGAGTGTAAGACCCAATCCCCTTTTAACCAAAACAATTTTGGGCCTCAGATATTGTATAAGTCCCTCTGCGTTAAAAGAAAATCTCGGCGCGATCGCCAGTTCAAAAATCAAACCCTTGGGCCTACTCTCGTGTTATAAGCCCCATTCTTTAAAAATCATTGGGCCTCTAGTAGAGTGTAAGACCCAACCCTTTTTGAAAACCAAAATAATTTGGGTCTCACTTATTGTATAAGTCCCGACACCATCAAAAAGTTCGGCGCGATCGTCTCCTTTTAAAACAAAACACTTTGGGCCTCTCCTTGAGCTGTAAGCCCCCCACCACTTGTACAAAAATAACCCTTTGGGCCTCTTGAGAGAGTGTAAGACCCATCCCTTTGTACAGAAAACCATTTTGGGCCTCAGTCACTTGTATAAGTCCCTGTACAATATACAAAACAACAGTGCAATCACTGATAAAACCTTGGGCCTCTCCTTGAGCTGTAAGCCCCAACAATATTTTCAAAGCACTTTCTCCTTTGATTTTGAATATAATATTGTTATCAAAGTTTTCTTTGTTGAACAACTAACCAAACAGCATGGAAGCTCTACAACCGAGTAAGTGTTTATCCCCTTTCTTTATCCGCTTTCATATATATATATAACTGTATTGTGGGGCAGCTCACTGTAAGACTTCCTTCATAAACTTTTATATACTCGTCAAATATCCATTGTGTAATACTAGTATAGCTATTTAGAGTTTTCCCCGGCAACTACGTCTAGCACTAGGTAAAGCCCTGTTGGTCACTCTTAAATACAAACAAAACTAGATCCCCATAGGATTACCACACACAGTCTTCCCTCCTCTTAGGGTTAAACAATATGGAGAGGTGAAAGGCAGCATTCTCGGTGAACCCTTTCTCAGACTGTCACCCTTAGAAATCGTCAAAGAGACTCTACTCCCCAGAGATGATCTTTTCTCCGTGAATGGCATCTCTTGAGTTTCTTCCAAATTCTCGGACTTTCCTGACTTGATCTATTCTCGGTGAATGGCATGTCTTGAACTTCTCGGGGTTTGGCTTCTTAAAAGCATCCCCGCCTCCTCTTGGGCGTTGTACAAGGACCCTTCGGCTTCTTAAAAGCTCTCATGCCTTCTCTTAGGCTTAGTACAAGGACCCAGAGACCTCTACAGGTATAGGAACAGAACCTAGTCATCAATTTGCTAGAGTTGTCTTTCTGAGTCAAGTGTCAGACCAGTTAATGGGTTGACCTTCATCCCTTAACATACCAGTCTTCTCTTGGGCATCATACAAAGATCATTCACTACCTGAGAATCGATTTCTCAAAACACCCGTAGACTTGGACAATCTCAATACCCTTTGGATTTTCCATTTCCTTAAAGAACAGGAAATCTCCCTGATTCTCTGATCAATCTCAAAGTACAACATTACCCATATAAGAACTGATTTTCTCTTTTAACCAACATACTAGACCTGTCACTAAACTGAAATAGTCACCAGCACCCTAGCCTCCTCTTGAGCTTTGTACAATGATTCTCCCCAACGGAGCTAACCTTTTCACACTCTCTTGTTGAGTATAAAAGACTCTCTTGTTGAGTTAACCTATTTAGCCTCCATCTCGGGCTTCGTACGAGATACAAAAACACTCTCTTGTTGAGTATAAAAGACTCTCTTGTTGAGTCACCCCCTTTTAGCCTCCATCTCGGGCTTCGTATGAGATATAAAAACACTCTCTTGTTGAGTATAAAAGACTCTCTTGTTGAGTCAAACATTTTCAGCCTCCATCTCGGGCTTCGTACGAGGTACAAAGACTCTCTTGTTCAGTCTAGCGCCTTTAGCCTCCGTCTTGGGCTTCGTACAAGGCACATACCAAAAGCACTCTCTTATTGAGTCAACCCTTTTAGTCACTCTCTCGGGCTTCGTACGAGGCACATAAAAACACCCTCTTGTTTGGTCAATAGCCTCCTCTTAGGCTTTGTATAAGGAAACCCCGGTTGAGTCAATCAACCTTTTAGTATCAAATATGTACCTTGCTCACAGCATACAAACATCAACAACTCCTTTTCCCCCCATCTAATTGCTATAAGCGGCAAGCCTCTGGATTATTTACATCCACGCCACTGTCCCTGTTTTAGCATGAGAAATTCCTAAGGAAAGATGGCATTGCTCTAAACTGAGTTAAAGTCTTCTCCTTCAGGTTAAAAATCCCTTATAAAGGAATTTATGGCATTGCTGGATTCACATATCCCAGCTATAGTAATTCTCCTTTATAATCAGTCACCCAACAGTTGTGACAAACAGAACCCCTCTAGAGATAACAAATTCTCTCTAAAGTCAAAACCCTTTAGCTTCACATCTTGGGCTTCGAACAAGATACAAATAGACCCTTCAGCTTCACATCTTGGGCTTTGAACAAGATACAAACCACCTTTAGCTTCACGTCTTGGGCTTTGAACAAGACACCAAAATGACCTTTTTCCTCCCGTAGAATAGGAGGAACTACGATCGCTCTGATTTCCCTGTTTCGTTAAACGGGAATACGTAGGCATAAGATTGAAAAATCTTAGCGAGCACATTAATCAAAAACCCAAAATCCCGTACCTTCATACATCAATCGAAAAGCATCAGTCCTAACATCCTACCAATAGCATAGTCCCGTCATTTCATTCTTAGCAAAATAAGTAGAGAGAGGCCCACAATCTAAACTGTATCGGTAAACCAACAGTCATCTGTTTAAACTCAGTATGCAAGCAAGGTTAATTGGAGACATCTATTTCCCTTCCTTTATCAGCTTCAATAGGATAAAAAATGAATCGACCTGTAGTACCCCAGAGCGACAGTGCTTAAGAACCACGTCCAAAATCGCTCGCTACACTCTTGGATCCACCCGAGATCCAATTGTTCCTGTAGAGCTGATTGCACCACAGAACATCCTTGATTATTTTTAGAGCAGATATCACACTGGTGATAGTTATGAGGTGGTACATGACAGTACCTGCTCTGTCAGCGATGCATCTTGACCAGATTAGCCCTTAATAAGAGTACATCATGAAATTGATAGATGTGGTTAGACTCTCCCTCTATCAAATTTATTGCAGCTTTATCATGTTGAGGCAGGGGGTTTGTCTGAACATTTGGATTCGTATCCTTGAAGATAAGACCCCACTCATGACAAGCTTTTGCACATCAGATTTGAAGCTGAGACAGTTTTCTATGTTATGCCCTGGTCTTCCTTGATGGTAAGGGTAAGTCTGATCTGCTTTGAACCAAAAAGGCGGTTTTTCTGATACTGTAAGAGGAGACCTGGTTTGGATATGCCCCTTGACAAGTAGTAGGAGAAATAGTTCTGCGTACAACACCGGTATAGGATCGGACCCTAGTGGTCGCGTTGTACGGTTGTTGTTATATGGAGGACGAGCCTGCTGAAGAGGTTGTTGTGTCCTTTGCCGATATTGTTGTTGATTCGGTTGGCTCTGAGCAACCTGAGGTTGATACGTAGGAACAGGCACGGGGTTGATAGCCAGAGTTACGGCTGCTACTGGTTTGTATCATCGCCTTTGCTTTCCGAGAGAGATATTCCCAATATCCTGCTCTTTTTTCTTAGGGAGAGCACTACCATATCGTTTTGTACTACTTGATTATCCTGCATCTTTAACTAAACGTCCTTCTCGGACTGCTTCCTCAAGACAAACTCTCATGCCCACAATCTCGGTGAAGTCACTGGGCGCACTAGCAACCATTCTGTCGTAGTAAAATAAGCTCAAGGTTTTCAAGAAGATCTTTGTCATCTCTTTTTCCTTAAGAGGTGGACAAATCTGAGCGGCAATTTCACGCCACCTCTGAGCGTACTCCTTATAGGTTTCCTTGTCCTTCTGTGATATTGATCTGAGTTGATCTCTGTCTGGTACCATGTCTAGGTTATACTTATATTGTTGAACAAAGGCAGCGCCAAGATCTCTAAAAGTGCCGATCTTAGTGCGGTTTAAACCCATGTACCATTTGAGTGCGGCACCAGTTAAACTATCTTGAAAGTAATGAATCAGTAGCTCTTGGTTCTTTGTCTGAGCTGACATTCGCCGAGCGTACATCACCAAATGGCTTTGAGGGCAAGAGTTACCCTTGTACTTTTTAAAATCGGGTACCTGGAACTTGTGCGGAACTTTCACATTGGGGACCAAACAAAGTTCTGCGGCGTCCTTTCCAAATAAATCCTGACCGAGAAGGGCTTGCAGTTATTTCTACATCTCCAGGAATTGTTCCTGGAACTCATTCATTCTGTCGAACATACTTTCATTTCCACTAGAAGGTATCTGTGGAATCTGTCCTTCCGGGACAGTGTGTACCACGGGTGGTGGTATAGTCATTATGGCCGAGACTCTTGGTGCCTCCCGAAGTTTGTAACCGTTAGGAGTTGTTGTCATACCCCTGGCATCTTCGCTTTCCCGAAGTTTGTAACCTTCAGGCCCAGCGGCTCCTGCTGAAGTTTTCGGATCTTTAGTGATCGGCGGAATATATCCCTCTGGGATATAGTTGAATGGCATGCCCCAGGGACGATCTTTCAGCATTTTGTACATAGGATCATACTTTTCCACTATGGGCGTTGATGTGATCTCTGAGATCACAGTCCTTTGTTGTTGCATTTGAGCTTCTGCTAGAGCTTGCAGGTTGTTATGAAGCTTTCTCAGATCCTCTTTCAGAGTGTCGATCTCTTCTCTCAACTCTCTGTTCTCTTCCTCAAGATCATCCAACTTTTTCTGTCAATTGGCCCGAGTATTGTACGAATGAGATAGTTTGACTCTAGAATCGAGACGCAAACGTGAGATTCGTAGGTAAGAAGAATGCGTTTATGCGAGAATGATGAATGATATGCAATGATTATATTAATTGTATATTTTTTTCGTTTATTCAAAGTAAACTTCGACAATTGGATTACAAATATCAAACAGTGGGGAAACCCCATTTTATTGAATTCAAAAGATTGCAGAATGCAAATACAGTAATTTAAATAGTGTTGTAAAAGGAAATCTAAACTTATGGGTCCTGAGTCCTCTCTTAAGCGAGCTCAGGTGCGGGTTCCGGTACTTTCCTTTTCTTTGACCGGGGCTCTTGGGCCATTGTCGGGTTGTCATTCCTTTCCCAAGTGAAAGGAGTGAGCAAATTCCCTTTGGTCATCCTGATTTTCTACAGCATGTTGCTCTAAAATCTCGATCAGAGCATCTTTATCTTTCAATAGTTGCTGTATTTTCTTGCATTCTACATTGAGAATACGGTACTTGTTCCTCTAAGACCTCTTCTCTTGCTGAACTTTGTTGAGAGTAACCTGAAGTTTCTCCGTATCAGACATAAAATAAAGGACCGAGTCCCTTAATGGAAGAACTTCCTGACGAGGGTAAGGCATCCTCAGCTTAAGAGCTCTAGTTTGTACCTAGTGGAGATAAGGCTCCACCGAGACACAGTCCGGTTTTCCTAGAGACTCTCTTCCTTTCCTATGAACGTGTTTCCAGACATGCACTATTTTCGTCTTTAGTGCCCTGTCGTTTTCTCCTTCCTTGAAGAAAAGACCTTCCAGATGAGCATTACGCGAGACATGCCTCATCGGGTATCCAAATTGATGACGAACTAATACTGGATGATAGTTGATTCCTCCCTTAGTTCCTATAAGGGGTACATTTGGGAAATTTCCACAATGGTCAATGATTCTGATCTCGTCATAGATTCGATTGTACCAATCGATGTCTGAGTTGGTAAGAGACATGATTCTCTGCGACCAACGTAAAGTATTATTTTGATCCCAAAATGCAGCAGACTTGGGCATGTGGGAAGTGAACCATTTGTATAGTAGGGGTACACAACATGTGATCATTTCCCCACTGTACAAATTTCTTAAGTGTACCGAATGATAAGCATCTGCGAGCAAGGTCGGTACAGGGTTTCCAATCAGAAAAACCTTAATGGCATTGATACCTACAAAGTTATCGATGTTGGGAAACAAAAATAACCCGTAGGTGAGAGAAACAAAGATGCTCTCGAAAGCGGCCACATTCCCTATACTAGCAAAGTATAGAGCTTTCTTTGTCAAGAACTGGGCTGGCAAACCCTGGATTCCCCCCTTAGTGGTCATGTGAGTCCTGACTTCTGACTCGTCCAAATAGATTGCTCTTGCAATGGTTTGATCCTTTGGAATCTCTTCCAGTCCAGAAAAGGGAGCTTGATCAGTAATATGCAAATCAGTCAGGTGAGAGTATTCCTCCAGTGTTGGTGCTAGCTGATAATCCGGGAATGTGAAACAGTGATAGACCGGATTGTAGAACTGGATTAGTTTGGACAGGATTCCTTTGATTACATGGACCCTTAACAAGGACAGCAGTCCTCCATACTTGGCTCTGTAAGCCTCAGGGTTGGTTATCATCCTCGCCAACCCTCTTAAATCCTCTAGTTTTGGAATCTTGAAGATGTACTTATGAGTTTTCCTTCTACCAAAGTTCATTAGCGCAATCTCTTTATCTGACATTTGCAATCATTGTCTTAGTTTATTTTGAAAAAGAGAGACTAGAAGAGAAGATTTTTCTTTGTTGTTTAATGTTTTTTAAATGAATGTATGAATGCAGCACACAAAAACATAGAAAAAACATGGGGTCAAAGGGTCGATGTCATGAAGTCAAGGCTCTACCCATCCCCAAAGGTTTATACTGGTGATTTTTGTACCTGTCCGCAAAATCATTGACCCCTCTTGGGATTACAACAGCAAGCAGATCGCCAGTGAGCTGATGTATCTTAGAGTGATCTCAGATGAGGGTAGTATCACGTGACAACTATTCCCGATAGCTTCCGCACTACAAAATGGTTTCAGTCTACTAAAACCCCCAGCTTCTCAGATAACCCAATCGACCATACTACTTTCAACAACCAAAGTCGTATAGGCAATGTATCTGTAAAGGGAGTCTCCACTGAGTCTGATGGTCGACCAGGGAATCTTAACTGGGATTCACTCCCCGTAAGATTACCCGTATAATGCCATCCCCTATCTTAGGTGTATACTCAATCTTTCCACATGTGGCATCACACGCATTCCCATTAGCAGAAAAATAAACACGGATATCAATTAGGAAAAGCAGTATATATATTTGTCTTAATAGTCCTAGACCTCTAGTCTTATGATCGTATACAGACAATGACTCCCCAGCAAAGTCGCCATTTCTGTGACATTTTGTTGAGTTTAAATCTCTCACCCTAAAAGAGGCTAGAAAGAATGCCTCCCACTGTGGTCGCCAATCTTTTGTAGCGCGATTTTTGTGGTTTCGAATCACTATCGCTTTGGTACTATAGTTCGATTCATTTTTTATCCTGTTGAACTGATTAAGGAAGGGAAATAGATGTCTTCAATTAACCCTGCTTGCAAACTGAGATTAAATAGCCCAAACTGTTGGTTTACAGATTCTATCAAAAGGGGGTTCTTCTTTAGGGTTATTCACTTAAAAACAGTGTATAGGCTATTGGTAAGATGTTAGGTCTGATGCTTTGCGATTGATGTCTGAAGGTACGGGATTTTGGGTTTTTTATTTGTATGCTCGCTAAGATTTTGCAATCTTATGCCTACGTATTCCCGAAACAGGGAAATCAGAGCGATCGTAGTTCCTCCTATTCTATGGGAGGAAAAAGGTTATTTTGGTGTCTTGTTCAAAGCCCCAGACGTGAAGCTAAAGGTGGTTTGTATCTTGTTCAAAGGCCAAGATGTGAAGCAAAAGGGTTTTGGTTGAGAGAGAATTTGTCATCTCTAAAGAGGAGTTATTGATGTTTGTATGCTGTGAGCACGACACAAATTTGATGCTAAAAGGTTGATTGACTCAACCGGGGTTTTCTTTATACAAAGCCTAAGAGGAGGCGGGAAGTTTGACTTTTCCGGAGGAAAATGTTCTTTCTGTCTTGTACAAAGCCCAAGGTTGAGGATAAAAGGGATTTTGACTCTGTTGAGGAGAATGTATCTTGTATAAAGCCCAAGATAGAGGCTGAAATGGTTTGACTCAACAAGAGAGTACTTTTATCTGTCCTGTATAAAGCCCAAGACGGAAGCTAAAAAGGGTTGACTCAACAAGAGAGTCTTGAACATGTGATTGACTCAACAAGAGCGTCTTTTATACTCAACAAGAGAGTGATTTGATGTCTCGTACGAAGCCCGAGATGGAGGCTAAAAGGAGATTGACTCAACAAGAGAGTCTTTTATACTCAACAAGAGAGTGTTTTATATGTCTTATACAAAGCCCAAGATTGAGGCTAAAAGTGGTTGACTCAACAAGAGAGTCTTTTATACTCAACAAGAGAGTGTTTTTCTATCTCGTACAAAGCCCGAGATGGAGGCTAAAAGGAGGTTGACTCAACAAGAGTGTCTTTTATACTCAACAAGAGAGTGTTTTTCTATCTCGTACGAAGCCCGAGACGGAGGCTAAAAGGAGGTTAACTCAACAAGAGAGTCTTTTATACTCAACAAGAGATTGATTTATATGTCTTGTACAAAGCCCAAGACGGAGGCTAAAAAAGGGAGTGACTCAACAAGAGAGTCCTTTATACTCAACAAGAGAGTGGGTTTTTATGTCTTGTACAAAGCCCAAGATGGAGGCTAAAAGTGGTTTGACTCAACAAGAGAGTCCTTTATACTCAACAAGAGAGTGTTTTTCTATCTCGTACGAAGCCCGAGATGGAGGCTAAAAAAAGGATTAACTCAACAAGAGAGTCTTTTATACTCAACAAGAGAGTGGGTTTTTTATATGTCTTATACAAAGCCCAAGACGGAGGCTAAAAAGTGATTGACTTAACAAGAGAGTCTGAAAAGGTTAGCTCTGCTAGGGAGAATCGTTTGTACAAAGCCCAAGAGGAGGCTGCCTTACCGTTGTGGATTCTGGAGATCCTGAAGCGGGTCCAAGTGTGGGGGAACTCTCATGGGAGAGACCGGGGTTTCTTCCTATGTTGGAAAGAAACTTGAGAATGTCTTTGAGACTCAAGGGCCTTAGACTGTCCAAGTCTAGAGTTTTATCTTTTGTACAATGCCCAAGAGGAGGCACGGGCATTAAGGGATGAGTATCAACCCTAAAGTGGTCGGAGTTTTGACGCGGGAAAGACTGCTCTAGCAAAGGATGACTAAGTTCTCTCTTATACCTTTAAGAGGTCGTCAGGGTCCTTGTATTAAGCCCAAGAGAAGGCATGAGAACTTCTAAGAAGCCGAAGGGTCCTTGTACAACGCCCAAGAGGAGGCAGTGATGCTTTTAGGAAGCCTGTGGGTCCCCAAACCAAGAGAAGTTCAAGAAATGCAATTCACCAAGAAGAGATCATTCCAGGAAAGTTCTAGGATTTGGAAGAAACTCAAGAGATGCCATTCACGGAGAAAAGATCATCTCTGGGGAGTTAGAGTTTCTTTGACAATTTCTAAGGGTGACAGTCTGAGAAAAGGTTCACTGAGAATAATGTCTTTCTCTTTGTTCCATATTGTTTAACCCTAAGAGGAGGGAAGACTGTATTTGGAAATCCTATGGGGATCTAGTTTTGTTTGTATTTAAGAATGACCAACAAGGCTTTACCTAGTGCTAGACGTAGTTACCGGGGAAAACTCTAAATAACTATACTAGTATTACACAGTGGATATGTGACAAGTATGTAAAAGGATGTGAAAGAAGACTTACAGTGAAACATCCCCACAATACATTTATGTACATATAAAAGCGGTAAATGAAAGCGGATAAACACTTACCCGTTGCAGAGCTTCGATGCTGTTTCGTTAGTTGTTCAGCAAAGAAAGTTTTGATAACAACATATATTTGAATTCAAAATCAAAGGAGAAAGTGCTTTAAAAAGATGGTTGGGGCTTACAGCTCGAGGAGAGGCCCAAGTTTTAACGATGATTGCATCGTTGCTTAAAAAAACTGTACAGAGGGACTTATACAATACGTGAGGCCCAAAAAGTTTTTATGTACAAGGGGATGGGTCTTACACTATATTAGAGGCCCATAGATTTTGAAAAGAAAAGAAATGGGGCTTACAACACGAGGGGAGGCCCAGATGATTTGTTTTTGAACTGGCGATCACGCCGAGATTTTTCTTTTAACGCAGAGGGACTTATACAATGTATGAGGCCTAAAAAGGTTTTGGTTAAAAGGGTATTGGTTCTTACACTCTATTAGAGGCCCAATAATTTATTTTTGTACAAGTGGTGGGGCTTACAGCTCAAGGAGAGGCCCAAATGATTTTTGTTAAAAAGGCGACGATCGTTCCGAACTTTTTGACGGTATCAGGACTTATACAATACACTGAGGCCCAAATTATTTGGGTTTTAAAAAAAGAGTTGGGTCTTACACTCTATTAGAGGCCCAGAAAAGTATTTTAAAGAAAAGAAATGGGACTTATAACACGAGGGTAGGCCCAAATGACTTTGTTAAAAAGGCGACGATCGCGCCGAACGTTTGAAAATATACAGAGGAACTTATACAATATGTGAGGCCCAAAATGTTTATTTACAAAAAGGGGTTGGGTCTTACACTCTATTAGAGGCCCAAAGAAATTTAAAGAAAAGAAATGGGGCTTATAACACGAGGGTAGGCCCAGATGATTTTATTTTAAACTAACGATCGCGCCGAGATTTTTTGAAAGCCCCGTGGGTCTTATACAATGACTGAGGCCCAAAATATTTTGGTTTTCAAAAAGGGGGTTGGGTCTTACACTATATTAGAGGCCCACAGACTTTGAAAAATTTTGATGAGGGTTGAATTAATCAAAACCCTAATTTGTTTTCAAAATATATTTTAATTGAATAAAAATTCAATTAAAATGATCAAAATTGTTAAACATGTGTGAAAACAAATTGTGTTCTTGGATCAATGTTTCAAAAATCATGTTTTTATCCACAAAATGATTGGAAATCAATTAAGTTTGGAAAATCAAGGGAGAAAAAACATTTTAAATGTTGAAAAACAAATAAAATATGAATTCTTTGTAAAAATATCAAGTATATGAAATAATTAATATTTTTAGGATTTTTTGGTAAAATAAAATATTTTAGCATTTTTGTGGATTATTAAAAAAAGAATCAACTTAAAATCATTAAAAACTAGAGAGAAATTAATTTTTGAATCAATTAAATAAAATCACAAAATTCAAATATTCAAATATTCAAAAAATGGCGCCAAGAACATGCCAAGAACACGCGTCACCCTCTGTTTCAGTAGATTTTCACTTTCTCTCCAATCTCACCGAATACTTGATGAAATCACACAATCCACATATCAATCTGCTCGTTTTCACCTCACGATCATGTCTATGGTCTTTAATTTCATTTATTTTAAGCATGGAATAAGAAATCAAGACAAAACCTCAAGAACCCTAAAATTTGCGTGAAGGCTGAGAATTTTGATACACGATTCAAACAAAGCAATTAATTGAGGGGAAACATTCTATGCATGATTATGAACATATGGCCAAATTATTGTGCAGCAAAAAATGCATAGATCATAGAGTTAGAAGAGCTCAGGCTTACCTCTTGCAGCTGGTGATGGTGTTTTGTGTTAGAGGTGTTGCAAGTTGGTTCCAATGATTTGCACAACTTCCTTAGGTGCCAAGTGATGTGTCTGAATGCTTGGAGTGGTTTGAAACAAGCTGGAACGGAAGATGGTACCCCAACTGCAAGTCTGCTAAAAGCTTGAGCAGTTGGATGGTGATTTTGAGAAATCAGTGTTCCAGATGTTGTTTAAGTGTTTGGATCACTTCTATATGATGTTTATGAGGTGTGTGTGTGATTGGTTTGGTTGGAATAGCTCTCAAACTCAAAACCCGATAGTGACTTGCTTTGGAAGGCAAATTTGGAAGTGAGAAGGAGATTTTGAGGAAAGCATCTGTTTGATGGCTTTGGTGTACTCAAACTAAGCACAAATAAGCTCTATATATAGTAGAGTAAGTTTGTTTTGCAAGCAATAGTGAATGGAAACTGCTGCAGAAGTTTGGCAAATGTTGATCAATAGGAATCCAAGTCTCCTCTAGCCATTGACTAGAGGTTAGGGCACAGGCTGCTGGTTCCCTTGGTCTTGGATAAGTCTTGACTGAATTCAGTTGGAAAGGGCTCAGTTCATGCCACCTTGGTGCATCCATTAAATGCTCCAAACCAAAATTGGAGTCTTGTCCCTCTTTTAGGCATTTCTAGGTTTGGCATGCTACTTTTGGTTCCAAGGACTTGGGAGGCTGATGGATAAGTATTTGTCCCTCCTTGGTCTCCCCCTGAGGTGTTCAGATGGATAAACTTGTTTGTCATTTGCAAAATTTGCTCAACTCGAACAAAATGCACAAATCTGCCTTACCATGACAGTTTGCAGCAAGGCACATTGTCATTGTCATATCTCATGGTTTAAGTGGAGTTTCATGGAGTTCTTGGCCATTTTGGAAAGCTCTTATATGATACAACACATGTGTGATCATAGTTTGTCTTGATTCTTTTTGGATCCAAGTGAAAAATCCCCCTACTTTTGGAAAAAAAAATGCAAGATTTGACTTAGTGAAAATTTCACTAAGTGTTGGAAAAAGTGGCATTTCATGTTTTCAGCCATTTTGATCCAACCATCACTCAAAATCTATGATGAATTGGAATTATGTGTAGTTGTCACTTTAAAAGTATGCTATGAGAGATACAAATCCATCTCTAGATCAGCCCAAATGGTTGCTTGGATCTCAAGTTATGATCCTTGGAAGTTGGTACCCTAGCCACTTTGTTCCATAACTTAGAAAATTTCTAAGTTTTTTATGGTTACCCCTTTTACAAGTTATCTCACTTTTCTTGGTTTTTATTGATGAATGATGATTCCAATCACACATTAACATCATTTTAGTGTTAGGGAACCATACTTGACCAAAAAATCAAAAAGTCAAACTTTGACTTTTGGGCTCAGTTGACTTTTTATCAGATGAATTCCAAACTGTGTGATCCTCTATGAAATCAAGTCCTTGACCTAAATCAAACTTGATGGATTGATTTCATAGGTGTTATAGGGTGTATTGAATCATGTCCCATGGTTTGGGAGCATGTCTTGGTCAAAAGTCAAAGGTACATTTGACTTCTTTTTGCGAAACCCTAACTGTGGTTCTGATGAACTTGAAACTTGTGAATCAAGCTTCTTGTATCAATCCATTGTTGCAAATGGATCAACGTAGTGTATTAGAGACCCTCAAATCATGTCTTGAGGTCTTGGCTCATGTTTTGTCCCAAAAGTCAACTTAGGGGTGAATTAGGTCCTGATTTTTTATGAATGCATCCCCGGAGGATAAATTGACTTGATGATTGGGTTTATAAGTTCCCTTAAAGTATTTTGGGTTATGTTTTGAAGCATTGCCTCATGCCCAGAGGAAAATTTCCATATGGAGGCCCTGGTCGACCAAACCCCAATTTGGTGACACTGGCGATCTTGAGGCTTAATCCACTTGGAATGTTGCAGCCTTGTGCTTGATTCTTGAAGTGGGAGTCCTCTTGATCCTTTGTGTATGTTTGAAAGGTTTAGACAAGTTGAAGATCATGTCATTTCTTGATTGATCCTTTGTCTAAGAGCTCTGAGAGGGCTTGAAACCCTAAGTTTGATTGTAGTGGATGCTCACCCATCTTTGGGGAGACTAATGAGGTATGATGGTTCATCCATATTGTGATGATGGTTTGCACAATGATGGGAAATATTAGTGGTCAAAATTTGGGGTATGACACCTTCTGACCAGTACACTCTGAATGAAGGAGCAACTGTTTTAGATGCAATGTCCCATTTGACATCCCCGATAAAGTTCTTACCCCTGAGAGCCAATGATTGGTTTTTCTCCCCAGTAGGATCTACTTTTTGAAAAAAAACAAGAACGGATTGCTATCCCTAACAGGTTTGTACCCCCATCTCCCAAAGTGGCCGAGTATCCAACTAAGCAATCGCCAGTCTGTATTGCCGTGTCTGTTTTGTCAGCATCAGCATTTCATACATCATGCATAATTGATTCATATTCATATTCATGTTGCATTAATATCACTTTGGTCATGCTCGTTCCCAAGTGATAAATGTTCTCTCTCCAATAAGAGTCGTCAGTCTTCCTTACCGCATCTGATAGGACAAAATTCTGGTTGAAGTTCTTTCCTCATTGAGAAATGTTTGGTCTAAATAATCTCTCTCTGGTATATCCCTAGATTGAAATCAGTTCTCGACCACTTTGATAACTTAAACCTCTGAAAGGCAAGAAGACATTTGGTTATACACCTTTGGAATACATTCTTCGCCATTGAAAATGATATTTAGCTTTCCCGGATTAAGAAAAAATATCCAGAGAAAGCATCTCGGCAAGAGACTCTTGGCAATATGGTTGTTTCTCCCCGAGGAATTTGTTGTCAATGAAGTCATCGGCACCTTAAAATTGAATTACATTACACGGCATCTCTCCGAAAAAGTCTCGAAGGGAGGTATGATGTAATTTCTCCAGTAAATGGCATCTTCAATAGAGAAGTTTACACACCCCTGTAGTTCAGACCAATGGGTTTCCCCAACAAGTCTGACATCAAATCAATTTTCTATCAAATAGAGTCTCACTAGCGAGAAGTTTGGTGATAACCATCACATATAGCATTCCTTGTCAAAAAATGGATTTGACAAGAAGAAATTGAGACCAGTTACATGGCTGAAGACTAGGATTGACGGGAAGTTTATTTCAAAAGAAAACTGAGACCAGTTCCATAGCTGATGACCAGGATCAAGGGGAGGTTTATTTCAAAAGAAACTGAGACCAGTTCTGTGGCTGAAGACCAAGATCGAGGGGAGGTTTATTTCAAAAGAAACTGAGACCAATTCCATGGCTGAAGACCAGGATCGAGGGGAAGTTTTGCCCTTTTCTAAGCAACATTGCTTAGCAAAAGAAGATGGACGAGCAAATTAGCTGCCATTTACAACCACAATCAAAATTTCGGGTATTCCGATATTTAATCCACTCCTACCTTGAATGTCCGAACGTCTTTTCCATTCATACCTTCAGGTCCATGAATATTAAATAGGGGCATCTATCATACCCTAAAATTTGACCACAAGATTTCCCATCATTATGCAAATCATCACCACAATATGGATGTACCTTCATGCCTCATCAATCCTCTCAAAGATTGTTGAGCATTCACTCCAATCAAGAATTAGGGTTATTGGGCCCTCTCAAAGCATTCAGGCAAAGGATCAATCAAGAATGGACATAATCCTTAACTTGTCAAGCCTCTCAAACATCCATGAAGGATCAAGAGGTTTCCCACATCAAGAATCAAGCATGAAAGTACAAAATCTCAAGTTGACCAAGCCTCAAGATCATCAGTGTCACCAAATTAGGGTTTTGGTCGACCAAGGGCTCCAGAGAAAATTTTTCATCTGGGCATGAGCCAATACTTTAAAACATGATCTAAGAAGCTCAAAGGGGCCTCATGGATCCAATCATAAGTTCAAAATAGCCTTGGGAGATGCATTCATCAAAAATCAGGAATTAGGGTTTCTTAACCTAATTCACCCCTAAGTTGACTTTTGGAACAAGGCATGAGCCAAAACCTCAAGGAATGTTTTGAAGACCTCAAATATTTCATATTGATCCTCTTACAAGTTCAAATGGACACACAGAACTTGGTTCATGAGCAAAGTAAAGATGCAAATTCATCTGGACCACAAACTAGGGTTTCTGAGAAAAAGTCAGCCATATCTTTGACTTTTGACCAAAACATGATCTCAAACCTTGGGACATGATTCAAGACACTCTAAGACACCTATTGAATCCTTCCATTAGGTTTGAATTAGGTTAAGAACTTGATTTCATGGAGAATCACAAAGTTTGAAATTCATTTGACAAAAAGTGAACTGTACCCAAAAATCAAGTTTGACTTTTTGAATTTCTTGACAAACATGGCTTCCTTATGTCAAAAACAATGTTAACTCATTATTTGGATCATCATTCATCAAGAAAAATCAAGAAAAGTGAGGTTACTTGCAAAAGGGGCAATCTTAAGAAACTTGAAATTTCACTATGTCATAAAAAAGTGATTTCTACCCAACTTTGCAAGACCATAACTTGTGATCCAAGCAACCTTTTTCTTCAATCCAAAGCTCAAATGAAAGCTCTCATTACATACTTCAAGAATGTCAACTGCACCTTATTCCAAATCCTCATGGATTTTGAGTTATGGATTGATCAAAATCACAAAAAATGGAAAATGGACACTTTTTCAACACTTAGTGAAATTTTGGACAAAATCTGTTTTGCATTTTCACCAACTTTGAGCCCAATTTTCATTATGATCCAAGATGATTCAAGACCAAAGTTAAACATCAAAGTTGAAGTATGTTATAGGGGCTTCCCAAAAAGTACAAGAGCCTCCCATGATTCAACTTGAACAAGGAGTTATAAGCCTTCAAAAATGGAAATTTTCACCCTGCCTACACAAAGGCATGAAAACATAAATTGGTTCCCACATGTCATACCCCAAATTTTGACCACTAAGACTTCCCATCATTGTGAAAATCATCACCACAATATGGATGTACCTTTGTGCCTCATCAATCTCCTCAAGGAATTGTTGAGCATTCACTACTATCAAAATTAGGGTTTCAAGCCCACTCAGAGCCTAAGACAAAGGATCAATCAAGGAATGACATGATCTTCAACATGTCTAGCCTCTCAAGTAGCTACAAAGGATCAAGAGGACTCCCACTCCAAGGATTAAGCACAAAGTTGCTCCCTTCTAGGTGGATCAAGCCTCAAGATCGCCAGCATCACCAAATTTGGGTTTTGGTCGTTCAGGGCCTCCAAAGGGAAATATTCCTCTGGGAATGAGCCAAGGATCTAAAACACAACCTAATATACTCCATGGAACCTCATGGACCCAATCATCAAGTCAATTTTGCCTCAGGGGATGCATTCATCAAAAATCTGGAATTAGGGTTTCTTGACCTAGTTCACCCCTAAGTTTACTTTTAGGGAAAGTCATGAGCCAAGACCTCAAGAGAGGGTTTGAGGGTCTATAATGAACTATATTGATCCATTTGCAATAATGTATTGATCCAAGAAGCCTGGGCAACAAGCCTCAATTTCATCTGCACCACAGTTAGGGTTTTAAGGAAAAAGTCAACTGTAACTTTGACTTTTGACCAGGACATGCTCCCAAGCCCTATGACATGCATCAATATACCCTATGACACCCATGGAACATGTCCATCAAGTTTGATTTAGGTCAAGGACATGATTTCCTGAAGAATTGCACAGTTTGGAATTCATCTGATAAAAAGTCAACTGTGCACAAAAGTCAACTTTGACTTTTTGAGATTTTTCACAAAAATGGATTTTTAACCCTAAAATGATGTTAATGTATGATTTGAATCATCATTCATCAAGAAAAATCAAGAAAAGTTGGATAACTTGTAAAAGGGGTAACCATAAAAACTTAGAAAATTTTCTAAGTTAAAAATAAAGTGGCTAGGGTACCAACTTTGGAGGGTCATAACTCCTAAACCAAAAAGCCATTTTCTCCCATCCAAGGCTTGATTTGTAGATCTCATTTCCCTCTACAAAAACTTCAACTAGACCTAACTCCAATTCATTGTGGATTTTGAGCTATGAGTGAGCCAAAATGGCTGAAAACATGAAAGTACCACTTTTCCAACACTTAGAAAAAATTCTGTCCAAGACAGATTTTGTTGGAAACACCAAAACTTGTGGGGTTTTTTCACACAGTTACAAGCTGAATCAGTTCCAAAGATAAACATCAATGTTGTTGCAAATGTTGCCAAGAATCCAAGCAACTCAATAGCATGAAACCAATCCACTTGTGCCAAGAATTATGGCTGCCACAACACACTATGTCAAGGCTGCCATGAAAAATCAGTTTGGGGGGTTTTGTACCATCCACGATTTTTGAGTCAAAAGGAGTGATCACTATGCCACATGCCTTCAATCTGATCATGAACCAATTGATCCAACTGATAGGGTTGAGTCAAAAAGCCAAGGAATCTTCCAACTTGAAATTCATCCACTTTGGCACATTTTGCCTTAAATTCAAAGGGGCATTAATGTGGAATAGTGAATTTTCAACAAAGCCACTCTACTCAGTCAAGTTCTCTGATTAAACAACAATAAAAACATCTGAAGAATGTGATTTTGGTCAAGGCATAGCCCTGCTCTTGGGAATGGCTAGTTTGCCTTGCTTGAGAAGAAACCCTCCAAGCAAATCCATGCAAATGTGATCTGATCCAACAGCCATTCACTATTCCTCCAAGACAAAAGTTGATCACCTATAAATAGATGTTCCAATGGATCATTCAACTCACACCAAAGCCAGTTACAACACTGCTTTCTCTCATTCTTCCTTAAACCTCAAGTTTCTTGGTTTTTGAGTAACCACTATCGGGTTTTGAGTTGCAGCCTTAAGCAATCAATTCCAATTGCTCAAACACATCACATATGATGTATTTGAGGTGTCCAAACACTTAAACACTGACTGTAACACCTCAGGCTCAAAATCACCCTTCAACCAAGCCATTATGCCTCAATTATGCAGGTGGAGGTCTCCAGCTTGATCCAAAGAGTTTAAAAGTGTTCCAAAGCTTGCAACACACTCTATAACATCCATTGAAGTTGTAGGGATCATTAATTCACAACTGGAACAAGGTTTGTGCAGAGTTCCATTTCAGCTTGCATCAAGGTAAGCCTCAAAACTCCAACTCCATGATCCATGCATATTTCCTCGCATGATATTTTTGCCAATTGCTTGCCATCATATGTTGATTGTTTTCCCTCAAAAAATTTGATCATAGCACTCATAAACATGCCTACTCGATTGATTTTGCAAAATTAGGGTTCATACGGCCACAATGATATAATTTGCTATACACTGAAGATGAATGAAATTGGGTATTGCCATCTTCTTCCTTGTGAAAAAACACATGAGTTTGGTGTTTGAATCACGTCAAATGGTTGAGAAATGAGAGAGATGGAGGGCTTCATGCACGAGCTAGAGGAAGAAGATGGCCATGGCGCCATTTTCAGAAAATCCAACTAGTTTGATATATATTTTTCACTTGCCATGTTATTAATGAATTGACATTGTGCCCCAGTGGTTGATCAGCTGGTTTGTATGTATTGGCAAGCGAAAGGTCTGGGGTTCGAATCCCCCTCGCCCCAGACCTTTTTTTTATCACTTTTTCCTATTTTCCTATTTTTCATATTATTTTGTTAATGATTTGAAAAATTAATAACTCACTCAATTTTAATTATTTTTGACTGATTCTTTTTGCAAAAAATCATAAAAATGTTGAAATATTTTATTCCACAAAAAATTAGATTTATATTATGTATTTAATATAATTAGTATTTTTGTGAATAAATTCATTTTTTATTTGTTTTTAAACATTTTAAAATGAACATCCATCTTGAAAAATCAAGACCAAATGAGTTTTAATATCTCTTGTGATTTATACCTCATTTTTCAAACCTTAAAACAAAAATCACAAGTGGTTTATTCAAATCTATTTGGTATTTTTCATTGATTTTCTTTAAATATTTACTATTTAAAGATTAAAATTAGGGTTTCTTTGATTTTCACCTTCATCAAACAATTACACTTGGGCCTCTATTAGAGTGTAAGACCCAACCCTTTTTTTTTGTAAAATACAAACTATTTTTTGGGCCTCACTTATTGTATAAGTCCCACTGTATTTTCAAAAACCTCGGCGCATTCGCCAATTCAAAAATAACCTTGGGCCTCTCCTTGAGCTATAAGACCCATTCAAAATTTTTGGGCCTCTAATAGAGTGTAAGACCCAACCCCTTTTTAACCAAAATCATTTTGGGCCTCACTTATTGTATAAGTCCCTCTGTGTTAAAAGAAAATCTCGGCGCGATCGCCATTTTAAACGGAAAAATCAATTGGGCCTACCCTCGTGTTATAAGCCTCACTCTTTTTCTTTAAACCTTTTGGGCCTCTTGAGAGAGTGTAAGACCCATCCCTTTGTACAGAAAACCATTTTTTGGGCCTCAGTCACTTGTATAAGTCCCACTGTACAAATTCAAACAGTGCGCTCACTGATAAAACCCTGGGCCTCTCCTTGAGCTGTAAGCCCCAAATCTTTCTTTTTTAAAGCACTTTCTCCTTTGATTTTTAATATATTGTTGTTCTTAATCTTTCTTTGTTGAACAACTAACCAAACAGCATGGAAGCTCTACAACCGAGTAAGTGGTTATCGCTTTCATTTACCGCATTCATATACATATAACTGTATTATGGAGCTGTTTCACTGTAAGTCTTCTTTCATAAACTCATATCAACTGTGTAATAATAGTATAGATATTTCGAGTTTCCCCGGCAACTACGTCTAGAACTAGGTGACGCCGTTTCGTTTATTCGCAGAAATAGACAACTAGATCCCCAATAGGATCACCAGATACAGTCTTCTCTTCGGCTGTCCTCATTAGGAATTGTCAAGAAACTCTACTCCCAGAGATGAATGTATTCTCCGTGAATGGCATCTTTGAGTTTCTTCCAAATTCTCGAACTTTCCGGACTTGATCTATTCCTTATGAATAGCTTGCCTTGAATTTTTCGGGGTTTGGGGACCCACGGGCTTCTTAAAAGCATCGACCTCCTCTTGGGCATCGTACAAGGACCCACAGGCTTCCTAAAAGCAAACCCTGCCTCCTCTTGGGCTTAGTACAAGGACCCGTCGGCTTCTTTGAAGTATTCACAGCCTCCTCTTAGGCTTCGTATAATGATCTCTTCCTCCGGGAATGATAACCTTCTCTCGGGCTTTGTACAAGGACCGATCGGCTTCTTAAAAGTTTCCAGCCTCCTCTTGGGCTTCGTACAAATTATCCCGACGACCTCCTAGAGGTATAGAAACAGAACTTAGTCATCTACATAGAATAGTACTTTCAAAGAGTCTACTATTGTTTCTCAAAGCATATTACAAAAGATGAAACTCTAGACTTGGACAGTCTAATTTCCTTGAGTCTCAAAGACATTCTCAAGCACCCTTCAAGAATAGGAAGGAACCCCGTAGACTCGGACAGTCTCAATACCCTTCGGATTTCCCACTTCCTTAAAGAACAAGAATAACCCGGATCCTCGAATCAAATCCTTGAGTACAGTGTTGCTCATATAAGAACTGATTTTCTCTTTAAATCAGCATACTGGACCTGTCACTCAACTGAAACAGCATCGTAGCCTCCTCTTGGGCTTTGTACAATGATTCTCCCCAGTGGAGTCAAACAACGTTTAGCCTCTCTCTCGGGCTTTATACGAGATACCAAAAGACTCTATCGTCGAGTCAAAAACCTTTTAGCCTCTCTCTCGGGCTTTGTACGCGACACATATTAGCCTCCTCTTAGGATTCATATAAGAAAACCACTGGTTGATCCAATTAACCTTTTAGCATCAAAGTTGTGCCTCGTTCACAGCACACAAACATCAACAACTCTTTCCCCTTCATCTAATCGCTGTAAGTGGCAAGCCTCTGGATCATCTACATCCATGCCACTGTCCCTCTTTTAGCATGAGAAATTCCTAAGGAAAGATGGCATTGCTCTACACTGAGTTAAAGTCTTCTCCTTCAGGTTAAAAAATCCCCTATAAAGGAAATTATGGCATTGCCAGATTCGCACATCCCGGTTAAAGTAATTCTCCTTTATAAACAGTTGTGACATACAACCCCTCTCTTTCGAGATGACAAATTCTCTCTAAAGTCAACACCCTTTTAGCTTCATATCTTGGGCTTTGAACAAGATACAAATCACTTTTAGCTTCACATCTTGGGCTTTGAACAAGATATAAACCACCTTTCGCTTCACGTCTTGGGCTTTGAACAAGACACCAAAACAACCATTTCCTCCCATAGAATAGGAGGAACTACGAACGCTCTGATTTCCCTGTTTCGGTAAACGGGAATACGTAGGCATAAGATTGAAAGAAAAAATCTTAGCGAGCACACTAAACAAAAAACCTAAATCCCATATATCATAATCTGAAGCAGTATCCTAACAAAATCCCAGAGAGAAATCAGTATTGGCGAAAATACAAATAACCAATACAAAGGCCCCACCACATTGATCGCATCCGTAACCTAACAGACCGCTGTTTAAACTCAGTATGCAAGCAGGGTTAATTGGAGACATCTATTTCCCTTCCTTCATCAACATTAATAGGATAAAAAAATGAATCGACCTATAGTAAACTCAACCGCAGTGAGAGCGACCAGCGCTTAAAAACCGCGTCCAAAATCGCTCGCTACAGAAAAGTGGTGCCCACCGTGGGGCTGATTTCTTTTTTCTCTTCACTTATGTGAAAACCACAGATTGGGGCTTCCGTCGGGGAACCCATTTCTGTCAGGAACTTAGGATTCATAGCTTTAAAGGTCTAGGATGATTAGGACAAATATATGTACTGCTTTTCCTAATTGCTATACGTGTTTATTTTTCTGCTAATGGGAATGCGTGTGATGCCGCATGTGGAAAGATTGAGTATACACTTAAGATAAGTGATGGCGACAAGGTCGACCATCAACCTCAGTGGAGGCTGACCAATGCAACCCATTCTCTCACCTAGACAATGGGCCGATTGTGATGTTTGAGAAGCTAAGGAGCCAAACCCTTTTGTAGTGCGGAAACTATCAGAAATAGTTGTTACGCGATACTACCCTCATTTGAGGCTGGTGATCTATTCTCGGTGAATGGCACTTACTCTAAGATTGCTCTACAACTCGCTGGCGATCCGCTTGTTGTTTTGCTTTCCTGGGAGGAGCTGATGATAATGAGTACAGGTACAAAAATCACCTTAGTATAAACCTTTGGGGATGGGTAGAGCCTTGACTTCATGACAACGACCCTTTGACCCCATGTTTTTCCTATGTTTTTGTGTGCTGCATTCATGCATTCATTTAAAAAACATTAAAACAAGAAAAAATTTCTCTTCTAGTCTCTCTGTTTTTCAAATTAAACTAAGACTGTGATTGCAAATATTAGAGAAAAGGATTGCGCTAATGGATTTCGGTAGAAGGAGAACCCATAGGTATACCTTCAAGGTTCCAAAGCTAGAGGATTTGAGAAGGTTAGCAAGGATGATCACAAATCAGGAGGCTTTCAGAGCCAAGCACGGAGGTCTGCTACCATTGTTAAGAGTCCATGTGATTGAGGGAATCATGGATGCGCTCATTCAGTTTTATGATCCAGTTTATCACTGTTTCACATTCCTGGATTACCAGCTCGCACCAATGCTGGAGGAGTATTCTCACCTAATTGATTTACATATCACTGATCGAGCTCCATTTTCTAGACTGGAAGAAATTCCAAAGAATTAGACCATTGCAAGAGTAATTCATTTGGACGAGTCTGAGGTCAGGACTCACATAACCACTAAGGGTGGCATCCAAGGTTTGCCAGCCCAGTTCTTGACAAAGAAAGCCCTGTATTTTGCCAGTATAGGAAACGTGACTACTTTTGAAAGCATCTTTGTCTTGCTCACCTACGGGTTATTTTTGTTTCCCAACATCAATAACTTCGTCGATATCAACTCCATTAAGGTTTTTCTCATTGGAAACCCTGTGCCGACTTTGCTCGCAGATGCGTATCATTCTGTACACTTGGGAAATTTGTACAGCGGAGGGGAGATCACATGCTGTGTACCTTTGCTTTACAAATGGTTTATCTCCCACTTGCCCAAGTCTGCTGCTTTGTGGGATTGCAAGAGTGCCTTACGTTGGTCGCAGAAGATCATGTCCCTTACTAACTCTGATATAGATTGGTGTAATAGGATCTATGATGGCATCAGAATCATTGATCTTTGTGGGAACTTCCCCAACGTACCCCTTAAAGGAACTAAGGGAGGAATCAACTATCATCCAGTTCTCGTTCGTCGTCAATTTGGATACCCGATGAGGCATATTCCGCTGAATGCTCATCTGGAAGGTCTTTTCTTCAAGGAAGGAGAAAACGACATGGCACTAAAGATGGAAATAGTGCACGCTTGGAAACACGTGCATAAGAAAGGACGAGAGTCTCTAGGAAAACCGGACTGTGTCTCGGTGGAGCCTTATCTCCATTGGGTACAAACTAGAGCTCTCAAGCTAAAGATGTCTTATCCTCGTTACGGAATTCTTCCGCCGAGGGAATTCGTCATGTACTTCATGACGGAAACTGAAAAGCTTCAGGTTACTCTCAACAAAGTTCAAAAGGAGAGAAGGTCTTGGAAGAACAAGTACTGCACCCTCGACATAGAGTGCATCAAAATACAGCAACTACTGAAAGAGAAGGATGCTCTGATCGAGATTTTAGAGCAACATGTTGTGGAGAATCAAGATGACCAAAGGAATTTGCTCACTCCTTTCACCTGGCAAAGGAATGACAACCCGACAACAGCCCAAGAGCCCCGGTCAAAGAAAAGGAAAATACCAGAATCAGCACCCGATTTCTCTTCAGAGAGGACTCGGGATCCACTAGCTTAGGTTTCTGTTTCTGCATCTTGTAATCTACTGTATTTCTATTTCTGTAATCCTTTGAATTCAATAAAAAAGGGGTTTCCCCACTGTTTGATATTTGCAATCTAATTGTCGAAGTTTATTTTGATTAAACCAAAAAATAATTAATATAATCATTGCATTCATCATTCTCACATCACGTATTCTTCTTCCCTATGAATCTCACGTTTGTGTCTCGATTCTAGAGTCAAACTGTCTCATTCATATAATACTCGGGCCAATCGTCAAAAAAAGATGGATGATCTTGAGGAAGAAAATAGAGAGTTGAAGGAAGAGATCGACGCTTTGAGAGAGGATATGAGAAAGCTTCGTAACGACATGCAAGCCATGGCAGAAGCTCAGTTACAAAGAACTATGATATCAGAGATCACCTCGACGCCCATAATGGAGAAGTATGATCCTAGGTATCAGATGCCGAAAGATCGTCCTTGGGGCATACCTGTTAACTATATCCCGGAAGGATATGTTCCGCCGATCACTGAAGATCAGGGAATCACAACAGAAGCCGCTGGGCCTGAAGGTTACAAACTTCGGGAAAGCGAAGATGCCAGGGGCATACTGAAGAATCCTGAAGGTTACAAACTTTGGGAAACGCCAAGACTCATTGCCGTAGTCACGGTACCACCCCCTGTGGTGCACACTGTCCCGGAAGGACAGATTCCACAAATACCTTCTGGTAAGATGGAAACTATGTTCAATAGGACGCCGCAGACCTCTGCTTGGTCCCCAATGTGAAAGTCCCGCACAAGTTCCAAGTGCCCGACTTTGAAAAGTACAAGGGTAACTCTTGCCCTCAGAGCCATCTGGTGATGTACGCTCGGCGGATGTCAGCTCAGACGGAGAATCAGGACCTACTGATTCACTACTTCCAGGATAGTTTAACTGGTGCCGCATTAAAATGGTACATGGGTTTAAACCGTACTACGATCAGCACTTTCAGAGATCTTGGTACTGCCTACGTCCAACAATACAAATACAATTTGGACATGGCACCGGACAGAGATCAACTCAGATCAATGTCGCAAAAGGACAAGGAAACCTTTAAGGAGTATGCTCAAAGGTGGCGTGAAATTTCCGCTCAAATTTGTCCACCTCTTGAGGAAAAAGAGATGACAAAGATCTTCTTAAAGACCTTAAGCTCATTTTACTATGGCCGAATGGTTGCCAGTGCACCCAGTGATTTCACCGAGATGGTGGGCATGGGTGTACGTCTTGAGGAAGCCGTCCGAGAAGGACGTTTGGTAAAAGACACTGGATCGATGAGCGGTACTAAAAAATACGGTAGTTCTCTCCCTAAGAAAAAGGAGAAAGATATTGGGAATATCTCTCTCGGAAAGCAAAGGTGACGTTATCAACCGGTAGCAGCTGTGACTCCTACTATCAACCATGCGTCTATTCCTACGTATCAACCTCAGGTTGCGCAGAGCCAACCTGATCAGCAAAGGACACAACAGCCTCTTCAGCAGGCTCGTCCTCCATATAACAACAAGCTTACAACACGGCCACCAGGATTTGATCCTATACCCATGTCGTACGCAGAGTTGTTTCCATTGCTACTGGCTAAGGGGTACATCCAGACTAAGTCCCCTCTTACAGTACCGAAAAATCCGCCTTTTTGGTTTAAGGTGGATCAAACTTGCCCTTACCACCAAGGAGGTCCAGGGCATAACATTGAGAATTGTCTCAATTTCAAATCCGACGTGCAAAAACTTGTTAGGAGCGGGGTCTTATCCTTCAAGGATACAAATCCTAATGTTCTCATGAACCCGCTGCCTCAACATGAGAAGGCTGCAGTCAATTTGATAGAAGGAGAGACTAACGATGTCTATCAAATTCACGATGTACTCTTGTTGAAAACCAATCTGGTCAAGATGCATTGTAGACAGAGTGGATATGGCCATGTGCCACCTCATAACTATTATGAGTGTGATATCTGCTCTAAAGACAACCAGGGATGTTCTGTAGTGCAACCAGCTCTACAGGAACAAATGGATCTCGGATGGATCCAAGAGCACCGAGTTCGTGGAGTTAACATGGTCTACACGAATTCCAACGTCATTCAGAACCACGACATCTGTGCGATGAATGTCAATCTGGTGGAAATGCACTCAAGGCAAAGCCAGTATCATAATCTGCTGCGGCATGATTACAGTTCTTGTCTGACTTGCTCGGTAAACAAACAGGGATGCTCTTTCATACAAGAGGCCCTCCAGCGTCAGATGGATCTTGGATGGATCCAAGACTACCATGATAGGAATTCCTATCAGATCAATATGGTTCAAATCTTTGACATTCGCGTGATGAATACCAACCTGGTAGAGTTACATGCTGAACAGGTCCGACACGGATTCTTAATATCACACGACTATCAAAACTGTAAAGCGGGTTACGAAAATGATCGAGGTTGTACCCTAGTCCAGGAGGCACTTCAGCACTTGTTAAATCACTGGTGGATGCCAATTTATATGGATGAAGATACTCAGCAAATTAGTATCAGTAACAGGAATCCTACTCGGCGTCAGAACCAGGATGTCCGACTCGTGGAAGCTAACCTAGTGAGGTTACATTGTATTCAAAGTGGGCGTGGCCAGGTGCCACCGCACAATTATGACCGTTGTGGAGTCTGTTCGGAAAGTAACCAAGGGTGCTACCTTGTGAGAGCAGCTCTTCAGGGTCAGGTGGATCGTGGAGAGATTCGTCCATATCCGGGTTCTGGACCCATCAACTGGACGCCGAACTACCTTGCCGATCAAGTCGAGGATGCTGTTGTAATCTCTGGTCATCATAGGACCAGGGATGTTTTTGCCATTATCCCTCTACTTGACGAATCTAAAGTTCCCAACCAGGAACGGATCGAGATTACCTATGACAGTCAGAAAAATCAGAAGACTCCCGTAGTCATCTATCTGCCGGGACCATTACCGTATGAATCAGCTAAGGCTATCCCTTACAAATACGGTGCAACGACCATTGAAAATGGAAAGGAAATTCCATTACCCTCCGTCTTGAATATTGCAGACATCAGTTGTGTAACACGGAGCGGTCGAATCTTCAACAGAGGAGTTGGAGAACCTAACAAGGAAAAGGAACTTCAGACGGAAACTCCTGATCTACCAGTCGGTCAATCCAGTAATCCCGACCTTTCAAAGAACAACGATGAGATGCTGAAGCTCATCCAAAGGAGTGAATATAACATTGTTGATCAGCTGTTACAAACTCCTTCAAAGATCTCGGTATTATCACTGTTACTCAGTTCAGAAGCGCACAAGGAGGCTCTACAGAAAGTCTTGAAGCAAGCCTTTATAGAACAGGATGTAATAATCAGGCAGTTCGATAGCATTATCTCTAACATCACTTCCTGCAATAACTTAGGATTTAGTGATGAGGAATTACCTGAAGAGGGTCTCCGTCATAACATGGCGCTCAATATCACAGTTAACTGCCAGGACGATGCTTTAGCCAGCGTACTGGTAGACACAGGGTCAGCCCTGAATGTTATGCCGAAGTCCACTTTGACTCAATTCACTACAACATTTTAACTATACGAGAACGCAAAAAAAACCGTTGTGAAATCTAAAAAAACCGTTGTCTTTATGTATGAGAACGGTTTTTAGGCTGTTCCGAACTGAGGCGTTGCTCTAGCCTTTAGGAACGGTTTTTTACCCAACGACAACGCCTCATTCATAACCGTTGTTGTATTTTTCTTTAGAGAACGGTCTCAAACAGCAACGGTCGAACTCTGTTTTTAAATAAAAACTGTTGCTAAATTGGTTTTATTAGAGAACGGTTGTTTATAAGATATAGCAACGGATTATAGCCGTAGTAAATTTGAAACCGTTCTAATAGATGCACATCTTAATTTCTTCTTAAAAGGCTAGGACAACGCTTTCTATAGTACAACAACATTTTATAACCGTTGCAAGAAATATTTTTTTTACTAAAAAAATCAGTTTATTTTATAAACCTAATTATAACATCATTCATAATGTTTTTTGATATAATAATAGTCAAATATAAATTTCAAAATGATCTTCCATTAAGAAATGTATAATATAATAAAAATTCATTATATATATATCTTCATGTCAATCATTGATTCATAATCAACAAAACATCTTCAAATTACATATCATAATATCAATCATTAATTCACAATCAACAAAATATCTTCAAATATGTCCTAATCTCATTCAGCATTCAGAATCAAAAATACATATTCAATCTATAAAAATAAACTGAAGCATCTACATCTACATCTAAGTCTCTTCATTTTTGAATGATTGAAAATCTTCATTGATATTATCATTCATGACCTGAAAAATAAAAATAATATAATTTAAATAAGGTTATTATCTAAAGGCTCTAAAATTATAATGTAAATAACGAGTAAAACAATTCAATCTTACTTGATCCTTAGTTGGAGCGTGTGTTGAAGCAGAAGAACTTAAGACACTGTTAGCGTCAATTGCAGAAGCTGATATCAAAGCTGCTAGAGCCTCTATATTCAACTCTGAGGGGCTTTGATTCAAAACAGTCTTAAGAAGAAGCTGAATTTTTCTATTTGTTTTCTCTTTATCTTGACGATGTTTCTCCTCCATCTCTTGTATCCTATCACTAATTTGTCTAACCTCAACAACACTCTCTTATAAGTTTTACAATTTCTTCATTTCTTTTTAAGAGAGTTGGTGTTGTGGTTTTTCCATGACAACGCATTCTCCCAGGTTTTTGTTTGCCTAATACGCTTTCAAAAGCTTTTGAAGTTTTTCCATGATTTTCAATCAAATCTTGAAGCTTTATCTAACATACATAATATAGTAGTAGTAAATAAAAATAAAATGATAGAATAATCAAAACACTAACAGGTTGTTCAACACACTTCACAATGTATTTATTTCAAGTTAACATATTAATTCAAAACAGTTTGTGAATTCATCACCTAGAAAGATAATGGGAATAAGTCTTGGTTATAATAAAAATGAATTTCCATCTATCATCGGTTTTGTACTATGTGCCAAAGCTTCCCTTCTATAGCAGTACTACATTTAGCTTGTAATTTAACTTCTAATTTCTTCAATCCAAAACACAAATAAAATTCAATTCACAAACAAAATTAATAATAAATTTAACTTTAGATAACAAAAAAAAAAGACAATTTAACTAGTGTTCAAGTAACTTTGTATATAATTTTGTATAAATTAATCCTATGCTTTGGCACAACAATTAGTATTAATATATACTACATTGTGACAGTGTGAATCTTAAACTATACTACATTTTGTATAACTATAATTCTAACCCTTGTATATAGTTTAGATATTCATCCAAAACTCTTGAACTAAATTGTGACAAACATGCATAGGTCGGCCTGTAAAGGTCATAGGTCGGCCTGTGAGGAAACCTGTAGTGCAGCCTGTAGGCAGAAGCTCCACCATGGTTTTAATCGATGTCTTACAACTCTTTCAACTATTAACTCACCTTAGTTGAACCAATAACTGTTGTCTTTTATTTTTCATACTTTTACATAACATTTTTTATCACAATCTATTGGATGGAAAGTACGGGTAAATATAGATAAATTCATGCTACTGCAATAGTACTATAATTCTAAAATAATCAACACATCATAATGGAGTTAAACAAAATAAAGGTAAAAAAATTCCTGGAAATATGGTTTACCTCTGATATTCTGAGCAACTGCCATAGTGGCAATACTAAAAAGAATCTACTGAGAGAGAAAAAAAAATCTAAATATTCTATTAGCCAACATCCACAGTATATTGAAAAATGCATAGAAATCAGGGTACTTGTCAAACATGTCCAATGGATGACATTTTTCTTGAAGTTCCATGTCATCTCTCTTTCATACAAGGTGCCACTAACAATCAAAACAACTTTGGCTATCATGTGACCATATCTTCAAAATAAAAAAGAAAATATATTAATTTCAGATTTACTTATAGACACATGCATTATAACATGCTTAGAGATTTGAACTAATTATGTGTGAAAAATTATACAGAGATTGGTTGTTTGGTGTATGAACATAGGAGTTCTACTTTCGAACATAATTGTTTTCATTTTGTATATTAGTCTTTTGACATGTATTAACATACTTGGATGATGTAATTGATTACTACTGTTAGTAGGTGTTAGGAACCTCATTTCATACTTACAAAACCTTAATTATGTATGTGAGGTTTGTGTTGATATGATATAGAGCCATGTGTCACAATTTGTATGTGGTTGCATTGATGTTGTATACGTACATAAACGTTTTGACAGTTATGCTAAGAAGCATGTGTGCGTCTTTCATTTATGAGCCAATATATCATTAATTAGAAATAGCTTATTACATTTTAATATAATCATTAACTAGAAATAGCTAGTTCTGGTCTAAACAATACTATGTTTAGTCAAAGCATTAATGGTTAATTGTAAGACACACACAAACCACATTATTTATAATAATGTACTATAAAACATATCATATAAATCTTTCAGCCTAGATTTATTACTAAATATGGGGAAAAAAGAAACCAGGATGCAATACAAATTCAATCAAGAAGCTTAATTGTTTTTATATTGTTTTTGGTAATGATTATTTGAGAGTTGTGATACTCATCATCTATTTGTTACTTAAGGCACAAGAGAATCCTACTTTCATATTTAGTAATTGTTCCAACAACAGAACCATAACCAATAACACCTCCCAATTTAATCTCACGATCCTTTTCTCTTCTCTGTCATCAAAATCCATGAGCAACATAAAATTCTACAACACCATAGTCCCTGCTACAAACCCCTCTAATTCTGTTTATGGACAATTCATGTGTTGGAGTCTGTTATGAATGCAAAATTAATGCAACCATATCCTTTTTATAGATTTATCAATGCTCCATCACTGAAATACCAAGACCAAATCTACTACTAGAACTACTCCGTAACGAAAGGTTTTTGCACCAATATTTATATAAATAACTAAATCGATGACACCAACCAAACTAATACATCAGGATGAATCAAACTCTATAACTAAATTGTATTAAGAAAGTTATCAAGGTCATCTTCGACAGAAGCTCAGGATGCCTCGAATTCAAAGTTGGTAGAAGGATAGTGGTCGTTATGTTTCAACGTAGCCCTTTTCCCTATAAATTACCATTTTTTAACTTTGTAAATACTCAATGGAATCATGCGTTTGGCTGATCTCCATTTTATCAATAAAATTTGAGCCCTTGTGCTTTTGTTTGTAATTTTCATTTGTTTTAGCTTTACAGAACGATGTTGTTAACATGATTAACGATTCTTGAAATAAAACAAAAATGAATTTACTTGTTAAAACTTTTTCTGCTTTTTAATAAAGACGGCAATTTCTTTTGACTGTTGAACATCAAAAGAGCATCAATCGCTTCTCCAGAAGTAAGCGAACTTCAAAGTGCAGAATCAAAGTACTCCTTCTAGGCCAGTACGCCTGAACGAAGGATCAACTGTATGAGAAGCGGCTTTCCCATCTGATACCTTCGACCGAGTTCTCATCTCCTAAGCCTGACCAACATAGCTCCCAACAAGGACTATCTCTCCTAAGTAAGGTGGAATTGCTATTCTGAACCAACGGTACTTCTTCGCCCCGCGATGGCCATGTATCCAGTCATGTTCATCTTTTAGTTTGTGTGTCGCGTCGGTTTTGTCAGCATATACATACACACATCATGCATTATTGATTTGCATTCACATTTCATATTGCATCACTATCACTTTAGTCGGTCTTGTCCCCTAGTGATAGAAGTTCTCTCAATCGAGTCGTCAGTTCTTGCCTCGTTAGGAAACGCTGTGTCTGAACAGCCTCGCCCCCAGTCTATTTCTGGAAGGAAGTTGGCCCTTGACCATTTTGATAACTTGAACCTCTGAAAAACCAGAGGAACTTTCAGTCAGCATCACTCTTCGCCATTGAAGATGATATCCTTGCTTTCCCAGATTAAGGAAAATCCACAGAGAAAGCCTTGTAATCAGAGATTCGGCAGCATGCCAGTTTCGCTCCGAAAAGATCGCTGATGAAAAGGTCCTCGACACCTCAAAATTGGACCCCGTCATATGGCATTTCTCCAGGAAGATCCCGAGAAAAGTATGATGTAAGATCCCACGCAGAAGCAGCCTCTCAAGAGACTCACTTTCCCCAGTAGAAACAAATGGCGTCTCCGAGAAGTTTGTGCAACTCTACAAGTCAGACGACTGGGTTCCCCAGTAAGTATGACATCAACTTTTTCCGTTAAATGGCATCTCCCCAGGAAAATTCGGCGAGAAGTTTGTGGAAAACCGCTACAAATAGCGTCCCTTGTCAATAAAGTTTATTGACAAAAGAAACTTAGACCATTTCCTTGGTAGGAAACCAGGATCGAGGGGAAGTTTAAATCAGAAACTAAGACCAGTTCCTTGGTAGGAAACCAGGATCGAGGGGAAGTTAACAAAAGAAACTTAGACCAGTTCCTTGGTAGGAAACCAGGATCGAGGGGGAGTTAACAAAGGAAACTGAGACCAGCTCCTTAGCGGAAGACCAGGATCGAGGGGAAGTTTACCTTTTCTAAGCCTCAGTGTTTAGCAAAAAAAGATGAATGCGTGAGCTGCCATTCATAGCCGTCAAAATTTCGGATATTCCGATATTTAATCCTCTTGCACCCCGAATGCCCGAATACCTTCGTCATTCACACCTTCGGGTCCAAGAAGATTAAATAGGGGCATCGGTCATACCCCAAATTTTGACCACTAAGACTTCCCATCATTGTGAAAATCATCACCACAATATGGATGTACCTTTGTGCCTCATCAATCTCCTCAAGGACTTGTTGAGCATTCACTACTATCAAAATTAGGGTTTCAAGCCCTCTAAGAGCCTTAGACAAATGATAAATCAAGGAATGACATGATCTTCAACTTGTCTAGCCTCTCAAGTAGCTACAAAGGATCAAGAGGACTCCCACTCCAAGGATTAAGCACAAAGCTGCTCCCTTCTAGGTGGATCAAGCCTCAAGATCGTCAGCATCACCAAATTAGGGTTTTGGTCGTTCAGGGCCTCCAAAGGGAAATTTTCCTCTGGGCAAGATCCAAGGATCCAAAACACAACCTAATATACTCCATGGAACCTCATGGACCCAATCATCAAGTCAATTTTGCCTCAGGGGATGCATTCATCAAAAATCAGGAATTAGGGTTTCTTGACCTAGTTCACCCCTAAGTTGACTTTTAGGGCAAGTCATGAGCCAAGACCTTAAGAGAGGGTTTGAGGGTCTCTAATGAACTATATTGATCTATTTGCATCAATGGATTGATCCAAGAAGCTTGAGCAACAGGCCTCAATTTCATCTGCACCACAATTAGGGTTTTAAGGAAAAAGTCAACTGTAACTTTGACTTTTAACCAGGACATGCTCCCAAGCCCTATGACATGCATCAATATACCCTATGACACCCATGGAACTTGTCCATCAAGTTTGATTTAGGTCAAGGACATGATTTCCTGAAGAATTGCACAGTTTGGAATTCATCTGATAAAAAGTCAACTGTGCACAAAAGTCAACTTTGACTTTTTGAGATTTTTCACAAAAATGGATTTTTAACCCTAAAATGATGTTAATGTATGATTTGAATCATCATTCATCAAGAAAAATCAAGAAAAGTTGGATAACTTGTAAAAGGGGTAACCATAAAAACTTAGAAAATTTTCTAAGTTAAAAATAAAGTGGCTAGGGTACCAACTTTGGAGGGTCATAACTCCTAAACCACAAAGCCATTTTCTCCCATCCAAGGCTTGATTTGTATATCTCATTTCCCTCTACAAAAACTTCAACTAGACGTAACTCCAATTCATTGTGGATTTTGAGCTATGAGTGAGCCAAAATGGCTGAAAACATGAAAGTACCACTTTTCCAACACTTAGAAAAAATTCTGTCCAAGACAGATTTTGTTGGAAACACCAAAACTTATGGGGTTTTTTCACACAGTTACAAGCTGAATCATTTCCAAAGATAAACATCAATGTTGTTGCAAATGTTGCCAAGAATCCAAGCAACTCAATAGCATGAAACCAATCCACTTGTGCCAAGAATTATGGCTGCCACAACATACCATGTCAAGGCTGCCATGAAAAATCAGTTTGGGGGGTTTTGTGCCATCCACGATTTCTGAGTCAAAAGGAGTGATCACTATGCCACATGCCTTCAATCTGATCATGAACCAACTGATCCAACTGATAGGGTTGAGTCAAAAAGCCAAGGAATCCTCCAACTTGAAATTCATCCACTTTGGCACATTTTGCCTTGAATTCAAAGGGGCATTAATGTGGAATAGTGCATTTTCAACAAAGCCACTCTACTCAGTCAAGTTCTCTGATTAAACAACAATAAAAACATCTGAAGAATGTTATTTTGGTCAAGGCATAGCCCTGCTCTTGGGAATGGCTAGTTTACCTTGCTTGAGAAGAAATCCTCCAAGCCAATCCATGCAAATGTGATCTGATCCAGCAGCCATTCACTATTCCTCCAAGAAAAAAGTTGATCACCTATAAATAGAGGTTCCAATGGATCATTCAACTCACACCAAAGCCAGTCACAACACTGCTTTCTCTCATTCTTCCTTAAACCTCAAGTTTCTTGGTTTTTGAGTAACCACTATCGGGTTTTGAGTTGCAGCCTTAAGCAATCAATTCCAATTGCTCAAACACATCACATATGATGTATTTGAGGTGTCCAAACACTTAAACACTGACTGTAACACCTCAGGCTCAAAATCACCCTTCAACCAAGCCATTATGCCTCAATTATGCAGGTGGAGGTCTCCAGCTTGATCCTAAGAGTTTCAAAGTGTTCCGAAGCTTGCAACACACTCCATAACATCCATTGAAGCTGTAGGGATCATTAATTCACAACTGGAACAAGGTTTGTGCAGAGTTCCATTTCAGCTTGCATCAAGGTAAGCCTCAAAACTCCAACTCCATGATCCATGCATATTTCCTCGCATGATATTTTTGCCAATTGCTTGCCATCATATGTTGATTGTTTTCCCTCAAAAAATTTGATCATAGCACTCATAATCATGCCTACTCGATTGCTTTTGCAAAATTAGGGTTCATACGGCCACAATGATATAATTTGCTATACACTGAAGATGAATGAAATTGGGTATTGCCATCTTCTTCCTTGTGAAAAAACGCATGAGTTTGCTGTTTGAATCATGTCAAATGGTTGAGAAACGAGAGAGATGGAGGTCTTCATGCACGAGCTAGAGGAAGAAGATGGCCATGGCGCCATTTTCAGAAAATCCAACTAGTTTGATATATATTTTTCACTTGCCATGTTATTAATGAATTGGCATTGCGCCCCAGTGGTTGATCAGCTGGTTTGTATGTATTGGCAAGCGAAAGGTCTGGGGTTCGAATCCCCCTCGCCCCAGACCTTTTTTTTTGTCACTTTTTCCTATTTTCCTATTTTTCATATTATTTTGTTAATGATTTGACAAATTAATAACTCACTCAATTTTAATTATTTTTGACTGATTCTTTTTGCAAAAAATCATAAAAATGTTGAAATATTTTATTCCACAAAAAAATTAGATTTATAATATGTATTTAATATAATTAGTATTTTTGTGAATAAATTCATTTTTTATTTGTTTTTAAACATTTTAAAATGAACATCCATCTTGAAAAATCAAGACCAAATGAGTTTTAATATCTCTTGTGATTTATACCTCATTTTTCAAACCTTAAAACAAAAATCACAACTGGTTTATTCAAATCTATTTGGTATTTTTCATTGATTTTCTTTAAATATTTACTATTTAAAGATTAAAATTAGGGTTTCTTTGATTTTCACCCTCATCAAACAATTACACTTGGGCCTCTATTAGAGTGTAAGACCCAACCCTTTTTTTTTGTAAAATACAAACTATTTTTTGGGCCTCACTTATTGTATAAGTCCCACTGTATTTTCAAAAACCTCGGCGCGTTCGCCAATTCAAAAATAACCTTGGGCCTCTCCTTGAGCTATAAGACCCATTCAAAATTTTTGGGCCTCTAATAGAGTGTAAGACCCAACCCCCTTTTAACCAAAATCATTTTGGGCCTCACTTATTGTATAAGTCCCTCTGTGTTAAAAGAAAATCTCGGGGCGATCGCCATTTTAAACGGAAAAATCAATTGGGCATACCCTCGTGTTATAAGCCTCACTCTTTTTCTTTAAACCTTTTGGGCCTCTTGAGAGAGTGTAAGACCCATCCCTTTGTACAGAAAACCATTTTTTGGGCCTCAGTCACTTGTATAAGTCCCTCTGTACAAATTCAAACAGTGCGCTCACTGATAAAACCCTCGGCCTCTCCTTGAGCTGTAAGCCCCAAATCTTTCTTTTTTAAAGCACTTTCTTCTTTGATTTTGAATATACTGTTGTTCTTAATCTTTCTTTGTTGAACAACTAACCAAACAGCATGGAAGCTCTACAATCGAGTAAGTGGTTATCGCTTTCATTTACCGCATTCATATACATATAACTGTATTGTGAGGCTGTTTCACTGTAAGTCTTCTTTCATAAACTCATATCAACTGTGTAATAATAGTATAGATATTTCGAGTTTCCCCGGCAACTACGTCTAGAACTAGGTGACGCCATTTCGTTTATTCGTAGAAATAGACAACTAGATCCCCAATAGGATCACCAAATACAGTCTTCTCTTCGGTTGTCCTCGTTAGGAATTGTCAAGAAACTCTACTCCCAGAGATGAATGTATTCTTCGTGAATGGCATCTTTGAGTTTCTTCCAAATTTTTGAACTTTCCTGACTTAATCCATTCCTTGTGAATAGCTTGCCTTGTATTTTTCGGGGTTTGGGGACCCACGTGCTTCTTAAAAGCATCGACCTCCTCTTGGGCATCGTACAAGGACCCACATGCTTCCTAAAAGCAAACCCCGCCTCCTATTGGGCTTAGTACAACGACCCGTCGGCTTCTTAGAAGTATTCACAGCCTCCTCTTAGGCTTCGTATAATGATCTCTTCCTCCGGGAATGATAGCCTTCTCTTGGGCTTTGTACAAGGACCGATCGGCTTCTTAAAAGTTTCCAGCCTCCTCTTGGGCTTCGTAGAAATTGTCTCGACGACCTCCTAGAGGTATAGGAACAGAACTTAGTCATCTGCATAGAATAGTCCTTTCAAAGAGTCTACTATTATTTCTCAAAGCATAGTACAAAAGATGAAACTCTAGACTTGGACAGTCTAATTTCCTTGAGTCTCAAAGACATTCTCAAGCACCCTTCAAGAATAGGAAGGAACCCCGTAGACTCGGACAATCTCAATACCCTTCGGATTTCCCACTTCCTTAAAGAACAGGAATAACTCGGATCCTCGAATCAAATCCTTGAGTACAGTGTTACTCATATAAGAACTGATTTTCTCTTTAAATCAGCATACTGGACCTGTCACTCAACTGAAACAGCGCCATAGCCTCTTCTTGGGCTTTGTACAATGATTCCCCCCAGCGGAGTCAAATAACGTTTAGCCTCTCTCTCGGGCTTTATACGAGATACCAAAAGACTCTATCGTCGAGTCAAAAACCTTTTAGCCTCTCTCTCGGGCTTTGTACGAGACACATATTAGCCTCATCTTAGGCTTCATATAAGAAAACCACTGGTTGATCCAATTAACCTTTTGCATCAAAGCTGTGCCTCGTTCACAGCACACAAACATCAACAACTCTTTCCCCTTCATCTAATCGCTGTAATCGGCAAGCCTCTGGATCATCTACATCCATGCCACTGTCCCTCTTTTAGCATGAGAAATTCCTAAGGAAAGATGGCATTGCTCTACACTGAGTTAAAGTCTTCTCCTTCAGGTTAAAAAATCCCCTATAAAGGAAATTATGGCATTGCCGGATTCACACATCCCGGTTAAAGTAATTCTCCTTTATAAACAGTTGTGACATACAACCCCCCTCTTTAGAGATGACAAATTCTCTCTAGAGTCAACACCCTTTTAGCTTCATATCTTGGGCTTTGAACAAGATACAAATCACTTTTAGCTTCACATCTTGGGCTTTGAACAAGATATAAACCACCTTTCGCTTCACGTCTTGGGCTTTGAACAAGACACCAAAACAACCATTTCCTCCCATAGAATAGGAGGAACTACGAACGCTTTGATTTCCCTGTTTCGGTAAACGGGAATACGTAGGCATAAGATTGAAAGAAAATATCTTAGCGAGCACACTAAACAAAAACCCTAAATCCCATATATCATAATCTGAAGCAGTATCCTAACAAAATCCCAGAGAGAAATCAGTATTGGCAAAAATACAAATAACCAATACAAAGGCCCCACCACATTGATCACATTTGTAACCTAACAGACCGCTGTTTAAACTCAGTATGCAAGCAGGGTTAATTGGAGACATCTATTTCCCTTCCTTCATCAGCTTTAATAGGATAAAAAAATGAATCGACCTGTAGTAAACTCAACCGCAGTGAGAGCGACCAGCGCTTAAGAACCGCGTCCAAAATCTCTCGCTACACCATGATTTTTTTAGCCCATTTTGGACACTTGCATCATTTCATTTTTTTCCAAATTTAACATGAATGATGAAGAATCTGATCACAAAGCCTCACAAGTCAAGAAGCCTATCACTTAGGCATGTGATCTTTAAAGATGAATTTCCAAAACTTCAATTTTGTTTCAAAGCATTCAAGAGGTGCATTAAGGTGGCATGGACTGAGTCATTGATCACTAAAGGAGTCAAGCCTTATCCCTACAACAGAAGACTCATAGCCTGCAAGATTGACTCAAGTCAATGTCTAGAGGTGACTTTGGATACATGACAAATTCTAATGGACAATGGAGTGATCCAGCCCCCAATCACTATTGCTCCCAAAACAAACTTGCTCTACTATAAATAGAGGTTCTTTCTGATCAATTTGAGTACACCAAACCATAACAATACATGTTTTTCTCCAAATCACTCTTCAAAAACCAGAAAATGCTTCTTTAGCAAGTCACTATCGAATTCCAATGGACAATGGAGTGATCCAGCCCCCAATCACTATTGCTCCCAAAACAAACTTGCTCTACTATAAATAGAGGTTCTTTCTAATCAATTTGAGTACACCAAAGCATAACAATACATGTTTCCCTCCAAATCACTCTTCAAAAATTAGAAAATGCTTCTTTAGCAAGTCACTATCGAAATTTCAAATAGGGATCAATTCCATCAAAACCAACCATCCCAACACCTCACATATATCATATATGACTGATCCATAACCTCAAAACACATATGGAACACCAGAATCATCAAGTCACTATCCATTTGCTCAAGCTTTTTGTCAAAGCTGCAGTTGAGGTGCCACAACAAGATCCAGGTACTTTCAATCCATTCCAAGCTTCCAAATACCTTACATTAGGTCCATTGAAGTTGTCCAAGTCATCAAACAACATCTGTGACACCTCCAACACACAATTCAATTTCTTCTTGCAAGAGGTAAGCATGAACTCTCAAACTCTATAATCCATGCATCATAAATGTGTTTTCAAGTTACAAATATGTTTCTGCACTTATATAGAGTGTTTCCCCTCAATTAATTACTTTGTAGCTATCGTGTATAGGATTTCATAGTGTTCTTGTAGAAATTAGGGTTCATGTGGTCATCACTTGATTTCTCACTTGACACTTAATATAAATGCAATTAATGGGTACCATTGAAATCCTTGTTAAAAAACGAGTGAGATTGATGTTCACAAAAGTCAAAACCATTGAGTAATTAGAGAAAAAAGTGAGTTTTTGCAATTCAGCCATGGCGCGGTCACAAGGAAGAAGAAGGTGACCGTTGGCGCCATTTTTTTGAATTATTTGAATTTTTGAATTTTTGATTATTTTCTTAATTGATTTCGAAAATTAATTTCTCTCTCAATTTTAATCATTTTTTATTAGTTCTTTTTTAAAAATTTCAAAAAAATGTTAAAATATTTTATTCTACAAAAAAAATCAAATTTATATTATTCATTTAATATAGTTTGAATTTTTGTAAAGAATTTCATTTTAATTGTTCTTAAACATTTTTAATGAAATTTTCATCTAGATTTTTTCAAATTCAATTGAATTCCAAGCTTTCATATAATTAAACATGATTTTTCAAAATTCACAACATGTTTTTAAATATATTTGATATTTTTATATCATTTTTATTTAATTTTCTTTGAAAATTATATCTTTAAATTAAAATTAGGGTTTCCTTGATTTTAATTTTTTAAAACTTCATTTGAAACATTTTTGGACCTCTTTGTAGAGTGTAAGACCCATTCCTCTGTAAATTCATGATTTTTGGGCCTCAGTCATTGTATAAGTCCCGATACGATTTTCAAAATAAACTGTGTGATCGCTGTTTTTCATCTAGGCATCTCCTTGAGCTATAAGCCCTAACTCTTGTATAAAAATAATCTTTTGGGCCTCTTTGTAGAGTGTAAGACCCACCCCTTTGCAAAAAAATAATTTTACGCCTCAGTCATTGTATAAGTCCCTCTGTGGTTTTAAAAATTCACGGCGCGATCGTCGCCCTTTTCAAATTTTTCATTTGGGCATCTTTTTGAGCTATAAGCCCCAACTCTTGTATAAAAATAACTTTTTGGGCCTCTATTAGAGTGTAAGACCCATTCTTCTTTGTACATAAACAATTTTGGGACTCTACTACAGTATAAGTCACACAACGTCTTTCGGTATCACAATGCGATCTCTGTTTTCAAAACAGGTCATCTGGGTCTCTCCTTGAGTATAAGCCTCAATATTTTGTTCATAAACTTTGTTTTAAACAATAAACAACCTCCATGGGGCTCTCCTTGAGTTGTAAGCCTCATACCTCTGTTTTCAAAATCATCTATCTATTTTAACTGGTACTAAGAGGAACATTATTCCCGGTGAAACTGCTCTTAGACCACTTGGGCCTCTCTTTGAGTTATAAGCCCCAATCTTTTCTTTTCTTTCAAACAAATTTCTTATAATTCAAATTCAAATTCAAATTTTTCTCAAAACTTTCTTCAGTTTCTTAAAACCCTAAACATACAGGTAAAATCATACAATCAATCATCACACACTTGGCCCTCTTCTCAGAGTGTAAGTCCCAACATCTTTTTTTTCTTCAATTTAATGCATATTTGTTATATACCTGTCAATACATTTATCTATATATACTTGTGCATATTTGTCTAGAGTTTCCTAGAAGTTAGGTCTACACTTAGGTCAAATCAGAGGTTACTTTCTAACATAGTCAAAATTAGTTCCCTCATAGGAAATTCCCTATACAGTTTGCCTCCTTTTGGGCTTATTCAATATGGAAAAGAGAAAGACATTATTCCCGGTGAAACTTTTCTCAAGACTGTCAAAACTTAGAAATGTATGTATACAAGAAATTCATTTCTCCAGAGAGGATTAATTCCCGGTGAAACCTCTTTTGAATTTCTTCAAACCTTAGAACTGTTCAACAAAGAAAGGACTTATTCCCGGTGAAACCTTTCTTGAACTTTTCTTAGGCTTGGACCCACAGGCTTCCTAAAAGCATCCCTATGTTGACTTTTGGAATAGGACATGAGCCAATACCTCAAGAGATGTTTTTAAAACCTCAAATGTGTCATATTAATCCTCTAACAAGTTCAAATTGACACAAAGAATTTGGTTCATGAGCAATACAAAGATTCAAATTCATATGGACCACAAACTAGGGTTTCTGAGAAAACGTCAACCCTACCTTTGACTTTTGACTAAGACATGATCTCAAACCTTGGGAAATGATTCAAGACACTCTAAAACACCTATAGAATCCATCCATTAGGTTTGAATTAGGTCAAGAACTTGATTTCATAGAGAATCACAAAGTTTGAAATTCATTTGACAAAAAGTCAACTGTGCCCAAAAACCAAGTTTGACTTTTGAGATTTCTTGACAAACATGGTTCCCTTAAGTAAAAAACAATGTTAACTCTTGGTTTAGATCATCATCCATCAAGAAAAATCAAGAAAATTGAGGTTACTTGCAAAAGGGGTAATCTTAAGAAAACTTGAAATTTCTCTAACTTATGAAAAAGGGTGATTTTTCTCAACTTTGCAAGGTCATAACTCCCAAACCACAAAGCCATTTTCTTCCATCCAAAGCTCAAATGAAAGCTATCATTACACACTACAAAAGTGTCACAGTGCCCCATGAGCCAAAAAAACTTGGATTTTGAGTTATAGAGCCATGAAGTTAGGGTTTCCAAAACTTTTGAACTTGGACACTTAGTGAAATTTTTGGACAAAATCTGTTTTGTATTTTTACCAACTTTGAGGCCATTTTTCATTATGATCCAAGATGAATCAAGACCAAAGTTAAACATCAAAGTTGAAGTATGATATATGGGCTTTTTAAAAAGTACAAGAGCCTCCCATGATTCAACTTGAGAAAGAAGTTATAAGCTTCCCAAAATGGCATTTTTCACCCTGCCTACACAACAACATTGGTACATAACTTGTATCCCACGATTTTTGAGCCAATTTTGGACACTTGCATCATTATATTTCTATCCAATATCAATATGAATGATGAAGAATCCGAGCATAAGACCACCAAGTCAAAAACCCTATCACTTAGGCATGTGGCATTCAAGATTCATTTCCAAAAACCTCAACTTTGTCATGAAGCATTGAATGGATGCATAGGGCTGACATGTATCAGTTCATAAGATTACAACTGATTCAAGATTAGTCCAAGAATTAGAAGACCATAGGCCTGCAAGATTGACTCAAGTCAATGGCTAGAGGAGACTTTGGCTACATGACAAATTCCATTGGATAATAGGGTGATCCAGCCCCCAATCACTATTCCTTGCAAAACAAACTTCCTCTACTATAAATAGAGGTCATGTGTGACTAGTCAAACCATCCTAAAACATCAGAATTCATGTTTTCCTCCAAATCACCTTTCAAAACCAGAATTTCTTTCTTTGGCAAGTAACATGCGAATTTTCAAATAGAGAAGGATTCCACCACAACCAATGATCCTAACACCACACATACATCATATAGAAACTATCCAAACACTTCTCCATCATCTGTAACCTCAGAAACACAAAGCTCAAAATCCAACTTAGGCCTATTTACAGTTGAGGTACCACAACAAGTTCGAGGTGTTTCCAATCAATTCCAAGCATCTCAACACACTACTTGAGGTCCAAGGAAGTTGTCCAGATCATCAAAACACTTCTATAACACCTACAACTGAGGATTCGATTTTCTCTTGCAGAGGTAAGCCTGACACTCTCAAACTCTATGATCCATGCATCATAAATGTGTTTTCAAGTTAAAAACATGTTTCTGTACTTGTATAGAGTGTTTCCCCTCAATCAATTGCTTTGTAGCTATCGTGTATAAGATTTCATAGTGTTCTTGCATAAATTAGGGTTCATGTGTTCATCACTTGATTTCTCACTCCACACTTAATATAAATGTAATTAATTGGTACCATTGGAATCCTTGTTAAAAAACGAGCAACTTTCATGTTTACAAAAGTCAAAACCATTGAGTAATCAGAGAGATATTAGAGGTTTTGCAAATCTGGCCATGAAGGTTTGCGTGAGGAAGAAGAAGGTGACCTTGGCGCCTTTTTTGAATTTTAGAATTTTAGAATTTTTGTTATTTTTTTAATTGATTTCAAAAATTAATTTCTCTTTGATTTTTAATCATTTTTTATTGATTATTTTTTTTAAATTCACAAAATATTAAAATATTTTATTCTACAAAAAAATCAAAATCATATTATTTATTTAATATATTTTGAATTTTTGTAATGAATTTCATTTTAATTGTTTTAAAACATTTTTAATGAAATTTTCCTCTTGATTTTTCAAATTCAAATGAATTTCAAGCTTTCCTATAAATAAAACATGATTTTTCAAAATATTTTTCAAAGTTCGCGACTTGTTTTTAAATATATTTGATATTTTATATCATTTTTTATTTAAGTTTCTTTGAAAAATTTTATTTTTAATTAAAGTTAGGGTTTTCCCTTTGATTTTAATTTTTCAAATATTTTGGGCCTCTTTGTAGAGTGTAAGACCCATCCCTTTTGTAAATAAATATTTTTTGGGCCTCAGTCATTGTATAAGTCCCTCTGCGGTGTTCAAAATCGTGGCGCGATCGTCGCTTGTCAAATAAAATCCTGGGCCTCTCCCTGAGTATAAGCCCCACTTTTATTTCTTTGCAAAAACTTTTAGGCCTCTAATAGAGTGTAAGACCTAACCCTCTTTGTATTTAAACAAATTTTTTGGCCTCTGCTATAGTATAAGTCCCACAACGTCTTTCGATATCACAATGCGATCATTGTTTTCAAATAAGCCATCTGGGCCTCTTCTTGAGTATAATCCCCAATCTTTTGTACAAAAAACTTTGTTTTAAACAAAAAACAACCTCCATGGGCCTCTCCTTGAGTTGTAATCCCCATACCTCTGTTTTCAAAATCATTTGTCTGTTTTAAGCTGGTACTAGGAGGAGCATTATTCCCGGTGAAATTGCTCTTAGACCACTAGGGCCTCTCTTTGAGTTATAAGCCCCAAACAATCTTCTCTTTTCATACAACTTTCTTTTAATTTAAATTCAAATTCAAAGAGTTTTCGCAAATATTTCTTCAATTCTTCAAAACACTAATCATACAGCTGTAATCAATACAACCAATCACAATACACTTGGGCCTCTTCTCAGGGTGTAAGACCCAACATCTTTTCAATTCAATGCATCTTGTTTATATACCTGTTAATTCATTTATCTGTATATATACTTGTACATATTTGTTTAGAGTTTCGCCAGCAGTTAGGTCTACAATTAGGTCAAAACCAGAGATTACTTTTAACTTAGTCAAAACTAGTTCCCTCATAGGAAATTCCCTCATCAGAGTCTGCCTAATCTTGGGCTTATTCAATATGGAAAAAAGAAAGGCATTATTCCCGGTGAAACTTTTCTCAAGACTGTCAAAACTTAGAAATATATTTGTGTACAATAAATTCATTTCCCCAGAGAGGATTAATTCCCAGTGAAACCTCTTTTGAATTTCTTTAAACCTTAGAACTGTTCAACAAAGAAATGATTAATTCCCGGTGAAACCTTTCTTGAACTCTTTTTAGGTTTGGACCCATAGGCTTCCTAGAAGTATCCCCAGCCTCCTCTTGGGCTTAGTACAAGGACCAACAGGCTTCTTAGAAGTTCCTCAACCTCCTATTGGGCTTAGTGCAAGGACCCAAAGGCTTCCTAAAAGCATAAGAAAGAAATTAGCCATCTCTGCTAGTCCAATCCCCAGGAGAGTCAAATTTACATAACATCATACCATTCTAAGGATTGATCTTCATCCCTTAAACCAACAGCCTTCTCTTGGGCATCATACAAAGACCCCTCTCTACACTAGATTCTATCTCTTCTTAATGAGACTTGGACAGTCTCAGCCTCCTCTTGGGCCTCATTCAAGTAAACTTGGAAAGTCTCATAGTCTCATTTTTTACTTCATACAAAGACCCTCAATTTTCCTAAAGGCATAGGGATAACCCTGATCATTTTATCAATACACCAATCTCCAGCAGAGTTAAAACCTCTAAGGTTTTCAAACTTACCTTTAAACCTCTCTGACTTCCAACAAGGTTTAAACTTTCACCTTAATATCCCAGCCAGGGTCAATTAACCATCAACAAATCCCCAATGAAATCAGAGCCTCATGGCATCTGGTACTTCAACTCTCCCCTGATTCCCAGCAAGAGTAAATCCTTTTGGATTCCCCAAAATAATTTAGACCTGCTCCTGGATTTTCATAGATCCTCAGCAAAAGTTAGCCTCCTCTTAGGCTTCATATAAGAATTTTCCCCAGTCAACCTCAATCTTGGGCTTTGTACAAGACAGATAAAACCCTCCCCAGTGGAGTCATTTTCTTTTAGCTTCAACCTCGGGCTTTGATCAAGGCACACAAAAATCAACATCCCCTCAGATGAGACCTTGAGTCCTCTCTGCAGGAAGATACATCCTCTATACATCACATATAAAAAACAAACAATCAAAACCTTTTTCTAGATAGTTGCTGTAAGTGGCACACTTGTTGATTCAAAATCCAAGCTGGAGTCCTTCTCTTATCCTGGCCAAAGCTACTCTTTCATCTAACTGCTATAAGTGGCAAGCCTCTGGATTCTATACATCCCAGCCAATGTCCCTCTCTTAGCATGAAAGATTCATAAAGGAAAAAGTGGCATTGCTCCACACTGAGTTAAAGCTTCTTCCTTCATGAAATCCCTTTTATAAAGGAAATTATGGCATTGCTGGATTCTACATATCCCAGTTAAAGTAATTTCCCTTATAATCAATTCCTCAATATTTGTGATGAATATGTGAGATATCTCCCTTTATAGATTACAAATTCTCCCTCAATCACCCTTTTAGCTTCAATCTTGGGCTTTGAACAAGACACAAACACTTTTAGCTTCAATCTTGGGCTTTGAACAAGACTTAAACACTCCTTTAGCTACAATCTTGGGCTTTGAACAAGACATAAATACTCTTTTAGCTTCAATCTTGGGCTTCGAATAAGACACCAAATATCTTTCTCCCATAGAAATAGGAGGAACTACGATTATTCTGATTTCCCAAATCTCTTTACGGGAATACGTAGGCATAAGATTGCGAAATCTTAGCGAGCACACAAATAAAAAAAAACTTTAGGTCCAGTACCTTCCCAAAAACAACAGAAAACGTGAAAACAACAAAAACATTCTCTCAACACTCCCAAAGGAGAAACTTTCCCAATCCACAGTAGATAAACACAAGAAAGCATTTCAAGTTAACAGAAATATATGCAAAAGAAGGTTCCTATGGATTACCATAGATACTCTGGGTGTTAATAGCTTCCCTTTGTATAACCAGACCCCAATCTCCGATCTCTTAGCATTTGTTAACGAAAACATTTGCGTGCAGGGTTAGTTTAAGATATCTTCCCCTTCCTTTCTAGCTTCATAGGATAAATAAAGAAATCAGAAAGTAGGACAAATCATGCAGTAAGGTGGTCGCGTCAACGAGGAAAAAACTGCATGCTACAATATGATAACCCAGTTCGGTGAAAATCACAAACATCTGGGGGCATACCAAGCCAAGAAGAAGAATCCACGATCAGTAGTATAGTTTTATGTAAACAACCGCTGGTTTACAGTAAACACCCAAGTTTACCTATATCTACCCAATGAAGACTTTATCGAAGAACTCCTTCCTAGATAAGAGAAACCTATCTCACTCCCTAAATCACAACATGTGATTATATAACAGTTATAAACACCATAGCTATATCATCCTATTGAAAGACACCCATTTCAATACAAAGTTCAATCAAGCATCCTTGACGAACAAGTTAACTTGGATTTGCTTAAAAGCTTCATCCAAGAACAATACACGATTCATTACCTACGGGTTTCTAAATCTGTACAAGTTCCTATGTCTTTCCAAAGTATCAAATCGATACAGAGGGAGACTTACAAGAGAAACCTACGACTCTCAAAACCTAAACCCTACTTTACAAAATAGGATTCCTAAGTCTATGTCGTTCTCTTTCTCTCTCTCTATCTCTCTCTTCTGCCTTACGTCTTGATCTTCTTTTATAGCCTTCTGCTGACTTTCAATCTTCTGTTGGCTGATTCCTTGATCCACGTTTTGATTGGTCCTTAAATCTTCAAACATCCTGCTGTTAGTAACAAACACGATGTCCTAACATCGTGTTGGTACATCTTATCTGACATGTCTTCTTTTAGAAGAATTCTTCTTTGTTGTTGGAACATCTTGTACAACAACTTATTTTACCAAAATTTGCTCAAATATTCAGAGTCTTCAGAGAACCTACAAAAGAAAAGGAACCTCAAGCTGAAATTCCTAATCAACAAATTGGTCAATCCAACAGTGCAAAGCCTGTGAAAAATAACGATGAAATACTAAAGCTCATCTAGAAAAGAGAATACAACATTGTGGATCAATTGTTGCAAACTCCTTCTCGGATCTCTATTTTATCTCTCTTACTTAGTTCAGAAGCTCACAGAGAATCTCTATAGAAAATCTTAGAACATGCCTTTGTATAACAAGACGTGACAGTGGGTCAATTTGACAACATTATTTCCAACATCACTTCCTGCAACAATTTGGGTTTCAGTGATGAAGAATTTCCAAAGGAAGGCAAGAATCATAATATGGCACTCAATATCACAGTCAATTGCCAAGACGATACTTTATCCAGCGTACTGGTAGACACAAGTTCATCCTTGAATGTCATGCCAAGGTCAACTTTGGTACGACTATCTTTTCAAGGCACTCTGATGAGAGGCAAGGAGATCATCATCAAAGCCTTTGACGGATCCAGGAAAACAGTTATCGGTGAAGTCAACCTTCCCATAACCATTGGTCCCCATACTTTCCAAGTCACTTTCTAGGTCATGGACATCCGAGCAACATACATCTGTTTATTAGGAAGACCTTAGATACATGAAGTAGGGGCAGTCACTTCGACACTTCACCAGAAGCTGAAGTTTGTCAAGAACGACAAGTTGGTCACAGTATGCGGAGAACAAGCTTTAATCGTGAGCAACCTATCATCATTCTCCTATTTAGAACCAAATGAGGTTGTTGGAACTCAATTTCATGCACTCTCGGTGAGCAATGAGAATCACCAAGAAAAAGGAACATCAATTTCCTCGTACAAAGATGCTCTCCAAGTAATGGGAAGTGGTGACATAAAAGGATGGGGGCAAGTTGTGATTCCTATTGATAACAAGACAAGAAAAGGTCTCAGTTTTTCTTCAGCACTTACCAAGACTACAAAAAGGGATGAAAGCTTTCGTCCCTTTAAAGATTTCTTCCACAGTGGAGGTTTCCTCCACCCAAAATCTTAAGAAGTCCATACCATCGAGGAAAACAACTCTTCTAATACAGATGAAGAATGGAAATCCTATTTCAACGATGAAGGTTATATATCTCAGGAAGAAACATACTGTAGCGAGCGATTTTGGATGTGGTTGCGAAGCACTACCGCTCTTTGGTATCTACAGCTCGATTCATTTTTTATCCTATTGAAGCTGATGAAGGAAGGGAAATAGATGTCTCAAATTAACCCTGCTTGCAAACTGAGGTTAAACAGTCAAAACTGTTGGTTTACAGATGTTACAAAGATTCGGGGTCTCTTTTATGTTTATTTTGTAAAAGTAGTGTTCGGTCGATGGGTGGGAGGTTAAGATGTTAGGACGGATGTATGAAAGTATGGAATTTTGGGTTTTTGTTTAGTGTGCTCGCTAAGATTTTTCTTTCAATCTTATGCCTACGCTTTCCCTGTTTACCGAAACAGGGAAATCAGAGCGATCGTAGTTCCTCCTATTCTACGGGAGGAAATGGTGTTTTGGTGTCTTGTTCAAAGCCCAAGACGTGAAGCTAAAGAGTCTATTTGTATCTTGTTCAAAGCCCAAAATATGAAGCTAAAAGGGTTTGACTTTAGAGAGAATTTGTCATCTCTAAAGAGGGGTTTGTATGTCACAACTTTTTATAAAGGAGAATTACTTTAACCGGGATGTGTGAATCCGGCAATGCCATAATTTCCTTTATAGGGGATTTCCAACCTGAAGGAGAAGACTTTAACTCAGTGTAGAGCAATGTTATCTTTCCTTAGGAATTTCTCATGCTAAAGGAGGGACAGTGGCATGGATGTAGATGATCCAGAGGCTTGCCGCTTACGCTGATTAGATGAAGGGGAAGGAGTTGTCGATGTTTGTGTACTGTGAACGAGGCATAACTTTGATGCTAAAAGGTTGATTGGATCAACCAGTGGTTTTCTTATACAAAGCCTAAGAGGAGGCTAATATGTGTCTCGTATAAAGCCCGAGAGAGAGGCTAAAAGGTTTTGACTCAATGAGGGAGTCTTTTGGTATCTCGTATAAAGCCCGAGATGGAGGCTATTTGACTCAACAAGAGAGTTTTTTGTATCTCGTACGAAGCCCGAGATGGAGGCTATTTGTTAGCTCCGCTGGGGAGAATCATTGTATAAAGCCCAAGAGGAGGCTATGGTGACTGTTTCAGTTGAGTGACAGATCCAATATGCTGATTTAAAGAGAAAATAAGTTCTTATATGAGTAATGTTTGCACTCAGGGATTTGATTCGAGGATCAGGGATATTTCCTGTTCTTTAAGGAAGTGGGAAATTCGAAGGGTATTGAGACTGTCCGAGTCTACGGGTTTTCTTCCTATTTTTGAAGGGAGCTTGGGAATGTCTTGGAGACTCAAGGAAATTAGACTGTCCAAGTCTAAAGTTTCATCTTTTGTACTATGCTTTGAGAAACAGTAGTAGACTCTTGGAAAGACTGTTCTATTAAGATGACTAAGTTCTGTTCCTATACCTTTAGGAGGTCGTCGGGACAATTTGTACGAAGCCCAAGAGGAGGTTGGAAACTTTTAAGAAGCCGATAGGTCCTTGTATGAAGCCCAAGAGGAGGCTATCATTCCCGGAGGAAGAATCATTATACGAAGCCTAAGAGGAGGCTGTGAATACTTCTAAGAAGCCGACGAGTCCTTGTACAACGCCCAAGAGGAGGCGGGGATGCTTTTAGGAATCCTGTGGGTCCCCAAACCCCGAGAAATTCAAGATAGGCTATTCACAGAGAATAGATCAAGCCAGGAAAGTCCGAGAATTTGGAAGAAACTCAAGAGATGCCATTCACAGAGAAAATATCATCTCTGAGGAGTAGAGTTTCTTTGACAACTGCTTTTAAGAAGCCTGTGGGTCCCCAAACCCCGAGAAATTCAAGACAGGCTATTCACAAAGAATAGATCAAGCCAGGAAAGTCCGAGAATTTGGAAGAAACTCAAGAGATGCAATTCACGGAGAAGAGATCATCTATGGGGAATAGAGTTTCTTGACAACTTCTACGAGTGACAGTCTATGAAAGGGTTCACCGAGAATGCTGCCTTTCTTGTCTCCATATTGTTTAACCCCAAAAGGAGGGAAGACTGTGTCTGGTAATCCTATGGGGATCTAGTTTTGACTATTTAAGAGTGATCAACGGGCTTAATGCTAAACGTAGTTGCCGGGGAAACTCTAAATATCTATACTATTATTACACAGTTGATATGAATTTATGAAAGAAGACTTACACCGAAACAGCCCCACAATACAGTTATATGTATATGAAAGTGGTAAATGAAAGCGTATAAACACTTACTCGATTGTAGAGCTTCCATGCTGTTTGGTTAGTTGTTCAATAAAGAAAGATTGAAAACAACAGTATATTTCAAAATCAAAGGAGAAAGTGCTTTGAAAAAGAAAAATTTGGGGCTTACAGCTCAAGGAGAGGCCAAGGGTTTTATTAGTGATCGCACTGTCGAATTTGTACAGAGGGACTTATACAAGTGACTGAGGCCCAAAAATTATTTTCTGTACAAAGGGGTGGGTCTTACACTCTCTCAAGAGGCCCAAAAAGCTTAAAGAAAAAAGAGTGGGGCTTATAACACGAGGGTAGGCCCAGATGATTTTTCGTTTAAAATGGCGATCGCGCCGAGATTTTCTTTTAACACAAAGGGGCTTATACAATATCTGAGGCCCAAAGTTGTTTATGGTTAAAAGGGGATTGGGTCTTACACTCTATTAGAGGCCCAAAAGTTTTGAATGGGTCTTATAGCTAGAGGAGAAGCCCAAAAGATTTTTAAAAGGCGACGATCACGCCGTTCACTTGTACAGAGGGACTTATACAATAAGTGAGGCCCAAAATTGTTTGTACAAGGGGGTTTGGGTCTTACACTATATCAAGAGGCCAAAAAGAGTTTAAAGAAAAGAAATGGGTCTTACTACTCGAGGGTAGGCCCAAGGTTATTTGTGTACAAAACGACGATTACGCCGAGGTTTTTGAAAATACCCGGAGGGACTTATACAATAAGTGAGGCCCATGAAAGGTTATTTTACAAAAAGGCTTGAGTCTTACACTCTATTAGAGGCCCAAAAGAGTTTTGAAAATGATTTATGAGTGTTGAATTAATCCAAAACCCTAATTTGTTTTCAAAATGTATTTTAATTGAATAAAAATTCAATTAAAATGATCAAAATTGTTTAACATATGGAAAACAAATTGTGATCTTGGATTAATGCTTCAAAAATTAAGTATTGACCTACAAAATAATTAGAAGGCATTAAAAGTTGCAAAATCAAGGTGGAAAAAATATTCAAAATGTCAAAAACAATTAAAATATTAATTCTTTGCAAAAAAATAAATTATATGAAATAAATAATATTTTTGGGATTTTTTGGGAAAATAAAATATTTTAACATTTTTGTGAATTATTAAAAAAAGAATCAACTCAAAATCATTAAAACTCAGAGAGAAATTAATTTTTGAATCAATTAAATAAAATCACAAAATTCAAATATTTTAATTTATGAAAATGGCGCCAAGAACATGGACCAAGAACACGCGCGTTTTCTTCCTTGCCCAGATTTGCATTTTCTATCCAATCTCACTGAATACTTGATTATATCATGCAATCCATATACCAATCAACTCGTTTCAACCTCACGATCATGTCTATGGAAATTAATTTCATTTAAATTAAGCATAAAATAAGAAATCACGAAAAATCCTCAAGAACCCTAAATTCTGCATGGAGGCTGGGATTTTTAATACACGATTCAAACAAAGCAATTACTTGAGGGGAAACATTCCATGCATGATTATGAACATTTGGCAAAAGTATTGTGCGAGGAAATATGCATAGATTGAGAGATGACCAAGTTTAGGCTTACCTCTAGGTCGTGACAGCAAGAGAAAATTGATTTCTGAGTTGGAGGTGTAACAGATGAGTTGTGATGATCTGAACAGCTTCCCTACACCCTATGGAGTGTGTTTGAATGCTTGGACTTGACAGAAAATGGCTGGATCACTTCATGGCATCTCAACTGCACTTTGGTTAAAACCTTGAGCAATTGACTGGTGATTCTGAGAAATCAGTGTTCCAGATGTTCTTTAAGTATTTGATCAGCTCACATATGATGTATATGAGGGGTGTGTGTGATTGGTTTGAGTGGAATTGCTCTCTAATGAAAAACCTGATAGTGACTTGCTAAGAAAGGCATTTTTGAGAGTGAGAAGTGGATTTTGAGAAAGGCAAGTGTGGTAGGCCTTTGGTGTACTTAAACTGAACACAATTGAGCTCTATTTATAGTAGAGCAAGTTTGTTTTAGAAGGAATAGTGAATGGCAACTGCTGAGTAGGTTTGGCCAATGTTGGCAAATGAAAATCCAAGTCTCCTCTAGCCATTGACTAGAGGTTAGGGCACAGGCTGCTGGTCCCCTTGGTCTTGGATAAGTCTTAACTGAATTCAGTTGAGAATGGCTCAGTCCATGCCACCTTGATGCTTCCATTGAATGCTTCAATCCAAAATTGGAGTCTTGTCCCTATTTTGGGCAATTCTAGGTTCAACATGCTATTTCTTGTTCCAAGGACTTTGGAGGCTTGGCTCAGTGATTGTCCCCTTTAGATTCAATCCTCAGATGTGTCCAAGGTGATGACATGGCTTGGAATTGGCTGATTTTGGAAAATCGAGCAAAAGTACAAAAATCTGCCTTGCCTTGGCAGATTTCAGCAAGGGAACTTGTCAATGTCATATCTCATAGCTCAAGTTGAATTTGGTGATGTTCTTGGCCATATTGGAAAGCTCTTATAAGATACAACAACTGTTTGATCATATTTGGTTTTGATACTTTTTGGACCCAAGTGAAAAATCCCCCTACATTTGGAAAAAAGTAAGGCAAAATTTGACTTAGTGAAATTTTCACTAACTGTTGGAACAAAGTGACTTTTCTTGATTTTGATCACTCCATAACTCAAAATCCATGAGGAATTTGGACATAGGTCAATATGAAGCTTTTGTAGAGGGAAATGAGAACTACAAATCAAGATTTGGATGGAAAAAAATGGCTTTGTGGTTTAGGAGTTATGATCCTCCAAAGTTGGTACCTTTGTCACTTTTTTCCATAACTTAGAAAATTTTCTAAGTTTTTATGGTTACCCCTTTTACAAGTTATCCCATTTTCTTTGATTTTTCTTGATGAATGATGATTCAAATCATACATAAACATCATTTTAGGGTTAAAAATCCATTTTTGTGAAAAATCTCAAAAAGTCAAAGTTGACTTTTGTGCACAGTTGACTTTTTATCCGATGAATTCCAAACTGTGCAATTCTTCAGGAAATCATGTCCTTGACCTAAATCAAACTTGATGGACATGTTCTATGGGCGTTATATGGTATATTGAATCATGTCTTAGGGTTTGGGAGCATGTCCTGGTCAAAAGTCAAAGTTACAGTTGACTTTTCCTGCGAAACCCTAACTGTGGTTCAGATGAAATTGAAACTTGTTGCTCAAGCTTCTTGGATCAATCCATTGTTCCAAATGGATCAATATGGCATATTGGAGATCCTCAAATCCTCTCTTGAGGTCTTGGTTCATAATTGGTCCCAAAAGTCAACTTAGGGGTGAATTAGGTCAAGAAACCCTAATTCCTGGTTTTTGATGAATGCATCCCCTGAGGCAAAATTGACTGGATGATTGAGTTCATGAGATCCCATGGAGAATATTAGGTTATGTTTTGGATCTTTGGCTCATGCCCTGAGGAAAATTTCCATCTGGAGGCCCTGGTCGATCAAAACCCTAATTTGGTGACACTGGCGATCTTGAGGCTTGATCCACCTAGAAGGGAGCATCCTTGTGCTTAATACTTGAAGTGGGAGTCCATTTTTATCCTTTGTGTATGTTTAAGGGTGTAGAAAAGTTGAAGATCATGTCATTCCTTGATTGATCCTTTGTCTAAAAGTTCTGAGAGGGCTTGAAACCCTAATTTTGATAGTATTGAATACTCACCCATCTTTGGGGAGACTGATGAGGCATAAAGGCACACCCATATTGTGATGATGATTTGCACAGTAATGGGAAATCTTAGTGGTCAAAATTTGGGGTATGAAAGATGCCCCTATTTAATCTTCTTGGACACGAAGGTGTGAATGACGAAGGTATTCGGGCATTCGGGGTGCAAGAGGATTAAATATCGGAATACCCGAAATTTTGATGGTGGTTGTGAATGGCAGATCGCATTCATCTTCTTTTGCTAAGCAATGATGCTTAGAAAAGGTAAACTTCCCCTCGATCCTGGTCTTCAGCCAAGGAACTGGTCTCAGTTTTCTTTTGAGATGAACTTCCCCTCGATCCTGGTTTCCTACTAAGGAACTGGTCTTAGTTTCTGAAATAAACTTCCCCTCGATCCTGGTTTCCTACCAAGGAACTGGTCTTAGTTTCTGATTTAAACTTCCCCTCGATCCTGGTTTCCTACCAAAGGACTGGTCTTAGTTTCTTTTGTCAATAAACTTTATTGACAAGGGATGCTATTCGTAGCGGTTTTCCTCAAACTTCTCGCCGAATCTTCCTGGGAGATGCCATTTGACGGAAAAAGTTTTGATGCCAGACTTGCTGGGGAATCCAGTCGTCTGAGTTGTAGAGGTGCACAAACTTCTCTGTTGGAGACGCCATTTGTTTCTACTGGGGAAGACGAGTCTCCTGAAAGTCTGCCTTCGTTTGGGGTCTTACATCATACTTTTCTCGGGATTTTCCCAGAGAAATGCCACATGATGGGATCCATTTTTGAGGTGCCGATGACCTTTTCATCAGTGGTTCTTTCGGAGAAAAACTACCGTATCACCGAATCTCTGATTATGAGGCTTTCTCTCGGGATTCTCCTTAATCCGGGAAAGCAAGGATATCATCTTCAATGGCGAAGAGTGATATCTGTTGAAAGTTTCTCTAGTTTTTCAGAGGTTCAAGTTATCAAAGTGGTCCAGGACCTATCTTCAATTTAGAAATAACTGGAGGCGAGATTGTTCAGATGATTCACTTCCTGACGAGGAAAGAATCGACAACTCGATTGAGAGGACTTTTATCACTAGGGGATAAGGCCGACCAGAATGATGCAATATGAAATGTGAATGCAAATAAATAATGCATGATGTATGTATGTATATGCTGACAAAACTGACACGACATATAAACTAGTAGATGAACAAGACTGGATACTCAGCCACAGTGGGAGATGAAGTACCGTTGGTCCAAAAGTAGTAATTCTACCTTGCTTAGGAGAAGTAGTCCTAGCGGGGAACTATGTTGGTCGGGCTTTGGAGATAAGTACTCGGCCGAGGCGTGTCAGACGAAACAAGGTCTCTGACACAGTTGATCCCTTCATTCAGGCGTACTGGGTTAGAAGGAGTACTTTGATTCTGCACATTGAGGTTCGCTTACTTCTGGAGAAGCGGTTGATGCTCTTTTGATGTTTAACAGTCAAAAGAAATTGCCATCTTTATTTTAAAAGCAGAAAATTTTTTACAAGTAAATTCATTTTTGTTTTATTTCAAGAATCGTTAATCATGTCAAAATGTCGTTCTGTAAAGCTAAAACAAATAAAAATTACAAACAAAAGAACAAGGGCTCAAATTTTATTGATAAGACGGAGATCAGCCAAATGCGTGATTCCAAAGAGTATTTACAAAGTTAGAAAATGGAAATTTACAGGGAAAAGGGCTACGTTGAAACATAACGACCACTATCCTTCTACCAACTTTGAATTGGGGACATCCTGAGCTTCTGTCGAAGATAGCCTTGACTGGAGTTTTCCTCTGATGGACGGTGTAACTGCTGCTGCTGAGGGACTTGCCTCTGTTGAACATAGTTACCTGCCATTATCCCTAACTTTTGCCTTGATTGTACTGTGATGTTTCTAATCCACCGGTGTAGCGAGCGATTTTGGACGCGTTCTTAAGCGTTGGTCGCTCTCTGCGGTTTGAGCTTTAAACTACAGGTCGATTCATTTTTTATCCTATTGTGAGCTGAATAAGGAAGGGAAATAGATGTCTCCAATTAACCCTGCTTGCATACTGAGTTTAAACAGCGGTCTGTTAGGTTACGAATGCTATCAATGTGGGGGGGCCTTGTACTGGTTATTTGTATTTTCGCCAATACGGTTTTCTTTCTTTCTAGGACTTTCTAGCGGGGAACAAGGATTAGGATGTTAGGACTGATGCTTTTGAATTACTGCTTTTGATTGATGGAGATACGGGATTTGGATTTTTTGTTGATTGCGCTCGCTAAGATCTTTTCTTTCGATCTTATGCCTACGTATTCCCGTTTACCGAAACAGGGAAATCAGAGCGTTCGTAGTTCCTCCTATTCTATGGGAGGAAATGGGTGTTTTGGTGTCTTGTTCAAAGCCCAAGACGTGAAGCGAAAGGTGATTTGTATCTTGTTCAAAGCCCAAGATGTGAAGCTGAAAAGTCTATTTGTGTCTTGTTCAAAGCCCAAGACGTGAAGCTGAAAGACCTCGGCTTTAGAGAGAATTTGTCATCTCTAAAGAGGGGAGAAGGAGAATTACTTTAACTGGGATACGCGGATCCGAGCAATGCCATAATTTCCGAAGAAAGGGTTTTAACCTGAAGGAGAAGACTTTAACTCAGTGTAGAGCAATGATATCTTTCCTTAGGAATTTCTCATGCTAAAAGAGGGACAGTGGCATGGATGTAGATGATCCAGAGGCTTGCCGCTTACAGCGATTAGATGAAGGGAAAGGAGTTGTTGATGTTTGTGTACTATGAACGAGGCACATCTTTGATGCTAAAAGGTTGATTGGATCAACCAGTGGTTTTCTTATACAAAGCCTAAGAGGAGGCTAATTTCCGCTAGGAAAATCATTATACAAAGCCTAAGAGGAGGCTATTTTGTGTCCCGTACAAAGCCCGAGATGGAGGCTAAAAATGTTTGACTCAACAAGAGAGTCTTTGTATCTCGTACGAAGCCCGAGATGGAGGCGAAAAGGGTAATTGACTCAACGAGGGAGTCTCTTATGTGTCTCGTATAAAGCCCGAGAGAGAGGCTAAACGTTGTTTGACTCCCCTGGGGAGAATTTTGGTATCTCGTACAAAGCCCGAGATGGAGGTTATTGTAACTGTTTCAGTTGAGTGACAGATCCAATATACTGATTTTAAAAGAGAAAATCAGTTCTTGTATGAGCAACACTGTACTCAGGGATTTGATTTGAGGATCAGGGATATCTCCTTCTCTTTGAGGAAACGGGAAATCCAAAGGGTATTGAGACTGTCCGAGTCTGCGGGTTTCTTTCCTATTTTTGAAGAGTGCTTGAGAATGTCTTTGAGACTCAAGGAAGTTAGACTGTCCGTGTCTAGAGTTTTATCTTTTGTACTATGCTTTGAGAAACAGTAGTAGACTCTATGAAAGGACTGTTCTATGCAGATGACTAAGTTCTGTTCCTATACCTCTAGGAGGTCGTCGGGACAATTTGTACGAAGCCCAACAAGAGGCTGGAAACTTTTAAGAAGCCGGCGGGTCCTTGTACGAAGCCCAAGAGGAGGATATCATTCCCGGAGGAAGAGATCATTATACGAAGCCTAAGAGGAGGCTGTGAATACTTCTAAGAAGTAGTAGGGTCCTTGAATAATGCCCAAGAGGAGGCGGGGTTGCTTTTAGGAAGCCTGTGGGTCCTTGAACAATGCCCAAGAGGAGGCCGATGCTTTTAAGAAGCCCGTGGGTCTATCATCTCCTTTCCATTAGGAGAGATAACTTTTTTAAAGATAAAAACCACTGGTAAACGTGCGAGGTTTACTATCCAGCGACTTTTAGCTTTTAAAGAGGGTTCCTTAGTTAAGGTCCAAGATTATGACCGTAGTGGGTACCCAAACCCCGAGACATTCAAGGCAAGCTATCCACAAGGAATAGATCAAGTCAGGAAAGTTTGAGAATTTGGAAGAAACTCAAAGATGCTATTCACGGAGAATACATTCATCTTGGGAAGTAGAGCTTTTTGACGATTCCTAAGGAGGACAGCCGAAGAGAAGACTGTATCTGGTGCTCCTATTGGGGATCTAGGCATCTATTTCTACGAATAAATGAAACGGCGTCACCTAGTTCTAGACGTAGCTGCCGGGGAAACTCGAAATATCTATACTATTATTACACAGTAGATATGAGTTTATGAAAGGAGACTTACAGTGAGTAGCCCCACAATACAGTTTATAATATGAAAACAGTAAACGAAAGCGATAACCACTTACTCGGTTGGATTGCTTCCATGCTGTTTGGTTAGTTGTTCAACAAAGAAAGATTGAAAACAACAGTATATTCAAAATCAAAGGAGAAAGTGCTTTGAAAAAGAAAGATTTGGGGCTTACAACTCAAGGAGAGGCCCAGGGTTTTATCAGTGAGCGCACTGTTTGACTTTGTACAGAGGGACTTATACAAGTGACTGGGGCCCAAAATGGTTTTCTGTACAAAGGGATGGGTCTTACACTCTCTCAAGAGGCCCAAAAAGGTTTAAAGGAAAAAGAGTGGGGCTTATAACACGAGGGTAGGCCCAAATGATTTTTCATTTAAAAATGGCGATCGCGCCGAGGTTTTCTTTTAACGCGGAGGGACTTATACAATAAGTGAGGCCCAAATGATTTTAGTTAAAAGGGGATTGGGTCTTACACTCTAATAGAGGCCCAAAGTGTTTTGAACGGGTCTTATAGCTCAAGGAGAGGCCCAAGGGTTATTTTGAAAAGGCGACGATCGCGCCGTTTACTTGTACGGAGGGACTTATACAATGAATGAGGCCCAAAAAGTTTTTGTACAAGGGGGGATGGGTCTTACACTCTCTCAAGAGGCCCAAGGTGTTTTGAAAATGATTTATGAGGGTTGAATTAATCCAAAACCCTAATTTGTTTTCAAAATGTATTTAATTGAATAAAAATTCAATTAAAATGATCAAAAATTGTTTAACACATGGAAAACAAATTGTGATCTTGGATTAATGCTTCAAAAATTAAGTATTGACCTACAAAATAATTAGAAAGCATTAAAAGTTGCAAAATCAATGTAGAAAAAATATTTAAAATGCCAAAAACAATCAAAATATTAATTCTTTACAAAAATATCAATTATATGAAATAAATAATATTTTTGGGATTTTTTGATAAAATAAAATATTTTAACATTTTTGTGAATTATTAAAAAAAGAATCAACTCAAAATCATTAAAACTCATAGAGAAATTAATTTTTGAATCAATTAAACAAAATCACAAAATTCAAATATTTGAATTTCTAAAAATGGCGCCAAGAACAAGCTGAAGAACACGCGCGTGTTCTTGGTTTCTCAGATTTGCATTTTCTATCCAATCTCCATGAATACGTAATCATATCATGCAATCCACATATCATTATGCTCGTCTCAACCTCACGATCATGTCTATGTACTTTAATTTCATTTAAATTAAACATACAACAAGAAATCACGAAGAGACCTCAAGAACCCTAATTTCTGCATGAAGGCTAGGATTTTTGATACACGATTCAAACAATGCAATTAATTGAGGGAAAACATTCCATGCATGATTATGAACATATGGCCAAATTATTGTGCGAGGAAATATGCATAGATTGAGAGATGACCAAGCATGTGCTTACCTCTAGGCCGTGACAGCAAGTTCAAAGTGATTTTTGATCTGGAGGTGTTACAGATGAGTTGTGATGATCTGAACAGCTTCCCTACACCCTATGGATTGTGTTTGGATGGTTGGACTTGATTGAAATTGGCTGGATCATTTTGTGGTACCTCAGCTGCACTTTGGTTAAAACCTTGAGCAACCAGCTGGTGATTTTGTGAAATTGATGTTTCAGAAGTAATATAAGTGTTTGATCAGCTCATATGTGATGTATGTGAGGTGTGTGAGTGATTGGTTTGATTGGAATTGCTCTCAAACTCAAAACCCGATAGTGACTTGCCTTAGAAGGCAAAATTGGAGTGAAAGAAGAGATTTTGAGGAAAGCATCTGTTTGATGGCTTTGGTGTACTCAAACTGACCACAATTGAGCTCTATTTATAGTAGAGCAAGTTTGTTTTGGGATCCACAGTGAATGGCAACTGCAGCAGGTGTTTCCTCAATGTTGGCCAATGGAAATGCAAGTCTCCTCTAGCCATTGACTAGAGGTTAGGGCACAGAGCTATGGTCCCCTTGGTCTTGGATAAGTCTTGACTGATTTCAGATGAGAATGGATCAGTCCATTCCACCTTGATGGTTCCATTGAATGCCTCATTCCAAATTTGAAGTCTTGTCCCTATTTTGGCCATTCTAGGTTCAACATGCTATTTCTTGTTCCATGGACTTTGGAGGCTTGGCTCAGTGATTGTCCCCTTTAGATTCAATCCTCTGAGGTGTCCAAGTGGATAGGAGCAATTGAATTTGGCTGATTTTGGCAAATCGACCAAAGTTGCAAATTCTGCCTTGCCTTGACAGATTTTAGCAAGGCAACTTGCCAATGTCATATCTCATGGTGTAAGTTGAATTTGGCAATGTTCTTGGCCATTTTGGAAAGCTTTTACATGATACAACAACTGTTTGAACAAGTTTGGTTTTGATCTCTTTTGATTCCAAGTGAAAAATCCCCCTACATTTGGCAAAAAGTGAGGCAGAATCTGACTTAGTGAAAATTTCACTAAGTGTTGGAAAAAGTGACATTTTCACTTTTCAGCCACTTTGATCACTCCATAACTCAAAATCCTTAATGAATTGGAATGACTTGTAGTTGAAGTTTTTGTAGGTGATAATAAGGGCTACAAATCCATCTTTGGATGAGATAAAATGGCCTTGTGGTTTAGGAGTTATGGTCCTTCAAAGTTGGTACCCTTGCCACTTTATTTTTAACTTAGAAAAATTTCTAAGTTTTATGGTTACCCCTTTTACAAGTTATCTCACTTTTCTTGATTTTTCTTGATGAATGATGATTCAAATCATACATTAACATCATTTTAGGGTTAAAAATCCATTTTGGTGAAAAATCTCAAAAAGTCAAAGTTGACTTTTGTGCACAGTTGACTTTTTATCAGATGAATTCCAACTTGATGGACATGTTCTTGACCTAAATCAAACTTGATGGACATGTTCCATGGGTGTCATAGGGTATATTCAATCATGTATTAGGGTTTAGGAGCATGTCTTGGTCAAAAGTCAAAGTTACAGTTGACTTTTCCCTTAAAACCCTAATTGTGGTGCAGATGGAATTGAGACTTATTGCTCAAGCTTCTTGGATCAATCCATTGTCCCAAATGGATCAATATGGTATATTAGAGACCCTCAAATAATCTCTTGAGGTCTTGGCTCATGATTTGTCCCAAAAGTCAACTTAGGGGTGAATTAGGTCAAGAAACCCTAATTCCTGATTTTTTATGAATGCATCCCTTGAGACAAAATTGACTTGATGCATGGGTTCATGAGGTTCCATGAAGTATATTAGGTTATGTTTTGGATCAATGGCTTGTGCCCAGATGAAACTTTTCATCTGGAGGCCCTGGGTGATCAAAACCCTAATTTGGTGACACTGGCGATCTTGAGGCTTGATCCACCTAGAAGGGAGCAACCTTGTGCTTAATCCTTGAAGTGGGAGTCCTTTTTATCCTTTGAGGATGTTTGAGAGATTAGACAAGTTGAAAATCAAGTCATTTCTTGATTGAGCCTTTGTCTAAAGCTCAGAGAGGGCTTGAAACCCTAATTTTGATTGCAGTCAATGCTCACCCATCTTTGGGGAGACTGATGAAGCATAAAGGCACCTCCATATTGTGGTGATGATTTGCACAATGATGGGAAACTTTAGTGGTCAAAATTTGGGGTATTACAGATGCCCCTATTTAATCTTCTTGGACCCGAAGGTGTGAATGACGAAGGGATTCGGGCATTCGGGGTGCAAGAGGATTAAATATCGGAATATCCGAAATTTTGATTGTGGTTATGAATGGTAGCTTACGCATTCATCTTCTTTAGCTAAGCGATGATGCTTAGAAAAGGTAAACTTCCCCTCGATCCTGGTCTTCAGCCAAGGAGCTGGTCTTAGTTTTCTTTTGTCAACTTCCCCTCGTTCTTGGTTTCCTACCAAGGAACTGGTTTTAGTTTCTGATTTAAACTTCCCCTCGATCCTGGTTTCCTACCAAGGAACTGGTCTTAGTTTCTGATTTAAACTTCCCCTCGATCCTGGTCTCCTACCAAGGAACTGGTCTTAGTTTCTGATTTAAACTTCCCCTCGATCCTGGTTTCCTACCAAGGAACTGGTCTTAGTTTCTTTTGTCAATAAACTTTACTGACAAGGGACGCTATGCGTAGCGATTTCCTCAAACTTCTCGCCGATTTTCCTGGAGAGATGCCATTTGAGTGGAAAAAGTTTTGATGTCAGACTTGCTGGGGAACCCATTCGTCTGAATTGTAGAGGTACACAAACTTCTCTGTTTTGGAGACGCCATTTGTCGATTCTACTGGGGAAAGCGAGTCTCTTGAGAGACTGTTTTCGTTTGGGGTTACATCATACTTTTCTCGGGATCTTCCCGGAGAAATGCCATATGATGGGATCCAATTTTGAGGTGCCAATGACCTTCTCATCAGTGGTTTTTCGGAGCAAAACTGGCGTGCTGCCGAATCTCTGATCACGAGGTTTTCTCTGTGGATTTTCCTTAATCCGGGAAAGCAAGGATATCATCTTCAATGGCGAAGAGTGATGTTTATTGAAAGTTTTCTCTGGCTTTTTAGAGGTTCAAGTTATCAAAGTGGTCAAGGACCAACTTCTTTCCAGAATTAAACTGGAAGCGAGGTTGTTCAGACACAGTATTTCCTGACGAGGCAAGAACTGACAACTCGATTGAGAGGACTTCTACCACTAGGGGACAAGACCGACTAGAGTGATAGTGATGCAATATGAAATGTGAATGCAAAATAAAAAATGCATGATGTATGTATGTATATGCTGACAAAATAGACGCGACATACAGACTAATGGATGAACACAATTGGATACTCGGCCATCGCGGGGCGAAGAAGTATCGTTGATTCAAAATAGCAATTCCACCTTGCCTAGGAGAGATAGTCCCGTTGGGAGCTATGTTGATCGGGCTTAGGAGATGAGAACTCGACCGAGGATGTCAGACGAAACATGGTCTCTAACATTATTGATCCTTCATTCAGGAGTACTGGTCTAGAAGGAGTACCTTGATTCTACACTTTGAAGTTCGCTTACTTCGGGAGAAGCGATCGATGTTCTTCTGATGTTCAACAGTCAAAAGAAATGCCATTTTTAATTTAAAAGAAGAAAAAGTTTTACAAGTAAATTTATTTTTTGTTTTATTTCAAGAATCGCTGATTAAGTTTAAACAACGTCGTTCTGTAAAGCTAAAACAAGTAAAGAATTACAAACACAAGCACAAGGGCTCAAATTTTATTGATAAGATGGAGATCAGCCAAACGCGTGATTCCAAAGAGTATATACAAAGTTAGAAAATGGTACTTTACAGGGAAAAGGGCTACGTTGAAACATAACGACCACTATCCTTCTACCAACTTTGAGTTCGGGACATCCTGAGCTTCTGTCGAAGATGACCTTTGACTGGAGATTTCCTCCGATGGATGATGCAACTGTTGTTGCTGCTGAGGGACTTGCCTCTGTTGAACATAGTTACTTGCCATTATCCCTAACTTTTGCCTGGATTGTACTATGAGATTTCCAATCCATCGGGATGATTTTTTTCATGTCTCTAACTTTTGCCTGGACCGCCCTTTCGGGTTTTCAATCCACCGAGACGTTTTTTTTTAGTTTTAGGCGAAGTATTTCTTGACTACATCAACATTCGTGGGGTAGGCAAATTCCTCTCTGTCCATGGTTTGCAAGTCTCAAGGCGCCGCCTGAGAAAGCTTTCGTGACCACATAGGGGCCATCATAATTTGGGGTCCATTTTCCCCGAGAATCAGTGAGAAATGATTGTATCTTCTTGAGCACGAGGTCTCCTTTTCTGAAGGCACGAGGTCAGACCTTTTTATCAAACTCCCTTTTCATTCTCTGTTGGTACAACTGACCGTGGCATAGTGTCATGATTCGCTTCTCTTCGATCAGGTTCAGTTCGTCGTGTCGACTTTGGCACCATTCAGCTTCGGTGAGCTTTGCTTCCATCAATACCCGAATTGATGGGATCTCTACTTCTATGGGGAGCACTGCCTCCATGCCATATACTAGAGAGAAAGGGGTAGCCGCAATTCCGTTTTCGTAATGATTGACAGCTCCGTCAAAGATAAGTCCCCACTGGGAACCTGGTTCTGGCCCTTCACTGGGTAGCGGTTCATCGTAATCTTTCATTTTTAGATACATGACATCTTCGTCTGGGAAGTCAAACCCGATTGATTCTTGATTATCAATCGGTTGATGAGCCAAATGATCGGCTAAAATACTTCCTTTAACGACTTTCTGAGCGTGGTACTCTATGTCATATTTTGATAACAGCATCTGCCAACGGGCAATCCTTCCCGTGAGAGCAGGTTTTTCGAAAACGTACTTGATTGGATCCATTTCGGAGACCAACCAAGTAGTATGACGAATCATGTACTGGCGAAGACGTTTGGCTGCCCAAGCTAAAGCGCAACAAGTTTTCTCAAGCATTGTGTACCGAGTCTCGCAGTCGGTGAATTTCTTGCTTAGATAGTAAATGGCGGACTCTTTCCTTTTAGTTTCGTCTTGTTGGCCAATTACACATCCCATTGAGCCCTCTAGGACTGTAAGGTAAATGATCAGTGGTCTTCCTTCCACTGGAAGTGATAGAATCGGAGGATGCAACAGATATTCCTTGATACTGTCGAAGGCGGTTTGGCAATCATCTGACCAAACGCAATCCTGATTCTTTTTGAGTAATTTGAAAATCGGCGCACACGTCGCGGTCATAAGGAATATGAATCTGGAGATGTAGTTCAAACGTCCCAGGAATCCTCTGACTTGTTTTTCAGTTTTCGGAGAAGGCATTTCTTGAATGGCCTTGACCTTGTCAGGATCAACTTGAATCCCTTCCTGGCTGACGATGAACCCTAGTAGTTTCCCTGAACGGACACCGAAGGTGCACTTGTTAGGATTCAAGCGGAGCTTGAATTTTCTTAGACGTTCGAACAATTTTGACAGATGTTCAACGTGCTCATCCTCTGTTCTTGATTTTGCAATCATATCATCGACATACACTTCGATTTCCTTGTGTATCATGTCATGAAACAGAGTAGTCATGGCCCTTTGATAGGTTGCCCCGACGTTCTTCAAACCGAACGGCATTACCTTGTAACAAAAGGTACCCCATGGGGTAATGAACGAAGTTTTCTCCATGTCTTTCGGCGCCATTTTGATCTGGTTATATCCCGAAAATCCATCCATGAAGGAGAATACTTTGAACTTTGTTGTGCTGTCAACCAACATGTCAATGTGTGGTAAAGGAAAGTCGTCCTTTGGACTTGCCCTATTCAGATCTCTGTAATCGACACACATTCTAACCTTTCCATCCTTTTTGGGAACGGGTACGATGTTGGCTAACCATTGAGGATATTCAGATGTAGCAAGGAAACCCGCGTCAATCTGTTTATGTACCTCCTCTTTGATTTTGATGGCCATGTCCGGGTGAGTCCGTCTCAACCTTTGCTTTACTGGCGGACATTCCGATCTTAACGGTAAGTGATGTTCCACGATGCTGGTATCCAACCCTGGCATATCCTGATAGGACCAAGCGAACACATCGGGGAATTCTTTGAGAAGCTTTATGAGATCTTCTCTGGCAGTTGGGCTGAGCAATGCTCCGATCCTGATTTCTTTTCTCTCTTTTTTCTGAACCCCAGTTTACCGTTTCCAACGGCTCTTTGTGAGGTTCAATGGACCTTTCCTCTTGTCTGAGTAGTCGGGAGATCTCTTCTGGAATTTGTTCGTCAACTTTTTCTTCAGCCTCGAATACGGGAACTCAAAGTTGGGAGAAGGCATCGGATCGTATGTTTCAATAAGGTTTAAAACAAGCAATCTGCATGACGTGATGATTTGTGTTTAGAAGAGATAGAGAGAAATGCAAGTGTGTGCAGTGTTTTGATTTTACTGCTTGTTTTTATTTTTGAATGTTTTTTTTTTTTTTAGGATTACCATTTTCTGAAAAAACAAAAAGAGAAAACAGCAATTAATGCGGAAATTACAGAACGACGTTATTTTATTAATGAACAAGTTGAATCTTGAAACTACAACCCTATAAAACAAAGCTCTGTCGCTTTGGGCAAAGCGAAGAGGCAAATTTACAGAAAACGAGCCCTATCAAAATATCTGTTTCACCTGGGCAGGGTGAAAGGTTAAAGATGGCAATTACTTTGACTGGAGAACGACCTTCGGAACCTCGACAGCAACCCATTGGCGGCGAACTCCTCGGTGAATCACAAAGTCTGGCACCTTCCTTGATTTGTCTTCAGAAATGACGCTGATTTCTGGTGGAGCAGGATCATTGGAATCTGTTTCCCAGGCAGAATTGTCGTAGGAGGATTCCTCTGTTGCATTTTGCATAGCATTGGTGCTCTCAGCTGTATCTCCCCATCCAGTTGGCTGGATATCTTCGAGCTTGATACGAGAGCTTTCGGGAGCAGTGTACTTGACCATAAAGTCATATTTTCCACTTGGTTGTCCCAGAGTGTCCCAAACTTCTTTGGAACTGGAGAAGTCATCCCTCTCGATGACGTTGACCTCGGGAAAAGCATAATTGATGAATTCTGGTCCTGCAAACGTTGCGAATTCATCGTCATGTTGAGTAATTTCCGAATGACCTGAGTGTTGATCCCATGACATGGTGGGGACATAGGTATTCTGTTCAATGACGCTCAGCTGAGTTTCATTGTTCGGCTGACTCTCTTGCCCCAAATTTCCTGGGTAAGGCTGCCACATTGGCAGGCCATCCATCGGGCCATAGTAATTGTGGTCAAAGTTGTCTTTCATCAGAGTGTACTCCTCTAATGAATTTGGTGGAGCACAACATCCTTCCGGATCACAATCTCCGTAGATCATTTCGACATCTGATCTTGGTATAAATCTCAGACTTTCTGTAGGAAAGCAAAAAGGCATAGGCACCTCTTCCTGAGACATATAACCGTCCTTGTTAGGATAAGACTTCCATTCTTCATCTGTGTCAGAGGGATCTTCCTTATTGATAGCATGAACTGTCTGAGACACTGGGTGAAGAAAACCTCCATTGTGGAAGAAGTTTTGAAGGGGATGAAGACTTTCATCGTTGGCAGCTGTCTGGGTACAGGTCGCAGAAAAACCAAGACCCTTCTTTGTTTTATTGTCAATAGGAATGACAAGCCGTCCCCATCATGTCGTATCGGTACTCTCGACCGCTTTGATAGCATCTTTGTATGAAGAAATTGAAGTTCCTTCTTTGAACTGATTGTCCTTGCTCACCGATAGTGCTGGGAACTGAGTTCCAATAACCTCCTCGGGTTCCACACAAGTAGATGATGATAGGTTACTCACAAACAAGGCTTGTTCCCCACAAACCGTGACAAGTTGATCGTTCTTGACGAACTTTAGCTTTTGGTGGAGGGTCGAAGTAACCGCTCCAGCCTGATGTATCTAAGGTCTTCCTAATAAACAACTGTATGTTGCCCGGATGTCCATGACTTGGAAAGTGATTTGGAAAGTGTGAGGACCAATAGTTATGGGAAGATCAACTTCGCCGACAACTGTTTTTCTGGATTCGTCAAATGCTTTGACGACAACCTCGCTGACTCTCATCGGAGGGCCCTTGAATGATAATTGCATCAAAGTGGACTTCGGCATAACATTCAGGGCTGACCCTGTGTCTACCAGTACGTTGGCTAAAGCATCGCCCTGGCAGTTAACTGTAATGTTGAGCGCCATGTTATGACGGCGACCCTCTTCAGGTAATTCTTCATCACTAAATCCCAAATTATTGCAGGAAGTGATGTTAGAGACAATGCTATCGAATTGTCTGATTGTTACATCCTGTTCCACAAAGGCTTGCTCCAAGACTTTCTGTAGAGCCTCTCTGTGTGCTTCTGAACTGAGTAACAGTGATAATACCGAGATCTTTGAAGGAGTATGTAACAGTTGATCAACAATGTTATATTCACTCCTTTGGATGAGCTTCAGTATCTCATCGTTTTCTTTTGAAAAGTTGGGATTACTAGATTGACCGACTGGCAGATCAGGAATTTCTGCCTGAAGTTCCTTTTCTTTGTTGGATTCTCCAACCCCTCGGTTGAAGATTCGACCGCTCCGTGTTACACGACTGATGTCTGCAATATTCATGACGGAGGGTAATGGAATTTCCTTTCCATTCTCGATTATTGTTGCACCGTATTTGTAAGGGATTGCCTTAGCTGATTCATACGGTAGTGGCCCCGGTAGATAGATGACTATGGGAACCTTCTGATTTTTCTGACCATCATAAGTAATCTCGATCCGTTCCTGGTTGGGAACTTTAGATTCGTCAAGTAGAGGAATGATGGCAAAAACATCCCTGGTCCTATGATGACCAGAGATTATGACAACATCCTCAACTTGATTGGCAAGGTAGTTCGGCGTCCAGTTGACGGGTCCAGAACCTGGATATGGACGAATTTCTCCATGATCGACCTGACCCTGAAGAGTTGCTCTCACAAGGTAACACCCTTGGTTACTTTCCGAACAGACGCTACAACTGTCATAGTTGTGTGGAGGCACCTGGCCACGCCCACTTTGAATACAATGTAACCTCACTAGGTTACCTTTCATTGATCGGACATCCTGACTTTGACGACGAGTAGGATTCCTGTTATTGACACTAATCTGCTGAGTATCCTCATCCATGTAGATTGGCATCCACCAGTGATTTAACAAGTGCTGAAGTGCCTCCTGGACAAGGGTACAACCTTGATCGTTTTCGCAACCCGCTTTACAATTTTGATAGTCATGTGATATTAAGAATCTAAGTCGGACCTGCTCAGCATGTAACTCTACCAGGTTGGTATTCATTACACGGATATCGAAGATCTGAACCATGTTGATTTGATAGGAGTTCCTATCATGGTAGTCTTGGATCCATCCAAGATCCATCTGACGCTGGAGGGCCTCTTGTATGAAAGAGCATCCCTGTTTGTTTACCGAGTAAATCAGACAGGAACTGTAATCGTGCCGCGGCAGATTATGATACTAGCTTTGCCTTGAGTGCATCGTCACCAAGTTGACATTCATTGCACAGATGTCGTGGTTTTGAATGACGTTGGAGTTCGTATAGACCATGTTAACTCCACGAACTCGGTGCTCTTGGATCCATCCGAGATCCATCTGTTCCTGTAGAGCTGATTGCACTACCGAACATCCTTGGTTATCTTTAGAGCAGATATCACACTGGTGATAGTTATGAGGTGGCACATGGCCATATCCACTTTGTCTACAATGCATCTTGACCAGATTGGTTTTCAACAAGAGTACATCGTGAATTTGATAGACATTGTTAGTCTCTTTCTCAATCAGATTGACTGCAGCTTTCTCATGTTGAGGCAGCGGGTTCGTAAGAACATTAGGATTCGTATCTTTGAAAGATAAGAGCCCGCTCCTAACAAGCTTTTGCACGTCGGATTTGAAATTGAGACAAGTCTCAATGTTATGCCCTGAACCTCCTTGATGATAAGGGCATGTTTGATCCACCTTAAACCAAAAAGGCGGATTTTCCGGAACTGTAAGAGGAGACTTAGCCTGAATGTGCCCCTTAGCTAGCAGTAATGGAAACAATTCAGCGTACGATACGGGTATAGGATCAAATCCTGGTGGCCGTGTTGTACAGTTGTTGTTATATTGAGGATGAGCCTGCTGAAGAGGATGTTGTGTCCATTGTTGGTCAGGTTGGCTCTGCGCAACCTGAGGTTGATACATAGGAACAGGCGCGGGGCTGATAGCAGGAGTTACAGCTGCTACTGGCTGATAACGTCGCCTTTGCTTTCCGAGAGAGATATTCCCAATATCTTGCTCTTTTTTCTTAGGGAGAGCACTACCGTATTTTTTAGTACCGCTCGTTGATCTAGTGTCTTTTACCAAACGTCCTTCTCGGACGGCTTTCTCAAGACGTACACCCATGCCGACCATTTCGGTGAAATCACTGGGCGCACTGGCAACCATTCGGTCATAGTAAAATGAGCTTAAGGTCTTTAAGAAGATTTTTTTCATCACTTTTTCCTCAAGAGGTAGACAAATTTGAGCGGCAATTTCACGCCACCTTTGAGCATACTCCTTAAAGGTTTCTTTGTCCTTTTGCGACATTGATCTGAGTTGATCTCTGTCGGGTGCCATGTCCAAATTGTACTTGTATTGTTGGACGAAGGCAGTACCAAGATCTCTGAATGTACTGATCGTAGTACGGTTTAAACCCGTGTACCATTTGAGTGCGGCACCGGTTAAACTATCCTGGAAGTAGTGAATCAGCAGGTCCTTATTCTCCGTCTGAGCTGACATCCGCCGAGCGTACATCACCAGATGGCTCTGAGGGCAAGAGTTACCCTTGTATTTTTCAAAGTCGGGCACTTGGAACTTGTGCGGGACTTTCACATTTGGGACCAAGCAGAGGTCTGCGGCGTCCTTTCCAAATAGATCCTGACCGCGAATGCCTTGCAGCTCTTTCTGCATTTCCAAGAACTGCTCCTGGAATTCATCCATTCTGTCAAACATAGTTTCCTTCTGGTAAGAAGGTGTCTGTGGAATCTGTCCTTCCGGGACAGTGTGCACCACAGGGGGTGGTACCGTGACTACTGCAGTAAGTCTTGGCGCCTCCTGAAGTTTGTAACCTTCAGGAGTCTTGAGTATGCCCCTGGCATCTTCGCTTTCCCGAAGTTTGTAACCTTCAGGCCCAGCGGCTTCTGTTGCGATTCCCTGATCTTTAGTGATCGGCGGAACATATCCTTTCGGGATATAGTTAACAGGCATGCCCCACGGACGATCTTTCGGCATCTGATACCTAGGATCATACTTTTCTATGATGGGCGTTGAGGTGATCTCTGAGATCACAGTTCTTTGTAGCTGAGCTTCTGCCATGGCTTGCATGTTGTTACGAAGCTTTCTCATATCCTCTCTCAGAGCGTCGATCTCTTCTTTCAACTCTCTGTTTTCTTCCTCAAGATCATCCATCTTTTTCTGACGATTGGCCCAGGTATTGTATGAATGAAACAGTTTGACTCTAGAACCGAGACACAAACGTGAGATTCGTAAGGAAGAAGAATACGCGATGTGAGAATGATGAATGCAATGATTATATTAATTGTTGTTTTTGGTTTAATCAAAATAAACTTCGACAATTAGATTGCAAATATCAAACAGTGGGGAAACCCCTTTTTATTGAATTCGAAGGATTACAGAAATGGAAATACAGTAGATTACAAAGTGCAGAAACAGAAACCTAAACTATTGGGTCCCGAGTCCTCTTCTTTGACCGGGGCGCTTGGGCCGTTGTCGGGTTGTCATTCCTTTGCCAGGTGAAAGGAGCGAGCAAATTCCTTTGGTCATCTTGATTCTCTACAGCATGTTGCTCTAAAATTTCAATCAGAGCATCTTTCTCTCTCAGTAGTTGCTGTATTTGGATACACTCTACGTCGAGGGTGCGGTACTTGTTCTTCCAAGACCTTCTTTCCTTTTGAACTTTGTTAAGAATAACCTGAAGCTTTTCAGTTTCAGTCATGAAGTACATGACAGATTCCTTTGGTGGAAGAATTCCGTAACGAGGATAAGGCATCTTTAGCTTGAGAGCTCTAGTTTGTACCCAATGGAGATAAGGCTCCACCGAGACACAGTCCGGTTTTCCCAGAGACTCTCGTCCTTTCTTATGAACATGTTTCCAAGCTTGCACTATTTCCATCTTTAGTGCTCTATCATTTTCTCCTTCTTTGAAGAAAAGACCTTCCAGATGAACACCCAGTGGGATGTGTCTCATCGGGTATCCAAATTGACGAAGAACCAATGTCGGATGATAGTTGATTCCTCCTTTAGTTCCTATGAGGGGTACGCTGGGGAAGTTTCCACAACGGTCAATGATTCTGATTCCCTCATAAATCCTATTACACCAATCTATATCGGAATTGGTGAGAGACATGATCTTCTGCGACCAACGTAAGACACTCTTACAATCCCAAAAAGCAGCAGACTTGGGCAAGTGAGAGATAAACCATTTGTAGAGCAAAGGTACACAGCATGTGATCTCCCCTCCGCTGTACAAATTTCCCAAGTGTACAGAATGATACGCATCTGTGAGCAAAGTCGGCACAGGGTTTCCAATGAGAAAAACCTTAATAGCGTTGATATCAACGAAGTTATTGATGTTAGGAAACAAAAATAACCCGTAGGTGAGCAAGACAAAGATGCTTTCAAAAGCAGTCATGTTCCCTATACTAGCGAAGTACAGGGCTTTCTTTGTCAAGAACTGGGCTGGCAAACCTTGGATGCCACCCTTAGTGGTCATGTGAGTCCTGACCTCAGACTCGTCCAAATGAATTGCTATTGCAATAGTCTGATTCTTTGGAATTTCTTCCAGTCCAGAAAATGGAGCTCGATCAGTGATATGTAAATCAGTCAGATGAGAATACTCCTCCAGCGTTGGTGATAGCTGGTAATCCGGGAATGTGAAACAATGATAAACCGGATCGTAGAACTGAATGAGTGTGTCCATGATCCCCTTAATCACATAGACTCTTAACAGTGGTAGCAAACCACCGTGCTTGGCTCTGAAAGCCTCTGGGTTAACGATCATCCTCGCTAACTTTCTCAAATCCTCTAGCTTTGGAACCTTGAAGGTATACTGGTGAGTTCTCCTTTTACCGAAATCCATTAATGCAATCTTTTTCTCTGATATTTGCAATCACAGTCTTAGTTTAATTTGAAAAACAGAGAGACTAGAAGAGAAGTTTTTTGAATGTTTTAATGTTTTATTAAATGGATGCATGAATGCAGTACACAAAAACATAGAAAAAACATGGGGTCAAAGGGTCGTTGTCATGAAGTCAAGGCTCTACCCATCCCCAAAGGTTTATACTAGGGTGATTTTTTGTACCTGTACTCATTATCATCAGCTCCTCCCAGGAAAGCAAGACAACAAGCGGATCGCCAGCGAGTTGTAAAGCAATCTTAGAGTAAGTGCCATTCACCGAGAATAGATCACCAGCCTCAAATGAGGGTAGTATCGTGTAACAACTATTTCCGATAGTTTCTGCACTACGAAAGGGTTTGGCTCCTCAGCTTCTCAGACTTAACAACCGGCCCATTGGCTATAAGAGTGAATGGGTTGCGTTGGTCAGCCTCCACTGAGGTTGATGGTCGACCCCGTCGCCATCACTTATCTTAAGTGTATACTCATTCTCACCACATGCGGCATCACACGCATTCCCAGTAGCAGAAAAAATAAACACGTATAGCAATTAGGAAAAGCAGTATATATATTTGTCCTAATCATCCTAGACTTATAAAGCTATGATTCCTAAGTTCCTGACAGAAATGGGTTCCCCGGCGGAAGCCCCAATCTGTGGTATTCACATAAGTGAAGAGAAAAAAGGTTTGTCCAAGGTTTTCACCTTACATGTTTAAGAAAGAATTTTTGAGCCCCACGGTGGGCGCCATTTTTTCTGTAGCGAGCGATTTTGGACGCGGTTCTTAAGCGCTGGTCGCTCTCTGCGGTTTGAGCTTTAAACTACAGGTCGATTCATTTTTTATCCTATTGTGAGCTGAATAAGGAAGGGAAATAGATGTCTCTAATTAACCCTGCTTGCATACTAAGTTTAAACAGCGGTCTGTTAGGTTACGAATGTTATCAATGTGGGGGGGCCTTGTACTGGTTATTTGTATTTTCTCCAATACGATTTTCTTTCTTTCTAGGACTTTCTAGCGGGGAACAAGGATTAGGATGTTAGGACTGATGCTTTTGAATTACTGCTTTTGATTGATGGAGATACGGGATTTGGATTTTTTGTTGATTGCGCTCGCTAAGATCTTTTCTTTCGATCTTATGCCTACATATTCCCATTTACCGAAACAGGGAAATCAGAGCGTTCGTAGTTCCTCCTATTCTATGGGAGGAAATGGGTGTTTTGGTGTCTTGTTCAAAGCCCAAGACGTGAAGCGAAAGGTGATTTGTATCTTGTTCAAAGCCCAAGATGTGAAGCTGAAAAGTCTATTTGTGTCTTGTTCAAAGCCCAAGACGTGAAGCTGAAAGACCTCGGCTTTAGAGAGAATTTGTCATCTCTAAAGAGGGGAGAAGGAGAATTACTTTAACTGGGATACGCGGATCCGAGCAATGCCATAATTTCCGAAGAAAGGGTTTTAACCTAAAGGAGAAGACTTTAACTCAGTGTAGAGCAATGCTATCTTTCCTTAGGAATTTCTCATGCTAAAAGAGGGACAGTGGCATGGATGTAGATGATCTAGAGGCTTGCCGCTTACAGCGATTAGATGAAGGGAAAGGAGTTGTTGATGTTTGTGTACTGTGAGCGAGGCACAGCTTTGATGCTAAAAGGTTGATTGGATCAACCAGTGGTTTTCTTATACAAAGCCTAAGAGGAGGCTAATTTCCGCTAGGAAAATCATTATACAAAGCCTAAGATGAGGCTATTTTGTGTCCCGTACAAAGCCCGAGATGGAGGCTAAAAATATTTGACTCAACAAGATAGTCTTTGTATCTCATACGAAGCCCGAGATGGAGGCGAAAGGGGTAATTGACTCAATGAGGGAGTCTCTTATGTGTCTCGTATAAAGCCCGAGAGAGAGGCTAAACGTTGTTTGACTCCCCTGGGGAGAATTTTGGTATCTCGTACAAAGCCCGAGATGGAGGCTATTGTAACTGTTTCAGTTGAGTGACAGATCCAATATACTGATTTTAAAAGAGAAAATCAGTTCTTATATGAGCAACACTGTACTCAGGGATTTGATTTGAGGATCAGGGATATCTCCTTCTCTTTGAGGAAACGGGAAATCCAAAGGGTATTGAGACTGTCCGAGTCTGCGGGTTTCCTTCCTATTTTTGAAGAGTGCTTGAGAATGTCTTTGAGACTCAAGGAAGTTAGACTGTCCGTGTCTAGAGTTTTATCTTTTGTACTATGCTTTGAGAAACAGTAGTAGACTCTATGAAAGGACTGTTCTATGCAGATGACTAAGTTCTGTTCCTATACCTCTAGGAGGTCGTCGGGACAATTTGTACGAAGCCCAAGAGGAGCCTGGAAACTTTTAAGAAGCCGGCGGGTCCTTGTACGAAGCCCAAGAGGAGGCTATCATTCCCGGAGGAAGAGATCATTATACGAAGCCTAAGAGGAGGCTGTGAATACTTCTAAGAAGCCGTAGGGTCCTTGAATAATGCCCAAGAGGAGGCGGGGTTGCTTTTAGGAAGCCTGTGGGTCCTTGAACAATGCCCAAGAGGAGGCCGATGCTTTTAAGAAGCCCGTGGGTCTATCATCTCCTTTCCATTAGGAGAGATAACTCTTTTAAAGATAAAAACCACTGGTAAACGTGCGAGGTTTACTATCCAGCGACTTTTAGCTTTTAAAGAGGGTTCCTTAGTTAAGGTCCAAGATTATGACCGTAGTGGGTACCCAAACCCCGAGACATTCAAGGCAAGCTATCCACAAGGAATAGATCAAGTCAGGAAAGTTCGAGAATTTGGAAGAAACTTAAAGATGCCATTCACGGAGAATATATTCATCTTGGGGAGTAGAGCTTCTTGACGATTTCTAAGGAGGACAGCCGAAGAGAAGACTGTATCTGGTGCTCCTATTGGGGATCTAGGCGTCTATTTCTACGAATAAATGAAACGGCGTCACCTAGTTTTAGACGTAGCTGCCGGGGAAACTCGAAATATCTATACTATTATTACACAGTAGATATGAGTTTATGAAAGGAGACTTACAGTGAGTAGCCCCACAATACAGTTTATAATATGAAAACAGTAAACGAAAGTGATAACCACTTACTCGGTTGGAGTGCTTCCATGCTGTTTGGTTAGTTGTTCAACAAAGAAAGATTGAAAACAACAGTATATTCAAAATCAAAGGAGAAAGTGCTTTGAAAAAGAAAGATTTGGGGCTTACAGCTCAAGGAGAGGCCCAGGGTTTTATCAGTGAGCGCACTGTTTGACTTTGTACAAAGGGACTTATACAAGTGACTGGGGCCCAAAATGGGTTTCTGTACAAAGGGATGGGTCTTACACTCTCTCAAGAGGCCCAAAAAGGTTTAAAGGAAAAAGAGTGGGGCTTATAACACGAGGGTAGGCCCAAATGATTTTTCGTTTAAAAATGGCGATCGCGCCGAGGTTTTCTTTTAACGCGGAGGGACTTATACAATAAGTGAGGCCCAAATGATTTTGGTTAAAAGGGGATTGGGTCTAACACTCTAATAGAGGCCCAAAGTGTTTTGAACGGGTCTTATAGCTCAAGGAGAGGCCCAAGGGTTATTTTGAAAAGGCGACGATCGCGCCGTTTACTTGTACGGAGGGACTTATACAATGAATGAGGCCCAAAAAGTTTTTGTACAAGGGGGGATGGGTCTTACACTCTCTCAAGAGGCCCAAGGTGTTTTGAAAATGATTTATGAGGGTTGAATTAATCCAAAACCCTAATTTGTTTTCAAAATGTATTTAATTGAATAAAAATTCAATTAAAATGATCAAAAATTGTTTAACACATGGAAAACAAATTGTGATCTTGGATTAATGCTTCAAAAATTAAGTATTGACCTACAAAATAATTAGAAAGCATTAAAAGTTGCAAAATCAATGTAGAAAAAATATTTAAAATGCCAAAAACAATCAAAATATTAATTCTTTACAAAAATATCAATTATATGAAATAAATAATATTTTTGGGTTTTTTTGATAAAATAAAATATTTTAACATTTTTGTGAATTATTAAAAAAAGAATCAACTCAAAATCATTAAAACTCAGAGAGAAATTAATTTTTGAATCAATTAAACAAAATCACAAAATTCAAATATTTGAATTTCTAAAAATGGCGCCAAGAACAAGCTGAAGAACACGCGCGTGTTCTTGGTTTCTCAGATTTGCATTTTCTATCCAATCTCCATGAATACGTAATCATATCATGCAATCCACATATCATTATGCTCGTCTCAACCTCACGATCATGTCTACGTACTTTAATTTCATTTAAATTAAACATACAACAAGAAATCACGAAGAGACCTCAAGAACCCTAATTTCTGCATGAAGGCTAGGATTTTTGATACACGATTCAAACAATGCAATTAATTGAGGGAAAACATTCCATGCATGATTATGAACATATGGCCAAATTATTGTGCGAGGAAATATGCATAGATTGAGAGATGACCAAGCATGTGCTTACCTCTAGGCCGTGACAGCAAGTTCAAAGTGATTTTTGATCTGGAGGTGTTACAGATGAGTTGTGATGATCTGAACAGCTTCCCTACACCCTATGGATTGTGTTTGGATGGTTGGACTTGATTGAAATTGGCTGGATCATTTTGTGGTACCTCAGCTGCACTTTGGTTAAAACCTTGAGCAACCAGCTGGTGATTTTGTGAAATTGATGTTTCAGAAGTAATCTAAGTGTTTGATCAGCTCATATGTGATGTATGTGAGGTGTGTGAGTGATTGGTTTGATTGGAATTGCTCTCAAACTCAAAACCCGATAGTGACTTGCCTTAGAAGGCAAAATTGGAGTGAAAGAAGAGATTTTGAGGAAAGCATCTGTTTGATGGCTTTGGTGTACTCAAACTGACCACAATTGAGCTCTATTTATAGTAGAGCAAGTTTGTTTTGGGATCCACAGTGAATGGCAACTGCAACAGGTGTTTCCTCAATGTTGGCCAATGGAAATGCAAGTCTTCTCTAGCCATTGACTAGAGGTTAGGGCACAGAGCTATGGTCCCCTTAGTCTTGGATAAGTCTTGACTGATTTCATATGAGAATGGCTCAGTTCATGCCACCTTGATGGTTCCATTGAATGCCTCATTCCAAATTTGAAGTCTTGTCCCTATTTTGGCCATTCTAGGTTCAACATGCTATTTCTTGTTCCATGGACTTTGGAGGCTTGGCTCAGTGATTGTCCCCTTTAGATTCAATCCTCTGAGGTGTCCAAGTGGATAGGAGCAATTGAATTTGGCTGATTTTGGCAAATCGACCAAAGTTGCAAATTCTGCCTTGCCTTGACAGATTTTAGCAAGGCAACTTGCCAATGTCATATCTCATGGTGTAAGTTGAATTTGGCAATGTTCTTGGCCATTTTGGAAAGCTCTTACATGATACAACAACTGTTTGAACAAGTTTGGTTTTGATCTCTTTTGATTCCAAGTGAAAAATCCCCCTACATTTGGCAAAAAGTGAGGCAGAATCTGACTTAGTGAAAATTTCACTAAGTGTTGGAAAAAGTGACATTTTCACTTTTCAGCCACTTTGACCACTCCATAACTCAAAATCCTTAATGAATTGGAATGACTTGTAGTTGAAGTTTTTGTAGGTGATAATGAGGGCTACAAATCCATCTTTGTATGAGAAAAAATGGCCTTGTGGTTTAGGAGTTATGGTCCTTCAAAGTTGGTACCCTTGCCACTTTATTTTTAACTTAGAAAAATTTCTAAGTTTTATGGTTACCCCTTTTACAAGTTATCTCACTTTTCTTGATTTTTCTTGATTAATGATTATTCAAATCATACATTAACATCATTTTAGGGTTAAAAATCCATTTTGGTGAAAAATCTCAAAAAGTCAAAGTTGACTTTTGTGCACAGTTGACTTTTTATCAGATGAATTCCAACTTGATGGACATGTTCTTGACCTAAATCAAACTTGATGGACATGTTCCATGGGTGTCATAGGGTATATTCAATCATGTATTAGGGTTTGGGAGCATGTCTTGGTCAAAAGTCAAAGTTACAGTTGACTTTTCCCTTAAAACCCTAATTGTGGTGCAGATGGAATTGAGACTTGTTGCTCAAGCTTCTTGGATCAATCCATTGTCCCAAATGGATCAATATGGTATATTAGAGACCCTCAAATCATCTCTTGAGGTCTTGGCTCATGATTTGTCCCAAAAGTCAACTTAGGGGTGAATTAGGTCAAGAAACCCTAATTCCTGATTTTTTATGAATGCATCCCTTGAGACAAAATTGACTTGATGCATGGGTTCATGAGGTTCCATGAAGTATATTAGGTTATGTTTTGGATCAATGGCTTGTGCCCAGATGAAACTTTTCATCTGGAGGCCCTGGGTGATCAAAACCCTAATTTGGTGACACTGGCGATCTTGAGGCTTGATCCACCTAGAAGGGAGCAACCTTGTGCTTAATCCTTAAAGTGGGAGTCCTTTTGATCCTTTGAGGATGTTTGAGAGATTAGACAAGTTGAAAATCAAGTCATTTCTTGATTGAGCCTTTGTCTAAAGCTCAGAGAGGGCTTGAAACCCTAATTTTGATTGCAGTCAATGCTCACCCATCTTTGGGGAGACTGATGAAGCATAAAGGCACCTCCATATTGTGGTGATGATTTGCACAATGATGGGAAACTTTAGTGGTCAAAATTTGGGGTATTACAACCGGGATGATTTTTTATTTTGTCTTTAACTTTTGCCAGGACCGCCCTTTCGGGTTTTCAATCCACCGAGACGTTTTTTTTATTTTAGGCGAAGTATTTCTTGACTACATCAACATTCGTGGCATAGGAAAATTCTTCTCCGTCCATGGTTGCAAGTCTCAAGGCGCTGCCTAAGAAAGCTTTTGTGACCACATAGGGGCCATCATAATTCGGAGTCCATTTACCCCGAGAATCAGTGAGAAATGATTGTATCTTTTTGAGCACAAGGTCTCCTTTTCTGAAGACGCGAGGTCGGACCTTTTTGTCGAACGCTCTCTTCATTCTTTGCTGATACAACTGACCATGGCATTGATCGCCAGATTCTTCAGGAAATCATGTCCTTGACCTAAATCAAACTTGATGGACATGTTCCATGGGTGTCATAAGGTATATTCAATCATGTATTAGGGTTTGGGAGCATGTCTTGGTCAAAAGTCAAAGTTACAGTTGACTTTTCCCTTAAAACCCTAATTGTGGTGCAGATGGAATTGAGACTTGTTGCTCAAGCTTCTTGGATTAATCCATTGTCCCAAATGGATCAATATGGTATATTAGAGACCCTCAAATCATCTCTTGAGGTCTTGGCTCATGATTTGTCCCAAAAGTCAACTTAGGGGTGAATTAGGTCAAGAAACCCTAATTCCTGATTTTTGATGAATGCATCCCTTGAGACAAAATTGACTTGATGCATGGGTTCATGAGGTTCCATGAAGTATATTAGGTTATGTTTTGGATCAATGGCTTGTGCCCAGATGAAACTTTTCATCTGGAGGCCCTGGGTGATCAAAACCCTAATTTGGTGACACTGGCGATCTTGAGGCTTGATCCACCTAGAAGGGAGCAACCTTGTGCTTAATCCTTGAAGTGGGAGTCCTTTTGATCCTTTGAGGATGTTTGAGAGATTAGACAAGTTGAAAATCAAGTCATTTCTTGATTGAGCCTTTGTCTAAAGCTCAGAGAGGGCTTGAAACCCTAATTTTGATTGCAGACAATGCTCACCCATCTTTGGGGAGACTGATGAAGCATAAAGGCACCTCCATATTGTGGTGATGATTTGCACAATGATGGGAAACTTTAGTGGTCAAAATTTGGGGTATTACAACCGGGATGATTTTTTATTTTGTCTTTAACTTTTGCCAGGACCGCCCTTTCGGGTTTTCAATCCACCGAGACGTTTTTTTTATTTTAGGCGAAGTATTTCTTGACTACATCAACATTCGTGGCATAGGAAAATTCTTCTCCGTCCATGGTTGCAAGTCTCAAGGCGCCGCCTAAGAAAGCTTTTGTGACCACATAGGGGCCATCATAATTCGGAGTCCATTTACCCCGAGAATCAGTGAGAAATGATTGTATCTTTTTGAGCACAAGGTCTCCTTTTCTGAAGACGCGAGGTCGGACCTTTTTGTCGAACGCTCTCTTCATTCTTTGCTGATACAACTGACCATGGCATTGATCGCCAGATTCTTCAGGAAATCATGTCCTTGACCTAAATCAAACTTGATGGACATGTTCCATGGGTGTCATAGGGTATATTCAATCATGTATTAGGGTTTGGGAGCATGTCTTGGTCAAAAGTCAAAGTTACAGTTGACTTTTCCCTTAAAACCCTAATTGTGGTGCAGATGGAATTGAGACTTGTTGCTCAAGCTTCTTGGATCAATCCATTGTCCCAAATGGATCAATATGGTATATTAGAGACCCTCGAATCATCTCTTGAGGTCTTGGCTCATGATTTGTCCCAAAAGTCAACTTAGGGGTGAATTAGGTCAAGAAACCCTAATTCCTGATTTTTGATGAATGCATCCCTTGAGACAAAATTGACTTGATGCATGGGTTCATGAGGTTCCATGAAGTATATTAGGTTATGTTTTGGATCAATGGCTTGTGCCCAGATGAAACTTTTCATCTGGAGGCCCTAGGTGATCAAAACCCTAATTTGGTGACACTGGCGATCTTGAGGCTTGATCCACCTAGAAGGGAGCAACCTTGTGCTTAATCCTTGAAGTGGGAGTCCTTTTGATCCTTTGAGGATGTTTGAGAGATTAGACAAGTTGAAAATCAAGTCATTTCTTGATTGAGCCTTTGTCTAAAGCTCAGAGAGGGCTTGAAACCCTAATTTTGATTGCAGTCAATGCTCACCCATCTTTGGGGAGACTGATGAAGCATAAAGGCACCTCCATATTGTGGTGATGATTTGCACAATGATGGGAAACTTTAGTGGGCAAAATTTGGGGTATTACAACCGGGATGATTTTTTATTTTGTCTTTAACTTTTGCCAGGACCGCCCTTTCGGGTTTTCAATCCACCGAGACGTTTTTTTTATTTTAGGCGAAGTATTTCTTGACTACATCAACATTCGTGGCATAGGAAAATTCTTCTCCGTCCATGGTTGCAAGTCTCAAGGCGCCGCCTAAGAAAGCTTTTGTGACCACATAGGGGCCATCATAATTCGGAGTCCATTTACCCCGAGAATCAGTGAGAAATGATTGTATCTTTTTTAGCACAAGGTCTCCTTTTCTGAAGACGCGAGGTCGGACCTTTTTGTCGAACGCTCTCTTCATTCTTTGCTGATACAACTGACCATGGCATTGTGTCGTGATTCGTTTCTCTTCAATCAGATTCAGTTCATCGTGTCGACTTTGACACCATTCAGCTTCTGTAAGCTTGGCTTCCATCAATACCCGGATTGATGGGATCTCTACTTCGATGGGGAGCACTGCTTCCATGCCATATACTAGAGAGAAAGGGGTTGCCGCTGTTGAAGTGCAGACAGATGTTCGATAACCGTGAAGAGCAAAGGGTAGCATCTCGTGCCAATCTTTGTAGGTTACAACCATCTTTTGAACAATCGTCTTGATGTTCTTGTTAGCCGCTTCTACCGCTCCGTTCATCTTGGGTCGGTAGGGAGATGAGTTATGGTGTTCAATCTTGAACTCTGCGCACAACTCTTTCATCATCTTATTATTCAAGTTAGATCCATTATCAGTAATGATCTGGTTTGGAACACCATAACGGCAGATGATATTGTTTTTGATAAATCGGACCACCACTTGTCGGGTTACATTAGCGCACGATGCTGCTTCGACCCACTTGGTGAAGTAATCAATGGCTACAAGGATGAACCGATGTCCGTTTGAAGCTTTGGGCTCAATCAAGCCGATCATGTCGATTCCCCATATGGAAAAAGGCCATAGGGAAGAAAGAACTTTGAGATGCGTTGGCGGTACATGAATTTTGTCGAAGTATATCTGAAACTTATGACACCTCCTCATGTACTTGTAGCAGTCGGATTCCATTGTCAACCAATAGTACCCTGCTCTTAGAATTTTTCTCACCATTGTGTGTCCGTTGGCATGAGTGCCAAAGGATCCTTCATGAATTTCTTTTATTAGCATGTCTGCTTCTGGTATGTCTATGCATCGGAGCAAGACCGTGTCAAAATTTCTCTTATAGAGAGTATCACCGCTCAGGAAGAAGCTGCTTGCTAGTCTTCTGAGGGTTTTTCTGTCCTTCCTTAGTGCCCTAGGTGGGTACTCTTATTTTTGAAGGAAGCATTTGATATCGTGATACCAAGGTTGGTCGTCTATGACTGCTTCAATCGTGAAGATGTAAGCGGGCCGTTCTAGGCGCATTATGTCGATCTTAGGTAGGTCATTCCATTGACCTACACTAATCGTGGAAGAGAGGGTGGCTAAACCGTCAGCCATGTGATTCTCATCACGAGGGATGTGATGAAACTCTATTATGTTGAAGAAAGGTAACAACCTTCTTGCATAGTCTTTGTAAGGAATCAATCCTGATTGGTATGTGTTCCAATCTCCTTTTATCTGATTGATAACCAGGGCTGAGTCGCCGTATACATCCAAGTTTTTGATCCTTAAATCAATCGCTTCCTCGAGACCCATAATACAAGCTTCGTATTCGGCCTCGTTGTTTGTACACTTGAACGTAAGTCGAGCAGTGAAAGGAATGTGGGTACCCTGAGGGGTAACAATTATTTCCCTAATTCCGTTTCCATAATGATTAACTGCTCCGTCAAAGATTAGTCCCCACTGGGAACCTGGTTCTGGCCCTTCACTGGATAGCGGTTCGTCGCAGTCTTTCATTTTTAGGTACATGACATGTTCGTCTGGGAAGTTGAACCCGATTGATTCTTGATCGTCAATCGGTTGATGAGCCAAATGATCGGCTAAAATACTTCCTTTAACGGCTTTCTGAGCGTGATACTATATGTCATATTCTGATAGCAACATCTGGCGACGGGCAATCCTTCCCGTGAGAGCAGTTTTTTCGAAGACGTACTTGATTGGATCCATTTCGGAGATTAACCAAGTAGTGTGATGAATCATGTACTGACGCAGGCGTTTGGCTGCCCAAGCCAAAGCACAGCAAGTTTTCTCGAGCATCGTGCACCGAGTTTCACAGTCGGTGAACTTCTTGCTTAGATAGTAAATGGCAGACTCTTTCCGTTTGGTTTCGTCTTGTTGGCTAAGTACACACCCCATTGAGTCTTCCAAGACTGTGAGGTAGATAATCAGTGGTCTTCCTTCCACATGAGGTGATAGAATCAGAGGATTCAACAGATATTCCTTAATACTGTCGAAGGAGGTTTGACAATCTTCTGTCCAAACGCAATCCTGGTTCTTTTTCAGTAGTTTGAAGATCGGTGCACACGTGGCGGTCATGAGGAATATGAATCTGGATATGTAGTTTAAGCGTCCCAGGAATCCTCTGACTTGTTATTCAGTTTTCGAAGAAGGCATTTCTTGAATGGCCTTGACCTTGTCAGGATCAACCTCAATTCCTTTCTGGCTGACGATGAACCCTAAGAGTTTCCCTGAACGGACACCGAAGGTGCATTTGTTGGGATTCAAGCGGAGTTTGTATTTTCTCAGACGCTCGAATAGTTTTGACAGGTGGGTCACATGCTCCTCTTCTGTCTTAGATTTTGCAATCATATATTCGACATATACCTCAATTTCCTTCTGTATTATGTCATGAAACAGAGTAGTCATGGCCCTTTGATAGGTTGCCCCGGAATTCTTCAAACCGAACGGCATTACCTTGTAACAAAAGGTACCCCATGGGGTAATGAACGAAGTTTTCTCCATGTCTTTCGGCACCATTTTGATCTGCTTATAGCCCGAGAATCCATCCATGAAGGAGAAAACTTTGAACTTTGTTGTACTGTCTACTAGCATGTCAATGTGCGGTAAAGGAAAGTCGTCCTTTGGACTAGCCTTGTTTAGATCTCTGTAGTAGACACACATTCTGACCTTTCCGTCCTTTTTTGGAACGAGTACGATGTTGGCTAACCATTGAGGATATTCTGACGTGGCGAGGAAACCCGCGTCAATCTGTTTCTGTACCTCCTCTTTGATTTTAATGGCCATGTCCGGATGAGTGCGTCTCAACCTTTGCTTTACTGGCGGACATTCCGATCTTAACGGTATATGATGTTCCACGATGCTGGTATCCAACCCTGGCATATCCTGATAGGACCAAGCGAATACACCGGGGAATTCTTTGAGAAGCTTTATCAAACCCTCTCTGGCAATTGGACTGAGCAGTGCCCCAATCCTGATTTCTTTTCTCTCTTCTTCCGAACCCAAGTTTACCATTTCCAACGGCTCTTTGTGAGGTTCAATGGACCTTTCCTCTTGTTTGAGTAGTCGGGAGATCTCTTCTGGAATTTCGATGTCAACTTCTTCTTCAGCCCCAAATACCGGGAATTCAAAGTTGGAAGAAGGCATTGGATCGTATGTTTCAACGGGGTTTAAAACAAGCAATCTGCATGACGTGATGATTCGTGTTTAGAAGAGACAGAGAGAATGCAAACGTGTGTGCAGTGTATTTTATTTTTATTACTGCTTATTTTTATTATTAAATTGTTTTTTTGGATTACCATTTTCTGAGAAAAGCGAAAAGAGAAAACAGCAATTAATGCGGAAATTACAGACCGACGTTATTTTATTAATGAACAAGTCCATTCTTGAAACTACAACCCTATAAAACAAACCTCTATCGCTTTGGGCGAAGCGAAGAGGGAAAATTTACAGAAAGCGAGCCCTATCAAAACATCTGTTTCACCTAGGCAGGGTGAAAGTTTAAAGATGGCAATTACTTTGATTGGCAAACGACCTTCGGAACATCGATAGTAACCCATTGGCGGCGAACTCCTCGGTGAATCACAAAGTCTGGCACCTTCCTTGATTTGTCTTCAGAAATGACGTTGATTTCTGGTGGAGCAGGATCATTGGAATCTGTCTCCCAGGCAGAGTTGTCGTAGGAGAATTCCTCTGTTACATTTTGCATAGCATTGGTGCTCTCAGCTGTATCTCCCCATCCAGTTGGGTGGATATCTTCGAGCCTGATACGAGAGCTTTCGGGAGCGGTGTACTTGACCATGAAGTCGTATTTTCCACTCAGTTGTCCTAGGGTGTCCCACACTTCTTTGGAACTGGAGGAGTCATCCCTCTCGATGACGTTGACCTCGGGAAAAGCATAGTTGATGAATTCAAGTCCTGAAAACGTTGCAAATTCATCGTCATGTTGAGTAGTTTCGGAATGACCTGAGTGTTGATCCCATGACATGGTGGGGACACAGGTATTCTGTTCAATGATGCTCAACTGAGTTTCATTACTCGGCTGACTTTCTGGCCCCAAGTCTCCTGGGTAAGGCTACCACATTGGCAGACCGTCCATCGGGCCATAGTAGTTGTGGTCAAAGTTGTCTTTCATTAGAGTGTCCTCCTCTAATGAATTTGGCGGAGCACGACATCCTTCCGGATCACAATCTCCGTATATCATTTCAACATCTGACTGTGGTATAAATCTCGTACTCTGTGCGGGATAGCAAAATGGCGTAGGTACCTCTTCCTGAGACATATAATCGTCCTCGTTAAGATAGGACTTCCATCCTTCATCCATGGCGGAGGAATCATCTTTATTGATGGTATGCACTTCTTGAGGCACTGGGTGAAGGAAACCTCTGCTGTGGAAGAAGTTCTGAATGGGATGAAGACTTTCATCGTTAGCAACTGTCCGGGTACAGGTTGCAGAAAAACCAAGACCCTTCTTTGTTGCATTGCTAGTAGGAATGACAAGTTTTCCCCATCCTGTTGCATCGGTACTCTCGACTGCTTTAATAGCATCTTTTTATGACGAAATTGAAGTTCCTCCTCTGGATTGATCGTCCTTGTGTAACGAAAGCGCTTGGAACTGGGTTCCGATTATGCCTTCTGGTTCCACATAAGTGGATGACGATAAATTGCCGACGAGCAAGGCCTGTTCCCCACAGACTGTGATGAGTTGGCCATTCTGGACGAACTTTAACCTTTGGTGGAGGGTCGAGTGACCGCTCCAGCCTGATGTATCCTAGGTCCTCCTAATAAACAACTGTACGTTGCCCAGATGTCCATGACCTGGAAGGTGACTTGGAAAGTGTGAGGACCAATAGTTATGGGAAGATCAACTTTGCCGATAACCATTTTTTTGGATCCGTCGAACGCTTTGACGACGACCTTGCTAGTTCTCATCAGGGGTATTTTGAATGATAATTGCATCAAAGTGGACTTCGGCATAAGATTCAGGGCTGACCCTGTGTCTACCAGTACGCTGGCTAAAGCATCGTCTTGGCAGTTGACTGTAATATTGAGCGCTATGTTATGACGGAGACCCTCTTCAGGTAATTCCTCATCACTAAATCCCAAATTATTGTAAGAAGTGATGTTAGAGACAATACTATCGAACTGTCTGATTGTTACATCATGTTCCACAAAGGCTTGCTCCAAAACCTTCTGTAGAGCCTCCATGTGCGTTTCTGAACAGAGTAATAGTGATAATACCGAGATCTTTGAAGGAGTCTGTAACAGTTGATCAACAATGTTGTATTCACTCCTTTGGATGAGCTTCAGCATCTCATCATTTTTTTTCGAAAGGTCGGGATTACTGGATTGACCGACTGGTGGATTGGGAGCTTTTGTCTGAAGTTCCTTTTCTTTGTTAGACTCTCCAACTCCTCTGTTGAAGATTCTACCACTCCGTGTTACACGACTGATGTCTGCAATATTCACGACGGAGGGTAATGGAATTTCCTTTCCATTCTCAATTATCGTTGCGCCGTATTTGTAAGGGATTTCCTTAGCTGATTCATACGGTAGTGGTCCCGGCAGATAGACGACTATGGGAACCTTCTGGTTTTTCTGACCATCATACGTAATCTCGATCTGTTCCCAGTTGGGAATTCTTGATTCGTCAAGCAGAGGGGTAATGGCAAAAACATTCCTGGTCCTCTGATGATCAGAGATGACGACAACATCCTCAATTTGAATGGCAAGGTAGTTCAGCGACCAATTCATGATCCAGAACCTGGATATGGGCGAATCTCTCCACGATCCACCTGTCCCTAGAGAGCTGCTCGCACAAGGTAGCAATCTTGGTTACTTTTCGAACATACTCCATAACTTTCATAATTGTGTGGTGGCACCTGGCCACGCCCACTTTGAATACAATGTAACCTCACTAGGTTAGCTTCCACGAGTCGGACATCCTGACTTTGACGCCGAGTGGGGTTTCTGTTATTGATACTAATTTGCTGAGTATCCTCATCCATGTAGATTGGCATCCACCAATGATTTAATAAGTGCTGAAGTGCTTCCTGGACAAGGGCACATCCCTGATCGTCTTCGCAACCCGCTTTACAACTGTGATAGTTATGTGAGATCAGGAATCCGAGTCGGACCTGCTCAACATGCAATTCTACCAAGTTGGTATTCATCAAGCGAATGTCGAAGATCTAAACCATATTGATCTGATAGGGATTCCTATCATGGTAGTCCTGGATCCATCCAAGATCCATCTGACGCTGGAGGGCCTCCTGTATGAAAGAGCATCCCTGTTTATTTACCGATCAAGTCAGACAAGAGCTGTAATCGTGCTGCGGCAGATCATGATACTGGCTTTGCCTTGAGTGCATTGCCACCAGGTTGACATTCATCGCACAGATGTCGTGGTTCTGAATGACGTTGGAATTTATATAGACCATGTTAACTCCACGACCTCGGTGCTCTTGGATCCATCCGAGATCCAACTGTTCCTGTAGAGCTGCATGCACTACAGAACATCCTTGGTTATTTTTAGAGCAGACATCACACTGGTGATAATTATGAGGTGGCACATGACCGTACCCACTCTGTCTACAATGAATCTTGACCAGATTGGTCCTCAACAAGAGGACATCGTGAATTTGATAGACATTATTATATTCTTTCTCAATCAAGTTGACTGCAGCTTTCTCATGTTGAGGCAGCAGGTTTGTGAGAACATTGGGATTCGTATCTTTGAAAGATAAGAGCCCGCTCCTAACAAGCTTTTGCACGTCGGATTTGAAATTGAGACAATTCTCTATGTTATTCCCTGGTCCTCCTTGATGATAAGGGCATGTCTAATCCACCTTAAACCAAAAAGGCAGATTTTCCGGTACTGTAAGAGGAGACTTGGTCTGGATGTGCCCCTTAGCCAGTAGTAATGGAAATAGTTTTGCGTACAACATGGGTATAGGATCAAACCCTAGTGGTCGCGTTGTACGGTTGTTGTTGTATGGAGGACGAGTGTAACACCCCCAATCTATACCCCCAATTAATTAAAGCAGTAAAAGAAAACTCAAAATTTCGTCAGAGTATATCTACATTATCATGGCATAGACCGAGGGGTCACATCAAATTGAAACAATACATACAACACCTGCTCATAAAGGTATGCAACAGTGGGGTAGCAATCAATAGAGGAACTCAGTTCCTCACACCCACATTTCAGAATTTAGAATAAAAGCGGAAAATCTAAAACTGAATAACATATATATATATATATATATATATATATATATATATATATCATGAAAAGTTGGTCATACATCAAGTTGTACATGCACAAGCCAAAAGATATATATACATAATACACAAATATCACGAACGGCCTCCCTAACTACCCGGTGTCACATATTAGAGCCGACCGACAAAAGAATGAAGACGCAAAGCTTCACAAAAATACCTTCAGCCACTCTAGTCTGCAATGCCTCATAGAGCATTATAAAATAGCATAAGGGTGAGAAAAACAACCATAATACAGTTGCACACAATTATATATATAACACAAGGAATACATATATATATATATATATATGGTTCTCACCACAACTCACACTATAATTCAAACACAATACCACACAACGTGTAATTCATATTTCCGTCACCAAGGTATGCCAACCATACACATATCCATATATCAATTTATCAATCTTATCCACAATTCCACACATAAACAAACCATAATGATTTATGCAAATGCAAGAGACCGACACGACGACTCTATGCATATGCACATGCGGTACCGACTTCCATTGTTTCTCATCACTAGTTCACTCAGGAACTCTACTGGAATCATCGCTCGTTACTTAATGTAACTCCCCGTCGGGCATACGATGTTCCCCGTCGCTCACACCTCTTTGTGTAAGGCACACGACGTTTATGGATCGCTCACACCTCTTGGTATAAGGCACACGACCCGATCGCTCACCCCTCTTTGTATAAGGCACACGATCGTCTACAATCATCGCTCACACCCCACACGGGCACACAACATTATAGCGAATTCCCTCTGGAATCCAAACCGTCACTCAGGACGTCTCAACAATGCATATCATGATTCATGACATTTAATATGCACACATAAATGCATTCATAATCATGCATATATCAACAGTTACCGTACATCGCAATTACTTGCTCTTAGGCCCCACATCGTCATCACAACACATTGCACATGCATTTTCATGTCACAACAGCCCACAAATCATAGTATATCCATACCAATAACATATTGCACATACACATCAAGTTAACCCAATTAAACGGCAAAAGTCGACCACAAAACCACACATTTTCTAATTCCCGCCATAATTTAATCGGCCAACAATTCTCAAAACTATCATCACAAGCAAGAACATTTTATAAGCTTTCCAACGATATAAAGAACACTCAAAACGAATAATCAGATCAAAAGTTATGAAATTAACAAGAAAATAAAAATGTGAAAAAAAACTGCAAACCGCCCGGCCTAACCCTAAAACCACCCGGCGAAACACCCCTCGCCACTACACCGCCAGGCGAAGCACATGCGTAACCAATTCTACCAAAATGACTCAAAAGAGTCAGGAACTTGTAACCTCTGCGCCTCTCAAAACCGCCCGGCGAAAGAACGAACCGCCCGACGAAACAAGCCCACCGCCCGGTGCTTCACACCAGAAGCAGAATTTTCTGCTTGCGTTTACACTGTTCCTCACCTCCAAAAATCTCATTTTTCCACCCAAATCACTTCCAGCAGCAAAACCGTTAATAACAATGGTTCATAAACATATAGAGATCATACAACACAAATTATATCGATTTCCGTCCGTGAAAACCTCGATTTCTACTCGTTTACGCATTTTCGACCTATAACCGAAAAACTATAAAAAAAACAATACAACATGCAAGCACACATACATAATCATACACAACAATAAGATAATCGAGTTTCGCACCCTTACCCGATTAAATAACGCGTAGAAAAGTCGGTTGATCGATTTCCAAGTTTTTCCAAAATTCTCTCTTTTCTTCTCTTCTCCTTTTCTTTTTTTCTCTTCTTACTATCTTTTTTTTTCTTCTTTCTACTATATTATAACAACTTAACCCAAAATAAATCAAAATGCCCAAAATACCCCTACACTCGAATATCTCGCAAACGTTCCCAAAACCCGATAAAACATCACAACACAGAAAAATAACATATTCTCAGATGAAAGTCAAAAATAAAATAAAATAATAATAAAATAATCAAAAAGACTCGATTAAATAAAAACACACAAAAACTGGGGCGTTACAACGAGCCTGCTGAAGAGGTTGTTGTGTCCTTTGTTGATTAGGTTGGCTTTGCGAAACCTGAGGTTGATACGTAGGAATAGGCGCAGGATTGATAGCAGGAGTCACAGCCGCTACTGGCTGATAACGTCGCCTTTGCTTTCCGAGAGAGATATTCCCAATATCTTGCTCTTTTTTCTTAGGGAGAGCACTACCGTATCATTTTGTACTACTCGATGATCCAGCGTCTTTTATTAGACGTCCTTCACGGACGGCTTCCTCAAGACGAACTCCCATACCGACCATCTCGGTGAAGTCACTGGGTGCACTGGCAACCATTCTGTCGTAGTAAAATGAGCTTAAGGTCTTTAAGAAGATCTTTGTCATCTCTTTTTCCTCAAGAGGTAGACAAATCTGAGCGGCAATTTTGCGCCATCTCTGAGCGTACTCCTTAAAGGTTTCCTTGTCCTTTTGTGACATTGATCTGAGTTGATCTCTGTCCGGTGCCATGTCTAAATTATATTTGTATTGTTGGACGAAGGCAGTACCAAGATTTCTGAATGTGCTAATCGTAGCACGGCTTAAACCCGTGTACCATTTGAGTGCGGCACCGGTTAAACTATCCTGAAAGTAGTGAATCAGTAAGTCCTGATTCTCCATCTGAGCTGACATTCGCCGAGCGTGCATCACCAGATGGCTCTGAGGGCAAGAGTTACCCTTGTATTTTTCAAAGTCGGGCACTTGGAACTTGTGCGGAACTTTCACATTGAGGACCAGACAAAGGTCTACGGCGTACTTTCCAAATAAATCCTGACCGTGGATGGCTTGCAGTTCCTTCTGCATTTCCAGGAACTGTTCCTGGAATTCATCTATTCTATCGAACATAGTTTCCTTCTTACCAGAAGGTATCGGTGGAATCTGTCCTTCCAGGACAGTGTGCACCACAGGGGGTGGTACCGTGACTACGACATTGAATCTTGGCGTTTCCCGAAGTTTGTAACCTTCAGGAGTCTTCAGTATGCCCCTGGAATCTTCGCTTTCCCGAAGTTTGTAACCTTTAGGCCCAGCGGTTTCTGTTATGATTCCCTGATCTTTAGTGATTGGCGAAATATATCCTTCCGGGATATAGTCAACAGGCATGCCCCAAGGACGATCTTTCGGCATTTGATACCTAGGATCATACTTCTCCACTATGGGCGTTGAGGTGATCTCTGAGATCACATTTCTTTGTAGCTGAGCTTCTGCCATGGCTTGCATGTCGTTACGAAGCTTTCTCATATCCTTTCTCAGAGCGTCGATCTCTTTTTTCAACTCTCTGTTTTCTTCCTCAAGATCATCCATCTTTTTCTGACGATTGGCCCGAGTATTATACGAATGAGACAGTTTGACTCTAGAATCAAGACACAAACGTGAGATTTGTAGGTAAGAAGAATACGCGATGTGAGAATGATGAATGCAATGATTATATTAATTGTTTTTTGGTTTAATCAAAATAAACTTCGACAATTAGATTGCAAATATCAAACAGTGGGGAAACCCCTTTTTATTGAATTCAAAGGATTACAAAAATGGAAATACAGTAGATTATAAGGTGCAGAAACAGAAACCTAAGCTAATGGGTCCCGAGTCCTCTCTGAAGAGAAATCGGGTGCTGACTCTGGTATTTTCCTTTTCTTTGACCGGGGCTCTTGGTCCGTTGTCGGGTTGTCATTCCTTTTCCAGGTGAAAGGAGCGAGCAAATTCCTTTGGTCATCTCGATTCTCTACAGCATGTTGCTCCAAAATTTCGATCAGAGCATCCTTATCTTTCAGTAGTTGTTGTATTTTGATGCACTCCATGTTGAGAATGCAGTACTTGTTCTTCCAAGACCTCCTCTCCCGTTGAACTTTGTTGAGAGTAACCTGAAGCTTTTCAGTCTCAGTCATGAAGTACATGACAGCCTCCCTCGGTGGAAGAACTCCATGACGAGGATAAGGCATCTTTAGCTTGAGAGCTTTAGTTTGTACCCAGTGGAGATAAGGCTCCACCGAGACACAATCCGGTTTTCCTAGAGACCCCGTCCTTTCTTATGAACATGTTTCCAAGCGTGCACTATTTCCATCTTTAATGCTCTGTCACTTTCTCCTTCCTTGAAGAAAAGACCTTCTAGATGAACACCCCGTGGGATGTGTCTCATCGGGTATCCAAATTGACGACGAACGAGAACTGGATGGTAATTGATTCCTCCCTTAGTTCCTATAAGGGGTACGTTGGGGAAGTTTCCACAACGGTCAATGATCCTGATTCTGTCATAAATCCTATTACACTAATCAATGTCAGAGTTGGTGAGGGACATGATTTTCTGCGACCAACGTAAGGCACTCTTGTGATCCCAAAAAGCAACAGACTTAGGCAAATGGGAGATAAACCATTTATAAAGCATAGGTACACATCATGTGATCTCCCCTCCACTATTCAAATTTCCCAAATGTACAGAATGATACGCATCTGCGAGCAAAGTTGGCAGAGGGTTTCCAATGAGAAAAACCTTAATGGAGTTGATATCGACGAAGTTATTAATGTTGGGCAACAAAAATAACCCGTAGGTGAGTAAAACAAAGATGCTTTCAAAAGCAGTCATGTTCCCGATACTGGCGAAGTACAGGGCTTTCTTTGTCAAGAACTGGGCTGGCAAACCTTGTATGCCACCCTTAGTGGTCATGTGAGTCCTGACCTCAGACTCATCCAAATGAATTGCTTTCGCAATGGTCTGATTCTTTATAATTTCTTCCAGTCCAGAAAATGGAGCTTGATCTGTAATGTGTAGATCAATCAGATGAGAATATTCCTCCAGCGTTGGTGCTAGCTGGTAATCCGGGAATGTGAAATAATGATAGACCGGATCGTAGAACTGAATGATCGCATCCATGATTCCCTCAATCACATGGACTCTTAGCAGAGATAGCAAACCTCCGTACTTGGCTCTGAAAGCCTCTTGGTTTGTGATCATCCTCGCCAAACCTCTTAAATCCTCTAGTTTTGGAATCCTGAAGGTGTACTTATGAGTTCTCCTTCTACCGAAATCCATTAGCGCAATCTTTTTCTCTGATATTTGCAATCATTGTCTTAGTTTAATTTGAAAAATAGAGAGACTAGAAGAGAAATTTTTTGAATGTTTTAATGTTTTTTTTAAATGAATGCATGAATGCAGCACACAAAAACATAGAAAAAACATGGGGTCAAAGGGTCGTTGTCATGAAGTCAAGGCTCTACCCATCCCCAAAGGTTTATACTAGGGTGATTTTTTGTACCTGTACTCAAAATCATCAGCTCCTCCCAGGATAACAAACAGCAAGCGGATCGCCAGCGACCTGTATGAAATCTTAGAGTAAATGCTATTCACCGAGATTAGATCATCAGCCTCAAATGAGGGTAGTATCGCATGACAACTATTTCCGATTGCTTCTGCACTACAAAAGGGTTGGCTCCTCAGCTTCTCAAACGTCACAATCGGCCCATTGCCTATGAGAGGGAATGGGCTGCATTGGGAAGCCTCCACTGAGGTTGATGGTCGACCTCGTCACCATCACTTATCTTAAGTGTATACTCAATCTTTCCACATGCGGCATCACACGCATTCCCATTAGCAGAAAAATAAACATAGATATCAATTAGGAAAAGCAGTATATATATTTGTACTAATGTCCTAGACTTTTTAAAAGCTAAGAATCTTAAGTTCCTGACAGAAAATGGTTCCCCGGCGGAGACGCCATTCTGTGGTTCCTTCCCAACTTAATGGGTTTTTTGACCTAAGATCCTAGTGAAGTCAACAAAGAGTCTTATCCCCTAAAGAAAGAAAGACCGGCCCCGCGGGGCGCCACTTTTAAAGTTTCCACCTAATAGATGGGAAGAGAACAAGATCTCGCTACAAAGGTGAGACAGATCCTAATGACACGTCCCCAATGAAGTCGCCATTTTTCTGTAGCGAGCGATTTTGAATGTGGTTGAGAAGCACTACCGCTCTTTGGTATCTACAGCTCGATTCATTTTTTATCCTATTGAAGCTGATGAAGGAAGGGAAATATATGTCTCAAATTAACCCTGCTTGCAAACTGAGGTTAAACAGTCAAAACTGTTGGTTTACAGATGCTACAAAGATTCGGGGTCTCTTTTAGGTTTATTTTGTTAAAAGTAGTGTTTGGTCGATGGGTGGGAGGTTAAGATGTTAGGACGGATGTATGAAAGTATGGGATTTTGGGTTTTTGTTTAGTGTGCTCACTAAGATTTTTCTTTCAATATTATGCCTACGTATTCCCTGTTTACCGAAACAGGGAAATCAGAGTGATCGTAGTTCCTCCTATTCTATGGGAGGAAATGGTGTTTTGGTGTCTTGTTCAAAGCCTAAGACGTGAAGCTAAAGAGTCTATTTGTATCTTGTTCAAAGCCCAAGATATAAACCTAAAAGGGTTTGACTTTAGAGAGAATTTGTCATCTCTAAAGAGGGGTTTGTATGTCATAACTGTTTATAAAGGAGAATTACTTTAACCGGGATGTGTGAATCCGTAAATGCCATAATTTCCTTTATAGGGGATTTCCAACTTGAAGGAGAAGACTTTAACTCAATGTAGAGCAATGCTATCTTTCCTTAGGAATTTCTCATGCTAAAGGAGGGACAGTGGCATGGATGTAGATGATCCAGAGGCTTGCCGCTTACAGCGATTAGATGAAGGGGAAGGAGTTGTCGATGTTTGTGTACTGTGAACGAGGCACAGCTTTGATGCTAAAAGGTTGATTGGATCAACTAGTGGTTTTCTTATACAAAGCCTAAAAGGAGGCTAATATGTGTCTTGTACAAAGCCCGAGAGAGAGGCTAAAAGGTTTTGACTCAACGAGGGAGTCTTTTGGTATCTCGTATAAAGCCCGAGATGGAGGCTATTTGACTCAACAAGAGAGTTTTTTGTATCTCGTACGAAGCCCGAGATGGAGGCTATTTGTTAGCTCCACTGGGGAGAATCATTGTATAAAGCCCAAGAGGAGGCTATGGTGACTGTTTCAGTTGAGTGACAGATCCAATATGCTGATTTAAAGAGAAAATCAGTTCTTATATGAGTAATGTTTGCACTTAGGGATTTGATTCGAGGATCAGGGATATTTCCTGTTCTTTAAGGAAGTGGGAAATCCGAAGGGTATTGAGACTGTCCGAGTCTACGGGTTTTCTTCCTATTTTTGAAGGGAGCTTGAGAATGTCTTGGAGACTCAAGGAAATTAGACTGTCCAAGTTTAAAGTTTCATATTTTGTACTATGCTTTGAGAAACAGTAGTAGACTCTTGGAAAGACTGTTCTATTAAGATGACTGATTTCTATTCCTATACCTTTAGGAGGTCTTCAGGACAATTTGTATGAAGCCCAAGAGGAGGCTGGAAACTTTTAAGAAGCCGATAGGTCCTTGTATGAAGCCCAAGAGGAGGCTATCATTCCCGGAGGAAGAATCATTATACGAAGCCTAAGAGGAGGCTGTGAATACTTCTAAGAAGCCGACGGGTCCTTGTACAACGCCCATGAGGAGGCAGGGATGCTTTTAGGAAGCCTGTGGGTCCCCAAACCCCGAGAAATTCAAGACAGGCTATTCACAGAGAATAGATCAAGTCAGGAAAGTCTGAGAATTTGGAAGAAACTCAAGAGATGCCATTCACGGAGAAAAGATCATCTCTAGGGAGTAGAGTTTCTTTGACAACTACTTTTAAGAAGCCTGTGGGTCCCCAAACCCCGAGAAATTCAAGACAGGCTATTCACAAAGAATAGATCAAGCCAGGAAAGTCCGAGAATTTGGAAGAAACTCAAGAGATGCAATTCACGGAGAAGAGATCATCTCTAGGGAATAGAGTTTCTTGACAACTTCTACGAGTGACAGTCTATGAAAGGGTTCACCGAGAATGCTGCCTTTCATGTCTCCATATTGTTTAACCCCAAGAGGAGGGAAGATTGTGTCTGGTAATCCTATGGGGATCTAGTTTTGACTATTTAAGAGTGATCAACGGGCTTAATGCTAAACGTAGTTGCCGGGGAGACTCTAAATATCTATACTATTATTACACAGTTGATATGAGTTTATGAAAGAAGACTTACAGCGAAACATCCCCACAATATAGTTATATGTATATGAAAGCGGTAAATGAAAGCGTATAAACACTTACTCGATTGTAGAGCTTCCATGTTGTTTGGTTAGTTGTTCAACAAAGAAAGATTGAAAACAACAGTATATTTCAAAATCAAAGGAGAAAGTGCTTTGAAAAAGAAAGATTTGGGGCTTACAGCTCAAGGAGAGGCCCAGGGTTTTATCAGTGATCGCACTGTCGAACTTGTACAGAGGGACTTATACAAGTGACTGAGGCCCAAAAATTGTTTTCTATACAAAGGGGTGGGTCTTACACTCTCTCAAGAGGCCCAAAAAGTTTAAAGAAAAAAGAGTGGGGCTTATAACACGAGGGTAGGCCCAGATGATTTTTCGTTTAAAATGGCGATCGCGCCGAGATTTTCTTTTAACGCAAAGGGGCTTATACAATATCTGAGGCCCAAAGTTGTTTTTGGTAAAAAGGGGATTGGGTCTTACACTCTATTAGAGGCCCAAAAGTTTTGAATGGGTCTTATAGCTCGAGGAGATGCCCAAAAGGTTTTTAAAAGGCGACGATCGCGCCCTTCACTTGTACAGAGGGACTTATACAATAAGTGAGGCCCAAAATGGTTTGTACAAGGGGGTTTGGGTCTTACACTCTATCAAGAGGCCCAAAAGAGTTTAAAGAAAAGAAATGGATCTTACTACTCAAGGGTAGGCCCAAGGTTATTTGTGTACAAAACGACGATTACGCTGAGGTATTTGAAAATACCCGGAGGGAGTTATACAATAAGTGAGGCCCATGAAAGGTTATTTTACAAAAAGGCTTGGGTCTTACACTCTATTAGAGGCCCAAAAGAGTTTTGAAAATGATTTATGAGGGTTGAATTAATCCAAAACCCTAATTTGTTTTCAAAATGTATTTTAATTGAATAAAAATTCAATTAAAATGATCAAAATTGTTTAACATATGGAAAACAAATTGTGATCTTGGATTAATGCTTCAAAAATTAAGTATTGACCTATAAAATAATTAGAAGGCGTTAAAAGTTGCAAAATCAAGGTGGAAAAAAGATTCAAAATGTCAAAAATAATCAAAATATTAATTCTTTGTAAAAATATCGATTATATGAAATAAATAATATTTTTGGGATTTTTTGGAAAAATAAAATATTTTAACATTTTTGTGAATTATTAAAAAAAGAATCAACTCAAAATCATTAAAACTCAGAGAGAAATTAATTTTTGAATCAATTAAATAAAATCACAAAATTCAAATATTTGAATTTATGAAAATGGCGCGAAGAATATGGACCAAGAACACGCGCTTTTTCTGCCTTGCCCAGATTTGCATCTTTTATCCAATCTCACTGAATACTTGATTATGTCATGCAATCCACATACCAATCAACTCGTTTCAACCTCACGATCATGTCTATGGCAATTAATTTCATTTAAATTAAGCATAAAACAAGAAATCACGAAAAATCCTCAAGAACCCTAAATTCTGCATGAAGGTTGTGATTTTTAATACACGATTCAAACAAAGCAATTACTTGAGGGGAAACATTCCATGCATGACTATGAACATTTGGCAAAAGTATTGTGCGAGGAAATATGCATAGATTGAGAGATGACCAAGTTTAGGCTTACCTCTAGGTCGTGACAGCAAGAGCAAATTGATTTCTGAGTTGGAGGTGTTACAGATGAGTTGTGATGATCTGAAAAGCTTCCCTATACCCTATGGAGTGTGTTTGAATGCTTGGACTTGACAAAAAATGGCTGGATCACTTCATGGCATCTCAATTGCACTTTGGTTAAAACCTTGAGCAATTGACTGGTGATTCTGAGAAATCAGTGTTCCAGATGTTGTTTAAGTGTTTGATCAGCTCACATATGATGTATATGAGGTGTGTGTGTGATTGGTTTGAGTGGAATTGCTCTCTAATGAAAAACCCGATAGTGACTTGCTAAGAAAGGCATTTTTGAGAGTGAGAAGTGGATTTTGACAAAGGCAAGTGTTGTAGGCGTTTGGTGTACTTGAACTGATCACAATTGAGCTCTATTTATAGTAGAGCAAGTTTGTTTTGCAAGGAATAGTGAATGGCAACTGCTGAGTAGGTTTGGCCAATGTTGGCAAATGAAAATCCAAGTCTCCTCTAGCCATTGACTAGAGGTTAGGGCACAGGCTGCTGGTCCCCTTGATCTTGGATAAGTCTTGACTGAATTCAGTTGAGAATGGCTCAGTCCATGCCACCTTGATGCTTCCATTGAATGCTCCAATCCAAAATTGGAGTCTTGTCCCTATTTTGGGCAATTCTAGGTTCAACATGCTATTTCTTGTTCCAAGGACTTTGGAGGCTTGGCTCAATGATTGTCCCCTTTAGATTTAATCCTCAGATGTGTCCAAGGTGATGACAAGGCTTGGAATTGGCTGATTTTGGCAAATCGAGCAAAAGTGCAAAAATCTGCCTTGCCTTGGCAGATTTCAGCAAGGCAACTTGCCAATGTCATATCTCATGGCTCAAGTTGAATTTGGTGATGTTCTTGGCCATTTTGGAAAGCTCTTATATGATACAACAACTGTTTGATCATATTTGGTTTTGATACTTTTTGGACCCAAGTGAAAAATCCCCCTACATTTGGAAAAAAGTATGGCAAAATCTGACTTAGTGAAATTTTCACTAAGTGTTGGAACAAAGTGACTTTTCTTGATTTTGATCACTCCATAACTCAAAATCCATGAGGAATTTGGACATAGGTCAGTATGAAGCTTTTGTAGAGGGCAATGAGATCTAAAAATCAAGCTTTGGATGGAAAAAAATGGCTTTGTGGTTTCGGAGTTATGATCATCCAAAGTTGGTACCTTTGTCACTTTTTTCCATAACTTAGAAAATTTTCTAAGTTTTTATGGTTACCCCTTTTACAAGTTATCCCATTTTCTTTGATTTTTCTTGATGAATGATGATTAAAATCATACATAAACATCATTTTAGGGTTAAAAATCCATTTTTGTGAAAAATCTCAAAAAGTCAAAGTTGACTTTTGTGCACAGTTGACTTTTTATCCGATGAATTCCAAACTGTGCAATTCTTCAGGAAATCATGTCCTTGACCTAAATCAAACTTGATGGACATGTTCTATGGGTGTTATAGGGTATATTGAATCATGTATTAGGGTTTGGGAGCATGTCCTGATCAAAAGTCAAAGTTATAGTTAACTTTTCTCGCGAAACCCTAACTGTGGTTCAGATGAAATTGAAACTTGTTGCTCAAGCTTCTTGATCAATCCATTGTTCCAAATGGATCAATATGGCATATTGGAGATCCTCAAATCCTCTCTTGAGGTCTTGGTTCATAATTGGTCCCAAAAGTCAACTTAGGGGTGAATTAGGTCAAGAAACCCTAATTCCTGATTTTTTATGAATGCATCCCCTAAGGCAAAATTGACTGGATGATTGAGTTCATGAGATCCCATGGAGCATATTAGGTTATGTTTTGGATCTTTGGCTCATGCCCAGAGGAAAACTTCCATCTGGAGGCCCTGGTCGATCAAAACCCTAATTTGGTGACACTGGCGATCTTGAGGCTTGATCCACCTAGAAGGGAGCATCCTTGTGCTTAATCCTTGAAGTGGGAGTCCTTTTTGATCCTTTGTGTATGTTTGAGGGTGTAGAAAAGTTGAAGATCATGTCATTCCTTGATTGATCCTTTGTCTAAAAGCTCTGAGAGGGCTTGAAACCCTAATTTTGATAGTATTGAATACTCACCCATCTTTGGGGAGACTGATGAGGCATAAAGGTACACCCATATTGTGATGATGATTTGCACAGTAATGGGAAATCTTAGTGGTCAAAATTTGGGGTATGACACATACATGCCATTTTTCTCTCCAAAGCAAAGTCCCAGATATATACCAAGATCAAACGTCAGAATGATATACGGAGATTGATATCTTGAGGGATGTCGTACTCCACCCAACTCATTGGAGGAAGATACTCTGATGAAATACAACTTTGACTACAACTCATATGATCCCATGGATGATTTTCCCATCTGGAAGCCTTATATGGAAGATTCAGGGCAAAAGAGTCAGCCAGAGAATGCATATCTGTTGAATTACCTTGAGAAAAATATACTTGTTCTCCTAGAGTCGTGGAATCCTTACCCAGAACATTCCAAGGATGTCAAACGCCATGTTGATGAATTTGCAAAGATCGTAGGACAAGAATTTATCAACTTTACATTTCCTGAGGTCAACGTCATTGAAAAAGATGACTCATCTATCCCCTCAGAAACTTGGGATACTTTGGGGTAGCCAAGCGGCAAGTATGACTTTTTAGTGAAATACGCTGCTCCCGAGAGCTCTCGCATCAAATATGAGGACATCCAGCCAACTGGATGGGGAGATACTTTTAAAAATGAAAACACTGTTGAAGATACAATAGAGGAATCCTTTTATGACAGCGCTGCATGGGAAGAAGACCTTAGTGATCCAACTCAGCCAGAAATCAGTGTCATTACTGAAGACAATCCTGGAAGAAAAATACCGGACTTTGTGATCCACCGAGGAGTCCGTCGCCATTGGGTTGCAGTCAATGTCTCGAATGTCGTTCATAAATCAAAGTAATTGTCGCACCTTTGTTTTGACCTTTCACTTTTCCCGGGTGAAAAGGATGTTTTATAGGGCTTGCTTTTCTGTAAATGTCCCTCTTCACTTCGTCCAAAGCGAAAGAGTTTTGTTTTATAGGGTTGTGTTTCAAGAATCGACAAACCATAAATAAATAATGTCATTCTGAATCCCTGCATTTATTGCTATTTTCACTTTTCGCTTTTCCAGAAAATGGTAATCCTAAAAAATAACCCGAAATAAAAACAAACATTTTCAAAACGAAAATACACACACTTTTTCATTCTCTCTGTCTTTCCTAAAAAAGGAATCATTACGTCGTGCAAATTACTTGTTTTAAACCCCATTGAAACATATGATCCAATGCCTTCTCCCAACTTTGAGTTCCCGGTATTTGAAGCCGAAGAAGAAGATGACGAAGAAATTCCAGAAGAGATCTCCCGACTACTCAGATAGGAGAAACTGTCCATTCAACCTTACAAAGAGCCGTTAGAAACGGTTAATTTGGGTTCAGAAGAAGAAAGGAAAGAAGTTAAGATTGGAGCACTGCTCGGTGCATCTGTCAGAGAAAGTATGATAAAGCTTCTCAAAGAATTTCCATATGTGTTTACTTGGTCCTACCAAGACATGCCAGGGTTGGATACCAACATCGTAGAACATCACTTACCCCTAAAACCAGAATGTCCACCAGTCAAACAAAAGATGAGAAGGACTCATCTAGATATGGCCATCAAAATTAAGGAGGAAGTGCAGAAACAAATTGACACAGGTTTCCTTGCCACCTCAGAATATCCTCAATGGCTGGCCAACATAGTGCCCGTTCCCAAGAAAGACGGAAAAGTTAGGATGTGTGTGGACTACAGGGATTTAAACAAACCAAGTCCAAAGGATGATTTTCCCTCACCACACATTGACATGCTAGCTAACAGCACAGCAAAATTCAAAATATTCTCCTTCATTGATGGATTCTCGGGTTATAATCAAATCAGAATGGCACCAGAAGACATGGAGAAAACTTCATTCATCACCCCATGGGGCACCTTTTATTATAAAGTAATGTCGTTTGGTCTGAAGAACATAGGGAAAACTTATCAAAGGGCTATGACAACTCTGTTTCACGACATGATGCATAAAGAAATTGAAGTGTATGTAGATGACATGATTGCCAAATCTAAAACAGAAGAAGAACATGTGGAAAATTCGTCAAAGCTATTTAAGCGTCTGAGAAAATACAAACTCCGCTTGAATCCTAAAAAATGTACGTTCGGTGTTCGCTCAGGAAAACTCTTGGGATTCATCGTCAGGCAAAAAGGAACTGAGGTTGATCCCGACAAAGTCAAGGCCATTCAAGAGATGCCTTATGTAAAGACTGAAAAATCGGTAAGAGGATTTTTGGGACGTCTGAATTACATCTCGAGATTCATATTCCTCAAAGATGTATATGGATGGAAGACTGTCAAAAGGTTTTCGACAACATCAAAGAATATCTACTAAATCCACCAACTCTGTCTCATCCAGTGTAATGAAGACCACTGATCATCTAATTAATAGTCTTGGAAGACTCTGTGGGTTGTGTGCTTAGCCAAAAAGACGAGACGAAAACAAAAGAGTCTGCCATTTATTACTTAAGCAAGAAATTCACAGACTGTGAAACTCGATACACTATGCTCTAGAAAACTTGTTGTGCTCTAGCATGGGCAGCTAAACATCTTTGCCAGTACATGATTTGTCACACTACTTGGTTAATCTCCGAAATGGATCTGTTCAAGTACTTCTTTGAAAAGCCTGCTTTAACAGGAAGGATTTCCCGTTGGAAGATGTTGCTATCAGAATACAAAATCGAGTACCATGCTCAAAAGTCATCAAAGGAAGTGTTTCAGTCGATCACCTAGCTCATCAACCGATTGACGATTAGGAATCAATCAAATTTGACTTCCCAGACGAAGATGTAATGTACCTAAAAATGAAAGATTGTGATGAACCACTACCAAGCGAAGGGATAGAGCCAGGTTCCCAATGGGGACTAATATTCGACGGAGCTGTCAACGGTTATGGAAATGGAATTGGGGCAATCATCGTTACACCTCAGGGTACCCAAGTTCCTTTCACCGCCAGATTGGCATTCAAATGTACAAATAATTAGGCTGAATATGAAGCTTGCATCATGGGCCTCGAAGAAGCTATCGACTTAAGGATAAAGAACTTGGATGTGTATGGAGACTCATCCCTTGTTATAAATCAGATCAAAGGAGAGTGGAACACATATCAACTGGGATTGATTCCTTACAAATACTACGCAAGAAGGTTGTTACCCTTCTTCAACAAGATTGAGTTTCATCACATTCCTCGTGAAAAAAACCACATGGATAACGCAATTGCTACTCTATCCTCCATGATTAGTGTGAGTCGATGGAACGACGTATCCAGGATCAACATAATGAGCCTTGATAGGCCTGCTTATAAATTTTCAGTTGGAGCAGTCATAGATGACAAACCATGGTATCACGATATCAAATGCTTCCTTCAAAGACAGGAATACCCACTTGGGGCATCAAGAAAAGATAGGAATATTCTCAGAAGACTGACTGGCAACTTCTTCCTAAACAATGGTATACTCTACAAGAGAAACTTCGACATGGTTTTGCTCAGATGCGTAGACAGACACGAAGCAAACATGCTAATGAAAGAGATTCACGAAGGATCCTTTGGCACTCATGCCAATGGACACACAATGGCGAGAAAAATTCTAAGAGCAGGATATTATTGGCTGACAATGGAATCTGATTGCTACAAGTACATGAGGAAATGTCACAAGTGTCAGATATACGACGACAAAATCTGTGTACCGCCAACGCATCTCAAAGTTCTTTCTTCTCCGTGGCCTTTTTCTATATGGGTAATTGACATGATTGGCATGATTGAACCCAAAGCCTCAAACGGACATCGGTTCATCCTGGTAGCCATTGATTACTTCACCAAATGGGTCAAAGCTGCATCATACACCAATGTGACCATGCAGTGGTGGTCCAATTTATCAAGAAAAATCTCATCTGACGTTACGGTGTTCCAAGCTAGATCATTACTGATAATGGATCAAACTTGAATAACAAAATGATGAAAGATTTGTGTGCTGGGTTCAAAATTGAACACCATAACTCATCTCCCTACCGGCAAAAAATGAATGGAGTGGTAGAAGCAGCTAATAAGAACATTAAGAAGATAATTTAGAAGATGGTTGTAACCTACAAAGATTAACATGAGATGCTACCCTTTTCTCTTCAAGGTTATCGCACATCTGTCCGCACTTCAACAGGGGCAACCCCTTTCTCTCTAGTATATGGCATGGAAGCAGTAATCCCCATAGAAGTAGAGATCCCATCAATAAGAGTCTTGATGGAAGCCAAGCTAACGAAAGCTGAATGGTGTCAAAGTAGATACGACGAACTGAACCTAATCGAAGAAAAAAGAATGACGGCTTTATGGCATGGTCAGTTATATTAACAATGGATGAAGAAAGATTTTAACAAAAAGGTTCGACCTCTGTATTCAGGGAAGACAACCTCGTGCTAAAAAAGATCCAATCATTTCTCACTGATCCCAGGGGCAAATGGACTCCGAATTACGATGGCCCCTATGTTGTTAAGAAAGCCTTTTCAGGAAGTGCCTTGATACTCGCAACCATGGATGGAGAAGAGTTTACTTACCCCACAAATGTTGATGTAGTCAAGAAATACTTCGCGTAAATGAAATAAATAAAAAACATCTCGTTGGATTGAAAACCCAGAAAGGCGGTCCAAGCAAAAATTAGAGACATAAATAATGATCATCCCGATGGATTGAAGACCTGAAAGGGAAATCCAGGCAAAAGTTAGGGATTCATGGCAAGTAACTGCATCCGACAAAATTGGCTCCCCAGCGGCAACGTCATCCGTCAGGAAAACCTCAAACAAGGTCACCTTCAGCGTAAGCTCAAGAATATCCAGAATTCAAAGTTGGTAGAAGGACAGTGGTCATTATGTTTCAATGTAGCCCCTTTTCCTTTAAATTACCATTTTCTAAACTTTGTATTGCTCCATGGAATCACACATTAGGCTGATTGCCATTCCATCAATAAAAATTTGAGACCTTGTGTCTTTTCACTAGTGCAAAAAGAACAATATAATTTTAAAATTTACCCCTAATATACTAAAAACGAGTGTAAATAAGAAACGCGGTGGCAATTTTGTAAATAAAGTGTCATTTTAAATATTATTACATGACAATATACACCTTATTTCTTAGAAACGGGTGTAAATTAAAAATGTTATTATAATCAAATCTTTATTATTCTGGTTAAATTAAAAACGAGTGTAAATTTAGATGGATTGAAAAAAATTAATTTATAAACCAAAATATTAATCATAAACACATTAACAAACCATAATCTATTTTATTAAATTTAAATTGTCTAATTAAATAAATATTAATGAATGTAAATTTATTAATAGTAAATATTAAATAAAATAACCCAAACGCATTATCAAATTAGCATACATTCATTTCCCTTCCATCGATCAAAACACTCCAAAATCCATGGACCTTCCTCTGATCATCCTCTCATCGCACATTATCTCCGAAACCCATCGATCATCACAAATCCTCTCCAAAACCCAGATCTCTCATCGATCATCCATTCTCTTCGAAACCCGCATCCATTCTTTCTAAAACCCACGTCTATTCTCTCATCTTTCATCGCACGACCATTAATGGGTAACAATAATGGCATGCATAATGAAGAAACCCTAATTGGTTAATTTTTTTTCAATCAGGGTTTAATTTTTTAGGTACAACATTAGGGTTTTAGGGTTTAATCTTTTAGGTAGAAAATTAGGTTGGTAGAAAGACATGTTGATCAATGATTGAATATCATGAGAATGAATATTTTTGAAATTTTCTTTTGATGCAGATTGAATATCCTGAGATTGAAGACCCTACAAATCTTTCGTCCTCCTCTGAGCAGGTAGATTAATTGTTGATTAATTTCATGATTTTTATTATGATTGTTTTTTTACCCTTCATTTGACGTTAATTTCGTTGGCCCTTTAGTTGACGTCAATTTCGTTGGCCCCGTCATTTTAAAGACTAGAATAGAAGCATAGAACTACTTCAGATCCACGAATCGTCCACCCAAGTTCTCTTCAGGTCTAAAGAATTCTTCTCTGACGTCACACCTTGTTTCCTTGTTGCTTTGGCCAGAAATGTTTCCCTAGTCAACAATCCTGGTAATGCTAGTGCTATGCTCGTTTTCTCATCATTACTGTCTGTTGATATTGTGAGTTTTTGTTTGTTACTGTTTTAAATTGGATCAAATGATTTTGAACTGTAATATATTTTCCAAAGTAACTTTTAACTTTATGTTTATAACTTTATATTCAAGTAGGAACTTAGAGGAGCATGCTATAATTTCGGGGAGAAAGGTCATGCTGCTATAAACTGTACAGCAGCGGAACAGATGAAACTGTTCTATGTATGTGGTGGTTTGGGACACGCTGCAAAGCAATGTACTAAGGTATGTTTGCTTTCCTATTGGTTTCTGAAGGTTTAATAGTGTTTATACTCAAATCTGCTTAATGGTTCTGTAGACGAATTGCTATATCTGCAAGAAAGGTGGCCACCGTGTCAAAGATTGTCTAGAGAAGCACACGACGACACGTGTTCCTAAAAGCTTAACGGTGTGCTTGAAGTGTGGGAATTTTGGGCATGATATATTTTCATGCAGGAATGATTATTCACTGGATGATCTTAAGGTTGTTCTCTTCTATTTTGTCATATATTACAAATTTGCTAGAGGTTTTTGATTTAGTTTGCATTAGAATAGTGCATTACATTTGATATGAATGGCTCAGTCAATGATTCTTTTCTTTCTTTGTTTCTTCTGTTTAATTAAGAGATTCATTGTTATCTCTGCAAGACATTTGGCCATTTGTGCTATGTCAATACTGTGTCAATACTGATGATGCAATACCGGGAGAAATTTCTTGTTACAAAAAAAAAGTTATATTTGAAAAATAATATTGTTATTTGCGCGCCTTTCTTAATGTTTTTACGAGGGAGATTTTATCTGTTCTTTTGATCAGTGCCAGTTTCCACACAAGAGACCTTAAAATGTTCACATATTCATAATTTGAGAATAATTTAATAAAACTAAAAAATATACTGAAAATCTCTTTCAATCATTACCCTTAAATTTCTTGGTGGCATTTGTGGTATAACATTAGCAGTGGATATCGAGAACTATAGGCTGAAGTACTGAACCATTGAGAACTTGAAGCTAAATGGGTCATTTTAGGCATAACTAATTATATGATATTAATAGTTCACAATTAGATTTTCCCTAAAATGAACCATTGAGAACTTGAAGTTAAATGGGTCATTTTAGGCATAACTAATTATATGATATTAATAGCTCACAATTAGATTTTCCCTAAAATGAATGGATGTTGCATCATAACTAGCAAGTAGCTAATGCATGTACATCTTGTAATCATCAACAAAATATCTTATTCCATAGTTATTTAGATATGCTAATTTTTATGTATAAAATTCTGCTACTAAGATTGAAGAGAAAAATATGTCAAATAATATTAAGCAACCTCTCCACATTTTTTACTGTCCCATTGCAGTGATTATCAGTATTCAGAACCATCCTCTTGTAAGGTTAAATCTTGCCATATTTTTTATTTTATTAAAATATAATGGCGTATTAAAATTACATGACTATATTACATCAACTTTATTAAAAATAACGAATTCAATGAGAGCTGAAACATTGAGGGGTTGAGTTTGAATGTAATTTTATCTCAACTATATATTTATGAATAATTTTCAAAATCTTTGACCCAACATATAAAATGCTTCCTTTAAAATAAAACTATTGGCAAATATAAATTTGAGGATCAATTGATGTAGGCATGTTCAAGGTCGGACAGGGACACTACTGGTGCTGCCACACCTACTTTGTGCTATAGGTGTGGTGAAGATGGGAATTTTTCCCGAAAATGCACAAGTTCTATCAAGGTACATTTCCAAAATATATCGTAAGGTTATTAAAGTTGTACAACTGTTTGCATTTTATTTTCCATTTTCATTTGTGTCATAGAATAAGTAGTTTCTTGACTGCTGTGTTTTCTTCGACAGGCCGGGAAGAAGAATAGCAAATCATGGAATGGAACATCAAAAGTTGAAGATCGTATAAAGAAAATGATTACATGGGGTATTGGCCTACACCTCATGATATGGGTAAGATGCACAAAAAGAAACGTCCTCTTACGGATGAAAGGGGTCTTAGACAAAATAAGAAATCAAAGAGTAGAGGTGGCTGGACAAGGGAGCTTCCTTCAGAAGAAATAAGTTTTTCAACACCTAAGAAATCAAAGAGTCGAGGTGGCTGGACAAGAGAACTTTCTTCAGAAGAAAAAGGTTTTACAACTCCCAAGAAATCAAAGAGTAGAGGTGGATGGATGAGGAAGTGTCCTTCAGAAGAAAGAGTCTTTACAACCCCCAAGAAATCAAAGAGTAGAGGTTGCTGGACAATGGAGCATCCTGCAGAAGAACAGGACTTCAACACTCCCATGAAATTCAAGAGCATAGGTGGCTGGATGGCTGAGCACCCTGGAGACTTCTCTTCTTAAAAGTCCAATAGGAACAGTTGGATTTTTGTGGGGACACCATATGCTAGAAGCACTAATATGCATGGAAAGGTCAACATTCCGAAGCGTCAAATTCCGCTTTCCAACATAGATACCCGTCATCAAGCATTCGGACTGAGGAAGTCAATAAAGAGTAGCAAAAAATAAATTACTGGCAATAATATTTGCAGATAGTGTATCTTAGTTGTAACTTGCTGCAATGGAATTCAAACCCAAGGCTTATTATCGGTTAGGTGTATGAGTCTAGGGCGCCCAAGCTTGTCTCAGAATGTGGTGGAATGTTGCTCTATTTAGATTGTTATTGAACAACAATCAAGTAGTAGAAGTGAACAAAAAGCAGGAGTAATGTGGTGTTTTTTTTTGCTCTAGTATTATTGTGCATCTTCCCCGTGGCGCATGAGTCCTTAACTGAATTCAGTTTTGTTTTAGGTGGCTGTAGATTGTGGTGCCAAGGTTCAGTGGGATTGGGGTATTTCCTCTTCAACAGGCTACCATATTTTATTGCATTTGTTGTTTCATTATTTCTGCTAGTGCATAGTTGGCGCTGTTGGAATCAGTGGTATGTGTTCGTGTTGTTGACCTGCTCGTGGGTCACTTGCAACAGTAAGGGACTTAGTCCTTGGTTTGTCGTCTCTCTGTGTTCTGGATGATGGAGGCTCGTACAATTGGATTTTTGGTCTCTGATGTCTTCTAAGTCCTTGGCGATAGTCAACCTCTTTTTGCTATTTGGAGTGTTCTCTTTGGCATCCTCTGTTTTGGTTTAGCAGGCGGTTGTTTTGTTCCTTTCCCTTTTTATTGTTTTTGGCACATTATGGTTTTTTTTTCTGTAATGGGTGGTTTATTTTATCAGTTCAGGTTTTTCTTCTTGGGGGTTTTGCTAAGCCTAGTTGGTTGGCCATTGTTTATATTGATCTTGTCTTGTACTATTGATTTGGTGTTGCTCATTCTGTACATATCTTATGCTGGAATGACTTTTTTAATTTAATTCTTTGCCTTTTAAAAAAAAAAAACCAGACAGTGGAAGCATGGTTAGGTTATCTCTAGAACAGTTGGGGGTTGTATCTAGAACATAAGTACTTTGTTTGTCATTTCTCAATACTTTCCTTAAAAAATTATTTTCTCTAATGGAGCATTTTGGAAGCATTACTTAGTTTCTTAAAGATAAGAATGTCTTGGTCCTTGGTGCTACTGGATAGGGTTCAATATATCATATTTAACACTCTTGATAACTAAAATTGGGGGTAATATACCAAATGAAATAAGGTGTAAATGGAAATAAATGTAATTTAATAATCATATTTTACACCCGTGATAACTAGAATAAGATGCAATATACCATATTTTTACATCTTATTTAAAGAAAATAGGGTGTAAATTTGTTGATATTCATAGTAAGCATTGTTTATTTTACACCTAATTTTTATCAAATGGGGTGTAAATTTGTTTGATTTAAATGTATATATGTAACAATTTACACCCGTTTTTTATTTAAAAGGGTGTAACTTAGCATGTATTTACACCCGTTTTCTATTTAAAAGGGTGTAACTTAGCATGTATTTACACCTATTTTTAAACGGGTGTAAATTCGTTAGACATTTCTCACCCGTTGAATTTACACCCTCCAATAACGGGTGTAAATTGTATAAAAAATGGGTGTAAATTTATCTTTTTGTACTAGTGTTTGTTTGCAATTCTCATTTATTCTGCTTTGCAAAATGACATTTTAATATGATCAACGATTCTTGAAAAAAAATGAATTTACTTTTGTTTTCAAAATGGAAATTTCAAAATGGAAATTTCAAATTTTTACTTCTGCTTTTAAAATAAGGATGCCAATTTCCTTTTGATTACTGAACACAAAAAGGAACATCGACGGCTTCTCTGAAGTGATCAAACCTCAAAACTCAGAATCAAAATACTCCTTGTGATCAATACACCCTGAATGAAGGATCAATAACTTCAGATGGAATGTCCAATATGTCATCCCCGGTAAAGTTTTTACCTTTGAGAACCAATGTTTGGTTTTTCTCCCCAGTAGAGTCTACCCTTTAAAAGCAAGAAAGAGTTTCTATCCCTAGCAGGTTTGTACCTCCAGAAACCAGAACAAACACAGGAATCCCTGTTCCCAAACAAAAGTACAATCTTTAAAATCTCCAATGATACCCCCATCTATAAGAGTGGACGAGTATCTAGTTGTGTTCATGTCATGTCTATCTTGTCAGCATAAATATTTCATACATACATCATGCATAATTGATTCATATTCATATTCATATTCATACTGCATTACAATCACTTTGGTCATACTCATTCCCCAAGTGATAAATGTCCTCTCTCCATTAGAGTTTTCAGTTTTCCTTTCTACATCAGATAGGATTAAATCTCGGCTTGAGTTCCTTCCTTGTCAGGAAATGTATCTTCTAAACAATCTCTCTCCAGTTTATTCATGGATTGAAATCGGTCCTCGACCACTTTGATAAATTGAACCTCTGAAAGGCAAGAAGGCATTTGGTTATACACCTTTGGAATTTCACTCTTCACCATTGAAGATGATATTTTTCTTTCCCGGGTCAAGGAAAATCCACCTCGGAAGCTTCTCAACAAAACACTCTTGGCAACACGGACATCACCTCCTCGAAGAAATATTTACCGATCGGCGAACAAATAAGTTTGTTCTTGCCCTCGTAAATTTCCGAGTAAAGTCGACAAATGGCAGTCTCTCCCTGAGAAGTTTGTCCTACTTTCAAGGAAGTCATCAGTACCTCAAAATTGAATTACGTCACATGACATCTCTCCGACAAAGTCTCGAAGGGAAGTATGATGTAAGCTCTCCAAAAAAATGGCATCTCCAAACAAGAGAAGTTTGCACGCATCTGCAGTTCAGACAAAAGGTTATCCCCAACAAGTTTGACATCAAATCTTTTTCCATGAAATGGAATTTACCCAGAAAATCTCGGTGAGAATTTTGATAAAAAACACCATCATAGATATCATTCCTTGTCAAGAATAAAACTCGACAAGAAGAAACTGAGACCAGTTTTGTGGTTGAAGACCAGGATCGAGGGGAGGTTTATTTCAGAAGAAATAAGACCAGTTCCGTGGCTGAAAACCAGGATCAAGAGGAAGTTTATTTCTAAAGAAACTAAGACCAGTTCTGTGGCTGAAGACCAGGATCGAGGGGAAGTTTATTTCTAAAGAAACTAAGACCTGTTCCGTGGCTGAAGACCAGGATCAAGGGGAAGTTTATTTCTAAAGAAACTAAGACCAGTTACGTGGCTGAAAACTATGATTGAAGGGAGGTTTTAACCTTCTCTAAGTAGCATTACTTAGTAAGAGAAGATGGACGAGTAATTCAACTACCATTCACAGCCACAATCAAAATTTCGGGTATTCTAATATTTAATCCTCTTTTACCTTGAATGTCTGTATGTCTTCGTCATTCACACCTTCAGGTCCAAGAAGATTAAATAAGGGCATCTGTCATACCCTAAATTATTACCACAAGATTTCACATCATTGTGCAAATCATCACCACAATATGGAGGTACCTTCATACCTCACCAATCCTCTCAAATATTGTTGAGCCTTCACCTCAACAAAGGATTAGGGTTTTTTAGCCCTTTCAGAGCATCCATGCCAAGGATCAATCAAGCATTGACATGGTGATAAACTTGTAAAACCCCTCAAACATACATGAAGGATCAAGAGGTCTCCCACATCAAGAATCTAACACAAAAATGCAACATTTCAAGTTGATCAAGCCTCAAGATCATCAGCGTCACCAAATTAGGGTTTTGATCGACCAAGGCCTCCAGAGAGAAGCTTTCATCTGGGTATGAGCCAATACTTAAAAACATGATTCAATAAACTCAAAAGTTCCTCATGAGTCCATTCATAAGTTCAAAATAGCCTCAGGGGATGCATTCATCAAAAATCAAGAATTAGGGTTTTCACCTAATTCAATCACCAAGTTGACTTTTGGAGCAAGGCATGAGCCAAGACCTCAAGAGATGCTTTAGAGACCTCAAATACATCATGTTGATCACTTCATAAGACTAAATTGATTCAAATAACTTGGTTCACTGGGAATGTAAGGATTCAAATTCATCTGGACCACAAACTAGGGTTTTTGAGAAAAAGTCAACCATGCCTTTGATTTTTGACCATGACATGATCTCAAACCTTGGGACATGATTCAAGACACTCTAAAACACCTATGGAATACATCCATTAGGTTCAATTTAGCCCAAGGACTTGGTTTCATAAAGGATCACAAAGTTCAAAATTCATCTGATATAAAAAGTCAACTGTGACCAAAATCAAGTTTGACTTTTGGGATTTTTGACAAATGTGGCCTATTCAAGTAAAAAACAATGTTTACTTATGATTTTGACCATGATCAATCAATAAAAATCAACAAAAGTGAGGTTACTTGCAAAAAGGGCAACCTTGAGAAACTTGAAATTTCACTAAGTTATGGAAAAAGGTGATTTTTACCCAACTTTGCAAGGCCATAACTTGTGATCCAAGCAACCAGTTTCTTCCATTGAAAGCTCAAATGAAATCTCTAATTACATACTATAAAAGTGTCCTACTAATCCATGGTAAATAAATGCCTAGATTTTGAGTTATAAGACCATAAAGTTAGGGTTTCATAAGATTTGAACTTTGGCACTTAGAAAAATTTTAGGCAGGATCTGTCTCATGTTTTGTCCAACTTTGGAGGCATTTTTCATTATGATCCAAAAGGAATCAAGACCAAATGTAAACATCATAGTTGAATTATGATATGCAAGCTTTCCAAAGAGTACAAGAACATCCATTGATTCAACTTGAGCAAGGAGTTATGAACCTCACAATATGCCTTGCTCAAATTGCTTTTCATGACAGCATTGGATAAATTGTGTGCATTACTTGTGCCACACGATTTCCATTTCCAATTTTGTCATCTTAAAAGCTGTGTCCTCTTCCAAGATCAGAAAGAATCTTGATGAATCACTTGATAATTTCAAATTTGGACCAATGAGTCAAGATTTCAACTTGGCATGTGCAAAATCATCATGACATGAACCTTGAACTTCAAATTTGGCATCAAGCATTTATGTGATGAATAAAGGTGGCATGAATCAGTTATAAACCAGTTAAGAGGAGTCAAGAAACATGAGTGTTCAAACCTGCAAAGTTGGCTGAAGTCAAGATAAGAGGAGACTTGGTATCTTAACATTTAAGAAAGTGCTACATGACAAAATCCATTGGATAAGAGCATGCTCCCTCATCCACTCACTATTCCTTGCAATACAAACTTGCTCTCCTATAAATAGAGGTCATTTTGCATCAGAAAAATTACACCAAAACAATACCAAAGCCTTGGTTTCTCATTCTCCATCTCTTGCTTCAAATTTCAAAGTTTCAAGGATCAAACTTGAAATTCTCAAAACCAGAGCTTGAATCACTCAAATAACCATCCAAACACATTACAAATCATCCATTGGAGGTTTCTAAACCCTCACCTTCATCTCACAACACCAAAATCAGAAAGTCAACCATCAAACCTCAAATTTTGACTTTTTTGCCTTTTTCAAGCCATGTCTTGGTACAATCACTTTCAAAGCCAAACAACACTTCAAACACTCTCCAAATATCATCCCTAAACTGTTCCAACAAGTGTCCCTCAACTGTAACACCAATTGAGGGAGATGCCATTTTGCTCACTTTTACCAATTTTTCAAGAAGGAGCTAGTTTCTGATCCAAAGGTTTCTAGTTGATTTTACTCATCCTAAAAGCTTCTAAGGGGTCTATTAAGAATGTCCAGGGCATTGGATTACTTCTGTCACAAGCATCTTGAAAGTTAGCAAGTGGAGCTTTAAGAGGTAAGTGCATAACAACTTGAACTTTTTGAAATATGCATTGCTTTGATGTACATTAATCATGAACATGTCATACATATCATATTTGTTGTGTTTGAACTATTTTGCGATGTTATTATTGCTTGTATAGAGTTGTAGCATAGAACTTGCAAATCTTGACCTATTTTGAAACCACTATCGGGTTTTAAAATATAGGCATTTTTAGAAAATTCCAAGACCACCATTGGATTCCTCATGAAATTCTAGGTAGGATCCATCTTTATTTCATCCATTTACATGGAGAAATAAGAAAGTTATGGCCTTCTTGCAAAGGCATAAAATTTGGCCTCTCTTGGGCAAGGGCCAGGCCATAGCGCCTTGGTTTGGCCTAGAAACCTTGTCACCCTTATGTATTCATGGGGTGGTTTTAATACACGAATGTATCACCACCCCAGTGGTAGCAGCGTGTGTTTTCAGGTGTGTTTGTGTTGGAGGACGTGAGTTCAACACCCACCCATGCCATTTTGTCCAATTTTACTTTTTTTCTTCATATTTTTTGATATTTTTAATATTTATTTCAATAATTATTTTTGTTAATAAATTTTAATTATTTTAAAATAATTTTTTTCCAAAAATCACTCACACATTAAAAATATTTTATTCACCAAAAAATCACAAAAAAATATTTTTATTTGATATTTTTTATATATTTTAAAGAATTTTATTTTAATTTGTTTTAAACATTTTTAAATAATTTCTTTTTCTTGATTTTTCAAAACAAATTTGATTTTAAATCATCATGGGAATAAAAATTCATTTTCCAAACCTTAAACACAATTCATAACATGTTTATTGAATTTCTTTGATATTTTAATTATTTTTTAATTGATTTTTCTTAGAAAAATATTTTAAAAAGTGAAATTAGGGTTTTTTTATTCTATCTTACAAAAATTCATTTGAAACACTCATGTGCCTCTATTAGAGTGTAAGACACAACCCCCTATGTATATAAATAAATTTTGGGCCTCTGCTAGAGTATAAGTCCCACAACGTCTTTCAGTATCGCAGTGCGATCGGTGTTTTCAAAATAAATCACTTGGGCCTCTCCTTGAGTATAAGCCTCAATCCTTTGCACATAAACTTTATTTTAAACAATAAACAACCTCCATGGGCCTCTCCTTGAGTGTAGCACCCCAAAAATTTCCTTACTTTTTTCTAACCTTTTTCTGGCTTTTGCTTCGCATGGATCTGCATATCCATTAGGTCATAACTCATTCATTCATTTGCATTAGGCTCCTGAGGCGTGGGATCAAGGTTTCTTATCTTCTGTGTGACCTGGTTGATATTCATCAATTGATGATGGTGGTTAGGGTTCATGGCGAAGGCATCTTGACATGAGATCCAGTTGTGGATTTATATTAGGGTCAGGGCAGTGTTATTCTCTCAGTTGCTTATGGTTTGTTGCTTGTAACACAAGTTAATAAGGGTTGATATGGAAGTCGAATGGAGTCGGGAATTCGTTAAGAATTTGAGTTTTAATCTGGATGTGAATGTTGATTGATCAAGGTTTAAACATGTTAAGTGTGGTAATGTGGATTTCTTGAAACTCAAGATTCGAAGTTCATTTCAACTCATGTTCATGTCTATTTTTATAACAATTTCAAATCACCAAAATCCATAGTCATTCTTATCCACATTCTTTTTTCTTCTTCTATCCAAATTCCAAATCCATTAACCATTTACAATATCCACTTTCATAAACCAATCCCAAATCCAATTTGAATCCATAACCACATTTCAAGTCATGTATTATCCAACTCAAACAATTTTTGATCTATTATCCATTTTTAATTCAATATCCAAAATCCATCTTGTACATATCCATTTATAAAACTCATTTCCAACCATTTTTAGAGTCAATAACCAAGTGATCATTCTTTTTTAAGTCATAAACCATTTTTCAAATAACCAATTCATTATCCATACATAAACCAATATCCATTAATCTCTTCCAAACCCTTCTTATATATCCATTTCAATCCACTTTCAATTTTAGATCCATATCCAAAATTCCTAACACCCATGACAGAAAAGAAATAAATCTAGCAGCAAATTTCATTGAAAAATATTACATAGCAAAGCCAAGTTACATAACGTTTATCAAAGAAGCAATAACAGAAAAAGTACATAGCAGGTTGAAAAGAAAAAAGAAACTCAGTTACAAAAAAATTCACCACTTCCTAACACAACTGTTAATAGAAGCATTCACCAACTTCTAACTGTCATCAAAACCTCTAACCAAAATTCTCACTAAAAAATCTCTAACAGAAACTAACAGCTCCAGTTACAAACCATAGCTTCCCTAACAAGTTCTAGCAGAACCTTCATCATCTCTAATCATCTCCAACCTTCTCCAACTACAAGAAACTTCACACCAATAACCACCTTCGTCTTCATTTTTCTAACCGACAGATCTTCATTCTTCAATTCCAAGCCTGCAATTTCCTCTTTCAATCCTTCATCAACAAACTTCAAAGCAAGAATAAGAAACCAGAAGAAATTCATACCAGCTTAAAGCCGGTATTTTCCGCTTCAATCTTCAGCATCAGAATCGGTTTCACACTTCATTATCATCTTCAAGATTCTTTGGCAATCTCAGAACGCTGCAACACCATCACATCATCACCATTACATCACAACATCGCAGAAATAGTCACACAGAAAGTGAAGAAGAATCACAATTCACAATGTAACAGCACAAGAAATTCGCAGAAAGAAGAACATATATCACGAATGCAATACCGGGCAAGATTCCCCTCGCTTGTTTTCTGAAGCCATTGCCTTAGAGATTCTAATTCAGGTGCTAGTTTCTCGACTCCTTTGCAATTGTCGTGATTGATTCAGCTGCGTGTTGTATCAACCAATTTGAGTGGTGAGCGATTGGTGATGTGTGGACGTTGGAGACGCCTCCGCCGCAGCCGGCTTCGAGCCATGGAGCGGCGGAGATTGTTTGGCTCCGATAAGGTTGAGAATGCGTCAGATAAGAGACATTAGAAGGGATTGAGCGGAGATGAGTGTGTTTGATGACGGCCTTTCGCCGGAGAAGGAGAACGGAAAAGAAACTAAATTGATACGGAGGAGATAAATATGTTGTCGCCGGAAAGAATTGAAGCCTTTGAAGTTGATTTTGAAGCGGCGAAGAAGAAGGGTCGGAGGTGAGGAAGACGAAGAGGACGGTGATGATGGTGAAACGGCGCCGTGAGAAGGAGAAGATAGAAGCTTAGGTTTAGACATTGATCAGATTTCATGAATTTAGGGTTTTTTACAAAACCTAAGTGCTCCAAGTTGAACCGGGCATTGAGCCCATTCGTTTGGATTGTTCCATTTCACAGGCCTATGAATTCAATTCTACACCCACCAACATCTGGCTGTACCTTGCGCCACGTGTTCTTTCTTGCAATTTGTTTTACAGTTTAATTAAATTATTTAAGATTAGAGTTTATTTGCAAATTGAAATTTGATCATTGTTTAGAGTAAACCTTGTGTAATTCGCGATTAGAATTGGGGGTTTCTAGGAAATTGTCTAGTGTTAATTGGTTTAGGACCATTAGATTAGGTATCATTTTAATTAGATTGAATTAGATTTTAGAATTAATTAGATTTAGGTCTTAGAATTAATATACTTTAGAGTTAGTTTAGAATTATAGTTTTTAGAAATAAATCATGATTTGTAGAATTTGTTTTCAAATAGAAAAGTAACTTTGATTTTAATCATGTTTCTAATTTGACTTTTTACATGGTTTAATAATTGACTTTGTAGAATAATGTTGGTTAATACTTTAGCTAATTAGATTTAGATTTTGCTAATGGTTTTTGACTAATTGTTTTTGCTTAATCGCACTAATCATTTTTTAGCTTAATTGCTCGTTAATTGATTTTTGGCCATTGGTTTGCTAATTATTTTTGGCGTAATTGTCCACTAACTAGTTTTAGAATTAGAAATTTTGAACTAATTGACATTGACTTAGTTGAATTGACTTTTGGTTTAACATTGACTAAACATAGGTTTTAGTGTTAATATCTTCTTAGTAGTTTCAATTTGATAACTTTGTTAATAGTTATTAATATTTGTTACATGTTAGTTTTTGACTAAGAGTTGTTTACATTTTAGTATTGATTTCAATTACTTCTTATTGACATTTCCTTTTGATCTTAGTTGCTCACTTTAGTTATTTCCATTTGAACTTTGACTAATCTTTGAGTTTGTTTTGTAGTGTTTCTCACTTGACTTAGTTAATTGAATAAAGGTAGAAGTTGCTGTAGCATACACTGCTGTAATGGTCAAAGTGTGCTGTAAAATGTTGTTATTCTGCCTGGTTGCATACACGCATGTCCTGTTCTAGAAATAGTAGTTGTTATAGGCTGTTTTTGCTTGTCGCTGGTTCTTATAGCTATGCAAGTGCTGGAGCGCTGTTGTTGCTGCTGGTTGTGGCTTATTACCTTGTTTTATTGTTTTATTCATGAAGGGTGAATAGCATTTAGTTCCTTGTCTTTCAAAGATCCGTTCCGCTTTCTGACACTTTTGCTCACTTATGCTAGATTACTAGAAGTTTGTCGGTTTGCTTGTACTTTGCTTGCGCTGCTACGGATTGATATCCGTTCGGTATTACTTCTCTTCTCTTTTACTAATTCCGTATTTTTTCCTTTCGATCCCATGAGAAGTAGGATTGGGAGTCCGTGCCACTTGACCGGCAATTCTGGAAGTCCTCAAAGGAGGCTCTGTTTGTGATTGTTTAATATTGTGCCTAAGACCTCCAAAGAGGCATCCCATTCCCATATCCCCTCGTAAGACCTCCAAGAAGGCAATTGACAGAAGGTAGGGTTCGCAACTGACCCCCGTTATTCTAGTTGAGTCGTTCTTAGTTCTCATTACATGATTGACGCTTTGAACATAACTTACTCTTGTTATCGAGTCGGTCAAGTGGAAGGAGGGTTTCACAATCAAACCCCCACAACTTATCTATAGCTCGCATTGACCGATGCTGATGCTTAAGTGATCTGATTCACATCTTCCCCTTTCTAACTCTGCTCTCCATGGTTCTCGATACCATTGGGTGAGTACCTTATTTCCCACAGCTAGCTTGTTTGCCTCGGTTGATATGACCCCTTGGCTAAAGCTCCCCCTTTTCTTACTTTGATTATGTGACATTATTGTTGACTGACACTGTTTACTCTTTCGTTGACTTTTAGTTCATTTTGTGATTGATTTATCCTGTGTTTACTTGTCTGATGACATGATCCCCTTAGGATTCCTAGTTCCACTAAATTTTTGATTAAGGTGGAGGTAGGAGAGACATTAGGATAGCAATCCATGCATGAAAACATTAGTTAGACTCCCTCTTGATCTTGACCTTAGGACCATCATGACATGCTAACTTGTAAATTCAGTTTCCCTCTTAGATTATCTCAGTAGACCTTCGTGAGTCTCCCTTTCTCTCGCACCCATGCGATCGAGACCGTTCCCTGTTTCCTGTAGTAGCGTGAACTACGGATGCTCTGATTCCTCTTTCTTTTTAGATTGCGGATACGTAGGCACGAGATGCGATATCTCCGAGCACACTAACAACTAACTTCCCTTTTCTCTCGCACCCGTGCGATCGAGATTAATCACCTAGCACACAAACAACCGACTTCCATTTTTTCTTACACCTTTGAGTCATCTCCTCTCATCTCCCTTAATCCACTCATAAAGGATGCGTCATTTCCGTTCTACCGCAAACAGGTAAACGCGTAAGACTCCCACGCCGAGCGGCAACACCTAAACTGCTAGAACGTGAACGTTGACGTATTCCACTAAAAAAACGCAAACAAAGCAAAGTCATCCCTAGTGAGGGGAACTACGTCGCTCTGATTCTTCATTGGTTAATGGAGATACGTAGGCAGGAGATCGTGCGAGATCTCTGCAAGCACAACCTTATCAATCAAACATTTCTCTCGCTCGCGTGTGAATGAGACGCAAATAACACAACTTACCCGTAAGTCGAACTATGACTGCTCTGACTTCCTCTCTCTGGTTGGATTAAGGATACGTAGGCACGAGACACGACGTCTTAGTGAGCAAACTTTCCCCCACAATCCCTTAGTCCCGAACTACGTTGACTCTGACTTTCCCGCTCCCGAGGGAATACGTAGGCCTAGGGCGGCGATGTCCTATCGAGTCCTCTTTTTCTTTTCTCCCCCGTTTCTCTGTTTCCCGTTCCATTCCAGTTAGTAGTTGAGTTTCAGATAAACTACACCCTTTGATCGATAACAACGAGCGTGGATCCCATCGAGTACGATGGACGCCAGGGGGTGCTAATACCTTTCTCTCGCGTAACCGACTCCCGAACCCAGACTATGGTTGCGATGACCATTCCTTTCCCTTTGTTGAGCTTTTCTTCAATTGGTTCCTTTCCCTGCGTCGGGATAAATAACGTTCGGTGGCGACTCCTATGTTCTTTTCTGCCGGTTGATTTTTGCATATGCGACAGCTGGCGACTCTGCTAGGGACAACAAGGGACAGATTGACCTCTTGCTGGTCCATCCCCTATGCGAGTCAATCCTAGCGCCTGCTTGTTTTTGATTTTAGGGTGTTTATCTGTTTACTTTACTCGCTTTATTTATGACATTGTTGCATGTTTACTGTTTTATTACATTAACTTGCTTTTCATTTTATTATTGCCATATATTCTATGTTGGGCTGTGCTAGATTTTTCTGTTTGGTGGCAGGGTGTTCTGAGAGATAAGCGCACTTCCCAGGCTTGAGTATACCCATAGGATTTAGAGTGGATAGTCGATCGCTTGTGTGGTGTTAACCACGTTAAGTGTTCACGAGATCCACAGCCAGACGAGGCCCATCCAGGAGATATCTGATACTGCATGTTGATGCAGACTATTGGATATTCCTTTATGAGCTGTCGACTCTGGTGACCATTCCCGAGGACTCAGTTGAGGTCCTCCTCCCGAGGGGCGATAATGGCAGACCAGAAATGGCAAACCCATTACGCTTCTCGATCCGAGGACCCGAAGCTGAGAACTTGCCATAGGACGACCTTTTTTGAGGGGGAATCAGTGGAGGCACTCCTCGATTGGCGATAATATTGTACCCAGAAGGATGAATGTATTATTGCTTCTTGACCTCAGTGCCAAAAACTGAGGATCCTTCATTTTAGTACCCACATGTGAGAATGGGCGGGTGTTTACAGGTTTGCAGGTAACCTTGACCTTCAACCTACCCGGTACTCTAGTCTTCTTATCAGCGTGGACTTATCAGCGTGGTATTATGGTATTATAATTATTTGGATATTCTGGTATTCCAATTATTCTAGCACCCTGATTATTCTGGTGTTCTGATTATCCCGGTATTCTGATTATGCTGATATTCTGGCATCCTGGTATTCTGATTATTCATATATTCTGGTATTCTAGTATTTTCTTTAGAGCAGACCTATGCACTTATTTAGTCATCAGCACATCACTTATTCAGAATATATGGAAGCTTTGATCCCATGTCTTTTGCATCCATAGCTTTGCATTGCATTTGCATTTTTGCATCATTTTGCATATCTTTCTCCAGGCCAGAACAGTGAGCTCATCCATCCTTTGCCCGACATGCAGTTGATTTCCCGACACTCGTATTGGACTTGAATCAGCTTTTGGAAGAATCATGAACTCAGGAGAACATAATCAGTTTGTGAGTAGGGCTGATGTTGAATTGATGAAGAATCAGTTGGACCAACTTATGGAAGCTATGGCCACCAGGACTAGGGAGGATGTCAATATTCAGAGGACTGAGAATGTCATTACACCTCCGGCGAACAATGTTTCCCAAGCTCAGTCGGTGCGGACCCCTGTTGAGAATCAAGTTGAGCAAGAACATCCTTTTGCCCGAGATGAACATTCATCTTCTCTTGATGCCGCTGATTATCAGAGTTTTGCATTCTCCGTTCCAGATGTCCAAGGGGTGGTTCCAAAGATGAAACCTAAGGATCCACGATCTGTTGAGTTTGATGAAAGATATCGTTTATTGAGGAGAAGCTTGATGCCCTGGAGAGGTGTGATACTCTTGATCTAAATGCTTCAAGCATGTGTTTGGTTCCTGGCCTTGTAATTCCTCCAAAGTTCAAAGCACCGAAGTTTGAAAAGTACATAGGGGATAGTTGTCCAAAGCAACATTTGGTAATGTTTTGCCGAAGAATGACCTCTTATGTCCATAATGACCAGCTTATGAATCATTGTTTCCAGGACAGTCTGAGTGGGGCATCATTGTATTGGTATATGCAGTTAGAAAGTAGTTGCATCCAATCATGGTCCGATCTAGCCAATGCCTTTGTGAAGCAATACAACTACAATCTTGACATGGCTCCCAGCCAAATGCATTTGCAAGACTTGTCTCAAGCAGATAATGAATCATTCCAAGAGTATGCTCAGAGATGGAGAGAGTTAGCTGCTCGTGTTCAACCACCACTTTTGGATAGAAAATTGGTTGACCTATTCATGGATACTTTGCAAGGCCCATACCTAGACAAGATGATTGTTAATGGGGCAGCAAAATTTTCTGACCTGGTAATAGCTGGAGGACGCATCTAGAGCCTGCTCAAATGTGGAAAGATCCAAGGCGCCTCGAACTTCCAAGCTAACGAAAATGAATCAGTGGTCAGTTCTCAAGAAGGATCAGAGGAAGAAAGTAGTTCCATCCAGGAATCTTCACCACCTCATTCTCAGCGTTCAGGCATATCAACTATTCAGAGTCAGCAATCTTCTAGGTCTTCGTATCAGGGACAATATTCTTCTGTAAATCAAGGTACTACTCAGAATCAACGGACATATCGTCGTCAGCCGCGTCAACACGCTCGACAAAGACCAAGGAAGCTAGAGAGGCATTTCCCTCAGTTGCCAATGTCGTACAGTCAGATACTGCCAGATTTGATCAAAGGTGGGTTTATAGTGCCGAAGAAGATAGATCTGGTAATTCCTCTATATCCGCCAGGTTTTGATGCCAACGCCCGTGTGACTACCATGCTGGGGCACAGGGGCATTCAACTGAAGAGTGTAAGGTACTCAAGAGCAAGGTTCAAACACTTCTTGACTCCAACATGTTCTCATTCACACCTCAGGGTATTCAGATCAACAATTCTCCTTCATCTAGTTAGGTGGGTTCATCGGTCCAGGTTATGGAAGAAGTCACCGAGAGCTGTTGTGCAGATGATTATCAGAATGACTTTGATGAGCATTTATGAAAATGGCTAGCTTAGTAGCGAATCAAGCTTGGAAAGCCCAGTTCCACGAAGCTGGAAATATTTTAGATCATATCATTTCTGTGCATTTGTAGTTCTTTTCTGTTAATGCACAAACCCATTTGTAAAACTCGTCTGTTTTTTATTGATAATGATAATGAAATGAATATGCATGTTATGATTAAATCCATTCTGTTCACTCACACTTTTTATCGATATCATGTGCTTGTTTAAGTAGGATCCGAGGGAGGATGACGAAATTGAAAGACGCAAACTTCTGATTGTATGCTTTTAAACAAAACCCTGTTGATGATGTACAGGCATTGTTTCAAATTCCTAGACACTGGAGACATGCAGATGATAATCCCTTGTCAACCCCGTTGAGCCTAGTAGTAGGAGTTATTTCTAAAACGAAAAACCCTCAATCTTAACCCGGGGCAGGGTAGGTGTCAGTTAATTTGACCGAGCATTCAAATTTTAAAAGATGTGTCCTTTCGAGTATCAATTACATCTATGGTTATCCCTCACCAACTGAAGAGTTAGGCAGTCACAACCCTTTCAAACAAGTCAGACAAGCCAGTGTCACACGATTTGTTCCAAAAAAAAGAATCAAAAGAAAAGAAAAAGAAAGCCCGCTAAGTCGAAACTTGAAAACAAGTGACTTAGGTAAAAGTTAGGGCATCCCGCTGGACTTCAAAATTGAAAAATTCAAAAAGAATCAGTCCAGGAAAAATTAGGGAAATCAAAAATGAAAAAACGAAAAACGAAAAGGATTACAAAAAGAAAAAAATCCTTGATAAAGAACAAGTCGTGTGACCACAGACACCAAAGACAAAAAGGGTGATTGTCACTCCAAAAACCGTGTGGATTCCTTCTATCCTCATACCATTTCATTAACCTTTTTGAAAGGTGAGCGCTTGTGTCGAACTAACTGAACGTAGGACTGGAGAACATCAAGGAGAATGGGTGGGTTAAAACAAAACTTTGAGCCTTATATCCTTTCTTTCTCAAACCGTGAACCAGGCCAAGTTACAACCTTCAAAAGACCTAATTGAAGCAGGGTTATTTCGAAAGCATACTTCGGAAAATACCACATCTAAACTGACTCCTAAAAGGTTTTTCTTACCATTCATGTTGGTATCGATGTGACATTTTGATAAGTGATTCGTTCACTATATGTCATGACATTTTTCCAGTGAACAGACTTGGATTTCAAAACTGTCATATGCATTGCATCAAATTTATATTTTCAAAACAAGTTGTTTTATTTGCAAGTAAGTGCTTGATCAGAAAAGTTTATGCATTGGAAAGATTGGTCAATCTAAGATGCAAAGTGCCTGAGTACTCCGTTGAGCGGGGGCAAGTCGTATCAAATGGGCAATCCATCCCAAGATTCAGCTAATCTGGGGCAATTAGGTCGAGATTCGACAAATCTCTCGAAGGCCAGTCAGTTAAAGGTACTCCTTCACAGATCAGCTAGTCAGGGGAAAAATCACTTCAAGGCTGGGGCAGGCCACCCCAAAAGCACAAAAGGTTATTCTCTTCGGAAGACAGTTAATCAATGTCATGAGACAGGATATATCAGATCTTCATGATACTTCTTGAAGACATGATACATTTACAGGTTATGCTGTATCAGGGTACCTCTTTTGGTCATATCACATCTGCAGGGTTCATGTTGATAGTTAACACGTGACGTCCCCAATAGAGTTTCTATCCCCGATAGAGATAGCTATGGTTTTATCACTCAGTAGAGCATTATGGAGATTGTGATTATTCTCCCCAGCAAGAGTTCATGAGTTCGCTCTCCCTTAGCCATATTGGTGAAGTTTATTGCTCTTTAGCAAGAGTTCTTATTCCCGTACAGGATAAGAGTGTTGGGTTTGTGCTTCCCCAGTTTGCGGTAAAGTTATTTCCATCTCCCCAACCGAGTAAGGGTAGAAGGTAAATCTCCAAAAGAGGAGTAACTCTGGTGCTGTCCCCTAGCAGAGTTGATGTCGTCAACCATCGTTCCCCAAACAGATCTGTTGGTGGTGGTGGTTGTTCCCCAGTAGGTCAAAGGCCGATTGTCATTGGCACTTTTCTTCAGCAGATTCCTGGGATGTTTCCTCAGCAGACGCTAGTTATCCATACTTTCCTGTAGAATGGAGGCTTAGTTGGGATCTCAAGAAAAATTTATGATCCTGAAGACAGTTCAGTTTATTATCCCCAGTGGAGTTGGCCTCGTCTCTTTAGCATTTATTTTGCTGGAATGGTCCGGTTGCATATCATAAACATCATTGTATAATCATTACCATGCATATCATTAGCATAGCATTACATGAAGCCTTGTAAAACCAAACAGAAAATCTAAAGCCCAACCTTGCTCGGCATGCTTCCACAACCCACTTTGCTGGCATCTTCCAAAAACCTAAAGCCCTATCCCTATTGGCACCCTTTTCAAAGCAAAAACCCATCCATGTTGGCGACCACCAAAAGTCCAATCCCTATTGGCACCTAATTTCAAAATCCAATCCCCATTGGTACCCAGAAATATTTCGCCTTTAAAAAAACAATCACCATCAGGTTTCACTTGTCCTTCCTAACAAAGTTCAATTGTACTCAGCACGTCCTTCTTTCCTCAGTAGCCCGAGCATACATCGGCTTTTAGCATATAGTAATCATTGCATCCTCAAAACGCGTAGCATTTCCATTTCGTATGGAGCATTACACCATAGAAAGAAAATTCAAACATATGCGTGCGAAGCATAAGCCAGATTTGGTACCTTGCGCGAAAGCCCGAATCAACTCCCAATCAAGACGGTGACATATCCCCAGCAGAGATTACAATCAACCCATCTGCTTACCTTTCTTTTGGGTCGTAGATCATACGTCGATCTTACCCTCGACTAGTCATTGTCCATCAACCCCTTGATGATGACATTTCAGTCAGGTTTCCTTTCCGTCAAACCCTTTTGACGATGTGTTTCTTCCTTTTCAGGTCCTCTTTTCGTCAAACCCCTTTGACGACGTGTTTCCCTTTTCAGCTTTCTTCCCGTCAACCCCTTAACGATGTGTCCCCTCAGTCAGGCGTCTTTCTTCTCGTCAACCCCTTGACGATGTATCCCCTCGGTCAGGCGTCTTCTTTCCGTCAACCCTTTGACGATGTGTTTCCCTCGGTCAGGTTGTCTTTCCGTCAAACCCCTATGACGATGTGTTTCCTTCGGTCAGGTTTTCTTTCCGTCAAACCCCTTTGACGACGTGTTTCTTTCGGTCAGGTCTTCTTTCCGTCAAACCCCTTTGACGATGTGCTTCCTTTGGTCGAGTCTTCTTTCCGTCAAACCCCTTTGACGATGTGCTTCCTTTGGTCGAGTCTTCTTTCTGTCAAACCCCTTTGACGATGTGCTTCCTTCGGTCAGGTTTTCTTTCCGTCAAACCCCTTTGATGATGTGTTTCCTTCGGTCAGGTTTTCTTTCTGTCAACCCCCTTTGACAATGTGTTTCCTTCGGTAAGGTCTTCTTTCCGTCAAACCCCTTTGACGATGTGTTTCCTTCAGTCAGGTCTTCTTTCCGTCAAACCCCTTTGACGATGTGTCTTCTCGGTTTAGGTATTCTTTGGGTTCCATCTTCTTTCCGTCAAATCCATTTGATGATGTGGTTCGCTGGGTATGTTGTCTTTCTATCAAATTCCTTTGACGAGGTGTGACTGGGTTCCAATAATATTTTCTCTCCTCGCAGTTTGCAAATTTTTCGGTTCTTTTTGTATTCAATCATCTTCTACCTTGAATGTCTGAAAGCTGTTGCTATCATCCTTTCAAATCCAAGTCGATTGAATAGGGGCAGCTGTAGCACCCTAAAATTTGCCCTACTCTTTTCTAACCTTTTTCTGGCTTTCGCTTCACATGCATCTGCATATCCATTAGGTCATAACTCATTCATTCATTTGCATTGGGCTCCTGAGGTGTGGGATCAAGGTTTCTTATCTTCTGTGCGACCTGGTTAATATTCATCAATTGAAGATGGTGGTTAGGGTTCATGGTGAAGGCATCTTGACATGAGATCTAGTTGTGGATTTATATTGTGGTCAGGGCAGTGTTATTCTCTCAGTTGCTTATGGTTCGTTGCTTGTAACACAAGTTAATAAGGGTTGATATGGAAGTCGAATGGAGTCGGGAATTCGTTAAGTATTTGAGTTTTAATCTGGATGTGAATGTTGATTGATCAAGGTTTAAGCATGTTAAGTGTGGTCATGTGGATTTCTTGAAACTCAAGATTCGAAGTTCACTTCAACTCATGTTCATGTCTATTTTTATAACCATTTCAAATCACTAAAATCCATAGACATTCTTATCCACATTCTTTTTTCTTCTTCTATCCAAATTCCAAATCCATTAACCATTTACAATATCCACTTTCATAAACCAATCCCAAATCCAATTTGAATCTATAACCACATTTCAAGTCATGTATTATCCAACTCAAATAATTTTTTATCTATTATCCATTTTTAATTCAATATCCAAAATCCATCTTGTACATATACATTTATAAAACTCATTTCCAACCATTTTTAGAGTCAATAACCAAGTGATCATTCTTTTTTAAGTCATAAACCATTTTTCAAATAACCAATTCATTATCAATACATAAACCAATATCCATTAATCTCTTCCAAACTTGATAACACGAATTTATATCATATTTTTACTTCGATTTATGTTAGTTTCTTATTCCGTTTTTCGTCTAATATCCGATTTTCTCAAGATTATTTAAGTGTTTTTGTAGGTAATCATATTTTACAAGTCAAAGTATGCTAAGTGTGGAAAAGAACCAAAACATGCAAGAAAAGAGCAGAAAAGAGAAGAAAAATTGAAGAAATCAGAAATTGCTGATATCATGACCGTCATGGGTGCGCCACGACCGTGGCAGTTTCAAAATGCACCACGACCGTAACAATGTACCACGATCGTCATGCGCTTAATTTACACGTTGGAGCAGAGACTTGACCACGAATTCTCAGATAGCAGTTTCACACGATGTCATTTTCCTCCGAGGATTTCTAGGTCCAAAGTGGTGTAACCGTTAGTGTGAGTGGCTGAATTCTCTCCAACTTCTACCTCAACTGAGCCTATAAATACAAGCATCTACGAAGAACAAAGTGTGGCCAAATTCTCTTATCAAATATACTGTCTTGCTGCCAAATTGTCTCCAGAGCTTTAATTTCATTTTTACTTTACATTTCCATTTCCTTGTTAACCATTACCGAACAAAAGTAATAGTTTCTCACACTGAGGAACTATTACAACTTAGTTTTAGTTCTTTGTTTCATTGCCTTCAAACCTTTGCAATTTATTTCATTCAAGCAAGAACCTACTGGCTTGTGGAGGGATTGTTGTTGCCGTTATTACTGAATTCCAGGTTTCCGTTATTTAATTCAAGTATTGTTTATTTATTTCTTAGTTATGTCTGTGCTTATTTATTTCCCTGCCTTTGCGTTTAATTTCCTAATTATGTCGAGCTAACCGATCTTATCGGTATGTAATTAAGTAACTAAAATGAATTAATTTTCTCTAAGCTAAAATCAACAATCAATCCTTCTTCTGGCTTCGATTTCTTAATTTAAAACCCAACTTTTATTACGAGAGTAAAAAAGTAACATATGTTAAAGTCGAGACCACGGGAGTGTGAGGCTTTACCCGGATAGCTGAAATCGGGCATTAGTTTTAAAAACAGCGGAAGCGCTTTAAAGTTAATTAGGTTTAATTAGTTTTCAAAGAGTATTTTTAACCTCATACGGGCTAGCGAGAGCAGACGTATTGACTTAGAAGTATAGTCCGAAGCAATAACCACGGGAGTGTGAGTTGAGGGCTTTTAAACCGGTTTTTCCTACAGATGAATAGGGTGATAAATCTTTATAGGCTTAGGTTTAATTAATTCCACGTAGGTTACAGAATTATATACTGATAACTTATTCATAACTAGTATTCCCAAATTTTAGTTTCCCTTTAATTTCCCGTTTGAACTAAAAAACCCAAATTCGGATTAGCCTTGGATAAACATAGTAACGATAGATAACGGTGCGTTCGATTTCTAGTCTCTGTGGAATCGATAATCTTTTAAAACTACACGATACAACTGTATACTTGCAGTAACCCCCATTCGACTCATAAAGTCGCGATCAAGTTTTTGGCGCCGTTGCCGGGGACTAATTAAGTCGACATTGTAATTCCTTTGTTACGTCGTATAGACTAAGGCAAAAACCAAAATTCCCTTTCTGTTGATTGTATGCCAAGTACTCGCTCTTCTGGCGAAGACCTCGTACGACCAACAGACGAACCTGAACGTCTTCTTACCATAAAAAGACGTATCCAAGAATACTGCTTAGCTCACGATATTCCTTTTCCCTTATCAAAACCTGAATCTCCATCAGATCCTGAACTTGAATCTGAATTGGATTCTGAATCAGAAACAGACATGGATGATCCACCACAGAACCGACCTCTTAAGTATTATGCTGCCGCATCTCAACAAGAACCTCACAACAGCATTGTCGCTCCAGCTATCAACCGAAACGATTTCGAGTTGAAACCCTCACTGTTATCCGCTGTGCAACAAAATCAATTTTCTGGAAACCCAACAGAAGATCCGAACGAACATCTGACCAAGTTTGTGCAGTACGCAGACACAGTGAAAGCGAATGCTGTAACCGCAGACGCCATAAGACTACGTCTTTTCCCTTTCTCATTAAGAGATAGAGCTTGGGCTTGATTGCAATCCTTGCCATAAAATTCTATTACTTCTTGGGAAGATTTAAAGAAGGTCTTTCTGGCACGATATTTTCCGCCAAGCAAAACAGCTATGCTGAGAGCCTAAATCAACAGCTTCAGACAAAAAGACAACGAGTCTTTATATGATGCATGGGAAAGATACAAAGATATGAGGAGGATATGCCCGCATCATGGTCTTGAGGATTGGTTAATTATCCACACATTTTACAATGGTCTCTTGTACAACACAAGATTGACAATAGATGCCGCCGCTGGTGGTACACTCATGGATAAACCCTATGATGAAACCCAACAACTCATCGAGAGTATGGCTCAGAATCACTACCAATGGGGAGGTGAAAGAACTCAAGTGGAGAAATCCCAACAAAAAGGAGGAATGTACGAAGTTTCTAGCCTAGATCACGTCCGTCCTAAGGTAGATGCAATCGCTCAAAAGATAGACAACTTGACCATGACACCCACAGCCACCGTGGCTGCTGTAGCGTCAAACTGCGAATTATGTGGAACAGCTGGACACGCTGCCCCTGAATGCCAAGTTTTAGCAGGAGCCTCTACAGATCAAGTGAATTATGCTCAAGCAAACCCTTATGCAAATACCTACAATCCTGGTTGGAAGAATCACCCCAACTTCTCTTACAAAAACAACAATGCACTGTATGCACCTGGTCAAGCACCTGCTGCACCACCAGGTTATCAAAAGGCTGCAACAGATGCTCCAAATATTCCTAGGAAGTCTAACCTTGAACTGATGATAGTGAACTTCATAGCTACCCAGACTCAGACAAACAAAGAGTTCCTGAATCAAAACATACACACTAGTGAACAGATAAAGCAGTTAGCAAACAAAGTAGACGCTTTGGCCACTCACAACAAAATGCTTGAAACGCAAATTTCCCAAGTGGCTCAACAACAAGCACCTACTGCTGCTCCTGCTGGAACATTTCCTGGACAGCCACAACCTAATCCTAAAGGACATGCAAACACTGTTATACTGAGAAGTGGAAAAGAATTAGATGGACCCATTGACCCAAGAATTCAAAATCCAGCCATGTACCAAAAGTCTGCTAACGACCAAACAACTGAGAAGGAGAATGAACCCAAGGAAAAGGAAGATAATGACCAAGAGGCTGTAAACAAAGAAAAACCTTATGTGCCTCCACCACCCTATAAACCACTTATTCCGTATCCTCAAAGATTGAAAAATTCCAAAACTGCAGGGCAATTTAAGAAATTTGTTGAACTTCTGAATAAATTAAACATCACGATACCTTTTACAGAAGCCATCACCCAGATGCCCTCGTATGCTAAGTTCCTAAAAGAAATCCTATCCAATAAGAAAAAGATTGAGGAAAACGAAACAGTTACGCTTACTGCTGAGTGTAGCGCAATAATTCAAAACAAAATGCCTCCTAAGCTGAAAGACCCAGGTAGTTTCTCAATACCTTGTGTAATTGGGAAGTTTGTCATAGACAAAGCTCTATGCGACTTAGGAGCCAGTATTAGTGTTATGCCCTTATCCATTTGCAAGAAGCTTGATATGGGAGAATTAAGACCAACTAAGATGTCTGTGCAATTAGCTGACCGCTCTGTTAAATACCCAGTTGGTATACTAGAAAATGTTCTAGTTCGTATAGGACAATTCTATATCCCTACTGATTTCATAATCATGGATATTACAGAAGACTCTACTACTCCTATCATATTAGGAAGGCCATTCCTAGCTACTGCTGGAGCAATTATAGATGTAAAGAGAGGCAGACTAACTTTTGAAGTTGGTGAAAAGAAGGTTGAATTCATTTTGACACAATTCTTGCAAGCTCCAGCTATAGACGACACATGTTATCTACTAGATGTCATATATGAGTGCTTAAGAGAAATCGAGATGGAACCGACCATATATTCCGATATTCTAAAAATTCCTATACCTCCGATTTTCGAAGATGATAACTGGCGTGAACCTTATCAAGACGATAGCCTAAGCGAATGCTTAGCACTTACACCAGATCATCTACCTTGCCCAAAGAACCCAGCCCTAGAACTGAAAACATTACCCAAAAATTTAAGGTATGAATTCCTAGACGAAGCTCTCGAACGACCTGTAATAGTCAACGCAGACTTAGGACAGACCGAAACAAAGAAACTATTAGATGTCTTAAGAAAATACCCAACTGCGTTAGGATATAACATCGCTGACCTTAAAGGAATAAGTCCTTCTATTTGTATGCACCGCATTATGCTGGAGGAAGACTGTAAATCCTCTAGGGAACATCAGAGGAGGATTAATCCGATCTTGAGTACTGTAGTCAAAGACGAAGTGAAAAAACTTTTAGAAACAGGAATTATATACCCGATATCAGACAGTAAATGAGTTAGCCCAGTACATGTCGTTCCAAAGAAGGGAGGTGTTACAGTTGTTAAGAACGAAAAAGGTGAATCTATAACAAAAAGGGTTGTAACTGGAAGTAGAATGTGCATCGACTATAGAAAGTTAAATAAAGCCACTCGTAAAGACCATTTCCCATTGCCTTTCATTAACCAAATGTTGGAAAGATTGGCTAAACACTCATACTTCTGCTATTTAGACGGTTATTCAGGATTTTTTCAAATTCCTATTCATCCTGATGACCAAGAGAAGACGACCTTCACATGTCCCTATGGTACATTTGCTTATCGACGAATGCCATTTGGACTATGTAACGTACCTGCCACATTCCAAAGATGCATGATGTCAATCTTTGCTGATTTTATAGACGACATTATGGAAGTGTTTATGGATGACTTTTCTGTATGTGGGCAGAGCTTCGAAGGATGTCTATCGAACCTAGAAATGGTATTGGAAAGATGCGTAAAAGTTAATCTCGTATTAAACTGGGAGAAATGCCATTTTATGGTAAATGAAGGAATTGTACTTGGACACGTTGTGTCCGATAGAGGAATTGAAGTTGATAAAGCCAAGATAGAAATTATAAAAGATCTTCAACCTCCGAAAATCGTACGAGAAGTACGAAGTTTCTTAGGACACGCCGGTTTCTACCGACGATTCATAAAGGATTTCTCGAAAATCACTGAACCTCTTACCGGTCTATTAATGAAAGACGCTCAATTTATCTTTGATGAGAAATGCCTAAAAGCGTTTGAACAGCTGAAAACAGCTCTTATTACCGCACCTATCATGCAACCACCAGATTGGAGATTACCTTTCGAAATCATGTGTGATGCAAGTGATTATGCTGTAGGGGCAGTTTTAGGACAGAGGAGGGATAGAAAACTTCATGCCATTTACTATGCAAGTAGAACCTTAGATTCTGCCCAAATGAACTACGCTACCACAGAAAAAGAACTTTTAGCCGTGATCTTTGTCCTTGACAAATTCCGTTCCTACCTAGTGGGAGCTAAAATCATCATTTATACAGACCACGCTGCTATTAGATATTTACTTAACAAAAAGGATGCAAAACCTAGACTGCTAAGGTGGATCCTACTTCTACAAGAATTTGATTTAGAGATCAAAGATAAGAAAGGATCTGAAAACGTAGTAGTAGACCACTTATCTCGATTAGAGGGCATTAAACCAGAGCCAATACCCATTAATGAGGATTTCCCATATGAACGACTCATAGCCGAACTAGAAAGTGATATGTCTACTCTACAGTTGAATGACCCAAAGATGGAAGAAGTCGTGGAAGAAATTAACATACACACAACCCTGCCATGGTATGCTGACATAGTCAACTACTTAGCAGCTGGAGTACTTCCACCAGACTTATCTTATCAACAAAAGAAAAAATTCTTTCATGATCTAAAACATTACTATTGGGATGAACCCTTGCTGTTTAAGAGAGGAGCCGACGGTATCTTCCGTCGTTGCGTCCCAGAAGAAGAAATAGAAAACATCATCTCTCAATGTCATTCTGCTCCTTATGCAGGACATGCTAGTACCTCAAAGACATGTGCTAAGATCTTGCAATCCGGCCTATTCTGGCCTAGCCTTTGGAAGGATGTCCACATCGCAATACTAAACTGCGACCGGTGCCAACGCACTGGTAACATATCAAGACGCGATGAGATGCCTCAAAAAGGTATATTAGAAGTAGAAGTCTTTGATGTATGGGGAATTGACTTTATGGGACCCTTTCCGTCATCCTTTGGAAATAAATATATACTCGTAGCTGTCGATTATGTTTCAAAATGGATTGAGGCAATAGCTTCTCCTACAAATGACGCACGAGTAGTCATAAAGCTCTTTAAAAACACAATCTTTCCCAGATTTGGTGTGCCGAGACTTGTCATAAGTGACGGTGGTTCTCATTTCATATCAAAAATATTTGACAAATTACTATCGAAGTATGGAGTAAGACACCGCGTAGCAACACCATATCACCCACAAACAAGTGGACAGGTTGAGGTCTCGAATCGAGAAATAAAACAAATTCTAGAAAAGACCGTAGCCACCTCTAGGAAAGACTGGTCATCAAAACTCAACGAAGCTTTATGGGCATATAGGACGGCCTACAAAACACCAATCGGAACCACACCTTTCAAGCTTGTCTATGGTAAGTCTTGCCATCTACCAGTGGAATTAGAACATAAAGCCTATTGAGCTATTAAAACATTGAACTTAAGGTATGATTCCGCAGGTGAAAAACGTATCCTAGATCTGCATGAACTAGAAGAGTTAAGATTAGACGCTTACGAAAATGCTAAAATATATAAAGAACGAACTAAAAGATGGCACGATAAGCGCTTATCTAGAAAAGAATTTAGTGTGGGAGACGTTGCACTCCTATTTAACTCTAGATTAAAACTCTTTCCTGGGAAATTAAGGTCTAGATGGTCCGGTCCTTTCGAGATTACAAAAATTCTACAAAGTGGAGCAGTAGAAATAAAGGGGAGGAATAGTAATCCATTTTTAGTAAATGGACAACGTCTAAAACACTATCACAACATTGAAAATAGAGATTATTTGAACTGTCTAAGACTTTTATATGATCCTGGCCTATACCTTATTTGGTAAACCTGAGAATGATAACACTGTTTCGAGGGACGAGCTTTTTATTATGTTTTGTGCTTCTCAGTCTAGAGAGGTTAATGGACTTACTTTTATGCTGAATAACTTTTGCAAAATTATTAATAATGATAACAGTCCAATTTTGATAGGTAGCCTGGTTACAAAGATAGCTGATGCTATGGGATTCAGAACCCGACTTTCTAAGATTAACCCCTTTGGAGAATTTAGACCCATGAATATCACCTTTTTCTTCAATAGGGCTATGATTAGGGACCAAGGTCCGAACCATTTCCAGCTTTTAATTAACAATGTTGTTGTACCACACTTTACACTTCCAAATCATGAACGCACAAGTGTGCACGATCAACATAATTGGCTATATAACCTTGATGAACCCGTGCCTGAACCAGAAGAAACCTTTCCTGAACCTGAGATTGACCCAAAAACACCCCTTCATTACCATGATCTTGACTATATGGAATTCCAAGAGAACATTGACATTCCTAAAGCTGATGCCACTAATTATGCTTCTAATCTGAATTCTATTTTAAAGACTGGATGAATATCATAAAGAAATCACTTCAGTAAAGGATGAGCTTAACACTGTGCGTCAAAATATTGTTGGACTTATGGACATGAACGTTGAACAATTTGATCATTTAAATCAAGCCATCGCATCTTTGAAGAAACGCCTTGGCTAGATTTTTGAAGCACCTTATTTTCAAGACTTTTTATGCATTTTACTTTAGAATAATTTTACACTATTTCAGTTTTCATTTTTCATGTCGGGAATAATTTGATTTCATACAGTTTTGATACATTGCTAGTAATTTAACTAGCACCTTTGTGGTTTTAAGGAATAATTTCATTTGCTGCTGCTATTAAATCTTTGTGATTTCAATTTCGTTCCTGTTTCCTTTTTCTATTTTAATGTATGTTGTAATGTTATTATCTCTGTTTATGCAATATACTGCTATTTCCATATGCTTCCCATGACCTGATATTGAATTATTGTATTTGGAATTGTGTCTGTCATAAAACAAATTCACCACCCAGATTTTGTGAACGTCACGATCGTGACGACCCCGTGACGACCGTCACGCGAGTTTGAAACAGATTCTGCGTTAAAACAGAATTGTTTCACTCGTTCCCTCTTCTTTCTCTCATTCAAACCCCAGCCGTCCCATTACCTTCTACAATTCCACAACCGTCCCATTACCAATTGAACCACATTAATCATATCCGTAACCATTCAACTTACCATTGCCTTATATAATCACACCATACGCCACTTCTTTTCACAAACCCTCAAGTTCCATAACCTACTTTCTTTCCAAAACCCTCTTTAACCAAATAATGGCACATCAAATTCTAGATTTATCCACATTAAACTTCCGTGATGGAGAAGCAGGAGAACGCCAAAGAGCTCGGTATATCGATTTCTACCGCCGTTCCGTTCAACCCACCTGCTACATTGACGTTGCATGTTTACAAGAACTTGGAATGCTTGAGGGAGTTCAATGGATGTTACAGAATGCCGGTCTTTGACAGCTTTGCACTCAGAGCCGGCCCACTTACGAAGACCTCACTTTAGAGTTCCTCAGTTCCTTTACCTGCATAACCCCTCCGGGAGAAACGAACCACTTATCCGGAGTCGCAAAGTTTCGCATGTTTGGAAAAGAGTACTCAATCGAACAAGATCGTCTTGCCGAGATGCTTGGTTTCAAACATGGCGAGAATGTCCATCGCCGAGTACCGCAGGAAACTTTCTATCAAGCAGTGTTCCAACTATGGAATCAGTTAACGGGAACAACAGTTGACAGCTGGGACAACCTTAACACAACATTTATCCACAACCCAGCCGTCAGATACGTCCACCGCACACTTGGAAGCACCATCTTTGCACGAGATAGTAACCATAAGGTGAATTCTAAAGAGTTGTTTTTCCTTCATTATATTTTTCATCCGGAGCTAATCAATGCCGCACCATTTTTACTAGCACACATACAATCAAACTGTGCTAGAGGTTCCAAACCCTTTTATTTTGGAGGGATTGTCACCTCTATTGCACTCAGTTTGAATTTGGAAAACGACCTTGTTAGACTACCCTCCTTGCCTCCAGTATCCCTTGATATAGATTATTGCAGAAACTCTCAGCTCATCAAGTTACGACGAGATGGGAAATACCATCCTATGGTCCGCGCCAAAACCGTACAAAGTATCATCATTCCTTACAGGAGTCGCATTGACCCTCAGAATATGGCCAATTGGCCTTTTGCTCTTGATGCTCCTGAGAAAAATGCGCCTGCTCCTGATGAACAAGGACATGAACATGTTGATGAGATGGAGCAAGAAATGGATAACGCCCCTGAGAACCAACCATCGCCGGCCAATGATGCTCCTTCGACCTCTAGACGTCATCGCCGCCCTGACCAAGACCCGGTTACTAACGAAGAAATCTTGAGGGCTATATGGCAACAAACTGTAGCGAGCGATTTTGGACGCGGTTCTTAAGTGCTGGTCGCTCTCTGCGGTTGAGCTTACTACAAGTCGATTCATTTTTTATCCTATTAAAGCTGATGAAGGAAGGGAAATAGATGTCTCCAATTAAACCTGGTTTGCATACTGAGTTTAAACAGCGGTCTGTTAGGTTACGAATGCTATCAATGTGGGGGGCCTTTGTACTGGTTATTTGTATTTTCACCAATACGATTTTCTCTCTTTCTTGGGTTTTTTGGCGGGGAACGAGGATTAGGATGTTGGGACTGATGCTTTTGATAGATACATGAGGGTATGGGATTTTAGATTTTTGTTTAGTGTGCTCGCTAAGATTTTTCTTTCAATCTTATGCCTACGTATTCCCGTTTACCGAAACAGGGAAATCAGAGCTTTCGTAGTTCCTCCTATTCTATGGGAGGAAATGGTTGTTTTGGTGTCTTGTTCAAAGGCCAAGACGTGAAGCGAAAGGTGGTTTGTATCTTGTTCAAAGCCCAAGATATGAAGCTGAAAAGGTTTGACTTTAGAGAGAATTTGTCATCTCTAAAGAGGGGGGTTGTATGTCACAACTGTTTATAAAGGAGAATTACTTTAACCGGGATATGTGAATCCGGCAATGCCATAATTTCCCTTATAGGGGATTTTAACATGAAGGAGAAGACTTTAACTCAGTGTAGAGTAATGCCATCTTTCCTTAGGAATTCCTCATGCTAAAAGAGGGACAATGGCATGGATGTAAATGATCCAGAGGCTTGCCACTTACAACGATTAGATGAAGGGGAAAGAGTTGTTGATGTCTGTGTACTGTGAACGAAGCACAACTTTGATGCTAAAAGGTTAATTGGATTAACCAGTGGTTTTCTTATACAAAGCCTAAGAGGAGGCTATCATGTGTCTCGTACAAAGCCCGAGAGAGAGGCTAAAAAGGTTTTTGACTCGACGATGAAGTCTTTTGGTATCTCGTATAAAGCCCGAGATGGAGGCTATTGTTTGTTTGGCTCGATAAGAACCTTTTTGTATCTCGTATAAAGCCCGAGATGGAGGCGAAAGAAGTGATTGACTCAACGAGGGAGTCTCTTATGTGTCTCGTACAAAGCCCGAAGAGAGGCTAAACGTTGTTTGACTCCGCTGGGGAGAATCATTGTACAAAGCCCAAGAGGAGGCTGTGGTTACTGTTTCAGTGAAGTGACAGGTCCAATATACTGATCTTTACAGAGAAAATCAGTTCTTATATGAGCAACACTGTACTCATGAATTTGATTCAAGGATCCGGGTTATTCCTGTTCTTTAAGGAAGCGGGAAATCCGAAGGGTATTGAGGCTATCCGAGTCTACGGGTTTTCTTCCTATTTTTGATGGGTGCTTGAGAATGTCTTTGAGACTCAAGGAAATTAGACTGTCCAAGTCTAGAGTTTCATCTTTTGTAATGTGCTTTGAGAAACAGTAGTAGACTCTTTGAAAGGACTGTTCTATGCAGATGACTAAGTTCTGTTCCTATACCTCTAGGAGGTCATTGGGACAATTTGTACGAAGCCCAACAGGAGGCTAGAAACTTTTAAGAAGCCGAGAGGTCCTTGTACGAAGCCCAAGAGGAGGCTATCATTCCTGGAGGAAGAGATCATTATACGAAGCCTAAGAGGAGGCTGTGAGTACTTCTAAGAAGCCGACGGGTCCTTGTACTAAGCCCAAGAGGAGGCTGGGTTGCTTTTAGGAAGCCTGTGGGTCCTTGTATGATGCCCAAGAGGAGGCCGATTGCTTTTAAGAAGCCGATGGGTCCCCAAACCCCGAGAAATTCAAGGCAAGCTATTCACAAGGAATAGCTCAAGTCAGGAAAGTTCGAGAATTTGGAAGAAACTCAAGAGATGCCATTCACGGAGAAAAGATCATCTCAGGGGAATAAAGTTTCTTGACAACTTCTATGAGTGACAGTCTATGAAAGGGTTCACAGAGAATACTGCCTTTCATGTCTCCATATTGTTTAACCCCAAGAGGAGGGAAGACTGTGTCTGGTAATCCTATGGGGATCTAGTTTAGACTATTTCTAAGAGTGATCAACGGGCTTAATGCTAGACTTATTTGCTGGGGAAACTCTAAATATCTATACTATTATTACACAGTTGATATGAGTTTATGAAAGAAGACTTACAGTGAAACAACCCCACAATACAGTTATGTGTATATGAAAGCGGTAAATGAAAGCAATAACCACTTACTCGGTTGTAGAGCTTCCATGCTGTTTGGTTAGTTGTTCAACAAAGAAAGATTGAAAACAACAGTATATTCAAAATCAAAGGAGAAAGTGCTTTGAAAAAGAAAGATTTGGGGCTTACAGCTCAAGGAGAGGCCCAGGGTTTTATCAGTGAGCGCACTGTTTAAATTTGTACAGAGGGACTTATACAAGTGACTGAGGCCCAAAAAAGGTTTCCTGTAAAAAGGGATGGGTCTTACACTCTCTCAAGAGGCCCAAAAAGTTTTAAAGAAAAAGAGTGGGGCTTATAACACGAGGGTAGGCCCAATTGTTTTCTCGTTTCAAATGGCGATCGCGCCGAAGTTTCCTTTTAATGCAGAGGGGCTTATACAATGTCTGAGGCCCAAAATGTTTTGGTTAAAAGGGGGTTGGGTCTTACACTCTAATAGAGGCCCAAAAGTTTTGAATGGGTCTTATAGCTCAAGGAGAGGCCCAGAAGGTTATTTTTCAAAAGGCAACGATCGCGCCGTTTGTTTTTTATGGTATCGGGACTTATACAATACACTGAGGCCCAAAATGATTTGGTCAAAAAAAGGATTGGGTCTTACACTCTATTAGATGCCCAAAAGGTTTTGAAAATGATTTATGAGGGTTGAATTAATCCAAAAACCCTAATTTGTTTTCGAAAATGTATTTAATTGAATAAAAACTCAATTAAAATGATCAAAATTGTTTAACATATGAAAAACAAATTTTGATCTTGGATTAATGCTTCAAAAATTAAGTATTGACCAACAAAATAATTAGAAAGCATTAAAAGTTGCAAAATCAAGGTGGAAAAAATATTTTAAATGTTAAAAACAATTAAAAAATTAATTCTTTGCAAAAATATCAATTATACAAAATAAATAATATTTTTGGGATTTTTTGGGAAAATAAAATATTTTAACATTTTTGTGAATTATTAAAAAAAGAATCAACTCAAAATCATTAAAACTCAGAGAGAAATTAATTTTTGAATCAATTAAATAAAATCACAAAATTCAAATATTCAAATTTTGAAAAAAGGCGCCAAGAACACACCAAGAACACGCGCGTGTTCTGGGCTTGGCCAGATTTGCATTTTATCCAATCTCACTAAATACTTGATTATAACATGCAATCCACATATCATTATGCTCGTCTCAACCTCACGATCATGTCTATGTCAATTAATTTTATTTAAATTAAACATATAACAAGAAATCATGAAAAATCCTCAAGAACCCTAATTTCTGCATGAAGGCTGGGATTTTTGATACACGATTCAAACAATGCGATTAATTGAGGGGAAACATTCTATGCATGATTATGAACATATGGCCAAATTATTGTGCCAGGAAATATGCATAGATTGAGAGATGACCAAGTATATGCTTACCTCTAGGCCGTGACAGCAAGTGCAATGTGATTTTGGATTTGGAGGTGTTACAGATGAGTGGTGATGATCTGAACAACTTCCCTACACCCTATGGAGTGTGTTTGAATGCTTGGACTTGATTGAAATTGGCTGGATCACTTCATGGCATCTCAACTGCACTTTAGTTAAAACCTTGAGCAATTGACTGGTGATTCTGAGAAATCAGTGTTCCAGTTGTTGTTTAAGTGTTTGATCAGCTCATATGTGATGTATATGAGGTGTGTGAGTGATTGGTTTGAGTGGAATTGCCCTCTAGCTCAAAACCCGATAGTTACCTTGCTAAGAAAGGCATTTTTGCCAAGAGAAAGAGATTTTGAGAAAGGAAAGTGTTGTAGGCCTTTGGTGTACTTAAACTGAACACAATTGAGCTCTATTTATAGTAGAGCAAGTTTGTTTTGCAAGGAATAGTGAATGGCAACTGCTAAGTAGGTTTGGCCAATGTTGGCAAATGAAAATCCAAGTCTCCTCTAGCCATTGACTAGAGGTTAGGGCACAGAGCTTTGGTTCCCTTGGTCTTGGATAAGTCTTGACTGATTTCAGATGAGAATGGCTCAGTCCATGCCACCTTGATGCTACCATTGAATGCTTCAATCCATATTTGGAGTCTTGTCCCTATTTTGGCCATTCTAGGTTCAACATGCTATTTCTGGTTCCATGGACTTTGGAGGCTTGGCTCAGTGATTGTCCCCTTTAGATTAAATCCTCAGATGTGTCCAAGTGGATAGGAGCATTTGAATTTGGCTGATTTTGGCAATTCGAGGAAAATTGCAAATTCTGCCTTGCCTTTGACAGATTTCAACAAGGCAACTTGCCAATGTCATATCTCACGGTGTAAGTTGAATTTGGTAATGTTCTTGACCATTTTGGAAAACCCTTACATGATACAACAACTGTTTGAACATGTTTAGTTTTGATCTCTTTTGAATCCAAGTGAAAAATCCCCCTACATTTGGTAAAAAGTAAGGCAAAATCTGACTTAGTGAAATTTTCACTAAGTGTTGGAACAAAGTGTTTTCTCTTGATTTTGGTCACCCATAACTCAAAATCCATGAGGAATTTGGACATAGGTCAGTATGAAGCTTTTGTAGAGGGCAATGAGATCTACAAATCAAGCTTTGAATGGGGCACAATGGCCTTGTGGTTTAGGAGTTATGGTCCTCCAAAGTTGGTACATTAGTGGCACTTTTTCATGACTTAGAAAAATTTCTAAGTTTTATGGTTACCCCTTTTACAAGTTATCCAACTTTTCATGATTTTTATTGATGAATGATGATTCAAATCATACATTAACATCATTTTAGGGTTAAAAATCCAGTTTGGTGAAAAATCTCAAAAAGTCAAAGTTGACTTTTGTGCACAGTTGACTTTTTATCAGATGAATTCCAAACTGTGCAATTCTTCAGGAAATCATGTCCTTGACCTAAATCAAACTTGATGGACATGTTCCATGGGTGTTATAGGGTATATTGATGTATGTCATAGGGCTTGGGAGCTTGTCCTGGTCAAAAGTCAAAGTTACAGTTGACTTTACCCTTAAAACCCTAATTGTGGTGCAGATGAAATTGAGACTTGTTGCTCAAGCTTCTTGGATTAATCCATTGTTCCAAGTGGATCAACATAGTTCATTATAGACCCTCAAACCCTCTATTGAGGTCTTGGCTCATGGTTTGTCCTAAAAGTCAACTTAGGGGTGAATTAGGTCAAGAAACCCTAATTCCTGATATTTGATGAATGCATCCCCTGAGGCTAAATTGACTTGATAATTGGGTCCATGAGGTTCCATGGAGTATATTAGGTTATGTTTTGGATCCTTGGCTTGTTCCCAGAGGAAAATTTCCATCTGGAGGCCCTGGTCGACCAAAACCCTAATTTGGTGATATTGTCGATCTTGAGACTTGATCCACCTAGAAGGGAGCATCCTTGTGCTTGATCCTTGAAGTGGGAGTCCTTTTGGTCCATTTTGGATGTTTGAGAGGTTAGACAAGTTGAAGATCATGTCATTCCTTGATTGACCCTTTGTCTAAGCCCTCAGAGAGGGCTTGAAACCCTAATTGTTGATTGTAGTGAATGCTCACCCATCTTTGGGGAGACTGATGAAGTATGATGGTTCCTCCATATTGTGATGATGATTTTCACAATGATGGGAAATCTAAGTGGTAAAAATTTGGGGTATGATAGATGCCCCTATTTAATCTTCTTGAACCCGAAGGTGTGAATGACGAAGGTATTCGGGCATTCGGGGTGCAAGAGGATTAAATATCGGAATACCCAAAATTTTGATGATGGTTATGAATGGCGGATCGTATTCATCTTCTTTTGCTGAGCAATGATGTTTAGAAAAGGTAAACTTCCCCTCGATCCTGGTCTTCAGCCCAGGAACTAGCCTCAGTTTTCTTTTGTCAACTTCCCCTCGTTCTTGGTTTCCTACCAAGGAACTGGTCTCAGTTGCTGAAACAAACTTCCCCTCGATCCTGGTTACCTACCAAGGAACTGGTCTTAGTTTCTGATTTAAACTTCCCCTTGATCCTGGTTTCCTACACGGGAACTGGTCTTAGTTTCTTTCGTCAATAAACTTTACTGACAAGGGACACTATTCGTAGCGGCTTTCCTTTAAACTTCTCGCCGAATTTTCCTAGGGAGATGCCATTTGACGGAAAAAGTTTTGATGTCAGACTTGCTGGGGAACCCAACCGTCTGAGTTGTAGAGTTGCACAAACTTCTCTGTTGGAGACGCCATTTGTTTCTACTGGGGAAAGCGAGTCTCTTGGGAGACTGCTGTCGCTTGGGGGTCTTACATCATACTTTTCTCGGAGATCTTCTCGGAGAAATGCCATACGATGTGATCCAATTTTGAGGTGCCGATGACGTTTTCATTAGTGGGTTTTTCGGAGAAAACCTGCCGTATTGCCGAATCTTCGATTAGGAGGCTTTCTCTGTGGATTTTCCTTAATCCAGGAAAGCAAGGATATCATCTTCAATGGCGAAGAGTGATGTTAACTGAGGGCTTCTCTGGTCTTTCAGAGGTTCAAGTTATCAAAGTGGTCGAGGACCCAACTTCAATCCAGAAATAAAACTGGAGGAGAGAGAATGTTTAGACACAGCGTTTCCTGACGAGGCAAGAATTGACAACTCGATTAAGAGGACTTTTATCACTAGGGGATAAGACCGACTAAAGTGATAGTGATGCAATATGATTATGTGAATGCAATTCAAATAATGCATGATGTATGTATGTTTATGCTGACAAAACTGACACGACATACAAACTGACGGGTGAACACGACTGGATACTCGGCCAACGCGGGGCGAAGAAGTACCGTTGGTTCAGAATAGCAATTCCACCTTGCTTAGGAGAGATAGTCCCTGTTGGGAGCTATGTTGGTCGGGCTTAGGAGATAAGAACTCGGCCGAGGCGTGTCAGACAAACAAGGTCTCTGACACAGTCGATCTCTTCACTCAGACGTACTGGGTTAGAAGGAGTACTTTGATTCTGCACTTTGAAGTTCGATTACTTCTGGAGAAGCGGTTGATGTTCCTTTGATGTTCAACAGTCAAAAGAAATTGCCGTCTTTATTAAAAAGTAGAAAAAATTTTAACAAGTAAATTCATTTTTGTTTTATTTCAAGGATCGTTAATCATGTTAACAACGTCGTTCTGTAAAGCTAAAAGAAATAAGAATTACAAACAAAAGTACAAGGGCTCAAATTTTAATCATAAGACGGAGATCAGCCAAACGCGTGATTCCAAAGAGTATATACAAAGTTTGAAAATGGTAATTTACAGGGAAAAGGGCTACGTTGAAACATAACGACCACTATCCTTCTACCAACTTTGAATTCGGGGCATCCTGAGCTTCTGTCGAAGATGACCTTGACTGGAGTTTTCCTCCGATGGATGGTGTAACTGCTGCTGAGGGACCTGCCTCTGTTGAACATAGTTACTTGCCATTATCCCTAATTTTTGCCTGGATTGTACTGTGATGTTTCTAATCCATCGGGATGATTTTTTTCATGTCTCTAACTTTTTCCTGGACCGCCCTTTCGGGTTTTCAATCCACCGAGACGTTTTTTTTTTAGTTTAGGCGAAGTATTTCTTGACTACATCAACATTCGTGGGGTAGGAAAATTCCTCTCCGTCCATGGTTGCAAGTCTCAAGGCGCCGCCTTAGAAAGCTTTTGTGACCACATAGGGGCCATCATAATTTGGAGTCCACTTGCCTCACGAATCAGTGAGAAATGATTGTATCTTTTTGAGCACAAGGTCTCCTTTTCTGAAAACACGAGGTCGGACCTTTTTGTCAAACGCCCTCTTCATTCTCTGTTGATACAACTGACCGTGGCATAATGCCGTTATTCGCTTTTCTTAGATCAGATTCAGTTCATCGTGTCGGCTTTGACACCATTCAGCTTCGGTGAGCTTAGCTTCCATCAATACTCGGATTGACGGGAACTCTACACTAGAGAGAAAGGGGTTGCCCCTGTTGAAGTGCAGACAGATGTGCGATAACCGTGAAGAGCAAAGGGTAACATCTCGTGCCAGTCTTTGTAGGTTACAACCATCTTTTGAACAATCCTCTTGATGTTCTTGTTAGCCGCTTCTACCGCTCCGTTCATCTTTGGTCGGTAGGGAGATGAGTTATGGTGTTCAATCTTGAACTCTGAACACAACTCTTTCATCATCTTATTGTTCAAGTTAGATCCATTATCAGTAATGATCTCGCTTGGAACACCATAACGGCAGATGATATTGTTTTTGATAAATCGGACCACCACTTGTCGGGTTACATTAGCGTACGACGCTGCTTCGACCTATTTGGTGAAGTAATCAATGGCGACCAGGATGAACCGATGTCCGTTTAAAGCCTTAGGTTCAATCAAGCCAATCATGTCAATTCCCCATATGGAAAAAGGCCACGGGGAAGAGAGAACTTTGAGATGTGATGGCGGTACATGAATTTTGTCGGAGTATATCTGACACTTGTGACACCTTCTCATGTACTTGTAGCAGTCGGATTCCATTGTCAACCAATAGTACCCTGCTCTTAAAATTTTTCTCGCCATTGTGTGTTCGTTGGCATGAGTGCCAAAGGATCCTTCATGAATTTCTTTCATAAGCATGTCTGCTTCTGGTCTGTCTACGCATCGGAGCAAGACCATGTCAAAATTTCTCTTATAGAGAGTGTCCCCGCTCAGGTAAAAGTTTCCAGCCAATCTTCTGATGGTTTTCCTGTCTTTTCTGAGTGCCCCAGATGGGTACTCTTGTTTCTGAAGGAAGCATTTGATATGATGATACCAAGGTTTATCGTCTATGACTGCTTCAATTGCGAAGACGTAAGCGGGCCTTTCAAGGCGCATTATGTCGATCTTAGGTAGGTCGTTCCATTGACCTACACTAATCATGGAAGAGATAGTGGCTAATGCATCAGCCATGTGATTCTCCTCACGAGGGATGTGATGAAACTCGACTCTGTTGAAGAAAGGTAGCAACCTTCTTGCGTAGTCTTTGTAAGGGATCAATCCTGATTGGTATGTGTTCCAATCTCCTTTTATCTGATTGATAACCAAGGCTGAGTCGCCATATACGTCCAAGTTTTTGATCCTTAAATCAATCGCTTCTTCGAGACCCATAATACAAGCTTCGTATTCGGCCTCGTTGTTCGTACATTTGAACGTAAGTCTGGCGGTGAAAGGAATGTGGGTACCGTGAGGGGTAACAATGATCGCCCCAATTCTGTTTCCATAATGATTAGCTGCTTCGTCAAAGATAAGTCCCCATTAGGAACCTGGTTCTGGCCCTTCACTGGGTAACGGTTCATCGCAATCTTTCATTTTTAGATACATGACATCTTCGTCTGGGAAGTCAAACCCGATTAATTCTTGATCGTCAATTGGTTGATGAGCCAAATGATCGGCTAAAATACTTCCCTTAACGGCTTTCTGAGTGTGGTACTCTATGTCATATTCTGAATCTGCCAACGGGCAATCCTTCCCGTGAGAGCAGGTTTTTCGAAGACGTACTTGATTGGATCCATTTCGGAGATTAACCAAGTAGTATGACAAATCATGTATTGGCGAAGACGTTTGGCTACCCAAGCCAAAGCACAGTAAGTTTTCTCAAGCATCGTGTACCGAGTTTTGCAGTCGGTGAATTTCTTGCTTAGATAGTAAATGGCAGACTCTTTCCGTTTGGTTTCGTCTTGTTGGCCAAGTACACATCCCATTGAGTCCTCTAGGACTGTGAGGTAAATGATCAGTGGTCTTTCTTCCACTGGAGGTGATAGAATCAGAGGATTCAACAGATATTCCTTGATACTATCGAAGGCGGTTTGACAATCTTCTGACCAAACACAATCCTGGTTCTTTTTGAGTAATTTGAAAATCGGCGCACAGGTCGCGGTCATAAGGAATATGAATCTGGAGATGTAGTTCAAACGTCCCAGGAATCCTCTGACTTGTTTTTCAATTTTCGGAGAAGGCATTTCTTGAATGGCCTTGACCTTGTCAGGATCAATCTCAATTCCTTTTTGGCTGACGATGAACCCTAGTAGTTTCCCTGAACGGACACCGAAGGTGCACTTGTTGGGATTCAAGCGGAGCTTGAATTTTCTTAGACGTTCGAACAATTTTGACAGATGTTCAACATGCTCACTCTCTGTTTTTGATTTTGCAATCATATCATCGACATATACCTCGATTTCTTGGTGTATCATGTCATGAAACAGAGTAGTCATGGCCCTTTGATAGGTTGCCCCGGCGTTCTTCAAACCGAACGGCATTACCTTGTAACAAAAGGTGCCCCATGGTGTAATGAACGAAGTTTTCTCCATGTGTTTCGGTGCCATTTTGATCTGGTTATAGCCTGAGAATCCATCCATGAAGGAGAAAACTTTGAACTTTGTTGTACTGTCTACCAGGATGTCAATGTGTGGTAAAGGAAAGTCGTCCTTTGGACTTGCCTTGTTCAGATCCCTGTAATTGACACACATTCTGACCTTTCTGTCCTTTTTGGGAATGGGTACGATGTTGGCTAACCATTGAGGATATTCAGACGTAGCAAGGAAACCCGCGTCAATCTGTTTCTGTACTTCCTCCTTGATTTTGATGGCCATGTCCGGGTGAGTGCGTCTCAACCTTTGCTTTACTGGCGGACATTCCGATCTCAACGGTAAATGATGTTCCACGATGCTGGTATCCAACCCTGGCATATCCTGATAGGACCAAGCGAATACATCGGGAAACTCTTTGAGAAGCTTTATCAAACTCTCTTTGGCAGTTGGACTGAGCAGTGCCCCAATCCTGATTTCTTTTTTCTCTTTTTCTGAACCCAAGTTTACCGTTTCCAACGGCTCTTTGTGAGGTTTAATGGACCTTTCCTCTTGTCTCAGTAGTCGTGAGATCTCTTCTGGAATTTTGTTGTCATTTTCTTCTTCAGCCCCAAATATCGGGAACTCAAAGTTGGGAGAAGGCATCGGATCGTACGTTTCAACGGGGTTTAAAACAAGCAATCTGCATGACGTGATGATTCATGTTTAGAAGAGATAGATAAAATGCAAGTGTGTGCAGTGTTTTATTTTACTGCTTGTTTTTATTTGAATTGTTTTTTAGGATTACCATTTTCTGAAAAAGCAAAAAGAGAAAACAACAATAAATGCGGAAATTACATAACGACGTTATTTTATTAATGAACAAGTCGATTCTTGAAACTACAGCCCTATAAAACAAAACTCTGTCGCTTTGGGCTAAGCGAAGAGGGAAATTTACAGAAAGAGATCCCTATCAAAACATCCGTTTCACCTGGGCAGGGTGAAAGGTTAAAAGATGGTAATTACTTTGACTGGTGAACGATCTTCGGAACCTCGACGGCAACCCATTGGTGGCGAACTCCTCGGTGAATCACAAAGTCTGGCACCTTCCTTGATTTGTCTTCAGAAATGACGCTGATTTCTGGTGGAGCAGGATCATTGGAATCTGTCTCCCAGGCAGAATTGTCGTAGGAGAATTCCTCAGTTGCATTTTGCATAGTATTTGTGCTCTCAGCTGTATCTCCCCATCCAGTAGGCTAGATATCTTCGAGCCTGATACGAGAGCTTTCGGGAGCGGTGTACCTGACCATATAGTCGTATTTTCCACTCGGTTGTCCCAAGGTGTCCCACACTTCTTTTGAACTGGAGGAGTCATCTCTCTCGATGACGTTGACCTCGGGAAAAGCATAGTTGATGAATTCAAGTTCTGCAAACGTTGCAAATTCATCTTCATGTTTGGTAGTTTCTGAATGACCTGAGTGTTGATCCCATGACATGGTGGGGACACAGGTATTCTGGTCAATGACGGTCAGCTGATTTTCATTGTTCGGCTGACTTTCTTGCCCCAAGTTTCCTGGGTAAGGCTGCCACATTGGCAGACCATCCATTGGGCCATAATAAGTGTAGTCAAAATTGTCTTTCATCAGAGTGTCCTCCTCTAATGAATTTGGCGGAGCACGGCATCCTTCTAGATCACAATCTCCATAGATCATTTCGACGTCTGACCTTGGTATAAATCTCGGACTCTATGCGGGATAGCAAACTGGTGTAGGCACCTCTTCCTGAGACATATAACCGTCCTCGTTAAGGTAGGACTTCCATTCTTCATCTGTGTCAGAGGGATCTTCCTCATTAATAGCATGTACTGCCTGAGACACTGGGTGGAGGAAACCTCCACTGTGGAAGAAGTTTTGAAGGGGATGAAGACTTTCATCGTTGGCAGCTGTCCAGGTACAGGTTGCAGAAAAACCAAGACCCTTCTTTGTTTTATTGTCAATAGGGATGACAAGCTGTCCCTATCCTATTGTATCGGTACTCTCGACTGCTTTAATGGCATCATTGTATGAGGAAATCGAAGTTCCTTCTTTGAACTGATTGTTCTTGCTTACCGACAGTGCTTGGAACTGAGTTCCGATAACCTCCTCGGGTTCTATACCAGTAGATGGTGACAAGTTACTCACAAGCAAGGCTTGTTTCCCACAAACTGTGACAAGTTTATCGTTCTCGACGAACTTTAGCTTTTGGTGGAGGGTCGAAGTGACCGCTCCAGCCTGATGTATCCAAGGTCTTCCTAATAAACAACTGTACGTTTCCCGGATGTCCATGACCAGGAAAGTGACTTGGAAAGTGTGAGGACCGATAGTTATGGGAAGATCAACTTCGCCGATAACTGTTTTTTTAGAACCGTCGAACGCTTTGACGATGACCTCGCTGATTCTCATTGGAGGGCCTTTGAATGATAATTGCATCAAAGTGGACTTCGGCATAACATTCAGGACTGACCCTGTGTCTACCAGTACGCTGGCTAAAGCATCGTCCTGGCAGTTAACTGTAATGTTGAGCGCCATGTTATGACGGCGACCCTCTTCGGGTAATTCCTCATCACTAAATCCCAAATTGTTGCAGGAAGTGATGTTAGAGACAATGCTATCAAATTGTCTGATTGTTACATCCTGTTCCATAAAGGCTTGCTCCAAGACTTTCTGTAGAGCCTCCCTGTGGGCTTCTGAACTGAGTAACAGTGATAATACCGAGATCTTTGAAGGAGTTTGTAACAATTGATCTATAATGTTGTATTCACTCCTTTGGATGAGCTTCAGCATCTCATCATTGTTTTTTGAAAGGTCGAGATTACTGGATTGACCGACTGGTGGATCAGGAGTTTCCGTCTGAAGTTTCTTTTCCTTGTTAAGTTCCCCAACCCCTCGGTTGAAGATTCTACCACTCCGTGTTACACGACTGATGTATGCAATATTCACGACAGAGGGTAATGGAATTTCCTTTCCATTTTCAATTGTCGTTGCACCATATTTATAAGGGATTGCCTTAGTTGATTCATACGGTAATGGTCTCGGCAGATAGATGACTATGGGAACCTTCTGATTTTTCTGACCATCATAAGTAATCTTGATCCGTTCCCGGTTGGGAACTTTAGATTCGTCAAGTAGAGGGATAATGGCAAAAACATCCCTGGTCCTGTGATGACCAGAGATCGTAACAACGTCCTCAACTTGATCGGCAAGGTAGTTCGGCGTCCAGTTGATGGGTCCAGAACCCGGGTATGGACGAATCTCTCCACGATCCACCTGACCCTGAAGAGCTGCTCTCACAAAGTAATACCCTTGGTTACTTTCCGAACAGACGCCACAATGGTCATAATTGTGTGGTGGCACCTAGCTACGCCCACTTTGAATACAATGTAACCTCACTAGGTTAGCTTCCACAGATCGGACATCCTGACTCTGACGCTGAGTAGGATTCCTGTTACTGATACTAATCTGCTGAGTATCTTCATCCATATAAATTGGTATCCACCAGTGATTTAACAAGTGCTGAAGTGCCTCTTGGACAAGGGTACAACCTCGATCGTTTTCGCAACCTGCTTTACAGCTTTGATAGTCATGTGATATTAAGAATCCAAGTCGGACCTGCTCAGCATGTAACTCTACCAGGTTGGTATTCATCACGCGAATATCGAAGATCTGAACCATGTTGATCTGATAAGAATTCCTATCATTGTAGTCTTGGATCCATCCAAGATCCATCTGACGCTGGAGGGCCTCTTGTATGAAAGATCATCCCTATTTGCTTAGCGAGCAAGTCAGAGAGGAACTGTAATCATGCCGCGGTAGATTATGATATTGGCTTTGCCTTGAGTGCATCGCCACCAAGTTGACATTCATTGCACGGATATCGTGGTTCTGAATGACGTTAGAATTCGTGTAAACCATGTTAACTCCACGAATTCGGTGCTCTTGGATCCATCCGAGATCCATCTGTTCCTGTAGAGCTGCTTGCACCACAGAACATCCCTGATTGTTTTTATAGCAGATATCACACTGATGATAGTTATGAGGTGGCACATGGCCATATCTACTCTGTCTACAATGCATCTTGACCAGATTGATTTTCAACAAGAGTACATCGTGAATTTGATAGACATTGTTAGTCTCTTTCTCAATCAAGTTGACTACAGCCTTCTCGTGTTGAGGCAGCGGGTTTGTGAGAACATTAGGATTCGTATCCTTGAAGGATAAGACCCCGCTCCTAACAAGCTTTTGCACGTCGGACTTGAAATTGAGACAAGTGTCTATGTTATGCCCTGGACCTCCTTGATGATAAGGGCAAGTTTGATCAACCTTAAACCAAAAAGGCGGATTTTCTGGTACTGTAAGAGGAGATTTAGTCTGAATGTGCCCCTTAGCCAATAGTAATGGAAACAGCTCTGCGTACGTTATGGGTATAGGATCAAATCCTGGTGGCCGTGTTGTACGGTTGTTATTATATGGAGGACGAGCCTGCTGAAGAGGCTGTTGTATCCTTTGTTGATCAGGTTGGCTCTGCACAACCTGAGGTTGATACGTAGGAATAGACGTAGGGTTGATAGCAGGAGTCACAGCTGCTACCGGTTGATAACGTCGCCTTTGCTTTCCGAGAGAGATATTCCCAATATCTTGCTCTTTTTTCTTAGGGAGAGCACTACCGTATTTTTTAGTACCGCTCATCGATCAAGTGTCTTTTACCAAACGTCCTTCTCGGACGGCTTCCTCAAGACGTACGCCCATGCCCACCATCTCGGTGAAATCACTGGGTGCACTGGCAACTATTCGGTCATAGTAAAATGAGCTTAAGGTCTTTAACAAGATCTTTGTCATCTCTTTTTCCTCAAGAGGTGGACAAATTTGAGCGGCAATTTCACGCCACCTTTGAGCGTACTCCTTAAAGGTTTCCTTATCTTTTTGCGACATTGATCTGAGTTGATCTCTGTCAGGTGCCATGTCCAAATTGTATTTGTATTGTTGGACGAAGGCAGTACCAAGATCTCTGAATGTACTGATCGTGGCACGGTTTAAACCCATGTACCATTTTAATGCGACACCGGTTAAACTATCCTGAAAGTAGTGAATCAGTAGGTCCTGATTCTCCGTCTGAGCTGACATCCGTCGAGCGTACATCACCAGATGGCTCTGAGGGCAAGAGTTACCCCTGTATTTTTCAAAGTCGGGCACTTGAAATTTGTGCGGGACTTTCACATTGGGGACCAAGCAGAGGTCTGCGGCGTCCTTTCCAAATAGATCCTGACCGCGAATGGCTTGCAGCTCCTTCTGCATTTCCAGGAACTGCTCCTGGAATTCCTCCATTCTGTCAAACATAGTTTCCTTCTTACCAGAAGGTGTCTGTGGAATCTATCCTTCCGGGACAGTGTGCCCCACAGGGGGTGGTACCGTGACTACGGCAGTAAATCTTGGCGTTTCCCAAAGTTTGTAACCTTCAGGAGTCTTCAGTATGCCCCTGGCATCTTCGCTTTCCCGAAGTTTGTAACCTTCAGGCCTAGCGGCTTCTGTTGTGATTCCCTAATCTTTAGTGATCGGCGGAACATATCCTTACGGGATATAGTTAACAGGCATGCCCCAAGGACGATCTTTCGGCATCTGATACCTAGGATCATACTTCTCCACTATGGGCGTTGAGGTGATCTCTGAGATCACAGTTCTTTGTAGCTGAGCTTCTGCCATGGCTCGCATGTCGTTATGAAGCTTCCTCATATCCTCTCTCAGAGCATCGATCTCTTCTTTCAACTCTCTGTTTTCTTCCTCAAGATCATCCATCCTTTTCTGATGATTGGCCTGAGTATTATACGAATGAGACAATTTGACTCTAGAATCGAGACACAAACGTGAGATTCGTAGGGAAGAAGAATACGTGATGTGAGAATGATGAATGCAATGAGTATATTAATTGTTTATGGTTTAATCAAAATAAACTTTGACAATTAGATTTCAAATATCAAACGGTGGGGAAACCCCTTTTTATTGAAATTCAAAGGATTACAAAAATGGAAATACAGTAGATTACAAGGTGCAGAAACAGAAACCTAAACTAATGGGTCCCGAGTCCTCTCTGAAGAGAAATCGGGTGCTGATTCTGTATCTTCCTTTTCTTTGACCGGGGTTCTTGGGCCGTTGTCGGGTTGTCATTCCTTTGCCAAGTGAAAGGAGCGAGCAAATTCCTTTGGTCATCTTGATTTTCTACAGCATGTTGCTCCAAAATCTCAATCAGAGCGTCTTTCTCTTTCAGTAATTGCTGTATTTTGATGCACTCTACATGAGGGTGCGGTACTTGTTCTTCCAAGACCTTCTCTCCTTTTGAACTTTGTTGAGAGTAACCTGAAGCTTTTCAGTTTTCGTCATGAAGTACATGACAGATTCCTTTGGCGGAAGAATTCCGTAACGAGGATAAGGTATTTTTAGCTTGAGATTTCTAGTTTGTACCCAATGGAGATAAGGCTCCACCGAGACACAGTCCGGTTTTCCTAGAGACTCTCGTCCTTTCTTATGAACCTGTTTCCAAGCGTGCACTATTTCCATATTTAGTGCTCTGTCGTTTTCTCCTTCTTTGAAGGAAAGACCTTCCAGATGAACACCTCGTGGGATGTGTCTCATCGGGTATCCAAATTGACGATGAATGAGAACTGGATGATAGTTGATTCCTCCCTTAGTTCCTATAAGGGGTACGTTGGGGAAGTTTCCATAACGGTCAATGATCATGATTCCATCATAGATCCTATTACACCAATCTATATCAGAGTTGGTAAGAGACATGATCTTCTGCGACCAATGTAAGGCACTCTTGCAATCCCAAAAAGCAGCAGACTTGGGCACGTGGGAGATAAACCATTTGTAAAGCAGAGGTACACAGCATGTGATCTCCCATCCGCTGTACAAATTTCCCAAGTGTACAGAATGATACGCATCTGCGAGCAAAGTTGGTACAGGGTTTCCAATGAGAAAAATCTTAATGGAGTTGATATCGACAAAGTTTTTGATGTTGGGAAACAAAAATAACCCGTAGGTGAGCAAGACAAAGACGCTTTCAAAAGCAGTCACGTTTCCTATACTGGCAAAATACAGGGCCTTCTTCGTCAAGAACTGGGCTGGCAAACCTTGGATGCCACCCTTGGTAGTTAGGTGAGTCCTGACCTCAGACTCATCCAAATGAATTGCTCTTGCAATAGTCTGATTCTTTGGAATTTCTTCCAGTCTAGAAAATAGAGCTCGATCTGTAATGTGTAGATCGATCAGATGAGAATACTCCTCCAGCATTGGTGCTAACTGGTAATCCGGGAATGTGAAACAGTGATAAACTAGATCATAAAACTGAATGAGCGCATCCATGATTCCCTCAATCACATGGACTCTTAATAGTGGTAGCAAACCTCCGTGCTTGGCTCTGAAAGCCTCAGGGTTAGTGATCATCCTTGCTAACCTTCTCAAATCCTCTAGTTTTGGAACCTTGAAGGTATACGTATGAGTTCTCCTTCTACCGAAATCCATTAGTGCAATCCTTTTATCTGATATTTGCAATCACAGTCTTAGTTTAATTTGAAAACCAGAGAGACTAGAAGAGAAATTTTTTGAATGTTTTAATGTTTTTTAAATGAATGCATGAATGCAGCACACAAAAATATAGAAAAAACATGGGGTCAAAGGGTCGTTGTCATGAAGTCAAGGCTCTACCCATCCCCAAAGGTTTATACTAGGGTGATTTTTGTACCTATACTCATTATCATCAGCTCCTCCCAGGAAAGCAAAACAACAAGCGGATCGCCAGAGAGTTGTAGAGCAATCTTAGAGTAAGTGCCATTCACCGAGAATAGATCACCAGCCTCAAATGAGGGTAGTATCGCGTAACAACTATTTTCGATAGTTTCCTCACTACAAAAAGGTTTGGCTCCTCATCTTCTCAGACTTAACAATCGGCCCATTGTCTAGGTGATAGAATGGGTTGCATTGGTCAGGCTCCACTGAGGTTGATGGTCGACCTCGTTGCCATCACTTATCTTAAGTGTATACTCAATCTTTCCACATGCGGCATCACACGCATTCCCATTAGCAGAAAAATAAACATGTATAGCAATTAGGAAAAGCGGTATATATATTTGTCCTAATCATCCTAGACTTTTAAAGCTATGAATTCTAAGCTCCTGACAGAAATGGGTTCCCCGACGGAAGCCCCAATCTGTGGTTTTCACATAAGTGAAGAGAAAAAAGAAAAACAGAGACAAAGCCCCACGGTGGGCGCCATTTTTCTGTAGCGAGCGATTTTGGACGCGGTTCTTAAGCGCTGGTCGCTCTCTGCGGTTGAGCTTACTACAGGTCGATTCATTTTTTATCCTATTAAAGCTGATGAAGGAAGGGAAATAAATGTCTCCAATTAACCCTGCTTTGCATACTGAATTTAAACAGCGGTCTGTTAGGTTACGAATGCTATCAATGTGGCGGGCCTTTGTACTGGTTATTTGTATTTTCACCAATACGGTTTTCTCTCTTTCTTGGGTTTTCTGGCGGGGAATGAGGATTAGGATGTTAGGACTGATGCTTTTAATAGATACATGAGGGTATGGGATTTTGGGTTTTTGTTTAGTGTGCTCGCTAAGATTTTTCTTTCAATCTTATGCCTACGTATTCCCATTTACCAAAACAGGGAAATCAAAGAGTTCGTAGTTCCTCCAATTCTATGGGAGGAAATGGTTGTTTTGGTGTCTTGTTCAAAGCCCAAGATGTGAAGCGAAAGGTGGTTTGTATCTTGTTCAAAGCCCAAGATATGAAGCTGAAAAGGTTTGACTTTAGAGAGAATTTGTCATCTCTAAAGAGGGGGGTTGTATGTCACAACTGTTTATAAAGGAGAATTACTTTAACCGGGATATGTGAATAAGGCAATGCCATAATTTCCCTTATAGGGGATTTTAACCTGAAGGAGAAGACTTTAACTCAGTGTAGAGTAATGCCATCTTTCCTTAGGAATTCCTCATGCTAAAAGAGGGACAGTGGCATGGATGTAAATGATCCAGAGGCTTGCCACTTACATCGATTAGATGAAGGGGAAAGAGTTGTTGATGTCTGTGTACTGTAAACGAGGCACAACTTTGATGCTAAAAGGTTAATTGGATTAACCAGTGGTTTTCTTATACAAAGCCTAAGAGGAGGCTATCATGTGTCTCGTACAAAGCCCGAGAGAGAGGCTAAAAAGGTTTTTGACTCGACGATGAAGTCTTTTGGTATCTCGTATAAAGCCCGAGATGGAGGCTATTGTTTGTTTGGCTCGATAAGAACCTTTTTGTATCTCGTATAAAGCCCGAGATGGAGGCGAAAAAGGTGATTGACTCAACGAGGGAGTCTCTTATGTGTCTCGTACAAAGCCCGAAGAGAGGCTAAACGTTGTTTGACTCCGCTGGGGAGAATCATTGTACAAAGCCCAAGAGGAGGCTGTGGTTACTGTTTCAGTTAAGTGACAGGTCCAGTATACTAATCTTTACAGAGAAAATCATTTCTTATATGAGCAACACTGTACTCATGAATTTGATTCAAGGATCCGGGTTATTCATGTTCTTTAAGGAAGCGGGAAATCCGAAGGGTATTGAGACTATCCGAGTCTACGGGTTTTCTTCCTATTTTTGAAGGGTGCTTGAGAATGTCTTTGAGACTCAAGGAAATTAGACTTTCCAAGTCTAGAGTTTCATCTTTTGTACTGTGCTTTGAGAAACAGTAGTAGACTCTTTGAAAGGACTGTTCTATGCAGATGACTAAGTTCTATTCCTATACCTCTAGGAGGTCATCGGGACAATTTGTACGAAGCCCAAAAGGAGGCTGGAAACTTTTAAGAAGCCGAGAGGTCCTTGTACGAAGCCCAAGAGGAGGCTATCATTCTCGGAGGAAGAGATCATTATACGAAGCCTAAGAGGAGGCTGTGAGTACTTCTAAGAAGCCGACGGGTCCTTGTACAAAGCCCCAGAGGAGGTTGGGTTGCTTTTAGGAAGCCTGTGGGTCCTTGTATGATGCCCAAGAGGAGGCCGATTGCTTTTAAGAAGCCGATGGGTCCCCAAACCCCGAGAAATTCAAGGCAAGCTATTCACAAGGAATCGATCAATTCAGGAAAGTTCGAGAATTTGGAAGAAACTCAAGAGATGCCATTCACGGAGAAAAGATCATCTCTGGGGAATAGAGTTTCTTGACAACTTCTATGAGTGACAGTCTATGAAAGGGTTCACAGAGAATGCTGCCTTTCATGTCTCCATACTGTTTAACCCCAAGAGGAGGGAAGACTGTGTCTGGTAATCCTATGGGGATCTAGTTTAGACTATTTCTAAGAGTGATCAACAGGCTTAATGCTAGACGTAGTTGCCGGGGAAACTCTAAATATCTATACTATTATTACACAGTTGATATGAGTTTATGAAAGAAGACTTACAGTGAAACAGCCCCACAATACAGTTATGTGTATATGAAAGCGGTAAATGAAAGCAATAACCACTTACTCTGTTGTAGAGCTTCCATGCTGTTTGGTTAGTTGTTCAACAAAGAAAGATTGAAAACAACAGTATATTCAAAATCAAAGGAGAAAGTGCTTTGAAAAAGAAAGATTTGGGGCTTACAGCTCAAGGAGAGGCCCAGGGTTTTATCAGTGAGCGCACTATTTGAATTTATACAGAGGGACTTATACAAGTGACTGAGGCCCAAAAAAAGGTTTCCTGTACAAAGGGATGGGTCTTACACTCTCTCAAGAGGCCCAAAAAGTTTTAAAGAAAAAGAGTGGGGCTTATAACATGAGGGTAGGCCCAATTGTTTTCTCGTTTGAAATGGCGATCGCGCCGAAGTTTCCTTTTAACGCAGAGGGGCATATACAATGTCTGAGGCCCAAAATGTTTTGGTTAAAAGGGGGTTGGGTCTTACACTCTAATAGAGGCCCAAAAGTTTTGAATGGGTCTTATAGCTCAAGGAGAGGCCCAGAAGGTTATTTTTCAAAAGGCGACGATCGCGCCGTTTGTTTTTGACAGTATCGGGACTTATACAATACACTGAGGCCCAAAATGATTTGGTCAAAAAAAGGATTGGGTCTTACACTCTATTAGAGGCCCAAAAGGTTTTGAAAATGATTTATGAGGGTTAAATTAATCCAAAAACCCTAATTTGTTTTCGAAAATGTATTTAATTGAATAAAAACTCAATTAAAATGATCAAAATTGTTTAATATATGAAAAACAAATTGTGATCTTGGATTAATGCTTCAAAAATTAGGTATTGACCTACAAAATAATTAGAAAGCATTAAAAGTTGCAAAATCAAGGTGGAAAAAATATTTTAAATGTTAAAAATAATTAAAACATTAATTCTTTGCAAAAATATCAATTATACAAAATAAATAATATTTTTGGGATTTTTTGGGAAAATAAAATATTTTAACATTTTTGTGAATTATTAAAAAAAGAATCAACTCAAAATCATTAAAACTCAGAGAGAAATTAATTTTTGAATCAATTAAATAAAATCACAAAATTCAAATATTCAAATTTTGAAAAAAGGCGCCAAGAACACACCAAGAACACGCGTGTGTTCTGGGCTTAGCCAGATTTGCATTTTATCCAATCTCACTGAATACTTGATTATAACATACAATCCACATATCATTATGCTCGTCTCAACCTCACGATCATGTCTGTGTCAATTAATTTCATTTAAATTAAACATATAACAAGAAATCATGAAAAATCCTCAAGAACCCTAATTTCTGCATGAAGGCTGGGATTTTTGATACACGATTCAAACAATGCGATTAATTGAGGGGAAACATTCTATGCATGATTATGAACATATGGCCAAATTATTGTGCCAGGAAATATGTATAGATTGAGAGATGACCAAGTATATGCTTACCTCTAGACCGTGACAGCAAGTGCAATGTGATTTTTGATTTGGAGGTGTTACAGATGAGTGGTGATGATCTGAACAACTTCCCTACACCCTATGGAGTGTGTTTGAATGCTTGGACTTGATTGAAATTGGCTGGATCACTTCATGGCATCTCAACTGCACTTTAGTTAAACCCTTGAGCAATTGACTGGTGATTCTGAGAAATCAGTGTTCCAGTTGTTGTTTAAGTGTTTGATAAGCTCATATGTGATGTATATGAGGTGTGTGAGTGATTGGTTTGAGTGGAATTGCCCTCTAGCTCAAAACCCGATAGTTACCTTGCTAAGAAAGGCATTTTTGCCAAGAGAAAGAGATTTTGAGAAAGGAAAGTGTTGTAGGCCTTTGGTGTACTTAAAATGAACACAATTGAGCTCTATTTATAGTAGAGCAAGTTTGTTTTGCAAGGAATAGTGAATGGCAACTGCTAAGTAGGTTTGGCCAATGTTGGCAAATGAAAATCCAAGTCTCCTCTAGCCATTGACTAGAGGTTAGGGCACAGAGCTTTGGTTCCCTTGGTCTTGGATAAGTCTTGACTGATTTCAGATGAGAATGGCTCAGTCCATGCCACCTTGATGCTTCCATTGAATGCTTCAATCCAAATTTGGAGTCTTGTCCCTATTTTGGCCATTCTAGGTTCAACATGCTATTTCTTGTTCCTTGGACTTTGGAGGCTTGGCTCAGTGATTGTCCCCTTTAGATTCAATCCTCAGATGTGTCCTAGGGGATAGGAGCATTTGAATTTGGCTGATTTTGGCAATTCGAGCAAAATTGCAAATTCTGCCTTGCCTTTGACAGATTTCAGCAAGGCAACTTGCCAATGTCATATCTCATGGTGTAAGTTGAATTTGGTAATGTTCTTGACCATTTTGGAAAGCCCTTACATGATACAACAACTTTTTGAACATGTTTGGTTTTGATCTCTTTTGAATCCAAGTGAAAAATCTCCCTACATTTGGCAAAAAGTAAGGCAAAATCTGACTTAGTGAAATTTTCACTAAGTGTTGGAACAAAGTGTTTTCTCTTGATTTTGGTCACTCCATAACTCAAAATCCATGAGGAATTTGGACATAGGTCAGTATGAAGCTTTTGTAGAGGGCAATGAGATCTACAAATCAAGCTTTGAATGGGGCACAATGGCCTTGTGGTTTAGGAGTTATGGTCGTCCAAAGTTGGTACATTAGTGCCACTTTTTCATGACTTAGAAAAATTTCTAAGTTTTATGGTTACCCCTTTTACAAGTTATCCAACTTTTCTTGATTTTTCTTGATGAATGTTGATTCAAATCATACATTAACATCATTTTAGGGGTAAAAATCCATTTTGGTGAAAAATCTAAAAAAATCAAAGTTGACTTTTGTGCACAGTTGACTTTTTATCAGATGAATTCCAAACTGTGCAATTTTTCAGGAAATCATGTCCTTGACCTAAATCAAACTTGATGGACATGTTCCATGGGTGTTATAGGGTATATTGATGTATGTCATAGGGCTTGGGAGCTTGTCCTGGTCAAAAGTCAAAGTTACAGTTGACTTTTCCCTTAAAACCCTAATTGTGGTGCAGATGGAATTGAGACTTGTTGCTCAAACTTCTTAGATTAATCCATTGTTCCAAGTGGATCAATATAGTTAATTAGAGACCGTCAAACCCTCTCTTGAGGTCTTGGCTCATGGTTTGTCCTAAAAGTTAACTTAGGGGTGAATTAGGTCAAGAAACCCTAATTCCTGATTTTTGATGAATGCATCCCCTGAGGCTAAATTGACTTGATAATTGGGTCCATGAGGTTCCATGGAGTATATTAGGTTATGTTTTGGATCCTTGGCTTGTGCCCAGAGGAAAATTTCCATCTGGAGGCCCTGGTCGACCAAAACCCTAATTTGGTGATACTGTCGATCTTGAGACTTGATCCACCTAGAAGGGAGCATCCTTGTGCTTGATCCTTGAAGTGGGAGTCCTTTTGGTCCATTGTGGATGTTTGAGAGGTTAGACAAGTTGAAGATCATGTCATTCCTTGATTGACCCTTTGTCTAAGCACTCAGAGAGGGCTTGAAACCCTAATTGTTGATTGTAGTGAATGCTCACCCATCTTTGGGGAGACTGATGAAGTATGATGGTTCCTCCATATTGTGATGATGATTTGCACAATGATGGGAAATCTAAGTGGTCAAAATTTGGGGTATGACACAAACCCAACAACAGAATGAAATGATGACACTTATGCGTCAAATTCAGCAAGGGCAAGTTGACCAAGGTCAGAGACTTGACGGTGTCATCGAGGAGATGGGTGCATTGACAGTGTGAGTGCAGAGCTTACACGAGTACATCCACCGCGTGGGCATTCCTGATCACGTAGCGCAACATGGAAGAGGACGCTCTAGAGGCAGAGGACGTGGTCCACCTTGATTTTATTTTGTTTTTGTATTTTGTTTCTCTTTTTAGTTTTCCTTGTTAATCGCCTTTATATCGCAACATTGAGGACAATGTCCGATATAGTGTGGGAGAGTTAGATTTATTTCCGTTTATTTCCCTTTCTTGTACTTTCTTTTTCCTTATCAAAGTAATATATGAATATTTTTGTTCAGTAATCTGATTTCCTCACTTTATTCTGCCATAACGAAAAATTTTTACGATTAATGCACATCTGTGACATACCAAGCTTTAAACTATGTTAGGAAGCTGAGAATGTGCTAACAAGATCGATACCGTCTTGACACCTTAGACCTCTTGCGTATGCGATATCAATTTCGACACTTATTATACGATAACTTGAGTTCAGTCCTAAAGTAACCCTTAGTAGTTTATATTAGCAGTCAGCACCGTCTATATCACAAACCACGCGGGGAACCGATGAATATAAGTATTTAATGCCCAATCAAGAAAAAGAAAAAAATATTTCTTATCTATATGCCAAAAAAAAAATAAATAGAATATGCAACAACTCTCACAGTTGTGAAAATGTGCAAGAAAAGAAAGAAAAATCCGTTGTTGATTGGTTCAGAGGTACTTGATTCTGAACTTGGTAGGGCGAACTACTGTTCGATCCCCCGCAATCTAAGAATGGGTTGTATAAAGGGTTACCACATTTGTGTATCAGGCCCCGTGTGAGAAAATAGGATCAAAGTCACTAACCGGTTACTCCACTACGTGCGTGAATAAGGCAAAGGGCTTAATGTGATTGCGTTAGAATGAAACCGAGTGAAACAGATACGAAAACTTATGGTTGAATTATAATATAATGATTTGGACTGGATTGTACAAAAGAGAGGTCTATGACAAGCTTGTTGCTTTGTGTCATTATTGTATCCTTAGTGTTTTACACTAGTACCCGTCTAACTAACAAGAAACTATTTTTCAACACCATTGGTATGCCAGGTATGTGCATTTGATGTAGTTTGTCTGTTTTAATAGATTGATTGCTTGAGGACAAGCAAAGATTCAAGTGTGGGAGAGTTTGATAACACGAATTTATATCATATTTTTACTTTGATTTATGTTAGTTTCTTATTCCGTTTTTCGTCTAATATCCGATTTTCTCGAGATTATTTAAGTGTTTTTGCAGGTAATCATATTTTACAAGTCAAAGTATGCTAAGTGTGGAAAAGAACCAAAACATGCAAGAAAAGAGCAGAAAAGAGAAGAAAAATTGAAGAAATCAGAAATTGCTGATATCACGACCGTCATGGGTGCGCCACGACCGTGGCAGTTTCAAAATGCACCACGACCGTAAAAATGCACCACGATCGTCATGCGCTTAATTTACACGTTGGAGCAGAGACTTGACCACGAATTCTCAGAGAGAAGTTTCACACGATGTCATTTTCCTCTGAGGATTTCTAGGTCCAAAGTGGTGTAACCATCAGTGTGAGTGGTTGAATTCTCTCCAACTTCTACCTCAACTGAGCCTATAAATACAAGCATCTACGAAGAACAAAGTGTGGCCAAATTCTCTTATCAAGTATACTGTCTTGCTGCCAAATTGTCTCCAGAGCTTTAATTTCATTTTTACTTTGCATTTCCATTTCCTTGTTAACCATTACCGAACAAAAGTAATAGTTTCTCACACTGAGGAACTATTACAACTTAGTTTTAGTTCTTTGTTTCATTGCCTTCAAACCTTTGCAATTTATTTCATTCAAGCAAGAACCTACCAGCTTGTGGAGGGATTGCTGTTGCTGTTATTACTGAATTCCAGGTTTCCATTATTTAATTCAAGTATTGTTTATTTATTTCTTAGTTATGTCTGTGTTTATTTATTTCCCTGCCTTTGCGTTTAATTTCCTAATTATGTCGAGCTAAACCGATCTTATCGGTATGTAATGAAGTAACTAAAATGAATTAATTTTCTCTAAGCTAAAATCAACAATCAATCCTTCTTCTGGCTTCGATTTCTTAATTTAAAACCCAACTTTTATTACGAGAGTAAGAAAGTAACATAGGTTAAAGTCGAAACCACGGGAGTGTGAGGCTTTACCCGGATAGCTGAAATCGGGCATTAGTTTTAAAAACAGCGGAAGCGCTTTAAAGTTAATTAGGTTTAATTAGTTTTCAAAGAGTATTTTTAACCTTATACGGGCTAGCGAGAGCAGATGTATTGACTTAGAAGTATAGTCCGAAGCAATAACCACGGGAGTGTGAGTTGATGGCTTTTAAACCGGTTTTTCCAACAGATGAATAGGGTGATAAATCTTTATAGGCTTAGGTTTAATTAATTCCACGTAGGTTACAGAATTATATACCGATAACTTATTCATAACTAGTATTCCCAAATTTTAGTTTCCCTTTAATTTCCCGTTTGAACTAAAAAACCCAAATTCTGATTAGCCTTGGATAAACATAGTAACGATAGATAACGGTGCGTTCGATTTCTAGTCTCTATGGGATCGATAATCTTTTAAAACTACGCGATACAATTGTATACTTGCAGTAACCCCCAAACGACTCATAAAGTCGCGATCAAAACCCTTTTTATATATCCATTTCAATCCACTTTCAATTTTAGATCCATATCCAAAACTCCTAACAGCCATGGCAGAAATGAAATAAATCTAGCAGCAAATTTCATTGAAAAATATTACATAGGAAAACCAAGTTACATAACGTGCATCAAAGAAGCAATAGCAGAAAAAGTACATAGCAGGTTGAAAAGCAAAAAGAAAATCAATTACAAAAAAATTCACCACTTCCTAACACAACTGTTAATAGCAGCATTCACCAACTTCTAACTGTCATCAAAACCTCTAACCAAAATTCTCACAAGAAAATCTCTAGTAGAAACTAACAGTTCTAGTTACAAACCATAGCTTCCCTAACAAGTTCTAACAGAACCTTCATCATCTCTGATCATCTCCAACCTTCTCCAACTGCAAGAAACTTCACACCAATAACCACCTTCGTCTTCATTTTTCCAACAGACAGATCTTCATTCTTCAATTCTAAGACTGCAATTTCCTCTTTCAATCCTTCATCAACAAACTTCAAAGCAAGAATCAGAAACCAGAAGAAATTTGTACCAGCTTAAAGCTGGTATTTGCCGCTTCAATCTTCAGCATCAGAATCGGTTTCACACTTCATTATCATCTTCAAGATTCTTTGGCAATCTCAGAACGCTGCAACACCATCACATCATCACCATTACATCGCAACATCGCAGAAATAGTCACACAGAAAGTGAAGAAGAATCATAATTCACAACGCAACAGCACAAGAAATTCGCAGAAAGAAGAACATATATCACGAATGCAATACCGGGCAAGGTTCCCCTCACTTGTTTTCTGAAGCCATTACCTTCGAGATACTAATTCAGGTGCTAGTTTCTCGACTCCTTTGTAATTGTTGTGATTGATTCAGCTACTTGTTGTATCAACCAATTTGAGAGGTGAGGGATTGGTGATGTGTGCGCGTTGGTGATGCCTACGCCGCTGCCGGCTTCGAGCCATGGCGCGGCGGAGATTTTTTGGCTCCGATAATGTTGAGAATGCGTCAGATAAGAGACATTAGAAGGGATTGAGCGGAGATGAGTGTGTTCGATGATGGCCTTTCACCGGAGAAGGAGAACGGAAAAGAAACTAAATTGATACGGAGGAGATAAATATGTTGTCACCGGAAAGAATTGAAGCCATTGAAGTTGATTTTGAAGCGGCGAAGAAGAAGGGCCGGAGGTGAGGAAGACGAAGAGGACGGTGATGATGGTGAAACGGCGCCGTGAGAAGGAGAAGATAAAAGCTTAGGTTTAGACACTGATCAGATTTCATGAATTTAGGGTTTTTTACAAAACCTAAGTGCTCCAAGTTGAACCGGGCCTTGAGCCCATTCGTTTTGATTGTTCCATTTCATAGGCCTATGAATTCAATTCTACACCCACCAACATCTGGCTGTACCTTGCGCCACGTGTTCTTTCTTGCAATTTGTTTTACGGTTTAATTAAATTATTTAAGATTAGAGTTTATTTTGCAAATTGAAATTTGATCATTGTTTAGAGTAAACCTTGTGTAATTCACGATTAGAATTGGGGGTTTCTAGGAAATTGTCTAGTCTTAGTTGGTTTAGGACCATTAGATTAGGTATCATTTTAATTAGATTGAATTAGATTTTAGAATTAATTAGATTTAGGTCTTAGAATTAATCAACTTTAGAGTTAGTTTAGAATTATAGTTTTTAGAAATAAATCATGATCTGTAGAATTTGTTTTCAAATAGAAAAGTAACTTTGATTTTAATCATGTTTCTAATTTGAATTTTTACATGGTTTAATAATTGACTTTGTAGACTAATGTTGGTTAATACTTTAGGTAATTAGATTTAGATTTTGCTAATGGTTTTTGACTAATTGTTTTTGCTTAATCGCACTAATCATTTTTAGCTTAATTGCTCGTTAATTGATTTTTGGCCATTGGTTCACTAATTGTTTTTGGCGTAATTGTCCACTAACTAGTTTTAGAATTAGAAACTTTGAACTAATTGACATTGACTTAGTTGAATTGACTTTTGTTTTAACATTGACTAAACATAGGTTTTAGTGTTAATATCTTCTTAGTAGTTTCAATTTGATAACTTTGTTAATAGTTATTAATATTTGTTACATGTTAGTTTTTGACTAAGAGTTGTTTACATTTTAGTATTGATTTCAATTACTTCTTATTGACATTTCCTTTTGATCTTAGTTGCTCACTTTAGTTATTTCAATTTGAACTTTGACTAATCTTTGAGTTTGTTTTGTAGTGTTTCTCACTTGACTTAGTTAATTGAATAAAGGTAGAAGTTGCTGTAACATACACTACTGTAATGGACAAAGTGTGCTGTAAAATGTTGCTATTCTGCCTGGTCGCATACACACTTGTCCTGTTCTAGAAATAGTAGCTGTTATAGGCTGTTTTTGCTTGTCGCTGGTTCTTATAGCTATGCAGGTGCTGGAGCGCTGTTGTTGCTGCTGGTTGTGGGTTATTGCCTTGTTTTATTGTTTTATTCATGAAGGGTGAAAAGCATTTGGTTCCTTGTCTTTCACGGATCCGTTTCGCTTTCTGACACTTTTGCTCATTTATGCTAGATTACTAGAAGTTTTTCGGTTTGCTTATACTTTGCTTGCGCTGCTACGGATTGATATCCGTTCGGTATTACTTCTCTTATCTTTTACTAATTCCGCATTTTTTCCTTTCGATGCCATGAGAAGTAGGATTAGGAGTCCATGCCACCTAGACGGTAATTCTGGAAGTCCTCAAAGGAGGCTCTATTTGTGATTGTTTAATATTGTGCCTAAGAGCTCCAAAGCGGCATCCCATTTCCGTATCCCCTCGTAAGACCTCCAAGAAGGTAATTGATGGAAGGTAGGGTTCGCAACTGACCCCCATTATTCTAGTTGAGCCGTTCTTAGCTCTCATTATATGATTGATGCTTTGAACATAGATTACTCTTGTTATCGAGTCGGTCAAGTGGAAGGAGGGTTTCACAATCAAACCCCCACACCTTGTCTATAGCTCGCATTGACCGATGCTGATGCTTATGTGATTTGATTCACATCTTCCCCTTTCTTACTCTGTTCTCCATGGTTCTCGATACCATTGGGTGAGTACCTTATTTCCCACATCTAGCTTGTTTGTCTCGGTTGATATGACCCCTTGACTAAAGCTCCCCCTTTTCTTACTTTGATTGTGTGACATTATTGTTGACTGAAACTGTTTACTCTTTTGTTGACTTTTAGTTCATTTTGTGATTGAATTATCCTGTGTTTACTTGTCTGATGACATGATCCCCTTAGGATTCCTAGTTCCACTTAATTTTTGATTAAGGTGGAGGTAGGAGAGACATTAGGATAGCAATCCATGCATGACAACATTAGTTAGACTCCCTCTTGATCTTGACCTTAGGACCATCATGACATGCTAACTTTTAGATTCAGTTTCCCCCTTGACTATCTCTGTAGACCTTCGTGAGTCTCCCTTTCTCTCGCACCCATGCGATCGAGACCGTTCCTTGTTTCCCGTAGTAGCGTGAACTACAGATGCTCTGATTCCTCTTTTTTTTTCCAGATTGCGGATACGTAGGCACGAGATGCGATATCTCGGCGAGCACACTAACAACTAACTTCTCTTTTCTCTCGCACCCGTGCGATCGAGATTAATCACCTAGCACACTAATAACTAACTTCCATTTTCTCTTACACCTTTGAGTCATCTCCTCTCATCTCCCTTAATCCACTCATAAAGGATGCGTCATTTCTGTTCTACCGCAAACAGGTAAATGCGTAAGACTCCCATGCCGAGCAACAACACCTAAACTACTAGAATGTGAACGTTGACGTATTCCACTAAAAAAACGCAAACAAAGCAAAGTCATCCCTAGTGAGGGGAACTACGTCGCTCTGATTCTTCATTGGTTAATGAAGATACGTAGGCAGGAGATCATACGAGATCTCTGTGAGCACAACCTTATCAATCAAACCTTTCTCTAAACAAAACAACTGACCCGTAAGTCGAACTACGTCTGCTCTGACTTCCTCTCTCTAGTTAGATTGAGGATACGTAGGCATGAGACACGACGTCTTGGCGAGCAAACTTTCCCCCACAATCCCGTAGTCCCAAACTACGTTGACTCTGACTTTCCCGCTCCTGAGGGAATACGTAGGCCTAGGACAACGATGTCCTATCGAGTCCTCTTTTTCTTTTCTCCCCCGTTTCTCCGTTTCCTGTTCTGTTCCAGTTAGTAGTTGAGTTTCAGATAACCTACACCCTTTGATCGATAACAACGAGCGTGGATCCCATCGAGTACGATGGACACGAGGGGGTGCTAATACCTTCCTCTCGCGTAACCGACTCCCGAACCCAGGCCATGATTGCGATGACCATTCCTTTCCCTTTGTTGAGGTTTTCTTCAATTGTTTCCTTTCCCTGCGTCGAGATAAATAACGTTTGGTGGCGACTCTTCTGTTCTTTTCCGCCGGTTGATTTTCGCAGATGCGACATTGAGTTGTAAGCCCCATATCTCTGTTTTCAAAAGCATCTGTCTATTTTTAAACTGCTTGAAAACAACTGGACCTCTCCTCGAGTATAAGACCCAATACTATTCTTTCTTTCAAAAATACAATAACTTGGGCCCTTAATGGAGTGTAAGTCCTATCCTTTTCCTTTTTTTATATAAAAATAAGATTCAAATTACACTGGTACTAAGAGGAGCATTATTCCCGGTGAAACTGCTCTTAGACCACTTGGGTCTCTCTTTGAGTTATAAGCCCCAAACTTTCAATTCATCCAAATAAACAATAAAATTTCTTTTAATTCAAATTCAAATTCAAAGTTTTCTCAAAACTTTCTTCAATTTCTCAAAACCCTAATCATAGTTGTAGTCATTACAACTAATCACAATACACTTGGGCCCCTATCCAAAGAATAAGACCCATCACCCTTTTCAATACATACTTGTTTATATACTTGTTAAACCACTTATCTGTATATACTTGGGCATAGTTGTTTAGAGTTCCCTCAGTAGTTAGGTCATCCTCGGTTCACACTTAGGTTAAACAGTAGGATACTTATAATTTAGTTCAATCAACTAGTTTACTCTTATACAAAGAAATTCATTTCCACAGAGAGGATTAATTCCCGGTGAAACCTCTTTTGAATTTCTTCAAACCTTAGAACTGTTCAGCAAAGAAAGGATTATTTCCCAGTGAAACCTTTCTTGAACTTTTCTTAGGCTTGGACTCACAGGCTTCTTAGAAGTTCCCCACAGCCTCCTCTTGGGCTTAGTACAAGGACTCACAGGCTTCCTAGAAGCATCCCAGCCTCCTCTTGGGCTTAGTACAAGGACCCAAAGGCTTCCTAAAACCATATGATAGAAATTAGTCATCTCTACTAGTTCAATCCTCTGGAAAGTCAAAACTCTAGAACATCCAACCATTCAAGAATTGATCTTCATCTCTAGAACCCTCAACCACCTCTTGGGCATCATACAAAGATCTTTCTCCAACCAGAGTCTACCTCTTCTTAAAAGACTTGGATAGTCTCAGCCTCCTCTTAGGCTTCATACAAGTTTGACTTGGAAAGTCTCACCCTCATAGTCTTCTATTGGGATTAACACAAGGACCCTCAGGCTTCCTAAAAGCATAGGATAGATCCTAATCATCTTCACCAATACATCTATTCTCAGAAGAGTTAAAACCTGTAATGTATTCAAACTCATCTTTAAATCACATCCTGATCCCCAACAACGCTTGACTTTCACTTTAAAATCCCCATCCCGGGTCAGGTTACCATCAATAAATCCTCAAAAGAATCAGAGCCTCATTGTATTTGATAAATCAACTCTGCTCCAATCTCCATTAAGAGTTAGTTTCCTTTTGGATTCCCCAACACAGTTTAGGCCTTCTCCTGGATTTCAATAATCCTCAGCAAGAGTCAGCCTCCTGTTAGGCTTCATATAATGATTTTCCCAGCCATCCTCAATCTTGGGCTTTGTACAAGACAAACATCATACTCCCCAGTTGAGTCACTCTTATTTAAAACAATACTCAAACTCTTCAGCTTCATCATCTTTGGCTTCAAACAAGATACTAAAATAAAACATCTCCAGTGGAGTCAGTTTTCAACTTTTTTTAGCTTCAACCTTGGGCTTTGGTCAAGGCACAAAATCCATCATCCCCACAGATGAGACCATGAGTCCTCTCTGCAGGAGGATATCCCCTCTATATATCACATATCAAAACAAACAATCAAAACCTTTTCCAGATAATTGATGTAAGTGGAACACGTGTTGATTCAAAATCCAAGTTGGAGTCCCTCCTTTATCATGGCTAAAATTTCTCTTTCATCTAACAACTATAAGTGGCAAGCCTCTGGATTCTACATATCCAAGCCAATGTCCCTCCCTTAGCATGAAAGAAATCATAAAGGAAAAAGTGGCATTGCTCTACACTAAGTTAAAGCTTCTTCTTTCATGACATATCTCTCTTATAAAAGAAGATATGGCATTGCTGGATTCCACACATCCCAGTTAAAGTAACTTCCCTTATAACCAATTACTCAACATTTGTGATAAATAGGTGAGATTTCTCCCTTTAGAGATGACAAATTATATCTCTCAGTCAGCTTTTAGCTTCCATCTTGGGCTTTAAACAAGACACAAACAACTTTTAGCTTCAATCTTGGGCTTTAAACAAGACACAAACAACTTTTAGCTTCAATCTTGGGCTTTAAACAAGACACAAACACTCATTAGCTTCAATCTTGGGCTTTGAACAAGACACCAAATTTCTTCCCATAGAATAGGAGGAACTACGATTGCTCTGATTTCCCAAACCTCTTTACGGGAATACGTAGGCATAAGATTGAAAAATCTTAGCGAGAACACAAATAAAAAAATCTCAGGTCAAGCACCTTCCAAAAAACAATAGAAAACCCAAAAACAACAAAAACATTCCCTCAGCCTTCACAAAGGAGAAACTTTCCCCAATCAATAGCAGATAGACTTAAGAAAGCATTTCAAATAGTATAAAATATATGCAAACAAAGGTTCCTATAGATTACTATAGATACTCTGGGTGTTAATAGCTTTCTTTTGTATATCCAGACCCCGATCCCCGATCTCTTTGTATTTGGTAAAGAAAACACTTGCACGCATGGTTAGTTTAAGATATCTTCCCCTTCCTTTTAAGCTTCATAGGATAAATACAGAAATAAAAAAGTAGCACCAAAAGAGGTTGTGGTCGCGTCACAAAAAAATTGGCGCTACATGAGGCCAATGCCGAAAGCTTTGGAAATGGTAGGGTTGGCCCAAGGGCAAGACAATAGCTTCAGAAATCCGAAGGCTCGATTGCATTTACGACAACGAGCCTTTGGGGTTCGAAAAGGACCCACATGGAGCTAATATCGAAATGCATTCCTAGGATCCTCTAGAAGAAGTAGATTTGGGCAAAGCAGTAGAAAAGCGACCAACATACATCAGCGCCAAAGTTGATCCAAACTTGAAGCAGAAGTTGGTCGAGTTGCTGAAGGAATACCAAGATTTCTTCACGTGGGATTATAAAGAGATACCAATTTTAAGTCAAAGTATGGTGGAATTAAAATTACCAATCTGACCTGGGAAGAATCCAGTGAAGCAGTTGCCAAGAAGGTTTGCACCAAAGGGTGATGTCAAAGTTCAAAGAAGAGATCGAGAGGCTGCTCAAAAGCAAATTCATAAGGACATCCAAGTACGTTGAATGGTTAGCAAATATTGTCCCAGTAATAAACAAAAAATGATACACTTGGGGTTTGCATAGACTTTAGAGACTTTAATAATGTTACGCCTAAGGATGAATACCCCATGTCTATGGTAGAAATGTTAGTCGATTCAGCTGTAGGTCATGAATATTTAAGCATGTTAGATGGGTACTCTAGGTGTAATGAAATATTTATAGCTGAAGAGGATGTACCCAAAATGGAGTTTCGATGCCCAGGTGCTTTAGGCACTAATGAGTGGATAGTGGTGCCATTTGGTTTGAAGAACGCCAGTGCCACTTATCAACGTGCCATGAATTCGATGTTCCATGATTTCATTGAGACCTTCATGCAGGTCGATATAGATGACATCATCATAAAAGTTTCCCCAGGCGATGGTCACTTAGACCATCTTCGACAATCCTTTCAAAGGATGAGGAAACATGGATTGAAAATGAATCCGTTGAAATGCACTTTTTATGTTGATGTAGGGGATTTCTTAGAATTAGTGGTGCACAAAAAAGGCATAGAGATCAATCAGAACAAGGCAAAAGAAATTATTGATATCAAGCCTCAATCAACAAAGAAGTAGCTCTAATATTTGTTGGGAAAGATCAATTTCTTGAGAAGATTCATTTCCAATTTAAGTGGCAAAGTCCAATCATTTTCCCCACTCCTTCGTCTCAAGAAAGATAGCGATTTTATTTGGGGGATTGAACAGTGAAAGGCCTTCGACATAATCAAGGAGTCAGATTCGACCATAGGCAGTATGTTTGCACAAGAGGATGATAATGGCGTCAAAAGGGCCATATATTACCTCAGTCGAATTCTATTAGATGCGGAAACTAGGTATAACTAAATTGAAAAATTATGTTTATGGCTGTACTTCTCTTGTACTAAAATAAAGCATTATATAAAACTAGTTAAAGTTTATGTTTATTCTCATTTTGACGTTATTAAACATATGCTATCCAAACCTATTCTGCATAGTCGAATAGGGAAGTGGGCATTGGCGCTCACTGAATACTCTTTGACATATCGTCCTTTAAAAGCAGTAAAAGGATAGATTGTCGCAGATTTCATTGTTGATCATTAAGTGGTCGACAAGGTAGAAGCATATGTCGGAACTGGACATTGGAGGTTATACTTCGAAGGTTCCAGGCATAAAGATGGCTCTAGAGTAGGTATTTTCATACTTTCACTGGAGGACATACCCACCAAGTTCAGATACAAGATCAAGGTGGTATGTTATAACAACGAGGTCGAATACGAGGTTTGATAACAGGCCTTCAGATTTTGCTAGACTTGGGGGCAAGAGAAGTCGAAATAAAGGGAGACTCTTAATTGGTGATTCGACAGTTAAAGAAGGAGTACAAGTGTATTAAAGATAATTTGATGTTATATTTTGTTTAAGTCAACCATTTGTTGAAAAAATTTGACCACGTGTCAATCGACCATATCCCTCACTTGGAAAATCAAGAGGCTAATGACTTGGCTCAGATAGCCTCAGGGTACAAGATTTCAAGGGAAAGGTTGGAAGACTTAGTAGAGGTTAAAAAAAACTAGTATCGGAAGATAATGCCCAAGCCAACTTGTCAATGTCAAAACTTCAGGGGGCATGTGAGTAAGAACATTCACAAAGTGTAGAAGAGTTGGAAATAAATAGAGGAATGAATTTTGAAGTTTTAGCCATTGAATTGATGTCAGATAAGGATTGGCGAAAGCCCATAGCTGATTACCCGCATAACCCAACAAGGACGACAGATAAAAAGATCAAATACAGAGCTCTGAGCTATGTCGTTATGGGTAATGAGTTGTTAAAGAAGACTCCCAAAGGGCTCCTCCTAAAGTTCCTGGGAGAAAGTGAAGCCTACTTAGCAATTTTTGAGGTTCACAAGGGGTCGTGTGGTTCGCACTAGGCTGGTCATAAAATGAAATGGTTGTTATGTCGATTAGGAGTGTATTGGACATCCATGTTGAAAGATTGTATAGACTTCACCAAGGTTGCCAAGAGTGTCAAAAGAATTCAGGAATCCAACATATGCCCGCTAGTGAGTTGCACTCAATAGTAAAGTCGTGGCATTTTAGAGGTTGGGCGTTGAACATAATTGGTGAGATCAAACCCTCATTGTCAAAAGGACATAGGTATATCTTGGTGGGAATAAGTTATTTTACTAAGTGGATAGAAGCCATACCCTTACCCAACGCCGACCAGGAGGACGTAATGGGTTTCATCCAGAACCATATTATATACAGGTTTAGGATTCCTGAAACCATTACGACTTATCAAGGCTCAGTCTTCATAGGGCGTAAAATGGTGGAGCTCGCTTCTGTAATGGGATTCAAACTTTTGACTTCAGCACCATTATGCTCAGGCCAATGGCTAGGTCGAAGCAGCCAATAAGATTTTGATCATTCTGATTAAGAAACATGTTGGGCAAAAGCCAAAGAATTGGCATAAAACTCTAAACCAAGTCTTGTGGGCATGTCGCAACTCTCCCAAAGAGTCGACTAATTCCACACCCTTCTGAATGGTATATGGGCATGATGCAATTTTGCCTTTGGAAATCTAACTGCAGTCAGTTAGGATTCAAAGACAATCTGAGATCCCGAGTGAATTTTATTGGGGAATGATGTTCAACGAGTTGCCACAATTGGACGAGGATAGACTAACAGCCCTTGATGTCTTAAAGAGACAAAAAGAGAGAGTTGCTAAAGCTTACAACAAAAAGGTAAAACTGAAAGCCTTTAATGAAGGCGACCTAGTCTGGAAGGTTATATTGTCTATGGATCAAAGGGATAGGTTGTTGGGCAAATGGTCCCCAAACTGGGAAGGGCCATTTAAAATTTTACAAGTATTTTCTAAAATGCATATGAAATTGAAGAATTGACCTTGAAAGGTCGAACCCTGCGGATAAATGGCAAACACTTAAAATTGTATTGGCCTACTTTGCAGGAAATATGTATAGATGCAAAATAATTAAAAAAATTCAAGAAATTAAGAAGGCCCCAAAATTTATAGGCTTTAACATAGTCGAAAGTTACTTTGAAGGCATAGTTGAAAGATTACATCAAAGTCAAATCATCGCCGCATGCGGCAGAAGACAAATAAACAAAAGTGGATAAAGTTTATATCCTAGAAAGGGAAGTGTGGTTTGAGACGCTCATATTGTACTTTAACTGAGTAGAGGCAGCGATCAATTTGTGAGAAGGTCGAGTAGTAAGTTGAAAGCTCGAAGTCAAGGGTTGTGATTGTCTCTAAGTATTGGATACTTTTCTGAGTCTCTTCGTCCAGTTGTATTTGACTAAATTTTTGCAGATTGGTCTTCTTAGTTTCAGCATCCTGGATTTTCTTTTGCATCACCTCCACTTCTTCCTTCCACTTAGCAATATGTTTGTCTAAGGCAGTGACATCGTTATTTTCCAAACGAAAACTTTCTTCTAGTTCCTCTGCACATTGATCTGACTCGTCGACCAAGTTCCATGCTTTGGATCTCTCGGTTGCCTTAGGTGCCATCTTAGCCTTAAGGTCATGCCGACATTGGTAATCAGCTTGCATCTGGTCGAAGAGAGGAGTAAAAGCAACTAGGAAGTCGACCACTTCAACGGGGGCATCAGGCACGTCCAGCTTCTTTAAGAGAGTTTTTATGCTATATCCATAGATGAAGTCCCTCTTGTCGTAACCCGAAATTTGACCTCCCTTTTTGCCTTTTAGCATTAGCATGTGAACTCGCATTCCTAGCATACACATCAACATTTTTTATCTGTGAATTCATTATAGGTATATATTAAATATCCCCACAGAATCTCAAGGCTATGAATATATTCCCCACTGAGTCGTCAAAGCCTCGATACAGGCCAAACAAATGGATTTCTATGCCTATATATCAAAGTATAAGGTTGAAATGCAGAACCATGGCCAAAGCATTGCATCCCAAGCAAAAAAAGTGGATTTTTGATTGTGGTAATCGGTTACACTATTTCCTGTAACCGGTTACACCCTTGAAGATTTACCCAGGAAGGCGATTTTTGGCCTTGGTAACCGGTTACCTCTTTTCCTGTAACCAGTTACGCTTGCGAATTTTGTATAATTTCATTTGATTCTTCATAATGCAGCAGCTCCCATCTCATTCTTTTGGTTCACATAGTTCTAGCATTGTGTGGAATATTCTAGACACTTGAAGATATCACTTGCATTTTCTCCAATGCATCATCACCAATGTAGCGAGCGATTTTGGACGCGGTTCTTAAGCGCTGGTCGCTCTCACTGCGGTTGAGTTTACTACAGGTCGATTCATTTTTTTCTTATTAAAGCTGATGAAGGAAGGAAAATAGATGTCTCCAATTAACCCTGCTTTGCATACTGAGTTTAAACAGCGGTCTGTTAGGTTACGGATGCGATCAATATGGTGGGGCCTTTGTATTGGTTATTTGTATTTTTGCCAATTCTGATTTCTCTCTGGGATTTTGTTAGGATACTACTTCAGATTATGATATATGGGAGTATAGGATTTTAGTTTAGTGTGCTCGCTAAGATCTTTTCTTTCGATCTTATGCCTACGTATTCCCGTTTACCGAAACAGGGAAATCAGAGCGTTCGTAGTTCCTCCTATTCTATGGGAGGAAATGGTGTTTTGGTGCCTTGTTCAAAGCCCAAGACGTGAAGCGAAAGGTGGTTTATATCTTGTTCAAAGCCCAAGATGTGAAGCTGAAGAGTCTATTTGTATCTTGTTCAAAGCACAAGATATGAAGCTAAAAGGTGTTGATTTTAGAGAGAATTTTTCATCTCTAAAGAGGGGGTTGTATGTCATAACTATTTTATAGAGGAGAATTACTTTAACCGGGATTTGTGAATCCGGCAATGCCATAATTTCTTTTATAGGGGATTTTAACCTGAAGGAGAAGACTTTAACTCAGTTTAGAGCAATGCCATCTTTCCTTAGGAATTTCTCATGCTAAAAGAGGGACAATGGCATGGATTTAGATGATCCAGAGGCTTGCCGCTTACAGCGATTAGATGAAGGGGAAAGAGTTGTTGAACTTTGTGTACTGTGAAAAAGGCACAACTTTGATGCTAAAAGGTTGATTGGATCAACCAGTGGTTTTCTTATACAAAGCCTAAGAGGAGGCTAATATGTGTCTCGTACAAAGCCCGAGAGAGAGGCTAAAAGGATTTGACTCAACGAGGGAATCTTTTGGCATCTCGTATAAAGCCCGAGATGGAGGCTAATTGACTCAACAAGAGAGTTTTTGTATCTCGTACAAAGCCCTAGATGGAGGCTGAAGGTTTGTTTGGCTCAATAAGAACCTTTTTGTATCTCGTATAAAGCCCGAGATGGAGGCGAAAGAGGTGATTAACTCAACGAGGGAGTCTCTTATGTGTCTTGTACAAAGCCCGAGAGAGAGGCTAAACGTTGTTTGACTCTGCTGGGGAGGATCATTGTATAAAGCCCAAGAGGAGGCTAACTTCACTGGAGAAGGATCATTATACAAAGCCTAAGAGGAGACTATGGTTACTGTTTTAGTTGAGTGACAGGTCCAGTATACTGATTTAAAGAGAAAATCAGTTCTTATATGAGCAATACTGTACTCGAGGATTTGGTTCGAGGATCCGGGTTATTCCTGTTCTTTAAGGAAGTGGGAAATCCGAAGGGTATTGAGATTGTCCGAGTCTACTGGTTCCTTCCTATTCTTAAAGGGTGCTTGAGAATGTCTTTGAGACTCAAGGATATTAGACTGTCCAAGTCTAGAGTTTTATCTTTTGTACCATGCTTTGAGAAACAGTAGTAGACTCTATGAAAGGACTGTTCTATGCAGATGACTAAGTTCTGTTCCTATACCTCTAGGAGGTCCTCGGGACAATTTGAATGAAGCCCAAGAGGAGGCTGGAAACTTTTAAGAAGCCGATCGGTCCTTGTACGAAGCCCAAGAGGAGGCTATCATTCCCGGAGGAAGAATCATTATACGAAGCCTAAGAGGAGGCTGTGAGTACTTATAAGAAGCCAACGGGTCCTTCCACTAAGCCCAAGAGGAGGCGGGGTTGCTTTTAGGAAGCCTGTGGGTCCTTGTATGATGCCCAAGAGGAGGCCGATGCTTTTAAGAAGCCCGTGGGTCCCCAAACCCCGAGAAATTCAAGGCAAGCTATTCACAAGGAATAGATTAAGTCAGGAAAGTTCGAGAATTTGGAAGAAACTCAAAGATGCCATTCACGGAGAATACATTCATCTCTAGGAATAGAGTTTCCTGACAATTCCTAATGAGGACAACCGAAGAGAAGACTGTATCTGGTGATCCTATTGGGGATCTAGTTGTCTATTTCTACGGATAAACGAAACGGCGTCACCTAGTTCTAGACGTAGTTGTCGGGGAAATTCAAAATACCTATACTATTATTACACAGTTGATATGAGTTTATGAAAGAAGACTTACAGTGAAACAGCCCCATAATACAGTTATATGTATATGAAAGCGGTAAATGAAAGCAATAACCACTTACTCGGTTGTAGAGCTTCCATGCCGTTTGGTTAGTTGTTCAACAAAGAAAGATTGAAAACATTATTATATTCAAAATCAAAGGAGAAAGTGCTTTGAAAAAGAAAGATTTTGGGGCTTACAGCTCAAGGAGAGGCCCAAGTTTTATCAGTGATTTTACTGTTGAATTCGTACAGAGGGACTTATACAAGTGACTGTGGCCCAAAAAAGGTTTTCTGTACAAAGGGGATGGGTCTTACACTCTCTCAAGAGGCCCAAAAAGTTTTATAGAAAATAAATGGGTCTTACTACACGAGGGTAAGCCCAGTTTGTTTTTCCGTTTGAAATGGCGATCGCGCCGAGATTTTCTTTTAACGCGAAGGGACTTATACAATAAGTGAGGCCCAAAGTTTTTGGTTAAAAGGAGGTTGGGTCTTACACTCTATTAGAGGCCCAAAAAGTTTTGAATGGGTCTTATAGCTCAAGGAGAAGCCCAAGGTTTGATTTTTGAATTGGCAAGCGTGCCGAGGTTTTTGAAAATACAGTGGGACTTATACAATAAGTGAGGCCCAAAATGGTTTGTATTTACAAAGGATTGGGTCTTACACTCTATTAGAGGCCCATGAGTGTTTGACAATGATTTGTTTGAGTGAAAATCAAAGAAACCCTAATTTTATTCTTTAAAAGTAAATATTTAAAGAAAATCAATGAAAAATAACAAATAGGTTTGAATAAACCACTTGTGATTTTTGTTTAAGGTTTGAAAAATGAGGTATAAATCACAAGAGATATTAAAACTCATTTGGTCTTGATTTTTCAAGATGAATATTCATTTTACAATGTTTAAAAACAAATAAAATGAATTTATTCACAAAAATACTAATTATATTAAAAAAATAATATAAACTCAATTTTTTTGTGGAATAAAATATTTCAACATTTTTGTGATTTTTTGCGAAAAGAACCAATAAAAAATAATTAAAATTGAAAGAGTTTTTAATTTTCCAATTAATTAATAAACCATGAAAATATTGGAAAAAATGGCAAAATGTGAAAAAACACAAAATGGCATAGGTGGAGTTTGAACCCAAGACCTCAAGTTTACAAGGCGCGCGCCTTACCACTGGGGTGGTGATACATCCATTCTTTGAAACAAAACAATAAATATACAAGTCATGCCTTGGTTTTAGGCCTGGCCCAATGCAAGTTTTGGCAAGTTTTGGCTCAGAAACGTGAAGGTCATAACTTTCTCAACTCTTAATGGTTTGAGACAAAATTTATATGCATCTAGACCATAATTTCTTAAGGAATCCAATGGTTGTGGTAGTTTTTTCAGATCACACTCCCTCCTCAAAACCCGATAGTGGTTTTGAAAATGACCTATAATTGCATTTTCTATGCTACAACTTGGTACAAGCATGGATTACATGGTTAATTAGCTCAAACACAACATATACAACATGTATGAGATGTTTATTATCAGTGGACTTCAAAGCATTGCATGATTCAAAGAGTCCAAGTTGTGAGGCTTACCTCTTTTTTTGATATTTTGGAGCTTTTGTGAAATCTGTCAAACCTCTTGTTCCAGAAATGATTTGATGCTTTAGACACACTCAAATGATCCCTCAGAAGCTTTTAGGATGATTGGAATTGACTGGTACCTGTAAAAACAGAAACAATACGTTTCTTGCAAAAGGGGTTAAAAGTGACCAAAATAGCAACTCTCTCAAATGGTGTTACAGATAGGGGGAACCATTTGGGATAATTCAAGGATGATATTTGGAGTGTGTTTGAGGTTTTATCTGGTTTGGAAAGTGACTGAATCAAGACATGGATTGAAAAATGCAAAAAAGCCTATTTTGAGGTTTTGAGAGGTGACTTTGTGATTTTGTGATTACAGGTCACTTGTGATAGTTTGCACAGCTTACATATGATATATATGAGGTGTGTGTGTGATTGATTGTGATGGAAAAGCTCTCAAGCTCAAAAACTCAAAGTTGCCTTGCTAAAGAAGGCATTTTTGCCAAGAGAAGGAGGTTTTGAGGAAAGCATCTGTTTGATGGCTTTGGTGTACTCAAACTGATCACAATTGAGCTCTATTTATAGTAGAGCAAGTTTGTTTTGGGATCCACAGTGAATGGCAACTGCAGCAGAGGTTTGGCCAATGTTGTCCAATGGAAATCCAAGTCTCCTCTAGCCATTGACTAGAGGTTAGGGCACAGGGCTGTGGTTCCCTTGGTCTTGTATAAGTCTTGACTGAATATAGTTGAGAATCGGTCAGTCCATGCCACCTTGATGCTTCCATTGAATGCTCCAATCCAAAATTGAAGTCTTGTCCCTATTTTGGCAATTCTAGGTTCAACATGCTATTTCTTGTTCCAAAGACTTTGGAGGCTTGGCTCAGTGATTGTCCCCTTTAGATTCAATCCTCAGAGGTGTCCAAGTGGATAGGAGTGTTTGGATTTGCACAATTTTGGCAAATCGAGTAAAAATGCAAATTCTGTCTTGCCTTGACAGATTTCAGCAAGGCAACTTTCCAATGTCATATCTCATGGCTCAAATTGAATTTGGTAATGTTCTTGGCCATTTTGGAAAGCCCTTACATGATACAACAACTGTTTGAACATGTTTGGTTTTGATCTCTTTTGAATCCAAGTGAAAAATCCCCCTACATTTGGCAAAAAGTAGGGTAAAACCTGACTTAGTGAAATTTTCACTAAGTGTTGGAACAAAGTGACTTTTCTTGATTTTGATCACTCCATAACTCAAAATCCATGAGGAATTTGGACATAGGTCAGTATGAAGCTTTTGTAGAGGTCAATGAGATCTACAAATCAAGCTTTGAATGGGGAACAATGGCTATGTGGTTTAGGAGTTATGACCCTCCAAAGTTGGCACATTAGTGTCACTTTTTCCATAACTTAGAAATTTTTCTAAGTTTTTATGGTTACCCCTTTTACAAGTTATCCCACTTTCTTTGATTTTTCTTGATGAATGATGATTCAAATCATACATTAACATCATTTTAGGGTTAAAAATCCATTTTGGTGAAAAATCTCAAAAAGTCAAATTTGACTTTTGGGCACAGTTGACTTTTTATCAGATGAATTCCAAACTGTGCAATTCTTCAGGAAATCAGGTCCTTGACCTAAATCAAACTTGATGGACATGTTTCATGGGTGTCATAGGGTATATTGATGCATGTCATAGGGCTTGGGAGCATGTCCTGGTCAAAAGTCAAAGTTACAGTTGACTTTTTCCTTAAAACCCTAATGTGGTGCAGATGAAATTGAGACTTGTTGCTCAAGCTTCTTAGATTAATCCATTGTTACAAATGGATCAATATAGCTCATTAGAGACCCTCAAACCCTCTATTGAGGTCTTGGTTCATGATTTGCCCTAAAAGTCAACTTAGGGGTGAATTAGGTCAAGGAACCCTAATTCCTGATTTTTTATGAATGCATCCCCTGAGGCAAAATTGACTTGATGATTGGGTCCATGAGGTTCCATGGAGTATATTAGGTTATGTTTTGAAGTATTGGCTCATGCCCAGAGGAAAATTTCCATTTGGAGGCCCTGGTCGACCAAAACCCTAATTTGGTGACACTGTCGATCTTGAGGCTTGATCCACCCAGAAGGGAGCAACCTTGTGCTTAATCCTTGATGTGGGAGTCCTCTTGATCCATTGTGGATGTTTGAGAGGTTAGACAAGTTGAAGATCATGTCATTCCTTGATTGATCCTTTGTCTAAGAACTCTGAGAGGGCTTGAAACCCTAATTCTTGATGGTAGTGAATGCTTAACAATCCTTGAGGAGATTGATGAGGCATGAAAGTACATCCATATTGTGATGATGATTTGCACAATGATGGGAAATCTAAGTGGTCAAAATTTGGGGTATGACAGATTCCCCTATTTAATCTTCTTGGACACGAAGGTGTGAATGACGATGGTATTCGGGCATTCGGGGTGTAAGAGGATTAAATATCGGAATACCCGAAATTTTGATGGCGGTTATGAATGGCAGATCACATTCATCTTCTTTTGCTAAGCAATGATGCTTAGAAAAGGTAAACTTCCCCTCGATCCTGGTCTTCAGCCAAGGAACTGGTCTCAGTTTTCTTAAATAAACTTCCCCTCGATCCTGGTTTCCTACCAAGGAACTGGTCTTAGTTTCTGATGTAAACTTCCCCTCGATCCTGGTTTCCTACCAAGGAACTGGTCTTAGTTTCTTTCGTCAATAAACTTTACTGACAAGGGACGCTATTCGTAGCGGCTTTCCTTCAAACTTCTCACCGAATTTTCCTGGGGAGATGCCATTTGAGTGGAAAAAGTTTTGATGTCAGACTTACTGGGGAACCCAGTCGTCTGAATTGTAGAGTTGCACAAACTTCTTTATTGGAGACGCCATTTGTTTCTACTAGAGAAAGCGAGTTTCTTGGAAGACTGCTTTCACTTGGGGTCTTACATCATACTTTTCTCAGGATCTTCCCGGAGAAATGCCATATGATGGGGTCCAATTTTGAGATGCCGAGGACCTTTTCCTTAGCGGTCTTTTCGGAGCGAAACTGGCATGCTACCGAATCTCTGATTACGAGGCTTTCTCTGTGGATTTTCCTTAATCCGGGAAAGCAAGGATATCATCTTCAAGGGCGAAGAGTGATGTTAACTGAGGGCTCTCTGTCTTTCAGAGGTTCAAGTTATCAAAGTGGTCAAGGGCCAACTTCAATCCAGAAATAAAACTGGAGGAGAGAGAATATTCAAACGTAACACTTCCTGACGAGGAAAGGGCTGACAACTCAATTGAGAGGACTTTTATCACTAGGGGACAAGACCGACTAGAGTGATAGTGATGCAATATGACTGTGAATGTAAATTAATAATGCATGATGTATGTATGTTTATGCTGACAAAACTGACGCGACATACAAACTAAAAGATGAACATGACTGGATACTCGGCCATCGCGGGGCGTGTAGAAATATCGCGGGTTCAAGATTGCAATTCCACCTTGCTTAGGAGAGATAGTCCCTGTTGGGAGCTACCGTTGGTCGGGCTTAGGAGGTAAGAACTCTGTCGTGGCGTGTCAGATGAAACAAGGTCTCTGACATAGTTGATCCCTTCATTCAGGCGTACTGGCATAGAAGGAGTACTTTGATTCTGCACTTTGAAGTTTGCTTACTTCTGGAGAAGCGGTCGATGTTCCTTCGATGTTCAATAGTCAAAAGAAATTGCCATCTTTATTTTAAAAGCAGAACAATTTTATCAAGTAAATTCATTTTTGTTTTATTTCAAGAATCGTTGAGCATGTTAAAATGTCGTTCTGTAAAGCTAAAACAAATAAGAATTACAAACAAAAACACAAGGGCTCAAATTTTATTGATAAAATGGAGATCAGCCAAACGCGTGATTCCAAAGAGTATTTACAAAGTTAGAAAATGGTAATTTACAGGGAAAAGGGCTACGTTGAAACATAACGACCAATATCCTTCTACCAACTTTGAATTCGGGACATCCTGAGCTTCTGTCGAAGATGACCTTGACTGGAGTTTTCTGGCGGATGATGTAATTGCTGCTGCTGAGGGACTTGCCTCTATTGAACATAGTTACTTGCCATTATCCCTAATTTTTGCCTGGATTGTACTGAGATGTTTCCAATCCACCGGGATGATTGTTTTTTATGTCTCAAACTTTTGCCTGGACCGCCTTTTCGGGTTTTCAATCCACCGAGACGTTTTTTTTAGTTTAGGCGAAGTATTTCTTGACTACATCAACATTCTTGGGGTAGGCAAATTCCTCTCCGTCCATGGTCGCAAGTCTCAAGGTGCCGCCTGAGAAAGCTTTCGTGACCACATAGGGGCCATCATAATTTGGGGTCCATTTGCCCCGAGAGTCAGTGAGAAACGATTGTATCTTCTTGAGCACAAGGTCTCCTTTCCTGAAGATGCGAGGTCGGACCTTTTTGTCGAATGCCTTCTTCATTCTCTGTTGATATAGCTGACCGTGGCATAGTGCCGTGATTCGCTTCTCCTCGATCAGATTCAATTCGTCGTGTCGGCTTTGACACCATTCAGCTTCGGTGAGCTTAGCTTCCATCAATACTCGGATTGACGTGATCTCTACTTCTATGGGGAGCACTGCTTCCATACCATATACTAGAGAGAAAGGGGTTGCCCCTGTTGAAGTGCGAACATATGTGAGATAACCATGAAGAGCAAAGGGTAGCATCTCGTGCCAATCTTTATAGGTTACAACCATCTTTTGAACGATCTTCTTGATGTTCTTATTGGCCGCTTCTACCGCTCCGTTCATCTTGGGTCGGTAGGGAGATGAGTTATGGTGTTCAATCTTGAACTCTATGCACAACTCTTTCATCATCTTGTTGTTCAAGTTAGATCCATTATCAGTAATGATCTGGCTCGGAACACTATAACGGCAAATGATATTGTTTTTGATAAATCGGATCATCACTTGTCAGGTTACATTGGCGTACGACGCTGCTTCGACCCACTTGGTGAAATAGTCAATGGCTACCAGGATGAACCGATGTCCGTTTGAAGCCTTAGGTTCGATCAAGCCAATCATGTCGATTCCCCATATGGAAAAAGGCCACGGGGAAGAAAGAACTTTGAGATGTGATGGCGGTACATGAATTTTGTCGGAGTATATCTGACACTTGTGACACCTCCTCATGTACTTGTAGCAGTTGGATTCCATTGTCAACCAATAGTACCCTGCTCTGAGAATTTTTCTCGCCATTGTGTGTCCGTTGGCATGAGTGCCAAAGGATCCTTCATGAATTTCTTTCATAAGCATGTCTGCTTCTGGTCTGTCTACGCATCGGAGCAAGACCAAGTCAAAATTCCTCTTATAGAGTGTATCACCGCTCAAGAAGAAGTTTCCAGCCAATCTTCTGAGGGTTTTCCTGTCTTTTCTTAGTGCCCCAGATGGGTACTCTTGTTTCTGAAGGAAGCATTTAATATAGTGATACCAAGGTTTATCGTCTATGACTGCTTCGATCGTGAAGATGTAAGCGGGCCTTTCAAGGCGTATTATGTCGATCTTAGGTATGTCATTCCATTGACCTACACTAATCATAGAAGAGATAGTGGCTAATGCATCAGCCATGTGATTCTCCTCGCGAGGGATATGATGAAACTCGACTCTGTTGAAGAAGGGTAACAACCTTCTTGCATAGTCTTTGTAAGGAATCAGTCCTGATTGGTATGTGTTCCAATCTCCTTTTATCTGATTGATAACCAGGGCTGGGTCGCCATATACGTCCAAGTTTTTTATCCTTAAATCAATTGCTTCCTCGAGACCCATAATACAAGCTTCGTATTCAGCCTCGTTGTTCGTACATTTGAACGTAAGTCTGGCAGTGAAAGGAATGTGGGTACCCTGAGGGGTAACAATGATTGCCCCAATTCCGTTTCCATAATGATTAACTGCTCCGTCAAAGATAAGTCCCCATTGGGAACCTGGTTCTGGCCCTTCACTGGGTAATGGTTCATCGCAGTCTTTCATCTTTAGATACATGACATCTTCGTCTGGGAAGTCAAACCCGATTGATTCTTGATTGTCAATCGGTTGATGAGCCAAATGATCAGCTAAAATACTTCCCTTAACGGCTTTCTGAGCGTGGTACTCTATGTCTTATTCTGATAACAGCATCTGCCTACGGGCAATCCTTCCCGTGAGAGCAGGTTTTTCAAAGACATACTTGATTGGATCCATTTCTGAGATTAACCAAGTAGTATGATGAATCATGTATTAATGTAGACGTTTGGCTGCCCAAGCCAAAGCACAACAAGTTTTCTCGAGCATCGTGTACCGAGTTTCGCAGTCGGTGAATTTCTTGCTCAAATTGTAAATGGAAGACTCTTTCCGTTTAGTTTCGTCTTGTTGGCTAAGTACACATCCCATTGAGTCCTCTAAGACTATGAGGTAAATGATCAATGGTCTTCCTTCCACTGGAGGTGATAGAATTGGAGGATTCAACAGATATTCCTTGATACTGTCGAAGGCGGTCTAACAGTCTTCTGTCCAAACACAATCCTGGTTCTTTTTGGGTAATTTGAAAATCCGCGCACAAGTCGCGGTCATGAGGAATATGAATCTGGAGATGTAGTTCAAACGTCCCAGGATTCCTCTGACTTGTTTTTCAGTTTTCGGAGAAGGCATTTCTTGAAAGGCCTTGACCTTGTCAGGATCAACCTCAATTCCTTTCTGGCTGACGATGAACCGTAGTAGTTTCCCTGAACGGACAACGAAGGTGCACTTGTTGGGATTCAAGCGGAGCTTGAATTTTCTTAGACGTTCGAACAATCTTGACAGATGTTCAACGTGCTCACTCTCTGTTTTTGATTTTGCAATCATATCATCGACATATACCTCAATTTCTTTGTGTATCATGTCATGAAAAAGAGTAGTCATGGCCCTTTGATAGGTTGCCCCGGCGTTCTTCAAACCGAACGACATTACCTTGTAACAAAAGGTACCCCATAGGGTAATGAATGAAGTTTTCTCCATGTCTTTCGGCGCCATTTTGATCTGGTTATAGCCCGAGAATCCATTCATGAAGGAGAACACTTTGAACTTTGTTGTACTGTCAACCAGCATGTCAATATGTGGTAAAGGAAAGTCGTCCTTTGGACTAGCCTTGTTCAGATCTCGGTAGTCAACACACATTCTGACCTTTCCGTCCTTTTTGGGAACGGGTACAATGTTGGCTAACCATTGAGGATATTCTGATGTGGCGAGGAAACCCGCATCAATCTGTTTCTGCACCTCCTCTTTGATTTTGATGGCCATGTCCGGGTGAGTGCGTCTCAACCTTTGCTTTACTGGCGGACATTCCGATCTTAATGGTAGATGATGTTCCACGATGCTGGTATCTAACCCTGGCATATCCTGATAGGACCAAGCGAATACATCGGGGAATTCTTTGAGAAGCTTTATCAAACTCTCTTTGGCAGTTGGACTGAGAAGTGCCCCAATCCTGATTTCTTTTCTCTCTTATTCTAAACCCAAGTTTACTGTTTCCAATGGTTCTTTGTGAGGTTCAATGGACCTTTCCTCTTGTCTGAGTAGTCGGGAGATCCCTTCTGGAATTTCGTTGTCAACTTCTTCTTCAGCCCCAAATACCAGGAACTCAAAGTTGGGAGGAGGCATCGGATCGTATGTTTCAACGGGGTTTAAAATAAGCAATCTGCATGACTTGATGATTCGTGTTTAGAAGAGATAGAGAAAATGCAAGTGTGTGCAGTGTTTTTATTTTTATTACTGCTTGTTTTTGTTATTGAATTATTTTTTTAGGATTACCATTTTCTGAGAAAGCAAAAAGAGAAAACAACAATTACTGCGGAAATTACAGAACGACATTATTTTATTAATGAACAAGTCGAATCTTGAAACTACAGCCCTATAAAACAAAACTTTGTCGCTTTGGGCTAAGCGAAGAGGGAAATTTACAGAAAGCGAGCCCTATCAAAACATCCGTTTCACCTGGGCAGGGTGAAAGGTTAACAGATGGAAATTACTTTGACTGATGAACGACCTTCGTAACCTCGACGGCAACCCATTGGCGGCGAACTCCTCGGTGAATCACAAATTCTGGCACCTTCCTTGATTTGTCTTCAGAAATGACGCTGATTTCTGGTGGTGCAGGATCATTGGAATCTGTCTCCCAGGCAGAGTTGTCGTAGGAGGATTCCTCTGTTGCATTTTGTATAGTATTTGTGCTCTCATCTGTATCTCCCTATCCAGTAGGCTGGATATCTTCGAGCCTGATACGAGAGCTTTCGGGAGCGGTGTACCTGACCATATAGTCGTATTTTCCGGTCAGTTGTCCCAAGGTGTCCCAAACTTCTTTGGAACTGGAGGAGTCATCCCTCTCGATGACGTTGACCTCAGGAAAAGAATAGTTGATGAATTCAAGTCATGCAAATGTTGCAAATTCATCTTCATGTTGAGTAGTTTCTGAATGACTTGAGTGTTAATCCCATGACATGGTGGGGACACAGGTATTCTGTTCAATGACGGTCAGCTGATTTTCATTGTTCGGCTAACTCTCTTGCCCCAAGTTTCCTGGGTAAGGTTGCCACATTGGCAGACCATCCATTGGGCCATAGTAGTTGTAGTCAAAATTGTCTTTCATCAAAGTGTCTTCCTCTAATGAATTTTGCAGAGCACGACATCCTTCTGGATTACAATCTCCGTATATCATTTCGACATCTGACCGTGGTATAAATCTCGCACTCTGTGCGGGATAACAAAATGGCGTAGGCACCTCTTCCTGAGACATATAACCGTCCTCGTTAAGGTAGGACTTCCATTCTTCATCTGTGTCAGAGGGATCTTCCTCATTGATAGCATGTACTGCTTGAGACACTGGGTGAAGAAAACCTCCATTGTGGAAGAAGTTTTGAAGGGGATGAAGACTTTCATCGTTAGCAGCTGTCCAGGTACAGGTTGCAGAAAAACCAAGACCCTTCTTTGTTTTATTGTCAATAGGAATGACAAGTTGTCCCCATCCGGTTGTATCAGTACTCTCGACCGCTTTGATAGCATCTTTGTATGAGGAAATTGAGGTTCCTCCTTGGGATTGATTGTCCTTGCCCACCGACAGCGCTTGGAACTGAGTTCCAATAACCTCCTCGGGCTCTACACCAGTAGATGATGACAAGTTACTCACAAGCAAGGCTTGTTCCCCACAAACTGTGACAAGTTGATCGTTCTTGACGAACTTTAGCTTTTGGTGGAGGGTGGAAGTAACCGCTCCAGCCTGATGTATCCAAGGTCTTCCTAATAAACAACTGTACGTTGCCCAGATGTCCATGACCTGGAAAGTAACTTGGAAAGTGTGAGGATCGATAGTTATGGGAAGATCAACTTCGCCGATAACTGTTTTTCTGGATCCGTCGAACGCTTTGACGACACCTCGCTGATTCTCATCGGAGGGCCTTTAAATGATAATTGCATTAAAGTGGACTTCGGCATAACATTCAGGGCTGACCCTGTGTCTACCAGTACGCTGGCTAAAGCATCGTCCTGGCAGTTAATTGTGATATTGAGCGCCATGTTATGACGGCGACCCTCTTCGGGTAATTCCTCATCACTAAATCCCAAATTATTGCAGGAAGTGATGTTAGAGACAATACTATCGAACTGTCTAATTGTTACATCCTGTTCCACAAAGGCTTGCTCCAAGACTTTGTGTAGAGCCTCCCTATGCGCTTTTGAACTGAGTAATAGTGATAATACCGAGATCTTTGAAGGAGTTTGTAACAGTTGATCCACAATGTTGTATTCACTCCTTTGGATGAGCTTCAGCATCTCATCATTGTTTTTTGAAAGGTCGGGATTACTAGATTGACCGACTGATGGATCGGGAGCTTCTGTCTGAAGTTCCTTTTCCTTGTTAGGTTCTCCAACTCCTCGGTTGAAGATTCTACCACTCCGTGTTACATGACTGATGTCTGCAATATTCACAATGGAGGGTAATGGAATTTCCTTTCCATTCTCAATTGTTGTTGCACCGTATTTGTAAGGGATAGCCTTAGTTGATTCATACGGTAGTGGTCCTGGTAGATAGATGACTATGGGAACCTTCTGATTTTTCTGACCATCATAAGTAATCTCGATCCGTTCCCGGTTAGGAGCTCTAGATTCGTCAAGTAGAGGGATAATGGCAAAAACATCCCTGGTCCTGTGATGACTAGAGATATTGACAACATCCTCAACTTGCTCGAAAAGGTAGTTCGGCGTCCAGTTGATGGGTCCAGAACCCGGATATGGACGAATCTCTCCACGATCCACCTGCCCCTGGAGAGCTGCTCTCACAAGGTAACACCCTTGGTTACTTTCTGAACAGACACCACAATGTTCATAATTGTGTGGTGGCACCTGGCCACGCCCACTTTGAATACAATGTAACCTCACTAGGTTAGCTTCCATTGATCGGACATCCTGACTCTGACGCCGAGTGGGGTTTCTGTTATTGATACTAATCTACTGAGTATCTTCATCCATGTAGATTGGCATCCACCAGTGATTTAACAAGTGCTGAAGTGCCTCCTAGACAAGGGTACAACCTCGATTGTTTTCGCAACCCGCCTTACAGCTTTGATAGTCGTGTGATATTAAGAATCCGAGTCAGACCTGCTCAGCATGTAACTCTACCAGGTTAGTATTCATCACGCGAATATCGAAGATCTGAACCATGTTGATTTAATAGGAGTTCCTATCATGGTAGTCTTGGATCCATCCAAGATCCATCTGACGCTGGAGGGCCTCCTGTATGAAAGAGCATCCCTGTTTGTTTACCGAGCAAATCAGACAGGAACTGTAATCGTGCCGCGGCAGATTATGATACTGGCTTTTCCTTGAGTGCATTGCCACTAGGTTGACATTCATCGCACGAATATCGTGGTTCTGAATGACGTTAGAATTCGTGTAGACCATGTTAACTCCACGAACTCGGTGCTCTTGGATCCATCCGAGATCCATTTGTTCCTGTAGAGCTGCTTGCACCACAGAACATCCCTGATTATTTTTACAGCAGACATCACACTGATGATAGTTATGAGGTGGCACATGGCCATATCCACTCTGTCTACAATGCATCTTGACCAAATTGGTTTTCAACAAGAGTACGTCATGAATTTGATAGACATCGTTAGTCTCTCCTTCTATCAAATTGACTGCAGCCTTCTCATGTTGAAGCAGCGGGTTTGTGAGAACATTAGGATTTGTATCCTTGAAGGATAAGACCCCGCTCCTAACAAGCTTTTGCACGTCGGATTTGAAATTGAGACAAGTCTCTATGTTATGACCTGGACCTCCTTGATGATAAGGGAAAGTTTGATCCAACTTAAACCAGAAAGGAGGATTTTCTGGTACTGTAAGAGGAGATTTAGTCTGAATGTGCCCCTTAGCCAGTAGTAATGGAAACAGCTCTGCGTACGACACGGGTATAGGATCAAATCCTGGTGGCCGTGTTGTACGGTTGTTGTTATATGGAGGACGAGCCTGCTGAAGAGGCTGTTGTGTCCTTTGCTGATCAGGTTGGCTCTGCGCAACCTGAGGTTGATACGTAGGAATAGACGCAGGGTTGATAGCAGGAGTCACAGCTGCTACTGGTTGATAACGCCGCCTTTGCTTTCCGAGAGAGATATTCCTAATATCTTTCTCTTTTTTCTTAGGGAGAGCACTACCGTATCGTTTTGTACCGCTCGTCGATCCAGTGTCTTTTACCAAACGTCCTTCTCGGACGGCTTCCTCAAGACGTACCCCCATGCCAACAATTTCGGTGAAATCACTGGGCGCACTGGCAACCATTCGGTCATAGTAAAATGAGCTTAAGGTCTTTAAGAAGATCTTTGTCATCTCTTTTTCCTCAAGAGGTGGACAAATTTGAGCGGCAATTTCACGCCACCTTTGAGCATACTCCTTAAAGGTTTCCTTGTCTTTTTGCGACATCGATCTGAGTTGATCTTTGTCGGGTGCCATGTCCAAATTGTATTTGTATTGTTGGACGAAGGCAGTGCCAAGATCTCTGAATGTACTGATCGTGGCACAGTTTAAACCCATGTACCATTTGAGTGCAGCACCGGTTAAACTATCCTGGAAGTAGTGAATCAGTAGGTCCTGATTCTCTATCTGAGCTGACATCCGCCGAGCGTACATCACCAGATGGCTCTGAGGGCAAGAGTTACCCTTGTATTTTTCAAAGTCGGGCACTTGAAATTTGTGCGGAACTTTCACATTTGGGACCAAGCAGAGATCTGTGGCATCCTTTCCAAATAAATCCTGACCGCGAATGGCTTGCAGCTCCTTCTGCATTTCCAAGAACTGCTCCTAGAATTCCTCCATTCTATCGAATATAGTTTCCTTTTTACCAGAAGGTATTGGTGGAATTTGTCCTTCCGGGATAGTGTGCACCACAGGGGGTGGTACCGTGACTACGGTAGTGAGTCTTGGCATTTCCCAAAGTTTGTAACCTTTAGGAGTCTTTAGTATGCCCCTGGCATCTTCGCTTTCCCAAAGTTTGTAACCTTCAGGCCCAACGGCTTCTGTTGAGATTCCCTGATCTTCAGTGATCGGCGGAACATATCCTTCCGGGATATAGTTAACAGGCATGCCCCAAGGACGATCTTTCGGTATTTGATACCTAGGATCATACTTCTCCACTATGGGCGTTGAGGTGATCTCTGAGATCACAGTTCGTTGTAGCTGAGCTTCTGCCATGGCTTGCATGTCTTTATGAAGCTTTCTCATATCCTCTCTCAGAGCGTCGATCTCTTCTTTCAACTCTCTGTTCTCTTCCTCAAGATCATCCATCTTTTTCTGACGATTGGCCCGAGTATTATACGAATGAGACAGATTGACTCAAGAACCGAGACACAAATGTGAGATTCGTAGGGAAGAAGAATACGCGATGTGAGAATGATGAATGCAATGATTATATTAATTGTTTTTTGGTTTAATCAAAATAAACTTCGACAATTAGATTGCAAATATCAAATAGTGGGGAAACCCCTTTTTATTGAAATTCAAAGGATTACAGAAATGGAAATACAGTAGATTACAAGGTGCAGAAACAGAAACCTAAACTAATGGGTCCCGAGTCCTCTCTGAAGAGAAATCGGGTGCTGATTCTGGTATCTTCCTTTTCTTTGACCGGGGCTCTTGGGCAGTTGTCGGGTTGTCATTCCTTTGCCAGGTGAAAGGAGTGAGCAAATTCCTTTGGTCATCTTGATTCTCTACATCATGTTGCTCCAAAATTTCAATCAGAGCATCCTTTTCTTTTAGTAATTGCTGTATTTTGATGCACTCTATGTCGAGGGTCCCATACTTGTTCTTCCAAGACCTACTCTCCCGTTGAACTTTGTTGATAGTAACCTGAAGCTTTTCAGTTTCCGTCATGAAGTACATTGTAAGTTCTTGTAATTGGCTGAAATTTTGTTAAAACAATGTTGATGTCATGGTTGATGTTGCAACATGACCTGCTAACAGTCTGGGTTGTAAATAGTGTTGAAGAGTTAAAGTGCTGAAGAGTGATGTCACATGCGAAGTCTTAACATCACTATACCAGAACATTACAACATCAGGTTTGGGATGACTAATTAGGGCTGCACGTGTTTCTGGTGTGAATGAGAAATTCTGCTAAAGAGAATCAGAGAATATAGGCGAAGATCAAGGGAGAGATATATTCTGTTACAATCAGTTATGAAGATCAGTTTGCTGCGAATTTAAAGCATAAAGATATGGAGAATATTCAGAGTTACTTATTGAAGATTTAATTGAAGATATGATTGAAGATCTATCTGTTGCAGATTTGTTAGAGAAGATATGATATGACTTAAAGGCCCAAGTCCAGTTGGGATTATATTATAAATAGAATGCTTGTAACCTAGAAGAGGTACGGGTCCAAGATGTGGATCTTTAGGGCTTTGTCAAAGTGAACCACTCAGGTTGTGAAATGGTCACTGTGGTTAACTCAGAAACCTGTAGGTAATGAGTTTGGGTTTGTTCTTGGAGGAAGCTTTGAAGCAACTCCAAGGGTAGTCATGGAAGTGTGTCTTCTGGTTTTCTGTGTTAGAAAAGTCATTGGTAAACAAGCTGTTGATGCAGTGACGGTGTAGTTGACTGCTAGACATCATTGTGATGATAGGAAGTGAGATGGAGTCTCTTACCTAGGGAGGACTTAGGTAGAAGGGTCATTGGGTAGTGATTAAATTAGGTAGATTGTCAACTGGTCTGTTGAGTCTGTAATTTGATACTACTAATAGTGGACTTCCTTCCTGGCTTGGTATGCCCCCAGATGTAGGTTGTTGAACCGAACTGGGTGAACAATTTAGTGTGTTATTGTTTCTATTATTGCCTTGTTTAGCTGATTGCGATGTTATGACATTGCACAATGACATCACACATCTGTACCAGAATTCAATTGGTATCAGAGCAGGCATCCTGTCTGTTTCTGGATGAGATATAGGGAAGATACTTTCTGGTTCATGAGCAAGGAAGATAGTTTTGCTGAGATGGTGTATGGACTTGGTCAGTTCATAGAGATTTTTGTATGATCCCTTGAAGTGGAGGATGAACTGTTCATGACAGGGTGTGTATTGGATCTGTCTATTATTATCAGGCTTGTAACTGTGGTAGTGAACTGCTGTGTGGTTTGACTTAGTTTCAAACCTATGTTGTCCTAGTGCACATGGAGTGTCGTGTTTGTACAGGGTTATTATGTTTTGCCTGAAGGTTGCAAAGGAGTTTTCTGGTGTGTGTTCCGCTGCATATATTTATCTGATGGAAAATTCCTGGTGGTTTTGTGTTAAGGCTGCAAAATTCTGTTCTCCTCTGAAGATGTATCACTTGGTGAGGTGATACTTGAGGATATCTTTAACTAGCGTGTTAGAGTTGCCAAAGATACTTGTGGTTCATCCCAAGTCCACTCATAAAGGAACTTTTATATGAGCTTGTTGAAAAGGGGTCTGAAGAAAGTTAGAAGCGTTTTTTTTGCCTCCAAAGTCAATCTCTGGGGTGTGTTAAAGGCAGAGTGTGACATAATAGATGCTTGGGGGCTAAACAAATGTGTTGATCATATCTGTTTGGAACCTACTCCTGACTTGGAAGAGGAGGCATCTGGGTGGTATGGAGATTCATCAAGAAAGAAGCTGAGCTTAAAATGTCAATCAGCCTTTGGTCAATTGGAATTGGTGTTAGCATCAGCCTTGTGGCTGGAAGGATCAGAAGAAGATGGAGACAAAGCAAAAGAGTATCACTGTCAAAGTTTTCATGCGGGAGTGAAGATCTTGATAAGTTATCTCTTAAGCTTGGTTATGGTAACCTAATAAGGATGGCATCAAAGGTTTGAAGAAAATGAGAGTATGCTGGGGCATGTGACTGGTGATGTTGAAACATTATGCTCACGGTGAAGTATCAGGTCAAGCCACTTACCTAATCTAATGTGTGCCTCAAGTCTGCAGAAAAAGGATGTCAGACCAGATAAAATGTTGTATCTTGCATGACAATAGTTGAATATTTGTCTGCTTTGGATAGAGTTGTGTAGTCAACTGATGACAATATACATTGACGGGAGACTGTGTATTTGTCTGAGGTTAAAGTATAGGACTGCAGAAGGGTTGAGAATTTACTTTATGAAAGTATTTTTAAGGTTTAAGCGTCCTGGAGTTGAATCAAATGGTCCAGTTGATGGAGCATATCAAGAATCATGGTGATGATGTCTTGGTGGGTGGCAGAGGTTCTAACGTGTGTTGGGACATTATCTAGTTGGATATCCTTGGTGAAGGATGATTATGCTCTGGTTCAGAAACGTGGTGCCTACATTATGCCTGAGGAGCGTCTACATAGTCATACGGGAGAATGATGAAGTAGAAGGTCTACCTTGGATGGAAAATGTAGTTCAGGTATTGATTGGAAGTCTGAAGATGATGAGCATGGTAAGGATTGAATGCCTTTGGAGAAAGGGACAATGGTGCCAAAATGCATGTGCTCAGCAAGTGTGCTCAAATGTCCATCCTCATCTAGAGCGTTAGTTAACCATGACAGGGGGAATACTTGTCTATGGATTTTGGCTGCAAAGGTATATGTGCTGATCAAGATTGTGAAGATTGGTTGAATCTCGTGAGGAAATAATGTCAGATAACATGTTATGACATTAGGCTGTTGAATGGCATGTTGGTGTGGACATAAATGGTTCTACCCGTGTGAAGCTAATTGTTTGAATCATATGTGCACATGCTTTAGAGGAGGAGTCTGAAGGACAACTTTGTCTGTGGAGAATGTGCGTTTCTATAAGAACTCAGTAGGGGTTTGTGTTGATGGAAGGTGTTCTTGCAAAGGTGCACTGGTTGTCCTTTGTAGGGGGAGAATGATATTATGGGAGCTTTTGGTGTTGGCACTCAGGTTAAAGTAAATTGATAAGTTGTTGACATGAGGATTTAGTGTCTTGTACAGTTGTGTAAATGGAACAGAAGTAAAACAAAAATTTATTGCATTGATGAAAGCTTACAAGATTAGTAAAAACAACAAACAAAGTGTCTAAAGATTATCCCAACCCCCCGAATCAAGAAAAGTCTTCCAATCTTCATCCCATTCGTCATCAGAGGCTTGAAGCTGCACTTGGTTTTTCTTGATAGTCTTCATCCTGGTTTCTGATGTCTTGCGTGTTCTTGTTGCTCCAGAAGATGCTCCTACTTTGGACAGTGTTGTGTCCTTCAACTTCTGAGGACCAGGCTTCTTGTCCTCTTGCATGTGTCTCGTTGCTGCATTCTTGTTAGACAGACTCAAGTTTCCTTCCTTGGTGTGCTGATAGGAGCAAGGAGGTTTGGTATTTATAATGGATAATATGGCATTGTTTGTATCGCTTGACCAGTCAGAGTAGTCTTTGGTGTGGGAATCTATTTTTCTTGGGAACCTGCTTTTCTTGACATATTGGTTACCAAAACTCCGTGCTTGGTGCCTGGGTGGAAGTGGTCCTAGTAGGATAAGACTAGGTCTTGTCTAGTTAAGTGGGATGGTCTTTTATCTCATGTTGATGTCCTACATGTTGTTACAACATTATGGTTGGGTATGTACCATACTTATGGAGTTTGAAGAAGCAGCATTATAGTCTGAAGTGGCAGTTCTGACATAGTGTGGATTAGAATGGGCAGATTCTAATCTTGATGGTAAGTAGTTCAGGAAATACATGGCCACTTTCATGTTGAAGACTTCATTAGGAGCTGGTGAATGTAAGGACAGAAGGGTGTTTATCTTGTGTGAGAAATTTCCAATCAAATGGGCCTTTGTCTTTTGGACTTGGCATATCTTGTACCTAAAATCCCCATGAGGAATGTGGCATTGTTGGTGGGATATCATAAAGGGCATTGAGTGTAAGGCTGTTTACTATAGCCTATTGCAGCATGTGTACTGATCAAACTTGTGCAGTGTGATGATGGGACCTGTCATAGCTGTGTGAAGATAGTGCCTATACAGGAGAGGTCTGAAAAGCAAAAGTGGTGTACTTGGCTGATGGTTGGAAGCAATCTAGAAGAAGTTGTGAGAAGTTGTATCAATACCCATTAGATAAGAAGATGTGTTTGTAAAGTCTTGGGTTAATGAGCCAGCAGACAATGTCTGAAGAGATGTCAGAACATAATATAGGACATGTTTTTTTTCTTGAGCCAAACAGGGAAGTATTTTGGATGGTGGTGTTAGGATAAAGTGAAACACGTGGCTTCGAATATGCATGGAGCGTTATTGGCCTAATTTATGGTAAGATTTAGTTGTGAAATATTTAAGGCAGTCAAGGCAGTTTTTGGAAGGTAGGCATTGAATTTGAATGCAGTTTTTGATACCTAAAATAGCGGTTGTTTGACCAAGAACATTGACATATTCAAATGCTCGTTAATTTCTAAGTTACTTGTCAGCTATTTATAGGGGTTATTCAGCTCTCCTTCAGCCAGTGAGTGTTCTTGTCTCATAAGTCATATGGGGTTTATTCGTGTTTGGGTGAGCAATTACTGGGTCTGGTTCTGTGAGGGGTTCCTTTGCCAATTTGTGGCTAAAAGGGGGAGAAAGGAGAGGATCTGGCTAAGTGTCTTGTGCAGATGTTATGCCTGGAGTCTGCAGTTCTAATGCAGCAGAAAAAGATGGTACATCCCTGAGTTTGTGTTCAGTCTTTGTGACTTGTGTCCTGAGTTATGAACACAGTTGTGACTTATGTTCTGAGTTACCTGGGTTAGCTGAATGGCACTTCTTAAGTTTCCTCTTATGCCATGATCTAAACCTAGTGTCTGATCAATGATGGTGTGCAGAATTATCTTATGCCACCATTGGTCTTTGATGAATGGACAAACATTTCTTTTCTGGGGGAGTCTTCCACAATGATTCCGGGTCTGAGTTGAAAGGAAAAAGAAATATGCTGTATTAAGGGGAGTGTCTAAAATCTTCTTCCTCATGTACACCAGATATCTGTAATCTGAGTGCATAACTTCGGGACTTTCTACTTCTTCCTCCTGATGTGCTGCCTGAAGTGATTGTGGTGGGTTGTGCTGCCAAAAGAAGGCGTCAGACATGATGTCTTAACATCATTCAATTATTCCCTAGAAGATGGATCTCCAGGATTGCTGCGCACAGTAGCTACTGATGGTTACTGTTAGGTTCAGTGGTTACTGATAACTACTGACAGTAGTATAGAGTTGTAATAACTGCTGTAATCTGAGTTCTAGGGAATAATTGGCTGAAATTTTGTTAAAACAACGTTGATGTCATGGTTGATGTTGCAACATGACCTGCTAACAGTCTGGGTTGTAAATAGTGTTGAAGAGTTAAAGTGCTGAAGAGTGATGTCACATGCGAAGTCTTAACATCACTATACCAGAACATTACAACATCAGGTTTGGGATGACTAATTAGGTCTGCACGTGTTTCTGGTGTGAATGAGAAATTCTGCTAAAGAGAATCAGAGAATATAGGCAAAGATCAAGGGAGAGATATATTCTGTTACAATCAGTTATGAAGATCAGTTTGCTGCGAATTTAAAGCATAAAGATATGGAGAATATTCAGAGTTACTTATTGAAGATTTAATTGAAGATATGATTGAAGATCTATCTGTTGCAGATTTGTTAGAGAAGATATGATATGACTTGAAGGCCCAAATCCAGTAGGGATTATATTATAAATAGAATGCTTGTAACCTAGAAGAGGTACGGGTCCAAGATGTAGATCTTTAGGGCTTTGTCAAAGTGAACCACTCGGGTTGTGAGATGGTCACTGTGGTTAACTCAGAAACCTGTAGGTAATGAGTTTGGGTTTGTTCTTGGAGGAAGCTTTGAAGCAACTCCAAGGGTAGTCATGGAAGTGTGTCTTCTGGTTTTCTGTGTTAGAAAAGTCATTGGTAAACAAGCTGTTGATGCAGTGACGGTGTAGTTGACTGCTAGACATCATTGTGATGATAGGAAGTGAGATGAAGTCTCTTACCTAGGGAGGACTTAGGTAGAAGGGTCATTGGGTAGTGATTAAATTAGGTAGATTGTCAACTGGTCTGTTGAGTCTGTAATTTGATACTACTAATAGTGGACTTCCTTCCTGGCTTGGTATGCCCCCAGATGTAGGTTGTTAAACTGAACTGGGTGAACAATTCAGTGTGTTATTATTTCTATTATTGCCTTGTTCAGCTGATTGCGATGTTATGACATTGCACAATGACATCACACATCTGTACCAGAATTTCATACATGACAGATTCCCTCGGCGGAAGAATTTCGTAACGAGGATAAGGCATTTTTAGCTTGAGAGCTCTAGTTTGTACCCAATGGAGATAAGGCTCCACCGAGACACAGTCTGGTTTTCCTAGAGACTCTCGTCCTTTCTTATGAACGTGTTTCCAAGCGTGCACTATTTCCGTCTTTAGTGCCCTGTCGTTTTCTCCTTCCTTGAAGAAAAGACCTTCCATATGAGCATTCAGCGGAATATGCCTCATCAGGTATCCAAATTGACGACGAATGAGAACTGGATGATAGTTGATTCCTCCCTTAGTTCCTATAAGGGGTACGTTGGGGAAGTTTCCACAATGATCAATGATTCTGATTCCATCATAGTTCCTATTACACCAATCTATATTAGAGTTGGTAAGAGACATGATCTTCTGTGACCAACGTAAGGCACTCTTGCAATCCCAAAAAGCAGTAGACTTGGGCCAGTGGGAGATAAACCATTTGTAAAGCAAAGGTACACAGCATGTGATCTCCCCTCCGCTGTACAAATTTCCCAAATGTACAGAATGATACGCGTCTGCAAGCAAAGTCGGCACAGGGTTTCCAATGAGAAAAACCTTAATGGAGTTGATATCGACGAAGTTATTGATGTTGGGAAACAAAAATAACCCGTAGGTGAGCAAAACAAAGACGCTTTCAAAAGAAGTCACGTTTCCTATACTGGCAAAATACAGGGCTTTCTTTGTCAAGAACTGGGCTGGCAAACCTTGGATGCCACCCTTGGTAGTTAGGTGAGTCCTAACCTCAGACTCGTCTAAATGAATTGCTCTTGCAATGGTCTGATTCTTTGGAATTTCTTCCAGTCCAGAAAATGGAGCTCGATCTGTGATATGTAAATCGATCAGATGAGAATACTCCTCCAGCGTTGGTGCGAGCTGGTAATCCGGGAATGTGAAACAGTGATAAACCGGATCGTAAAACTGAATGAGTGCATCAATGATTCCCTCAATCACATGGACTCTTAATATTGGTAGCAAACCTCTGTGTTTGGCTCTGAAAGCCTCTTGGTTTGTGATCATCCTTGCTAACCTTCTCAAATCCTCTAGCTTTGGAACCTTGAAGGTATAACTATGAGTTCTCCTTCTACCGAAATCCATTAGCGCAATCCTTTTCTATGATATTTGCAATCACAGTCTCAGTTTAATTTGAAAAATAGAGAGACTAGAAGAGAAATTTTTTGAATGTTTTAATGTTTTTTAAATGAATGCATGAATGCAGCACATAAAAACATAGAAAAAACATGGGGTCAAAGGGTCGTTGTCATGAAGTCAAGGCTCTACCCATCCCCAAAGGTTTATACTAGGGTGATTTTTGTACCTGTACTCATTATCATCAGCTCCTCCCAGGAAAGTAAAACAACAAGCGGATCGTCAGCGAGTTGTAGAGCAATCTTAGAGTAAGTGCCATTCACCGAGAATAGATCACCAGCCTCAGATGAGGGTAGTATCGCGTAACAACTATTTCTGATAGTTTTCGCACTACAAAACGGTTTGGCTCCTCAGCTTCTCAGACATCACAATCGGCCCATTGTCTAGGTGAGAGAATGGGTTGCATTGGTCAGCCTCCACTGAGGTTGATGGTCGACCTCGTCGCCATCACTTATCTTAAGTGTATACTCAATCTTTCCACATGCGGCATCACACGCATTCCCATTAGCAGAAAAATAAACATGTATAGCAATTAGGAAAAGCAGTATATATATATTTGTCCTAAACATCCTAGACCTTTAAAGCTATGAATCCTAAGTTCCTGACAGAAAATGGGTTCCCCGGCGGAAGCCTCAATCTGTGGTTTTCACATAAGTGAAGAGAAAAAAGGTTTAGAAATCGGCCCCACGGTGGGCGCCATTTTTCTGTAGCGAGCGATTTTGGACGCGGTTCTTAAGCGCTGGTCGCTCTCACTGCGGTTGAGTTTACTACAGGTCGATTCATTTTTTATCCTATTAAAGCTGATGAAGGAAGGGAAATGGATGTCTCCAATTAACCCTGCTTTGCATACTGAGTTTAAACAGCGGTCTGTTAGGTTACGGATGCGATCAATGTGGTGGGGCCTTTGTATTGGTTATTTGTATTTTCGCCAATACTGATTTCTCTCTGGGATTTTGTTAGGATACTGCTTCAGATTATGATATATGGGAATATAGGATTTTTGTTTAGTGTGCTCGCTAAGATCTTTTCTTTCGATCTTATGCCTACATATTCCCGTTTACCGAAACAGGGAAATCAGAGCGTTCGTAGTTCCTCCTATTCTATGGGAGGAAATGGTGTTTTGGTGTCTTGTTCAAAGCCCAAGACGTGAAGCGAATGGTGGTTTGTATCTTGTTCAAAGCCCAAGATGTGAAGCTGAAGAGTCTATTTGTATCTTGTTCAAAGCCCAAGATATGAAGCTAAAAGGTGTTGATTTTAGAGAGAATTTGTCATCTCTAAAGAGGGGGTTGTATGTCACAACTGTTTTATAGAGGAGAATTACTTTAACCGGGATTTGTGAATCCGACAATGCCATAATTTCCTTTATAGGGGATTTTAACGTGAAGGAGAAGACTTTAACTCAGTTTAGAGCAATGCCATCTTTCCTTAGGAATTTCTCATGCTAAAAGAGAGACAGTGGCATGGATTTAGATGATCCAGAGGCTTGCCGCTTACAGCGATTAGATGAAGGGGAAAGAGTTGTTGAAGTTTATGTACTGTGAACGAGGCACAGCTTTGATGCTAAAAGGTTGATTGGATCAACCAGTGGTTTTCTTATACAAAGCCTAAGAGGAGGCTAATATGTGTCTCGTACAAAGCCCGAGAGAGAGGCTAAAAGGATTTGACTCAATGAGGGAATCTTTTGGTATCTCGTATAAAGCCCGAGATGGAGGCTAATTGACTCAACAAGAGAGTTTTTGTATCTCGTACAAAGCCCGAGATGGAGGCTGGAGGTTTGTTTGGCTCTATAAGAACCTTTTTGTATCTCGTATAAAGCCCGAGATGGAGGCGAAAGAGGTGATTGACTCAACGAGGGAGTCTCTTATGTGTCTCGTACAAAGCCCGAGAGAGAGGCTAAATGTTGTTTGACTCCGCTGGGGAGGATCATTGTATAAAGCCCAAGAGGAGGCTAACTTCACTGGAGAAGGATCATTATACAAAGCCTAAGAGGAGGCTATGGTTACTGTTTCAGTTGAGTGACAGGTCCAGTATACTGATTTAAAGAGAAAATCAGTTCTTATATGAGCAATACTGTACTCGAGGATTTGGTTCGAGGATCCGGGTTATTCCTGTTCTTTAAGGAAGTGGGAAATTCGAAGGGTATTGAGATTGTCCGAGTCTACGGGTTCCTTCCTATTCTTTAAGGGTGCTTAAGAATGTCTTTGAGACTCAAGGATATTAGACTGTCCAAGTCTAGAGTTTTATCTTTTGTACCATGCTTTGAGAAACAGTAGTAGACTCTATGAAAGGACTGTTCTATGCAGATGACTAAGTTATGTTCCTATACCTCTAGGAGGTCGTCAGGACAATTTGTACGAAGCCCAAGAGGAGGCTGGAAACTTTTAAGAAGCCGATCGGTCCTTGTACGAAGCCCAAGAGGAGGCTATCATTCCCGGAGGAAGAATCATTATACGAAGCCTAAGAGGAGGCTGTGAGTACTTCTAAGAAGCCGAAGGGTCTTTGCACTAAGCCCAAGAGGAGGCGGGGTTGCTTTTAGGAAGCCTGTGGGTCCTTGTATGATGCCCAAGAGGAGGCCGATGCTTTTAAGAAGCCCGTGGGTCCCCAAACCCCGAGAAATTCAAGGCAAGCTATTCACAAGGAATAGATCAAGCCAGGAAAGTTTGAGAATTTGGAAGAAACTCAAAGATGACATTCACGGAGAATACAGTCATCTCTAGGAATAGAGTTTCTTGACAATTCCTAATGAGTCTATTTCTACGGATAAACGAAACGGCGTCACCTAGTTTTAGACGTAGTTGCCGGGGAAACTCAAAATACCTATACTATTATTACACAGTTGATATGAGTTTATGAAAGGAGACTTACAGTGAAACAACCCCACAATACAGTTATATGTATATGAAAGAGGTAAATGAAAGCAACAACCACTTACTCGGTTGTAGAGATTCCATGCTGTTTGGTTAGTTGTTCAACAAAGAAAGATTGAAAACAATAGTATATTCAAAATCAAAGGAGAAAGTGCTTTGAAAAAGAAAGATTTTGGGGCTTACAGCTCAAGGAGAGGCCCAAGTTTTATCAGTGTTTTTACTGTTGAATTCGTACAGAGGGACTTATACAAGTGACTGTGGCCCAAAAAAGGTTTTATGTACAAAGGGGATGGGTCTTACACTCTCTCAAGTGGCCCAAAAAGTTTTAAAGAAAAGAAATGGGTCTTACTACACGAGGGTAAGCCCAGTTTGTTTTTCCGTTTGAAATGACGATCGCGCCGAGATTTTCTTTTAACACGAAGGGACTTATACAATAAGTGAGGCCCAAAGTTTTTGGTTAAAAGGGGGTTGGGTCTTACACTCTATTAGAGGCCCAAAAAGTTTTGAATGGGTCTTATAGCTCTAGGAGAGGCCCAAGGTTTGATTTTTGAATTGGCGAGTGTGCCGAGGTTTTTGAAAATACACTTGGACTTATACAATAAGTGAGGCCCAAAATGGTTTGTATTTACAAAGGATTGGGTTTTACACTCTATTAGAGGCCCATGAGTGTTTGACAATGATTTGTTTGAGTGAAAATCAAAGAAACCCTAATTTTATTATTTAAAAGTAAATATTTAAAGAAAATCAATGAAAAATACCAAATAGGTTTGAATAAACCACTTGTGATTTTTGTTTAAGGTTTGAAAAATCAGGTATAAATCACAAGAGATATTAAAACTCATTTGGTCTTGATTTTTCAAGATGAATATTCATTTTACAATGTTTAAAAACAAATAAAATGAATTTATTCACAAAAATACTAATTATATTAAATAAATAATATAAACTCAATTATTTTGTGGAATAAAATATTTCAACATTTTTGTGATTTTTTGCAAAAAGAACCAATAAAAAATAATTAAAATTGAAAGAGTTATTAATTTTCCAATTAATTAATAAACCATGAAAATATTGGAAAAAATGGCAAAATGTGAAAAAACACAAAATGGCATAGGTGGGGTTTGAACCCAAGACCTCAAGGTTACAAGGCGCGCGCCTTACCACTGGGGTGGTGATACATCCATTGTTTGAAACAAAACAACAAATATACAAGTCATGCCTTGGTTTTAGGCCTGGCCCAAGGTAAGTTTTGGCTCAGAAACGTGAAGGTCATAACTTTCTCAATTCTTAATGGTTTGAGACAAAATTTATATGCATCTGGACCAGAATTTCATAAGGAATCCAATGGTGATGGTAGTTTTTTTAGATCACACTCCCTCCTCAAAACCCGATAGTGGTTTTGAAAATGACCTATAATTGCATTTTCTATGCTACAACTTGGTACAAGCATGGATTACATGGTGAATTAGCTCAAACACAACATATACAACATGTATGAGATGTTTATGATCAGTGGACTTCAAAGCATTGCATGATTCAAAGATTCCAAGTTGTGAGGCTTACCTCTTTTTTTGATATTTTGGAGCTTTTGTGCAATCTGTCAAACCTCTTGTTCCAGAAATGATTTGATGCTTTAGACACACTCAAATGATCCCTCAGAAGCTTTTAGGATGATTGGAATTGACTGGTACCTGTAAAAACACAAACAGTCCCTTTCTTGCAAAAGGGGTTAAAAGTGACCAAAATAGCAACTCTCTCAAATGGTGTTCCAGATGGGGGCAACCATTTGGGACGGTTCAAGGATGATATTTGGAGTGTGTTTGAGGTTTTATCTAGTTTGGAAAGTGACTGAATCAAGACATGGCTTGAAAAATGCAAAAAAAGCCTATTTTGAGGTTTTGAGATGTGACTTTGTGATTTTGTGATTACAGGTCACTTGTGATAGTTTGCACAGCTTACATATGATATATATGAGGTGTGTGTGATTGATTGTGATGGAAAAGCTCTCAAGCTCAAAAACTCAAAGTTGCCTTGCTAAAGAAGGCATTTTTGCCAAGAGAAGGAGGTTTTGAGGAAAACATCTATTTGATGGCTTTGGTGTACTCAAACTGATCACAATTGAGCTCTATTTATAGTAGAGCAAGTTTGTTTTGGGATCCACAGTGAATGGCAACTGCAGCAGAGGTTTGGCCAATGTTGTCCAATGGAAATCCAAGTCTCCTCTAGCCATTGACTAGAGGTTAGGGCACAGGGTTGTGGTTCCCTTGGTCTTGGATAAGTCTTGACTGAATTCAGTTGAGAATGGGTCAGTCCATGCCACCTTGATGCTTCCATTGAATGCTCCAATCCAAAATTGAAGTCTTGTCCCTATTTTGGCAATTCTAGGTTCAACATGCTATTTCTTGTTCCAAAGACTTTGGAAGCTTGGCTCAGTGATTGTCCCCTTTAGATTCAATCCTCAGAGGTGTCCAAGTGGATAGGAGTGTTTGGATTTGCACAATTTTGGCAAATCGAGCAAAAATGCAAATTCTGTCTTGCCTTGACAGATTTCAGCAAGGCAACTTTCCAATGTCATATCTCATGGCTCAAATTGAATTTGGTAATGTTCTTGGCCATTTTGGAAAGCCCTTACATGATACAACAACTGTTTGAACATGTTTGGTTTTGATCTCTTTTGAATCCAAGTGAAAATTCCCCTTACATTTGGCAAAAAGTAGGGTAAAATCTGACTTAGTGAAATTTTCACTAAGTGTTGCAACAAAGTGACTTTTCTTGATTTTGATCACTCCATAACTCAAAATCCATGAGGAATTTGGACATAGGTCAGTATGAAGCTTTTGTAGAGGGCAATGAGATCTACAAATCAAGCTTTGAATGGGGAACAATGGCCTTGTGGTTTAGGAGTTATGACCCTCCAAAGTTGGCACATTAGTGTCACTTTTTCCATAACTTAGAAATTTTTCTAAGTTTTTATGGTTACCCCTTTTACAAGTTATCCCACTTTCTTTGATTTTTCTTGATGAATGATGATTCAAATCATACATTAACATCATTTTAGGGTTAAAAATCCATTTTGGTGAAAAATCTCAAAAAGTCAAATTTGACTTTTGGGCACAGTTGACTTTTTATCAGATGAATTCCAAACTGTGCAATTCTTCAGGAAATCATGTCCTTGACCTAAATCAAACTTGATGAACATGTTCCATGGGTGTAATAGGGTACACTGATGCATGTCATAGGGCTTGGGAGCATGTCCTGGTCAAAAGTCAAAGTTATAGTTGACTTTTTCCTTAAAACCTTAACTGTGGTGCAAATGAAATTGAGACTTGTTGCTCAAGCTTCTTGGATTAATCCACTATTCCAAATGGATCAATATAGCTCATTAGAGACCCTCAAACCCTCTCTTGAGGTCTTGGTTCATGATTTTCCCTCAAAGTCAACTTAGGGGTGAATTAGGTTCATGAACCCTAATTCCTGATTTTTGATGAATGCATCCCCTGAGGCAAAATTGACTTGATGATGGGGTCCATGAGGTTCCATGGAGTATATTAGGTTATGTTTTGAAGTATTGGCTCATGCCCAGAGGAAAATTTCCATTTGGAGGCCCTGGTCGACCAAAACCCTAATTTGGTGACACTGTCGATCTTGAGGGTTGATCCACCCAGAAGGGAGCAACCTTGTGCTTAATCCTTGATGTGGGAGTCCTCTTGATCCATTGTGGATGTTTGAGAGGTTAGACAAGTTGAAGATCATGTCATTCCTTGATTGATCTTTTGTCTAAGAACTCTGAGAGGGCTTGAAACCCTAATTCTTGATGGTAGTGAATGCTCAACAATCCTTGAGGAGATTGACGAGGCATGAAAGTACATCCATATTGTGATGATGATTTGCACAATGATGGGAAACCTAAGTGGTCAAAATTTGGGGTATGACAACCAATAAAGCTCATCATGCACCTTCATTTCCACTCATGTGAACCATTTGATTTTAGAGTTGCATTGGGATTCTCCAACTGAGTTAACTAATAACTAACTAAGTTAGACTCTATCTCAGTGAGTTGAGTCTAACTAACTCCAACCCAAATGCCAAACCACCCTTAGCTAACTCCAAACCAAGTTTCAAACCTCCATTCACTCCAAACCTACACTCTATATAAGAAAACCTTCACCTTGATGCAAATGAACCTTGATTATTCTCTCATTTTTTACTCTTCACTCTCAATTTTCTCTGCATTTTCTGCAACTCTCTCTCCCAATCATCACTTTCTTCTTCCCAAACCTTCACTAGAGCTCATTCCACCAATAAAGCTTAGCAAGCTTCACGCTGAAACTTGCTAATATTTGAGATAGACCTCCATTCCACTACATTTCTTCTTTGAATTCTGCAGCAACATCAACTTTTACTTCATCTCAAGCTTTGGAAGTTGATCATTGCAAGATTTTTGGTGCAAATTCAGATTTGAAGCATTTATCGCATTTTCTTCGGTTCTCGCTACTGATTGCTAAGGATCTTTGGATTCTCTGGTTTTCTTAGCTTCTTTGCATCGCATTTCGTGTACAACAATCACCAAGGCAAACCTCAGCCTTGTAGGTTGGTGAATTTCTGCTTAAATTACCGCTTTCGAATTATTTCGTGTTTTCGCAATGTAGCACTTAATTGCTTTTCCGCTATTTGAATAATTGCTTTGCATGCTTGATTTTATTGGTTCCTAATTACTCTGAATTAACATTAATATTGCATCTGCTTCTATGTTATATTACACTGGGATTACATGTAATAAGTGATTCTAAAAAGTGCTTTTGAAATCCTGTTTTTGCAGGCGTAATCGGTTACAGTATTTGGCGTAACCGATTACGCCCCCTTCCTGCACCCTTGGGAGGCTTTTTCTTGCACTGGTAACCGGTTCCCACTTTTCCCATAATCGGTTGTGCCTGCGATTTTTTGCCAATTTTCTGCTGTTTGGGGGCTGTTTTGCATGCTTTATCCATCTATTTCCCCGTGCTTGCTCATATTGATATACATGTTACTGTTTTAGCTCATCACATGCTTGCAATAATTTTTGCTTGATTAATTGTATGATTTTCCTCGATTATTTTGCAATTTCATCACATGTTTGAGGCTTTTTTTGCTCTTTGTTGCTTATGTGTTAATGTGAAAAATGCATGTTAATACGTCTTGTTAATGCTTTGCAATTTCAACTTGATGCATTAGATTTGTTCTTCATTGAGCAAATTTAATCTTGTTCAACTTTATCTCGCAAACTTGCTTTGATAATATTTCGACTCGCTTGAAAGATTGTTGGCATTTTCTTCCCCTTTGATGGATTGATCGAAACCTAGTTTTGATTAGTTAATTGATGCCCGCTCTCTTCTTTAGGATCTCTTTAGAGCCTCTCTTTCTTGATCCCCTGTTGAGTCAAACGTCTGCACTACGAAATAGATCATTATACAAATTACTTCGTTACTCTGTCGGTTTTAATTTACACACTATGCTTTGAGTGCTAGAGAAGGGATAAGAGTGGAGAATTCCTATACTCATTCTGGTTATTTTGGTTAGGGGACGAATGACCAGGTGCCTGGAATAATCATCTCTATCTCCATACTGTAGTGTATGTTAATCTTCAATGGATTTGATCCTTGATCACTTATTCTTGATATCATCTTTCCGTGGGTTAATCACCTCTTGGTTATTCACCCTTTCTTTTGGTTAATCACAGTCTGTCTGTTAAAACCTTTCTTTCTTTGGGTTAATCACCTCTTGGTTAATCACCCTTTCTTTTGGTTAATCACAGTTTGTCTCTTAAAACCAATCTTCCCTTGGGTTAATCACCTCTTGGTTAATCACCTTTTCTTTTGGTTGATCACAGTCCTTCTGTTCAAACAAATCAATTTTTTTGGGTTCGTAACCTTCTTTTGGTTCAATACCCTTTTCCTCGATTAATTACTGCCCGTTAGTTGATGTATCGAGTCCCTTTGGTTTCGTAACCATCTTTTGGTTCAATACCCTTTGCTTCAGTTAATGATAACTTGTTAGTTAGTATACCGAACCCCTTTTGGGTTAGCGACCTCCTCTTGGTTCAACACTCGTTTCTTTGGTTGATCATAGTCCGTCTATTAAAACCAACCTCCCTTCTCCTTGTTGGGTTAATCACCTCTTGGTTCAACACCCTTTCTTTTGGTTAATCACAATCCGTCTATTAAAACCAATTTTTGTTTTCCCCTCAGAGTCGTAATCTCCTCTTTCTTTCGTTAACCACTGTTTATAAGTTAACATACCGAACCTCCATTAGGTCCAACACTTTGCTCGATTTGCAGCACCTTACTTCCTGATCTCTCTTTTGGTTTCGACACCATTCGTTTGCTCTTCTCCCCAGTGAAGTCACCACCTTTCCGTTGCTTTTTACTTTTAGTTTTGACACCATTTCCCTTTCTTTCTCGGTCTTTGTTCCCCGAACTACGGAGCTCTGACTTCCTCATTGCACTATGAGGATACGTAGGCACGAGATCGCGAGATCTTGGAAATCACCCTTCTTCCACAATCTTCTTTCTCTTTTTTCCTTTTCTTCCCTGGTTCCATGAACTACAGAGCTCTGAATTTCTTATTGTACTATGAGGATACGTAGGCACGACGACCCCAATCCTCCGCGAGCATGTTTTTTTGTCCCTTTTCCTTCCCTCCTTAGCGAGTATTCCTTAGATAGATAACCCATCCAAGCCTAGAAGTAAGCAGAATGGTTCCCGTCGAGTACGATGGATGCGTGGGGTGCTAATACCTTCCTCTCGCATAACCAACTCCCTAAGTCGTTTCTCTTCCCCTTGGGTTTTATCGATGTTTTCCCTGTCCTTTGGGACTAAATAAAGTTCGGCGACGACTCTATTGTATCTTTGAGTGTGCGATTCACTCAGGTATAATCCCGCTAGCTTCAGCTGGCGACTTTGCTGGGGAGTCCTTGCTCTTGCAAGTTTGAGTCTCACCTAGTTTTGTTTGCTTTCCTTGTTTGTTTGGGTGTTTACCTTTATGCTTGCTTGCTTTATCTTTATGTTATTTACTGCATTCTTTACTGCTTTAAATATTCATATGTTGCATACTCTGGATATCTACTATATTTTCTGTTGTTGTTGGGATGGGTTGATGTTAATTGAGAGATAAAGTCTACACCCAGACTTGAGCATACACACAGGATAGAATCGTGGATAGTCGTGTCCCCTGCGTTTCGCACGTTGGGTTGTCATGAGAGCCACACCCAAACTAGTTTCACTTGAGAATACTTTTGTTCTGCGAGAATTCGCTACGGCAGGGTATTTTCACTTGATTCCATAACTCTGGGAGACCTTCTAGGGACCACCTTTGGAAGACTAGAACTCACTTGTGAAGGGATATTAGGTTTTTGCAGGAAACCAAGACTCTTCATACCTTTTGTTATCTTGTACACGTCAGACCTTTGCACCTACACAAAGTGATATATGCAGATTATCCAGATTATTTAGACTGTGATTGGCTTCTTGGTTATTTTGTTGCATATCATTTCATCATATCAATTAATTTTTGCATGTGCATTTCCAAGGTATTCGAGAGCTTGATCTTTGTTGACATAATCATAGAAGATGAGTACTGGTTGCAGAGGTATCTTTAGCTACAAGTTTTTGGAGCCTATGTTAAAGACTTTGATAATATTAGCATCCCGTCTGACTGAGGATATCGGGGCTATTTTCAAGGATGACTATGGTAATCTTTCGACTATCCTCAACACTGAATTCAACATCACTGCCATTCATACACTTGTTCAGTTCTATGACCTGCCGCTAAGGTGTTTCACATTTCAAGATTATCAGTTAGCGCCTACACTTGAGGAGTATTCTAATATCTTGGGAGTTGAAATCAAGAATCAAGTTCCCTTCATATACACCAACAGATGTCTGAAGCCTCACCTCATTGTTGAAGCTCTCTGCATTGATAAGAAGGGTGTGGAAACTAATCTCAAGACTAAGGGTGGTACTCGAGGGTTTGATAACGTTATTTTAGTGTGTCATGATGACCCATTTTCTCTTATTAATTCACTAGGTTTAATTAGGATTTATCTATATGTTGCTTATTTTAGTATGTTTTTACCTTAAGTGCATTAGGTGCACCTTTTATGGTTTCTTGTGTGTTTTTGTTTTAAAAAGAATCTGATAAAGGCAAGCTGAGGCATGACTCCGCAAGACACAGTCTGGAATAGAATGGAGATATAAGGAAGGAAGATGTTAAGTCTTGTTAGCTACAAATTCACCAAGATCTTGGAAGGATGTTTATCACTAGGGCATACATGGCAAGGATTCATGTTAAGAAGGAATTAGAGCATAAAGATAAGATCAAAGAAGCTAGAGGAAAAAAGGTGGTACAGTGGGGATCATGCCTGCAAAAGCGCATCCTGCACCCATCCACCCACCGTCTGCTCTGGCCATTACCTGCCGCAGCAGCCTGTCAAAGACACCTTGTCTCCCAATGTTGTATGTACCCGATAACTTAGTCACGAAGGGAGAATGGACAGCTGGAATTTTTAGTGATTTGATATGGGCTGAACCTTATTTTCATCAAAAGCCCATGATCCAAGACCCATCAACTTCCACACTCACACTCAAAGACTATAAAAGCAAGCCTTATTTATCAAAGCAAAAGAAGGAGAGAGACCACGAGCTATAAATTACACACACTCAGATTTACTTTCAGTATTAGTTTATTTCACTTTGAGGATTAGGAAGATTTAGAGAGTTTTCTTCTTCTCATCTAATCTTGTATTTATTGCTTGGAGTTGTCGTGACTGAAGAGGTCTGTTGTTGTTTACCCAACGCAAAGGATCTTCAAGTTAATACTAGGTTGTCATTTCTTTTACATAATCTTTCTAAGAATATGTCATTCTGTAGCTTCATTCCAGTAGTTTGTACTCAGCTCACTATGAGTTAAACTCATATTTGATGAGCAAAGTGAAGTTAATATAAGCTTGTTTTTATGTTGAAATGATGTGTTGAATAGTGTCTTATTTTGTTATGTGTTTTTATGCTATACACTTGTTTCTTAGAATGATGAACTTAGAAAAAGGTACAAGCATGTTGTTGAGAGAGATCCAACAACATGTGGACTTCATAACAAAAGTGGTTAATAAAGTAGGATAGAGATATTCACTTAATTCAACTTGCTTAGAGATAACTCCAAGCCTTGTCATCCATTTTGACATATCAGAGGATGAAATCAAAGGGGAGTGATCTGATCCTCAAGCCTCCAAAGTCCAAGAATCTACACATAGCCATAACAAACCTAAAAAGGCTAAAAAGGTGCCAAGACTCCAATTTTGTTTCCAAGCATTCAATAGATGCCCCAAGGTGGCATGGACTGACACATTCCTAACTGAATGAGTCAAGAATAAGCTCTGAATCAAAGGACCATAGGCCTGTGCCCTAACCTCAAGTCAATGGCTAGAGGAGACTTAAGATTCCCTTGGATCAACATTGGCCAAAGGCCTGCCATTCAATATTGATGCCAAAACAAACTTGACACACTATAAATAGAGCTCAATTATGATCAGTTTGAGTACACCAAAGCACTACAACTGATGCTTTCCTCAAAATATCTCTCTTTAGGCCAAAATGCTTTCTTTTGCAAGTCATCTATGAGTTTTTGAGTTAGAGAGAAATTCCACCACAGCTCATGATCCAAACACATCCAATATGTCATATCTAAGCTGTTCAAACACTCACTTGTGACCTGAAACACCAAAATCAGAAAATCCATCTCCAAAACCTCAAAATTGGACTTTTCTGCATTTTTCAAGCCATGCCTTGATTCAATCACTTCCAAAACCAAACAAAGCCTCAAACACACTCCAAATATCATCCTAAAACTGTCCGAATTGATTTCCCTCATCTGGAACACCATTTGAGAGAGTGGCTATTTTGGTCACTTTGCCACTTTTGCAAGGAGGCTAAAACTTCTTCCTGAGGATTCCGGCTGGTTTTGATCATCCAAAAATCTTCTAAGGGATCAATCAAGAGTGTCCAAAGCATTGGATTACTACTAGCACAAGGATCTTGATAGTTAGCACAAGAAGCTCCAAGAGGTAAGTGCATGACAACTTGAACTCTTTGAATTATGCATTGCTTTGAAGTCCACTGATTATAAACATCTCATACATATCATATATGTTGTGTTTGAACCAATTCACCATGCTATTAGTGTGTATATGATGTGTTAGCATAGAAAATGCAAATCTTGGCATTTTTTGAAACCACTATCAGATTTTTAGATAGAGACATCTTCTAAAATATCCAAAGGCACCATTGGATTCCTCATGAAATTCTAGGTCAGATGCACCTAAATTTTGTCCCAATCCATGGATAAATGAGCAAGTTACAACCTTCATGCAAATCCACCATGACTTGGTTTCTTGCCTTGGCCAGGCCTAGAAACCAGGCCACCCTTATGTATTAATGGGGTGGTTTTGATACACGGATGTATCACCACCCCAGTAGTAGCGCGCATGTGTGTTTGTCCATGAGGTCGTGGGTTCAAACCCCACCCAGACCTTTTTTACCATTTTCCATATTTTTGCTATTTTTGCTATTTTATGGTTTTTGTTAATTAATTCCAAAATTAATTTCTCTCTCAATTTTAACTATTTTTTATTGGTTCTTTTTTTGAAAATTCCCAAAAATTTTAAAATATTTTATTCCATAAAAATTTCACAAAAATATTATTTATTTTATATATTTATTAGTTTTGTAAATAATTATGTTTTATTTGTTTTTAAGCATTTAAAAATATTTCTTTCTCTTGATTTTTCAACTTCAAATGATTTTCAAATCATTCCATAAATAAAACTTGATTTTCCAAACATTAATCCAAGATAACAACTTGTTTTCCACACATGTTTGATAATTTTGGTCATTTTAATTGAATTTTATTCAACTAAAATACATTTCCTTAAATCAAATTAGGGTTTTGTTGTTCTCACCCTCACAAACCTTTTTCAAAACTTTTCTTTGGGCCTCTTGATAGAGTGTAAGTCCCATCCCTTGTAAATAAATAAAATTGGGCCTCAGTCATTGTATAAGTCCCACTATATTTTCAAAAATCTCGGCGCGATCGCCAATTTTAAAACAACTTTCAATTAGGCCTACCCTTGTGTTGTAAGTCCCATTTCTTTTCTTTTTCAAACACTTTGGGCCTCTCCTTGTGTTGTAAGACCCATCTCTTTGTACAAAAAACCTTTTTGGGCCTCAGTCATTGTATAAGCCCCAGTACAGTTTACAAAACAATGGTACAATTACTGTTTTTCATCTGGACCTCTCCATGAGTATAAGCCCTAACAAACTTTTCAAAAACAAATTCCCTTTTGATTTAGGTTCAAATTCATAGTTGTTATCAAACCTTTCTTTAATTTCTTGAACAACTAACCATACAACTGTTACTATGGAAGCTTGCTCGCCTGTAAGTTTTTATCAGCTTTCTTTTCATGCTTTCATATATATATATATATATAACTGTATTGCTGGAAGCTTGCTCACCTGTAAGTCCTTCTTTCATATCCTTTTAAATACTTGTCATATATCAACTGTATATATACTTGTATAACTGCTTAGAGTTTTCCTTGGTAATTAGGTCTAGAACTAGATAGAGCCAGTGGTCACTCTTTCAACACAGTCAAAACTAGTTCCCCATAGGAATTCCAGATACACTCTTGCATTCTCTTGGGCTTAAATAATATGTGTCGCTCCCGGGATTTTCATCCTAGTACAAACGCGAAAGTGGCACCGAAACAGAGTCGCCAGCAATGTGTATTCATCCCAAGAGAGGGAAAGGAAACACCGCATAAACCTGAAGAGAAGGAAAAAGCATGGTCTTACGACCAAAGAACTGGGTTCGGGAGTCGGTTACGCGAGAGGAAGGTATTAGCACCCCCTCGCGTCCATCGTACCCGATGGGATCCACGCTTGCTTGTCTCGATCGAAGGGTGATAGAAAAGAAAACTGGAAAAGGAACGAAAAACAAATGTAGGGAAAATAAAAGAAGTGCTCGCATGGGCCCTACCCCACTGCCTACGTATCTCATCGGGAACATGAGAATCAGAGCGACGTAGTTCCCCTCACTAGGGATGGATTGTCTGTGTTTTTTAGAGAACGGCTTACGTCCTAGCTCAGGTGTTGCAGGCTCGCTGGTCCGAGTGCGTTACCATCTTGCAAGAGAACGAGTAGAAGCGCGTTCGTGCGTTGAGAATGAATGAGATGAGAAAAGAATTCCCGAAGGAAAGACGTTATTGTTTGTTTTTGTCTTTTAGAAGGAAGTGTTTTGGATTTGTTTGCATATGACAGTGTATCTGGATCTTAGCCATTGGAATGTGTACGTTCTCACATTCCAAGATGGAATGGGTAAGAATGCACACTAAGAGTGAAGAAGACCCCCACACTTAGTTCCAATTGTCAAGGTTCAAACACACTAGCATACTTGTGTTTATTAAGTGTTTTGTTGATTATGAAGTGAAGAAGTGTTTTTTATTATTTGCACCTTCAACAAGTATTGCATTTAAGTCCCTCATACAAGATCAAATGTTTAACACATTGACCCAAGATGGGCTATATGCTACACATTCTAAGATTACAAGAGAAGACCCCTTATAATCTTTTCTTTATATGAAAGGCCTAAATGCAATAAATGCCTACCTTTATTATATGTTTTGAATTTTCTTTGAGATGAGAAGATGAAAGACTCAAGAGAAGGTAAAGGTAAAATCTATATGGACTAAGACTCAATCCTAATTGATTAGTTAAGGAAGTGATCCTAAAGGTTTGTGAGGTTTCAACCTAAAGTCTAAAGAAGGAAAGAATTAAACAATTCACTTCTAAAGTAGAAGATGAATTGTAATTCACAAGGGGAAAGTGATGAGTTATTAAAAGAAAGCACATAAGTGCTTAACAAAACACAAAATGGAATTGTAAAAGAGAAAGGATAGAAGTTGAATGTGGATTCCTTATCCACACTCAATTGAAACTTACCAAAGCCCCTACATGGTTAGTAAACATGTATAAGAAGTATAAGAAGTAAAAGAACATGTAATGCATCATAAAACTCAAAAGAATTAAATGAGAAAACAAATCCTAGAACCACAACCAGAATGGGCATCATATGGTCAACAAATGAATATCATCATACAAGTGCAAGTGAATAGGCAACAAACATCATCCATTAGCATTTAAACATGTTACAAGAAGAAAGGGTAGATGAAAGATGGAAAGAAATGAAGAGGACATGCATAAATGGAACATGTAAATCAACAACCAGAATTGAAACTAAATGGAAAATGGTTTATAAACATCTCAAAAGTATTTATGAGGTAACTTCAAGACATTCAAGAAGTAATATAAGAAGAATTGAAATGAAAGTTCAAAAAGAAAGGGCAAACAATACATGTTAATGATGCACAAAGTTCAAATTGAAATGAACATGTAAAGATGACCTATAATGTGTGTCAAAGACCTATAATATCATATGAATGGCTCATAACATATGCAAATGCTCATACAAATGTGCACAAAAGAATTCATGTAAACATGCACTAAAGTTGTAATGACATGCCATGGATTATATATCCAATGTGATGCATCAAACAAAGACCAAATGGATTCATGAAAATTATGCTAGCATATCATTGGAATGCCTAGGTCAGAAATGCATCATACATCAAGATAGCATGTAAAAATTCAGAGCAAAATGACTTCAAACAAAGCAATTAGGTCAAATTGAAACATCATGCAAAGTGGAGCAAATATAGGCATCAAGACATATGATAAAGTGACCTAAAAAATCAAACAAAAATCATCTAACATGCTTCAATGTATTAGTGAATCAATGCAAAAAGAATCATGTCAAAATAGTTGGTAATGAGCAAGAACAAAATTAAACAAATTCATGTATCATGCTTAGAATGCATCTAAGTGGAAATTCCAAGAAAATTATGGAACAGGGGCAAAAAGGTCATAAAATCAGAAAATAAAATCATGAAAAATTTCCTAAATGTTTTAAGAATACACATGAATTTTTGTAGAATTTTCCAATATGTTTTGGTATTTTTAAAAATTAATTATGAAACGTGTAGCAAAAAAATAAAAAATGAAAAATAAATGCAAAATGCAGGGGGTATGAACATAGCAGTTGGACAGTGCAAATTCATTGGGCTTCCAAACAGAGGGGTGTGATTATCAATCTGCATAGGTCCATTAAGCGCGCATAACACAATAACAAGCATGAACCCTCAGTCAACAATCTTGACTCACTCACAACCATTAGATCAAGTCCAAGTCAAACCAAAGTCAAAGTACTCAAAATCAACGCATGCACGTGAGGACACATGCCACTTACCATGTACCAGGCCACACAAGGTTTAAATAAAATTCAGAAAAATGCACGTGAGTGGCATGTGATTTTTAATGTGCTGTCACATTTTGGAGCGTACGATCATGAAAAACACACGGCTGAGATTAAAACGCACACAAACCCTAACAGTTAAAGTCACCGGCCGGAGATGACCTCCGGTCATCTTCTCCGGCCAGCAGCCACCACCTGCAACTCACATTTTCTCCAGAAATTCACAAGCCATATACCAAACGAAAGCTAAGCTCATGAGGAACACAAATCCAACAACAAAATTCAAAGATCAAGCATGGATACAGAGAATCGAAGAAGAGAAATTTGCCCTAAGTTTCAGTTCTAAACTCCTAAGGAGCTCTATCAACTAACCGGTTTCATATAGCTTCTAATAAGCTCAAATAACACATCAACCAGCTAAAATAACATCAAATCGTGCAAGCAAAGTTTGAGAACTTTTGGAACCTGAAACTTGAAGATCTTTGGATTTTTGAGAAAACCAGAGGTGAGAACTTGTTCTTGAACTTATAGAACTTCAATTTGAGCAAAATAAATGCTATTTGATCTTGAGAATAAGAGGAAATCTGAATCTGAAATTGGAGACAACTGTGCTATTCCATGCTTCAGTGATGTCTTCTTGCTTGATTGTGAAGGTTGAAGAAGAACTTGAGGAATTCGTGCAGGTAGAGAGAAAATTCAGAGAGAAAGTTGAGAGTGCTTTTGGAGTGAGAGTGAAACAATGAGAATCTCCCTTTCCAAATCTGTTAGAATTGTTTATATAGGCGTGGTTATGATTTGACCCTGGTGGTTGATGGTTAGAACTACAGTTAACTGAGTTAGTTAACTGAGTTTGAGTTAACAGAATGAGTCATGACAGTTAGTAACACGAGTTGGAGAGGTTTTGTTTTAGTGTGGAAGAGCTCATAGTCACTTATGGTGAGGATAATGGTGAGGTGAAAGTGAAATGAATGGCATGGTTGTGTATTAGAAAACTTTCTCAGCAAGTTTTCTCTTTCCATTTTCATGCAAGGCACGTGCTATAGCAGTGTATGTGATGTTCATGGTGTGCTCAAATAAGGGAAAGAATTGTTTGATGGATGTCTGAACCAAGTTATGCAGCAAAGCCATCAATGTATCAGTGAAACATAGGGAGGTTTGGTGATGTTTTTCTCTCTACTCAATGAATAGTTTGGTGAGTTTTTGGGTTCATTGGAAAGAGGGAGTATAATGCAACAAGTTTGGTTTGAGATTGGAGTTGATATGATACTTCAAACATGCTCCAAAATGACTATAAACTTAAGCACACCAGACTGGATGATGGGCGCATCAGGTGGTCGGTTGGCAAGGCTGGCATGGCACAAAATTTCAGCATAACCACCCTAACTTGAGGCCACTATTTCTCCATCATACCTTGATCAGATGAAATTTTGTCCAACATGAAACTTGAAGAAGACATTACAAGGAACATTTTTGATGTTGACAAGTTTTTCATTTGAGGCCTTTAACCATGAGAAAAATGAGTGGACATTTGGCACACCAGGTGTTTGTAGAAATGACATGCGCGTGACCTGAAACTTGCCCAAGCTGACTTGCATTTTGCCCAAGTTTCCCTCAACCTTGATCATCTATAACTCTCTCAATTTTTATCCAATGGAGATGTTCTACACATGGATTTGAAGCTTAAAACAAGATCTTTCATTGAGGCAGAGTGGATTTTTCATTTGGTGCTCCAAATTTGAATGGCCTTGGTTCAAACTCTGATGCAAAATGGCCAAAACTTGCTATTTTTAGTAACCCTTCTTCATCCAAAAATGGCAACTTTCCACATCTTGATTTTTTCATGATTCCTTTGGAGTTTCTTGATCAAATTTTGTACATTGGACATATGTAACATGAATTTCATGAATTTGGCCTTAAAAAGTCAAGGGTTGACTTTTTCCTCTGATTATTTGACTTGGCCCCAAATTCCTTGATTTTTTATCTTTCTTCCAATTGAATCACTTCTAAAACCAATTGAGATGCAATCTTCCACATCCATATACCTAGGGACATATAGGAAACCATGACATCAAATCTTGCCCAAAAAAGCAAAGATTCCCTGATTTAAATGGAAACCCTAATTTTGGCCCCCTCTGGTTAGGAGGTAAAAGTGCAGTCTCCAATTTCAAATTCCTCAGAGTATGTTGTGTATCTTCTTAAAGGATGATGAGATATACCATTTGAGGATGATTTTGGATCAATGAGCTATCTCTTTTGAGGGTTTTCCTTCAGTTTTTGAATCTCTTGCATAGTGAAAGATGTAATGCTTCAATCTCCCATTGAATCTCACTTCCTTGAGGTTTTGGAAGATCAATTGAGATAGTATGAGACATGAGAGACCTCTTGGCTTGCCTAGAGCCAACTTGATTGACCTTTTTGTGCTTTGAATGATTCCTTGATTATCCACCTTCCACCTGATCACATGCCCTGATGGTAAGAAGGATGCCATGCTTCATTTTTCTATGTTAAATGCAATGTAATGTTAATGAGGTGGATATGATATGATAAATGATAATGCCATGCTATGATGACAAAAAGGGAGAGCAAATTTTGGGGTATTACAGCTGCCCCTATTCAAGCGCTGTAGACCTGAATGCCTGAAAGCAAATGCTTTCGGACTTTCAAGGTATATAGTGATTGAATACCAAAAATAACCAAAAATTTGCTCTGGGTGATGAAGAAGAAAAGGGATATAAACCCAACGAGACTGCTGGATTGAATCCTCGATGAAACGTCGGAGAGATCTGTCTTTTGAACGATGCCAGACGACTACTGGCTTGCCACGCTGATGGTGGACTTTAATACTATCTTTTATGCAATTCCAGACGACTACTGGCCTGCCACACTACTGGTGGACTTTGGAAATGTCTTTTTGAACGACGCCAGACGACTACTGGCTTGCCACGCTACTGGTGGACTTTGATAATGTCTTTTATGCAATTCCAGACGACTACTGGCCTGCCACGCTACTGGTGGACTTTGCAGCTTCGTGCCACCCGAAGATGGACTTCTGCCAATCCACTGTTGGACTTTTTCCACCCGAAGACGGACTTTTGCCAATCCACTGTTGGACTTTTGCCACCCGAAGACGGACTTTTACCAATCCACTGTTGGACTTTTGCCACCCGAAGACGGACTTTTGCCAATCCACTGTTGGACTTTTGCCACCCGAAGACGGACTTTTGCCAATCCACTGTTGGACTTTTGCCACCCGAAGACGGACTTTTGCCAATCCACTGTTGGACTTTTGCCACCCGAAGACGGACTTTTGCCAATCCACTGTTGGACTTTTGCCACCCGAAGACGGACTTTTGCCAATCCACTGTTGGACTTTTGCCACCCGAAGACGGACTTTTGCCAATCCACTGTTGGACTTTTGCCACCCGAAGACGGACTTTTGCCAATCCACTGTTGGACTTTTGCCACCCGAAGACGGACTTTTGCCAATCCACTGTTGGACTTTTGCCACCCGAAGACGGACTTTTGCCAATCCACTGTTGGACTTTTAGAATTTTAAAATCGAATTACTCTCTGCCTCTGCGCCAGACATCTCTGCCGACTCTGCTGAGGAACCACAATCAATGATTTAATCTCAGAGACTCCTAAAAGGATAATATCTCTGCTGGCGAATGGATGAACAATCCGTCTGCTTCGAATTGTCAAGCTTGCCAAAAATAAATTGGACTTTAAGATATGAGGGAATGACGACTCTGCCAGGAATTATTCCATCTGTTTGGGGGAACGAATTCTGGTCACAGCGATTCCGCTGGGGATGAGATCTTTTAAATGACGTCCTGCTGGGGAAATGAGCCATTAAAACTCTGCTTGGGGATTTATCCAATCCAAGACCCTTTGTAGGGGTTATCCACCTTCTGACCCGGCTGGGGAAAGACTGTATCATCCTTGTTGAGGAATAGATTCTGCCGATCTTATAAACCTCTGCGGGGAGAACAACAACTCAGCTGGAAGTTGCTGACAAGATTCGATGCTGACCTCTGTGGGGATACCATGACCAGAGATACGATCTTGCTGGGTATCAGGGCTACTCTGCCAGGGATATGCAAATCCTGGTTAGAACATTCCACTGCAACTTGCTAGAAAGAGTCCTTAGAGATCTGTTGGGGAAACCCAAAGCAAATCCACAGTAGTCTGCTGAAGAATATGACTGTCGAGCTTAGGATAAGTACTACAATGCCCCATGTTAGGCGAGCTTTCCTTTAGACAATTCCGTTGGGGATGACGAGTTTATAACAAACTCTGCTGGAGAAAACTGCTTTAAAGCGTCTCGTGTTGGGGAATGCCTTTTGAGAGGATTTTACAGAAGACCAACTGTCCTCAAACTCTACTGGGGATGATCAACACTTCATGCTGGGGAACCAAACAATTTGTCCCCGAAGAGGATGTCATAAGAGGATTTTACAGAAGATCTAGCCTCTTCAAACTCTTGTGACTTCGCTGGGGATAATGACCATCAGTTTCGGTGTCGACGAGACCACTCTTTTGGGGAACCTGTGACCGTTATCGACATAGAAAAGCTTATAGCTGTTGGAAGGACTGAATAAGAGAATCGACTTAATAAGATGCAACGGTACCCAGTTGAACTTAATTCACTGATATCGACCCGTTATGAACAATCGTCGACCGAACGATGAACGCCGATCTCCTTACCCATAATTGCCCCAGTTTTTTGCGTGGGGTGATTTATTGCTGGTCTTGTGCTTAAAATCATCTGCACCTGCTACCTGCAACAAAAGAATATGCCCACATGCCCCGAATATTGCGTGGCTAGAATCCACCATCCGGGAGTATTCAACATTCGAAGTAATTTCAAATATTTTTTCTGCGCATGTTATTGCAAGGCTGCCATGTTTTCAAATGCAATGTTTTATCAACAATTAGGACGTTTTTGCAAACAAAGCAATAAAACAAAAATAGAAAGCTTTTTATTGAAATTCAATTTATTGACTGAGAGCCCAGAATAGGTAATTACATCTGGAAGCAATCCCTGGAAAGAGGTGATCGCTGAAAATTGAGAAAAGAAACTATCCTAATGGCAATGTGAAAACGGAATTCCACTGAGTTTCCATTCTGTTATGACCTGTATATCTTCAAAACTCCCCGACCTTGCCTTCTGAGGAATGATCAGACCGATTCCTATTCTTCAGAACGTCAGTTGTTCAAACGGTAATGGGTACAGATAACTCAGACTGTAGTCATTCGCTTAAATCCCTCTTTTGTGTGGACCGCCCTTTCAGGTTTTCGATCCACCAGGATACCCTTTTTTGCCTAAGTTGCCCTTTCGGGTTTTCAACTTACCGGGTGTACAATTTTTTTCAATTATATCCCTAATTTTTGCCCGAACCTTATTCTGTTTTTGGTTCGCCGGGATGCCCTTTTTTGCCTGGATTTTTTTATTTTTATTATCCAGCGGGTCTATTCATGCGAAGTATTTTTTGACTACGTCCGAGTTAACAGGGGATGAAAAGTCTTCGCCATCCATGGTTGTAAGCAATAAAGCTCCGCCCGAAAAGACCTTTTTAACCACGAATGGACCTTCATAATTAGGAGTCCATTTTCCCCTGTGATCTGTATTGGGAGGAAGGATCCTTTTGAGTACCACATCTCCGACTTTATAAACCCGAGGACGCACCTTTTGGTCAAATGCCTGCTTTATTCTGCGCTGGTATAGTTGCCCATGACATACAGCCGCCAATCGCTTTTCCTCAATAAGGCTCAACTGATCAAATCTGGCTCGTACCCATTCAGCTTCATCTAGCTTAACATCCATCATGACTCTGAGGGACGGAATCTCTACTTCAACCGGTAGCACTGCCTCCATACCATATACAAGTGAGAATGGGGTTGCCCCAGTGGACGTGCGTACCGACGTTCGATACCCATGCAAAGCAAATGGTAACATCTCATGCCAATCTTTGTACGTGACCACCATCTTCTGCACAATCTTCTTGATATTTTTGTTGGTCGCTTCGACCGCGCCATTCATCTTTGGGCGGTACGGAGAAGAATTGTGGTGTTCGATTTTGAAGTCCCGGCATAACTCAGCCATCATCTTATTGTTCAAATTAGAACCATTATCAGTAATGATTCTTTCGGGAACTCCATATCGGCAAATGATATCCCGTTTTAAGAAACGAGCGACCACTTGTTTTGTAACATTGGCATAGGATGCGGCTTCAACCCATTTGGTGAAGTAATCAATTGCCACCAAGATGAAACGATGACCATTGGAAGCTGTAGGCTCAATCTTTCCGATCATATCAATGCCCCACATGGCAAACGGCCAAGGCGACGACATGATACTCAACGGATTTGGAGGCACATGCACCTTGTCTGCATAGATCTGGCATTTATGGCATTTGCGGGCATATTTGCAACAATCTGACTCCATAGTCAACCAATAATATCCCGACCTTAACAACTTTTTAGCCATTGCCTGCCCTCCGGCATGAGTACCGAAAGAGCCTTCGTGCACTTCAATCATCAACAAGTCTGCTTCATGTCTATCCACACATCTAAGCAGGACCGTGTCAAAATTTCTTTTATACAGCACGCCATCTTTGTTCAGGAAGAAACTACCAGCTAACCTTCTTAACGTCTTCCTGTCTTTGGACGATGCCCCGGACGGGTACTTTTGACTTTTCAAGAAACACTTAATGTCATGAAACCATGGCTTGTCATCAGACGTTGCATCGACCGCAAACACAAATGCTGGTCTGTCAAGGCGGGATACCTCAATCTTAGGTACATGGTTCCATCCTTGCACTTTGATCATGGAAGACAAAGTGGCCAAGGCATCAGCGAACCTATTCTCATCTCGAGGAATGTGGTACAGTTTCACTGTTGTGAAAAATGTCAGCAATCTCCTCGTATAATCTCTATACGGCACTAGATTTGCTTGGTGCGTGTACCAACTCCCTTTCACTTGATTGATTACCAAAGCTGAATCACCGAATATATCAAGGGTTTTAATCCGTAGATTAATCGCCTCCTCGATCCCCATTATACAAGCTTCGTACTCTGCTTCATTGTTGGTGCACCCGAAAGTTATTCGTGCAGTGAAAGGCATATGAACACCTTCCGGCGTGATAAGAACTGCTCCAACTCCGCACCCATTCATATTGACAGCCCCATCAAACATCAGACTCCATTTGGATTCAGGGTCTGGCCCCTCCTCCGGAAGTGGTTCCTCGCAGTCTTTAGCTTTGAGAAACATGATGTCCTCATCAGGGAAGTCAAATTTCATGGGTTGGTAATCATCAATCGGCTGTTGCGCAAGATAGTCAGACAAGATACTTCCTTTGATGGCTTTTTGTGAAGTGTACTGAATGTCATACTCTGTCAAGACCATTTGCCACCGTGCAACTCTGCCTGTCAATGCTGGTTTCTCGAAAATATACTTGATAGGATCCATTTTTGAAATCAACAAAGTCGTGTGCCTAACCATATATTGCCTCAATCGCTTAGCGGCCCATGCAAGCGCACAGCATGTCTTTTCAAGCATTGAGTATCGGGACTCACAATCATTGAACTTTTTGCTCAGGTAGTAAATAGCATGCTCCTTCCTACCTGTCTCGTCATGTTGACCGAGAACACAACCCATGGCACCTTCAAGCACTGTCAGATACATTATCAGCGGTCTCCCTTCAACTGGAGGTATTAGAATCGGAGGTTCCTGCAAGTATTCTTTTATCTTATCGAATGCCAATTGGCAATCGTCATTCCACCTGACCGTTTGATCTTTCCTTAACAATTTAAATATTGGCTCACACGTGGCTGTTAGGTGAGATATGAACCTTGCAATGTAGTTCAATCTACCCAAGAAACCACAAACCTCTTTTTCTGTTCTCGGTTCAGGCATTTCTTGTATTGCTTTCACCTTGGCAGGATCAACCTCGATTCCTCTTTCGCTCACAATGAAACCCAGTAACTTTCCAGAACGCACCCCAAACGTGCACTTGTTTGGATTTAATCTCAGACGGAACTTTCTCAACCTTTCAAACAGCTTTTTCAGGTTAACCAGATGTTCCTCTTCTGTTCTCGACTTGGCAATCATATCATCTACATAACATTCGATCTCCTTATGAATCAAGTCATGAAACAATGTCACCATTGCCCGCTGGTACGTTGCCCCTGCGTTTTTCAACCCAAAAGGCATTACTTTATAACAATATGTACCCCACGGAGTAATGAACGTGGTCTTCTCCATGTCTTCAGGTGCCATCTTGATCTGGTTGTACCCGGAGAAACCGTCCATAAATGAGAACACTGAAAACTGAGCTGTATTATCGACCAACACATCAATATGAGGTAGTGGAAAATCATCTTTCGGGCTAGCTTTATTAAGATCTCGATAATCCACACACATTCTCACTTTTCCATCTTTCTTCGGTACTGGCACGATGTTGGCTACCCATGGAGGATACTTTGTCACAGCAAGAAAACCAGCGTCCCACTGCTTCTGGACTTCCTCCTTAATCTTTAAGGCCATGTCGGGGTGAGTCCGACGAAGTTTCTGCTTGACTGGCGGATATTCTTCTCTCAATGGCAGCCTGTGCACAACAATATCTGTATCCAACCCCGGCATGTCTTGATATGACCAGGCGAAGATGTCAACATACTCGCGCAACATTTTCGTCAAAGTTTGCTTCACATCTGCTTGCAAGCTGGCACCAATCCTGATCTCTTTCTTGGCGTCCTTGGTACCAATATTGATGATTTCTACAGTCTCCTGATGAGGCTGGATGACCCTTTCCTCTTGTTTCAACAATCTGGCCAGTTCTTCAGAAAGTTCACAATCTTTCCCATCCCCTTCTTCGGCTTGATAAATCGGATTGTCAAAGTCATACATGGCCATATCAAAATCGTTATCAGTGGTATCCGGAGGATCAAGTCTGCATGAACGGGTTCATGCCTTATTTTAGAATTTATTTTTAAGCAAAACAAAAGAAAATGAAACATTGCCATTTTATATTTTTTGTGCAAAAAATAAAAACTGAAAGACAGAGAACAAAATTTGATTGCAAAACGTCCTTTATTAATGATTAAACATTGCAAATGCAACCATGGTGGCCCTACAAATGAATCTATACGCCTTGGGCAGAGCGCAAGATTTTGTCATGCATTATGGTTAGAAAAAACAAAGAAAAATTACTCTGTCTGAAGAGTAACCTGGATGACTTCTTCAACGAACCAGTTTTGCACTTGTTGTCCCGGAACATGAGGGCGTACCCAGTTGTCCAGGTCACAATCACTGTCAACACTATCCTCCGTGGCTGCACAAGACTGGTCCATGTAGATAATTCCCCCACTATTGAAAGTAATGGGTCCCCTGCTCCCCGCATCTGAAGTTGTAGAGGGATGATAACCAATACCAAATTTGTCTTCCTTCATTGGGGTCTCTATCAACCTGCCCCAACCTTGGGCGTTGCCTGCCCTGACGACTTCGACAGCTTGTTTGTAAGATGAAATGGAGGTACCAGCCCCAACTGGTACAGAAGAAGACTCGGGTGCATCGTCAATGTTGACTGCTTCAAATGATTGGCACAGCATCTCATGAATTTCCCCATCCATTTCAATGTACTTGAACGTGGACAAGTGACTCACAAAGATGTCTTCTTCCCCGCACACCGTCACAACCTGCCCTTCAAATTCATACTTCAACTTTTGGTGTAGAGTAGAAGTAACAGCCCCGGCTCCGTGAATCCAAGGGCGTCCCAATAGGCAGCTATATGCAGGTTGTATGTCCATTACATGGAACGTGGATTTGAATACCTGTGGTCCAATTTGTACGGGCAATTCCACCTCACCAAACACAGATCGTCTGGTTCCATCGAATGCTCTGACCACCAATTCACTAGGCCTTAAGATCAAACCATCAACTTCCAGCTTCATCAATGCCTTCTTGGGCAAGACATTAAGTGATGAACCAGTGTCTACCAGTACATGAGATAACACTGCGCCCTTACACTCCATCGTGATATACAAAGCCTTATTATGGTTTCTTCCTTCAACAGTCAAATCTCTACTTGTAAAGCCCAAGCCATGGCTGACATTAACATTGGAGATTACGCCCTCGAGCTGATTAACAGTAATTTCTTGTGGCACGTATGCACTCTTCAACACTTTCAACAACGCCTGCCGGTGCGCATCAGAGCACATCAATAGTGACAAGATTGAAATTTTTGAAGGGGTCTGATTCAGTTGGTCCACAATCTTATAATCGCTTTTCTTGATTATCTTCATAAATTCTTCCATTTCCTTATCAAAAGTAATCTTTGTCTCGGCTTCAGGTGTAGGCGCATTTTCAACCACCTGTTTACCTTTAGCCTTTGCTGCGGCTTCTGCCTCCTCATCGCTTCTCAAGGTTTGGGGAGCGAACAACCTTCCACTCCTTGTAAAGCCCCCTACACCCCCTACATTATCAATATTTGGGCTGACTGACGGCTCAACTTCCTGCTTTTTACCTTCGTAATATACATCTGCCCCATAGTGCCATGGGATAGCTTTCGTAGATGTGAACGGAATTGGTCCTGGCACCGTGATAGTGACAGGACTGGGCCCTTCTGGCGCAACACTCGCCACGGGAACTGCATTGACCGGCACTTGAATCTCAGCGGGAGTGTAATAGATGGTCACGGTTGATATCTCATCAGTGTCTTTCACGACTCTGTCGAACTGTAGACATCCTTCATCGATCAGATTCTGTAAACCCATCTTCAACTTATCACAGCCGTTCTCCTGATTCATACACTCAGAGCAATCTTGATTACAGCCCGGGAACACCTGTCCCTTCAATAAACGATCTTTTACAACCAACAAAGAAGTTTTCACTTGATGAACGTCTAATACCAAATTCAATCTCCTCCCATCTTCAATAGCGTACACATTTGCTGCACTATGATCAGGCATGGGATGCTGAGTAATATTAGGAGCGGGAGAGAAATTGATGGCTTTAGCATCAATCAAATCTTGTACTTTATGATGGAAAGCCCAGCATTTTTCAATGGAGTGCCCCTGAGCACCTGAGTGGAACTCACAACGAGCATTAGCATCGAAGTTAGGTGGCAGGTTTCCAGCAACCGGAGCTTTCATAGTACGGAGTTCTACCAACTTTAACTCGAGTAGCCGGGGCAACAGCGCGGCATAAGTCATAGGGATAGGATCCATCTTACGATCCCTCTGTCTAGACCTTTGCTGGAAAAAAGGTTGTTGCTGTTGAACTTGTTGTTGGGGTTGTTGTTTCTGAACAGACGGTGTGGGGATTGTCACAGCATCTACCTGATAATAAGCTCGAGAACGCCCTCTGCCTCGTCCTCTAAACACAGCATTCGTATCACCTTCTCTTCTTTTCTGGTTACTAGCGAACGGTTTCTTCGTCCCCGAAGAGCCAGCCCCACTCACATCCTGGATCTTTCCAAGCTTTAACAGACTTTCTATTCTTTCTCCCGCAATCACAATATCAGCAAATCCAGTTGACGGACAAGCAGCTAATCTATCCAGATAGGCCCCTTGCAAGGTGCCCATGAACATATCTGCCATTTCTCTGTCTGACAAGGGAGGTTGAACCTGGGCAGCCATTTCCCTCCACCTCTGTGCATATTCTTTGAAACTCTCCTTGGCATTTTGGGACAATCCCTGCAATTGGGTGCGGTTGGGTGCCATGTCAATATTATACTGGTATTGCTTCAGGAACGCTTCTGCCAGATCTTTCCAATTCTTCACAGCAGCTCTACTCAACTTCATGTACCAGGTCAAAGACGCCCCCGCCAGGCTGTCCTGAAAATAGTGCATCCATAGCTTCTCGTCATCCGTATGGGCTGAAATCTTCCCAAAGTAAGCTTGAAGATGCGTTTGGGGACACACATTGCCGTGATACTTATCAAAAGTGGGAGGTTTGAATTTAGGGGGAATTCTGACTCCTGAGACCAGCCCCAAGCTGGTAACATCAATACCCATAGAGTTCTTGCATTCTATGGCCCTGATCTTCTCTGCTAACTCATCATACTTTCGATCACCTTGATTACCCACATCAGCATCCAGCAGAGTAAATTGGTCTTCCAGAGTATCTTCAAGAGTAACACCAGCCTGCCTACCATTTCCATTACCCCGATTGTTACCACCAGGAGGAGGGTTGCCACCGGGAGGAGGAATGCCATGTCCCTGTGAATTGTCATGATGATCACCTTCGGGCCCATTGTCGGGACGCTCTACCAGAAGCCTCAGTCTCTCCTGATTTTGCGCCATGCCAGTCATGAGGGTCATGAACTGGTCCATACGCGCCCTCATTTCCGTCAAATCACTTTGCACTTGATCCATGATTCTTACTTGATTCCTTCGCGTCGAATATCGGTGAATATGACTCTCCGCTATACTGCCTGAAACCAAATAAAGGTTAGAGACCCCGCAACGAGTACCTGAAAAGCAAGTAACAAAAAATGCAAAATGATATGCAATGCCATGCAATGCCATGTTTGTCATTTCCGAGGTGCTTTATACCCTGATTCCAATCCCACCACAGAGATCTGAAGACCAGAAATTGTGATATAAAGAGACGTGTCGTAGTCATGTGCTTGTGTGCAGCTATCTGATAAGGAATAATTCTGAATAAAACTGCTCATACTCATTCAACGAAGTATTCAAGTACATTTAAGAAAGGTTCAACCGCAAATGCAATACAAGGAAAAATGGATCCATCAACAAGCCTGATGGTAACCATTAACAACAAAATATAAGGAAAAGAACATCAGTCTGACAATTCCACACCCTTCAGCTTATCACTTGAGTATTTGATCTCCTCAAAAAGTATACGGGTACGCTGGTGATTCGGCTTTTCAATCATTTCTTTGATCAAGACATCCCTTTTCTCAAGAGCTTCAGTTAAAGAACCCATATGCAGCATCAGAGCCTCGTCATCACACACTCCTTTGTGTCTCTTTATGCCGGCTTGCGTCTTGAGTATCTCCCTTTCTATCATGACTTCTTCAAGCTCTTTCTTGGTATTCCTCAGCTCACCTCTAGCTTCTTCTAGCTGTTCTTGACTCTTACCGAGGCTTTCCCGATACTTTCTCCTCTGCTCATGCGCCTTTTCAAGCTCTTCGTCCTTAATCTGCAACTGTTCCTGTAATTCAGCATTCTCTATCCTAACTTCGTCCCAAGCGTGCTGAAACTTTGTTAACTTTTCTTTGGTCTGTGCTAACGCCTGTTTGGTTTGCTTGTGGGCTTGAGTAGCATCATCAGCACCTTTACTAATCTTCCGGAAATGTTGGGCTCTTCCCGCAAAGTCTTTTTCTTTTGCAGTTAGGATTTGTTCAGCATCTTGGGCTTTCCGCTCCAGCTCTTTGTTGGCATGTAGAGCATTCTGAAGACGGCTACTCAACTCAGAATTCTCTCCTTGGAGCTTTTTCACCAAGGCTTGCAACTTGTCAACTTCTTCCACAGTAGCATTGCTTCTTGCTTTCTCATTCTCCGGATACAAAAGGGGTGCCTTACCAAAAGGCAAGAGAAAATCTTCAACTCTTTTCTTCACCCACTCTTCATATGCTGGATAAACCCGGTTGTTAGGCTTGCCTAGAGTAACTTTCCCCTTTTTCAGTATGCTACCCCAGCTTTCAGAAGCTTTCTGTGCTGCTTCCCAACCATCTGATGTATGAAAATAGAGGGACTCCTCCACATCTCTCTTAATAGGCGGACCTGTCAGGGCATACCCAAATTGTCGAATGGCCAAAGAAGGATTGTAGTTAATCCCACCCAGTCTTCCTATCAGTGGAACGTTAGGGAACTTACCACAGCTGTGGATAATATTCTTACCAATCAGCCCATGATCTACCCATACGATGTCCTTGGCCACCAATCCCAGTAAACGCTGTTTCCACTCTAGAGAATCTTTGGAATCCACAAAAGCCCCTGATTGTGGTAAACGGCCCGCAAACCACTTATAGAACAAGGGTGCACAACAACGAATTATCCCTCCTCTTTTCTTTTCATTTCGGTTGTACAATGAGTAGTGAAGATCTCCCAGTAGCGTTGGCACCGGGTTCTTCATCATGAATATTCGTATAGCGTCCGTATCAATAAAATCCGGCTCGTTGGGAAACAACACTATGCCGTATATACAAAGGGCTAGCAAAGCATTAAAAACAAGCCAATTCTCGCCTTTAGCTGCTTCCTGGGCCTTCTTAATCAGATATTCCAGCTTGTAACCACGAATCTTTCCTTTGTTGGAGACATTGTCACTTAACTCTGATTTGCTCAAATAAAGAGCACCAGCCACCTTTCCAAAGTCAAGATCCCCCACTGATCCAAAGAAAGGGGGCTCCTCCTTGATAGCAATCCCCAACATGTTGGAATACTCCTCCAGGGTAGGAACCAACACATAGTCTGGAAATACAAAACACCTCAGAGGCGGATCATAGAACTGCATCAACGTATGGAGACCTCTGGCTTCATAATCACTGACATTACGAACCATAGATAAAATCCACCCATATTTCTCTTCAAAAGCTTCTCGTACTGCAGGACTCGCCATTCCCTTCAGCATAACAATAGGGCCCAAAGTAGGCGTAAGGAACTTATAGCTGATGATATTCTTCCTCTCTTTAGTGTTCATCTTTGCAGGGACCTGATGACTGGAATCAAGGGTAATATGCACCTGGAAATGAATAAACATGTATGTTAGGATATGATAATGCAATGCAAAGGGCAATGTGATCAGGTAATCAGGTGTCTGTGCTGAACTGTGAACGGTGTCAGTGTAGCTCTGAGACTAATATAGAACCATAGATAAGAACCATCTGAATACAATAGGATGAAACTTCCTTTTTGTGCAATGATGATAGAAAACCGGGTATGTAGGAGGTCATGGTTACCTGCAAACCTGTAAACAACCCGCCCTTCTCACATGTGGGCACTAGGATGTTCAGTATCCCGGGCTCTCAGGTCGAGAAATGATGATACGTTCACCATTTCTGGTTTGGCATCATCATCAATCGAGGAGGCCTCAACTGATTCTCCAAAACAAAAGGTCCTCAGCTTCTGGCACTGAGGTCGAGAAGCAATAGTACATTCATCCCTCAGGGTACAGTACTACCGCCAATCGAGGAGTGCCTCCGCTGATTCTCTTTCAAAAAGGGATGTCCTATAGCAAGTTCCCAGCATTGGGTCCTCGGATCGAGAATGTGCAATGGGTTTGCCACGGAATGTGGTCTGCCACTATCACAACTCGGGAGGAGTGCCGCAACTGAGTCCTCGGGAATGGTCACCAGAGTCGACAGTTCCTCAAGAGAATAACCACTGGCCTGCATAACATGCAGTAGCAGAAAGCTCCTGATAGAACCTCGTCTGGTTGTGGGTCTCATGAACAACAATACGTGGTCACCACCACGCAAGCGTCATGACTATCCACTCTAATACCTATGTGTGTACTCAAGCCTGTGTAGTGAGCTTATCTCTCAGAACACCCATCCCGCCAAACAGACAAAACAGTGCAACACAATATAATATATGATATGTAATGCTAAAATGCGGTAAATACAGTAAAATAAATAAACAACAACATATAGCACAACAGTAAACACCCAATGAAAGAAAAGCAGACAAGCGCTAGGATTGACTCGCTAAGGAAACCAGAGATTCTGGGTTCGTTCCCCAGCAGAGTCGCCAGCTGTCGCTCCCGGGATTTTCATCCTAGTACAAACGCGAAAGTGGCACCGAAACAGAGTCGCCAGCAATGTGTATTCATCCCAAGAGAGGGAAAGGAAACACCGCATAAACCTGAAGAGAAGGAAAAAGCATGGTCTTACGACCAAAGAACTGGGTTCGGGAGTCGGTTACGCGAGAGGAAGGTATTAGCACCCCCTCGCGTCCATCGTACCCGATGGGATCCACGCTTGCTTGTCTCGATCGAAGAGTGATAGAAAAGAAAACTGGAAAAGGAACGAAAAACAAATGTAGGGAAAATAAAAGAAGTGCTCGCATGGGCCCTACCCCACTGCCTACGTATCTCATCGGGAACATGAGAATCAGAGCGACGTAGTTCCCCTCACTAGGGATGGATTGTCTGTGTTTTTTAGAGAACGGCTTACGTCCTAGCTCAGGTGTTGCAGGCTCGCTGGTCCGAGTGCGTTACCATCTTGCAAGAGAACGAGTAGAAGCGCGTTCGTGCGTTGAGAATGAATGAGATGAGAAAAGAATTCCCGAAGGAAAGACGTTATTGTTTGTTTTTGTCTTTTAGAAGGAAGTGTTTTGGATTTGTTTGCATATGACAGTGTATCTGGATCTTAGCCATTGGAATGTGTACGTTCTCACATTCCAAGATGGAATGGGTAAGAATGCACACTAAGAGTGAAGAAGACCCCCACACTTAGTTCCAATTGTCAAGGTTCAAACACACTAGCATACTTGTGTTTATTAAGTGTTTTGTTGATTATGAAGTGAAGAAGTGTTTTTTATTATTTGCACCTTCAACAAGTATTGCATTTAAGTCCCTCATACAAGATCAAATGTTTAACACATTGACCCAAGATGGGCTATATGCTACACATTCTAAGATTACAAGAGAAGACCCCTTATAATCTTTTCTTTATATGAAAGGCCTAAATGCAATAAATGCCTACCTTTATTATATGTTTTGAATTTTCTTTGAGATGAGAAGATGAAAGACTCAAGAGAAGGTAAAGGTAAAATCTATATGGACTAAGACTCAATCCTAATTGATTAGTTAAGGAAGTGATCCTAAAGGTTTGTGAGGTTTCAACCTAAAGTCTAAAGAAGGAAAGAATTAAACAATTCACTTCTAAAGTAGAAGATGAATTGTAATTCACAAGGGGAAAGTGATGAGTTATTAAAAGAAAGCACATAAGTGCTTAACAAAACACAAAATGGAATTGTAAAAGAGAAAGGATAGAAGTTGAATGTGGATTCCTTATCCACACTCAATTGAAACTTACCAAAGCCCCTACATGGTTAGTAAACATGTATAAGAAGTATAAGAAGTAAAAGAACATGTAATGCATCATAAAACTCAAAAGAATTAAATGAGAAAACAAATCCTAGAACCACAACCAGAATGGGCATCATATGGTCAACAAATGAATATCATCATACAAGTGCAAGTGAATAGGCAACAAACATCATCCATTAGCATTTAAACATGTTACAAGAAGAAAGGGTAGATGAAAGATGGAAAGAAATGAAGAGGACATGCATAAATGGAACATGTAAATCAACAACCAGAATTGAAACTAAATGGAAAATGGTTTATAAACATCTCAAAAGTATTTATGAGGTAACTTCAAGACATTCAAGAAGTAATATAAGAAGAATTGAAATGAAAGTTCAAAAAGAAAGGGCAAACAATACATGTTAATGATGCACAAAGTTCAAATTGAAATGAACATGTAAAGATGACCTATAATGTGTGTCAAAGACCTATAATATCATATGAATGGCTCATAACATATGCAAATGCTCATACAAATGTGCACAAAAGAATTCATGTAAACATGCACTAAAGTTGTAATGACATGCCATGGATTATATATCCAATGTGATGCATCAAACAAAGACCAAATGGATTCATGAAAATTATGCTAGCATATCATTGGAATGCCTAGGTCAGAAATGCATCATACATCAAGATAGCATGTAAAAATTCAGAGCAAAATGACTTCAAACAAAGCAATTAGGTCAAATTGAAACATCATGCAAAGTGGAGCAAATATAGGCATCAAGACATATGATAAAGTGACCTAAAAAATCAAACAAAAATCATCTAACATGCTTCAATGTATTAGTGAATCAATGCAAAAAGAATCATGTCAAAATAGTTGGTAATGAGCAAGAACAAAATTAAACAAATTCATGTATCATGCTTAGAATGCATCTAAGTGGAAATTCCAAGAAAATTATGGAACAGGGGCAAAAAGGTCATAAAATCAGAAAATAAAATCATGAAAAATTTCCTAAATGTTTTAAGAATACACATGAATTTTTGTAGAATTTTCCAATATGTTTTGGTATTTTTAAAAATTAATTATGAAACGTGTAGCAAAAAAATAAAAAATGAAAAATAAATGCAAAATGCAGGGGGTATGAACATAGCAGTTGGACAGTGCAAATTCATTGGGCTTCCAAACAGAGGGGTGTGATTATCAATCTGCATAGGTCCATTAAGCGCGCATAACACAATAACAAGCATGAACCCTCAGTCAACAATCTTGACTCACTCACAACCATTAGATCAAGTCCAAGTCAAACCAAAGTCAAAGTACTCAAAATCAACGCATGCACGTGAGGACACATGCCACTTACCATGTACCAGGCCACACAAGGTTTAAATAAAATTCAGAAAAATGCACGTGAGTGGCATGTGATTTTTAATGTGCTGTCACATTTTGGAGCGTACGATCATGAAAAACACACGGCTGAGATTAAAACGCACACAAACCCTAACAGTTAAAGTCACCGGCCGGAGATGACCTCCGGTCATCTTCTCCGGCCAGCAGCCACCACCTGCAACTCACATTTTCTCCAGAAATTCACAAGCCATATACCAAATGAAAGCTAAGCTCATGAGGAACACAAATCCAACAACAAAATTCAAAGATCAAGCATGGATACAGAGAATCGAAGAAGAGAAATTTGCCCTAAGTTTCAGTTCTAAACTCCTAAGGAGCTCTATCAACTAACCGGTTTCATATAGCTTCTAATAAGCTCAAATAACACATCAACCAGCTAAAATAACATCAAATCGTGCAAGCAAAGTTTGAGAACTTTTGGAACCTGAAACTTGAAGATCTTTGGATTTTTGAGAAAACCAGAGGTGAGAACTTGTTCTTGAACTTATAGAACTTCAATTTGAGCAAAATAAATGCTATTTGATCTTGAGAATAAGAGGAAATCTGAATCTGAAATTGGAGACAACTGTGCTATTCCATGCTTCAGTGATGTCTTCTTGCTTGATTGTGAAGGTTGAAGAAGAACTTGAGGAATTCGTGCAGGTAGAGAGAAAATTCAGAGAGAAAGTTGAGAGTGCTTTTGGAGTGAGAGTGAAACAATGAGAATCTCCCTTTCCAAATCTGTTAGAATTGTTTATATAGGCGTGGTTATGATTTGACCCTGGTGGTTGATGGTTAGAACTACAGTTAACTGAGTTAGTTAACTGAGTTTGAGTTAACAGGATGAGTCATGACAGTTAGTAACACGAGTTGGAGAGGTTTTGTTTTAGTGTGGAAGAGCTCATAGTCACTTATGGTGAGGATAATGGTGAGGTGAAAGTGAAATGAATGGCATGGTTGTGTATTAGAAAACTTTCTCAGCAAGTTTTCTCTTTCCATTTTCATGCAAGGCACGTGCTATAGCAGTGTATGTGATGTTCATGGTGTGCTCAAATAAGGGAAAGAATTGTTTGATGGATGTCTGAACCAAGTTATGCAGCAAAGCCATCAATGTATCAGTGAAACATAGGGAGGTTTGGTGATGTTTTTCTCTCTACTCAATGAATAGTTTGGTGAGTTTTTGGGTTCATTGGAAAGAGGGAGTATAATGCAACAAGTTTGGTTTGAGATTGGAGTTGATATGATACTTCAAACATGCTCCAAAATGACTATAAACTTAAGCACACCAGACTGGATGATGGGCGCATCAGGTGGTCGGTTGGCAAGGCTGGCATGGCACAAAATTTCAGCATAACCACCCTAACTTGAGGCCACTATTTCTCCATCATACCTTGATCAGATGAAATTTTGTCCAACATGAAACTTGAAGAAGACATTACAAGGAACATTTTTGATGTTGACAAGTTTTTCATTTGAGGCCTTTAACCATGAGAAAAATGAGTGGACATTTGGCACACCAGGTGTTTGTAGAAATGACATGCGCGTGACCTGAAACTTGCCCAAGCTGACTTGCATTTTGCCCAAGTTTCCCTCAACCTTGATCATCTATAACTCTCTCAATTTTTATCCAATGGAGATGTTCTACACATGGATTTGAAGCTTAAAACAAGATCTTTCATTGAGGCAGAGTGGATTTTTCATTTGGTGCTCCAAATTTGAATGGCCTTGGTTCAAACTCTGATGCAAAATGGCCAAAACTTGCTATTTTTAGTAACCCTTCTTCATCCAAAAATGGCAACTTTCCACATCTTGATTTTTTCATGATTCCTTTGGAGTTTCTTGATCAAATTTTGTACATTGGACATATGTAACATGAATTTCATGAATTTGGCCTTAAAAAGTCAAGGGTTGACTTTTTCCTCTGATTATTTGACTTGGCCCCAAATTCCTTGATTTTTTATCTTTCTTCCAATTGAATCACTTCTAAAACCAATTGAGATGCAATCTTCCACATCTATATACCTAGGGACATATAGGAAACCATGACATCAAATCTTGTCCAAAAAAGCAAAGATTCCCTGATTTAAATGGAAACCCTAATTTTGGCCCCCTCTGGTTAGGAGGTAAAAGTGCAGTCTCCAATTTCAAATTCCTCAGAGTATGTTGTGTATCTTCTTAAAGGATGATGAGATATACCATTTGAGGATGATTTTGGATCAATGAGCTATCTCTTTTGAGGGTTTTCCTTCAGTTTTTGAATCTCTTGCATAGTGAAAGATGTAATGCTTCAATCTCCCATTGAATCTCACTTCCTTGAGGTTTTGGAAGATCAATTGAGATAGTATGAGACATGAGAGACCTCTTGGCTTGCCTAGAGCCAACTTGATTGACCTTTTTGTGCTTTGAATGATTCCTTGATTATCCACCTTCCACCTGATCACATGCCCTGATGGTAAGAAGGATGCCATGCTTCATTTTTCTATGTTAAATGCAATGTAATGTTAATGAGGTGGATATGATATGATAAATGATAATGCCATGCTATGATGACAAAAAGGGAGAGCAAATTTTGGGGTATTACAATATGGAACAAAGAGAAAGGCATTATTCTCGGTGAAACTTTTCTCAGACTTTCACTATTATAAATTATCAAAGAAATTCAATTCCCCAGAGAGGAATTATTCTCGGTGAAACCTCTCTTGAATTTCTTCAAACACTAGAACTAATCACTAAAGGAATTATTCTCGGTGAAACCTTTCTTGTCTCTAACCTCTCTTGTTGATTTAATTACCTTAAGGTACTCTCTTGTTGATTCGACCCCTTTTAGCCTCCTCTTAGGCTTTGTATAATGATTTCTCCAGCTTGTTCAGCCTTAATCTTGGGCTTTGTAGAAGACAAACAAAGTACTCTCTTGTTGAGTCAATCACCTTTCCATACTCTCTTGTTGAGTCAATGATACCAAAAAGACTCTCTTGTTGAGTCGTTCTTTCAGCCTCAATCCTGGGGTTTGTACAAGACATATATAGACTTTCTCCAACAAAGTCAAAATATTCATGATCTTCTCTTAAGCTCCGGATAAATATCTTCCCCAGCTGAGTCAATTCCTCCCAGCCTTCTTTTAGGCCTTGAGAATTAATCTCCCTAAGCGGAGTCAATCTCTTTTCAGCTTCAATCTTGGGCTTTGTACAAGACACATATAAATCTCTCCTACAGAGTCCATCTCTTTTCAGCCTCAATCTTGGGCTTTGTACAAGACACCGTATAAATCTCTCCAGCAGAGTTAATCTACTTTCAGCCTCAATCTTGGGCTTTGTACAAGACAGATAAAACCTCTTACCCGTAGAGTCCAAAACCCTTTTTAGCCTCAATCTTGGGCTTTGTACAAGACAGACAAAATATTTCCCCAGAAAAGTCAACCTTTAGCCTCCTCTTAGGCTTTGCATAATGATCTCCCCAAAAGAGTTAGTCTCTTTTTTGCCTCAATCTTGGGCTTTGTACAAGACGGAAAAACACTCCCTCTTTGAGTCGGCCTTTTCTAAGCCTCCTCTTAGGTGTGGTATAAAGACTTCCCCAGTGGATTCAATCAATCTTTTAGCTTCAACCTTGGGCTTTGATCAAGGCACACAAAAATCACCATCCCCTCAGAGGAAATCAAGAACTCTCTGGAGGAAGACATTTCTCTGTATATCATCATATCAAAACAGAAAATCAAAACAAACCCTAATCCCAGATAACTGCTATAAGTGGCACACTTGTTGATTCAAACATCCAAGCTGTCGTCCATCTCTTATACTAGTAAAACTCCCTCTTTCATCTAATTGCTGTAAGTGGTAAGCCTCTAGATTATTTACATCTACGCCACTGTCCCTCTCTTAGCATGAAAGATTCCTAAGGAAAAATGGCATTGCTCAGCTTAGTTAAAGTTTTCTCCTTTAAGACAAATCCCTCATAAAGGAAATTATGGCATTGCTGGATTCTCATATCCCAGTTAAAGTAATTCTCCTTTATAATCAGTCACCCAACAGTTGTGATAAACAGATGAGATGTCTCCCTTTAGAGATGACAAATTCTCTCTCAGTCAAACCTTTAGCTTCAATCTTGGGCTTTGAACAAGACACAAATACTCAACCTTTTAGCTTCAATCTTAGGCTTTGAGCAAGACACCAAAACATCTTTTTCCTCCCATAGAATAGGAGGAACTACGATTGCTCTGATTTCCTTGTTTCTTTAAACTGGAATACGTAGGCATAAGATTGCGAAATTTTAGTGTTGAGGTGAGAATCGGATAACAAGCTATTAACTAACTTGCATCACAAAACTTTGAAATTCACCACCGAGCTTTGATTATCCAAAGGAAAGGGTAAAGAACGAAAAACCTTAATAAGAGAATCTAGGTTCGGGGGTTGGTTATACTAAGGGAAGGTATTAGCACCCTAAGTATCTGTAGTACTCTACAGGAGCCTCTTGTTTGTATTTGTGTTATGTTATGTTTGTTTGCTAAGGATTCTATGCTAAGGGTAAAGTAAAGACCTAATGGTAAAGACCAAAGCTAAAGGTAAAGGCCTAATGGCAAGGATAAGGGCCTATGGTAAAGACCAATGCATTGAGGGTGAAGGTAAAGACCTATGGGGTATATACTAAGTTTGCTCGCCAAGAAGTCGCATCTTGTGCCTACGTATCCTGACTAAAGAATCAAAGCAACCGTAGTTCACCTAACTAAGGGTGAGAGAGGAACCATTGACTAGGGCCAAAGTTCCAAGGGGAATGAGTATGAGCTCAAATAGAGTTTAAGAAACTCTCTAAGTCTAAGTTGTAAGGGTAAGTGAATACTCATGATGATGAGAATCACATAGAGTTGAAGAACTCTAACTTAATTCTAAGTTTGAAGGTAAATGACTCTAAGGAGGCCACAAGGGAAGGAACATCATAAGGATGATGCTCACAAAGAGTTAAGGAACTCTGGGTGAAACCTAAGTCATGAGGCAAATGGCTCTAAGGAGGCCAAAGAGAAAATGGAGCAACTATGAGGATAGTGCTCACAAGAAGGAAACCTAATGTGGTTAAAGGGAGAGGAGGCTTTAAGAAAGCCAAGGGTGAATCCTTATAAGGATATGGAATGGCTCTAAGGAGGCCAAGATGGTATATGAGCTATCTATGACTTAAAAGTTAATAGAGAGTATTCCTTTGGAAGGAGGGGAGTGATGAGGGTTAAGGAGGAGGAGCTAAAGAGCTTGCCTCACTTGGGGAAGGCTTAATAAAGTTATAAGATAACAAACATCATAAAAAAGATGAAAACAAAAGTATGGTGATAACCAAAACACTTCATGGGGATAACATGTGAAAATCTTTTAACAAACATAAGTGGTATGGGTAAACCAAAGAATGTGACAACATCTTAGGCTTCATGCATTCAAGATTGACAAACTTAAGACATTTAACCATCAAAGGTGGTTTAAAACATGGCATTCAAAGTTCAAGACATAAACATGTCACATACTTGATCAAACAAACTCATGTTACAAAGCAAATGATCTCAAGAGATCTCATGGTATTTCAAAGAATTTTCATGTAAAAAGCCATTTACACATCAAATAAATAAGGTGAAATAAAACATACAATGTCATAACATCATACAATGCTTGGACAACATGCATTAGGTATCATTTGATCAATATAAACAAGTAAACATAGGAAAGGAACCAAGAGAAACCAAGATGTTCTTATAAAAACCTAAAAAAGGCCTTTCACTTCCAACATTAACAAATGTTTCAAAAATAATTATTTTCACAATTTTCTTTCCACAATCAGAAAATAGACATGTTAAGGAACATTTTGCAAAAAGAATGGATCAAAAAGGGTGAAATATGAGCAAGTTATGAAAATTTAAAATCAAGGTATAAACCATAAAAAAAAAATAGAACACGTGATAAAAATAATGGAAATGCACCCCATGGGTGTTGAACCCACGTCCTGAGGCTCAGTGCACAAAACCCTTACCAACTGGGCTGCACCCGCAGTGTGACAACAAAGGGCAAACCCACAATAAAATAACAAAACAAGTGGTTCAGGTCTGAAAAATAAAAAGGAAAAGGTCTGGGGCAAGGGGGATTCGAACCCCAGACCCTTCGCTTGCCAATACATACACACTCCTCCATGGACCAGCGGTGCTACGCTCTCATCCAAACATAATACAACTCCAATTGTTTTTATTTTAAAACCCCACCCAAATGGCCACCTCAGCGCCACGTTGGACAGACTGGGGGCCACACCACTTATTCTTCTTCGTTCTCACTCTCCTCTCCCTCGTGCCCTAACATGCAGCCATGGCCAAGGTTTCCATCCCACAGATCTCTCTCATTTCTCAACCAAATCAAGTGAAATAAACATCAAAGTTGGAGTAAAAACTCCCAGGAACACAACTAGGCCCTCATTTTTCATTAACAACCAATATATGATTCAGAAATCAACACACAACAGTGCAACAACATAAAGTTCCATCCTATTATATCATGCTAGTTTTCAAACAAATATGGCAAGCTTTTGTTCAGAATCACAAAGCAACCAACACACTTCATTTTAACATTCAAACAACAACAATATCATGCATGAATATGTGAGTTTCAGAGCTAGAAACCATACCTCTTGGAGAAAGTCCAAGGCTTCTTCTACAACATTGATGATGGATAAAATACACCTTCTGGAACCCTGTTGAACCTTGGAGAGAAGATGCAGATACTTAGAAGCTTTGGAATATGTCTGAATAATGCAACCCGATCCTTTATGCAAGTTGGAGTTCAAAAATGGCAGATGATGATGGGTGTGTTACAATTAGTGTTTAGGTGTTTAAAGCTTCTCTATTCAATGTTTAGAGAAAATCTGTGGAATTATAGAGAAAGTGCACGAGTAAAATGAGTGTTTGGGGAGTTCTTGCAGATTTGCAAGAACAAGTGAATGAGAGGATAGAGTGAGCAATCAACCTCTTTGTGGGGTGATTCTGGTGTGTCTTGGGGAGTAGAACAAGGCTATATTTATAGGAAAGGCCGAGGGTTTGAAGCATGGCCAGAAATGGAAAAATGCCAATTACCCTCTTGAGAAGCTTCCATCGTGTGAGCTGGTTTTGCTGAACCAAAAGTTTATAAAGCTAAGGTCATAGGCTCTGTTGCAATGTGGGCTGATTGGACTGGTTCAGGCTCCAAGTTTCAATGAAAAAAAGAAGCTGCCATGCCTTGTGTAAAGTTTCTCTCACCCTGGATGTCCACTTGATCCACTTGCATAATACTTCAATATTTTAATGTCTCAGCTTTGGCAAAATTGTGGCAGAGGTTTGTAGCATGCTAACCTTATGTTTAAACATCAGAATAGTGAGGCATTTGGTGATTAGAAGTGTAATGCATCATTATGCATAAGTTGGTAACTTGAAATTCAAGAAAATGACACCAAACTTCAAAAAATCGAATCTCTCAGCTTACTCAATGGATTGAGGAGTTCTTGTACTTTTTGGAAAGCCCCAAATGTCCTATAAAACTTTCATGTTCAACCCAAGTTTTGAATCACAAGGGATCTTGGTGAAAAATGGAGATGAAGTCAGCTGGTTTTTTAAGGCAAAAAGTAGTGAAATTTCACTAAGTCCTTAAGTGTTTTGAAATTCCAAGCCTTGTTGCTTTAAAACCATGCCTTAACTTGAAAAGGGTCCTCTAATATGTTTTGAAGTTCATGATGAGAGCTTCAATTTGAGCTTTGGATCACAAAATTTGGATATGTGGTTTATAAGTTATGACTTTTCCAATTTTGCACAAGAAGTGAATTCTTCCTTAGAAAATTTTAAGAACAAAACCTTGCCCTTCTTGCAAGAAATCTTTCAAATGGTGGTCTCCCATGCTCTTTGAACATGTTAAGGTAGAATTTGGCTTGAATACTTTATTTTGGGGTCAATAACATTAAAATCAGAGGCTTGACTTTGTCAGTCAAAACCCTAATTTCCTCAAGAATCCCATTGGATGATCTTTAAGGATCTTGCTTCTTCATTCTCTTCCAAAGTTCAAAGATGACCTTTAAGGATGTTTAAGGACATGTGGAACCATGTCTCAAAGCTTGGAAACAATGTCTTGATCAAAATCAAAGGCAGTGGCTAACTTGTCTTGACAAAAACCCTAGTTTAAGGGCCAGATGAACTTGTGACTCTTTGTGCTAGTGATGAAAGCCAAATGATCATGATTTCTTGTTGAATAAGACCTCTTGAATGTAGGTAAGTTCAATTGGTTGATGAACCAATCAAACCTTGACTGATCATGACAAACCTCTTTAGTGATTCTTCAGGTTAAAAACCTAATTCCACAACTTTGGTCTGGTAGTCTCTTGTTGACTTGATTTGATCCAATGTCTTGAGATCCCAAACTGCTGAACACTTGTGGTGATTATATGGAGCCAAAGAATGTCTTAGGAGACCTTGAATCATGTGAGAACCTGGCTTAGGAGACTTAGCCCTCTTCCTGGTGTAAAACCTGGTCTTCAAACAAGAGAAACAAACTTGCAAGGTGAAGTGGTTAGTCAACAACGCATAAATGATTGATCCCTAAATGTAAGTGCAAGAAGTTATGACATATAAGGGCTAAAATTTGGGGTATAACAGTTGCCCCTATTTGAATAGCTTTACCAGATGGCACGAGGAATGAAAACCCTCGGGGCATCAAGGTGAAAGGTATTTAAATATAGCAAACCGAAAATTTTACCCTTAGATGGAATGCAGATGCTAAGGACAGGCGAGCCACATGCAAATGCTGACATGCCATGAACTTCTAATATGATGATATGATACCGTGATAGTGCAAAGATGCCGACAAATAAGACACCAGAGACAAAAAGAAAACAACCACAGGTGAGTTTTACTGGGGAGGGATGAGTGTTAATATCCACAGGGAAATCTCACCAGGGAGACTGACTGATCAATAAAAGAGACTCACTGGGAAGACTCTGAGGACACACTGGGGATAGAAAAAGATAGAGGGGGGGAAATCCCATAGGTTCTCACTGGAGATAGGAGCCAGGGAGGTGTTATTCACTGGGAAAGATTCAGGGAGATGGACGACAGGCTCATAGGTGACCGGACGGCACTAGGGAAATAAGACACATTCTTACTGGGCATGAAACTGGAAAGAAGACATGATCTCCACTGGGGATCAACTTGAAATAAGAGAATATACATTCTACAAAGATTTTCTGGGGATTTCTTATACTGAAGAGTTCGAACGGGATCTTTAAGAAAAGCCAGAAAAGGCAGAGACAAACTCAAGCTTTGCATGCGCCAAATGATGAGAATTACAAGGACCTTCAAAGAGATATTGATAATGATTGAACCTCTGTTGGGAACAAGATTAAAATGCCAACAAGATTGGACTTGGGAACCAATATGGTTTGGATAGGATACCAATTTGAGTTGGTTTTCCAGTAAGGACTGGACTTTTTGGATGCCAATATGAGTTGGGCCTAGATCGAGGTTCACAGTTGACCTGATGTTTTGGTTTATAGCTGACCAAGGTTCACAGTTGACCTGATGTTTAGGTTCATAATTAACCTGATGTTTAGGTTCACATTTGACCTGAAATAAGCAATGCCAACAATTACTGGACTTTGGGTTCATATTTGACCTAGTTTTAGGTTCATATCTGACTTGGTTTTCAAATTTTAGGTTCACATTTGACCTGGATTGAAACAATGCCAGCAATCACTGGACTTTAGGTTCATATCTAACCTGGGTTTTAGGTTCATATCTGACCAAGGTTCATAGCTGACCTGAGGTTTTGGTTCATATCTGACCAAGGTTCATAGCTGATCTGAGTTTAGGTTCATATTTAACCAAGGTTCATAGCTGACCTGAGGTTATAGGTTCATATCTGACCAAGGTTCATAGCTGACCTGAGGTTTAGGTTCATATCTGACCAAGGTTCTTAGCTGACCTGAGTTTAGGTATCTGATAGGTTAGTACTGGGGTTGCATAAATGAAGGTTAGACTTCCTGGGGAATATAGATAATGAGAAAAATCTGGCACACGCGGGTGAGGACCAGACGCAAGCTGGACACAGATCATAGAACAGTAAATTTAAAGTGAAGGGATGTAAAGACCCACAAGCAAAAGCAAACCAGATGCAAAGATGTAGGATGATATGGTATGATGCGAATGCTCAATGTTATGCAAGAGATGACTCTAACGAGAGACGATAGACTGGGGAAAAGTGAGTGGATGGATAACGTATCCACTACCAGGAGTCACACCGAATCTGAAGATAACGGTCCCTCTAGGGATTGAATAGGGAATAATCTTCTTTCACTGGGAAAACAAAATCTTCCACCAACATCTGTGAAGATACTGGGGGGAGAAATCCTTTGTATCGCGGTTGTCATTCATTACTGACATGTCTGATCCAAGAAAAATTGTCGATTTTGAACTGGTATCACTGGGGAAAAATACACCAGATGCTTTAACAATGTTTTTGTCACAATCAAGACTTTATTGGGGAGAGAAAATGATTTCACTAAATCAAACCCTAATGCCAAAGCAAATTATATTTTCATTGTGTTTTCTCAAAAGATTTTTCAAAACATTTTCCGCTTTCAAAACCATTATTAATGAATAAGTGAAGTTTTGCATAACAAGAAAAATAATAGAGTAATGATAAATGTCAAACAAAGAATGGTCCAAAATCTGATTTTATTATAATGGTAACTTGCCAATGGCGAAGCTCCATGGAACATTACAATTGGAATAATGGCAATTTGGGAAAAGGTTACATCGTATTCAATGACCACTCCCATCCCTAATAACTAAGAGTCCCAAAGATGATCTTTGCTGCTGATGAGGGCAAATGAACTTGTACTTATTTCATGAATCCTTTGACGTAGGTGACAACCCGGTCTGACACAATGAAACGCCTTTGTCCCTAACTTTTTCCTAGACCGCCTTTTCAGGTTTTCAGTCCACTGGGACGCTCTATTTTGCCTAGGCCGCCCTTTCGGGTTTTCAACCTAGCGTGCTCCTTTTTCTTTTTATTTAGTCCCTAAATTTTTCCTGAGTCTCCTTCATAGGTTATGACCCACCAGGATACCCCTTTTTTTGCCTAAGTCGCCATTTCTGGTTTTCGACTTAGAAGGCTTTTTTAGGCGTAATATTTTCGTACTGAGTCAGCATTCACAGGGTGTGAGAGTTGTTCACCGTCCGTCGTTGTAAGGAATAAGGAACCTACTGAGAACATAGTTTTTACCACAAACGGGCCCTCATAGTTGGCAAGATCTTTCTGAGTACGAGTTCTCCTTCACGGAATTCACGAATACGGACCTTCTTATCAAAAGCTCTTTTCATCCTTCTCCGATACAAGTGACCATGACACATGGCAGTCAGTAGCTTTTCATCAAATGGCCCAGAAACCTCTTACTTGAGACTCAATCCGCCGAGCTGGCATTTCTTGAATAGCTCGTACCTTATCAGGGTCCACCTCAATTCCTCGTTAACTGGCGATAAAACCAAGTAGCTTTCCTGATCTGACACTGAAAGTACATTTTGCAGGATTCAACTTCAGTTGATATTTCCAGAGTCTCTTGAATAATTTCAGAAGATGGTCAAATGTTCCTCCTCACTCTGAGATTTAGCAATCATATCATCCACATACACTTTGATTTCTTTATGGATCATGTCATGGAATAAGGTTACCATAGCCCTCTGATAGGTTGCCCCTGCGTTTTTCAAACCGAAGGGCATGACTTTGTAACAATAAGTTCCCCATGGAGTGATGAATGTAGTCTTATCCATATCGGCAGGATCCATTCTGATCTGATTGTAGTTTGAGAAACCATCCATGAAGGAGAAAATTGCAAAACTGGCTGTATTATCCACAAGGGTGTCGATATGCGGTAGAGGGAAATCGTCCTTTGGAGTGTCTTTGTTGAGGTCCCTATAATCTACGCACATTCATACTTTTCCATTCTTCTTCATTACTGGTACGATGTTGGCTACCCATTCAGAATACTTCGAAACGGCCAAGAAACCTGCATCCAATTGTCGCTTTACCTCATCTCTGATTTTGAGAACCATGTCGGGTCTACTTTTTCGAAGTTTCTGTTTTACTGGTGGGAATTTAGGCTTGAGCGGTAGTTTATGAACTACAATTTCTGTATCCAATCCAGGCATGTCCTGATAAGACCATGCAAACACATCAATATATTCTTCAAGAAGCCGTATTAACCTTCGTCTGATCTCTGGCGCTAGCATTTCCCCAATCTTGACTTCCTTCTTGTCTTCATCAGTACCAAGATTGATGGTGTCAATTTCTTCCTCATGCGGCTGAAGAGCCAATTCGTATTCACACATTTTTGCCAACTCATCTGGGACTTCATAATCTTCTTTCTCCTTATCCTCAGCGTGATAGATGGGTGAATCAAAGTCAATAGTGAGAGCATGGTCATTGAATACAACGGGTTTGGGATTTATTCTGCATGATGGAGGGATTTATTTCATTAAAATGCACAAAGATCAAATGCAAGAAGAAAGTGCTTTTGTGGTTTTTGAAAAGATTGCCATTTTTCTTTAAAAGTAAAAACAGTAAATAAAGACAAAAGAAATTAACAAAATATCAACTTCATTGAATAATAAGAATTAAAAGCGGTGGCCCATACAAAATAATCCGATAGCCTTGGGCAAGGCTAGGGAATTGAAAACAACAACAAAAGCAAGCAAATTACTCTGGCATAGGGTACAAAAAAGGGATTTCAATAGCTTCCCAATTACTCAAAGCGGTGTCACACTGAAAAACCAAGTGGCTAATGTCCTCGTCTTCAGCGTCTTCAATGATGGCATGAACTTGATGTCCTCCACTGACAAATATTTCCTGAATCGTCTTCACTCGTCTTGTTGTAGCAGCTTTTTCTTCAAGAGTTAGTTTGTAACCCAACCCTTGGTACTTTTCTCTTTCTTGAAACTCGATGACTTTTCCCCAGCCTTCAGGCACACCTTCTCTTAGGGAAGATTGGATACTTTTGAAAGAAGAAAAAGATGGATTATTCGAAGCCACTGGCTCTTCATTGTCGATCATAACAGCATTAGCTATCTCAAGAGCTTGGAAAGAAGTTTCCAAAGCATCCTCATCAGCTTCAATGTATCGGAAAGAGGACATGTTACTGACCATTAGATCTTCTTCACCATGGATAATGACCAACTTCTCCTTAGCTACAAATTTCATCTTCTGATGCAAGGTCGATGTTACGGCACCGGCCTCGTGAATCCAGGGCCTCCCTAACAGACAACTATAAGCGGGATTGATATCCAAGACTTGGAAAACAACGTTGAACACATGAGGATCAATCAGAATAGGTAACTCAATCTCTCCCATTACTGATCTTCTCGAACCATCAAAGGGTTTGACAATAAGTGAAGTAGGCTTCATCCCAACTCCTTGATAGGTGTAATACCCTAATTTTTACCCCTAAGATCCCACATATCATTTGCATCTCATACGACAAACAAGATCACACATTCGTCCCCTCTTTTGTAGGATTGTGCCTTGCAGGGATCTTTGAGTTTGTGTGTGTTTGTTAGTTGTTTTATTGCTTAATTTGTTTATGTTTACTAACCTTTAATCAAAATCCAAAAATATGTTTGTTTTTGTCTTCACTAACTTTTTCAGGAAGGGAATCAAGGATATCAAACAATCACTCAGCTCGAATGAATTTTATCTGAACAAAGTCAAAGTTGATCTGCAAATAATTCAAAATCATCCGATCAAGAGTTTCCAAGATTTAATTGATTTTTATTCAAGAGACTCCAAGGTTCATGTGTTTATTTCCATGCCTTCTTTAACAAACAAGAGAATTGAGCCAAGATCCAGCACAATATAGCAAGAATGGCATTTTTGAAGATTTTCAACAGTGCAATCGATTTCACTAATGGTCCAATCGATTGCACCCTACATTTTTTACCTAGATTTTGAAATTTTCAGCAGTGCAGTCTATTCGCGCTACTGTGCAATCGACTGAACGAAGACAGAATTGGCTAAAATCAGCATTTTTCAAGTTTTGAAGCATTTGGCACCAATCTTGACCATTGATCACATGTGGAATATTCTAGATCACCTCATTTTAATTCCCCTACATCATTTTGATCATTCCCCACCATGTACCTCCACTAATCACCACTCTTTTGTGATTTCCCTTCAAATTTGAATTCCAATCCTAATTTTGATCTTCCAATCCTAATTCCAAACCACTAAATTTTCCAAGCCTAAATTCTATAAATAGAGGTTTCATTTCATTCATTTCACAAGCTTTTGATAGCCAACAAACCTCTTGCAATTTCTCTCCTCAACCACAAAATTCACCAAAGCTCGCATTTCTTCCTTTAAAAGTTAACAAGAATTCACATTGAATCTTGTTCAACTTTGAGCTAAACCTTCATCCATTCTTATTTTTGTTCATCAATTATAGTAGATCAAGGCTTTGGAGTTTGGATCTTGGAGTAATTTGAAGCAATTTTCAGATTTGGAGTGGTAATCTCATTTTCCACCATTGTTGTTCTTGATTCATCTTCCACAATGTGATCCTTTAATAATTCTTTTTGCTTGATCTTTGGATCTTGCAATTTGTGATACATTGGTGTTATTTACTGTTGTTTTAATTGAATTTTTGTGCTAATTTTCATCCATGGCCATGAGGTGTTTGAAGAAATGATTGGATCATGGATGCTGAATTTTTCAAAAATTGTAGTGCTGTCTGTCAGTGTGCAATTGATTTGCATTTCTGTGCAATCGATTGCACAGTGTATTTTTTCCAAAGAATTACTGATTTTTATGCTGTACAATAGATTTGTACACTGGTGCAATCGATTGCACAGAGACAGAATGGTGTTTTTCACCTATTTTTGGGACTGTTTTGGTTGTTTCTTCATTCCTAACCTCTTCCCTTTGTTCTTAGCCTTAGATCACATAATTGTGTGGTTTAACTTGGCTTTCTCTTCATCTATTTCTCTTTTCTTTTGATCGATGAAAGTCTTATGGATCATGGAATTCCTTTGTTTAATTTTGTTCAAGACTAGATCGCTACCTTATTTTCTTTTCGTGCGGTATTGCTTTCGGATGACGATTTACATATCGTTCATCTAGCATGCATTAGCACAAAGAGCTATTGACCGGCCTCATTGTAGGGTAATTACTCCGCAAATTAATCGGCGATTACTTAACATAGCGCAACATTTGTCCCTCTTTATCCAATTTGGAATTTGAACTTTCATGGTCCGGACCTTGATTGGTCGCGTCAACCCAATGTTGGTTAATCTTTTGTATTAGGTTCAAAATCTTTGGAGCTTGTTGTTGTAGAGGCTTTGATTCTATCAATCTTCTAACAAGTCTTCATCAACCTTGACCTAAGTACATTGTTTAATCACTATTGTTCGAGACGCGAAACGGAATAATCGGTGAAGGCTTATGGCACTAGAGCCTTGTGCTACTAACCACTAACTTCTAACTTTTTTACATTTCCTTCTCGCTCCCTATCTCTCTTTATTTTTTATGCTTTATGTCATTATATCATATCATGTTTATGTTTATGTCATTTTTCTTTTGTCCGCTTGGACCATATTATCTTGTGCCTTGTTTTTCTTTTGTCCATTTTGGACTCAAAAACATTTATAAAGGATTAAACCAATAAAAGACTTGCGCTCTTAATTGTTGGACTATGGCTACTATCCTTTGCATTGGAGGACCTATATTCTTGATTATGGACTTATGGACTTAGAATTAGTATTCTCTCCCTTATGCTTTGGACCGTTATGGAGTTTGATATTCTAGCCTTTATTTGGCTTGCTTATTGGGTTAAGAGGATGGAATTATTTTCTTATTATGCTTTGAAGAGTGCCTCCATGTGGTTAGATCTTTCTTATCCTTAGCTCTTATTTTATGCCCTAGGATAGTCTCTTCTTCTCCACCCCTTCTTCAATTTTCAAAATCTTCTCTCTTTTTCAAAACCTTCTTGTTTTCAAACTTAAAACCGCTTTCATAATAAATCCTTGTCTTCGATCAAGTGATTTTTTAAAACTTTGCTTTTCTTTAATATATGTCAATCAATATTAATCATATTTTGACCATTTCATAAAAACATAAGAAATATAAAAACTCATCAATATCTTTTTGTGCTTTGTGCACTTTTTCTTTTAAACTTTTTTTTTCATAAGTTTAGACATGATTCATTTCTTTAAGCGCAATTGTTCGCTTGGAAATGACGACTTGTCTTTACACTTAAAATCAACCAAAACAAACAATTTTTTTGTTCTTTGTACCACGAACTACGGGGTTTTGATCCTACATTGCACATCGTGGGTACATAGGCATGAGGCGATAAGTCTCTCTAAACACAAAAATATTAAAAAATATTTCTCTTCTCATCTCCTCAATCTCTTTACAAGCAAACCATTTTCAAACCAAAAAGCATGAATACATCAAAGGGCTCCTATAGAGTACTATAGATGTATTGGGTGCGTAAAACCTTCCCTTTACATAATCAACCCCCCTTACCCATTTCTCTTTGTCTTTTTTAGCTTTTGCTTTTTTAGACTTCTTAGGATTTATTCGCTCTTTTTTCCTTTTTCTTTGTGGAATAAATAAAAGCGCGGTGGCGACTCTGTTTTCCTTGAGTTAAGTTAATCAATAGCATACACTCACTATTTTTACCGCTACAGAAAAGTGGCGACTCTGCTGGGGACTATCTCTCTTGAGGGGTTTAGCCTACTTTGATTTATTTACTGCTTTTTGTTTGATTTGCTTGTTATTTGTTTGTTCTGTTTGGGAGTTCCTCTGTGTGTGAGATAGGTCCTATACCCAGACCAAAGTGTACTTTGAGATAGGAGGATGGTATAGTCAAGGGAGCTTTGAGGGAGTCGAATCCCGAAAAAGCAGAACTTGAGAATTCATCCACTCGGTGGTTGCCTCTTTGGAATTACTGATGCCGATCGAGCGATCGTGAAGGCATTACGTTTTCCATTGAAGCCTATAACACTGAGGACCGTAGTAACCCTTAACCCATCTTAGCCTTTTTAGGATCGTGGCGCAGAAGCTATGAGGATGCAAATCCGACTTAGCTGTCATGCGATGCCACACTCAGGTTAGATTCTCTTGAGGATAACTACCAACCTCCGAGCAAATCGATGCGCTGGTGTGTCTGATAGTGGATTGTGGACCCTGGGCACTCTGTTAGAACCGCTGTTTTCTACAGGTACAATGAAGAAAAAACCTTAGTACATACCTTTGTGGGATTTGTTCTTGCCCTTGGCTACATGCTCGTGACTTGAAACCTTGACCAGTGTGCTTTGTGTGATCTTGTTTGTGGTTGTTGCATCCATGCATCCATACATTTATCATCTCAGCCGTTTTCAAGGAAAACAACTCATACTATTGCAAATATGGACAAGGCAATGTCCCTTTGGAAAAAGTTTTGAATAAAAGTTGTGATACTCATATACTTGATGCTTCCCATATTTGTAATAATCGGGTTGATTTCCTGAAAACATAAAATAAGATTTGCATTCATCATTTGCATACATGCAGTTCCCTAAACACAGACTCATTTGTCCTTCTGTCCTTGTACCAGTCAGCTGATTTTTTGGCATTCGTACCAAGTTTGAGGTAGTTACTGAAGGAACATGGAGAGACCAAAAGATGATGATCTCATGTCAGGCTTTACAGTGATGACCAATCCGATGTATGATTCTCCTCTGGATGACGATGTTTCACAAGTGGATGTTCCTACTCGATCCTGACCAGAGCAAGATGATCTGGTTGGTCAAGTTGTTGAAAAAGTTTCTCGATTTTCAAGGTGTATACCAAATCCTCAGAATGTCCACCCTGTGACAGAGATGATTGATCTTAAAGTTGTGGAAATGAAAGAAGGACTTGGTGATCTTAGTGAGGAATTGAAAATGTTGACAAGACCCAATACATCTAGTTTTAAGGCTTATGACTTGTGTCTGGTTCCGGATGTGGTTATTCCTTCGAAGTTCAAAATTCTTGTCTTTGAATTATACAAGGGTATTAGTTGTCCAAGGCACTATTTGACGATTTTCTGTCGAAAGATGATCGCTCATGTTGACAACGATAAGCTAATGATTCACTGCTTTCAAGAAAGTTTATATGGAGGATCCTTGATGTATATGAAGTTAGAAAGGAACCATATTCAGTCTTGGGAAGACCTAGCTGACGCTTTTGTGAAACAATATGATTACAATTTGGGCATGGCTCCAGATTGTGATGAATTGATGAGTATGAGTCAGAAGGACAACGAATCCTTCAGAGAGTATGCACAAAGGTGGAAAGAATTAGCAGCTCAAGTTCATCCACCACTCTTAGAGAAGGAATTGTCCAAAATGTTTCTAAGAACGCTGTCAGACTCTTATTATGATAGGATGGTAGACGTTGTACCTATAGAGTTCTCCAAAATTGTTGAAGTCGGAATAAACCTCGAGAATGCATTTAAATGTGGAAGTATCCGAGATGTTCCAAATGACCATGCAAGTGAAGAGAAATCTGTATGTGATTCCCAAGAGGAAGAAAATGTGGAAGTTGATGCAATTCATGATTCTCCTTAGATTCTGCAAGCTCCAGTTCCGGTGCCTTATCACCAACATCAGAATCAGTTCCAAAAGCAGCAGAGACCTCTGAATAACTCAGAAGGAGAGACGCGTCAGTTTGATTCAATTCCAATGACTTACAGTCAATTGTGGTCTTACTTTTCCTGAAACTCAGTGATGACACCCAGAAGGACTAGAGCTATGAAGTCTCGCCCTCCTTGGTACAACCCAAATACCAGTTGTGAATTTCATGATGGAGTAATGGGGCATCCAATTGAGGAGTGCAAGGTTTTTCAAGAAAAGGTTCAAGAGATGATTGACGATGAAGTGTTGACCTTCAAGGAAAGAAGCGCATTTGTGAATGGAACGCCTTTATGCTGATATTAGTAGAGTGACCCGCAGTGGTTGTATGTTTGCTTCCGTGTCTCCCAAGAAAGTTGATAATGTTATTTCAAGCTCAAGCTAACACAGTTTCCTCAGATCTTTAGTTCATTTACTGCATTTTCATTTGTAATCTTTTATGATTGTTATTGCTTTGTTTGCATGTAGAACTTGCTTGTTTTGAATATTAATCTTAATGCAATGAGTATGTTTATCTTGAAGTAGTCCATTCGCATTCGCTCGTAATTTTTTTTTTTGCATTTGCAATACCAACTTCTTGTTTAAACTCTTGGAGGGAGGATGATGAGGTGAAAACGCAAAATTTCTGGTTGTGTGCTTTTGAATAAGACTCTGCTGATGATATACAGGCATTGTTTCAAATTCCCAAACACCGGAGATATAAGGAAGATAATCCCTTGTTAACCCCTTTGAGCCGTGAAGTAGGAGTTTCTTTTCTAAATAAGAAAACCCTTACATTTAACCCGGGGCTGGGTAGTCTTCAGTTAATTTGACCAAGTGTCCAAATTTCAAGATGAGTGTGCATCTAAGGACCAAACACGATGGTTATCCCTCATTCCAAAGGGAAGAGGCAGTCACAACCTTTTATAAAAGTCAGATAAGCCAATGTCACATGATTTGTTCAAAAAAAAGAAGAAGAAATGAAATTCTGGTACATGTGCAGAATTCAGATGTCCTAAGACATGTTATTCGACATCTGGTCTGACATGAACACACATGGCAAGGTATAAAAACAGTACTGAAAAGCATAAATAAAACACACAGAATTTGTTCACCCAGTTCAGATTTAACTATCCTACATCTGGGGGCATACCAAGCCAGGAAGGAAGTCCACTATTAGCAGTATCAATTCATAGACCCTACAATCAACACACCCGTTGATGATCTACTCACTTAATCACTACCCAATGACCCTTCTACCTAAGTCCTCCCTAGGTAAGAGACTCCATCTCACTTCCAATCATCGCAATGATGTCTAGCAGTCAACAACTCTGCCACTGCATCAACAACTTGATTTCCAATACTCTCTAACCGCATAGAAGACGTTTTTCTATGACACAACTTGGAGTTGCTTCAAAGCTTCCTCCAAGAACAATACAATACTCATTACCTACAGGTTTCTGAGTAATACCACAGTGACCATCTCACAACCCGAGTGGTTCACACATACCAACTCTCCTAGAGAGTGGTTCACAAGAACAAAACCCTAATAATTTTAAATCTTGGAATCGTTACAAAACTAGGTTACAGAGCATCTATATATAACCTATTCCCAACTGGATTTGGGCCTTCACAATCGCAACAAATAAGCTGCTACAAATCAGCAGAAACTTCTGCTACATAATAGGTCTTCAATCAATTCCTTCCTAATTTATCTCCATAATTAGAAAGTCATTATTCTTTAATATTCTTCTTGATTCTGACTTGAACCTTCCAGACCTATAAAACAGCGCCACATAGGATAACATAATATTCCCAGAATATTCTGCATTTGTTAAATCATAACAGAATTTAACTGTCCAGCTCAGCATAGGCGCGATGTCGAATGATTCAGCATAGGACATCTTATCCGACATGTTGCTCCAGATGATGAGAACTTCTCATCTCAACATGTCTCAGCATACAATAGGACTTCTTGCTTAACCTGTTCTTCTTAACAAGTAATCACGTCCTATTAAACATATTGCTGCTACAAGAACGACAGACCATGATTTTCTCTCACCACATAACAGAATGTAAACACACATCAGTCTTCAAAAAATACGCAGCAAATAAAACCAAAACAATCTCAACAGAATGTTACTTTGGACGTCGTGTTTGACATCACATCACAGAACCTTAACCTTCAGGTTTAGTGAGGTCCAATATGTCTGAATCTTTCATGACATAACCATGCACTCATACTAGCTTAGTGCAGCACAACATGCCAAGACATCACACTTGACATTTCCACAACCTGCAACTAAACTATACTGGCAGATACACACAAGCACATGTTAAAACAACTTTAGTGACATAAAGCTATCATATAGGTTTTAACAAAATTTATCCAACACAAATACTGCATAGCTGCAGAACTAACAATCTCCCCCTTTGGCAAATTTTGGCTAAAACCATCATATCATATCAAATATATCAGTAGCAGAAGACAGTCACACACATCAATAACAGATAAAACAATTATCAGCACTGCAGCACCTACACAAGCAGATCAGCACTCAATCTTCAACTGCACACATACACAACCTCACACAGCCACTCACACTAACTTAGAGAAGTTATAACATCATATAGAACATCATATGTCAGCAGCACACTCATCTCCCCTGACTCCAGCCAGCTTCCCCTCAAGGAAACAACCACGGACACTGGCTACTACTACTTACTTCTCCCCCTTTTTAGCCATAATATGCCAAACCAAGCAACTATACATTTAAGGGAAATCAACCAGAAGAAGAAAAAAAATAGTAGTAATACTCCCCCTGACGTGGATAACTAGTGCACCTGAATGGAAAACATAAGACGAATCTTCATGTCTTCAAGAGCTCACTCCCAGTCCAGCCATCTGCTGAAGCACATTCATTTTGGCACCACAATCCCTTCTGACAAGAAAAAGTAGTCACTCACACATGAAGTTACATCATGCTATACGTGAGGAACATAAGGATCACCATCCTCCTTCAAACAACCTGAGAGCCACAAAAACTTCAAATCCACAAAACTTCAAAACCACAAAAACCACATCACAGAAGATCACACGAACACAGGAACAATATTCTCTCATCCAACTCTCCAAAGGCAATCATTCCCTATCATTCTCCCGTATGATAATTTGGAATACTCCTGATCAGTTGATGAGTATCTTCTCCTTCAGACTTCAAAGCAATCAATACCTGATCTGCTTCAGTCTTCTCTACATTCTCCATCCAAGGCAGACCTTCTACTTCATCATTCTCCCGTATGACTATGTAGATGCTCCTTAGGCATAATGTAGGCACCAAGCTCCAGAGCCAGAGCAAAAACATCCTTCACCAAGGGTATCCAACCCAGATAATGTTCCAACACCAAGTTAGAACATCTGCCACACACCAAGACATCATCACCATGATTCTTGATATGCTCCACCAACTGGACTTACTATAGCATAGTAATCCAAAGAACTAGAGAAATAAACTCTCATCCACCTTCAAGAAGAATAATCTCCTTGAGTCTTCAACTCATCACCCTTCTGCCCAAGAGTAACTTGTTCCAAGACAATCCTCAATCATAACCAGCTGCCACACTCTGATTATCTTGATTCTTCGAATCCACTTCTGAGATCAACCAAATGCCACAGTTTAATCACCTCATTCATGAATCCTCATATGAAAAAGCCAACTGCCACAAATTGTCTTCTTCACGTTTGTCAAAATTCTCACAAAGATATCCTGATCTACCCACTGAAATTGATCTTCAAATCACATGTTCCACACACTTAGAATCTCTAAGTCATGTAATATCTTCTTCTTCTTGCAGCTCCAGCAAACTGCCAAGAGAGCAATCTTTATGAAGCATTCAATTTTCATTCCTGTAGATCATCCTATCTTAAGCTGATGTGTCACATCACCAACTGAGACTTCTGATGTTAAGCTAGCTGTCAAAACATTATGACATCCAACTGTTAAATTCAGCTCTTCCTTCTGCCACTCAGAAGAACCTCCTCCCTTTGCAGAAACAGATTTCTATGCTCTCATAGACTTGATTCAACAATCAAGTTTGAGTAAACAACCTCCATCCTTCTCAGAAACTCCAAAGACTTCAAATCTGCCATAACTGAGTCTTCAAAAAATAAGTAGTCCAAGACTACCCCATAGCAATACTAAAGAATGTCACTACCCTTAGTAGAGCCGTTAGTAGAAAGCCAGAGACAACTGCCACTTATCCTTGACCTTCACAACCAGAGCAAACACCATGCTCCAAACCACTTAGATCAGAAATAAACTGATCCAAGCTATAACCATCAAGATTATGATGTCTTCATAGTCTTCCATCTTCATCTTCAACAGCACCACCATCTGGACAAGTCATCCACAGATGCTAAGAAAATAATCCCAGGTCAACACCTAAGAGACTTTTGAGCGAATGTAGAACCCCTCCCATGATTCTTCAATCCTCTGATGAAAAGATGTCAGAACATCTGACAGAACATCCCCAATCTTGAATCTCAAGGATAATCAATTAAATACTTGTGGATTTCACAAATATCAATTGATCTTAAATCCTTATACAATAACCCTTCTTCACTGCTGTAGCTGAGCTTCACCAGATCATGTCATGAACACTTATAAAGTATTCAGTCTTGTTGCAAGTATCTTCTTCAATGACAATGTTGAGATACCAAGGCTGCCACTCTTGACTCAAGTAACTAAGACTTTCTCTGAACAAGTCTTCTTTACCTCAACAAATCTTCAACCAGATTGGATTCACTCTTAGGGTCAAAAGAGATGCATCCTTCCTTGCTGTTTTTGTGAAAGGTGAAAATAAGTCACCTCCACGGTCTTCACCCCTATGCTTCCTAGGAAGCACCTCCTAGTCTGAAGAATAACTAGAAGACTCCAGAACATGACTCAGTTGCCTTGATTGGACTTGATCATCATACCAAGTGTCTTCAACAACTTAATCAACAATAAATCATCAAACCCCTAGAGCATGAGTTTGATAATTCATCTTACCCTTCCTCTTCAATCTGACTTCAGCATACATGATGAAGCCACTCACCCAAGTGCTAAGTCATACAAGACTCAACCATCACAAAGACACCCCTCTGCTCCCGACTTTGGAATACTATGTGACTTCACACCGATTGACATCTACAAGAACAGAAAATGAGTAAGGACAACTATAATCTTCCTTCAATCATAACTCAAGAATCCCATACTTCTAGAGCTCTTCAATCAGAACCTCATGCAGTGGAAATACCAAGGAAACAGATCCTGCTTGCCCTAATAAGATGTCAGAACATCTTATAAGACACATCAACAAAAGAACTAGCCACTTCTTTCGTAGATGTTGTAGAATCTCCCTTAGCAATATGAACAACCAGGAATTTTCCATCAGATATATATATGCAGCGGAACACACACCAGAAAACTCCTCTACAGCCTTCAGGCAAAACATAATAACCCACGCCACTCCATGTGCAATGGGTCAACATAGGTTTGAAAATAAATCAAACCATACAGCAGCTCACAACCAAAGCTACACGCCTGACAACTTCAAACAAGGCCAATACACACCCTATCATGAATAGTCCATGATCCACTTCTATGGACCATTCTCACAACTATATGAACTTCTCCAAGTCCAAACAACTTTTCAGTAGAAAGCTTCTACCATGACCATGAACCAGAAAGTATCTTCCCTCGGATCTCATCCAGATACAGAACAGAATGACCAGCTCTGATACCAATTGAAATTCTGGTACATGTGCAGAATTTAGATGTCCTAAGACATGTTATTCGACATCTGGTCTGACATGAACACACATGGCAAGGTATAAAAACAGTACTGAAAAGCATAAACAAAACACACAGAATTTGTTCACCCAGTTCGGATCTAACTATCCTACATCTGGGGGCATACCAAGCCAGGAAGGAAGTCCACTATTAGCAGTATCAATTCATAGACCCTACAATCAACACACCCGTTGATGATCTACTCACTTAATCACTACCCAATGACCCTTCTACCTAAGTCCTCCTTAGGTAAGAGACTCCATCTCACTTCCAATCATCGCAATGATGTCTAGCAGTCAACAACTCTGCCACTGCATCAACAGCTTGATTTCCAATACTCTCTAACCGCATAAAAGACACTTTTCTATGACACAACTTGGAGTTGCTTCAAAGCTTCCTCCAAGAACAATACAATACTCATTACCTACAGGTTTCTGAGTAATACCACAGTGACCATCTCACAACCCGAGTGGTTCACATATACCAACTCTCCTAGAGAGTGGTTCACAAGAACGAAACCCTAATAATTTTACATCTTGGAATCGTTACAAAACTAGGTTACAGAGCATCTATATATAACCTATTCCCAACTGGATTTGGGCCTTCACAATTGCAGCAAATAAGCTGCTACAAATCAGCAGAAACTTCTGCTACATAATAGGTCTTCAATCAATTCCTTCCCAATTTATCTCCATAATTAGAAAGTCATTATTCTTTAATATTCTTCTTGATTCTGACTTGAACCTTCCAGACCTATAAAACAGCGCCACATAGGATAACATAATATTCCCAGAATATTCTGCATTTGTTAAATCATAACAGAATTTAACTGTCCAGCTCAGCATAGGCGCGATGTCGAATGATTCAGCATAGGACATCTTATCCGACATGTTGCTCCAGATGATGAGAACTTCTCATCTCAACATGTCTCAGCATACAATAAGACTTCTTGCTTAACCTGTTCTTCTTAGCAAGTAATCACGTCCTATTAAACATATTGCTGCTACAAGAACGACAGACCATGATTTTCTCTCACCACATAACAGAATGTAAACACACGTCAGTCTTCAAAAAATACGCAGCAAATAAAACCAAAACAATCTCAACAGAATGTTACTTTGGACGTCGTGTTTGACATCACATCACAGAACCTTAACCTTCAGGTTTAGTGAGGTCCAATATGTCTGAATCTTTCATGACATAACCATGCACTCATACTAGCTTAGTGCAGCACAACATGCCAAGACATCACACTTGACATTTCCACAACCTGCAACTAAACTATACTGGCAGATACACACAAGCACATGTTAAAACAACTTTAGTGACATAAAGCTATCATATAGGTTTTAACAAAATTTAGCCAACACAAATACTGCATAGCTGCAGAACTAACAAGAAAGAAAAAAAATCAAAAAAAGAAGCCTGCTAAGTCAAAAGCTTGAAAACAAGTGGCTTAGGAAAAAATTGGGGCATCCCGCTGGACATCAAAAATTCAAAAAACAATCAGTCCAGGCAAAAGTTAGGGAAAAAATAAAAGAATGAAGATGTGAAAAGCGGTGATAAAATAAAATAAAATAAATCCTCATTAAAGGAACAAATATGTGACTCACCAGTCAAAAGACAAAAGGGTGACTGTTATTTCCCAAAAAAATCTCATTGGTTCTTATACCATCAGTTTAATCCTTTGAGAGATGAACATTTGTGTCAAATTAGATGAATGTAGGACTGAAGAACATCACGGAGATTGGGTGGGTACAAATAAATTTTGAGTCTAAAAATCCTTTTTTCTGAAAAAACCGTGAACCAGGCCAAGTTATAACCCTCAAAAGACCTAATTAAAGTAGGGTTTATTTTGAGAGCATACTCCAAACGAGATAGCGTTCCTGACTCCCATGAGTTGCGCTAAAAGATCTTTGTTGGTATTGCATGTGCATTCAAAAATAAATGTAGTATCTAAACTAGTGATTCATTCACAAGGTTTTGCGACATCTTTTTAGTAAAAACTTCAAGATTAACATGTCTGTTGCATTAGAATTATCATTCTCAGAATTAACATTTTCTGCTTGCATACATTTGTTTGACATCATAGAAGCTTACATTTGAGCATCAGTGATGAGCTTAATCTTTTGAGGCTTGAAAATCTGATGAGTAATTGGAAAATCATTTCAAGAATGATCATATCCAGGGACATGTTGCCTGAAGGCTTTGTTGAGTATGAGCAAACTTGTTTTCCCAGTTGATGCTTTCACATGGGGCAAAGCTGGAAGACTCTAATGATTGAAGAATGTGCCAAGTTTAGTTAATCTGGAGCAGTTATTTCGAGATTCGACGAATCTCTCAGAGTTTGAAGACACTGGGACAGATTATCTCAAGACCTTGTGGTACAAAGTTTCCTTTTGGTGTAAAATCCTTTGTAGACCATACAGTCTGGGGCAAAAGTTAAATGATAAATTCAACGCACATAAGCAGATTTGTTCTTGTGGATGTAATCAAGTTGTTAATCAGATGATGGATTCCCTCAAGATTGTTGTGAGGTGTTGGACTCTTGAAATCCATTATTCCCTAATTGAGCACTAGTTTGGGTATTTCTCGTCCAAGTACTATTTTGGGTATTCCTCCGACTAAGTCTTGATTCAGATTTCCCCAGCTGAGTATGATTCTATTCTCCAGCTAGGTTATGATCAAGCATTTGTGAAGCTTTGGGGTGATGTTCCCCTTGATGTGGAATCCTCGCGCAGAGTTTTACCTCTCGTTGCGAAGAGTAATGTTGACTTCTTATTCCCCCAATTGGTTGATATCCCATTTAGGGTTTGCTTTGTGTGTACTCCTTGACAGGATCTCTTTTGGTATCTCTATCTTGTTGAGATTAGCCGAGTATTCAGCTGAGCTGTGGTGTTTATTCATCCTCTGTTTATCTGTGTGTCTGTTTTGTCAGAATATTCATACTCATACGCATTGCATGCGCATTCTTTTGTTGTGCATAGCATATTGTTGGTGCATTATACATTTTTACATTTTTTTTAGTTCTTCTTCGCTCTCTGATGTGGTTTCCTCTGCAGAGTCTGTGTGTGTCCTCTCTCCATTAGAGTGTTGACCTTAAGCAGAAAGTGTTTATCCTTTCTAATTCCCCACTGAGTTTGTTCCTCGTGGAGAATTTTATTTCAGCTTTCCTTTCCAGCTCATTATCTGGATGAAACCAATCCCCAGTTGAGATATATCCTCCTTGGGATGAGTCTTGTTTGACCGTTACTCTCCAGTTTGTTCCTGGATTGAACTTTGGTCTCCGGCGGTGACTATTTTCAAACTCTCTAGGCTGTGTAACCTAGATGATTGGGAGTGCATTTATTTTTCACCTTCGAAGATTTTGTATTACTCAGCAGATGATCTGTTTGTGATTACCATCAGAAGATGAAGATTTTGTTTCTCCAGCAGGGTTGCAACAACACTCTTTGGGAATTTATTACGTGACAACAAGTGGTAGTCTCTTTCTTTGAGAAACTTGTGTGTCTCCAATCATCAGACGTTATCTTTTCCATCAAATGGTATCTCTCAGGTTGTGTCTGTCAGAGAAGTTTGTTGTGAATTTCCAACATATGGTTGTCTCTTTATTTGAGAAGTCTGTTGCGTAATCTAACTTGCCCATATCTCCTGTGAAGATCCCTGGTAGAGTTATTGATTCCTAGTTCCTTGCAAGTCTCGACAGAAGATTTCCAGTTGACCTCGGTAGAAGGTATTTTCTTTCCAAGAATCTCGAAAGTAGATTTCTTGGATATTTTCAAAAGATTTCCAGCAAACCTCGGTAGAAGGTGGCTTTATTTCATATTTCTTTGGTTGATCTCGGCAGTAGATTCTCTAGTGAGTTTTTAAAAAAATTCTCAACAAGCCTCGGCAGAAGGTATTTTCTTTCCAAGAATCTCGGCAGTAGATTTCTCAGATAATTTAAAAAAAAAATATTATAACAACCTCGATAGAAGGTATTTTCTTTTTAGGATCTCGGCAGTAGAACCCTTAAAAGATCTTTTAGCAGAGCCTCGGCAGCAGGCATGTTTTTTATTATTCCTCGGCAGTAGGAATTACATATAAAATCTCGGCAAAAAGTGTTTCATTTGAAGGTTCTCTGGATGATCTTGGCAATAGATTCCCCAGTAAATTTTTTATGGTTGACACATTTGTCAAAAAAAATTCTTGGTAGAAAGTATTCCCAAATGAAGTCCTAAGTCTCGACAGTAGACTCTTGCAGTTGATATCTTTTGAAATCCCCGCAGTGGACCTCGTCAGCAGGTTCTCCAAGTGGAATTTGTTAAAAGATCTCATTAAAATCTCTCCATTTGAGTTTATTACCCTTGTTGTAGTTAATATATCTCGTATTCTCTTTGGTTCGCCTACCATATGCCAGGTAGTAGGTGATCTCTACTCCAATGAATGGTAAGTATCTTCGGTTAGACGGGACAGTTCGTTGTTGAGATTCTTCTATTCCGATGAATGGTAAGTCTCTTCGGTCAGACGGGACAGTTCGCTGTTGAGATTCTTCTACTCCAATGAATGGTAGGTCTCTTCGGTTAGATGGGACAGTTCATTGTTGAGATTCTTCTACTCCGATGAATGGTAAGTCTCTTCGGTTAGACGGGATAATTCGTTGTTGAGATTTGGTTGCTCCGATGAATGGTAAGTCTCTTCGGTTAGACGGGACAGTTCATTGTTGAGATTTTGTTTCTTCGATGAATGGAAGTCTCTTCGGTTAGACGGGGCAGTTCGTTGTTGAGATTTTGTTACTCTGATGAATGGTAAGTCTCTTCGATTAGATGGGACAGTTCGTTGTTGAGATTCTGTTACTCCGATGAATGGTAAGTCTCTCCAGTTAGACGAGATAGTTCATTGTTGAGGTATTGATTTTACCCAGTGGAGCCTTGCTGTGCTAAGTCTTCCCTGTTGAGTTATATCCTTGTTATGTTGTGGTTTATTTCCATATACAGTTATCCTCAGTTTGAATCTTTTCCTCAGTTAAGTCCCAGTAGTTGTGCGGTATGTTCCCCGGCTTGTTGGTAATCTTTCTTTTAGCTTATCACCTTTGTCGTCCTACCCATTTTGTTGGTAGTAGGTGATATAGTTGGCTTATTACCTTTGTCGTCCTGCCTTGTGATGGTAGTAGGTAATATAGCCGGGTTTGATTACCTTGTTGTAGCTATCACTTGTTTGATAGTTGGTAATCTCTCCCTTCTTTGTTCGAGTTTATTACCTTTGTCATCCTGCCCTGTGTTGGTAGTAGGTGATACTTCTCGACCCCTTTAAGATTATTACCTTTGTCGTCCTACCCTTTGTTGGTAGTAGGTAATCTTTCTCATACCCTTGGTTGTTTACTTTGTTGTAACTCTCACTTGGTTGATGGTTGGTAATCTTTCTTTAGCTGGCTTATTACCTTTGTCGTCCTGCCCTTTGTTGGTAGTAGGTAATATAGCCCGGTTTGGTTGCCTTGTTACAGTTGTCACTTGTTTGATAGCTGGTAATCTTTTCCCTTTCTGGGATTATTACCTTTGTCGTCCTGCCCTTTGTTGGTAGTAGGTAATTTTTCTCATATCCTTTTGATTGACTGCCTTGTTGTAGCTATCACTTGGTTGGTAGTTGGCAATCTTTCCTTTTGATCATGCTATTATCAAATTTCTGGTATTAGACGATCTTTTCCCCAGTGGAGATTTTTCTCTCCATGTTGGGACGATGTTATCCCTCTTTTACTTTTGGCGTTGGTATTTTTTCCCTCGATGAAATCTTATTCTCTCTTTATTCTTCCCCCAACGGAGATTTGTTCCCCCTTGTTGGGATGTACTTTCCCTCTTTTGTTTTCCCCTGTGGAGCCTTTTCTCTTTGCTCCCCAACCGTTTTGTTTATCTTTTGTGGTGCTGTTTTCTCCCCACAGAGGTCTTGTGTCTGTATACCATCTGCATAATCATATCATTTTGTGGTCTCTTAGGGACAAAAATTGGGTTTATTGTTATATTTAAGTCTCTTCTATCTCGTCGAGACAAAGATGCCAATCTTCTTATCTCCGAATAGAAGAAACTTAAATATGGGCAGCTGTAATACCCTAATTTTTACCCCTAAGATCCCACATATCATTTGCATCTCATACAAACAAGATCACACATTCGTCCCCTCTTTTGTTGGATTGTGCCTTGCAGGGATCTTTGAGTTTGTGTGTGTTTGTTAGTTGTTTTATTGCTTAATTTTTTTATGTTTACTAACCTTTAATCAAAATCCAAAAATATGTTTGTTTTTGTCTTCACTAACTTTTTCAGGAAGGGAATCAAGGATATCAAACAGTCCCTCAGCTCGAATGAATTTTATCTGAACAAAGTCAAAGTTGATCTGCAAACAATTCAAAATCATTCGATCAAGAGTTTCCAAGATTTAATTTATTTTTATTCAAGAGACTCCAAGGTTCATGTGTTTATTTCCATGCCTTCTTTGACAAACAATAGAATTGAGCCAAGATCCAGCACAATATAGCAAGAATGGCATTTTTGAAGATTTTCAACTGTGCAATCGATTGCACTAATGGTCCAATCGATTGTACCCTACATTTTTTGCCTAGATTTTGAAATTTTTAGCAGTGCAGTCTATTCGCGCTACAGTGCATTCGACTGAACGAAGACATAATTGGCTAAAATCAGCATTTTTCAAGTTTTGAAGCATTTGGCACCAATCTTGACCATTGATCACATGTGGAATATTCTAGATCACCTCATTTTAATTCCCCTACATCATTTTGATCATTCCCCACCATGTACCTCCACTAATCCCCACTCTTTTGTGATTTCCCTCCAAATTTGAATTCCAATCCTAATTTTGATCTTCCAATCCTAATTCCAAACCACCAAATTTTCCAAGACTAAATTCTATAAATAGAGGCTTCATTTCATTCATTTCACAAGCTTTTGAAAGCCAACAAACCTCTTGCAATTTCTCTCCTCAACCACAAAATTCACCAAAGCTCACATTTCTTCCTTTGAAAGTTAACAAGAATTCACATTGAATCTTGTTCAACTTTGAGCTAAACCTTCATCCATTCTTGTTTTTGTTCATCAACTATAGTAGATCAAGGCTTTGGAGTTTGGATCTTGGAGTAATTTGAAGCAATTTTCACATTTGGAGTGGTAATCTCATTTTCCACCATTGTTGTTCTTGATTCATCTTCCACAATGTGATCCTTTAATAATTATTGTTGCTTGATCTTTGGATCTTGCAATTTGTGATACATTGGTGTTATTTGCTGTTGTTTTACTTGAATTTTCGTGCTAATTTTCATCCATGGCCATGAGGTGTTTGAAGAAATGATTGGATCATGGATGCTAAATTTTTCAAAAATTTTAGTGCTGCCTGTCAGTGTGCAATCAATTTGCATTTCTGTGCAATCGATTACACAGAGTATTTTTGCTTAAGAATTGCTATTTTTCTGCAGCGCAATAGATTCGTACACTGGTGCAATCGATTGCACAGAGACAGAAAGGTGTTTTTCACCTATTTTTGGGACTGTTTTGGTTGTTTCTCCATTCCTAACCCCTTCCCTTTGTTCTTAGCCTTAGATCACATAACTGTGTGGTTTAATTTGGCTTTCTCTTCATCTATTTCTCTTTTCTTTTGATCGATGAAAGTCTTATGGATCATGGAATTCCTTTATTGAATTTTGATCAAGACTAGATCGCTACCTTATTTTCTTTTTGTGCGGTATTGCTTTCGGATGACGATTTACATATCGTTCATTTAGCTTGCATTAGCACAAAGAGCTATTGACCGACCTCATTGTAGGGTAATTACTCCGTAAATTACTCGGTGATTGCTTAACATAGCACGACATTTGTCCCTTTTTATCCAATTCGGAATTTGTCCCTTTCGTGGTTCGGACCTTGATTGGTCGCGTCAACCCAATGTTGGTTAATCTTTTGTATTAGGTTCAAAATCTTTGAATCTTGTTGTTGTTGAAGCTATGATTCTATCAATCTTCTAACAAGTCTTCATCAACCTTGACCTAAGTACATTGTTTAATCACAATAGTTCGAGACATGAAACAGAATAATCGGTGAAGGCTTATGGTACTAGAGCCTTGTGCTACTAACCACTAACTTCTAACTTTTTTACATTTCCTTCTCGCTCCCTATCTCTCTCTATTTTTTATGCTTTATGTCATTATATCATATCATGTTTATGTTAATGTCATTTTTCTTTTGTCCACTTGGACCATATTATCTTGTGCCTTGTTTTTCTTTTGTCCATTTTGGACTCAAAAACATTAATAAAGGATTAAACCACTAAAAGAGTTATGCTCTTAATTGTTGGACTATGGCCACTATCCTTTGCATTGGAGGACCTATATTCTTGATTATGGACATATGGACTTAAAATTAGGATTCTCTCCCTTATGCTTTGGACCATTATGGAGTTTGATATTCTAGCCTTTATTTTGCTTGCTTATTGGCTTAAGAGGATGGAATTCTTTTCTTATTATGCTTTGAAGAGTGCCTCCATGTGGTTAGATCTTTCTTATCCTTATCTCTTATTTTATGCACTAGGATAGTCTCTTCTTCTCCACCCCTTCTTCAATTTTCAAAATCTTCTCTCTTTTTCAAAACCTTCTTATTTTCAAACTTAAAACCGCTTTCATAATAAAACCTTGACTTCGGTCAAGTGATTTATTTTAAAACTTTGCTTTTCTTTAATAAATGTCAATCAATATTAATCATATTTTTACCATTTCATAAAAACATAAAAAATATAAAAACTCATCAATCTCTTTTTGTGCTTTGTGCACTTTTTCTTTTAAACTTTTTTTCATAAGTTTAGACATGATTCATTTCTTTAAGCGGAATTATTCGCTTGGAAATGACGACTTGTCTTTACACTTAAAATCAACCAAAACAAACAATTTTTTTGTTCTTTGTACCACGAACTACGGGGTTTTGATCCTACATTGCACATCGAGGATACGTAGGCATGAGGTGATAAGTCTCTCCAAACACAAAAATATTAAAAAATATTTCTCTTCTCATCTCCTCAATCTCTTTACAAGCAAACTATTTTCAGACCAAAAAGCATGAATACATCAAAGGGCTCCTATAGAGTACTATAGATGTATTGGGTGCGTAAAACCTTCCCTTTACATAACCAACCCCCCTTACCCATTTCTCTTTGTCTTTTTTAGCTTTTGCCTTTTTATACTTCTTTGGATTTATTCGCTATTTTTTCCTTTTTCTTTGTGGAATGCGCGGTGGCGACTCTATTTTCCTTGAGTTAAGTTAATCAATAGCTTACACTCACTATTTTTACCACTACAATAGGTCAACTTTTCCATAGTTCTTTTCGACAGAACATTCAAAGATGAACCAGTATCTACAAGTACTTTGGCTAAGGTATCCTCTTGGTACTTTATGGATAAATGTAAGGCAAGATTATGGTTTCGGCCTCCTCGAGGTAATTCTTCTTCACTGAAGCTGAGAATATTTCAGGCTATGATGTTAGCAACGATGTGGTCAAATTGTCCAGCAGTAATGTCTTGGGCTACATGTGCTTGGGCTAGAATTTTCTGCAAGGCTGCTCTGTGGGTAGGAGAATTCATCAGTAGAGATAAAATTGAGATCATGGATGGGGTTTGGTGAAGCTGGTCCACCACTTTGTAATCACTTCTCTTGATGATTCTCAGAAATTCGTCATCATCCTCTTTCGTAACCACCTTTTCTTTATCCTTGGATGGTACAGGAACAACAGTCTCCTTGGGCACAGTTCCTTTGAATGGAGGGGTGTAAACTCTACCACTGTGAGTCATTCTTCCAGTTCCTACTATGTTGGTCACCTCTTCGTTAGTGGTTTCCACCTCATTCCTTGGAACCACCCCTTCATGTCTTTTGTCACCCATAATATTCTCGTAAATCCAAGGCACGACTTTTGAACCTCTGAAATGGAATGGAACGGGTTGTCGAATGTTGCTTGGCTTTGAATGATTAGCAGTGGAAGCAACAACGGGTTTAGATTTGTTAAAGATTGGCACTGGCTTATTAAACACACGAATCATAGAACCAGACTTTTTTATGTTGAACACAGGCACTTTTTCTTTTGACTTAGGCAAGTTGAACACAGGCTCGATTACTGCAACTTCATCCCTCCTCTCTTTACGGAACACCTACAAAAATCCTTCATCGATCAAATTCTGAATGTCGGGTTGGATCAAATGGAAACCCTTGATATTGACATTACATTCTTCACAATCACCCTGACAGACTTTTACCAATCCAGCTTTGAATAGTTTAGCATGGAAGTCCTTGATAGGAGTTTTGATCTTTGATGCATCCACTATTAACACCTCATCATTCTCATCCTCTATAGCATTCGTGGTTCCGTGTGTGGGCAACGGATTACTTTTCACGTTTGGCTAGATGTCTGCGAAAGATAGGATCTTCTTTTCCATCAACCTTTTCACTACATGTTTCAAAGCTAAGTAACCCTCCAAGTCATGACCGGCTCCCCCTTGATGAAAGGCATAATTAACATTTGGATTGTGGAAAGGCATAGACTTTTCTGTGGGTGGACCCAGAGGTCTAGTAATGATCAGTCCTTGTTGCACTAATGAAGGATAGAGTTTAGTGTAAGACATTGGTAATGGAGGAAATGTGGTTGTTCCCCCCTTGTCTTCTGTAAGGAGCAATCTGTTGAGGAGCTTGTTGTCTCTGTTGTTGTTGATAATTTTGAGCATTTGGTACTAGCTGATAAGCTGGCTGTTGCTGATTGGTCGGCGATTGTTGCACTGCTTGATGATTAAAGGTAGGTGTCACAGCTGCTACATAGTGTTGGGGAGCATACTGCGTGGGGTAAATCAGTTGTTGAGCAAAGTTCAGAACCGACTGTTGTTGATACATTGGTTGTTTCCATATTGGGTTCCTTTTCTTCCCTTCCATGATGGCATTAGTCTCTCCTTCTTTCTTTTTGTGGAAGTGGCTAGGATATTCCTTGGCATTGGTATTGGTTGAACTGCTTGAGGAACTGACTACCTTTCCACTTTTCAGCCCAGCTTCTATTTCACGCCTACAGCGACAATATCAGCGAAATTAGTACTAACGTTACCGATCATCCTCTCATAGAAATCCAGATTCACCGTATCTACAAACCAATCAGCTAATTCTTTTTCAGACAAAGGTGGCTCTACCTGTGAAGCCAGCTCTCTCCATCTCTGCGCGTACTCCTTAAAAGACTCGAAATTGTTTTGTATACTCAAAAGTTGTCTACGATCTGGCGCCAAGTCCATGGTATATTTGTAATGCTTTACAAAAGCATCAGATACATCTTGAAAACAACGGACTCTAGACTGGTCCAGACTTAAGTACCACTTAGCAGCAGCCTCTTTCAGACTATCTTGGAAGCAGTGGATCATCAACTTGTCATTATCCATAAATGCATTAATTCTTCGGTAATACATAATCAGATGTACCTTAGGACATGTTGCACCTGAGTATAAGTCGAAACTCGATAGTTTAAACATGGGTGGAATTACCAAGCCTGAGACCGAACACATGTTTTTAGCATCAGTACTAAATACATTGCTCCTCTCTATTGCTTTCATTTTCCTTTGTATTGTCTCTACACTTTCTTTCAGTCTTTCATGTCGTTCATCACCCTCTTTAGACATTTCAGGGTAATCATAAACCGGAGGCGGGTTATGAAAAACAGGGTGTACTTGGGTTTGCACTGTTACTGGAGTAAAGGTAGGAATAGCTTGAAGATTCCCGTTGCCCAGAGTGTAATACCCCAAATTTTGACCACTTAGATTTCCCATCATTGGGCAAATCATCAGTCTCCCCAAAGATGGGTGAGCATCCACTACAATCAAAATTAGGGTTTCAAGCCCTCTCTGAGCTTTAGACAAAGGCTCAATCAAGAAATGACTTGATTTTCAACTTGTCTAATCTCTCAGACATCCTCAAAGGATCAAAAGGAGTCCCACTTCAAGGATTAAGCACAAGGTTGCTCCCTTCTAGGTGGATCAAGCCTCAAGATCGCCAATGTCACCAAATTAGGGTTTTGATCACCCAGGGCCTCCAGATGAAAAGTTTCATCTGGGCACAAGCCATTGATCCAAAACATAACCTAATATACTTCATGGAACCTCATGAACCCATGCATCAAGTCAATTTTTCCTCAAGGGATGCATTCATCAAAAATCAGGAATTAGGGTTTCTTGACCTAATTCACCCCTAAGTTGACTTTTGGGACAAATCATGAGCCAAGACCTCAAGAGATGATTTGAGGGTCTCTAATATACCATATTGATCCATTTGGGACAATGGATTGATCCAAGAAGCTTGAGCAACAAGTCTCAATTCCATCTGCACCACAATTAGGGTTTTAAGGGAAAAGTCAACTGTAACTTTGACTTTTGACCAAGACATGCTCCCAAACCCTAATACATGATTGAATATACCCTATGACACCCATGGAACATGTCCATCAAGTTTGATTTAGGTCAAGGACATGATTTCCTGAAGAATTGCACAGTTTGGAATTCATCTGATAAAAAGTCAACTGTGCACAAAAGTCAACTTTGACTTTTTGAGATTTTTCACCAAAATGGATTTTTAACCCTAAAATGATGTTAATGTATGATTTGAATCATCATTCATCAAGAAAAATCAAGAAAAGTGAGATAACTTGTAAAAGGGGTAACCATAAAACTTAGAAATTTTTCTAAGTTAAAAATAAAGTGGCAAGGGTACCAACTTTGAAGGACCATAACTCCTAAACCACAAGGCCATTTTTTCTCATCCAAAGATGGATTTGTAGCCCTCATTATCACCTACAAAAACTTCAACTACAAGTCATTCCAATTCATTAAGGATTTTGAGTTATGGAGTGATCAAAGTGGCTGAAAAGTGAAAATGTCACTTTTTCCAACACTTAGTGAAATTTTCACTAAGTCAGATTCTGCCTCACTTTTTGCCAAATGTAGGGGGATTTTTCACTTGGAATCAAAAGAGATCAAAACCAAACTTGTTCAAACAGTTTTTGTATCATGTAAGAGCTTTCCAAAATGGCCAAGAACATTGCCAAATTCAACTTACACCATGAGATATGACATTGGCAAGTTGCCTTGCTAAAATCTTTCAAGGCAAGGCAGAATTTGCAATTTTGGTCGATTTGCCAAAATCAGCCAAATTCAATTGCTCCTATCCACTTGGACACCTCAGAGGATTGAATCTAAAGGGGACAATCACTGAGCCAAGCCTCCAAAGTCCATGGAACAAGAAATAGCATGTTGAACCTAGAATGGCCAAAATAGGGACAAGACTTCAAATTTGGAATGAGGCATTCAATGGAACCATCAAGGTGGCATGGACTGAGCCATTCTCATCTGAAATCAATCAAGACTTATCCAAGACCAAGGGAACCAAATCTCTGTGCCCTAACCTCTAGTCAATGGCTAGAGGAGACTTGGATTTTCATTTGCCAACATTGGCCAAACCTACTTACCAGCTGCCATGCACTATTCCTTGCAAAACAAACTTGCTCTACTATAAATAGAGCTCAATTGTGGTCAGTTTGAGTACACCAAAGCCATCTAACAGATGCTTTCCTCAAAATCTCTTCTTTCACTCCAATTTTGCCTTCTAAGGCAAGTCACTATCGGGTTTTGAGTTTGAGAGCAATTCCAATCAAACCAATCACTCACACACCTCACATACATCACATATGAGCTGATCAAACACTTAGATTACTTCTGAAACATCAATTTCACAAAATCACCAGCTGGTTGCTCAAGGTTTTAACCAAAGTGCAGCTGAGGTACCACAAAATGATCCAGCCAATTTCAATCAAGTCCAACCATCCAAACACAATCCATAGGGTGTAGGGAAGCTGTTCAGATCATCACAACTCATCTGTAACACCTCCAGATCAAAAATCACTTTGAACTTGCTGTCACGGCCTAGAGGTAAGCACATGCTTGGTCATCTCTCAATCTATGCATATTTCCTCGCACAATAATTTGGCCATATGTTCATAATCATGCATGGAATGTTTTCCCTCAACTAATTGCATTGTTTGAATTGTGTATCAAAAATCCTAGCCTTCATGCAGAAATTAGGGTTCTTGAGGTCTCTTCGTGATTTCTTGTTGTATGTTTAATTTAAATGAAATTAAAGTGCATAGACATGATCGTGAGGTTGAGACGAGCATAATGATATGTGGATTGCATGATATGATTACGTATTCATGGAGATTGGATAGAAAATGCAAATCTGGGAAACCAAGAACACGCGCGTGTTCTTCAGCTTGTTCTTGGAGCCATTTTTAGAAATTCAAATATTTGAATTTTGTGATTTTGTTTAATTGATTCAAAAATTAATTTCTCTCTGAGTTTTAAGGGTTTTGAGTTGATTCTTTTTTTAATAATTCACAAAAATGTTAAAATATTTTATTTTATCAAAAAATCCCAAAAATATTATTTATTTCATATAATTGATATTTTTGTAAAGAATTAATATTTTGATTGTTTTTGGCATTTTAAATATTTTTTCTACATTGATTTTGCAACTTTTAATGCTTTCTAATTATTTTGTAGGTCAATACTTAATTTTTGAAGCATTAATCCAAGATCACAATTTGTTTTCCATGTGTTAAACAATTTTTGATCATTTTAATTGAATTTTTATTCAATTAAATACATTTTGAAAACAAATTAGGGTTTTGGATTAATTCAACCCTCATAAATCATTTTCAAAAACATTATGGGCCTCTTGAGAGAGTGTAAGACCCATCCCCCCTTGTACAAAAACTTTTTGGGCCTCATTCATTGTATAAGTCCCTCCGTACAAGTAAACGGCGCGATCGTCGGCTTTTCAAAATAACCCTTGGGCCTCTCCTTGAGCTATAAGACCTGTTCAAAACACTTTGGGCCTCTATTAGAGTGTAAGACCCAATCCCCTTTTAACCAAAATCATTTGGGCCTCACTTATTGTATAAGTCCCTCCGCATTAAAAGAAAACCTCGGCGCGATCGCCATTTTTAAACGAAAAATCATTTGGGCCTACCCTCGTGTTATAAGCCCCACTCTTTTTCCTTTAAACCTTTTTGGGCCTCTTGAGAGAGTGTAAGACCCATCCCTTTGTACAGAAAACCATTTTGGGCCCCAGTCACTTGTATAAGTCCCTCTGTACAAAGTCAAACAGTGCGCTCACTGATAAAACCCTGGGCCTCTCCTTGAGCTGTAAGCCCCAAATCTTTCTTTTTCAAAGCACTTTCTCCTTTGATTTTGAATATACTGTTGTTTTCAATCTTTCTTTGTTGAACAACTAACCAAACAGCATGGAAGCACTCCAACCGAGTAAGTGGTTATTGCTTTCGTTTACTGCTTTCGTATTATAAACTATATTGTGGGGCTGCTCACTGTAAGTCTCCTTTCATAAACTCATATCTACTGTGTAATAATAGTATAGATATTTTGAGTTTCCCCGACAACTACGTCTAGAACTAGGTGAAGCCGTTTCGTTTATTCGTAGAAATAGACGCCTAGATCCCCAATAGGAGCACCAGATACAGTCTTCTCTTCGGCTGTCCTCCTTAGGAATCGTCAAGAAGCTCTACTCCCCAAGATGAATGTATTCTCCGTGAATGGCATCTTTGAGTTTCTTCCAAATTCTCGAACTTTCCTGACTTGATCTATTCCTTGTGGATAGCTTGCCTTGAATGTCTCGGGGTTTGGGTACCCACTACGGTCATAATCTTGGACCTTAACTAAGGAACCCTCTTTAAAAGTTAAAAGTCACTGGATAGTAAACCTCGCACGTTTACCAGTGGTTTTTATCTTTAAAAGAGTTATCTCTCCTAATGGAAAGGAGATGATAGACCCACGGGCTTCTTAAAAGCATCGGCCTACTCTTGGGCATTGTTCAAGGACCCACAGGCTTCCTAAAAGCAACCCCGCCTCCTCTTGGGCGTTATTCAAGGACCCTACGGCTTCTTAGAAGTATTCACAGCCTCCTCTTAGGCTTCGTATAATGATCTCTTCCTCCTGGAATGATAGCCTCCTCTTGGGCTTCGTACAAGGACCCATCGGCTTCTTAAAAGTTTCCAGCCTCCTCTTGGGCTTCGTACAAATTGTCCCGACGACCTCCTAGAGGTATAGGAACAGAACTTAGTCATCTGCATAGAACAGTCCTTTCATAGAGTCTACTACTGTTTCTCAAAGCATAGTACAAAAGATAAAACTCTAGACACGGACAGTCTAACTTCCTTGAGTCTCAAAGACATTCTCAAGTACTCTTCAAAAATAGGAAGGAAACCCGCAGACTAGGACAGTCTCAATACCCTTTGGATTTCCCGTTTCCTCAAAGAGAAGGAGATATCCCTGATCCTCAAATCAAATCCCTGAGTACAGTGTTGCTCATATAAGAACTGATTTTCTCTTTTAAAATTAGTATATTGGATCTGTCACTCAACTGAAACAGTTACAATAGCCTCCATCTCGGGCTTTGTACGAGATACCAAAATTCTCCCCAGGGGACTCAAACAACGTTTAGCCTCTCTCTCGGGCTTTATACGAGACACATAAGAGACTCCCTCGTTGAGTCAATTACCCCTTTCGCCTCCATCTCGGGCTTCGTACGAGATACAAAGACTCTCTTGTTGAGTCAAACATTTTTAGCCTCCATCTCGGGCTTTGTACGGGACACAAAATAGCCTCCTCTGAGGCTTTGTATAATGATTTTCCTAGCGGAAATTAGCCTCCTCTTAGGCTTTGTATAATGATTTTCCTAGCGGACATTAGCCTCCTCTTAGGCTTTGTATAAGAAAACCACTGGTTGATCCAAATCAACCTTTTAGCATCAAAGCTGTGCCTCGTTCACAGTACACAAACATCAACAACTCCTTTCCATTCATCTAATCGCTGTAAGCGGCAAGCCTCTGGATCATCTATATCCACGCCACTGTCCCTCTTTTAGCATGAGAAATTCCTAAGGAAAGATGGCATTGCTCTACACTGAGTTAAAGTCTTCTCCTTCAGGTTAAAACCATTTGTTCGGAAATTATGGCATTGCTCGGATCCGCGTATCCCAGTTAAAGTAATTCTCCTTCTCCCCTCTTTAGAGATGACAAATTCTCTCTAAAGCCGAGGTCTTTCAGCTTCACGTCTTGGGCTTTGAACAAGACACAAATAGACTTTTCAGCTTCACATCTTGGGCTTTGAACAAGATACAAACCACCTTTCGCTTCACGTCTTGGGCTTTGAACAAGACACCAAAACACCGATTTCCTCCCATAGAATAGGACGAACTACGAACGCTCTGATTTCCCTGTTTCGATAAACGGGAATACGTAGGCATAAGATCGAAAGAAAAGATCTTAGCGAGTGCAATCAACAAAAAATCCAAATCCCGTATCTCCATCAATCAAAAGCAGTAATTCAAAAGCATCAGTCCTAACATCCTAATCCTTGTTCCCCGCTAGAAAGTCCTAGAAAGAAAGAAAACCGTATTGGCGAAAATACAAATAACCAGTACAAGGCCCCCCCCACATTGATAGCATTCGTAACCTAACAGACCGCTGTTTAAACTCAGTATGCAAGCAGGGTTAATTGGAGAGATCTATTTCCCTTCCTTATTCAGCTCACAATAGGATAAAAAATGAATCGACCTGTAGTTTAAAGCTCAAACCGCAGAGAGCGACCAGCGCTTAAGAACCGCATCCAAAATCGCTCGCTACAGAAAAAATGGCGCCCACCGTGGGGCTCAAAAATTATTTCTTAAACATGTAAGGTGAAAACCTTGGACAAACCTTTTTTCTCTTCACTTATGTGAATACCACAGATTGGGGCTTCCGCCGGGGAACCCATTTCTGTCAGGAACTTAGGAATCATAGCTTTATAAGTCTAGGATGATTAGGACAAATATATATACTGCTTTTCCTAATTGTTATACGTGTTTATTTTTTTTGCTACTGGGAATGCGTGTGATGCCGCATGTGGTGAGAATGAGTATACACTTAAGATAAGTGATGGCGACGGGGTCGACCATCAACCTCAGTGGAGGCTGACCAACACAACCCATTCACTCTTCTAGCCAATGGGCCGGTTGTTAAGTCTGAGAAGCTGAGGAGCCAAACCCTTTCGTAGTGCGGAAACTATCGGAAATAGTTGTTACGCGATACTACCCTAATTTGAGGCTGGTGATCTATTCTCGGTGAATGGCACTTACTCTAAGATTGCTTTACAACTCGCTGGCGATCCGCTTGTTGTCTTGCTTTCCTGGGAGGAGCTGATGATAATGAGTACAGGTACAAAAAATCACCCTAGTATAAACCTTTGGGGATGGGTAGAGCCTTGACTTCATGATAACGACCCTTTGACCCCATGTTTTTTCTATGTTTTTGTGTGCTGCATTCATGCATCCATTTAATAAAACATTAAAACATTCAAAAAACTTCTCTTCTAGTCTCTCTGTTTTTCAAATTAAACTAAGACTGTGATTGCAAATATCAGAGAAAAAGATTGCATTAATGGATTTCGGTAGAAGGAGAACTCACCAGTATACCTTCAAGGTTCCAAAGCTAGAGGATTTGAGAAAGTTAGCGAGGATGATCGTTAACCCAGAGGCTTTCAGAGCCAAGCACGGTGGTTTGCTACCACTGTTAAGAGTCCATGTGATTAAGGGGATCATGGACGCGCTCATTCAGTTCTACGATCCAGTTTATCATTGTTTCACATTCCCGGATTACCAGCTATCACCAACGCTGGAGGAGTATTCTCATCTGACTGATTTACATATCACCGATCGAGCTCCATTTTCTGGACTGGAAGAAATTCCAAAGAATCAGACTATTGCAATAGCAATTCATTTGGACGAGTCTGAGGTCAGGACTCACATGACCACTAAGGGTGGCATCCAAGGTTTGCCAGCCCAGTTCTTGACAAAGAAAGCCCTGTACTTTGCTAGTATAGGGAACATGACTGCTTTTGAAAGCATCTTTGTCTTGCTCACCTACGGGTTATTTTTGTTTCCTAACATCAATAACTTCGTCGATATCAACGTTATTAAGGTTTTTCTCATTGGAAACCCTGTGTCGACTTTGCTCGCAGATGCATATCATTCTGTACACTTGGGAAATTTGTACAGCGGAGGGGAGATCACATGCTGTGTACCTTTGCTCTACAAATGGTTTATCTCTCACTTGCCCAAGTCTGCTGCTTTTTGGGATTGCAAGAGTGTCTTACGTTGGTCGCAGAAGATCATGTCTCTCACCAATTCCGATATAGATTGGTGTAATAGGATTTATGAGGGAATCAAAATCATTGACCATTGTGGAAACTTCCCCAGCGTACCCCTCATAGGAACTAAAGGAGGAATCAACTATCATCCGATATTGGTTCTTCGTCAATTTGGATACCCGATGAGACACATCCCACTGGGTGTTCATCTGGAAGGTCTTTTCTTCAAAGAAGGAGAAAATGACAGAGCACTAAAGATGGAAATAGTGCAAACTTGGAAACATGTTCATAAGAAAGGACGAGAGTCTCTGGGAAAACCGGACTGTGTCTCGGTGGAGCCTTATCTCCATTGGGTACAAACTAGAGCTCTCAAGCTAAAGATGCCTTATCCTCGTTACGGAATTCTTCCACCGAGGGAAACTGTCATGTACTTCATGACGGAAACTGAAAAGCTTCAGGTTACTCTCAACAAAGTTCAAAAGGAAAGAAGATCTTGGAAGAACAAGTACCGCATCCTCGACGTAGAGTGTATCCAAATACAGCAACTACTAAAAGAGAAAGATGCTCTGATTGAAATTTTGGAGCAGCATGCTGTAGAGAATCAAGATGACCAAAGGAATTTGCTCGCTCCTTTCACCTGGCAAAGGAATGACAACCCGACAACGGCCCAAGCGCCCCGGTCAAAGAAGAGGACTCGGGACCCATTAGTTTAGGTTTCTGTTTCTGCACTTTGTAATCTACTATATTTCCATTTCTGTAATCCTTTGGAATTCAATAAAAAGGGGTTTCCCCACTGTTTGATATTTGCAATCTAATTGTCGAAGATTATTTTGATTAAACAAAAAAAAAACAACAATTAATATAATCATTGCATTCATCATTCTCACATCGCGTATTCTTCTTACCTACGAATCTCACGTTTGTGTCTCGATTCTAGAGTCAAACTGTCTCATTCGTATAATACTCGGGCCAATCGTCAGAAAAAGATGGATGATCTTGAGGAAGAAAACAGAGAGTTGAAAGAAGAGATCGACGCTCTGAGAGAGGATATGAGAAAGCTTCGTAACAACATGCAAGCCATGGCAGAAGCTCAGCTACAAAGAACTGTGATCTCAGAGATCACCTCAACGCCCATCATAGAAAAGTATGATCCTAGGTATCAGATGCCGAAATATCATCCGTGGGGCATGCCTGTTAACTATATCCCGAAAGGATATGTTCCGCTGATCACTGAAGATCAGGGAATCGCAACAGAAGCCGCTGGGCCTGAAGGTTACAAACTTCGGGAAAGCGAAGATGCCAGGGGCATACTCAAGACTCCTGAAGGTTACAAACTTCGGGAGGCGCCAAGACTTACTGCCGTAGTCACGGTACCACCCCCTGTGGTGCACACTGTCCCGGAAGGACAGATTCCACAGACACCTTCTGGTAAGAAGGAAACTATGTTTGACAGAATGGATGAATTCCAGGAGCAGTTCTTGGAAATGCAGAAAGAGCTGCAAGCCATTCGCGGTCAGGATCTATTTGGAAAGGACGCCGCATACCTCTGCTTGGTCCCAAATGTGAAAGTCCCGCACAAGTTCCAAGTGCCCGACTTTGAAAAATACAAGGGTAACTCTTGCCCTCAGAGCCATCTGGTGATGTACGCTCGGCGGATGTCAGCTCAGACGGAGACTCAGGACCTGCTGATTCACTACTTCCAGGATAGTTTAACCGGTGCCGCACTCAAATGGTACATGGGTTTAAACTGTACTACGATCAGTACATTCAGAGATCTTGGTACTGCCTTCGTCCAACAATACAAGTACAATTTGGACATGGCACCCGACAGAGATCAACTCGGATCAATGTCACAAAAGGACAAAGAAACCTTTAAGGAGTATGCTCAAAGGTGGCGTGAAATTGCCGCTCAAATTTGTCCACCTCTTGAGGAAAAAGAGATGACAAAAATCTTCTTAAAGACCTTAAGCTCATTTTACTATGAGCGAATGGTTGCCAGTGCGCCCAGTGATTTCACCGAAATGGTCGGCATGGGTGTACGTCTTGAGGAAGCCGTCCGAGAAGGACGTTTGGTAAAAGACACTGGATCAACGAGCGGTACTAAAAAATATGGTAGTGCTCTCCCTAAGAAAAAAGAGCAAGATATTGGGAATATCTCTCTCGGAAAGCAAAGGCGACGTTATCAGCCAGTAGCAGCTGTAACTCCTGCTATCGGCCCCGCGCCTGTTCCTATGTATCAACCTCAGGTTGCGCAGAGCCAACCTGACCAACAAAGGACACAACAGCCTCTTCAGCAGGCTCGTCCTCCATATAACAACAACCGTACAACACGGCCACCAGGATTTGATCCTATACCCGTATCGTACGCTGAATTATTTCCGTTACTGCTAGCCAAGGGGCACATTCAGACTAAGTCTCCTCTTACAGTTCTGGAAAATCCGCCTTTTTGGTTTAAGGCGGATCAAACATGCCCTTATCATCAAGGAGGTTCAGGGCATAACTTTGAGACTTGTCTCAATTTCAAATCCGACTTGCAAAAGCTTGTTAGGAGCGGGCACTTATCTTTCAAAGATACGAATCCTAATGTTCTTACGAACCCGCTGCCTCAACATGAGAAAGCTGCAGTCAATCTGATTGAGAAAGAGACTAACAATGTCTATCAAATTCACGATGTACTCTTGTTGAAAACCATTCTGGTCAAGATGCATTGTAGACAGAGTGGATATGGCCATGTGCCACCTCATAACTATCACCAGTGTGATATCTGCTCTAAAGATAACCAAGGATGTTCGGTAGTGCAATCAGCTCTACAGGAACAGATGGATCTCGGATGGATCCAAGAGCACCGAGTTCGTGGAGTTAACATGGTCTATACGAACTCCAACGTCATTCAAAACCACGACATCCGTGCAATGAATGTCAGCTTGGTGGCGATGCACTCAAGGCAAAGCCAGTATCATAATCTGCCGCGGCACGATTATAGTTCCTGTCTGATTTGCTCGGTAAACAAACAGGGATGCTCTTTCATACAAGAGGCCCTCCAGCGTCAGATGGATCTTGGATGGATCCAAGACTACCATGATAGGAACTCCTATCAAATCAACATGGTTCAGATCTTCGATATCTGCGTAATGAATACCAACCTGGTAGAGTTACATGCTGAGCAGGTCCGACTTGGATTCTTAATATCACATGACTATCAAAATTGTAAAGCGGGTTGCGAAAACGATCGAGGTTGTACCCTTGTCCAGGAGGCACTTCAGCACTTGTTAAATCACTGGTGGATGCCAATCTACATGGATGAAGATACTCAGCAGATTAGTGTCAATAACAGGAATCCTACTCGTCGTCAAAGTCAGGAATCCTAGTGAGGTTACATTGTATTCAAAGTGGGCATGGCCAGGTGCCTCCACACAACTATGATAGTTGTAGCGTCTATTCGGAAAGTAACCAAGGGTGTTACCTTGTGAGAGCAGCTCTTCAGGGTCAGGTCGATCATGGATAAATTCGTCCATATCCAGGTTCTGGACCCATCAACTGGACGCCGAACTACCTTGCCGATCAAGTTGAGGATGTTGTCACAATCTCTGGTCATCATAGGACCAGGGATGTTTTTGCCATCATTCCTCTACTTGACGAATCTAAAGTTCCCAACCAGGAACGGATCGAGATTACTTATGATGGTCAGAAAAATCAGAAGGTTCCCATAGTCATCTATCTACCGGGGCCACTACCGTATGAATCAGCTAAGGCAATCCCTTACAAATATGGTGCAACAATAATCGAGAATGGAAAGGAAATTCCATTACCCTCCGTCGTGAATATTGCAGACATCAGTCGTGTAACACGGAGCGGTCGAATCTTCAACCGAGGGGTTGGAGAATCCAACAAAGGAAAGGAACTTCAGGCAGAAATTCCTGATCCGCCAGTCGGTCAATCTAGTAATCCCGACTATTCAAAAGACAATGATGAGATGCTGAAGCTCATCCAAAGGAGTGAATATAACATTGTTGATCAACTGTTACAGACTCCTTCAAAGATCTCGGTATTATCACTGTTACTCAGTTCAGAAGCACACAGAGAGGCTCTACAGAAAGTCTTGGAGCAAGCCTTTGTGGAACAGGATGTAACAATCATAAAATTCGATAGCATTGTCTCTAACATCACTTCCTGCAATAATTTGGGATTTAGTGAGGAAGAATTACCTGAAGAGGGTCGCCGTCATAACATGGCGCTCAACATTACAGTTAACTGCCAGGGCGATGCTTTAGCCAACGTACTGGTAGACACAGGGTCAGCCCTGAATGTTATGCCAAAGTCTACTTTGATGCAATTATCATTCAAGGGCCCTCCGATGAGAGTCAGCGAGGTCGTCGTCAAAGCATTCGACGGATCCAGAAAAACAGTTATCGGCGAAGTTGATCTTCCCATAACTATTGGTCCTCACACTTTCCAAACCACTTTCCAGGTCATGGACATCCGGGCAACATACAGTTGTTTATTAGGAAGACCTTGGATACATCAGGCTGGAGCGGTTACTTCAACCCTCCACCAAAAGCTAAAGTTCATCAAGAACAATAAACTTGTCATGGTTTATGGGGAACAAGCCTTGCTTGTGAGTAACCTATCATCATCTACTTGTGTGGAACCCGAGGAGGTTATTGGAACTCAGTTCCAAGCACTATCGGTGAGCAAGGACAATCAGTTCAAAGAAGGAACTTCAATTTCTTCATACAAAGACGCTATCAAAGCGGTCGAGAGTACCGATACAAACGGATGGGGACAGCTTGTCATTCCTATTGACAATAAAACAAAGAAGGGTCTTGGTTTTTCTGCGACCTGTACCCAGACAACTGCCAACGATGAAAGTCTTCATCCCCTTCAAAACTTCTTCCACAGTGGAGGTTTTCTTCACCCAGTGTCTCAGACAGTTCATGCTATTAATGAGGAAGATCCCTCTGACACGGATGAAGAATGGAAGTCCTATCTTAACAAGGACGGTTATATGTCTCAGGAAGAGGTGCCTATACCTTTTTACTTTCCTACAGAAAGTCCGAGATTTATACCAAGATCAGATGTCGAAATGATCTACGGAGATTGTGATCCGGAAGGATGTCGTGCTCCGCCAAATTCATTAGAGGAGTACACTCTGATGAAAGACAACTTTGACCACAATTACTATGGCCCGATGGATGGCCTGCCAATGTGGCAGCCTTACCCAGGAAACTTGGGGCAAGAGAGTCAGCCGAACAATGAAACTCAGCTGAGCGTCATTGAACAGAATACCTATGTCCCCACCATGTCATGGGATCAACACTTAGGTCATTCGGAAATTACTCAACATGACGATGAATTCGCAACGTTTGCAGGACTAGAATTCATCAATTATGCTTTTCCCAAGGTCAACGTCATCGAGAGGGATGACTTCTCCAGTTCCAAAGAAGTTTGGGACACTCTGGGACAACCAAGTGGAAAATACGACTTTATGGTCAAGTACACTGCTCCCGAAAGCTCTCGTATCAAGCTCGAAGATATCTAGCCAACTGGATGGGGAGATACAGCTGAGAGCACCAATGCTATGCAAAATGCAACAGAGGAATCCTCCTATGACAATTTTTCCTGGGAAACAGATTCCAATGATCCTGCTCCACCAGAAATCAGCGTCATTTCTGAAGACAAATCAAGGAAAGTGCCAGACTTTGTGATTCACCGAGGAGTTCGCCGCCAATGGGTTACTGTCGAGGTTCCGAAGGTCGTTCATCAGTGAAAGTAATTGCCATCTTTAACCTTTCACCCTGCCCAGGTGAAACGGATATTTTGATAGGGCTCATTTTCTGTAAATTTCCCTCTTTGCTTTGCCCAAAGCGACAGAGCTTTGTTTTATAGGGTTGTAGTTTCAAGATTCGACTTGTTTATTAATAAAATAACGTCGTTCTGTAATTTCCGCATTAATTGCTGTTTTCTCTTTTTGCTTTTTCAGAAAATGGTAATCCTAAAAAAAAACATTCAAAAATAAAAACAAGCAGTAAAATCAAAACACTGCACACACTTGCATTTCTCTCTATCTCTTCTAAACACAAATCATCACGTCATGCAGATTGCTTGTTTTAAACCCGATTGAAACATACGATCTGATGCCTTCTCCCAACTTTGAGTTCCCGGTATTCGAGGCTGAAGAAGAAGTTGACGACCAAATTCTAGAAGAGATCTCCCGACTACTCAGACAAGAGGAAAGGCCCATTGAACCTCACAAAGAGCCGTTGGAAACGGTAAACTTGGGTTCAGAAAAAGAGAGAAAAGAAATCAGGATCGGAGCATTGCTCAGTCCAACTACCAGAGAAGATCTGATAAAGCTTCTCAAAGAATTCCCCGATGTGTTTGCTTGGTCCTATCAGGATATGCCAGGGTTGGATACCAGCATCGTGGAACATCACTTACCGTTAAGATCGGAATGTCCGCCAGTAAAGCAAAGGTTGAGACGGACTCACCCGGACATGGCCATCAAAATCAAAGAGGAGGTACAGAAACAGATTGACGCGGGTTTCCTTGCTACATCTGAATATCCTCAATGGTTAGCCAACATCGTACCCGTTCCCAAAAAGGATGGAAAGTTTAGAATGTGTGTCAATTACAGAGATCCGAACAGGGCAAGTCCAAAGGACGACTTTCCTTTACCACACATTGACATGTTGGTTGACAGCACAGCAAAGTTCAAAGTATTCTCCTTCATGGATGGATTCTCGGGCTATAACCAGATCAAAATGGCGCCGAAAGACATGGAGAAAACTTCGTTCATTACCCCATGGGGTACCTTTTGTTACAAGGTAATGCCGTTCGGTTTGAAGAACGCCGGGGCAACCTATCAAAGGGCCATGACTACTCTTTTTCATGACATGATACACAAGGAAATCGAAGTGTATGTCGATGATATGATTGCAAAATCAAGAACAGAGGATGATCACGTTGAACATCTGTCAAAATTGTTCGAACGTCTAAGAAAATTCAAGCTCCGCTTGAATCCTAACAAGTGCACCTTTGGTGTCTGTTCAGGGAAACTACTAGGGTTCATCGTCAGCCAGAAAGGGATTGAAGTTGATCCTGACAAGGTCAAGGCCATTCAAGAAATGCCTTCTCCGAAAACTGAAAAACAAGTCAGAGGATTCCTGGGACGTTTGAACTACATCTCCAGATTCATATTCCTTATGACCGCGACGTGTGCGCCGATTTTCAAATTACTCAAAAAGAATCAGGATTGCGTTTGGTCAGATGATTGCCAAACCGCCTTCGACAGTATCAAGGAATATCTGTTGAAACCTCCGATTCTATCACCTCCAGTGGAAGGAAGACCACTGATCATTTACCTCACAGTCCTAGAGGACTCAATGGGATGTGTACTTGGCCAACAAGACGAAACTAAACGGAAAGAGTCTGCCATTTACTATCTAAGCAAGAAATTCACCGACTGCGAGACTCGGTACACAATGCTTGAGAAAACTTGTTGCGCTTTGGCTTGGGCAGCCAAACGTCTTCTCCAGTACATGATTCGTCATACTACTTGGTTGGTCTCCGAAATGGATCCAATCAAGTACGTTTTCGAAAAACCTGCTCTCACGGGAAGGATTTCCCGTTGGCAGATGTTACTATCAGAATATGACATAGAGTACCATGCTCAGAAAGCCGTTAAAGGAAGTATTTTAGCAGATCATTTGGCTCATCAACCGATTGGCGATCAAGAATCAATCGGGTTTGACTTCCCAGATGAAGATGTCATGTATCTAAAGATGAAAGATTGCGATGAACCGCTACCCAGTGAAGGGCCAGAACCAGGTTCCCAGTGGGGACTTATCTTTGACGGAGCAGTCAATCATTATGGAAACAGAATTGGGGCAATCATTGTTACCCCTCAGGGTTCCCACATTCCTTTCACTGCTAGACTTACGTTCAAATGTATGAACAACGAGGCCGAATACGAAGCATGTATCATGGGTCTCGAAGAAGCGATTGATTTAAGGATCAAAAACTTGGACGTATACGGCGACTCAGCCTTGGTTATTAACCAGATAAAAGGAGATTGGAACACATACCAATCAGGATTGATTCCTTACAAAGACTATGCAAGAAGGTTGTTACCCTTCTTCAACAGAATTGACTTTCATCACATCCCTCGTGATGAGAATCACATGGCTGATGCATTAGCCACTCTCTCTTCCATGATTAGTGTAGGTCGATGGAATGACATACCTAAGATCGACATCATGCGCCTTGAACGGCCCGCTTACATCTTCACAATTGAAGCAGTCATAGACGACAGACCTTGGTATCACGATATCAAATGCTTCCTTCAGAAACAAGAGTACCCATCTGGGGCACTCAGAAAAGATAGGAAAACCCTCAGAAGATTGGCTGGAAACTTCTTCCTGAGTGGTGACACTCTTCATAAGAGAAATTTTGACATGGTTCTGCTCCGATGTGTCGACAGACCAGAAGCAGACATGCTCATGAAAGAAATTCATGAAGGATCCTTTGGCACTCATGCCAATGGACACACAATGGCGAGAAAAATCCTAAGAGCAGGGTACTATTGGTTGACCATGGAATCCGACTGCTACAAGTACATGAGGAGGTGTCACAAGTGTCAGATATACTCTGACAAAATTCATGTACCGCCATCACATCTCAAAGTTCTTTCTTCCCCGTGGCCATTTTCCATATGGGGAATCGATATGATTGGTATGATTGAGCCCAAGGCTTCAAACGGACATTGGTTCATCCTTGTAGCCATTGACTATTTCACCAAGTGGGTCGAAGCAGCGTCATTCGCCAATGTAACCTGACAAGTGGTGGTCCGATTTATCAAAAACAATATCATCTGCCGTTATGGTGTTCCAAGTGAGATCATTACTGATAATGGATCTAACTTGAACAATAAGATGATGAAAGAGTTGTGTGCAGAGTTCAAGATCGAACACCATAACTCATCTCCCTACCGACCCAAGATGAACGGAGCGGTAGAAGCGGCTAACAAGAACATCAAGAAGATTGTTCAAAAGATGGTGGTAACCTATAAAGATTGGCACGAAATGCTACCCTTTGCTCTTCACGGTTATCGAACATCTGTCTGCACTTCAACAGGGGCAACCCCTTTCTCTCTAGTATATGGCATGGAAGCAGTGCTCCCCATAGAAGTAGAGATCCCATCAATCCGGGTATTGATGGAAGCTAAGCTCACCGAAGCTGAATGGTGTCAAAATCGACACGACGAACTGAACCTGATCGAAGAGAAGCGAATCACGGCACTATGCCACGGTCAGTTGTACCAACAGATAATGAAAAGGGCGTTTGACAAAAAGGTCCGACCTCGTTCCTTCAGAAAAGGAGACCTCGTGCTCAAGAAGATACAATCATTTCTCACTGATTCTCAGGGAAAATGGACCCCAAATTATGATGGCCCCTATGTGGTCACGAAAGCTTTCTCAGGCGGCGCCTTGAGACTTGCAACCATGGACGGAGAGGAATTTGCCTACCCCACGAATGTTGATGTAGTCAAGAAATACTTCGCCTAAAAATAAAAAAAAAACGTCTCGGTAGATTGAAAACCCGAAAGGGCGGTCCAGGAAAAAGTTAGAGACATGAAAAAAATCATCCCGATGGATTGGAAATCTCATAGTACAATCCAGGCAAAGTTAGGGATAATGGCAAGTAACTATGTTCAACAGAGGCAAGTCCCTCAGCAGCAACAACAGTTGCATCATCCATCGGAGGAAATCTCCAGTCAAAGGTCATCTTCGACAGAAGCTCAGGATGTCCCGAACTCAAAGTTGGTAGAAGGATAGTGGTCGTTATGTTTCAACGTAGCCCTTTTCCCTGTAAATTACCATTTTCTAACTTTGTATATACTCTTTGGAATCACGCGTTTGGCTGATCTCCATCTTATCAATAAAATTTGAGCCCTTGTGCTTGTGTTTGTAATTCTTTACTTGTTTTAGCTTTACAGAACGACGTTGTTTAAACTTAATCAGTGATTCTTGAAATAAAACAAAAAAATAAATTTACTTGTAAAACTTTTTCTGCTTTTAAATTAAAGATGGCATTTCTTTTGACTATTGAACATCAGAAGAACATCGATCGCCTCTCCCGAAGTAAGCGAACTTCAAAGTGCAGAATCAAGGTACTCCTTCTAGACCAGTACTCCTGAATGAAGGATCAATAATGTCAGAGACCATGTTTCGTCTGACATCCTCGGCCGAGTTCTCATCTCCTAAGCCCGATCAACATAGCTCTCAACGGGACTATCTCTCCTAAGCAAGGTGGAATTGCTATTTTGAATCAACGGTACTTCTTCGCCCCGCGATGGCCGAGTATCCAATTGTGTTCATCCATTAGTCTGTATGTCGCGTCTGTTTTGTCAGCATATACATACATACATCATGCATTTTTTATTTTGAATTCACATTTCATATTGCATCACTATCACTCTAGTCGGTCTTGTCCCCTAGTGGTAGAAGTCCTCTCAATCGAGTTGTCAGTTCTTGCCTCGTCAGGAAATACTGTGTCTGAACAACCTCGCTTCTAGTTTAATTCTGGAAAGAAGTTGGTCCTTGACCACTTTGATAACTTGAACCTCTGAAAAGCCAGAGAAAACTTTCAATAAACATCACTCTTCGCCATTGAAGATGATATCCTTGCTTTCCCGGATTAAGGAAAATCCACAGAGAAAACCTCGTGATCAGAGATTCGTTAGCACGCCAGTTTTGCTCCGAAAAACCACTGATGAGAAGGTCATTGGCACCTCAAAATTGGATCCCATCATATGGCATTTCTCCGGGAAGATCCCAAGAAAAGTATGATGTAACCCCAAACGAAAACAGTCTCTCAAGAGACTCGCTTTCCCCAGTAGAATCGACAAATGACGTCTCCAAAACAGAGAAGTTTGTGTACCTCTACAATTCAGACGAATGGGTTCCCCAGCAGGTCTGACATCAAAACTTTTTCCACTCAAATGGCATCTCCCCAGGAAAATTCGGCGAGAAGTTTGAAGGAAAGCCGCTACGAATAGCGTCCCTCGTCAGTAAAGTTCATTGACAAAAGAAACTAAGACCAGTTCCTTGGTAGGAAACCAGGATCGAGGGGAAGTTTAAATTAGAAACTAAGACCAGTTCCTTGGTAGGAAACCAGGATCGAGGGGAAGTTTAAATCAGAAACTAAGACCAGTTCCTTGGTAGGAAACCAAGAACGATGGGAAGTTGACAAAAGAAAACTGAGACCAGCTCCTTGGCTGAAGACCAGGATCGAGGGGAAGTTTACCTTTCTAAGCATCATCGCTTAGCTAAAGAAGATGAATGCGTAAGCTACCATTCATAACCACCATCAAAATTTCGGATATTCCGATATTTAATCCTCTTGCACCCCGAATGCCCGAATCCCTTCGTCATTCACACCTTCGGGTCCAAGAAGATTAAATAGGGGCATCTGTAATACCCCAAATTTTGACCACTTAGATTTCCCATCATTGGGCAAATCATCAGTCTCCCCAAAGATGGGTGAGCATCCACTACAATCAAAATTAGGGTTTCAAGCCCTCTCTGAGCTTTAGACAAAGGCTCAATCAAGAAATGACTTGATTTTCAACTTTTCTAATCTCTCAGACATCCTCAAAGGATCAAAAGGAGTCCCACTTCAAGGATTAAGCACAAGGTTGCTCCCTTCTAGGTGGATCAAGCCTCAAGATCGCCAGTGTCACCAAATTAGGGTTTTGATCATCCAGGGCCTCCAGATGAAAAGTTTCATCTGGGCACAAGCCATTGATCCAAAACATAACCTAATATACTTCATGGAACCTCATGAACCCATGCATCAAGTCAATTTTGCCTCAAGGGATGCATTCATCAAAAATCAGGAATTAGGGTTTCTTGACCTAATTCACCCCTAAGTTGACTTTTGGGACAAATCATGAGCCAAGACCTTAAGATATGATTTTAGGGTCTCCAATATACCATATTGATCCATTTGGGACAATGGATTGATCCAAGAAGCTTGAGCAACAAGTCTCAATTCCATCTGCACAACAATTAGGGTTTTAAGGGAAAAGTCAACTGTAACTTTGACTTTTGACCAAGACATGCTCCCAAACCCTAATACATGATTGAATATACCCTATGACACCCATGGAACATGTCCATCAAGTTTGATTTAGGTCAAGGACATGATTTCCTGAAGAATTGCACAGTTTGGAATTCATCTGATAAAAAGTCAACTGTGCACAAAAGTCAACTTTGACTTTTTGAGATTTTTCACCAAAATGGATTTTTAACCCTAAAATGATGTTAATGTATGATTTGAATCATCATTCATCAAGAAAAATCAAGAAAAGTGAGATAACTTGTAAAAGGGGTAACCATAAAACTTAGAAATTTTTCTAAGTTAAAAATAAAGTGGCAAGGGTACCAACTTTGAAGGACCATAACTCCTAAACCACAAGGCCATTTTTTCTCATCCAAAGATGGATTTGTAGCCCTCATTATCACCTACAAAAACTTCAACTACAAGTCATTCCAATTCATTAAGGATTTTGAGTTATGGAGTGATCAAAGTGGCTGAAAAGTGAAAATGTCACTTTTTCCAACACTTAGTGAAATTTTCACTAAGTCAGATTCTGCCTCACTTTTTGCCAAATGTAGGGGGATTTTTCACTTGGAATCAAAAGAGATCAAAACCAAACTTGTTCAAACAGTTGTTGTATCATGTAAGAGCTTTCCAAAATGGGCAAGAACATTGCCAAAGTCAACTTACACCATGAGATATGACATTGGCAAGTTGCCTTGCTAAAATCTTTCAAGGCAAGGCAGAATTTGCAATTTTGGTCGATTTGCCAAAATCAGCCAAATTCAATTGCTCCTATCCACTTGGACACCTCAGAGGATTAAATCTAAAGGGGACAATCACTGAGCCAAGCCTCCAAAGTCCATGGAACAAGAAATAGCATGTTGAACCTAGAATGGCCAAAATAGGGACAAGACTTCAAATTTGGAATGAGGCATTCAATGGAACCATCAAGGTGGCATGGACTGAGCCATTCTCATCTGAAATCAGTCAAGACTTATCCAAGACCAAGGGAACCAAAGCTCTGTGCCCTAACCTCTAGTCAATGGCTAGAGGAGACTTGGATTTTCATTTGCCAACATTGGCCAAACCTACTTACCAGCTGCCATGCACTATTCCTTGCAAAACAAACTTGCTCTACTATAAATAGAGCTCAATTGTGGTCAGTTTGAGTACACCAAAGCCATCTAACAGATGCTATCCTCAAAATCTCTTCTTTCACTCCAATTTTGCCTTCTAAGGCAAGTCACTATCGGGTTTTGAGTTTGAGAGCAATTCCAATCAAACCAATCACTCACACACCTCACATACATCACATATGAGCTGATCAAACACTTAGATTACTTCTGAAACATCAATTTCACAAAATCACCAGCTGGTTGCTCAAGGTTTTAACCAAAGTGCAGCTGAGGTACCACAAAATGATCCAGCCAATTTCAATCAAGTCCAACCATCCAAACACAATCCATAGGGTGTAGGGAAGCTGTTCAGGTCATCACAACTCATCTGTAACACCTCCAGATCAAAAATCACTTTGAACTTGCTGTCACGGCCTAGAGGTAAGCACATGCTTGGTCATCTCTCAATCTATGCATATTTCCTCGCACAATAATTTGGCCATATGTTCATAATCATGCATGGAATGTTTTCCCTCAATTAATTGCATTGTTTGAATCGTGTATCAAAAATCCTAGCCTTCATACAGAAATTAGGGTTCTTGAGGTCTCTTCGTGATTTCTTGTTGTATGTTTAATTTAAATGAAATTAAAGTGCATAGACATGATCGTGAGGTTGAGACGAGCATAATGATATGTGGATTGCATGATATGATTACGTATTCATGGAGATTGGATAGAAAATGCAAATCTGAGAAACCAAGAACACGCGCGTGTTCTTCAGCTTGTTCTTGGCGCCATTTTTAGAAATTCAAATATTTGAATTTTGTGATTTTGTTTAATTGATTCAAAAATTAATTTCTCTCTGAGTTTTAATGGTTTTGAGTTTATTCTTTTTTTAATAATTCACAAAAATGTTAAAATATTTTATTTTATCAAAAAATCCCAAAAATATTATTTATTTCATATAATTGATATTTTTGTAAAGAATTAATATTTTGATTGTTTTTGGCATTTTAAATATTTTTTCTACATTGATTTTGCAACTTTTAATGCTTTCTAATTATTTTGTAGGTCAATACTTAATTTTTGAAGCATTAATCCAAGATCACAATTTGTTTTCCATGTGTTAAACTATTTTTGATCATTTTAATTGAATTTTTATTCAATTAAATACATTTTGAAAACAAATTAGGGTTTTGGATTAATTCAACCCTCATAAATCATTTTCAAAAACATTATGGGCCTCTTGAGAGAGTGTAAGACCCATCCCCCCCTTGTACAAAAACTTTTTGGGCCTCATTCATTGTATAAGTCCCTCCGTACAAGTAAACGGCGCGATCGTCGCCTTTTCAAAATAACCCTTAGGCCTCTCCTTAAGCTGTAAGACCCGTTCAAAACACTTTGGGCCTCTATTAGAGTGTAAGACCCAATCCCCTTTTAACCAAAATCATTTGGGCCTCACTTATTGTATAAGTCCCTCCGCGTTAAAAGAAAACCTCGGCGCGATCGCCATTTTTAAACGAAAAATCATTTGGGCCTACCCTCGTGTTATAAGCCCCACTCTTTTTCCTTTAAACCTTTTTGGGCCTCTTGAGAGAGTGTAAGACCCATCCCTTTGTACAGAAAACCATTTTGGGCCCCAGTCACTTGTATAAGTCCCTCTGTACAAAGTCAAACAGTGCGCTCACTGATAAAACCCTGGGCCTCTCCTTGAGCTGTAAACCCCAAATCTTTCTTTTTCAAAGCACTTTCTCCTTTGATTTTGAATATACTGTTGTTTTCAATCTTTCTTTGTTGAACAACTAACCAAACAGCATGGAAGCACTCCAACCGAGTAAGTGGTTATCGCTTTCGTTTACTGCTTTCGTATTATAAACTATATTGTGGGGCTGCTCACTGTAAGTCTCCTTTCATAAACTCATATCTACTGTGTAATAATAGTATATATATTTCGAGTTTCCCCGGCAACTACGTCTAGAACTAGGTGAAGCCATTTCGTTTATTCGTAGAAATAGACGCCTAGATCCCCAATAGGATCACCAGATATAGTCTTCTCTTCGGCTGTCCTCCTTAGGAATCGTCAAGAAGCTCTACTCCCCAAGATGAATGTATTCTCCGTGAATGGCATCTTTGAGTTTCTTCCAAATTCTCAAACTTTCCTGACTTGATCTATTCCTTGTGGATAGCTTGCCTTGAATGTCTCGGGGTTTGGGTACCCACTACGGTCATAATCTTGGACCTTAACTAAGGAACCCTCTTTAAAAGGTAAAAGTCACTGGATAGTAAACCTCGCACGTTTACCAGTGGTTTTTATCTTTAAAAGAGTTATCTCTCCTAATGGAAAGGAGATGATAGACCCACGGGCTTCTTAAAAGCATCGGCCTCCTCTTGGGCATTGTTCAAGGACCCACAGGCTTCCTAAAAGCAACCCCGCCTCCTCTTGGGCATTATTCAAGGACCCTACGGCTTCTTAGAAGTATTCACAGCCTCCTCTTAGGCTTCGTATAATGATCTCTTCCTCCGGGAATGATAGCCTCCTCTTGGGCTTCGTACAAGGACCCATCGGCTTCTTAAAAGTTTCCAGCCTCCTCTTGGGCTTCGTACAAATTGTCCCGATGACCTCCTAGAGGTATAGGAACAGAACTTAGTCATCTGCATAGAACAGTCCTTTCATAGAGTCTACTACTGTTTCTCAAAGCATAGTACAAAAGATAAAACTCTAGACACGGACAGTCTAACTTCCTTGAGTCTCAAAGACATTCTCAAGTACTCTTCAAAAATAGGAAGGAAACCCGCAGACTCGGACAGTCTCAATACCCTTTGGATTTCCCGTTTCCTCAAAGAGAAGGAGATATCCCTGATCCTCAAATCAAATCCCTGAGTACAGTGTTGCTCATATAAGAACTGATTTTCTCTTTTAAAATCAGTATATTGGATCTGTCACTCAACTGAAACAGTTACAATAGCCTCTATCTCGGGCTTTGTACGAGATACCAAAATTCTCCCCAGGGGAGTCAAACAACGTTTAGCCTCTCTCTCGGGCTTTATACGAGACACATAAGAGACTCCCTCGTTGAGTCAATTACCCCTTTCGCCTCCATCTCGGGCTTCGTACGAGATACAAAGACTCTCTTGTTGAGTCAAACATTTTTAGCCTCCATCTCGGGCTTTGTACGGGACACAAAATAGCCTCCTCTTAGGCTTTGTATAATGATTTTCCTAGCGGAAATTAGCCTCCTCTTAGGCTTTGTATAATGATTTTCCTAGCGGAAATTAGCCTCCTCTTAGGCTTTGTATAAGAAAACCACTGGTTGATCCAAATCAACCTTTTAGCATCAAAGTTGTGCCTCGTTCACAGTACACAAACATCAACAACTCCTTTCCCTTCATCTAATCGCTGTAAGCGGCAAGCCTCTGGATCATCTATATCCACGCCACTGTCCCTCTTTTAGCATGAGAAATTCCTAAGGAAAGATGGCATTGCTCTACACTGAGTTAAAGTCTTCTCCTTCAGGTTAAAACCCTTTATTCGGAAATTATGGCATTGCTCGGATCCGTGTATCCCAGTTAAAGTAATTCTCCTTCTCCCCTCTTTAGAGATGACAAATTCTCTCTAAAGCCGAGGTCTTTCAGCTTCACGTCTTGGGCTTTGAACAAGACACAAATAGACTTTTCAGCTTCACATCTTGGGCTTTGAACAAGATACAAACCACCTTTCGCTTCACGTCTTGGGCTTTGAACAAGACACCAAAACACCCATTTCCTCCCATAGAATAGAAGGAACTACGAACGCTCTGATTTCCCTGTTTCGGTAAACGGGAATACGTAGGCATAAGATCGAAAGAAAAGATCTTAGCGAGTGCAATCAACAAAAAATCCAAATCCCGTATCTCCATCAATCAAAAGCAGTAATTCAAAAGCATCAGTCCTAACATCCTAATCCTTGTTCCCCGCTAGAAAGTCCTAGAAAGAAAGAAAACCGTATTGGTGAAAATACAAATAACCAGTACAAGGCCCCCCCACATTGATAGCATTCGTAACCTAACAGACCGCTGTTTAAACTCAGTATGCAAGCAGGGTTAATTGGAGAGATCTATTTCCCTTCCTTATTCAGCTCACAATAGGATAAAAAATGAATCGACCTGTAGTTTAAAGCTCAAACCGCAGAGAGCGACCAGCGCTTAAGAACCGCGTCCAAAATCGCTCGCTACACAGAGGAACAGCTTCTTGAGTAGAAGTGGGAACCGGTGGACGTATAAAATCAAAAGGCATACCCAATGAAGATACAACGGTAGTATTAGCTGGGGGTTCCACAGTAGGAGTGATAACCTCAGAGATCACAGTGGCTTGTGTATCCATTTTTGCTTTTAGAACCTGTATAGTCTCCAGAATCTGCCCCATTCCTCCTCGTAGCTAATTCAGCTCATTGTTAACCCTGTCCATATCAAAGTCTTGTTCTGACATCCTTTGACGAGCTTGGGCTCGTGTATTGTAGTGGTGTCGGGAACTCAGTGTGACGATTCTCTTGGAGAATATGGTGACATGAGATGAGACAGGGAAGAAAATGCACATGTTATGACATGATGCAAATGAAAGTGCAGATGCAAATGCAAGCTAAACTATCAAGAAACTAAGAAATTTTGCAAACATTGTAGATAACAAGATGTTCATCAAAATAAACTTCTTCATTAGAGATTCTTGAAAATATTACATTAGAGGTAGTACATCTTCATAATTCAAATACATAAGCGGAAATGGAAAATACAACACAAAGGAAACTAAGCATCTGGTCCACTGGTGGATGATCCCTCCCCTCCATTGAGTTTTCTCATAAGCTTGTTGATTCGCCTCTTGAATTTTACTTTTTCAAGGGTAAATTCTCCTAGCGCATTTTTCAACTTCAGTTCTTCCTCTACAGTAGTCTTGTGATGGGGATAAGGTACCCTCATCGCCAGAGCTATTTTGCGAGACCACCGCAAGCAAGCCTCGATAACGGAGCAATCAGGGTTTTTCAGAGCGGTCCACCTTTGTCTGTTGATTTGGCGCCAAGCACATTCCACTCTAATCCTCAGCTCAAAACCTGCATTCTCCTCAAGAAAAAGCATTTCAAGGTCGTTGAAATCAGGAATTTCCTCCATTGGATGGCCCAACTGACGGCGAGCAAGCACAGGATTGTAGTTGATATACCCATTCCTCCCTATGAGACGCGCATTGGGGAAGTCCCCACAGCTGTGGATCATCAGGATCCCTCCATAAACTAGATCATACCATTCAATGTCACTGTGGCTTAATTCCATCAGCTTCTTGGACCAAATTGTGCTATCTTCAACTTCCCAAAAGGCCGGCGTCTTTGGTAAGTACGAAATAAACCACTTATAGAAGAGGGTGACATAACAAACAACTGGTCTGCCATTTCGCATGTATCTGGTATAAACAACATGATAGACATCTGCCAATAGTGTTGGAACTGGGTTGTTAAGCATGAAGATTTGGATAACTTGAACATCAACGAAGTAATTAGCATTAGGAAACAGGAACATTCCATAGACAAGTAAAGCAAAGGTTGATTCAAAAAATGTGCAGTTTCCCCTTTCAGCAAAGTAGAGAGCCTTTTTAAGCAAAAATTGAGCGGACAATCCACGACGTCTTCCCTTGTTGGTTAAGTGAGTTCTGATGTCAGACAATCTCAGCCTCGTTCCTTTTGCGATGTCTTTGTCAGTGAGTTCCACCTCTAGTCCAGAGAACGGAGGAGAGTCATTGATAGGGATCCCCATCAGAGCAGAGTACTCCTCCAAAGTTGGCATTAGTTAATAGTCTGGGAACACAAAACAGCGGTAAGCAGGATGGTAGAGTTGGACCAGAGTCTAGAGCGGTCCTTCAGTCACTTGGAGTCTCAGTAATTGTAGGATTCTCCCATACTTGTCAGTGAAAGCCGACGGGTCTTCAATCATATCTCCCAACCCCAACAGTTTTTCCAACTCAGGAACCTCAAAAGTATATGGCCATGTTCTTCTAGCATCCATTTATCTACAATATTGTTGCGGTGAGAATCGGATAACAAGCTATTAATTAACTTGCATCACATTTCTTTGAATTCACCACCGACTTTGATTTATCCAAAGGAAAGGTTCAAGATCGAGAAAACCTAAAGGGGGACATCTAAGGTTCGGGGGTTGGTTATACTAAGGGAAGAGATTAACAGCCTTAATATCTGTAGTACTCTATAGGAACCTCTTGTTTATTTTGTGTTATGTTATGTTTGCTTGCTAAGGAAATCTGCTAAGGTTAAAGGTAAAGACCTAAGGGTATGTACACTAAGTTTGCTCGCCAAGACGTTGCATCTTGTGCCTACGTATCTGACTAAAGAATCAGAGCAACCGTAGTTCACCTAACTAAGGGTGAATTCGAGGAACCATTGACTATGGTCAAAGTTCCAAGGGGAAATGAGTATGAGCTCATTTAGAGTTTAAGGAAACTCTCTAATTCTAAGTTATGGTGGGGAAAAAGTGGATACTCAATGTGATGAGTCCATATAGAGTTTAATAACTCTAACTTGTTGTAAGTTAAGATTGATTGGCTATGAGGCCAAGGAGGAATGGCTATGACTATGAGGTCAAAGGCTACCTATGACTATGAGGTCAAAGGTTTAAGAGATGGCTCTATGACTATGATGTCAAGAGGGGATCCTATGACTATGAGGTCAACGAGGATGCAAATACCTATGACTATGAGGTCAAGGGTTAATTATGAGATATCTATGACTTTGAGGTCAATATAAAGGCTTTCCTTTGGAATCGGGGGGAACAACAGTTTTATGAAACCAGAAGTTTACATGGATAATTACAGGAAAATGTAACATTAAATAACAAGATATTAGGGTGAAACAAAGTGTGTAACATCAAACAAGGTTAAAACCAATATGCATTAGGCAATAACTAAGCAAGATGACATGATAAAAGAATCAAGAGCAACCAAGAAGTGCAATAAAACCCTAAAAAGGAACTTTCCACTTCCATCATGAATAAATTCCTTAAAATTAAATATTTCCATCATTCTCTTTTTATGTTCAAAAATTAAATTCATTTAGGAATATTTAGCAAAAAGAATGAGTGAAAAAGGATGAAAAATGGTTGAGTTATGAATGTTTGAAGTTTGAGCATAAACCATAAAAAATTCAAAGCAACATGTCATAAAAATAAAGAGAGAGGTCCCCCATGGGTATTGAACCTAGGACCCTGCGCGTACAGCCCAAAAGCCATACCTACCATGCTATTGCGCGCGTGCTAACAAATATAGAAGCAACAAGAATATATGTGAAGCAAGGTTGTTTTGGAAAATTAAAATAAAAGGACTGGGGTGAGGGGGATTCGAACCCCAGTCCTAAGGGTCAAATGGGTGTGTGTATGTGTGCTTGCCACTGGGGTGGCTGTTACATCCGGTCATTAACCTCATTTCATAAACTCTTAAGTCTTGGCAAGCGAAGATTTTCACAATCCATGAAGCATGATTCATAAAACCAAAGCCTGGCTGCTAACAACCATGATTAAACCCAACGAAACCAGAAGTGCATCATAGCTAAACATACACAAACAAGTTATCAAACAGTCCAAAAACACAATCAGGATATTCACATTATAATTTATGAATGAAAATCCATTCATCCCTATTATGCATAGATGAATGGGGAGAGGAGCTGCTACTTGAACAACCCCCATGGTTTCTTGACCAAGGTTACAGAGCAAAATGAATAAACATTACATACATGGAACCAACTTGGAGTACAATTATAAGTTGTTTGATCACAATATGGTGAGCCAAGCTAAGAGCTGTTGTCATGGGGAAATGATAATGAGAGTTGATCCCTATAGGAAACTCAAACCAGAATATGGACAGACCAAAACAATGGAGAACAAACTTCATTCTCGTTTGATACCAACCACAACATTATCAGTAGAAGCATAACTGAAGTGAAGGCACAACCAACACATATGCCATAATACATAAGTGCAAGCAATGAAAGAACATGTTAATTCCAAATGTAAACAACCTATCATTCCATAATAGAGAGATTCAAGAATACAAGACATCAATTGGCAATCAATAAGCAGAAGTTAGAACAAAAGCATAAATAGTGTTTTTGAATGATGAACAACCTGAGTTGATGTGCACTATGGTTATTCAAAATAAGATGTCAAGAGATAACTTAGCAGGTTGTAAACAGATCAACAATGTTATACACAAGCAGTCAGTAGGTTGAAAGCCAAAGCAAAACAGCTTGTTAGCAGGTTGGTTCACATAAGTTGAGCACAAATATGAATGACAGTTGGCACATCTTGAGCACAGGCTAGACAAATCATATGAAAAGAATATCATACATATCTTTAGAGACAAGTCCAATGAAATTGGTTAACATGGATATATAAGTTTTAAAAGTAAAACAAATGGCATTATGGTATCAGACATATGCTTATGGTATAGCATAGTAGTTCTTAACTTGGGTAATGATCACCAATGAGAAAGTTTCAACCAGGCAGGCATACATAACACACATATTGACAAAACTCAAATCAAATTGACACACATATAGAATACATCAGGTCTGGCATGGTAGTAGAAACCATCAGAAGTTCAACATTGAATAACAACTTAGTGCAAAGACAAGGGCAGGTTGTGAGCTATATTCATGGCATGATGGCTAATGCAATAGAGACAGTAGATATCAGATTTCCTTGTCATTATCACTGACCAAACAAAACAGAAAAAAAGGAAATAGCAGCTAGATATTGATGACATGTGAGAATAAAGTATCAACAATATAAAGTAGTCAGTATACAGAAAACAATATGTCATTTAGGGCAGTTCTTGTACATACCACAAGGCAATAAGTTCAAAGGATTCTCAAATGCACCTACCAATTTATCTTAATTTTGAGTACCAAAATCCACACACTAGGATACATTGTGAGCACTAAACAAGGCAGCAGATATGAGTAAAGATGCATTATTATGGGTTTTAAGCAAGCACATGTGCAAAACAAACTCAACAAGGAAAGAAACATGCACATTATGAGTTCAGATAGGTTAACTAATCATCAATCAGTAATGTGAACATGGTATGGCAATTTATGTGCACAATAAGATGTGAAAAGTGTATGAATGTGGCACTATGTCAAAATGAGTTCACAACCAGCCTTTTAGTTTAGAGACAAACATCAGCAGAGACATACACACAAACAGTCAATTATCACAAAGTAGCATCATGTTACTTCTCACCTAAACAAATATGGAAGATGTGCTCTAGTACTTAGGTCAAATGATTTGTTTCACAGAAGCTTACACACATGACATAAACAGATAGCAAGGCTGCAGTTGCTCGACCCTAAGGTACATCAGATAGCATATTGAAACAAGATTGAACACATAGCACAAGTTTTAGCACACAAGGAGAAACCAACCATATCAGCAGGTTGTAAAAAACCACAAATCAAAGCCAGTTACATAACTTCAGTAAGTTAACAGTTCAAATATTCAAACACAAGCACAAAAAAACCAATTTAGTTCAAAATACAAGATCAATGACATGTCAAAGTTGTATACACATCAAGATATGGATAAGCATATGAACAAATACAAAAGAACATGCTTGTAACAGACTGAGTAAAGAACCGATTTCCTGCTTAAAAGCAAAACTTAAAACAAAGCCTCTTGTTTACAACATATAACATGAGTTCTTGTATGCGGCCTTACTAAAAAGGACAGTGATGACAACAAATGATATCAGTCATTTTAGTGAGGAACAAACCAGGTTTCATTGCTAACAAAGTTTGTTGTACCCTTGAAACCATGCCAACATAAATAGCTCAATCATAAAACTCATAAGTCATGCAAATGTCTCAAATCAGCAAGGTGTAAGCTATATTTTAAAGAGTTTGTTTCTTATTATAACAACTTCCCAACTTAGAACAAACCAAACTTGTTAGCACTTACCACATATATTTGACAGATTCACACAACAACAAGGTTACACATATTCAAAAAGTCAATAAATGATTATTGTAAGTACATTATGGTATGATAACAAGACTAGAAAGTAATGCCAATATCTACCTTACCTCTGCCAACCATAACCAACCCTATCTCATCTCAAGATTGCAGTTCAGGGACAGAAGCTAAGTAAAGCTCCAATACACATGGTTTATACATTGTAGATAAATGGAGGAAATCATACAAGACACATGCTATATGAACATTATTGACATAGATATGATAATAAACATTATGAGTATGAACAATGAGTAAGGAAAGAGCACTCACCAAGTGGAATATGTCCACTGCAACTTCCAATATACACGAGTTCCTTTCTTGCTGAAACAAACACCAACTCCCAAAGCCAAGCTTACTCCTCTTCCTTTCTTTGCAAGGCTTCAAACTAAGATTGTATTTAGAGTGTTTTGTGAAAGATTGTTGGTGAGAAATGAAAGCATAATGGACTGCTATTTATAGGGGAGGCAAGAGGATGCAAGGCATGGTCATTTTGTCAATAATGCCAACAATGCCCCTTGTAATTTCGTGTGAAGTATTCCAAATGCAGAGAAAAATATCCTAAAATCTTTGAACATCTGAGCAATGACTATTGAGAGGTGATTGGTCCAATGCTCAAGGAATAAACAACTGTTTTTCTACTTTTGGAAAGTTTCTCTCTCCCTCCCACTTGCATAACAAGACATGAATCATTATTTTAATGCCATGCAAGTTGGATTTCGTGGCCAAGACTTAAATTATGTTAAATGCATCATTAGAACTCAGAAATAAGGAAAATTGGTGATTAGGGAAGTGTTTGAGTCAAAACTCAAAAGTTGGTTTCTTGCACTTTACGTAGTGAAATCCTCAACTTTGGACCTTCGAAACTCCCAGCTCACTTGATGGATGGATGCGTGCTAGTACTCTTTGGAAAGCTCTCAATACCCTCTACAACCTTTATGTCAAAAGTTTTTTGAGTTGACGCCTGGAACTTTGTGAAAAACTGGGTTGAAGTTGGTTGTTCATTAAGGCAAAAAGTGCTGAATTTTCACTGTCTTCGGTCAGTTTAGCTTATAAACTTCATAACTCAAAAACCATGTATTTTTAGGAGAAAAATAATATTGAACACTTTGAAGATCTTGGAAAGAGATTTCATTTGGGCTTTGAGTCACTCCATTTGGATGTGTGGTTTGAAAATTATGACCATTTCAATTTGGCACAAGAGGGGAAATTTCAATATATGAAAAGTTTCATGAACCAAACCTTACCTCCTTTGCAAGAAAACTCTTGAGGCTTAATCTTAATACTTTAAATCATCAATAAGACATGTTATGATGAGTTGAGGCCTTAGAGGTGTCATCCTGGGTCAAAACCTCAAGGATTAGGGCTTGGATCAAAACCCTAATTTCAACTGTGAATGCACTGGGGAAAACTTTTATGATATTGCTTCTTCCTTCACATCTAAAGCTCATAGATGGCCTTTAGGGATGTCTTTTATCACATGGAGTCAAGTCTTAAGGCTTGAAAACAACTCTTGATCAAAATCAAAGTCAATGATCCACTTGTCTTAACAGAAACCCTAATTTGGAGGCAGGGTGAAACTATGGCTCAAACTACTCATGATGAGAGCCAAATGACCTTGAATTCTTGTTGACTGAGACCTCTTGGATGTAGGTAACTCAAATGGTTGATGAACCAAGCAAATCTTGACTTGATAGGGCAAAATTCTTTAGTGATTCCTCAGGTTAAAACCCTAATTCCACACTTTGGTCTGGTGATCCTTTGTTGACTTGACTTGATTCAAAGTCTTGAGATTTTGGTTCCAAACAACTAGTGAATCTTTGTGAGGATTGTATGGAGCCAAAGAATACCTTAGGAGGCCTTGAATCTCTCTGTGCAAACCCTAATTTCAAACATAAGGGAAACAAATAGCAAGATATGGGTTAGTTAAAATAATGCATATATGATTGATCCTAAATAGCTATGCATGTTATGACCTCTAAGAGGTAAAATTTGATGTACGACAAATATCTGCAAAACAAGATTAGTTTCTGGATAGTTTAGCAAAAGAATGTAGGATGCAAATGAAAAATTTCATGGAATTCAGACACTTGTGAAATACCAAGGGATACCAAAAAAGTCTCATTTTCATTGATAAAAAGTGAATTACAAAAGAGTCAATACTCTTTCAAAAGTCCTAAACATAAGGCTAAATAAAAGCTAAAAAGACCTAAGGAGATTCTCCTAGGAGCCTCATGTTGAGCTTTTTAATTTCCTTCTCCATCTGAGCCTTTTCCTTGACGAGCTTGTCGACGATCAACTTCCATGGAGTAGACTGAGTATCAGAGGCACTTGGTCCTTCTTGGGTTTTTCTCTTCTTGCATGAAAGCTGCTCTTCACTCTTGGCTTGTAATCGCTTTTGAAGTTCTAGGTTCTCCTCAACAACAACTTGATATTTGTGCTTCCAAGATTCTCCTGTCTGTTGGGCTTGGTTCAATGAAATCTTCAACTCTTCTTCCTTTGACATGAAATACAAAACGGACGCTTCCTTCAAAGCAATCGGCTCTTGTCTAGAATAAGGCACCTTCAACTCAATAGCTCGTCTTCAGACCCATTAGAGATATGGTTCCAAGGACACACTGTTTGGTTTTCCCATAGCACTCTTTCCCTTCTTGTGCCTGCTGTCCCAAGCACTTAGGATCAATCTTCTCTGCTCTTCATATTTGTCATATCCTTCAAAAAATATGTTTTCCAAATGAATATTAAGAGGCTTATCTTTTAGAGGGTACCCCAATTGTCGTCGAGCCAACACAGGGTTGTAGCTGATTCCTCCTTTGGTACCAAGAAGTGGTACGTTGCCAAAGTTCCCACAACTGTCTATGATCATTATCCCATCATACACACGATTATACCAATCAATATCGAAATGAGAAAGAGCCATAATCTTCTTAGACCACCATCCCTTCTTAGGGTCCCAAAAAGTGCTTGCCTTCGGTAGATGCGGAATAAACCATCTATACAACACAAGAGTACAACAAGTGAGCTGACCTCCATTATGGGCATTCCTCAAATGGACTGAATGGTAAGCATCGGCTAGCAAGGTTGGTACATGATTCTTCTTCAAGAAGATCTTGATAGCATTTATGTCCACAAAGTTGTCAAAGTTTGGGAACAAGAAGAGTCCATAGATGAGTAATGCAAAAATGGCTTCGAAGGTGTAATACCCCAAAATTTGCTCTCCCCTTTTGTCATCATAGCATGGCATTATCATATCCACCTCATTAACATTACATTGCATTTAACATAGAAAAATGAAGCATGGCATCCTTCTTACCATCAGGGCATGTGGTCAGGTGGGAGGTGGACAATCAAGAGATCATCCAAAGCACAAAAAGGTCAATCAAGTTGCCTCAAGGCAAGCCAAGAGGTCTCTCATGTCTCATACTATCTCAATTGATCTTCCAAAACCTCAAGGAAGTGAGATTCAATGGGAGGTTGAAGCACTACATCTTTCACTATGTAAGAGGTTCAAAAATTGAAGGAAAATCCTCAAAAGAGATAGCTCATTGATTCAAAATCATCCTCAAGTGGCATTTCTCATCATCCTTTAAGAGGATACACAACATACTCTGAGGAATTTGGATTTGAAGACTGCACATTTTTCTCCTAGGAGGTGGGCACCAAAACTAGGGTTTCCCATTAAATCAGGGAATCTTTGATTTTTTGAACAAAACTTGATGTCATGGTATTCCATATGTCCTTAAGTGTATGTATGTGGAAAATTGCCTCTCAATTGGTTTTAGAAGTGGTTCAATTGGAAGAAAGATCAAGAATTAGAGAAATTGGGGCAAAGTCAAATAATCAGAGGAGAAAGTCAACTCTTGACTTTTTGAGGCCAAGTTCATGAAATTCATGTTACATATGTCCAATGTACAAAATTTGATCAAGAAACTCCAAAGGAATCATGAAAAAATCAAGATGTAAAAAGTTGCCATTTTTGGATGAAGTAGGGTTGCTAAAAATAGCAAGTTTTGGCCATTTTGCATCAGAGTTTGAACCAAGGCCATTTAAATTTGGAGCACCAAATGAAAATTCCACTCTGCCTCAATGAAAGGCCTTGCTTTAAGCTTCAAATCCATGTGTGGAACATCTCCATTGGATAAAAATTGAGTGAGATATGATTGATCAAAGTTTGAGCAAAGTAGGTCCAAAACTAGGTCATGACCAAGATTTTCAGGGCACGCGCGCAGTCATTTTCTCAAACACTTGGTGGGCCAAATGTATTGATCAATTACTCATGATTAGAGGCTTCAAAGGGAAAATCTTTCAACATCAAAGTTGTTCCTCTATGTGAGATCTTCAAAGTTGGTGTTTATCAATTTTTCATCTGATCAAAGGTTAAGGAGTTATGATGGCTCAAAGAATGGTCATTGCAACTGAAATTTGACCAGGTCACAACCAGGTCATGCCACAAGTCTGCGCACCCATGTACCAGCTTCTTTTTCCATCTGTTTGAGGTCATTTTTAGACATGTTTGAGACCTCATTCCACTTCAATTTCCAAATCAATATTGTGCTCCAATGCATCCTCTTTCCAATGAACCCATAAACTCCCTAATGCAGCCATTGAGTAGAGAGAAAAACCTCCACAAACTACCCTATGTTGGCATGGATACATTGACAGCATGTTGCATGATTTTGGTTCACACACACCACAAACACTTCTTAACCTCAGCTTTCCTCTTTAAACCAAGCACACATGACATAAAACTCATACACTAGCACGTGCCTTGCATGGAAATAGAAAAGACAAGCTTGCTGAGCAAGTTTCTAATGCAACAGCCTTTGCCATTCGTTTCTCTTGCTGCTTCACCATAACTGTCATGAGATTAACCTCACCATAACCCAGCCTTGATCACTCGCCCCCTAACTAACTTGACTCAGTTAGTTAGGGTGGACTCAGTTAACCACCTTGACTCACCCTAACTCAACTCATTAAACCGTGGTAAGCTCACACTATAAAAGAAATCACACACTCCATTTTCATTTTTCAGTTTTGGACAACCACATTTCTCTCCAAGAACACCTCAAACTCTCTCTACTTTCTCTCTGATTCCACACGATTTCAACACTCTTCTTCCACTTTTCATCTGCATTATCATTGTTTGGCATTGTTGAATCAAGAGCAACAAGAACAACTCCATTTCTGCAAGTTCAGCACCATTGCAAGCTTCAACATCCTTCATCTATTTACGAATCCATAGCATTTATTTTGCTAAGTTTGAAGATCTAGAAGCTCAGCATATCAAGCTTTCCTCTGGTTTTTCTCAACATCTCCAATTGCTCCACATTTTCAGGTTTCATCATGCACTCTTCTTCATTCGATTCTCTTTAGTTTTGATTTATTTTTGCTGTCTTAAGCTTGATAGAAGCTCTGCTTACTCCGGCTAGTTGATAGAGCTTCTTAGAAGCCTAGATCCAAAACTTAGGGCATGATTTAATCTCCTCTGTTCTCTATGTGTGTGCTTGGTATGTGAAAAACAATTGTGAATTCTTAATCTACGTGAGCTCAGCTTCATTTTGGTATAATAGTTGGGCATTTCTGGGACATGTGAAGTTGCAGACGGTGGCGTGTGACCGGAGAAGGTGACCGGAGGTCCCTCTCCGGCCGGTGGTTTTTAGTTAGGGTTTTGGTTGCAGTTTAAATCATGGCCGTTGGATGTGTGTGATCGTGTGGTCCAAAAGTTGACAGCACATTAAAATTCACGTGCAAATCATGTGCACCATTTCTGAATTTACTTAAACATTGTGTGATGCAGTACATGGTAATTTGTGTGTGACCTCATGCGCGTGTGTTGGATTCGTGTACTTTGACTTTTGTTTGACTATGACTTAATCTGATGGCTTGGATTGCTTTGACTATGTTGACTGAAGAACACGCTAGTTATGGTGTTTTGCGTGCTAATTGGACTTAACCAGATTGATAATTACACCCCCATGTATTGAAGCCCAATGATTTTGAACTGTCCAATTGCTATGTTCATACCCCCCTGCATTTTGCATTTATTTTTCATTTTTATTTCTTTCTACACGTTTGATTTCTAATTTTTAAAAATACCAAAACATATTGGAAAATTCTACAAAAATTCATGTGTATTCTTAAAACATTTAGGAAATTTTTCATGATTTTATTTTCTGATTTTATGACCTTTTTGACCCTGTTCCATAATTTTCTTTGAATTTCCACTTAGATGCATTCTAAGCATGATACATGAATTTGTTTAATTTTGTTCTTGCTCATTACCAACTATTTTGACATGATTTTTTTGCATTGATTCACTAATACATTGAAGCATGTTAGAGGATTTTTGTTTGATTTTTTAGGTCACTTTATGACATGTTTTGATGCCTATATTTGCACCACTTTGCATGATGTTTCAATTTGACCTAATTGCTTTGTTTGAAGTCATTTTGCTCTGAATTTTTACATGCTATCTTGATGTATGATGCATTTCTGACTTAGGCATTCCAATAATATGCTGGCATAATTTTCATGAATCCATTTGGTTTTTGTTTGATGCATTACATTTGAAGTATAATATATGCCATGTCATTTTAACTTTAGTGCATGTTTGCATGAATTCTTTTGTGCATATTTGTATGAGCATTTGCATAGTGGTATGAGTCATTCATATGATATTATAGGTCTTTGATGCACATTATAGGTCATCTTTACATGTTCATTTCAATTTGAACTTTGTGCATCATTAACATGTATTGTTTGCACTTTCTTTTTGAGTTTCCATCTCACTTCTTCTTCTATTACTTCTTGAATGTCTTGATGGTTGATTCATGGATACTTTTGAGATGTTCATAAACTATTTTCCATTTAGTTCAATTCTGGTTGTTGATTTACATGTTCCATTTATGCATGTCCTCTTCATTTCTTTCCATCTTTCATCTACCCCTTCTTCTTGTAACATGTTTAAATGCTAATGGGTGTTGATTATTGCTTATTCACTTGCATTTGTATGATGATATTCACTTGTTATCCACATGATGCACATTCTGGTTATGATATTAAGATTTGATTTTTCATCTTATTCTTTTGAATTTTAATGTGCATTAAGTGCTTTTTATTCCTTATACATGTTTCTATTGTTTACTAACCATGTAGGGGCTTTGGTAAGTTTCAATTGAGTGTGGATAAGGAATCCACATTCAACTTCTATCCTTTCTCTTTTACAATTCCATTTTATGTTTTGCCAAGCACTTATGTGTTTTCTTTTAATAACTCATTACTTTCCCTTTTTGAATTACAATTCATCTTCTACTTTGGAAGTGAATTGTTTAATTCTTTCTTTCTTTAGACTTTAGGTTGAAACCTCACAAACCTTTAGGATCACTCCCTTTAATCTTCAATTAGGATTGAGTCTTAGTCCATATAGGTTTTACCTTTTCTCCTCTCTTGAGTCTCTTTTCTCATCTCAAAGAAAATTCAAAACATATAATAAAGGTAGGCATTTATTGCATTTAGGCCTTTCATATAAAGAAAAGATTATAAGGGGTCTTCTCTTGTAATCTTAGAATGTGTAGCATATAGCCCATCTTGGGTCAATGTGTTAAACATTTGATCTTGTATGAGGGACTTAAATGCAATATTTGTTGAAGGTGCAAATAATAAAAAACACTTCTTCATTTCTTAATTAACAAAAACACTTAATAAACACAAGTATGCTAGTGTGTTTGAACCTTGACAATTGGAGCTAAGTGTGGGGGTCTTCTTCACTCTTAGTGTGCTTTCTTACCCATTCCATCTTGGAATGTGAGAATGTACACATTCCAGTGACTAAGATCCAGATACACTGTCATATGCAAACAAATCCAAAACACTTCCTTCTAAAAGACAAAACCAAACAATAACGTCTTTCCTTCGGGAATTCTTTTCTCACCTCATTCACTCTTAGCGTACGAACGCGCTTCTACTCGTTCTTTTGCAAGACGGTAACGCACTCGGACCAGCGAGCCTGCAACACCTGAGCTAGAACGTAAGCCGTTCTCTAAAAAACACAAACAATTCATCCCTAGTGAGGGGAACTACGTCGCTCTGATTCTCATGTTCCCTATGAGATACGTAGGCAGTGGGGTAGGGCCCATGCGAGCACTTCTTTTATTTTCCCTACATTTGTTTCTCGTTCCTTTTCCAGTTCTCTTTTCGTTCCTTTTCCAGTATTCTTTTCTTACACCCTTTGATCGAACAAGCAAGCGTGGATCCCATCGGGTACGATGGACGCGTGGGGTGCTAATACCTTCCTCTCGCGTAACCGACTCCCGAACCCATTTCTCTTGGTCGCGAGACCATGCTCTTTCCTTCTCTTCAGGTTTATGCGGTGTTTCCTTTCCCTCTCTTGGGATAAATACACATTGCTGGCGACTCTGTTTCGGTGCCACTTTCGCGTTTGTACTAGGATGAAAATCCCGGGAGCGACAGAAGGCATCCCTATTCGAATGCTTAGCATAGTACTGAGCATTTCCAATTAAGAACTTAGCAGTCAACCCAAAAATTCCTCCTTTGGAAGTCATGTTGTTTTGGATGTCAACTAACTCCAAGTGAGTCTTCTTAGCAATTTCTTCTTCTTTGGGGTTCCTCTCGAAGATAGGAAAAGGATACTCATCCTTAATAGGTAAACCAACTATTTGAGAATACTCTTTGAGGGTAGGCAAGAGTTGATAATCGGGGAAAGTAAAGCAATGGTACTTTGGGTCATAGAACTAAAGCAAAGTAGAGAGGAGTCCTTCATCAACCTTCTTATTCAACAAGATCCACAGCTTCCCATATTGATCTTTGAATCCCTTAGGGTCTGTCAGCAAATCTCCCAATTTCCTTAGGTCCTCCAGTTTAGGATTCTTGAAAGTGTATTTCACGGTATTCCTTCTGGCACTGTCCATGATATCCCTATGATATTCACAAAAGGAGGTATGAGTTCCATGAAACTGGCATGAGATGAAATGCTTATGATGTTATGAATGCAAAGCAAGCACAAACACATAGATGCACACATATTCTCAAATGTACAATCACACATAAAAGGCTTAGGTTAAGGTCATGAGCATGAAGCCATGGTTCACACTTCCCAATTGGTATGCAATATTGGTTCATCACCTGTAGAACAGGGTTCTAAGAAGTTCCCAGAGTCAAAAACCCATCTCTCAGATATTATCAATTTCCCGAATGACTCGGTAGTCAACAATATTCTCAAGAGAATCTCGTCTGATTGTAGTATCGCGTAGCAACCAATTCGGGAATAGACTCCCTCGTAGTCCTCGCACTACATCCTAAAAAGGCCAAGTGGGGGTAAAGGTAACTAATGGTCATTAGTTTCACGGGTCCCTAGGTCGAGAGTAACATGTTTTCACGAATAGACTCGTTCAACATGACTAACATCTCAAGGGGACCTCCACTGAGTGATGGTGTCTCAAGTTAACTTTTTTGGGAATCGACTCCCTCAAAGCCTCCTTGAATATACCATCGTCCTATAATGAGTGCACTCAAGTCCGGGTTAGGACTTATCTCACCACTCAATAGTAACACCCTGCCACACAGAAGAAACCAGGCAAACATACAGATATGCAGATATATACAAATATGTACAAACATACAGGCAAAACGTAAATAACACACAAGCAAAAACAAAGTGGGTTTAATCCTTAAAAAGTGTCCCCAGTGAAGTCGCCATTTTTTTTGCGGTGAGAATAGGATAACAAGCTATTAACTTACTTGCATTACAAAACTTTGAAATTCACCATCGAGCTTTGATTTATCCAAAGGAAAGGGTAAAGAACGAAAAACCCTAATAAGAGAATCTAGGTTCGGGGGTTGGTTATACTAAGGGAAGGTATTAGCACCCTAAGTATTTGTAGTACTCTACAGTAGCCTCTTGTTTGTATTTGTGTTATGTTATGTTAGTTTGCTAAGGATTCTATGCTAAGGGTAAAGTAAATACCTAATGGTAAAGACCAAAGCTAAAGGTAAAGGCCTAATGGCAAGGATAAGGGCCTACAGTAAAGACCAAGGCATTGAGGGTGAAGGTAAAGACCTATGGGGTATATATTAAGTTTGCCCACCAAGAAGTCGCATCTTGTGCCTACGTATCCTGACTAAAGAATCAGAGCAACCGTAGTTCACCTAACTAAGGGTGAGAGAGGATCCATTGACTAGGGCCAAAGTTCCAAGGGGAAAGAGTATGAGCTCAGATAGAGTTTAAGAAACTCTCTAAGTCTAAGTTGTAAGGGTAAGTGAATACTCATGATGATGAGAATCACATAGAGTTGAAGAACTCTAACTTAATTCTAAGTTTGAAGGTAAATGGCTCTAAGGATGCCACAGGGGAAGAAATGTAACACCCCAATTCCCATCGCCAATAAATAATACATAATTAAATCAGAGTAAATAAAAATTTATTTTTTCGACAGAAACAAGGATGCCACAATTAAGGAAAGAAAACACAATTCCTGCTCAATTATTTGATACATAACACAAAATGGAATAAATGTAGAAGGGAAACGTTTTCCATATAAAAGGAAAGTTCAATTATGGAATAAAGCGGAAGATCCATAACTGAATTGTTTTACAAAATAAATTGTTTTATAACATTAAAATATTTATACAAAGGTAATACAAAATATATTCAACAAAAATATACATATAACAAAAGCGTTCCCCGACTCCCGTGTTACGTATCAGAGCAGACAGACCGACAAAAGGATGGAGAACTAATCTTTACAAAAGCCTCCAAGACACTAATCTGCAATTGCCTCATAGAGCAACAAACCACAGCAGAAGGGTGAGAAATAACAACTAAATCAAGATTGCATAATAATATGCCAACACATATAAATTCACATGCATAGCTATTCTCACCACACGCATCACATACCAATACATATAGCAATCCACAGATACATAACATATTTCTAACAATCCAACAACATAGCATATATCAATTATGCCAACATAATCACCTATTCACACATAAGGCATACCACAGTTATAACATATGGAAACACACCACCACATCACACAACATATGTCTATACATAAAACATATCATCCATAACCACTGCATTTATCACGTATGCACATCAATTCACCAAACCAATCATAAATCTCAACACATACTCAATTAATTCATAATTTCCCACACATAATCAATCCATTCATGATTTTCAACACATAATCAATCCATTCGTGATTTATGCAAATGCAAAGAGACCGACACAACGACTCTATGCAAATACGGTACCATCCATCCATCATTCTCATCATCAGTTCACTCAGGAACTATTGGAATCATCGCTTGTTACTTAGTTTAACTCCCCCGTCGGGCAAACGATGTTCCTCGTCGCTCACACCTCTTTGTATAAGGCACACGACATTTATGGATCGCTCACACCTCTTTGTATAAGGAACACGACCCGATCGCTCACACCTCTTTGTATAAGGCACACGATCTTCTATAATCATCACTCACACCTCTTTGTATAAGGCACACGATGTTATAGCGGATTCCCTCTGGAATCATTTCGTCGCTCACACCCACTAGGGCACACGACATCACAAGAATGCATATCATGATGCTTGGCATACAATGACTCATGGCATTCAAATGCACACATATACACATCCATAATCATGCATATACAATCAAACACAACACAATGCATTTTCTTACCCTTAGGCCACAAACCATCATTGTAACACCCCCAATTAATAATAAAACAATAAACACTTAATAAAAATTTCGTCAGAGTATATTCAAGTTATCATGGCATAGACAGGGAGAATCACATTATATTGAAACAGAACATACAACACCTGCTCATAAAGATATGCAACAGTGGGGTAGCAATCATTAGAGGAACTCAGTTCCTTACACCCACATTTCAGATTTTAGAATAAAAGCGGAAAATCTAAAACTGAATATCATATATATATATATATATATATATATATATATATATATATATATATATATATATATATATATCACATAAAGGTTTATCTGTTGTCAACAGAATCATGTATATATACAACATCACAAAATAATCCTAATCGATCTCCCGACTACCCGGTGCTACATATCAGAGCCGACCGACAAAAGAATGAAGACATAAGCTTCACAAAAGACCTCCAGCATCTAATCTACAATGCCTCATAGAGCATTATAAAACAACAGAAGGGTGAGAAACACAATTTTAATATAAATGTACATAATTATATATATCGACATAAAAACACACATATCAAGTATTCTCACCACAATTATCACATGCCAACACATAAAGCATATATAGATTATATTCACATAATCACATATTCACACATAATGCATAGGTTTATACACAAAACATATCATTCATAATTCAATGCATTTAACACGAGTGCACATCAATTCACAAATGCTATCACAAGCTCCATCACCTAATTACTTCATTCCCAATTGCAAATTAATTGTGCACAATACATTTATCACAAATGCATATCACCATGTCTCACACATAATCAATTAAATCATGATTTTCCACATATAAACAATGCAATCACAATTCATGCAGATGCAAAGAGACCGACACAACGACTCTATGCAAATGCATATGCGGTACCGACTCCATCATTACCAGTCCACTCAGGAACTATTAGAACCATCGCTTGTTACTACAAGTAACACCCCGTCGGGCCAACGATGTTCACCCGTCGCTTGCAGTCCTCTTTGTATAAGGCTCACGACGTTTATGGATCGCTTGCAGTCCTCTTTGTATAAGGCTCACGATCCGATCGCTTACAGTCCTCTTTGTATAAGGCTCACGATCGTCTATAATCATCGTCTTCAGTCCTCTTTGTATAAGGCTCACGATGTTATAGCAGATTCTCTCAGGAATCAATCTATCGCTCACACCCCACATGGGCACACGACATCACAAGATGCATATCATGATGCTTGACACACAAGAACTCATGACAACCAATGCATCTTCACACATATATGCAACCATAACCATGCATATATAACCAATTACAACACATTGCATTTATTTGCCTTCCGGCCATAATTCATAACCACAACATGTCATCACATGCATTCACATCATATATCATCACACAAGTCATACGATATCCATATTAAAAGCACATTACACGCTACACATCAATTACACTTAATTAATACGGTAAAAGTCGACAAAACGACACTATTCCAAATATTGACACAATTTAATCGGCTAACAACTTCCAAATCATCATAATCATATAGTACAGCTCTATAACTTTCCAACGATACCAATAATGTAAAAATCGGATAAACGAAACCCAAGTTACGAGAGAAAAACGAAAAAGATAATTTGAAAAATCCCATTTTACAATTTTCCTGACCATACGCGTACGGCCCCTTGTCATACGCGTACGGAAAAACCTCATACGCGTACTATACGCATCTCACCAGAAGGCCGGGAAAAGTGACATCTCATACGCGTATTGGCCCCAAAACTCGCCAATGATACGCGTATCGCCAAGGCCCATACGCGTATGAACATGCCCCATACGCGTATGATCTGGGCGAAATCAGAAATTCTGCAGATTTTTACGGGTTTCACACCCAAAATCCTCCAAATCATCATCCAAATTCATAAAAACACCCATTTGAGGTATAACAAAACATATCCAACATGTATAAACAACAAGGAACACAACTACATGAGTTTAAACACATTTGAAATCAATTTCTACCAATTTCTAAACATTATGATTTTTACTATATTTCTCCATTTCAATCCAATAACAATAAAAAACACACATACATAATCATACACAAGCATATAATGATCGAGTTTCGCACCCTTACCCGATTAAATAGATTCCAGAAGTTGATTTGATCCAACTTAGCTTTTTCCTCTTTTTCTCTCTTTTTCTCTTCTCTTCTTTTTCCTTCTTCTCTTTTTCCTCTCCCTATTTCTTTCTCTCTATTTTTCTCTCCTTTCTATTTCTATCCCTTTTTTTTTGCTTTTTCTTTCTAAGTTATAAAAATATAATATAAAATGACTAATATGCCCCTACTCTCAAATACCCCGCAAACGCTCTCAAAACGCTTTAAAACATAAACATACTGATGAAATATATTTCGGGAAATAAAAGTTTAAAAGAAATAATAATTTAATACAAATATTTTATCTATCAGAGAAATTAACCAATTAGCTCAATTAGCAGGTAAAATACAATAAATCCACACATTTCACAAAATTTACATAAATGAAATAATTAAATACAATTAAACAAATCCGGGCGTTACAATTCTCCCCCACTTAGACATTTTCGTCCTCGAAAATATAACTGAGACGAACAACTCCGGATATGACTCTCGCATCCGACTAACAAACTACAAGCCCATAAAAGACACACCACGAATAGCACAAATTGACAAACCACCTTGCTAATAGCAACAACAACAACAACGACACGACAACGACAACAATCACAACTCAAGAACACACAAGTTACGAACACACAGGTCACTCAGGAACCGAAACACAACAAGAGCGTTACCATCACCATGGAAACGAGACAACAACAAGACAAGAACCTAAGTCCCACGACTTAACAACATCCCAACAACCTCTTCATAACCGCCATACCAACGTCCTTGTCACACAACAATATTACCATAATGCTACGATTCCCCAATCGAACATATAACCAAAACATCCATCTACATAGTAGCCCATGAGTAATATTTAAACCTTTCACTTAAAACTTCCATTCTGAAACGTCCAATGGTCTCATCATTCTTACATGTTTCCAATGTTCAACCTATGAACTCTTACCAATCCCACACGCAAATACAAAATGTGCCACATCACGCTTCCGCTGCGCACTCTAATTACTCGAAACTATCAAGTCTACCAATCTCACATCCAAGGTCTAACTCTTTCTCATATTCACCAAAAATCACTATTCACTTTAATATTTCCAACCTCACACTCTCCTGTGTTATCTCACACACCAGACACAAGCCTCGGAACTGCTCAAATAATTCTTATTCTCTGACCATCAAAACAGACATGCCTAACAACTCTCGACTTAACTTTTCAGGCACAACAACATCCTTTCCCCAAGGATAACCCCAAACCAATTCATAACTCGCCACGAATCCTAATCATCCTCGTTGTCTCTATTCCTTCAGACCAAACCAGTACTCGATATTCTTGTAATTACCAAACACTCCGAATCTAGAATCATAAAGGTAATACTTCCAATATTCCAACATAATACAACTGCAACCAATTCCAATTCTACAATAGTACTGATCCTTTCACGAATCCTCAAATGTCGAAAAACATAAGCCACGACTTTACTCTCTTGCATTAACACACTGACTATACTCATCAAAGATGCATCCCAAACAATCGACTTCCCCTTTGCAAGTCAACTGAAGTAACGAAAACGGTAATCTTGGAAAAGCCTTCCCTACCCTTCGGTAATAACCAACAAAAGTCCAAAAAGTTTCTAATCACCTTAACTAGTTTCGGAGCCTCTCATAGTAACACCGCATCTACTTTCGATGATAACAAATATAACCCGTCACATAAAGTCGATCAAAGCCTCCACTCAAACAAATCACCACTCGTATCAAACATTCCCACAATTGTAATTCTAATCAAACTCAACCAAACCATTCCAGTTACCTAATCCTGAAAGTGAACACTTATTCTCAATCGTCACCCTATACCACTGTCCGTAATCCATACACAATTTCTTCTCTTGACAATCCAAATTCCAACCTATCGCAACAACCAACCAAAAAGAACTCTCAATGACTTCCCAACTTAACCATCATACAAAAATCTTGATTCCGCATCACTATCAAAGCCTGAAAGACACGTCCATTCCATCCAACATAATTTTTGTCTGCTATCAACAAGAGATTAAGGGTGATCAGTTCCTCAATTTGTCAATAGACAGCCGACAACCATGATGGGGCATAAACCGTCTCCACCAAACTATAATAGCATTCCTTACATCCTGTGCACAAAACTACCTAAGGCACAAATCCTTAGTTGACATAAACCTTACTTCTGTATCCCGTCTTGAACCGGGAACCACACTCATAATCTTGCAATTCATAACACACTGAGCCAGCGCTCTACACCTGAAGCAACATGGAGAAGTACCAGCTTCTCCCCCACTCATCTCATTCTAACCCCTCCAACTGTAAACACACCAAATCCATCACAAGTCTTTACCATAAATGGTCAAAGAATAATTTAAACAAACCAAAGAAGTAATTACCGACCCCTAAGCAGAAGTATCGATAACCATCTCACCACCCCAAGAAGACAAAAACAAATTCAAACGCTTCGCGCACTTATACGAAATAAACGAATGAGTCGCTCCAGTACCAATAATAGCAAAATAAAGGCATACTATTTATAAAACAAGTACCTCTGATCAGACGATCTGCACTTGAAGTCTCAGTTCCTGCCAATGCAAAAACCTTCCCACCAGCCTAAGCTTGCTTTGGTTTCGTACACCTCATACTAATATGACCTGTTTCACCACAGCTGAAACACTTCACCACCTTGTTTTTACAATCAGCTGTGACATGTCCCGAACCTCCACAATTGGAACATTTCAGTTTATTCTTCCCACAATCAAACTGAAGATGTCCTACTTCACCACACTTGTAACATCTCGGAGGATTAGACATCCCTCCCCCACTTGCCTTTTTCTCAAAGTTACCCCTATGCTTACCATTGTCAGCGGGTGTCACATAAGGACCACTACGAGACTGTTGTTTCCCTTTCCTGTCATTCACACTCTTATAGTGAGTAGCACGCGCCTTACTATCCTCTTCGTAAATCCTACAACAATCCACCAAATTAGAAAACCTTCTAATCCTTTGATAACTGATTTCCTGCTTAATCTCAAGACGCTATCCGTTTTCAAACTTTACACACTTAGAAAATTCCGCAGTCGCTTCAGCATAATGTGGATAAAACTGCACAAGCTCCACAAACTTAGCAGTATAATCGACAACAGACATAATACCTTGTTTCAACTCCAAGAACTCAATTTCCTTCTTTCCTCTTACATCTTCAGGAAAATACTTCCTCAGAAACTCAGTGCTAAACACAGCCCAAGTGATCTCTTCCCCTGCAGCTTCCAACACATGACGTGTACCAACCCACCAGTCATCAGCTTCTTCCAGTAACATATGAGTACCCCGTCTCACCTTCTGATCCTTATCACAATCCATCACTCTGAAAATTCTTTCAATCTCTTTCAGCCATATCTGAGCTCTATCAGGATCATATCTTCCTTTGAAGACAGGCGGGTTGTTCTTCCTGAACTCATCATTACCTGCAGCATTAGGTGCACCCTGCACAACCCGGGCCATAGCTTGCATGGCAGCAGCCAAAGCAGCGTCATTTCTACCAGCCATATTCTGTTCATTTCCAATAACAGCAACTATGGTTAAACAAACAGCTCACCCCAAACACCAAGACCAACAAAGGACTGACACAAACAGACACGAACTGACACGGACTGACTCTGATACCACTTAATGTAACACCCCCAATCTATACCCCCAATTAATAATAAAACAATAAACACTTAATAAAAATTTCGTCAGAGTATATTCAAATTATCATGGCATAGACAGGGAGAATCACATTATATTGAAACAGAACATACAACACCTGCTCAAAAAGATATGCAACAGTGGGGTAGCAATCATTAGAGGAACTCAGTTCCTTACACCCACATTTCAGATTTTAGAATAAAAGCGGAAAATCTAAAACTGAATATCATATATATATATATATATATCACATAAAGGTTTATCTGTTGTCAACAGAATCATGTATATATACAACATCACAAAATAATCCTAATTGATCTCCCGACTACCCGATGCTACATATCAGAGCCGACCGACAAAAGAATGAAGACATAAGCTTCACAAAAGACCTCCAGCATCTAATCTGCAATGCCTCATAGAGCATTATAAAACAACAGAAGGGTGAGAAACACAATTATAATATAAATGCATATAATTATATATATCGACATAAAAACACACATATCAAGTATTCTCACCACAATTATCACATGCCAACACATAAAGCAGATATAGATTATATTCACATAATCACATATTCACACATAATGCATAGGTTTATACACAAAACGTATCATTCATAATTCAATGCATTTAACACGAGTGCACATCAATTCACAAATGCTATCACAAGCTCCATCACCTAATTACTCCATTCCCAATTGCATATTAATTATGCACAATACATTTATCGCAAATGCATATCACCATGTCTCACACATAATCAATTAAATCATGATTTTCCACATATAAACAATGCAATCACAATTCATGCAGATGCAAAGAGACCGACACAACGACTCTATGCAAATGCATATGCGGTACCGACTCCATCATTACCAGTCCACTCAGGAACTATTGGAACCATCGCTTGTTACTACAAGTAACACCCCGTCGGGCCAACGATGTTCACCCGTCGCTTGCAGTCCTCTTTGTATAAGGCTCATGACGTTTATGGATCGCTTACAGTCCTCTTTGTATAAGGCTCACGATCCGATCGCTTGCAGTCCTCTTTGTATAAGGCTCACGATCGTCTATAATCATCGTCTTCAGTCCTCTTTGTATAAGGCTCACGATGTTATAGCAGATTCTCTCAGGAATCAATCTGTCGCTCACACCCCACATGGGCACACGACATCACAAGATGCATATCATGATGCTTGACACACAAGAACTCATGACAACCAATGCATCTTCACACATATATGCAACCATAACCATGCATATATAACCAATTACAACACATTGCATTTATTTGCCTTCCGGCCATAATTCATAACCACAACATGTCATCACATGCATTCACATCATATATCATCACACAAGTCATACGATATCCATATTAAAAGCACATTACATGCTACACATCAATTACACTTAATTAATACAGTAAAAGTCGACAAAACGACACTATTCCAAATATCGACACAATTTAATCGGCTAACAACTTCCAAATCATCATAATCATATAGTACAGCTCTATAACTTTCCAACGATACCAAGAATGTAAAAATCGGATAAACGGAACCCAAGTTACGAGAGAAAAACGAAAACGATAATTTGAAAAATCCCATTTTACAATTTTCCTGACCATACGCATACAGCCCCTTGTCATACGCGTACGGAAAAACCTCATACGCGTACTATACGCATCTCACCAGAAGGCCGGGAAAAGTGACATCTCATACGCGTATTGGCCCCAAAACTCGCCAATGATACGCGTATCGCCAAGGCCCATACGCGTATGAACATGCCCCATACGCGTATGATCTGGGCGAAATCAGAAATTCTGCAGATTTTTACGGGTTTCACACCCAAAATCCTCCAAATTCATAAAAACACCCATTTGAGGTATAACAATACATATCCAACATGTATAAACAACAAGGAACACAACTACATGAGTTTAAACACATTTGAAATCAATTTCTACCAATTTCTAAACATTATGATTTTTACTATATTTCTCCATTTCAATCCAATAACAATCAAAAACACACATACATAATCATACACAAGCATATAATGATCGATTTTCGCACCCTTACCCGATTAAATAGATTCCAGAAGTTGATTTGATCCAACTTAGCTTTTTCCTCTTTTTCTCTCTTTTTCTCTTCTCTTCTTTTTCCTTCTTCTCTTTTTCCTCTCCCTATTTCTTTCTCTCTATTTTTCTCTCCTTTCTATTTCTATCCCTTTTTTTTTCTTTTTCTTTCTAAGTTATAAAAATATAATATAAAATGACTAAAATTCCCCTACTCTCAAATACCCCGCAAACGCTCTCAAAACGCTATAAAACGCTTCAATAAAGGTATGAACAGTTATATTGTGCTTATTGCTCATCTATAATTATATATTTTGTGTTATTTATTCTGTTTTCATGAAGTGTAATGAGCTGTTGTTTTTCATTTCGATGTTGTGCTTGCAGCATTTGAGAAACTTGGACTTGATTGTGCGAGCTGGAATGAACCTGTCTATTCAGATCTTTTAAGGTGTTTTTTGTTTGTTTGTTTGTTATTTTCTTGCCTATGCATGTGTTCTAATAAAAAAGGTAATGATGATATACTTAAATTCATGAGTTCATGTTAATCAATGCATTGAATTTCATTGAAGTCTCAGTTTGGTAAGAATTTAATTAGTTTTAATTGTTCTTTGATATGCTGATTGTACAGATTGTTAGTGTTAAGGTAGAGTTAATTACATTATACTCATTGTATATAGGAGTCTAGGTATGAATTTCTCAATTGTTGTGTTGTTCCTTATAGATGTTTGTGAAATTCCGATGATAGTGTTACTTTTGTTGCAGAGCAACTGAATATGCATTCCATATTTCTGTTATTCACACATTGATTCTGATACCAGGTTGGGGACTTGGGCTTGTCCAAAGTAAAATGCCAGACTCTAATATCCGGTGGTGTTAGAGGAACACTATCTTGGATGGAACCTGAACTGCTGAATGGGAGTAGTAGCCTTGTTTCAGAAAAGGTTTATTTTACTTATTTTAAACATTGCTTTATTTAATGCTTCCTGCACATTTTGTCATTCTCTAAGTCAACTAGTTTTGTTCTAATATATGTTCTATTAGGTTTATGTGTTCTCATTTGGTATTGTCATAAGGGAACTGCTCACTGGAGAAGAGCCATATGTTGATTTGCACTATGGGGCCATCATAGGTAATCAAAAGGATGAATCCATACTATATAGATTCCGATTATACGCATTTGGTTATTGAGCTGTGGTTTTTTATAAACATAATTCAGGTGGCATTGTGAACAACACTTTGCGACCTCTAGTTCCAGAATCTTGTGATCTAAATATGGTTATGTGGTGGATCTTATCTCATTGGATTCGTTTGCTAGGTTTGATGAGGCGTGGAATGCCCTCTGATTTTTGGCTTGTAATGGAGTGCATAGAGTCAAGATATGGGTATGTGAAAAGTCATGTGTTTTGTGCTTATTAGTACTCAATATTAATGTCATAAACGATGAACAAATTTGTTTGAATTTTAGTTTATAATTTATTCAATGTTTCTACATACTTTGAAATAACTCTTTAAATATTAATTGTTTTAACAATATGGATTTGGTTTAAAATGTTATTTGGTATTGATGGATCATAATATGTATGCAATGAGTAACTTCAAGCGTTATTTGATATTGAATTGAATGTATCTTTTTGATATTTGCAAACCAAAAGAATGATTTTGTGTAAAAACAAAAAGTGTACTATAATAGCATTTTGTAGAGAGTGCTATTAATAAAACATCCTATAATAGCACTTTTAAGAGAGAGTGCTATCAAACATGTGCCATGTGTTAGCGCTTTCGTTGAAAGTGCTATCAAACATGTGTCATATATTAGCGCTTTGTTTGAAAGTGCTATCAAACATGTGTCATATAATAGCACTTATTTTGAAAGTGCTATCAAACATGTGCTCTATAATAGCGCTTATTTTGAAAGTGCTATAAAAAAACGCGCAAAATGCCCACTTCGGTAGCGCTTAAGGAAAAACGCTATTAAAAACTGGTACTTTAATAGCGCTTTAAATGTGTTATTAAACAAAAAACATTTACAATAGCGGCGCGGTTAATAGTGCTTTTAAGCGCTATCAAAAACAAAAAAACTTCTATTAAATAGCTTATTTGGCGTAGTGTGAGTAAGCTCCATTGGGGAATCAACACTCATCATCCATGAATGGAACTGGATGGAAAAGAGTCACAACATTCAGAAGACCATTGAATGAGATGAAAAGAACTCTGGGAAATACATTAGAGACATTCATGGAAACATCAGAGGTATTCAAAAAAGCATTGAATGGACTCCGGAAAACATCGGAGATATTCAAGAAAACATTGAATAAACTCCGGAACATATGAATGTAGCGTACGATTTTTGCCGGTGACACGACCACCTTATCGCCATGGGTTTCTCCACACCGCAATGGTAGGAGTTGGGTGCTACTTTCTGATTTCTTATTTATCCTATGAAGCTGGAAAGAAAAAGGGAAGCTTCCCCATTGGGAGTGTTGAGAGAGAGAGAGAGAGTTTCCCCATTGGTAGTGTTGAGAGAGAGAGAGCTTTTGTTGATGTTTGGGTTTTTTCCGATGTTTTTGGTAAGATACTGGACCTAAGGTTTTTGATTGGTATGAAGGTACTGTACCTAAATTTTTTTATTGGTGTGATCGCTAATATTTCGCAATCTTATGCCTACGTATTCGCGTAATGATAACGGGGAAATCAGAGCAATCGTAGTTCCTCCTATTCTATGAGAGGAAAAGATGATGTTTGGTGTCTTGTTCAAAGCCCAAGATTGAAGCTAAAAGGTTGAGTATTTATGTCTTGTTCAAAGCCCAAGATTGAAGCTGAAGGTTTGACTGAGAGAGAATTTGTCACCTCTGAAGGGAGCTATCTCATCTGTTTATCACAATTGTTTGGGTAACTGATTATAAAGGAGAATTACTTTAACTGGGATATGAGAATCCAGCAATGCCATAATTTCCTTTATGAGGGATTTATCCTGAAGGGGAAACTTTAACTCAGTGCTGAGCAATGCCATTTTTCCTTAGGAATCTTTCATGTTAAGAAAGGGACATTGGCTTGGATGTAAATAATCCAGAGGCTTGCCGCTTACGGTAATTATATGAAAGAAGGGATTTACCAGGATAAAATATGGACTACAGCTTGGATATTTGAATCAACAAGTGTGCCACTTACATCAGTTATCTGGAATTAGGGTTTGTTTTTATTTTTTGTTTGATGTGTGATATACAGAGAAATGTCTTCCTACAGAGAGATTTTGATTTTTCTCTGAGGGGATATTTGATTTTTGTGTGCCTTGATCAAAGCCCAAGGTTGAAGCTAAGAGATTGATTGACTCCACTGGAGAGTTTATTATATGTCTTATACAAAGCCCAAGATTGAGGCAAAAAGAGAGTCTGACTCTTTTGGGGATATCATTGTACAAAGCCTAAGAGGAGGCTGAAAGTTAAATTTTCCGGGGAAATGTTTTGTCTGTCTTGCCCAAAGCCCAAGATTGAGGCTAAAGAGGGTTTTTGATTCCACTGAGGAACATTTGTATGTGTCTTGTACAAAGCCTAAGATTGAGGCTAAAAGGGGAAACTGACTCTACTGATGAGAGATTTTATTTGTCATGTACAAAGCCCAAGATTGAGGCTGAAGAGAGGATTGACTCTACTAGAGAGTATGATTGGTCTTGTACAAAGCCCAAGATTGAGGCTGGAAAGAGGATTTGACTCTGTTTAGGGAGATTCATATGTGTCTTGTACAAAGCCCAAGATCGAGGCTGAAAAAGTATTTGACTCAACAAGAGAGTATTTTTATGGTGTCTTGTACAAAGCCCAAGATTGAGGCTGACATTTGCTGAGGAAAAGAAGGATCATTATACAAAGCCTAAGAGGAGGTTGGGAGTGATTAACTCAACAAGATAGTGTTTTAAGGTGATTGACTCAGAGAGTGCTTTAAAGGTGATTGACTCAACAAGAGAGTGCTTTAAAGGTGATGGACTCAATAAGAGAGTGTTTTTGTTTGTCTTGTACAAAGACCAAGATTGAGGCTGAAAAGGGTTTACTTAACAAAGAAAGTGCTTTTGATGCTAACTCTGTTGAGGAAAATCATTATACAAAGCCTAAGAGAAGGTTGTCTTCTGCTGAGGATAATTGAGATCCAGAGACAGGTCTAAAGTGGGGAATCAACTCTTGTTGAGGATTACAGAAGAGTTGAGGAATCAGATGCCTTGAGGTTCTGATAGGCTAGTGTTATACTAATGATAAGCTAACCCTAGCTGGGGAAATTTAGGATAAAAGATGGAGTTTCAAATCCTATGAGGGTTTTAACTCAGCTGGAGATTGATCAAATAATCAGGGTTTCTCTTGTACTTACAGGGAGCTTGAGAATGTCTTTGAGATCCAAGAGGAGATTAGACTGTCCAAGTCTGCTAGTTGTTTATCTTTGTATGATGCCCAAGAGGAGGCAAGATTGTCCAAGTCTGCTTGTATAAAGCCCAAGAGGAGGCTAGTTATTTTAAGGGATGAGAATCAACCCTAAACTGGTTTGATGTTTTGACTGTTAGAAAGACTGCTCTATCAAAGGATGACTAAGTTTTGTCCTATCCCTATAAGATGTCTTTGGGTCCTTGTACTAAGCCTAAGAGGAGGCATGGGAACTTCTAAGAAGTCTGAGGGTCCTTATACAAAGCCCAAGAGGAGGCGGGGATGCTTTTAGGAAGCCTGTGGGTCCAAACTTAAGAAAGGTTCAAGAAAGGTTTCCCCGAGAATTAATCCTTTAGAGAACAGTTCTAGGGTTTGAAGAAATTCAAGAGAGGTTTCACCGAGAATTAATCCTCTCTGGGGAAGCGAATTTCTTTGACAATTTTCTAATAGTGACAGTCTGAGAAAAGTTTCAGCGAGAATAATGCCTTTCTCTTTGTTCCATATTGTATAAGCCCAAGAGGAGGCAAGACTGTATCTGGAATTCCTATGGGGAACTAGTTTTGACACTGTTAAAAGAGTGACCACTGGCTTTATCTAATTCTATACCTAATTGTCGGGAAAACTCTAAGCAGATAATATACAGTCATATATATATACAGAGGAAATATATACTATATGTAAAAGAGGGTAGGAGGACTTACAGGTGAGCAAGCTTCCAGCACAAACAGATATATATATATATATATATATATATATGTGTGTGTGTGTGTGTGTGTGTGTGTGTGTGTGCAAGTATGTAAATGAAAGCTGTTTAAAACTTACAGGTGAGCAAGCTTCCATTGTAACAGCTGTATGGTTAGTTATTCAAGAAATTAAAGAAAGTTTCGATAACAACTATGAATTTGAACCTAAATCAAAGGGGAAAGTTATTTTGAAAGAAGGTTAGGGCTTATACTCAAGGCAAGGCCCAGATGAAAAACAGTAATCGTACCGTTGATCTGAAAATTGTATCGGGACTTATACAATGACTGAGGCCCAAAATCATTTATGTACAAAAGAGGGTTGAGTCTTACACTCTATTAGAGGCACAAAAGTGTTTAAAAAATTAATAAAGATGGGACTTACAACACAAGGGTAGGCCCAGATTAAAAATAACGATCGCACCGTTGTTTTGAGAATCGTATCTGGACTTATACAATGAATGAGGCCCAAAATGATTTACTATAAAAAGGGTTGGGTATTACACTCTTTTAGAGGCCCAAATGATTTTTAAAAAAAGATTTGTGAGGGTGAAAATCAACAAAACCCTAATTTGATTTAAAAGGCATTTTAATTGAATAAAAATTCAATTAAAATGATCAAAATTATCAAACATGTGTGAAAAACAAGTTGTGATCTTGGATTAATGTTTGAAAAATCATGTTTTATTCATAAAATGATTTGAAAATTATTTGAATTTGCAAAATCAAGAGAAAGATATATTTTTAAATGCATTAAAACAAATAAAAATACAATTCTTTACAAAAATTCCAAATATATGAGGGTTAATAGTTATTTACCCCCTGCAATATAGGCAAGTTTTGATTTACCCTCCTTAAAAAAAATAATTTTGGATTAGCCCCTTGAAATTTTGGAGTACCCCCCTAAGCGTGTAAAAACCAGGGGGGTAAATAAAAAAAAATATTTTACAGGGGGGTAATTTTTCTACTTGGGGGGCAAAAGACTTAGAATTTTAAAATTTCAGGGGGGTAATCCAATTTTTTTTTTAAAGGGGGGTAAATCTAAACTCGCATATATTGCAGGGGGTAAATGACTATTAACCCAATATATGAAATAAATAATATTTTTGTGAGATTTTTGTAGAATAAAATATTTTAATATTTTTGGGAATTTTCAGAAGAAGAACCAATAAAAAATAATTAAAATAGAGAGAGAATTAATTTTGGAATTAATTAATAAAAACCACAAAATATATGAAAAATAGCAAAAATATGAAAATGGTAAAATGGTTTGGGTGGGTGTTGAACCCACGACCTCAACAACAAACACACATGCGCACTACCACTGGGGTGGTGATACATCCGTGTATCAAAACCACCCCATTAATACATAAGGGATGCCAAGTTTCTAGGCCTGGCCAAGGCGCCATGCCTGGCCCTTGCCCAAGGCAAGATCTGATTTTTGGCCTCTTGCGTGAAGGCTCTAACTTCCTCATTTCTCCATGGATTGGGACAAAATTTAGGTGTATCCTGCCTAGAATTTCATGAGGAATTCAATAAGGCTTTTAGATTTTTCAGAAGATGTCCTATTTTAAAACCCGATAGTGGTTTCAAAATAGGCTTATATTTATATGTCCTATGCTATCTCATCATACAAGCAGCAATAGCAGGACAAATTGGTTCAAACACAACACATATGATATGTATGAGAGGTCCATGATCAATGGACCTCAAAGCAATGCATGATTTAAAGAGTTCAAGTTGTGATGCACTTACCTCTTGAAGCTCCTTGTGCAAACTGTCAAGTTCCTTGTGCCAGAAGTAATCCAATGCTTTAGACACTCTTGATTGATCCCTTAGAAGCTTTTAGGATGATCAGAACTAGCTTGAACCCTAAGGAACAAGAATAGGCTCTTTCTTGCAAAAGTGGCAAAAGTGGCAAAAGTGACCAAAATAGTAACTCTCTCAAATGGTGTGCCAGATGAGGGAAACCAATTGGGACAGTTTGAGGATGATATTTGGAGTGTGTTTGAGGTCTGGTTTGGTTTTGAAAGTGACTGAATCAAGACATGGCTTGAAAAATGCAGAAAAGTTAAAATTTGAGGTTTTGGAGGTTGACTTTCTGATTTTGGTGTTTCAGATCAAGGGTGAGTGTTTGAACAGCTTATATATGATACGTTGGATGTGTTTGGATTATGAGTTATGGTGGAATTGCTCTTTAACTCAAAAACTCAGAGATGACTTGCAAAAGAAGGTATTTTGGCCTAATGAGAGAGATTTTGAGGAAAGCAAGTGTTGTAGTGCCTTGGTGTACTCAAACTGACCACAAATGAGCTCTATTTATAGCGTGTCAGGTTTATTTTAGCAGCAATAGTGAATGGTAGCTGCAGCAGTCCCTTGGCAAATTGTAGCAAAAGGAATCTTTAGTCTCCTCTAGCCATTGACTTGAGGTTAGGGCACATGCCTATGGTTCTTTAATTCAGAGCTGAATCTTGACTCATTCAGTTAGCAATGTCTCAGTCCATGCCACCTTAATGTATCCATTGAATGCTTGGAAAGAAAATTGGAGTCTTGGAGCTTTTTAAGCTTTTTAGGGTGACATAGATACATGTAGTTCCTTGGACTTGGGAGGCTTGTGGATCAGATCTTTTCTCTTAGATGTTATCATCTGAGGTGTCCAAATGGATGACAAGGCTTGGAATTATCTGATTTGGCCAAATCGAGCAAAATTGCAAAATTCTGTCTTGTAAAAATCAGTCTATGATGCCATGTTCCAAGGGTTGTAACTCCCTACTCAAATTAAATTTGGAGAAGATCTAGTACTTGTTGGAAATCCCTCATGACATACTTTAACTTTGATGTTCACCAATGGACCTGGTTCAACTTGGATCAAGGTGAAAAATGTCTCTACATTTTGGAAAAAGTAAGGCAGATTCTGACTGTTTGGAAATTTCACTGAGTGTTGGAAAAAGTGGAATTTTCATGTTTTTGTGATTTTGATCAGTCTATAACTCAAAATCCATGAGGATTTGGAATCTCTTGTAGTTGACACTTTAAAAGTATGTCAGATGGACTTTCATTTGAGCTTTGAATGAGAGAAAAAGGCCTTGTGGTTTAGGAGTTATGACCTTGCAAAGCTGGTACAAAATCACCTTTGTCACATAACTTAGAAAATTTTTGGTTTCTCATGGTTGCCCCTTTTGCAAGAAACCTCACTTTTCTTAATTTTTCTTAATGAATTATGATCAATACCATACATTAACATTATTTTTGACTTAGGGAAACCATATTTGTGAAAAATCCCAAAAAGTCAAACTTGATTTTGTGCACAGTTGACTTTTTGTCAGATGAAATCCAAACTGTGTGATCCTTTGTGACATCAAGTTCTTGACCTAATTCAAACCTAATGGATGGATTCCATATGTGTTTTAGGGTATCTTGAATCATGTCTCAAGGTTTGGGAGCATATCTTGGTCAAAAGTCAAAGATACAGTTGACTTTTCCTTCAAAACCCTAATTGTGGACCAGATGAAATTGAAACTTGTGGATCAAGCTTCTTGGATCAATCCATTGTTGAAAATGGATCAATGTAGTGTACTTGAGGCCCTCAAATTATGTCTTGTGGTCTTGGCTCATATCTTGCCTCAAAAGTCAACTTAGGGGTGAATTAGGTCAAGAAACCCTAATTCCTGATTTTTGATGAATGCATCCCCTGAGGCTAAATTGACATGATGATTGGGTCCATGAGGTCCCTTAGAGTATCTTGGTTTATGCTTTACAGCATTGGCTCATGCCCAGAAGAAAATTTTCATCTGGAGGCCTTGGTCGACCAAAACCCTAATTTGGTGACACTGGCGATCTTGAGGCTTGATCCACCTGGAATGTTGCACCCTTGTGCTTGATTCTTGATGTGGGAGTCCTCTTGATTCTTTATAGATTCTTGAGAGGCTAGGCAAGTTGAAGATCATGTCATTTCTTGATTGATCCTTTGTCTAAGTGCTCTAAGATGGCTTGAAACCCTAATTCTTGATTGTAGTGAATGCTCAACAATCCTTGAGGAAATTGATGAGGCATGATGGTACATCCATATTGTGGTGATGATTTCTCACAATGATGGGAAATCTTGGTGGTCAAAATTTGGGGTATGACAGATGCCCCTATTTAATCTTCTTGGACCTGAATGTGTGAATGGCCAAGATATTCGGGCATTCGGGGTGCAAGAGGATTAAATATAGGAATAACCGAAATTTTGACGGTGGTTATGAATGGCAGTTTGCTCATCCATCTTATTTTGCTAAATAATGATACTTAGAAAAGGGTAAAACTTCCCCTCGATCCTCGTTTTTGGCCACGGATTGGTCTAAGTTTCTTCTTGGAATAAACTTCCCCTCGATCCTGGTCTTTAGCCACGGAACTGGTCTAAGTTTCTTTTGAATAAACTTCCCCTCGATCCTGGTCTTCAGCCCCGGAAATGGTCTAAGTTTCTTTTGAATAAACTTCCCCTCGTTCCTGGTCTTCAGCCATGGAACTGGTCTAAGTTTCTTCTTATCGAGTTTCTTCCTCGACAAGGGATGCTATTTGTAGCTGTTTTCATCAAACTTCTCGCCGAGTTTTTTCTGGGAGATGTCATTTGATGGAAAATATTTAAGGTCAAACTTGCTGGGGAAACCTAATTGTCTGAGTTGTAGAGGTGTACAAACTTCTCTGTTGGAGATGCCATTTGTTGACTCTACAGGGGAAAACGAGTCTCTTGAAAGACTTCTTTCTGCTTGGGGATACTACATCATACTTTTCTTTGAGATCTTCTCGGAGAAATTCCATGTGATGCAATCCAATTTTGAGGTGCTGATGACTTCATTAACATTGACTTTCTTGGGAGAAAATCCAATGTGTTGCTGAGAGTCTTTTAGTAGGGAAGCTTTCTCTGGGGATTTTCCTTAATCCGGGAAAGCGGAAATATCATTTTCAATGGTGAAGAGTGACATTTGTCGAATGTCTCCTTGCCTTTCAGAGGTTCAAGTTATCAAAGTGATCGAGGACCGTCTCCAATCCAGAAATAAACTGGGGTGAGAGATTGTGCAGACAAAACATTCCCTGACGAGGAAAGAACTGACAAAAGGACTTTATCACTTGGGAAATGAGTGTGACCAGAGTGATGGTAATGCAATATGATTATGAATGTGAATCAATAATGCATGATGCATGTATATGTATGCTGACAAAACTGACGTGACATACAGGCTAATAGATGAACACAACTGGACACTCAGCTATTGCGGTGGATGAAAAGTATCACTGTTCAAAAATAGCAATCCTGCCTTACTTAGGAGAGGTAGTCCCTGCGGGGGAGAAAGAATCGTTCAGTCGGTCTTAAGAGGTAAGAACTCTGCCGGGGATGTCAGATGAGACATGGCATCTAACGCCGTTGATCCTTCATTCAGGTGTACTAGTTTAGAAGGAGTACTTTGATTCTGCACTTTGAGGTTCAATCACTTCTGGAGAAGCTATCAATGTTCTTTTTGAAGTTCACAGTCAAAAGGAATTGCCATCTTTATTTTAAAAGCAGAAGAAAAAGAAATTTGACAAGTAAATTCATTTTTGTTTTATTTCAAAAATCATTAATCATGTTAAAAATGTCGTTCTGTAAAGCTAAAACAAATAAGAATTGCAAACAAAAGCACTAGGGCTCAAATTTTATTGATAGGATGGAAATCAGCCAAGCGCGTGATCCCATATAGCATTTACAAAGTTTAGAAAATGTCAATTTAAGGGAAAAGGGCTACATTGAAATATAACGACCGTTATCCTTCTACCAACTTTGAATTATGGACATCCTGAGCTTCTGACGAAGACGACCTTGACTGGAGTTTTTCGACGAATAGTGTTACCACTGGGGATTTAACCTTGTCGGACGTAGTTACTTACCATGAATCCTTAACTTTAGCCTGGATTCTCTTTTGAGATTTCCAATCCACCGGGATGATTTTTTTACTTATCTCTCTAATTTTTGCCTGGACCGCCCTTTCGGGTTTTCAATCCACTGAGATGTTTTTTTTTATTTAGGCGAAGTATTTCTTGACTACATCAACATTCATGGGGTAGGCAAATTCCTCTCCATCAATGGTTGCGAGTCTCAAGGCGCCGCCTGAGAAGGCTTTCTTAACCACATAGGGGCCGTCATAGTTCGGAGTCCATTTGCCCTGGGAATCAGTGAGAAATGATTGTATCTTCTTGAGCACAAGGTCTCCTTTTCGAAAGACACGGGGTCGGACCTTTTTGTCAAACCCTTTCTTCATTCTTTATTGATATACCTGACCATGGCATAAACCCGTTATTCATTTTTCTTCGATCAGATTTAGCTCATCGTGTCGACTCTGACACCAATCAACCTCTGTTAGCTTAGCTTCCATCAATACCCTGATTGATGGTATCTCTATTTCTATGGGAAGCACTGCTTCCATGCCATATGCTAGAGAGAAAGGGGTTGCCCCTGTTGAAGTGCGGATAGATGTATGATAACCGTGAAGAGCAAAGGGTAGCATTTCGTGCCAGTCTTTGTAGGTTGTAACCATCTTTTGAATGATCTTCTTGATGTTCTTGTTAGCCGCTTCTACCGCTTCGTTCATCTTAGGTCGGTAGGGAGATGAGTTATGGTGTTCAATCTTGAACTTAGCGCACAATTCTTTCATCGTCTTGTTCAAGTTAGATCCATTATCAGTAATGATCTGGCTTGGAACACCATAATGGCAGATGAGATTGTTTTTGATAAATCGGACCACCACTTGTCGGGTTACATTGGTGTATGACGCTGCTTTGACCCATTTAATGAAGTAGTCAATGGCTACCAGGATGAATCGATGTCCGTTCGAAGCCTTGGGTTCGATCATGCCAAGCATGTCGATTCCCCATATAGAAAAAGTCCATGGGGAAGAGAGAACTTTGAAATGTGTTGGCGGTGAAAGGAATATGGGTACCCTGAGGTGTTATGATGATTGCCCCAATTCTATTTCCATAATTGTTGACAGCCCCGTCAAAGATTAGTCCCCATTGGGAACCTGGTTCTGGCCCTTCACTGGGTAGCGGTCATCGCAATCTTTCATTTTCAAGTACATGACATCTTCGTCTGGGAAGTCAAATCCGACTGATTCTTGATCGTCAATCGGTTGATGAGCCAAATGATCGGCTAAAATACTCCCTTTGACGGCTTTCTGAGCATGGTACTCGATGTCATATTCTGATAACAACATCTGCCAACGAGCGATCCTTCCCGTGAGAGCAGGTTTTTCAAAGACTTGATCGAATCCATTTCGGAGATTAACCAAGTAGTGTGACAAATCATGTACTGGCGAAGACGTTTGGCAGCCCAAGCCAGAGCACAACAAGTTTTCTCAAGCATAGTGTACCGAGTTTCACAATCGATAAATTTCTTGCTTAAATAGTAGATGGCAGCCTCTTTTTTGTTTCATCTCGTTGGCCAAGTACACAACCCATAGAGTCTTCCAAGACTGTTAGGTATATGATCAATGGTCTTCCCTCCACTGGAGGTGACAGGATCGGTGGATTCAATAGGTGTTCTTTGATATTGTCAAAATCTTTTTGACAATCTTCTGTCCATACACAGGTTTGATTTTTTCTGAGTAGTTTGAAGATTGGAGCGCACGTCGCGGTCATGAGGGATATGAATCTGGAAATGTATTTCAGATGTCCCAGGAATCCTCTGACCTATTTTTCAGTCTTTGGTGAAGGCATTTCTTGAATGGCCTTGACCTTGTCAGGATCAACCTCAATCCCTTTCTGGATGACGATGAACCCTAAAAGTTTCCTTGAGCGAACACCGAATGTGCATTTGTTGGGATTCAAATGGAGTTTGTATTTTCTCAGACGCTCGAATAACTTTAATAGCTGGGTCACATGCTCCTCTTCTATTTTAGATTTGGTGATCATGTCATCGACGTACACTTTAATCACTTTGTGCATCATGTCATGAAACAGAGTCGTCGTGACCCTTTGATAGGTTGCCTCAGCGTTCTTCAAACCAAACGACATTACCTTGTAACAAAAGGTGCCCCATGGGGTGATGAAAGAAGCATTTTGATTTGATTATAGCCCGAGAATCCATCCATGAAGGAAAAGACTTTGAAACTTGTTGTACTATCTACCAGCATGTCTATGTGCGGTAAGGGAAAGTCGTCCTTTGGACTGGCTTTGTTCAGATCCCTCTAGTCTATGCACATTCTGACTTTTCCGTCCTTTTTCGGAACTGGCACTATGTTGGCCAACCATTGAGGATATTCTGAGGTGGCGAGGAAACCTGCATCAATTTGTTTCTGCACTTCCTCTTTGATTTTAATAGCCATATCCGGGTGAGTCCGTCTCAGCCTTTGTTTCACCGGCGAATATTCTGATTTCAACGGTAAATGATGTTCCATGATGCTGGTATCCAAACCTGGCATATCCTTATAGTACCAAGCAAACACATCAGGAAACTCTTTGAGAAGTTTTATCAAGGTTTCTTTAACAGACGGATTGAGCAGTGCCCCAATCTTGACTTCTTTTCTTTCTTCTTCTGAACCCAGGTTGACCGTTTCCAAAGGCTCTTTATGAGGTTCAATGGACCTTTCCTCTTGCCTGAGTATTCAGGAGATCTCTTCTGGAATTTCTTCGTCCTCTTCTTCTTCAGCTTCAATTACCGGGAATTCAAAGTTGGGAGAAGGCATGGGATCGTATGTTTCAACGGGGTTTAAAACAAGAAATCTGCATGATGTGATGATTCGTTTTTTAGAAGAGATAGAGAATGCAAGAGTGAGTGCAGTGTATTTTTCTGAAAAATGCTTGTTTTTATTTATTTTTGGGCTGTTTTAGGATTACCATTTTCTTAAAAATGAAAAGTGAAAACAGCAATAAATGCGGGAATTACAGAATGTCGTTATTTATTTATGATTTTGTCGATTCTTGAAACTACAGCCCTATAAAAAAAATCTCTGTCGCTTTAGGCGAAGCGAAGAGGGACATTTACAGAAATGTAAGCCCTATAAAAATATCTGTTTCCCCTAGGCAGGGTGAAAGGTTAAAACAAAGACGGCAATTACTTAGACTTATGAACGACTTTCGGGACATCGACAGCAACTCATTGGCGATGAACTCCTCGGTGAATCACAAAGTCTGGTACCTTCTTTCTTGGTTTGTCCTCAGAAATGATGTTGATTTCTGGTGGAGCACGATCGTTGGAGTCTTCCTCCCATGCAGAGTTATCGTAAACAAACTCTTCTGTTGTATCTTTCATAGTGTTTTCATTCTCAGGCGGATCTCGCCATCCAGTTGGCTGGATGTCTTCGAGCCTGATACAAGAGCTTTCAGGATCAGTGTACATGACCAAGAAGTCGTACTTGCCACTCGGTTGTCCTAATGTGTCCCATACTTCTGCGGGACTGGAGGAATCATCCTTCTCGATGACGTTGACCTCAGGAAAAGCATATTTGATGAACTCTTGTCGTGCAATCTTTGCAGATTCGTCGCTGTGCTGGATATTTTCTGGATGTCCTGAGTAATGATCCCATGACTTGGTGGGGACACAGGTGTTCCTTTCAATATTGCTCAACTGATAAGCATCGTTTGGGTGACTCTTTTTCCCCAAGTCTTCTGGGTTTGCCTGCCAGATGGGCAAGTCATCCAGTGGGTCATAATAGTCATAGTCAAAGTTGTCTTTAATTAGAGTATCCTCCTCTAATGAGTTAGGTGGAGCACGACATCCCTCAGGATCACAATCTCCGTAGATCATTCGGATGTCTGATCTTGGTATATATCTCGGGCTCTGCGTGGGAAAGCAAAATGGCGTACGCGCCTCTCCCTGAGACATATAATCGTCCTCGTTGAGATAGGACTTCCACTCTTTATCTGTATTGGAGGAGTCACCCTCATTGATGGTGTGTACTTCTTGAGACACTGGGTGGAGGAAGCCTCCACTGTGGAAGAAGTCCTGAATGGGATGAAAACTTTCATCTGTAGTAGCAGTCTGGGTACAGGTTGAGGAGAAACCAAGACCTTTCTTTGTCTTGTTATCCGTAGGAATTACGATATGTCCCCATCCTTTTACGTTATTACTTTCGATCACTTTGAGAGCATCTTTGTATGAGGAAATCGATGTCCCTTCCTCTGATCAATTCTCATTGTTCACCGAAAGTGCTTAGAACTAAGTTCCAACAACCTCCTCTGGTTTTACACAAGAAAATGATGATAAATTGCTCACGATTAAGGCCTGCTCTCTGCATACCATGACTAACTTGTCATTCTTGACGAACTTCAGCTTCTGGTGAAGTGTCGAAGTGACTGCCCCAGCTTCGTGTATCCAAGGTCTTCCTAATAAATAGTTATATGCTGCCCGAATATCCATAACCTGGAAAGTGACTTGGAAAGTGAGAGGATCGATGGTTATGGGAAGACCTACTTCACCGATAACTATTTTTCTAGATCCTTCAAAGGCTTTGACGATGACCTCGCTGCCTCTCATCGGAGATCCTTGAAATGATAGTCGCATCAGAGCCGATTTTGGCATAAACTTCAGAGCTGATCCTGTGTCTACCAGTACGCTAGCTAGAGCATCATCCTAGTAATTGACTATAATGTTAAGCGCCGTGTTGTGATTTTTTCCTTCTTCCGGCAGTTCTTCATCATTGAATCCTAAGTTGTTACAGGAAGTGATGCTGGAAATGATGCTATCGAACTGTCTTATCGTCACATCTTGTTCTACAAAAGCTTGGTCCAAGACTTTTTGCAGAGCTTCCTTGTGAGGTTCAGAACTAAGCAGGAGAGGTAACACAAAGATTTTAGATGGAGTTTGCAATAGTTGGTTTACAATGTTCTACTCACTCCTCTGGACGAGCTTCAGCATCTCATCGTTGTTTTTTATAAGTTCTGGATTACTGGATTGCCTGACTGGTTAATTGGGAACTTCTGTTTGAGGTTCCTTCTCCTTGGTGGGTTCTCTAACTCCTCTGTTGAAGATCCGACTGCTCTGAGTGACCCGACTAATGTCGGTAATGTTTATGACGGAGGGTAATGGAGTTTCCTTTCAATTTTCGATTGTTGTTGCACCGTACTTGTAAGGGATAGCCTTATCTGATTTGTACGGTATTGGACCTGGCAGGCAGATAACCACAGGAGCCTTTTGATTTTTCTAACCATCGTAAGCAGCCTCAATTGGTTCAAGGTTAAGGATTCTTCTACTGTCAAGAGAGACGTTCGACTCGTTGAGTATAAGGATTATGGCACAAACGTCTTTGGTCCTCCCATGATCGGAGATTATAACAACGTCTTTGCTTTGATCAGGGAGATGGCGGGGGTCTCCCGTTATTCGACCCAGAACATGGTCAGATCTCTTTGTGGTCCAACTGATTTTGAAGAGCCGCTCGTACGAGGTAGCATCCTTGGTTGTTCTCTGAACAAACTCTACAGTGCTCATAGATGTTTGGTGGCACCTGGCCACGTCCGCTTTGGATGCAGTGTAACTTTACTAGATCTGTTTCCATTGAGCGGACATCCTAACTTTGATATCTACTAGGATTCTCGTCAGTCATACTGACCTGTTGTGTAGCTTCATCCAAGTAGATTGGAAGCCACCAGTGGTCCAACAAGTGTTGAAGTGTCCTTTGGACAAGTGCACATCCTTGGTCATCTTCATGGCATTCTTTACAGTTTTGATAATCATGTGAAGCCAGAAAGCCAAGCCTAACTTGCTTAGAATGTAATTCTACCAGACTGGTATTCATCAAGCGTATGTCAAAGATTTGAATCATATTGACTTGATGGTTATTTCTCTCCTGGTAGTCCTGGATCCATCAGAGATCCATCTGATGTTGAACTGCCTCTTCTACAAAAGAGCATCCTTGATTGCTTATTGAGTAGATCAAACAGGAATTGTAATTGTGTCATGGCAGATTATGATATTGACATTGCCTTGAGTGCATCGCCACCAAGTTGACGTTCATTGTCAGAATGTTGTGGTTCTGAATAATGTTGGGATGTGCATGGGCCATGTTGACCTCACGGATTCGGTGATCTTGGATCCAACCGAGATCTATTTGTTCTTGTAGAGCTGATTGTACTACGGAACATCCCTGATTATTCTTTGAGTAGATATCACACTGGTGATAATTATGAGGCGGTACATGACCGTACCCGCTCTGTCTACAATGCATCCTGACCAGATTAGTTCCCAATAAGAGTACATCGTGAATTTGATAACCGCAGCTAAATTCTTCTTCTATTAAATTTACGGCAGTCTTTTCGTGTTGCGGCAACGGGTTCGTCTGAACATTCGGATTATTATCTTTGAAAGATAGGACTCCATTCCTGACAAGCTTCTGTACATCGAACTTGAAGCTGAGATAGTTTTCACTGTTGTGCTCCGGTCCTCCTTGATGGTAAGGGCAAGTTTGATCCGCTTTGAACCAAAAAGGTGTATTTTCCGGTACTGTAAGAGGAGACCTGGTTTGGACGTGCCCCTTGACCAGTAAAAGTGGAAATAGTTCTACGTACAACATCAGTATAGGGTCAAACCCTGGTGGTCGTGTCGTACAATTGTTATTGTTGTACTGAGGACGATCCTGCTGAAGAGGTTGTTGTGTCCTTTGCTGATACTGTTGTTGACTTGGTTGGCTTTAAGCAACCTGAGGTTGATACGTTAGAGCCGGCGTTGGGTTAATAACAGGAGTTACCGCTGCTACTGGTTGATACCTTCGCCTTTGCTTTCTGAGAGAGATATTACCAATATCTTGCTCTTTTTTTATTTGGGAAAGAACTACCGTATCTTTTGGTACTGCTTGATGGCTCTGCATCTTTGACCAATCGTCCTTCTTGGACTGCTTCTTCAAGGTGTACCCCCATGTTCACCATTTCAGTGAAGTCACTGGGCGCACTGGCGACCATTCGGCCATAATAAAACAAGCTCAAGGTTTTCAAGAAGACCTTGGTCATCTCTTTTTCCTCAAGAGGGGGACAAATCTGAGCGGCAATTTCACGCCATCTCTGAGCATATTCTTTAAAGGTTTCTTTGTCCTTCTACGACATTGCTCTGAGTTGATCCCTATCTGGTGCCATGTTCAAATTGTACTTGTACTGCTGAACGAAGGCATCGTTGAGATCTCTGAAAGTATTGATCTTGGTGTGGTTTAAACCCATGTACCATTTGAGTACGGCACCGGTTAAACTATCTTGGAAATAGTAGATCAGTAATTGTTGATTCTCTGTCTGAGTTGACATCTTTCGAGCATACATCACCAAATAACTTTGAGGGCAAGAGTTGCCTTTGTATTTTTCAAAGTCAGGCACCTGGAATTTGTACGGTATCTTTACATTAGGGACCAGACAAAGGTATGTCGCGTCCTTTCCAAATAGATCCTGACCGCGAATGGCATGCAATTCCTTCTGCATCTCCAAGAATTGTTCTTGGAACTCATTCATCCTTTCATACATGTTTTCGTTTCCACTAACAATTACTTGCAGAATCTGTCCTTCCAGGACAGTGTGTACCACTGGCTGTGGTATAGACATTATGGCGGTGACTCTTGGTGCTTCCATGCCCCGAAGTTTGTAACCTTCAGGTGCTGCCTTTATAACCCTTGCATCTTCACTTTCCCGAAGTTTGTAACCTTCAGGACCAGCGATTCCTGCTGCAGTTTCTGGGTCTTCAGTGACTGGCGGGATGTATCCTTCAGGGACAAAGTTGATAGGCATGCCCCAGGGGCGATCTTTAGGCATGTTGTACCGAGGATCATATGTCTCCACTACAGGTGTAGATGTGATCTCCGAGATCACAGTCCTTTGTTGTTGCCTATGAGCTGTTGCCAGGGATTGCATGTCACTGTGAAGTTTTTTCAGATCTTCCTTTAGAGTATCGACTTCTTCTCTCACCTCTGTTCTCTACCTCGAGATTGTCCATTTTCTTTTGTCGATTGGCCCGAGTATTGTACGAATGAGACAGTTTGACTCTAGAATCGTAACACATACGTGAGTCTCGAAGATAGGAAGAACGCGTTTATGTGAGAATGATGAATGATATGCAATGATATATATATTTTTGTTTTTTTAATCAAAAAATAAACTTCAACAAATAGATTGCAAATATCATACAGTGGGGAGACCCCTTTTTATTGAATTTGAAAGATTGCAGAAAGGGAAATACAGTATTTTACAAAGTGCTGTAAAAGGAAATGGCCAAGCTCAAGGATCCTGAGTCCTCTCTGATGAGAGCTCAGATGCTGGTTTCGGTAGTTTCCTTTTCTTTGATCGAGGTTCTTCAGCCGTTGTCGGGTTGTCAGTCTTTTGCCAAGTGAAAGGAGTGAGCAAGTTTCTTTGATCTTCCATAGCAAGTTATTCTAGAATCTCAATTAGAGCATCCTTTTCTTTTAATAGTTCCTAAATTTTGGTACACTCTACATTGAGGATCCGATACTTGTTTTTCCAAGAGCTTTTCTCCCATTGAACTTTGTTGAGAGCGAGCTAGATTTTTCCGTATCAGACATAAAATAAAGGACAGATTCCTTTAACGGAAGAACTTCTTGATGAGGGTAAGGCATCCTCAGCTTGAGGGCTCTAGTTTGTACCCAGTGGAGATAAGGTTCCACGGAGATACAATCTGGTCTTCCTAGAGACTCTATTCCTTTCCTATGAATGTGTTGCTAGGCATGCACTATTTCCTTCTTTAGTACCCTGTCATTTTCCCCTTCCTTGAAGAAAAGACCTTCCAGATGAACATTATGCGGGATATTCTTCATCGGGTATCCAAGTTGACGACGAACTAAAATTGGATGATAGTTGATTCCTCCTTTAGTTCCTATGAGAGGTACATTAGGGAAGTTTCCACATTTTTCGATGATCTTTATCCCCTCATAAATCCTATTGTACCAATCTATGTCAGAGTTGGTAAGAGATATGATCCTTTGTGACCAGCGTAGAGTACTCTTGTGATCCCAAAAAGTAGCAGACTTGGGTAAATGGGAAATGAACCATTTGTAAAGTAAGGGTACACAACATGTGATCATTCCTCCGCTGTACAAATTCCTTAAGTGTACAGAATGATAAGCATCTGCGAGCAAGGTTGGTACGGGGTTTCCAATCAGAAATATCTTAACAGCGTTGATATCAATGAAGTTGTCAATGTTGGGAAAGAGGAAAAGCCCGTATGTGAGTAGAACAAAGATATCTTCGAAAGCAGTAACGTTTCCTATACTGACAAAGTACAGGGCTTTCTCTACCAAAAACTTGGCTGGTAAACCTTGGATTCCATCCTTAGTGGTCATGTGAGTCCTGACTTCTGACTCGTCCAAATAGATTGCTCTTGCAATGGCTTGTTCCTTTGGAATTTCTTCCAGTCTAGAAAACGGAGCTTGTTCAGTGATAGGTAGATTAGTCAGATGAGAGTACTCCTCTAGTGTTGGTGCTAGTTGATAATCCGAGAATGTGAAACAGTGATAAACCGGATCGTAAAACTGGATTAACGTAGACAGGATTCCTTCAACTACGTGGACCCTTAACAGAGACATCATCCCTCCATGCTTAGCTCTGAAAGCATCAGGGTTGGTAATCATCCTTGCCAATCTCCTTAAATCCTCTAGTTTTGTAGCCTTGAAGGTGTACTTGTGCGTCTTTCTTCTACCGAAATCCATAACGCAATCTTTTTCTCTGATATTTACAATTACTGTTTTAGTTTATTTTGAAAAGGAGAAGAGAAGAGAGAAGAGAAGATTTTTTCTTTGTTTGAGAGCTTTTTAAATGAATGCATGAATGCAGCACACAAAAACATTGAAAACACATGGGTTCAAGGGTTCAACGTCACGAGCATGGAGTCATGGCTCTACCCATCCCCAAAGGTTGTATTCTGGTCAATTTTTGTACCTGTAGAATGGGTTAAAGGTTCCCAAAATCATTGACCCCCCTAGGGATATCAACAGCAAGTTGGATCACCCGAGCGAGCTGTAGCATCCAAGGGTAATCTCATTTGAGTGTAGTATCGCGTATCAACTATTTCCTAGTTACCGCACTACCAAATGGCCATATGGTTAATGTCTACTAAATCCTCAGGGTCATGGGTGCCGCACTGGGATAACGTCTATTTTCACGACGATCGTCCGTTTAACATAGTATCTACACGGTCCCTCGCCTGATTTGATGGTCTACCAGGATCGCTTATTCGGGAATCACTCTTTGTAAGTCCACCCGTCTATGCCATCACTTATCTTAGGTTTCTCTCAAACTTTCCACATACGTATTAATCGCATTCCCATTGACAGAAAAATAAACACGGATATCAAGTAGGAAAACTGTCCACCCATCTATGATTTCTAACAACCTAGACCTCTTAGGAATTCTAGTCCTAGAAAGAGACAGATCCTAGTTTGGCTCCCCAGCAGAGTCGCCATTTTCCTATTGGGAAAATGGCGATTAAGACCTATAAGATTAATCCTATGACTCCCCAGCAGAGTCGCCATTTTCCTGTAGCGTACGATTTTTGTCGGTGACGCGACCACCTTATCGCCATGGGTTTCTCCACACCTTAATGGTAGGAGTTAGGTGCTACTTTTTGATTTCTTATTTATCCTATGAAGTTGGAAAGGAAAGGGAAGCTATCTAAACCTAACCTTGCACGCAAATGTTTAATTGAACAAATGCTTAAGAGATTGGGGGGTCCGGGGTCAGGTTATACAATGGGGAGTTGTCAATTACCCATCCTATATGTGGTTATCCACAGGTTGTTAGCAATTATACTCTGCTTATTTTACTTACTGGTGTTTATCTGTTGATTAGGAAAGTTTCCCCATTAGGAGTGTTGAGAGAGAGAGAGTTTTTGTTGATGTTCGGGTTTTTTCCGTTGTTTTTGGTAAGGTACTGGACCTAAGGTTTTTGATTGGTATGAAGGTGTAGCACCCCAAAATTTTCCATTTTCTTTCTAACACTAACTGGCTTATGTTTCATTTCATTTTGCATCATCATCTGTGTATATCATTGGTTCTTCACATGAGGTCAAGATATCTTGGTTCTCAGGGAAAAGATCGTCTATTCCAAAGGCAAGTTTGAGTTTATTTTCAACCTTGGGGATCATTCAAGCCCTTAAGGCCCTCATCTCATCAAGGCATGGCTCATAATCAATGGAAGCACTTATCACATCCTCCTAGCTTGAGTTCTCAAGTTAGGGTTTTTGGAATTCTTGGGTATAACACTCCAATGGCCAATGTTGTGAAGCATCATCATCATCATGTGGCATATTTCATCTTTTTTTAAGAGATCCTACATCATATTCAGAGGAATTTGAGTTTTGAGCTTGGGTCGATTTCTCCTTGACTGTGGGTGCAAAAACTAGGGTTTGTGGTAAAATCAGTTTATTTCCAATTTTTTGGGCAAGGTTTGATTCCATGGTGTTACATATGTCCCTAAGTGCCTAAGGATGGAAGATTGACCATCAAGTTGATTCATAAGGGTTTCAATTGATCAGAGGATTTAAAATCAGGAGAATTGGGGATAAAGTCAATTGTGCAGTGAAAAGTCAACTCCTGACTTTTTGAGGTCAACTTGGTGATTTTCAAGTCAAATATGATCAATTGATGAGATTTGTTCAAGGAATGTTCAAGGAATTGTCAAGAATCAAGAATGTGGAAAAGTTGCCATTTTTGGAAGAAACTAGGTTTTAGAAAGTTACTATTTTGGGAAAGTTCCCATGTCTTTTTAACCACTTTCAAATCCAATTTTCATCATGATCAAGGCTTCATTTGCAAATCTTTTCCACATGTAAGTTGTAGTTTGAAACATTTCCTTCAAAATGGGCACAAGAACCATACCATTTGGATCATTTTTGAAAGAGTTATGGTATCCTAAAGTTTGAAGTTTCAAGTTGTGACATGACTAAAACTTAGAATTTTCTCTAAGTTGTTTTGGCAGATTTTGTGAACACATATTCATGGAAATTTTTCACATACTTCCAAGTTTTATTTCAACCTGATTCCAGCATCAATTTTGTTCCCCATTATGCTAGCTTTCTAAAGAATTCAAGATTGTCTCATTTGGATTAGAATTCTTTAAGTTATGCTCACTCAAAACCATGGTTGCAAAATTGGTCAACATGAGAAACTTAGTTTTTTTTCTCTAAATGCAAAAACCAGATTGTGACATGGCATGTTCATGATTATTTTTCTTGATGATTAAAACTTCTTTTCAACTTCATTCTAACATCAATCTTGTTCATCTTATTTCCTACTTCATGATGAACTCAAGAACTCATCATTTGGCAAGGTATTCATCAAATTATAAGGTTGCAAAGTGGCACGCATGGACATAATTTGAATGCATTAACAAGTTGCTATTTTGTACACATAACATGAATTGGTCATGCAACATACCTCCTTCACATTATGGGCCACTCATTATGTTGCATTTTTGCCAAAAAGGGACCAACATTCAACCTGCCATGAGAGAGAGAATTAGCAAAATTTGTCAAGATTAGAAAATATGAATTGGGTCAGAATTGTTTCACAAGTTTGGTACATGATATCAGCCCATGTATACACGAATAAATCACTCGTTCCAATCCAAGAAAAAAAATTCTCCAAGCCGGCACATGTCATATCCGAACCTACACTCTTACATGTACAATTTCTCATTTCTCTCTCCAAGCCACAACAACTAATTTCCAAGCCTCAGCCTTGCTTCCAGACCTCACACCAACCCTAAGTACACCATATATAAGCCAACTCACTCTAAAATCACCTCACTCTTCAACATTTTCAGATCTGGAATTTTCATTCTCTCTCATTTCTCACTATCTTCGAGTTCTATTTTTCAAGGAGAGTTTCTGCATTCCCAAGCCAGATTCACCATCTCTAAGAGTTGTTCAAGCTTGCAGCGAAGTTTTCCTCAAGATCTTCCATAGAATACAAGAGGCAGTGGACTTGTCTCCACTAGGTAACCTCTCTTGCTCTTTCTCTCATGCTTAGATCTAAATGAGTTAGGGTACAAAATCTTGAGCATACATTGCATCTGAAGCTGCCTGAAATGATGGCATTGTGTGGTTGATTGAATCTGAGTATGTTGATTTGTTTGAGTACTTGAACATAATGTGGTACCCATGCTTTCCCTCCAATTTTTCTCTATGTTTGAGTGCTGGTTTTGAGAAGTGGATGGCACCATGTTGATCTATGATTTGTGTACTTTGATTTGCTATTTTATTTCACTTGTTTTGGTTGAGTTTTCATGGAGAAATTGCTTGTGGTAGTTGATGGTGCAATGCTGCTTTTGTTCATGGCTTCACGATGCATGGCTGTGGATGCAGGGTTTTGCCATGAGGAAGACGATGTGTTGTCATCGTCTGAGTGGCTAGTTTGTTTTTTTTGTCTTTTTCTATTTTAAATGAGGATGACCGATTGATGAAGGTATCACATGAATCACGTTACACATGCCTTTCATTTTTTTTTTCATTTTGCTTTAACAAAATCTGATGGTATTATTACATTGTGGACTGAGCTAGCGTGTGTTTCATTTCCACACCCTCAGTTTGGGGCCCAACACGCAAGTGAATGTGAATCCTTTTGAGGAAATATTGCTGATGCACCTCCCTGGCCCATCCTTGTTTCATTTTCTTTTCTTTTATTTCATTTTTAACTTCAATTTTATTTTTAATTGTTAAACTCGTCTAAAAATTGACAAAAATATTTTCCTGACTAATTGATGTCTTGACTTAATTTTCATTATTTTTATTTTATTTTCATTTATTTTTATTATTTTATTTTGATTTAATTTGTAAATGTATTTCCAAGGATACCCTTCATCCAGGGTTAGGAAGTTTCTTGACCTTTGCTTATCTTTTGAGGCTAATTTTTAGCCACATTTAGACCTTCATATAAGGTTGGTTTGGTGCTGGTTTGGGCTTGGTTTGAGTTACTTTTAGTGACTTTTCATTTGACATTTGTTGACCCTCGTTGTTTGCTCAATTACTTGTCTACCTTGCCTTGTTGATCACTTTTGGACATGTTCTTGAGTTTGTTTTGCTCCCATCTTTTGTACATGCTTAATTGGATGTTTAAAATTGCCTTTGGATATTTTTTGAGGTTTTATTGAATCACTTTACTATTTTTGGTTGATGCTCTTATTTGGTGATGTTTTGAGCATGTTAATGCACACACTTTGACCTAATTCTTGTGTCCTTGAATGACATGAATCTTTTTGATGCTTGGTGATCTTTCTTGGTTTAATAAGACTGTAGCGAGCGATTTTTTTTGGTGACGTGACCACCTTATCGCTGAAGTTTGCCTCACCTCAATAAGGAGGGGTGCTACTTTCTGATTTCTTATTTATCCCGTGAAGCTGGAAGGGAAAGGGAAGCTATCTAAAACTAACCTTGCATGCGAATGCTTAAGAAACGCTTAAAGAGATTGGGGGTCCGGGGTCAGGTTATACAATGGGGAGTTGTCAATTACCCATCCTATATGTGGTTATCCACAGGATATTATCTTTAGGTTTCGCTTTGTGATCGATAGTGTTTATCTATTAATGGGTTGGGAAAGTTTCTTGAGAAGTATGAGTGTGTGAGTGAGATTTTGTTTGTGTTCGGGTTACTCCCGATGTTTTTGGTAAGGTACTGGACCTAAGTTTCGATTGATGTGTGAAGGTACTAGACCTAGAGTTTTTGTTTAGTATGCTCGCTAAGATTTCACAATCTTATGCCTACGTATTCCCGTTTAAATGAAACAGGGAAATCAGAGCAATCGTAGTTCCTCCTATTCTAAGGGAGGAAAAAGATGTTTTGGTGTCTTGTTCAAAACCCAAGACAGAGGCTAAAGGGGTTTTTGTGTCTTGTTCAAAGCCCAAGATTGAAGCTAAAAAGTTATGACTAAGAGAGAATTTGTCATCTCTAAAGAAGGATTTTTTATTTTTGAGTGCCTTGATCAACGCACAAGGTTGATGCTAAAAGGTTAATTGACTCGGCTAGGGGATTTCTTTATACAAAGCCTAAGAGGAGGCTAGAAGTGACCGACTCAACAAGAGAGTGTTTTATCTGTCTTGTACAAAGCCCAAGATTGAGGCTAAAAGGGATTTTGACTCCGCTGGGGAGGGTTTGTAGGTGTCTTGTATAAAGCCCAAGATTTGAGGCTGACCTTACTGGGAAAATCATTATACAAAGCCTAAGAGGAGGCTTGAAATGGGTTTGACTCTTCTTGGGGAAAATCATTCCTCAAAGCCTAGAAGAAGATTGGTAGGAAATGACTCTGCTAGGGAAGATATCTGTCCCAAGCTCAAGAGAGGGAAATTTATGTCTTGTACGAAGCCCAAGATTTGAGGCTAAAGGGGTTTGACTCAACAAGAGAGTGTTTTTATCTATCTTGTACAAAGCCCAAGATTGAGGTTGTACAAGCTGGAGAAAGTATTATACACAACCTGAGAAGAGGCGAGCTCCTGCTAGGGGAAATCTTTATACAAAGTTTGGATAAAGATCGACTCAACGAGAGGTATTTTTATCTATCTTGTACAAAGCCCAAGATTGAGGCTAAAAAAGGTTGACTCAACAAGAGAGTGCTAAAAGGTTATTGACTCAACAAGAGAGTCTGAAAAAGTGATTGACTCAACAAGAGAGTCTAGAAGGTGGCTGACTCAACAAGAGAGTCTAAAAAGTGATTGACTCAAGAAGAGAGTCCGAAAAGGTTAGCTCCGCTAGGGAGAATCATTTGTATAAAGCCCAAGAGGAGGCTGACTTCGCTAAGGAATGATCATTATACAAAGCCTAAGAGGAGGCTAGTTTTCTGCCGAGGAAAGATCCTTATACAAAGCCTAAGAGAAATCTATCTTTTGCCGGGGATAATTGAGATCCCTAGGCAGGTCCAAATGGGGAATCAACTCTCGCTGAGGATTACAGATGAGTTGAGATGTCAGATACCTTGAGGTTCTGATTTGAGATAGTGTTGACCCTGGTCGGGGAACTCTCATGAGAGAGGCTGGGTTTCTGCTGGAGATCGATCCAGAATGCCCGGGGTTTTTTCCTATAGTTGTAAGGAACTTGAGAATGTCTTTGAGACTCAAGGGGATTAGACTGTCCAAGTCTACCGGTGTGGAAGAGTTTTATCTTTTGTATGATGCCTCCAAGATAAGGACAGTGCATTAAGGGATGAGAATGAACCTTAGAGTGGCCTGAGGTCTGACATTGGAAAAACTGCTCTAGCAAAGGATGACTAAGTTCTGTCTTATACCTTTAAGAGGTCGTCAGGGTCCTTGTATTAAGCCCCAGAGAAGGCATGAGAACTTCTAAGAAGCCGAAGGGTCCTTGTACAAACCCAAGAGGAGGCGGGGATGCTTTTAGGAAGCCTGTGGGTCCCAAACCAACAAAAGTTCAAGAAATTCTATTCACCAAGAATAGATCATTTAGTGAAAGTTTTGTGATTTGAAGAAACTCAGGAGATGCTATTCACAGAGAATAGATCAACTTTGGGGAGTAGAATTTCTTTGACAAATTCTAAGGGTGACAGTCTGAGAAAAGGTTAACCGAGAATACTGCCTTTCTCTTTGTTCCATATTGTTTAACCCCAAGAGAAGGGAAGACTGTATCTGGAAATCCTATGGGGATCTAGTTTTGTTTGTATTTAAGAGTGACCAACAGGGCTTTACCTAGTTCTAGACCTAGTTGCCGGGGAAAACTCTAAATAACTATACTAGTATATATACAGTTGATATATGACAAGTATTTAAAAGGATATGAAAGAAGACTAACCATGCGTAGCTTCCCACAATACGGTTATATATATTTGACGTGTATTTAGAAGAATGAAAGAAGACTAACCATGAGTAGCTTCCCACAATACAGTTTATATATATATATTTGAGCAAGTAAATGAAAGCGGATAAAAATTACAGGTGAGCAAGCTTCCGTGCTGTATTGTTAGTTGTTCAAAGAAATTAAAGAAAGTTTTGATGATAACTGTATATTTGAATCTAAATCAAAAGGGAATTGTTTTGAAAATATTGTCGGGGCTTATACTCAAGGAGAGGCCCGAGGTTAAACAGTGATCGCACCGTTGTTTTAAAAATGTACAGAGGGACTTATACAATGCGTGAGGCCCAAAATTGTTTTATGTACAACAAGGGTTGGGTCTTACAACTCAAGGAGAAGCCCAAAGATTATTTAAAGAAAAGAAATGGGACTTTTCTTGTTTGAAAATGGCGATTACGCCGAGATTTTTTAACGCAGATGGACTTATACAATGTCAGAGGCCCACAAAGGTTTTGGTTAAAAAAGGATTGGGTCTTACACTCTATTAGAGGCCCAAAGATTATTTAAATAATAAGAATGGGGCATACAACTCAGGGAGAGGCCCACATGATTTTGAAAAGGCGACGATCGCGCCGTTGTTTTGAAAATATACAGAGGGACTTATACAATATGTGAGGCCCAAAAATGTTTATTTACAAAAAGGGGTTGGGTCTTACACTCTATTAGAGGCCCAAAGTGTTTGAAAAAATGTTTGTTAGGGTGAAAATCAAAGAAACTCTAGTTTCATCATTTTTTTTAAAGTAATCCTTTTAATAAAATGAATAAAATGACAAAAATACCAAATAAGTCTAAATAGACTACTTGTGATTTTTGGTTAAGGTTTGAAAAATGAAGTTTTAATCACAAGATGATTTAGAACTTATTTGGTTTTGTTTTTTCAAGGTGAATATTCATTTTAAAAGGTTTAAAAACAATAAAAATGAATTTATTTACAAAAATATCAACTATATTAAATAATTAATATAAATCTGATTTTTTTGTGGAATAAAATATTTTAACATTTTTGTGATTTTTAGCAAAAAGAACCAATAAAAAATAATTAAACTTGAAGGAGAAATTAATTTTCCAAATCATTTAAAATATAACAAAATATATAAAAAAATGGAAAAAAGTGGTAAAAAGAGGATCTGGGGCGAGGGAGATTCGAACCCCAGACCTCTAGGGTGCAGCGCGCACCTTCTACCACTGGGGTGGTGATACATCCGTGTATCAAAACCACCCCATGAATATATGAGGCATGCCTTGTTTTTGGCCTGGCCAAGGCAAGGCAAGGCAAGGTTTTGGCCAAAAACGTGAAGCTTGTAACTTTCTCATTTCTCCATGGATTGGGACAAAATTTAGGTCTATCCTGCCTAGAATTTCACAAGGAATCCAATGGTGGTGATGGTTTTTTTTTAGATGAGGCTCCTATTTCAAAACCCGATGGTGTTCTTGAAATAGGCCTATAATTGCATTTTCTATGCTACCTCTTATTACAAGCATGAATTACATGATGAATTGGTTCAAACACAACATATATAACATGTATGAGATGTGCATGATCAGTGGACTTCAAAGAAATGCATATTTAAAAGAGTTCAAGTTGTGATGCTTACCTCTTTAGGAGCTTTTTGGGCTATCTGCCAAGTTTCTTGTGTGTTGTGGTGAGAATCAGATAACAAACTATTAATTAAATTGAATCACAAATCATGAAATTCACCACCGAGCTTTGATTTATCCAAAGGAAAGGGTAAAGACCAAAAAACCCTAAGTGCGCTATGTAGAGACACAGCTAAGAGATCTAAGGTTCGGGGGTTGGTTATACTAAGGGAAGGTATTATCACCCTAAGTATCTGTAGTACTCTACAGGAACCTCTTGTTAGTATTTGTGTTATGCTAAAGTTTGCTTGTTAAGGGAAATGTGCTAAGGTAAAGACCTAAGGATATATACACTAAGTATGCTCGCCAAGACATCGCATCTCGTGCCTACGTATCCTGACGAGAATGGAATCAGAGCATTCGTAGTTCCCCTTACAGGGGTAAAAGGGTGTAAAAGAAAAGGTGGAATCCAAGAAGGCATTGGATGTAAAGGAAAAATTGGAATCCAAGAAGGCATTGGATGTAAAGGAAAAAGGTGGAAAAAGAAAAAGGTAGCTCGCTAGGATCTCACAATCCTATGCCTACGTATTCTCAAAAGTTACTTTGAGAAATCAGAGCGTTCGTAGTTCCCCTCAGCGAGGTGAGGAACTCTTGACTGTGGTCAAGGTTCCAAGGGAAAGTAGGGTGGAAAGCTTGAAACCAAAGCTTGTGAAGATTGATTGTTTAGGAGAAGAGATTAATGACTATCTCTTATGAGAGGATTGTGAAAGGTTAGACTGTCGTGAAGGAGAAGAGATTAATGGCTATCTCTTGTGAAGGTTAAAGGAAGTGTTATGAGTTATAAGAGATTTATGGCTATCTCTTGGGAAGGTTAAGTTATGAGGGAATAAATGATTACCTATGACTATGGGGTCAAGGAGGGAGTTTATGAGCTTTCTATGACTTTGAGGTCAATAGTGTAAGTTCTGAGTTGGCAGCATTTTTTGCAAAACATGTTGCTCAGGAAAATGTTATGAAGAATGTCTTGACATAAGAGTAGAACATCACTGTAGGATGTGTTAATCTATAACAGGTGGTGTTAGTGAATGTTGAAGAGTTAAAGTGCTGAAGAGTGATGTCACATGCGATGTCTTGACATCACTATACCAGAACATTAAAACATCAGGTTGTGTTGTTTTTAGGGCTGCGCGCATTAGGTTGATTTGATCAGATCTGTTAGAGATTTAGTGTACGAATATCTTGGGAGAAATATTTTCTGTTGCAATCAGATTGTGTACAGATTTGTTGCTATGTTTAAGGGCTGAAGATTTAAGAAGATTTGAAGATAAAATTTGTTTCTAAATTCAAATCAAATCAGCTATTTTTGTGGAGAAGATCTTGCAGCTGAATTAAAATTGTTGAAGATTAGTTTGTTACTATTTTAATGCAAAAAGATATGGAGAATAAATAGTTCTAATTATGGAGATAAATTAGGAAGAGTTGATTGAAGACCTATTTTGTAGGAGAATCTTTTGCAGATTTGTTATAGAAGATTTGATATGTTTGAAGGCCCAAATCCAGTTGGGAAATAGGTTATAAATAGAAGCATTGTAACCTAGTTTTAGAAGCCAGGCATCATGTAGATTATAAGGGTTGTGTTGGTTGATGAACCACCCGGTTTGTGGGATGGTCATCATGTTTATCTCGAAGCCTGTAGGTAAGAGATGTACTGATCTTGGAGGAAGCTGTGAAGCAACTCAAATGAGTGTCATGGAAGTGTGTCTTCTAAGTTAGTGTGTTTGAACAATTGTTGGAATCAAGCTGTTGATGCAGTGGCGGAGAAGTTGACTGCTAGACATCATTGCGATGATTGGAAGTGACATGGAGTCTCTTATCTAGGGTGGACTTAGATAGAAGGGTCATTGGGTAGTGATTAAATTAGGTAGATTGTCAACTGGTTTGTTGAGTCTATAATTTGATACTGCTAATAGTGGACTTCCTTCCTGGCTTGGTATGCCCCCAGATGTAGGTTGTTAGACCGAACTGGGTGAACAAATTCTGTGTGTTGTTTACTGCTCTTACTATTTCTATTATTGCCTTGTTCAGCAGATTGCGATGTTGTGACATTGCACAAAGACATCACACATCTGTACCAGAATTTCAAATAGAAAGACTTTCCTTTTGAAGGAGGTGGGAGAACAACTTCTTATGCACAGGAGAGTTACAAGGATTTGAAATTGCATGAATAAAATGAGTGTAAGAACTCAAGGAGATGTACAACAATTAAGCATGAATAATCTCAAAAGAAATCAAGGTAAACAAACCAAGATAAGGCCAATAGCAAGGCATACTTTAGGTAACAATATTTAAGAATATGTGTGAAGTATCATACAAGTGTGGCAAAGATAGTCCTCTTAAAAATTGGATTTTCAAGGTGAGTGACAAAGGTTTTTTGTTTAAGAAACGAGGATGAATATTTGAGCCATAAACCTAGGCAGAAGACCTCATTCAAGGTCACAAGTTGGTCCTCAAATATCCCTCTAATGTGTCCTAAGACACTTGAGAAAAATAACTCAAGCAAGTGAATATCAAAGGGATTTTCCAAAAGAGATTTAAAAGCTAGGTTAAAATTTCTTCAATTTTTAGAAAATAAGAAATAAATACTAGAATTAACTAAAAATGAGAATAAAAATATTAGAAAATTAAATTAAACATTGAAGTATCAACATGAATATTTTTGGAATTTTTAATCAACAACAACTATTTTTAATAAAACAGAATTGAAAAGAAAAATAAAATAAAACATTTTGAAAAGAAAATAACAGGGGGTGCATTAGTGATTTGAAACATGAACTGAAATTAATTATGAGGCGCATGGGCCTGCTACTGGGGGGAGTATGGATAGTAAATGGGACAAGGCCCAAGTCCAAGACAGTTGAAAAGAGAGAAAAAAACAAAACAAAGGGGACTAGGGCGAGGGGGATTCGAACCCCAGTCCCTTTGTTTACAGGCGCGCGTCTCTACCACTGGGGTGGCTATACATCCGTTGTATAAGCCCACACCATAAATACATATGCCATGAGTGAATTAACAAAACACATAGAAAAAAACATAACAATAATACATGCCAACAACGTGTATCAATTGGTCATCTGGGCTTAAGTCACTACGTGAAAAAATACACGCCCAGCCACTCATCACCTACCACACATCTCTCCTCTCCCATGCAACGTGAGAAAAGCTCACACATTCATCATGGAAAATAGGAAAATACCATAGCAAAACCTCTCTCTTCTTCAGCCCTGTTCAACCCCATTTTTCCATCATTTTTCACAAACTAATAGTCTAAATTGATCAGCGAAGATCCAGGATTCTAAATATATCATTTGTTTTTCCTAAGGCTAAACATACGACCAACACGAGAATTAAAACCAATGCAACATCAATAAAGTTTGTAAACACGAATCTCCAGGTGCACAATAATAAGCTCATGACAGCATCAAAGAAACAACAAAAATCACAGCATGTTCATATATTTCAAGATTTTAGAGGCTTACCTCTTGGAGTAGGTCCAAGGCCTCTTTTAACACTTGCAGATGAGAATAAATAACTCCTGGGGACTTGTTGCTCCTAGTAGAGCAGGTCCATATGCTTAGAAGCCTTGGGATGTGCCTAGATGATGCAACCTGATTCCTTGTGTAAGTGGAAGTTCAAAATGACAGAGGTAAGTAGAGGTGTTACAGCATCTGTTTGAGGGTTTAGTTGATCTCTATGAAGTGTTTATGGAGGGTTTGTGGTGTTGGATGATGGAGAGCTCGAGAGGAAACTCTTGCAGCAAGGTTCTTGCAAATGAAGGTGTGGAAATGGTATGTAATGGTGGAGTGAGTACAGTTATGCTTCAGGTGTTTGGAGGAACTTTATGAGGTATTTGGAAGTGATTTGTGGAGTTTGGATGGAAATGCACGAGTGAAATGGCTGTTTGAGGAGTTTTTGCAAGTTTACAATAAGATGGAGATGAGAGAATGGAGAGAGGATCAGCCTTGGTTTTAAGATGATTCTGGTGTGTTTTTGAGAGTAGAATAAGGCTCTATTTATAGGAAAAGTTTAGGGTTTGAAGCATGGCTAGAAATGAGATTTTGCCAAGTTTGCCCTCTTTGAGAAGCTTCCATTGTGTGAGCTATTTTTTACTGAACCAAAAGTCCTCAAGGTTAAGGTCATAGGCTCTGTGGAAATGTGGACTGATTTTGATTGGTTCAGGCTCCAAGTTATAAGGAGAATAGTGGATTGTCATACTTTGTTGGAAATGTTTCTCTTTCATGAAACCCACTTGCACATACTTGCACAAACTTGGTTATTTTAATGAGCAACTTGCATTTTTTTCGTGGCTGAGGATTTAAATGTGATAACCTGGAACTTAAACATCAGAAAAGTGAGGTGTTTGTTGATTAGAAGTAGTTTTATACCATTATACCAAAGTTGGTAACTTGAAATTCAAGAAATGGACCTCTAACTTTGGATCTTCGAAACTCCTAGCTCACTCAATGGATGGAGGAGTTCTAGTACTTTTTGGAAAGCCCTCAATGCCCTCTACAACTTTCATGTAGGGCCCAAGTTCTGAATCACAAGGGAACTTAGTGAAAAATGAAGCTAAAGTCAGCTTGTTAACAAGGCAAAAAGTGTTGAAATTTCTTCAAGTCCTTGGGCAGTTTAGCTTCTAAGTCTCATTACTCACAAACCATGCATTTTTTAGAGAAAAGTCATTTTAACACTTTAAAGATCTTGGAAAGAGCTTCCATTTGGGCTTTGAGTCACTCAATTTGGATGTGTGGTTTGGAAGTTACGACCATTTCAATTTTGCACAATAGGGGAAATTTTCATATTTGAAAAGTTTCATGGACCAAACCTTGCTTCCCTTGCAAGAAACCTCTTAAAACTTGATCTTTCATACCTTAAACCATTAATGAGACATGTCATGATGGATTGAGGCCTTGGATGTTTCATTTTGGGTCAAAATATCAAAGGTTAGGGCCTCAGTCAAAACCCTAATTTCAACTGTGAATGCACTGGGATAATCTCTGATGATCTTGCTTCTTCCATCACATATAAAGCTCGTAGATGATCCTTAGGGATGTCTATTATCTCATGGAGTCAAGTCCTAGGGTTTGAGAACAAATCTTGCTCAAAATCAAAGGTTGTGATTAACTTGTCTTGACAAAACCCTAGTTGGAGGCAGGGGAACTTGTGGCTCAAAGCACTTGGTGATGAGAACCAGTCACACTTGAATTCTTGTTAAGTAAGACCTCTAGGATGTAGGTGAGCTCACATGGTTGCAATTGGAGCCTTCTCTTCTTTAGGAGACTTTGTTCTCCTCTTGGTATAAGTCCTGGCTTTTCACAGAAGAAACAAGCTAGCAAAATGAAATGGTTAGTCAACAATGCATAGATGATTGAATCTAAATGTCAATGCGAGATGTTATTACATCTAAGGGGTAAAATTTGGGGTACAACAGTTGCCCCTATTTAAAAAGCTTTACCGGATGGCACGAGGAATGGAAATCCTTGGGGCATCAAGGTGAAAGGTGTTTAAATATAGTAAACCGAAAATTTTGCCCTTAGATGGAATGCAGATGCTAAGGACAAGCAGCAGACATACAAATGCTGACATGCCATGAACTTCTAGTATCATAGTATGATGATATGACGTCATGATAGATGCTAAGGTGCAGACAGACCAGACACTAGAGATAAAGAGTAAACCACCACAGAGAGCTTACTGGGAAAGGATGAAGGTTAGTATCCATGAGGAAAACTCACTGGGGATACGGACTAACCAACATAAGAGACTCAATGGGGAGACTCTGAGGAAACACTGGGGAAAATAAAAGCACACTCTTTATTGGGCGTGGAACCAGAAAGAAGACATGATCTCCACTGGGGATCAATTTGAAATAAAAGGATAGACATCAACAAAATATTTTCTAGGATTTTCTTATACTGAAGAGTTCAAACGAGATCTTCAAGAAAAGTCAGAAAAGACAGAGAAAGGCGCATCTGAAAAAACATCATCAGATGACAAAAGAAACCAGACATCTAATAATGGCTTTGAATGAAAGGTACAAATCGCCATATCTAATAATGGCTTTAGATAAAAATGAACAAAGCAGGAATCCAAGAAAGCATTGGATGCAAAGAAACCAGTCATCCAATAATGGCTTTGAATGAAAGGTAAACTCAATAGTATCTGAGAAAGCATCAGATGAGAATGAGATAAAAGGGTAATCCAAGAAGGCATTGGATGTAAAGACACAGTCATCTAATAATGGCTTTGAATGGAAGGTATAAGCACAATATCTAATAATGGCTATAGATAAAGGTGAGCAAACAAGGGTAATCCAAGAAGGCATTGGATAAAAGGACACCAGACATTCAATAATGGCTTTGAACGAAAGGAACCAGACATCCAATAATGGCTTTGAATGAAAGGTATAAATCACAATATCTAATAATGGATTTAGATAAAAGTGAACAAAGACTACATTCAAGAATGGCATTGAATGCAAAGAAACCAGTCATCCAATAATGGCTTTAAATGAAAGGTATAAATCACAATATCTAATAATGGCTTTAGATGAATGTGAACAGAAACTACATTCAAGAATGGCATTGAATGTAAAGACTCGATCTGAAAAAACATCAGAAAGAGAGACACATTCGGAAAGGCATCGGATGGTAAAGAAACCAGACATCCAATAATGGCTTTGAATGAGGGGTATAAATCACAATATCTAATAATGGATTTAGATAAAAGTGAACAAAGACTCGATCTGGAAAAACATCAGAAAGAGAGACACATCCGGAAAGGCATCAGATGGTAAAGAAACCAGACATCCAATAATGGCTTTGAATGAAAGGTACAAATCACAATATCTAATAATGGCTTTAGATAAAATTGAACCAAGTAAGGATCCAAGAAAGCATTGAATGACTGTGAACTTTCAGGAATGGCACTGAATGTAAAGGCAAATCACTATATTCAGGAATGGTATCGAATGATAGTGAGAGAGACATCCAGGAATAGCACTGAATGCAAGGTAGAAAACTCATCCAGGAATGGTACTGAATGGACAAATAAGACTTTCAGGAATGGCACTAAAATATATCCAAGCAAATTTGATGGTTTTACAGGAGATAGGCAAAACTTCCAGGAATCGCACTGGGAGAAAACAAGAGGAACAAGATATCCAGGAATGGCACTGGAGATCACAAGAGACGAACATCTGGGAATGGCACTGGAGCGAGAGAATATAAAGATCCAGGAATAGCACTGGAATGAGAGAAGACAAACATCTATCAACATGATTAGATGCACAAGAGAATGACAACATTCAGGAATGGCACTGAATGAAAAGGACAGGTAACGTTTTAGTAAGGTAAGACGCAGATAACGACACGACCTCGGGAAAAATGTAAATAAGGATGAAACACTCATGATATGCATATGGTACATTAATTATGCAGATGCTGACGACATAGCTCAACTCTTTCTAGAAGAAAGACAAGACTGAAAGACTGATTCCTCAACACGGAGATCATTGCCATTCTGCTTGGGGACTAGAGATGCTACTGCTGAGCACATCCTCGCCACACTGGTAAAATGTATCAAGTGATGATCCTTGTAGGAAGGAAGAAGAGCTATTTAATTTGGGGATTCTTCAATTAAATTGCCCCAGATTAGCTGATTGCTATAGATGAACTGTTTATTGCTTCAGTTGGATTGATGCTGAAATGACTGTTTCATGGTGCTTTTGGGAAGGCTTGCCCCAGTATGCGTCTTGAAAAGTCTGTATAAACCAATTCTGAGAAGGATTTTCCTCTGAAAAATAACCCTTGAAGTGATTCTTCAACAGGACTTGGAAAGAACTTGCCCCTGATTGGATCACCGACCAAGTTTCTCAAATGTTTGAAAATTCCTTAAGAAGAAAGCTAGTTTGTAGACAAAAGTATTTATACAAACATGGTAAATGCAAAGTTCATGCAACTTTTGAAATCAAAATCATTTTTGGAAAGAAACAAAATAAGTCATTGGTCTGAACACGGCGGATCAAGACATTTAAAAGTCAAAGGTAAAGCAAACGGCGTAATGCCAAAACAAATTATCTGCAAAGGTCTTTGGGAGTCAGTTTACGTAACCTTGCTGTAGTATGCTTTCAAAATAACCTTGCTTCAATTAGGTATTTTGAGGGTTGTAACGTGGCCTGGTTCATGGTTTAAGAAACAAAGGATAAAGGCTCAAAATTTATTTGTGACCCACCCAATCTTCGTGATGAACTTCAGTCCTATGCTCAGTTAACTCAAACTATGCACTCAGGTTCCCACATGTTAGGAATTGCACCGATGATAGTAATGATGATGGTTCAGAAGTCTTGAGATGGCAGTCACTACTTCCTTACCAATGTTTGCCATTAAGGACTTTCAGGATGAAAATTTAAAGGTTTCTTCTTTTTGGGTTGTCATACAAACTTTTTTTTTATAAGGCAAGGTCATGAACTTCCCATCTTTCTCCGCTATCACTCTGGGAACAACTTGTACTACATTTATTCATCTAATTTGGAAGAGTTGAAAGGTTGTGAACGTCTGGCTTAATGATTATAGTGAATCATCATTGGCGTTTGACTTGAAAGACATCTTCGACACTTGCTTGCTGTGTGCGAAGGAAACTGTGAATGCAACCTTTTGTTGAAAGGCGTCTTGCATGAAACTCTTGCATTTGAATACACAATCAAGTTAACTGAGAATTACCCTACCCCAGGTTAAGATTGCAGGTTTTTATTTGTAAAGAAAAGAAACTCCTACTTCAAGGCTCGAAGGGGTTAAAGAGGGGTTATCTTCCTTATTTCTTCAGTGTTTCGGGATTGAAGCAATGCCTTACATCGTCAACGAAGTTTAATTGGAAGCATACCAACAACAATTATGAGTATAAAGTTTTCATCATTCTCCCTCCAATCTTTGCATAATCATAAAACATTTTGCAAAAGAAAGTATAAAGATGTAAATAGTGGACAAAATGAATTGAATCAAAAGTTGCAATGCTCATTTCATTTATTTTGAAAGTACAGACATAATTTGAAGGCAAACAACCAGTACAAAATAAGGAAAATGCAAACAACAAGAAACAAGGCCCAGTGACTAGTTAAACACAAGGATGAGTTGTCCTGTCTGAAACACTAGCTTTTAGGAAGATAGTTTGCTGAAGTCGACTGAAGCTTCACTTGGTGTGATCTGGCAGCATTATGCTCATAGAGAGAGTTCTCAAAAAGAGCTCGAGTAGTCTGGGCTGAAGTCGACTGAACCTTCACTTGCTGTGCCTGGCAGATGGTTGTTCTTGACATTCTGCGCCTGAAATTAGCTCTAGTCCTGTATCGGAGTTGAGGAATCAGCTTGATGACTCACAGCTGACACAAGTGGAGACAATGGGAAATGAGTAACTGGACAAACAGATGCATGCAATGAATCATGCAAAGATGCAAATGATATGCAATGCAATGCAAACAGGATGCAAAACACATGCAACAGGATCAAGGGTTCGAGATCACAGCATGGTGTTTGGGTAAAGAACCAACCATAGGGTGTGTACTAGGGTTCTTGTATCCGTCGAACAGGGTTCTAAAGAGTTCCCAGAGTCAACAACCCATCTTTCAGATATTATCGAATACCCGAATGACTCGGTAGTCAATAATATTCTCAAGAGAGTCTTGTCTGAGTGTAGTATCGCGTCTCAACCATTTCAGGAATAGACTCCCTCATAGTCATCGCACTACATCCTAACAGGCCAAGTGGGGTTAGAGGTAACTACGGTTCTCAATATCAAGGGCACCTAGGTTGAGAGTAGCACGTTTTCATGAATAGACTCGTTCAACATGACTAGACTCTCTAGAGGGCCTCAACTGAGTGATGGTGTCTCAAGTCAACTTTTTCGGGAATCGACTCCCTCAAAGTCTCCTTGAATATACCATTATCCTATCATAAATGTACTCTCAAGTTCGGGTACAGGACTTATCCTCACTACTCAAAGTAGCAACCCTGCATACAGAAAACCCAAGCACAACAAATATATACAGATATACAAGTATACAAGCAAGCAAACATATAAATAACACAAAGACAAACAAGATGGGCTTAAACCTCTTAGGGGATCTTCGTCCCTAGTGAAGTTGCCATTTCTATTGCGGTGAGAATCGGATAATAAGTTATTAATTAACTTGAATCATAAATCATGAAATTCACCACCGAGATTTGATTTATCCAAAGGAAAGGGTAAAGACCGAAAAACCCTAAGTGCGCTATGTAGAGACTCAGCTAAGAGATCTAAGGTTCGGGGGTTGGTTATACTAAGGGAAGGTATTAGCACCCTAAGTATCTGTAGTACTCTACAGGAACCTCTTGTTAGTATTTGTGTTATGCTAAAGTTTGCTTGTTAAGGGAAATGTGCTAAGGTAAAGACCTAAGGATATATACACTAAGTATGCTCGCCAAGACATCGCATCTCGTGCCTACGTATCCTGACGGGAATGGAATCAGAGCATTCGTAGTTCCCCTTACAGGGGTAAAAGGGTGTAAAAGAAAAGGTGGAATCAAAGAAGCCCTTGGATGTAAAGGAAAAATTGGAATCCAAGAAGGTATTGGATGTAAAGGAAAAAGGTGGAAAAAGAAAAAGGTAGCTCACAAGGATCTCACAATCCTATGCCTACGTATTCTCAAAAGTTACTTTGAGAAATCAGAGCGTTCGTAGTTCCCCTCAACGGGGTGAGGAACTCTTGACTGTGGTCAAGGTTCCAAGGGAAAGTAGGGTGGAAAGCTTGAAAGCAAAGCTTGTGAAGATTGATTGTTTAGGAGAAGAGATTAATGACTATCTCTTATGAGAGGATTGTGAAGGGTTAGACCATCGTGAAGGAGAAGATATTAATGGCTATCTCTTGTGAAGGTTAAAGGAAGTGTTATGAGTTATAAGAGATTTATGGCTATCTCTTGGGAAGGTTAAGTTAAGAGGGAATGAATGGTTACCTATCACTATCGGGTCAAGGAGGGAGTTTATGAGCTTTCTATGATTTTGAGGTCAATAGAAAGACTTTCCCTTTGAAGGAGGGGGGAGAACAACTTCTTATGTACAGGAGAGTTACAAGGGATTTGAAATTGCATGAATAAAATGAGTGTAAGAACTCAAGGAGATGTACAACAATTAAGCATGAATAATCTCAAAAGAAATCAAGGTAACCAAACCATGATAAGGCCAAAAGCAAGGTATACTTCAGGTAACAATATTTAAGAATGTGTGTGAAGTATCATACAAGTGTGGCAAAGATAGTCCTCTTAAAAATTGGATTTTCAAGGTGAGTGACAAAGGTTTTTTGTTTAAGAAACGAGGATGAATATTTGAGCCATAAACGTAGGCAGAAGACCTCATTCAAGGTCACAAGTTGGTCCTCAAATATCCCTCTAATGTGTCCTAAGACACTTGGGAAAAATAACTCAAGCAAGTGAAGATCAAAGGGATTTTTCAAAAGAGATTTAAAAGCTAGGTTCAAATTACTTCTATTTTTAGAAAATAAGAAATAAATACTAGAATTAAATTAAAATGAGAATAAAAATATTAGAAAATTAAATTAAACATTGAAGTATCAATATGAATATTTTTGGAATTTTTAATCAACAACAACTATTTTTAATAAAACTTAATTGAAAAGAAAAATAAAACAAAACATTTTGAAAAGAAAATAACAGGGGGTGCATTAGTGATTTGAAACATGAACTGAAATTAATTGTGAGGTGCATGGGCCTGCTACTGGGGGGAGTGTGGATAGCAAATGGGACAAGGCCCAAGTCCAAGACAGCTGAAAAGAGAGAAAAAAACAAAACAAAGGGGACTGGGGCGAGGGGGGTTCGAACCCCAGTCCCTTTGTTTACAGGCGCACGTCTCTAGAACTGGAGTGGCTATACATCCGTTGTATAAGCCCACCACATAAATACATATGCCATGAGTGAATTAAAAAAACACATAGAAAAAAACGTAACAACAATACATGCCAACAACGTGTATCAATTGGTCATCTGGGCTTAAGTCACTACGTGACAAAATACGCGACCAGCCACTCATCACCTGCCATGCATCTCTCCTCTCCTATGCAACGTGAGAAAAGCTCACGCATTCATCGTGGAGAACAGAAAAATACCACAGCAAAACCTCTCTTTTCTTCAGCCCTGTTCAACCCCATCTTTCCATTGTTTTTCACAAACTAATAGTCTAAATTGATCAGCGAAGATCCAGGATTCTAAATATATCATTTGTTTTCCCTAAGGCTAAACATACAACCCACACGAGAATTAAAACCAGTGCAACATCAATAAAGTTTGAAAACACGAATCTCCAGGTGCACAAACCATGAAAGGTATACAATGATTCATATGACTTAAACACAATAATAAGCTCATGACAACATCAAAGAAACAGCAAAAATCACAGCATGTTCATATATTTCAAGATTTTAGAGGCTTACCTCTTGGAGTAGGCCCAAGGCCTCTTTTAACACTTGCAGATGAGAATAAATAACTCCTGGGGACTTGTTGCTCCTAGTAGAGCAGGTTCAGATGCCTAGAAGCCTTGGGATGTGCCTAGATGATGCAACCCGATTCCTTGTGTAAGTGGAAGTTCAAAATGGCAGAGGTAAGTAGAGGTTTTACAACATCTGTTTGAGGGTTTAGATGATCTCCATGAAGTGTTTATGGAGGGTTTGTGGTGTTGGATGATGGAGAGCTCGAGAGGAAACTCTTGCAGCAAGGTTCTTGCAAATGAAGGTGTGGAAATGGTATGTAATGGTGGAGTGAATACAGTTATGCTTCAGGTGTTTGGAGGAACTTTGTGAGGTATTTGGAAGTGATTTTTGAAGTTTGGATGGAAATGCACGAGTGAAATGGCTGTTTGAGGAGTTTTTGCAAGTTTACAATAAGATGGAGATGAGAGAATGGAGAGAGGATCAGCCTTGGTTTTAAGGTGATTCTGGTGTGTTTTTTAGAGTAGAATAAGGCTCTATTTATAGGAAAAGTTTAGGGTTTGAAGCATGGCCAGAAATGAGATTTTGCCAAGTTTGCCCTCTTTGAGAAGCTTCCATCGTGTGAGTTGTTTTTTACTGAACCAAAAGTCCTCAAGGCTAAGGTCATAGGTTCTGTGGAAATGTGGACTGATTTTGATTGGTTCAGGCTCCAAGTTACAAGGAGAATAGTGGATTGTCATACTTTGTTGGAAAAGTTTCTCTTTCATGAAACCCACTTGCACACACTTTACAAACTTGGTTATTTTAATGAGCAACTTGCTTTTTTTTCGTGGATGAGGATTTAAATGTGATAATCTGGCACTAAAACATCAGAAAAGTGAGGTGTTTGTTGATTAGAAGTAGTTTTGTACCATTATACCAAAGTTGGTAACTTGAAATTCAAGAAATGGACCTCTAACTTTTGATCTTCGAAACTCCTAGCTCACTCAATGGATGGAGGAGTTCTAGTACTTTTTGGAAAGCCCTCAATTCCCTCTACAACTTTCATGTTGGGCCCAAGTTCTGAATCACAAGGGAACTTAGTGAAAAATGAGGCTAAAGTCAGCTTGTTAATAAGGCAAAAAGTGTTAAATTTCTCCAAGTCCTTAGGCAGTTTAGCTTCTAAGTCTCATAACTCACAAACCATGCATTTTTTGGAGAAAAGTCATATTTAACACTTTGAAGATCTTGGAAAGAGCTTCCATTTGGGCTTTGAGTCACTCAATTTGGATGTGTGGTTTGGAAGTTACGACCATTTCAATTTTGCACAAGAGGGGAAATTTTCAAATTTGAAAAGTTTCATGGACCAAACCTTGCTTCCCTTGCAATAAACCTCTTAAAACTTGATCTCTCATAACTTAAACCATCAATGAGACACGTCATGATGGATTGAGGCCTTGGATGTTTCACTTTGGATCAAAATATCAAAGGTTAGGGCCTCAGTCAAAACCCTAATTTCAACTGTAAATGCACTGGGATAATCTCTGATGATCTTGCTTCTTCCATCACATCTAAAGCTCGTAGATGGTCCTTAGGGTGTCTATTATCTCATGGAGTCAAGTCCTAGGGTTTAAAAATAAATCTTGCTCAAAATCAAAGGCCATGATTAACTTGTCTTGACAAAACCCTAGTTGGAGGCAGGGGAACTTGTGGCTCAAAGCACTTGGTGATGAGAACCAGCCACACTTGAATTCTTGTTGAGTAAGACCTCTAGGATGTAGGTGAGCTCAAATGGTTGCAATTGGAGCCTTATCTTCTTTAGGAGACTTTGTTCTCCTCATGGTATAAGTCCTGGCTTTTCACAAAAGAAACAAGCTAGCAAAATGAAATGGTTAGTCAACAATGCATAGATGATTGAATCTAAATGTCAATGCGAGATGTTATTACATATAAGGGGTAAATTTAGGGTACAACATTGTGCCATAAGTAATTTGATGCTTTAGACACTCTCAATTGATCCCTTAGAAGCTTTTATAATGGTTGGAACCAGCTGGAATCCTCAGGAACAAGTTTGAGCTCTTTCTTGCAAAAGGGGCAAAAGTGACCAATATAAAAACTCTCTCAAATGGTGTTCTAGATGTGGGGAACCATTTGGGACAGTTCAAGGATGATATTTGGAGTGTGTTTGAAGTCTTATCTGGTTTTGAAAGTGACTGAATCAAGGCATGGCTTGAAAAATGTAAAAAAGTCCAATTTTGAGGTTTTGAGAGGGGACTTTGTGATTTTGGTGTTACAGGTCACATATGAGAGTTTGGACAGCTTAGATATGACATATTGGATGTGTTTGGATCATGAGTTGTGGTGGAAATGCTCTCTAACTCAAAAACTCAGAGTTACCTTGCAAAAGAAGGCATTTTTGCCTAGAGAAAGGGATTTTGAGGAAAACATCAGTTTGGTTGCTTTGGTGTACTTAAACTAAGCACAAATGAGCTCGATTTATAGTAGAGCAAGTTTGTTTTGCAAGCAATAGTGAATGGTGTCTGCAGCAGGCCTTTGGCCAATTAGATCACTTTGGAATCTCAAGTCTCCTCTAGCCATTGACTAAAGGTTAGAGAACATGCCTATGGTTCTTTGGTTCAGAGCTTATTCTTGACTCATTCAGTTGGAATAGGCTCAGTTCATGCCACCTTGGTGCATTCATTGAATGCTTGGAAACAAAATTGGAGTCTTGGCCTCTTTTAGGCTTTTTTAGGGTTGGCATGCTACTTGTAGATTCATGGACTTGTGAGGCTTTGAGATCAGATCATCCCCCTTGGATTTGATCCTCAGATGTGTCCAAAATGATGACAAGGCTTGGATTTGTCAGATTTGATCAAATCTAGCAAAATACATCAAATCTGCTAAATCTGTCTTGAAAAAATCAGTTCATGAGGCCATGTTTCGAGGGTTGTATCTCCTCGCTCAAATGGAATTTGGAGATGATCTGGTGCTTGTTAGAAAGCCCTCATGGCATTCTTTAACTTTGATGTCCACCCCTAGACCTGGTTTGACTTGGATCAAGGTGAAAAATGTCCCTACATTTTGGAAAAAGTAAGGCAGATTCTGACTTAGTGAAAATTTCACTAAGTGTTGGAAAAATGTCATTTTCATGTTTTCAGCCATTTTGATCACTCCATAACTTAAAATCCATGAGTAATTGGAATCATATGTAGTTGACACTTTTAAAGTATGCCATGAGAGCTACAAATCCATCTTTGGACCATCCAAAATGGTTGCTTGGATCTCAAGTTTTGATCCTTGGAAGTTGGTACCCTAACCACTTTGTTCCATAACTTAGAAAAATTCTAAGTTTTTATGGTTACCCCTTTTACAAGTTATCCCACTTTCTTTGAATTTTCTTGATGAATGATGATTCAAATCACACATTAACATTGTTTTAGGGTCAAGAAACCATAATTGTGAAAAATTCCAAAAAGTTAAACTTGACTTTTGTGCACAGTTGACTTTTTATCAGATGAATTCCAAACTGTGCGATCCTTGGTGAAATCAAGTCCTTGACCTAAATTAAACCTAATGGATATGTTCCATAGGTGTTGTAAGGTGTATTGAATCATGTCCCAAGATTTGGGAGCATGTACTGGTCAAAAGTCAAAGGTACAGTTGACTTTTCCTCGAAACCCTAATTGTGGTCCTGATGAAATTGAAACTTAGGGATCAAGCTTCTTGGATTAATCCATTGTTGTAAATGGATCAATGTGGTTTATTAGAGACCCTCAAATCATGTCTTGAGGTCTTGGCTCATGTTTTGTCCCAAAAGTCAACTTAGGGGTGAATTAGGTCAAGAAACCCTAAATCCCGATTTTTGGTGAATGCATCCCCTGAGGTAAAATGGACTTGATGATTGGGTCCATGAGGTCCCTTGTAATATCTTAAGTTGTGCTTTGAAGCGTTGGCTCATGCCCAGATGAAGATTTTCATCTGGAGGCCCTGGTCGACCAAAACCCTAATTTGGTGACACTAGCGATCCTGAGGCTTAATCCACTTGGAATGCTGCAACCTTGTGCCTGATTCTTGATGTGGGAGTCATCTTGATCATTTATGTGTGTTTGAGAGGTTAGACAAGTCGAGGATCATGTCATTTCTTGATTGATCCTTTGTCTAAGGCTCTAAGAGGGCTTAAAACCCTAATGCTTGACTGCAAGGAATGCTCAACAATTCTTGAGAAGATTGATGAGGCATAAAGGTACATCCATATTGTGATGATGATTTGCACAATGATGTGAAATCTTATTGGTCAAAATTTAGGGTATGACAGATGCCCCTATTTAATCTTCTTGGACCCGAAGGCGTGAATGGCGAAGGTATTCGGGCATTCAGGGTGCAAGATGATTAAATATCGGAATACCCGAAATTTTGATGGTGGTTATGAATGGCTGCTTGCCCATCCATCTTCTTTTCCTAAGCAACTATACTTAGAAAAGGTAAAAACTTCCCCCCGATCCTGGTCTTCAGCCAAGGAACTGGTCTCAGTTTTCTTTTGTCAATAAACTTCCCCTTGATCCTGGTTTTTTCGTCACGGAACTGGTCTCAGTTTCTGATATAAACTTCCCCTCGATCCTGGTTTCCTACCAAGGAACTGGTCTCAGTTTTTGATATAAACTTCCCCTCGATCCTGGTTTCCTACCAAGGAACTGGTCTCAGTTTCTGATATAAACTTCCCCTCGATCCTGGTTTCCTACCAAGGAACTGGTCTCAGTTTCTGATGTAAACTTCCCCTCGATCCTGGTTTCCTACCAAGGAACTGGTCTCAGTTTCTGATGTAAACTTCCCCTCGATCCTGGTTTCCTACCAAGGAACTGGTCTCAGTTTCTTTTGTCAATAAACTTTCTTGACAAGGGACGCTATTTGTAGCGGTTTTCCTCAAACTTCTCGCCGAATTTTCCTGGGGAGATGCCATTTGACGAAAAAAGTTTTGATGTCAGACTTGATGGGGAACCCATTCGTCTGAGTTGTAGAGTTGTACAAACTTCTCTGTTGGAGACTCCATTTGTTGAATCTACTGGGGAAAAACGAGTCTCTTGAGAGACTGCTTTCTGCTTGGGGATACTACATCATACTTTTCTTCGAGATCTTCTCGGAGAAATGCCATACAATGTACCCCAATTTTGAGGTGTGGATGACTTCATTAACATTGATTTTCTGGAGAGAAGAACCACTGTGTTGCTGAGAGTCTTTAGTTGCGAGGCTCTCTCTAGGATTTTCCTTAATCCGGGAAAGCAAAGATGTCATCTTCATTGGAGAAGAGTGACGTTCGTCAAGAGTTTTCTTGTTTTTCAGAGGTTCAAGTTATCAAAGTGGTCAAGGGCCTTCTCCATCCCAAAAATAAACTGGAGGAGAGATCGCTCAGATGAGACGTTTCCTGACGAGGAAATAACTGACAACTCGATTAAGAGGACTTTTATCACCAGGGGGTAAGACCGACTAGAGTGACAGTGATACAATATGAATATGAATGTAAATCAATAATGTATGATGGATGTATGTATATGCTGACAAAACTGACGTGACATACAGACTAGTGGATGAACACAACTGGATACTCGGCCACTGCTGAGGACGAAGAAGCACCATTCGTTCAAGATAGCAATTCTGCCTTGCTTAGGAGAGATAGTCCATGTGGGGAACAACTGTTGGTCGGGCTTAGGAGATAAGAACTCTGTCGGGGGTGTCGGATGGAATGTTCGCATCCGACACAGTTGATCCTTCATTTTGGTGTACTAGTTTAGAAGGAGTATTTTGATTCTGCACCTTGAAACTCAATTGCTTCTGGAGAAGCGATCAATGTTCTTTCGATGTTCAACAATCAAAAGAAATTGCCCTCTTTATTTTGAAAAGCAGAAAATTTTTGACAAGTAAATTCATTTTTTGTTTTATTTCAAGAACCGTAAATCATACTAAAATGTCGTCCTGTAAAGCTAAAACAAATAATAATTGCAAACAAAAGCACTAAGGCTCAAATTTTATTGATAGGAAGGAAATCAGCCAAGCGGGTGATTCCATAGAGTATTTACAAAGCTTGAAAATGGTAATTTTAAGGGAACAGAGCTACATTGAAACATAACGACCATTATCCTTCTACCAACTTTGAATTCTTGGCATCCTAAGCTTCCGTCGAAGATGACCTTGACTGGAGTTTTCCTGATGGCATGACTGCTGCTGGGGGATTTGCCCCTTTGTTGGACGTAGTTACTTGCCATTATCCCTAACTTTTGCCTGGATTGTACTTTGAAGTTTCCAATCCATCGGGATGATTTTCACTTATGTCTCTAATTTTTGCCTGGACCGCCCTTTCGGGTTTTCAATCCACTGAGACTTTTTTTAATTTAGGCGAAGTATTTCTTGACTACGTCAACATTTGTGGGGTAGGCAAATTCTTCTCCATCCATGGTTGCGAGTCTCAAGGCGCCGCCTGAGAAAGCCTTATTGACCATATAGGGGCCATCGTAATTCGGAGTCCATTTGCCCCGGGAATCAGTGAGGAATGATTGTATCTTCTCAAGCACGAGATCTCTTTTCCTGAAGACGCGAGGTCGGACCTTTTTGTCACATGCCTTCTTCATTCTTTGCTGATACAACTGACCATGGCATAGTGCCGTTATTCACTTTTTTTTTATCATATGCAGTTCGTCGTGTCGACTCTGACATCATTCAGCTTCTGTTAGCTTAGCTTCCATCAATACCCGGATTGATGGGATCTCTACTTCTATGGGGAGCACTGCTTCTATGCCATATACTGGAGAGAAAGGGGTTACCCCTGTTGAAGTGCGGACAGATATGCGATAACCGTGAATAGCAAAGGGTAGCATCTCGTGCTAGTCTTAATAGGTTACAACCATCTTCTGAACAATCTTCTTAATGTTCTTGTTAGCCGCTTCTACTGCTCCGTTTATCTTGGGTCGATAGGGAGATGAGTTATGGTGTTCGATCTTGAACTCAGCACACAACTCTTTCATCATCTTATCATTCAAGTTAGATCCATTACTAGTAATGATCTGGCTTGGAACACCATAAAGGCAGATGAGATTGTTTTTGATAAATCGGACCACCACTTGTCGGGTTACATTTGTGTATGACGTTGCTTCGACCCACTTGGTGAAGTAGTAAATGGCTACCAGGATAAACCAATGTGCATTTGAAGCCTTGGGTTCAATCATGCCAATCATGTCGATTCCCCATATGGAAAAAGGCCACGGGGAAGAGAGAACTTTGAGATGCGTTGGCGGTACATGGACTTTGTCTGAGTATATCTGACACTTGTGACACTTCCTCGTGTACTTGTAGCAATCGGATTCCATGGTAAACCAATAGTACCCTGCTCTCAGAATTTTTCTCGCCATTGTGTGTTCGTGGCATAAGTGCCAAAGGATCCTTCGTGAATCTCTTTTATCAGCAGGTTTGCTTCTGGTTTGTCTATGCAGCGAAGCAGAACCATGTCAAAGTTTAATTTATAGAGTGTATCACCGCTCAGGAAAAATTTTCCTGCCAGTCTTCTGAGGGTCTTCCTGTCTTTTTTGGATGCCCCAGGTGGGTATTCTTGTTTTTGAAGGAAGCATTTGATATCATGATACCAAGGTTTGTTATCTATGACTGCTTCAATTGTGAAGATGTAGGTGGGCCGTTCAAGGCGCATTATGTCAATATTAGGTATGTCATTCCATTGGCCTACACTAATCATTGAAGAGAGAGTGGCTAATGCATCTTCCATGTGATTCTCCTCACGAGGGATATGATGAAACTCGATTCTGTTGAAGAAGGGTAACAACCTTCTCGCGTAATCTTTGTATGGAATCAATCCTGAATGGTATGTGTTCCAATCTCCTTTGATCTGATTGACAACCAGGGCTGAGTCGCCATATACATCCAAGTTTTTGATCCTTAAGTCGATCGCTTCTTCGAGACCCATGATGCAAGCCTCAATTCGGCCTCGTTGTTTATACACTTGAATGTTAGTCTGGCAGTGAAAGGAATATGGGTACCCTGAGGTGTTATGATGATTGCCCCAATTCTGTTTCCATAATGATTAACAGCTCTGTCAAAGATTAGTCCCCATTGGGAACCTGGTTCTGGCCCTTCACTGGGTAGCGGTTCATCGCAATCTTTCATTTTTAAATACATGACATCTTTGTCTGGGAAGTCAAATCCGACTGATTCCTGATCGTCAATCAGTTGATGAGCCAAATGATCGGCTAAAACACTTCCTTTGACGACTTTCTGAGCATGGTACTCGATGTCGTATTCTGATAACAACATCTGCCAACGGGAAATCCTTCCCGTGAGAGCAGGCTTTTCAAATACTTACTTGATTGGACCCATCTCAGAGATTAACCAAGTAGTGTGACGAATCATATACTGGCGAAGACGTTTGGCTGCCCAAGCTAAAGCACAGCAAGTTTTCTCAAGCATAGTGTACCGAGTTTCACAGTCGGTGAACTTCTTGCTTAAATAGTAGATGACAGACTCTTTTCTTTTTGTTTCGTCTTGTTGGCCAAGTACACAACCCATAGAGTCTTCCAAGACTGTTAGGTAGATGATCAGTGGTCTTCCCTCGATTGGAGGTGACAGGATTGGTGGATTCAACAGATACTCTTTGATACTATCGAAGGCGATTTGACAGTCTTCTGTCCAAACGCAGTCCTGATTCTTTTTGAGTAATTTGAAAATTGGCGCGCATGTCGCGGTCATAAGGAATATAAATCTAGAAATGTAGTTCAAACATCCCAAGAATCCACTGACTTGTTTTTCAGTTTTCGGAGAAGGCATTTCTTGAATGCCATTGACCTTGTCAGGATCAACCTCAATTCTTTTCTGGCTGACGATGAATCCTAGCAGTTTCCCTGAATGGACACCGAAGGTGCACTTGTTGGGATTTAAGCGGAGTTGGTACTTGCTCAACCGCTCGAATACTTTTAACAGGTGGGTCACATGCTCCTCTTCTGTTTTAGATTTGGCAATCATGTCACCGACATACACTTCAATTTCTTTGTGCATCATGTCGTGAAATAGAGTAGTCATGGCCCTTTGATAGGTTGCCCCGACGTTCTTCAAGCCGAACGACATTACTTTGTAACAAAAGGTACCCCATGGGGTGATGAACGAAGTTTTCTCCATGTCTTTCGGCACCATTTTTATTTGATTATTTCCTGAGAATCCATCCATGAAGGAGAAAAGTTTGAACTTTGTTATACTGTCTACCAGCATGTCAATGTGTCGTAAGGTAAAGTCATCCTTGGGACTTACTTTGTTCAGATCCCTGTAGTCTGCACACATTCTGACCTTTCCGTCCTTTTCCAGAACTGGTACTATGTTGGCTAACCATTGAGGATATTCTGACGTGGCGAGGATACCCGCGTCAATCTGTTTCTGTACTTCCTCTTTGATTTCGATGGCCATGTCCGGATGAGTCCATCTTAACCTTTGTTTTACTGGCGAACATTCTGATCTTAACGGTAGATGATGTTCCACGATGCTGGTATCCAACCCAGGCATATCCTGATAGGACCAAGCGAATACATCGGGAAACTCTTTGAGAAGCTTTGTCAAACTTTCTTTGACAGTTGGACTGAGCAGTGCCCCAATCTTGACTTCTTTTCTCTCCTCCTCTGAACCCAAGTTGACCATTTCCAATGGCTCTTTGTTAGGTTTAATAGACCTTTCCTCTTGTCTGAGTGATCGGGAGATCTCTTCTGGAATTTCTTCGTCATCTTCTTCTTCAGCATAAAATATCGGGAATTCAAAATTGGGAGAAGGCATTGGATCATATGTTTCGATGGGGTTTAAAACAAGCCATCTGCATGACGTGATGATTTTTAGAAGAGATAGAGAGAATGCAAGAGTGTGTGCAGTGTATTTTTCTTCTTGTTTTTGTTATTCGAGTTGTTTTTTAGGATTACCATTTTCTGAAAAAGTGAAAATAGAAAACAGCAATAAATGCGGAAATTATAGAACGGCGTTTATTTTATTTATGATCTTGTCGATTCTTGAAACTACATCCCTATAAAACAAAACTTTGTCGCTTTGGGCAAAGCGAAGAGGTACATTTACAGAAAGTGAGCCCTATCAAAACATCCATTTCACCCGGGCAAGGTGAAAGGTTAAGATAAAGACGGCAATTACTTTGATTTATGAACAACTTTCAGAACATTGACAGCGACCCATTGGCGGCGAACTCCTCGGTGAATCACAAAGTCTGGTACTTTCCTTCTCAATTTGTCTTCAGAAATAACGCTAAATTCTGATTGAGCAGGATCATTGGAATCTGTCTCCCAGGCAGAGTTGTCGTAGGAGGATTCCTCTGTTGCATCTTGCACAGTGTTTGCACTATCAGGTATATCTCCCCATCCAGTGGGCTGGATGTCTTTAAGCCGGATACGAGAGCTTTTGGGAGCGGTGTACTTGACCAAGTCGTACGTTTCACTTGGTTGTCCTAAGGTGTCCCACACTTCTTTAGAACTGGAGGAGTCATTTCTCTCGATGACGTTGACCTCGGGAAAAGCATAGTTAAGGAACTCTTGTCCTGTAATTGTTGTGAATTCGTCGTTGTACTGGATATTTTCTGAATGCCCTAAGTAATGATCCCATGATTCGGTGGGGACGCAGGTATTATTTTCAATGATGCTTAGCTGATATGCCTCGTTCGGCTGACTCTCTTGCCCCGAGTCTCCTGGGTACGGCTGCCAGATAGGCAGGCCATCCATTGGGCCATAATAGTCATGGTAAAAGCTGTCTTTCATCAGAGTGTCCTCCTCTAATGAGTTTGGTGGAGCACGGCATCCTTCCGGATCACAATCTCCGTATATCATCTTGACATCTGACCTTGGTATATATCTCGGACTCTATGGCGGAAAGGAAAATGGCGTAGGTACCTCTTCCTTAGACATATAACTATCCTCGTTAAGATAGGACTTCCATTCTTCATCTGTATCGGAGGAATCTCCCTCATCGATGGTATGTACTTCTTGAGACACTGGGTGAAGGAAACCTCCACCGCGGAAGAAGTTTTGAATGGGATGAAGACTCTCATTGTTAGTAGAAGTCTGGGCACAGTTTAAAGAAAAACCAAGACCTTTCTTCCCTTTGTTATCAGTAGGAATGACAACCTGTCCCCATCCTTTGGCATTGTTTCTTTTTATCACTTCGAGAGCATCTTTGTACGAGGAAGTCGACATTCCTCTTTCTGATTGGTTCTCATTGCTCATCGACAGTGCCTAGAACTGGGTTCCGATAACCTCCCCTGGTTCTACACAAGTGGACGACGATAAGTTACTCACGATCAAGGCATGCTCTCGGCAGATTGTGACGAGTTGGTCGTTCTTGACAAACTTCAGCTTTTGGAGAAGCGTCGAAGTGACTGCCACAGCCTCGTGTATCCAAGGTCTTCCTAACAAACAGCTGTATGCTTCCTGGATGTCCATGACCTGGAAAGTGACTAGGAACGTGTGGGGACCGATAGTTATGGGAAGGTCGACTTCACCGATAACTGTTTTCCTGGATCCGTCAAATGCTTTGACGACGACCTCACTGCCTCTCATCGAAGATCCTTTAAATGATAGTCACATTAAAGTAGACTTTGGCAGTACATTTAGAGCTGATCTGTGTCTACCAGTACGCTGGCTAATGCATCGTCCTGGCAGTTGACTGTAATATTGAGTGCCATATTATGATTTTGGCCTTCTCCCGACAGTTATTCATCGCTAAATCCCAAGTTATTGCAAAAAGTGATGTTGGTGATGATGCTGTCGAATTGTCTTATTGTTACATCTTGTTCCACAAAGGCTTGCTCTAATACTTTCTGTAGATCCACTATTTTTAGGACAGTCTAAGTGGGGCATCACTGAGTTGGTACATGCAGTTAGAGAGTGGCCGCATCAGATCATGGTTGGACTTAGCTAAAGCTTTTCTGAAGCAGTATGAATACAATCTTGACATGGCTCCCAGTCGCATGCAGTTGCAAAGCTTGTCTCAAGAGAACAATGAATCCTTTAGAGGGTATGCTCAGAGATGGAGAGAATTGGCTTCCAGAGTGCAACCACCGCTTTTAGACAGAGAATTGGTTGACCTATTCATGGATACTTTGCAAGGACCGTACCTGGATAAAATGATTGGTAGTGGGATATCAAACTTCTCTGATATGGTGATAATTGGAATTGAGAGTGGCTTAAAGAGTGGAAAAATTCAGGATGTCTCAAGCAGTCAGGCTAATGAAACTGAATCCCTCAGCAGTTCCCAAGGGGAAGAAGAGGATGTAATCAACGTAGTCATGGAAGATGTCGAGTATTCTCGGGGTGCACTGGTGAAATATTTTGGTTCTTCATCTTCTCAGCAATCATTGCCTAGGGCATTATATCAGAAACCTTGGGTCGCTCCTCATGCAAATCAACGAACTCATAGCAGAGTTTATCAGAATCAGCGCCAGAATCAGAATAGGCCTCGCAACAACTTGGAAAGAAGGAATGGTCCTCTTCATCCAGTTCCTATGTCGTACTGTCAACTTTTGCCACATCTGGTTCGTAACTCATTGATGGAGCCTAAGACTTTGAAGCCTGTTCCAGAACCTTACCCTCCTGGGTACAATCCCCATGTCTAGTGTGGATATCATGGAGGATCCATGGGGCATTCAACCGAAGATTACAAAGCCTTCCAGGCCAAAGTGCAACAATTGATTGACAAGGGGTACATATCCTTTCTAGAGGGAAATTTGGTGGTGCATGTCAACCTCTCATCTGTTTTAGTTCGAGGACTTCAAGAGTAATCTCCTAAAGCCAGTGGTCCAGACATGAAGACATCCTCAGAATTGACTGTCCTTGGGACACTTTTATCATTTGTATTTGTAGTTTCTTTCCTATTAATTGCTACTTGTTTTTAAACATTGTCATTTTGAATGGTAATATTAATGAAGTGATTATGCATTTTCTGAATCAATCATTGTTGCATTCGCTCATTTTTCTCATTTATTGCAAAGCACAGACACATACACCTCTTGCCCACTTCACTTTATCAATGTTGTTTTAGCAAATACTTGGAGGGAGGATGACGAAAACTGAATACCCATAATTGTTGATCGTATGCTTTTGGATAAAATCTTGCTGATGATGTACAGGCATTGTTTCAAATCCCGCAAACACCGGAGATATAAGGAAGATAAACCCTCTTCAACCCCTTTGAGCCTAGAAGTAGGAGTTTCCTTCGGACTTTCAAACCCTCACATCTTAACCTGGGGCAGGGTAGTTGTCAGTTAATTTGACCAAGCGTTCAAATTTCAAGAGGAGTGTCCCTAGTCGAGGACTGATCACATCCTATTCCTCTCAAGAGGTCGTAACACACCAACCACAATGGTTATCCCTCACCACAAGGAATGCAGCAGTTACAACCCTTTTGGGGAAATCAAAGTAGCCAATGTTACACGACTTGTTTCAAAAAAAGAAAAAAGAGAAAGAAAAAAAATGAAATAAAGTCCGCTAAGTCGAAAACTTGAAGCAAGTGACTTAGGCAAAAATTAGGGCATCCCGCTTGCATGCTGAGTTTAAACAACGGTCTGTTAGGTTACAGATGTTATGTGGAAGTGGGGCCTCTCTCTGCTTATTTTGCTAAAAATGGAATGATGGGACTAGGCTATTGGTAGGATGTTAGGACTGATGCTTTTCGATTGATGTGTGAAAGTACGAGATTTTGGGTTTTTGATTAGTGTGCTCGCTAAGCTTTTTCAATCTTATGCCTACGTATTCCCGTTTAACGAAATAGGGAAATCAGAGCGATCGTAGTTCCTCCTATAATAGGAGGAAAAAGGTTGTTTTGGTGTCTTGTTCAAAGCCCAAGACGTGAAGCTAAAGGTGATATGTATCTTGTTCAAAGCCCAAGATGTGAAGCTGAAGGGTCTATTTGTATCTTGTTCGAAGCCCAAGATGTGAAGCTGAAGGGGTTTGACTTTTAGAGAGAATTTGCCATCTCTAAAGGGGGTCTGTTTGTCACAACTTTGGGTGACTGATAAAGGAGAATTACTTTAACTGGGATATGTGAATCCAGCAATGCCATAATTTCCTTTATAGGTGATTTTTAACCTGGAGGAGAAGACTTTAACTCAGTTTAGAGCAATGCCATCTTTCCTTAGGAATTTCTCATGCTAAAAGAGGGACAGTGGCGTGGATGTAAATAATCCAGAGGCTTGCCGCTTACAACAATTAGACGGAGGAAAAGGAGTTGTTGATGTTTGTATATTGTGAGCATGGCACAAATTTCGATGCTAAACTGTTGATTGACTCAACCGAGGTTTTCTTACACAAAGCCTAAGAGGAGGCTATTGACCCAACAAGAGGATGCTTTTGTGTGTCTCGTACGAAGCCCGAGATGGAGGCTAAAAGGGGTTGACTCAACAAGAGAGTGCTAACAAGTGACTGACTCAACAAGAGAGTGCTTTTATATGTGTCTTGTACGAAGCCCAATACGGAGGCTAAAAGGATTTGACGCCACATGAGGGTTTTTTTACTCAACAAGAGAGTGATTTTGTATCTCGTACGAAGCTCGAGATGGAGGCTAAAGGTGTTTGACTCAACAAGAGAGTCTTTTATACTCAACAAGAGAGTGATTTTGTATCTCATACGAAACCCGAGATGGAGGCTAAAGGTGTTTAACTCAACAAGAGAGTCTTCTATACTCAACAAGAGAGTGATTTTGTATCTCGTACGAAGCCCGAGATGGAGGCTAAAGGTTTGACTCAACAAGAGAGTCTTTTATACTCACCAAGAGAGTGTTTTTTGTATCTCGTACGAAGCCCGAGATGGAGGCTAAAGTGTTTGACTCGACAAGAGAGTCTTTTATACTTAACAAGAGAGTCTTTTTGTATCTCGTACGAAGCCCGGGATAGAGCCTAAAAGTGTTTGACTCAACAAGAGAGTCTTTTATACTCAACAAGAGAGTGTTTTGATCTTGTACCAAGCCCGAGATGGAGGCTGCAAAGGTTAGCTCTGCTGGGGAGAATCATTGTACAAAGCCCAAGAGGAGGCTAAATGTGTTGGTGATTGTTTCAGTTGAGTGACAAGTCCAGTATGTTGTATAAAAGAGAAAATCATTTCTTATAAAGAGACTGATTCCAGGTGAGGTTGTACTTTGGTACTGATTAGAAGATCGGGGTTATTTCCTGTTCTTTAAGGAAATGGGAAATCCAAAGGGTATTGAGACTGTCCAAGTCTACTGGTGTTTTGGAGAAATCGATTCTCAGATAGTGAATGATCTTTGTATAATGCCCAAGAGAAGGCTGGTATGTTAAGGGATGAAGGTCAATTCGTTAACTGGTCTGACACTTGACTCGGAAAAACAGCTCTAGCAAAGGATGATTAAGTTTTGTCTTATACCTTTAAGAGGTTGTCAGGGTCCTTATATTAAGCCCAAGAGAAGGCATGAGAGCTTTTAAGAAGTCGAAGGGTCCTTTTAAAACGCCCAAGAGGAGGCGGGGATACTTTTAAGAAGCCTGTGGGTCCCCAAACCCCGAGAAGTTCAAGACATGCCATTCACAGAGAATAGATCAAGCCAGGAAAGTCCGAGAATTTGGAAGAAACTCAAGAGATGCCATTCACGGAGAAAAGATCATCTCTGGGGAGTTAGAGTTTCTTTGACAATTTTTAAGGGTGCTTTTAAGAAGCCTGTGGGTCCCCAAACCCCGAGAAGTTCAAGACATGCCATTCACAGAGAATAGATCAAGCCAGGAAGGTTTGAGAATTTGGAAGAAACTCAAGAGATGCCATTCACAGAGAAAAGATCATCTCTGGAGAGCAGAGTCTCTTTGACAACTTCTAAAGGTGACAGTCTGAGAAAGGGTTCAAAAAAGAATCTGCCTTTCACATCTCCATATTGTTTAACCCCAAGAGGAGGGAAGACTGTGTCTGGTAATCCTATGGGGATCTAGTTTTGACTGTATTTAAGAGCGATCAACGGGGCTTTACCTAGTGCTAGACGTAGTTGCCGGGGAAAACTCTAAATAACTATACTAGTATTACACAGTTGATATTTGACAAGTATATAAATGTTTATGAAGGAAGACTTACAGTGAGCAGCCCCATAATACAGTTATATATATATATATGAAAGCGGTAAATGAAAGCGGGTAAACACTTACTCAGTTGTAGAGCTTCCATGCTGTTTGGTTAGTTTGTTCAACAAAGAAAGCTTTGATAACAATATTAAATTCAAAATCAAAGGAGAAAATGCTTTGAAAAGATTGTTGGGGTTTACAGCTCAAGGAGAAGCCCAAGGTTTTATCAGTAATTGCACTGTTGTTTTGAATTTATACAGGGACTTATACAAGTGACTGAGGCCTAAAAAGGTTTTCTGTACAAAGGGATGCGTCTTACACTCTCTCAAGAGGCCCAAAAGTTTATTTTTATACAAGTGGTGGGGCTTTCAGCTCAAGGAGAGGCCCATGGTTTGATTTTTGAACTGGAGGTCGCGCCGAGATTTTCTTTTAACACAGAGGGACTTATACAATATCTGAGGCCCAAAATTGTTTTGGTTAAAATGGGATTGGGTCTTACACTTTATTAGAGGCCCAAAATTATTTGAATGGGTCTTATAGCTCGAGGAGAGGGCCAGATGGTTTGTTTTAAACGGCCGATGATCGTGCCGAACTTTTGAAAGACAATGGGACTTATACAACATTTGAGGCCCAAAATAGGTTTGTATTTACAATGAATTGGGTCTTACACTCTATTAGGGGCCCAAAAGTTTTGAAAAAGTTTGATGAGGGTTGAATTAATCAAAAACCCTAATTTGTTTTCAAAATGTATTTTAATTGAATAAAAAATTCAATTAAAATGACCAAAATTATTTAACATGTGGAAAACAAATTGTGATCTTGGATTAATGTTTCAAAAATCAAGTTTTGACCTGCAAAATGATTAGAAATAATTAAAATTTGCAAAATCAAGAAGAAAAAAATATTTTAAATGTCAAAAACAATTAAAATATTAATTCTTGGCAAAAATATCAATTATATGAAATAAATAATATTTTTGGGCCTTTTTGGTAAAATAAAATATTTTAACATTTTTGTGAATTATTAAAAAAAGAACCAACTCAAAATCATTAAAACTCATAGAGAAATTAATTTTTGAATCAATTAAATAAAATCACAAAATTCAAATATTTGAATTTTTGAAAAAGGGCGCCAAGAACAAGGCAAGAACACGCTCCCTTCCTCTATTTCTACATATTTGCATTTTCTATCCAATCTCACTGAATACTTGATTATATAATGCAATCTACATATCAATCTACTCGTTTCAACCTCATGATTATGTCTATGGTCTTTAATTTCATTTATTTTAAACATGGAATAAGAAATCAAAGAGAAACCTCAAGAACCCTAAATTATGCATGAAGGTTCAGAAATTCCATACACGATTCATACAAAGCAATTATGAACATATGGCCAAATTATTGTGCAGCAAAATTTGCATGGATTATAGAGTTACAAGAGCTCATGCTTACCTCTTGCAGCTGGTGATCGTGTTTTGTGCTAGAGGTGTTACAGCTTGGTTCCAAGGTTATGGACAACTTCCCTAGGTGCTATGGAGTGTGTCTGGATGCTTGGAGTGGATTGATTTGAGCTGGAACTTGATTTGGCACCTCAACTGCAAATCTGTCAAAGGCTTGAGCAGCTGGCTGGTGATTTTGTGATTTTGGTGTTCCAAATGTTATGTGAGCGTTTGGATCACTTCTATATGATGTTTATGAGGTGTGTGTGTGTGTGTGTGATTGGTTTGATTGGAATTGCTCTCAAACTCAAAACCCGATAGTGACTTGCTTTGGAAGGCAAATTTGGAGTGAAATAAGAGATTTTGAGGAAAGCATCTGTTTGATGGCTTTGGTGTACTCAAACTGAGCACAAATGAGCTATATTTATAGTAGAGCAAGTTTGTTTTGGGATCAATAGTGAATGGCAACAGCAGCAGAGGTTTGGCCAATGTTGATCAATAGGAATCCAAGTCTCCTCTAGCCATTGACTGGAGGTTAGAGCACAGAGTTGTGGTTCCCTAGTTGTTGGATCATTCTTAACTGAATTCAGTTGAAAATGTGTCAGTCCATGCCACCTTGGTGCATCCATTAAATGCTCCAATCCAAAATTGGAGTCTTGTCCCTCTTTTAGAGATTTCTAGGTTTGGCATGCTACTTCTTGTTCCAAAGACTTTGGAGGCTTGGATCAGTGTTTGTTCCCTTTAGATTTGATCCTCAAATGTGTCCAAAGTGATGACAAGGCTTGGATTTATCTGATTTTGCCAAATCGAGCAAAAGTGCAAAATTCTGCCTAGCCTTAGCAGTTTTCAGCAAGGCATATTGCCATTGTCATATCTCATGGCTCAAGTGGAATTTGATGGAGTTCTTGGCCATTTTGGAAAGCCCTCGTATGATACAATAACTGTTTGATCACTTTTTGGATCCAAGTGAAAAATGCCCCTACATTTGGAAAAAAGTGAAGGCAGATTCTGACTTAGTGAAATTTTCACTAAGTGTTGGAAAAAAGTTACATTTTCACTTTTCTCTATTTTGATCATTCCATAACTTGAAATCCACGGGGAATTGGAATGAGTGGTAGTTGAAGCTTTTGTAGAGGGTAATGAGATCTACAAATCCAGCTTTGGATGGAAAAAAATGGCCTTGTGGTTTAGGAGTTATGATCCTCCAAAGTTGGTACCCTAGCCACTTTGTTCCATAACTTAGAAAATTTTCTAAGTTTTTTATGGTTACCCCTTTTACAAGTTATCCCACTTTTCTTGATTTTTCTTGATGAATGATGATTCCAATCATACATTAACATCATTTTGGGGTCAAAGAACCATAATTGTGAAAAATCTCAAAAAGTCAAAGTTTGACTTTTGTGCACAGTTGACTTTTTGTCAGATGAATTCCAAACTGTGTGATCCTTTATGAAATCAAGTCCTTGACCTAAATCAAACTTGATGGATTGATTTAATAGGTGTTATAGGGTGTATTGAATCATGTCCTAGGGTTTGGGAGCATGTCCTGGTCCAAAGTCAAAGATACAATTGACTTTTCTCGCGAAACCCTAATTGTAGTTCAGATGAAATTGAAACTTGTTGCTCACGCTTCTTGGCTCAATCAATTATTGCAAATGAATCAATGTGGTGTGTTAGAGACCCTCAAATCCTCTCTTGAGGTATTGGCTCATAATTTGTCCTAAAAATCAACTTAGGGGTAAATTAGGTCAAGAAACCCTAATTCCTGATTTTTTATAAGTGCATCCCCTGAAGAAAAATTGACTTGATGATTGGGTTCATGATGTCCCTTGGGGCATTATAGGTTATTCTTTGAAGCATTGGCTCATGCCCAGAGGAAAATTTCCATCTGGAGGCCCTGGTCGACCAAAACCCCAATTTGGTGACACTGTCGATCGTGAGGCTTAATCCACCTAGAAGGGAGCAGCCTTGTGCTTAATCCTTGTTGTGGGAGTCCTCTTGATCCTTTGTAGATGTTTGAGAGGCTATAAAAGTTGAAGATCAGGTCATTCCTTTATTTTATCCTTTGTCGAAAAGCTCTGAGAGGGTTGGAAACCCTAAATTTGATTGTAATGGATGCTCACCCATCTTTGGGGAGACTAATGAGGTATGATGCTTCATCCATATTGTGATGATGATTTGCACAATGATGGGAAATCTTAGTAGTCAAAATTTGGGGTATGACAGATGCCCCTATTTAATCTTCTTGGACCCGAAGGTGTGAATGGCGAAGGTATTCGGGCATTCGAGGTGCAAGAGGATTAAATATCGGAATACCCGAAATTTTGATGGTGGTTATGAATGGAAGTTCGCGCATCCTTCCTCTTTTGCTAAGCAATGATGCTTAGAAAAGGTAAACTTCCCCTCGATCCTGGTTTCCTACCAAGGAACTAGTCTCAGTTTCTGATTTAAACTTCCCCTTGATCCAGGTTTCCTACCAAGGAACTGGTCTCAATTTCCGATATAAACTTCCCCTCGATCCTGGTTTCCTACCAAGGATCTGGTCTCAATTTCTAAAATAAACTTCCCCTCGATCCTAGTTTCCTACCAAGGAACTGGTCTCAGTTTCTGAAATAAACTTCCCCACGATCCCGGTTTCCTACCAAGGAACTGGTCTCAGTTTCTGAAATAAACTTCCCCTGGATCTCGGTTTCCTACCAAGGAACTGGTCTCAGTTTCGTTTGTCAATAAACTTCTTGACAAAGGACGTTGTTTGTAGCGGTTCTCCTCAAACTTCTCGCCGAATATTCTTGGGGAGATGCCACTTGATGGAAAAAGTTTTGATTGTAGAGAGGTACAAACTTCTCTGTGGGAGACGCCATTTGACGACTGTACTGGGAAAGACGAGTCTCTCGAGAGACTGCTTTCGCTTGGAGATATTACATCATACTTTCCTCGGAGATCTTCTCAGAGAAACGCCATATGATGTGTTCCAATTTTGAGGTACCGATGACTTTGTTGACATTGACATTCTGGATAGAAAAACCAATGTGTTGCTGAAAGTCTTTAGTTGAGAGGCTTTCTCTAGGGATTTTCCTTAATCTGGGAAAGCGAAGATATCATCTTCCATGGCCAAGAGTGATGTTGGCTGGGGGTTCTCTGGTTTTTCAGAGGTTCAAGTTATCAAAGTGGTCAAGGGCCAACTATAATCCAGATATAAACTGGAGGAGAGAGATTGTTCAGACGCAACATTTCCTGACGAGGAAAGAACGGACAACTCGATTGTGAAGACTTTTATCACTAGGGGACAAGACCGACTAGAGCGATAGTGATGCAAATATGAATATGAATGTAAATCAATAATGCATGATGTATGTATGTATATCCTGACATAAGTGACACGACATACAAACTAATAGATGAACACGACTGGATACTCGGCCACTGCTGGGGACGAAGAGGTATCACTGGTTCAAGATAGCAATTCTGCCTTGCTTAAGAGAAGTAGTCCTCGTAGGGAGCTACGTTGGTCGGGCTTAGGAGATAAGAACTATGATGGGGGTGTCAGATGAAACAATGGTCTCTGACACAGCTGATCCTTCATTCAGGTGCACTGGTTTAGAAGGAGTACGTTGATTCTGCACTTTGAGACTCGAACACCTTTGGAGACGCAATCGATGTTCTTTCGATGTTCAACAGTCAAAATAAGTTGCCATCTTTATTTTAAAAGCAGAAAAGTTTTAATAAGTAAATTCATTTTTGTTTTATTTCAAGAATAGTTGATCATGTTAAAATGTCGTCTTGTAAAGCTAAAACAAATAAGAATTGCAAACAAAAGCACAAGGGCTCAAATTGTATTGATAGGAATGAAATCAGCCAAACGCGTGATTCCATAGAGTATTTACAAAGTTTAGAAAAATGGTAATTTAAGGGAAAAGGGCTACATTGAAACATAACGACCTTTATCCTTCTACCAACTTTGACTTCGGGGCATCATGAGCTTCTGTCGAAGATGACCTTGCCTGGAGTTTTCCTGACGGATGATGTAACTGCTGCCGAGGGACTTGCCCATTTGTCGAGCGTAGTTACTTGCCATTATCCCTAATTTTTGCCTGGCTTGTACTTTGAGGTTTCCAATCCACCGGGATGATTTTTGACCATGTCTCTAATTTTTTCCTGGACCGCCCTTTCGGGTTTTCAATCCACCGAGACGTTTTTTTTTATTTCGGCGAAGTATTTCTTGACTACGTAAATCATTTGTGGGGTAGGAAAATTTCTCTCCGTCCATGGTTGCAAGTCTTAAGGCGCTGCCTGAGAAAGCATTCTTGACCACATAGGGGCCGTCATAATTCAGAGTCCACTTGCCCCGAGAATCAGTGAAGAATGATTGTATCTTCTTGAGCACGAGGTCTCCTTTCTTGAAGACTCGAGGTCGGACCTTTTTGTCGAACGCCTTCTTCATCCTCTGCTGATACACACACTGTGGTATAGTGCCATTATTTGTTTCTCTTCGATCATATTCAGTTCGTCGTGTCGACTTTGACACCATTCAGCTTCTGTTAGCTTAGCTTCCATCAATACTCAGATTGATGAGATCTTTACTTCTATGGGGAGCACAGCTTCCATGCCATATACTAGAGAGAAAGGGGTTGCCCCTGTGAAGTGCGGACAGAAGTCTGATAACCGTGAAGAGCAAAAGGCAGCATCTCATGCCAATCTTTGTAGGTTACGACCATCTTTTGAACAATCTTCTTGATGTTCTTGTTAGCTGCTTCTACCGCTCCGTTCATCTTGGGTCGGTAGGGAGATGAGTTATGGTGTTCGATCTTGAACGTTGTGCACAACTCTTTCATCATCTTGTTGTTTAAGTTAGATCCATTATCAGTAATGATCTGGCTCAGAACACCATAACGACAGATGATATTGTTTTTGATAAATTGGACCACCACTTGTCGGGTTACATTAGCGTATGACGCTGCTTCGACCCACTTGGTGAAGTAATCAATGGCTACCAAGATGAACCGATGTCCGTTCGAAGCTTTGGGTTCAATCACACCGATCATGTCAATTCCCCATATGGAAAAAGGCCATGGGGAAGAAAGAACTTTGAGATGTGTAGGCGGTACGTGGATTTTGTCTGAGTATATCTGACACTTGTGACATCTCCTCATGTACTTGTAGCAATCAAATTCCATTGTCAACCAATAGTACCCTGCTCTTAGATTTTTTCTTGCATTGTATGTCCTTTGGCATGAGTGCCAAAGGACCCTTCATGAATTTCTTTTATCAGCATGTCAGCTTCTGGTCTATCGACGCATCGAAGCAAGACCGTGTCAAAGTTCCTCTTATAGAGTGTATCACCGCTCAGGAAGAAACCTCCTGTTAGCCTTCTGAGGGTTTTTCTATCTTTCCTGGATGCCCCAGGTGGGTACTCTTGTTTCTGAAGGAACCGTTTAATATCGTGATACCAAGGTTTGTCGTCTATGACTACTTCAATCGTGAAGATGTAAGCGGGCCGTTCAAGGCGCATTATGTCGATCTTAGGTAAGTCATTCCATTTACCTACACTAATCATGGAAGAGAGAGTGGCTAATGCATCAGCCATGTGATTCTCCTCACGAGGGATATGATGAAACTCGACTCTGTTGAAGAAGGGTAACAACCTTCTTGCGTAATCTTTGTAAGGGATCAGTCCTGATTGGTATGTGTTCCAATCTCCATTGATCTGATTGACGACCAAAGCTAAGTCGCCATATACATCCAAGTTTTTGATCCTTAAGTCGATTTCTTCTTCGAGACCCATAATACAAGCTTCGTATTCGGCCTCGTTGTTTGTGCACTTGAATGTAAGTCTCACGGTGAAAGGAATGTGGGTACCCTGAGGTGTTATGATGATTGCCCCAATTCCATTTCCGTAATGATTGATAGCTCTGTCAAAGACATGTCCCCATTGGGAATCTGGTTCTAGCCCTTCACTGGGTAGCGGTTCATCGCAGTCTTTCATTTTTAAATACATGACATCGTCATCTGGGAAGTCAAATCTGACTAATTCCTGATCATTAATCAGTTGATGAGCCAAATGATCGGCTAAAACACTTCCTTTAACGGTTTTCTGAGCGTGGTACTCTATGTCATATTCTGATAACAACATCTGCCAACGGGCAATCCTTCCCGTGAGAGCAGGCTTTTCAAAGACATACTTGATTGGATCCATTTCAGAGATTAACCAAGTGGTGTGACGAATCATGTACTGGCGAAGACTTTTGGCTGCCCAAGCCAGAGCGCAGTAAGTTTTCTCAAGCATAGTGTACCGAGTCTCGTAGTCGGTGAATTTCTTGCTCAAATAGTAGATGGCAGACTCTTTCCTTTTGGTTTCATCTTGTTGGCGAAGTACACAACCCATGGAGTCCTCTAGGACTGTGAGGTAGATGATCAGTGGTCTAACTTCCACTGGAGGTGATAGAATCGGCGTATTCAACAGGTATTCCTTAATGTAATCGAAGGCGGTTTAGCAATCTTCTGTCCAAACGCAATCCTGATTCTTTTTGAGTAATTTGAAAATCGGCGCACATGTTGCGGTCATGAGGAATATTAATCTGGAAATGTATTTCAAACGTCCCAGGAATCCTCTGACTTATTTTTCAGTTTTCGGAGAAGGCATTTCTTGAATGGCCTTGACCTTGTCAGGATCAACCTCAAGTCTTTTCTGGCTAACGATGAATCCAAGCAGTTTCCCTGAACAGACACCGAAGGTGCACTTTTTGGAATTTAAGCGGAGTTGGTACTTGCTCAACCGCTCGAACAGTTTTGACAGGTGGGTCACATGCTCCTCTTCTGTTTTAGATTTGGCAATCATGTCACCGACATACACTTCGATTTCTTTGTGCATTATGTCGTGAAACAGAGTAGTCATAGCCCTTTGATAGGTTGCCTCGGCGTTCTTCAAGCCGAATGACATTACTTTGTAACAAAAGGTACCCCATGGGGTGATGAACGAAGTTTTCTCCATGTCTTTCGACACCATTTTTATTTGATTATAGCCTGAGAATCCATCCATGAAGGAGAAAACTTTGAACTTTGTTGTACTGTCTACCAGCATGTCAATGTGTCGTAAGATAAAGTCATCCTTGGGACTTGCTTTGTTCAGATCCCTGTAGTCTACACACATTCTGACATTTCCGTCCTTTTTCAGAACTGGTACTATGTTGGCTAACCATTGAGGATATTCTTACGTGGCAAGGAAACCCGTGTCAATCTGTTTATGTACTTCCTCTTTGATTTTGATGGCCATGTCCGGATGAGTCCGTCTTAACCTTTGTTTTACTAGCGGACATTCTGATCTTAACGGTAGATGATGCTCCACGATGCTGGTATCCAACCCAGGCATATCTTGATAGGACCAAGCAAATACATCGGGAAACTCTTTGAGAAGTTTTGTCAAACTTTCTTTGACAGTTGGACTGAGCAGTTCCCCAATCTTGACTTCTTTTCTCTCATCCTCTGAACCCAAGTTGACCATTTCCAATGGCTCTTTGTGAGGTTTAATGGACCTTTCCTCTTGTCTGAGTGATCGGGAGATCTCTTCTGGAATTTCTTCATCATCTTCTTCTTCAGCCTCAAATATCGGGAATTCAAAATTGGGAGAAGGCATTGGATCGTATGTTTCGATGGGGTTTAAAACAAGCCATCTGCATGACGTGATGATTTTTAGAAGAGATAGAGAGAATGCAAGAGTGTGTGCAATGTATTTTTCTGCTTGTTTTTGTTATTCGAGTTGTTTTTTAGGATTACCATTTTCTGAAAAAGCGAAAAGAGAAAACAGCAATAAATGCGAAAATTATAGAACAACGTTTATTTTATTTATGATCTTGTCGATTCTTGAAACTACAACCCTATAAAACAAAACTCTGTCGCTTTGGGCAAAGTGAAGAGGTACATTTACAAAAAGTGAGCCCTATCAAAACATCCATTTCACCCGGGCAAGGTGAAAGGTTAAGATAAAGATGGCAATTACTTTGACTTATGAACAACTTTCAGAACATTGACAGCGACCCATTGTCGGCGAACTCCTCGGTAAATCACAAAGTCTGGTACTTTCCTTCTTGATTTATCTTCAGAAATAACGCTGATTTCTGGTTGAGCAGGATCATTGGAATCTGTCTCCCAGGCAGAGTTGTCGTAGGAGGATTCCTCTGTTACATCTTGCACAGTGTTTACACTCTCAGGTATATCTCCCCATCCAGTGGGCTAGATGTCTTCAAGCCAGATACGAGAGCTTTCAGGAGCGGTGTACTTGACCTAGTCGTACGTTTCACTTGGTTGTCCTAAGGTGTCCCACACTTCTTTAGAACTGGAGGAGTCATCTCTCTCGATGACGTTGACCTCGGGAAAAGCATAGTTAAAGAACTCTTGTCCTGCAATTGTTGCGAATTCATCGTTGTACTGGATATTTTTTGAATGCCCTGAGTAATGATCCCATGATTCGGTGGGGACGCATGTATTCTTTTCAATGATGCTTAGCTGATATACATCGTTCGGCTGACTCTCTTTCCCCGAGTCTCTTGGGTACGGCTGCCAGATAGGCAGGCCATCCATTGGGCCATAATAGTCGTGGTGAAAGCTGTCTTTCATCAGAGTGTCCTCCTCTAATGAGTTTGGTGGAGCACAGCATCCTTCCGGATCACAATCTCCGTATATCATCTTGGCATCTGACCTTGGTATATATCTCGGACTCTATTGCGGAAAGGAAAATGGTGTAGACACCTCTTCCTGAGACATATAACTGTCCTCGTTAAGATAGGACTTCCATTCTTCATCTGTATCGGAGGAATCTCCCTCGTTGATGGTATGTACTTCTTGAGACACTGGGTGAAGGAAACCTCCACCGCGGAAGAAGTTTTGAATGGGATGAAGACTCTCATCGTTAGTAGCAGTCTAGGCACGGTTTGAAGAAAAATTAAGACCTTTCTTCCCTTTGTTATCAGTAGGAATGACAACATGTCCCCATCCTTTGGCATTGTTGCTTTTTATCACTTCGAGAGCGTCTTTGTACGAGGAAGTCGACATTCCTATTTCTGATTGGTTCTCATTGCTCACCGACAGTGCCTGGAACTGGGTTCCGATAACCTCCCCTGGTTCTACACAAGTGGACGACGATAAGTTACTCACGGTCAAGGCATGCTCTCCGCAGATTGTGACGAGTTGGTCGTTCTTGATAAACTTCAGCTTTTGGTGAAGCGTCGAAGTGACTGCCACAACCTCGTGTATCCAAGGTCTTCCTAACAAACAACTGTATGCTGCCCGGATGTCCATGACCAGGAAAGTGACTAGGAATGTGTGGGGACCAATAGTTATGGGAAGGTCGACTTCACCGATAACTGTTTTCCTGGATCTGTTAAATGCTTTGACGACGACCTCACTACCTCTCATCGAAGATCCTTTAAATGATAGTCGCATAAAAGTAGACTTTGGCAGTACATTTAGAGCTGATCCGGTGTCTACCAGTACGCTGGCTAATGCATCGTCCTGGCAGTTGACTGTAATATCGAGTGCCATATTATGATTTTGGCCTTCTTCCAGCAGTTCTTCATCACTAAATCCCAAGTTATTGCAGAAAGTGATGTTGGTGATGATGCTGTCGAATTGCCTTATTGTTACATCTTGTTCCATAAAGGCTTTCTCTAAGACTTTCTGTCGATCCACTATTTTTAGGATAGTCTAAGTGGGGCATCACTGAGTTGGTACATGCAGTTAGAGAGTGGCCGCATCCGATCATGGTTGGACTTAGCTAAAGCTTTTTTTGAAGCAGTATGAATACAATCTTGACATGGCTCCCAGTCGCATGCAGTTGCAAAGCTTGTCTCAAGAGAACAATGAATCTTTCAGAGGGTATGCTCAGAGATGGAGAGAATTGGCTTCCAGAGTGCAACCACTGCTTTTAGACAGAGAATTGGTTAACCTATTCATGGATACTTTGCAAGGACCGTACCTAGATAAAATGATTGGTAGTGGGATATCAAACTTCTCTGATATGGTGATAATTGGAATTGAGAGTGGCTTAAAGAGTGAAAAAATTTAGGATGTCTCAAGCAGTCAGGCTAATGAAACTGAATCCCTTAGCAGTTCCCAAGGGGAAGAAGAGTATGTAATCAACATAGTCATGGCAGATGTCGAGTATTCTCGGGGTGCACTGGTGAAATCTTTTGGTTCTTCATCTTCTCAGCAATCATTGCCTAGGGCATTATATCAGAAACCTTGGGTCGCTCCTCATGCAAATCAATGAACCCATAGCAGAGTTTATCAGAATCAGCGCCAGAATCAGAATAGGCCTCGCAACAACTTGGAAAGAAGGAATGGTCCTCTTCATCCAGTTCCTATGTCGTACTGTCAACTTTTGCCACATCTGGTTCGTAACTCATTGATGGAGCCTAAGACTTTGAAGCCTGTTCCAGAACCTTACCCACCTGGGTACAATCCCCATGTGTAGTGTGGATATCATGGAGGATCCATGGGGCATTCAACTGAAGATTGCAAAGCCTTCCAGGCCAAAGTGCAACAATTGATTGACAAGGGGTACATATCCTTTCTAGAGGGAAATTTGGTGGTGCATGTCAACCTCTCATCTGTTTTAGTTCGAGGACTTCAAGAGTAATCTCCTAAAGCCAGTGGTCCAGACATGAAGACATCCTCAGAATTGACTGTCCTTGGGACACTTTTATCATTTGTATTTGTAGTTTCTTTCCTATTAATTGCTACTTGTTTTTAAACATTGTCATTTTGAATGGTAATATTAATGAAGTGATTATGCATTTTCTGAATCAATCATTGTTGCATTCGCTCATTTTTCTCATTTATTGCAAAGCACAGACACATACACCTCTTGCCCACTTCACTTTATCAATGTTGTTTTAGCAAATACTTGGAGGGAGGATGACGAAAACTGAATACCCATAATTGCTGATCGTATGCTTTTGGATAAAATCTTGCTGATGATGTACATGCATTGTTTCAAATCCCGCAAACACCGGAGATATAAGGAAGATAAACCCTCTTCAACCCCTTTGAGCCTAGAAGTAGGAGTTTCCTTCGGACTTTCAAACCCTCACATCTTAACCTGGGGCAGGGTAGTTGTCAGTTAATTTGACCAAGCGTTCAAATTTCAAGAGGAGTGTCCCTAGTCGAGGACTGATCACATCCTATTCCTCTCAAGAGGTCGTACCTCACCAACCACAATGGTTATCCCTCGCCACAAGGAATGCGGCAGTTACAACCCTTTCGGAGAAACCAAAGTAGCCAGTGTTACACGACTTATTTCAAAAAAAGAAAAAAGAGAAAGAAAAGAAAAAAGAAATAAAGCCCCGCTAAGTCGAAAACTTGAAGCAAGTGACTTAGGCAAAAATTAGGGCATCCCGCTGGACTTCAAAATCGAAAAAAAAATTCAAAAAAGAAATCAGTCCAGGCAAAAGTTAGGGAAAATAAAAGAATAAAAAGCGAAAAGGACGGCAAAAAGGAAAAATCCTCGAGCAGGAACAAAGTCGTGTGACTACAGACACCAAAGACGAAAGGGGTGACTGTCGCTCTGAAAACCTTGTAGGTTCCTTAACCATCACCTCCTACCATTCAATAAGCTTTTTGAAAGGTGAGCGCTTGTGCCACGTTAGCTGAACGTAGGACTGGAGTACATCACAAAGAAGGGGTGGGTAATAGTCAAACTTTGAGCCTTTCATCCTTTGTTTCAATAACCGTGAACCAGGCCACGATTCAACCCTTTAAAAGACCTAATTGAGGTAGGGTTTATTCTGAAAGCTTGCTACAGCAAGGTTGCGTAAACTGAATCCTACAAGATTTGCTAGTCTTCCTATTGCTGTATCTTTCACTAGCTAAATCAGCACTGTGTTTGGACTAATGGTCCATTCGCCACACACTATCACATCATTTCTAATGATTGATTGATTCAGAGCTTGCATGAGCATCGCATTAAAATTACCATTCGTGAATGAACAATTTTAATTGCAGGTCAGTAATTGACGTTAAGGAAATTCCAACAGGGAGAAATCGAATAGAATTGGATCATGTGGCAAAGTTGATCAGAATCAGGTGAACCTGTAGCGAGCGATTTTGGACGTGGTTCTTAAGCACTGCCGCTCTGGGGTACTACAGGTCGATTCATTTTTTATCCTATTAAAGCTGATGAAGGAAGGGAAATAGATGTCTCCAATTAACCCTACTTGCATGCTGAGTTTAAACAGCGGTCTGTTAGGTTACAGATGCTATGTGGAAGTGGGGCCTCTCTCTGCTTATTTTGCTAAAAATGGAATGATGGGACTAAGCTATTGGTAGGATGTTAGGACTGATGCTTTTCGATTGATGTGTGAAAGTACGATATTTTGGGTTTTTGATTAGTGTGCTCGCTAAGATTTTTCAATCTTATGCCTACGTATTCCCGTTTAACGAAACAGGGAAATCAGAGCGATCGTAGTTCCTCCTATTCTATGGGAGGAAAAAGGTTGTTTTGGTGTCTTGTTCAAAGCCCAAGACGTGAAGCTAAAGGTGATCTGTATCTTGTTCAAAACCCAAGATGTGAAGCTGAAGGGTCTATTTGTATATTGTTCGAAGCCCAAGATGTGAAGCTGAAGGGGTTTGACTTTTAGAGAGAATTTGTCATCTCTAAAGGGGGTCTATTTGTCACAACTGTTGGGTGACTGATAAAGGAGAATTACTTTAACTGGGGTATGTGAATCCAGCAATGCCATAATTTCCTTTATAGGTGATTTTTAACCTGAAGGAGAAGACTTTAACTCAGTTTAGAGTAATGCCATCTTTCCTTAGGAATTTCTCATGCTAAAAGAGGGACAGTGGTGTGGATGTAAATAATCCAAAGGCTTGCCGCTTACATCAATTAGACGGAGGAAAAGGAGTTGTTGATGTTTGTAAATTGTGAGCATGGCACGGATTTTGATGTTAAAAGGTTGATTGACTCAACCGGGGTTTTCTTATACAAAGCCTAAGAAGAGGCTATTGACCTAATAAGAGGATGCTTTTGTGTGTCTCGTACGAAGACCGAGATGGAGGCTAAAAGGGGTTGACTCAACAAGAGAGTGTTAACAAGTGACCGACTCAACAAGAGAGTGCTTTTATATGTGTCTTGTACGAAGCCAAAGACGGAGGCTAAAAGGTTTTGACTCCACATGAGGGTCTTTTTTACTCAACAAGAGAGTGATTTTGAATCTCGTACGAAGCCCGAGATGGAGGCTAAAGGTGTTTGACTCAACAAGAGAGTCTTTTATACTCAACAAGAGAGTGATTTTGTATCTCGTACGAAGCCCGAGATGAAGGATAAAGGTGTTTGACTCAACAAGAGAGTCTTTTATACTCAACAGGAGAGTGATTTTGTATCTCGTACGAAGCCTGAGATAGAGGCTAAAGGTTTGACTCAACAAGAGAGTCTTTTATACTCACAAAGAAAGTGTTTTTTGTATCTCGTACGAAGCCCGAGATGGAGGCTAAAGTGTTTGTCTCGACAAGAGAGTCTTTTATACTAACTAAGAGAGTCTTTTTGTATCTCATACGAAGCCCGAGATAGAGCCTAAAAGTGTTTGACTCAACAAGAGAGTCTTTTATACTAAAAAAGAGAGTGTTTTGTATCTCGTACCAAGCCCGAGATGGAGGCTGCAAAGGTTAGCTCTGCTGGGGAGAATCATTGTACAAAGCCCAAGAGGAGGCTAAATGTGCTGGTGACTGTTTTAGTTGAGGGACAGGTCCAGTATGTTGTATAAAAGAGAAAATCAGTTCTTATAAAGAGACTGATTCCAGGTGAGGTTGTACTTTGGTACTGATCAGAAGATCGGGGTTATTTCCTGTTCTTTAAGGAAATGGGAAATCTAAAGGGTATTGAGACTGTCCAAGTCTACTGGTGTTTTGGAGAAATCGATTCTCAAATAGTGAATGATCTTTGTATAATGCCCAAGAGAAGGCTGAAATGTTAAGGGATGAAGGTCAATCCGTTAACTGGTCTGACACTTGACTCAGAAAGACTGCTCTAGCAAAGGATGATTAAGTTCTGTCTTATACCTTTAAGAGGTCGTCAGGGTCCTTGTATTAAGCCCAAGAGAAGGCATGAGAGCTTTTAAGAAGCCGAAGGGTCCTTGTACAACGCCCAAGAGGAGGCGGGGATACTTTTAAGAAGCCTGTGGGTCCCCAAACCCCGATAAGTTCAAGACATGCCATTCACAGAGAATAGATCAAGCCAGGAAAGTCCGAGAATTTGGAAGAAACTCAAGAGATGCCATTCACGGAGAAAAGATCATCTCTGGGGAGTTAGAGTTTCTTTGACAATTTTTAAGGGTGCTTTTAAGAAGCGTGTGGGTCCCCAAACCCCGAGAAGTTCAAGACATGTCATTCACAGAGAATAGATCAAGCCAGGAAGGTTTGAGAATTTGGAAGAAACTCAAGAGATGCCATTCACGGAGAAAAGATCATCTCTGGGGAGCAGAGTCTCTTTGACAACTTCTAAAGGTGACAGTCTGAGAAAGGGTTCAAAAAAGAATATGAATTTCACATCTCCATATAGTTTAACCCCAAGAGGAGGGAAGATTGTGTCTGGTAATCCTATGGGGATCTAGTTTTGACTGTATTTAAGAGCGATCAATGGGGCTTTACCTAGTGCTAGACGTAGTTGCCAGGGAAAACTCTAAATAACTATACTAGTATTACACAGTTGATATTTGACAAGTATATAAAAGTTTGTGAAGGAAGACTTATAGTGAGCCGCCCCACAATACAGTTATATATATCAAAGCGGTAAATGAAAGCGGGAAAACACTTACTCGGTTGTAGAGCTTCCATGCTGTTTGGTTAGTTTGTTCAACAAAGAAAGCTTTGATAACAATATTATATTCAAAATCAAAGGAGAAAATGCTTTGAAAAGATTGTTGGGGCTTACAGCTCAAGGAGAAGCCCAAGGTTTTATCAGTAATTGCACTGTTGTTTTGAATTTATACAGGGACTTATACAAGTGACTGAGGCCCAAAAAGGTTTTCTGTACAAAGGGATGGGTCTTACACTCTCTCAAGAGGCCCAAAAGTTTATTTTTATACAAGTGATGGGGCTTACAGCTCAAGGAGAGGCCCATGGTTTGATTTTTGAACTGGAGGTCGCGCCGAGATTTTCTTTTAACACAGAGGGACTTATACAATATCTGAGGCCCAAAATTGTTTTGGTTAAAAGAGGATTGGATCTTACACTCTATTAGAGGCCCAAAATGATTTGAATGGGTCTTATAGCTCGAGGAGAGGCCCAGATGGTTTGTTTTAAACGGGCGATGATCGCGCCGAACTTTTGAAATACAATGGGACTTATACAACATTAGAGGCCCAAAAGTTTTGAAAAAGTTTGATGAGGGTTGAATTAATCAAAAACCCTAATTTGTTTTCAAAATGTATTTTAATTGAATAAAAAATTCAATTAAAATGACCAAAATTGTTTAACATGTGGAAAACAAATTGTGATCTTGGATTAATGTTTAAAAAATCAAGTTTTGACCTACAAAATGATTAGAAATCATTAAAATTTGCAAAATCAAGAAGGAAAAAATATTTTAAATGTCAAAAACAATTAAAATATTAATTCTTGGCAAAAATATCAATTATATGAAATAAATAATATTCTTGGGATTTTTTGGTAAAATAAAATATTTTAACATTTTTGTGAATTATTAAAAAAAGAACCAACTCAAAATCCTTAAAACTCAGAGAGAAATTAATTTTTGAATCAATTAAATAAAATCACAAAATTCAAATATTTGAATTTTTGAAAAAGGGTACCAAGAACAAGGCAAGAACACGCGCCCTTCCTCTGTTTCTGCAGATTTGCATTTTCTATCCAATCTCACTGAATACTTGATTATATCATGCAATCTACATATCAATCTACTCGTTTCAACCTCACGATCATGTCTATGGTCTTTAATTTCATTTATTTTAAACATGGAATAAGAAATCAAAGAGAAACCTCAAGAACCCTAAATTATGCATGAAGGTTCAGAAATTCCATACACGATTCATACATAGTAATTGATTGAGGGTAAACACTCTATGCATGATTATGAACATATGGCCAAATTATTGTGCAGCAAAAATTGCATGGATTATAGAGTTAGAAGAGCTCATGCTTACCTCTTGCAGCTGGTGATCGTGTTTTGTGCTAGAGGTGTTACAGCTTGGTTCCAAGGTTATGGACATCTTCCCTAGGTGCTATGAAGTGTGTGTGGATGCTTGGAGTGAATTGATTTGAGCTGGAACTTGATTTGGCACCTCAACTACAAATCTGTCAAAGGCTTGAGCAGTTGGCTGGCGATTTTGTGATTTTGGTGTTCCAGATGTTATGTGAGTGTTTGGATCACTTCTATATGATGTTTATGAGGTGTGTGTGTGTGATTGGTTTGATTGGAATTGCTCTCAAACTCAAAACCCGATAGTGACTTGCTTTGGAAGGCAAATTTGGAGTGAAAGAAGAGATTTTGAGGAAAGCAACTGTTTGATGGCTTTGGTGTACTCAAACTGAGCATAAATGAGCTATATATATAGTAGAGCAAGTTTTTTATTGGGATCAATAGTGAATGGCAACTGCAGCAGAGGATTCGCCAATGTTGATCAATAGGAGTCCAAGTCTCCTCTAGCCATTGACTAGAGGTTAGAGCACAGAGTTGTGGTTCCCTAGTTGTTGGATCATTCTTGACTGAATTCAGTTGAAAATGTGTCAGTCCATGCCACCTTGGTGCATCCATTAAATGCTCCAATCCAAAATTGGAGTCTTGTCCCTCTTTTAGGGATTTCTAGGTTTGGCATGCTACTTCTTGTTCCAAAGACTTTGGAAGCTTGGATCAGTATTTGTTCCCTTTAGATTTGATCCTCAGATGTGTCCAAAGTGATGACAAGGCTTGGGATTATCTGATTTTGTCAAATCGAGCAAAAGTGCAAAATTCTGCCTAGCCTTGGCAGTTTTCAGTAAGGCATATTGCCATTGTCATATCTCATGGCTCAAGTGGAATTTGATGGAGTTCTTGGCCATTTTGGAAAGCCCTCATATGATACAATAACTATTTGATCATAATTGGTTTTGATACTTTTTAGATCCAAGTGAAAAATGCCTCTACATTTGGAAAATAGTGAATGCAGATTCTGACTTAGTGAAAATTTCACTAAGTGTTGGAAAAAAGTGACATTTTCACTTTTTTTGATTTTGATCATTCCATAACTTGAAATCCATGGGGAATTGGAATGAGTGGTAGTTGAAGCTTTTGTAGAGGGTAATGAGAGCTACAAATCCAACTTTGGATGGGAGAAAATGGCCTTGTGGTTTAGGAGTTATGATCCTCCAAAGTTGGTACCCTAGCCACTTTGTTCCATAACTTAGAAAATTTTCTAAGTTTTTTATTGTTACCCCTTTTACAAGTTATCCCACTTTTCTTGATTTTTATTGATGAATGATGATTCCAATCATACATTAACATCATTTTCGGGTCAAAGAACCATAATTATGAAAAATCTCAAAAAGTCAAAGTTTGACTTTTGTGCACAGTTGACTTTTTGTCAGATGAATTCGAAACTGTGCGATCCTTTATGAAATCAAGTCCTTGACCTAAATCAAACTTGATGGATTGATTTAATAGGTGTTATAGGGTGTATTGAATCATGTCCTAGGGTTTGGGAGCATGTCCTGGTCAAAAGTCAAAGATACAGTTGACTTTTCTCGCAAAACCCTAATTGTGGTTCAGATGAAATTAAAACTTGTTGCTCAAGCTTCTTGGCTCAATCCATTATTTCAAATGGATCAATGTGGTGTGTTAGAGACCCTCAAATCCTCTCTTGACGTCTTGGCTCATGATTTGTCCCAAAAGTCAACTTAGGGGTAAATTAGGTCAAGAAACCCTAATTCCTGATTTTTTATGAGTGCATCCCCTGAAGCAAAACTGACTTGATGATTGGGTTCATGATGTCCCTTAGAGTATTATAGGTTATTCTTTGAAGCATTGGCTCATGCCCAGAGGAAAATTTCCATCTAGAGGCCATGGTCGACCAAAACCCTAATTTGGTGACACTATTGATCGTGAGGCTTAATCCACCTAGAAAGGAGCAGCCTTGTGCTTAATCCTTGTTGTGGGAGTCCTTTTGATCCTTTGTGGATGTTTGAGAGGCTATACAAGTTGAAGATCTTGTCATTCCTTTATTTGATCCTTTGTCAAAAAGCTCTGAGAGGGGTGGAAACCCTAAATTTGATTGTAGTGGATGCTCACCCATCTTTGGGGAGACTAATGAGGTATGATGGTTCATCCATATTGTGATGATGATTTGCACAATGATGGGAAATCTTAGTGGTCCAAAATTGGGGTATGACAGATGCCCCTATTTAATCTTCTTGGACCCGAAGATGTGAATGGTGAAGGTATTCGGGCATTCGGGGTGCAAGAGGATTAAATATCGGAATACCCGAAATTTTGATGGTGGTTAATAATGGAAGTTCGCGCATCCTTCCTCTTTTGCTAAGCAATGATGCTTAGAAAATGTAAACTTCCCCTCGATCCTGGTTTCCTACCAAGGAACTGGTCTCAGTTTCTGATTTAAACTTCCCCTCGTTCCTGGTTTCCTACCAAGGAACTGGTCTCAGTTTCTGATATAAAACTCCCCTCGATCCTGGTTTCCTACCTAGGATCTGGTCTCAATTTCTGAAATAAACTTCCACTCGATCCTGGTTTCCTACCAAGGAACTGATCTCAGTTTCTGAAATAAACTTCCCCGCGATCCGGGTTTCCTACCAAGGAACTGGTCTCAGTTTCTGAAATAAACTTCCCCTCGATCCTGGTTTCCTACCAAGGAACTGGTCTCAGTTTCTTTTGTCAATAAACTTCTTGACAAAGGATACTATTTGTAGCGGTTCTCCTCAAACTTCTCGCCGAATATTCCTGGGGAGATGCCATTTGATGGAAAAAGTTTTGATTGTAGAGAGGCACAAACTTCTCTGTGGGAGACGCCATTTGACGACTCTACTGGGGAAAACGAGTCTCTCGAGAGACTGCTTTCGCTTGGAGATATTACATCATACTTTCCTCGTAGATCTTCTCGGAGAATCGCCATATGATGTGTTCCAATTTTGAGGTGCCGATGACTTTATTGACATTGACATTCTGGAGAGAAAGACCAATGTGTTGCTGAAAGTCTTTAGTTGAGAGGCTTTCTCTAGGGATTTTCCTTAATTCAGGAAAGCGAAGATATCATCTTCCATGGCGAAGAGTGATGCTGGCTGGGGGTTCTCTGGTTTTTCAGAGGTTCAAGTTATCAAAGTGGTCAAGGGCCAACTCTAATCCAGAAATAAACTAGAGGAGAGAGATTGTTCAGACGCAACATTTCCTGACGAGGAAAGAACTGACAACTCGATTGTGAAGAGTTTTATCACTAGGGGACAAGACCGACTAGAGCGATAGTGATGCAAATATGAATATGAATATAAATAAATAATGCATGATGTATGTATGTGTATCCTGACAAAACTGACACGACATACAAACTAATAGATGAACACGACTGGATACTCGGCCACTGTTGGGGACGAAGAGGTATCACTGATTCAAGATAGCAATTCTACCTTGCTTAGGAGAAGTAGTCCTCGTGGAGAGCTACGTTGGTCGGGCTTAGGAGATAAGAACTCTGTCGGGGGTGTCAGATGAAACAATGGTCTCTGACACAGCTGATCCTTCATTCAGGTGCACTGGTTTAGAAGGAGTACTTTGATTCTGCACTTTGAGGCTCGAACACCTTTGGAGACGCAATCGATGTTCTTTTGAAGTTCAACAGTCAAAAGAAATTCCCATATTTATTTTAAAAGCAGAAAAGTTTTAACAAGTAAATTCATTTTTGTTTTATTTCAAGAATCGTTGATCATGTTAAAATGTCGTCTTGTAAAGCTAAAACAAATTAGAATTGCAAACAAAAGCACAAGGGCTCAAATTGTATTGATAGGAATGAAATCAGCCAAACGCTTGATTCCATAGAGTATTTACAAAGTTTAGAAAAATGGTAATTTAAGGGAAAAGGGCTACATTGAAACAAAACGATCGTTATCCTTCTACCAACTTTGACTTCGGGGCATCTTGAGCTTCTGTCGAAGATGACCTTGACTGAAGTTTTCCTGACGGATGATGTAACTGCTGCCGAGGGACTTGCCCCTTTGTCGAACGTAGTTACTTGCCATTATCCCTAATTTTTGCCTGGATTGTACTTTGAGGTTTCCAATCCACCGGGATGATTTTTTACCATGTCTCTAATTTTTGCCTGGACCGCCCTTTCGGGTTTTCAATCCACCGAGACGTTTTTTTTTTATTTTGCCGAAGTATTTTTTGACTACGTAAATCATTTGTGGGGTAGGCAAATTTATCCCCGTCCATGGTTGCAAGTCTCAAAGCGCCATCTGAGAAAGCTTTCTTGACCACATAGGGGTCGTCATAATTCAGAGTCCACTTGCCCCGAGAATCAGTGAAGTATGATTGTATCTTCTTGAGCACGAGGTCTCCTTTCCTGAAGACGCGAGGTCGGACCTTTTTGTCGAACGCCTTCTTCATCCTCTGCTGATACAACTGACCATGGCATAGTGCCATTATTCGTTTCTCTTCGATCAGATTCAGTTCGTCGTGTCGACTTTGACACCATTCAGCTTGTGTTAGCTTAGCTTCCACCAATACTCGGATTGATGGGATCTCTACTTCTATGGGGAGCACAGCTTCCATGCCATATACTAGAGAGAAAGGGGTTGCCCCTGTGAGGTGTGGACAGAAGTCTAATAATCGTGAAGAGCAAAAGGCAGCATCTCGTGCCAATCTTTGTAGGTTACGAACATCTTTTGAACAATCTTCTTGATGTTCTTATTAGCTGCTTCTACCGCTCCGTTCATCTTGGGTCTGTAGGGAGATGAGTTATGGTGTTCGATCTTGAACTCTGTGCACAACTCTTTCATCATCTTGTTGTTTAAGTTAGATCCATTATCATTAATGATCTGGCTCAGAACACCATAACGACAGATGATATTGTTTTTGATAAATTGGACTACCACTTGTCGGGTTACATTAGCGTATGATGCTGCTTCGCCCACTTGGTGAAGTAATCAATGGCTACCAGGATGAACCGATGTCCGTTCGAAGCCTTGGGTTCAATCACACCGATCATGTCGATTCCCCATATGGAAAAAGGCCATGGGGAAGAAAGAACTTTGAGATGTGTAGGCGGTACATGGATTTTGTCTGAGTATATCTGACACTTGTGACATCTCCTCATGTACTTGTAGCAATCAAATTCCATTGTCAACCAATAGTACCCTGCGCTTAGAATTTTTCTCGCCATTGTATGTCTGTTGGCATGAGTTCCAAATGATCCTTCGTGAATTTCTTTTATCAGCATGTCTGCTTCTGGTCTGTCGACGCATCGAAGCAAGACCATGTCAAAGTTCCTCTTATAGAGTCTATCACCGCTCAGGAAGAAACTGCCTGCTAGCCTTCTGAGGGTTTTTCTATCTTTCCTGGATGCCCCAGGTGGGTACTCTTGTTTCTGAAGGAAACATTTGATATCGTGATACCAAGGTTTGTCGTCTATGACTGCTTCAATCGTGAAGATGTAAGCGGGCCGTTCAAGGCGCATTATGTCGATCTTAGGTAAGTCATTCCATTTACCTACACTAATCATGGAAGAGGGTGGCTAATGCATCAGCCATGTGATTCTCCTCACGAGGGATATGATGAAACTCGACTCTGTTGAAGAAGGGCAACAACCTTCTTGCGTAATCTTTGTAAGGGATCAGTCCTGATTGGTATGTGTTCCAATCTCCATTTATCTGATTGATGACCAAAGCTGAAACGCCATATACATCCAAGTTTTTGATCCTTAAGTCGATCCCTTCTTCGAGACCCATAATACAAGCTTCGTATTCGGCCTCGTTGTTTGTGCACTTGAATGTAAGTTTGGCAGTGAAAGGAATGTGGGTACCCTGAGGTGTCATGATGATGGCCCCAATTTCGTTTCCGTAATGATTGACAACTCCGTCAAAGACAAGTCCCCATTGGGAATCTGGTTCTGGCCCTTCACTAGGTAGCGGTTCATCAAAGTCTTTCATTTTTAGATACATGACATCTTCGTCTGGGAAGTCAAATCCGACTAATTCCTGATCGTCAATCAGTTGATGAGCCAAATGATCGGCTAAAACACTTCCTTTAACGGCTTTCTGAGCGTGGTACTCTATGTCATATTCTGATAAAAACATCTGCCAACGGGCAATCCTTCCCATGAAAGCAGGCTTTTCAAAGACATACTTGATTGGATCCATTTCAGAGATTAACCAAGTGGTGTGACGAATCATGTACTGGCGAAGACGTTTGGCTGCCCAAGCCAGAGCGCAACAAGTTTTCTCAAGCATAGTGTACCGAGTCTCGCAGTCGGTGAATTTCTTGCTCAAATAGTAGATGGCAGACTCTTTCCTTTTGGTTTCGTCTTGTTGGCGAAGTACACAACCCATGGAGTCCTCTAGGACTGTGAGGTAGATGATCAGTGGTCTACCTTCCACTGGAGGTGATAGAATCGGCGGAATCAACAGGTATTCCTTAATACTATCGAAGGCGGTTTGGAAATCTTCTGTCCAAACGCAATCCTGATTCTTTTTGAGTAATTTGAAAATTGGCGCACATGTTGCGGTCATGAGGAATATTAATCTGGAAATGTAGTTCAAACGTCCCAGGAATCCTCTGAATTATTTTTCAGTTTTCGAAGAAGGCATTTCTTGAATGGCCTTGACCTTGTCAGGATCAACCTCAATTCTTTTCTGGCTGACGATGAATCCTAGCAGTTTCCCTGAACGGACACCGAAGGTGCACTTGTTGGGATTTAAGCAGAGTTGGTACTTGCTCAACCGCTCGAATAGTTTTGACAGGTGGGTCACATACTCCTCTTCTGTTTTAGATTTGGCAATCATGTCACCGACATACACTTCGATTTCTTTGTGCATCATGTCGTGAAACAGAGTAGTCATAGCCCTTTGATAGGTTGCCCCGGCATTCTTCAAGCCGGACGACATTACCTTGTAACAAAAAGTACCCCATGGGGTAATGAAGGAGGTCTTCTCCATGTCTTCCAGCGCCATTTTGACCTGATTATAGCCCGAGAATCCATCCATGAAGGTGAAGACTTGGAACTTTTTTGTACTGTCTACTAGCATGTCTATGTGTGGCAAGGGAAAGTCGTCCTTTGGACTTGCCTTATTTAGATCTCTATAATCAACACACATTCTGACCTTTTCGTCCTTTTTCGGAACTGGTACGATGTTGGCTAACCATTGAAGATATTCCGACGTAGCGAGGAAACCCGCGTCAATCTGTTTCTGCACCTCCTCTTTGATTTTGACAGCCATGTCTGGATGAGTCCGTCTCAACCTTTGTTTTACCGGTGGACATTCTGATCTCAACGGTAGATGATGCTCCACGATGCTGGTATCCAACCCTAGCATATCCTGATAGGACCAAGCGAATACATCGGGAAACTCTTTGAGAAGTTTCGTCAAACTTTCTTTGACAATTGGACTGAGCAGTGCCCCAATCTTGACTTCTTTGCTATCTTCTTCCGATCCTAAGTTGACTGTTTCCAGCAACTCTTTGCGAGGCTCAATGGACATTTCCTCTTGTCTGAGTAGTCGGGAGATCTCCTCTGGAATTTCGTCGTCATTTTCTTCTTCAGCCTCAAATACCGGGAACTCAATGTTGGGAGAAGGCATTGGATCGTATGTTTCAACGGGGTTTAAAACAAGCAATCTGCATGACGTGATGATTTGTGTTTTTAAGAGATAGAGAGAATGCAAGAGTGTGTGCAGTGTATTTTTTGATAACTGCTTGTTTTTTATTATTTGAGTTGTTTTTTAGGATTACCATTTTCTGAAAAAGCAAAAAGAGAAAACAACAATTAATGCGGAAATTACAGAACGACGTTATTTTATTTATGAACAAGTCGATTCTTGAAACTACGACCCTATAAAACAAAACTTTGTCACTTTGGGCGAAGCGAAGAGGGATAATTACAGAAAGCGAGCCCTATCAAAACATATGTTTCACCTGGGCTGGTTGAAAGGTTAAAGACGGCAATTACTTTGACTTATGAACGATCTTTGAAACATCGACAGAAACCCATTGGCGGCGAACTCCTTGGTGAATCACAAAGTCTGGTACCTTCTTGGTTTGTCTTCAGAAATAACGCTGATTTCTGGTGGAGTATGATCATTGGAATCTGCAGGAGGATTCCTCAGTTGTATTTTGCGTAGTATCTGTACTCTCAGGTAAATCTCCCCATCCAGTTGGCTGGATGTCTTCGAGCCTGATATGAGAGCTTTCAGGAGCAGTATACTTGACCATATAGTCGTATTTTCCACTTGGTTGTCCTAAGGTGTCCCACACTTCTGTGGAACTGGAGGATTCATCTCTCTCGATGACGTTGACCTCGGGAAAAGCATAGTTGATGAATTCAAGTCCGGCTAGCTTTGCCAATTCATCGTCGTACTAGATATTTTCTGAATGACCTGAGTGTTGATCCCATGACATGGCGGGGACACAGGTATTCTGTTCAGTGATGCTCAGCTGATTTTCATTGGTCGACTGATTTTCTTGCCCTAAGTCTCCTGGGTATGGCTGCCAGATAGGCAGGCCATCCATCGGGCCATAATAGCTGCGGTCAAAGTTGTCCTTCATCAGAGTGTCCTCCTCTAATGAATTTGGCTGAGCACGGCATCCTTCCGGATCACAATCTCCGTACATCATTTTGACATCTGACCTTGGTATAAATTTCGGGCTCTGTGCAGGATAGAAAAATGGCATAGGCACCTCTTCCTGAGACATATAGCCGTCCTCGTTGAGATAGGACTTCCATTCTTCCTCCGTATCGGAGGGATCTCCCTCATTGATAGTATGGATTGTTTGAGGCACTGGGTGAAGGAAACCTCCACTGTGGAAGAAATCCTGAATGGGATGAAGACTTTCATCATTAGCAGCTGTCTAGGTGCAGGTTGCAGAAAAACCAAGACCCTTCTTTGTTTTATTATCAGTAGGAATGACAAGCTGTCCCCATCCTTTTGCATTGTTATTCTCGATCACTTCGAGAGCATCTCTGTATGAGGAAATCAAGGTTCCTTTTTCTGATTGATTCTCATTGCTCACTGACAATGCTTGGAACTGAGTTCCAACAACCTCCTCGGGTTCTATACAAGTAGATAATGACAAGTTGCTCACGAGCCAGGCTTGTTCTCCAAAAATCGTGATGAGTTGATCGTTCTTGACAAACTTCAGCTTCTGGTGCAGCGTCGAAGTGACTGCCCCCGCCTGGTGTATCCACGGTCTTCCTAATAAACAGCTGTACGCTGCCCGGACGTCCATGACCTGGAAAGTGATTAGGAAAGTGTGAGGACCGATAGTAATGGGAAGGTCAACTTCGCCGATAACTACTTTCCGAGACCCGTCAAATGCTTTGACGATAACCTCACTGCCCCTCATCGGGGGTCCTTTGGATGATAGTCGCATTAGAGTGGACTTCGGCATAACGTTGATGGTCGATCCTGTGTCTATCAGTACGCTGGCTAAAGCATCGTCCTGGCAATTAACTATGATATTGAATGCCATGTTGTGGCTTTTGCCCCCCTCTGGCAAGTCCTCATCACTGAATCCTAATTTGTTACAGGAAGTGATGTTAGAGATAATACTATCGAACTGTCGTATTGACACATCCTGTTCCACAAAGGCCTGCTCTAAGACTTTTTGTAGAGCCTCTCTGTGGGCTTCGGAACTGAGTAAAAGTGATAGCACAGATATTTTTGAAGGAGTTTGCAATAGCTTCTCAATAATGTTGTATTCACTCTTTTGGATGAGCTTCAGCATCTCATCATCGTTCCTTGAAAGGTCGGGATTACTGGATTGACCGACTGGTGGATTGGGAGCTTCTGTCGAAAGTTCCTTTTCTTTGTTAGGTTCTCCAACCCCTCAGTTGAAGATTCGACCGCTCCGTGTTACTCGACTGATGTCTTCAATATTCGGGAAATGGAATTTCCTTTCCATTCTCAATTGTTGTTGCACCGTATTTGTAAGGGATCGCCTTAGCTGATTCATACAGTAGAGGTCCCGGTAGATAGATAACTACATGAGCCTTCTGATTTTTCTGACTGTCGTAATTAACTTCAATCAGTTCCTTGCTAAGAACTTTTGATTTGTCCAATAGAGGGATGATGGCATAAACATTCTTGTTCCTCTCAGGGTTAGAGATTACAACCACGTCTCTGATTTGATCTGCGAAATAGTCCGGCGTCCACTCAATGGACCCCGAAGCTAGGTATGGGTGACTCTCTTTCCGTTCCAACTGACCTTGGAGAGCTGCTCGCACGAGGTAGAAACCTTGGTTACTTTCCGAACAGACTGTACAACGTTCATAGTTGTGTGGTGGCACCTGGCCACACCCGCTTTGAATACAATGTAACCTCACTAGGTCAGGTTCCACAGATCGGATATCCTGACTTTGACGCCGAGTAGGGTTTCCATTATGCACACTGACTTGTTGCGTGTCTTCATCCATATAGATTGGAAGCCACCAGTGGTTTAACAAGTGTTGTAAAGTTCTTTGAACGAGAGCGCACCCTTGGTTACTCTCACAACATCCTTTACAGTTCTGATAATTATGCGAAATGAGATAACCAAGTTGGACTTGCCTGGCATGTAATTCCACCAAGCTGGTATTCATCAGACGAATATCAAATATTTGAATCATGTTAATCTGATAGGGATTCCTACCATGGTAGTCCGAGATCCATCCAAGATTCATCTGACGCTGGAGGGCCTCTTGTATAAAAGAGCATCCCTGTTTGTTTACCGAGTAAGTTAGACAGGAACTGTAATCGTGCCGCAGCAGATTATGATACTGGCTTTTCCTTGAGTGCATTGCCACCAAGTTGACATTCATTGCATGGACGTCGTGGTTCTGAATAATGTTGGAATTCGTATAGGTCATGTTGACTCCACGAACTCGATGCTCTTGGATCCACCCGAGATCCAATTGTTCCTATAGAGCTGATTACACCACAGAACATCCCTGATTATTTTTAGAACATATATCACACTGGTGATAATTATGAGGTGGCACATGGCCATATCCGCTCTGTCTACAATGCATCTTGACCAAGTTGGCCCTTAATAAGAGTACATCATGAATTTGATAGATGTTGTTAGACTCTCCCTCTATCAAATTAACTGTAGCCTGCTCGTGTTGAGGCGGCGGGTTTGTGAGAACATTAGGATTCGTATCCTTGAAAGATAAGACCCCTCTCCTAACAAGCTTTTGCACATCGGACTTGAAACTGAGACAGTTTTCTATGTTATGCCCTGGTCCTCCTTGATGGTAAGGACAAGTCTGATCTATTTTAAACCAAAAAGACGGATTTTCTGGTACTGTAAGAGGAGACTTAGTCTGGACATGCCCCTTGGCCAGTAGTAACGAAAAGGTTCTACGTACGATACGAGTATAGGAACAAATCCTGGTGGCCGCGTTGTACGGTTGTTGTTATATTGAGGATGAGCCTGCTCAAGAGGCGGTTGTGTCCTTTGTTGAAATTGCTGCGACTGCAGTTGGCTTTGAGCAACCTGAGGTTGATACGTAGAAACAGGCGCGGGGTTTATAGCAGGAGTTACAGCTGCTACTGATTGGTACCGTCGCCTTTACTTTTCGAGAGAGATATTCCCAATATCTTGCTCCTTTTTCTTAGGGAGAGCACTACCATATTTTTTTAGTACCGCTTGTCGACCCAGTGTCTTTGACTAAACGTCCTTCTCGAACGGCTTCCTCGAGACGCACTCCCATACCGACCATTTCGGTGAAGTCGATGGGCGCACTGGCAACCATTCTGTCGTAGTAAAATGAGCTCAAGGTTTTTAAGAAAATCGTTGTCATCTCTTTTTCCTCAAGAGGTGGACAAATTTGAGCGGCAATTTCACGCCATCTCTGAGCGTATTCCTTAAAGGTTTCATTGTCTTTTTACGACATTGATCTGAGTCAATCTCTGTCTGGTGCCATGTCAAAATTGTCTTTATATTGTTGGATGAAGGCAGTGCCAAGATCTCTGAAAGTGCTAATCGTAGCGCAGTTTAAACCCATGTACCATTTTAATGCGGCACCGGTTAAACTATCCTGAAAGTAGTGAATCAGTAGATCCTGGTTCTCTATCTGAGTTGACATTTGCCGAGCGTACATCACCAAATGGCTTTGAGGGCAAGAGTTACCCTTGTACTTTTCAAAATTGGGTACTTGGAATTTGTGCGGGACTTTCACATTGGGGACCTAACAAAGGTCTGCGGCGTCCTTTCCAAATAAATCCTGACCGCGAATAGCTTGCAGTTCCTTCTGCATTTCTAGGAACTGCTCCTAGAATTAATCCATTCTATCGAACATACTTTCCTTTCTAGCAGAAGGTATCTGTGGAATCTATCCTTCCGGGATAGTGTGCACCATAGGGGGTGGTACCGTTACTACGGAAATGAATCTTGGCATTTCCCAAAGTTTGTAACCTTCAGGAGTCCTCATTATGCCTCTGGCATCCTCGCTTTCCCAAAGTTTGTAACCTTCAGGCCCAGCGGCTTCTGCTATGAATCCCTGATCTTCAGTGATCGGCGGAACATTTCCTTTCGGGATATAGTTAACATGCATGCCCCAGGGACGATCCTTCGGCATTTGATACCTAGGATCATACTTCTCTACTATGGCCGTAGAGGTGATCTCTGAGATCACAGTTCTTTGTAGCTGAGATTCTGTCATGGCTTACATGTCGTTATGAAGCTTTCTCATATCCTCTCTCAGAGAGTCGATCTCTTCTTTCAACTCTTTGTTCTCTTCCTCGAGATCATCCATCTTTTTCTGACGATTGGCCCGAGTATCGTACGAATGAGACAATTTGACTCTAGAACCGAGACACAAACGTGAGATTCGTAGGTAAGAAAAATACGTGACGTGAGAATGATGAATGCAATGATTATATTAATTGTTTTTTTTTTGTTTAATCAAAATAAACTTCGACAATTAGATTGCAAATATCAAACAGTGGGGACACCCCCGTTTTATTGAATTCAAAGGATTGTGGAAATGGAAATACAGTAGATTACAAAGTGCTGAAAAAGGAAATCTAAACAAATGGATCCTGAGTCCTCTCTGAAGAGATCCCAGGTGTTGGTTCTGGTGTTTTCCTTTTCTTTGACTGGGGCTCTTGAGCCGTTGTCAGGTTGTCATTCCTTTGCCAAGTGAAAGGAGCGAGCAAATTCCTTTGGTCATCCTAATTTTCTACATCATGTTGCTCTAAAATCTCAATCAGAGCATCTTTTTCTCTTAACAGCTGTTGTATTTTCCTGCACTCCACATTGAGAATACGGTACTTGTTCCTCCAAGACCTCTTTTCCTACTTAACTTTGCTGAGAGTAACCTAAAGTTTTTCCGTTTCAGACATGAAATAAAGGGCAGAGTCCCTTAATGGAAGAACTTTCTGACGAGGGTAAGGCATCCTCATCTTGAGAGGTCTAGTTTGTACCCAGTGGAGATAAGGCTCCATCGAGACACAGTCTGGTTTACCTAGAGACTCTCGTCCTTTCCTATAAACGTGTTTCCAAGCGTGCACTATTTCTGTCTTTAGTTCCCTATCATTTTCTGCTTCCTTGAAGAAAATACCTTCCAGATGAGCACTGCGCGGGACATGCCTCATCGGGTATCCAAATTGACGACAAACTAACACCGAATGATAGTTGATTCCCCCCTTAGTTCCTATAAGGGGTACATTTGGGAAATTTCCACAAAGGTCAATGATTCTGATCCCGTCATAGATTCGATTGTACCAATCGATGTCTGAGTTGGTAAGAGACATGACTCTCTACGGCCAATGTAAAGTATTCTTTTGATCCCAAAATGATGCAGATTTGGGCAAATGGGAAGAGAACCACTTGTATAGCTGTATAAATTCCTTAAGTGTACCAAATGATACGCATCTGCGAGTAAGGTCGGTACAGGGTTTCCAGTCAGGAAAATTTTAATGGCGTTGATATCTACAAAGTTATCGATGTTGGGAAACAAAAATAACCCGTAGGTGAGCAACACAAAGATGCTCTCGAAAGCGGCCATGTTCCATATACTAGCAAAGTACAGGGTTTTCTTTGTCAAGAACTGGGCTGGAAAACCTTGGATGCCACCTTTAGTGGTCAGGTGAGTCCTGACTTTTGATTCATCCAAATAAATTGTTCTTGCAATGGTTTGATCCTTTGGAATTTCTTCCAGTCCAGAAATGGGAGCTTGATCAGTAATATGTAAATTAGTCAGGTGAGAGTACTCCTCCAGTGTTGGTGCTAGTTGATAATCCGGGAATGTGAAACAGTGATAGACCGGATCGTAGAACTGGATTAACGTGGACAGGATTCCTTCAATTACATGGATCCTTAACAAGGACAGCAGTCCCCCATACTTGGCTCTGAAAGCCTCATGGTTGGTGATCATTCTTGCCAAATCTCTCAAATCCTCTAACTTTGGAACCTTGAAGGTGTACTTATGAGTTTTCCTTCTACCGAAATCCATTAGCGTAATCTCTTTTCTCTGATATTTGTAATCATTGTCTTAGTCAAATTTGAAAAAGAGAGACTAGAAGAGAAGATTTTTTTATTTTTTTGTTTTAATGTTTTTAAATGAATGCATGAATGCAGCACACAAAAAACATAGAAAAACATGGGGTCAAAGGGTCGGTGTCATGAAGTCAAGGCTCTACCCCCCCCCCCCCAAGGTTTATACTAGTGATTTTTTGTACCCGTCTCTCAAAATCATCGATTCCCTTAGAGATAACATCAGCGGGCCGGGAAACGTGCTAGGTGATGTATCTTAGAGCAATCTCAAATGAGGGTAGTATCGCGTGACAACTATTTCCGATAGCTTCCGCACTACAAAATGGCTTAAGTCTGCTAAAAACCTCAGCTTCTCAGATAACCTAGTCGACCACACAACTTTCAACAACCGAAGTCGTATAGGCAATGTATCTGCAAAGGGAGTCTCCACTGAGTTTGATGGTCGATCGGGGGTTCTTAATTGGAATTCACTCCCAGTAAGATTACCCGCATTGCCATCACCTATCTTAGGTGTATACTCAATCTTTCCACATGCGGCATCACACGCATTCCCATTAGCAGAAAAATAAACACAAATATCAATTAGGAAAAGCAGTATATATTCGTCTTAATCATCCTAGACCTCTAGTCTTATGATCCTATACAGACAATGACTCCCCAGCAGAGTCGCCATTTCTGTGACAGTGAATTTAGGGTTTCAACCAGAGAGATAAGAGAAAAAGATTGTCCCCACGGTGGACGCCATTTTTCTATGGTGGCCACCGCCATGAAAATGACTTGTTCAAGGTTTTCACCTTAAATTGTAAGAAAGAAAGATGAGAAGAGCCCCACGGTGGGCGCCATTTTTCTGTAGCGAGCGATTTTGGACGTGGTTCTTAAGCACTGCTGCTCTGGGATACTACATGTCGATTCATTTTTTATCCTATTGAAGCTGATGAAGGAAGGGAAATAGATGTCTCTAATTAACCCTGCTTGCATGCTGAGTTTAAACAGCGGTCTGTTAGGTTACAGATGTTATGTGGAAGTGGGGCCTTTCTCTGCTTATTTTGCTAAAAATGGAATGATGGGACTAAGCTATTGGTAGGATGTTAGGCCTGATGCTTTCGATTGATGTGTGAAAATAAGGGATTTTGGGTTTTTGATTAGTGTGCTCGCTAAGATTTTTCTATCTTATGCCTACGTATTCCCATTTAACGAAACAGGGAAATCAGAGCGATCGTAGTTCCTCCTATTCTATGGGAGGAAAAAGGTTGTTTTGGTGTCTTGTTCAAAGCCCAAGACGTGAAGCTAAAGGTGATATGTATCTTGTTCAAAGCCCAAGATGTGAAGTTGAAGGGTCTATTTGTGTCTTGTTCGAAGCCCAAGATGTGAAGCTGAAGGGGTTTGACTTTTAGAGAGAATTTGTCATCTCTAAAGGGGGTCTGTTTGTCACAACTGTTGGGTGACTGATAAAGGAGAATTACTTTAACTGGGGTATGTGAATCTAGCAATGCCATAATTTCCTTTATAGGTGATTTTTAACCTGAAGGAGAAGACTTTAACTCAGTTTAGAGTAATGCCATCTTTCCTTAGGAATTTCTCATGCTAAAAGAGGGATAGTGGCGTGGATGTAAATAATCCAGAGGCTTGCCGCTTACAGCAATTAGACGGAGGAAAAGGAGTTGTTGATGTTTGTATATTGTGAGCATGGCACAGATTTTGATGCTAAAAGGTTGATTGACTCAACAGGGGTTTTCTTATACAAAGCCTAAGAGGAGGCTATTGACCCAACAAGAGAATGCTTTTGTGTGTCTCGTACGAAGCCCGAGATGGAGGCTAAAAGGGGTTGACTCAACAAGATAGTGCTAACAAGTGACTGACTCAACAAGAGAGTGCTTTTATATGTGTCTTGTACGAAGCCCAAGATGGAGGCTAAAAGGTTTTGACTCCATATGAGGGTCTGTTTTACTCAACAAGAGAGTGATTTTGAATCTCGTACGAAGCCCGAGATGGAGGCTAAAGGTGTTTGACTCAACAAGAGAGTCTTTTATACTCAACAAGAGAGTGATTTTGTATCTCGTACAAAGCCCAAGATGGAGGCTAAAGGTGTTTGACTCAACAAAAGAGTCTTTTATACTCAATAGGAGAGTGATTTTGTATCTCGTACGAAGCCCGAGATGGAGGCTAAAGGTTTGACTCAACAAGAGAGTCTTTTATACTCACCAAGAGAGAGTTTTTTGTATCTCGTACAAAGCCCGAGATGGAGGCTAAAGTGATTGACTCGACAAGAGAGTCTTTTATACTCAACAAGAGAGTCTTTTTGTATCTCGTACGAAGCCCGAGATAGAGGCTAAAAGTGTTTGACTCAACAAGAGAGTCTTTTATACTCAACAAGAGAGTGTTTTGTATCTCTTACAAAGCCCGAGATGGAGGCTGCAAAGGTTAGCTCTGCTGGGGAGAATCATTGTACAAAGCCCAAGAGGAGGCTAAATGTGTTGGTGACTGTTTCAGTTGAGTGACAGGTCCAGTATGTTGTATAAAAGAGAAAATCAGTTCTTATAAAGAGACGGATTCTAGGTGAGGTTGTACTTTGGTACTGATTAGAAGATCGGGGTTATTTCCTATTCTTTAAGGAAATGGGAAATCCAAAGGGTATTGAGACTGTCCAAGTCTACTGGTGCTTTGGAGAAATTGATTCTCAGATAGTTAATGATCTTTGTATAATGCCCAAGAGAAGGCTGGTATGTTAAGGGATGAAGGTCAATCCGTTAACGGGTCTGACACTTGACTCAGAAAGACAGCTCTAGGAAAGGATGATTAAGTTATGTCTTATACCTTTAAGAGGTCGTCAGGGTCCTTGTATTAAGCCCAAGAGAAGGCATGAGAGCTTTTAAGAAGCCGAAGGGTCCTTGAACAACGCCCAAGAGGAGACGGGGAACTTTTAAGAAGCCTGTGGGTCCCTAAACCCGGAGAAGTTCAAGACATGCCATTCACAGAGAATAGATCAAGCTAGGAAATTCCGAGAATTTGGAAGAAACTCAAGAGATGCCATTCACGGAGAAAAGATCATCTCTGGGGAGTTAGAGTTTATTTGACAATTTTTAAGGGTGCTTTTAAGAAGCCTGTGGGTCCCCAAACCCCGAGAAGTTCAAGACATGCCATTCACAGAGAATAGCTCAAGCCAGGAAAGTTCGAGAATTTGGAAGAAACTCAAGAGATGCCATTCACGGAGAAAAGATCATCTCTGGGGAGCAGAGTCTCTTTGAAAACTTCTAATGGTGACAGTCTGAGAAAGGGTTCAAAAAAGAATCTGCCTTTCACATCTCCATATTGTTTAACCCCAAGAGGAGGGAAGACTGTGTCTGGTAATCCTATGGGGATCTAGTTTTTACTGTATTTAAGAGAGATCAACGGGGCTTTACCTAGTGCTAGACGTAGTTTCCGGGGAAAACTCTAAATAACTATGCTAGTATTACACAGTTGATATTTGACAAGTATATAAAAGTTTGTGAAGGAAGACTTACAGTGAGCAGCCCCACAATACAGCTATATATATATATATATATATATATATATATATATATATATATGAAAGTGGTAAATGAAAGCGGGTAAACACTTACTCGATTGTAGAGCTTCCATGCTGTTTGGTTAGTTTGTCCAACAAAGAAAGCTTTGATAACAATATTATATTCAAAATCAAAGAAGAAAATGCTTTGAAAAGATTGTTGAGGCTTACAGCTCAAGGAGAGGCCCAAGGTATTCTATCCAATCTCACTGAATACTTGATTATATCATGCAATCTACATATCAATCTACTCATTTCAACCTCACGATCATGTCTATGGTATTTAATTTCATTTATTTTAAACCTGGAATAAGAAATCAAAGAGAAACCTCAAGAACCCAAAATTCTGCATGAAGGTTCAGAAATTCCATACACGATTCATACAAAGCAATTGATTGAGGGTAAACACTCTATGCATGTTATGAACATATGGCCAAATTATTGTGCAGCAAAAATTAAATGGATCATAGAGTTAGAAGAGCTCATGCTTACCTCTTGCAGCTGGTGATCGAGTTTTGTGCTAGAGGTGTTACAGCTTGGTTCCAAAGTTATGGACAGCTTCCTTAGGTGCTATGGAGTGTGTCTGGATGCTTGGAGTGGATTGATTTGAGCTGGAACTTGATTTGGCACCTCAACTGCAAATCTGTCAAAGGCTTGAGTAGTTGGCTGGTGATTTTGTGATTTTGGTGTTCCATATGTTATGTGAGTGTTTGGATCACTTCTATATGATGTTTATGAGGTGTGTGTGTGATTGGTTTGATTGGAATTTCTCTCAAACTCAAAACCCGATAGTGACTTGCTTTGGAAGGCAAATTTGGAGTGAAAGAATAAATTTTGAGGAAAGCATCTGTTTGATGGCTTTGGTGTACTCAAACTGAGCACAAATGAGCTCTATTTATAGTTGAGCAAGTTTGTTTTGGGATCAATAGTGAATGGCAACTGTAGCAGAGATTTGGTCAATGTTGATCAATAGGAATCCAAGTCTCCTATAGCCATTGACTAGAGGTTAGAGCACAGAGTTGTGGTTCCATTAAATGCTCCAATCCAAAATTGGAGTCTTGTCCCTCTTTTAGGGATTTCTAGGTTTGGCATGCTACTTCTTGTTCCAAAGACTTTGGAGGCTTGGATCAGTGTTTGTTCCCTTTAGATTTGATCCTCAGATGTGTCCAAAGTGATGACAAGGCTTAGAATTATCTGATTTTGCCAAATCGAGCAAAAGTGCAAAATTCTGCCTAGCCTTGGCAGTTTTCAGCAAGGCATATTGCCATTGTCATATCTCATGGCTCAAGTGGAATTTGATGGAGTTCTTGGCCATTTTGGAAAGCCCTCATATGATACAATAACTGTTTGATCATAACTGGTTTTGTTAATTTTTAGATCCAAGTGAAAAATGCCCCTACATTTGGAAAAAAGTGAAGGCAGATTCTGACTTAGTGAAAATTTCACTAAGTGTTGGAAAAAAGTGACATTTTCACTTTTCTTGATTTTGATCATTCCATAACTTGAAATCCATGGGGAATTGGAATGAGTGGTAGTTGAAGCTTTTGTAGAGGGTAATGAGAGCTACAAATCCAGCTTTGGATGGGAAAAAATGGCCTTGTGGTTTAGGAGTTATGATCCTCCAAATTGGTGCCCTAGCCACTTTGTTCCATAACTTAGAAAATTTTCTAAGTTTTTTATGGTTACCCCTTTTACAAGTTATCCCACTTTTCTTGATTTTTCTTGATGAATGATGATTCCAATCATACATTAACATCATTTTGGGGTCAAAGAACCATAATTGTGAAAAATCTCAAAAAGTCAAAGTTTGACTTTTGTCCACAGTTGACTTTTTGTTAGATGAATTCCAAACTGTGCGATCCTTTATGAAATCAAGTCCTTGACCTAAATAAAACTTGATGGATTGATTTCATAGGTATTATAGGGTGTATTGAATCATGTCCTAGGGTTTGGGAGCATGTCCTAGTCAAAAGTCAAAGATACAGTTGACTTTTCTCGCGAAACCCTAACTGTGGTTTAGATGAAATTGAAACTTGTTGCTCAAGCTTCTTGGATCAATCCATTGTTGCAAATGGATCAATGTGGTGTGTTAGAGACCCTCAAATCCTCTCTTGAGGTCTTGGCTCGTGATTTGTCCCAAAAGTCAACTTAGGGGTAAATTAGGTCAAGAAACCCTAATTCCTGATTTTTTATGAGTGCATCCCCTGAAGCAAAATTAACTTGATGATTGGGTTCATGATGTCCCTTGGAGCATTATAGGTTATGCTTTGAAGCATTGGCTCATGCCCAGAGGAAAATTTCCATCTGGAGGCCCTGGTCGACCAAAACTCTAATTTGGTGACACTGTCGATCGTGAGGCTTAATCCACCTAGAAGGGAGCAGCCTTGTGCTTAATCCTTGTTGTGGGAGTCTTCTTGATCCTTTGTGGATGTTTGAGAGGCTAGACAAGTTGAAGATCATGTAATTCCTTGATTGATCCTTTGTCAAAAAGCTCTGAGAGGGCTAGAAACCCTAAATTTGATTGTAGTGGATGCTCACCCATCTTTGGGGAGACTAATGAGGTATGATGGTTCATCCATATTATGATGATGATTTGCACAATGATGGGAAATCTTAGTGGTAAAAATTTGGGGTATGACAGAACCTTGTAGCCCTATGGATCTGGGGCAATTGACATCCAATGAGTATGGAATCAGTCAGTCTAAAGCAACTCCCCGAAGCATCAGTTGATTATGGGACAAACCATGTGAGAACAGGTTGATCATAAGTGAATCATCTCAAGACTCTACCAATCAGGGTCAGGTCACCCAAAGGTTCTTTGTTTAAGGGAAAGTCCTTTCAGTGGTCAATCAGTACAAGTTAAGTTGCTTCAATGCTCATTAAGGGGAAAACTACTTCAAGAGTACAGCGAAGCCAACCATTTCGAGAGTCGGGTAATCAAGGACGAATCCTTTCATGACGAATATTCTGGGGAAAGCCATCTCGAGATTGTCTCATGGCATGCTGCTTTTAAGGTGAACCTTTCCGAGGACCAGACTGGGGCAAGTTGACCTACACTGGGGCAAGACCTCTCACTGCTTTCAGAGCTACTCAAGCAAGCAACTGTGGAGTTCAAGATGAGTGTCGGGGAATTATGCCATCACCCCATCCAATAACCTTGGCCTTCTGAAGAAGCCTTATTACCAGAGACTTCACTTCCATTGCTGGGAATCTCCGTATCCTTGCATTCTGTCATTGGGTTTCATCTTACAGCCTGAACCTGTCAGAACTTTGTAACCTAAATCACTTCAAAACCAGTTCCCGTCTGGCTAACCCTTCACCAAATACCAGTTCTCGTCTGGTCACCTATTCTTTAATCGGTTCTCGTCTGGTAAACACTTTTCCAAAGTCCAGTTCTCGTCTGGCAAACCACTAAATCAGTTCTCGTCTGATAGCAAAAACAAGTCAGTTCTCGTTTGATAACTTAACCTTTTGTCACCAGTTCTCGTCTGGTGGTCTACCCTTTTAAAAACCAGTTCTCGTCTGGTCGTTCACCTTCAAAGTCCACTTTCATTGGAAACCAAGAATAAAGTCCCTAAAAATCCAATCACCATCAATATGGCCTCACGCCTAAACTAAAAGCCCAATTGTATTTGGCACAATCATTCCCAGTGGCTCACGTATCATCACATCCCCCGGCATGAGGCTCGTTTGACCTCTCTTCTCCCCAGTAGAGTTGCTCTCCCCCGACAGAAATTATTGAAATTTCATCATCCTCAAAAGAGCATATTCTCCCCGGCAAGAAGTTCAGAAGATTGCTTTTCCCAGCCAGATTTGTTTATTATTCCCCGGCAAGTATTCAGAAGCTGATTGCCCCAGGTTGGACAATATTACATCTCCAACAGAAGTTGGTTGGATTTCTTTCCGATGCAGAGATTTTAATTTTCCCCACAGAGTCTTGGTATCTACTTTCCTCAGCAGGTCAGGAAGTGTAATTTTGCCAGCAATGGTGTACTCTTGTCCCCAGCAGCATGGTAAGCTTAAAGTCATTCCTCCAGCAGCAGGTAAAGTTTAATTATATCCCCCCAGCAGGTTTAGGTATTATTGACTTCTCTCCCCAAGCAGAGTTTGGTGTCTATCCTCGCAACGGTTTGTTCAACGGTGATTGACGTCCCTAGCAGGTTCTAAGTCCAATTGTTATTGGCACTTTTCAGTATCAGGTTTTGGGTTCCATCTACAACAAGGGTTATCCGTAATCCCCAGTAGATAGGAAATTCTCTGTGGGTTTCATCTTCAGCAGAAGTTGTTAATCAGGAAAGTCGTTCAGTATGACTTCCTCAGCAGGGTCTTTGATTAAGAGGACAATTTAGTTTGTCATCCCCAGTGGAGGTGCCTTCATTTTCAGCGTTTATTTCGATGAAGTTGTTCTTTTTCATAACACAAGCATCATTTGCATTGCATCCTCCAAACGCGTAGCATTTCCATTTCGTATGGAGCATTACACCATAGTAAAATTCAAACATATGCATCTGAAGCATAAGCCAGGTTTGATATCCTTTGCCAAACTTTTTCCCCCAGCAGAAAGTGGCATAGCTCAGGAGAGGTTGTTTAACTTTATACCCCAACCACTGGATTCGTCCTTCCTATTGTTGTTCTCTTCCGGAAGAACTATCTCATCCTCCCCTGCAAAGTTATCTATTTAGATTTCTCTTTCCCCAGCGGAGTCATCTTGGTAGATCTGTTGGTTCTACTAACCTTGGGTTATGAGATCGCCTTCGTGTCAGCCTTCCTTAGAGTTTAGGATCTGAGACTGCCCTCCACTACTACAAAACGCATAAACAACGACACCATGGTCACAACGGTTCATCCCTACACCGTTGTGACATATCTAAACTAAGGCGTGGTTGTATTTTATTTGTTTTTTGAATAAAAATTATCTGTATATACCAACGGTTGATAATCCAACCGTGATGATACCATCAAGCTTTCATGTGTTCGAACCTAAGCGTCATCATATATATTATTCCTTTTATGTTAAGGCACGCCTTTTCTTTTTTATTTACTGTTAAATAAAAAAATTAAAAGTTATGACTACGGTTGTTTATTTACACCGTTGTGATATATTTTGAATGTTTTTTTTAATTTTTAATTCTAAATATAACTTTGGCGCTTTAATATGAAATTTCATTATGAAAGTAATATATCATAACGGTTTATGGTGTTGAACGTCGTAGTAGCTTTTCAATATACTCCAAGCAAGCTAGTTTCATTGTCTCTTCAGATCCTTTTTTCCATTGAAAATAGAAACTAGATGAAACGATACACGATTTCAACCCTAAACCCTAACGTTCAATACTGTGAAACAATACACAATTTCAGCCAAAGCTTGCATCATCAGTATCCATTCTTCACCGTGTTGTTGTCATTTTCTTCATCATCATCACGATCGTTACGGTAGGAAGATTACGCACCAACCAACACCGTCGTCATCATCGTCACCGTCGAGAAGGAAGATAACAACAACACCGTCATTGTCGTAAGGAAGGAAGACAACAACAACACCAACACCAACATCGTTTACTTAGTCATCACGTTTAGGGTACGTAAAATATTTTCCCCATGCATCTACAGTAAACTCATTTGCCATTGTTGTTCATGTTGTTGTTGTTTATGTTCTTGTTGTTCATGTTATTGTTGTTCATGTTGTTGTTGTTCATGTTCTTGTTGTTGTTGTTTATGTTCTTGTTGTTCATGTTGTTGTTGTTGTTGTTGTTGTTGTTGTTTTTGAACATAGATGTCGACCTTGTCAAGTTCTACATCAGGAAGCGGAGAAGATGCTCAAATGATTGAGTGTTCTACGAATACAACTCAAACGATTGAGTGTTTTGAGAATACAACTCAAACGATTGATACTCAATCGAAAAGATCACAAAGAGGTGTCACAATGATGCCCCAATTCACATCAGTCCGCAACTTATCAGGTGTAAAAATTCCGTTCGAGTTTGATTCGCACTACAGATTAGTGGATTGTCCACATTACTCTACTTTTAAGAGTTATGTTGTGTTCCTTGCACGTAGCAAAGTGAGTATACTAATAGATGATTGAAGAGAAGTGGATGTTAATGTCAAAGACAGCATATGGACAGACGTTAAGGTATTACATACTGTAATTTTCATATATTTGATATCACTACCTATAGTTTCTAATTCATACGTATATATTGATTTAATGTAGTTGAATTTTGAGTTTACCGATGTCTCAAAATTGAAAAAAAAAGTGGATAACTTATGTCGGTGTTCGTTGGAGGGGATTTAAGTCACGACTCACGGCTGACTACATTACGAAGCCTAAGAGAGGTCTTCAACGTCCATGGATTCGGTATAGTTTTTTATCGAAGAAGGTGTGGCACAAGTTTGCGTAGAAACACCGTTCTGAGGAATTCAAGGTTAGTACTAGTCTTATGTAACCTATAATGTTATGCTAATGAGTTATAGCTACTAATCATACACATTTTTCACTATGTTAATAACAGGCTAAAAGCGAAGTAGGAATTCAAAACAAGGCGAAAAACATGTACCCCCATAGGTTGTCTCGTGGGGGTTACAAGAAACTTGAGAAGAGAATCATGCAGGAAAAACAACAAGAAGGAGGAGATGGTGACATCCCATCTCCACCGTTAAGACATGAGAAATGGAAGAGGGCTCGATTAAGACCTAATGGAGAGTACACCTCTGTGGCTTCAAGAGTAGTTACTGATAAAACTGTTAGTATATGTTTTGTTTTGCTTATGTTATTTAAATGTGTTTGCTTATGAAAGTTGCTCATATTGTGTAGGATAATTTGGTTATGGCGACCCGTGAAGGCACATTTGTTCTGAAAGCACGACATGACATATTAGTGGAAGCTATCAGAATAGTTGAGCATGGAGGTCGTGTTCGTGGTGTTGGAGAAGGTGTCGGCTTGAGGTCATACTTTGGATCTCAAAGAAGAAGCACTGAAACCACTGAATTTCATGCTCAACGACAAAAGATTGAGAATGTTGAGAAGAAATTGGAAGAACAAAGGAGGATGTTTGAAGAGGAGAGGGAAAAAAAGGAGAAAGACGTGGAAAAGTTATAAGAGTTATATTCGGTATGTGCTTTACTTGAGATGTTAGTGTTTTATCGGAAATGTATGATATATATTGTGCTTATTTTTGTTTTATGTTCTAATTGAATGTTATGATGTAGAGATTAAGTGAAAACCTCGAACAACGAACAAATGAAGATCAATGTTACGTTGATGGTGATGATCAAACTCCAAGTAGAAGTGTTGTAAATCGCGCTTCTACAAAAGGAAGTAATTGTACAGCCCCTCCCCCCCCCCCCCCCCCCTTTAGATAACCGCAATGGGATATTGGACCCTAGTCCAAATGAAATAATCAATTTATACTTGTCCATTGCAACAACAAACCTTGCGCAACCTCTCCTGCTAGAAGATTTCCCGAAATTGGATGTAATGTATAACACTCCTGAAGATGTAAGGGATTTTCTTGCAGGATTTAAGTGGCTTAACATAGAGATTTTGCAAGTTTGGTGCACGTAAGTATATACTCGAATATACATGTCATTATAGAACATTATAATTTTTTGTATTTTCTCCCTTAATTTATTCATTTTCTTTGACCATTTAGGTACATTCACCGTGTTTGTATAGAGTTAAATAAATCAAGTACTTATGGAATCTTGGAGCAAAGTTATATTTGTTGGGCGTATAATGAAAAAAATATCATAGAAAAGTACTTGAAAGAATGGCTAAATGAGGGAGGAAAAGAATGTTACCTTGCACCATTCCTCTGTAAGTAAGTATTGTTGTAATTTATTTATATATTCTATATTTAGTTTTGTTTTAGTAAAAACTAATTTTATATATATATATATATATATATATATATATATGTGTGTGTGTGTGTGTGTGTGTATTCTCGTGTTCATTCAGTGGTCATTGGCAATTGATCATAATATCATTTATGACAAATACGGTGACATTACTGTGTTCCTTGCACGACCCACTCCACAAACTAATGAAAGATATTATTCTAACGTAAGTGTCTATGTTTAATATCATTTTCTTTGACATTAATTGTAATTAGTTTATCATGTAATATGTTAAATTCAATTTTCAATGTACAGTCTTGTGGAGCAAGTTAATATAATGAGGAATGTTAGAAAAAATCCCACTTGGATTGCTCCTAAAGTAAGTGGCCCGATTACCTGTTTCTTTCATTTACATTCATCTGTGGTTATATTCATGTTATTATATTCATGTAATTTGTAGACGAGGAAACAACCCGGGAGTTATGACTGTGGGTATTATGTCATGAAACACATGTTAAACATTGTCCTTGGCGGCATTGTTGATTCATAGGATAAGGTATATATGTCATAAGATGTTTACATATATTAATATATAAGTTGACTATTGAATTATTATCATGCATGATATTCAATTTTTTGCTCTTTCTTATGTAGATGTTTAACGACCAAACCCCATTCCCCGTTGAGGACTTTCTAGATCTTCGTAAACGTTTGACGTATATCCACAATGCGCTTAAGGGTCCTCCTGCTGGTTGATATATCAGCAACATTCCTCAGCATTTTTTTATGCACATATTTTTGGCCTTTGATGCAAATAATGTGAACAATAATTTTGGCTTTTGATGCACATATTGTGTTTGATGTACAGGATATTGTGTTTGATGCACATAATGAAATCAATAATATTGGCTTTTGATGCACGTATTGTATTTGATTTAAACAATGTTAGCTGTTAGCTTTTGATGTAAATTCTATGATTCATTTATAAGGATAAAATATAGGAAGAATTGTGTTTTATGCACATATTGTGTTTGATGTAAACAGAAGGTGTTTTGACAGCATAAAATATATGAAGAATTTGATAAGCAGAGAATTTTTATATTTAAAACAGGCTATTTTGACAGTGGTTATAAAACCTAACCGTAGTTGTATGTCAAACGCAGACCAAAATAATATAAATAAAAAATGTTGTTGCTGAGAATCGAACCAGATCACCTTTAGTTATATCACAGCGGTTATGTAATATAAACGTTGTGAAATGGTGCACGCTTTCTGGAATACAACAACGGTCCCAGGACCGTCATTGTACGTACCTCAAATACAACAACACTCTACATAACAACGCCTTCGCCCGTGTCATTATATGTCATTTCCAACCGTTGTTAAATGGATTTTTCGTAGTAGTGCTCGTGTCGGATTTCCTTCTAAGATGCATATTGTGATGGTACCCTCTGGTTATGAAACCGCCTTCGTGTCGGCCTACCTTAGAGTTTAGGATCCGAGACCGCCCTCTTGTCGGCTTTCCTTCTAAAATCCATCTTGTGATGGTAACCTCTGGTTATGAGACCGCCTTCGTGTCGGCCTACCTTAGAGTTTAAGATCTGAGACCGCTCTCATGTCAGGTTTCCTTCTAAAATCCATCTAGTGATGGTAACCTCTGGTTATGAGACCGCCTTCGTGTCGGCTTACCTTAGAGTTTAGGATCTGAGACCGGCCTCGTGTCGTCTTTCCTTCTAAAATTCATCTTGTGATTGTAACCTCTGGTTATGAGATTGCCTTCGTGTTGACCTACCTTAGAGTTTAGGATCTGAGATAGCCCTCGTGTCGGCTTTTCTTCTAAAATCCATCTTGCGATGGTAACCTCTGGTTATGAGACCGCCTTCGTGTCAGCCTACCTTAGAGTTTAGGATCTGAGACCTCCTTCGTGTCGGCTTTCCTTCTAAAATCCATCTTGTGATGGTAACCTCTGGTTATGAGACCGCCTTCATGTCGGCCTACCTTAGAGTTTAGGATCTGAGACCGCCCTCGTGTTGGCTTTCCTTCTAAAATCTATCTTGTGATGTTAACCTCTGGTTATGAGACCGCCTTCGTGTTGGCCTTGTCGCGGTGAGAATTGGATACCAAGCTATTATATTAACTTGAATCACATTTCTTTTATTTCACCACCGTCTTTGATTTATCCAAGGGAAGGGAGAAATATCGAATACCCACAGTGCAATGCAAATGCAAACTAAGATTCTAAAGTTCGGGGGTTGGTTATACCTAGGGAAGGTGTTAGCACCCTAGATATCTGTAGTACTCTAAAGGAACCTCTTGATTCATTTTATGTTATTTTTTATCTGTTTTGCTAAGGGTTTAAGGGTAAGTGATTTATTATTTTTTATTCCTAAGTGTGCTCGACAAGATATCGCATCTTGTGCCTACATATCCTGTCAGGAGGGAATCAGGGCACTTGTAGTTCCTTATTCAGGATACTAAAATGTTTAAAGGTTTTAGGAGAGAAGATGAGTCATCATCTTAAGAAGACCACCACAGTTTTTGAAAATGTTTGTATTTTGTGGGGTATGGGATTGTATGTCCCTTCTTTGAGATGATTAACATCTAATTCTCTTGTGTGGAGAATTTGGTAGGCTAAAGTTTGATTTTAAATCAAAATCGAGGGGGGACTAACCTAAGAAATCTATCCTAAGTTGACTTATCTTAAGGTGTCGATTATGATGCAAATGATGTGCACCATGCACAATAACATGGTTATCATGCATGGGATTTTCCCTTGGATATTAATGTGATTGATTATATTAGATTAGCGAGAGTGCTAGCAAAGTGGTGCTAGTCTTGTGTCTAGTGACCAAAAGGTTGAACGCGATGCCTAAAGGCAGTCGACTTACATGGGTAGAAAATGGGCTCGACGTTGGATCGAGAATTTTTAATGTTTTGAAAAGGTTTAGAACAATAAAAAAACATACATTCACATACACAAACTCATAAGTAAAGCATGGTATCAAACAATACTTAAACTATTCACACACAAGCATACTAATAAGCGCGATGGATTCTAACGGGCAACGATTCATTAGGAAAAGAGTTTATTTTTAATAAAAGGTTTATTTTTATTTTAGAGTGTATATTAAAGATTATTTTAATTAAAAGTTAGAGTTTTTAATAAAAAAAGTTTTAGTTATTTAAAGTTTTTATTATTTAGTTAAAAAAAGTTAATAAAGTTTTTCTTAATAATTAGAAAATATTTTAATCTTAATATTTTTTTTAAAAAGGGTTTTTATTAAAAAAAAGGTTTTTCTAATTAAAAAAAGGTTTTAGTAAAAGTTTATAATTAAGCTTTTAATTATATTTTATTAAAAGGATATCTTACATATAAAAAGAAATTATAATTTTCAAGTTAAAAAGTTTCTAATACCTATTAGGATTAATTAAAAACAGATTTTATTATTTTAGGGAAAAAAGAAATTATGAGTTATTTATTTAAAAAAGGTTTAAATTAAGAGATTTCTTAACTAACGGAGAGATCCTACGCGCACAAGGGGTAGAGGGTCCATCGTGGACCCTCGGTTCATACCCGTTGGATGTAATCCTAGCGAGATCTAACGCAGGTGATGGAAGGTGCATGGTAAAAACCGTGTGTGCCGTGTACATGATCATTCGTTCAAAATAAAAACAACAAAAAAAGGAAAGAGATGGAACGCTCTCTTCTCTCTCTCTGACTCTCTCGTCTATCTTTTGTTCTCTCAATTTAAGGGTTTTGAAACCCTAGCCGCCGCCGCTGCTGCTATCCTCTCGTCCTGTTCGATCAATCAAGCAAGCAACCCTAACCCCACACAGCCCAATAACCCAATATTCTCACTATGATTATGATGATTACAAATTACAAATGAATAAAGCAATAAAAAGCCGAGAAGATACTGGTACGATCTCGAACGATTCCACGTATATGTATATCTTCTGAACCCTTTCCTCTTGATGATTCCTTCGTGTGTGTTGCTGTTTGTCTGACTCGTCTCCGCCTGTGGCTTCTTCTTCTGTTGGTGTGATTTGTGCCGTGTATGTGAAACTGTACTTTTTTTTGCTGCGTATGTTTGTATATGTTTTTTTTTCTCACTGTTGTGGTATGTGTTTATGATATTGTCTGATGAATAGGTTCTTCTACTGCGTGTGTGTGTTGATGGTTTGGGTATGTGTTTTGTTTTGTGAACACATCCGAATTGTTTATGATTCTTTCTCCATTTCTAATGTGAACTCTGATGTCTTTTTATATAGATGTTTGAAATCTTCAGATTTTAAAAAAAAACATGTCGTAAATGACAATGAATGTTTCCCTTTTCTGAAGTAGACATGTTGGAGGTCTGTTTCGGTAGCAATTCGAAATTGATTTATTATGTTTGGGACTGGTTTTGGAAATTAACATAGTCCATAATTCCATGTCTTGGATATTCTTGTGAACCGTTTGAAAGCTTCCTCTTTTTTAGCTTAGACATGTTGGGTGACCATTTTGGAAATATTTCGAAAATTGTCCTGGTTATGTTGGTAGTAGAAAGGCACTCATTAATAACCTTCTGATAGTGATCATAGTTTGAGAATGATTTTGGGATGTTGTTAAATTTGTCTGAACATGTTTTATGTTGTTTAGGAAAGAATTGAATGTGTTTGGAATTGGTCTTGAATATATGATTGTGTCTTTTTGGAGAAAATAAAGCTTGCCATAACTTAACACATCTCGTTTTGACTTGCTCATTAGATTGAAGTTAATGTTTGTTTTGTGGCTTGCGTTCAATAGGTTTCTTCCCTGTTAAGATTTCAACTGCTTGAGAAATGCTGAAGCCGGGACCGCAGGAACTGGACCGGAAGAGTTAGTTTGAGGTGAAATTGCTGTATATTCTGTATCCCTTTATTTTCATCACCATTACCTTCGTTTTCCATTGCCTGGTACTCAAAGGACATCGGAGGAAAATTCCTCTTTTGGATCAATCTAGGTTGTTTTACATTGGTCATTAGAGAAGTCTTGATTTTCTGGTTGATTTCCTGGTTCTTGTATGCTGGTTCAGGAGTCTTAGGAGGCGGACAGCTGCTTGAAGTAATGATGTAGCTTTTTCAAAGAAAAGCTATTGCAAATGTGTCTTACAATAGAGAACACCATCCATCGTGAGATTTCCCCTGCAACGAGTGCATTTGCAGCAACTTCTTTCGACTACCGGTAATATTTTTGATAGACTTAGTTTTGTTTTGGGTAGTATGATCTTATTCTTGGACATTATTCTCCTGCAGGTTGTTTCAGCTTATCCTCTGAATTGGTCCCATTATTAGTCGTGGCAACGACTTCTTCTCTTTTGATAAGTTCTGTCTTTATGATTGGCGCATGAGCTTCGGTTGAGCCCGAGCCGCATGCTTCATTCATGGGAAGAACGAGTGTCACAAATTCAAATACGTGGAACCGTCGCGATACGTACATTAAAGGAGAGTTCACTATAAGGACGAGGCTGATGGCTCTAAGATACGACCAAAGTAAGCATTGAATTCTCATGTTAATAGGGTTGTTTTGGATCTTCGTAATCTTATATGGTTGTTTACGTATGGTGATTCACAGGTTGTTAAAATGTTAGGGGTGGCAAAGATGTTATGCCATTGGTGGTGTAGGTTTGAAAGCTAGGGACTGCACTGGAGTTTCCTGAATATCTTTCTGGTATAGAGGCATGTAACGTGCTTTCCCGTGAGAGAGGGAGTTTTAGAGCTGGGCTAGTATTGGTAGGTTTAAAGTCTGCTTTGAGTTCTCGTTCATGTGGCGCAACAACATCTCGGTGAAGCTTAGACAAACAGAGGGAAAGATGACTATGCTTAAGGAGTTGGGTAAAAAAAAAGGTGCAAGGTTTTGGCATGAGGATAGAGTTTTCACGACTTTGAGCTTTAGCTAGTTTTTTTGTGTGTAGTTTCTCTTTATATAATCAATGTAAAACTTGGAATTCGGACCTTGATTCATGAGGATTTGTAGATTTATGTAACTTATCTTGTACCTTACATATTCTTGAACTTGATACTTTGGATTGAATTTTAGAAATATACTTTCATGTAGACCGGAGCACCAATAGTCTTGAAAGAATTGGGTGTCATCCTGGAGATTTGCAAAAAAATAGATCTAGCTGCCATTAAATGGCCAAGTAGACAACCATTGCCAGCTTTAATAGCAGAGCCCACAAAAACACAGGAATAAGCATATTCCAAAAGCTACTGTGAAAGCTATCCATAGGGGATCTTCCAACAGATGATGCTTTAGCAAAAGAAAATTTGACCAGCTATGAAATTAAGGCTCATTATGCCAAGCACTGTCTTGACCAAAGTAACTATATATCATTAGCTCATTCCCTGCTCTCAATTGGTAATCTGGATTTAACTCATGTGAATTATTTCTTGCTAAAACTCAAACTTAATTAGAACTTGTAACCTGGATAAATCTCCTCATAGCTTGGATGAATTTGTAGTTTTGGGTGATGAGAATGAATCTGACTTTGGTATGATATGAAATGGATTTGAAGCTTTTTATAATCTGGAATTTGGATTCTCACTTGGGTTTGACTTTCAATTTGAATTTTACGAAGAAACCTTAAATCTTGAGGACTTAATCTCATGATTTTGAAAATTAGTTATGGAACCTAAACTCAATTCCAAGTTTTCCTTCCCAATTTATCATTTTGAAGCGTATGGTTCGCAAATTATCAGAATCCAAACTCTCCCAACTGACGAATAATGATTCAATTCTTGTAGTGGCTTAGGGACCAAAGGGATGAGGACGCAATCACACAGGAGTTCAACACACATCTTGTAAAGACCTGAGAACCTCCACAAACACACACACAACACCGTCTTCAAGACCTTGAATCTTCTGCAGCAGTACCTGTCCATAAAAGAGAAACACACAGACAAAGCTAGATAAAGCGGTTAGTTATGCACGAATGATTGACCTAATATGTTATGCAAAGAACAAAACGGGGATCTTAGGGTCAAAAAATGGGGTGCGACAGATGCCCCTATTTAAGTTTCTCCTATTCGGAGATATGGAGATTGAAATCTTCGTCTCGACGAGATAGGAGAGACTTAAATACAAACGTGCGCAAATTTTTGGCCCTAAGATGCTGCCAAATGCACATGATATGGTATGAAATGATATGATATGCAAGACAAAGATCCTGTGAGGAATAATGTCACAGGGGATAACTGATGTTGAAACACAAAGAAAGAAGGACCCGACGAGGACTACCCAGCAAGGCAAGACTCCACGGAGAAAAACCTAACTCCACTAGGGGAAAAGAGACTACCAACTGACAATCACAAGGTATCTTAAGCATAAGGTGGTGAACTTGCGATGAAATCTTCTAACAAAATCCACTTGAAGAACTTATTGTCGTGGTCAGCCGGAGGAATCTTTAAGAGATATCAACTGGAGGAGTCTATTGTTGAGAATAATCGGAGGATTTATAAATGGAATACCTTATGCCGAGGTCTTCTGGAAATCTACTGCCGAGAATAATCAGAGAATTTAAAAATGAAATACCTACTGCCGAGGCCTTCTGGAAATCTACCGCCGAGAATAACCAGAGAAAATAAAAATGAAATACCTTCTACCGAGCTCTTCTAGAAATCTACTGCCGAGAATAACCAGGAAAATAAAAATGAAATACCTTCTACCGAGGTTTTCTGGAAATCTATTGCCGAGAATAACCAGGAAAATAAACGACTATTTGTCGAAGTTTAATGTAAACTAGGGAATCTACTGCCGAGATCCTGGAGAGAGACGACTGTTTGTCGCAATTTAAAATAAACCAGGGAATCTACTGCCGAGATCCTGGGAGGAAACGACTGTTTGTCACAATTTAAAATAAACCAGGGAATCTACTGCCGAGATCCTGGAAGCTTCACCGGGGATCTTCAAAAGAGATGTGGGCCGGATGACTTGTAAAATATGTCTTCTCAAATAAAGAGTAAGATCATTTGAATCTTCACCAAACTTCTCGAAGAGGTGCCATTTGATAGAAGTAAATTGAATTGTGGACTCACTAGGGAGAATACCACTGTGAAGTACTATGGTTGTAGTCGAAAATTCGTTGAAGTAATAAAATTCTTGCAATAGGGATTCTCAAATAAAGAGAATACTTGTAAAGTCCTCAATAGTTGATAACCTTGATAATTTCACCGGGGATAGACAAAATGTCTTGAGGAGACTACCATTTGTCATCCAGGTAGAGAACTGAGCTCAAATAAAAAGCTACCACTTGTTGTCTAGATTTAAATCCCATAATAGTGCTGGAGGAATAACTTTTGTCTTCCATAGAGATCTTTGAATAAATTCTTCTTGGGGAGATAGGGCGCAAAATAAATGCACGCTTGATCTAGGTTCAACAGCCTAGAGATATCCAAAATTGTGATTGTCAGGGACCAAAGTTCAATCCAGGAAATAACTGGAAAGAAACGGTCAAACAAGAACCTATCCAGTGAGGAATGAACTCAACTGGGGTTTATCTTTATCCAAAAGGTGGAAAAGAAAACTAAAGTAACCATCTTCCACGAGGGTCGAACTCAGTGGGGAATTAGAAAGGGTGCTCTTTCTGCCTAGGGCTGAAGACTTTACTTGGAGGGAGCAGACAAACCCTGATCACTTGGGGATAAACACGACCAAAGTGAAAGAACAAACACAAAAAACTCAAAGATGCAAAATGCACGCATGCCATGAATCTATATGAACGAATGTCATGCTATGCTTATGCTTATGCTGACAAAACAACAAAGAAAAAGAAAACAAAGCTGGAGATGAAATAAACATCCTGATACGGATACTCGGCCGATCTTCGCAAGGTAGAAGCATCACTGGGGATGAAAGGAAAGCCATATATGGAAGCAAGTCCCACTTCACAGCTTCGAACTTTCTCTAGGGAAAAGAGAGCACTCCACTTGGGGATGAACATCATGACTTCACTTAGGATTGTCAAGATGAATCTTGCTACTCTGTTGGAGATGAGAAAGATTCACTGGGAACGAATCAAACTCATTGATCGAAAAGACTTCATGGGGGATAAAATAAATATCCACTATGAGCTGAAGTAATCTGAATGAGCGTTGTAACTGGATAAAGTAAATATCCACTTCATCGGGGAAGCTGGAATCGATAATAGTTGAAATGTCGGAGATAAAACTTCGAGGGGATGAAATAAACATCTGCCTTCACTGGAGAAGATTACGATAGTGAGAAAATCCAATGAGGAGTGAAATAAACACTCGCTTCGCTGGGAAAGGTTGAAATCAAAGAAATTTACTGAGGATTCTGAGGTTGCCGACTGGAAAAATCTTACACCAAACAGTGCCATCACTTCTCGAAGTAGAGATTCACCGGAGAATGGTCGTGACTACCTGAAGTAGAAACTTATTGGGGAGTCGTCACATTACTCGAGACAGAAACTCTTTGAGGTATGAGTGAATAATGTCGTGAGACTGATGTAATCCTGCATTGATATTGTATGGTAGTCGCCATTTTGAACAATTATTGTTGTGAATGGATCAAAAGTCTTCGATCCTCAAATGCCCCAGGCCACATGGTTTATGAGAAGAAGTCATCCCAAGAGGGTTTTACAGAAAACTTGGCATCCAACTGTTCCAAAGTCTTCAAACTCTTGGAGAGATTTGCCAAATCTCGACGTAACTGGCCCAGATTGACGGTGATCTTGCATAATAGAGTCTTCAAACTCGTTTTTCAGACTTGGAGAGATTTATCAAATCTCGACGTAACTGCCCGAGTTGACTGTATTCTGTAAACTAGAGTCTTCAAATTTGGAGAGATTTATCAAATCTCGACCTAACTGCCCCTGATTGACGGTGTTCTGTATGACCGAGTCTTCGGACTTGTTCTTCAGACTGTTGAGAGATTTACCAAATCTCGACGTAACTGCCCCTGATTGACGGTGCTCTATATAACCGAGTCTTCATACTTGTTCTTTCGGGGACAGACTATGGAAGAAACCATTGGGAAATAACTTGCCCCTTGCTCAGCAAAGTCTTCAGGTAACGTGGCCCTAGATATGATCATCCTTTTGAAAAGACTCGTCATTTACTCATCAGAGTTTCAAATCTCAAAAGATCTTGCTCATCGTTGATGCATGTATGCTAACTTCTATGATGTCAAGCAATGTTAGCAAGCAGCAAATGTAAATTCTGAGACTGATAATGCAACATATGTTTGTCTTGAAAATTTATTAAAAGATTTTGGTGGTTGAATTACCGATTTTATAATGCCAACGCAAATTTGAGCATAGCTTATAAGAGTCAGGAAACGATGTCTCAATGAGTATGCTTTTGAAATAAACCTTGCTTCAATTAGGACTTTTAAGGGTTGTATTATGGATTGGTTCAAGGTTTAAGAAACAAAGGATATAAGGCTCAAAGTGTGTTTGTGCCCACCCAATCTTCGCGATATTTTACTCCCTTTTTTTTTTAAATTACCCTACCCTAGGTTAAGAAAGAGGGGTTTTTTTTTTAGAGAAGAAAACTCATACTTCAAAGGCTTAAAAGGGTTAACAAGGGTCTATCTCCTTATGTCTCTGGTGTTTAGGATCTTGAAACAATGCCTTATATCACTAGCAGAGTTTTATTCAAAAGCATACAACAAGAGATCTTGCGTTTTGATTTCATCATCCTCCATTCAATTCTCTGCCAAGGCAAGAGATTGGGCAACATTGACATTATAAAATAGAAAAAGCATTTTAAAAAGAGTGAAACTAATGGATTTCTATAAGACAAACATTATTCATTGCATTAGTTATTCAAAATAACAAATTATTACACGCAAGACATGCTTATAATCAAAGAAATAACAACAAATGCGAGCAAATGCATGAACAGTTTAATGATCCTGAGAGTGAGCTCTGCTCTTGATTCCACTGACTTGGAAGGAACTTCTCGAGTCTTCACGTCCATCAGCACAAAGGTGTTCCATTCACAACTGAGCTTCCTCTCTTGAAGGTCAACACTTCATCGTCGATCATTTCTTGGACTTTTTCTTGGAAAACCTTACAATCTTCAATCGAATTCCCCAACACTCCATCATGAAATTCACAACTGGTATCTGGATTGAACCAAGGAGGGCGAGATTTCATGGCTCTGGTCTTTCTGGGTGCCATCACTGAGTTTCGGGCAAAGTAAGACCACAATTGACTGTAAGTCATTAGGATTAGGTCGAAGCAACGAGTCTTTTCTTCTGGACTATTCAGAGGTATCTGCTGATTCTGACGCTGATTTTGGTTATTCATGTTCTGAATTCGTGGATTTTGACATTGATTATGAGGAGTCAACCTTCGTCATTTGCACGGACGTCCATGAGGTAGTGATTGCTGGCACTGAACAGGCGCTGCATATCGACGTTTGTGATAAGGCACCAGAATTGGAGCTTGCAAAGTCTGAGGAGAATCCAAAATTGCATTAACTTCAACACTCCTTTCTTCTTAGGAATCACTAACAGACTTTTCTTCATTAGCTGGTCTATTCGAGACGTCTTTAATTTTCCACTTTTGAATGCGTTCTCGATGTTTATTCTGACTTCCACAATTTTAGAGAACTCTAAGGGCACAACGCCTATCATTCTGACGTAATAAGAGCCTGACAGTGTTTTTAGAAACATCTTGGCCAACTCCTTCTCTTGAAGTGGTGGCTGAACTTGGGCTGCCAATTCTTTCCACCTTTGTACATATTCCCTAAAGGACTCAATGTCTTTCTGACTCATGTTCATCAATTGGTCACTGTCTGGAGCCATGTCCACATTGTAATTGTATTTCTTCATAAAAGCGTTAGCTAAGTCTTCCCAAGACTGAATACGGTTCCTTTATAGCTTCATATACCATATCAAAGATGCCCCGGATAAACTTTCTTGAAAGCAGTGAATCATCAGCTTGTCATTGTCGACATAAGTAGTCATCTTTCGACAAAATATTGTCAGATGGTACCTTGGACAACTAACACCCTTGTATACTTCGAAGGCAGGCATTTTGAACTTCGGAGGAATAACCACGCCCGGAACTAGACACAAGTCAGGAGCCTTAAGACCAGATGCATTAAGTCCTTTCAACATCTTCACTTGTTCTTGGAGGTCACGAAATCCTTTTTCAATTTCTCCCAATCTAGGATCATTCACGGTTGTCATAGGATGACCGTTCTGGGAATTTGGCATATACCTCAAAAAACAGGAATCTCTTTCATTAACTTGACCAACCAGGTTATTCTGCATAGGCTGAGATCGAGTAGGAACATCCACTTGTGGAGCATCGTCAGGAAAAAAATCAAACATTGGATTAGTCATCACTCTGAAGCCTGACATGGGATCCACACTTTGTGTTCTATCCATTATTCCCAATAACCACTTCAAGTTCGGTAAGAATGCTAAAAGATCAGCTGAGCGACACAAAGATAGAAGACTGAATAAGCGGAGGTAGAGAAAAGATGTATGCAAAATGATGCAATGTTAATGCAGCAAGTTTCATGGAACTCAACTATTTATAATCATCAAGGAATATCAAAAGACACATTTTTTTTAAACGGTTACAACCATTAGTATCGGAATACTAAAAATTGATTTAATACAAAATTAAAACGCATCGTATGCCTTACAACAGTCATAACGTAAAGCTAAATAAAAGCTAATGATAGATCTAAGGAGACTTTTCCAACGGTCTTCTCTTGAGTCGCTTGAATTCTTCTTCCAATTGAGCTTCCAAGGTATTGATTAAGGAGTAGAGTAACTTCTTTCCAAAACTTCTCCTTTTGTAGTCATGTTAGCTCAGACATTTACCGAAGATAGTAAATGGATTCTTGTCTTGAATAAGTAACTCCATTAGCTGAGAATATTCTTCAAGAGTTGTCACCAATAGTGATGGACTGGAGTAGAGTAGATACTATTTCCTTATCAATAAGGGCTTCCCCATATAAGGTCTTGAACCTTTCTTTATTTGTCAGCAAGGTCTCCGGTCTCCTTAGATCGTCCAGGTTATGACTCTTGTAAAGGTACTTCAACGTTTTTTTATTTTTTTCTTTTTTTAGAGTCCATGATATCCCTTTATAGACCAAGCTAAGTTCTATGAATCTTTATGAAATGATGCTCATGAATGCATGTATGCAAACACACAAAGCACAAAGCATACATAAGCAAGCAAACAGACAAAGAGCCCTAGGTTTGAAAGGTCTCAGCATGGAGCCAAGGTCTAACCATCCCAATAGGTGTGGACTAAGGATTCATTTGTACCTGCCTAACGGGTTCTACAAAGTTCCTAGAGTCTACAACCCGTCTTTCGGATATTATCGATTTCCCAATTACTTGGTAGTCAATAATATTCTCAAGAGAATCTCGTCTGAGTGTAGTATCGCGTATCAACCATTTTGGAATTACTCCCTCATAGTCATCGCACTACATCCTAAAAGGCCAAGTTGGGTTAAAGGTAACTACGGTTCTCAATATCCCGAGCTCCTAGGTCGAAAATAGTAATCTATTCACGATAGCTCGTTCAACAAATACCACCTTCAAGAGGGCCTCAACTGAGTGTGGAATCAAATCAACTTCTTTGGAATTACTTCCTCGAAATCTCCTCGATTATATCCACGATCCTATCTTATATGTGCTCTCAAGTCCGGGTTAAGACTTATCTCATCACTCAAGTGTAACAACCCTGCCAAACAGAAAAACCAAGCATAGCAAATAAACAAGTATACAGATATATACAAGCATAAACAAATAACATAAAAGAAACAAGTTAGGGGAAACCCTCTTATGAAGAAGTCCCCAGTGAAGTCGCCATTTCTGTTGCGGTGAGAATTGGATACCAAGCTATTATATTAACTTGAATCACATTTCTTTTATTTCACCACCGTCTTTGATTTATCCAAGGGAAGGGAGAAAGATCGAATACCTACAGTGCAATGCAAATGCAAACTAAGATTTTAAAGTTTGGGGGTTGGTTATACCTAGGGAAGGTGTTAGCACCCTAGATATCTGTAGTACTCTACAGGAACCTCTTGATTCATTTTATGTTATTTGTTATCTGTTTTGCTAAGGGTTTAAGGGTAGGTGATTTATTATTTTTTATTCCTAAGTGTGCTCGACAAGATATCGCATCTTATTCCAACATATCCTATCAGAAGGGAATCAGAGCACTTGTAGTTCCTTATTAAGGATACTAAAATGTTTAAAGGTTTTAGGAGAGAAGATGAGTCATCATCTTAAGAAGACCACAACAGTTTTTGAAAATGTTTGTATTTTGTGGGGTATGGGATTGTATGTCTCTTCTTTGAGATGATTAACATCTAATTCTCTTGTGTGGAGAATTTGGTAGGCTAAAGTTTGATTTTAAATCAAAATCGAGGGGGGACTAACCTAAGAAATCTATCCTAAGTTTACTTATCTTAAGGTGTCGATTATGATGCAAATGATGTGCACTATGCACAATAACATGGTTATCATGCATGGGATTTTCCCTTGGATATTAATGCGATTGATTATATTAGATTAGCGAGAGTGCTAGCAAAGTGGTGCTAGTCTTGTGTCTAGTGATCAAAAGGTTGAATGCGATGCCTAAAGGCAATCGACTTACATGGGTAGAAAATGGGCTCGACGTTGGATCGAGAATTTTTAATGTTTTGAAAAGGGTTAGAACAATAAAAAACATACATTCACATACACAAACTCATAAGTAAAGCATGGTATCAAACAATACTTAAACTATTCACACACAAGCGTACTAATAAGCGCGATGGATTCTAACGGGGAACGATTTATTAGGAAAAGAGTTTATTTTTAATAAAAGGTTTATTTTTATTTTAGAGGGTATATTAAAGATTATTTTAATTAAAAGTTAGAGTTCTTAATAAAAAAAGTTTTAGTTATTTAAAGTTTTTATTATTTTGTTAAAAAAAGTTAATAAAGTTTTTCTTAATAATTAGAAAAGATTTTAATCTTAATATATTTTTTTTAAAAAGGGTTTTTATTAAAAAAAAAGGTTTTTCTAATTAAAAAAAGGTTTTATTAAAAGTTTATAATTAAGCTTTTAATTATATTTTATTAAAAGGATATCTTACATATAAAAAGAAATTATAATTTTTAAGTTAAAAAGTTTCTAATACCTATTAGGATTAATTAAAAACAGATTTTATTATTTTAGGGAAAAAAAGAAATTATGAGTTATTTATTTAAAAAAGGTTTAAATTAAGAGATTTATTAACTAACGGAGAGATCCTACGCGCACAAGGGGGAGAGGGTCCATCGCGGGCCCTCCGATTATACCAGTTGGATGTAATCCTAGCGAGATCTAACGCAGGTGATGGAAGGTGCATGGTAAAAACCGTGTGTGCCATGTACATGATCATTCGTTCAAAATAAAAACAACAAAAAAAGGAAAGAGATGGAATGCTCTCTTCTCTCTCTCTGACTCTCTCGTATATCTTTTGTTGTCTCAATTTTAGGGTTTTGAAACCCTAGTCGCCGCCGCCGTTATCCTCTCGTCCTCTACGATCAATCAAGCAAGCAACCCTACACCACACAACCCAATACCCCAATATTCTCACTATGATTATGATGATTACAAATTACAAATGAATAAAGTAATAAAAAGTAGAAAAGATATTGGTACGATCTCGAACGATTCCTCGTATATGTGTATCTTCTGAACCCTTTCCTCTTGATGATTCCTTCGTGTGTGTTGTTGTTTGTCTAACTTGTCTCCGCCTGTGGCTTCTTTTTCTGTTGGTGTGATTTGTGTCGTGTATGTGAAACTGTACTTTTTTTTGCTGCGTATGTTTGTATAAGTTTTTTTTGCTCACTATTGTGGTATGTGTTTATGATATTGTCTGATGAATTGGTTCTTCTACTGCGTGTGTGTGCTGATGGTTTGGGTATGTGTTTTGTTTTGTGAACACATCCAAATTGTTTATGATTCTTTCTCCATTTCTAATGTGAACTCTGATGTCTTTTTATATAGATGTTTGAAATCTTCAGATTTGAAAAAAAACATGTCGTAAATGACAATGAATGTTTCCCTTTTCTGAAGTAGACATGTTGGAGGTCTGTTTCGGTAACAATTCGAAATTGATTTATTATGTTTGGGACTGGTTTTGGAAATTAACATAGTCCATAATTTCTTGTCTTGGATATTCTTGTGAACCGTTTGAAAGCTTCCTCTTTTTTAGCTTAGACATGTTGGGTGACCGTTTTGGAAATATTTCGAAAATTGTCCTGGTTATGTTGGTAATAGAAAGGCACTCATTAATAACCTTCTGATAGTGATCACAGTTTGAGAATGATTTTGGGATGTTGTTAAATTCGTCTGAACATGTTTTATGTAGTTTAGGAAAGAATTGAATGTGTTTGGAATTGGTCTTGAATATATGATTGTGTCTTTTTGGGGAAAATAAAGCTTGCCATAACTTAACAAATCTTGTTTTGACTTTCTCATTAGATTGAAGTTAACGTTTGTTTTGTGGCATGCGTTCAATAGGTTTCCGTCCCTGTTAAGATTTCAACTGCTTGAGAAATGATGAAGCCGGGACCGCAGGAACTGGACCGGAAGAGTTAGTTTGAGGTGAAATTGTTGTATATTCTGTATCCCTTTATTTTAATCACCATTACCTTCGTTTTCCATTGCCTAGTACTCAAAGGACATCGGAGGAAAATTCCTCTTTTGCATCAATCTAGGTTGTTTTACATTGGTCATTAGAGAAGTCTTGATTTTCTGGTTGATTTCCTGGTTCTTGTATGCTGGTTCAGGAGTCTTAGGAGGCGGACACCTGCTTGAAGTAATGATGTAGCTTTTTCGAAGAAAAGCTATTGAAAATGTGTCTTACAATAGAGAACACCATCCATCGTTTGATTTCCCCTGCAACGACTGCATTTGCAGCAACTTCTTTCGACTGCCGGTAATACTTTTGATAGACTTAGTTTGGTTTTGGGTAGTATAATCTTATTCTTGGACATTATTCTCCTGCAGGTTGTTTCAGCTTATCCTCTGAATTGGTCCCATTATTAGTCGTGGCAACGATTTCTTTTCTTTTGATAAGTTCTGTCATTATGATTGGCGTATGAGCTTTGGTTGAGCCCGGGCCGCATGCTTCATTCATGGGAAGAACGAGTGTCACAAATTCAAATACGTGGAACCGTCGCGATACGTACATCAAAGGAGAGTTCACTATAAGGATGAGGCTGATGGCTCTAAGATACGACCAAAGTAAGCATTGAATTCTCATGTTAATAGGGTCGTTTTGGATCTTCGTAATCTTATATGGTGGTTTACGTATGGTGATTCACAGGTTGTTAAAATGTTAGGGGTGGCAAAGATGTTATGCCATTGGTGGTGTAGGTTTGAAAGCTAGGGACTGCACTGGAGTTTCCTGAATATCTTTCTGGTATAGAGGCATGTAACGTGCTTTCCCGTGAGAGAGGGAGTTTTAGAGCTGGGCTAGTATTGGTAGTTTTAAAGTCTGCTTTGAGTTCTCATTCATGTGGCGCAACAGCATCTCGGTGAAGCTTAGACAAACAGAGGGAAAGATGACTATGCTTAAGGAGTTGGGTAAAAAAAAAAAGGCGCAAGGTTTTGGCATGAGGATAGAGTTTTCACGACTTTGAGCTTTAGCTAGTTTTTTTGTGTGTAGTTTCTCTTTATATAATCAATGTAAAACTTGGAATTCGGACCTTGATTCATGAGGATTTATAGAGTTATGTAACTTATCTTGTACCTTACATATTTTTGAACTTGATACTTTGGATTGAATTTTAGAAATATACTTTCATATAGACCGGAGCACCAATAGTCTTGAAAGAATTGGGTGTCATCCTGGAGATTTGCAAAACAATAGATCTAGCCGCCATTAAATGGCCAAGTAGACAACCATTGCCAACTTTAATAGCAGATCCCACAAAAACACAGGACTAAGCATATTCCAAAAGCTACCGTGAAAGCTATCCATCGGGGATCTTCCAACAGACGATCCTTTAGCAAAAGAAAATTTGACCAGCTATGAAATTAAGGCTCATTATGCCAAGCACTGTCTTGACCAAAGTAACTATATATCATTAGCTCACACCCTGCTCTCAATTGGTAATCTGGATTTAACTCATGTGAATTATTTCTTGCTAAAACTCAAACTTAATTAGAACTTGTAACCTGGATAAATCTCCTCATAGCTTGGATGAATTTGTAGTTTTGGGTAATGAGAATGAATCTGACTTTGGTATGATATGAAATGGATTTGAAGCTTTTTATAATCTTGAATTTGGATTCTCACTTGGGTTTGACTTTCAATTTGAATTTTGCGAAGAAACCTTAAATCTTGAGGACTTAATCTCATGATTTTGAAAATTAGTTATGGAACCTAAACTCAATTCCAAGTTTTCCTTCCCAATTTATCATTCTGAAGCGTATGGTTCGCAAACTATCAGAATCCAAACTCTCCCGCCTGACGAATAATGATTCAATTCTTGTAGTGGCTTAGGGACCAAATGGATGAAGACGCGATTACACAGGAGTTCAACACACATCTTGTAAAGACCAGAGAACCTTCACAAACAAACACACAACACCGTCTTCAAGACCTTGAATCTTCTGCAACAGTACCTGTCCTTAAAAGAGAAACATACAGACAAAGCTAGACAAAACGGTTAGTTATGCATGAATAATTGACCTAATATGTTATGCAAAGAACAAAACGGGGATCTTAGGGTCAAAAAATAGGGTGCGACAGGCCTACCTTAGAGTTTAGGATCAAAGACCACCCTCGTGTCGGGTTTCCTCCTAAAATCCATCTTGTGATGGTAACCTCTGGTTATGAGACCGTCTTCGTGTCGGCCTACCTTAGAGTTTAGGATCTGAGACCGCCCTCGTGTCGGCTTTCCTTCTAAAATCCATCTTGTGATGGTACCCTCTGGTTATGAGACCGCCTTCGTGTCTGCCTACCTTAGAGTTTAGGATCTTAGACAAGCCCTCGTGTCGGCTTTCCTTCTAAAATCCATCTTGCGATGGTAACCTCTGGTTATGAGACCGCCTTTGTGTCGGTCTACCTTAGATTTTAGGATCTGAGACCGCCCTCGTGTCGGCTTTCCTTCTAAAATCCATCTTGTGTTGGTAACCTCTAGTTATGAGACCGCCTTCGTGTCGGCCTACTTTAGAGTTTAGGATCTGAGACCGCCCTCATGTCAGCTTTCCTTCTAAAATCTATCTTGTGATGGTAACCTCTGGTTATGAGACCGTCTTCGTGTCGGCCTACCTTAGAGTTTAGGATCTGAGACCGCCCTCGTGTCGGCTTTCCTTCTAAAATCCATCTTGTGATGGTAACTTCTGGTTATGAGACCGCCTTCGTGTCGGCCTACCTTAGAGTTTAGGATCTGAGACCGCCCTCGTGTCGGCTTTCCTTCTAAAATCCATCTTGTGATGGTAACCTCTGGTTATGAGACCGCCTACGTGTCGGCCTACCTTAGAGTTTAGGATCTGAGACCGCCCTCGTGTCGGCTTTCCTTTTGAAATCCATCTTGTGATGGTAACCGTTGGTTATGAGACCACCTTCGTGTCGGCCTACCTTTTGTGTTTTGATGTTCACTTTCTGGTTAGATGTGTGACCGCCTCCGGCTGGCATTCCTTGGTTAAAACCCATGTTCAGGTTGCATTAATTTGATGTGAGACCATCTTGGGCCATCATTCCCTTTTACATCCCCACTTTGAGTCCACCTTCGGCTGGCAAACACTCTCTGATGTATCTCCCCATAGTTTGCGTATTTCCGGGTTCATTGGTATTCAAACTCCGTGTATCTTGAATGTCTGAGAGCCGTTTCTATCATTCCTTCAAGTCCAGGTCGATTGAATAGGGGCAGCTGTAGCACCCCAAAAATTTCCATTTTCTTTCTAACACTAACTAGCTTGTGTTTCATTTCATTTTACATCATCATCTGTGCATATCATTGGTTCTTCACATGGAGTCAAGATATCTTGGTTCTCATGGAAAAGATCGTCTATTCCAAAGGCAAGTTTGATTTTATTTTCAACCTTGGGGATCCTTCAAGCCTCAAGGCCCTTATCTCATCAAGGCATGGCTCATAATCAATGGAAGCACTGATCACATCCTCCTAGCTTAAGTTCTCAAGTTAGGGATTTTGGAATTCTTGGGTATAACACTCCAATGGGCAAGGTTGTGAAGCATCATCATCATGTGGCATGTTTCATCTTTTTTAAAGAGATCCTACATCATATTCAGAGGAATCTGAGTTTTGAGCTTGGGTCGATTTCTCCTTGATTGTGGGTGCCAAAACTAGGGTTTGTGGTAAAATCAGTTTATTTCTAATTTTTTTGGCAAGGTTTGATTCCATGGTGTTACATATGTCCCTAAGTTCCTAAGGATGGAAGATTGACTATCAAGTTGATTCAGAAGGATTTCAATTGATCAGAGGATTTAAAATCAAGAGAATTGGGGATAAAGTCAACTGTACAGTGAAAAAGTCAACTCCTGGCTTTTTGAGGTCAACTTGGTGATTTTCAAGTCAAATATGATCAATGGATGAGATTTGGTCAAGGAATGTTCAAGGAATTGTCAAGAATCAAGAATGTGGAAAAGTCTCCATTTTTGGAAGAAACTAGGTTTTAGAAAGTTACTATTTTGGGAAAGTTCCCATGTCTTTTTAACCACTTTCAAAGCCAATTTTCATCATGATCAAGGCTTCATTTGCAAATCTTTTCCACATGGAAGTTGTATTTTGAAACATTTCCTTCAAAATAGGCACAATAACCATACCATTTGGATCATTTTTGAAAGAGTTATGGTATCCTAAAGTTTGAAGTTTCAAGTTGTGACATGACTAAAACTTAGAATTTTTTCTAAGTTGTTTTGGCAGATTTGGTGAAAACATATTCATGGCAATTTTTACATACTTCCAAGTTTTATTTCAACCTGATTCCAACATCAATTTTGTTTCCTGTTATGCTAGAATTCTAAAGAATTCAAGATTGTCTCATTTGGATTAGAATTCTTCAAGTTATGCTCACTCAAAACCATGGTTGCAAAATTGGTCAACTTGAAAAACTTAGTTTTTTTTCCTCTAAATGCAAAAACCAGATTGTGACATGGCATGTTCATGATTATTTTCCTTGATGATTAAAGCTTCTTTTCAACTTCATTCCAACATCAATCTTGTTCATCTTATTTCCTACTTCATGATGAACTCAAGAACTCATTATTTGGCAAGGTATTCATCAAATTATAAGGTTACAAAATGGCACGCATGGACATAATTTGAATGCATTAACAAGTTACTATTTTGTACACATAACATGAATTGGTCATGTAAGATACCTCCTTCACATTATGGGCCACACATCATGTTGCATTTTTGCCAAAAAGGGACCAACATTCAACCTGCCATGAGAGAGAGAATTAGCAAAATTTGTCAAGATTGGAAAATATGAATTGGGTCAGAATTGTTTCACAAGTTTGGTACATGATATCAGCCCATGTATACACGCATATATCACTCATTCCAATCCAAGAAAAAGCATTCTCCAAGTCGGAACATGTCATATCCGAACCTACACTCTTACATGTGCAATTTCTCATTTTTCTCTCCAAGCCACAACAACTAATTTCCAAGCCTCAGCCTTGTTTCCAGACCTCATACCAACCCTAAGTACACCATATATAAGCCAACTCACTCCAAAATCACCTCACTCTTCAACATTTTTAGATCTGGAATTTTCATTGTCTCTCATTGCTCACCATATTTGAGTTCTATTTTTCAAGGAGAGTTTTTGCATTCCTAAGCCAGATTCACCATCTCTAAGAGTTGTTCAAGCTTGCAGTGAACTTTTCCTCAAGATCTTTCATAGAATATAAGAGGCAGTGGACTTGTCTCCACTAGGTAACCTCTCTTGCTCTTTCTCTCATGCTTAGATCTAAATTAGTTAGGGTACAAAATCTTGATCATACATTGCATCTGAAGCTGCCCGAAATGATGGCATTGTGTGGTTGATTGAATCTGAGTATGTTGATTTGTTTAAATACTTGAACATAATGTGGTACCCGTGTTTTCCCTCCATTTTTTCTCTATGTTTGAGTACTGGTTTTGAGAAGTGGATGGCACCATGTTGATCTATGATTTGTGTACTTCGATTTGCTATTTTATTTCACTTGTTTTGGTTGAGTTCTCATGGAGAAATTACTTGTGATAGTTGATGGTGCAATGCTGCTTTTGTTCATGGTTTCATGATGCATGGATGTGGATGTAGGGTTTTTCCATGAGGAAGACGATGTGTTGTCATCGCCTGAGGGACTAGTTTGTTTTTTTGTCTTTTTCTATTTTAAATGAGGATGACAGATTGATGAAGGTATCACATGAATCACGTTACACCTACCTTTCATTTTTTTTTCTTTTTGCTTTAACAAAATCTGATGGCATTATTACATTGTGGACTGGGCTAGTGTGTGTTTCATTTCCACACCTCCAATTTGGGGCCCAACACGCACGTGAATGTGAATCCTTTTGAGGCAATATTGTTGATGCACCTCCCTGGCCCATCCTTGTTTCATTTTCTTTTCTTTTATTTCATTTTTAACTTCAATTTTATTTTTAACTTTTAAACTTGTCTAAAAATTGAAAAAAATATTTTCCTGACTAATTGATGTCTTGACTTAATTTTCAAAATTTTTATTTTATTTTTCATTTCTTTTTACTATTTTATTTTGATTTAATTTGTAAATGTATTTCCAAGGATACCCTTCATCTAGGGTTAGGAAGTTTCTTGACCTTTGCTTATCTTTTCAGGCTAATTTTTTAGACACATTTAGAACTTTATATAAGGTTGGTTTGGTTCTGGTTTGGGCTTGTTTTGATTTACTTTTACTGACTTGCCAATTGACTTTTGTTGACCCTCGTTGTTTGCTCGATTACTTGTCTACCTTGCCTTGTTGATCACTTTTGGACATGTTCTTGAGTTTGTTTTGCTCCCATATTTTGTACATGCTTAATTGGATGTTTAAAATTGCTTTTGGATATTTTTTGAGGTTTTATTGAATCGCTTATTTATTTTTGGTTCATGCTCTCATTTGGTGATGTTTTGAGCATGTTAATGCACACACTTTGACTTAATTCTTGTGTCCTTGAATGACATGAATCTTTTTTATGCTTGGTGATCTTTCTTGGTTTGATAAGACATGTTTGAGGTTCTGATTTTCCTTGGCTCTTGATGTATGAACTTCCTTTGGTATTGCCTTACTTGTATGAGAATATGTGAATCATTTTGGACTTAATCTTGTTGAATACATGCCTAGTTTTGACATATGCTTTGAGTATGATACTCGATGATCCTTCTTGATTGATTTGAGTTTGATTATGGTTCATAAATTATGCACTTGATACTTCCCACTTGGATTCACATCATGTTTTCACTTCACTTGGTTTTTGTTGATTGATTTTCATGACACATTTCACTAGCATTTGATTAATTTCACTATTGGTCCATGGTGCATGTTAGTGTGAGCTCGCTTACATGTTTGAATTGGATGATCATGATATGACTTGAGTTCTAACTTTATTCCATTCTCACCTGACTTTGTTCACTTCACATGTGTATGATAACTAATGGTATTCAATTGTGATCCTAATGCAAGTTGTTTGCACTCATTCTTGTTTGCTTCCACCTTCTTGTTTGAACTTCAATGTGTGATCTTTTGAAACATGCTTGGTGATGTGAATTGGATGTGATACATATGATGTGCTTGCTGCCCCACATTGTTTCTTATCTCATGTTTCACTTTCTTCTTCATCTCTTACGTCTTTCTTCTCCTTTGGGTCTTAAGACTTGTTTAAGTCTTGGATCTGCTTTTGCATGCTCCCTTAGGGTGCCCTAGTCCAACTTAATCTTTGATTAAGCTTGTAATAGGATAGACATTAGGATTAAATCCATGTATGCTAACATTAGGTATAGTCTTCCCTTCTTACCTCAACCTTAGGGTCATTTTTGCATGACAACATTAGGATAGAATTCCCTTAGTGTTTTTCTTTTTAACCTTTGAGTCTTCTCTTCTCATCTCATAACAAGTCTAACACACTTAATAAAGGCAACGAACATTGTGTGCCATGAGCCTTAAGCACATAGGAAATGAAGAATGAGGGGTCTCCCTTCATTCTTCTAGAGTGTTTAGCATACGTCCCATTGGGGCGACCATGCGACGCATTCGCTCCTATGTCTTAGACTTTAGTGCAATGTGAGTTTCAAACTAACTTCAATCCACTTCTGTCTAAAAAACACAAAACAAATTCAAATATTTTTCATCCTTCGGGATTGTTGGGTTTCAAATCATTTTCATAAAAGAGCATGTTACTTCCGTTTTGTCGCAAACAGACATCGACCCTAACTGCCGGACGCGAACCTAACGTTGCTCATAAAATACACTTATCCGACCCGTAGGTTGAACTACGACTGCTTTGATTTCCTCTCTCTGGTTAGATTGAGGATACGTAGGCACAAGACGACGATATCTTGCCGAGCAACCTTCCCCATTAGTGAGTAGTCCATCGAACTACGTCGACTCTGATTCTTCGTTCATCCACAAAGATACGTAGGCATAGGATTGCGATAATCCTTGCGAGTCCGTTTTTGTTTTTCCCTTTCCGGGTTTCGTTTAGCAGTTGTAGCGCGAATTTTTGAACGTGGTTGCGAAGCACTTATCGCTTTTGGGGTACTACAGTTTGATTTATTTTTTATCCTATTGAAGCTGATGAAGGAAGGGAAATAGATGTCTCCAATTAACCCTGCTTGCATACTGAGTTTAAACAGATGACTGTTGGTTTACAGATGCTATTGAGATTGTGGGTCTCTCTTAAGTTATTTTGTTAAAATAGTGCCTGGGCGATTGGTGGGAGTTTAAGACTGATGCTTTTCGTTTAATATGTGAAGGTAGGGGATTTGGGTTTTTGGATTAGTGTGCTCGCTAAGATTTTTCTTTCAATCTTATGCCTATGTATTCGCGTTTACCGAAACAGGGAAATCAGAGCGATCGTAGTTCCTCCTATTCTATGGGAGGAAATGGTGTTTTGGTGTCTTGTTCAAAGCCCAAGACGTGAAGCTAAAGGTGGTTTTTTTCTTGTTCAAAGCCCAAGATGTGAAGCTGAAGGGTCTATTTGTGTCTTGTTCGAAGCCCAAGATGTGAACCTAAAAGGGTGTTGACTTTAGAGAGAATTTGTCATCTCTAAAGGGATCTGTTTGTCACAATTGTTGGGTGACTGATTATAAAGGAGAATTACTTTAACTGGGGTATGCGAATCCATCAATGCCATAATTTCCTTTATAGGGGATTTTCAACCTGAAGGAGAAGACTTTAACTCAGTTTAGAGCAATGCCATCTTTCCTTAGGAATTTCTCATGCTAAAAGAGGGACAGTGCCGTGGATGTAAATAATCCAGAGGCTTGCCACTTACAACAATTAGACGAGGGAAAAGGAGTTTTTGATATTTGTATGTTGTGACCAAAGCATGATTTGATGCTAAAAGGTTGATTGAATCAAACGGGGTTTTCCTTATACAAAGCCTAAGAGGAGGCTATTGACCCAACAAGAGGATGCTTTTGTGTCTCGTACGAAGCCCGAGATAGAGGCTAAAAGGGGTTGACTCAACAAGAGAGTGCTTTTATATGTGTCTTGTACGAAGCCCAAGACGGAGGCTAAAAGGGTTTGACTCAACAAGAGAGTCTTTTATACTCACCAAGAGAGTGATTTGTATCTCGTACGAAGCCCGAGATAGAGGCTAAAAGAGGATTGACTCAACAAGAGAGTCTTTTTATACTCAACAAGAGAGTGTTTTGTATCTCGTACAAAGCCTGAGATGAAGGCTTAAAAATGTTTGACTCAACAAGAGAGTCTTTTATACTCAACAAGAGGGGGATTTTGTATCTCGTACGAAGCCCGAGATGGAGGCTGCAAAGGTTAACTCAGCTGGGGAGAATCATTGTACAAAGCCCAAGAGGAGGCTAGTGGTTACTGTTTCAGTTCAGTGACAGGTCCAGTATGTTGGTTAAAAGAGAAAATCAGTTCTTATATGGGTAATGTTGTACTCATGGATTTGATCTGAGGACTGGGATTATTTCCTATTCTTTAAGGAAATGGGGAATCCAGAGGGTATTAGAGACTATCCAAGTCTGCGGGTGTTTTCCCTATTTTTGAAAGGGGCTTGAGAATGCCTTCGAGACTCAAGGAAGTTAGACTGTCCAAGCCTAGAGTTTTGTCTTTTGTACTATGTTTAAAGAAACAGTAGTAGTACGTTCACGATAGAAAGATCTAGACTCTTTGAAAGATTGTGCTATTAAGATGACTAATTTTTGTTCCTATACCTCTAGGAGGTCATCGGGACAATTTGTACGAAGCCCAAGAGGAGGCTGGAAACTTTTAAGAAGCCGAGGGACAATTTGTACGAAGCCCAAGAGGAGGCTCTCTTCCCGAAGGAAGAATCCTTATATGAAGCCTAAGAGGAGGCTGTGAATACTTCTAAGAAGCTGTAGGGTCCTTGTACAACGCCCAAGAGGGGGCGAGGATGCTTTTAAGAAACCCGTGGGTCCCTAAATCCCGAGAAATTCAAGACATGCCATTCACCGAGAATGGATCAAGCCAGGAAAGTTCGAGAATTTGGAAGAAACTCAAGAGATGCCATTAACGGAGAAAAGATCATCTCTGGGGAATAGAGTTTCTTTGACAATTTCTAAGGGTGACAGTCTGAGAAAGGGTTCACCGAGAATGCTGCCTTTCACGTCTCCATATTGTTTAACCCCAAGAGGAGGGAAGACTGTATCTAGTAATCCTATGTGGATCTAGTTTAGTCTATTTAAGAGTGATCAACAGGGCTTAGTGCTAGACGTAGTTGCCGGGGAAACTCTAAATATCTATACTAGTATTACACAGTTGGTATGAGTTTATGAAAGAATACTTACAGTGAAACAGCCCCACAATACAATTATATGTATATGAAAGCGGTAAATGAAAGCGTATAAACACTTACTCGATTGTAGAGCTTCCATGTTGTTTAGTTAGTTGTTCAACAAAGAAAGATTAAAAACAACAGTATATTCAAAATTAAAGGAGAAAGTATTTTGAAAAGATGTTGGGGCTTACAGCTCAAGGAGAGGCCCAAGATTTATCAGTGATCGCACTGTCATTTTGTACAGAGGGACTTATACAAGTGACTGAGGCCCAAACAGTTTTTCTGTACAAGGGGATGGGTCTTACACTCTCTCAAGAGGCCCAAAAACTTTATTTTTGTACAACTGGTGGGGCTTACAGCTCAAGGAGAGGCCCAGGGTTATTTTTTTGAAATGGCGATCGCGCCGAGATTTTTAAAAACGCGGTGGGTCTTATACAATGCATTGAGGCCCAAAATGGTTTGGTTTTCAAAGGGGGTTGGGTCTTACACTCTAATAGAGGCCCAAAAGATTTTGAATGGGTCTTATAGCTCGAGGAGAGGACCAAGGTTTGTTTTTCAACGGACGATGATCACGTCGAACTTTTTGAAATACAACGGGACTTATACAATAAGTGAGGCCCAAAAATAGGTTTGTATTTACAAAGGATCGGATCTTACACTCTATTAGAGGCCCAATAATTTGAATGGGTCTTATAGCTCGAGGAGAGGCCCAAAAGATTTGATTTTGAACTGGCAATCGCGCCAAGATTTTCTTTTAACGCAGAGGGACTTATACAATATCTGAGGCCCAAAAAGTTTTGGTTAAAAGGGGATTGGGTCTTACACTCTATTAGAGGCCCAAAAGATTTTTTTTAAAAGGTTTGATGAGGGTTGAAATAATCAAAACCCTAATTTGTTTCCAAAATGTATTTTAATTGAATAAAAAATTCAATTAAAATGATCAAAATTATTTAACATGTGGAAAACAAATTGTGATCTTGGATTAATGTTTCAAAAATCATATTTTGACCTACAAAATGATTAGAAGTCATTAAAATTTGCAAAATCAAGAAGGAAAAAATATTTTAAATGTCAAAAACAACTAAAATATTAATTCTTTGCAAAAATATCAATTATATGAAATAAATAATATTTTTGGGATTTTTTGGTAAAATAAAATATTTTAAAATTTTTGTGAATTATAAAAAAAGAATCAACTCAAAATCATTAAAACTCAGAGAGAAATTAATTTTTGAATCAATTAAATAAAATCACAAAATTCAAATATTCAAATTTTCAAAAAATGGCGCCAAGAACAAGGGCAAGAACACGCGCCGGCCTCTGTTTCCGCAGATTTGCGTTTTCTATCCAATCTCACTGAATACTTGATTATATCATGCAATCCACATATCAATCTACTAGTTTTAACCTCACGATCATGTCTATGGTCTTTAATTTCATTTATTTTTAACATGGAATGAGAAATCAAAGAGAAACCTCAAGAACCCTAATTTCTGCATGAAGGTTCAGAAATTCTACACACGATTCAAACAATGCGATTCATTGAGGGAAAACATTAAATGCATGATTATGAACATATGGCCAAATTATTGTGCAGCAAAAATTGCATGGATCATAGAGTTAGAAGAGCTCATGCTTACCTCTTGCAGCTGGTGATCGTGTTTTGTGTTAGAGGTGTTACAGCTAGGTTCCAATGATCTGGATAGCTTCCTAAGGTGCCATGGAGTGTGTCTGGATGCTTGGAATGGATTGAAATGATCTGGAACTTGAGATGGTACCCCAACTGCAAATCTGTCAAGAACTTGAGCAACTGGATGGTGATTTTGTGATTTTGGTGTTCCAGATGTTATGTGAGTGTTTTGATCACTTCTATATGATGTATGTGAGGTGTGTGAGTGATTGGTTTGATTGGAAAAGCTCTCAAACTCAAAACCCCATTGTGACTTGCCTTAGAAGGCAAAATTGGAGTGAAAGAAGAGATTTTGAGGAAAGCATCTGTTTGATGGCTTTGGTGTACTCAAACTGATCATAAATGAGCTCTATTTATAGTAGAGCAAATTTGTTTTGCAAGCAATATTGAATGGTAACTGCAGCAGAGGTTTGGCTAATGGTTTCACTTTGGAATCCAAGTCTCCTCTAGCCATTGACTAGAGGTTAGGGCACAGGACTGTGGTTCCCTTGGTTTTGGATAAGTCTTGACTGAATTCAATTGCAAATGGCTCAGTCCATGCCACCTTTGTAACGCCCCAGTTTTTGTTAGATTTATTTAATCGAGTCGATTTAATTATTTTTATTATTATATTATTTTATTCTTGACTTTTATTTGGCAATATATTATTTTTCATCGTGATTATGTTTTATCGCGTTTTGGGAGCGTTTGCGAGATATTTGAGTGTAGGGGTATTTTGGTCATTTTACTTATTTTGTTTAAGTTAGAAACTTAAAGAGAAAAAAAGAGAGAAAATAGTAAGGAAGGAAAAGAGAAAGAAGGAAAGGAGAAAGAAAAGAAGAAAAAGGGAAAAACTTGGAGAGTAAGGAAACGATCCAACCGACTTTTGAAAACACGATTAATCGGGTAAGGGTGTGAAACTCGATTATCTTATACTTGTGTATGATTATGTATGTATGTATCTGTGTGATATTTGGTTGAAATTGGATATAGAACCAAAACCATTAATAAGTTGAGATTGTTAGAATTTGATTCAAATTGTGTCTGAAATCATGTTTTAATGTTCCTAATTGCTGAGACATGTTAGATAGATGTCGTGCATTCAATTGGTAATTTGCTGGTGTTTAGATGAGATTTGGAGATGATTTTGGTTGATTCTCGTAGCAGAAATTCTGCAGGAAAAGTTCTGGGTTTCGCTGCCCATACGCGTATCAGGCTTGGCATTACGTGTATTGGTTTGGGCATTACGCGTATGGCTAGGGGGAATGGGGCATTACGCGTATGGAAGCTCATTTTTCACGGCCTTCTGTTGATTTACGTAATGGTACGCGTACTTGGCAAGGCATTACGCGTATCAAGTGAGGCATTACGCGTATGGAGTTTTAGTGGAATTTTTTGGGAGAAATCAGTCTCTGCACATACGCGTAGCACTTTGGGCATTACGCGTATGGAATGGGCAAGCGAGCTGGGCATTACGCGTATGGCCTAAGGCAATACGCGTATGACCAGAGAGTGTGTAGAATTGTATCCGATTTTGCGTTCGATGCCGTAACTTTTGATCCGTAACTCGGATCGAGGCGTTCTTGGTACCGTTAGAAAGCTATTGAGATGTTCTTTCTTATAATAATGGTTTTGAGATTGTTGGCCGATTTAATTATGTCAGGGATTTGGAAATGTGTCTTTTTGTCGACTTTTACCATTGTAATTGCGTGTAATTGATGCGTTATCATGCAATGTGCTTTTGATATATATCGTATGACTTGTGTGCTGTGGTGTGATGTAAATGCATGTGATGAAATGTTGTGATGATGGTTTGTGGCCTAAGGGCAAGAAAATGCATTGTGTTGTGTTTGATTGTATATGCATGATTATGGATGTGTATATGTGTGCATTTGAATGTCATGAGTCATTGTATGCCAAGCGTCATGATATGCATTCTTTTGATGTCGTGTGCCCTAGTGGGTGTGAGCGATGAAATGATTCCATAGGGAATCCGCTATAACATCGTGTGCCTTATACAAAGAGGTGTGAGCGATGATTATTGACGATCGTGTGCCTTATACAAAGAGGTGTGAGCGATCGGGTCGTGTGCCTTATACAAAGAGGTGTGAGCGATCCATAAACGTCGTGTGCCTTATACAAAGAGGTGTGAGCGATGGGGAACATCGTTTTCCTGACGGGGAGTTACACTGAGTAACAAGCGATGATTTCAATAGCTCCTGAGTGAACTAATGATAAGAATGATGGATGGAACGGTACCGCATGGCATTGCATAGAGTCTTTGTGTTGGTCTCTGTGCATTTGCATAAATCATGAATGGATTGATTTTATGTGGAATTGTGAATGGAATTGATGCTGTTGATATATATATATATATATATATATATATATATATATATATATATATATATATATATATATATATATATGTGGGTGATGAATGAATTGAGCATGGTTGATATACCTTGGTGATGGATATATGAGATATGCATTGTGTTGTTTTGTATTTGAATTCTGGTGTAAGTTGTGGTGAGAATATTTTACAGGTGTATTTTTGTGTTATTATATAATTGTATGCAATTATATTATAATTGTGTTTCTCACCCTTCTGCTATTTTAAATGCTCTATGAGGCATTGCAGATTAGATGCTGGAGGTCTTTTTGTGAAGCTTAGGTCTTCATTCTTTTGTCGGTCGGCTCTGATATGTAGCACCGGGTAGTCAGGGAGATCGTTTGTGATTATGTGTTTATGTATATGTTTTTTTTTATTGTACATGTATGACTCTGTATATGACATACAAACTTTTTATGTTATATATATATGAGATTCAATTGCAGATTTTCCGCTTTTATTCTGTATCTGAATTGTGGGTGTTAGGAACTGAGTTCCTCTGTTATGTGCTACCTGATTGTTGCATATCTATATGAGCAGGTTGTTGTATTTTGTTTCAATTGATGTGACACCTCCGTCTATGCCATGAATGTTTTAATTATACTTTGATTATTTGTTATCGCTTTAATTATTTGGGGGGGATAGATTAGGGGTGTTACATTAAGTGGTATCAGAGCCAGTTTGTGTCAGTTCGTGCAAGTCCGTGTCGGTCTTTGTGTTTGGGTGAGCTATTTGTTTAACCATAGTTGCTGTTATTGGATATGAACAGAATATGGCTGGTAGGAATGATGCTGCTTTGGGTGAGCTGTGTGGTGAGAATGTTTTACATGTGTATTTTTGTGTTACTATATAATTGTATGCAATTATATTATAATTGTGTTTCTCACCCTTCTGCTGTTTTAAATGCTCTATGAGGCATTGCAGATTAGATGCTGGAGGTCTTTTTGTGAAGCTTAGGTCTTCATTCTTTTATCGGTCGGCTCTGATATGTAGCACCGGGTAGTCGGGGAGATTGTTTGTGATTATGTGTATATGTATATGTTCTTTTTGGATTGTACAAGTATGACTCTGTGTATGACAGACAAACCTTTATGATATATATATATATGAGATTCAGTTACTGATTTTCTGCTTTTATTCTGTATCTGAATTGTGGGTGTTAGGAACTGAGTTCCTCTATTATGTGCTACCTGATTTTTGCATATCTATATGAGTAGGTTGTTGTATTTTGTTTCAATTGATGTGACGCCTCCATCTATGCCATCAATGTTTTAATTATACTCTGATTAATTGTTATCGCTTTATTTGCTTGGGTTATAGATTGGGGGTGTTACATTAAGTGGTATCAGAGCCAGTCCGTGTCAGTTTGTGTCAGTTCGTGCCAGTCCGTGTTGGTCTTTGTGTTTGGGGTGAGCTGTTTGTTTAACCATAGTTGCTGTTATTGGAAATGAACAGAATATGGCTGGTAGGAATGATGTTGCTTTGGCTGGTGCTATGCAAGCTATGGCTCAGGCTGTGCGGGGTGCACCTAATGCTGGTGGGAATGATGAGTTCAGGAAGGACAAGCCGCCTGTCTTCAAAGAGAGACATAATCCTGATGGTGCTCAGATTTGACTTAAGGATATTGAAAGAATATTCCAAGTGATGGATTGTGCTGAAGAACAAAAGGTGAGACTGGGTACTCACATGTTGCAGGAGGAGGCTGATGATTGGTGGGTTAGTAAGCGTCATGTTTGGGAAGCTACAGGTGAAGAGGTCACTTGGGCTTTGTTTAGCAGGGAGTTTTTGAGGAAGTATTTTCCTGAAGATGTCAGAGGAAAGAAGGAAATAGAGTTCTTGGAGTTGAAACAGGGTAACATGTCTGTTGTGGATTACACTGCTAGGTTTGTGGAGCTTGTTCAGTATTATCCACATTATGCTGAAGCAACTGCAGAGTTTTCCAAATGTGTGAAGTTTGAGAATGGGTTGCGTCCTGAGATCAAGCAGGCAATTGGTTATCAAAGGATTAGAAGGTTTTCAGATTTGGTGGATTGTTGTAGAATTTATGAGGAGGATAGCAAAGCTCGTTCTACTCACTATAAGAGTGTGAACGAAAGGAGAGGGAAGCAACCGTTTAGTGGTGGTCCTTATGTGACACCAGCTGACAAGGGTAAGCAAAGGGGTAGTTTTGATAAAAGGCCAAGTGGGGGAGGTATGTCTAATCCTCTGATATGTTTTAGGTGTGGTGACTTAGGACATCGTCAGTTTGAATGTAGAAAGGATATGAGGAAGTGTTCCAATTGTGGAGGTTTAGGACATGTCGCAGCCGATTGTAAGAGGAATATGGTGAAGTGTTTCAACTATGGTGAACCTGGTCATGTTAGTACGAAGTGTCCGAAACCAAAGCAAGCTCCAGCTGGAGGGAAAGTATTTGCATCAGCAGGAACTCAGACTTCTAGTGCAAACCGTCTGATCGGAGGTACTTGTTTTATTAATAGTACGCCTTTAGTTGTTATTATTGATACCGGAGCGACTCATTCGTTTATTTCGTCTGAGTGTGCGAAGAGTTTGAATCTTTTGTTGACTTCGATGGGTGGAGAGGTGGTTATTGATACTCCAGCAATGGGGTCGGTAACTACTTTTTTGGTTTGTTTAAGTTGTCCTTTGACCATTTATGGTAAAGATTTTGAGATGGATTTGGTGTGTCTGCCGTTGGAGGGTTTAAATGTGGTTCTGGGAATGAATTGGTTGCAGTTCAATCGAGTGCATATTGATTGTTATCATAAGTTGGTAAGATTTCCTTCTCTTGAGGAAGACGAGGAATCGAGTTTCTTATCTACCAAATAGTTGAAGAAACTTTTGGCGGATGAAGCTCAGTTGTTTGGATTATTTGCATCGTTGACCGTGGATAGTCAAGTTTCAATTGGTGTGTTTCCAGTTGTGTGTGATTTTCCATAGGTGTTTCCGGAGGATATTTCAGATGTGCCGCCAGAAAGAGAGGTGGAATTTTCTATAGATCTAGTTCCTGGTACTAGACCTGTATCTATGGCACCATATCGTATGTTGGCATCTGAGTTGGTTGAGTTGAAGAAGCAGTTGAATGAATTGTTAGAGAAGAAGTTTGTGAGGCCGAGTGTATCGCCTTGGGGTGCTCCAGTTTTGTTGGTGAAAAAGAAAGATGGAAGTATGCGATTGTGTATTGATTATTGCCAGCTGAATAAGGTGACGATTAAGAATAAGTATCCTCTTCTGAGAATTGATGATTTGATGGACCAGTTGGTAGGTGCATGTGTGTTTAGTAAGATTGATTTGAGGTCAGGTTATCATCAGATTAGAGTGAAAGAGGGAGATATTCAGAAGACGGCTTTTAGGACACGCTACGAACATTACGAATATTCTGTGATGCCGTTCGGGGTTTCTAATGCGCCAGGTGTGTTTATGGAGTATATGAATCGTATTTTCCATGAGCATTTGGATCGATTTGTTGTTGTGTTTATTGATGACATCTTGATTTATTCTAAGTCCCGGGAGGAACATGCGGAACATTTGCGTGTTGTGTTGCAAATTTTGAAGGAAATGAGACTTTATGCCAAGTTGTCCAAGTGTGAGTTCTGGTTGTCAGAAGTGAGTTTTCTTGGGCATGTGATTTCAGGTAATGGTATTGTTGTGGATCCATCTAAAGTAGATGTAATTCTACAATGGGAGGCTCCTAGATCTGTTACTGAAATTAGAAGCTTTTTGGATTTAGCTGGATATTATTGAAGATTCATTGAAGGTTTTTCCAAGTTAGCACTTCCTTTGACCCAGCAGACTTGTAAAGGTAAAGCGTTCATTTGGGATATTCAGTGTGAGGAAAGTTTTAGTGAGTTGAAGAGAAGATTGACTACATCTCCGATTTTGGTCTTACCGGATCCTACTGAACCGTTTGTGGTGTATTGTGATGCGTCTTTGATTGGTTTAGGTATGGTGTTGATCCAAGAAGATAAGGTTGTGGCTTATGCTTCGAGGCAATTGAAGATTCATGAGAAGAACTACCCTACTCATGATTTGGAATTAGCGGCGGTGGTGTTTGTATTGAAAATTTGGAGGCATTATCTCTATGGTGCAAGATTCGAAGTCTTTAGTGATCATAAGAGTTTAAAATACTTGTTTGATCAGAAAGAGTTGACTATGAGGCAACGGAGATGGTTGGAATTTTTGAAGGACTACGATTTTGGCTTGAATTACCATCCTGGTAAAGCTAATGTGGTAGCCGATGCGTTGAGCCAGAAATCTTTGCATATGTCTGTTTTGATGGTTAAAGAGTGGGAACTTTTGGAAGCATTTAGAGATTTGAGTTTGGTGTGTGAATTGACATCTGACAGCGTGAGGCTTGGTATGTTAAAGGTTACTAATGATTTTCTGTTGACCGTTAGCGAGAAACAGAATTTGGATGTGAAATTTGTTGATTTGATGACGGTTAGAGATCAAGGTGTGAATGGTGACTTTAAAGTGGATGATAAGGGTGTTTTGAGATTCCGTGGTAGAATTTGTATTCCTGATGATTCGGACTTGAAAAAGATGATTTTAGAGGAAGGACACCGGAGTAGTTTGAGTATACATCCGGGAGCTAATAAGATGTATCAAGATTTGAAGAAGATCTTTTGGTGGTCTGGATTGAAGAGGGATGTGGCTCAGTTTGTTTATGCGTGTTTGAAGTGTCAGAAGTCAAAGGTTGAACATCAGAAGCCTAGTGGATTATTGCAACCGTTGGATATTCCTGAGTGGAAATGGGACAACATTTCTATGGATTTTGTGACAGAGTTGCCGAATACACAGAGGGGACATAATGCCATTTGGGTTGTTGTGGATAGGCTGACTAAATTGGCGCATTTCATTCTGATTGACATCAGTTTTTCTTTGGGGAGGTTGGGTGAGATTTATATCCGTGTGATTGTGAAGCTACATGGTGTTCCATTGTGTATTGTTTCAGATCAAGATCCGAGGTTTACTTCCAGATTTTGGGAAAGTTTGCAAAAGGCGTTAGGTTCCAAGTTGAGATTGAGTTCTACTTGTCATCCTCAGACGGATGGTCAGACCGAGAGAACTATTCAGTCGTTGGAAGATTTGCTGAGAGCGTGTGTTCTTAAGCAAGGTGGTGCTTGGGATAGTTACCTTTCATTGATGGAATTCACGTATAACAATAGTTTCCATTCGAGTATTGGAATGGCACCTTTTGAAGCGTTGTATGGAAGGAGATGTCGAAGACCTTTGTGTTGGCATGAATCTAGTGAGAGTTCGGTGGTTGGACCGGAGTTAGTGCAACAGACTACGGAAAAGGTGAAACTTATTCGTGAGAAAATGAAGGCTTCTCAGAGTAGGCAGAAGAGTTATGATGATCAAAGGAGGAAAGATCTTGAGTTTCAAGAAGGCGGTCATGTATTTTTTAGAGTTACACCGGTGACGGGTGTTGGTCGTGCATTGAAGTCGAAGAAGCTTACTTCTCGATTTATTAGTCCTTATCAGATATCCGCCAGAGTGGGTGCTGTGGCTTATCGGGTGGCGTTGCCGCCGAATCTTTCGAATTTGCACGATGTGTTCCATGTTTCACAGCTTCGGAAGTATGTTTCGGATCCGTCGCATGTGATTCCGATGGATGAGGTTGAGGTAAGGGAGAACCTTACGGTTGAGGCATTACCAGTGAGAATTTTGGATCGCGAGTTGAAGCGTTTAAGAGGCAAGGATATTGCGCTTGTGAAAGTAGCGTGGGGAGGCGCTGCTGAGGGCAATCTGACTTGGGAGTTGCAGAGTCGGATGCGGGAGTCGTATCCGGAGTTGTTCGTCTCAGGTAATATTTTCGAGGACGAAAATCTCTAAGTGGGGAGAGTTGTAACGCCCCTGTTTTTGTTAGATTTATTTAATCGAGTCGATTTAATTATTTTTGGTCTTTATATTATTTTATTCTTGGTTATTATGTTTTATCGTGTGTTGAGAGTGTTTGCGAGATATTTGAGTGTAGGGGTATTTTGGTCTTTTTGGCTTGGGGTTATTGTTTTTCATTTAAAATAGAAATAGAGAGAAAAATAGGGAGAAGGAAAAAGAGAAGAAGGAAAAGAGAAAGAAAAGAAGAGAAAGGGAAAACTTGGAGAGTAAGAAACCGATTCAACCGACACTTCGAAGCACGATTAATCGGGTAAGGGTGTGAAACTTGATTATCTTATGCTTGTGTATGAATATGTAGGTGTGTGGTTGAATGTTCTCTTGCCTTTCCATAGTTTTTGGATTATAGGTCGAAATGAGATAAACGAGTAGAAATCGATGTTTTCACGGTAGGAAATCGATATAAATTGTGTTGTATGATCACACTATGTTTATGATCAATAATTGATATTTGTTTTGCTTCGGGAATTGATTTGGATTGGAAAAATGGGATTTTTGGGGTTTGAAACTGTGTAAAATTCAAGCAGATTTTTCTCTTTCTGGTGTAGGCCGCCGAGCGGTGGTTTGGGCGCCGGGCGACGCTTGAGTTGCGCCGCTGCTCCGTCGGGCGATACACTAGAGGCGCAGCTTGTCACGCTGCTAACTCTTTTAGATTTTGGTGGGGGGTTTTACGCCGTGCTTCACCGGGCGACGCAGAGGCGAAGGGTACCGCCGGGAGAAATTTTGGTACCGCCGGGCGCTCCTGGGGAATTTCATTAGTTCTGTTTTCTTTGAAAATTCATAACTTGTGATTCAATGATCCATTTTGAACGTTCTTTGTACCGTTGGAATGCTTATGAGATGTACTTTCTTATAACAATGGTTTGGAGATTTGTGACCGATTTAATTATGTCGGGAATTTGGAAATGTGTCGTTTTGTCAACTTTTACCGTTTTAATGGTGCGTAATTGATGTGTTATCATGCAATATGCTTTTGATATATATCGTATGACTTGTGTGATGTTATATGATGTGCATGCATGTGATTAAATGTTGTGATGATGGTTTGTGGCCTAAGGACAAGTAAATGCATTGTGATTGTGGTTGATTGTATATGCATGATTATTGATGTTGAGATGGTTCACATGGTTGTATATATGTATGCGTTGGATTGTCATGAGTCATTGTATGCCAAGCATCATGATATGCATCTTATGATGTTGTGTGCCCTTGTGGCGTGTAGCGACGAAACGGTTCCAGAGGGAATACGCTATAACATCATGTGCCTTATACAAAGAGGACCTAAAGCGATAATTATAGACGATCGTGTGCCTTATACAAAGAGGACCTAAAGCGATCGGATCATGTACCTTATACAAAGAGGACCTAAAGCGATCCATAAACGTCGTGTGCCTTATACAAAGGGGACCTAAAGCGATGGGGAACATCGTTTGCCCGATGGGGAGTTACACTAAGTAACAAGCGATGATTCCAATAGTTCCTGAGTGAACTAATGATGAGAATGATGGATGGAATGGTACCGCATTGCATTGCATAGAGTCGTTGTGTCGGTCTCTGTGCATTTGCATAAATCATGAATGGATTGATTTGGTGTGGAATTGTGAATGGAATTGATGAGTTGAGATATATATATATATATATATATATATATATATATATATATATATATATATATATATATATGTTGGTGATAAATGTATTGTGCATGAGTGATATACCTTTGTGATGGATATATGAGATATGATTTGTGTTGTTTTGCATTTGAATTATCGTGTAAGTTGTGGTGAGAATGTTTTACATGTGTATTTTTGTGTTACTATATAATTGTATGCAATTATATTATAATTGTGTTTCTCACCCTTCTGCTGTTTTAAATGCTCTATGAGGCATTGCAGATTATATGCTGGAGGTCTTTTTGTGAAGCTTAGGTCTTCATTCTTTTGTCGGTTGGCTCTGATATGTAGCACTGGGTAGTCGGGGAGATCGTTTGTGATTATGTGTCTATGTATATGTTCTTTTTGGATTATACATGTATGACTCTGTGTATGACAGACAAACCTTTATGATATATATATATATATGAGATTCAGTTGCAGATTTTCCGCTTTTATTCTGTATCTGAATTGTGGGTGTTAGGAACTGAGTTCCTCTATTATGTGCTACCTGATTGTTGCATATCTATATGAGCAGGTTGTTGTATTTTGTTTCAATTGATGTGACGCCTCCGTCTATGCCATGAATGTTTTAATTATACTCTGATTAATTGTTATCGCTTTATTTGCTTGGGTTATAGATTGGGGGTGTTACATATAAAGCCCAAGATTGAGGCTGAAAAAGTATTTGACTCAACAAGAGAGTAATTTTATGGTGTCTTGTACAAAGCCCAAGATTGAGGCTGACTTTTGCTGAGGAAAAGAAGGATCATTATACAAAGCCTAAGAGGAGGCTGGGAGTGATTAACTCAACAAGAGAGTGTTTTAAGGTGATTGACTCAACAAGAGAGTGCTTTAAAGGTGATTGACTCAACAAGAGAGTGCTTTAAAGGTGATGGACTCAATAAGAGAGTGTTTTTATTTGTCTTGAACAAAGCCCAAGATTGAGGCTGAAAAGGGTTTACTTAACAAAGAAAGTGCTTTTGATGCTAACTCTGCTGAGGAAAATCATTATACAAAGCCTAAGAGGCGGTTGTCTTCTGCTGAGGATTATTGAGATCCAGAGACAGGTCTAAAGTGGGGAATCAACTCTTGATGAGGATTACAGAAGAGTGGAGGAATAAGATGCCTTGAGGTTCTAATAGGCTAGTGTTATACTAATGATAAGCTAACCCTAGCTGGGGAAAGTTAGGATAAAAGACTGAGTTTCAAATCCTATGAGGGTTTTAACTCAGCTGGAGATTGATCAAATGATCTGGGTTTCTCCTGTACTTACAAGGAGCTTGAGAATGTCTTTGAGATCTAAGAGAAGATTAAACTATTCAAGTCTGCTGGTTGTTTATCTTAGTATGATGCCCAAGAGGAGGCAAGATTGTCCAAGTCTGCTTGTATAAAGCCCAAGATGAGGCTAGTTCTTTTAAGGGATGAGAATCAACCCTAACCTGGTTTGATGTTTTGACTCTTAGAAAGACTGCTCTATCAAAGGATGACTAAGTTTCTGTCCTATCCCTGTAAGAGGTCTTTGGGTCCTTGTACTAAGCCCAAGAGGAGGCATGAGAACTTCTAAGAAGCCTGAGGGTCCATGTACAAAGTCCAAGAGGAGGCGAGGATGCTTTTAGGAAGCTTGTGGGTCCAAACTTAAGAAAGGTTTCACCGAGAATTAATCCTTTAGAGAACAGTTCTAGGGTTTGAAGAAATTCAAGTGAGGTTTCACCGAGAATTAATCCTCTCTGGGGAAGTGAATTTCTTTGACAATTTTCTAATAGTGACAGTCTGAGAAAAGTTTCACCGAGAATAATACCTTTCTCTTTGTTCCATATTGTATAAGCCCAAGAGGAGGCAAGAATGTATCTGGAATTCCTATGGGGAACTAGTTTTGACACTGTTAAAAGAGTGACCAATGGCTTTATCTAATTCTAGACCTAATTGTCGGGGAAAACTCTAAGCAGATAATATACAGGCATATATATACAGAGGAAATATATACTGTATGTAAAAGAGGGTAGGAGGACTTACAGGTGAGCTAGGTTCCAGCATAAACAGATATATATATATATATATATGCAAGTATGTAAAAGAAAGCTGTTTAAAACTTACAGGTGAGCAAGCTTCCATTGTAACAGCTGTATGGTTAGTTGTTCAAGAAATAAAAGAAAGTTTCGATAACAACTATGAATTTTAACCTAAATCAAAGGGGGGAGTTGTTTTGAAAGAAGGTCGGGGCTTATACTCAAGGAGAGGCCCAGATGAAAAACAGTAATCGTACCGTTGATCTGAAAATTGTATCGGGACTTATACAATGACTGAGGCCCAAAATTATTTATGTACAAAAGAGGGTTGGGTCTTACACTCTATTATAGGCCAAAAAGTGTTTAAAAATGAATAAAGATGGGACTTACAACACAAGGGTAGGCCCAGATTAAAAATAACGATCGCACCGTTGTTATGAGAATCGTATCGGGACTTATACAATGACTGAGGCCCAAAAATGTTTACTATAAAAAGGGTTGGGTCTTACACTCTATTAGAGGCCCAAATGATTTTTAAAAAAAGATTTGTGAGGGTGAAAATCAACAAAGCCCTAATTTGATTTAAAAGGCATTTTAATTGAATAAAAATTCAATTAAAATGATCAAAATTATCAAACATGTGTGAAAAACAAGTTGTTATCTTGGACTAATGTTTGAAAAATCATGTTTTATTCATAAAATGATTTGAAAATCATTTGAATTTGCAAAATCAAGAGAAAGAAATATTTTTAAATGCATAAAAACAAATAAAAGTACAATTCTTTACAAAAATACCAAATATATGAAATAAATAATATTTTTGTGAGATTTTTGTAGAATAACAAATTTTAATATTTTTGAGAATTTTCAGAAAAAGAACCAATCAAAAATAATTAAAATAAAGAGAGAAATTAATTTTGGAATTAATTAATAAAAACCACAAAATATATGAAAAATAGCAAAAATATGAAAATGGCAAAATGGTCTGGGTGGGTGTTAAACCCACGACCTCAACAACAAACACACATGCGCACTACCACTGGGGTGGTGATACATCCGTGTATCAAAACCACCCCATTAATACATAAGGGATGCCAAGTTTCTAGGCCTGTTCAAGGCGCCATGCCTGACCCTTGCCCAAGGCAAGGCCTGATTTTTGGCCTCTTGCGTGAAGGCTCTAATTTCCTCATTTCTCCATGGATTGGGACAAAATTTAGGTGTATCCTGCCTAGAATTTCATGAGGAATCCAATGGTGCTTTTAGATTTTTCAAAAGATGTCCCTATTTTAAAACCTGATAGTGGTTTCAAAATAGGCCTATATTTGCATGTTATATGCTATCTCATCATACAAGCAGCAATAGTAGGGCAAATTGGTTCAAACGCAACACATATGATATGTATGAGAGGTCCATGATCAATGGACCTCAAAGTAATGCATGATTTAAAGAGTTCAAGTTGTGATGCACTTACCTCTTGAAGCTCCTTGTGTTAACTGTCAAGTTCCTTGTGCCAGAAGTAATCCAATGCTTTAGACACTCTTGATTGATCCCTTAGAAGCTTTTAGGATGATCAGAACCAGCTGGAACCCTCAGGAACAAGAATAGGCTCTTTCTTGCAAAAGTGGCAAAAGTGACCAAAATAGTAACTCTCTCAAATGGTGTTCCAGATGAGGGAAACCAATTGGGACATTTTGAGGATGATATTTGGAGTGTGTTTAAGGCCTTGTTTGATTTTTGAAGTGACTGAATCAAGGCATGGCTTGAAAAATGCAGAAAAGTCAAAATTTGAGGTTTTGGAGGTTGACTTTCTGATTTTGGTGTTTCATATCAAGGGTGAGTGTTTGAACAGCTTATATATGATACATTGAATATGTTTGGATCATGAGTTATGGTGGAATTGCTCTCTAACTCAAAAACTCAGAGATGACATGCAAAAGAAGGCATTTTGGCCTAATGAGAGAGATTTTGAGGAAAGCAAGTGTTGTAGTGCTTTGGTGTACTCAAATTGACCATAAATGAGTTCTATGTATAGTGTGTCAAGTTTGTTTTGGCAGCAATAGTGAATGGCAGCTGCAGCAGTCCCTTGGCCAATTGTAGAAAAAGGAATATTTAGTCTCCTCTAGCCATTGACTTGAGGTTAGGGCACAAGCCTATGGTTCTTTGATTCAGAGCTTAATCTTGACTCATTCAGTTAGCAATGTCTCAGTCCATGCCACCTTGATGCATCCATTGAATGCTTGGAAACAAAATTGGAGTCTTGGAGCTTTTTAGGCTTTTTAGGGTGACATAGCTACATGTAGTTCCTTGGACTTGGGAGGCTTGTGGATCAGATCTTTTCTCTTAGATGTTATTCTCTAAGGTGTCCAAATGGATGAAAATGCTTGGAATTATCTGATTTGGCCAAATCGAGCAAAAGTGCAAAATTCTGTTTTGTAAAAATCAGTCTATGATGCCATGTTCCAAGGGTTATAACTCCCTACTCAAACTGAATTTGGAGATGATCAGGTACTTGTTGGAAATCTTATGCCTACGTATTCCCGTTTAAACGAAACAGGAAAATCAGAGTAATCGTAGTTCCTCCTATTCTAAGGGAGGAAAATGAGGTTTTGGTGTCTTGTTCAAAGCCCAAGATTGAAGCTAAAAGGGGATTTGTGTCTTGTTCAAAGCCCAAGATTGATGCTAAAAGGGAATTAGGAGGGAATTTGTCATCTCTAAAGAGAGATTGCTGACTTTTTGTAAGCCTTGATCAAAGCACAAGGTTGATGCTAAAAGGTTAATTGATTTGGCTAAGGGATTTCTTTATACAAAGCCTAAGAGGAGGCTAGATAAGACCGACTCATGAAGAGAGTGTTTTATCTATCTTGTACAAAGCCCAAGTTTGAGGCTAAAAAGAGACTGGCTCTTTGGGGATATCATTATACAAAGCCTAAGAGGAGGCTAAAAAAGGGTTTGACCCCACCAGGGAGGTCTATATGTGTCTTGTACAAAGCCCAAGACTGAGGCTGAAACGAGTTTGACTCTGGCTGCAGAGTATTATCTGTCTTGTTTAAAACCTAAGATTGAGGCTAAACCGGGAAATTTAACTTACTCTGGTGAGGATGTGTCTTGTACAAAGCCCAAGATTGAGGCTGCAATGAGTTTGACTCTGCTTAGGGAAATTATTCCTCAAAAGCCTAAACGAAGGCTGGGAGGAAATAACTTGGCTGGGGAAGATTTATGTCCCCAGTTTAAGAGATGGAAATTTATGTCTTGTATAAAGCCCAAGATTGAGGCTAAAGGGTTCTGACTCGACAAGAGAGTGTTTTTATTTGTCTCGTACGAAGCCCGAGATAGAGGCTAAAAGGGGCTGACTCAACAAGAGAGTGCTTGACTCAACAAGAGAGTCTGAAAAGTGATTGACTCAACAAGAGAGTCTGGAAAGGTGATTGACTCCCCAAGAGAGTTTGAAAGTTGATTGACTCAACAAGAGAGTCTTTTATACTCAACAAGAGAGTGATTTGATGTCTCGTACGAAGCCTGAGATTAAGGCAAAAAGGGTCCTGACTCAACAAGAGAGTCTGAAAAGGTTAGCTCTGCTGGGGAGAATCATTTGTACAAAGCCCTAGTGGAGGCTGACTTCGCTGAGGAAGGATCATTATACAAAGCCTAAGAGGAGGCTAGCTTTTAGCTGAGGAAAGGTCTTTATACAAAGCCTAAGAGGAGGCTACCTTTTGCCGGGGATAATTGAGATCCTCAGGCAGGTCCAAGTGGGGAATCAACTCTTTCTGAGGGTTGCAGAAGAGTTGAGATGTCAGATACCCTGAGGTTCTGATTTGAGATAGTGTTGACCCTGGTCGGGGAACTCTCATGAGAAAGACTGGGTTTCTGCTGGAGATCGATCCAGAATACCCGGGGTTTTTCCTATAGTTATAAGGAACTTGAGAATGTCTTTGAGACTCAAGGGGATTAGATTGTCCAAGTCTGCTGGTGTGGCGGAGTTTTATCTTTTGTATGATGCCTCCAAGAGGAGGCAAGTGCATTAAGGGATGAGAATCAACCCTAAAGTGGCTTGAGGTCTGACACTAGAAAGACTGCTCTAGCAAAGGACGACTAAGTTCTGTCTTATACCTTTAAGAGGTCGTCAGAGTCCTTGTATTAAGCCTAAGAGAAGGCATGAGAACTTCTAAGAAGCCGAAGGGTCCTTGTACAACGCCTAAGAGGAGGCGGGGATACTTTTAGGAATCCTGCGGGTCCCCAAACCAAGAGAAGTTCAAGAAATGTAATTCACAAAGAAGAGATCATTCCAGGAAAGTTCGAGGGTTTGGAAGAAACTCAAGAGATGCTATTCACATAGAATAGATCAACTCTGGGGATTAGAATTTCTTTGACAATTTCTAAGGGTGACAGTCTGAGAAAAGGTTCACCGAGAATACTGCCTTTCTCTTTGTTCCATATTGTTTAACCCCAAGAGAAGGGAAGATTGTATCTGGAATTCCTACTGGGATCTAGTTTTGTTTGTATTTAAGAGTGACCAACATGGCTTTACCTAGTTCTAGACCTAGTTGTCGGGGAAAACTCTAAATAACTATACTAGTATATATACAGTTGATATATGACAAGAATTTTAAAAGGTGTGAAAGAAGACTAACCATGCGCAGCTTCCCACAATACAGTTATATATCTGACATGTATTTAAAAGAATGAAAGAAGACTAACCATGTGCCGCTTTCCACAATACAGTTATATATATTAAAGCGAGTAAATGAAAGTTGTTAAAACTTACAGGTGAGCGAGCTTCCATGTTGTATTGTTAGTTGTTTAGAGAAATTAAAGAAAGTTTTTATAACAACTGTATATTTGAATCTAAATCAAAAGGGAGTTGTTTGTGAAAAATTGTTGGGGCTTATACTCAAAGAGAGGCCCAAGGTTTGAACAGTGATTGTACTGTTGTTTTGAATATCGTATCTAGACTTATACAACGAATGAGGCCCAAAAAGTTTTGGTCAAATGGGGATTGGGTCTTACACTCTATTAGAGGTGCAAAGAGTTTAAAAATGAATAAAGATGGGTCTTATAGCTCAAGGAGAAGCCCAGTTGATTTTGTTAAAAAGGCGAGCATCGCGTCGAACGTTTGAAAATATACAGAGGGACTTATACAATGTGTGAGGCCCAAAAAGGTATTATTTACAAAGGGGTGGGACTTACACTCTATCAAAAGGCCCAAAGATTATTTAAAGAAAAGAAATGGGACTTATAGCTCTTGGAGAGGCCCAATTGTTTTATTTTAAAAATGGCGATCGCGCCGAGGTTTGAAAACACAGTGGGTCTTATACGATGACCGAGGCCCAAATTATTTTGGTTTTCAAAAGGGGTTGGGTCTTACACTCTATTAGAGGCCCAAAAGTGTTTGAAAAAGATTGATGAGGGTGGAATTAATCAAAACCCTAATTTTGTTTAAAATGGAATTAATTTTGTTAAAAAATTAATAAAAATTATTGAAAACATGTGAAAAATGAGTGGTGATCTTGGATCAATGTTTAAAAAATCATGTTTTTATTCACAAAATGATTGGAAACCATTTAAGTTTGGAAAATCAAGAAGGAAACAATATTTTAAATGTTAAAAAACAAATAAAAATTATTTCTTTGCAAAAATATCAAGTATATGAAATAAATAATATTTTTGGGAAATTTTTGTAAAATAAAATATTTTAACATTTTTTTGAATTATTAAAAAAAGAATCAACTCAAAATCATTAAAATTCAGAGAGAAATTAATTTTTGAATCAATTACATAAAATCACAAAATTCAAATATTTGAATATTTGAAAAAGGCGCCAAGAACACACCAAGAACACGCGCGTGTTCTGAGTTTTGCCCAGATTTGCATTTTCTCACCAATCTCACTGAATACTTGATGAAATCACACAGTCCATATATCAATCTACTCGTTTTCACCTCACGATCATGTTTATGGTCTTTAATTTCATTTATTTTAAGCATGGAATAAGAAATCAAAGAGAAACCTCAAGAACCCTAAATTCTGCATGAAGGCTCAAAAATTCCACACACGATTCATACAAAGCAATTAATTGAGGGGAAATATTCCATACATGATTATGAACATATGGCAAAATTATTGTGCGAGGAAATATGCATGAATCATGAGATGACCAAGTTGAGGCTTACCTCTTGCAGTTGGTGATCGTGTTTTGAGTTAGAGGTGTTACAGCTTGGTTCCAATGATGTGGATAGCTTCCCTAGGTGCTATGGAGTATGTCTAAATGCTTGGAGTGGTTGGAAACAAGCTGGAACTTAGAATGGTACCCCAATTGCAAGTCAGCTAAAAGCTCGAGCAGTTGGATGGTGATTTTGTGAAATTGGTGTTCCAGATGTTGTTTAAGTGTTTGGATCACTTATATATGATGTTTATGAGGTGTGTGTGTGTGTGTGTGTGTGTGTGTGTGTGTGTGTGTGTGTGTGTGTGTGTGATTGGTTTGGTTAGAATTGCTCTCAAGCTCAAAACCCGATAGTGAGTTGCTTTGGAAGGCAAAATTGGAGTGAAAGAGGTGATTTTGATGAAAACATCAGTTTGGGTGCTTTGGTGTACTCAAACTGATCACAAATGAGGTCTATTTATAGTACACCAAGTTTGTTTTGGCTGCAATAGTGTATGGCAACTGGTACAGGTCTGTGGCCAATTGGATCATTTTGGAATCTCAAGTCTCCTCTAGCCATTGACTTGAGATTAAAGCACAAGCCAATGGTTCTTTGATTCAAGGATAAGGATTGATTGAAGTGTTCATCTTTGCTCTGATACATGCCACCTCTAAGCATCCATTGAATGCCTCAAAACAAAATTGGAGTCTTGAGGCATCTTTAGCTTTCAGGGGTGCCAAACCTATATATAGTTCCAAAGACTTGGGAGGCTTATGGATCAGTGTTTGTTCCTCCTTGGTCTCCCCCTAAGGTGTGCAGATGGATAAACTTATTTGTCATTTGCACAAATTGATCAAATCGAGCCCTAATGCACAATCTGCCTTGCCAAGATAGTTTGCAGCAAGGCATGTTGCAGTTGTCATAACTCCTAGCTCAGATGGATTTTGATGGAGTTCTTGGACATTTTGGAAAGCCCTTATGTGACACAACACATGTGTGATCATAGTTTGTCTTGAAACATTTTGGATCCAAGTGAAAAATGCCCCTACATTTTGAAAAAAATCAAGACAGATTATGACTTAGTGAAAATTTCACTAAGTGTTGGAAAAAGTGGCATTACATGTTTTCAGCCATTTTGATCACTCCATAACTAAAAATCCATGAAGAATTGGAATAAAGTGCAGTTGACACTTTTAAAGTATTCCAGGAGAGCTACAAATCCATCTTTCGATCATTCAAAATGGTTTCTTGGATCTCAAGTTATGATCCTTGGAAGTTGGTACCCTAGCCACTTTGTTCCATAACTTAGAAAAAATTCTAAGTTTTCATGGTTACCCCTTTTACAAGTTATCCCACTTTCTTTGATTTTTCTTGATGAATGATGATTAAAATAACATATTATCATTGTTTTAGGTTTAAGGAACCATAAATGTGAAAAATCCCAAAAAGTCAAACTTGACTTTTGTGCACGATTGACTTTTTATCAGATGAATTTCGAACTGTGCGATCCTTGGTGAAATCAAGCCCTTGACCTAAATCAAACTTGATGGATATATTCCATAGGTGTCATAAGGCATATTGAATCATGTCCAAGGGTTTGGGAGCATTTCTTGGTCAAAAGTTAAAGGTACAGTTGACTTTTTCTTCAAAACCCAAATGGATGTCCAGATGAAATTGAAACTTGTAGATCAAGCTTCTTGGATCAATATATTGTTGCAAATGGATCAATGTGGTTTATTAGAGACCCTTAAATCATGTCTTGAGGTCTTGGCTCATGTTTTGTCCCAAAAGTCAACTTAGGGGTGAATTAGGTCAAGAAACCCTAATTCCTGATTTTTGGTTAAGGCATCCCCTGAGGTTAAATTGACTAGATGATTGGGTTTATGAGGTCCCTTGGAGTATCTTGAGTTATATTTTGAAGCATTGGCTCATTCCCAGATGAAGATTTTCATCTGGAGGCCCTAGTCGACTAAAACCCTAATTTGGTGACACTGGCGATCCCGACGCTTAATCAACTTGGAATGCTGCAACCTTATGCATGATTCTTGATGTGGGAGTCCTCTTGACCCTTTATGGATGTTTGAGAGGTTAGACAAGTTGAAGATCATGTCATTTCTTGATTGATCCTTTGTCTAAGCTCGAAGAGAGCTTAAAACCCTAATTCTTAATTGTAGTGAATGCTCAACAATCCTTGAGGAGACTGGTGAGGCATGAAGGTACATCCATATTGTGATGATGATTTGCACAATGATGTGAAATCTTGGTGGTCAAAATTTGGGGTATGACAGATGCCCCCATTTAATCTTCTTGGACCCGAAGGTGTCAATGGCGAACGTATTCGGGCATTCGGGGTGCAAGATGATTAAATATCGGAATACCCAAAATTTTGACAGTGATTATGAATGGTAGTTTATGCATTCATCTTCTTTTTCTAAGCAATAATGCTTAGAAATTGTAAAAACTTACCCTCGATCTTGGTCTTCTACCAAGGAACTGGTCTCAGTTATTTTATTTTTTTTACTAAACCTCCCCTCTATCCTGGTTTTCAGCCAGGGAACTGGTCTCAGTTTCTGATTTAAACTTCCCCTCGATCCTGGTTTCCTACCAGGAAACTGGTCTCAGTTACTAATGTAAACTTCCCCTCGATCCTGGTTTCCTACCAAGGAACTAGTCTCAGTTTCTGATATAAACTTCCCCTAGATCCTGGTTTCCTACCAAGGAACTGGTCTCAGTTTCTTTTGTCAATAAGCTTTCTTGACAAGGGACGCTATTCGTAGTTGTTTTTCCTCAAACTTCTCGCCGAATTTTCCTGGAGATATGCCATTTGATGGAAAAAGTTTTGATGTCAGACTTACTGGGGAATCCATTCGTCTGAGCTGTAGAGGTGTTCAAACTTCTCTGGTTGGAGACACCATTTGTCTGCTCTACTGGAGGAAAATGAGTCTCTTGAGAGGTTGTTTCCTGCTTGGAGATATTACATCATACTTTTCTTCGAAAGCTTCTCGAAGAAATGTCATACAATGTACCCCAATTTTGAGGTGCTGGTGACTTCATTAACATTTATTTTTTGGAGAGAAGAATCAATGTGTTGCTGAGAGTCTTTGGTTGAGAGGCTTTCTCTGGGATTTTCCTTAATCCGGGAAAGCGAAGATATCATCTTCAATGGCGAAGAGTGATATTTGTCGAAAGTTTGCTTGCTTTTCAGAGGTTCAAGTTATCAAAGTCGTCGAAGACCGTCTCTAATCCAAAAATAAACTAGGAGAGAGATTGCTTAGATGATTCACTTCTTGACGAGGAAAGAACTGATAACTCGATTGAGAAGACTTTTATCACTAGGGGGTAAGACCGACTAGAGTGATAGTGATGCAATATGAATATGAATGTAAATCAATAATGCATGATGTATGTATGTATATGCTGACAAAACGGACGTGACATACAGACTAGTGGATGAACACGACTGGATACTCGGCCACTAGAGGGGATGAAAAGTATCACTGGTCCAAAAGTAGCAATTCTGCCTTGCTTATGAGAGATAGTCCCTATGGGGAAAACTGTTGGTCGGGCTTAGGAGATAAGAACTCTGCCGGGGGTGTCGGATGGAATGTTCGCATCCGACACAGTTGATCCTTCGTTCAGGCGTACTGGTTTAAAAGGAGCACTTTGATTCTGCACTTTGAAGCTCAATTGCTTCTGGAGAAGCGATCGATGTTCTTTCGATGTTCAACAGTCAAAAGAATTTGCCATCTTTATTTAAAAGCAGAAAAAGTTTGACAATTAAATTCATTTTTGTTTTATTTCAAGAATCGTTGATCATAGTAAAAACATCATTTTGTAAAGCTAAAACAAATTAGAATTACAAACAAAAGCACTAGGGCTCAAATTTTATTGATAGGATGGAAATCAGCCAAACGCGTGATTCAATGGAGTATTTTCAAAGTTAGAAAATGGTAGTTTAAGGGAAAAGGGATACATTGAAACATAACGACCGTTATCCTTCTACCAACTTTGAATTCCGAGCATCCTGAGCTTCTGTCAAAGATGACCTTGACTGGAGTTTTCTCCAATGGATGGCATGACTACTGAGGGATTCAACCTTGTCAGACGTAGTTACTTGCCATTTTCCCTAACTTTTGCCTGGATTTTACTTTGGTACTTCCAATCCACCGGGATGATTTTTGATTATGTCTCTAATTTTTTCCTAGACCGCCCTTTCGGGTTTTCAATCCACCGAGACGTTTTTTTTTTATTTAGAGGAAGTATTTCTTGACTACGTCAACATTCGTGGGGTAGGAAAATTCCTCTCCGTCCATGATTGCGAGTCTCAAGGCGCCGCCTGAGAAGGCTTTCTTGACCACATAAGGGTCATCATAATTCGGGGTCCATTTGCCCCGGGAATCACTGAGAAATGATTGTATTTTCTTGAGCACAAGGTCTCCTTTTCTGAACACGCGAGGTCGGACCTTTTTGTCAAACTCCTTCTTCATCCTTTGTTGATACAACTGACCATGGCATAGTGTCGTTATTCGCTTTTCTTCAATTAGGTTCAGTTCTTCGTGTCGGCTTTGACACCATTCAGCTTATGTTAGCTTAGCTTCCATCAATACCCGGATTGATGGGATCTCTACTTCTATGGGGAGTACTGCCTCCATGCCATATACTAGAGAGAAAGGGGTTGCCCCTGTTGAAGTGCGAACAGATGTGCGATAACCGTGAAGAGAAAAAAGGTAACATCTCGTGCCAGTCTTTGTAGGTTACAACCATCTTTTTAATGATCCTCTTGGTGTTCTTGTTAGCCGCTTCTACCGCTCCATTCATCTTGGGTCGGTAGGGAGATGAGTTATGGTGTTTGATTCTGAACTCAGCGCACAACTCTTTCATCATCTTATTGTTCAAGTTGGATCCATTATCGATAATGATCTGGTTTGGAACACCATAACGGCAGATGATATTGTTTTTGATAAATCGGACCACCACTTGTCGGGTTACATTGGCGTATGAAGCTGCTTCGACCCATTTGGTGAAGTAGTCAATGGCTACCAGGATGAACTGATGTCCGTTTGAAGCTTTTGGTTCAATCATGCCAATCATGTCGATTTCCCATATGGAAAAAGGCCATGGGGAAGAAAGACCTTTGAGATGCGTCGGCGGTACATGGATTCTGTCTAAGTATATCTGACACTTGTGACACTTCCACATGTACTTGTAGTAATCGGATTCCATGGTCAACTAGTAGTATCCTGCTCTCACAATTTTCTCGCCATTGTGTGTCCATTGGAATGAGTGCCAAAGGATCCTTCGTGAATTTCTTTTATCAGCATATTTGCTTCTGGTCTGTCTACGCATCGGAGCAAGACCATGTCAAAATTTCTCTTATAGAGTGTATCACCGCTCAGGAAGAAGTTGCCTGCTAGTCTTCTGAGGGTCTTTCTGTCTTTTCTGGATGCCCCAGGAGGATATTCTTGTTTCTGAAGGAAGCATTTGATATCGTCATACCAAGGTTTGTCGTCTATGACTGCTTCAATCGTGAAGATGTAGGCGGGCCTTTCTAGGCGCATTATGTTGATCTTAGGTATGTCATTCCATTGACCTACACTAATCATAGAAGAGAGAGTGGCTAACGCATCAGCCATATGATTCTCCTCACGAGGGATATGATGAAACTCGATTCTGTTGAAGAATGATAACAACCTTCTCACATAGTCTTTGTAAGGAATCAATCCTGATTGGTATGTGTTCCAATCTCCTTTGATCTGATTGATAACCAGGGTTGAGTCTCCATATACATCCAAGTTCTTAATTCTTAAGTCGATCGCTTCTTCGAGACCCATGATACAAACTTCATATTCGGCCTCGTTGTTTGTGCACTTGAATGTCAATCAGGCAGTGAAAGGAATATGGATACCGTGAGGTGTTATGATGATTGCCCCAATTCCGTTTCCATAATGATTAATAGCTCTGTCAAAGATTAGTCCCCATTGGGAACCTGGTTCTGGCCCTTCACTAGGTAGTGGTTCATCGCAATATTTCATTTTCAAGTATATGACATCTTCGTCTGGGAAGTCAAATCTGAATGATTCCTGATCGTCAATCAGTTGATGAGCCAAATAATCGGCCAAAATACTTCCCTTAACGGCTTTCTGAGCATGGTACTAGATGTCGTATTCTGATAACAACATCTGCCAACGGGCAATCCTTCCCGTGAGAGCAGGCTTTTCAAAGACGTGTTTGATTGGATCCATTTCGGAGATTAACCAAGTAGTGTGACGAATAATATATTATCGAAGACGTTTGGCTGCCCAAGCTGAAGCACAACAATTTTTCTCAAGCATAGAGTACCGAGTCTCGCAATCGGTGAATTTCTTGCTCAAATAGTAAATGGCAGACTCTTTCCTTTTTGTTTCGTCTTGCTGGCCAAGTACACAACCCATAGAGTCTTCCAAGACTGTTAAGTAAATGATCAGTGGTCTTCCTTCCACTGGAGGTGATAGAATTGGTGGGTTCAACAGGTATTCCTTGATACTGTCGAAGGTGGTTTGATAGTCTTCTGTCCAAACGCAGTCCTGATTCTTTTTGAGTAATTTGAAAATCGGCGCACATGTTGCTGTCTTGAGGAATATGAATCTGGAAATGTAATTCAAACGTCCCAGGAATCCCCTGACTTATTTTTCAGTCTTTAGAGAAGGCATTTCTTGAATGGCCTTGACTTTGTCAGGATCAACCTCAATTCCTTTCTGGTTGATGATGAACCCTAAAAGTTTCCCTGAACAGACACCGAATGTGCACTTGTTGGGATTCAAGCGGAGTTTGTACTTTCTCAACCGCTCGAATAGCTTTGACTGGTGGGTCACATGTTCCTCCTCTGTCTTAGATTTGGCAATCATATCATCGACATATACCTCGATTTCTTTGTGTATCATATCATGGAACAGAGTTGTCATGGCCCTTTGATAGGTTGCCCCGACGTTCTTTAAACCGGATGGCATTACCTTGTAACAAAAGGTGCCCCATGGGGTGATGAAGGAAGTTTTCTCCATATCTTTTGGCGCCATTTTAATTTGGTTATAGCCCGAGAATCCATCCATAAAGGAGAAGACTTTGAATTTCGTTGTACTGTCTACCAGCATGTCTATGTGTGGTAAGGGAAAGTCATCCTTTGGACTTACTTTGTTCAGGTCCTTGTAGTCTACACACGTTCTGACCTTTTCGTCCTTTTTCGGAACTGGTACTATGTTGGCTAACCATTGAGACTATTCTGATGTGGCGAGGAAACCCGCGTCAATCTGTTTCTGTACTTCCTCTTTGATTTTGATAGCCATGTCTGGATGAGTTCGTCTTAGTCTTTGTTTCACCAGAGGACATTCTGATCTTAACGGTAGATGATGTTCCACGATGCTGGTATCCAACCCTGACATGTCCTGATAGGACCAAACGAATACATCGGGAAACTCTTTGAGAAGCTCAAACCTTCTTTGACAGTCAGACTGAGCAGGGCTCCAATCTTGACTTATTTTCTCTCTTCCTCTGAGCCCAAGTTGACCATTTCCAACGGCTCTTTGTGAGGTTCAATGGACCTTTCCTCTTGTCTGAGTAATCGGGAGATCTCCTCTGGAATTTCTTCGTCATCTTCTTCTTCAGCCTCAAATACCGGGAATTCAAAGTTGGGAAAAGACATTGGATCGTATGTTTCAATGGGGTTTAAAACAAGCAATATGCATGACGTGATGATTTGTTTTAGAAGAGATAGAGAGAAATGCAAGAGTGTGTGCAGTGTATTTTTTGAAAATTGCTTGTTTTTATTATTTGAGTTGTTTTTTAGGATTACCATTTTCTGAAAAAGCGAAAAGAGAAAACAGCAATAAATGCGGAAATTACAGAACGACGTTATTTTATTTATGATTTTGTCGATTCTTGAAACTACAGCCCTATAAAACAAAACTCTGTCGCTTAGGGCGAAGCGAAGAGGGACATTTACAGAAAGTGAGCCCTATCAAAACATCTGTTTCACCTGAGCAAGGTGAAAGGTTAAGATAAAGACGGCAATTACTTTGACTTATGAACAATTTTTGGAACGTTGACAGTAACCCATTGGCGGCGAACGCCTCGGTGAATCACAAAGTCTGGTACTTTCCATCTTGATTTGCTCTCAGAAATGATGTTGATTTCTGGTTGAGCAAGATCATTGGAATCTGTCTCCCAGGCAGAGTTGTCGTAGGAGGATTCCTCAGCTGTATCTTGCACAGTGTTTGCATTCTTAGGTATATCTCCCCATCCAGTTGACTGGATGTCTTATAGCCTGATACGAGAGCTTTCCGGAGCGGTGTACTTGACTAAGAAGTCGTACTTGCCACTTGGTTGTCCTAAAGTGTCCCATATTTTGGTAGGACTGGAGAAGTCATCCCTCTCGATGACGTTGACCTCAGGAAAAGCATAGTTGATGAACTCTAGTCCAGTAATCTTTGCAAATTCATCGTTGTGCTGGATATTTTCTGAATGCCCTGAGTGTTGATCCCATGACATGGTGGGGACGCAGGTATTCTTTTCAATGATGCTAAGCTGATATGCATCGTTTGGATGACTCTTTTGTCCTGAGTCTCCTGGGTACAGCTGCCAGATAGGCAGGCCATCCATTGGGCCATAATAGTCGTGGTCAAAGCTGTCTTTCATCAGAATATCCTCCTCTAATGAGTTTGGTGGAGCACGACAACCTTCCGGATCACAATCTCCGTATATCATCTTGACATCTGACCTTGGTATATATCTCGGACTCTGTGCCGGATAGCAAAATGGTGTAGGCACCTCTTCCTGAGACGTATAACCGTCCTCGTTAAGATAGGACTCCCACTCTTCATCTGTATCGGAGGAATCTCCCTCGTTGATGGTATGTACTTCTTGAGACACTGGGTGAAGGAAACCTCCACTATGGAAGAAGTTCTGAATGGGATGAAGACTTTCATCGTTAATAGCAGTCTGGGTACAGGTTGAGGAAAAACCAAGACCCTTCTTTTTCTTATTGTCCGTGTTCCCATCCTTTTGCATTATTACTTTTGATTACTTCGAGAGCATCTTTGTATGAGGAAATCGACATTCCTCTTTCTGATTAACTGTCATTGCTCACTGAAAGTCCTTGGAACTGAGTTCCAACAACCTCCTCTGGTTCTACATAAGTGGGTGACGATAAGTTACTCACGATCAAGGCTTGCTCTCTACAGACTGTGACGAGTTGGCCGTTCTTGACGAACTTCATCTTCTGGTGAAGTGTCGAAGTGACTGCCCCAGCCTCATGTATCCAAGGTCTTCCCAATAAACAGCTGTATGTTGCTCGGATGTCCATGACCTGGAAAGTGACTAGGAAAGTGTGGGGACCGATAGTTATGGGAAGGTCGACTTCGCCGATAACTGTTTTCCGGGATCCGTCAAATGCTTTGACGGTGACCTCACTGCCTCTCATCGGAGATCCTTTGAATGATAGTCGCATTATAGTGGACTTCGGCATCACGTTTAGAGCTGATCCGGTGTCTACCAGTACGCCGGCTAAAGCATCGTCCTGGCACTTGACTGTAATATTGAGTGCCATGTTATGACTTGGGCCCTCTTCTGGCAGTTCCTCATCACTAAATCCCAAGTTGTTGCAGGAAGTGATGTTGGAGATGATGCTGTCAAATTGTCTTATTGTCACATCTTGTTCCACAAAGGCTTGCTCTAAGAATTTCTATAGAGCCTCCTTGTGACCTTCTGAACTGAGTAAAAGTGATAGCACTGATATTTTTGAAGGAGTTTGCAACAGCTGATCAACAATGTTGTATTCACTCTTCTGGATGAGCTTTAGCATCTCATCATTGTTTTTTGGATGGTCAGGATCACTGGATTGACCGACTAGTTGATCAGGAACTTCTGTCTGAGGTTCCTTTTCTCTGGTAGGTTCTCCAACTCCTCGGTTGAAGATTCGACCACTCCGTGTTACTCGACTGATGTCTGCAGTATTCACGACGGGGGGTAATGGAATTTCCTTTCCATTCTCAATTATTGTTGCACCGTATTTGTAAGGGATAGCCTTAGTTGATTCATACAGTAATGGTCCTGGTAGATAGATAACTACGGGAGCCTTCTGATTCTTCTGACCATTGTAAGTAATTTCAATTAGTTCCTGGTTGGGAACTTTCGATTCGTCAAGTAAAGGGATGATGGTACAAACCTCTTTGGTCCTCTTATGATCTGAGATTACGACAACGTCCTTGATTCGATCAGCGACAAAGTCTGGCATCGAATTGGTTGACCTAGAACTTGGACATGGTCAAATCTCTTTATGGTCAAACTGACTCTGAAGGGTTGCTCACACGAGGTAACATCCTTGATTATCTTCAGAGCAAACTCTACAGCATTCATAGTTGTGAGGTGGCACCTGGCCATGTCCGCTTTGTATGCAGTGTAACCTCACTATATTTATTTCCATTGATCGAACATCTGGACTTTGATGCCTAATAGGGTTCCTGTTAATCATCCTGACTTGTTGTGTGTCTTCGTCTAAATAGATCGGAAGCCACCAGTGATTTAACAAGTGTTGCAAAGTTCTTTGAACGAGGGCACATCCTTGGTCGCTCTCACGGCATATTGTACAGTTCTGATAATTATGCGAAGTCAGAAAACCGAGCTGGACTTGCTTAGCGTGTAATTCCACCAAGCTGGTATTCATCAAGCGAATATCAAATATTTGAATCATATTCACTTGATACTGATTTCTATCGCGGTAATCCTAAATCCATCCAAGATCCATCTGACGCTGGAGGGTCTCTTGTACAAAAGAGCATCCCTGATTGTTTATCGAGCAGACCAGATAGGAATCGTAATCGTGTCGTGGCAGATTATGATGTTGGCTTTGCCTTGAGTGCATTGCCACCAAGTTGACATTCATTGCACGGACGTCGTGGTTTTGAATGATGTTGGAATTCGTACAAGTCATGTTGATTTCACGGATTCGGTGATCCTGGATCCATCCGAGATCCAACTGTTCCTGTAGAGCTGATTGTACCACAGAACATCCTTGATTATTTTTAGAGCAGATATCGCACTGGTGATAGTTATGATATGGTACATGCCCATATCCGCTCTGTCTGCGGTGTATTTTAACCAGGTTGGCCCTCAATAAGAGTACATCATGAATTTGATAGTTGTGGTTAGACTCTCCCTCTATCAAATTTACATCAGCTTTCTCATGTTGAGGCAGCGAGTTTGTCTAAACATTTGGATTCATATCCTTGAAGGATAAGACCCCGCTCCTAACAAGCTTCTGTACATCAGATTTGAAGCTGAGACAGTTTTCTATGTTATGCCCTGGTCCTCCTTGATGGTAAGGGCAACTCTGATCCGCTTTGAACCAAAAAGGAGGATTTCCGGTACTGTAAGAGGAGACCTAGTTTGGACGTGCCCCTTGACCAGTAATAATGGAAACAGTTCTGCGTACAACATTGGTACAGGGTCGAACCCTGGTGGTCGAGTTGTACGGTTATTGTTGTATGGAGGACGAGCCTACTGAAGAGGCTGTTGTGTCCTTTGCTGATATTGTTGTTGATTTGGTTGGCTCTGAGCAACCTGAGGTTGATACGTAGGAATAGGCGCAGGGTTGATAGCAGGAGTTACAGCTGTTACTGGTTGGTACCGTCGCCTTTGCTTTCCGAGAGAGATATTACCGATATCTTGCTCTTTTTTCTTAGGGAGAGCACTACCGTATCTTTTGGTATTCTTTGATGGCCTGGCATCTTTGACCAGACATCCATCTCGATTTGCTTCTTCAAGACGAACTCCCATGCCTACCATTTCAGTAAAGTCATTAGGCGCACTGGCGATCATTCTGTCATAGTAAAATGAGCTCAAAGTTTTCAGGAAGATTTTTGTCATCTCTTTTTCCTCAAGAGGGGGACAGATCTGGGAGGCAATTTCACGCCATCTCTGAGCATATTCCTTAAAGGTTTCCTTATCCTTCTGCGACATGGCTCTGAGTTGATCTCTGTCCAGTGCCATGTCCAGGTTATACTTATATTGTTGAACGAAGACAGGACCAAGATCTCTGAAAGTGGTGATCTTAGTGTGGTTTAATCCCATGTACCATTTGAGTGCAGCACCGGTTAAACTATCTTAAAAGTAGTGGATCAATAGTTATTGGTTCTCTCTCTGAGTTGACATTCTCCGAGCATACATCACCAAATGACTTTGAGGGCAAGAGTTACCCTTGTATTTTTCAAATTCGGGCACCTTGAATTTGTGCGGAACTTTCACATTGGGTACCAAACAAAGGTCTGCGGCGTCCTTTCCAAATAGATCCTGACCGCGAATGGCTTGCAGCTCCTTCTGCATCTCCAGGAATTGTTCCTGGAACCCATTCATTCTGTCGAACATACTTTCATTTCCACCAGACTGTATGTGTGGAATCTGCCCTTCCAGGACAGTGTGTACCACGAGTTGTGGTATAGTCATCATGGCAGTGACTCTTGGTACTTCCCGCTCCCGAAGTTTGTAACCTTCAGGAGTTGTTTTCATGCCCCCGGCAACTTCGCTCTCCCAAAGTTTGTAACCTTCAGGCCCAGCGGTTCTTGCTGCAGTTTTCGAATCTTCAGTGATCGGCGGAATATATCCTTCCGGGATATAGTTGAGTGGCATGCCCCAGGGACGATCTTTAGACATGGTATATCGAGGATCATACTTTTCAGCTATGGGTGTCGATGTGATCTCTGAGATCACAGTCCGTTGTTGTTGCATCTGAGCTGCTTCCAGAGCTTGCATATCGTTGTGAAGCTTTCTCAAATCCTCTTTCAGAGCGTCGAGTTCTTCTCTCAACTCCCTGTTCTCTTCCTCAAAATCATTCATTTTCTTTTGTTGACTGGCCCGAGTCTTGTACGAATGAGACATTTGACTCTAGAATCGAGACACAAACGTGAGATTCGCAGAGAAGAAGAATGCGTTTTGTGAGAATGATGAATGATATGCAATGATTCTATTATATATATATTTTGTTTAATCAAAATAAACTTTGACAATTGGATTGCAAATATCAAACAATAGGGAAGACCCCGTTTTATTGAATTCAAAATTGCGGAAATGGAAATAAAGTAATTTACATAGTGCTATAAAAGGAAATGTCTAAGCTAATGGGTCCTGAGTCCTCTCTGAAGAGGGCTCAGGTGCTGGTTCTGGTATTTTCCTTTTCTTTGACCGGGGCTCTCGAGCTATTGTCGGGTTGTCATTCCTTTGCCAAGTGAAAGGAGCGAGCAAATTCTTTTGGCTATCTTGGTTTTCTACAGCATGTTATTCTAAAATCTCAATCAGAGCATCTTTTTCTTTTAACAGTTGTTGTATTTTCTTGCACTTCACACTGAGAATACGATACTTGTTCTTCCAAGACTTCTTCTCCTATTGAACTCTGTTGCAAGTAACCTGGAGCTTTTCCGTATCAGACATAAAATAAAGGACAGGGTCCCTTAACGGAAGAACTTCTTGACGAGGGTAAGGTATCCTCAGTTTGAGAGCTCTAGTTTATACCCAGTGGAGATAAGGTTCCACAGAGACACAGTCTGGTTTTCCTAGAGACTTTCTTCCTTTCCTATGAACATGTTTCCAGGCATGCACTATTTCTGTCTTTAGTGCCCTGTCATTTTCTCCTTCCTTGAAGAAAAGACCTTCCAGATGAGCATTACGCGGGACATGCCTCATCGGGTATCCGAATTGACGACGAACTAAAACTGGATGATAGTTGATTCCTCCTTTAGTTCCTATGAAGGGTACATTAGGGAAATTTTAACAACGGTCAATGATTCTTATCCCGTCATAGATTCGATTGTACCAATCGATGTCAGAGTTGGTAAGAGACATGATTCTTTGCGACCAACGTAAAGTATTCTTAGGATCCCAAAATGCAGCAGACTTGGGCAAGTGGGAAATGAACCATTTGTATAGCAGGGGTATACAGCAGGTGATCATTCCTCCGCTGTACAAATTCCTTAAATGTACAGAATGATAAGCATCTGCGAGTAAGGTCGGTACAGGGTTTCCAATCAAAAGTATCTTAATGGCATTGATATCTACGAAGTTATCGATGTTGGGAAACAAAAATAACCCGTAGGTGAGCAAAACAAAGGTGCTCTCAAAAGTGGCCACATTCCCTATACTAGCAAAGTACAGGGCTTTCTTTATCAAAAACTGGGCTGACAAACCTTGGATTCCACCCTTAGTGGTCATGTGAGTCCTTACTTCTGACTCGTCCAAATAGATTGCTCTTGCAATGGTTTGATCCTTCAGAATTTCTTCCAGTCCGGAAAAGGGAGCTTGGACAGTGATAAGTAAATTAGTCAGGTGAGAGTACTCCTCCATTATTGGTGCCAGCTGATAATCCAGGAATGTGAAACAGTGATAGATCGGATCATAAAACTGAATGAGCGTAGCCAGTATTCCTTCAATTACATGGACCCTTAACAGAGACAGCAGTCCTTCGTACTTAGCTTAAAAGCATCAGGGTTGGTGATCATCCTCGCCAAACCTCTCAAATCCTCTAATTTTGGAACCTTTAAGGTGTACTTGTCAGTCTTCCTTCTACCGAAATCCATAACGCAATCTTTTTCTCTGACATTTGCAAATTTTTCTTTGTTTAATGTTTTTTTAATGAAATGAATGCATGAATGCAGCACACAAAAACATAGAAAAAACATGGGGTCAAAGGTTCGGTGTCATGAAGTCATGGCTCTACCCATCCCCAAAGGTTATACTGCTGGTTTTTTGTACCTGTCCTCAAAATCATTGACCCCTCTTGGGATAACAACAACAGGCTGGAATCACCCGAGCGAGATAATGTATCTTAGAGTAATCTCAAATGAGGGTAGTATCGCGTGACAACTATTTCCGATAGCTTCCACATTACAAAATAGTAACATGGTTTCAGTCTATTAAATCCTCAACTTCTCAGATAACCCAATCAAACAATCTACTTTCAACAACCGAAGTCGTATAGGAATTGAATCCGTAAAGGGTATCTCCACTGTTTCGATGGTCGACTGGGACCTCTTATTTGGGAGTCACTCCCTGTAAGATTACCCGTCTAGTGCCATCACTTATCTTAGGTGTATACTCAATCTTTCCATATGCGACATCACTCGCAGTCCCATTAGCAGAAAAATAAACACGGATATCAATTAGGAAAAGCAATATATATGCCTACGTATTTCCGTTTAAACGAAACAGGGAAATCAGAGCAATCGTAGTTCCTCCTATTCTAAGGGAAGAAAATGAGGTTTTGGTCTTGTTCAAAGCCCAAGATTAAAGCTAAAAGGGGATTTGTGTCTTGTTCAAAGCCCAAGATTGAAGCTAAAAGGGTATTGAGAGGGAATTTGTCATCTCTAAAGAGAGATTGCTGACTTTTTGTATGCCTTGATCAAAGCACAAGGTTGATGCTAAAAGGTTAATTGATTTGGCTAGGGGATTTCTTTATACAAAGCCTAAGAGGAGGCTAGATAAGACCGACTCATCAAGAGAGTGTTTTATCTATCTTGTACAAAGCCCAAGATTGAGGCTAAAAAGAGACTGACTCTTTGGGGATATCATTATACAAAGCCTAAGAGGAGGCTCAAAAAGGGTTTGACCCCGTCGGGGAGGTCTATATGTGTCTTGTACAAAGCCCAAGATTGAGGCTAAAACGAGTTTGACTCTGGCTGGAGAGTATTATCTGTCTTGTACAAAGCCCAAGATTGAGGCTTAAACGGGAAATTTAACTGAGTCTGGTGAGGATGTGTCTTGTACAAAGCCCAAGATTGAGGCTGCAATGAGTTTGACTCTGCTTAGGGAACTTATTCCTCAAAAGCCTAAACGAAGGTTGGGAGGAAATAACTTGGCTAGGGAAGATTTCTGTCCCCCGTTTAAGAGATGGAAATTTATGTCTTGTATAAAGCCCAAGATTGAGGCTAAAGGGTTCTGACTCGACAAGAGAGTGTTTTTATTTGTCTCGTATGAAGCCCAAGATAGAGGCTAAAAGGGGTTGACTCAACAAGAGAGTGCTTGACTCAACAAGAGAGTCTGAAAAGTGATTGACTCGACAAGAGAGTCTGAAAAGGTGATTGACTCCACAAGAGAGTCTGAAAGTTGATTGACTCAACAAGAGAGTCTTTTCTACTCAACAAGAGAGTGATTTGATGTCTGGTACGAAGCCCGAGATTGAGGCAAAAAGGGTCTTAACTCAACAAGAGAGTCTGAAAAGGTTAGCTCCGCTAGGGAGAATCATTTGTACAAAGCCCTAGTGGAGGCTGACTTCGCTGAGGAAGGATCATTATACAAAGCCTAAGAGGAGGCTAGCTTTCCACTGAGGAAAGGTCTTTATACAAAGCCTAAGAGGAGGCTATCTTTTGCTGAGGATAATTGAGATCCTCAGGTAGGTCAAAGTGGGGAATCAACTCTTGTTGAGGGTTACAAAAGAGTTGAGATGTCAGATACCCTGAGGTTCTGATTTGAGATAGTGTTGACCCTGGTCGGGGAACTCTCATGAGAGAGACTGGGTTTCTGCTGGAGATCGATCTAGAATACCCGGGGTTTTTCCTATAGTTGTAAGGAACTTGAGATTGTCTGTGAGACTCAAGGGGATTAGACTGTCTAAGTCTGTTGGTGTGAAGGAGTTTTATCTTTTGTATGATGCCTCCAAGAGGAGGCAAGGGAATTAAGGGATGAGAATCAACCCTAAAGTGGCCTGAGGTCTGACACTAGAAAGACTGCTCTAGCAAAGGATGACTAAGTTCTGTCTTATACGTTTAAGAGGTCGTCAGGGTCCTTGTATTAAGCCCAAGAGAAGGCATGAGAACTTCTAAGAAGCCGAAGGGCGGGGATACTTTTAGGAAGCCTGTGGGTCCCCTAACCAAGAGAAGTTCAAGAAATGCAATTCACAGAGAAGAGATATTTCTAGGAAAGTTCGAGGGTCTGGAAGAAACTCAAGAGATGTTGTTATTCACAGAGAATAGATCAACTTCGGGGAGTAGAATTTCTTTGAAAATTTCTAAGGGTGACAGTCTGAGAAAAGGTTCACTGAGAATACTGCATTTCTCTTTGTTCCATATTGTTTAACCCCAAGAGAAGGGAAGAATGTATCTGGAAATCCTATGGGGATCTAGTTTTGTTTGTATTTAAGAGTGACCAACATGGCTTTACCTAGTTCTAGACCTAGTTGGCGGGGAAAACTCTAAATAACTATACTAGTATATATACAGTTGATATATGACAAGTATTTTAAAAGGTATTAAAGAAGACTAACCATGCGCATCTTCCCCCAATACAGTTATATATATCTGACATGTATTTAAAAGAATGAAAGAAGTCTAACCATGTGCCGCTTCCCACAATACAGTTATATATATTAAAGTGAGTAAATGAAAGCTATTAAAACTTACAGGTGAGCGAGCTTCCATGCTGTATTGTTAGTTGTTCAGAGAAATTAAAGAAATTTTTTATAACAACTGTATATTTGAACCTAAATCAAAAGAGAGTTGTTTGTGAAAAATTGTTGGGGCTTATACTCAAAGAGAGGCCCAAGGTTTGAACAGTGATTGTACTGTTGTTTTGAATATCGTATCGGGACTTATACAACGACTGAGGCCCAAAAAGATTCGGTCAAAAGGGGATTGGGTCTTACACTCTATTAGAGGCCCAAAGAGTTTGAAAATGAATAAAGATGGGTCTTATAGCTCAAGGAGAAGCCTAGTTGATTTTGTTAAAAAGGCGACGATCGCGCCAAACGTTTGAAAATATACAGAGGGGCTTATACAATGTGTGAGGCCCAAAAAGGTATTATTTACAAAGGGGTGGGACTTACACTCTATCAAGAGGCCCAAAGAGTATTTAAAGAAAAGAAATGGGACTTATAGCTCGATGAGAGGCCCAATTGTTTTATTTTAAAAATGACGATCGCGTCGAGGTTTGAAAACACAGTGGGTCTTATACGATGACCGAGGCCCAAATTATTTTGGTTTTCAAAAGGGGTTGGGTCTTACACTCTATTAGAGGCCCAAAAGTGTTTGAAAAAGATTGATGAGGGTGGAATTAATCAAAACCCTAATTTTGTTTAAAATGGAATTAATTTTCTTAAAAAATTAATAAAAATTATTGAAAACATGTGAAAAATGAGTGGTGATCTTGGATCAATGTTTAAAAAATCATGTTTTTATTCACAAAATGATTGGAAACCATTTAAGTTTGGAAAATCAAGAAGGAAAAAATATTTTAAATGTTAAAAAACAAATAAAAATTAATTCTTAGCAAAAATATCAAGTATATGAAATAAATAATATTTTTGGGAAATTTTTGTAAAATAAAATATTTTAACATTTTTGTGAATTATTAAAAAAAGAATTAACTCAAAATCATTAAAATTCAGAGAGAAATTAATTTTTGTATCAATTAAATAAAATCACAAAATTCAAATATTTGAATATTTGAAAAAGGCGCCAAGAACACACCAAGAACACGCGCGTGTTCTGAGTTTTGCCCAGATTTGCATTTTCTCGCCAATCTCACTGAATACTTGATGAAATCACACAATCCACATATCAATCTACTCGTTTTCACCTCCCGATCATGTCTATGATCTTTAATTTCATTTATTTTAAGCATGGAATAAGATATCAAAGAGAAACCTCAAGAACCCTAAATTATGCATGAAGGCTCAGAAATTCCACACACGATTCATACAACGCAATTAATTGAGGGGAAACATTCCATACATGATTATGAACATATGGCAAAATTATTGTGCGAGGAAATATGCATGAATCATGAGATGACCAAGTTGAGGCTTACCACTTGCACCTGGTGATCGTGTTTTGAGTTAGAGGTGTTACAACTTGGTTCCGATGATGTGGATAGCTTCCCTAGGTGCTATGGAGTGTGTTTGAATGCTTAGAGTAGTTGGAAACAAGCTGGAACTTAGAATGGTACCCCAACTGCAAGTCTGCTAAAAGCTTGAGCAGTTGGATGGTGATTTTGTGAAATTGGTGTTCCAAATGTTGTTTAAGTGTTTGGATCACTTCTATATGATGTTTATGAGGTGTGTGTGTGATTGGTTTGGTTGGAATTGCTCTCAAGCTCAATACCCGATAGTGACTTGCTTTGGAAGGCAAAATTGGAGTGAAAGAGGTAATTTTGAGGAAAGCATCAGTTTGGGTGCTTTGGTGTACTCAAACTGATCACAAATGAGGTCTATTTATAGTGCACCAAGTTTGTTTTGGCTGCAATAGTGTATGGCAATTGGCACAGGTCTGTGGCCAATTGGATCATTTTGGAATCTCAAGTCTCCTCTAGCCATTGACTTGAGATTAAAGCACAGGCCTATGGTTCTTTGATTCAAGGATAAGGCTTGACTGAAGTGTTCATCTTTGCTCTGTACATGCCACCTCTAAGCATCCATTGAATGCCTCAAAACAAAATTGGAGTCTTGAGGCATCTTTAGCTTTTAGGGGTGCCAAACTTATATGTAGTTCCAAAGACTTGGGAGGCTTATGGATCAGTGTTTGTTCCTCCTTGGTCTCCCCCTGAGGTGTGCAGATGGATAAACTTGTTTGTAATTTGCACAAATTGATCAAATCGAGCCCTAATGCACAATCTGCCTTGCCAAGACAGTTTGCAACAAGGCTTGTTGCAGCTGTCATAACTCCTAGCTCAGATGGATTTTAATGGAGTTCTTGGGCATTTTGGAAAGCCCTTATGTGACACAACACATGTGTGATCATAGTTTGTCTTGAAACTTTTTGGATCCAAGTGAAAAATTCCCCTACATTTTGAAAAAAAGCAAGACAGATTCTGACTTAGTGAAAATTTCACTAAGTGTTGGAAAAAGTGACATTTCATGTTGTCAGCCATTTTGATCACTCCATAACTAAAAATCCATGAAGAATTGGAATGAGGTGTAGTTGACACGTTTAAAGTATGCCATGAGAGCTACAAATCCATCTTTGGATCATTCAAAATGGTTGCTTGGATCTCAAGTTATGATCCTTGGAAGTTGGTACCCTAGCCACTTTGTTCTATAACTTAGAAAAAATTCTAAGTTTTTATGGTTACCCCTTTTACAAGTTATCCCACTTTCTTTGATTTTTCTTGATGAATGATGATTCAAATCACATATTATCATTGTTTTAGGGTTAAGGAACCATAAATGTGAAAAATCTCAAAAAGTCAAACTTGACTTTTGTGCACAATTGACTTTTTATCAGATGAATTCCGAACTGTGCGATCCTTGGTGAAATCAATTCCTTGACCTAAATCAAACTTGATGGATATGTTCCATAGGTGTCATAGGGCATATTGAATCATGTCCCAAGGTTTGGGAGCATGTCTTGGTCAAAAGTTAAAGGTACAGTTGACTTTTTCTTCAAAACCCAAATGGTGGTCCTGATGAAATTGAAACTTGTAGATCAAGCTTCTTGGATCAATCCATTGTTGCAAATGGATCAATGTGGTTTATTAGAGACCCTCAAATCATGTCTTGAGGTCTTGGCTCATGTTTTATCCCAAAAGTCAACTTAGGGGTGAATTAGGTCAAGAAACCCTAATTCCTTATTTTTGTTGAAGGCATCCCCTGAGGTCAAATTGACTGGATAATTAGGTTTATGAGATCCCTTGGAGTATCTTGAGTTATATTTTGAAGCATTGGCTCATGCCCAGATGAATATTTTCATCTGGAGTCCCTGGTCGACCAAAACCCTAATTTGGTGACACTGGCGATCCTGAGGCTTAATCCACTTGGAATCCTGCAACCTTGTGCCTGATTCTTGATGTGGGAGTCCTCTTGACCCTTTATGGATGTTTGAGATGTTAGAAAAGTTGAAGATCATGTCATTTCTTGATTGATCCTTTGTCTAAGCTCGAAGAGGGCTTAAACCCCTAATTCTTAATTGTAGTGAATGCTCAACAATCCTTGAGGAGACTGGTGAGGCATGAAGTTACATCCATATTGTGATGATGATTTGCACAATGATGGGAAATCATAGTGGTTAAAATTTGGGGTATGACAAAATGCATCCCCTGAGGCTAAATTGACTTGATGATCGGGTCCATGAGGTCCCTTAGAGTATCTTGGTTTATGCTTTGCAGCATTGGCTCATGCCCAGAAGAAAATTTTCATCTGGAGGCCTTGGTCGACCAAAACCCTAATTTGGTGACACTGGCGATCTTGAGGCATGATCCACCTAGAATGTTGCAGCCTTGTGTTTGATTCTCTATGTGGGAGTCCTCTTGATTCTTTATAGATGCTTGAGAGGTTAGGCAAGTTGAAGATCATGTCATTTCTTGATTGATCCTTTGTCTAAGTGCTCTAAGAGGGCTTGAAACCCTAATTCTTTATTGTAGTGAATGCTCAACAATCCTTGAGGAAATTGATGAGGCGTGATGGTACATTCATATTGTGGTGATGATTTCTCACAAGGATGGGAAATCTTTGTGGTCAAAATTTGGGGTATGACAATGAAAACATCATAGACATCCAAAAAAGCATTGAATGGACTCAGGAAAACATCATAGATATTCAAGAAAGCATTGAATAAACTCTGAAATACATCTAGAAAAAGCATTGGATGAAGAATGGAAACAGACTTGAAGACATTCAGCAGTTGTTAACCAAAGACAGAAATAAATTGAAGACATCTAGAAGAGCATTAGATGAAGACAAAGATTCTGAATATACATCCAAAACATTTAGAAAATAATTAAATGTACGGGAAAATATTTTGAAGACATATATGGAAGAACATCAGATAAGCAATATCATATCTAAAAGAACATCAGATAAACAAGGTTGTATATGGAAGAACGTCAGATAGATACAAAAATTGTTCTGGAAAAACATCAGAGCGAGGATTCATATCTGGAAGAACAACAGATAGACACAAAGAGTTCTAGAAAAACATCAGAACAAAGATACATATCTGGAAAAATATCAAGTAGGTATAAAGGAGTTCTGGAAGAACATCCGAACAAAGATGCATCTGGAAAATAATCAGACGGTAAAAGGAATGAAACTCTGGAAAAGCATTTGAATTACAAAGGTATATATATCCGGAAACTTACTAGGGAGTAAAATAAATCCTGGAAGGGCATTACAATCACAATGGAAATATCTGAAATAACATCAGATAGGCAAACACTTCCGGTAAAACCTCAGATAGATTCTGGAAAAGCATCAGAATCGTAAGCAAATATCTGGAAAAACATCAAATAGGTAAACATATATGAAACTCAAGAATGGTATTGGATACAAATACAAGAAAGGCATCTAATAATGGCATTGGACGAAAAGACATCAGACATCCAATAATGGCTTTGAATGAAAGGTAAACAAAATCTGAGAATGGCATTAGATGTAAAGAAACCAGACATCCAAGAATGGCATTGAATGAAAGGTATAATCACAATATTTGAGAATGGCATCAGATGAATGTGAACAAGGTAGGGATCCAAGAATGGCATTGGACACAAAGGGGTCACACTATCCAGGAATAGCAGTGGACGCAACAAGAGAGAAAGACAGACGCAAACATCTAAGAATAGCATTGGATGGAAGAGAAAATAGGCTCATCCAAGAATAGCATTGGATGGGAAATGGAGACGTCCAGGAATAACATTGGACGCAAAAGAGGAACGGACAGACACATATATGCTTTGGTAGGTGCCAAATAAGTTAGACTTTGACCATAAGGCAAGACGTGAATAACAACATGACCTATGGTGAATGCAAATGAGGATGAAACACTCTTGTTATGAATATGTATAAATTATGCTATGATATATTAAATGCCAATGTAGATGTCGACGACATGGATGACTCTTTTGGGGAAAGGACAAGACTGGAAGATTGATTCCTTCACACAGAGATCACTGTCATTCTGCTTGGGGATTAAAGATGCAACTGCTGAACACATCTCTGCCACACTGGTAAACTGTATCAAGTTGATCCTTGGAGGAAGGATGGAGAGCTGCTTGGGGATTCTTCAAGTAAATTGCCCCAAGATTAGCTGACTGTTGTAGGTGAGTTGATCATTGCTTCAGCTTGATTGATTCTGGAGATGACTGCTTTGTTGTGCACTTGGAAAGCTTGCCCTAGTATGAGTCTTGAAAAATCTTTTGAATGAACCAATTTTGAGGAGGACTTGCACTGAGCAACAAACCTTAAATTGATTCTGTCATACCCCAAATTTTTACCACCAATATTTCCCATCATTGTGAGAATCATCACCACAATATGGATGAACCATCATGCCTCATCAATCTCCTCAAAGATTGTTGAGCTTTCACTACAATCAAGGATTAGGGTTTTGAGCCCTCTTAGAGCACTTAGACAAAGGATCAATCAAGAAATGACATGATCTTTGACTTGTATAATCTCTCAAACACCCATAAGGATCAAGAGGACTCCCACATCAAGAATCAAGCATAAGGTTGCAACATTCCAAGTGGATTAAGCCTCAAGATCGCCAGTGTCATCAAATTAGGGTTTTGGTCGACTGAGGCCTCCAGATAAAAATTTTCATCTGGGCATGAGCCAATGCTTCAAAACATAACCCAAGATACTCTAAGGTTCCTCATGGACCCAATCATCAAGTCAATTTAGCCTCAGGGGATGCATTCATCAAAAAATCATGAATTAGGGTTTTTAACCTAATTCACCCCTAAGTTGACTTTTGGGGCAAAGCATGAGCCAAGACCTCAAGACATGATTTGAGGGCCTTAAATACACCATATTGATCCATTTACAACAATAGATTGATCCAAGAAGCTTGATTCACAAGTTTCAATTTCATCTGGACCACAGTTAGGGTATTAATGGAAAAGTCAACTATACCTTTGACTTTTGACCAAGACATGCTTCCAAACCTGGGACATGATTCAATATACCGTATAACACCTATGGAATCCACTCATTAGGTTTGATTTAGGTCAAGGACTTGATTTCACAAAGTATCGCACAGTTTGGATTTCACCCGATAAAAAGTCAACTGTGCACAAAATCAAGTTTGACTTTTTAGAATTTTTCACAAATATAATTCCCCTAAGTCAAAAATAATGTTAATGTGTGATATTGATCATCATTCATCAAGAAAAATCAAGAAAAGTGAGGTTTCTTGCAAAAGGGGCAACCTTGAGAAACCAAAAAGTTTCTAAGTTATGGAATAAAAGTGGTTTTGGTACCAACTTCCAAGGGGCATAACTTGAGATCCAAGCAACCATTTTGGGTGATCCAAAGCTGGATTTGTAGGTCTTGCTACACTCTATAAAAGCTCCAACTACCTCCAACTCTAATTCCTTATAGATTTTTAGTTATGGAGTGATCAAAGTGGCTGAAAACATGAAAATGACACTTTTCCAACACTTAGTGAAATTTTCAACACAAGTCAGAATCTGCCTTACTTTTTCCAAAATGTAGGGACATTTTTCACCTTGATCCAAGTCAAACCAGGTCTAGGGGTGAACATCAAAGTTGAAGTATGCCATGAGGGCTTTCCAACAAGTATCAGATCATCTCCTAATGCCATCTGAGCAGGGAGATACAACCCTTGGAACATGGCATCATGGACTGGTTTTTACAAGGCAGAATTTGTGCATTTTGCTCGATTTGTCCAAATCTGATAAATCCAAGCCTTGTCATCAATTTGGACACATCTAAGGATAAAACAAGAAGGGAATGATCTGATCCCCAAGCCTCCAAAATCCAAGAATCTACAATAGCCATGCCAAACCTAAAAAGGCTAAAAAGGTGCCAAGACTCCAATTTTGTTGCAATGCATTTAATGGATACACCAAGGTGGCATGGACTGACACATTCCTAACTGAATGAGTCAGGGATCAACACTGAATCAAAGGATCATAGGCCTGTGCCCTAACCTCAAGTCAATGGCTAGAGGAGACTTGAGATTCCTTTTGCTCAACATTGGCCAAAGGCCTGCGGCAGCTGCCATTCACTATTGCTTGCAAAACAAACTTGCTCTACCATAAATAGAGCTCATTTGTGCTCAGTTTAAGTACACCAAAGCACTGCAACACTTGCTTTCCTCAAAATCCCTCTCTTTAGGCCAAAATGCCTTCTTTTGCAAGGTACCTCTGAGTTTTTGAGTTAGAGAGCAATTCCACCACAGCTAATGATCCAAACACCTCTAATATGTTGTATCTAAGCTGTCCAAACACTCACATGTGACCTGAAACACTCAAATCACAAAGTCAACCTCCAAAACCTCAAAAATTGACTTTTTTACATTTTTCAAGCCATGTCTTGATTCAGTCACTTCCAAAACCAAACCAGGCCTCAAACACACTTCAAATATTGTCCTTAAACTGTCCCAAATGGTTCCCCTCATCTGGAACACCATTTGGGAGAGTTGCCATATTGGTCACTTTTGCCACTTTTGCAAGAAAGAGCTACAACTTGTTCCTGAGGATTCCAGTTGGTTCCAATCATTCTAAAAGCTTCTAAGAGATCAATTGAGAGTGTCTAAAGCATCAAATTACTTCTGGCACAAGGAACTTGGCAGATAGCACAAAAAGCTCCAAGAGGTAAGTGCATGACAACTTGAACTCTTTGAATTATGCATTCCTTTGATGTCCACTGATCATAAACATCTCATACATGTTATATATGTTTTGTTTGAACCAATTTTCCATGTAATTCTTGCCTGTACCATGAGATAGTATAGAACATGCAAAAATAGGCCTATTTTGAAACCACTATCGGATTTTGAAGAGGAAGCATTTTCTGAAAATTCCAAGGGCACCATTGGATTCCTCATGAAATTCTGGGTCAGATGCATCTAAATTTTGTCTCAATCCATGGAGAAATGAGAAAGTTAGAGGCTTCACGTAAATTGCCAAAAACTTACCTTGCCTTGCCTTGCTCAGGCCTGAAAACAAGGCACCCCATATATGCACATGGGGTGGTTTTGATACACGGATGTATCACCATCCAGTGGTAGCGCGCATGTGTGTTTATTGCCAATTTTTTGCTATTTTTCAATATTTTATTGTTTTTATTAATTAATTGAAAAATTAATTTCTCTCTCAATTTTAATCATTTTTTATTGATTCTTTTTTTGAAAATTCAAAAAAATGTTAAAATATTTTATTCCATGAAAATTTCACAAAAATATTATTTATTTCATATATTTGATATTTTTGTAAAGAATTATATTTTTATTTGTTTTTAAACATTAAAATTATTTCTTTCTCTTGGTTTTACAAAATTCAAATGATTTTTAAATTATCCCATGAATGAAACATGATTTTTCAAATATAAATCCAAGATCACAACCTTTTTTCACATGTTTGATTATTTTAATTGAATTTTTATTCAATTAAAATACATTTAAAAACCAAAAATTAGGGTTTTGATCACTATCACCCTAACAAATCTTTTTTCAAACACTTGGGCATCTAATAGAGTGTAAGACCCAACCCACTTTTGAAACCAAACTATTTTGGGCCTCAGTCATTATATAAGACCCACTGTGTTTTCAAAAATCTCGGCGCGATCGCCAGTTTTTCAACAAAATTATCTGGGCCTACCCTTGTGTTGTAATTCCCATATCTCTTCTTTTTTCAAAATTTTGGGCCTCTCCTTGAGTTGTAAGACCCATCTCTTTGTATAGAAAACCTTTTTTGGGCCTCAGTCGTTGTATAAGTCCCGATACAGTTTTCAAAACGACTGTATAATTACTGTTTTTTCATCAGGGCCTCTCCTTGAGTATAAGCCCCAACAATCTTTTCAAAAATAACTTCCCTTTTGATTTAAGTTCAAATTCATAGTTGTTATCAAAACTTTCTTTAATTTCTTGAACAACTAACTATACAACTGTTACTATGGAAGCTTGCTCACCTATAAGTTTTTATCAGCTTTCATTTACATGCTTTATATATAACTGTATTATTGGAAGCTCGCTCACCTGTAAGTCCTTCTTTCATATCTTTTTAAATACTTGTCATATATCAACTGTATATATACTAGTATATCTGCTTAGAGTTTTTCCCGGTAACTAGGTCTAGAACTAGGTAAAGCCAGTTGGTCACTCTTAAATACAGTCAAAACTAGATCCTCATAGGATTTCCAGATACAGTCTTGCCTTCTCTTGGGCTTAAACAATATGGAACAAAGAGAAAGGCATTATTCTCGGTGAAACTTTTCTCAGACTGTCACTTTTAGAAATTGTCAAAGAAATTCAATTCCCCGGAGAGGAATTATTCTTGGTGAAACCTCTCTTGAATTTCTTCAAATCCTAGAACTGTTCACTAAAGGAATTATTCTTGGTGAAACCTTTCTTGAACTTTTCTTAGGTTTGGGACCCACAGTCTTCCCAAAAGCATTCCCCGCCTCCTCTTGGGCTTTGTACAAGGACCCTTCAGCTTCTTAAAAGTTCTCATGCCTTCTCTTGGGCTTAGTACAAGGACCCTGAAGACATCTTAAAGGTATAGGACAGAACTTAGTCATCCTTCGTTAGAGATGTCTTTCTAAAGGAGTCAAAACCTCAGACCAATTTTAGGGTTGATACTCATCCCTTCAAGGAGTCAGCCTCCTCTTGGGCGTTATACAAAGATAAACTCCGCCATACCAATAGACTTAGACAGTCTAATCTCCTCTTGGGTCTCAAAGACATTCTCAAGTTCCCTACAAATACAGAAAAAACACTGGTCATTTAATCAATCCCCAGTAGATTCGAAACCCGTAGGATCTAAAACTCAATTTTTATCCTAAACTTCCACAGCCAGGGTCAGTTTATCATCAGAGCCTCAAGGTATCTGATACCTCAACTCTTCTGTAAAGCCTCAGAAAGAGTTGATTCCCCATTTTGGACCTACCTCTGGATCTCAATAATCCTCAGCAGAATCCAGCCTCCTCTTGGGCTTTGTACAATGATTTTCCCCAGCTGAGCTAACCTTTTCAGACTCTCTTGTTAAGTCAATCACCTTTCCACACTCTCTTGTTGAGTCAATGGTATAAAACAAAAGAACTCTCTTGTTGAGCCAACCTCTTTCAGCCTCAATCTTGGCTTTGTACAAGACACCATATAAATTTCCCTAAGCAGAGTCAATCCTTTTTCTGCCTCAATCTTGGGCTTTGTACAAGACAGATAATACTCTCCAGCAGAGTCAAACTCATTTTAAACTCAATCTTGAGCTTTGTAAAGGACACCTAAAATATCCTCAGCCGAGTCAGTAAAATCTCATTTTAGCCTCAATCTTGGGCTTTGTACAAGACAGATAAAGATTTCTTTCCCATCGAGTCAGTCTTCTTTTCAGCCTCAATCTTGGGCTTTGTACAAGACACATACAAACCCTCCCCAGCGGAGTCAAAATCTCTTTTAGCCTCAATCTTGGGCTTTGTACAAGACAGATAAAATATTTCCCCAAAAAAGTCAAACTGTTAGCCTCCTCTTAGGCTTTGTATAATGATACCCCCCAAAAGAGTCAATCTCTCTTTTTAGCCTTAATCTTGGGCCTTGTACAAGACACATAAACACTCTCTTGTTGAGTCAGCTTGTATAAAGACTTCCTTAGTGGAGTCAAATAATCTTTTAGCTTCAACCTTGGGCTTTAATCAAGGCACATACAAAAACCACCATCCCCTCAGAGGAAATCAAAATCTCTCTATAGGAAGACATTTCTCTTTGTTATCACACATCAAAACAGAAAATCAAAACAAACCCTAATTCTAGATAACTGCTATAAGTGGCACACTTGTTGATTCATATATCCAAGTTGTCGTCCATCTTTTATCCTGGTAAATTCTCTCTCTCATCTAATTGATGTAAGCAGCAAGCCTCTGGATTATTTACATCCACGCCACTGTCCCTCTCTTAGCATGAAAAATTCCTAAGGAAAAACGGCATTGCTCAACCCTGAGTTAAAGTTTTCTCCTTCAGGATAAATCCCTATAAAGGAAATTATGGCATTGCTGGATTCACATATCCCAGTTAAAGTAATCCTCCTTTATAAACAGTCACCCAACAACTGTGATAAACAGACGAGATGTCTCCCTTTAGAGATGACAAATTTTCTCTCGGTCAAACCTTTAGCTTCAATCTTGGGCTTTGAGCAAGACACAAATACACCCTTTAGCTTCAATCTTGGGCTTTGAACAAGACACCAAAACATCTTTTCCTCCCTTAGAATAGGAGGAACTACGATTGCTCTAATTTCCCTGTTTCTTTAAACGGGAATACGTAGACATAAGATTACGAAATCTTAGCGAGCATACCAAACAAAAACCTTAGGTTCAGTACCTTCATACCAATCAAAACTGAGGTCCAGTACCTTCATATCACCAAAATCATCAAAACTCTCTCTCTCTCCCACAGACATCCCTCAAAGCAGAAACTTTCCCATTTACAGATAAACACCATCAAGTACAAAGCGAAATCTAATGCTAACAACCTGTGGATAACCACATATAGAATGGGTAATTGACAACTCCCCATTGCATAACCTGACCCCGAACTCCCCGAATCTCTTTAAGTGTTTGTTCGGTTAAATATTCGCGTGCAAGGTTAGTTTTAGATAGCTTCCATTTCCCTTCCAGCTTCACGGGATAAATAAGAAATCAGAAAGTAGCACCCCCCCCCCCCCCTCCTACCATTGTGGTGAGGAGAAACCCATGGCGATAAGGTGGTCGCGTCATTGACAAAAATCGCATGCTACAGATAAATGGCGACTCTGCTGGGCGTAGGATTATAGTTAGAATTCCTAAGAGGTCTAGGATGTTAGTTTTAGGAATTAATATATATATATATATATATATATATATTGCTTTTCCTACTTGATATCCGTGTTTAATTTTCTGCAAATGGAAATGCGAGTGATGTCGTATGTGGAAAGTTTGAGTGATACCTAAGATAGGTGATGGCAGAGACGGGCGGTCTTACAGGGAGTGAATCTTGAATAAGCTGTCCCGGTAGACCATCAAATCAGTGGAGATACCCTTTGCGGATTCAATGTCTAACGACTTCGGTTGTGAAAGCGGATTGTTCAGTTGTGGTATCCATGAAACTGAGGATTTAGTAGACAGTAACCATGTGGATATTTAGTAGTGCGGTAACTATCGGAAATAGTTGTCACGCGATACTACACTCAATTGAGATTACCCTAAGATGCTACATCTCGCTCGGGTGAACCATCTTGTTGTTGTTATCCCAACGGGGTCAATGATTTTGAGTACAGGTACAAAAATTCACCATAGTACAACCTTTGGGGATGGGTAGAGCCATGCTCCATGCTCGTGATGCTGAACCTTTGAACCCATGTTTTTTCAATGTTTTTGTGTGCTGCATTCATGCATTCATTTAAAAAACTTTAACAAAGAAAAAAATCTTCTTTTCTCTTCTCTCTTTTTCAAAATTAAACTAAAACAATGATTGCAAATATCAGAGAAAAGGATTACGTTATGGATTTCGGTAGAAGGAATATGCACAAGTACACCTTCAAGATTCTGAAACTAGAGGATTTAAAAGGGCTGGCAAGGATGATCACCAACCCTGATGCTTTCAGAGCTAAGTACGGAGGACTGTTGTCTCTGTTAAGGGTCGATGTAGTTGAAGGAATCCTGTCTACACTAATTCAGTTTTACGATCCGGTTTATCACTGTTTCACGTTCCCAGATTATTAACTAGCACCGACGCTAGAAGAGTACTCTCACCTGACTGATTTATCCATCACTGACCAAGCTCCCTTTTCTGGACTGGAAGAAATTCCAAAGAATCAAACCATTGCAAGAGCAATCTATTTGGACGAGTCCGAAGTCAGGACTCACATGACCATTAAGGATGGAATCCAAGGTTTACCAGCCAAGTTTTTGGTAGGGAAAGCCATGTACTTTGCCAGTATAGGAAACTTTACTACTTTCGAAGATATCTTTGTTCTACTCACATGTGAGCTTTTCCTTTTTCCCAACATTGATAACTTTGTTGATATCAATTCCATTAAGATATTTCTGATTGGAAACCCTGTACCAACCTTGCTCGCAGATGCTTATTATTCTGTACACTTAAGGAATTTGTACAGCGGAGGAATAATCACATGTTGTGTACCCTGCTATACAAGTGGTTCACTTCTCATTTACCTAAGTCTGCTGCATTTTGGGATCATAAGAGTACTCTACATTGGTCACAAATAATCATGTCTCTTACCAACTCTTACATAGATTGGTACAATCAGATCTATGACGGGATAAGAGTCACCGACCGTTGTGGAAACTTCCCTAATGTACCCCTCATAGGAACTAAAGGAGGTATCAACTATCATCCAATTTTAGTTCGCCATCAACTCGGATACCCGATGAGACACGTCCCACGTAATGTCCATCTGGAAGGTCTTTTCTTCAAGGAAGGAGAAAATGACAAGGCACTAAAGACAGAAATAGTGCATGCTTGGAAACATGTTCATAGAAAAGGAAGAGAGTCTCTAGGAAAACCAGACTGTGTCTCTGTGGAACCTTATCTCTACTGGGTACAAACTAGAGCCATCAAGCTGAGGATGCCTTACCCTCGACAAGAAGTTCTTCTGTTAAAGGAAGATGTCCTTTATTTTATGTCTGATGCGGAAAAACTCCAGGTCACTCTCAACAAAGTTCAACGGGAAAAGAAATCTTGGAAGAACAAGTACCGTATTCTCAATATGGAGTGTACCAAAATTCAGCAACTATTAAAAGAAAAGGGCGTTCTGATTAAGATATTAGAGCAACATGTTGTAGAAAGTCAGGAAGACCGAAGAAATTTCCTCGCTCCTTTCACTTGGCAAAGGACCAACAACCCGACCACGGCTGAAGAGCCCCGGTCAAAGAAAAGGAAAGTACCAGAACCATCACCTGAGCTCTCTTCAGAGAGGACTCAGGATCCATGAACTTAGACATTTCCTTTTACAGTAGTTTGTAAAATACTGTATTTCCATTTCTGCAATCTTTCGAATTCAATAAAATGGGGTCTCCCCACTGTATGATATTTGCAATCTATTTGTTGAAGTTTCTTTTTTATTAAAACAACGATTAATATATATCATTGCATATCATTCATCATTCTCACATAACGTATTCTTCCTATCTACGAATCTCACATATACGTCTCGATTCTAGAGTCAAACTGTCTCATTCGTACAATACTCGGGCCAATTGACAAAAGAAAATGGACGATCTCGAGGAAGAGAACAGAGAGGTGAGAGAAGAAATCAACGCTCTGAAGGAAGATCTGGGAAAACTTCACAGTGACATGCAATCTCTGGCAATAGCTCAGAGGCAACAACCAAGGACTGTGATCTCGGAGATCACATCTATGCCCATAGTGGAGACGTATGATCCTCGGTACAACATGCCTAAAGATCGTCCTTGGGGCATGCCTATTAACTATATCCCTGAAGGATACATTCAACCAGTCACAGAAGACCCAGGAACTGCACTAAGAACTGCTGGGCCTGAAGGTTACAAACTTCAGGAAAGTGAAGACGCAAGAGTGATGGTATCAACTCCTGAAGGTTACAAACTTCGGGGCATAGAAGAACCAAGATTCACCGCTGTAATGTCCATACCACAGCCAGTGGTGCACACTGTCCCGGAAGGACAGATTCCACAATTACTGTCTGGTGGAAACGTAAACATATACGAAAGGATGAATGAGTTCCAGGAGCAATTCCTGGAGATGCAAAAGGAATTGCATGCCATTCGCGGTCAGGATTTATTCGGAAAGGAAGCCGCAGACCTTTATCTTGTCCCTAATGTGGAAATCCCGCACAAATTCAAGGTGCCTGACTTTGAAAAATACAAGGGTAACTCTTGCCCTCAAAGTCATTTGGTGATGTACGCTCAAAAGATATCAACTCAGACTGGGAATCAACATCTACTGATCCATTATTTCTAATACAGTTTAACCGGTGCCGCACTCAAATGGTACATGGGTTTAAACCGCACCAAGATCGTTACTTTCAGAGATCTTGGCGCTGATTTCGTTCAGCAGTATAAGTATAACCCGCACATGGCACCAGATAGAGATCAGCTCAGAGCAATGTAGCAGAAGGACAAGGGAAACTTTAAGGAATATGCTCAGAGATGGCGTGAAATTGCCGCCCAGATTTGTCCCCTTCTTGAGGAAAAAGGGATGACAAAGATCCTTTTCAAAACCTTGAGCTCATTCTATTACGATAGAATGGTCGCCAATGCGCCCAGTGACTTCACTGAGATGGTGAACATGGGAGTTTGCCTTGAAGAAGCAGTCCGAGAAGGACGTCTGGTCAAAGATGCAGGACCATCAAGTAGTACCAAAAGATACGGTAGTGCTTTCCCTAATAAAAAAGAGCAAGATATTGGTAATATCTCTCTCGAAAAGCAAAGGCGAAGGTATCAACCAGTAGCAGCGGTAACTCCTGCTATCAACCCAACGCCGGTTCCAACATATCAACCTCAGGTTGCTCAGAGCCAACCGAATCAACAACAATATCAGCAAAGGACACAACAGCCTCTTCAGTAGGCTCGTCCTCAATACAACAATAACAATCGTACGACACGACCACCAGGGTTTGACCCTATATCGATGTTGTACATGGAACTATTTCCACTACTACTGGTCAAGGGGCACGTCCAAACCAGGTCTCCTCTTACGGTACCAGAAAATCCACCTTTTTGGTTCAAAGCGGATCAAACTTGCCCTTATCATCAAGGAGGACTGGGGCACAACATAGAAAACTGTCTCAGCTTCAAATCCGACGTACAGAAGCTTGTCAGGAACGGGGTCTTATCTTTCAAAGATACTAATCTAAATGTTCAGACGAACCCTTTGCCTCAACATGAGAAGACTGCAGTACATTTGATAGAGGAAGGATTTAACTGCAGTTATCAAATTCGCGATGTACTCCTATTAGGAACCAATCTGCTCAAGATGCATTGCAGACAGAACGGGTACGGTCATGTATTGTTTCATAATTATCACCAATGTGATATCTGCTCAAAGAATAATCAAGGATGTTCTGTAGTGCAATCAGCTCTACAAGAACAGATGGATCTTGGATGGATCCAAGATCATCGATTCCGTGAGGTCAATATGGCTCACGCAAATCCCAACATCATTCAGAACCACAACATCCTTGCAATGAATGTTAACTTGGTGGCAATGCACTCAAGGCAAAGCCAACATCATGATCTCCCACGGCACGATTACAATTCCTGTCCGATCTGCTCAATAAACAATCAGGGATGCTCTTTTGTACAAGACGCCCTCCAGCGACAGATGGATCTCGGATGGATCCAGGATTACTATGACAGGTGTAGCCATCAAGTTAATATGATTCAAATCTTTGATATTCGCTTGATGAATACCAGTCTGGTAGAATTACACGCTAAGCAAGTCAGGCTCGGTTTTCTGGCTTCACATGATTATCAAAACTGTAAAGTGTGTCGTAAAGACGACCAAGGATGTGCACCTGTCCAGAGAACACTTCAACACTTTTTGGACCATTGGTGGCTTCCAATTTACTTGGACGAAGCTACACAATAAATCAGTATGGCCGATGGAAATCCTACTAGACATCAAAGTCAGGATGTTCACTCAATGGAAACAGATATAGTAAGGTTGCACTGCATACAAAGCGGGTGTGGCCAGGGGCCACCACATAATTATGAGCGCTGTAGAGTTTGCTCAGAGAACAACCAAGGATGCTACCTTGTGCGGTCAGCTCTTCAAAAAACAATTGGACCAAAAGGAGATTCGACCATGTTCGAGTTCTGGTTCGATCAACGTAAGGCAAGACTATCTCCCGGATCAAAGCAAAGACGTTGTTATAATCTCTAATCATGAAATTACCCTCAACGTATGTGCTATAATCCCTCTACTCCATGAATCAAGAGTTCCTCTTGATAGTAGAAGGACTCTCAACCTTGAACCAATTAAGGCTAGCTACGATGGTTATTTATCTGCTAGGACCAATACCGTACAAATCAGATAAGGATGTCCCTAACAAGTACAGTGCAACCACAATCAAAAATGGAAAGGAAACTCCATTACCCTCCGTCGTAAACATTGCTGACATCAATCGAGTAACACAGAGCGACCAGATCTTCAATAGAGGAGTTGGAGAACCCACTAAGGAAAAGGAACCTCAAACAGAAGTTTCCAATTAACCAGTCGGACAATCCAGTAATCCCGACCTTTCAAAGAACAACGATGAGATGCTGAAGCTCATCCAAAAGAGCGGGTACAACATTGTAGACCAACTGTTGCAAACTCCTTCGAGAATCTCTGTGTTATCTCTTTTGCTCAGTTTCGAAGCTCACAGAGAAGCTCTATAGAAAGTATTAGAGCAGGCCTTTGTGGAACAAGATGTAACAATAAGACAATTTGACAGCATTATCTCCAGCATCACTTCCTGCAACAACTTAGGATTCAGTGATGAAGAACTTCTGGAAGAAGGCAAAAATCATAACATGGCGCTTAACATCACAGTCAACTGCCAGGACGATGCTCTAGCCAGCGTACTAGTAGACACAGGATTGACTCTGAATGTTATGCCAAAATCTACTCTGATGCGACTATCATTTCAAGGATCTATGATGAGAGGCAGTGAGATCATCGTTAAAGCCTTTGACGGATCCCGAAAAATAGTTATCGGTGAAGTTGATCTTCCCATAACTATCGGTCCTCACACTTTCCAAGTCACTTTCCAGGTCATGGACATCCGGGCAGTATACAGCTGTTTGTTAGGAAGACCTTGGATACACGAAGTTGGGGCAGTCACTTCGACACTTCACCAGAAGCTGAAGTTCGTCAAGAATGACCAACTAGTCGCAGTATGCGGAGAGCAGGCCTTGATCGTGAGCAACTTATCATCACCATCCTGTGTAGAACCCGAGGAGGTTGTTGGAACTCAGTTCCAAGCACTGTCGGTGAGCAATGAGAATCTACCAGAGAAAGGAACATCGATTTCCTCGTACAAAGATGCTCTCGAAGTGATCAACAGTAACAACGCAAAAGGATGGGACAGCTTGTCATTCCTACAGATAATAAGACGAAGAAAGGTCTTGGTTTCTCCTCAACCTGTACTCAGACTGCTACTAACGATGAAAGTTTTCATCCCATTCAGGACTTCTTCCACAGCGGAGGTTTCCTCCACCCAGTGTCTCAAGAAGTACACACTATCAACGAGTGTGACTCCTTCGATATAGATGAAGAGTGGAAGTCCTATCTGAATGAGGAGGGTTATATGTATCAAGAAGAAACGCCTACATCATTTTGCTATTCCATGCAAAGTCCGAGATATATACCAAGATCAGACGTCAAGATGATGTATGGAGATTATGATTCGGAAGGATGCCGTGCTCCACCAAACTCATTAGAGGAAAACACTCTGATGAAAGACAACTTTGACTATAACTATTTTGACCCAATGGATGACTTGCCTATCTGGCAGCCGTATACAGAAGACTTGGGACAAAAGTGTCAGCCCAACGACGCTTATCAACTAAGCATCATTGAAAAGAATACATGCATCCCCACCACGTCATGGGATCATTACTCAGGACATTCTGAAGATATCCTGCACAACGACGAATCTGCAGAGATTGCAAGACAAGAATTCATTAACTATGCTTTTCCTGAGGTCAACGTCATTGAGAAGGATGACTCCTCCAGTTCCATAGAAGTATGGGACACCTTAGGACAGCCGAGTGGCAAGTACGACTACTTGGTCAAGTACACCGCTCCTGAAATTTCTCGCATCAGGCTCGAAGACATCCAGCCAACTGAATGGGAAAATCTGCCTGAGAATGAAAACATTGTGCAAGATACAACAGAAGAGTTCGTCTACGACAACTCTGCTTGGGAGGAAGATTCCAATGATCCTGCTCCGCCATAAATCAGCCTCATTTCTGAGGACAAACCAAGAAGGAAGGTACCAGACTTTGTGATTCACCAAGGAGTTCGTCGCCAATGGGTTGTTGTCGATGTCCCAAAGTCATCCATAAGTCTAAGTAATTGTCGTCTTTAACCTTTCACCCCGCCCAGGTGAAACAAATGTTTTTATAGGGCTCACTTTCTGTAAATATCCCTCTTCGCTTTGCCCAAAGCGATAGAGTTTTGTTTTATAGGGTTGTCGTTTCAAGAATCGACTAAATCATAAATAAAATAACGTCATTCTGTAATTTCTGCATTAATTGTTGTTTTCACTTTTCGCTTTTTCAGAAAATGGTAATCCTAAAAACAACTCAACAATAAAAATAAGCATTTTTCAGAGAATACACTGCACACACTCTTGCATTTCTCTCTATCTCTTCTAAAAACAAATCATCACGTCATGCAGATTGCTTGTTTTAAACCCCGTTGAAACATACGATCCAATGGCTTCTCCCAACTTTGAATTCCTGGTATTTGAAGCTGAAGAAGAAGAGGACGAAGAAATTCCATAAGAGATCTCCCAATTACTCAAACAAGAGGAAAGGTCCATTGAACCTCACAAAGAGCCGATGGAAACGGTTAACTTGGGTTCAGAAGAAGAGAGGAAAGAAGTCAAGATTGGGGCAAGACTTAGTCCGACTGTCAAAGAAGATTTGACAAGACTTCTCAAAGAATTTCCCGATGTGTTTGCTTGGTCCTATCAGGACATTCCAGGGTTGGATACCAGCTTCGTGGAACATCATCTACCATTAAGATAAGAATGTCCGCCAGTAAAACAGAGGTTGAGAAGAACTCACCGAAACATGGCCATCAAAATCAAAGAGGAAGTGCAGAAACAGATTGACGCGGGTTTTCTCGCCACCTCAGAATATCCTCAATGGTTAGCCAACATAGTGCCAATTCTGAAAAAGGACGGAAAGGTCCAAATGTGTGTAGATTATAGGGATTTGAATAAAACCAGTCCGAAGGATGACTTTCCCTTACCACACATAGACATGCTGGTTGACAGCACCGCAAAGTTCAAAGTCTTCTCCTTCATGGATGGATTCTCGGGCTATAATCAGATAAAAATGGCGCCGGAAGACATGGAGAAAACTTCATTCATCACCCCATGGGGCACCTTTTGTTACAAGGTAATATCGTTCGGCTTGAAGAAAGTCGGGGCAACCTATCAAAGGGCCATGACTACTCTGTTTCATGACATGATACACAAAGAAATCGAAGTGTATGTCGATGATATGATTGCCAAATCTAAAACAGAAGGGGAGCATGTGACCCACTTGTCAAAACTATTTGAGCGCCTGAGAAAGTACAAACTCCGTTTGAATCCCAACAAATGCACATTCGGTGTCCGTTCGGGAAAACTGTTAGGGTTCATCGTCAGCCAAAAAGGAATTGAGGTTGATCCTGACAAGGTCAAGGCCATTCAAGAAATGCCTTCTCCAAAGACTGAGAAACAAGTCAGAGGATTCCTGGGACGTTTGAATTACATTTCCAGATTTACATTCCTCATGACCGCGACATGCGCGACAATCTTCAAATTACTCAAAAAGAATCAGGACTGTGTATGGACAGAAGAGTACCAAAAATCATTCGACAGCATCAAAGAGTATCTATTGAATCCACCTATCCTGTCACCTCTAGTGGAGGAAAGACCGCTGATCATCTATTTAACAGTCTTAGAAGACTCAATGGGTTGTGTACTTTGCCAACAAGACGAAACAAAAAGGAAAGAGTCTGCCATCTACTATCTGAGCAAGAAGTTTACCGACTGTGAAACTCGGTACACTATGCTCGAGAAAACTTGTTGTGCTCTGGCTTTGGCAGCCAAACGTCTTCGCCAGTACATGATTTGCCACACTACTTGGTTAATCTCTGAAATGGATCCGATCAAGTATGTCTTTGAAAAACTTGCTTTCACGGGAAGGATCGCCCATTTGCAGATGTTGTTATCAGAATACGACATTGAGTACCGTGCTCAGAAATTTGTCAAAGGAAGTATTTTAGCCGATCATTTGGCTCATCAACCGATTGACGATCGGGAATCAGTCATATTTGACTTCCCAGACGAAGATGTCATGTACTTAAAAATGAAAGATTGCGATGAACCGCTACCCAGTGAAGGGCCAGAACCAGGTTCCCAATGGGGACTAATCTTTGACGGAGCTATTAATCATTATAGAAATGGAATTGGAGCAATCATCATAACACCTCAGGGTACCCACATTCCTTTCACTACCCGACTGACATTCAAGTGTACAAACAACGAGGCCAAATACGAAGCTTGTATTATGAGTCTCGAAGAAGCGATCGACTTAAGGATTAAGAACTTGGATGTGTATGGAGACTTAGCCCTGGTTATCAATCAGATCAAAGGAGATTGGAACACACACCAATCAGGACTGATTCCTTACAAAGATTACACGAGAAGGTTGCTACCATTCTTCAATAGAATCGAGTTTCATCATATTCCTCATGAAGAGAATCACATGGCTAAAGCACTAGCCACTCTCTCCTCCATGATTAGTGTAGGTCAATGGAACGACGTACCTAAGATTGACATAATGCGCCTAGAACAGCCCGCTTACATCTTCGTGGTCGAAGAAGTCATAGATGACAAACCTTGGTATCACGATATCAAATGCTTCCTTCAAAAACAAGAGTACCCTCCTGGGGCATCCAAAAAAGACAGGAAAACCATCAGAAGACTGGCTGGAAGCTTCTTCCTGAGCGATGACACACTCTATAAGAGAAACCTTGACATGGTCTTGCTCTGATGCGTAGACAGACCAGATGCAAACATATTGATGAAAGAAATTGACGAAAGATCCTTTGGCACTCATGCCAACGGACACACAATGGCGAGAAAAATTCTGAAAGCAGGGTACTATTGGTTGACAATGGAATCCGATTTCTACAAGTACATGAGGAAGTGTCATAAGTGTCAGATATACGCTGATAAGATCCATGTACCGCCAACACATCTCAAAGTTCTTTCTTCCCCATGGCCTTTTTCCATATGGGGAATCGACATGATTGGGATGATCGAACCCAAAGTTTCGAACGGACATCGGTTCATCCTGGTAGCCATTGATTACTTCGCCAAATGGGTCAAAGCAGCGTCATACACCAATGTAACCCGACAAGGCGTGGTCCGCTTTATAAAAAATAATCTCATCTACCGTTATGGTGTTCCGAGCCAGATCATTACTGATAATAGATCCAATTTGAACAATAAAATGATGAAAGAGTTGTGCCCTGGGTTCAAGATCGAACACCGTAACTCATCTCCCTACTGACCTAAGATGAACGGGGCGGTAGAAGCGGCTAACAAGAACATCAAAAGGATTATTCAGAAGATGGTTGTAACCTACAAAGACTGGCACAAGATGCTACCCTTTTCCATTCACGGTTATCGCACATCTGTCCGCACTTCAACAGGGCAACCCATTTCTCTCTAGTATATGGCATGGAGGCAGTGCTCCCCATAGAAGTAGAGATCCCATCAATCCGGGTATTGATGGAAGCTAAGCTAACAGAGGCTGAGTGGTGTCAGAGTCCCCACGATGAACTGAATTTAATTGAAGAAAAGAGAATAACAACATTATGTCACGGTCAGCTATATCAGCAGAGAATGAAGAAAGTGTTTGACAAAAAGGTTCGACCCCGTGTCTTCAGAAAATGAGACCTTGTGCTCAAGAATATACAATCATTCCTCACTGATTCCCGGGGCCAATGGACTCCGAACTATGACGGCCCCTATGTGGTCAAGAAAGCCTTCTAAGGCGGCGCCTTGAGACTCGCAACCATGGATGGAGAAGAATTTGCCTACGCCACAAACATTGATATAGTCAAGAAATACTTCGCCTAAATAAATTAAAAACCTCTCGGTGGATTGAAAACCCGAAAGGGCAGTCCAGGCAAAAATTAGAGACATAATCAAAAATCATCCCGATGGATTGGAAATCTCAAAGTACAATCCAGGAAAAAGTTAGGGATTAATGGCAAGTAACTACGTCTGACGAGGTTAAATCCCAGTATTAATACCATCCATCAAGAAAACTCCAGTCAGGGTCATCTTCGACAGAAGCTCAAGATGCCCAGAATTCAAAGTTGGTAGAAGGATAATGGTCGTTATGTTTCAATATAGCCCTTTTCCCTTCAAATTACCATTTTCTAAACTTTGTAAATACTCCATGGTATCACGCGCTTGGCTGATTTCCATCCTATCAATATAATTTGAGCCCTAGTGCTTTTGTATGCAATTCTTATTTGTTTTAGCTTTATAGAATGACATTTTTAACATGATCAATGATTCTTGAAATAAAAAAAAATGAATTTACTTGTCAAAAATTTTCTGCTTTTAAAATAAAGATGGCAATTTCTTTTGACTGTTGAACATCGAAAGAACATCGATCGCTTTTCCAAAGGTGATTGAACCTCAAAGTACAGAATCAAAGTACTCCTTCTAGACCAGTACGCCTAAATGAAGGATCAACTGTGTCAGATGCGAATGTCCCGTCTGATATCCCCGGCATAGGTCTTACCTCTTAAGACTGGTTGAATAATTTTTTCTCCCCACAGGGACTACCTCTCCTAAGCAATGCATAATTGCTATCTTGAACCAGTGATACTTTTCATCCCCCGCAGTGGTCGAGTATCCAGTTGTGTTCATCTATTAGTCTGTATGTCGCGTCAGTTTTGTCAGCATAAACATACATACATCACGCATTATTGATTCGAATTCATAATCATATTGCATCACTATCACTCCAGTCGGTCTTATTCCCAAGTGATAAAAATCCTCTCAAGCGAGTTGTCAGTCTTTTCCTCGTTAGGAAATGCAGCGTCTGAGCAGTTTCTCCCCAGTTTATTTCTGAATTGGAGTCGGTCCTTGACCACTTTGATAACTTGAACCTCTGAAAGGCAAGAAAACATTCAACAAACGTCACTCGTCACCATCGAAGATGATATTTTCGCTTTCCCCGGATTAAGGAAAATCCCCAGAGAAAGCCTCTCAACCAAATACTCTCGATAATACAGCAGTTTCTCTCTGAAATTTTGCTATCAAATAAGGTCATCAGCACCTCCAAATTGGATTACATCGCATGGCATTTCTTCAGAAAATTTCTCGAAGAAAAGTATGATGTAGTATCCCCAAATGCAGTCTCTCAAGAGACTCGTTTTTCCCCAGTAGAGTTAACGAATGACGTCTCCAACAGAGAAGTTTGAACACCTCTATGGCTCAGACAAATGGGTTTCCCCAGCAAGTCTGACATCAAAACTTTTTCCCATCAAATGGCATCTCCCCAGGAAAATTCGGCGAGAATTTTGATGAAAACCGCTATACATAGCGTCCCTTGTCAAGGAAGAAACTCGACAAGAAGAAACTGAGACCAGTTCTGTGGATAAAGACCCGGATCAAGGGGAAGTTTATCAAGAAACTAAGGCCAGTTCCATGGCTGAAGACCGGGATCGGGGGGAAGTTTTACCCTTTCCTAAGCATCATCGCTTAGTAAAAGAAGATGGATGAGCGAACTGCCATTCATAACCACTGTCAAAATTTCGGGTATTCCGATATTTAATCCTCTTGCATCCCGAATGCCCGAATACCTTCGCCATTCACACCTTCGGGTCCAAGAAGATTAAATAGGGGCATCTGTCATACCCCAAATTTTGACCACCAAGATTTCCCATCATTGTGAGAATCATCACTACAATATGGATGAACCATCATGCCTCATCAATCTCCTCAAAGATTATTGAGCTTTCACTACAATCAAGGATTAGGGATTTGAGCCCTCTCAGAGCACTTAGACAAAGGATCAATCAAGAAATGACATGATCTTCAACTTGTATAATCTCTCAAACACTCATAAGGATCAAGAGGACTCCCACATCAAGAATCAAGCACAAGGTTGCAACATTCCAAGTGGATTAAGCCTCAAGATTGCCAGTGTCACCAAATTAGGGTTTTGGTCGACTGAGGCCTCCAGATTAAAATTTTCATCTGGGCATGAGTCAATGCTTCAAAACATAGCCCAAGATACTCTAAGGGACCTCATGGACCCAATCATCAAGTCAATTTAGCCTCAGGGGATGCATTCATCAAAAAATCAGGAATTGGGGTTTCTTGACCTAATTCACCCCTAAGTTGACTTTTGGGGCAAAGCATGAGCCAAGACCTCAAGACATGATTTGAGGGCCTTAAATACACCACATTGATCCATTTACAACAATGGATTGATCCAAGAAGCTTGATTCACAAGTTTCAATTTCATCTGGACCACAATTAGGGTTTTAAAGGAAAAGTCAATTGTACCTTTGACTTTTGATCAAGACATGCTCCCAAACCTTGGGACATGATTTAATATACCCTATAACACCTATGGAATCCATCCATTAGGTTTGATTTAGGTCAAGGACTTGATTTCACAAAGGATCGCACAGTTTGGATTTCACCCGATAAAAAGTCAACTGTGCACAAAATCAAGTTTGACTTTTTGGAATTTTTCATAAAAATAATTCCCCTAAGTCAAAAATAATGTTAATGTGTGATATTGATCATCATTCATCTAGAAAAATCAAGAAAAGTGAGGTTTCATGCAAAAGGGGCAACCTTGAGAAACCAAAATTTTTCTAAGTTATGGAATAAAAGTGGTTTTGGTACCAACTTCCAAGGACCATAACTTGAGATCCAAGCAACCATTTTGGGTGATCCAAAGCTGGATTTGTAGGTCTTGCTACACTCTACAAAAGCTTCAACTACCTCCAACTCTAATTCCTTATGGATTTTTAGTTATGGAGTGATCAAAGTGGCTGAAAACATGAAAATGACATTTTTCCAACACTTAGTGAAATTTTCAACACAAGTCAGAATCTGCCTTACTTTTTCCAAAATGTAGGGACAGTTTTCACCTTGATTCAAGTCAAACCAGGTCTAGGGGTGAACATCAAAGTTGAAGTATGCTATGAGGGCTTTCCAACAAGTACCAGATTATCTCCAAATGCCATTTGAGCAGGGAGATACAACCCTTGGAACATGGCATCATGGACTGGTTTTTACAAGGCAGAATTTGTGCATTTTGCTCGATTTATCCAAATCTGATAAATCCAAGCCTTGTCATCAATTTGGACACATCTGAGGATAAAACAAGAAGGGAATGATCTGATCCCCAAGCCTCCAAAGTCCAAGAATCTACAATAGCCATGTCAAACCTAAAAAGGTTAAAAAGGTGCCAATACTCCAATTTTGTTGCAATGCATTTAATGGATACACCAAGGTGGCATGGACTGGCGCATTCCTAACTAAATGAGCCAAGGATCAGCACTGAATCAAAGGACCATAGGCATGTGCCCTAACCTCAAGTCAATGGCTAGAGGAGACTTGAGATTCCTTTTGCTGTCCAAACACCTCTAATATGGTGTATCTAAGTTATCCAAACACTCACATGTGACCTGAAACACTAAGATCACAAAGTTAACCTCCAAAACTTCAAAATTTGACTTTTTTGCATTTTTCAAGCCATGTCTTGATTCAGTCACTTCCAAAACCAAACCATGCCTCAAACACACTTCAAATATCATCCTCAAACTGTCCCAAATGGTTCCCCTCATCTAGAACACCATTTGAGAGAGTTGCCATATTAGTCACTTTTGCCACTTTTGCAAGAAAGAGTTACAACTTGTTCCTGAGGATTCCAACTGGTTCCAATCATTCTAAAAGCTTCTAAGGGATCAATTAAGAGTGTCTAAAGCATCAAATTACTTTTGGCACAAGGAACTTGGCAGATAGCACAAAAAGCTCCAAGAGGTAAGTTCATGACAACTTGAACTCTTTGAATTATGCATTCCTTTGAAGTCCACTAATCATAAACATCTCATACATGTTATATATGTTGTGTTGGAATCAATTTTCCATGTAATTCTTGCATGTACCATGAGATAGTATAGAACATGCAAACATATGCCTATTTTGAAACCACTATCGGATTTTGAGGAGGAACCATTTTCTGAAAATTCCAAGGGCACCATTGGATTCCTCATGAAATTCTGGGTCAGATGCATCTAAATTTTGTCCCAATCCATGGAGAAATGAGAAAGTTAGAGGCTTCACGTAAATTGCCAAAGACTTGTCTTGCCTTACCTTGTCTTGCCCAGGCCTGAAAACAAAGCACCCCATATATGCACATGGGGTGGTTTTGATACACGGATGTATCACCACCCCAGTGGTAGCGAGCATGTGTGTTTATTGCCAAGGTCGTGGGTTCAAACCCCACCCAGACCATTTTGCCATTTTTCATTTTTTTTCTATTTTTTAATATTTTCATGTTTTTATTAATTAATTTCTCTCTCAATTTTAATCATTTTTTATTGATTCTTTTTTTGAAAATTCAAAAAAATGTTAAAATATTTTATTCCATGAAAATTTCACAAAAATATTATTTATTTCATATATTTGATATTTTTGTAAAGAATTATATTTTTATTTGTTTTTAAATATTAAAAGTATTTCTTTCTCTTGGTTTTGCAAAATTCAAATGATTTTTAAATCATCCCATGAATGAAATATGATTTTTCAAATATAAATCCAAGATCACAACCTTTTTTCACATGTTTGATTATTTTAATTGAATTTTTATTCAATTAAAATACATTTAAAAACCAAAAATTAGGGTTTTGATCACTATCACCCTAACAAATCTTTTTTCAAACACTTGGGCCTCTAATAGAGTGTAAGACCCAACCCCCTTTTTAAACCAAACTTTTTTGGGCCTCAGTCATTGTTTAAGACCCACTGTGTTTTCAAAAATCTCGGCGCGATCGCCACTTTTTCAACAAAATTATCTGGGCCTACTCTTGTGTTGTAAGTCCTATTTCTCTTCTTTTTTCAAACTTTTGGGCCTCTCCTTGAGTTGTAAGACCCATCTCTATGTATAGAAAACCTTTTTTGGGCCTCAGTCGTTGTATAAGTCCCGATACAGTTTACAAAACGACGGTATAATTACTGTTTTTTCATTTGGGCCTCTCCTTGAGTATAAGCCCCAACAATCTTTTCAAAAACAACTTCCTTTTTAATTTTGGTTCAAATTCATAGTTGTTATCAAAACTTTCTTTAATTTCTTGAACAACTAAATATACAGCTGTTACTATGGAAGCTTGCTCACCTGTAAGTTTTTATCAACTTTCATTTACATGCTTTATATATAACTGTATTGTTGGAAGCTTGCTCACCTGTAAGTCCTTCTTTCATATCCTTTTAAATACTTGTCATATATCAATTGTATATATACTAGTATATCCGCTTAGAGTTTTCCACGGCAACTAGATCTAGAACTAGGTAAAACCAGTTGGTCACTCTTAAATACAGTCAAAACTAGATCCCCATAGGATTTCCAGATACAGTATTGCCTTCTCTTGGGCTTAAAAAATATGGAACAAAGAGAAAGGAATTATTCTCGGTGAAACTTTTCTCAGACTGTTACTTTTAGAAATTGTCAAAGAAATTCAATTCCCCATAAAGGAATTATTCTCGGTGAAACCTCTCTTGAATTTCTTCAAACCCTAGAACTGTTCACTAAAGAAATTATTCTCGGTGAAACCTTTCTTGAACTTTTCTTAGGTTTAGGACCCATAGGCTTCCCAAAAGCATTCCCCGCCTCCTCTTGGGCTTTGTACAAGGACCCTTCGGCCTCTTAAAAGTTCTCATGCCTTCTCTTAGGCTTAGTACAAGGACCCTGAAGACCTCTTAAAGGTATAGGACAGAACTCAGTCATCCTTCGTTAGAGCTGTCTTTCTAAAGGAGTCAAAACCTTAGACCAATTTTAGGGTTGATACTCATCCCTTCAAGGAGTCAGCCTCCTCTTGGGCATTATACAAAGATAAACTCCGCCATACCAATAGACTTAGACAGTCTAATCTCCTCTTGGGTCTCAAAGACATTCTAAAGTCCCTACAAATACGGAAAAAACACTGGTCATTTAATCAATCCCCAGTAGAGTCGAAACCCATAGGATCTTAAATAAAATTTGTATCCGAAACTTACCCAGCCAGGGTCAGTTTATCATCAAAGCCTCAAGGTATCTGATACCTCAACTCTTCTGTAAACCCTCAGCAAGATTTGATTCCCCATTTTGGACCTGCCTCTGGATCTCAATAATCCTCAGCAGAAGCCAGCCTCCTCTTGGGCTTTGTACAATGATTTTCCCCAGCTGAGCTAACCTTTTCAGACTCTCTTGTTGAGTCAATCACCTTTCCACACTCTCTTGTTGAGTCAATGGTATAAAACAAAAGCACTCTCTTGTTGATTCAACCTCTTTCAGCCTCAATCTTGGGCTTTGTACAAGACACCATATAAATTTCCATAAGCAGAGTCAATCCTCTTTCAGCCTCAATCTTGGGCTTTGTACAAGACAGATAATACTCTCCAGCAGAGTCAAACTCATTTTAGCCTCAATCTTGGGCTTTGTACAAGACACCTAAAATATACTCCGTCGAGTCAGTAAAATCTCATTTTAGCCTCAATCTTGGGCTTTGAACATGACAGATAAAGATTTCTTTTCCATCGAGTCAATCTTCATTTCAACCTCAATCTTGGGCTTTGTACAAGACACATACAAACCCTCCCCAGCGGAGTCAAAATCTCTTTTAGCCTCAATCTTGGGCTTTGTACAAGACAGACAAAATATTTCCCTGAAAAAGTGAAACTGTTAGCCTCCTCTTAGGCTTTGTATAATGATACCCCCCAAAAGAGTCAATCTCTCTTTTTTAGCCTCAATCTTGGGCCTTGTACAAGACACATAGACACTCTCTTGTTGAGTCAGCTTGTATAAATACTTCCCTAGTGGAGTCAAACAATCTTTTAGCTTCAACCTTGGGCTTTGATCAAGGAACATACAAAAACCACCATCCCCTCATAGGAAATCAAAATCTCTCTGTAGGAAGACATTTCTCTGTGTTATCACACATCAAAACAGAAATTCAAAACAAACCCTAATTCCAGATAACTGCTATAAGTGGCACACTTGTTGATTCATATATCCAAGCTGTCATCCATCTTTTATCCTGGTAAATTCTCTCTCTCATCTAATTGATGTAAGCGGCAAGCCTCTGGATTATTTACATCCATGCCACTGTCCCTCTCTTAGCATGAAAGATTCCTAAGGATAAACGTCATTGCTCAACACTGAGTTAAAGTTTTCTCCTTCAGGATAAATCCCTATAAAGGAAATTATGGCATTGCTGGATTCACATATCCCATTTAAAGTAATCCCCCTTTATAAACAGTCACCCAACAATTGTGATAAACAGACGAGATGTCTCCCTTTAGAGATGACCAATTCTCTCTCGGTCAAACCTTTAGCTTCAATCTTGGGCTTTGAGCAAGACACAAATACACCTTTTAGCTTAAATCTTGGGCTTTGAAGAAGACACCAAAACATCTTTATTTCCCTTAGAATAGGAGGAACAACGATTGCTCTGATTTCCCTATTTCTTTAAACGGGAATACATAGGCATAAGATTGCGAAATCTTAGCGAGCATGCCAAACAAAAACCTTAGGTCCAGTACCTTCATACCAATCAAAATCGAGGTCCAGTACCTTCATATCACAAAAATCATCAAAACTCTCTCTCTCCCACAGACATCCCTCAAAGCAGAAACTTTCCCATTTACAGATAAAGACCATCAAGTACAAAGCAAAACCTAATGCTAACAACCTATGGATAACCACGTATAGGATGGATAATTGATAACTCCCCATTGTATAACCTGACCCCCGAACTCCCCGAATCTCTTTAAGCATTTGTTCAGTTAAACATTCGCGTGCAAGGTTGGTTTTAGATAGCTTCCATTTCCCTTCCAGCTTCATGGGATAAATAAGAAATTAGAAAGTAGCACCCCCCTCCTACCATTGTGGTGAGGAGAAACCCATGGCGATAAGGTGGTCGCGTCACCGACAAAAATCGCACGCTACAGATTCTCAACAGGATTTAGAAGGAACTTGCCCTTGATAGGATCACCGATCAAGTTTCTCAACTGTTTGAAAATTCCTTGAGAGGAAGCCAGTTTGCAAACAAAAGAATTCATACAAACATGGTAAAATTGATACAAAATCATGCAACTTTTGAAATCAAAATCTTTTTTTGAAAGATCCAAAGTATATGAGTCATTAGTCAGAACACGGTGGTTCGAGACATTCAAAGGTGAAAGGTAAAGCACATGCATGATGCCAAAACAAATGATCCGTAAAGATCTTTTTGGAGTCAGTTTACGCAACCATGTTGTAGTATGCTTTCAACATATCCTTGCTTCAGTTAGGTCCTTTGAGGGTTATAACGTTGATTGGTTCACGGTTTATGACACAAAGGGTAAAGGCCCAAAGTTTATTTGTACCCAACCAATCTTCGTGATGATCTTCAGTCCTACGCTCAGTTAACTCAGACTATGCGTTCATGTTCCCAAAAGTTGGAAATTGCACTAATGATAGTGATGATGATGGTTCAGATGTCAAGGAACTCTTGAGATGGCAGTCACTGCTTCCTTACTACATTTGGCTATTTTTGCCATTGAGGATTTTCTTGATAAGGATTTAAAGATATCTCTTTTTTATTATCCCTAACTTTTGCCTGAACTGTTTCTTTTGAAGCTTACAGTTAGCGGGATGCACTAGTTTTTGCTTAAGTCTCATTCATAGGTTTTGACTTAGCAGGCTATTTCTTTTGATTTTTTTTTAGAAAGAGAGTGATTGCCTGGCTTAATGATTACGATGAACCATCATTGGCTTTTGAATTGAAAGACATCTTCGACACCGGCTTGCACTGCGAAGGAAAATTTGTGAATGCAACCTTTATTGAAAGGTGTCTTGCATGAAGCTCTTGTATTTAAATGCACAACCAAGTTAACTGAGAACTACCCATCCCAAGGTTAAGATTATAGGTTTTTGTACAGAAATAAACTCCAACTTCTAGACTTGAAGAGGTTGACGAGGGCATAACTTCCTTATTTCTCCAGTGTTTGGGAGTTGAAAAAATGCCTTACATCGTTAGTAAAGTTTTGATTTGAAAGCATATCAACTACAGTTATGGGTATTTCATTTTCGTCAGCCTCCCTCCAATCTTTGCATAATCACAAGAAAGTGCACAAGAGGTATATATTTTGAAAAGGAAGGCATAAAAACGTAAATAATCAACACAAATGAATTGAATCAAAAAGTTGCCGTGCTCATTTAATTAATCACGAAAGTACAAACATAATTTGAAAGCCAACAGCTAGTACAAAATAAAGGAAATGCAAACAATAAGAAACATGGCCTTGTGACTAATCAAATACAAGGATGAGTTATCCTGTCTTTGGGAAGTAGATGGGCTGAGGTCGATTGAAGCGTCACTTGACATGCCCTGACAGAGGATTGTTCTGGACATTAGGATCAGTTTCATGAAAGGTAAGGATTTCGTCCTTGATCAAATCATGCACTTTATCCTTCAATGCATAGCAGTTTTCCAAGTTATGGCCTGCACCGCATTGATGGAATTCACAATGAAGATCAACCCTATAGCCGGCTAGAAGAGGATTTGGAGGAGAAGGTAGAGTCCTTATGGTAATCAAACCTTTCTGGGATAGACTAGGATAAAGTTCAGTGTACATCATAGGAATAGGATCAAAGTGAGTCTTACTGTGGTTCTGGTTTTGTCCAACAGTCGGACGTTGAGGAGCTCGAGCTGGGCGTGGAGCAGCAACCATAGGAGTAACATCAAGGGGATCAACATACTGAGGTCGGTGGCGAGGGCTTCTCACTTCAGCCATGACAGCATTGGTCTGATATTCTCTTTTCTTCTGGAAATTACCATAGGATTTCTTTGCACCGTTGGAAGATTCAGCAGCCTTAGACACTTTACCGTTCTTGAGACCTTCTTCGAGTCTTTGGCCAATAGTTACCATATCTGTGAAGTTGGAAGAAACAATACCAAACATCTTTTCCCAATAGAATGAGACAAGGTGTCCATAAACATTCAAGTGAGTTCATTCTCTGCCAGAGGAGGTTCAACTTGGGAAGCTAACTCTCTCCACCATTCAGCATACTCTTTGAAAGATTCTCGCTCATTCTGAGTCATGTTCTGAAGTTGACGACTGTCAGGAGCCAAGTCGAGGTTGTACTTGTACTGCTTCATGAAATCATTAGCAAGATCTTGGAAGCAGTGGATGTTGTTTTGTTCAAGGCTCATGTACCATTTGAGAGAAGCTCCACTCAAGTTGTCTTGAAAGCAGTGGATGAGCAACCTCTGATTATTGGTGTAAGCAACCATCTTTCAAAAATACATAACCAGATGAGCCCTTGGACAGGAATGACCTTTGTACTTCACAAACTCAGGAGTTTTGAATTTGGAAGGCATAACAAGGTCAGAAAATAGGCACATGTTATCCGCATCCACACTGAAGAATTCATTACCCACCATGGCTTTACGTCTCTTGTCTATGGTCTGAAAATATTCACGGACAACCTCAGGTTCAACAAAATCTTCACAATATTCACCTTGAGCATTGACAACATTGTAGTCAAAGAGAGGATTCTCATGTGGAGCTCGAGCAGTTTGGGCAACAGTGTGAACCACAGGTCTAGGCGGCAAAAATTGGAGCTTGAAACACTGGTCTAGCAGTCTGGCCAATCATAGCAGTAGATGCAATAGGTGGAGAGTAGTTGTGAGGCAAACCAAACTCAAGCCATGGATGATGGCATTTGGGAAGGTTGAGGATTAACAGCAGCGCTTGCAACTTCTTGGATAACAGTCCTTTGAGGTGGCTCCCCTCTAGCAATCAGGACTTGGAGCATTTAAGTAAGTTTAGTCATGCTTGACTTCAGATCATCTATCTCCATTCGAATCTCTGCGTTGTGCACTTTTTGCCCTGACATTCTGCGTCTGAAATTAGCTCTAGTCCTGTATCGGTGTCGAGGAATCAGCTTGACGACTGACAGGTGACGTTGGAAGATAGAGACAACTGGAATGAGTTGCTAGACAAACTGGATGCATGCAATGAATTATGCAAATGATGCAAATGATATGCAATGCCATGCAACACAAGATTTAGAATACAGGTAACTGGATCAAAAGTTCGAGATCACAAGCATGAAGTCTGGGTGAAGAACCAACCACATGGTATGTACTAGGGGTAAATCACCTGCACAACGGGTTCTACAAAGTTCCCAGAGTCATCAATTCATCTTTCGGATATTATCGGCTTGCACGACTACTCATGCGGGCTAATAATATTCTCAAGATAAACTCGTCTGAATGTAATATCGCATGACAACTACCTCAGGTCTACACTTGGATAATCACTGCACTACGTCCTAAAAAATCTAAGAGGGGTGAAGGGTTACTAAGATCCTCAGCTTAACAGAATCCCAGGTTGGAAAAAGTAATGCCAATACGATTACTCGCGTGACTTCAGTAATCCCAAAGGGGCCTCCACTGAGCGTAATTATATCATATATTAATCATGTTAGGACTACTCCCAACAGTTAACTTTTGATTATGCCACAATCCTATCTTATTTATGTACAGTCAAGTCTGGGTTAGGACTTATGTCACACATATAGATCAACCTGAAAAACAGAAGAAAAAAAACCAAGCAATAGCAAACAATAATAGCAACACGAATATTACAAGTAAGGATCAGCCCACTAAACAATGTTCCCTAGTGAAGTCGCCATTTTCTGTCGAGGTGAGAATCGGATACCAAAGATATCGGATCAGCTTGGCTCACAAAACAATAATATCACCACCAGGGAATAGTCGTGACCACCTGAAGTAGAGACTTACTGAGGAATCATCACACCTCTTGAGAAATAAGCTCTTTGGGGCATGTGTGAAGAATGCTATGAGAACAATGTAGTTGTGCATTGATAAATTGCGTGGTAGTCGCCATTTCGAACAACAGTTGTTGTGAATGGATCAAAGTAATCTTCGTTTCTCAAATGTCCCAGATCACACAAATTATGAGAAGAATTCATTCCAAGAGGATTTTACAGAAAACTTGGCATCCAAGATGTTCCAATGTCTTCTAACTCTTGGAGAGATTTGTCGAATCTTGACGTAACTGCCCCAGATTGAGTGTATTCTGTATAGCTGAAACTTCAAACTTGCCCCTTGGGGATGGTCAGACGGTGAAAGAAACAACTGAGAAAAACTTGCCCCAATTTAGCAGAGTCTTTAGGAAAAATTCCCCTGGATATGGCCATCCTTTTGAAATAATTTCCCATCTTCAACAGAATTTCAAGTCTCGAGACATTAAACTCATCACTGATGCTCGTATGCAAGCTTTTATGATGTCAAGCAATATTAGCAAGCAGAAAAGTGTTAATTCTGAAACTGCTAAAGCAACACACATGTTTGTCTTAAAGTTTTTATTATTGAAAAGGATATCGCAATAACCTGTGACCGAATCACTAGTTAAGATATGACATTAATTTCCTTTTTACAAAGCCAACACAAATTTGAGCATAGCTCATAGGAGTCAGGAAACGTTATCTCATCGAGTATGTTCTCGAAATAAACCCTGTTTCAATTAGGTCTTTTGAGGGTTGTATCGTGGCTTGGTTCACGGTTTATGAAACAAAGGATATAAGGCTCAAATTTATTTGTACCCACCCAATCTTCGTGATGTTCACTCTTTTTTTGAATGTTTAGGCGCTCGATCATCTTAACTGAAAACTACCCTTCCCTAGGTTAAAAATGAGGGTTTTTTGATTTGGAAAAGAAAACCTCTACTTCAAGGCCAAAAGGGGTTAACGAGGGTCTATCTCCCTTATATATCCGGTGTTTGGGGATTTGAATAATGCCTTACATCATCAGTAGAGTTTTATTCAAAAGCATACAGTAAGAGATCTTGCGTGTTCACTTTCGTCATCCTCTTCCAATTCTCTGCCAAGGCAAGAGATTGGGTGGAATTAGCATTGTAAAGCAGAAAAACATTTTATGAGTGAATGCGAATGAATTTCTTTAAGACAAACATATTCATTACATTAATCATTCAAGACAAACAAGTTCTTACATGCAAGTCATGTTTTTACAATCAAAGAAATAACAACAAATGCAGGCAAACAAACAAACAGTCTGATGATCTTGGGAATGAGCTCTCCTCTTGATTTCACGGCTTGAAGGGACTCTCTTGAGTCTTCATATTAATATGCATAAAGGCGTTCCGTTCACAAATGGGCTTCCTGTAACACCCCAATTCTCATCGCACTAAATAATACATAATTAAATCAGAGTGAATAAAAAGAAAATTCTTAGACAGAAATAAGGATGCCACATTTGAGAAAAACACAATCCCTACTCATAAATTTGATACATAACACAAAATGGAATAAACATAAAAGGGAAACTTTTTCCAACAAAAGGGAAGTTCAATTATGGAATAAAGCGGAAAGATCCATAACTGACTTGTTTTACAAAATAAATTATTTTATAACATCAAAATATTCATACAAAGGTAATACAAAATAGAACCAACAAATGTATACATATATAACAAAAGTGTTCCCTGACTCCCGTGTTACGTATCAGAGCAGACAACCTGACAAAAGGATGGAGAACTAATCTTCACAAAAGCATCCAAGATACTAATCTGCAATTGCCTCATAGGGCATCAAACCATAGCAGAAGGGTGAGAAATAACAACTAAATCAAGATTGCATAATAATATGCAAACACATATAAATTCACATGCATAATTATTCTCACCACAAGCATCACATACTAATGCATATAGCATGCCACAGATACATAACATATTTCTAATAATCCAACAACATAGCATATATCAATTATACCAACATAATCACATATTCACACATAAGGCATACCAAAGTTATAACATATGGAAACACACCACCACATCACATATATTCATATATAGCATACCATAGAGAATTAATACAATCATTGTAATGTACAACATCCCCACAAAACATAGCATATGTCTATACATAAAACATATCATCCATAACCAATGCATTTATCACAAATGCATATCAAATCACCAATGCTATCACGAGCTCAACACATAATCAATCAATTCACAATTTCCCACACATAATCAATCCATTCACAATTTCCCACACATAATCAATCCATCCATGATTTATGCAAATGCACAGAGACCGACACAACGACTCTATGCATGCGGTACCATTCCATCCATCATTCTCATCATTAATTCACTCAGGAATTATTGGAATCATCGCTTGTTACTTAGTGTAACTCCCCGTCGGGCAAATGATGTTCCCCGTCGCTTTAGGTCCTCTTTGTATAAGGCACACGATGTTTATGGATCGCTTTAGGTCCTCTGTGTATAAGGCACACGATCCGATCGCTTTAGGTCCTCTTTGTATAAGGCACACGATCGTCTATAACGTCGCTTTAGGTCCTCTTTGTATAAGGCACACGAACGTTACAGCAGATTCTCTCTGGAATCGTTTCATCGCTCACCCCACAAGGGCACACGACATCACAAGATGCATATCATGATGTTTGGCATACAATGACTCATGACAATCAAATGCATATTCACAAATCAACAATATGAATCATCTCATCGTCATTATTCATGCATTGGAAATCAATTCAAACAATGCCTTTACTTTCCATAAGGCCACCAAATAACACACATTGAATTTCACATAAACAATGCATTTCATCATAATCCACAAACCATAACAATTAGCATTTTAGCATATACACTCATATAAATTCACATCAAGAATTACTCACCATCTGCCACAACAATCCTGCAATCATACAATGATACTCACAACACTAGGATTCACGCCACGAAGGCTACCCACAACAACATACATTAATACCATACATTTGTATTCAAGTCAACAAAGTATTTTGCCATAAGGCCATAGCAATTACAACAACTTATCACATGCTTCAACATCATATAAACCACATAAAAGCTCCACGTCATATAACAATAGCACAACACACTGTAAAACACCGACCGCACGCATTTAACGCGATAAAAACCCGACAACCCAACACTTTTACACAACCACAACTTAATTAAACCCTCTACTGCCCTCCAAACCATTTTTATAAGAAAGAACATCTCATTAGCTTTTCAACGCATCCGACCGCGTCTCAATCCGAGTTACGGATCAAAAGTTATGAAGAAAACAAAATGGGAAATATGTCACGTTCGCTTTCCTATTCGCAATGCGAACCCCCAGCGAACTGTGGCAGAGAAAAAATAGCATAAAGTTCGCAATGCGAACTTCTGGGCGAACCTTCGCTTTCCCCTTCGCTGTGATTCGCAAAGCGAACCTGCGAACCCATAAATTCTCAGCAGCGCTGTTATGGGTCATTTTGGGTCAAAATTCATCATTTCTTCCACCCAAACACTTCCAAATCACAATATATCAACCAAAACATGTTCCAAACATAACAACAAGTATTCTATGCAGTTTATGTCAAGTTTCACCCGTGAAAACATCGATTTCTATTTATTTTGATCACAAATTATCAATAAGAAAAAGTTGTGAAACAACCAAAACAATTACAACAAACAACACATATACATACACAAGCAAGATATAATCGAAACTTCTCACCCTTACCCGATTAATTGTGCTTGAAACGGAGCTATGTCGATTTCCACCTCTTTTCCTCTTCTCCATTTCTTTCCTCTCCTTTTCCTTCTTTCTCTCTTTCTTTCCTTTCCCTTTCTTTTCTCTCTTTTTCTCTCAAATCTCTATTTATAAAAATATCTAATTTTTCTAAAATATCTAACCCCTCAAAATGACCATTTTACCCATCAGCTCAAATATCTTGCAAACGCTCTCAACACACGATAAAACATAATAACGGTGAAAAATAATATATTGTCAAATAAAATTCAAGAATAAAATAATATAAAAACAAAAATAATTAAATCGACTCGATTAAATAAATTGGACCAAACGGGGCGTTACAATTCTCCCCCACTTAGACATTTTCGTCCTCGAAAATATACTTGGTGCAAACAACTCCGGATATGACTCTCGTACCCGACTAACCCACTCACATACCATTACAGGCAACACCACGAATAACACAAACTGACAAAATACCCTGCTAACAGCAACTGCTACAACGACACGACAACGGTAATAACGACAACGATAAGATGTAATGCCCATACAATGCACTTAACGACCAACCCAAGACTCAAAGAATACCCAAGTTACGAACACACACAGGTTCACTCTTGAACCGAAACACAACAAGATCGTTACCATCACCATAGGTAACACTCCCCTAATTCCCCACAAGGAATTAGCTACTCGCACTCGAACCATCACAATGGAAACGAGGCAACAACACAAACAAGAACATAAAGTTCCACGACATAAACAACGTCTTAACAACATCCATAAAACTAGAATACCAACATCTTTGTCACACAACATCAGGACAACAATTCTATGATTCACCAATCGAACACGTAAACTAACACATCCATCCACATAGTTGCACATGAATAATATTTAAACCTTTCACCTAACACTTCCATTCTGAAACGTCCAATTGTCTCATCATTCCTACATGTTTACAATGTTCAACCTATGAACTCTTACAAGTCACACATGCATATACGAAATGTGCCACATCACGCTTTCGCTGCGTACTCTGATTACTCGTAACCATCAAAACTACCAATTTCACGTCCAAAGTCTAACTCTTTCTCATATTCGCCAAAACTCACTGTTCACTTTTAATATACCCAACCTCACACTATCAGGTGTCAATTCACACACCAACTCAAATCTCTAAATTCTTCCAAAAGTTCCCACTCTTTAACCATCAAAGCAGACATATGTAAAAACTTTCGACTTAACTCATCAGGCACGACATTAACTTTACCAATAGGATAATTCGAGCCAAGGTCATAACTAATCAGGAATTCCAACCATCCTCGTTGTCTCCTACTTTATTCCTTATGATCAAACAAGTACTCTAAACCCTTGTGATTACCAAACACCTTAAACCTAAAACCCTCAAAATAATACCTCTAGATTCTCCACACAAAACAACCAACTCCAATATGAGTAGGATAATCCTTTTCATGAATCCTCAATTGTCGTAAAGCATAAGAAATGACTTTACCCTCTCGCATTAACACACTAACTACGCTCATCAAGGACGCATCCCAATATTCCATAAACAGTTTATTAGGATCAGGCAGAATCAAAATTGGAGCCGTAGTCAATCTCTACTTCAGCTCACCAAAACTTACTCACAACGAACATCCAAAACAAACGACTCACCCTTTGCAAGTCAACTGAGATAACAAAAGTACTAACTTAGCAAAGTCTTCCATAACCTGCAGTAACAACCAACTAAGCCCAAAAGTTTCTAATCTCCTTAACCGACTTCGGAGTCTCTCAATGTAGAACTGCATCTATTTTGGATAGATACACAACAATACCATCATCGGAAATAACATAACCAAGAAACTAACATCTTTCAATCAAAATTCTCACTTCGATAATTTAGTAGAAAACTCCCTCTCTTTCAGCCCTTGTAACTCAATCCTCAAATACACTACATACTCATCTTTTGATTTAAAATAAATCAGAATATCATCCAATAAACATCACTATAAACTTATCCAAACAAATCTGGAAGATACGATTCATATACTCCACAACCATAACATATACAACCTTCAAAATTCATTCTGAGCTCGAAATAATTTATCCAAAATAGCTTAACAATCTTTGGTTACCACATTCCATATCAATTCTTCTTACAGGGTTTCAACTCACTTAAGGTTTCTGCTGACACGAGATCTCAACCCATAACAAAAGTAATACCATCAAGGAACTTCAAATCATTCGCAATTCGTCACAATTCGAAACTCAAGCTATCCAGAACACAACCGTAAGTTTCCATACTACTCACTGATTAACACGCAACCTCATGCTATCATCCTTTTCCTTACCAACCATGCTGGACCTCTTCAAGTCGACACACTAATGTTTCATCCAAAAACACATCTGAAAACCATGCACAACTGACGGCCCATCACTGTGGCTTCCTGCCAATTTCTAGAACACTATCATCACAAACCTGACAAACATCTGAGTTTCACTTCCTAAAAGTTATTCTACTTACTTAGCAGATCCAAACCTCAAATCCTCACCTTCGTCAAATTTGAGTTCACATTCTACTCTCTGAGAACAACCATTAACAATACCCAATTATTCTCTCTCAATGACTTCCCAACTAGACCAACATACCAAAACCTCTAATCCGCCTCATCTTCCGATATTAGAATCTTCATCGACTCAACAAAACAATCTGTACTCACTTGGCTTAGCTCCAAACGATTCACAAAACATACTATCAAAGCTGGAAAGACACGTCTATTCCATCCAACATAATTCCGTCTACTATCAACAAGAGATTAAGGGTGATCAGTTCCTCAATTTGTTAATAGACATCCGACAATCATGATGGGGTATAAACCGTCTTTACCAAACTATAATAGCATTTCTTGCATCTTGTGCACAAAACTACCTAAGGCACAAATCCTTAGTTGACATAAACCTTACCTCCGCATTCCCTCCGAAACTGGGAACAACACTGTCCAAACAACACTTACAATCTTGCAATCTACAACACACTGAGCCAACGCTCCACACCTGAAGCAACTTGGAGAAGCACCAGCTTCTCCCCCACTTATCTCATTCTAAATCCGGCAGACAAAGGATTAGGAAACCAGAAAGCACTGACAGTGTTTCACACACATATCACGTACTAAGGAACAAACAACATCGACAGTATTCAACTGTCACACCAACTGACTCAACAACTTGGCCGGACGGACCGACCTGCTCTAATACCACTAATGTAACACCCCAATTCCCATCGCACTAAATAATACATAATTAAATCAGAGTGAATAAAAAGAAAATTCTTAGACATAAATAAGGATGCCACATTTGAGAAAAACACAATCCCTGCTCATAAATTTGATATATAACACAAAATGGAATAAACATAAAAGGGAAACTTTTTCCAACAAAAAGAAAGTTCAATTATGGAATAAAGCAGAAAGATCCATAACTGACTTGTTTTACAAAATAAATTATTTTATAACATCAAAATATTCATACAAAGGTAATACAAAATAGATCCAACAAATGTATACATATATAACAAAAGCGTTCCCCGACTCCCGTGTTACGTATCAGAGCAGACAGGCCGACAAAGGATGGAGAACTAATCTTCACAAAAGCCTCACAGATACTAATCTGCAATTGCCTCATAGGGCATCAAACCACAGCAGAAGGATGAGAAATAACAACTAAATCAAGATTGCATAATAATATGCAAACACATATAAATTCACATGCATAATTATTCTCACCACAAGCATCACATACTAATGCATATAGCATGCCACAGATACATAACATATTTCTAATAATCCAACAACATAGCATATATCAATTATACCAACATAATCACATATTCACACATAAGGCATACCAAAGTTATAACATATGGAAGCACACCACCACATCACATATATTCATGTATAGCATACCATAGAGAATTAATATAATCATTGTAATGTACAACATCCCCACAAAACATAGCATATGTCTATACATAAAACATATCATCCATAACCAATGCATTTATCACAAATGCATATCAAATCACCAATGTTATCAGGAGCTCAACACATAATCAATCAATTCACAATCTCCCACACATAATCAATCCATTCACAATTTCCCACACATAATCAATCCATTCATGATTTATGCAAATGCACAGAGACCGACACAACGACTCTGTGCATGCGATACCATTCCATCCATAATTTTCATCATTAATTCACTCAGGAATTATTGGAATCATCGCTTGTTACTTAGTGTAACTCCCCATTAGGAAAACGATGTTCTCCGTCGCTTTAGGTCCTCTTTGTATAAGGCACACGACGTTTATGGATCGCTTTAGGTCCTCTTTGTATAAGGCACACGATCTGATCACTTTAGGTCCTCTTTGTATAAGGCACACGATCGTCTATAACTTCACTTTAGGTCTTCTTTGTATAAGGCACACGACCGTTACAGCAGATTCCCTCTGGAATCGTTTCGTCGCTCACACCCCACAAGGGCACACGACATCACAAGATGCATATCATGATGCTTGGAATACAATGACTCATGACAATCAAATGCATATTCACAAATCAACAATATGAATCATCTCATCGTCATTATTCATGCATTGGAAATCAATTCAAACAATGCCTTTACTTGCCATAAGGCCACCAAATAACACACATTGAATTTCACATAAACAAAGCATTTCATCATAATCCACAAACCACAACAATTAGCATTTTAGTGTATACACTCATATCAATTCACATCAAGAATTACTCACCATCAGCCACAACAATCCTGCAATCATACAATGATACTCACAACACTAGGATTCACGCTACGAAGGCTACCCACGACAACATACATTAATACCATACATTTGTATTCAAGTCTACAAAGTATTTTGCCATAAGGCCACAATAATTACAATAACTTATCACATGCTTCAACATCATATAAACCACATAAAAGTTTCACGTCATATAACAATAGCACAACACACTGTAAAACACCGCCCACACGCATTTAACGCGATAAAAACCCGACAACCCAACACTTTTACACAACCACGACTTAATTAAATCCTCTACTTCCCTTCAAACCATTTTTATTAGAAATAACATCTCATTAGCTTTCTAACGCATCCGACCGCGCCTCAATCCGAGTTACGGATCAAAAGTTATGAAGGAAACAAAATGGGAAATTTGTCACGTTCGCTTTCCTATTCGCAATGCAAACCCCCAGCGAACTGTGGCAGAGAAAAAATAGCATAAAGTTTGCAATGTGAACTTCTGGGCGAACCTTCGCTTTCCCCTTCGCTGTGGTTCGCAAAGCGAACCTCCGAACCCAGAAATTCTCAGCAGCGCTGTTATGGGTCATTTTGGGTCAAAATTCATCATTTCTTCCTCCCAAACACTTCCAAATCACAATATATCAACCAAAACATGTTCCAAACATAACAACAAGTATTCTACGCAGTTTATATCAAGTTTCACCCGTGAAAACATCGATTTCTATTTATTTTGATCACAAATTATCAATAAGAAAAAGTTGTGAAACAACCAAAATAATTACAACAAACAACACATATACATACACAAGCAAGATATAATCGAAACTTCTCACCCGTACCCGATTAATCGTGCTTGAAACGGAGCTATGTTGATTTCCACCTCTTTTCCTCTTCTCCATTTCTTTCCTCTCCTTTTCCTTCTTTCTCTCTTTCTTTCCTTTCCCTTTCTTTTCTCTCTTTTTCTCTCAAATCTCTATTTATAAAAATATCTAATTTTTCTAAAATATCTAACCCCTCAAAATGACCATTTTACCCCTCAGCTCAAATATCTCGCAAACGCTCTCAACACGCGATAAAACATAATAACGATGAAAAATAATATATTGTCAAATAAAAGTCAAGAATAAAATAATATAAAAACGAAAATAATTAAATCAACTCGATTAAATAAATCGGACCAAACGGGGCGTTACACTTCCTCCCTTGAAGGTCAACACTTCATTGTCGATCATCTCTTAAACTTTTTCCTGGAAAACCTTTCACTCTTCATTCGAATGCCCCACTGCTTCATCATGAAATTCACAACTGGCATTTGGATTGAACCAAGGAGGGTGAGATTTCATGGCTCTAGTCTTTCTGGGTGTCATCACCAAGTTTCGAGCAAAATAAGACCACAATTGATTGTAAGTCATTGGGATTGGATCAAATTGGCGAGTCTCTCCTTTTGGACAATTCAGAGATCTCTGCTGATTCTGGAGCTGATTCTGATAATTCAAATTTTGCGCTTGTCTATTCTGACGTTGATCCTGAGGAGTTAACCTTTGTCGTTGGTACAGAAGTCCACGAAGTAGTGGTTGCTGGCACTAAACAGGCGCTGCATACTGACATTAGTGATAAGGCCCCGGAACGGAAGCTTGCAAGATCTGACGAGAATCCCAAATTGCATCAACATCAATACTTCTTTCCTCTTGGGAATCACTAACAGATTTCTCTTCACAAGCTTGGCTATTCGAGTCATCTTAGATTCTTCCACTTTTGAATGCGTCTTCGATGTTTACTCCGACTTCCAAAATTTTATAGAACTCTAATGGCACAACACCTACCATCCTAACATAATAAGAATCTGACAGCGTTCTTAGAAACATCTTGTCCAGTTCTTTCTCTTGGAGTGGTGGATGAACTTGGGCTGCCAATTCTTTCCACCGTTGTGTGTACTCCCTGAAGGATTCGTTGTCTTTCTGACTCATGTTCATCAGTTGATCGTTGTCTGGAGCCATATCTATGTTGTAATTGTATTGCTTCACAAAAGCGTTAGCTAGGTCTTCCCAAGTATGAATATGGTTCCTTTATAGTTTCATATACCACATCAAGGATGCTTCACATAAACTTTCTTGAAAGTAGTGAATTATCAGCTTGTCATTGTCGATATAAGCGGTCATCTTTCGATAGAACATCGTCAAATGGTACCTTGGACAACTAACACCCTTGTATATTTCAAAGACATGCATTTTGAACTTCGGGGGAATAACCACGCTCGGAACCAGACACAAGTCATGGGCCTTAAGACCAGATGTATTGAGTCATTTCATTATCTTTAATTGTTCCTTGAGTTCACGAACTTCTTCCTCGATTTACACAACTCTAGGATCATTCACCTTTGTCACGGGGTGGACATTTTGAGGATTTGGCATATACCACGGAAATCGGGAATCTCTTTCATCAACTTGAACAGCCAGGTTATCTTGTACAGGCTGAGATCGAGTAGGAACATCCACTTGTGGAGTATTGTCGTCAGGAGAAAAACCAAGCATCGGGTTAGTCATCTCTCTGAAGCCTGACATGGGATCCACATTCTCTGTTCTCTCCATCATCCTTCAGTAACTACTTCAAGTTTGGTACAAATGCCGGGAAATTAGTGCTGAGTGACACAAGGACAGGAGGCCGAATAAGTTACTGAGAGAAATGATATATGCAAATGATGCAATGCTACATGGTGCATGTTGTGCAAATGCAAATGAATTTCAAGGAATTCAAAAGCTATGTTTACAAACACCATAAAGTGGATAACACTTTTAATAACTGAAAATGTCTCAATTCATTGAAAATTAGAAGGATTACAAAATAGAGTATAACTTCTAAAATCCATGGTAAAGGCTATGGTGTTTTCAAGATACCTTTAAGTTCCTTGAAAAGTTAGAAATAATGGTGCATGAATGCATGGATGAATGAATTCACAAACACAGGTATACGCATATTCACATATTCACATACATACATGCAATCAAACAAGGGCCTAGGTTTGGAGATCACGAGCATGGATCCATGGTCTACCCATCCCAAATGGTGTGTACTATGGGTTCTCAAGCTTATAGAACAAGGTTCTAAACAGTTCCCAAAGTCATCGACCCATCTTTCGGATATTATCAATTTCCCAATTACTCAGTAGTTAATAATATTCTCAAGAGAGTCTTGTCTGAGTGTAGTATCGCGTATCAACTACTTCGGGACTACTCCCTCATAGTTACCGCACTACGTCCTAAGAAGACCAAGTTGGGTTAAGGGTAAATAAAGGTCCTCAGTGTCATGGGCTCCTAGGTCGAAAGTAGTAATATTTTCACGAATACTCGTTCAACAACACTACTCCCAAGAGGGCCTCAACTGAGTGGTGATTTCTCAAGTCAGCTTGGTCGGGAATCAACTCCCTATAAGCCTTCTTAAATATATCATTTTCTTATCATAAGTGCGCTCAAGTCCGGGTATAGGACTTATCTCACAACAGTATGTAATAACCCAACTAGACAAATATACATAAATATACAGATATACAGATATAACAAATAACATGTATAAAGCAAGTTAGGCTCAACCCTCTTGAGGAAAACTTCCCTAGTGAAGTCGCCATTTCTGTCGCGGTGAGAATTGGATATCAATCTATTGATTAACTTGAATCACAAATCATAATTCATCACCGGTCTTTAATTTATCCAAGGGAAGGGAAAATAACGAATAACCCAAAATATGCAATGCAATGCAAAGCAAGAGAGAATCTAAGGTTCGGGGGTTGGTTATACCTAGGGAAGATGCTAGCATCCTAAGTATCTATAGTACTCTACATGAACCTCTTATCTTATTGTGTTATTTGTTATTGTTATCTATTTTCTAAGGGTGAAAAGGTAAAAGGGATACCTAAGGTGTTATTTCTAAGTATGTTCACCAAGACATCGCATCTCGTGCCTACGTATCCTGACGAGAATGGAATCAAAGCATTTGTAGCTCCCCTCAAAGGGTAGATAAAGTTTGTTGGGTGGATTTAGGAGAAAAGGTAAGTGGTCATCTTAAGGAGAATACTCGACTTACACCACCACAAACATGTGGAAGAGGGACATTTGCTTCACATTAGGAGAAGGGCTCTAACTCGGATATAGAATCGACGAGTATGCCACATACCTCTTCTAAGTGGAAAAGGAATCTACATCATTCTTAACTATGTTATGGGGTAAGAGAATCACATCTCAGCTAGGGATGACTTATGTCTAATTCTCTCATAAGAGAAAAGGGGAACTTAATTGTAAGTTGTCTAATCATCTTAAGGGGAACTTATCTTAGGGAAAACTATCCTAAGGGAAGTTATCTGAGATATTCAACATAAAAAGGCATAGAAGCCACAGAGAGGAAGAGGAGAAATTCAAATGAGATGCAATGTATATGACATAATTGTCAAACATAAGTCCTTCTCTTGGACACAGACACATGCAATCATATTATTATAAGAGTACAGATAAAAGCATCAAGTATTAAAGCTAAAGTCATGATTGAATATTTAACGTAAGAGACATGCAATATAATATCTAAACGAAGCAAGATATTATGGTATACATCATGTCAAGCACTAAGGAGGCATAAGCAAATAAGAGTATGAAAAGGCATGATATAAATCAAGACTAAGGTTTTTTAAGTTTTATTTTTAAAAGAGTTATAGACAACTAACAATCTTAAATTAGTACAAATATTTGATTAAATAATCAGTGTAATTACTAAAAAAAATTGAATAAAGAATGATAATTATAAGTACATGATTAAATTTTAGTAAAAGTGATTATAAAATTCAAATTCTACATTTTATTAAAAATTGAGGACCAAATTTATTTTGATAAAATAATTAAATATGTTAAATTAAATTATTTAATAAAATAGCAACAAATATCTTAAAAGTATTTTTACTATTTTGAAATAAAAAGTTTATTATTATATATTTAAAATAATAGAATAATGAATATAAAAAAACTAAAAATAACAAAGATAGAAAAGTAGAAACAAAAAGGGTTAGAGTTACAGCCAAGGAGGGGGTCCATCGTGGATCCCTGGTCAACTCAAAGCATGACCATCTGATCAGAACGGGTCAACGGTTGACCCTGATCAGAGGCAAAGAACAAGGGTACACGCTATGGCTCTTTGGAGCTTTATGCACGAGACTGGATTACACCATAAACTCAGCAAACACAAAATACCAATCTCATTTCCAAACCTACTTTCTCTCTCTTCGTAACTCTCGTTCACCTCTCTTTCTCTCCCACCCGTTTATCCTTCTCTCCCTCTTGAACACTCGTATCCCTCCTCACTCTCCTTTTCGTCCGCCGCGGCTACCATCCTCTTCAATCGACCGTCTCACTCTTCTACCACGGTTCGAATTGCTTCAATTTCGCTTCTGACCTCCCTAATTGCAACAAAGTTGAACGGCTTAAACTATCAATAATCAACTCTTTGAAGCTAATAATCACCAAATTGGGGTCTAAAAGCGGGTGTTTGGCTCCAACGTTACAACAATTACAGTGTACACACGAGATTGGAAACAAGAGGCACGTACCTGCGCGACGATAACGTCGATGATGATACGACGCTTCAGGTGAGATTCTTCGATTTTCTCTTCTCTTTCCTCAATTCTCCAAAGTCATTGTTGTTGTTGTTGCTATGTGTTTGTTATTGTTTGTAAGACCCGTGTATTTTAGTCTGTATTATTTTGCGATGTTTTATCAGTTAATCGGTGTTTCTACGAAACTTTGGGGTAGCCAACTATTCATACCCGATAGTTTTAGGGTTTTCGGTTGTGTATCAGATTGACCCATATGTTTTCTTTTGAGAAATCGATCAGACTTTTTAATTTGGCGAGGATTATAATTGATTTCAGATATTTTTATGGTATGGGAAATTCCGGAAATGTGACTCTGTTGATGTTTTGAGAAAACGAGAAAAATATAGCCGTCGTTTTAATTTCCACGGACTCCGAGTGTTGTCGGAAATTTTAATTAAGAGTTTATTTATCTCCGGAAATGAAAATTTAATCCCATTTTATTTTTCTAAGCGACGTAGAAAATTTATTGGTTCGGAATAATTATTTTGTCGAAAATAATATTGTGTTTTATTTTGAAGATATCAGTAGAATTTTTCTGTTTTCGAAAAAGTTATTCGGGGGTGTTTTACGACTCGTCTGTGAGCGAACGAGGAGACCGAACGAATTAACGAGTTGATTGAATAGTGGGGCGGTGGATGAGAGGCGGCTTATGTTGGGATAAGAATTGTTCACGTGTGAGAGAGAGGGAAGGAGTAAATCTTGGCCATTGATTTTGGGTGGTGGAGATGAATTGGAAAAATCTATATATTGAGTAACTTGTTTCATTGTTTTCTTTTGGTTTCTCTTTCATTCTCACGCACAGAAACACAAACAATGGTAAGTTTTGATGCTTTGATTTATTTAATTTTTTAGTTGGTTAATTATTTATTTTATTTTAGTATTAAATTATGTGGTTAGTTTGGATAAATTATACATCGATAGAATATCCCCTATTTACAGTTTTGAGTTAGAAATTATTATTACCGGTCACGGAAAATATTTTTCTATCCGATTATCGGATTATTTTTTTAGAGAAAAATATTCGTACTGATTTAATTTATCTGTGGGTATATTATTTGGATTATTATTAGTATGTGTTACTATTTATTTATTTAAATTGGTTTAGAAAAAAAAGTGAAATAAAGGAATAGTGGGTGGTGGGACCCACCCTTCATATTTGTGTTTATGTGTGACGATCGTCACTATTTTTGTGTGACGGGCGTTTTGCCCATTTTCTGTGCTGGGCGGCCCGCTGTTTTTACTTCCGATCTCATAATTTTTATTCCGTTTGATATTTTTATCCGGATTTTTTTTTAACTGAAAGAATATTTATTTATCTTTATTTATATATTTTTAGATAATTATTTTATTTTTCGGAATTTTCCGGATACGTTCGGAATAGTATTTTAAAGTACGATCGGTGCCGATTTTTGGTACCGTTGGAAAAACTGTTAACTAGTTTTGTGTCGAAATATTTTTAGATCCAAAATAATTTATTGTGATTGGAAAACTATTATTTATTCTAAATTTTAATTTAGAATATTATTGAAATTGGAATATTAGTTAGTATTTTATTTGTTGAATTAATTTTATTTATGGTATGATTAAAGTATTTTGATACAAGGAGATCATTAAATTTTATATTGGTGAAATAAATATTTTGGTTATTTATTTGGTATTTATGGGATATTAGGTGGTTTTATTTTGGGGTTAAAATCTTATTTTGGTGATTTATATATTTCGGTTTCGCTGAATTTATTCATAGTGCGAGAAAAATAATTTGACGCAATTGTTGGTTCAAATAAAAGAATTTAAATTAGTTGTAGAAAATCTTCTTTGAGTTTGATATTTATTCTTTTGAGAGGAAAACTAATTTCTTTCTTATTTGAAAAGATGTATTTTATAAAGCGATTCGGTTAAAAACCAGGGTCGTAACCAAAACCTGATTGAGTAGGTTAGCGACCAAGACCCAGCCTTGTGGTAGGATATATTCGAGTGGTTTTAACGTAAGTCCTTGTGTATTGTAAAGGTTTACAGTGGGATCTGGTTACGAGGTTTCATCGTGAGGGACGAATTGATCTTACGTAGCGTAGGTTGGTTGGGTTGGAAGCTTGCTCAGGTAAGGGCACTTTCTAACGATATTATATGTGATTGAATGCATGTGTGTCTTTATTCATGGTTGTGTGCCCTTTTGGGGATGTGTGATGATTGTGTGCCCAGTTGGGGATATGTGGTTATATACATGATTGTGTGCCCAGTTGGGGATGTGTGTTTATGCTATGATGCTAAACTTGTGATGTGTATTCATATGATTTGTGATAAATATATGAATTGCGATTGATGTGTATGTCGAGGAGGACAACACGAGGTGTGTCTGAGCCACCTGTTGATAATGAGAATTATTCATATGATTTGTGATGAATATATGAATTGCGGTTGATGTGTATGTCGAGGAGGACAACACGAGGTGTGACTGAGCCACCTGTTGGTAATGAGAATTATTCATATGATTTGTGATATATATATGAATTGCGGTTGATGTGTATGTCGAGGAGGACAACACGAGGTGTGTCTGAGCCACCTGTTGGTACTGAGAATTGTTCATATGATCTGTGATAGATATATGAACTGAATTGTAAATTGTGAATTGTGTTTATACATATTGTGTTTATATAAACTGTTGCATTTGCATGTGTGAGTCATGCATACCATAGTTGCGTGTAGGTAGTTGGCGCCGAACGGGCCAGGGTGATGGGTTCTGAATCATCACCTAATCCCGAAGGGAATTCTACTGCACCAGGTGATGTGACTGAGTCGTCATCGATCCTTTGAGATCAAATTGAGTCAGGAGAATGCGAGGGAGGCAACTCCGGGTGTTTGCAAGGGCAACACTTTTGTGTCTGCGAGGCAGCACGGTTAGTGAGGACCCAAGGGGGTATCACGACTCTCTGTGGAGAGGTTAAGTTCTGGAATTCATGCATGGTGAGGGTACCCGACGAATTGGGACCACCAAATTCATATAGGTCTACATTTAGGATGTGTGTGCATTGCATTTGGGTGTTAAATTAAATGTTTGTGCATTGCATTTGTGTGTTAAATTAAATGTTTGTGCATTGCAATTGTGTGTCAAATTAAATGTTTGTGCATTGCATTGTGTGTTAAATTAAAGGTTGTGATTGTTGTATATATCATACTGTCACATCATTTATGTTGCTCTGCATATCATATTGTCATCTTATTCATATTGTTATGTATATCATGTTCTGCTGGCATGGGTGTATTCTTCCATATATGCTATTTTTAGATTGTGACCCTCTACCACTATTATGATGTGGCTAACGACCACCCAGGTTTAGAAGTTGTGATAGTTAAGGTATCCAGGTGTCGTGAAGACTTTCAAGATGCGATGTCCTTGGGCTAGGAGTTCGAGATCAGCTTAGGGTCGTGTTTTGAGGTTGTCCATGTTGTTGTTGTTATGGTTAAAGCCGAGTGCTTATTTTTATGTGTATGGACAAATATTTATTACAGTGGGCATTACGCTGGGCCTATGTATGGAAAAGACTTAGATCGAAAGCTCGTACTCTGATTAATCATTTTTATTATTTTCCTGAAAAGACAGTTGTCAATATTATGTATGGCATTCAAAAAAAAAAATATACACTCCCGCTGTTAAAATTCGGGGTGTTACATTGTGGTATCAGAGCTTTGGTCTAAGATTTTCATGGGGTTGTGAGTCGGGTGTCCTAAGCTGATCAAGTGTCGGGTTTAGTAAATGTGTGGATTCCTATGTGTTATGTGGTTTGTGTCTTGAGTCCAGCATGATATGTGCCTAGGTAATCGTTTATTTCTTAACTGAAGTGAGGTCTCCCATAATACTTCAGCAAGAAGCATAGTTAAACCCCTTGAGCATTTGTCGACGTTGGTCGACATGTGTCTCCGTTTCTTTAGAGGTAGTGAGCTAGAGGTGGTGAGATTGAATCGAGTAAGAACTACAAGGTTTTCTACAGTAATGCTATGGATGAGAGGTTGTGTTTGTTCGTGTCACTCCGAGGTGTTGAGTAGGGATGAGTGGAAGTCAAGGTTTCACAGGATTGTAAGTAAGGACTTGATTTAGAGGACCTTTTGAGAGAAAAATGATTGAATGTTCATTCCGGTGAGTTCCGAATGAGATGAGATGAAGTTTATGGACTATGAAGAAGGAAATATTTCTTTGGAATCAAGGAGCAGTTATAGATGTCGTTTGGAGACAATTACTATACAAGGAGATTAATGGGACATCTTCTCTAGAAAGAAAGCGGGTTGCACGTTGAAAGTGGCCGAAACCTAGGAAAGTTGGAGGAAGGTTATACGCGTGGCAGGTACTTAAGGGTTAATTTGGTTTCTCGGGCTATGTTAGAACTGTAACTAAGTGTTGTAAGGAAGAATCATGTGATGTTAAAAGAAGGAAACCAAGTATCACATGGATAAGTTTTAGTGGAAGTGGCCATCAGTGGAGTTGTCTTCAAAAGACTAGGAGTGGGAGTTTGGAAGAGAATGAGTACAACAGTTGCTATGAGGAAAAGGTAGAAGTAGCACCATGGATTTAAGAAATCATATGCGTGGAGTTGGGAAGTGCAAAAGCAATTCATGTATGGGTGACATGGGTTTACTAGAAAGGTCATACCGCGTGTAGACAATGGTTTGGTATAAGGGTGATAAGACGCTGAAAGTTAATATCTGGAAGGACACAGAGCCATGTATGAAGAATTAATGAATGGAGTTATAGGGTGTAACAAGTATATGGATTTCGTGAAGATCAAGGTTTAGATTTGGATTTAGGGATTGAACCTGAGAATAAAGAAAAGTTAGCAAAGGAATTTTGATTGGGTAGTTGCTCTTTAAAAGTCAAGCGTTAAGATTTGAGGTAAGTGCTCAGTGACTAGATGGAGGAGTAAGATATGTCTGTTTTGGAAGGATGATTCTTGTAGAGTGTTAGATCGTGGGGTGATAATGTTGGTTGATACCTTAGAAAAAGCTAGGATTGAATAAGAAACTGAGGAGTGAATGGATGTGTCCTGATGTTTAGCAAGAACTTATGCGAAAGAGGATTGGGTTGTGTTATAAAAGGATATTATGACCATTGGATAGTCATAAGCAATTGAAGATAGATAGAACAACAAAGAGCAGGTTGGATAGGACGAACATTGATTTGGAACAAGGATATTTAGATTGGGTGAAGGAGAGTAAAGATGTGGGTTGAAGTTGACAAGATAGAGGTCATGGTAGGTTGGGAAACGACTATAGGCGTTTGGTTGCTAAGATTTTTTTTGAAGTTGGAAACTCCTAGATGTTATAAGAGGATCTAGTATAAGGGACTTTGGAGTTGCAGTATCGTAAAGGTGGTTACAAAGGAAGAATAAGGTTGTATGCAAGCAAGAAAGTGCTCAGGTAACACAGATTTTTTAATAAGAAGGTTGACTACCTCGTTGCTTAGGAAGGACTACCAAGGATATGGCTCAAATGGAAATGGGAAGGATACTAAGCATTTCCTCAAGAGTGTATGCTATAGATGATGGGGTTGCGCTCGGACGTAAAGTTGATATTTAAGAAGCAGTATAAGTGGTAAGAGAATAATCCTGCGGTTGGAAATTTTGATATCACAAGGCTAATGGGTAGTGTATTAGTGACTGGATGGGTTGTCATATTCAGAATTAGGATGAGGAAGTTACTAAGTGAAAAGCCTGTTGGAGATTCCACATGAGACATGAGAAGTTTGGACGAGGTTAAGTACAGTATGTCATTAATGAACGAATGGGTGGAGTGAAAAGATTGGTTTTGGGAAGTCGACGTTAAGACAAAGTGTGAGAGGAACGGTTAGAGATGTGGATTAGGGCGATTTAGAATTCGTGCAAGAAATTACCTCGCCCATAAACCAGAAAAAAGTAATGGTAAGGGTATGCTCAAGAGTTGAAGGTACAACTAGATTGGGTCACATAAGGTGCATTGGGTATATTCGGAAGTAGAGAGGATCAAACATTTGTCTATTTGGACGAATCAAGGATGAAGTGGAAATGTTTGGCGGAGACTAGTAAGGATTGGATTCGTTGTACTTGTTATAATGAAGACTAGAGAAGCACAATGGAAAATAGGCATTGAGAAATTATTGAACATCAGAGGTTGACATCGAGAACAGTTTGAAAATAGAAGATGAGATAGGGGAACAATAAAAAATGGTTTGATTGATGAGCTCTTGAGGAAGAAGGAATTTGATTGTAAGGGAAAAGAAACAAAATAGATTTTTAGAAGCTGATGTAGGATGATACGAAAGACGTGGTATGTCGAATGGGGATGGCCAGCGATGAGGAACATTTAAGGTTAAGGCATGCGAGAGTAAGCTGAGTAATGATTTGAAAATGAGGTAGTTGTGTTAGAGTGTGATCCAATAGTGTAAGACTGGTGAAAAGGAAATTTGGGTATTGTTGGATGGCATAGTTTGGCAGGTGGAAGAAAGATTAAGGAAGTTTCAATCACCAACCGGATGTTGGGATGTTATGATTCCGATTATAATTTGGAATGAAGTTTGAATCTGAACATATACGGATCATCACCATTATGAGATTAAAGGAATAACTAAGGAATATGGACATTGGGGAAAATGTGGAGTTCTCTACTTAGATGACTACTTCGTTTGGAGTGAAATAGGTTGAATTTGTACTCGGGTATTAGCTGTTACTGTTTTGGGAGGATACTCAATGGTTGTTCCGAGCCAAGTGAGCGTGAAAGGAACCGTAACTTGTTTTGGGGAAATTGTGCCTCACTTTGGAGAGTGAAGTAACAGGAATTTGGAGGAAACATTTAGGAAACATCGAAGCGACTATCGGACCCTTGTGTCGTGCATAAATGGAGAACGGGATGAGGAGAACACTATTGTAGTTGGTAACGATGGTTTATTCCACCATCATGGTTGTCGCCTACCTATTGACAAATTAAGGAACTGATCATCCTTAATCTGTTGTTGATAGTAGACAAGATTGTGTTGAATGGAATGAATGATTCTTGCCGGCTTAGATAGTGTGCGGTTTTAGCGTTGCGTCCAAAGTCCGAGTCACTGTGACTTTGTAGAGGGTTGCAATAGGTGCGCGGTCGTTCTGATGAGTGTGTTAGTGATAAATTGGTAAGTTGTTACATTTACCTCGAGTTTCGAGGACGAAACTCCTTTTTGGTGGGTAGTAATGTAAGACCTGTGTATTTTAGTCTGTATTATTTTGCGATGTTTTATCAGTTAATCGGTGTTTCTACGAAACTTTGGGGTAGCCAACTATTCATACCCGATAGTTTTAAGGTTTCCGGTTGTGTATCAGATTGACCCATATGTTTTCTTTTGAGAAATCGATCAGACTTTTTAATTTGGCGAGGATTATAATTGATTTCAGATATTTTTATGGTATGGGAAATTTCGGAAATGTGACTCTGTTGATGTTTTGAGAAAACGAGAAAAATATAGTCGTCGTTTTAATTTCCACGGACTCCGAGTGTTGTCGGAAATTTTAATTAGGAGTTTATTTATCGCCGGAAATGAAAATTTAATCCCATTTTATTTTTCTAAGCGACGTAGAAAATTTATTGGTTCGGAATAATTATTTTGTCGAAAATAATATTGTGTTTTATTTTGAAGATATCAGTAGAATTTTTCTGTTTTCGAAAAAGTTATTCGGGGGTGTTTTACGACTCGTCTGTGAGCGAACGAGGAGACCGAACGAATTAACGGGTTGATTGAATAGTGGGGCGGTGGATGAGAGGCGGCTTATGTTGGGATAAGAATTGTTCACGTGTGAGAGAGAGGGCAGGAGTAAATCTTGGCCATTGATTTTGGATGGTGGAGATGAATTGGAAAAATCTATATATTGAGTAACTTGTTTCATTGTTTTCTTTTGGTTTCTCTTTCATTCTCACGCACAGAAACACAAACAATGGTAAGTTTTGATGCTTTGATTTATTTAATTTTTTAGTTGGTTAATTATTTATTTTATTTTAGTATTAAATTATGTGGTTAGTTTGAATAAATTATACACTGATAGAATATCCCCTATTTACAGTTTTGAGTTAGAAATTATTATTACCGGTCACGGAAAATATTTTTCTATCCGATTATCGGATTATTTTTTTAGAGAAAAATATTGGTACCGATTTAATTTATCTGTGGGTATATTATTTGGATTATTATTAGTATGTGTTACTATTCATTTATTTAAATTGATTTAGAAAAAAAAGTGAAATAAAGGAATAGTGGGTGGTGGGACCCACCCTTCATATTTGTGTTTATGTGTGACGATCGTCACTATTTTTGTGTGACGGGCGTTTTGCCCATTTTCTGTGTTGGGCGGCACGCTGTTTTTACTTCCGGTCTCGTAATTTTTATTCTGTTTGATATTTTTATCCGAATTTTTTTTTAACTGAAAGAATATTTATTTATCTTTATTTATATATTTTTAGATAATTATTTTATTTTTCGGAATTTTCCGGATACGTTCGGAATAGTATTTTAAAGTACGATCGGTGCCGATTTTTGGTACCGTTGGAAAAACTGTTAACTAGTTTTGTGTCGAAATATTTTTAGATCTAAAATAATTTATTGTGATTGGAAAACTATTATTTATTCTAAATTTTAATTTAGAATATTATTGAAATTGGAATATTAGTTAGTATTTTATTTGTTGAATTAATTTTATTTATGGTATGATTAAAGTATTTTGATACAAGGAGATCATTAAATTTTATATTGGTGAAATAAATATTTTGGTTATTTATTTGGTATTTATGGGATATTAGGTGGTTTTATTTTGGGGTTAAAATCTTATTTTGGTGATTTATATATTTCGGTTTCGCTGAATTTATTCATAGTGCGAGAAAAATAATTTGACGCAATTGTTGGTTCAAATAAAAGAATTTAAATTAGTTGTAGAAAATCTTCTTTGAGTTTGATATTTATTCTTTTGAGAGGAAAACTAATTTCTTTCTTATTTGAAAAGATGTATTTTATAAAGCGATTCGGTTAGAAACCAGGGTCGTAACCAAAACCTGATTGAGTAGGTTAGCGACCAAGACCCAGCCTTGTGGTAGGATATATTCGAGTGGTTTTAACGTAAGTCCTTGTGTATTGCAAAGGTTTACAGTGGGATCCGGTTACGAGGTTTCATCGTGAGGGACGAATTGATCTTACGTAGCGTAGGTTGGTTGGGTTGGAAGCTTACTCAGGTAAGGGCACTTTCTAACGATATTATATGTGATTGAATGCATGTGTGTCTTTATTCATGGTTGTGTGCCCTTTTGGGGATGTGTGATGATTGTGTGCCCAGTTGGGGATATGTGGTTATATACATGATTGTGTGCCCAGTTGGGGATGTGTGTTTATGCTATGATGCTAAACTTGTGATGTGTATTCATATGATTTGTGATAAATATATGAATTGCGATTGATGTGTATGTCGAGGAGGACAACACGAGGTGTGTCTGAGCCACCTGTTGATAATGAGAATTATTCATATGATTTGTGATGAATATATGAATTGCGGTTGATGTGTATGTCGAGGAGGACAACACGAGGTGTGACTGAGCCACCTGTTGGTAATGAGAATTATTCATATGATTTGTGATAAATATGTGAATTGCGGTTGATGTGTATGTCGAGGAGGACAACACGAGGTGTGTCTGAGCCACCTGTTGGTACTGAGAATTGTTCATATGATCTGTGATAGATATATGAACTGAATTGTAAATTGTGAATTATGTTTATACATATTGTGTTTATATAAACTGTTGCATTTGCATGTGTGAGTCATGCATACCATAGTTGCGTGTAGGTAGTTGGCGCCGAACGGGCCAGGGTGATGGGTTCTGAATCATCACCTAATCCCGAAGGGAATTCTACTGCACCAGGTGATGTGACTGAGCCGTCATCGATCCTTTGAGATCAAATTGAGTCAGGAGAATGCGAGGGAGGCAACTCTGGGTGTTTGCAAGGGCAACACTTTTGTGTCTGCGAGGCAGCACGGTTAGTGAGGACCCAAGGGGGTATCACGACTCTCTGCGGAGAGGTTAAATTTCGGAATTCATGCATGGTGAGGGTACCCGACGAATTGGGACCACCAAATTCATATAGGTCTGCATTTAGGATGTGTGTGCATTGCATTTGGGTGTTAAATTAAATGTTTGTGCATTGCATTTGTGTGTTAAATTAAATGTTTGTGCATTGCAATTGTGTGTCAAATTAAATGTTTGTGCATTGCATTGTGTGTTAAATTAAAGGTTGTGATTGTTGTATATATCATACTGTCACATCATTTATGTTGCTCTGCATATCATATTGTCATCTTATTCATATTGTTATGTATATCATGTTCTGCTGGCATGGGTGTATTCTTCCATATATGTTGTTTTTAGATTGTGACCCTCTACCACTATTATGATGTGGCTAACGACCACCCAGGTTTAGAAGTTGTGATAGTTAAGGTATCCAGGTGTCGTGAAGACTTTCAAGATGCGATGTCCTTGGGCTAGGAGTTCGAGATCAGCTTAGGGTCGTGTTTTGAGGTTGTCCATGTTATTGTTGTTATGGTTAAAGCCGAGTGCTTATTTTTATGTGTATGGACAAATATTTATTACAGTGGGCATTACGCTGGGCCTATGTATGGAAAAGACTTAGATCGAAAGCTCGTACTCTGATTAATCATTTTTATTATTTTCCTGAAAAGACAGTTGTCAATATTATGTATGGCATTCAAAAAAAAAAAATATACACTCCCGCTGTTAAAAATCGGGGTGTTACATTGTTCGTGTTCATGTGAATACTGTAACACCCTTTTCTACCCAACAAATATCACGAATAAATACACCATTTTATCAGAGTAAAAATCCCACAAGGGCGTCACATTTCGTCATAAAACATCATAATTAAATCAAATACTTCGCAGCGGAAAAACTTCACAAAACCTCATCATAATTTATAACTCAAAGTTTTGAACAAAACTCAACACATCATAATATCATAAAATAAAAGAACACTATGGTTCGACTCAATGCCCCGACCCGGTGTTACATATCAGAGCAAGACCCTCTACTCGACCAAAATAACCAAAAGTACTTCAAGTAAGCTCCTAACGCGCCAAAAGCTAATCCTGATCATCTGCACGTTACCCACGTGGAGGCAACATTCAAACAGGCAGAGTGAGTAATCACGAATCAATATATAAGATATAGGCAAAAGATAACGTAGTAACACCAAAACATCACCAAGTTATTCGCAAACATCATCAACACATCAAATACATCAATAGAATGCAATGCAACCTCGTAGACTCATGCATGTCGTACCAACTCGTCATAATTGATGGACACTGGGCCATCACCCTGCAAAGATCCCCACTAATAGGATAGATTCTACACAAGAACCAGAGCACGTCACAAAACACCCCAATCCACACAATGGGATTGAAGCCACCAAATGGACCGAAGTCCTAACTATGCCATGAATGCATGATGCAAAACGTCATAATAATTACCATCACGGTTCTTCAAAGTTGCATCATTATTCATACAAATTCATCATAAGACTTCACATAGCATGTATAACATCAACATACATATCATCACTTTAATTCATCATAGCATCATAGTATAACATCATTAACGCACGCCAAAATCATCATCACAGAATCATCATCAAACATCATGACACAACATCAATTCAAATTCATCACAATTCATCCTATTATAATCATCCTCAAGCATCATGATACAACATAAATTCACACTCGTCATATTATCTGTCACTAAATCTCACAATTCATCATACTATAATCGTCACGTCAAAATTCCTGATTTTTATCCCATTCTTTGTCATTACTAATTTACTCATGTTTTATTACCTCATCATAGCCTTACGTCTCAAGAAAACCGCATCACGAGCGAAATCGGGACAGAAATCTCAAAAATGGGAAAATCTGCCCTCAGCCCTGTCCATACGTGTAATGCCCTCCCTGTTATGCGTATGGCTCACTTTCATGCCCCTGGCATGCGTATCATACGCGTAGGGCTCCTTGCCCAGGCCTCCCATACGCGTAACGCTCTCCTTGTTACGCGTATCACCAGAGAGGTTTCCCTCTCAAAATTCCCTTCAGATCCCCCTTACACGTAATGGCTAGCCCATATACGTATGCCCTTTCTCCTCAGCTTCCCATACTGTATTACCATCTCATACGCGTATGGCCTCCAATCACCTATGTGTATCATACGCGTACTGGCAGAGGACCGTGCTGGCCCTGGGGACGGGTGCGTATGCTACGCGTACGACCCTGGGAAAGTCCCCTATTACGTGTAACGCCTCCCCTATTACGCATATTGTCAGAGAGCACGCCAAAACTCAGATCTAGCATTTGAACGCAAACCTCATCATTCCTGCACCTTCGATCCACCAAAATCAGACTCAAACCAGCTTCGATTCATCACAGATCTACGTTCTAAACTTACTTCAATGTTTTCATTAATTTTCTTCTAATTATTAGTCCCTAAATTACTCGATTTATAGATCTGGTTTTTGTTCACATATTCATCACAGAAACAACAATTATTCACACGAATTCCACATCAATTACAGCAGCACATAGCAGATTCATCACAGAAAATCGACCAACACAGAAGCACAAAAATTCACCACAGATTCGTCATACGAAAATTCATCATAAAACACATAACACACAAAACTACTCTACCTTAAATCCATATCAAACGTATTAACCCGGATTACCCCCATACCTCGAATTTTCCAGCAAAGATTCTTCTTTTCGGGGTTCTACGGTTGATCCTCTTGTTCTAGACTCTTTTCCTCAGCTCTCTCTTCACTTCTTAGGGTTGCACAGACTAATTCTCATAATTCCCTATTTTCTTTTGTTAAACCTATCTTTTGGACCTTAATCATGATTTCTCCGAATTATCCTCAATTAACCCTCTCAATGTTACCGTCTTACCCTTAATGGTTCTCTTAATTATTTTAAATAATAATAATAATAATAATCTAAATAATATTCTAAATATTCCAATTATGCTACTATTATTATTAATAAAAATAATCTAATTTAATAATTACTTCTAAGACACCTCAACGTTCCCTTAACCCAAAGCTACCCCCACAGCACCACATAAAGTCATCAAGCGTCACAACATCCATCAAAATACACCAAAACACCGAATAATCATAATAATTCAATTAAATAAATATTATAATTATTTTGGGTGTTACAAATACTGTGTCTGCTATATGTGCGTGACTTCGTGAATGTATGTTTTTTATTCTTTCTGATCTAGGCATGTGTGTGCTGATGGTTCCTCGTGTGTGTATGTTGCTGTAAGTCGTGTGAGCCCCTGATGCCTCTCTGTTGCTGTTTTTCTTGTGCGTGTTTGTTAATGGTGTGTGATCTTCTGCATGTTTTTTTTTGTTTTGATGTTGTGGCCCTCTTCTCCAATTCGCTTATACTGCTTGTGGGTATGTAATTCGTGTGGGTGTGTTTGTCTGCAAATCATGTGTATGCTCCAATGGTGATTCTCTTCGAATCAAATGATTATGTATTTTCTATGTTGTAATAACTGCTATGCTTTTTGTGTGAATGTATTTGTGATGATGAGGAACAAAGAGTAGTGGCGGATATGAGAATTTGGTAGGTTTATAATGTTGATGATATTTTTTCCGGAATTCTCACATGTGTATAAGGGCTACCAGTGTATTGTTTGTGTTGTGAAGTTGTCCTTGATACTGTGTGTTGTTTATTTATATAGGCCATATTGAATTAAATGTGTGGGATTTGGTTGAATGCCGATTCTGAACTTCTCCTTGATGACCTTTCCTTTTTGAATCGAACATGTCAAATGGTGCTTTGGAAAGAATTTGAATCGTCTTAAATACTGATTATCTCTGGCCATGAATATTGATTTCTTTGATTTCTTTCCTTGTTCGGTTTCTTACTTGTTTTTGGAAATTGCAGATATTGGCGGATTCTGTAATTGTTGATGTTTGATTATGTTCTGATTTCTTGCTTATGGTTTGGTGAGTTTCAAACAAGAACTGCACTTCACTATATCATTCAGTTGGTAGGCTGTTCATGTGATTGGTCCATTCATCATGTTTGTTTATTCTGTTACCAGGATGCCAAGCTCAACGGAAAACAGTCGCACTGCTTGCGGTTTCACAACTCATCCAAGATTTTTTCAAAGAACTGCTATCTTTCTTCAGGCCTATTGGAATGTGTTCAGAGTTAGGCTAGCTGTCCAACGACATCTTGCTTCAATTGTGATGTTTATGATGTTGCAGCGTTCGGGTGAGTTCGAAGGTTGTGAAACAACGGCCTTCACGGTTTTGCCGGCAGAGAAAAGGTAAGCTAAGGTGAGGTTGTGTTGAGTTCATGTCATTGTTGCTGAAATGATAATCCTAATTACGTATCTATGAACAAATTTCAGGTTCTGCAAAAGGAACCCGATTGCGATTGTTACCGACTTGATGAGGGTGTTGCTAGCAAGCTTGGGTGCTGTCACTGAGTGAGTGTGGATGATGATATTGTAACTTTATATTGGTAATTATGTTCATAATTCTGGTGCCACCACGATCGATGATTTCACCGAATAAGAGATGTCGCAAAGGAAACACCGTCAGCAAGTGGGACGGAAACAAAAGCTGCAGTTTCCAAATCCTTTGGAGGTTATTAGGGTAGCTGGATCTTCCATTGCAAAATTCATATCTTTAGCAAAACCTTCGGGTTTCTTCACATGTTCCCGTAAGTGCATTTTTACTTTCATGAATGCGACGTAGCTCTGAATGAATTATTATTTGTATTCTACTGATGCACTTTGTTCATATAACAGAATTCAAGGACACCCTGATAAATCGAAGGGGATGAAGAAGTGCATGAGATCTTGATTCTTGTATATGAGTTTTAGCAGGACCAGTGTAATTTCTGATAAATGGACCATCCATGACGGTTTGCCTGTTACCCTTCACCTTCTAATATTGATAGGCTGCTATCGGATCTGTCCTTGCCGAGTAGCTTCAGAGATAAGTCGTGACGGAGAAGCATATGTTGTATCATAGCTGGCAGTATTTTGTATGCTGAATTGTGCTGACTTTGGTTTTGGCTTTGTAATAGTCCGTATGAAGTGTATTATGACATGATGTTGTATATACTCTGTCTTAAACAAATGTCTTCCTAGATGGTTGAAATTTTATTGACTGAGCAATTAGTACAGATACTTTGGAATGCAATTTAGCATCATGAGAAGGAAACAACATGCACCAAACCAAACAACCCATACTCTGTTACGCTCTTTATATTGCCAAACCCTGCCAACAACAAGGTTGATATGTGCCATTCTTGACTTATCTGCTTCAACAATTTCTAAACGAAAAAAATTGATCGAATAGTGATTGATGCCCTCAATCACTTCACGGAAGTTAATGAGAAAACTAATCTCAAGACCGGCGTTATGATCACCCGTCGTTTTTCAATATCCGTGCCCGTATCTCTTCTAGGTAGCAAACTTCAAATTTTCCATGTTTGACTAATTCTTAAGAGCACAACATGTTCAGTATCATGATGAATAAAGCCAGATGAGCAACCAGATTAATAAAATTATGAAGTCTGCAACTTTCGCGTGAACATGAAATAGGATGAACTTGGATGTTGGATGATGTTATTGAATTTGCACTTGAAAACTTGAATTGGTGAATGATAAATGACTCTTATGCTTGATCTTTACAACCTTAAAAATTTTTTAACAACAGTCAAAACTCTTGAAGGATAATCTCCTGAAACTTCTTGAGCTATAATGAACTAAAGCCCGGTCTTAACTTTAATGAGACATGGCCATAAAACCCCATCAAGATATCCTTTAAAGCATTGTCCCAAGAATAGCCCAAGAATGAGAGAGAGCTCTAATAGTGAGGCTCAGATCAAATAGAAACCCTAGGACTACCTCAAGTTAGGATTAACCGGTCATCCCCTGTAAGACTTGACTGAGAGAACCAGTATCATCTACACTTGGAAATGAATGCACCTGCACAAGCTGGTTAGTAATAAAGCACGCAGATATGCGAGATGATGCAAAACGAAAAACAGAATCTTAGGGTAAAAAATTAGGGTATGACAGTGAGTAGATTCATTGAGAAACCAAAGAAAGTCTATGTCATCTACTTGCAGTAAAAAGAATCCTAAGATACATCAAAGACACATCAAATCACAGAGTGCTAATGCCTCATCAAACAACTAGAATTGGAGCAAGGATATGTGGTTACTCAGACTCAAATTGGAGTGGTGATCAAGATGATAGGAAAAACAAAACTAGCTACTTGCTCATTCTTGGATCAACACCAATTTCTTGGAGTTCAAAGAAGCTAGGGATTGTTGCTTTTTCCTCATGTGAAACAGAGTATGTTGCAACCTCTTATGCAGTATGTCAGACACTTTGATTAGACATGTTGCTTGAAGAATTGAACATTGGTGACTATGGCAAAATCAAGCTTCTTGTAGACAGTCTATCATTCATAGATCTAGCAAATCATCCAATGAGACATGGTAGAAGTAAGCATATAGAAAAGAGGTATCACTTTTTTAGAGATCAAGTTAGTAAAGCAAGGTTAACTTTTGAACATTGCAAGACAGAGTTGCAATTGACAAATATCTTGACAAAACTCCTAAAGCAAGCAAGGTTTGAAGAAGTCAATGGAAATGAGAAGCATGACAAATATGAATTAGAAATAGTATTGTGGTTAATTTTGTTTGTTTTAAGGATATACCCAGGTGGGTATATCATATAATTCGGTGGATATATCAAAATGTTTTAGATAATTTATTTTAAATTTGATTTAGATAACTAGCGTGTCTATAAATATCATCCTTCATTGTAATTGAAATATACACAATAATTAAAAAAAAAAATTATTTCTCAATCACTCTCTAATTTTTTTCTCAATTTATCATCCTTTGTCAAGTAACTTGTGATACAAGTTACCCAACATAGCACAAGTTAAAGTTAATGTCGAGGAAGTGCCATAATCATGAATTTGATAGAAATTACATAATTTCACTTCTTTAGAAATGGCGTATATCAACAACTGTTGAATGCAATAGCACTCTTATGGAATGAAAAAAAAAACATAAATCCTCACATAAAATTGCTCTTAGATGCTATGAAAACTTGAAGAACCATTTTTGTCACTAATAAACTTTGTTAAATTTTGCAACAAAAATCTTAAGACATTTTGAATGCTATATGTGTTTGGTTTTTAGCACAAAAGTGTTAACTCAAAGGAACTTTGGTTGTGATATCTTTTTAGAAAAGTCAATTTATTTTATTATACATGTGCCAATTTGTTTTCTGATATGGGTGTTTCTTTTTTTATTCAATTTTGTTTTGTCATCAAAAGAATATTGTGAAAGTTGAGCATCAATATCATATAAACTACTTGAATAACATCATAAATTAATCGTTAAATGTGTTGAATAGTAGACTAAAGGAGCAAGCAATCGAACTTATATTTAGTGAAATTTTAAAATCCAAGTCAATGAAAATCTATGAAGCTAGAAAATTCTTTCCATTGAAATTTATGATCCAGTCAATGAGAACAATTAAAGATGAACTCATATTGGTGATGTCCAATTAGGAAATTAAGCACATTTCTAATATTCTATATAGGCATAAGTAACAAGCCCATAGGAACAAGTATTGGGAACTCACTCAGACTCACTCAAGCTTTTACATTGCTAGTAAAGTCAGTACAGGTCTGACAGCTGCAATCTGAAAACCGGCAGATGTCACATCCAAAGCACACACAAGAAGTGCAACCTTTGCATGTTGGAGACCGACTGCATCCTCGGTAAACTCTTCGACTTCCTCGTTCTTCTTCATCGTCACATGTTATCCTGAAAAACAAGCAAGCACTGTCGATGTAAAACCAGAACAATTACACGATTGGACATAAAAAACCATTTTTATGTTTTCATCAAATAGCTTAAGTACTATAAATAATTGGTTCAATACATGACAGTACAAGATGAAATGGGTTTACGCTCCAAGACCAAAGAATATAGCATGATTGGTGTATCGAGTATATAATCATTCATGTTCTTTTTAACACTGAAACTCTAGTCCCAATAAAACCAGCAATACATGTAAAATATGAATTCGAACTTATAGTCACTCCCGTAGTTACCCTGTATGAACCTTTCAGCACATCAAAAATAAAACTCAATCCATTCCAAGGAAAAAAGAAAGTTAGCAAAACACATATGCGTTACAGAAAGAGACAACTTAAAGAGCAATAGTAACTGGAAATAAAGTGTTTGATAGGCGAGAAAAACACTGGTTCTGATAAGATAATTGGAGGTAATTATCGCTCTAAAGAGCATAACAGTCTAAATAGCATCAACAAAGTTGGAAGGTTTAAATGTTGACAACCCGGTACTATAAATCTACTATCCTTAACTTTGACACTTCTACAAAAATTGCATTCCATCTTCTAGATGAAATTGAACACAAATTAAACCCAATATAAGTATATCACATTAAAACTGATATGATGAACGAACCAGTTCAGATATTAATAAATTATAGGTTAGTAGTGATTGCAAAGAGATTATTTTCTTTTAACCATTTAAAACAACCTAATATATATCCACAAAAGCTTGCCTCTTCTTAGTTCAATAAAAGACCATAAGATACAATCCGAAAAGGCAAGCGTGTTACATGAATTCAAGATAGGGTATGCTTGGATTGATTGTACATGATGGAATGAAGAGGAATGAAATGGAATAGATTAGATTGGCTAAATTTTTAAAAATGGATGTTCTCTCATTTCATTTCATTCCATTCTACCCTATATTCTCAAAAAAACTAAATCGTATTGATTACTAGAAGTAAAAGTCCATATTTCAATAGATTTTGCTCCATAACGTCTCAGGAGAAATTTGAATGGAGTCTCTACTCTATACAACACCACTCCTATTCGCCACAACCAGACCTACTATTCTCTTTTACATGGTAACTTAAATGCTTCCAGATACGTGTCATTATCAAGATAGTTTTCTTTTCAATCATTTTCAAAGATAGTTCGCTTTTCAAGAAATTTCTGCACAAAGCTCTTCAGAAAACTCGAATATCAAAACTAAGATTTTCCTATAAATTTTTCCAAACTTTATACACCAGATAACAGATGCTATTTGGTGTAATCAAAATCCATATGAAGCATGGTGAATTTTTGAAACGTAGGCAGACTTAATATATCTAAGTCATCAAACATTAAAAGCATAAATTGCTGACTTATTTTTTAGTTTATAGTGAAAATGTACATTGTGAGGGAATACACTTACTTGTCATATGGAAGATCAGAACATTTCCAGTTTGCATCTGCCACAGCATCATGGTGAATGCGACATTCATCTTTAGATCTCAGACGAAATCTACGCTCTTTATTGCACCTAGTACAGCGAACAAACTCATCACGGTGACCAACCCGACCATTTTGGGATCTCTGAGATCTACTAGCAGCTTTTGATACTTGATTGTAGTATTTGAGCAGCACTGTTTTACACAATGGAACTTTCTCGCCATTAACTATAACCCAGATATTATTCTTCCATTTCCTTGCTGTCTCTCTTCCAGAGTGCTTCTCAAATGCAGCAGGAGTCAACTTGTCTATCATTTAAAACACCATATTGCATAAATTGATGTCATGAAGGAGAAAAAAAGTCATTAATATTATTTTGGGATTCAACAATACATAGAATGCAAAATAGAGAATCATAATGGCATTATAACACTCCTAGATATATGATTATGACCAAAAGAAAATCCTTCACTAATATTGACTTAAATAATACTAATAAAATTAAATTGAAGGTAACAGGAGGATCATCAACCTACCTTGTCCACCACATACAAGAATTAGTCATATAAACGAAATAAACTAGTACTCGTCTCAGTCAAAACACTACCAGAATGGGAGCAATAAATCTTTTCTCTTATCCTTTTTGTTTATATTTTCTTGTGTGAGTATATTTCATGTATAATATGTTAAGCAATTACTTAAGCACGTCTCATGTAGTGCTATGACATCATCCTGCAATGTCGCATACAAGATTTCCGAAGTATCTGTCATTACACTAGTTTAAATCACTAAATCTTGGTCCTTCTGCATCAACAGATACTGCACCATGTTGATCTACTTGCATATATCAATGTTCAAGTAATAAAATAATGCACAAATCAATGTTATCAGTGATGGATGGATGAATATGGCGGCAGCCCACAAACCCGACATATATACATGCTGTTTCAGCCTAAGGTAATAGGTTTGCGCACAGTGGCGGCTAGCACAAAATCTACCTAGTGCTGCCATGACAGAAATTTGACTACACTGCAGTGAATACATGGAACAACTACAACTTGGTATTGCATGTAGAATAGTAACTGCAAATTGTTAGATTCTAAGCTTAACCATTGGTGATAGCACACATTCAACCCAATTACCAACAAATAAAAGAATATATAAGTGGCACGGAAATGTGGTATTCAACAAAAAAATCAACCATACTTAATTTAATCTCACAAAAAAAAACAGCATGCTAATTAAGAATCTTCCACATTTGCATATGATAAACATTCATCCAGCCTGATCATTAAGAGTATCAGACCAACAAGTTCATTGAGGCAAATCAACATACACTTAAACTGTCCAACTTACCATCACAAACTCAAGCACAAAGCAGATCAACGCAACCTTATAATAAAACTCACCAAAGTCAAACCCTCACCCAACCATAAACTATCAATACATGAAGTATTAACATTGACACATACACGAGACATCCGTACAAATTTAAGAAAATCAATGTAACTATGTGTCAGTGTTATCAGATATTGATATCTATCGATATCGTTACCGATATATATATTGACATATATATAGATATCTGGTATCGAGATATCAGGTATGGATATAGATATCTGGTAGCAGATATCAGGTATCGAGATATCAGGTATGGATATAGATATCTGGTATCAGATATCAGGTATCGATCAGGTATTGATATCTGGTCATGTCGAATAGCCATTAAACTGAAATTAGTAGACAGCTATCAACATGCACAAGAACGAAAGAGCAAAGAAACTGACGAGAGAAAGATTGAGAGAAAAACCTTCTTGACAACCAGGGGTGCATTCACAAATAATTTGAAGATAGCCATTAAGAAAAACCCTAAGTCTACCAACAGCATCACCGTATCTATGACTGGTACACCCACACGTGACTTCAACATAGTCATCAAGAAGCTTCACCCCACTCATTTCTCTGAGCTCTTCCTCGCTGAACATTGACAACCCACTCACCTTTTCCAACCCATTCGCCATTTTCTCCATAAAAAGACTCTGTTTTTGAGCAGAAAACTATATGGGTGGGTGTAAAATGAAATAGATACAAAGAAAAGCAAAGGGGTGTATAAGTATATATATTGTTGAAAAATGAGGAAAATGTTAGAGATCTGAGGGTGAAATACTAGAGAGAGAAAGAGTGGTTGGTGATGGGGTTGAATGAATGTATTGAATTAGCTGACGTATAGCAAAACAAATGTTGTGAGGTTAAAAGGGTACTACTTGCATGATATGATGACAATTGACATCGCCAGAAAAGGAGAGAACAAAAGTTTATGGAAAAAAAAAATCATCTTTTATGTTCAGGTTTTTGATTTTTGTGCTTTTTCTTATTTGGGTCAGAGTCGGGTTTGGATTCGGATTCTCTTCCTTGGATCTGTGGCGCGGCCCAATTTTTTTATCAGCCTGCTGTCATATGTCGGATAAAATCCGAATCCGCATCTGGATTTGATTTTGTTTTTAAAATTTTTGTATTACACTTTGAGTGAGGATGCTGTTACTATATTTGATCTTTGCTTTTGCATAAGTTGCATTATAGATGGAACAAATTGAGTGCTGCTCAAAAGAAATGGTAGAAAACAAAAAGGTAAGGTTTTTGGAAGAAGAATTTGATTCGATTCTTTGCCGTTTATACTTCTTTCGTTTTTTTTTAAGTGTCATTTTTTAAATAATATTTTATTTTTTTTAATTGTTATTTGCAAAGTTTAAGATAGTAATAATTGCATTTTTGTTAAAATTAACCCTATGTATTTATTACAAAGAAAGAAAAAGTAAAATAAATATAATAAATAATTAGGAATATTATAGATAAAATGAGATTTATGATTTGAAAAATATAATATTTATTAGTTTTATTGATAGGTGTAAAAATTGAAAAAATGATATTTAAAAAGTAACTAAGGGAAAAAGTCAAAAGATGAATAAATATATAATTTTTATTAACAATTTACAAGTATTTTCGGAGTTGGTTTGATGGAGTTTTATATTTTTTTAAATGTAACATACAAGGATAAAAATAGTTTTATTACTTATTTTGACAAAATTTGGTCCAATATAAATTAATGTATATGTTTATGGTGATAGCAGAGGAGATTAATTCTACGTTCCAATTAACCATCAAGAAATATATACACTATATACATTATTAAGAATTAAATACTTTACTTGTTGGTTTCATGTTCTTAATTAAAGTACTAAGAAATTAAGGGTCATCATGAAGTGTACCAATCCAAATAACCATTACTCAAGGATAACCTTCATACAACGGCAAAGAAAAAAGTGATAAGCCATTAAAAATGTAAGTCCAAGCGCCGCAACTCTTAGGGACAAAGTGCAAATAGCAGTGGCTGGTCTACATAGATTCCACAGTACATGTCTGATCTGCATAGTAAAGTGTAGGCAAACAATCTCTGTGCCATTATATAGATTTTATTTGATTTGCAGAATACTCCTAAACTTCTTTGTCTGCAATCATAACATGTCTGGCACTTATTTGGTTCTTCAAATAATGTTGTCTCTGTGAAATCTTAGTCCATTTCTATACACATGAAAATACATCAATAGAATGCTCCATCCTGGTCTCTGAAAGTCAGCTCGGGTTGTAGCTGAACAGAAACATCATGAGTGATATATTTAAAAAAGATCAAAATCGGTTCGAAGGGTTCGATTTCTGACAAAGGCGAAAATATTATCATAAGAACTACTCCCTCTGTTCCAAAATAAGAGTTTTTCTAGCACAAAAATTTTGTCCCAAAATAAGAGTTTTTTTATGTTTTCAAGACAATAATAATTGATTTTTACCAATTGTACCCCTAATAAATATTATTTACACAACTTTCAAGATATCATATCACATTACACCTTTATGACAACCAATAGTAACTAAGGATATTTTTGTAAAATTGTTACATTTAATTCTTCAATCATTACTTTTCTTAATCTATGTGCAACAACCTTAAAAGACTTTCATTTTGGGACGGAGGGAGTATATGCTAATCACTTACTCCCTCCGTCTCATAAAAAGTGTCTCATTTGCACTTTTTCTTTGTCTCAAAATAATTGTCCATTTACATTATCAATATTGTAATTATTATTATTTTTCCACTACTATACCCCTATTCATTAAATTTCACTTTATTCAACTACTTTATCAACTACATTTAATAGGGGTATTTTAGTAAATGACATTAACTTTTTCACTACAACCAACACATCTAATCATTTTCTTAAGAACCGCGCATTGCTCAAATAGGACACTTTTTATGAGACGGAGGGAGTATAAAAACAGTACATAATCAGGATTTTTCCAAAATGCACAAGATATGTATTGATCCTGTTGTCTCTTGTTTTTAATGATGCACTGTGAAATAGGCCATATAAGGGTAGAAAAGGTAAAGTAGGTAGTGTTTTTTTGTCTTATGTATCACTATTATATAGGGAAAGAAAATGTAATTAAAATAGTCCCTTTTTAATGTGGCATGCAATTGTGGCCACCAAACTCAAGTGCTCTTTTGCCCTCAAACAGTTACAGTACTATTTGCACAAAGCATTATTCCAACAAATAGTGCATCTCACATAGATAGTTTTTAACATAACTTTTACAACTTACGAATGGTACTAGTAGTTTTTTTCTTAACGATAAAGTACTATCATGATGCAGACTTTTCCTCTTTAATTATCAAAGTGTAACATCTGTATATTATTGACTATGTCGCTCAATGTTCATCACTCTGGACTGGGTTTACAAGGTATAGTTAGCTGAACAACTTTGTATTGTTGTTCAATAAATAAACAATTTGTATTGATTCAATTAACACCTAGGCTTCTGTAACACATGGGATGGTTTGTTACATGTTTTGCCATTTTGAAACGCATACCTATATCTATCTTTGCCACAAAATATGATTTGTTTGGTCACCACCAAACCTACTTGTTTGGACTCATGAGTCATACACTCCCCCACGGAATCCAATGACTTTTTTGACATGTCCTTCAAAGGTATGCAGCGGCACATACGGAATTGGATACCCATCGTTCATGCATTACAAATCCTAGATAAAAATTGGTTCATATGCTATTTTTACACTAAAAGCATACACTATACCATATGTATTATTCATTAATACGGTGAACACTGTCGTATATGGTGAATGAACAGAAACGTGAACACTATTCGGTGAACAGTACATATGTATGTGAACCAGGGCCGTCTTTGAGGGTGTGTAAGGTGGGCTACCGCACAGGACCTCAAATTTTTCAGGGTTAAACTATAGCTAAATATGGTCTCATAAAATATTTTTCTGGTTAAATCGTGATTAAATAGGGCCTCTTTTTGTTTTCCCCTTGTTAAACTGTGATTAACCTACACAGGGCCTCCAAAAACTTGAGACGGCTCTGATGTGAACAGTGTCCGTGCAAGAACGATGATATTTTAAGAGTGCACGAAGTTAGTTAATGAAATGTTAAAAAATTGATTAATAAAGTGATGAAATTGGTTAACAAACGCCTAGATATTAAAAATAATTTTTAGTAGTAAACCAAAGTTAGTCATTGAAAAGTAAAAAGTTGATTAATAAACGTTTAAATATTAAAAATTATTTTGAATAGTCACCAAAATTGGTTAATACAATGTATAAGGTTGGTTAATTAAGTTATTAAATTGTTGATCATACAATTTTATATCGATACTCCTTAATGAAAAATATAAAATAAAAATAAAAAATAAAAAATAGTAATTAAAAAAAATACGATGTAGATGTAAGAATATCATTTCTTATTCTAGGCAACGTTATGCTTACACTAAAAGCATACACTACACCGTATATACTATTCATTAATACGGTAAACATTGTCGTACACATGAACAGTGCAGAACAATGCATGAACAATAACATAAACACTACCCAGTGAACAATACATATGTGCGTGAATAGTGTCTGTACACAGTGCATGAACAGTGACTTTTTAAGAGTGGACAAAGTTGGTTAATGAAATATAAAAAAAATTGATTAACTAAGTGATGAAGTTGGTTAACAGAAGCTTAGATATTAAAAATAATTTTTAGTAGTAAACCAAAGTTGTTTAATGAAAACTAAAAAGTTGGTTAATGAAATTACAAAATTTGTTAATAAATGTTCAGATATTAAAAATAATTTTGAACAATCACCAAAATTGGTTAATACAATGTAAAATATTAGTTAATTAAGTTATTAAGTTGTTGATCACACAATTTTATATTGATACTCCTTAATAAAAAATATAAAATTAAAATAAAATAAAATAAAAAATAGTAATTAAAAAAATATTATAATATTTCATTATTTACTACTATATTGCTAAACAATGAAATTCAGTGTATGTGTAGATCATTTTTTTATTCTTATTAGATTTTAAGCCTAATTTTAAGTATGGTTCAATTTAATGACTAATTCAATTATTATATGAAAAAAAGTTAATATATGATTTAATTCGTAATATTATATTTATGTATTAAATAAATAAGTTAAAATTTATAAATCAATAATTTTTTTAAAATAAAAAATTATTTATCATATAAAATACGAATAATTTAATCTTCATTTAATAGAATCATATACGTGACGTGTTTAAAATAACATATTTAATATTTATATATAATTTTATACAATTTTCAACCAATAAAATATTAATTTTTAGAAGAAAAAAATATATGAATAATATTATATTGTTAGGATAGGACAGTAACAAAATCAATCAAAAGCAGTTGTCAAAATCTATTTTCAGGAATGTCCGGGATTGGTGGGCAGTAACAAAATCAATTAAAAATAGCAGTCAAAATGCCAATAGCAAAACAACAATAATAATCAAGACCCACTGGATGACAAAGATTTTTGTGTATGGGACGAAGATGATGCCCTAGAAGCTTTCAAGGACAACAAATATGTTATTTGTTGGTGAGATTTTCAAAATATTTTATTGAGGAATAATAATGATTAAATTTATTTGATGTAATCTTAAATCACAATTGATTGAAATGGTGCAATGGTTCGTCTTTGTATAAAAAATTAGAGTATCACGAGTTAACACTTGATTTAGTTGTATTTTGGAATTTATATGTTATCTTAACAAATAAATGTCAAAAATTATAACCAAAGAATGCAACTCCTGGGAAATGAACCCACGAATGGCATGTGATGGGACACACAGATTAAGTGAGTTTACCACTAGACCATTGCAACTATTTGGAATAAGTCTGAACGTAATGTTATATATTGGTTAAAATATCCAATAATTCAAAGGGTGTTTTTCTTCACCAATTGGCATGAATTTCTCTATAAATAGAGATAATTTATAGACCTGAATATACACGAAAATAACATATTTTCAGAGGCAAAAAGTTATATCTAAGTCATTTCTTTATTTTTTCAGTGCACAAGAATAAATGAGGAAACTTTATTCAGTAAAATATTGTTGATCGATATGCTTAATGTGAATGTGCAATTCATGTTAAGATTTTCAAAGTATCCTTAAAGGGATTCGCCGGTTAACCCTTTTGCATCCAATTTGCATAATTGGTGGGGGCAAATCGAACCTAAAGCTTAGTGTAAACACACGCTTTGAAATTATTTTGTGCAACTTTCATCGTATTGTCTTCATCATCTTCTTCTAGTTTATATTTCGCAGGAGACCCCCAACACAAGATCTAACATTATTCTAGAATGGGTAAGTTCCTATCAGATAAACTTATACACAACTCATCTTTGATTTTGGGCCTGGCAAGAATTTGGCGAGATCTTACCGGTATATCCCTCGTCGAACTTAATACAGGGTTGTATAGGATTACCATGGTTAAATCTCAAACATGTAAAACATATACTAAGGGGAAATCCATGGATTTTCAAAAATTCTTGGTTAGGGGTCCAACCTTGGAACCCAAATGTCAACCATACTAATGTTAATTTAAATACAATCCCTATTTTGATACAACCATGGGGTATACCCATTAAGATTAAAGCCAAACAAATGGTGCATAAAATAGGATTCAAACTTGGCAATGTCACTGTATCAGAACTTTATTCCTATCCTAACAAAATCATTAATATCAAGGTTAAAGTGCTGATTGATGTTAAGAAACCCATAAAGCCAGGGATGTTCGTTGGTAGTGTTAAAGACTGGGCCTTTTGGATAGATTTTAGATATGAGAGAATCCTAATATTCTGCTTCAAATATGATATTATTGGTCAACCATCAGACCCCGGGACAATATGTCAAACAGCCGCTAGGACCTTGGCTCAGATCAGTCAAATATGGAAAGGGGTTCTTGGACAAGGCTGACAAACAGTACATCAATAATCCTTCTAAATATCCTAGTTATGGGTCTAATAGCCCAGTCTTTGAAGCCATGCTCAAAAAACTGAGAAAACTGAAATTTTTTGGAAGATCAGCCTAGGCAAAACTCAATGATCCAGTAATATGAACAAATAGTATACCTAAAGGATAAAGCTAGCTTTAGTCCATAAATACAAGAAAACAAAAGAATTTTCCAAAAATAACTACTCCATCAACTATCGTTCACTAGAGGCAGGCTCCTCTCAAAGGGTCGGCTGAATGCATTGAAGATCCTTTGTTGGAATTGACGAGGGTTGGGCAACCCTCACACAGTTAGAGCCTTAAAGAAGATTCTTTCCTCGCATCATCCAAATATTGCATTCATTTTCGAAGCTAAGTTGTCCTTAAAATACTTTAATAAAATCTACCACGATTTTAGTCTGTTTATGAATAAATTCCATGTTATTAATTGCACCATGGCTACTGGTGGTAGATTTGTTGGCCTAATTCTGATGTGGTTCGATTTTCTGTTAACATTTCTATTGATTACTATAATACTAATGTGATTGATTGCTATTTCTTTATACCCGATGATAACATTCTTATTTGTCATTTTACTAGTGTTTATGATTATCCTAATTATTCTAATAAGTATCTCACTTGTTCCATGACTGCTATTCTGGTCAACAATTCTAAAAATATAAATGATTATTAGATTGTGGGAGGGGATTTCAATATTATTAACTCAGTCAAAGACAAAAAAGTTGGAAACCCAATTGATAACAAATTAGCTACCATGTTTAATTACACTCTCATTTCCTATAGACTTAATGATATTGGTCACATAGGGTCAAATTTACTTGAACTAACAATCAAATGGGGGATAATTTCATTCAAGTGAGACTGGATGAATTCCTAGTCTCGCATAAGTGGTTGGATAATTTTCCAAATTTTAAAATTGAACAACTCTTACGTTACTCATTTGACCATAACCCTATATTGCTAATAATTTTTTCAGGAAGGAAAACAGATCAAGCAAAACTATCTGCAAGTTTGAGAAGATTGGGGTAACGAATAAGGACAATAACAAACATGTCAAGGACATAGGGACTTCATATCATGGGGATATTGTATCCAAGCTCAATACTTCCCTTCAAGGCATAACCAAGTGGGGGGAAATTAGAAATGCCTCTTATAATTTTTGCTAAACCCAAACAAAGTTACAAAATATCAGGCAGTAAATTCCTAACAAAGAGAATATTCAAGATATTATCAACGTTGAATGAGAGTTGGAAAACATTCTTAAGATTGAGGAAAAATGGCAGACTCAATGACCTAGATGTTCCTAGCTTCGTGACGGAGATAGAAACACCAAATACTTACATTAGAGGGAAACTTAAAGGAAGAAGAAAAACAATATCACTTAAATACAAGACCCCCGAGGAATCATCCATCATAAAGAATATAATATATCCCATGTGTTTTCTGACTATTTTACTATTATCTTTAATTCTAATAATCAATCCAGTGATACATACATGCATACAGAAGTTTCTAATATGGAAGATTGGATACTCTTGAAAGAAACAAAAGATGGATTATTTGAGGCCACTGGCTCTTCATTGTCAAGCATAACAGCATTAGCTATCTTAAGAGCTTGGAAAGAAGTTTCCAAAGCATCTTCATCAGCTTCAATGTATCGGAAAGAGGATAGGTTACTGACCATCAGATCTTCCTCACCATGGATAATGACCAACTTCTCATCAGCTACAAATTTCATCTTTTGATGCAAAGTCGATGTTACGGCACCGGTCTCGTGAATCCAAGGCCTCCCCAACAGACAACTGTAAGCAGGATTGATATCCAAGACTTGGAAAATGATGTTGAACACATGAGGACCAATCAGAATAGGTAACTCAATCTCCCCCATTACTGGTCTTCTCGGGCCATCAAAGGCTTTGACAATGAGTCAACTTTTCCAGAGTTCTCTTCGGCAGAACATTCAGAGATGAACCAGTGTCTACAAGTACTTTGGCTAAAGTATCTTCTTGTCACTTTATGGATACATGCAAGGCAAGATTATGGTTTCGACCTCCTCGAGGTAATTCTTCGTCACTGAAAGTGAGTGTATTGCAGGCTGTGATGTTAGCAACGATGTGGTCAAATTTTCCAGCAGTAATGTCTTGGGCTACATGTGCTTGGGCTAGAATTTTCTGCAAGGCTGCTCTGTGGATAGGAGAATTCATCAGCAGAGACAACATTGAAATCTTGGATGGAGTTTGGTGAAGCTAGTCCACCACTTTGTGAGAACATGAATTGGTTCTGCAAGTTTATCTCTAAGTTTTGATGATATCAAATAGTATTTGTGTATGAACAATTTTGTACAACTAATGTTTGTTATTTGTGAGAACTTAAAAAACAGGTTATGCTTCCATAAATTGGCGCGAACACAATGCTTAAAGGAAAATACTCCACCTACACTCTTGAAAAGCAGAACTCATTTTAAGAAGCTCTCAAGACTCTGATAAAAAAGAAAAAGAGAACGAGTTCTGAAGATCTGAAGACATAGGTTCTGATCGGACGAAGTCCAGATGCTAAAGACTTAAGCTCTCTGATCAAGGTTCTGAAGACCTAAAACAAGTCTCCATTCATGCTTCAACCAAATACTATCAGAAGCCTCTGAAGATATGAAGACAACGCATCAAGCGAACAAGGTTCTGAAGACCAAGTGCTGAAGACTCTGAAGACGCTGCTCTGAAGATTCGAAGACTTGATAATCTCAAGAACCAAGCGATGTTTTCCCTTCTTACTCATGCTCATAAAAAGCCTCTGAAGTTGAGAAGCCATGAAGACAAAGTTACATAGTACAGTTGTACCTCAGTACAAAGCGAAATTACCTTGGTAACAGTGCAATGGTACAATCAAATATATTCTGACAAACACAGGATGCGCAGCACGCAAAAGCTTTTATCTCTCCTCACGCTTCTAGCCGCCAGCCTAGTTAAGCTATCATGATTACATTTCAACGACTCTTTCTACACGGCTATAAAAGGAAGCAAAAGACTTGAAGAAAGACACACACGAACGCCATTGCAATACTCTTTCTATCTTAAATATTTCTTAATTCATTTTGGTCAAAAACTTGTTTACATTATCAGCTTGTATAGAAGCACTTGTTTGTAAACGGAATTTTATTCAAACTTAGGTTTATGTTTCTTGAGAAAGACCGTGTGGTTATATTTCTTGAGTAGTCTGGGAAGTGTAGTCTTAGAGGTTGTTCCTTGAGTAAGACCTGTGAGGTTGTATTACTTGAGAAGTCTAAAACTTGAGAGTTTTAGAGGTTGTGTTAGTCACCAGCATTTTGGCCAGTGCATTGTACTGTTTTGATTGAATAGTGGATTAAGACCTCGTTGAGAGAGGCGAAATCACCTTGGAGGGTGAACTAGACTAACTTGAGTGTTTCTCAAGTGAACTAGTATAAACATAATGTGTTATCGTGTTATAATTCAAAAAGGTTTTTATTGATAAACAAATGAGTCTTATAAAAACAAGTTTTCATAAAAGAAACAATTTTATTTTGAAAAACCAATTCAAACCCCCCTTTCTTGTGTTTTTCACACCTTCAATTGGCATCAGAGCTCCAGTTCTGAGGTGATAAAAAGGTTGAATTTTTATCAAGCACTTAACAGTGTTCAGTACCGATCCAAGTGTGAAAAACAATGTCTTTACCAAATGCTGAGACAAGTGTTACTGTAAATGAAAGAGATTCTTATAGTGCAAAACCTCCTATCTCTGATGGAGAAAAAATTGACTATTGGAAAGATAGAATTGAAAGTTATTTTTTGTCGTTTGATTTAGATCTATGGGATCTGGTAGTTGATGGCTACAGTCACCCTGTAGATTCTGCAGGCAAAAAGATTGAAAGAAGTGCATTTATAGATGCACAGAAGAAAACTTACAAAAATCATCATAGAGCAAGAACGATTCTGTTAAACGCAATTTCTTATACAGAATATGAGAAAATTTCAAACAAAGAAACTGCGAAGTCCATCTTTGACTCTCTTCGTATGACTCATGAAGGCAATGCTCAAGTCAAGGAGACGAAGGCTCTTGCACTAGTTCAAAAATATGAGGTCTTCAAGATGGAAGATGATGAATCTGTGGAAACCATGTTCTCAAGATTTCAGATGCTTATTGCAGGACTCAGAGTTCTGGACAAAGACTATTCTACTGCTGATCATGTCAAGAAAATTATCAGAAGTCTACCTGTCAAATGGAGACCAATGGTGACTGCCTTGAAACTAACAAAGGATCTGAATAGTATAAGTCTTGAGGAACTAATCAGTTCTTTAAGAAGTCATGAAATAAAGCTTCAAGAAGATGAACCCCTACAGAAAAGCAAATCCATTGCTCTAAAAGCTAAATCTGAAAAGAAAAGGGTGTATCAAGCAGAGGAGGAAGTGGAAGAATCTGAAGAAGAATCAGACGAAGATGACATATCTCTCATATCAAGAAAAATTAGTCAACTATGGAAATACAGAAGAAATAAGTTCAAAGGACCAAGAAGAAGATCTGAGCCTACATATGGTCAAAGGAGAGCTTATGGAAGAGATGTCACGTGTTTTGAATGCAAGGAATCTGGACATATCAAAAATGACTGTCCAAAGGTTAAGAAAGATGAAAGACCTAAGAAAACTAAAAAGGGTCTTATGGCAACTTGGGACGATTCAGATTCCGAAGATGATTCTGATGAAGAACGTGCCAACGTAGCATTCATGGCTAAAACCAACAACGTTCTATCAGAAGGAGAACCTTCAGATTTCGACGATGAAAGAGAGGTACTTTCTTCCCTATCTCGCTCTGAACTTAAAATAGGATTATATGAACTTATGGAAAGATATCAAACTCTTCGAAGAAAACACAAAACTCTGAAAAAGACTCTTGTGGTTCCTTCAGAAGATCTTACTAAAAGTAAACAAACCATCCTTGAATTAAATGAAAAATTAATTTCTCTAGAAAATTCAAATACTACATTAAAAACTAAAGTCTCTAGGTTAAAAGAAGAAATCACCTCTAACATAACCAATACTAATGAAGTAGCCAAATATGATAAAGCTTTCCAACACTTTCTCGCTAAAAGCATAGACAAAAGCAAAATGGCTTCATTAATCTATGGAGTCAGCAGAAATGGTAACAGAGGTCTGGGATATTCAGGACCATCACATTATATGATGAGACCAAGAGTATCATGATAATACCTCTGTCCAAACATTTTGTGCCCTCTGGCACTATCTTGAAATGTTGTGAATAAAAGGGTTCAAAATCTATCACTACACAACCACAGACACTAAAGAAAAAACACTATGCACAAATTCCACACTATTATTCCAATATAAGGAAGTCCAAAGGTGTCAGAACCTCTGGAAAAGCTAATGTGAAAGGACCCACAAAATGGGTACCTAAGAATAAGATAATTTATGTTGCAGACATCCTTAATGGCACCATTGAAACACCAGTCATGGTACCTGGACAGTGGATGCTCGCGACACATGGCGGGAGAAAGGCATATGTTCCAAGAACTGAAACTTAAACCTGGAGGTGTCGTTGGTTTCGGAGGAAATCAGAAAGGAAGAATTATTGGCTCCGAAACAATTGGAAATGGTAAGCTTCCTTCTATTAATAATGTTCTACTAGTTGAAGGTCTAATGCATAATCTATTGTCAATTAGTCAACTTAGTAACAATGGTTATGATGCTATTTTTAATCAGACATCCTGTAAAGCTGTAAGTCAAAAGGATGGATCTGTCCTGTTCAACGGAAAGAGGAAGAACAATACTTATAAAATTAAATTATCAGATTTAAAACATCAGAATGTAAAATGTCTTCTTTCTGTAAATGAAGAGCAATGGGTCTGGCATAAACGTCTTGGTCATGTTAGCTTGAGAAGAATTTCTCAGCTGAACAAGCTTGAACTTGTCAGAGGCTTGGCAAATCTGAAGTACTCTTCAGATGCTCTTTGTGAAGCATGTCAGAAAGGTAAGTTTTCAAAAACCTCTTTTAAAGTAAAGAATATTGTTTCCACCTCCAGACCATTAGAACTTCTTCACATTGATCTTTTTGGACCAGTGAAAACTGCTTATATCAATGGTAAGAAATACGGACTAGTCATCATTGATGATTACAGTCGTTGGACATGGGTGAAATTCTTAAAACACAAGGACGAGTCACATTCTGTGTTTGCTTCCTTCTGCACTCAAGTACAAAATGAGAAAAATTGCAAAATCATCAAAGTCAGAAGTGGTCATGGTGGAGAATTTGAAAACAAAGACTTTGAAAAACTTTTTGACTCACATGGGATATCCCATGATTTTTCTTGTCCTAGAAATCCACAAAAAAATGGAGTTGTAGAAAGAAAGAATAGAACTTTACAAGAAATGGCTCGCACCATGATCCAAGAAACTGACATGGCTAAGCACTTTTGGGCAGAAGCAATTAACACAGCATGTTATATTCAAAATAGAATATCTATTAGACCTATCTTGAATAAAAATCCTTATGAATTGTGGAAGAATAAAATTCCCAACATTTCCTACTTTCATCCATTTGGATGTACCTGTTTTATGTTAAACACTAAGGAGAATCTTGGCAAGTTTGATTCCAAAGCACAGAAGTATCTGCTGTTAGGATACTCTGAACGCTCAAAAGGCTACAGAGTTTATAACTCAGAATCACAGATTGTGGAAGAATTAATCCATGTTAGATTCAATGACAGACCTGACTCTGAAAAGTCAGAGCTAGTTGAAAAGGTTGCAGGTTTGGAAATTAGCTTCTCAGAACCTAAAGAAAAGGCAGATGAAGTCAAAGACTAGCAAGATCCTACATCTGATACCACTAATATAACTCCGAATACTCCACATCAAAAGAAAAGAAGAATGTCTACATCTCATCATGAGGAATTGATTCTTGGCAGCAAGGACGCTCCATTCAGAACCAGCTCAACCTTCAGACCATCAGAAGAAACACTCTTGGGACTGGTGTCGTTAATCGAACCAGCTACAGTTGAAAAAGCTCTTATGGACAAGGACTGGGTTCTGGCTATGGAAGAAGAACTGAATCAATTCGCAAAGAATGATGTTTGGGATCTAGTTCCAAAACCTAAGAATGTTTATGTTATCGGAACCAAGTGGGTATTCAGGAACAAGCTAAATGAGAAAGGAGAAGTTGTTAGAAACAAAGCACGACTTGTTGCTCAAGGATACAGTCAACAAGAAGGGATTGATTACAACGAAACCTTTGCTCTGGTCACCAGACTTGAAGCAATACGGTTATTAATTTCATTCTCAGTAAACCATAACATCACCCTATATCAGATGGATGTTAAGAGTGCATTCTTAAATGGTTATATATCAGAAGAAGTCTATGTTAAACAACCTCCTGGTTTTGAAAATTCAGAAAAATCAAATTCTGTTTTTAAACTCAAAAAGTCTCTCTATGGCTTAAAACAAGCTCCCAGAGCTTGGTATGATAGATTGAGCAAATTTCTTTTAGAAAACCAGATCACCAGAGGAAAGGTTGACACAACTCTCTTCTGTAAAACATATAAGAATGATATTCTTATAGTTCAAATCTATGTTGATGATATTATTTTTGGTTCTGCTAACTCCTCTTTATGTGAAGAATTTTCAAAGTTAATGCAAGCCGAATTTGAGATGAGTCTGATGGGTGAGTTAAGGTACTTCCTGGGAATTCAAATAGATCAGAAAACCAGAAGCCACTTATATTCATCAAAGCAAGTACACAAAAGAACTTTTGAAGAAATTCAACATGATGAATTGTAATACAGCTAAAACACCAATACATCCAACATGTGTCATGAAAAAAGAAGAAACAGAAGTTAAGGTTTGTCAGAAGCTTTATCGTGGTATGATAGGCTCTCTCTTATATCTAACTGCTTCTAGACTTGATATATTATTCAGTGTACATTTATGTGCTAGATTCCAATCAGATCCAAGAGAATCTCATTTAACTGCTGTTAAACGAATTCTAAGGTATCTGAAAGGAACAACTAACCTGGGCTTGATGTATGAGAAAACATCAGAGTATACTCTTTCTGGTTACTATGATGCAAATTATGCTGGAGACAGATTGGAAAGTAAGAGCACATCTGGAAACTATCAGTTCCTAGGGAACAATCTAATCTCATGGTCAAGTAAGAGGCAATCTACAATTGCTCTCTCTACAGCAGAAGCTGAATACATCTCCGCTTCTCTATCCAGTACACAAATGCTTTGGATGAAAAATCAGCTGGAAGACTATCAGATATATGAGAGTAACATCCCTATCTTATGTGATAATACTGCTGCTATTTGTTTAAGTAAAAATCCAATTCTACATTCAAGGGCTAAACACATTGAAATAAAACACCATTTTATCAGAAACTGTGTTCAGAAGGGAACCTTATGCTTAAAATTTATTGATACAGACCATCAATGGGCTGATATTTTTACAAAACCCTTAGCTGAAGATAGATTTCAAATTATTTTAAAACATCTGAAAATGGAGTACTGTTCAGAATGAGATTATTTCAGAACCAAATGTGTTTAAGCATTTTTAAATCATCAGAATCACTTTTGTGAGATGTGTCTCAGTTCTGATAAATTTTTCTGACGTGTCATTTAATTAGAAAATAATTGTTTGCATGTGATTACATTATAACTAAACCACTATATTTATCCAAATCAAACGAACAGTAATTTTCTTGGGATTGACTCAAAACTTTATTACATTTATTCACTTACCCCTTGTACGGTGTTTATCTCTTTAAAATTATAAAAAAAACATTCGTATTCCCACTCTCACTCAAAAGGGAAATTCTAAAACCCTAAATCTCTAAATCTCTCTATCAAACCAACTCAATCCCTGCTCTCATCCTCTCCGATCTTAACTATCATCAAGATGAACATCATTCAACAAGAAAACGCTCCCCTCTCCAAAGATCTTGAAGCATCACTAAATCCCTCTCAAGAGCTGCCATCTTCATCTATCACACCTTCTAACACCTCCTCAACCACTACTACGATCGCTTCAACTCCATTATCTCTTCCCACGATCGATGTAACCCATGTAACACAGAGAAATTCCTCTGTTACTTGTGTTATGCATGCAAATGAACTAATTGTTCTGAAAGAGCTGTTTGTCGACTTCGACAATCTTCGTGATAATGGGTTTAACCTAATTGATCAACTTAATACTCAAGGATGAAAAAGTTACTTTGAAAGACTTAGAGGTCCAACCTTTGGTGACCTAGTAAAGGAATTCTGGAGGCACACTGAAATAGACAATCTTCATGTTGTATCTTTTGTTATGGATCAAAAGATCATTATCACTGAAAAATTTATTTCAGACCTACTAGGGATGCAACTCCTGGAAGGAAAAAGAGTTTATGGAAAAACTGAAATATCTGACTCCGTCATAAACAAAGCAATTCTCAAAAATTGTCAACAAGGGACTTCAGAGTACAAAAGCAAGAATCTGCGTGACAATATGAGAATCTGGCATAAGATTATTCTTGGATGTATCAATCCAAGACCTCCGAAGAGTGCTGCAGATTTCTTCAACACAAATCAAAAGTACATGTTGTACTACTTGCACAAGAATGAGAAAATGTGTCTTCCATCCATTCTTTTCTACTACCTGAGAGATATGGTGTGCAAGACAAGAACAACAGCTTCACCAGATAGGAAGATTGTAAACTACATTCTGTTTGGAATACTTCTCTCTGACATCTTTGTTGAAAGTGGCCTAGTGGAATACCTAGTCAAGGAAGCTAAGTACACAGATTATCTGGCTGGCAAAGTAGGAGAAGCTTTCAATGCTGTGAACCTTAAACATATGAAAATGATTACAAGTATTGATGTGAAACCCAGATCCATCCCTCAAGACACTGTGATCGACAATCGACGTCCAGTAACGAATTACCCCTACTACCGCAAAGAAGACAATCGAACAACAATTGCTTCGTTTGTGGCTATAATGAGAGAAGAAGGGCATGCCATGCCATAATCCAGAGTTGAAGAGGTTGCTCCAAAATCTAAATATATCACGAGGAGTGAGAGGAAGCAAGCTGAAGAGGATGCTGAGCCTAAGAAGAAGAAAAAGGATGAAACTGAAACCTCCAAAACTTCTAGATTGGAATCTCTTTTTCTTAAGAAAATCAGTAAATCAGCTATCAATTCTTCTGGGACCATGAATATCACTAAGACCGTTACTGCATCATCATCATCTCCAACCACCTTTATTTCTACCTCCAATCCACAAGTCAGTTTTAAACCACCATTTTTTCAATTCCTCCTTCAACTACCACTGTCCAATCTTCACTCAACTCATCAATCAGTACCCCTATCTTGTCTGAATCCATTCCTACCTACACCTCATCAATAACCTCGTCAATCATTCAGCCAAATGAACAAAGTTCCATGAACCTAATCTCTAAATCTCAAGTCCTCAGTATTGAGTCTATCTCTGAGGATACAACCTCTGAATCCCTAGAGATTGTCACCCCTGAATCACTCATAGAATCAAACACTCTAGAAGTGACATCTCCTGCTGATTAACAAATCAGTGAACATACTCCTACTGAGGTCAGATCATCTCAGCAAACACCACCTGAAACAAATTCTGCCAAGCCTAACCTTGCTTTGGTCATCTATACTAAACCACCCCCAACATCTTTTGAAGAATGCACAAGTCAATTTTATGACAAGGCATTAAGGAAGTTTGCGAAAATATAATTAACGCAGAAATAAGGTGTCGTATTTTCTCAAAATAAACATATTTCTCAATTCTCATATTATAGCATCGGAAATAAATAATAACAAATCAATTTCATTTGTCTCATGAACAAAATTCAACTTCATATCAACTCATAAAAGAAATATTAACTAACTCTCATAAAGCACAAAACGGAAAGGTAACGCTGTTAGCCAGCAGATTTTGATTGGAGCTATAGGCGAGAGAAATCAGGGAAATATGGAGTCGATCGACGCCAACCACAAGCAGAAGGGGAGTGTATCGACTGAGAGATCGGAGAAGTCCACAGGACGAGAGACCGTCGAAGCAGCTTCTACATGACATTTCAAGGAAGAGGGAACGTTGAAGGTTTGCGCGGGCAAAATTCAAATATGGCCAAGGCGGGAACATTTGAAGAGACGTGGGTGACACGTGTCAGCAGCAGAATCGATTGACGATTCATTTTATGTTACTATTTAAGCAAGGCTCTTAGTGAATTTTAGAGGTCGCATTAGTAACATTGCAAGGGAAAAACACTCAAAGTATCTAGCGTTACGAGAAACGAGTTACACTCCCGCAAAATGTATTACTTGCGTCCCATTTCCGTTTGATGCAATTTATCTTATCAAGCCATTTACATTTGAACTTGTCTTTTACTTGTTTTTCATTTACAATTTCCTGCATTTAATATTGTTCTTCCCCTCTCCAACTCATTCAAACCTCTTTGACCCCCAATTCTATTCTGTTTCTCTCCTCACCTCAAACTCTACAGCTCGATAACTAATCACAAAATAAACCTGTCTAAACACTAAATTCTGGGATTCCATAGCCGATCCCGTAAGTAAACCTGCATTAGTAGGCAAAAGGTTGTTCGTCCAAAATCAAGCGCGAACAAATTGGCACGCCCAGTGAGACACGTTTGTGTTAAGTGCGGTTTATGCTATTACGGAGTGGTAAGATGGTAATGCCACGTCCAAGTAATAAACAACTCCTTGGGGGTAACCCAGTTGTGTCACAAGTGACCAGCGTTAGTGACATCTCGACAACTGCAGTTACGACTGCGTCGAGTAGTCCTATCTTGTCAACACCTCGGTCGAAAAGTCTGAGGACGACATCTATAGGAACGTCTGGGCCCGATACACCCAGCGTTACAATTCCCATTCCACGGACTTATGGCATGCAACCCGAATTTATGATTGGCATACGCAATAGCATTTCGACGTTCGAGGAGGGGTCGTCATCAGCATTCCAGCCTTACCAAGGGTTAGGGCTGTTAACCAATCAGTTCAGTCAACCTTTAGGGTTAGGATTGTCTACTCAGTCAATCCCAACTTTCACATCAAGTTCCATCGTCGTGATGAGACAACAGATGGATGAAAGTAACCACGAGATGGTCCACATGCTAACACAACAAATGTGAACCATACTGAGAACTTTAATCCAAGAATCGACATAGAGTTACCAATAATTGGCAACTCAAATGACTAGGATTGGAGATTTTTTAGGTGCCCCAAGGGCACAGGTCCGACCACCACCCCAGCCTCAACAGGAGGCACCCCTTCAACAGGAGGAGAGGTTCGATGAAACGGTGGACCAAGAGCCTCCCGAGGTTGAAGAGATACCTAGGCTAGAGCTCCCTAACTAAGAATGCATTCACGTGGTTCACCACGTTGCCACCACAGTCCATCCACACATGGGCACAGTTGGAAAGGTTGTTCCACGAGTAATTTTACATGGGGCAACTGAAAATCAGTTTGAAAGAGTTGGATAGTGTGAAACGAAAGTCTGCAGAGTCGATCGACCAATACCTTAACAGGTTCAGGCTTCTGAAAGTTAGATGCTTCACTCAAGTGCCTGAACACGAATTGGTCGAAATAGCTGCAGGTGGGAAAAACTATTCGGTTAGGAAAAAGCTAGATACACAATATCTTAGAGATATGGCTCAACTAGATGACACGGTTCGACAAATTGAACGCCTACGAGCCTAAAAAACCAAGACCGGGAAATATCACAAAAAGGAAAAAGTTTCCTATGTGGCAGCCGTCGAAAGTTCATATGATGACAAGGGTCCCTTCGACGAAAGCGAGGTCCATGTGGCCGAACTCAAGCCAGGTCCCCTATACACGTGTAAATGTTTAAAACTATCAAACGGGAAAAACCCCGTCGAAACTGAGAAAACAGATAAATACGTTGCAAAAACTTACACGTTCGATGTAACTAAATGCGATGAAATATTTGATGTTTTAGTTAAAGATGTGTCTTACCCTAAATTTTGACCACAATATTTCCCATCATGGTGCAAATCATCACCACAATATGGATCTACGTTCATGCCTCATCAATTCTCTCAAAGATTGTTGAGCATTCACTCCAATCAAGAGCTAGGGTTTTGAGCCCTCTCAGAATACTCAGACAAAGGATCAATCAAGAATGGACATGATCCTCAACTTATCAAGCCTCTCAAAAATCCATGAAAGATCAAGAGGTTTCCCACATCAAGAATTAAGCATAAGAATGCAACATTTCAGGCTGATCAAGCCTCAAGATCACCAGTGTCACCAAATTAGGGTTTTGGTCGACCAAGGCCTCCAGAGGGAAATTTTCATCTGGGCATGAGCCAATACTTTAAAACACAATTCAAGAATCTCAAAGGAACCTTATGAGTCCATTCATAAGCATAAAATAGCCTCAGGGGACGCATTCACGAAAAATCAGGAATTTAGGGTTTCTTGACCTAATTCACCCCTAAGTTGACTTTTGGAGCAAGACATGAGCTCAAACCTCAAGGAATGTTTTGAAGACCTTAAATATCTTACATTGATCCCCTTATAAGTTCAAATGGACACAAAGAACTTGGTTCATGAGCAATGTAGAGATTCAAATTCATCTGGACCACCAACTAGGTTTTTGAGAAAAAGTCAACCCTACCTTTGACTTTTGACCAACACATGATCTCAAACCTTGGGACATGATTCAAGACACCCTAAAACACCTATGGAATCCATCCATTAGGTTTGAATTAGGTCAAGAACTTGGTTTCATCAAGGATCACAAAGTTTGAAATTCATCTGATAAAAAGTCAACTGTGCCCAAAACCAAGTTTGACTTTTGGGATTTTTTGACAAACATGGCTCCTTTAAGTAAAAAACAATGTTAATTCATGGTTTGGATCATCATCCATCAAGAAAAATCAAGAAAAGTAGGGTTACTTGCAAAAGGGGCAATCTTAAGAAACATGAAATTTCACTAAGTCATGAAAAAAAAAGTGATTTCTACCCAACTTTGCAAGACCATAACTTGTGATCCAAGTAACATTTTTGTTCCATCCAAAGCTCAAATGAAGGCTATCATTACATACTTCAAGAATGTCAACTACACCTCATTCTAAATCTTCATGGATTTTGAGTTATGGATTGATCAAAATCACAAAAAATGGAAAATGGACACTTTTTCAACACTTAGTGAAATTTTGACAGAATCTGTTTTGCATTTTCACCAACTTTGAGGCCATTTTTCATTAAGATACAAGATTATTCAAGACCAAAGTTAAACATCAAATTTGAATTATGATATAGGGGCTTTCTAAAAAGTACAAGAGCCTCCCATGATTCAACTTGAGCAAGAAGTTATAAGCCTCCAAAAATGGCATTTTTCACCCTGCCTACACAAAGGCATGAAAACATAACTTGGTTCCCACGATTTCTTGAGCCAATTTTGGACACTTGCATCATTTCATTTTTGTTCAAAATCAACATGAATGATGAAGAATCTAATCACAAATCCTCACAAGTCAAGAAGTCTATCACTTAGGCATGTGATCTTTAAAGATGCATTTCAAAAACTTCAATTTTGTCTTAAAGCATTCAAGAGATGCATTGAGGTGGCATGGACTGAGTCATTGATCACTAAAGGAGTTAAAACTTATCCCTGCAATAGAAGACTCATATCCTGCAAGATTGACTCAAGTCAATGGCTAGAGGAGACTTTGGCTACATGACAAATTCCAATGGATAATGGAGTGATCCAGCCCCCAATCACTATTGCTCCCAAAACAAACTTGCTCTACTATAAATAGAGGTTTTTTCTGATCAATTTGAGTACACCAAAGCATAACAACACATGTTTTTCTTCAAAACACTCTTCAAAAACCAGAAAATGCTTCTTTAGCAAGTAACTATTGAATTTTCAAATAGGGATCAATTCCATCAAAACCAGCCATCCTAACACCTCACATATATCATCAAGTCACTATCCATTTGCTCAAGCTTTTTGTCAAAGTTGCAGTTGAGGTGCCACAACAAGATCCAAGTACTTTCAATCCATTCCAAGCTTCCAAACACCTTACATTAGGTCCATTGAAGCTGTCCAAGTCATAAAACAACATCTGTAACACCTCCAACACACAATTCAATTTTTTCTTGCAAGAGGTAAGCCTGAACTCTAAAACTCTATGATCCATGCATCATAAATGTGTTTTCAAGTTACAAACATGTTTCTGCACTTATGTAGAGTATTTCCCCTTAATCAATTGCTTTGTAGCTATCGTGTATAGGATTTCATAGTGTTCTTGCAGAAATTAGGGTTCATGTGTTCACCACTTGATTTCTCACTCTACACTTAATATAAATGCAATTAATTGGTACCATTGGAATCCTTGTTCAAAAATGAGTGAGATTGATGTTTAAAAAAGTCAAAACCATTGAGTAATCAGAGAGAAAAGCGAGGTTTTGCAAATCTTCCATGGCGTGGTCACGAGGAAGAAGAAGGTGACTGTTGGTGCCATTTTTCAAATTATTTTCTTAATTGATTTCAAAAATTAATTTCTCTCTCAATTTTAATCATTTTTTATTGGTTCTTTTTTTAAAATTTCACAAAAATGTTAAAATATTTTATTCTACAAAAAAATAAAATTTATATTATTTATTTAATATAGTTTGAATTTTTGTAAAGAATTTCATTTTAATTGTTTTCGAACATTTTTTATGAAATTTTCATCTTGATTTTTTTAAATTCAAATGGATTCCAAGCTTTCATGTGATTAAACATGATTTTTCAAAACATTTTACAAAGTTCACAACTTGCTTTTGAATATATTTGATATTTTATATCATTTTTATTGAATTTCCTTTGAAAATTATATTTTAACCTAAAATTAGGGTTTTCCTTGATTTTAATTTTTTCAAACTTCATTTGAAACATTTATGGGCCTCTTTGTAGAGTGTAAGACCCATCCCCCTTGTAAATAGACAATTTTGGGCCTCAGTCATTGTATAAGTCCCGATGTGATTTTCAAAATAAACGGTGTGATCGCTGTTTTTCATCTAGCCATCTCCTTGAGCTATAAGCCCTAACTCTTGTATAAAAATAATTGTTTGCGCCTCTTTAGAGTGTAAGACCCATCCCTTTGTACATAAATACTTTTGGGCCTCAGTCATTGTATAAGTCCCTCTGTGGTTTTCAAAACTGCGACGCGATCGTTGCCTTTTCAAATAAATGATCTGAACCCCTCCTTGAGTATAAGCCCCAATTATTTGTACATAAATTTTGTTTTAAACAATAAACAACTTCCATGGGCCTCTCCTTGAGTAGTTAGTCCCATACCTCTGTTTTCAAAATCATCTGTCTGTTTTAAACTGGTACTACGAGGAACATTATTCCCGGTGAAACTGCTCTTAGACCACTTGGGCCTCTCTTTGAGTTATAAGCCCCAAACATTCTTTTCTTTCAAGCAAATTTCTTTTAATTCAAATTCAAATTCATAGTTTTCTCAAAACTTTCTTCAATTTCTTAAAACCCTAATCATACAGTGGTCATCAACACAACAGATCACTATACACTTGGGCCTCTTCTCAGAGTGTAAGACCCAACATATTTTTCAATTTAATGCATATTTGTTTATATACCTATCAATTTATTCATCTGTATATATACCTGTGCATATCTGTCTAGAGTTTTCCCAACAGTTAGGTCTACACTTAGGTCAAACCAGAGGTTACTTTCAACATAGTCAAAACTAGTTCCCTCATAGAAACTTCCCTCAATACAGTCTACCTCCTCTTTGGCTTATTCAATATAGAACAGAGAAAGGCATTATTCCTGGTGAAACTTTTCTCAAGACTGTCAAAACTTAAAAATGTAATATATATATATAAAAGAAATTCATTTCCCCATAGAGGATTAATTCCCGGTGAAACCTCTTTTGAATTTCTTCAAGCCTTAAAACTGTTCAACAAAGAAAGGATTTATTCCCGGTGAAACCTTTCTTGAACTTTTCTTAACCCACAGGCTTCCTAAAAGCATCCCCAACCTCTTCTTGGGCTTAGTACAAAGACCAACAAGCTTCTTAGAAGTTCCCCAGCCTCCTCTTGGGCTTTGTACAAGGACCCAAAGGCTTCCTAAAAGCATAGGATAGAATTTAGTTATCTCTACTAGTTCAAACCCCAGGAGAGTCAAAATTTCCAGAACATCATATTAAGACCCCTCTCTACACTAGAGCCTACCATTTCTTGAGATACTTGGATAGTCTCAGCCTCCTCTTGGGCTTCATTCAAGTAGACTTGGAAAGTCCCATCCCCTCTTAGATCTCCCACAGAGACCCTCAAGTTTCCTAAAAACATAGGAAAACCCCTGATCACTTTACCAATACACCAGTCTCTAGCAGAGTTAAAAACTTCTAAGGTTTTTTTTAAACTCAACCTTTAAACTACATGACCCCCCCAGCAAGGTTTAAGCTTTAACCATAAAAAATCCCCAGCTAGGGTCAAATTAATAACAATAAATCCCCAACAAAATTAATATCAATAAATCCCCAGCTAGGGTCAAATAATGGTACAAACTCTTCCTAATCCCCAAGGCCTTCACTTTTCTGATGTTTTGAGATCAGTTTAAAACCATTGGAACCTCTGCCACGTTTCTTTGCAAGTGTAACATTAAAATATGTGTTTTAATCAAGTTGGTGCAAGTGGACATCCATGAAAGAGAAACTTTCTAAAACAAAGGATTGTTTATTCTTTTTCTCTCCTTGAGAATTGGTCCAATCCCATCATTCTTAGACCTAACCCCATCAGTTCAAATATCTTAGAGATTTTCTTGGTTCAGCATCCAATCCAGCTCACACGATAGTTTTTCACAAGGGCAAGGTGGGAAAGTTCTAAGTTTTGGCCATACCTTAAAGCCTCAGCATTTTTCTATAAATAGGAGGGCTGGTTCTCAATTATGGAGACACCAAAATTATTCACATACTTACTCTAAAATACCTTTGATTTTAAGCTTTGCAAGTGAGGAAAGAAGGAGGAGTACTTAGAGAGCTTGCTGCTAGTTTAAAGGAGGGAGAACATTTCATTGTTGAGGGTGCAGTGGACATATTCCACTTGGTAACTTTTTTCTCTCACCCTCCGTATTCATGCTCATGCACATTATTACTGTCATTATGCCTTCATCATGAATGTTTATGTAATGTTTTTGGCATTTATTCCTTCTGTTCATAATGTATGGTTATTGTGTTCATAACCATTATGTTGGAAAATGTTCTTGAATGCTTGTCCATTGGCATGCTGAAGTGAGGTAGGGCTAATGTGAGTGTGTTGTTTCATTCTCTGCTATCTAATCTCGATTACATGCTCATGTGTGATTTAGTTAATCTCTGTGTCATACATCATGCTCTTTCTCCACATTTCGAGCCATGTTGGATTAATGAAGCTGAAATGATGTATCTGCAATGCCAGTTTCTGTTAGCTTGAGATAATTGGTGTTCACATATTTATGTTACAGTTTAGAGTTTGAAGATACCCTCTGTTTATGTGCTTTGTGTTAGTCCAATAGCATAAATTTTCTTACTGTTATCATGTTCTCACATTTGTATTTCATCCAGTCTTGGTTATCATGTTACTCATGAATAAATGTTTGAGTTTGAAAGAGGTATCTTGGCATTGATAGTTTCATCCAGTCTTGGTTATTTATTTTAGATCCACCTTATCATGAGTCTTAGTACTTATTTTATGATGTTTGTAGTTTGGTGGTAACCTGTTATGGGAGCCATATCGTTTGAGTTTTTTTCTACTTCATAAATCTTGAAATAAATGTTATAAAAAATACTTGGTCAAGAGGAGGCTATTTTCAAGTATCCAAAACTGAGTGTTTTTATCATCTCATCATGTCACTTGATAAAAATTTTCATATTAAGTTTATGCATTGCATTGTCATTCTGTGATAGTTTCCACACCATTGTTCAATGATGTTTTCTTCCACATTATGGTCACTGCTTGGAGCTTAGTCATGGAGAATGTGTTGCTCTCCACCTTGAGTGCTACGTATTAAGGTCTCGGTTCTTGTTGAGTTTGGGAATAGTTGAATGATGAGTATGATGCACTATGTTTGTTCTTCTTCTTTGGTCCACGATAACTCAGCCTTTTTTATTGATTCACATTGCATGGTCATAAGATAACCTGACATCGTGATTGGCCAGCGATTTTGTTTTGCTTTGGTGACCGGTTGATGCCTGTCTTGGTAATATGCAACATTGCGTGTTAGTCCATGTTTTTTTTTTATATATAGCATTATGAGGTTCCCTTGCATGAGTTTTATTTGAGTCGTGTAGCATAGGGATGGCAGGAGTATGTTTGGAAGTCAGTTTGCCTTAAGCTTTATTTTGCCCAAATCACATCTGCTGAAGATATGTATTACCTTGCTTTTCTTCCAAATCCTAGTGCTTGTTTTTATTGCTAATGGTTCACACTTTTATTTTGCTATACGAATTATGGATTGGTTTTTTTTATTATTGCTTCAGATTTAATTAAATTGAGTGATATAGCAGTTGCATAATGTAAGGAAAAACCATGCAAAAGCTGTTTTTCTTTTCACAATGAATTCACAATCGTTTTGCATGAGAGAAAGAGAATCATGGCAGTTTGTTTTGATTGGTCAGTCAATAATTTTGTCGTCTTGTGAATAAGTTTCCTGACCGGTTGTTTTGTTTCATGATCACGCCTTGCAACGTTTTATTCATGGGGTTCTTAAGTCATTTCTTTTCTCCTGTTACTTTAAGTATTATTAGGGGTGGCATATACAACAGATGTATAGCCACCCCAGTGGTACAACTCATGCTCTGAAACCACAAGGACTGGGGTTCAAATCCCCCTCGCCCCAGTCCTTTTGTTTTTCATTTTCTAAAATTCGTTGCTTTTACATATATATTTCCTTGGTCATCATTTGTCAACACGCGTGCATTAGTTGGAATGGTAATTGTTTTAAGCTGCAATCCTGAGGTCACGGGTTCAACACCCTTTGAGACCCTTCTCTATTTTTTTAAATACTTATTTTCTTAAAATTTTTACTTGTCTTCACCATTTTTAAATGGCCATAACTCCTTCACGATTCATGATTTTAAAGCCATTCTTTTTGCATCTTTCACCATTTTTGATCCATTTTCACATGATATTAAAAAATCACTAAAAATATTTATTTTTTATAGGCTTTTGTCTATGTGCAATGTGTGAAATGTTTTAGGATTATTATGTTTCCCTTTGGTGATGATACTTATTTCTTTTGCTACTTTTGAATCAATATAAACTTGTTCCAACATGTTTTAACATGTTTTTCATAAATTGTTATTTGTATATGGTTGTGAGCTTGAGAAAGCATGTTTTAATGATGTTCATCAATTCTTAAAATATTCACTCTTAAGGTCATTACATTCACCATCAATTCCTGCACCATATCTTTATGTTTGTCAATATCCTTTATCCCATGTATGAACTTGGTTTGTGACACAAACAATCATCAACTTTATCAAGTTATCCTCTTCAAGTGAGATAATCTTGTTAGCTCTTCTCCTTAACCCTCTTTACTTCCCTCCTTGACCTCATAGTCACAGGATTACCAGCTTTGACCTCATAGTCATAGCCACTTACCAGCCTTGACCTCATAGTCATGGCCACCTCCTTGACCTCATAGTCACAGGATTACCATCCTTGACCTCATAGTCATGGCCACCTTCTCTCCTTGACCTCACAGTCATAGGGTACTTTCCCTTGGCTTCATAGCCATTCAATCTTACAACTTAGAATTAAGTTAGAGTTCTTGGCCTCTATGTGGGACTCATCACTTTGAGTATCCATTTCACCCCATTACAACTTAGACTTAGCGAGTTTCATAAACTCTATATGAGCTCATACTCATTCCCCTTGGAACTTTGACCACAGTCAATGGTTCCTCACCCTTAGTTAGGTGAACTACGGTTGCTCTGATTCTTTAGTCAGATACGTAGGCACAAGATGCGACGTCTTGGCGAGCAAACTTAGTGTACATACCCCTAGGTCCTTACCTTTATCCTTAGCACAGATTCCCTTAGCAAGCAAACATAACATAACACAAACTAAACAAGAGGTTCCGGTAGAGTACTACAGATACTTAGGGTACTAATACCTTCTCTTAGTATAACCAACCCCCGATCCCCGATCTCTTAGCCGTGTCTTCACATAGCGCAAAAGGTTTTTTTGGTTCTTTACCCTTTCCTTTGGATAAATAAAATCTCGATGGTGAACTTCATGTTTTGTGATTCAAGTTAATTAATAGCTTGTTATCCGATTCTCACCGCAACAGAAATGGCAACTCCACTGGGGAGCTATCCGAGGGTTAAGCCCACTTTGTTTTGTTTATGTTATTTATGTTTGCTATGTTTGTACATATCTGTATATCTGCTTGTTTGGGATCTTTTGTTGGCATGGTACTATTGAGTGGTGAGATAAGTCCTAACCCGGACTTGAGAGTACATTTGATTAGGATCGTGGACATAGTCATGGAGACTTTGAGGGAGTAATCCCAAAGGAGTTAACTTGAGGTTCCACACTCAGTTGAGGCCCTCTTGGAGATGGTATATGTTGAACGAGCAATCGTGAATGCGTTACCACTTTCGACCTTGGTGCCAGGGATACTGATGGCCTTTAGTTACCCTTTTACCCCACTTGGCCTATTTAGGATGTAGTGCGATGACTATGAGGGAGTAATCCTAAATGGTTGCTACGCGATACTACACTCAGACGAGACTCTCTTGAGAATTTTATTGATTACCAAGTAATTAGGAAGTCGATAAAATCCGAAAGATGGGTTGTCAACTCTGGGAACTTTTTAGAACCCTGTTCTACAGATGACAAACCTATAGTACATACCAGTTGGGATGGGTAGACCATGGCTCCATGCTCGTGATATTCAAACCTAAGCCCTCATTCTGTTTGCCTGTATATATGTGATTATTTGTATATGTACGTTTGTGCATGCATTCATTCATGACAGCCCTTTGGTTTGAAAGAACTCAGATGTTCTTTCCTTTGTAGAAATTAATAAAGATCATGGTTTTTAAAGAAAAACTCTTCAGCTTTCAAAAAAGGATTTTTGCAACTTGCCTTTGAGTTCCTTGAAACCATTTGGCTTGCATTAGCATTGCATGCGCATTTGCATTGCATTTGCATTTCTCAGCCTTGGGTCTCATCCATCCTCTGTCTGTAACCATGTTGACTTCCCACTTGCATGCATTGGACTTGAAGTAGCTTATGAAGGATCATGAACTCAGAAGAGCAGAGCCAGTTTGTGACCAGAGCCGATTTTGACTTTTTGAAAAATCAGTTGGTGGAAGCTATGACAGCCTTGGCAAAGAGAGATGACAACACTCAGAGGACTTTTGTTGCTCAACCTGTGCAGATTCCTGTTGGGAATCAGGTTATACAAGAACATGCCATTGTCCAAAATGGGCATTCCTCTTCTGTTGATGCTGTGGAATATCATAGTTTCACATTCTCTGAGCCAGATTCCCAAGAGGTAATCCTTGTGATGAAAACCCAGGACCCACGAGACATTGAGATTAGAGAAAAATGTCGTGCCTTGGAAGAAAAGCTTGATGCCATTAAAAATCGTGCCACAGCTGATATGAATGCTTTGAACATGTGTTTGGTACCCGACCTTGTAATGCCACCAAAGTTCAAAAGACCGAAGTTTGAGAAGTACAAAGGGGATAGTTGTCCGAAACAACATTTGGTGATGTTTTGCAGAAAAATGACTTCACATATCCGTAATGACAAGCTCATGATCCACTGTTTCCAAGACTGTCTGAGTGAGGCATCACTGAATTGGTACATGCAGCTAGAAAACAATCACATCCAAGCATGGTCAGACTTAGCCCGTGCCTTTGTGATGCAATACAACTGCAATCTTGACTTGACTCCCAGTCATTTGCATTTGCTAGACTTATCTCAAGAAGATAATGAATCTTTCAGAAAGTATGCTTAGAGGTGGAGAGAAATAGTAGCTCACGTCCAACCACCGCTTTTCGATAAGGAATTGGTTGACTGGTTTGTGGATACTTTGCAAGGCCCGTACCGAGAAAAGTTGTTTAGCGTTGTAACATCAAACTTCTCTGACTTGGTAAAAACAGGAGAGCGTATTGAGAGCGGTCTCAAGAACAGAAAAATTCAGGGCACCAGAAACATCCTAGCTGGTGAGAGTGAATCAATTGTCAGTTCTCAGGATGAATGGGAGAAAGAAAGTAATTCCACTTGGGAGTCTCCAATACTTCAGCCTCAACGCTCATGCGTCTCAAGTGATCAGAGTCGGCAATATTTTGGGTCTCCGCGCCACACACCATTCTCTCCTCAAGGACAATATTCTTCTCTAAATCGAAGACCTCATCAGTATCAACAGTTATTTCGTCGTCATCCGCGTCAGCACGCACGACGAAGGCCAAGAAAGCCAGAGAGGAATTTCACTCAGTTGCCAATGTCATACAGTCAATTCTTACCAGATTTAATCGAAAGTGGATTGATAGTGCCAAAGGAGATAGATCCAGTGATCCCTCCATACCCACCAGACTTCGACGCCGACGCTCATTGTGACTACCATGGTGGGGCATAAGGACACTCAACTGAAGACTGCAAGGTGCTCAGAAGCAAGGTTCAGACTCTGCTTGACTCCAATATGTTCTCATTCATGCCTCAAGGCATTCAAATCAACAATCCTTCATCTAATCAAGAGGTTTCATCAGACTGAAGACGCTGAAGTGGAAGAAATTGCTGAGAGTGGATGTGAAGATGATTCTCAGACTGATCTCGATAGTCAACTCTGAAAATGATCATCTCGGTTTGGAAAATCAAGAAAGGAAAGACTAAGTCTCTAAAGCTGACAATCTTTTGGTTGTTTCAGCATTTTATTGTATTTTTCTTTGCATGTTTGAATTGTATTTGCTTATGAGTTGTTGTACTTTCAAATTGGCAAGATTAATGAAATGTTTGTGCATCTTTTGATTAAGTCTATTCATTTCACTCATCTACTTTTATGCTAAAAAAAATATCTTTATCTTGTTTCTTTCCATTTATCAAATTTGTTGTTAAGCAAAGATTGGGGAGGATGATGAAAATATTATCCATAATTGCTGTGGTATGCTTTCGATTAAACCTTGCCGAGGATGTAAGGCATTGTTTCAATTCCCAAACACTAGAGAAATAAGGAAGATAATCCTTCGTTAACCCTTCGAGCCTAGAAGTAGGAGTTTTTCTTTCCTTACACAAAAAACCCTTAAATCTCAACCTTGGGGTGGGTAGTTCTCAGTTTAACTTGGTTATGCATGCGAATGCAAACGCTTCATGCCAGACACCAGTCAGCTCTCTCAAATTAAATGAGTAAATGTTGTACAAGTTGTTCCTCTGAGAAATAAATAAGGAATGATCGTTGAAAAATCCTTAATCAAAGAATGAGTCGAGTGCCTTTCAAGGCAAAAGCCAAGAAAGATGGGAAGCCCAAAATTTTGCCTTATACATGAATACTTGTACAACAAGGACAATAAAGAGGTCTCATAACCTCAGTGAAGACAAAAAAAGGTCTCAAAACCTAAGTGAAGAAAAGAAGAGGTCTCATAACCTCAACAAAGAAAAAAAGACGAGGACTCATAACCTCAACGAAGACGAAGAAAAGGTCTCATAACCTCAGCAAAGAAAAGAAGAGGTGTCATAACCTCAATCAAGAAGAAGAGGTCTCATAACCTCAACAAAAAGAAGGGGTCTCAAAACCTCAACAAAGACAAGAAGAGGTCTCAAAACCTCAGCAATAAAGGATAACCAAATGTTGTAAGGGAGTAATGACTATCCAAGGTGTCTGAATCATAGTCAATTATCATTAATTCATTTCCTAGCCTACAGAAATTTGAATGTATAGCTTGAGTTAACTGAGTGTAGGATTGGAGTTCATCACGAAGTTTGGGTAGGGACAAATAAACTTTGAGCCTTTATCTTTTATTTCATAAACTGTGAACCAAGCCACGTTACAACCCTTAAAAGACCTAATTGAGGTAAGGTTGTTTTGAAAGCATACTACAATAAGGTTGATTAACCTGACTCCTAATGATCTTTGCTAAATTGTGTGTGTTGATCACTTCAGCTGTCATTCTGTGAATGGCTATATCCACCTTTGTTTTCGATTATTTAATCATTCCATCGTGTGTGTTTCATAAATAAAACTTAATCTCAATAAGCTTGCATGAATTGTGCATTGAAATTGCCAATTTTTAAATGAACAATACTTGTTTGCAAAGACAATTCAATGTCAAAGAAATCCCAACAAATGCAGCCATCTAGGGAACTTAACTTGATAAAGGAAGCTCAGTCAGGGGCAACCAAGCGGAAGGATTTGCCATTCCACCATTCCAAGAGCTATTGAATCAGGGGCAGAACTCGTCAAGTTCAGAATATTGGAACAAGTCTTCTTGATGTCATCTTATGACAAGTGTGGACTCCAGTTACCCATCAACAGGGGCAAGTTTGTTCCCCGATCGTTTCTACTATAGTCTAAAGGACTTTGTATTGCGAATACAGTTGAGTTGGGTCAGTTATGTTGAGTTTCATTTCTCTTCAAAAGTTTGAAGGTATTGAAGCATCTTGTATGCCAAATCTTCTATAAAATCCTTTTGATGACCTGTTCCCACAGACCCATCAATCAGAAGCAGTCAAGTTGAGATTCGGTAAATCTCTAAAAGTCAATGACAATCTCCTCCACAGATCGACCAAGCTGACAGGGGCAAGTTTTGTTCCCTAGTTGTCAACTAACAGTCTGAAGCACAAGTTCAAGGACTTTGTTGTGTAAATGCAGTTAATCTGGGGCAGTTATGCCAGAATGCATGAATCCCTCCAAGAGTTTGAAGATATTGAAGCTTCTTGTATGCCAATGCTTCTGTAAAATACTTTTGATGACTTATCCTCACAGACCAGTTAATCAGAAGGAGTCAAGTCGAGATTCGGTAAATCTCTAAAGGGCCAATCAGTCTGGGGCATCTCTTTCACAGATCAATCAGTCTGAAGAACAAGTTTGAAGACTTTGTTGTGCAAATACAGTTAATTTGGGGCAGTTATGCCGAGATTCATGAATTTCTCTTCAAAAGTTTAAAGATATTAAAGCACCTTGTGTGCCAATTCTTCTGTAAAATCCTCTTGATATTTTCTTCTGACAGACCATGTACTCTGGGGCAGATGAGTTATGCAAAACTACTCATCTTTTATGATATCTCTTGTTAGCTCCTCGGTAAGCTATTTACTTCAACTAATCTTGGCAATTCTCCATGGATTTCCTCCTCTAGTAAAGAAATCAAGCTCGTGATGGCAATCCTAGTGAAGTCATGGTGCTATACCGAGTGGAGTACTCTTCTCACCAAATAAAAGTGTAATCTTGAAGTAGAACTACTGTTTCTGCAAGTTCATCCCCAATAATGGTCCAATCTGATGGGTATCATTGTCGAGATGTTTATTTCATCTCCAGTCTCGCTTCCATTTGTTTGTTTTGTCAGCATACGCATAAGCATGACGTATATGCACTCATATGCATAGCATCTTAGCATGTTTGCTACCCCTTTCTGGTGTTTACCTGTTTTGGATCACTTTGGCATTTATCTCCCCAAGTGACTGGGTTTGTCTATTCACTCCAATAGAGTTTTCAGCCCTAGGCATAAAGTGCCCATCCTTTCTAGAATTCCCCACAGAGTTTGATTCTCATGGATGATGGTTGGTTCAGTTATCTTTTCCATATTTGGATAAGATAAATCCCCATTTAAGTTCATTCCTCAATTGGAGTCTTGTTTGATCGTTTCTTTCTGGTTTATTCCTAGATTTAACTTTGGTCTCTAGAAGGTGTGGTTTTCAAACCTATCTTTGAATGTGCATTTCATTCCGTCAATCCTTTGACGTGGATAATGTTTGGTACTGGTCTTCTTTCCATCAATTATTTGACGAGGTGTCTCTTCGATGAGGTCAATTTCTTCATTTTGTCAATCCTTTGACATTGATATTGATGATTTCTTCATTCCGTCAATCCTTTGATGTGAATGATGTTTGGGTGTTGGTCTTCTTTCCGTCAATTATTTGACGAGGTGTCTCTTCGATGAAGTCAATTTCTTTATTCTGTCAATCCTTTGACATGGATGATGTTGGTGAGCTGTCCCTTTCCGTCAATTCTTTGACGAGGTGTCTCTTCGATGAAGTTAATTTCTTCATTCTGTCAATCCTTTGATGTGGATGATGTTATAGGTCTTGTTCCTTCCCGTCAACCCTTTTTGACGATGTGAACTTTGGTCAGTTGTGAACCTCATTCAAAGTCCAGCTCATACTGGCATTTAAAGTCCAGCTCATACTGGCATTCAAAAGTCCAGCTCATACTGGCATTCAAAGTCCAGCTCATACTGGCATTCAAAAGTCCAGATCATACTGGTATCCAAAATCCAGCTCATACTGGTAATCCAAATCCAGCTCATACTGGTAGTCCAAAAAGTCCAACTCATTTTGGCATTTCAAAATCCAGCTCATACTAGTACCCAAAGTCCAACTCATATTGATCTCTAAAGTCCAGCCTTTACTAGCAAACCAACTCAAATTGGTATCTTATCCAACTCAAATTGGTGTATACTGACATGTCACTTCTGAGTCCAATCATCGTTGGCACTTTAATCTGGTTCCCAGCAGAGGTTCAGTCATTATCAATATCTCTATGAAAGTCCTTGTGATTGATCATCATTTGGCACACGCAGAGTTTATCTTAGTCTTTTCTGGATTTTCTTGAATATCTAGTTTGAACTCTACAGTATAAGAAATCCCCAGAAAATCTTTGTAGGATGTCTATCCTTTTATTTCAAGTTGATCCCCAGTGGAGATCATGTCTTCTTTCTGGTTTCATGCCAAGTAAGAATGCGTTTTTTCACAGTGTCGTCCGGTCACATATGAATCTATCATCCATCTCCCTAGATCTTTCCCCAGTAGAGAATACCTCTATGGCTCCTATCTCCAGTGAGGATCTGTAGGGTGTTCCACTTTACTCTTCCATCTCCAGTCGTTCCTCAGAAACTCCTTAGTGAGTCTCATCTTGTGGTCAGCCTGTATCCCCAGTGAGTTTGCCTCATGGATACTAACCTTCATCCTTCCCCAGTGTTATTCACCTGTGGTTGTTTGCTCTTTATCTCTGGTGTCTGGTCTGTCTGCATCTTTGCACTATCATGACATCATATTATCATATTAGAAATTCATGGCATGTCAGCATTTGCATGTCCATCGCTTGTCCTTAGCATCTGCATTCCATCTAAGGGAAAAAAATTTCTATTTGCTATATTTAAACACCTTTCACCTTGATGCCCCGAGGATTTCCATTCCTCGTGCCATCCGGTAAAGTTATTTAAATAGGGGTAACTGTTGTACCCCAAATTTTACCCCTTAGATGTCATAACATTTTGCATTGACATTTAGCTTCAATCATCTATGCATTGTTAACTGACCATTTCATTTTGCTAGTTTGTTTCTTTTGTGAAAAGCCAAGACTTACACAAAGAAGAGGGCAAAGTATTCTGAGCTAAGCTCTCATCTGATTCAAAGAGAGAAGGACAATTAAGGCTCCAAATGAAACCATTTGAGCTCATCTACATCCTAGAGGTCTTACTCAACAAAAATTCAAGAGTGACTGACTCTCATCACAAGTAACTTGGGTCACAAGTTCACCCTGCCTCCAATTAGGGTTTTGTTGTGACAAGACGATCATGGCCTTTGATATTAATCAAGAGTTGTTCTCAAGCCCGGGGACATGACTCCATGTGATGGTAGACATCCCTAGAGACCATCTATAAGCCTTATATGTGATTGAAAAAGCACGATCATCATAGATAATTCAAGTGCATTCACAGTTGAAATTAGGGTTTTGACTGAGGCCTTGATCCTTGAGATTTTGATCCAAAATGAAGCATCCAAGTACTCAATCCATTATGACATGTCTCATTGATGAGCTAAGGCATGGGAGATCAAGTTTTAAGAAGTTTCTTGCAAAGGAAGCAAAGTTTGGTTCATGAAACTTTTCAAATGTGGAAATTTCACTACTTGGGAAAAAATTGAAATAGTCATAACTTTCAAAACACACATCCAAATTGAGTGACTCAAAGCTCAAATGGAAGCTCTTCTCATGATCTTCAAAACATATTAGAGGACCCCCTTTCAAAAAATGCATTGTTTTAAAGTTACAAGACATGGAAGATAAATCACCCTTGGGGACTTAGTGAAGTTTCAGCTTTTTCACCATTGTTTTCACACAACTTCAACTCAGTTTTTCATATAGTTGTAGCGAGCGATTTTTGTCGGTGACGCGACCACCTTATCGCTGAAGTTTGGGTTTTCCTCCTCAAGGAGAAAGGGTGCTACTTTCTGATTTCTTATTTATCCCATGAAGCTAGAAGGGAAAGGGAAGCTATCTAAAACTAACCTTGCACGCGAATGTTTAACTGAACAAACGCTTTAAAGAGATTGGGGGGTCCGGGGTCAGGTTATACAATGGGTAGTTGTAAATTACCCATCCTATATGTGGTTATCCACAGGATATTAGCTTTAGGGTTTCGCTTTGTAATTGATGGTGTTTATCTGGTAATGGATTGGGAAAGTTTCTTGGGAAGTATGAGTGAGTGAGTGACTTTTTGTTGATGTTCGGGTGTTTTTGGTAAGGTACTAGACCTAAGTTTTGATTGATATGAGGGTACTGGACCTAGAATTTTTGTTTAGTATGCTCGCTAAGATTTCACAATCTTATGCTTATGTATTCCCGTTTAAACGAAACAGGGAAATCAGAGCAATCGCAATTCCTCCTATTCTAAGGGAGATAAATGAGGTTTTGGTGTCTTGTTCAAAGCCCAAGATTGAAGCTAAAAGGGTATTTGTGTCTTGTTCAAAGCCCAAGATTGAAGCTAAAAAGTTATGACTGAGAGAGAATTTGTCATCTCTAAAGAAGGATTGTTGATTTTTGTGTGCTTTGATCAAAGCACAAGGTTGATGCTAAAAGGTTAATTGACTCGGCTAGGGGATTTCTTTATACAAAGCCTAAGAGGAGGCTAGAAGTGACCAACTCAACAAGAGAATGTTTTTATCTGTCTCGTACAAAGCCCGAGATTGAGGCAAAAAAGAGATTTTGACTCCGCTGGGGAGAGTTTGTAGTGTCTTGTACAAAGCCCAAGATTTGAGGCTGACCTTACTGGTAAAATCATTATACAAAGCCTAAGAGAAGGCTTGAAATGGGTTTGACTCTTCTTGGGGGGAAAATCATTCCTCAAAGCCTAGAAGAAGACTGAGAGGAAATGACTCTGCTAGGGAAGATATATGTCCCAAGCTCAAGAGAGGGAAATTTATGTCTTGTACAAAGCCCAAGATTGAGGCTAAAGGGGTTGACTCAACAAGAGAGTGTTTTTATCTGTCCTCTATCAAGCCCAGGATGGAGGCTGAACAAGCTGGAAAAATTATTCTACACAACTGGAGAGGAGGCTAGCTCCTGCTAGGGGAAATCTTTATACCAAGTTTGGATAAAGATCAACTCAACGAGAGAGTATTTTTATCTATCCTGTACAAAGCCCAAGATTAAGGCTAAAAAAGGTTGACTCAACAAGCGAGTCCGAAAGGGTGATTGACTCAACAAGAGAGTCTAAAAAGTGATTGACTCAACAAGAGAGTCTGGAAAGGTGGTTGACCCAACAAGAGAGTCTGAAAAGGTGATTGACTTAACAAGAGTGTCTGAAAAAGTGACTGACTCAACGAGAGAGTCTGAAAAGGTTAGCTCCGCTAGGGACAATCATTTGTACAAAGACCAAGAGGAGGATGACTTCGCTGAGGAAGGATCATTATACAAAGCCTAAGACGAGGCTAACTTTCTGCTGAGGAAATGTCCTTATACAAAGCCTAAGAGGAGGCTATCTTTTGCCGGGGATAATTGAGATCCCTAGGCAGGTCCAAGTGGGGGAATCAACTCTTGCTAAGGATTACAGAAGAGTTGATATGTCAGATACCTTGAGGTTCTGATTTGAGATAGTGTTAACCCTGATCGGGGAGCTCTCATGAGAGAGGCTGGGTATCTGCTGGAGATCGATCCAGGATGCCCGGGGTTTCTTCCTATAGTTGTAAGGAACTTGAGAATGTCTTTGAGACTCAAGGGGGATTAGACTGTCCAAGTCTACTGGTGGAGAAGAGTTTTATCTTTTGTATGATGCCTCCAAGAGGAGGCAAGGTGTTTTTAAGGGATGAGAATCAACCCTAAAGTTTGTACGAGGTTTTGACACTGGAAAGACTGCTATAGCAAAGGATGACTAAGTTCTGTCTTATACCTTTAAAAGGTCATCAGGGTCATTGTATTAAGCCCAAGAGAAGGCATGAGAACTTCTAAAAATCCAAAGGGTCCTTGTACAAAGCCCAAGAGGATGCGAGGATACTTTTAGGAAGCCCGTGGGTCCCAAACCAAGAAAAGTTTAAGAAATGCTATTCATCGAGAATAGATCATTTAGTGAAAGTTCTGTGATTTTTAGAAAATCAGGAGATGCTATTCACAGAGAATAGACCAACTCTGGGGAGTAGAATTTCTTTGACAATTTCTAGGGGTGACAGTCTGAGAAAAGGTTCACCGAGAATACTGCCTTTCTCTTTGTTCCATATTTTTTAACCCCAAGAGAAGGGAAGACTGTATCTGGAAATCCTATGGGAGATCTAGTTTTGTTTGTATTTAAGAGTCACCAACAGGCTTTACCTAGTTCTAGACCTAGTTGCCGGAGAAAACTCTAAATAACTATACTAGTATATATACAGTTGATATATGACAAGTATTTTAAAAGGTATGAAAGAAGACTAACCATGCGCAGCTTCCCACAATACAGTTATATATATATATATATATATATATATATATATATATATATTTGACGTATGTTTAAAAGAATGAAAAAAGACTAACCATGCGCAGCTTCCCACAATACAATTATATATATTAAAGCGAGTAAATGAAAGTTGTTAAAACTTACAGGTGAGCGAGCTTCCATGCTGTATTGTTAGTTGTTCAGAGAAATTAAAGAAAGTTTTGATAACAACTGTATATTTGAACCTAAATCAAAAGGGAGTTGTTTGTGGAAAAATTGTTGGGGCTTATACTCAAGGAGAGGCCAAAGGTTTGAATAGTGATTGTACTGTTGTTTTGAATATCGTATCGAGACTTATACAACGACTGAGGCCCAAAAAGTTTTCTGTACAAAGGGGTGGGTCTTATAACTCAAAGAGAAGCCTAAAGGTTATTTAAATAAAATAAATGGGACTTACAACACAAGGGTACACTACTATGAAAAACCCATTTAACGACGCCAGGTTTACCACGGATTCGTATCACAACGTTGTAATAGGTTAAAAAATTTATAACGCCATATTTCACGACGATTGTACTAAAGAACCGTTGTAATACAAGCTGTGTAACAAGCTTTGATTCCCAGCTACTACATTTTTTTCCATATTTCTAATTTTAAACACGGTTGTATTAAAACATCGTTGTAATACATGTAACAAGCTTCGATTCCTAGCAACTATATTTTTTGTCATATTTTTATATTTTAAACATATATTTTATTTCTTTTGTTAGTGTTACGGGGATTTAACCTCAAAACTCAAAATTCATCATTGTTTTTCTTTTAAACATATATTTTATTTCTTTTGTTAGTGTTTTTAAGTGCAAGAGAATAGTATATATAACTTTAAAATTAAAACTGTAAGAGATGAGCATATATAAAATAACATTTTATTAAGATTCCATTAAGAAGAGTACATTGATAATCTTATTACATATATTTATCAATGTCAGAGCCCATAGCTGCAAATGCATTTTTATAATCCAGACATCTCTCCTCACTCCCCTCATCAGAATCATAATAAACAATCCTCATTTTCTTCTTTATCTTTTTCTTCTTCAGCTTCTTCTTCTTCTTCTTCTTATCCTTCCTCACCCTTAAGGCATCCCTGACGTTGGCCGCTGGTTAGAACTCCTCAATTGGCGCCTGACGTTCCTCATTGGTGATGTTTCTAGCATTCTCATTTGTAGAACTCATTGTTACGAAGAATATATTATGAAGAAATGTAAAGTTGTCTATTTATAGATGAGGTTGAAGATGAAAAGTCTGATAGTTTAATGCTTGCAATGATGATAACTTGTAAATGGTTGATATTCTGGAACGATATTTTTTGAAAAACGGAGAAAATTTTAAATTATTATGGCCAGAGTGTTCTCTACTCCGGGAAGAGCAAGGGTTATAATATTACAACAGTTAGTAATAATAACCATATCGATACCCCTTATACTTGGTACAAGGTTCGACTCCAGGCAACAACATTTTTCTATTTTACGTAATTATAGTAAAATGTTGTTGCCTGGAGTCGAACCTTGTACCAATTATAAGGGGTATCACTACGGTTAATATAACTAACCGTTGTGATATTATTAAAATAATATATATACTTATCATTACGGTTATTTTAGAAAACCGTTGTGAAATATTTACCAATATAAGGGAATTAACTTTCTAATTTTGACAGTAGCGCCGTTTCCTTCACAGCGAAACCCTAGCACCCATTTTTGGCAGCAAACTTCATCTTTTTATAGAATCTGCGAAAATAAATACAAGAAGTATGAAGCTTTTGTTTTAAGCTTCTTCCTCCTTGTATTTCTTCTTGCAGAATCTAAAACTAGATGAACATGGTGATGATGCTGGCGGTAGCAAGCGTAATGTACATATTGTTTATGAAAAATAAGGTATTCTTCTACTTCAATCTTTTTGTTAGATAGTTCCCATTATCTCATTTGCTTCATGTTGTTTTTGTTGATTGTTCTCATTTTGTGCAGATTCAACTTCAATGCTTCACAAGCAAGGTGAACTTCATTGTAATGGTATAGTCCCACTTCTTAGGGTTTTGTTTCAACTTTTGGTTGTTTTATTTTGAATACTAACTAATTTTCTTCATTGCTTCCCACTTCTTCGGGTTTGTTTCACATGGTGATGATGATGGTGGTACATATATATATATATATATATATATATATATATATATATATATGAATTCATTCTGATAAGGTACATATATATGAATTCATTCTGATATTGTATATGAAATTTAGTTTATTATATACTTTGTATATTATTTGTTTCACTATCCTTTTATTGAAAATGCAATCAGTTAAATTGATATAGAACATTAGTTTATTATATACTATGTATATTGTATATAGTTAAATTGAATACTAACTAATTTTCTTCATTGCTTCCCACTTCTTAGGGTTTGTTTCACATGGTGATGATGATGGTGGTACATATATATGAATTCATTCTGATAAGGTACATATATATGAATTCATTCTGATATTGTATATGGAATTTAGTTTATTATATACTATGTATATTGTTTGTTTAACTATCCTTTTATTGAAAATGCAATCAGTTAAATTGATATAGAAACATATAATCTGAAAATTAAGATGTATTTGAAAACCAACCTTTATCATGTCAATATTTTCCGAATTGCATCCATTTCATTCAGCACATTTAATGTTCCTTAACATAAAATTTATGGTCCAATGGTCCTTTTGCTTCATTTCATCGATATCTTTTATTATAGTTTACCTCATCGTCGTCACTAATCATCGTGGTTGTTAAGATCATGATTGTTATGATGATAAAATCGCGATGATTTTTGGCGATGATGAGGTAAACTATAATAAAAGATATCGATGGATTGAAGGAAACCGACCATTGAACCATAAATTTTATGTTAAGGAACATAAAATGTGCGGAATGAAATGGATTTAATTTGGAAAACAGTGGTGTGTTTAAGTTGGTTTTCAAGAACAGTTTAATTTTCAGATTACATAGTTCTTTACCAATTTTAATGGTTGTATTTCTTTAATTAGGTGTATGGTAAAACAAGCAATATACATTTGTATTTAATAAACTAAGGGTACATTCCACAACGGTTGAGATACATAACCGTTGTGATAGTTAATATATATGACAACGGTTGATACTCATAACCGTTGTGATAGTTAATATATATTACAACGGTTGAAATACCTAACCGTTGCAATATAACGCGCGCTTCCAGAATACAACAACGGTTTCCAGACCGTTGTAGAAACAACAAACTTACAACGATAATCTACATAACAACGCCTTCGCCCGCGTCATTATATGTCATTCCCAACCGTTGTTAAATGGGTTTTTCATAGTAGTGGTAGGCCCAATTAAAAATAGTTTGAAGACGACGATCTCATCGGAGTTTCTGAAACTGTATCGGGACTTATACAATACACTGAGGCCCAAAAATGGTTTATTTACAAAAAGGGGATTGGGTCTTACACTCTATTAGAGGTCCAAAGTTTATTTTTGTACAGGAGATGGGGCTTACAACTCAGGGAGATGCCCGGATGATTTTGAAAAGGCGACGATCGCGCCGTTGTTTTGAAAATATACAGAGGAACTTATACAATATGTGAGGCCCAAAAATGTTTATTTACAAAAGGGTTGGGTTTTACACTCTATTAGAGGCCCATGAGTGTTTGAAAAAGATTGATGAGGGTGGAATTAATCAAAACCCTAATTTTGTTTAAAATGGATTTAATTTTGTTTAAAAATTAATAAAAATTATTGAAAACATGTGAAAAATGAGTCGTGATCTTGGATCAATGTTTCAAAAATCATGTTTTTATCCACAAAATGATTGAAAACCAATTAAGTTTGGAAAATCAAGAAGGAACAAGTATTTTAAATGTTAAAAAACAAATAAAAATTAATTCTTTGCAAAAATATCAAGTATAGGAAATAAATAATATTTTTGGGAAATTTTTCTAAAAGAAAATATTTTAACATTTTTGTGAATTATTAAAAAAAAGAATCAACTCAAAATCATTAAAATTCATAGAGAAATTAATTTTTGAATCAATTAAATAAAATCACAAAATTCAAATATTTGAATATTTGAAAAATGCGCCAAGAACACACGCGTGTTCTGATTTTGCCCAGATTTGCATTTTCTCATCAATCTCACTGAATACTTGATGAAATCACATAATCCACATATCAATCTACTCGTTTTTACCTCACGATCATGTCTATGGTCGTTAAGTTCATTTATTTTAAGCATGGAATAAGAAATCAAAGAGAAACCTCAAGAACCCTAAATTCTGCATGAAGGCTGAGAAATTTGATACACGACTCATACAAAGCAATTAATGGAGGGGAAACACTCCATACATGATTATGAACATATGGAAAAATTATTGTGCGAGGAAATATGCATGAATCATGAGATGACCAATTTTAGGCTTACTTGAAGGTCGTGGCAGCAAGAGCAACTTAATTTTCGAGTTGGAGGTGTTACAGATGAGTTGTGATGATCTGAACAGCTTCCCTACACCATATGGAGTGTGTTTGAAAGCTTGGATGGATTTGAAATGGTCTGGAACAAATTGTGGCACCTCAGTTGCAACTTTGTTGAAAACTTGAGCAAATGGATGGTGATTTTGTGAAATTGATGTTCCAGATGTTGTTTTAGTGTTCGACCAGCTCACATATGATGTTTATGAGGTGTGTGTGTGTGATTTGTTTGGTTGGAAACACTTTTTAATTCAAAACCCAATAGTAGCTTGCATTAGAATGCATTTTTTGAAGTGAGAGGGTGATTTTGAGAAAGGCAAATGATATAGGCCTTTGGTGTACTCAAACTGATCAGAAATGAGGTCTATTTATAGTGTGTCAAGTTTGTTTTGCAAGGAATAGGGAATGTCAACTGCAGTAGGCCTTTGGCCAATGTGGATCAAATGGAATCTCAAGTCTCCTCTAGCCATTGACTTGAGATTAGAGCACAGGCCTATGGTTCTTTGATTCAAGGATAAGGCTTGACTGAAGTGTTCATCTTTGCTCTGATACATGCCACCTCTAAGCATCCATTAAATGTTCCAAAACAAAATTGGAGTCTTGACCTCCTTTAGGCTTTTTAGGTTTGGCATGGCTATGGTAGATTTTGGGACTTTGGAGGCTGATAGATCAGTGCTTGTCCCTTGGTTGTTCCCCCTTGAGGTGTGCAGATGGATAACCATTCTTGGAGTTGCACAATTTAAACAAATTGATCCATAATGCACAAATCTGTCTTGTAAGACAGTTTGCATCAAGGCATATTGTAGCTGTCATAACTCCTAGCTCAGATGGAATTTGATGGAGTTCTTGGACATTTTGGAAAGCTGGCATATCCTATTTTAACATGATGTCCAAATTTGGTCTTGATACAACTTGAATTACAATGAAAAATGCCTCTACATTTTGGAAAAAATAAGGCAGATTCTGACTTAGTGAAAATTTCACTAAGTGTTGGAAAAATGTCACTTTTGTGTTTTCAGCCATTTTGATCACTCCATAACTTGAAATCCATGAGGAATTGGAATGAGGTGTAGTTGACACTTTTAAAGTATGCCATGAGAGCTACAAATCCATTTTGGGACCATCCAAAATGGTTGCTTGGAACTCAAGTTATGATCCTTGGAAGTTGGTACCCTAGCCACTTTGTTCCATAACTTAGAAAAATTCTAAGTTTTTATGGTTACCCCTTTTACAAGTTATCCCACTTTCTTTGATTTTTCTTGATGAACGATGATTCAAATCACATACTAACATTGTTTTAGGGTCAAGGAACCATAATTGTGAAAATCTCAAAAAGTCAAACTTGACTTTTGTGCACAGTTGACTTTTTATCAAATGAATTCCAAATTGTGCGATCCTTGGTGAAATCAAGTCCTTGACCTAAATCAAACCTAATGGATATGTTCCATAGGGGTTGTAGGGTGTATTGAAACATGTCCCAAGGTTTGGGAGCATGTCCAGGTCAAAATTCAAAGGTACAGTTGACTTTTTCCTCAAAACCCTAATTGTGGTCCTGATGAAAATTAAACTTGTGAGTCAAGCTTCTTGGATTAATACATTGTTGCAAATGTATCAATGTGGTTTATTAGAGACCCTCAAATCATGTCTTGAGGTATTGGCTCATGTTTTGTCCCAAAAGCCAACTTAGGGGTGAATTTGGTCAAGAAACCCTAATTCCTGATTTTTGGCGAATGCATCCCCCGAGGTCAAATTGACTTGGTGATTAGGTTTATGAGGTACCTTAGAGTATCTTGGGTTGTTCTTTGAAGCATTGGCTCATGCCCAGAGGAAAGTTTTCATCTAGAGGCCTCAATCGACCAAAACCCTAATTTGGTGACACTGGCGATCTTGAGGCTTGATCCACTTGGAATGTTGCAACTTTGTGCTTGATTCTTGATGTGGGAGTCCTCTTGATCCCTTATGGGTGTTTTAGAGGCTAGAGAAGTTGAATATCATATCATTTCTTGATTGATCCTTTGTCTAAGCTCTAAGAGGGCTTAAAACCCTAATGCTTAGTTGTAGTGAATGCTCACCCATCTGTGAGGAGATTGATGAGGCATGAAGGTACATCCATATTGTGATGATGATTTACACAATGATGGGAAATCTTATTGGTCAAAATTTGGGGTATGACAGATGCCCCTATTTAACCTTCTTCGACTCGAAGGTGTGAATGGCGAAGTTATTCGGGCATTCGGGGTGCAAGAGGATTGAATATCGGAATACCCAAAATTTTGATGGTGGTCATGAATGGCTGCTTGACCATTCATCTTCTCTTGCTAAGCAATGATGCCTAGAAAAGGTAAAAATTTTCCCTCGATCCTGGTCTTCAGCCACGAAACTAGTCTCAGTTTCTGATATAAACTTCCCCTAGATCCTAGTTTCCTACCAAGGAACTAGTCTCAGTTTCTGATATAAACTTCCCCTCGATCCTGGTCTTCAGCCATGGAACTGGTCTCAGTTTCTGATATAAACTTCCCCTCGATCCTGGTTTCCTACCAAGGAACTGGTCTTAGTTTGTGATGTAAACTTCCCCTCGATCCTGGTCTTCTGCCATGGAACTGGTCTCAGTTTCTGATATAAACTTCCCCTCGATCCTGGTTTCCTACCAAGGAACTGGTCTCAGTTTCTTTTGATAAACTTTCTTGACAAGAAACACTATTCGTAGCGGTTTTTCCTCAAACTTCTCGCCGAATTTTCCTGGAGAGATGCCATTTGATGGAAAAAGTTTTGATGTCAGACTTGCTGGGGAACCCATTCGTCTGAGCTGTAGAGGTGTACAAACTTCTCTATTGGAGACGCCATTTGTCGACTCTACTGGGGAAAAATGAGTCTCTTGTGAAACTGTTCTCTGCTTGGGGATACTACATCATACTTTTCTTCGAGACCTTCTCGGAGAAATGCCATACAATGTACCCCAATTTCGAGGTGCTGATGACTTCATTAACATTGATTTTCTGGAGAGAAGAACCACTGTGTTACTGAGAGTCTTTAGTTGCGAGCTCTCTCTGGGATTTTCCTTAATCCAGGAAAGCAAAGATATCATCTTCAATGGAGAAGAGTGACGTTTGTCGAGAGTTTTCTTGTTTTTCAGAGGTTTAAGTTATCAAAGTGGTCAAGGGCCTTCTCCATCCCAGAAATAAACTGGAGGAGAGATCCCTTATATGAGGCGTTTCCTGACGAGAAAATAACTGACAACTCGATTGAGAGGACTTTTATCACCAGGGGGTAAGATCTATTAGAGTGATAGTGATGCAATATGAATATGAATGTAAATAAATAATGCATGATGTATGTATGTATATTCTGACAAATTTGACGCGACATACAAACTAGTGGATGAACACGACTGGATACTCGGCCACTGCAGGGGATGGAAAGTATCACTGGTCCAAAAGTAGCAATTCTGCTTTGCTTAGGAGAGATGGTCCATGTGGGGAACAACCGTTGGTCGGGCTTAGGAGATAAGAACTCTGTCGGGGGTGTCGGATGGAATGTTCGCATCCGACACAGTTGATCCTTCATTCCGGTGTACTGGTTTAGAAGGAGTACTTTGATTCTGCACCTTGAAGCTTAATTGCTTCTAGAGAAGCGATCGATGTTCTTTCGATGTTCAACAGTAAAAAAAATTGCCATCTTTATTTTGAAAAGCAGAAAAATTTGACAAGTAAATTCATTTTTGTTTTATTTCAAGAACCGTAAATCATGTTAAAATGTTGTTCTATAAAGCTAAAATAAATAAGAATTGCAAACAAAAGCACTAAGGCTTAAATTTTATTGATAGGATGGAAATCAGCCAAACGCGTGATTCCATGGAGTATTTACAAAGTTAGAAAATGGTAATTTAAAGGGAAAATGGCTACATTGAAATATAACGACCGTTATCCTTCTACCGACTTTGAATTCTGGACATCCTGAGCTTCTGTCGAAGATGACCTTGACTGAAATTTTCTTGATGGATGGCATTACTACTGCTGAGGGACTTGCCGTTTAGTTGGACGTAGTTACTTGCCATTAATCCCTAACTTTTTCCTGGATTGTACTTTGATATTTCCAATCCACCGGGATGATTTTTGATTATGTCTCTAATTTTTGCCTGGACTGCCCTTTCAGATTTTCAATCCACCGAGACGTTTTTTTTAATTTTATTTAGGCGAAGTATTTCTTGACTACGTCAACATTCGTGGGATAGGCAAATTCTTCTCCATCCATGGTTGCGAGTTTCAAGGTGCCGGCTGAGAAAGCTTTCTTAACCACATGGGGGCCGTCATTTTTCGAAGTCCATTTGCCCTGGGAATTAGTGAGGAATGATTGTATCTTTTTGAGCACAAGGTCTCCTTTTCTGAAGACACGGGGTCGGACCTTTTTGTCAAACGTCTTCTTCATCCTTTGCTAATACAACTGACCATGGCATAGAGCCGTTATCCGCTTTTCTTCAATCAGATTCAGTTCGTCGTGTCGACTTTAACACCATTCAGCCTCTGTTAGCTTAGCTTCCATCAATACCCAGATTGATGGGATCTCTACTTCTATGGGGAGCACTGCCTCCATGCCATATACTAGAGAGAAAGGGGTTGCCCCTGTTGAAGTGCGGACAGATGTGCGATATCCGTGAAGAGCAAAGGGTAGCATCTCGTGCCAATCTTTGTAGGTTACAACCATCTTTTGAATAATCTTCTTGATGTTCTTGTTAGCTGCTTCTACTGCTCCGTTCATCTTAGGTCGGTAGGGAGATGAATTACGATGTTCGATCTTGAACTCAGCACACAATTCTTTCATCATCTTATTGTTCAAGTTGGATCTATTATCGGTAATGATATGGCTTGGAACACCATAACGGCAGATGATATTGTTTTTGATAAAGTGGACCACCACCTGTCGGGTTACATTGGCGAATGACGTTGCTTCGACCCACTTTGTGAAGTAATCGATGGCTACCAGGATGAACCGATATCCGTTTGAAGCCTTGGGTTCAATCATGCCAATCATGTCGATTCCCCATATGGAAAAAGGCCATGGGGAAGAGAGAACTTTGAGATGCGTTGGCGGTACATGGATTTTATCTGAGTATATCTGACACTTGTGACACTTCCTCATGTACTTGTAGCAATCGGATTCCATGGTCAACCAGTAGTACCCTACTCTCAGAAATTTTCTCGCCATTGTGTATCCGTTAGCATGAGTGCCAAAGGATCCTTCGTGAATCTCTTTCAATAACATGTTTGCTTCTGGTTTGTCTACGCAGCGGAGCAAGACCATGTTAAAGTTCCTTTTATAGAGTGTATCACCGCTCAGGAAGAAGCTGCCTGCTAGCCTCCTGAGGGTCTTTCTATCTTTTTTGGATGCCCCAGGTGGGTACTCTTGTTTCTGAATGAAGCATTTGATATCGTGATACCAAGGTTTATTGTCTATGACTTCTTCGATCGTGAAGATGTAAGCGAGCCTTTTTAGGCGCATTATGTCAATCTTAGGTATGTTATTCCATTGACCTACATTAATCATGGAAGAGAGAGTGGCCAATGCATCAGCCATATGATTCTCTTCATGTAGGATATGATGAAACTCAATTTTGTTGAAGAAGGGTAACAACCTTCTCGCGTAATCTTTGTAAGGAATCAGTCCTGATTGGTATGTGTTCCAATCTCCTTTGATCTGATTGATAATCAGGGCTGAGTCACCGTATACATCCAATTTCTTGATCCTTAAGTCGATCGCTTCTTCGAGACCCATGATACAAGCTTCATATTCGGCCTCGTTGTTTGTACACTTGAATGTCAGTCGGGCGGTGAATGGAATGTGGGTACCCTGAGGTGTTATGATGATTACCCCAATTTCGTTTTCATAAGTGTTTATGGCTCCGTCGAATATTAGTCCCCATTGGGAACCTGGTTCTGGCCCTTCACTGGGTAGTGGTTCATCGCAGTCTTTCATTTTTTAAATACATGACATCTTCGTCTGGGAAGTCAAATCCAATTGATTCTTGATTGTCAATCGGTTGATAAGCCAAATGATCGGCTAAAATACTTCCCTTGACGGCTTTCTGAGAGTGGTATTCTATGTCATATTCTGATAACAACATCTGCCAACGGGCGATCCTTCCCGTGAGAGCAGGTTTCTCAAAGACGTACTTGATCGGATCCATTTTGGAGATTAACTAAGTAGTGTGACGAATCATGTACTGGCGAAGACGTTTGGCTGCCCAAGCCAAAGCACAGCAAGTTTTCTCAAGCATAGTGTACTGAGTTTCATAGTCGGTGAATTTCTTGCTCAAATAGTAGATGGCAGACTCTTTCCTTTTTGTTTCGTCTTGTTGGCCAAGTACACAACCCATAGAGTCTTCCAAGACTGTTAAGTAAATGATTAGTGGTCTTTCTTCCACTGGAGGTGATAGAATTGGTGGGTTTAACAAGTATTCCTTGATATTGTCGAAGGCGGTTTGGCAATCTTCTATCCAAACGTAGTCCTGATTCTTTTTGAGTAATTTGAAAATTGGCGCGCATGTCACGGTCATGAGGAATATAAATCTGGAAATGTAATTCAAGCGTCCCAAAAATCCTCGGACTTATTTCTCAGCCTTTGGAGAAGGCATTTCTTGAATGGCCTTGACCTTGTCAGGATCAACCCCAATTCCTTTCTGGCTGACGATGTACCCTAAAAGTTTCCCTGAATGGACACCGAATGCTCACTTATTGGGATTCAAGTGGAGTTTGTACTTTCTTAACCGCTCGAATAATTTTGACAGGTGGGTCACATGCTCCTCCTCTGTCTTAGATTTGGCAATCATATCATCGACATATACCTCGATTTCTTTGTGTATCATGTCATGGAACAGAGTAGTCATGGCCCTTTGATAGGTTACCACGACGTTCTTTAAACCGAACGACATTACCTTGTAACAAAAAGTTCCCCATGGGGTGATGAAGGAAGTTTTCTCCATGTCTTTCGGCGCCATTTTTATCTGATTATAGCCCGAGAATCTGTCCATGAAGGAGAATACTTTGAACTTTGCTGTACTGTCTACCAGCATGTCTATGTGCGGTAAGGGAAAGTCATCCTTTGGACTTGCTTTATTCAGATCCCTGTAGTCTACACACATTCTGACCTTTCCGTCCTTTTTCGGAACTGATACTATGTTGGCTAACCATTGAGGATATTCTGATGTGGCGAGGAAACCTGCGTTAATTTGTTTTTGTACTTCCTCTTTGATTTTGATGGCCATGTCTGGATGAATCCGTCTTAGCCTTTGTTTTATTGGCGGACATTCTGATCTTAACGGTAGATGATGTTCCACGATGCTGGTATCCAACCCTAGCATATCCTGATAGGACCAAGCGAATACATCAGGAAACTCTTTGAGAAGCTTTGTCAAACTTTCTTTGACAGTTCGACTGAGCAGTGCCCCAATCTTGACCTCTTTTCTCTCCTCCTCTGAACCCAAGTTGACTGTTTCCATCGACTCTTTGTGAGGTTCAATGGACCTTTCCTCTTGTCTGAGTAATAGAGAGATCTCCTCTGGAATTTCTTCGTCATCTTCTTCTTCAGCCTCAAATACATGGAATTCAAAGTTGGGAGAGGGCATCAGATCATATGTTTCAATGGGGTTTAAAACAAGCAATCTGCATGACGTGATGATTTTGTTTAGAAGAGATAGAGAGAATGCAAAAGTGCGTGCAATGTATTTTTTGAAAACTGCTTGTTTTTATTATTTGAGCTATTTTTTTGGATTACCATTTTCTGAAAAAGCAAAAAGAGAAAACAGCAATAAATGCGGAAATTACAGAATGACGTTATTTTATTTATGATCTTGTCGATTCTTGAAACTACAGCCCTATAAAACAAAACTCTGTCGCTTTGGGCAAAGAAAAGAGGTACATTTACAGAAAGTGAGCCCTGTAAAAACATTCGTTTCACCCGGGCAGGGTGAAAGGTTAAAGTAAAGACGACAATTACTTTGACTTATGAACAACTTTCGGAACGTTGACAGCAACCCATTGGCGGCGAACTCCTCGGTGAATCACAAAGTCTGGTACTTTCCTTCTTGATTTGTCTTCAGAAATAACACTGATTTCTGGTGGAGCAGGATCGTTGGAATCTGTCTCTCAGGCAGAGCGGTCGTAGGAGGATTCCTCAGTTGTATTTTGCACAGTGTTTGCACTCTCAGGTAAATCTCCCCATCCAGTTGGCTGGATGTCTTCGAGCTTGATACGAGAGTTTTCGGGAGTGGTGTACTTAACCAGGTAATCGAATTTGCCACTCGGTTGTCCTAAGGTGTCCCACACTTCTTTGGAACTGGAGGAGTCATCTCTCTCGATGACGTTGACCTCGGGAAAAGTGTAGTTGATGAACTCTAGTCCGACAAGCTTTGCAAATTCATCGTCGTGCTGGATATTTTCTGAATGCCCTGAGTGTTGATCCCATGACATGGTGGGGACGTAGGTATTCTTTTCAATGATGCTCAGCTGATATGCATCGTTCGGCTGACTTTTTTGTCCTGAGTCTCCTGGGTACGGCTGCCAGATAGGCAGGCCATCCATTGGACCATAATAGTCATGGTCAAAGTTGTCTTTCATCAGAGTGTCTTCCTCTAATGAGTTGGGTGGAGCATGACATCCTTCTGGATCACAATATCCGTATATCATTTTGACATCTGACCTCAGTATAAATCTCAGACTCTGTGCCAGAAAGCAAAATGGTATAGGCACCTCTTCCTGAGATATATAACCGTCCTCGTTAAGATAAGACTTCCATTCTTCCTCTGTATCGGAGAAATCTCCCTCGTTGATGGTATGTACTTCTTGAGACACTGGGTGAAGGAAACCTCCACTATGGAAGAAGTTCTGAATGGGATGAAGACTTTCATCGTTAGTAGCTGTCTGGGCAGAGGTTGAAGAAAAACCAAGACCCTTCTTTTTCTTATTGTCAGTAGGAATGACAAGATGTCCCCATCCTTTTGCATTGTTACTTTTAATCACTTCGAGAGCATCTTTGTACGAGGAAATCGACGTTCCTCTTTCTGATTGATTGTCGTTGCTCACCGAAAGTGCTTGGAATTGGGTTCCTACAACCTCTTCTGGTTGTACACAAGTGGACGATGATAAGTTACTCACGATCAAGGCTTGCTCTCCGCAGACTGTGACTAGTTGATCGTTCTCGACAAACTTCAGCTTTTGGTGAAGCGTCGAAGTGATTGCCTCAACCTCGTGTATCCAAGGTATTCCCAACAAACAGCTGTATGTTGCTCGGATGTCCATCACCTGGAAAGTGACTTGGAAAGTGTGGGGACCGATAGTTATGGGAAGGTCGACTTCGCCGATAACTATTTTCTGGGATCCGTCAAATGCTTTGATGGTGACCTCACTGCATCTCATCGGAGATCCTTTGAATGATAGTTGCATTAGAGTGGATTTTGGCATCACGTTTAGAGCTGATTCGGTGTCTACCAGTACGCTGGCTAATGCATCGTCCTGGCAGTTGACTGTAATATTGAGTGCCATGTTATGATTTAGGCCCTCTTCTGGCAGTTCCTCATCACTAAATCCCAAGTTGTTGCAGGAAGTGATGTTGAAGATGATGTTATGAAATTGTCTTATTGACACATCTTGTTCCATAAAGGCTTGCTCTAAGACTTTCTGTAGAGCTTCCCTGTTAGCTTCAGAACTGAGTAAAAGTGATAGCACTGAGATTTTTGAAAGAGTTTGCAACAGCTGATCAACGATGTTGTATTCACTCTTCTGGATGAGCTTCAACATCTCATCATTGTTCTTTGAAAGGCCGGGATCACTAGACGGACTGACTGGTTGATTAGGAATTTCTGTTTGAAGTTCCTTTTCTCTGGTAGGTTCTCCAACTCCTCGATTGAAGATTCGACCGCTCCGTGTTACTCGACTGATGTCTGCAATATTCACGACGGAGGGTAATGGAATTTCCTTTCCATTCTTAATTGTTGTTGCACCGTATTTGTAAGGGATAGCCTTAGTTGATTCATACGATAACGGTCCCGGTAGATAGATAACTACAGGAGCCTTCTGATTCTTCTGACCATTGTAAGTAATTTCAATTAGTTCCTGGTTGGGAACTTTCAATTCGTCAAGTAAAGGGATGATGGTACAAACATATTTGGTCCTCTTATGATCAGAGATTACGACAACATCTTTGATTCGATCAGCAACAAAGTCTGGCATCGAATTGGTTGACCCAGAACTTGGACACAGTCGAATCTCTTTGTGGTCTAACTGACTCTGAAGGGCTGCTTGCACGAGGTAACATCCTTGATTGTCTTCAGAGCAAACTCTACAGCGTTCATAGTTGTGTGGTGGCACATGGACACGTCCGCTCTGTATGCAGTGTAACCTTACTAGATCTGTTTCCATTGATCGAACATCCTGACTTTGATGCCTAGTAGGGTTCCCATTAATCCTACTGACTTGTTGTGTGTCTTCGTCCAAATAGATCGGAAGCCACCAGTGATTTAACAAGTGTTGCAATGTTCTTTGAACGAGAGCACATCCTTGGTCGCTCTCACGACATCCCTTACAGTTCTGATAATTATGCGAAGTCAGAAAACCGAGCTGGACCTGCTTAGCATGTAACTCTACCAAGCTGGTATTCATCAAACGAATATCAAAGATTTGAATCATATTCACTAGATAATGACTTCTATCGTGGTAATCCTGAATCCATCCAAGATCCATCTGACGCTGGAGGGTCTCCTGTACAAAAGAGAATCCCTGATTGTTTACCGAGCAAATCAGACTGGAATCGTAGTCGTCCTGAGGCAGATTTTGATGTTGGCTTTGCCTTGAGTGCATTGCCACCAAGTTGACATTCATTGCACGGATGTCGTGGTTTTGAATGATGTAGGAATTTGCACAAGTCATGTTGACCTCACGAATTCGGTGATCCTGGATCCATCCGAGATCCAACTGTTCCTGTAGAGCTAATTGCACCACAGAATATCCTTGATTGTTTTTAGAGCAGATATCACACTGGCGATAGTTATGAGATGGTACATGCCCATATTCGCTCTGTTTGCGATGCACTTTGACCAGGTTGGCCCTCGATAAGAGTACATCATAAATTTGATAGATGTGGTTAGACTCTCCCTCTATTAAATTTACCGCAGATTTCTCGTGATGAGGCAGCGGGTTCGTATGAACGTTTGGATTTGTATCCTTGAAGGATAAGACCCCGCTCCTAACAAGCTTATGTACATCGAATTTAAAGCTAAGACAATTTCTATGTTACGCCCTGGTCCTCCTTGGTGGTAAGGGCAAGTTTGATATGCTTTGAACCAAAAAGGCGGATTCTCCGGTATTGCAAGAGGAGACCTGGTTTGGACATGCCCCTTGGCCAGTAGTAGTGGAAACAGTTCTGCGTACAACATTGGTATATGTTCGAACCTTGGTGATCGCGTTGTACAGTTTTTGTTGTACTGAGGACGATCCTGCTGAAGTGGTTGTTGTGTCCTTTGCTGATATTGTTGTTGATTCAATTGGCTTTGAGCAACCTGAGGTTGATACGTAGGAATAGGCGCAGGGTTGATAGCAGGAGTTACAGCTGCTACTGGTTGATACCGCTGCCTTTGCTTTCTGAGAGAGATATTACCAATATCTTGCTCTTTTTTCTTAGGGAGAGCACTACCGTATCTTTTGGTACTACTTGATGGTCCGACATCTTTGACCAGACGTCCTCCTCGAACTGCTTCTTCAAGACGAACTCCCATGCCTACCATTTCAGTGAAGTCACTGGGCGCACTGACGACCATTCTATCATAGTAAAATGAGCTCAAGGTTTTTAGGAAGATCTTTGTCATCTCTTTTTCCTCAAGAGGTGGACAAATCTGGGCGGCAATTTCACGCCATCTCTGAGCATACTCCTTGAAGGTTTCCTTATCCTTCTGCGACATAGCTTTGAGCTAGGGGTGGGAATAGGCCAGGCCAACTAACAGGGGCCTACGGCCTAGCCTACATAGGCTCAGGCCAGACAAGGTTTTTTCTTAAATAGAAAAGGCCTAGGCTTTTTTATAAGCCTATTTAGCTAAATAGGCTAGGCCACAGGCCGTAAGAAAAGCCTTTTAAGCCTATCAGGCTGGCCTATTTAAGAAAAAATCAATAAATTTATTATTATTATATTTTATTTTGTACTTTGAATTAAAATGCGAAAATAAAACTTAGTTATCTTGAAGAACTTATGAAAATAAGTTGAAAAACAATTATAAACAATGTCATAAGTTGTTGTCATAAGTTTTTCTCATAAGTTATCTTCAACAAATAGTATCACCAAACTTATGCTAATAAGAAAACTTGAACGAGACAATGAAAATAAACATTTAATATCATTGATCTTTTAACTTGTTAGTCTATTTAACATTAGTTGAATTTCTTATTTACAGATGTTCAAATGAAGTAGGCTTTTAAATAGGCTAGTAGGCTAAGCAGGCCTTCGAAAAGGCCAGACTTAGGCCTAAAAATAAGCCTATGATAGGCTACAGGCCAGACTTAGGCTTTGAATTTTTTAGCAGGCCAGGCTCAGGCTTGGCAAAGCCTAGCTCGGCCCAGCCTATTCCCACCCCTACTTTGAGCTGATCTTTGTCTAGTGCCATGTCCAGGTTATACTTAAATTGTTGAACGAAGGCAGCGCCAAGATCTCTGAAAATGTTGATCTTAGTGCGGTTTAAACCCATGTACCATTTGAGTGTGACACGGGTTAAACTATCTTGGAAATAGTGGATCAACAGCTGTTGGTTCTCTGTCTGAGTTGACATTCTCCGAGCGTACACCGACAAATGACATTGAGGGCAAGAGTTACCCTTGTAATTTTCAAATTCGGGCACCTTGAATTTGTGCGGAATTTTTACCTTGGGGACCAAACAAAGGTCTGCGGCGTCTTTTCCAAATAGATCCTGACCGCGAATGGCTTGCAGTTCTTTTTGTATCTCCAGGCCATACTTTCGTTTCCACCAGACGGTATCTGGGAAATCTGTCCTTCCGGGACAGTGTGTACCACAGGTTGTGGTATAGTCATTATAGCAGTGACTTTTGGTACTTCCCTCTCCCGAAGTTTGTAACCTTTAGGAGTTGCTGTCATGCCCCTGGCATCTTCGCTTTCCCGAAGTTTGTAACCTTCAGGCCCAACGGTTCCTACTACAGTTTCCGGATCTTCCGTGATCGGCGGAATATATCCTTCCGGGATATAGTTGAGTGGCATGCCCCAGGGACGATCTTTAGGCATGGTATATTGAGGATCATACTTCTCCACTATGGGTGTCGATGTGATCTCTGAGATCACGGTCCTTTGTTGTTGCATCTGGGCTGCTGCCAGAGCTTGCATATCATTGTGAATAGGGGTGGCAAAACGGGTCCGGCCCGTTGGGCATGCCCGTTTTACCCGCACTTTAGTGTGGGGTGGGCCCAAGGTTTAGGCCCTCACCCTCTAATGTGTCTGCCCCGCCCCGCCCCATTTTCTTTGTGGACTTTTACAGGCACGAGCATTTACATAAATATTTGCATTTTTAGGCTTAAAAGGTGTAGTGCCCGTGAGCTTTCTCCGCCCCACCCTCATGTTTTTACGGGGTGGGCATAGGTTTTAGGCCTATATCATCAACTATGACCGCCCCGTCCTGCCCCGTTTTTTTGCGAGTATTTGCGGGGCGGGCCTAAACGTGGCGGACATGCCCGTTTGCCACCCCTAGTTGTGAAGCTTTCTCAAGTCTTCTTTCAGAGCATCAAGTTCTTCTCTCAACTCTCTGTTCTCTTCCTCGAGATTATCCATTTTCTTTTGTTGACTGGCCCGAGTATTATACGAATGAGACAGTTTGACTCTAGAATCGAGACACAAACGTGAGATTCGTAGGTAAGAAGAATGCGTTACGTGAGAATGATGAATGATATGCAATGATTATATTAATTTTTTTTTTGTTTAATCAAAAGAAATTTCAACAATTGGATTGGAAATATCAAACAGTGGGGAAACCCAGTTTTATTGAATTCAAAGATTGCGGAAATGGAAATACAGTAATTTACATAGTGCTGTAAAAGCAAATGTCTAAGCTAATGGATCCTAAGTCCTCTCTGAGGAGAGCTCAGGTGCTGGTTATGGTATTTTCCTTTTCTTTAACCCGGGCTCTCGAGCCGTTGTCGGGTTGTCATTCCTTTACCAAGTGAAAGGAGCGAGCAAATTCCTTTGGTCATCTTGGTTTTCTACAACATGTTGCTCTAAAATCTCGATCAGAGTGTCTTTTTCTTTTAACAGTTGCTGTATTTTCTTACACTCCACATTGAGAATACGGTACTTGTACTTCCAAGACTTCTTCTCCTGTTGAACTCTGTTGAGAGTAACCTGAAGTTTTTCCGTATCAGACATAAAATAAAGGGTAGATTCCTTTAACGGAAGAACTTCCTGACGAGGGTAAGGCATCCTCAGTTTGAGAGCTCTAGTTTGTACCCAGTGGAGATAAGGTTCCACAGAGACATAGTCCGGTTTTCCTAAAGACTCTCTTCCTTTCCTGTGAACATGTTTCCAGGCATGCACTATTTTTGTCTTTAGTGCTCTGTCATTTTCTCCTTCCTTGAAGAAAAGACCTTCCAGATGAGCATTACGTGGGACATGCCTCATCGGGTATTCGAATTGACGAAGAACTAAAATTGGATAATAGTTGATTCCTCCTTTAGTTCCTATGAGGGGTACATTAGGGAAGTTTCCACAACGGTCAATGATTCTGATTCTGTCATATATTCGATTGTACCAGTCTATGTCAGAGTTGGTAAGAGACATGATTCTCTGCGACCAACGTAAAGTATTCTTAGGATCCCAAAATGCAGCAGACTTGGGCAAGTGGGAAATGAACCATTTGTATTGCAGGGGTACACAGCATGTGATCATTCCTTCGCTATACAAATTTCTTAAATGTACAGAATGATAAGCATCTGCGAGCAAGGTTGGTACATGGATTCCAATCAGAAATATCTTAATGGCATTGATATCTACGAAGTTATCGATGTTGGGAAACAAAAATAACCCGTAGGTGAGCAAAACAAAGATGCTCTCAAAAATGGCCATGTTCCCTATACTGGCAAAGTACAGGGCTTTCTTTATCAAAAACTGGGCTGGCAAACCTTGGATTCCACCCTTAGTGGTCATGTGAGTCCTGACTTCTGACTCATCCAAATAGATTGCTCTTGCAATGATTTGATCCTTTGGAATTTCTTCCAGTCCAGAAAAGGGAGCTTGGTCAGTGATGGGTAAATCAGTCAAGTGAGAGTACTCCTCCAACGTTGGTGCTAGCTGATAATCCAGGAATGTGAAACAGTGATAGACCGGATCATAAAACTGAATGAGCGTGGTCAGTATTCCTTCAATTACATGGACCCTTAATAGAGATAGCAGTCCTCCGTACTTGGCTTTGAAAGCATCAGGGTTGGTGATCATCCTTGCCAGACCTCTCAAATCCTCTAGTTTTGGAACCTTGAAGGTGTACTTGTGAGTCTTCCTTCTACCGAAATCCATAACACAATCTCCTTTCTCTGATATTTGCAATCATTGTCTTAGTTTAATTTGAAAAAAGAGAGAGTAGAAGAGAAATTTTTTTTTGTTTTAAGAGTTTTTTAATGAAATGAATGCATGAATGCAACACACAAAAAGATAGAAAAAACATGGGGCCAAAGGTTCGGTGTCATGAAGTCATGGCTTTACCCATCCCCAAAGGTTATACTGGTGATTTTTGTACCTGTCCTCAAAATCATTGACCCCTCTTGGGATAACAACAGCAGGCTGGTTCACCCGAGCGAGCTGCAGTATCTTAGAGTAATCTCAAATGAGGGTAGCATCGCGTGACAACTATTTCCGATAGGTTCCGCACTACAAAATAGTAACATGGTTTCAATCTACTGAAATCCTCAACTTCTCAGATAACCCAATCGAACAATCTGCTTTCAACAACCGAAGTCGTATAGGCATTGAATCTGCAAAGGGTCTCTCCACTGATTCGATGGTCGACCGGGGCCTCTTATTTGGGAGTCCCTCCCTGTAAGATTACCCGTCTAGTGCCATCACTTATCTTAGGTGTATACTCAATCTTTCCAGATGCGACATCACCCGCAGTCCCATTAGCAGAAAAATAAACACGGATATCAATTAGGAAAAGCGATATATATATTTATCCTAAAACTAACATCCTAGACCTCTTAAGAGCTATAATCCTATTCCTATACAGACAATGAGTCCCCAGCAGAGTCGCCATTTTCCTGTTGAAAAATGGGGATGATGCCCCAAGGATAAAAATACAAGGACTCCCCAGCAGAGTCGCCATTTTACTGTAGCGAGCGATTTTTGTTGGTGACGCAACCACCTTATCCCTGAAGTTTGGGTTTTCCTCCTCAAGGAGAAAGGGTGCTACTTTCTGATTTCTTATTTATCCCATGAAGCTGGAAGGGAAATGGAAGCTGTCTAAAACTAACCTTGCACGCGAATGTTTTACTAAACAAACGCTTTAAAGAGATTGGGGGGTCCGGGGTCAGGTTATACAATGGGTAGTTATCAATTACCCATCCTATATGTGGTTATCCACATGATATTAGATTTAGGGTTTCGCTTTGTAATTGATGGTGTTTATCTGGTAATGGGTTGGGAAAGTTTCTTGGGAAGTATGAGTGAGTGAGTGAGTTTTTGTTGATGTTCGGGTGTTTTTGGTAAGGTACTAGACCTAAGTTTTGATTGATATGAAGGTACTGGACCTAGAGTTTTTGTTTAGTATACTCGCTAAGATTTCGCAATCTTATGCCTACGTATTCCCGTTTAAACGAAACAGGGAAATCAGAGCAATTGTAGCTCCTCCTATTCTAAGAGAGGAAAATGAGGTTTTGGTATCTTGTTCAAAGCCCAAGATTGAAGCTAAAAGGGTATTTGTGTCTTGTTCAAAGCCTAAGATTGAAGCTAAAAAGTTATGACTGAGAGAGAATTTGTCATCTCTAAAGAAGGATTGTTGATTTTTGTGTGCCTTGATCAAAGCACAAGGTTGATGCTAAAAGGTTAATTGACTCGGCTAGGGGATTTCTTTATACAAAGCCTAAGAGGAGGCTAGAAGTGACCAACTCAACAAGAGAATGTTTTTATCTGTCTCGTACAAATCTCGAGATTGAGGCAAAAAAGAGATTTTGACTCCGCTGGGGAGAGTTTGTAGGTGTCTTGTACAAAGCCTAAGATTTGAGGCTGACCTTACTGGTAAAATCATTATACCAAGCCTAAGAGGAGGCTTGAAATGGGTTTGACTCTTCTTGGGGGGAAAATCATTCCTCAAAGCCTAGAAGAAGACTGGGAGGAAATGACTCTGCTAGGGAAGATATATGTCCCAAGCTCAAGAGAGGGAAATTTATGTCTTGTACAAAGCCCAAGATTGAGGCTAAAGGGGTTGACTCAACAAGAGAGTGTTTTTATCTATCCTGTACCAAGCCCAGGATGAAGGCTGAACAAGCTGGAGAAATTATTCTACACAACTGGAGAAGAGGCTAGCTCCTGCTAGGGGAAATCTTTATACCAAGTTTGGATAAAGATCGACTCAGTGAGAGAGTATTTTTATCTGTCTTGTACAAAGCCCAAGATTGAGGCTAAAAAAGGTTGACTCAACAAGAGAGTTCGAAAGGGTGATTGACTGAACAAGAGAGTCTAAAAAGTGATTGACTCAACAAGAGAGTCTGGAAAGGTGGTTGACCCAACAAGAGAGTCTGAAAAGGTGACTGACTCAACAAGAGAGTCTGAAAAAGTGATTGACTCAACGAGAGAGTCTGAAAAGGTTAGCTCCGCTGGGGAGAATCATTTGTACAAACCCCAAGAGGAGGTTGACTTCGCTGAGGAAGGATCATTATACAAAGCCTAAGAGGAGGCTAACTTTCTGCTGAGGAAAGGTCCTTATACAAAGCCTAAGAGGAGGCTATCTTTTGCCAGGGATAATTGAGATCCCCAAGCAAGTCCAAGTGGGGGAATCAACTCTTGCTGAGGATTACAGAAGAGTTGAGATGTCAGATACCTTGAGGTTCTGATTTGAGATAGTTATAACCCTGGTCGAGGAACTCTCATGAGAGAGGCTGGGTTTCTGCTGGAGATCGATCCAGGATGCCCGGGGTTTCTGAAGGTTCGAGAAAGGCACAAGAAATAGGGGGTTTGAATTGTGTATTTACTCTCTTGTCAACTTTTGGGTTCTTGTCGTTAAAGCACTTAGGATAAAATCAGAGTTCGTTGAGAGACTCTGACTGGCAAAGTTACTTTCAGACTTGCTATGCGTAAAGCATGAGAACCAACAAGAGTCTGAACATAAACTACATTTCTCAAAACTTGCAGTGCGGAAGCTTATCAGAGTTAAGCTGCAAGGTTCTGACTTGCTTATGTAAGGTTCTGATACTCAATATAGAAACATAAATAAGAACATTAAGCATAAGAGTAAAGGACACACGATATATCCTGGTTCACCACAAAGGCTAATCCAGTCCACCCTCCTCGGGTGATTTTGCCTTGAACACAAGGTCTTAATCTACTATAATCAATCTCGATTACAGATGCACAGGCAACAACCGGTGACTAACCACTTGCACAACTGCACTATGACTAACATGCATTGAATCATTCAGGGATTCAACTGAATATAATGAACATTGACCTACAGGTTCCAATCTCGCAAGATCTACTGCTAGGATTTCACAACTAGACATTCAGGGATTCATCGCAATGAATATAACGCTACTGACCCTATTTCAGGCTTTTCCCACAATGACATCTCACCATTGTCTTCTCGAGTCTCCGGTCATACTGACCACTCAAGGAATCCTAATTCACCAAGAATTAGTTTTACAGGAGATTACAAAGATGCTTCTTAACAAGCAGATCACTCCTAAGTTTAAGTATAAAGAACACATAAGTGTTCAAGCAAGATATGAGCAGCAACTCCTTGCTATTCTAAGAAACTACACAGATGTATAAATATTTGACAGTTGGTGACATCTTGTAGATCTTCTTCTTCTTCGTCTTCTTGGGTGAGCAAACTTTGAGCAACAACTCCTTGCTTCAGATCTTCAATGTAGCGCTGACGAGAAGGTGGGTTGATGACTTGACTGATCTTCAATGATGTCTTCTTCATCAACAACTTATGTACCAATTTCTTGTTGTTATGTTGATTGATGATCTTTGAGCTTCAACAACAATGGCCATGTGTAAATGGTGATATCTTTGGATATTCTAAGTGTTACAACGAGAACTCATTATTGTTGCTATCTTCACACAATGACTTGATCAATTCATCTTTTTGGAATGAATCGATGCATTCAGAAGCGAGAACTCTTTCCTTTAAATAGCCCATTAGAAATATAGCCGTTTGAAATACTGTTGGTTGTTGGAAAAGAGACGTTGTGTAATAATTAGCTGTACTGACACATATCCTTTTTGCTGTGGGAGAAGTGATGGGATATATATTTCTTGGGCGCCATGTACATTTACTCACAACGGTAACATGTGACTTCTGAACTTCAGAGGCTTCTGATTGTAGTTTGATGAAGCATGAGTAGAGTCTTCTTAGCAGGATATCTGATACGTCAAGTCTTCAGTTATTTGAAGAAATCCATTAGGAATCAGTCTTCAGAACTTCAACACTTATCTTTAAGCACGTTATCCTTTACTTCTTCAAGTCTTCCGAAACTTCAGAACTTGTCCATTAGGAATCTGTCTTTAGAGTCTTCAATACTTGATCTTCAGAACCTTAATCTTCAGAACACATACGTCTTCAGAGTCTTTCTACACTTGGTCTTCAGAGCCTTCCGCCTTCAGAACTTCAAGTCACGAGAGTCTTCAGCACTTCGGTTCTCTTCTTCAGAAGCTTCACAATCTTCAGAATCTCGACCACTTTCAGAGAGCATCCACAAGAGCATTGCATCAGCAATATCGACATCCTTGGATCTGACTGATCACGATCAGATACAGAAGCGTTCTTGCTTCTTGCGACTTGTGTCACACATAGTAACTTCGTATATTATCAATTACGCTCATCTGGCTGGTGCTTGTTGGATCTGATATTTTCTATAATTATGACCTGCACACAACATACTTTAGAATATAAAATGGTTCTTTCACAAATACGTGTTGTTATCATCAAAACATAGATTGACTTGTAGAGACAACTATTTCTCTTACAATCTCCCTCTTTTGATGATGACAAAACCAAGTATTTTGATTGAACATTTTATACAAGGTAATCACCAAAACAAACATATTCAGAGTCTGGAACAGCAGCTCCCCCTGAATTTGTTATCCCCAAAGTTTTATCTGTGACCATCTAGAATCTTATATGATCCAAAGATATACGCAATAACAACTTGAGTTGTCAAAACAAAGAGTAGAAAAGGACTACTTCTCTATCTTGTCTTTAAAAGAACATAGAATCTTTAGCATCTGAATTAGTTCATCAGAACTTCCATCTTTAGATCTTCAAAACTCAGTTCCTTTGTAGTCGTATCAGAGCTTGTAATCCTCAGAGACTTCTGAAGCATTTCTACCTTTCAGCAGATTCATTTAAGCACAAGCAGATCAGTTCCTGTCTGATAACATAGCCTCGCTATTCATCAGAGACAGACACCATCTTTTAAGAAGCTCCCCCTTAGTTTCTGACTTTGTGAAGAATATAAGATTTATCATTTGAATCTTTTGGGTAGTCTCCCCCTAAGTTCTATAAGTCAGATATTGGGATCTTCAGAATCATAATTCAGGATGGTAAGATTTTAATCACCAATGTAGATCATGACTTTTTCAGAGTTTGACTTTTGAACACAGGTCTTCATCTCAGAACCTTGCTACTGTCACAACTCAGTGGTTCATCAAAGCTTGATTTTTGATCAGGTACCAATTGAAGGTTTAATTATAGTGATCAATCAACGCTTGATTCTGAAACTGTCACATATGTTTTAATCTTAGTCTAGTACTGAATTATGCCAGAGTATGTTGTGTTAATCTTTGTGTAAACTGAGTCTGATTACCATTTGTTGACTTAGTCTGATACCAAATCATTTCTTCTTAATTGAGTTCTTGGTAGACATCAGAACTACTTCTTCTTGGATCTTCAATCCGGATCTTCAGACAACTCTTTATCTTCTGATTTGCATTGTTCTTCTGAGTAAGCATCTTGAAATGTATACTTTGTCTTGACTACTTTTTCAGAGTTTTCCTTCTTCTTTCTTGACCTGTTCCTGTTCTTAGAATGCCTAGTGAACTTGTTTAGAGTTCCTCGGATAACATCAAACAACAAACGTTAGAAGTAACGCATTTTTATATTTTATATGAGTACTTTATTTGAGTTCTGCATTCTTTCTTTCTTCTTCTTTCAGACTTCCTTTTCTCAATCAAAATCATTAAATTTCTCCCCCTTTTTGACATCATCAAAAAGTGTTAGAGCATATGAGCATTTAGGCATGTAATTCCTTCATCAGTCAAGCATTTAAGCATTTAAGCATATCAATATCATTATATATATTCTGGATATGTTAAACAACATAGAGCCAGCATTTGAGCAGTTAAGAACAATCCAAGTCATTTAGTGATAACCATCTTTAACCATAGTATATTCATTTGAAGGACAATTAGATGGAATCTTTCGATTACCAATTAAAGATTTTGGATCATCTATAGAGATTAATTATAGAATTTCATTTATGAATAATCAGATAGAAGCAATAAAATAGTTTTAAGATGCAGAACATAGGTTGAGCATAATCTAGAAAAGTTCAGGATAATCAAAACATAGTCCTAATGAGGATGGGTTCCTAGGGTTTAGACTAAAAGGAGCCTAATGATGATGAGGAAGATGAGACGAGCTTTCAGAGCCATTTATTCTTGAGGCATGCAACTTTTCTTCTGCTTGAGTGACAGCCAATTTCTTGCTCTTCACAATTTCCTCGGAGATCCTTTCATGGAACTCAGTCCATATTTTCTCATTACTAAGGAATCTATGCTTGAACTGGAAGCATCTACTATGCTTTGGATTTTTGTGATGTCATCATCCTTAAAGGATCATCGTTGGGTTATGATAATGTTTTAGATGTTTCATTTATGCAATGTAAGCATTTCAGAGTATGATAAAAATTTAGATTATGGATTTAATATTGATATGATTATAGATGATAAAACAGGAAACAACATTGATTCATAGATTAAAGTGATATATAACCATCAGCACAAAACTACACAAAATCAATTTGAGATTTACTAAGGTTTAAAGCTTAATCATCAAAATCTTCTATTATATCCACTCGTTCACATCTGGTCTCTTCTGGTGAGGATCCAGGTCCAAGCCTGCTTATTAATCCCCAGGCCTTTTCTTTCCAAATTATCTCAGATATTATTCTCCCATATGGAATGTAGGCATTCATCTGATTCCTTGAGGTTCTGATAGAGTGTCTCAAGTGGTTAAAGATAGTCTTGGGAAGGTCTATTCTAACGTGATGTGTTAGAAGAAAGACGAAGATTCTGTTGTCATGAGTCATAGTGCTTCTAGCAGACGCGCGTGGACGAAGGTTGGTCACTAAAAATTTGAACCAAGTTTTTGGAGCAGGAAGGAGTTTCTTAGGATTATTCGGTTCGTATGGAACTGAATCATCAAAAAATATTCTACATCTATCCACTATGCTTAAGTCAGATTGAAAGTGATTAATCATGACTCCGTCGGAGACACACCCAATGATTTTCTCTATCGAGGCAACAGAGATAGCAATGGGGTGATAATGAACCTCAGACCAGATGGTGTTTCCATCAGTGCTAACCCTAGCATAATTCCATAATTCTTTAATAAGATTAGTAAAGATTGGACCATTCAGTTGGGAGTAATAGCACTGCCAAGACTGAGCTTGCATGCTTCTTATTATCTCTAAGCCATCGTTTCAGAGACGAGCGAGGTTGGGTCTTTTCTCTGAGATAACATGTAAATTTTCTTTTCTGCCTAAGAAGGTAGGACCATTTCTTTGAGAGTTCATTATCTTGTTGAAATGAGAGTTTTATCAGAAAAAGAGTTTAGATTTGAGGATGAGTTATGTAAGGGAAACATCCAACTATTTATAGCGAGTGAGAGTAAGGAGTAAAATGACTAAATTGGTGCACAAGGTTTTGGGTTTACTATTTCCTAGGTGGTCATGATTGCTTAGGGTATACTAAAAGGCGTGAGCGTGTGAGAAAAGAAAACGGAGCAGTTACTAATTTAATTTGAGAAGAATTAATACCTTAACAACTGCTTTGCCGTGAGTGGCCATTAAGGCTGCTATATTAATGATGATGGAGTCTTGAGCCACTAAAATATTTTTCAAGAACTTTCAATAAGTAATATCAATTAGTGCTTTGTCGAATATTTTGTAATTTTTAGAATTAAGAATTCAATAATAAAAAATGATTCGTAGACAAAGTTCATTAATCTTTAAATAACTCAGGGCAACCTGACACTATTGAATCTACTTAGAATCAACTGCAATTTCACACATACACTCCGCATATATAGTTAAACGCAGACAGATTTGGGTTTCCTAGTTACTAAAGATTTCACACTTAGTTTTCAACAAGCAGTTATCTGGAAGGCTTTCAGGACCATCTTCTTTAATTCTTTCTTTGATCATGTCCACAATTCCATCTCTAAAGAAAATCTCAGACAAAACTCTTCCATAAGGAATGTAGGACTTTGTGAGGTTTCTGGACTCAAAGATGGTTTTCCAGAGACAGTTGAAGATAGTGTGTGGTAGATTTATTTGAAATCCATTCATTAGTAAATAAATGAATTCATGGTCATGAAATCTAAGGATGTCATGACATTCTCCCCTGGGAAGAAAATTGGACAACATGAGCTTGTACCAAGCTTTGGGAATGGGTAGAAGATTTTCAGGATTGAACGGAATGTACCCTAAGGTCAGGTCATGAAGAGATGCAAACTTTTTGGCAGCAAAGAATTTGCTTTTGTCAAAATCAACAGGAATTCCAATATCCTCACACTCAGTTGCAAGAGTGATTGAGAATAGGTTGATGATTATTGGGACTTCAAAAATAAAGAAGGTGATGCACTTGCTTTCAAAATCAAGATCAACATGTTTCCAGAAATCTTTGACAACGTTTACGTAGATAGGCTTTTCTTGCATCATGGAGTATCTAGTCCATTGTTGTGTGTAAAGCACTTCTGCTAGACTGCAGGCAATGCAACTCGAGAGAGGAGGGGTATTGATCACAAATTGTTTTTCAGGAATGATTTCAAGACGATCTTGGTTACCAAGAAGGGTGAGTTGAGGCATGACGATGGACAACAGGGTTTTGACACTTATGACTTTATAAAGAGAATTTTGAGTATGGGTTTGTTTGATAGGGAGACGTGATTTTATACACGTAAATGGGTAGGATAAGTTGTACCTAGTCTAGGAAAATCATAGATTTGTACAAAAGGATTTAATAAGATTTTTAGAATAGATTATGTTGTCAGAGATATGGTATAGTTTCCAAAGATTCGCAATTATGATTGAGGTTACTTTTGAGTGTACGCATAGCAAAGAAATTTTCTTGTATGACAGGAATATTTCAGATTATATATTTTTAGTTTTAAGTGAAAGGAGTTGTACCTTGGATAATCTCTATCGTCATACTTTGTGTTTAGTTCTGACTCAGAACTGCTGATCATTTATCTGAGTGACTTGCTGCTGGTTTCCATGTTCTTCAGGGGTTTGCCTTTGTATTCTGACTTCAATGTTGAGCTTCTGATTATCATTTCCTGCTTCCTTCTGAGTGTTCTATTGAACACTTGCTGATTCTCTCAAAGATCAAATTTTGAAGTCGACAGACATTTGACATTTCTTTCATTCTGATCTTCTAGAATCATATTCCAGACGATTCTGTAATTTTCTATTTATTCATCTGACATTTGAGAACAATTAATCAGAGATTCTGAATCTTCATTGTCAGAACAACAAGCTTCGATCAAGCTTTCTGGTTTTCAGAAGATCAATAGGTTTTTAGCTTAATCATGAACTATTATGAGCTAAGGAAATCGATTGCCATTTCATAGCTTCATTTGACTTTGTTTCTCCAGATACACATAGAGTTAGTTCAGAACCAAGTTAACATGTAACATAGTTTGCGTGATGTTTTCTTTATCTCACAACGCTGATATTTCTTGTCACAGAAATAGTCCATCATGAATTAACAACATATCTACTTCTGAACAGAATGTTAATTGATTTTTTCTTTCTGAAGGACATCAGTAACATAAATTCTTTTTGACTTTAAGTAGAAAACTTAAGTGTCTGGTTGTCATCTTCTGATTCCAGTGCAAGAGATATTCTGAACAACTTATCAAATAGTGGTCTGATTACTAACATTTGATTCACATGATGGATCTATGAAAGTCTTTTTCTTGAATATTCTTTCAGTTGTTTGCATAGCTTTCCACGAAAACAATATTCAATTCTTCATTGAATCATTTATAGGAATTTGAATTCTTCAGATTTTCTGACTTTGACAGACTTCACTCTGAAGTTCAAAATCATAGAACAACAATCTTTCTTCTTTACATGAAGAAGTTCTGAATGAGTTTTTATACGAGAAAGTCAAGGGTGGACCTAATCCGTTTCTTGAAAACATCTCTAAAACTCATAAAGAATTAATCTTCAGCAAACAAGACTACTTGTTTTCTGATGATTTTACTTTGAGCAAATACGTGGTTCATTCACACGTATCTTCCAGGATTAGTATTCAACAGATACTACTTCTTATCTGATGTATCTATCTTGTCAGCTGATTCTTCAATCTTCAATAGAGCTTAAGTGAGGAAGATTTAGTTGTTTGACAACTGTAAGAACTTCCAGAATCAGTGATTTGCTCAAGTACTCAGATTGATTACAATTTTATGCACAATCATCTTCTGAACTATTACAGAAATTGTAAGTGGATTTCAATCTCACCCAGAGTATTTCTACACACCTCATCTGGATCTTTTTTTGACACTGTTAAGTGTTTGATATCCATCAATAACAGAATCGGAGCCCTGATACCAATTGAAGGTGCGAGAAAGACACAAGAAAGGGGGGGTTTGAATTGTGTATTTACTCTCTTGTCAACTTTTGGGTTCATGTCATTAAAGCACTTAGGATAACATCAAAGTTCGTTGAGAGACTCTGACTGACAAAGTTACTTTCAGACTTGCTATGCGTGAAGCATGAGAACCAATAAGAGTCTGAACATAAACTACATTTCTCAGAACTTGCAGTGCGAAATCTTTTCAGAGTTCAGCTGCAAGGTTCTGACTTGCTTATGTAAGGTTCTGATACTCAATATAGAAACATAAATAAGAACATTAAGCATAAGAGTAAAGGACACACGATATATCCTGGTTCACCACAAAGGCTAATCCAGTCCACCCTCCTCAGGTGATTTCGCCTTGAACACAAGGTCTTAATCCACTATAATCAACCTCAATTACAGATGCACGTGCAACAACCGGTGACTAACCACTTGCACAGACGCACTGTGACTAACATGCAATGAACCGCTCAGGGATTTAACTGAATATAACGGACATTGACCTGCAGGTTCCAATCTCGCAAGATCTATTGCTAGGCTTTCACAGCTAGACGTTCAGGGATTCATCGCAATGAATATAACGCTACTGACCCTATTTCAGGCTTTTCCCACAGTGACATCTCGCCATTGTCTTCTCGAGTCTCCGGTCATACTGACCACTCAAGGAATCCTAATTCACCAAGAATTAGTTTTATAGGAGATTACAAAGATGCTTCTTAACAAGCAGATTACTCCTAAGTTTAAGTACAAAGAACACATAAGTGTTCAAGCAAGATGTGAGCAGCAGCTCCTTGCTATTCTAAGAAACTACATAGATGTATAAAGATTTGACAGTTGGTGAAATCTTGTAGATCTTCTTCTTCTTCGTCTTCTTGGGTGAGCAAGCTTTGAGCAACAACTCCTTGCTTCAGATCTTCAATGTAGCGCTGACGAGAAGGTGGGTTGATGACTTGACTGATCTTCAATGATGTCTTCTTCATCAACAACTTCTGTACGAATTTGTTGTTGTTGTGTTGATTGATGATCTTTGAGCTTCAATAACAATGGCCATGTGTAAATGGTGATATCTTTGGATATTCTAAGTGTTACAACGAGAACTCATTATTGTTGCTATCTTCACACAATAACTTGATCAATTCATCTTTTTGGAATGAATCGATGCATTCAGAAGCGAGAACTCTTTCCTTTAAATAGCCCAGTAGAAATATAGCCGTTTGAAATACTGTTGGCTGTTGGAAAAGAGACGTTGTGTAATAACTAGCTGTACTGACACATCTTCTTTTTGCTGTGGGAGAAGTGATGGGATATATCTTTCTTGGGCGCCGTGTACAGTTTCTCACAACGGTAACATGTGACTTCTGAACTTCAGAGGCTTCTGATGGTAAATTGATGAAGCATGAGTAGAGTCTTCTTAGCAGAATATCTGATACGTCAAGTATTCAGTTATTTGAAGAAGTCCATTAGGAATCAGTCTTCAGAACTTCAGCACTTGTCTTTAAGCACGTTATCCTTTATTTCTTCAAGTCTTCCGAAACTTCAGAACTTGTCCATTAGGAATCTGTCTTCAGAGTCTTCAATACTCGATCTTCAGAACCTTAATCTTCAGAACACATACGTCTTCAGAGTATTTATGTACTTGGTCTTCAGAGCCTTCCGCCTTCAGAACTTCAAGCCATGAGATTCTTCTGCACTTCGGTTCTCTTCTTTAGAAGCTTCACAATCTTCAGAATCTCTACCAATTTCAAAGAGCATCCACAAGAGTATTGCATCAGCAATATCGGCAACCTTGGATATGACTGATCACGATCAGATACAAAAGCGTTCTTGCTTCTTGCGACTTGTGTCACACATAGTAACTTTGCATATTATCAATTAGGCTCATCTGGCTGGTGCTTGTTGGATCTGATATTTTCTATAATTATGACCTGCACACAACACACGTTAGAACATACAATGGTTCTTTCACAAATACGTGTTGTTATCATTAAAACATAGTTTGACTTGTAGAGACAACTATTGCTCTCACAGTTTCTTCCTATAGTTGTAAGGAACTTGAGAATATCTTTGAGACTCAAGGGGATTAGTCTTTCCAAGTCTACTAGTGGAGAAGAGTTTTATCTTTTGTATGATGCCTCCAAGAGGAGGCAAGGTGTTTTTAAGGGATGAGAATCAACCCTAAAGTTGGTACGAGGTTTTGACATTGGAAAGACTGCTCTAACAAAGGATGACTAAGTTCTGTCTTATACCTTTAAGTGGTCGTCAAGGTCCTTGTATTAAGCCCAAGAGAAGGCATGAGAACTTCTAAGAAGCCGAAGGGTCCTTGTACAAAGCCCAAGAGGAGGTGGGGATACTTTTAGGAAGCCCGTGGGTCCCAAACCAAGAAAAGTTCAAGAAATGCTTTTCACCAAGAATAGATCATTTAGTGAAAGTTCTGTGATTTGAAGAAACTCAGGAGATGCTATTCACAGAGAATAGATTAACTCCGGGGAGTAGAATTTCTTTGACAATTTCTAGGGGTGACAGTCTGAGAAAAGGTTCACCGAGAATACTGCCTTTCTCTTTGTTCTATATTGTTTAACCCCAAGAGAATGAAAGATTGTATCTGGAAATCCTATGAGGGATCTAGTTTTGTTTGTATTTAAGAGTGACCAACAGGCTTTACCTAGTTCTAGACCTAGTTGCCGGGGAAAACTCTAAATAACTATACTAGTATATATATATATACAGTTGATATATGACAAGTATTTTTAAAAGGTATGAAAGAAGACTAACCATACACAGCTTCCCACAATACAGTTATATATATATTTGACGTATGTTTAAAAGAATGAAAGAAGACTAACCATGCACAGCTTCCCACAATACAATTATATATATTAAAGCGAGTAAATGAAAGCTGTTAAAACTTACAGGTGAGCGAGCTTCCATGCTGTATTGTTAGTTGTTTAGAGAAATTAAAGAAAGTTTTGATAACAACTGTATATTTGAACCTAAATCAAAAGGGAGTTGTTTGTGGAAAAATTGTTGGGGCTTATACCCAAGGAGAGGCCCAAGGTTTAAACAGTGATTGTACTGTTGTTTTGAATATCGTATCGGGACTTATACAACGACTGAGGCCCAAAAAGTTTTCTGTACAAAGGGATGTGTCTTATAACTCAAAGAGAAGCCCAAAGGTTATTTAAAGAAAAGAAATGGGACTTACAACACAAGGGTACACTACTACGAAAAATCCATTTAACGACGCCAAGTTTACCACAGATTCATATCACAACGTTGTAATAGGTTAAAAAATTTATAGCGCCATATTTAACGACAGTTGTACTAAAGAACCGTTGTAATACAAGCTGTGTAACAAGCTTCGATTCCCAGCTACTACATTTTTTCCATATTTTTAATTTTAAACACGGTTGTATTAAAACACCGTTGTAATACATGTAACAAGCTTCGATTCCCAACAACTATATTTTTTGTCATATTTTTATATTTTAAACCTATATTTTATTTCTTTTGTTAGTGTTACGGGGATTTAACCTCAAAACTCAAAATTCATCACTGTTTTTCTTTTAAACATATATTTTATTTCTTTTGTTAGTGTTTTTAAGTGCAAGAGAATAGTATATATAACTTTAAAAATAAAACTGTAAGAGATGAGCATATATAAAATAACATTTTATTAAGATTCCATTAAGAAGAGTACATTGATAATCATATTACATATATTTATCAATGTCAGAGCCCATAGCTGCAAATACATCTTCATAATCCAGACATCTCTCCTCACTCCCCTCATTGGAATCATAATAAACAGTCCTCCTTTTCTTCTTTATCTTTTTCTTCTTCAGCTTCTTCTTCTTCTTCTTCTTCTTCTTCTTATCCTTCCTCGCCCTTAAGGCATCCCTGACGTTGGCCGCTGGTTGGACCTCCTCAATTGGCACCTGACGTTCCTCATTGGTGATGTTTCTAGCATTCTCATTTGTAGAACTCATTATTACGAAGAATATATTATGAAGAAATGTAAAGTTGTCAATTTATATATGAGGTTGAAGATGAAAAGTCTGATTGTTTAATGCTTACAATGATGATAACTTGTAAATGGTTGATATTTTGGAACGATATTTTTTTGAAAAATGGAGAAAATTTTAAATCATTATGGCCAGAGTGTTCTCTACTCCGGGAAGAGCAAGGGTTATAATATTACAACGGTTAGTAATAATAACCGTAGCGATACCCCTTATACTTGGTACAAGGTTCGACTCCAGGCAACAACATTTTTCTATTTTACGTAATTATAGAAAAATGTTGTTACCTGGAGTCAAACCTTGTACCAATTATAAGGGGTATCGCCACGGTTAATATAATTAACCTTTGTGATATTATTAAAATAATATATATACTTATCATTACGGTTATTTTAGAAAACCGTTGTGAAATATTTACCTATATAAGGGAATTAACTTTCTATTATTGACAGTAGCGCCGTTTCCTTCATGGTGAAACCCAAGCACCCATTTTTGGCAGCAAACTTCATCTTTTTATAGAATCCGCGAAAAGATATACAAGAAGTATGAAGCTTTTGATTTAAGCTTCTTCCTCCTTGTGTTTCTTCTTGCAGAATCTAAAACTAGATGAACATGGTGATGATGTTGGCGGTAGCAAGCGTAATGTACATATTGTTTATGGAAAATAAGGTATTCTTCTACTTCAATCTTTTTGTTAGATAGTTCCCATTATCTCGTTTGCTTCATGTTGTTTTTGTTGATTGTTCTCATTTTGTGCAGATTCGACTTCAATGCTTCACAAGCAAGGTGAACTTCATTGTAATGGTGCAGTCCCACTTCTTAGGGTTTTGTTTCAACTTTTGGTTGTTTTGTTTTGAATACTAACTAATTTTCTTCATTGCTTCCCACTTCTTTGGGTTTGTTTCACATGGTGATGATGATGGTGGTACATATATATATGAATTCATTCTGATAAGGTACATATATATGAATTCATTCTGATATTGTATATGAAATTTAGTTTATTATATACTATGTATATAGGAATTCATTCTGATATTGTATATGGAAAAATGTCACTTTTGTGTTTTCAGCCATTTTGATCACTCCATAACTTGAAATCCATGAGGAATTGGAATGAGGTGTAGTTGACACTTTTAAAGTATGCCATGAGAGCTACAAATCCATCTTTGGACCATCCAAAATGGTTGCTTGGATCTCAAGTTATGATCCTTGGAAGTTGGTACCCTAGCCACTTTGTTCCATAACGTAGAAAAATTCTAAGTTTTTATGGTTACCCCTTTTACAAGTTATCCCACTTTCTTTGATTTTTCTTAATGAATGATGACTCAAGTCACATATTAACATTGTTTTAGGGTCAAGGAACGATAATTGTGAAAAATCTCAAAAAGTCAAACTTGACTTTTGTGCACAGTTGACTTTTTATCAAATGAATTCCAAACTGTGCGATCCTTGGTGAAATCAAGTCCTTGACCTAAATCAAACCTAATGGATATGTTCCATAGGGGTTTTAGGGTGTATTGAAACATGTCCTAAGGTTTGGGAGCATGTCCAGGTCAAAAGTCAAAGGTACAATTGACTTTTTCCTCAAAACCCTAATTGTGGTCCTGATGAAAATGAAACTTGTGAGTCAAGCTTCTTGGATCAATCCATTGTTGTAAATGGATCAATGTGGTTTATTAGAGACCCTCAAATCATGTCTTGAGGTCTTGGCTCATGTTTTGTCCCAAAAGTCAACTTAGGGGTGAATTAGGTCAAGAAACCCTAATTCCTGATTTTTGGCGAATGCATCCCCTGAGGTAAAATTTACTTGGTGATTGGGTTTATGAGGTCCCTTAGAGTATCTTGGGTTGTGCTTTGAAGCATTGGCTCATGCCCAGAGGAAAATTTTCATCTGGAGGCCTTAGTCGACCAAAACCCTAATTTGGTGACACTGGCGATCTTGAGGCTTGATCCACTTGGAATGTTGCAAATTTGTGCTTGATTCTTGATGTGGGAGTCCTCTTGATACCTTATGGGTGTTTGAGAGGCTAGACAAGTTGAAGATCATGTCATTTCTTAATTGATCCTTTGTCTAAGCTCTAAGAGGGCTTAAAACCCTAATGCTTAGTTGTAGTGAATGCTCACCCATCTGTGAGGAGATTGATGAGGCATGAAGGTACATCCATATTGTGATGATGATTTGCACAATGATGGGAAATCTTAGTGGTCAAAATTTGGGGTATGATAATAGTTCCAAGCCTCAAATCAAAAATCTTTGAACATGAAAGTTGTAGAGGGCATTGAGGGCTTTCCAAAAAGTACTACAACTCCTCAATCCATTGAGTGAGCTGAGAGATACGAAGCTTCAAAGTTTGGGTTCCATTTCTTGATTTTCAAGTTACCAACTTATGCATAATGGTACAAACTCTTCCTAATCCCCAAGGCCTTCACTTTTCTGATGTTTTGAGATCAGTTTAAAACCATTAGAACCTCTGCCACATTTCTTTGCAAGTGTAACATTAAAATATGTGTTTTAATCAAGTTGGTGCAAGTGGACATCCATGAAAGAGAAACTTTCTAAAACAAAGGATTGTTTATTCTTTTTCTCTCCTTGAGCCTTGGTCAAATCCCATCATTCTCAGACCTAACCCCATCAGTTCAAATATCTTGTAGATTTTCTTGGTTCAGCATCCAATCCAGCTCACATGATAGTTTTTCACAAGTGCAAGGTGGGAAAGTTTTAAGTTTTGGCCATGCCTCAAAGCCTCAGCATTTTTCTATAAATAGGAGGATTGTTTCTCATTTGTGGAGACACCAACATCATTCACATACTTACTCTAAAATACCTTTGAGTTTAAGCTTTGCAAGTGAGGAAAGAAGGAGGAGTACTTGGAGAGCTTGCTGCTAGTTCAAAGGAGGGAGAACATTTCATTGTTGAGGGTGCAGGGGACATATTCCACTTGGTAACTTTTTTCTCTCACCCTCCGTATTCATGCTCGTGCACATTATTACTGTCATTATGCCTTCATCATGAATGTTTATGTAATGTTTTTGGCATTTATTCCTTCTGTTCATAATGTATGGTTATTGTGTTCATAACCATTATGTTGGAAAATGTTCTTGAATGCTTGTCCATTGGCATGCTGAAGAGAGGTAGGGCCAATGTGAGTGTGTTGTTTCATTCTCTGCTATCTACTCTCGATTACATGCTCATGTGTGATTTAGTTAATCTCTGTGTCATACATCATGCTCTTTCTCCACATTTCTGGCCATGTTGGATTAATGAAGCTGAAATGATGTATCTGCAATGCCAGTTTCTGTTAGCTTGAGATAATTGGTGTTCACATATTCATGTTACAGTTTAGAGTTTAAAGATACCCTCTGTTTATCTGCTTTGTGTTAGTCCAATAGCATAAATTTTCTTACTGTTATCATGTTCTCACATTTGTATTTCAATCCGTTTTGGATAGTATGGTGAATAAATGTTTGAGTTTGAAAGAGGTATCTTGGCACTGATAGTTTCAGTCAGTCTTGGTTATTTGTTTTAGATCCACCTTGTCATGAGTCTTAGTACTTATTTTATGATGTTTGTAGTTTGGTAGTAACCTGTTATGGGAGCCGTATCGTTTGAGTTTTTTTCTACTTCATAAATCTTGAAATAAATGTTATAAAAAATACTTGGTCAAGAGGAGGCTATTTTCAAGTATCCAAAACTGAGTGTTTTTATCATCTCATCATGTCACTTGATAAAAAATTTCGTATTAAGTTTATGCAGTGCATTGTCATTCTGTGATAGTTTCCATACCATTGTTCAATGATGTTTTCTTCCACATTATGGCCACTGCTTGGAGCTTAGTCATGGAGCATGTGTTGTTCTCCACCTTGAGTGCTACGTATTAAGGTCTCAGTTCTTGTTGAGTTTGGGAATAGTTGAATTATGAGTATGATGCACTATGTTTGTTCTTCTTGTTTGGTCCACGAGAACTCATCCTTTTTTATTGATTCACGTTGCATGGTCATAAGATAACCTGACATCGTGATTGGCCAGCAATTTTGTTTTGCCTTGGTGACCGGTTGATGCCTGTCTTGGTAATATGCAACATTGCGTGTTAGTCCATTTTTTTATATATAGCATTATGAGGTTCCCTTTCATGAGTTTTGTTTGAGTCTTGTAGCATAGGGATGACAGGAGTATGTTTGGAAGTCAGTTTTCCTTAAGCTTTATTTTGCCCAGATCACATCTGCTGAAGATATGTATTACCTTGCTTTTCTTCCAAACCCTAGTGCTTGTTTGTATTTCTAATGGTTCACACTTTTATTCTGCTATGTGAATGATGGATTGGTTTTGTTTATTATTGCTTCATATTTAATTAAATTGAGTGATATAGCAGTTGCATAATGTAAGGAAAAACCATGCAAAAGTTGTTTTTCTTTTCACAATGAATTCACAACCGTTTTGCATGAGAGAAAGAGAATCATGGCAGTTTGTTTTGATTGATCAGCCAATATTTTTTTCGTCTTGTGAATAAGTTTCCTGACCGGTTGTTTTGTTTCATGATCACGCCTTGCAACGTTTTATTCATGGGGTTCTTAAGTCATTTCTTTTCGCCTGTTACTTTAAGTATTATTAGGGGTGGCATATACAACGGATGTATAGCCACCCCAATGGTACAACTCATGTGCTGAAACCACAAGGACTGGGGTTCGAATCCCCCTCGCCCCAGTCCTTTTGTTTTTTCATTTTCTGAAATTTGTTGCTTTTACATATATGTTACCTTGGTCATCATTTGTCAACATGCGTGCATTAGTTGGAATGGTAATTGTTTTAAGCTACAATTCTGAGGTCACGGGTTCAACACCCTTTGAGACCCTTCTCTATTTTTTTAAATACTTATTTTCTTAAAATTTTTACTTGTCTTCACCGTTTTTAAATGGCCATAACTCCTTCATGATTCATGATTTTAAAGCCATTCTTTTTGCATCTTTCACCATTTTTGATCCATTTTCACATGATATTAAAAAATCACTAAAAATATTTATTTTTTTATAGGATTTTGTCTATGTGCAATGTGTGAAATGTTTTAGGATTATTATGTTTCCCTTTGGTGATGATACTTATTCCTTTTGCTACTTTTGAATCAATATGAACTTATTCCAACAAGTTTTAACATTTGTATCATAAATTGTTATTTATATATGGTTGTGAGCTTGAGAAAGCATGTTTGAATGATGTTCATCAATTCTTAAAATATCCACTCTTAAGGTCATTACATTCACCATCAATTCCTGCACCATATCTTTATGTTTGTCAATATCCTTTATCCCATGTATGAACTTGGTTTGTGACACAAACAATCATCAACTTTATCAAGTTATCCTCTTTAAGTGAGATTAGCTTGTTAGCTCTTCTCCTTAACCCTCTTTACTTCCCTCCTTGACCTCATAGTCACAGGATTACCAGCTTTGACCTCATAGTCATAGCCACCTACCAGCCTTGACCTCATAGTCATGGCCACCTCCTTGACCTCATAGTCACAGGATTAACATCCTTGACCTCATAGTCATTGCCACCTTCTCTCCTTGACCTCATAGTCATAGGGTACTTTCCCTTGGCCTCATATCTATTCAATCTTACAACTTATAATTAAGTTAGAGTTCTTGGACTCTATGTGGGATTCATCTCTTTGAGTAGCCATTTCACCCCATTACAACTTAGACTTAGAGAGTTTCCTAAAGTCTATATGAGCTCATACTCACCCCCTTGGAACTTTGACCACAGTCAATGGTTCCTCACCCTTAGTTAGGTGAACTACGGTTGCTCTGATTCTTTAGTCAGATACGTAGGCACAAGATGCGACGTCTTGGTGAGCAAACTTAGTGTACATACCCCTAGGTCCTTACCTTTATCCTTAGCACAGATTCCCTTAGCAAGAAAACATAACATAACACAAACTAAATAAGAGGTTCTTATAGAGTACTACAGATACTTAGGGTGCTAATACCTTCCCTTAGTATAACCAACCCCTGATCCCCGATCTCTTAGCTGTGTCTTCACATAGCGCAAAAGGTTTTTTTCGTTCTTTACCCTTTCATTTGGATAAATCAAAGCTGGTGAACTTCATGTTTTGTAATTCACGTTAATTAATAGCTTGTTATCCGATTCTCACCGCAACAATCCTCATGTGTGCTAGTTGAGTCAATCTTCTAATGTCCGTGTATGGGGATGGTCTATGAAGTCTCTCTGTCTGTGAGGCAGTCCACACGTAATAATTGTTTCTTGATCTGAATCCTTTCATGATAGTTCAACCTTTATCATTTAAGACTTAACATTCAGATCTGGTGAAGTTTACTTTAAGACCTTGATCACAAAGTTGACTAATGCTGATCAAATTTGCGGTCAATCCTTTCACAAGCAACACATCATCTAGTCTAGGATTCCCAGCGTGATCCAATTTTCCAACTCCTCTAATCTTTCCCTTGGATCCATCTCCAAAGGTAACGTGGTTGGAAGAATGGGGCTTTATATAAACTAGATATTCCCTGACACCAGTCATGTGTCTTGAACATCCACTGTCAAAATACCACCATTCTTCAGGGTACTCATCTTGATAGGACTGAACTACCAGAGCCATGGACTCACTCTTATAGCTCATTTTCTTTTCGGTACTCCTACCTTTGGGATATCCATGTAACTTGTAGCAATATCGTTTAATGTGACCATACTTGCCACAGTGATAACATTTCCAATTTTGTCTTCTCTGACGTCTATGATGTTGAGACATTCTATTTGACATTTTCTATTTTCTTTTGATCGAATTTTGGCTGCATTTTGGATTATTGAAGCCAGGTCCTCTGACATCTCCAGCATTCCTCCCAGTTTGAAGTATTTCATCTAGAATACCAGAACTACTGTTGAGCATCCTGACATTTTTGGTTACATTTTCAAGTTTGGAATTTAACACAACCACTTCCTCCTCAAGGCCAGAGATAGCATCAAGATGTTTTTCTCTTTCAGCCTTAAGAAGCATGATGATTTTATGTTGTCCTTCTCCTAGTTGACAGATTTCAGCACATTTCTTGTAGACCTCTTTGAAATTTTTTATTAGATCATCATAGGATAGACCTTCAATCTCTGCTTCTATGTCAGAATCAAACATTCCTGTAAGAGTAGAGACTTGTTTATGTGTTTCTCCATCACTTACAGATTCATCTTCAGACCAGGAAGTACTGAGTCCTTTCTTTTCTTTCTTCAAAAAGGTAGGACACTCATACCTGATGTGCCCATATCCCTCACACTCATAACATTTAATTCCTTTTATCTTGTCATCCTTTTCTTCATGCTTAGAGTTTCTTCTGAAGTCGTTTCTTTTAAAGTTTTTGAAAGACTGAGGCATAGCATTCGATCTTGCTTCCCCCTCCATTTTCTTCATCGATTTCCCATACTGTTTTCCAAGAAACACAACAGCCTTAGACATTACTTTATTTAAGCTGATCTTTTCTTCATCATGATCTGACACCAAGGCTAGGCTTTTCTTTTTCTCAGACTTCTCATTCAATCCCATTTCAAAAGTTTGTAAAGAACCCACAAGCTCGCTGTCGTAACCCGAAATTTGACCTCCCTCTTTTGCCTTTTGCATAAGCATGCGCATTCACATCGTTAGCATACGCGTTCACACTTTTCTTTTTGTGTTTTGATTGTAGGAATATTCAGGTTCCAAGCCCGATTAATCATATCCTCACAAGGTCATCACATCATCAAGACAAGCACAAAATGAGGGTTTCTATGCCTATTCATCAATACAAGAAGTGGAAAATCGAAGCCGGGACCACAACACATTTTTTTAGGAAAATTGGGCATATTTTGGCCTGGTTAATCGATTAACCATTTGCAGTGCAATTGTGTTAATCGATTAACACAGGCAGAATAGGCACAATTTGCTGCTTTTTCATGACAACACCTTTGCACACACTTTGGTCTTGGATTCTACAGTATTCTAGCAGCATGGAGAATATTCTAGACATCTCTAGACATTGCAAAGCTATTCAATTCATTCCAAGTGCATTTGTTCTAATGTTTCATTTCAAATTAAGTGCACCATGTTCCTTGTTTTCCAAGTAATGTGGATCTTTGGATGTTGGAGTTCACCTTGGGATTGTTACCGAGTTGGTTCTAACTAACCGAGTTAATCGCCTTGACTCGGTGAGTCAATGCCCAACTAACTCCTAGCCTAGTTCCAAACCCAAAGCTAGTCCAAACCAAATTCCAAACCTCTCATACTCCAAACCTAAAGTCTATATAAACACACCTTCACTCACTTTTCAAGGGGTCTACCATTTTCATCCATAATTTCTCAACTATTCTACACATTTCACTCTCAATTCTCTCACATTCTCTCTGATTTTTTTTTCTGCTACATCTTCATCTTCATCTTCATCTCAATTCTCTTCCAAAACCTCACCAAAGCTCTTCATTCTCCATTGAAGAAAAAACTACTTTCACCTTGAAAGTGCTTTTTTCTTGAGCTTCTCCATTAAACTGGTTTTTGTGGAGTTTCAATAGCTTTTGGATTCATCTCAAGTGATTGATTCAAGTTTCTTCGGTGATAATTCTCATTTTGGAGTTTTCGTCGCGATTTGATCGGTTTCGATACGTTTCAGCTATAATTGTAGATTCCTCTGGTTTTCTTTGATTATCTTCATCAAGATCACATTGCAACATTTACCAAGGCACATCTCAGCCTTGTAGGTTGGTGGATCTCATGCATTTTTCTGTTTCGATCGTTTTCGTATCATTCGCGATGTAGTTTCGATGTTTTTTTGCATGTGAATTGATTATACCATTGCTTGATCCATGATCTTGATTGTTTAATTGATTATATTGTTGATCATTTGCTGCTTCTAAACTTGATTTTTCGGGCATAATTGTTTGCCCTAGCATTGGAGTGATTACACAATCAAAAAGTTGGCCAAAAGCACTTTTCAAAACTGATTTTATGCTCCCTGTCCAGTGTTAATCGATTAACATTTTGTAGTGCAATAGTGTTAATCGATTAACCAGTGTTTTTTTGCACTTTTTCAAGTGTTAATCGATTAACACTTTGCAGTGCAATTATGTTAATCGATTAACACTAAACCAGAAGGCCATTTTCTTGCATTTTCAAGTGTGTTTGCCATGCTTTCTTCATTTTAACTCCCGTTGATTGTCATGCTTGATTTTATGGATGTTTTAAATGTTATTTAACTTCTGTTTAAAGCTTATTCATGAACTTTTGTTGCACACTTTCGATTATTCAAATCGTTCATATTTTTGGCATCATGTGAATATAATCATTCTTGCATTTCTCTTTGATCACATAACATAACTTTGTGTTGCATATTTGTTGATCATTTGGTACTGTTTTGTACTCCCTTTCTTGGTTTTACATTAAGTTCATTCTTCATGGATGGGCTTAATCTTGTATAATCAATAATTCGCACCTTCTGCCTTAATGATTTTTCACTCTCTTTGGAAAATTGTTGGCATGACATTTCCCATTGATTAATTGATCGAAACCATGTTTTGATTAGTTGATCTTCCCCTTTCCTCTCTTTAGGATTCATTTAGAGCTTTCTCTCTCGGTCCCCCGTGGAGTTGGAGTTTCGCGCCACGCCCTACACCGGAGCACTGTACAAATTAGAGCAGTTACGCTGTCCGTTTTACCACGCAGGAGCACTGTACAACTTGGAGCTGTTGTGCCGTTTGTTTTAATTTTTGCATTACACCCTATGTGTTAGAGAAGGAGTGAGAAGGGAGAATTCCTACTCTCATTCTGACTACTTCAGGTAGGGGACGAATGACCCTGTGCTTGGCTTAGTCACCTCTATCTCCAGGCGGTACTGTGCTTTCTTTCCCCAGTCGAGTCGATCCTTGATCACTCTTTTCCATTTGTAATCTCTTTCGATCCTTGATCACTCTTATCTCTTTTGGTCTCTCTCTTCTGATCAATCACCTTCTTGGTTACGATCCTTTGTTCATTGGGTTAGCAAGCTTTCTTCATTTCAATACCCTATCCTTTTCTTGGGGTTAACCATGGTATTTTGATTCCCCAGAGGATTCTTTTTCCCTTTATTCGTTTAAACACGGTACTCCTGTTGCGACCGAATCCCTTGCGGAGTTCGCAACCTTCTTTTAGTTCTTCTCCCTTTGTTGGTTAATCACTGCCTATCAATTAAAACACCAATATTTGCACTCCTTCTCAGTTAACCACAGTCCGTCTGTTAAAACACTGAGTTCCTTGGGTTAATCACCTATTCTTGGTTAATCACCCTTTTCTTCAGTTAACCACAGTCCGTCTGTTAAAATACTGAACCCCTTTTCGAGTTAATCACCTCCTATTGGTTAATCACTCATTTTTCTTGGTTAATCACAATGTTCTGTTAAAAACCGAACCCCAGCGGTTAGCAACCTCTTTTGGTTCAATACCCTTCTTCATTGGTCAAGTGTTGTTTGTTCAGTCAATACCAACACCCATGTTGGGTTACGACCTTCGATCGGTCCTACACCCGTTCTTCTAGTTAATCACAGTTTTCTTATTAAAACTAATGCTTCTCTATCACGCAGAGTTGCAATCCTTGTTTCCTCGGTTAACCACTGTTTATCAGTTAACATACCGATGTCCCCTCAGAGTCAAACACCTTCCCTTGGTTCGGCACTCTCTCTTTTGGTTTATCACAGTCCGTCTGTTAAAACCAATGCTTTCTTTATCCCCAGCAGAGTCCTTTCTATTCATTTTGCTCTTACTTTCTTGGTTTCAACACCAATCCTCTTTGTTATCCCCAGCGGAGTTTCTTTCCTTCTTGGTTTTGACACCATTCTTTTTCTAGTCTCTTGTGCCATTGCTCTTACTGTGTGGTCTTCCCCAGTAGAGTTTTTCTTTCACTCTTGCTCTTGGTTTTGACACCACTTCTTTTGTTTTCCTATTTCTTTCTTCTTTTGTTTTCCGTTTGGTTCCACGAACTACGGAAGCTCTGATTCTGCATTCTTTTGAATGTATGATACGTAGGCACGAGATCGCGTTGATCTTGGCGAGCACACTTCCACCTTTCTTTCCTTCTCCCTTTCTTCCTTCCTTCCTCATTGCAATATGAGGGCACGTAGGCACGGGGGCCCCAATCCTCCGCGAGCACTTTCTTTCTTTTCTTTCTTTTTCCCCTTCCTTCTCTCTCTCTCTCCTCTTTCTTTTAGCTAGAAGCCTTTAGATAGATAACCCATCCAAGCCTAGAAGCAAGCAAAATGGTTCCCATCGAGTACGACGGATGCATAAGGTGCTAGTACCTTCCTTTCGCATAATCGACCCCCGATCCCGTTTCTCTTCCCCTTGGGTTTTATCGATATTTTCCCTGTCCTTTGGGACTAAATAAAGTTCGGTGGTGACTCTGTGTTATCTTTGAGTGTGCGATTCACTCAGGATGTAAACCATCCATCTTCAGCTGGCGACTCTGGTGGGGAGTCCTTCCTTGCAAGTTGGGGTCTCTCCTAGCTTTGTTTGCTCTCTTGCTTGTTTGGGTGTTTATCTTTTACGCTTTACTCGCTTTATTTTACTTGCTTTAGCTTTATGTTTATTTACTGCATTTCTTTACTGCTTTACATATTCATATGCTGCATATTCTGGATATCTACTATTTTCTGCTGTTGTTGGGATGGGTAGATATTATTGGAGAGAAAGGTCCTAACACCGGGCCTAGTATACACATAGGCTAGAACGTGGATAGTCGTGAGGCATGCATTTTGCGCGTTGGGATATCACGAGACCCACATCCCAGATCGTGATTCATTTGAGAATACCTCCGTCCTGTGAGAATTCACTACGGTGGGGGTTTTCATTCTGAGTCCTATGGTTTGGGCGACCTTTCTAGGGACCACCCTGTTGTGTCTAGATCACACCTGTAAGTGGGATGGGTTTTTGCAGGAAAATAAGCCTCTTCATACCTTTGTTCTCTCACACGATCCATATTTCTTCACCGACACATCAGATTATGTTGCACTGACACAGAATTATATGCAGATATCCGGACTGTTCATACTTGATTATTCGGACGGTGTTGGCTTCTTCTTGTTGTGTTACATATCATTTCATCATGTAAATTAATTTTTGCATGTACATTTCTAGGTTTTCGAGGACTTATCTTTTGTTGGCATTATCATAGAGATGAGTACTGGTTGTCATGGCATCTTCAGTTACAAGTTTGTGGAGCCTAAGCTGGGTATTTTGAGAGGTTTGGCATCTTTGTTGGTTGGATATCACATAGGGGTTTTCATAGATACTTATGGTAATCAGTTGACCATCCTCAACACTGAAGTCAACATCACTGCTATTCACACTCTGGTTCAGTTCTATGACCTGCCATATTGGTGCTTCACATTTCAGGATTATCAGCTAGCACCTACACTTGAGGAGTATACTTATATTCTGGGGGTTGAGATCAAGATGCACGTTCCTTATGTCTACACTAGCGGTTGTCCGAAGTTTCATCTTATTGCTAATGCGATTTACATTAGTAAGAAGGATGTGGAGGATAATCTCAAGACCAAAGGGAAGGGTATTCGAGGGTTCGCTTCGAAGTTCTTGGTTGACAAGGCCACTTATTTTGCTAAGGATAGACACTGGAAGGCTTTCAACGCCATTCTCGCTTTGCTGATATATAGGATTGTCTTATTTCTGAACATGGAGGATTTCGTAGATCAGGCTGCCATCAGTATCTTCTTGTCCAGGAACCCTGTTCCGACACTTCTTGCTGATACCTACCATTCTATTCATTCGAGGAATGAAAAGAAGAAAGGAACTGTTGTCTGTTGCGCTCTTTTTTTATACCGATGGTTTATGTCTCACCTTCCACAGAAGGGTCCCTTTGTTGAGAATAAGGGTAATCTCAAGTGGTCTCAACGAATCATGTCCCTTACTGCTGATGACATTTCTTGGTATTCTTGAGTCTTCGACGACATTCAGATCATTCTTCATTGTGGGAAATTCTCCAATGTGCCTCTCTTGGGTACAAAGGGTGGAATTAACTACAATCTGAGAATGGCCTTCCGACAGTTAGGATACCATATGGTTGCCAAGCCTGATCCTGAGGTAGTGGAGGAGTTCATCTTTCATGAAGGGGTTGATGACATGGGTTTGTTGAAGAGGTTCAGTGCCGCTTGGACTCAGATTCATCTCGAAGGAAGAGCCGATTTGGGTAAGAAGAATTGCGTAGCCAAGGAAGCTTACACACTTTGGGTCAAAGAGCGCGTCAAAGAGATCTTGTTGCCATTCTCTCCTGAGACTTCCATGAATGCCAAGCTTCCTGAACTTGCCATTGTTCCTCCATCTATGGTTGATCAACTCAAGATGATTATTGAGAAGTTAAAGAAGGAGAATGCCGATCTTCGTCTTAACCTTGATAGAATCACTTCCGAGAAGGATAACTTATAGGTTGAGCTCCATCAGAAGCGCGAGCGCATGCTCAAAGAGGTGGAGGTTGAACAGAACAAGCGTAGGAAGGTGGGTGATGTTTTGAAGATCACCTATGAGGGACTTACTTCAAAGAAGAGACAACTCGTCGATGCTCATTATCAAGCCTACAAAGAGGAGCTGAGCTACAACAAGCAACTTGAAGAGCTTCGAGGGAAGTTATCCGAGTTCAAGACAAAGTGCCAAAGTGAACAAGACCGTGCTAATCAGTTAGCAAAGGACTTTTCTCAGTGTCAAGCTAAGCTCGACAAAGTCTTCGGTGAGCTTCAGAAGCTACAGGATCAAGCACAACAGAGTCAAGAGCATATTAGTCAGCTCAACACAGAGAGTAATCATTGGGAGCATCAAAGTCGTCATCTACAGAACCTCCTGGATCAAAAAGAGGCCTTTCTTCAGGACATGCTTCAGGGACCTAATCATTCGTTGCTGCGTAACCTCATGAAGGATGCCAAGTACTGGAGTGAGAGGCATGGCCGTCTAGCCAGATTTGATGAGCATGAATTAGAGGACCTACCTGGGTTGTTGAGGGACACATATGCTGATGCATTGCCACACCAGCTTCCTTGGGCCGTTTTCCATTTCTTGTCTGTGTGTAGGGTGGTATTTGATAGAATCCATGCGGATTTTGTTGTAGCCCAAAAGGAAGATATTTGACTTGTATTCGACTTATGCTTATTTCCTTTATAGCTGAATGAATGAATATTCTTGCTCACTCTATCTTTTGTGCCTTTACTTGTATGTGTAGTACCTCAAAATTTGCCCTCTTGCTTTTAGCTTTTACTGGCTTATGCTGCATTGCATTTAGGCATAATCACCATTTGCATTTCATTGGTTCTTTGGCATGGGATCAGGGTGCCTAAGTCAAATCCAAGGAGCCTTGAGCCTCAAGAGGTCTTATTGGGTCCTCACCTCATCATATGATCAAGCTTGACAAGAGAATGTAGGGAATCACATCACCCTAATCAGTGCAAAACTAGAGTTTTGGAATTCTTGAGTGGAATGCCCCAATGGGCAAGATTTTTGAGGTTTTATCCCCTCCAGATGTCATATCTCATCTTTGTTAGACAGGATATACATCATATTCAGAGGAATTTGGATTTGGAGGATGTGCTATTTTCTCCTAGACTAAGGGTTTGAAACTAGGGTTTGCCATGAAAGCCGTTTATTTCTGATTTCTTGGGCAAGACTTGATCTCATGGTATTCTACATGTCCTCAAGGGTCTAGAGATGGAAGATTTCTCATTAATTCATTTCAGAAGAGGTTTAATTGGTCAATTGATTGAGAATCAGGCAATTTGGGGAAAAGTCAACTGGGAAGAGGAAAAAGTTAACTCCTGACTTTTCAAGGTCAAATTCATGAAATTCAAATTACATATGTTCATTGGACAAAATTTGATCAAGAGATGATGGAGGAATCATGAAAAATCAAGAAATGTACAAAGTTTCCATTTTTAGAAACTTAGGGTTTCCAAAAATGGCAAGTTTGGACCATTTTGCACTACACTTTGAGGCTTCCTTTCTTCATGATGAAAGCTCCAAACTTCAGGCCCAAGTTGAGCCAATTGAACATCACACTCTAAGCTTCAAATCCATATAAAGAACTCTTCCATCGGATCAAAATTGAGGGAGTTATGATCAATCAAAGTTTGGTAAAATCAAGGCAAATCTCAAGTCATGGCAAGGCAAGTTCAGGCCTCCAGGCAATAATTTCATCGAATAGTTGGGGTGCCAAATGTCAAGTCAATTTTCTCCATCAAGAAGGCTTCAAATCAAAAATTGTTGAACATCAAAGTTGTTCATCTCCATGCCCTCTTCAACTTTGATGTTAGACATTTTTTCATTTGAACAAGTTATGAAGGTCATACGAGGGCTCGAACATGGTGGTTTCATGTTGAAAGTTCACAAGTCACAAGGCCTTGCTTGCAGCCCAAGTCACACACCCATACACCAGTTGTGGTTCCTTGTTTTCCAAGCAACCGAGTTGATCTTAACTAACCGAGTTAACTAACTTGACTCGGTGAGTTGAGTCTAACTAACTCCGACCCTAGCTCCAAACCCAAACCTCATTCCAAACCTCTCATACTCCAAACCTAAAATCTATTTAAGAGATGCTTTACTCATTTTCAAGGACCTTCAACCATTTTCTCAAATTTCTCACATTTCACTCTCATTTCTCTCTTCACTTTGCTACAACTTCTACTTCTCTCTTCCAAAACCACACACAAAAAAGCTCTTATTTCTTGAAGAATAATTACTTTTTACATTGAAAAGTGATTAATTCTTGAGCTAAACTTCATCTCTCGGTTTGCATTGGTTGGATTTTCTGGAATTTCAGCTTGTTCTTCTTCAATTCAAGGGTCTCTCACCATTTATTTTGGTGCAAGTTGGATCCCCTGTGAACGCAGACGTGGTCAAAAAATACTTTGTATAAAAGAGACTCGCTGGACATAAAAAGAAGATCCAGGCAAAAAAGGGGCATCCCGACGAACCATAAAAAGAAAAGGTTCGGGCAAAAGTTAGGGATAAAAAGAAAAAAGAATAAACCCGCATAGTTGAAAACCTGACAAGGCAACTTTGGCAAAAATGGGTATCCCGGTGGATTGAAAACCCGTAAAGGGCGATCCAGGTAAAAGTTAGGGATTTGAAAGCAAGAGGTTACGATCTGCATTCGATCTGTGAACACTTTTGATACACGGGAATTTCGAAGAAAAGGAATCGGCCCAGTCAGTCTTTTCGAAGGTCAAAACATATATGGATAAGCGAGACATACGAGTCATAGCTGAATCGAATCATGGTGGATATATGTTCCCCACATTGCCGACATGTGTATTTTCTTTTACTTTTATGCAATTACCTCTTTTCAGGAATTGCCTTCGAATGTAAATGCCTATTTACAGGCCGATTCATTCAATAAAATTTTCACTTCAGTCAAAGAGCTTTCCATGTTTTATTTTTACTGTTTTGTTTGTGAAAGGTCCGATATTTTGATAAGACATTGCATGCAAAATGTTAAGCTTTGCGAAGCATATCGGAAAACAGTGGAAATCGCTCAAGAAATAGTCATTAGGATGATAATCTAGATAGCTATTTTGCGTTGTCTGTTGATTCTGTTTACAGGGTAGCAGGGTTTCTCCCCAGTAGAGTGCCTCTCCTCAGCATCTGAAGGATCATCATCCTCAGCAGAGTTTGATCTATTACTCCACGACAAGCAGTCAGAGGCCTGGTATTTAGTTACCTCCGCAAGAGAGGAGATGCTTGTTTCACTAGTAGCTGAGTGCTCTAATCCCTAGCAGGGTAAGGTGAATCTTTTCCTCAGTGGGTTATCACTTTCCCCAGCCAGAGTACAGAGGATTATATCCCCAGCTAGAGTGGTGCTTGGTCCATTATTCTCTTACCAAATAGCCAGAAGTTGATACGTTTGTATCCCTAGCAAGAGAATGGTACAGTATCTTATTTAGACAAAGGTTATTCCCCCCACAGAGTCTGAACACATCCCTCTCAGCTAATCAAGCAATATTTTCTCACCAACAATGATTTGGTCTGATTCCCAGCCGAAGTTTGAGCTTGGTGGCATTCCCTAGCAGAGCTAGTGTTGTCAGTCACCATTTTCCAAGCAAATTTGCTGGTAGCGGCTGATGTTCCCAGCAGGATAGAGGTAAGAGTATCTCCCAGCAGTAGGGTAAGTTCAATAATACCCCAAGCAGGGTTGGTGTTATTGACTTGTTTCCCCAAGCATGGTTTGGTGGTGATCCTCACAAATGGTGTTCAACAGTAGTTGATATTCCTCAGCAGGCCTCAAGTCCAATCGTTATTGGCATTCTTTCAGATTCAGGTAGAAGTCATTGGTAACCCCCAGTGGAGGGAAGTTCTCTTTGGGTTCCATCTTCAATATTTGTTGTTATCCATCCCCAACGGAGTGGGTGGTCTAGCAGAACTTTCATCTCCAGCAGAGTCTGTAATCAATGTCTTCCTCAGCAGAGTGAAGTCTTTCTCAACAGAGTCTCGTAATTCAGAGAACAACTTAGTTTGTCGTCCCCGATGGATTTGCCTTCGTCTTCAGCATTTATTTTGCTGGGGCGCCTCTTTTGCATTGCATAAGCATCCTTACATGGCATTCTCCCAAACGTGTAGCATTTCCATTTCGCATGGAGCATTACGCCATAGAAAAATTCAAACATATGCATTCGAAGCACAAGCCAGGTTTAATACCTTCTACCAGACTCTTTCCCCAGCAGAAAGTGATGTGACTCAGGAGATTTTGTTCAAACATTACACAGCAACCAGTGGATACGTCCCTCCTATTCCTTCATATACTCCCCTACAGAGTTGTCTGTCTGGATTTCTCTTTTCCCCAGCGGAATCCTTTTTGCGGGTATGAGAATTCTACCTATCTCGGGTTTGAAAGTCTATCTTTGACTTAGTCTTTCTTTTTGAGTCCGCTTTCGGTCGTACTCGTTTGTTGTTGAAATTCCGCTTTCGATCGGTCTTTCTTTTCGAGTCCGCTTTCGGTCGTACTCGTTTGTTGTTGAAATTCTGCTTTCGGTCGGTCTTTCTTTTTTAGTCCGCTTTCGGTCGTACTCGTTTGTTGTTGAAATTCCGTTTTCGGTCGGTCTTTCTTTTCGAGTCTGCTTTCGGTCGTACTCGTTTGTTGTTGAAATTCCACTTTCGGTCGGTCTTTCTTTTCGAGTCCGCTTTCGGTCGTACTCGTTTGTTGTTGAAATTCTGCTTTCGGTCGGTTTTTCTTTTCGAGTCTGCTTTCGGTCGTACTCACTTGCTGTTGAAATTCCACTTTCGGTCGGTCTTTCTTTTCGAGTCCGCTTTCGGTCGTACTCGTTTGCTGTTGAAATTCTGCTTCCGATCGGTCTTTCTTTTCGAGTCCGCTTTCGGTCGTACTCGTTTGTTGTTGAAATTCTGCTTTCGGTTGGTCTTTCTTTTTGAGACCGCTTTCGGTCGTACTCGTTTGCTGTTAAAATTCCGCTTTCGATCGGTCTTTCTTTTTGAGTCCTCTTTCGGTCGTACTCGTTTGTTGGTGAAATTCCGCTTTTGGTCGGTCTTTCTTTTCGAGTCCGCTTTCCGTCGTACTCGTTTGCTGTTGAAATTCCGCTTTCGGTCGGTCTTTCTTTTCGAGTCCGCTTTCGGTCGTACTCGTTTGGTGTTGAAATTCCGCTTTCGGTCGGTCTTTCTTTTCGAGTCCGCTTTCGGTCGTACTCATTTGTTGTTGAAACTCCGCCTTCGGTCGGTCTTTCTTTTCGAGTCCGTCTTCGGCCGTCCTCGTTAACAATTCTATTTTGTTATCCCCACAGTTTGCAAATTTCAGGTTATTTTAGTATTCAATCTCCATGTATCTCGATTGTCTAAAAGCCGTCGCTATCATACCCTCGGATCCAAGAAGTTTGAATAGGGGCAGCTGTAGCACCTCAAAATTTGCCCTCTTGCTTTTAGCTTTTACTGGCTTATGCTGCATTGCATTTTGGCATAATCACCATTTGCATTTCATTGGTTCTTTGGAATGGGATCAGGGTGCCTAAGTCAAATCCAAGGAGCCTTGAGCCTCAAGAGGTCTTATTGGGTCCTCACCTCATCATATGATCAAGCTTGACAAGAGAATGTAGGGAATCACATCACCCTAATCCGTGCAAAACTAGAGTTTTGGAATTCTTGAGTGGAATCCCCCAATGGGCAAGATCTTTGAGCTTTTATCCCTCCAGATGTCATATCTCATCTTTGTTAGACAGGATATACATAATATTCAGAGGAATTTGGATTTGGAGGATGTGCTATTTTCTCCTAGACTAAGGGTTTGAAACTAGGGTTTGCCATGAAAGCCGTTTATTTCTGATTTCTTGGGCAAGACTTGATCTCATGGTATTCTACATGTCCTCAAGGGTCTAGAGATGGAAGATTGCTTATTAATTCATTTCAGAAGAGGTTCAATTGGTCAATTGATTGAGAATTAGGCAATTTGGGGAAAAGTCAACTGGGAAGAGGAAAAAGTCAACTCCTAACTTTTCAAGGTAAAATTCATGAAATTCAAATTACATATGTTCATTGGACAAAATTTGATCAAGAGATGATGGAGGAATCATGAAAAATCAAGAAATGTACAAAGTTTCCATTTTTAGAAACTTAGGGTTTCCAAAAATGGCAAGTTTGGACCATTTTGCACTACACTTTGAGGCTTCCTTTCTTCATGATGAAAGCTCCAAACTTCAGGCCCAAGTTGAGCCAATTGAAGATAACACTCTAAGCTTTAAATCCATATAAAGAACTCTTCCATCGGATCAAAATTGAGGGAGTTATGATCAATCAAAGTTTGGTAAAATCAAGGCAAATCTCAAGTCATGGCAAGGCAAGTTCAGGCCTCCAGGCCATAATTTCATCGAACAGTTGGCGTGCCAAAAGTCAAGTCAATTTTCTCCATCAAGAAGGCTTCAAATGAAAAATTGTTGAACATCAAAGTTGTTCATCTCCATGCCCTCTTCAACTTTGATGTTGGACATTTTTTTCATTTGAACAAGTTATGAAGGTCATACGAGGGCTCGAACATGGTGGTTTCATGCTGAAAGTTCACAAGTCACAAGGCCTTGCTTGCAGCCCAAGTCACACACCCATACACCAGTTGTGGTTCCTTGTTTTCCAAGCAACCGAGTTGATCCTAACTAACCGAGTTAACTGTTATTTCTTTGATTTTGTGGTTGGCATTTATTTTGCTAAAACTATTCTAGCAGCAAGATGTTGAAACAAGATGTTCTAATATTCTGCATTTAACATGTCGGATAAAGATGTCCCATCCTGGATCATAGGACATCGCGTTTGATTTTGGTTTAAAAGGAAGTTTCTGGTGTTGGTATTTGTTACTGAATATTCTATGAATATTTAGTTATCCTATGTGGTATCCAAAGTTTTTTGGGTTGAGTTTTTCTGTGTTGGTTTTCGGATTTTCAACAGTTTCTAAATATGGAGACATATTAGGAAACTTTAGATTGAAGACCTATTTTCTTGGAGTTTATTTTGCAGAATTGTGTGCAGTCTCTTTGCTGCGTATTTGAAGCCCAATCCAGTCCAGATTTAATGTTATATATTGACTGGTGTAAACCTAGTTTAGGTGTGGAAATTACGTGTGTTTTGTTAGGGTTTTTGAGTGTTATTTGTGAGCCTAACTGGTATCATTCTGATAACAGTACAAGGACTGGTTTTTGTGTTGTAAGTTCTGTCAGTTACTCATAAGCTTTTAAGCATTGAGTTTCTTGTGTGTCAATTGTCATAAGCTTTGAAGTATTGAGAATTGTCTGTTTTGAAAGTGTGGCTTTCGTTGTGTTACTTGTGTTGAATGGAACCAATCACGGTTTGTGATTGAAGAGGGATTTGAGGAGGGCCTCATACCTAGGTGAGTCTTAGGTAGAAGTCATAGGAAGGGTAGTGATTAAGTGAGCGGATTGTAACCGGGTGTGGTTGTTGTATGATCTGTGAATTGATACTATCGTATATTGATTTCGTCCCTGGCTTGGTAGCCCCCAGAGTAGGATTATTGATCCGAACTGGGTAAACATATCACTGTGTTCTTTACTTTCTGCATTGTTATTATTATTGTTAACTTGTTCATTGTGTTGGATATCAGTGTCTTAACATCTGTGTAGGACATCTGATATCAGTGCCTGAATTTCAATTGGCATCAAGAGCTTGCACCCTTGTTTGGTTCTGGGTGAGATTCAGGGAAGGTACTTTCTGGTACAATGGACAAGGATGGAGGATTTTTGAACAAACCACCTCTGCTTGATGGTTCCAACTATGACTACTGGAAACCAAGGATGGTAGCATTCATCAAATCCATGGATGATCAAGCATGGAAAGCTGTACAAAGGATGGAAACCCCCAAAGGTTAGAGATGCAAAGGGTAATCCTACTGATGTGGTGAGGAAGAGGAAGACTGGGATGATGCAGACTACAAAGGGTCCTTGGGAAATTCCAAAGCCATGAATGCATTGTTTAATGGTGTTAACAAAAATGTCTTCAGGTTGATTGAACACTGCACCATTGCAAAAGAGGCTTGGCAGGTCTTGAAGGTTGCTCGTGAAGGGACTTCAAAGGTGAAGATGTCAAAACTTCAGCTTCTCACTACCAAGTTTGAGAATTTGAAGATGAAGGAAGATGAGAGCATTCATGATTTTCACATGAACATTATTGAGATAGCTAATGCTTCAAGTGCCCTAGGTGAAAAGATGTCTGATAGCAAACTAGTCAGAAAAATCCTCAGATCTCTACCTAAGAGATTTGACATGAAAGTGACTGCTATAGAGGAAGCTCAGGACATAGATAAGATAAAAGTGGATGAACTTGTGGGATCACTTCAAACATTTGAATTGGGGATCAGTGAAAAGTCTGAAAAGAAGAAGAGTATAGCTTTTGTGTCAAATGCTGGTGATTCAGACGATGAAGGTGACCTGGTCAGAGATGAAGGGGTGTCTAAAGATCTGGTATTGTTTGGAAAACAATTTAACAAAGTGTTGAAAAGGATGGACTGGAAGTCAAGAGCAAATGTTCAGAACAAGTCACTCGACATCAGTAAAAACCAGGATAGAGGCAGAAGGTCCAGAACTGAAGAAGACTCCAATCAAAGGAAGAGAGTTCAGTGTTTTGAATGTGAGGGATTTGGGCACATAAAAACTGAGTATCCCACGTATCTCAAAAGGAAAAAGAAGGGCTTATATGTGTCTTGGTCAGAAGGAGAGTCTGAGAGTGATCTTGAAAAAGAATCAGCAAAATTGGTGACAGCCTTGACTGGAATCTGTAAATCTGATGGAGAAACAACTTGTGAGTCTGATTCTGACAAAGAATCTTATATTGGAGAACTCACTAAGCAGGAAGTTATCACTGGGTTCTCAGAGTTGTGTATCAAGAATGAAGAGAGGTGCCAGATAATATTAGAACAGAAGGTTCTGATAGCTCAACTAGAAGCTGAGAAGGAAGAACATCTATCAATCATTGCTGATCTTAAAGAGGAGGTTGTATGGCAAAAGTCAAAACTTGACAATATGACCAAATCTATAAGAATGATGAACAATGGTTCCACGCAGCTGTATGAGATTCTTCAGACTGGGAAAAGTGCTGGAAATATACAAGGTATTGGTTTTAACAATCAAGCAGAGAACTACAAGAAGTCTATATTGAAGTTTGTTCCTCAGAAAATAAAGCAAGAGGAGGAGATGTCAAATCACATGTTTCAACATCATATGAAACATCAGAAAATAGTATGTAGTTCAAAGTATAAACCATGGAGATGTCATTACTGTGGAAAGATTGGTCACTTAAAGTCCTTTTGCTACAATTTGCATGGTTATCCCAAAACTGCTCATCAACAAAATAAAGGACAGAATTGGGCTAAAGTAAAGAAAAGATGGACTCCTAGAAATATGATGGCTGGTTTCATAGCACATACCTCTCTCAGAGCATCTGTAAGGGAAGATTGGTACTTTGACAGTGGTTGTTCAAGACACATGACTGGTGTGAAGAAATTTTTGTCAGATATCAAGCCTCACTCTACCAATTATGTCACTTTTGGGGATGGATCAAAAGGTGAGATAAAAGGTGTTGGAAAGCTGGACTACATAGGACAACCAAATCTGGATCGTGTTCTATTTGTCAAAGGGTTGACTGCAAATTTGATCAGTATAAGCCAACTATGTGATCTAGGACTCAAAGTAAATTTCACAAAATTTGAATGCCTAGTAACCAATGAAGAAAATGATATCGTCATGAAGGGAACCAGGTCTAAGGATAACTGCTATCTGTGGAATCCTCAAGAATCAGAAAGTTTGTCTACCTGTTTGATGTCAAAGGAAGATGAAACCAAACTGTGGCATCAGAAATTGGGTCACTTACATTTGAAAGGGATGAAGAAAGTTCTGTCAAGTGAGGCTGTTAGAGGTATTCCCAACTGAAGATTGATGAGGATAGAATATGTGGTGAATGTTAAGTTGGGAAGCAAACAAGGATGTCACACAAAAAGCTTCAACATCTTACCACAACTTCTAGAGTTCTGGAGCTGCTTCACATGGACTTAATGGGACCTATGCAGGTTGAAAGTCGTGGTTGGAAGAAGTATGCCTATGTTGTCATTGATAATTACTCCAGATTCACCTAGATAAGCTTTATCAGACAGAAGTCTGAAGTATTTGCAGCTTTCAAAGAATTGTGTCAAAGGATTCAACGAGAAAAGGATTGTGGTGTTGTACGAATCAGAAGTGACCATGGGAAAGAATTTGAAAATAGCAGGTTTGAAGAGTTTTGTTTATTTGAAGGAATCACTCATGAATTCTCATCACCAATCACTCCTCAGCAAAATGGTGTGGTGGAACGCAAGAATAGGACTATTCAAGAGTGTGCAAGGGTCATGATTCATGCCAAGAAGCTTCCATATCATTTTTGGGCTGAAGCCATGAATACAGCTTGCTATATACACAATAGGGTGACTATTAGATCAGGTACTTCTGTTACTCTTTATGAGCTATGGAAAGGTAGAAAGCCAAATGTGAAATATTTTCATGTTTTTGGGAGTAAGTGCTATATCCTGGTGGATCGTGAGCATAGGCGAAAGATGGATCCTAAGAGTGAGGAAGGGATATTTTTGGGATACTCTACAAACAGTAAAGCATATAGGGTATTTAATTCTAGAACTAAGGTGATGATGGAATCCATAAATGTGGTGGTTGATGACTCTGGTAAAGACGAAGATGTCCCAGATGATGTTGGAACATGCTTTCCCATGAACAATGAAATCTCACAAGACACTGAGTCCATAGAAGATAATGCTCAAGAGACCGACACTAGACCTGAGAATGAAGAGGTAGAGGATGCTAATAGGGGACCCTCTATAAGGATCACCCTAAGGAGTTGGTTATTGGAAATCTGAATGAAGGTGTAAGATCCAGATCGAGGGAGGCTGTGTCAAATGCCTGTTTTGTTTCAAAGCTTGAACCAAAGAATGTTAAAGAGGCATTGACAGATGAGTTCTGGATAAGTGCTATGCAGGATGAGCTTTGTCAATTCAAGAGGAATGAAGTCTGGGAACTGGTACCACGACCAGCAGGAACAAATGTGATTGGAACAAAGTGGGTGTATAAGAATAAGTCTGATGAACAAGGAGTTATTACCAGAAACAAAGCCAGACTAGTTGCTCAAGGATACACACAGATTGAAGGAGTAGATTTTGATGAAACTTTTGCTCCTGTGGCTCGATTGGAATCCATCAGATTGTTGCTAGGAGTGGCATGTTTTTTGAAATTCAAATTGTTTCAAATGGATGTCAAGAGTGCCTTTCTGAATTGCTATCTTAATGAGGAAGTTTATGTTGAGCAGCCTAAAGGGTTTGTGGATCTAAATCTCCCTGATCATGTCTACAAGCTAAAGAAGGCTTTGTATGGTTTGAAACAAGCTCCAAGAGCTTGGTATGAAAGGCTGACTGAGTTCTTAGTCAAACATGGATACAGGAAAAGTGGTATTGATAAAACACTCTTTGTCAAGGAGAAGGATGGGAAACTAATGATTGCTCAGATTTATGTAGATGATATTGTGTTTGGTGGGATGTCGGATGAAATGGTCCAACATTTTGTCAACCAGATGCAATCAGAATTTGAAATGAGCTTGGTGGGTGAATTGACTTACTTCCTTGGATTGCAAGTCAAGCAGATGGAAGATTCCATTTTTATTTGTCAGAGCAAATATGCAAGGAATATTGTGAAGAAGTTTGGATTGGATAATGCCAAGCACAAGAGAACTCCTGCTCCTACTCACTTGAAGTTATCCAAAGATGAAAAGGGAGTGAATGTTGAACAGAGTCTATACAGAAGCATGATTGGCAGTCTGCTATACCTCACAACAAGTAGGCCAGACATAACCTTTGCAGTTGGTGTATGTGCAAGATACCAAGCAGAACCCAAGGTCAGTCACATCAATTAAGTTAAGAGAATTCTTAAGTATGTGAGTGGCACATGTGATTATGGGTTGTTGTACTCCCATGAATCAAGTTTCATTTTAGTTGGATACTGTGATGCTGATTGGGCTGGAAGTGCTGATGATAGGAAAAGTACCTCTGGAGGTTGTTTCTTTTTGGGAAATAATCTTATTTCATGGTTTAGTAAGAAGCAGAATTCTGTATCTCTTTCTACTGCGGAAGCTGAGTACATAGCAGCTGGAAGTAGTTGTGCTCAACTGGTGTGGATGAAGCAAATGCTATCTGAGTATAATGTCACACAAGATGTCATGACATTATTTTGTGACAACCTGAGTGCTATTAATATTTCTAAAAATCCTATTCAACATAGCAGGACTAAGCACATTGATATCAGGCATCACTTCATCAGAGAACTTGTGGAGGACAAAGTCATAACTCTTGAGCATGTCAGCACAGAACATTAGCTTGCTGACATATTTACCAAGGCTCTGGATGCAGTTCAGTTTGAAAACCTGAGGAGTAGACTTGGGGTTTGTATTCATGAAGAACTATAGCAATTAATGTTCTTTCTGGCTGCCAGACTAATGAGAATAAAGGTAATTCTGGTAGTGCAGCTTGTGCAGGTGTTTATGCAGGGAAAGATGCTGAAGTTTGTGCATGACATTTGGTCATGTGATGGTGTGTGCATCTTCTTTCTGATGCTGTTTATTCTGGTTTATGACTTGACCATTTCTCAAAATTAATAATTGTTCTACTTGCCTTTGTCATATTTATGGCTAAAAAGGGGGAGTAGTGTGCTTGTGGTGTGCTTGTGCTAGTGCTGCAGCTGAGGGGGAGAATGTTGAATAATGTTGTTGTGTTGCTGCAGTTGAGGGGGAGATTTTCTGTTGTGTTGCAGCAGTTGAGGGGGAGTTTTTTTTGCTGCTATGTTGTGTTGTGTGTTGGTGTTATTATGTGTTTTTCGCCGCTGTCTCTGATATGGATGTTTTTCTTGTATTATCTTTGCAAGTTTGTTTGGTGTGTAGTTTTAGCCAAAATAAGCCAAAGGGGGAGATTGTTATTTCTTTGATTTTGTGGTTGGTATTTATTTTGCTAAAACTATTCTAGGAGCAAGATGTTGAAACAAGATGTTCTAATATTCTGCATTTAACATGTCGGATAAAGATGTCCCATCCTGGATCATAGGACATCGCGTCTGATTTTGGTTTAAAAGGAAGTTTTTGGTGTTGGTATTTGTTACTGAATATTCTATGAATATTTAGTTATCCTATGTGGCATCCAAAGTTTTTTGGGTTGAGTTTTTGTGTGTTGGTTTGCGGATTTTCAACAGTTTCTAAATATGGAGACATATTAGGAAACTTTAGATTGAAGACCTATTTTCTTGGAGTTTATTTTACAGAATTGTGTGCAGTCTCTTTGCTGCGTATTTGAAGCCCAATCCAGTCCATATTTAATGCTATATATTGACTGGTGTAAACCTAGTTTAGGTGTGGAACTTACGTGTGTTTTGTTAGGGTTTTGAGTGTTATTTGTGAGCCTAACTGGTATCATTCTTATAACAGTACAAGGACTGGTTTTTGTGTTGTAAGTTATGTCAGTTACTCATAAGCTTTTAAGCATTGAGTTTCTTGTGTGTCAATTCTCATAAGCTTTGAAGTATTGAGAATTGTGTGTTTTGAAAGTGTGGCTTTCGTTGTGTTACTTGTGTTGAAAGGAACCAGTCACGGTTTGTGACTGAAGAGGGATTTGAGGAGGGCCTCATACCTAGGTGAGTCTTAGGTAGAAGTCATAGGAAGAGTAGTGATTAAGTGAGCAGATTGTAACCGGGTGTGGTTGTTGTATGATCTGTGAATTGATACTATCGTATATTGATTTCGTCCCTGGCTTGGTAGCCCCCAGAGTAGGATTGTTGATCCGAACTGGGTAAACATATCACTGTGTTCTTTACTTTCTGCACTGTTATTATTATTGTTAACTTGTTCATTGTGTTGGATATCAGTGTCTTAACATCTGTGTAGGACATCTGATATCTGTGCCAGAATTTCATTAACTAACTTGACTCGGTGAGTTGAGTCTAACTAGCTCCGACCCTAGCTCCAAACCTCTCATACTCCAAACCTAAAATCTATTTAAGAGATGCTTCACTCATTTTCAAGAACCTTCAACCATTTTCTCAAATTTCTCACATTTCACTCTCATTTCTCTCTTCACTTTGCTACAACTTCTACTTCTCTCTTCCAAAACCACACACAAAAAAGCTCTTATTTCTTGAAGAATAATCACTTTTTACATTGAAAAGTGATTAATTCTTGAGCTAAACTTCATCTCTCGGTTTGCATTGGTTGGATTTTCTGGAATTTCAGCTTGTTCTTCTTCAATTCAAGGGTCTCTCACCATTTATTTTGGTGCAAGTTGGATTTTGGGTGGATTTTTGCGATTTTTGCTCGGTTTCAACGCGTTTCGGCTATTGATTGAAGAATATATGGTTTTCTTTCATTTTCTGCACCAAGATTACTTTGCAACAATTACCAAAGCAACTCTCCGCTTTGTAGGTTGGTTTTCCCTAAGTCTCCACTTGTTTTAGCTTATTCGCAACTTATTCGATGTAGATCTTTGTGGATTTTCGATTTGGATTCATATGCTTGAATATGATTCTTGATGTGGTTGTTAATTGAATCAAATTGATGTTTGTTGACTATAATTCAATGTAATTTCGTGCCTAATTGATTACATGTTCATTTGGAAGTTTGAATAAGTGATTTGCTGTTGAAAAGTGCTTTTGGAACTGGTTTTTTTGGCTATTGTCCCAGAGTAACCGGTTAACACAAAAACAGTGTAATTATGTTAACCGATTAACATGTGTATTTTTTGCATATTTTGACTGATTTTGAACTGTTAACCAGTTACTCACCGTTAGTTAACCGGTTAGCACTACTGCAGAATGTGATTTTCTTGCATTTTCTTGCTTGTTTGACATCCTTAACATGTTTAAACTTCATGGATCAATGCATTGATGATTGGTGGATTATTTTTGAGCTATTTTAACTCACACCACAGTACGAACTTGATTTTACGACACGCGCGCCTTTGTTTTTCATCATTGAACATAATGTTTGCATTGTAGATTAATTGATGTGATGAACACATGATGCACACACTTTGAGCTTATTAATTGCTAATTGATGTTATGTTGCTGGAATTACTATGCGCATGTTCATTTGCTTTCCATTTCAAGAGATGTATACTTGTTTTTGACTTGCTCATATTCTTGACGATGTGTATTCTTTTGTAATGTGCATTATAACATGTTTGATTTCAAGGATTGTTCACCATGATTTGTAATGTGATTGTGATCGTGTTTGTTTGATGAATATGCAAGGCTTGATGCATTATAATGGATGTTCATGATTGAAATTGTTTGTTAATGCATGTTGTCTCTAATCTTCCACTGCTGCCTGGACACATATATGCTGTAGTATGTGCTGCCAAATGCTTGTTACACCCATTTTGTATGCTGAACATGAGCTGTTGTTTGCTGTTTGGTATATGAAGTTGAATTTACTGTTGTTCTGTTGCATGTGGGCTGTAATAGTTGTTGTTTTCATTATTTCCTTCCATTTGCTTGTTTTACCAAGTTCTTTTACTTAGGATTTCTTGTAAATAGTTTTTGAACTAACTTTTTCATGTAGGTGCTAAGGGTAAGTAAGTGTGTGGATATGTTTCCACATATACATCTCTTTCTTTCATCTTCTCTTATTTCTTTTAATCATTCAACTTGTGGTCATGATAAGCATTTATATGCTTCCCTTGAATAACTTCTTTCTTCCCCTTTTGAGTTACAACTCATCTTCTACTTTAGAAGTGAGTTGTTTAATTCACTCTTCTTCTCCTTTCTCTTAGGATTAGGTTTCTTAAACCACATTAACCATAGGAACATCTATGTATGATAACTTTAGGGTTTAAGTCTTAGTCCCCCTCCTTAGATTTTACCTTTCTCAACCATTTGAGTCCTTCTCTCCTCATCTCAAAACAAAAAGCAAAAAACATGTAATAATAGACTAATGCATATTGCGTGTGAGCTTTGTTGTGGGAAATAGAAGGAGGGGAGTTTCTCTCCGCCTTTCTAGAGTGTTTAGCATACGTCCTGTTAGGACGACCATGCGACGCATTCGATCCTATATCATAGACTTGAATGCAATACGTGTTACAAAACACAAAAAACAATCAAAACACTTCTTCTTAAAAGACAAAAACAAACAACAATTCTCCTCTCATCTTCTTCATTCCCTTCTTAAGGATTCGTCACGTCCTTTCTACCGCAAACAGGTAACACCTAAGTCTCCCTACAGCGAACTGCAACACCTAACTGCTAGGACGCGAACGTTGACGTTTCCACTAAAAAACACAAACAACTCTCCCTTAGCTGAGGGGAACTACGTCGCTCTGATTCTCATGTTCCCGATGAGATACATAGGCAGTGGGGTAAGGCCCATTCGAGCACTTCTTTTATTTTCCCTATATTTGCTTCTTGTTCTCTCTCCTTTCTTTTTTCCCTTTCTTTCTACCTTTCTTTTCCAGTAGCAGCAGAGCTCCAGTCGACGACACCCTTTGATCGAGACAACAAGCGTGGATCCCATCGGGTACGATGGATGCGTTGGGTGCTAACACCTTCCTTTCGCGTAACCAACTCCCGAACCCAGATCTATTGGTCGCAAGACCATGCTTTTCCTTCCCCCCAGGTTTATGCAGTGTTTCCTTTCCCTCTCTTGGGATAAATACACATTGCTGGCGACTCTGTTTCGTGCCACTTTCGCGTTTGTACTTGGATGAAAATCCCGGGAGCGACAGTATGCTTTATGATTATTGTCAACAAAGATAAGTTTAAGAATTCCTGGAATTTAAAACTTTATTTTTGCATGCATATCATACATTCATTTGCACACATATGCACATCCCTTCATCCAAAACCGTTGCTCATCCTTGTTCGCCTGCCTTGTAGCAAGACGACTACTCGACATCGGTATTTTACTCGCTCAAACAAATCCAGAATCATGGCTGACTTTGAAGCTGAGAACGCTGCTTACAAGGAAACTCTGGCTCAATTCCAAGGTTGGATGGATCAGTTCCAGACAAACATGGATGTCATTATGGAACTCCTTCGTGCTCAAAGGGATGCCGCTGCTGCTGCCACTGTTGTTGCAACCCCTACTGATACAACTATTGTCACTCCTGTTGTGACTGTTCCTCCTATTGTTACGGCCACTCCTATTGTTGCTGTTCCTTCTCCTGCTATGGTTGAAGTACCAGTTGAGCCTGTGAATCAGCCTGTTGTTCAACCCGGTTTGAACCAGATGCCCGCTGGTTTTCCTTGGGGCATGCCTCCGAATTACACTCCTCAGATTGCAAATAATGGTAGTGCCTTCATGCCATATCAGCCTTTTGTTGAGCCCATGCCTAATGGGAATACTGCCGCATATCCATGGGTCGTGCCTACTCCAGTCCCGCCTCCAGTGGTGAATGATGATCCTGAGAGTCTTCAGGTTCAAACTCATCAAACTGCCAGATTGGCTGACACTGAAACACCTGATGAAGAAGAGCATGTGTATAGAGGTCCTCCTATTCATGTTCCGGTTTCATTTCAAGTTGCTCAAACTGCTGTTCAGAATGTTCATCCTGGGGAATCTTCCTCAGCTGCTGGGGTACCTCTTCTGAATTATCCATACGGTGTTTCGATGGGTCAGAATGCTGGTCATATGGTTAATTCGAGTTTGGTGTATCCTTCTCAGTTTACTACTCCGCAAGTGCATGGTCCGGCCGCTTCCCAGCTGCCAAATCCTCAGATTCTTGTCAGACCCACTAATCAGAGTAGACCCACTGACTACAAGTTGTTGGAAGACCGTATTAGAGCTATTGAAGGGTTTTCTGCTTTTGGCATGGAGGCCAAAATATAAAGGTTTAAGTTGCCCGCGTAGTCACATCACTATGTACTGCAGGAAGATGGCATCCTATATTGATAATGATGAATTGTTAGTTCATTGCTTTCAGGATAGTTTGTCTGGTGCTTCATTAAATTGGTACATGGGCCTGGAGTGTAGTAAAATCCGTACTTGGAGGGATCTATCTGAAGCGTTCGTGAAACAATACAAATAAAACCTTGATCTGGCGCCCACTAGATTGCAATTGCAGAATCAGTCTCAGCGCTCAGCTGAAACATTCAAGGAGTATGCACAAAGATGGCGTGAGATGGCATCTCGTGTGCGACCGACTCTCTCTGACAATGAGTTGGTTGACATCTTTATGGGTACCTTACAAGGATCTTACTACGAGAAAATGGTGGGTAGTTCTTCATCGAACTTCGCTGATGTTGTAACGATTGGTGAATGGATTGAGAATGGTTTGAAGACTGGAAAGATTCCTGGAGCTGCTTCCTAGCAGTCGGCCACTAGAAAATCTCAAACAGTCAGTCCAAGAAAAAGGATGGTGAAGTCAACGCTGTGACAGCTCAAGTTTCTCCTCAGTATCAAGCTCCCATGGCTCCCATGTCGTATTATCCATATCCATACATTGCTGCTGTACAGTATCAACAACCTCCATATCAGTATCATCCACAACAACCAATTCAGAATGCTCAGAATCAACAACAGAATCAACATAACAATAAAAATCAGCAGAATCAGAACCGACAGAACAACAACAATCAAGGAAACTGTAAGCGTCCAAATTTCGACAGAATTCCGGTGTCATACACCGAATTGTTTCCTTACTTGGTCACCATGGGGCAATTGTCCCCAAGCATATTGCACCTGCAATTTCTCCATTTGGCCCGAAGCATAATCCAAATGCATCCTGTGCTTATCATGCTGGATACATAGGACATGCAACAGAGGATTGCTTTGTTTTTAAAACCAAGGTTCAGGAACTCATTGATAAGAAGGTTCTGACTTTTGCTGAGGAAGGACCTAACATTCAGAATAATCCGTTGTCGAATCACAATGGACATGCGGTTAACATGATTGAGGATAGTTCAAGGGCTGAATTGATCACGGATGTCGATGAGGTAAAGACCCCGATGACTGTGGTTTTCAAGAAATTGAATGAATACGGGTTGTTGAAAGGGTTGCATGGTAAGTGTCAGATTTGTGACGATAATCCCAACCAGCGTCGAAAGCTGAAGGGTTGTGTCCAGATTTTAATGAACCGTGGTGAAGTGCAGTTTGCCAAGTCTAAACCTGTTGAGGAAGTTGCTGCTATTGAGCCGTTCACCATCGTCTATGTAACACCCCAATTCCCATCTAGCAGATAAATAATACATAATTAAATCAGAGTGATTAAAAAAAATTTTCGACAGAAATAAGGATGCCACATTTGAGAAAAACATAATCCACCTGCTATAACTTTGATACATAACACAAAATGGAATAAATAATAACAGGAAACTTTTTTCAACAAAAGTGAAGTTCAATTATGGAATAAAGCGGAACGATCCATAATTGACTCGTTTTACAAAATAAGTTGTTTCATAACATTAAAATATACGTACAAGTTATCCAAAACATATAAGTAAACATAAATAACAAAAGCGTTTCCCCCGACTCCCGTGTTATGTATCAGAGCAGACACCAAAGATCTAAGCAAAATGAAGATCTAACTCTTCCACTTGCCTCCACGCCTCTACAACGGCCAATCTACACTATGCCATAAAAAGCATATTCCAGCAGAAGGGTGAGAAATAACAACTATATCGAGATTGCATAATCATATGTAACCATATAATTCACCTATATTAATCAACTCACCCACACACCACATGCTAACACATATAACATACCAAGATATCATAAATTCATGTACACAAGTTATGACATATATATATATATATATATATATAAGCACGCCAACACATCACATATATTCATATTCACATATATGACATATAAATAACACATCAAAAGTGGTTCTTCAAGAACCCACCCATTCCCACAGGAAACATGGATACATCGCTATACTCCCCACTGGGCTCACGATGATCCTGAACAACTAAACATAATAATGCAATGCAACTCAATGACACAATGCAATGCAAGTGGTACCACACCACATGGTTCATTCAATTGAACCCGATTCATAAAAGAATCTGGATAAATCACATACACTCCACTGAGCAATGATTTATCTCCATACAACTCCACATTGGAGTCCCATGGTTCATTCACATGAACCCGGTTCATAAAAGAATCCGGATAAATCACATACACTCCACTGAGCAATGATTTATCTCCATACAACTCCACATTGGAGTCCGGACAATACTAGGCACCCATCATGGATTCCCACCTAGCTGTCTCCACCAGACACATCATGAAATGCACGACACAATTGATGCACAAAACATAAGTACAATAACAACTATACCTCTTCACGATCCCCTTGATCGCACGTGAGATACATACTCACCGTAATACCTAATACTATTACCATACCTGTCCAATCAATTTAACATAACACATACATAACAATAACTATGCACAAAACACATGTATAACAATCAGTTATACATTTACACGATCCTCCTGATCACACGTGAGATACATCCTCACCGTAATACACACTAGTCTTACTACAACTGTTCAATTAATTCATCATAATCCACACAAGGAGAGAACCTCACGAGGCCTTAATTAGTCAATTATCTAATTAATCCATCCAAATTCCATTTTTAACCATTTTTACTACCATTCCTAAATTCAACAAGTTCTGATACCTATCCCAACCTCTCAGACCAAAAAGGAACCGCATCAGATGCAAAATCAGGAAAGAAATCGCGAAACGGAAAAATTATGCGCTCTCGCTGGTCATGCACGTATTTCCCACACCCATACGCGTATTGGCATATTCTACCGCTTGACATACGCGTATTGCCCAGAGGGTTACGCGTACGGGCAGAAGCTGATTCTCTCAAAAATTCCACCTTGATTCCATTTTAATTTCATTACGCGTAGTACCTACTTCCTTACGCGTAATGGCTTGCCCCTTACGCGTACCTTTACGTGTTTCAACAGAGAGTCGTGTAAAAATGGGTTCCATACACGTAACACCCTCGTATCGCCCTTGCCATACGCGTAATGCCTTGCCCATTACGGGTATTGCCTTGCCCATTACGCGTATGGGCAGCGAATACCCAGAATTTTCTGCATAGTACTACTACGGGTTTCACTCAATTCTCCTCAAAATCTCATCTAAACATCACTATAATACAAATTAAATACATAGCAACCTATATCCATCATGTATCAACAATTAGGAACCTTAAATCATGATTTCCAACACAAAAGTTTTGTATCCAAATCTCAAAATCTCAACATATTAATTGTTGTAATTTTCCATCAAATTCAACCAACATGTGAAAACATACAAGCAAACATTTCTAACTGATTCCTAACTTCACCTGACTATACTACATGATTTATATCAAGTTTCAACCGTGAAAACATCGATTCCCACTCAATTTACCATTTTTATCAAATGTTAAAATCCTAACATTTCAACCAAAATCAAACCAAACAAACACATACATAAAACATATACAATCGAAATATAATCGGAACTTCTCACCCTTACCCAATTAATCGCGATTGAAACGGATATTTATTCAATTTTCCCCTTTCTCCTCTTTTCTCTTTTCCTTCTCTTCTTTCTCTCCTTTTCTCTTACAAACAAATATATATATATATATATATATATATATATATATATATATATATATATATATAATCCGATAGGGTAAAACATCTCCAATTGATATTTGCCATCTCAACCCAATTGATCAATTATTAGAGTTACCTTAAATACTCTCTTGAACTAATAATTATTAATTCGTCTCTTAATAAAATAATTGATCTCTAGTTGCTATCTCTCTCTCTCTATTCCCCTTTTGCCCAAATATCTCCCAAACGCTCTCAAAATGCTATAAAACATAAACAGCGATGCAAAATATATCAGGAATTAAAAGTTAATAATAAAATATTACCAAATGCAATTATTTTATCTATCAGAGAAATTATCCAATTAACAGGTAAAACTCAATTAGTTTAAACAATTCACAAAATTCACATAAATGAAATAAATAAATACGATTAACCAAATCGGGGCGTTACAACTCTCCCCCACTTAGATATTTTCGTCCTCGAAAATATAACTGAGATGAACAACTCCGGATACGACTCTCGCATCCGACTAACCAACTATCATGCCAACACTAGGCATACCATGAATAACACAAACTGACAAACCACCTGGCTAACAGCAACTACAACAACGACAAGGTGCAATGCCCATACAATGCACTTGACGACTAACTCCTGACTCAAATACCCAAGTTACGAACACACACAGGTTCACTCTAGAACCAAAACACCACAAGATCGTTACCCTCACCATAGGTAACACTCCCCTAATTCTCCACATAGGAATTAGCTACTCATACTCGAATCACCACGATTGAAACGAGGCAACAACAAACACAAGAACATAAAGTTCCACGACACAACATCGTTTCAACAACCTCTACATAATCATAATACCAACATCCTTGTCAAACAACATTATTACAACAATGCTACGATTCACCAATCGAACATATAACCAAAACATCCATCTACATAGTAGCCCATGAATAATATTTAAACCTTTCACCTAACACTTCCATTCTGAAACGTCTAATGGTCTCATCATTCCTACATGTTTCCAATGTTCAACCTATAAACTCTTACAAGTCACACACGCATACACAAAATGTACCACCTCACGCTTTCGATGCGCACTCTAATTACTCGCAACAATCAAATCTACCAATTTCTTATCCAACTTCTGACTCTCTCTAGTATTCACCAAAAAAATCATAGTTCCTTTGTAACATACCCAAACTCACACTCTACTGTGTTATCTCACACCCCAGACACAAGCCTCTGAACTGCTCAGATAATTCTGATCCTCTGACCATCAAAACAGACATGTATAAAAACTTTCGACTTAACTTCACCAATAAAAACTCATACCCTATTATTTCCGACCAGACAAGTACTCAATATTCTTGTGATTGCTAAACACTTCGAACTCAAAACCATAAAATAATAGCTCCATATTCTCAACACAAAAGTAACCGCAGCCATCTTGAAAGCATGAATCCTCAATTATCGTAAAGCATAAGCCACAACTTTACCATATTGCATTAACACACTGACTAAACTCATCATAGACGCATCCCAATACCTCACAAACGGTTTATTAGGATCACGCAGGATCAAAACTGGATTCGTAGACAAATTCTACTTTAGTCCTCTCAAACTTTCCTCACAATGAACATCCAAAGCAAGGAATTCAAGATACACGGAGATTGAATACCAAAAGAACCCAGAAATTTGTAAATTGTGGAGAGATATACAATAAAGCGTTTGCCAACCGAAGGTGGACTCAAAGTAAATACGCCACTCAAAAGCGGACTTAAAAGGGATACCGGCCGAAGGCGGACTCAAAGTAAAGAGTAAAAGAAGGAATGCCGGCCGGAGGCCGACTCACATCAAAAGAATGCAATTTGAACATGGATTTTCAACAGGGAATGTCGGCTGGAGGCGGACTCACATAAAAATGAAGGTGAATTTTAAGAAGAATGTCGGTCAGAGGAGATCTCACATCTAACAAGAAAGGCGGTGCCGGCTAAAGGAGGACTCGCAACGAATGATTTAAAAGGAAATACTGTCGGCCGAAGGCGGACTCACATCAAGAGGATAATAGCCGAATGTGACTTCTAATAGGAATGTCGGCTGGAGGCTGACTCACATCATCGCAAGAAAAGGAATGTCGGCTTACAGGAGGACTCACAACCAAACAAAGGTTTACCGGCCGAAAATGGGTTCACAACCAAGGGATAACAGATGAATGTCGACCACAGGTGGACTCATATCATCGTAGGAAAAGGAATGTCGGCTAACAGGCGGACTCACATCCAAATAAAGGTTTACCAACCGAATGCGGGTTCACAACCAAAGGATAACAGATGAATGTCGACCACAGGCGGACTCACATCATCGCAGGAAAAGGAATGTCGGCTATCAGGCGGACTCACATCCAAACAAAGGTTTACCGACCGAAGGCGGGTTAACAACCAAAGGATAATAGATGAATTCCGACCACAGACGGACTCACATCATCGCAGGAAAAGGAATGCCGGCTAATAGGCAGACTCACATCCAAACAAAGGTTTACCGGCCGAAAGCGGGTTCACAACCAAGGGATAACAGATGAATGCCGACCATAGGCAGACTCACATCATCACAGGAAAAGGAATATTGGCTAACAGGCAGACTCACATCCAAACAAAGGTTTACCGACCAAAGGAAGATTCACAACCAAAGGATAACAGATGAATGCCGACAACAGGCGGACTCACATCATTGCAGGAAAAGGAATGTCGGCTAACAGACGAACTCACATCCAAACAAAGGTTTATCGACCGAAGTCAGGTTCACAATCAAAGGATAACAGATGAATGCCGACCACAGGCGGACTCATATCATCGTAGGAAAAGAAATGTCGGCTAACAGGCAGACTCAAAACCATACAATGGTTTACCGGCCAAAGGCGGGTTCACAACCAAAGGATACCCTCACAAGATGGATTTTCAAAAGGAAGACCGACACACAGGCAGACTCACATCCAAAACACAAAGGTAGGCCGACACACGGGCGGACTCATAACCAGAGGTTACCATCACAAGATGGATTTTCAAAAGGAAGGCCGACATACAGGCGGACTCACATCCAAAACACAAAGGTAGTTCGACACACGGGCGGAATCACAACCAGAGGTTACCATCACATGATGGATTTTCAAAAGGAAGGCCGACTAACAGGCGAACTCACATCCCAATAAAGAGTTACCAGCCGAAGGCGGGTTCACAATCAAAAGTAGTATAATCAACAGATCTATAAAGATAACTCCGCTGGGGAAAAGAGAAGCCTAAATAGACAACTGTGCAGGGGAGTACAAGCATAATGAACGAAGTCATCGTCAACTTCACCGGGGATAAAGTGAGATTGAATCTCCTAAAATATGCCATTTTCTGCTGAGGAAACGTCTGGCAAAGATGACATCAAACCTGGCTTATGCTTCGGATGCATATGTTTGAATTTTTCTATGGCGTAATGATCCATACGAAATGGAAATGCTATGCATTTGGAGGATGCAATGCAAAGATGCTTATGCTATGCTAAAGACACTCCACCGAGAGAAGTGTCGAGGAACCCGGAAACAAACTCTACTGAGGAAGACAAGTTGAACGACCTTCCTGATCAAAATCTCTGATGAAGATGAAACCCAAAGAGAACTTCCACTCTGTTGGGGATTGAAGTAAATAATACCAAACCGGTCGGGGAATGTCATTGAACTTAACCTGCTATTGGGGAAACGACTTTAACCATACCCTGCTGGGGATAAGAGCACATTGTTGCTGGCGAAATTACCCTTCCTGACTAGACAAAGAAAGAAGCCACCAAGACTCTGTGGGGGATATAAAGTCTCTACTAGGGATGACATCCAACAAGTCTCATGCTGGAGATGCAACATTATCCTATCTGGGACAGTCAACTTCTAAATACTCGATGGGGAGTAATAAGCTAATCAGACTGTGGGAAACAAACACTCTGCTTTATTGCTGGGGAGAGAGAAGTTCCCAATGCTCTGCCGAGGATATTAGATCTTCTATGCTAGAGAGAGAAACTCTACTGGGGAGAAGAAATCTCGTCGCCCTGCAAACACACATCAAACAACAAAATGTTCTATATGCGAAATGGTGATTGATCACCATTTCTACTATGTTTCCGTCACTTATTCGACATAAATCCATAAAATTGGTCACACTTTGTTTTGTCTTTTCATTGTTTTTTCGAGTTACTTTTACTTTTCGTATTTTGTTCTCGCATTTTATGATTTTTTGTTTTATTTCAATTATGTTGAGTTTTATGCTTTGGTTTGGTAGTTTTCGATGGTTTCAGGTCTAAGTGGAAAATCCCAAAGGACTCGTGCAAAGAAAATGGAAGTTTCGGGAATTCATAAGAGTTTTTAGAAGGAAGCAGAGGGCCTGACACGACCACCCAGGTCAGGATGCCTGGACCAAAAAAATAAACAAACATAAAATATATTGGGTAACCAACTCTCTTATCTATACTATGTTATAGTTCTCTTCATTAGCTTTTCGACACTTCGAACGGGGACCAAAACAGACTTACGGATCAAAAGTTATGATTGAAATAATTCTGGTTATAAAATCCCGTGAGCTGACACGGCCGCCCGTGTTGGATGACATGGCCCGTGTCAGTAGGTGACGCTGATTTCCTGATTTTTTTTCTTCATATTTTTGCCATATGTTAAGTTGTGGGGGAGCTTTAGGTATTTCCAACCGATCTGAGTGATTTTCTACTATTTAGATGAGTTTTGGCAAGAGAAAATGGGTCTTTTTGGCTGCAAAAGAATTTGACGATCAAAGATTGGAAAGATCAAGGCTATCGAAGAACTGAAGGTTTTCATGAGCGGAAGCAATTAAAGATCGAAGTAATCCTATTATCTTGTAATGTATAATCTTTGTTTTGTTTTTCTTTTGAATAATATGAGTAACTAGACTTTAATGTTAGGGAGGTGTCCCTGATCTGGATCTGTAATGACTTTTATATTAGTATTGCAATAACAAACTTTCTTTTTCATAATTGATTTGATCTCTAGCTATTCGTAATGCTTCCTCTGTCGGACAAACAGTGTTTGATTTGTGATTAACGATCAGGCTAGACCGCTGTTATTAGTGTTTTGCTTTAGATTATTCTATAGTAGATATTGCATAGGAATAGGGATAGCCTATAGAAACCAGAATATTCTTGATAAACGATTTCTTGATTTCAAACGTGATTATCTATGTACATAGTAATTAGGTTATGAAATCAAAGGTTTTCTCACTAAGGAATTAGGGCTGAACATTCTAAAGAACCGGTATTTAATTATTAAAAATAAGTTGTTGCAGTGTTAATTCAGAGTTGTTGCTGAGTCAGATCATACACCATCTCTAGCACAGTTTACTCATATTTGTTGAAACCACTTAGCCAATTTCCTTCTTATATTTTCAATTATTTTTATATTTAAAACAAACAATTTCAAAACCCCAAAGCTTTTTGTTTAACTAAAATAGAACAAAACTCTATATCGTCAAGCAGTCCTTGAGATCGACATTCGGGGAAATTCCCTTTTATTACTACATCGGTTAAAATAGTACACTTGTTATTGTTCCGATCAAGTTTTTGGCGTCGTTGCCGGGGACTGCCAAAGATCATTGATTTTAGAGCTTTATTTTAGTTAAAATTTTGTTGCTCCGCAATTAAAATTTAGTTTTTATTTTTATTTTATTATATAAAAAAAATCTGATTATTGTTGCTTCTTGAATTCTTCTATACTGTGCGACTAATAAAGTGTCTGAGTTGTGTAGTTATGGATATTTTTTATACATTGCCACCTGTATCTCCTGCATGTTGGTTGCCTAATTCGGGAATCACTTTGGAAGAGGCGACTAAAATTTTTAAAGCATATAAGAGGGATGTAAGAATCCTTATGAATGAATGTTAGGAAGCTAACTTTTATCCAGATAATTTTATTTGGCAAGAGTGCAGGTTGGAAGAAGAATGTGTGAAAGAAGAAAAACAAGGCATGACGTCACACGAAGAAGATGCATTTGAAATAAAAGAATTTAAGGTAAACAATAAATACGGGGGAGAAGAAAAAATGCCACTTGAAGATGATCTAGTGTTGGATGAAAATACAGATGTAACAATTTGTGAAGATGTAGACATCCAACAAGGAAATCTTCAAGAAAATAGTATCCCTAAAAACTATTTTGACAAGGCAGATGAAAGACAATAAATTGATAAATTATTGGATTTCATTTATGCCTTGTTCACAAAAATCCCTCTGAAAATAATTTGGAAGCAACATCATCAATACCTTAAGTTCATGGGATTGCTACCAAACAAAAGAAAGAAAAAGGATGATGTGTTCTTTGTTTCATATATGCCACCTTAACAGAGAATGAGTCGCCGAGCCATGCGACGTTAAATGCATCGCTACGTGGGTGGCAACCCACGCGTTTATTTCCTAAGTCGTTTTTATTTTTGTTTGTTTTGTTTCGTCTGCAGGTAATAAACAAGACCTTACCGGTGTAAGCGATGATGCAGTAATTGGTGTTGCATTACCTTCCGCCTCCTCAGTAAGGATCTTTGTGAGTCTTCTCTCTATCTTGGATTTAAACATTGAGGTCAGTGTTTAGTTTAAATGTGGGGGGTTTTAGTGTTATTTGCATTGCTGTTATTCCCTTTCTATTCAGTTTTCTATTATTTCGTTGTGTTTTGGTTTGTGTTGCTGTATAACAGATTTGTTGACTTTGGTGTCTGATGAGTGACGAAACTTGCACCAGTGGATGAAAGATTCAACCCTTACTTGCTCTTCTGGAAGCCCTCAAAAGTGGATACCGCTGAAGATGATGATTGGACCCAACTTTCTGACACTGGACTGATATTGGAGTATTGTGCACCTGAGCCGGATAGGAAGCTGCACCACACTAGGAGTACTTCGGAACCTGTCAAGCTATACCAACCATGGTGAGTTTAAAAAAGCCAAACATATAATCATCATGAAAGTTGTTCATGTATGTCTCTATCACTCCTTGTTTGCGTATTTTCTGTTGGAATTTCACTGCACACTTATACACACAGAGGCACTTGATTTCTTTTAACCTCGAGCCTTTCTAGCCATCCCGTTTATGTTATCCCTTGTTAACCCCACTCGAGCCATTTATCCTTTGTTTGTTTTATTACCATATCATTAAACCATAAGCTTAAACACTTTCCTCCCCTGCTCAGATAAGTGTTGTCAGTTTTTGATCTGTGAAAAATTTTAAGTTTGGGGTTGTGACACCTATAATAACTAGGTAAGTGCAATTAAAACAAAAGAGAAAAAAAGAGGTTTGTGATTGAAAAAGAAAAAAAGGAGTTTCGATTGAATTATCAAAAGAAAAAAAAAAGAGAATATATGAGAAAAATGCACTTACCTAGTGGAGATTTAGTTTGAAAATTAAAAAGATAAGCTCAATAGAAATACTTGAGTAGGAACTAAAAATCCAACTGGAAAGATGTCTGATACCCCTGATCATGAATAGTACAAAATAACACAGCGACAAGAATGACAACACTGATTATGAGCCCAAAACCATTTGTTTTCCCATTTTCTTGTTTATCCCACCTTGACCCTAAGCCCTATTACAACCCGAAAATACCTCAAAAAGTGCGCGTTGTGTGTGAGAGATGAAAATAGATTGTATTCAAGCTTACGAGTCAATATTGCATGCTTTGACATTTGCGTGTAAATACTTTAACCCAGAGAGATTTTGGTGAGAGTGTGAAAAAGCTTACGGGTAAAGAGGTACTTTGATGTGGAAGTGTAGCGAAACGTCAAATCGGGTAGGAAGGAAACATTGAAGGAAATTGAAAAGAGAGTTGCGAAAGATCTCAGTGGTATTGTGGTAAGATGATTGTGAATACTTTGGGGGTGACCTATCTGCTGTCTCGAGTATTAATTGAGGACAAGAAATGAGCTAAGTTTGGGGTTGTGATTGGTCACCATTTCTACTGTGTTTTCGTCACTTATTCGGCATAAATCCATAAAATTGGTAACACTTTGTTTTGTCTTTTCATTGTTTTTTCGAGTTACTTTTACTTTTCGTATTTTGTTCTCGCATTTTATGATTTTTTGTTTTATTTCAATTATGTTGCGTTTTATGCTTTGGTTTGTTAGTTTTTGATGGTTTCAGGTCTGAGTGGAAAATCCCAAAGGACTCGTGCAGAGAAAATGGAAGTTCCGGGAATTCAGAAGAGTTTTTGGAAGGAAGCAGAGGGTCTGACACGGCCACTCGTGTCAGGATGCCTGGACCAAAAAAATCAACAAACATAAAATATATTGGGCAACCAACTCACTTATCTATATTATGTCATAGTTCTCTTCATTAGCTTTCCGACGCTTAGAACGGGGACCAAAACAGACTTACGGATCAAAAGTTATGATCGAAACAATTATGGTTATAAAATCCTGTGAGCTGACACGGCCGCCCGTGTAGGCTGACACGACCCGTGTCAGCAGATGACGCTGATTTCCTAATTTTTTTCATACTTTCGCCATTTGTTAAGCTGTGGGCGCTTTGGGTATTTCCAACCGGTCTTAGTGATTTTCTACTATTTAGATGAGTTTTGGCAAGAGAAAAGGGGACTTTTTGGCTGCAAAATAATTTGACGATCAAAGATTGGAAAGATCAAGGCTATCGAAGAACTGAAGGTTTTCATGAGCGGAAGCAATTGAAGATCGAAGTAATCCTATTATCTTGTAATGTATAATCTTTGTTTTGTTTTTCTTTTGAATAATATGAGTAACTAGACCTTAATGTTAGGAAGGTGTCCCTAATCTGGATCTGTAATAAATTTTATATTAGTATTGCAATAACGATCTTTCTTTTTCATAATTGATTTGATCTCTAGATCTTCGTAATGCTTGCCCTATCGGACAAACAGGGTTTGATTTGTGATTAACGATCAGGCTGGACCGCCGTTGTTAATGCTTTGCTCTAGATTATTCTATAGTAGATATTACCTAGGAATAGGGATACCCTATAGAAACCAGAATATTCTTGATAATTGATTTCTTGATTTCAAACGTGATTATCTATGGACATAATAATTAGGTTATGAAATCAAAGGTTTTCTCACTAAGGAATTAGGGGGTGAACATTCTAAAGAACCGGTAATTAATTATTTAAAATAAGTTGTTGCAGTGTTAATTCAAAGTTGTTGCTGAGTCGGATCATACACCATCTCTAGCACAGTTTACTCATATTTGTTGAAACCACTTAGTCAATTTCCTTCTTGTATTTTCAATTATTTTTATATTTAAAATAAACAATTTCAAAACCCCAAAGATTTTTGTTTAACTAAAATAGACCAGAACTCTATATCGTCAAGCAGTCCTTGAGATCGACATTCGGGGAAATTCCATTTTATTACGACAACGGTTAAAATAGTACACTTGCTATTTTTTCGATCAAATGGCCACCTCGGTTGCCATCCATAGTATCCATTGCTCAAGCAATTTTTATTGTTTTTGATATGCTCTGTAAAGTTTAATGTTTTCACATGCATTGTTTATCAAAGATATCAGACGTTTTTGCAAAGAAAACAGTAAAAGCAAAGGCAAAAATGAATAACTTCTTGAGTGAAATGAATACTTTATTGATTGAATTGGCCTGTAAATAGGCATTTAAAATTTGGAAGCAATTCCTGAAAAGAGATAATTGCACAAAAATGAAAAGAAAATACATATGTAGGCAATGTGGGAACAAATATCCACCATGCTTCGATTTAGCTATGACTCATATGTCTTCTATATCCACATATGCTTTGACTTCTGAAAAGACTGACTGGACTGATTCATTTCCTTCGAAATTCCCAAGTATCAAAGTAGTCACAGATCGAACGCAGACCACAACCTTTCGCTTTCAAATCCCTAACTTTTGCCTGGATCGCCCTTTCGGGTTTTCAATCCACCGGGATACCCATTTTTGCCAAAGTTGCCTTTTCAGGTTTTCAACTTTGCGAGTTTATTATTTTCTTTTCTTTTATCCCTAATTTTTGCCCGAACCTTTTCTTCTTGTGATTCGTCGGGATGCCATTTTTTGCTTAGACTTTTCTTTTTGTTGTCTAGCGGGTCTTTTTTTATGTGAAGTATTTTTTTGACTGTGTCTGCGTTCACAGGGGATAACTGTCTAAAGCAAAGGGCAACATATCATGCCAATCTTTATACGTTACCACCATCTTCTGCACAATCTTCTTGATATTTTTGTTTGCTGCCTCGACAGCGCCATTCATCTTCAGACAATATGGAGAAGAATTGTGATGTTCGATTTTTAAAGCTATGGCATAACTCCTTCATCATCTTGTTATTCAAATTTGAACCATTATCAGTAATGATTCTCTCCGAGATACCATAACGACAAATAATGTCCTTCTTTATAAACCAGGCTACCACTTATCTGGTGACGTTGGCAAACGAGGCTGCTTCTACCCACTTCGTGAAATAATCAATAGCAACCAGAATAAAACGATGCCCATTGGAAGCAGTCGGCTCAATCTTTCCAATCATATCAATTCCGCACATAGTAAAAGGCCAAGGAAACGTCAATACGTTCAGGGGAGTAGGCGGCACATGCACCTTATCAGCATAAATCTGGCATTTATGGCATTTTCTGGCATATTTGAAACAATTAGACTTCATAGTCATCCAGTAATACCCTTCCCTCAACAGTTTTCTGGCCATAGCATGCCCATTGGCATGAGTACCGAAAGAACCTTCGTGAACCTCTTCCATCAACAGGCGTACCTCGTGTTCATCAACACAATGTAGCAAGACCATATCGAAGTTCCTCTTATATAGCACATCGTCTTCATTCAGAAAAAAATTGCCTGCTAACCTCCTCAGAGTTTTCTTATCCTTGGTAGACGCCCCAGTTGGGTACTCTTGATTCTTGAGAAAACACTTGAAGTCATGATACCAAGGCTTGCCATCCGATACTTCTTTGACCGCAAACACGAAAGCCAGTCTATCAAAATGCATAATTCTTATTGACAGAACTTCATTCCACCGATTCACCTTGTACATGGAAGCCAACATTGCCAACACATCGGCCATCTGATTCTTAGCCCGGGGTACATAATGAAAGTCTACCCTATCAAAGAACGGTAACAACCTTCTGGCATAGTTCTTATGAGGCACCAAATTTGCCTGACGAGACTCCCATTCTCCTTTGATCTTGATTCTCAAATCACTAGCTTCTTCTAACCCCATGATGCACACTTCATACTCTGCCTCGTTGTTGGTACATATGAACACTAATCGGGCAGTGAAAGGTATTTGAGAACGCCTTAGAGTTGTAATGATTGCCCTGATTCCATTACCATATGAATTAACGGCCCCATCAAAGACTAAGCTCCACTGAGATCCAACTTCAGGTCCTTCGTCAGGCAAAGGCTCATCACAGTCTTTCATCTTTAAAAACATGATATGCTCATCCGAAAACTCAAACTTCATCAGTTAATAATCCTCGATTGGTTGTTGAGCAAGATATTCTGACAGAACACTTCCCTTAATGGCCTTCTGGGAAATGTACTGAATATCGTATTCTGTCAAAACCATCTGCCAACGAGCTATTCTCCCAGAAAATTCTTGCTTCTCAAACACATACTTAATCAGATCCATCTTTGAAATCAACAGGGTTGTGTGGTTTAACATATACTGCCTCAAACGCTTAGCTGCCCAAGCGAGTGCACAACATGTTTTTTTCCAGCATAGAGTACCTCGACTCACAATCAGTGAACTTTTTGCTCAGGTAGTAGATGGCACGTTCTTTCTTACTTGTCTCGTCATGTTGACCGAGCACACACCCCATTGAATTCTCAAGAATCGTAAGATACATAATTAACTGTCTTCTTGGAACTGGAGACATGAGGATCGGAGGTTCCTGCAAATATTCTTTTATTTTATCGAATGCCTTTTGACAGTTTTCATTCCACTTGACCTCTTGATCTTTTCTCAGCAATTTAAAATTGGTTCACACATGGCTGTAAGATGAGAGATGAACCTAGCAATGTATTTCAATCTCCCTAAGAAACCACAAACCTCTTTTTCCATTCTCGGTTCAGGCATTTCTTTTATGGCTTTTACTTTAGCAGGATCTACCTCGATACCCCTTTCGCTAACAATAAATCCTAGCAATTTATCAGATCTCACACCAAAGGTGCACTTGTTCGAATTCAACCTTAGTATGAACTTCCTCAATCTTTTAAACAACTTCTGTAAATTCACCAAATGTTCTTCCTCCGTTTGTGACTTTGCAATCATGTCATCAACATAGACTTCGATCTCTTTGTGAATCATATCATGAAAGAGAGTCACCATCGCCCGCTGATAGGTTGCCCCAGTATTTTTCAATCCAAAGGGCATTACCTTCTAGCAAAAAGTTCCCCACGGTGTTATGAACATCGTCTTATCCATGTCCTCTGGGGCCATTTTGATTTGGTTATACCCAAAGAAGCCATCCACGAAGGAAAATACGGAATACTGAGCGGTGTTGTCAACTAACACGTCAATGTGGGGAAGTGGGAGATCATCTTTTAGGCTTTCTCTATTCAAGTCTCGATAACCAATGCACATCCTGACCTTTCCATCCTTCTTAGGCACAGGAACAATATTAGCAACCCACGAAGGATAATTTGTCACAGCAAGAAAGCCAGCATCTAACTGTTCCTCTTCCTTGATTTTAACAACCATGTTCGGTCTTGTTCTTCTCAACTTTTGCTTAACCGGAGTACAACCCTCTCTAAGCGGCAACCGATGCACAACAATATTTGTGTCAAGCCCAGGCATGTCTTGGTAAGACCAGGCGAAGATGTCCACATACTCTCGAAGCATTTCAACCAATCTACCCTTAACACTATCTTCAAGGCGGCCCCAATTCTTACCTCTTTTTTCACGTCCTCGATGCCCAGATTAACAGTCTCAATGTCCTCCTGATGAGGTAAAATAATTTGTTCCTCCTGTTTTAGCAATCTGGCTAATTCTTTAGGCAAGTCTCAATCTTCGTCAGCCTCTTCTTCAGCCTGATAAATAGGATTGTCGAAGTCATATCGAGCCATAGCTGAATCATTATCGGTAGAATCTGAACAGATAAACCTGCATGATTGATGTTTTATGTTTATTATGAATGCAACAAACAAAAACACATTTCCATTTTACTTTGAATAAATGCAGAAAGTAAAAATAGAAAAACAGGGATCAAAACATTTGAATACGAAAAATGTCCTTTATTAATGATGAAATTGAAAGCAAAACATCATGGCCCTACAGAAAAGAATCACTACGTCTTGGGCAGAACGTAGGACTTAACAAATGTAGAAAACAATAATAATTACTCTTTGCAAGTGACTTGGACGATTTCCTCAGTAGATCAGTTGCACAACCCCTTGTCAGGAATACAAGGACGGGTCCACTCATCCATATCACAGTCACTGTCACCTTCATCATCCCTGACTGCGTTGATCCTGTTGAAGAAAACTCTGGAACTTGTAAATTGAATCGGACCACTGTACCTTGGAGGCTCTTGAGACCGTTTGGGCGGCTTGTATCCCAAACCATATGTATCCTTCATCTGCACGTCTATCACCTGACCCCATTTCTGGGAATTACCAGCTTCTACCCTTGCACGCGCATCCTTGAATGAAGACATTGAAATTTCAGGCTCATTAACCTCCACATGAGGCTCCTTAGGAATTTGTACAGCCTCAAAAGCCTGACATAAAGTTTCATGTATTTCTCTATCCACTTCTACGTACTTGAAAGTTGACATATGATTGACCATTATATCCTCTTCGCCGCACACTGTAACCACATGACCTTCAACCATATACTTCAACTTTTGATGTAACGTTGATGTCACTGCCCTAGCTTGATGAATCCAGGGGCGACCCAATAGACAACTATATGCTGGCTGAATGTCCATAATATAGAATTTCGTGTTGAAGACCTCTGACCCCACCTGGATGGGCATAACAATCTCTCAGAACATAGATCTTTTAGAACCGTCAAAAGCATGCACCACTAAATCACTGGGTGTAAAAATCAGCCCTTGTGTATCAAGGTTCATAAGCGCTTTCTTGGGAAGAACATTTAATGAAGAACCGGTATCCACCAACACATGGGACAATAATGAGCCTCTGCACTCTATAGAGATGTGTAGAGCGTTATTATGGGTTCTCCCTGCGGGAGTCAAGTCTAAAACCGTAAATCCCAAATCGTTTCCAGCATTTACATGCACCACCACGCCCTCAAGCTGATTCACCGATATTTCCTGTGGTACATATGCTGCGTTCAACACCTTTAACAAAGCATTCCTATGCGCTTTTGATCACATCAACAAAGACAAAATAGAAATTTTGGAAGGCGTTTGATTCAGTTGGTCCATGATTTTGTAATAACTTTTCCTTATTAGTCTCATGAATTCATCAATGTCTTTCGAGAAAGCCTCATCAACATTCTTTTATGCAGAATCCTCCACAACTGGTCTCTGCCCAGAATTGTCAACCACTTGTTTACCTTTGTCCTGACTTGTACTGCCCGCGTTGTCATTAGCCAGCAAAAAGACTCTGCCACTTCTGGTAATCGCTCCAGCTTCCATAATATTTTTAACAGCAGACCCTGAGCCTGATGAACCCAACAGTTCCTGCTTCTGCCCATTATAAAATACCTCGGCCCCGTAGTTCCATGGGATGGCCTTAGTACTTTCGTATGGTATTGGTCCTGGGACAGTGATAATAATCGGCACTAGCCTCGCCGATGCTGAAATGTTGATTATCTTGTAAGGAATAGATATGGTAACAACATCTTCGCTGCTATCAACAACTTTCTTCTCGCTATTAACCTGATCAAACTGTAATTGTCAATCTTCCATTAATCTTTGAATACTTGTCTTCAGAGCAAAACAACCCTTAGGCTACAACAAACATTCATGACAACCATCTGAACATCCAGGAAACACTCCACCTTTCAACAATCTTCCTTTGACCATCGACAAAGGAGTTTTCAGCTCGTTTACATCCATTATCAAATCCAATGGCTCTCCATCTTCTACAGCATTAACCTTTGCTCCGCCATGATTTGGCATAGGGTTTTGAATAACATTTGGGATATCATTGGTGAAGTTTATGGCTTTCAAATCCACCAAATCCTGAACTTTGTGATGGAATGCCCTACATCTCTCAATTGTATGTCCCGGGGCACCAGAATGAAAATCACAGTGTGCATTAGCGTCATAGCCCGGTGGTAGCTTCCTAGTAGGTGGGGCTAAAGTACGGAGCTCAAATTAGCGTAACTGCAGCAAATATTGTAGCAACTAGGCATAGGGCATAGGTGGAGGATCAAAATGCCTTTTAGCCTTCCTCTGCCTATTCTGATATTGGTTAGGAACATTACTCTGTTGCTGAGGCTCAGCCGGGATGGCCACGGTAGCAACTTGTTGGGTATAGTTCTGACGAGCCTTGCTCTTTTGCCGATTCAAAGAAACTGAATTTGCATCGCCTTCTCTCCTTCCCCCATATGACTTCTTATGTCCTCCAACTGAGGATCCACTGTTAATTGCTATCTTTCCAGATTTAATGCCGCTTTCAACTCGTTCACCAGCTAAAACCAAGTCTGAGAACCCAGCAGATAAATAACCTACCAACCTTTCATAGTAAGGCCCCTAAAGAGTGTCCATGAACATGTCAATCAATTCCCTCTCCACCATAGGAGGTTGAACCCTAGCAGCCAACTCACGCCACCTCTGGGCGTACTTTTTGAAGCTTTCGTTGTTCTTTTGTGAAAGACTCTGTAATTGCATACGGTTAGGAGTCATATCTGTGTTATACTGATAGTGTCTAACAAATGCCTCAGCCAATTCACGCCAACTGCAGATACGACCTCTTTCAAGTTGCATATATCATTCCAGTGATGCCCTAGCCAGGCTATTCTGGAAGAAATGCATTACCAGCTTCTCGTCATACGAGTAGGCGAACATCTTCCTGTAATAGGCCCTAATGTGAGTGTTAGGGCATGTAGTTCCAGTATATTTGTCGAAGGTAGGCACCTTGAACTTATGAGGGACCTTCAAACCAGGAACCAATCTTAAATCATCTATATCCATACCCAACGAGTTCTGACTCTCGTAAGCCCTCATCCTTTCCTCAATCATCTTGAACTTTCTGTCAACATCAGACGGGTGGCCAGCATCCACACCTTGCATAGAAAAAAAATCATCTTGCTGATCTTCCATCCAATGATGGCCCCCAACACCATGCACTGCACACACACTATTACCACCTCCACCCATTTCAGGGATCTCCACAGCTGCTCCTCCGCCCGGAGGAATAACAACAGTAGGAGTAGGAACACCTCCACCCGGAGGAATAACATGAACACCACCATTACCACCTCTGCCCGGAGGAACAACATGAGTAGGAATACCTCCATAAATAATGCCTTCTTCATCAACCCGTGCTACCAAGGGCTAAACAAGAGTCCTCACCCGCTCTTGGCCTTGGGGTACGTTCTGCATCATTTCCATGAACTGAGTCATGCGGTTGCGGAATTCTTGGAGCTCAACTTGAACTTGATCCATAACTCTTCGTTAATTGTTGCGAGTAGCGTAGAGGTGAGTGCGAGATTTCGCAATCCAGCTACAAAACATCAGGCAGAGATAAGGAAACTAAATAGAAACACCTGTTATGCACATGAGTATGAAAATGCAAATGCAAATGACATGTTTGAGTATTCACAGGGCGATCCACCCCTTGATTCCAATTTAATAATAAGCATCAAGACGAAACGGAATACCAAAAATATATGCTCATATATTAGAAAGCCGAAGAATAATCATATGTCAATACATATAGCCCAAACTAAAGAAAGATGTCTGAATACAATAATCAGGGATCCAAACCAACAAGCCTGGCAGTGATTGAATACAACAGAAAAGAAAAACTAAGGCATATCATCAAAGTCCACCATAGTCAGCCTTTTCCAATTTTCTCGCGCCTCACACCAAGCTTGTACCTCTTTAAAGAGCTTTCCTGTATTGGGATGTTTTGGCCTCTCGATCAATTCCTGAATAAGAGTATCACGCTTGTACAAGACTTCTTCCAAGTACTGACATTGCTCTTCCCAGGCGTCTTCACCAAAAACATCTTCAAGCTTAGGATCCTCACCTTTTGGTTTCTTCACCTCCGCTCGAATCTTAAGGTCTTCTATGGCTAATAAGGCTTCATTAAGTTGCTCTTCATTTGTTTGCCTCTGAAATATCTTTGTTCTGACTTCTTCCTCTTTCTTTCTAAGTTTCATCTTCAACCTCTCGATCTGATCTAGAAACTTGTCTTCCTTTTTCTCGTGAGCAGTCATTGCGGTGTCTCGATGATCATCGAACTTTTGAATTCTAACCAAGGCTCTAGTCAACACTTTCTTCTTGGACTGAAGCACGCTATGACCGCTTCTCAAATCTTGGCCTACCCATTACCTGACTGTGATCTCTTCAGCTAACTCTTTCTCCTTCTTGGTCAGCAGTTCTGTCTTCACCTTAGGAGTGTAGATAGCTTCACTTCGATCATGCTCCAACCAACTGATCTCTCTCTTCAATTCATCATTTTTCTCTATGCAACTCTTCTTTCTCAGCCCACAGCTTGTTATATTTTTCAATCTCAATCGTAGTGGGTTGTTCAATCACCGGGGGATACAGAGGTGGCTCTATGGAGAAAGGCAGGAGCTCCTCTTCCACTCTCTTATGTATCTATTCTTCATATGGAGGAAAGGTTCTGCAGTTGCTCTTTCCAAAAGAAGTTTTCCCCTTCTTATGAACATTTCCCTAAGCATTTACGGCTTTCTTCAGCAAATCTGGGTTAGCTTCCCCATTGAAAAATAGGGATTCCTGAACATCCTTCTCTTTTGGTGGTTCTCTCAAGGCGTACCCGAATTGCCTAACAACAAGAATAGGGTTGTAATTGATTCCCCCTTTTCTTCCTATCAGAGGCACGTTCGAGAAATTTCCACAACTGATGACGATCTCTTTACCCAACAAACTGTGGTTGACCCATACCAGATTATTTGCTCTTAGACCCATTAGCCTTTTAGACTATTCTAACATCTCTCGGGTATCCACAAATGCCCCAGACTGAGGAAGACGATCAGCAAACCACTTGTAGAAAATTGGTGCATAAAAAGAGATGGGCCCTCCTCTCCTCTTTTCATTCATATAATGCAACGAGTGGTACAAATCACTAAGCAGAGTAGGTACCGGATTTTTCATGGTGAATATCCTGACAACGTGCATATCCACGAAATCTACCACGTTTGGGAATAAGACAATCCCATAAACACATAGGGCCAAGATTGCATTGAAGACTGTCCAGCTCCTAGCCTTAGCATACTTACTAGCTTGACCAACCAGGAAACTCAGATAAAACCCTTGACAACCTCCTTTACTAGCGACATTACTTTCCACAACATACTGACCCAAGTGCAGAGTAGCAGTGGCCTTTTCTAGATTAGGAACTTCCTCAGAATAATAGAAAGGCGCTTCCTCCTTGATAGAGACACCCAAAATAAGAGCAAACTCCTCCAATTTCAGAACCAGAATATAATCAGGAAATAAGAAACAAAGCAGTGGAGGGTCATAGAATTGCACTAGAGTGTGTATAGCCCTATACTCATAATCAGTGATGGTGTGGACGATATTCAGAATCTTCCCATAATTTTTCCCGAAGTTTGCTAAAACGTCGGGATCTGCCAAAGCCATCAACTTGAGAATAGAATCCAAAGTAGGTGTTGGGAACTTGTACACTATGATATTCTTCTTCTTTTTTGTACTCATCTCTGACAATTTTCGGAAACCGGAACCAGGGTAAGATGCAAACCCTGAAAATAAACAAACATGTTAGAATACAAAAATGATGATGCAGATGCACACATGGGATTAAGGTATCCATAAAGCTCTGAATTGCTGTTGTACTATTGACTGAATAAGACCCAGCTTCCTCTCTGACTAGAATACCAGAAATCCAAAATAACGGACCAATCAGAATACCAGGTTGAGAAGTTCGTACTGACAAGAAAACCAGAAATCCGGGTTGGTTGAAGGTCAAAGTTTCTTGAAAAACCATCCCTCTCACAGGTAGGTTCTAGTCTTGAGGTACAACATCCTATAAGGTCCTCAATATCACGGACTCTCGGGTCGAGAAATGATGATACGGTCACCATTTCTGGTTTGGCATCATCATCAATCGAGGAGGCCTCAACTGACTTCCCAATGAATGGTCTCTAGAGTCATAAGCTCTCTAAGTCAACATCCTATCGTTTACACCAATGCGCAGGATAGAACATCTCCAAAGAAAACCTCGTCTGAATGTGGATTTCATGTAAACTTACTCTGGCCAGTCACCACACAAGCCACACTACTTTCCACTCTAATCCTAAGTGTATACTCAAGCCTGGGTATTGGGCTTATCTCTCACGGAACCAACCCACCCAACAGCACAACAGCAGCAAAGCAATATGATAACAATAACAAAATGCAATAAATACGAGAAAATCCAATAATATACAGCAAATAATGCACAACACTAAACACCCAATAAAATAAACAGACAAGCACTAGGTTTGACTCGCATAGGGAACCAGATTCCCTAGCAAAGTCGCCAGCTGTCGTAACTACGAAAAACAACCGACGGAAACAAAACAGAAGAGTCGCCACCGAACATTATTTATCCCGACGAAGGGAAAGGAAACGATCGAAGAAACCTTAAAAGGGAGAAGACATGGTCATCGCAACCATAGTCTGGGTTCGGAAATCAATTACGCGAGAGGAAGTTATTAACACCCCCTTGCGTCCATCGTACTTGATGGGATCCACGCTTGTTGTCTAAGCAAAGGGTGAGTTATCTAAAGCCTACTTCTAAACGGAAACAGGAAGGGAAAAATAAAAACGGACTCGCAAGGATTATCGCAATCCTATGCCTACGTATCTTCGTGGACGAACGAAGAATCAGAGTCGACGTAGTTTGAAGGACTACGCACTAATGGTGGGAAGGTTGCTCGCCAAGATATCACCGTCTTGTGCCTACGTATCCTCAATCGGACGAGAAAGAGGAAATCAGAGCATCCGTAGTTCCTGGTAACAAACACACAATGGTTAAGTGTTTATTATGAGCGACGTGCTCTTTTCTGAAAATGATTTGAAACCCAACAATCCTGAAGGATAAAAATGATTTGAACTTGGTTTGTGTTTTTTAGACAGAAGTGGATTGAAGTTGGTTTGGAACTTGTATTGCACTAAAGTCTATGACATAGGAGCGAATGCATCACATGGTCGCCCCCAAACGGGACGTATGCTAAACACTCTAGAAAAGTGAAGGGAGACCCCTCATTCCTCATTTCCCATGTACTTAAGGCTCGTGGCGCACAACACTCGTTGTACTTATTAAGTGTTTTGAACTTGTTTAGAGATGAGAAGAGAAAAGACTCAAAGGATTAAAGAGAAAAACAACTAGGGGAAACTAGATCCTAATATTGTCATACACAATGGTCCTAAGGTTGAGATAGAAGGGAATTCTACCTAATGTTAGCATGCAAAAGAAGATAGACCTAAGGTTAAGGTTTAAAGGGACTATCCTAATTGTTATCATGCATGGATTGAAAACCTAATGTCTCCCCTGCCTCAAGCTTAATCGGAAATTAAGTCAAGCTAAGAATCCTAAGGGATCATGTGAACAAACATAAGTAAACATTATGTTAAACAATCACAAAAAGAACGATGTCGTGATCTCAACCAAGGAAGTTGAGTGACTCCTCGCCAACAAGGAAAGAACGGTGCCGTGATCTCAACTATGAAGAAGTTGAGTGACTCTCTGTTAACAAGGAAAGAACGGTGTCGTGATCTCAACTATGAAGAAGTTGAGTGACTCTCCGTTCTCTAAAATAAAACGAAAGGCAAGGCAATAAACCCCAAAATAGTAGCAACAACAGCGCTCCTGCAATGCACAGCTATAAAATCCAGCAAACACTCCAAACAACATTTAACAGCTCATGTATTCAGCACATAACAGGTGTAAAAGGCATCAGGCAGCATGAATGCATAATGGACAGCATGTTAAAATCCAGAATAGCAGGTGTGAAAAGTCAGGCAGCATGTGTTCATGAACACTCAAAGAATACAACACGCAAGCAACAATTGCAAATGAACATGCATAGCAAGGCAAACCAAGCATAGAGATTGCAAGCATCAAGAATGAGCAACAAAGGTCATGTTAACAATTCAAGAACAAGTGTGTAACGTGCAATTTTTGTCGGTGACGCGACCACCTTACCACAATGGTTGGAATTGGGTGCTACTTTCTGATTTCTTATTTATCCTGCTTCTACTTTCACGCTTACAACAACAATATCAGCGAAGTTAGCGCTGGTACTACTGATCGTTCTTTCATAATGTAGCGAGCAATTTTTTTCGGTGACGCGGCCACCTTATCGCTGAAGTTTGGGTTTCCTCCTCGAGGAGAAAGGGTGCTACTTTCTGATTTCTTATTTATCCCATGAAGCTGGAATGGAAAGGGAAGGTATCTAAAACTAACCTTGCACGCGAATGTTTAACTGAACAAATGCTTTAAAAGAGATTGGGGGTCCGGGGTCAGGTTATACAATGGGTAGTTGTCAATTACCCATCCTATATGTGGTTATCCACAGGATGTTCGCTTTTAGGTTTCGCTTTGTAATTGATAGTGTTTATCTGCTGATGGATTGGGAAAGTTTCTTGGGAAAGTGTGACAGGGAGAGTGAGTTTTGTTTATGTTTTTGGTAAGGTACTGGACCTAAGTTTTGATTGATGTGAAGGTACTGGACCTAAATATTTTGATTGGTATGCTCGCTAAGATTTTTCAATCTTATGCCTACGTATTCCCGTTTAAACGAAACAGGGAAATCAGAGCAATCGTAGTTCCTCCTATTCTAAGGGAGGAAAATGAGGTTTTGGTGTCTTGTTCAAAGCCCAAGATTGAAGCTAAAAGGGGATTTGTGTCTTGTTCAAAGCCCAAGATTGAAGCTAAAAGGGTATTGAGAGGGAATTTGTCATCTCTAAAGAGAGATTGCTGACTTTTTGTATGCCTTGATCAAAGCACAAGGTTGATGCTAAAAGGTTAATTGATTTGGCTAGGGGATTTCTTTATACAAAGCCTAAGAAGAGGCTAGATAAGACCGACTCATCAAGAGAGTGTTTTATCTGTCTTGTACAAAGCCCAAGATTGAGGCTAAAAAAGAGACTGACTCTTTGGGGATATCATTATACAAAGCCCAAGAGAAGGCTAAAAAAGGGTTTGACCCCGTCGGGGAGGTCTATATGTGTCTTGTACAAAGCCCAAGATTGAGGCTGAAACGAGTTTGACTCTTGCTGGAGAGTATTATCTGTCTTGTACAAAATCCAAGATTGAGGCTAAAACGGGAAATTTAACTGACTCTGGTGAGGATGTGTCTTGTACAAAGCCCAAGATTGAGGCTGCAATGAGTTTGACTCTGCTTAGGGAAATTATTCCTCAAAAGCCTAAGCGAAGGCTGGGAGAAAATGACTCGGCTGGGGAAGGTATCTGTCCCCAACTCAAGAGAGGGAAATTTATGTCTTGTACAAAGCCCAAGATTGAGGCTAAAAGGGTTCTGACTCAATAAGAGAGTACTGAAAGGTGATTGACTCAACAAGAGGGTCTGAAAAGGTGATTGACTCAACAAGAGAGTCTGAAAAGGTGATTGACTCAACAAGAGAGTCTGAAAAAGGTGATTGACTCAACAAGAGAGTCTTTTATACTCAATAAGAGAGTGATTTGTTGTCTCGTGCGAAGCCCGAGATTAAGGCAAAAAGGGTCTTGACTCAACAAGAGAGTCTGAAAAGGTTAGCTCCGTTGGGGAGAATCATTTGTACAAAGCCCAAGAGGAGGCTGACTTCGCTGAGGAAGGATCATTATACAAAGCCTAAGAGGAGGCTAGCTTTTCGCTGAGGAAATGTCTTTATATAAAGCCTAAGAGGAGGCTATCTTTTATCGGGGATAATTGAGATCCTTAGGCAGGTCCAAGTGGGGAATCAACTCTTGCTGAGGGCTACATAAGAGTTGAGATATCAGATACCCTGAGGTTCTGATTTGAGATAGTGTTGACCCTAGTCGGGGAACTCTTATGAGAGAGACTGGGTTTCTGCTGGAGATCGATCCAAAATACCTGGGGTTTTTCCTATAGTTGTAAGGAACTTGAGAATGTCTTTGAGACTCAAGGGGATTAGACTGTCCAAGTCTGCTGGCGTGGAGGAGTTTTATCTTTTGTATGATGCCTCCAAGAGGAGGCAAGGGCATTAAGGGATGAGAATCAACCCTAAAGTGGCCTGAGGTCTGACACTGGAAAGACTGCTCTAGCAAAGGATGACTAAGTTCTGTCTTATACCTTTAAGAGGTCGTCAGGGTCCTTGTATTAAGCCCAAGAGAAGGCATGAGAACTTCTAAGAAGCCGAAGGGTCCTTGTACAACACCCAAGAGGAGGCGGGGATACTTTTAGGAAGCCTGTGGGTCCCCAAACCAAGAGAAGTTCAAGAAATGTAATTCACAGAGAAGAGATCATTCCAGGAAAGTTTGAGGGTTTGGAAGAAACTCAAGAGATGCTATTCACAGAGAATAGATCAACTCCGGGGAGTAGAATTTCTTTGACAATTTTTATGGGTGACAGTTTGATAAAAGGTTCACCGAGAATACTGCCTTTCTCTTTGTTCCATATTGTTTAACCCCAAGAGAAGGGAAGACTGTATCTGGAAATCCTATGGGGATCTAGTTTTGTTTGTATTTAAGAGTGACCAACATGGCTTTACCTAGTTCTAGACCTAGTTGTCGGAGAAAACGCTAAATAACTATACTAGTGTCATACCCCAAAATTTGACCACTTAGATTTCCCATTATTGTGCAAATCATGATCACAATATGGATGTACTTTCATGCCTCATCAATCTCCTCGAGGATTGTTGAGCATTCACTACCATCAAGAATTAGGGTTTCAAGCCCTCTCAGAGTTCTTAGACAAAGGATCAATCAAGGAATGACATGATCTTCAACTTGTCTAACCTCTCAAACATCGACAATGGATCAAGAGGACTCCCACATCAAGGATTAAGCACAAGGTTGCTCCCTTCTGGGTGGATCAAGCCTCAAGATCGACAGTGTCACCAAATTAGGGTTTTGGTCGACCAGGGCCTCCAAATGGAAATTTTCCTCTGGGCATGAGCCAATACTTCAAAACATAACCTAATATACTCCATGGAACCTCATGGACCCAATCATCAAGTCAATTTTGCCTCAGGGGATGCATTCATCAAAAATCAGGAATTAGGGTTTCTTGACCTAATTCACCCCTAAGTTGACTTTTGGGACAAACCATGAGCCAAGACCTCAAGAGAGGGGTTGAGGGTCTCTAATGAACTATATTGATCCATTTGGAACAATGGATTAATCCAAGAGGTTTGAGCAACAAGCCTCAATTTCATCTGCACCACAGTTAGGGTTTTAAGGAAAAAGTCAACTGTAACTTTGACTTTTGACCAGGACATGCTCCCAAGCCCTATGACATGCATCAATATACCCTATGACACCCATGGAACATGTCCATCAAGTTTGATTTAGGTCAAGGACATGATTTCCTGAAGAATTGCACAGTTTGGAATTCATCTGATAAAAAGACAACTATGCACAAAAGTCAACTTTGACTTTTTGAGATTTTTCACCAAAATGGATTTTTAACCCTAAAATGATGTTAATGTGTGATTTGAATCATCATTCATCAAGAAAAATCAAAGAAAGTGGGATAACTTGTAAAAGGGGTAACCATAAAAACTTAGAAAAATTTCTAAGTTATGGAAAAAGTGACACTAATGTGCCAACTTTAGAGGACCATAACTCCTAAACCACAAGGCCATTGAGCCCCATTCAAAGCTTGATTTGTAGATCTCATTTCCCTCTACAAAAGCTTCATACTGACCTATGTCCAAATTCCTCATGGATTTTGAGTTATGGAGTGATCAAAATCAAGAAAAGTCACTTTGTTCCAACACTTAGTAAAAATTTCACTAAGTCAGATTTTACCCTACTTTTTGCCAAATGTAGGGGGGTTTTTCACTTGGATTCAAAAGAGATCAAAACTAAACATGTTCAAACAGTTGTTGTATCATGTAAGGGCTTTCCAAAATGGCCAAGAACATTACCAAATTCAATTTGAGCCATGAGATATGACATTGGAAAGTTGCCTTGCTGAAATCTGTCAAGGCAAGACAGAATTTGCATTTTTGCTCGATTTGCCAAAATTGTGCAAATCCAAACAATCCTATCCACTTGGACACCTCTGAGGATTGAATCTAAAGGGGCAATCACTGAGCCAAGCCTCCAAAGTCTTTGGAACAAGAAATAGCATGTTGAACCTAGAATTGCCAAAATAGGGACAAGACTTCAATTTTGGATTGGAGCATTCAATGGAAGCATCAAGGTGGCATGGACTGAGCCATTCTCAACTGAATTCAGTCAATACTTATCCAAGACCAAGGGAACCACAACCCTGTTCCCTAACCTCTAGTCAATGGCTAGAGGAGACTTGGATTTCCATTGGACAACATTGGCCAAACCTCTGCTGCAGTTGCCATTCACTGTGGATCCCAAAACAAACTTGCTCTACTATAAATAGAGCTCAATTGTGATCAGTTTGAGTACCCCAAATCCATCAAACAGATGCTTTCCTCAAAACCTCCTTCTCTTGGCAAAAATGCCTTCTTTAGCAAGGCAACTTTGAGTTTTTGAGCTTGAGAGCTTTTCCATCATAATCAATCACACACACACCTCATATATATCATATGTAAGCTGTGCAAACTATCACAAGTGACCTGTAATCACAAAATCACAAAGTCACCTCTCAAAACCTCAAAATAGGCTTTTTTGCATTTTTTAAGCCATGTCTTGATTCAGTCACTTTCCAAACCAGATAAAACCTCAAACACACTCCAAATATCATCCTTGAACTGTCCCAAATGGTTCCCTCCATCTGGAACACCATTTGAGAGAGTTGCTATTTTGGTCACTTTTAACCCCTTTTGAAAGAAAGGGATTGTTTGTGTTTTTACAGGTACCTGTAGCACCCCAAAATTTGCCCTCCTTACTTTAGTACTAACTGGCTTATGTTTTATCTCATTTTGCATTATCATGTGTGCATATCATTGGTTCTTAGCATGGGGTCAAGGTGCTTGAGACAGCTCAAGAGGAGAAGATGTTCTTCAAAGAGTCAAGCAAGAGTCCTTGTATTGTGGATCACTCTCTCCTAACCAGTGCAGAAATTAGGGTTTTGAGATTCTTGGGTTTGTTTCCCCAATGGGAAAGCTTCTTGGGTTTTTATCATCACCATATGGCAAATCTTATCTTTGTTAGAGAGGATACACATCATATTCAGAGGAATTTGAATTTGGAGACTGTGTTATTTCCTCCTAGACTGAGAGTACCAAAATTAGGGTTTGCTATAAAGTCATTTTATTTCTGATTTCTTGGGCAAGACTTGATTCCATGGTATTCCTTGGGTCCCTAAGTATCTAGGAATGGAAGATTGTCCATCAGTTTGGTTCATGAGAAGTTCAATTGGCCAATGGATTGGGAATCAGGAGAATTGGGGGAAGTCAACTGTGAAATTTTGAGGTTCTCTTCAAGGTTTTCAAGGTTTCACATCCTCATATGGTCTTCAAGAGTCAAGTTTCGTACCACTTATCAAGAATCAAGGGTTGGTACAAAAGTTACTAATTATGGAAATGACCTATAATTTGAAAGTTTCCTTTTTGGGCAAGTTCTTACACTACATTCAACTTGATTTTTCATCATCAAAGAAGCTTCAAATGAATTTTCCTCAAACATGAAAGTTGAAGATCTTTTTCTCCCCTTTCCAAAAAGTACTAGATGGTCTCCATATCATTTGTGAAACTCAAGTTATGACCAAAAGAAGGCAAGGTGGTTTTTAGGGTTTCCATTTTCACAACTTTTGCACTTTGGGACATAGTGACCTATAATTAATTCCATTGCTTCAAGGCACATTCTAACATCAAAGTACAATCCATAAAGACTATTTTTGGCCTTTGAATCAAGTGGATCCATGGTTTATTCATCACTTATTTTCCATTATGCAAAATTGCCAAATTATTTAAAACTCATGAACCAAGGCATCTCAAGGCCCAATTTCAATTTAGGTGTGATTAGCAATTGATCAATAAGTGATCCATCATAGAGGGTTTGGATATACATGCATGGAGGAGAGTGTATTTTACATAATTCAAATTTCCAAAATCACCCAAAACTCATTAAGTGGGGAATTACCAAGGCCCAAGTGATCATCAGTGGATTAACCTAATCTATTTAAGCTAACTCATGCTAGGGTTAGAGAGAGGACACGTGATATTGGAGGAGAACAAAGCTGTCAACCCTAATCTTTTTTTCTTGGAATCTCATCATCCTCAAGAGTTTTTCACAATCCACTTTCACAATCTTCATCCCTGGGTTCCATAGAGCACGAAGCATTCACCATTCGCAGCTAACAGCAAGGATACAGTCTGCACGACCTCAGGTTAGGGCGTTTTTTTCATGATCATAGAACTCCTTTTTTAAACGTGCATATTGATGTGTGATGCCCACTGATCATTCTGATATATTTATTTTTGAGATTGGACGTGTGGTTTGGTTGTATCGTGTGTTTAAAGTGTTGAATCCAAATCTTGTTTCATGCGAATCTCTTTATGTGATGGTTATTTGTGATTTTTAATTGGATATTTGAGATCCTCATGGAATTCTGGTCAGGAAGGTATATTCGCGTGCGTGTTATGGGTTGTTTTTCATTGCAGGTGGCCGGAGAGGGTGGCCGGAACCCTAGCTCCGGCGACTGGTAAGGGTTCCGGCCGGTGAAGGGGCTGGAGGTAGGAGATGAAGCTACAACCGTTGATGGCTTTGATCTAACGGTCCCTAGGCTGCCATGCATTTAAATTTTGTTTTTTTTATATTATGGCTTGTGTGTGTGCAATCTCACGGTAAGCATGGTGGTCCTCAAATCCATATCACTCATCATGTTTTGTTTAATTTAATCTGGGACGTTGGATCCATCACGTGGGTATTATTTTGATAGCGCATTAATGAGGGAGTATAATATGCACGTGTTTCTTTTTTTTATTTCTGACCAATTGTGTGTGTGTGCATGCATGATTATTATGGTGTACTTTTTAATCATGGCTGTTGACCTTGATGACTGCTGGTTTGGTTGACTGATTGGTGAGCGTATGATTGATCTAAAGGTGGGGAGGGAGTCAACGTGGTGGACTGCAGCCCATGTGAACTTTTTTTTGTTTTATTTTGTTTTTTCTGATGGATTAGTGTTTTGGGCTTACTATCTAAACCCCCCCTATCAGCCCATTAGCATACTGAACGTGAACAAATTGCTGGACACACCCCCTTGCATATTTCCTTGTTTTTTATTTCTATTAATTCTTGCATTTCATTTTAATTTTTTTAAAAATAGTTTTTTGCATTAAAAAAATCCCATAAAATTCATGAATCACATTTGGCATTTTATAAATTTTTATCAAATTTTATTTTATTATTTTATTTTATTTTTAGCATCTGAAATAATTATTTGTTTATTTTCTTTTTGAATTTGTTTCATACACGGATACCATGACTTGTTTATTTTATTTCTCATCATCCATAAAACCTTTAGAGCCCATTCTTTTTGCATTCATTCACCAGCATACTGAATTGCATTAAAAAAAAAATCTCTCATTTTTAAAATTATTTCATATTGCATTTTAGTCCTCCATTTTTGCATATTGAGCCATGTTTCTTGTCTGAACTTTGCATGATTGTTTGAGTGACTTATATGTTGAATTTTGGCATGAGTTTTTAATATGTTGTTTGTTTCTGGTTGAGCTATTTTGATGATTAATTTGGTAATTTTAAAAGATGTTTTACTAATTATGTGATTGCTCTTTGTTTGAGGCCTACTTGTATGCATATCTTTAATCATGCCTGAGTATTTGCTTGAGAAGGCACTTGCGCCATTGTTTTGGGATTGTGTCTTTGACTTCTTGAACCATGTTTGAATTGTTGTAGGTCACTTGATCACCATTACATGTCATTGCTTGGTTTTCATTAGTCTTATTATTACTTATGTATGTTTTGTACTAACCTTTTATGCAGGGGCTGAGGTAAGTTATTTGAGGGTGTGGATAAGTATCCATGTCCACTCTCATTCTTTCTTTCTCTCATCTTTTCTGTTCTTTAGGCTTAGGTTGTTGTCGAACCTCCCCTTAGGGCCATCTTTGCATGATAACATTAGGATAGATTTTCCCCGTAGTGTTTTTTTCTTTTCTTTTGAGTCCATCTTCTCATCTCTTAACATCCCTAAAATACTTAATAAGGTCAACTTGCCTTGCACACGAGCCTTAAACATAGGAAATGAAGATTGAGGGGTCCCCCTTCTCTCTCCTAGAGTGTTGAGCATGCGTCCCATTGGGGGCGACCATGTGACGCATTCGCTCCCGTGTTATAGACTTTGGTTCAAGTTGAGTTATGAACTAACTCAAGTCACTTCTGTCCTAAAAAATACAAACAAACTTCAAACCTTTTTGTCCTTCGGGATTGTCAATCTAAAGGCTATTTTCAAAAAGGGCACGTTACCTTCTATCTGAGACGCAAACAGGCATCGACCCTAACTGTCGGACGCGAACTTAACGTCGCTCATAAAAAAACACAAAAAGAACTTGGTCCGAACTACGTTGACTCTGAATTCCCCATTGCACAAAGGGGGTACGTAGGCCTAGGACGTCGACGTCCTACCGAGTCTGTCTTTGTCTCCCCTTCCCCGTTTTAGTGCAGCCCTAGATGTTAGGACAACTCACCCTTAGAATAGACAACAAGCGTGGATCCCATCGAATACGATGGATGCGTGGGGGTGCTAACACCTTCCCCTCACGTAACCGACTCCCGAACCCAGACTATGGTTGCGATGACCATTCCTTTCCCTCTTCCTCAGGTTTATGCGGTGTTCCCTTTCCCTCTCTTGGGATAAATTTACACGGCTGGCGACTCTGTTTTTCCGCGCCACTCTCGCGTTTGTACCTGGATGAAAATCCTGGGAGCGACAGCTGGTGACTCTGCTGGGGACTCTGGTTGACCTATGCTGGTCCATCCCTAAGCGAGTCAATCCTAGCGCTTGCTTGTCTTTCTTCTCTTTGGGTGTTTTTGTTTTGTTTTGCTTTATTTGTTGTATTTTATTTTACCGCATTTTCTGCATCGTATATTATTATCAGCTGCTGCACTGTTTTTCTGTTTGGCGGGTTGGGAGTTCTGAGAGATAAGCCCAATACCCAGGCTTGAGTATACACGTAGGATTAGCGTGGCAAGTAGTGTGACTCGTGTGGCATTTGGCCAGACATAGTATACACGAAAACTCCACATCAAGACGAGGTTTTCTTTGGTAATGTTTTATCCTGCGCATTGGTGCAGATGATTGAATGTAACTTTGAAAATTGTCGACTCTGGTGGCCATTCCCGAGGACTCAGTAATGGCACTCCTCCCGAGACGTGATAATGGCAGACCAGAAATGGCAAACCCATTACACATGTCGATCCGAGGACCCAATGCTGGGAACTTGCTATAGGGTTTCCTTATGGAAAAGAATCAGTGGAGGCGCTCCTCGTTTGGCGATAGTACTGTACCCCGAGGGATGAATGTACTATTGCTTCTCGACCTCAGTGCCGAAGTTGAGGACTTTCCATAGGATGTTTTCTTTTTTAGGGGAATCAGTTGAGGCCTCCTCGATTGGTGATGATGCCAAACCAGAAATGGTGAACGTATCATCATTTCTAGACCTGAGATCCCGTGATATTGAGGATCATCGGCTTTCTAGTACCCACATGTGAGAGGGCAGGGTGTTTACAGGTTTGCAGGTAACCTTGACCTTCAACATACCCGGTTTTCTGATCAGCAGATTTATCAGTGTGGTACTTTGGTTATGTTGGTATTTTGGATATTTGGGCAGACCTTTGAGATTATACAGTTGTTCAGTGCAGCAGTTGTCCAGTCTGTGTGGCATCCTTGATCCCATGTGTGCATTAGCATCATCATTTTGCATCCTAACATGTTTATTCATTTGCAGGGTCGCATCCTAACTTTGATTCTGGTTTTTGAAGACTATTAAGGATGAGTACTGAGAAGAGAAAAAACATCATAATGTACAAGTTCCCATCACTTATTCTGGATCCTGTTCACGAGATTGTGTCTATGGCAGAACATGGGGTATTGGCAGACTTTAGAGGAGAGTATGAAAGAATTCTGGATTTTGCTCGCAACATCACTGAATACGAGTATAGGGCTTTGTACACTCTGGTGCAATTCTATGACCCTCACCTGCGTTGTTTCCTATTCACTGATTATCTTTTGGCTCCGACGTTGGAGGAATTTGCTCTCATTCTGGACGTTTCTATTAAAGAAGAGGCTCCTTTTTATCCTTCTAAGGAACTTCCTGATTTGGGAAAGGTTTCTGAGGCTTTGCATTTGGATTTGACTTTGTTGAAAAATAACGTTGCCAGTAAGGGAGGGTACAAAGGCTTTCATGTGAAATTTTTGATAGAACAGGCTGCTGTGTATGCTAAAGCTAGATGTTGGTCAGTTTTCAACGCCATCTTGGCTATGTGTGTCTATGGAACGGTGTTGTTTCCAAGTATGAAGGATTTTGTGGACATGCACGCTGTCCGGATATTTACCATGAAGAATCCGGTACCTACTTTACTTGGAGATCTGTATTATTCAGTGCATTATAAGAACGAGAAGAGGAGGGGAGGACCCCTTTATTTTTGTGCGCCAGTCTTCTACAAATGGTTTGCTGATCGTCTTCCTAAATCTGGGGCATTTGTAGATACTCAAGGAACATTGGATTGGTCCAAAAGATTTATGGGCTTGAGGGAAAATAATCTAATTTGGGTTAACCGTGACTTGTTGGGCCAAGATATCATGATTAGTTGTGGAGGTCTCCCAAATGTGCCTCTAATAAGAAGGAAAGGGGGAATTAACTACAACCCTATTCTTGCTATTAGGTAATTCGGGTATGCCTTGAAAGAGCCACCAAGAGACAAGGAGGTCCAGGAATCTTTATATCTGAGTGGGGAAATCAATCCAGAACTATTAAAAGAAGCTGCAAATACTTGGGGAGATCGTCATAAGAAAGGGAAGACTTATTTTGGGAAGAGCAATAACAGAACATTTCTTGCGTATGAAGATTGGATTCAGAAAAGGGTAGAGGAGGAGCTTCTGCCATTCTCCAAAGAACCACCATCTTACCCCTTCCTGATTGAGCCTCCTACCACAGTTGAGATAGAGAAGTTTAACAAGTTGTGGGCTGAAAAAGAAAAGCTGCGAGAAGAAAACAGTGAGCTACAGAGGGAGATTTATCAGTTGAAACATGAGCGGGGTGAGGCTGTTCATATCACCAAGTTGAAGACAGAGCTTCTCGCTAAGGCAGAAAAGGAGTTAACTGACAAGGTCCCAGCCAGACAAAGGATGAAATAAGCTTTAGATGGTATCAGTAAGGTTCTCGAGTCTAAGAAGGAGGAATTGGACAAGGCTTTGTTGAAAATTCACAGGTTCAATGCTCACCGAGAAACTGCAATGGCTGAGAATAAGCGAAAGGAAGACGATTATCTAGATCAGATTGATCAGTTGAAGTTGAAGCTCAAGAACAAAGACGTTGAGATCCTATCAGGGGTATTCCAGAGACAAGCAGTCGAGGATCGACTCAATGAAGCCATAGCCTCCATAGAGGAACTAAAGATCCGAGCTAAAGTGAAGAAACCTAGAAATAAGGGTCCTAGCATGGATGGTGTTTCTGGAGAAGACGCTTGGGAGTTGCATTGCCGATACTTGGAAGGGATCATGCATAGGAGAGACGTTCTCATTCAAGAGCTAATTCAGAGACCGAAGCATCCCGACACCAGAAAGTTGTTCAAGGAAATTCAAGACTGGAGCAAAAAGCATAATGGATGGGGGGATTGACGCTTGTGGAATTTGATGACATGCCGTAGTTTTCTATTCTCTTTCATTATTTGGACCACCGCCAGGCTTGTTGGTTGGGATCTATGATTATTGTGTTCAGACTTGTTATCTTGGATTTGTGATTGTTGACATTTGGTTTTCCTCTGGGTTTCTTAATATATGAGCAGAAGTTCCGTTCTATTTTGCTGTTAAACTGGAATCAAGGGATGGATCGCCCTGCGAATATTCAAACATGTGCATTTGCATTTGCATATTCATAATCATTTTTACATAATCATCCTTGCATAACAGGTGTTTATCTCTGGTGTTCTTATTTTGTTCTCCTTCTCAGTCAGGATTGATCAGCCAGTTCATCGGTATTCTACTAAGTCTGCGATAACCAGAGGGTAGCCATGGAACAACTCCGTGCAGAGATGCTTGAAATGAAGGTTCAGATGAGGCAATTTGGGGAAGACATGCTGGTCATGACCCAGGAGCAGAAGATGCTGAAGGAGGAGGTCAATCAGATGAAGACTCAGATGGGTTTGATCATGGAAATCTTGAAAACAGTATTAAAGAAGGAAAACAGTCATGTGCTCGCTCCCACAACAGAGGTCCTTACTCCTCCCATCTCTTTGGGATTTGATCGTGGATTGCCTCGTGAATCTCTTCCACAAGCTGAAGTTCCAGGACTTTCCCAACCGCAACCAGGCCGTGTCTCCCAAGATAAGCCTAAGAATAAAAAGTGTGCACAGAGACCGAAGCAGCCTGAAAGAGTTTTTCATCCGCTCCCTATGCCATATTCTCAACTATTGCAGCATCTCCTTCAGTTGCAACTGGTACAGAAAAGGACTTTGGCTCCTCTCACTGGTAATCCCCCACCAGGCTACAATGCAAGAGCCCATTGTGATTTCCATTCTGGGGCACCAGGGCATACTGTGGAGATATGTAGGGCCCTTCAGTACACTGTCCAGGATCTGATTGATTCGAGGAAAATTTAATTCACACCGAGCGGCATAAGCATACAAGGTGGTCCCACTCTAGCTGTTGAAAAAGAAGTGGGTATCCCCGTTGCTTCTCCCAAAGCCACATCAGGTCAGGGGCATTTCTTGCAGCCCTTGGTCTTAGAATCCCCACATCCGCAAATGCTGCCTACGCCTCGACCAAGTCTGAAGAGAAAAGTGCCTGAAAAGATTATGCGCTCGAATCTGGGTCAACAAGAGAATTGCTCTAGAAAGAAACAACAAAGATCACAAAGGCCTGAGAGAAGGTTTGATCCACTCCCCGTTCCTCATAGCCATGTTCTTGCCCGTCTACTTGAAAGTTCTTTGGTTCAACTAAGGGATGCCAAGCCTGTCCCCGACCCTATTCCTCCTGATTATGGTCTGGATGCCAGATGTGAATATCACTCAGACACACTAGGTCATTCAATTGAAAACTGCAACGTGTTCAAGCACAAGGTGCAAGACCTGGTAGACTCAGAGATCATTGTATTCACTGAAGATGATATGTACATTAATGGAAGCCTCCTTTCTCAAATGAACACTCAGTCTGCAAGTACGTCCAGACAGAATTAAGCTTCCTCAGCAATGGCAATCTTCAGCTTCTTTACTGCATTTTCATTTGTAGTTTTTCATTTCTTGTTAAAGCATCATATGCATGTAAGACTTGTTTGTTCTTTGTATGATGATATTAATGCAATGAGTATGTTTTTCTTGAAGTAATCCATTCGTGTTCACTCTTAAATGTTTATATGCACTGCAATACCAATTTTCTTGTTTAGAACTCTTGAGGGAGGATGATGAGACGAAAACGCAAAATCTCTGGTTGTATGTTCAAGGATAGAACCCTGTTGAGGATGTACAGGCATTGTTTCAAACCCCTAAACACTGGAGATATAAAGGAGATAGACCCTCGATAACCCCTTTGAGCCTTGAAGTAGGAGCTTCTTTCGTACGAAAAAACCCTCATACTTAACCCAGGGGCAGGGTAGGCGTCAGTTAGTTTGATCGAGCATTCAAATTTCAAGGAGAGTGTGCATCTGAGGATCCATTACCTTTTATCCCACCGTCAAAAGGTCAAGAGATGTGAAACCACGAGGGTTATCCATCAACAACTAAGGAGTGAGGCAGTCACAACCCTTTCAAGCAAGTAAGACAACCAATGTCACACGCTTTGTTCAAAAAATTAGAATAAAAAAAAAAAGAAAGGCCGCTAAGTCGAAACTTGAAAACAAGCGACTTATGCAAAAGTTAGGGCATCCCACTGGACTTCAAAATCGAAAAACTCAAAAGAGTCAGTCCAGGCAAAAATTAGGGATAAAAAAAAAAGGGGGCAAAAGGAAGAAAAAGCGATAAGCGAAAAGGATTACAAAGGAAAATCCTCGATAAGAACAAATTCGTGTGATTACAGACACAAAAGATATAAAGGGGTGACTGTCACTCCAAAACCACCTTAGGTGTCTAACCATTAGTTGCATGGGTCCCTTAAAGATCGTAAACCTTTTGAAAAATGAGCGGTTGGGTCAGATTAACTGAACATAGGACTGGAGAACATCACGAAGAGTGGGTGGGCACCGATAAGTTTTGAGCCATAAATCCTTTTTTTCTGAAACCGTGAACCAAACCACGTTACAACCCTTAAAAGTCCTAATTGAAACAGGGTTTATTCCGAAAGCGTACCTCAAAAGGATAGCGTTCCTGACTCCTATGAGTCGTGCTAATAAGATTCTTGTTGGTATTGCATGTACGTATTGTTTTCCATTCAAAAATCAAGGTCGCATCCCAGCTAGTGATTCGTTCACAAAGCTTGGCGACGCATTTTCAATAAAACTTCAAGGTTAACATGAGTGTTGCATTAGAATTATCATTCTCATAATAAACTTATTCTGCTTGCCAACATGTGCCTAAGCATCAAGGAAGCTTGCACAGTGAACGTCAGTCAAGAAGCTTGATCACGCCAAGTTAAGATGGTGAAAACTCCGAAGGACAATCATGTCAAGGGGCATGTGGTTAAGAGATAGTGCGCAACCTGGGGGTTCCTGATTAATGGTGATAAGATGTAGCTAATCTGGAGCAGTCACGCTGAAAACTCTCCCTAAAGCAGCCAAGCAGGGGCAATCAGGTCGATTTGACAAATCTCTGTAAGATCGGTCAGAGGAAAAGTTCCTTCAAGAATTGGGGCAGGCCACCTCCAGAGCGTGAGAGATTGTCCACTCCTGAAAATGGTTAATGGAAAACACCTCTTCGAAGTTCAGAATATTGGGACAGAGTATTCTCAAGTCATTACAAATCCTTTCGAGGTAATGTACTTCATGGGTTATGAAGTCTGGGGAAGTTATGTCGGGATCTGATAAATCTCTCCAAGAGTTCGAAGACCCTGGGGTAGTGTGAATGCCCGGCCCTCTATAAAATCTTCTTGAGATGATTTCTTCCATTAGACCTGGTGGTCTGGGGCAAGTGGAAAGTTCAAAGGGCCGTTTATGACCGTGGAGACAGGTCAGGTTGGATGGCAACAGGATTGTACTTCCCCAGCAGTTTACTCTCCCCAGCATTGAGATTGCACTTTCCTCAGCAAAGCAGACTTTCCCCAGCAGGAGACTCGGGGAATTGGTTCTCTGGGTCAGGACATTGTCTCCCCACAGAATCAGGTGTTCACTTTCCCCAGCCAGTCAGGAAGTGTACTTTCACCGACAACGTTATGTTCTAATCCCCAGCAAGGTGAGGATAAAGTCATTCGCCCCTTCAGCAGGCTAAGTTCAACAGTATTCCCCAGGTAGGATAGTATTATGGACTATTTTCCCCAAGCAGGATGGTATTATGGGCTGGCATCCCCAGCAGGTTCTAAGCCCATTGATTATTAGCAATCCTCAGCAACTGACTTCTGGTTCTGTCATTGGCATTCATTCTCAACTCCCCCAGCAGAGGAGAAATCTCAGGTTTTGGATGTTACCTTCAGTAGAGGTTACGTGTAATCACCGGTAGTGCAGATGTTCTTTTGGTATTTCATCCCCAGCAGAAGTCGTTGATCCAGAGAGTCGGTCAGTGTGATCCTTCTCAGCAGAATTCTTGGATTCAGAGGACAATTTATTTTTGTCATCCCCAGCTGAATTGGTCTCTTCTCTCCAGCATTTATTTTGCTGGAGGGGCCCTTTTGCATATCATAACCATTTGCATTGCACCCTCAAACGCGTAGCATTTCCATTTCGTATGGAGCATTACGCAAAAATTCAAACATTTGCATTCGAAGCATAAGCCAGGTTTGATATTTATTTTGCTAGTTCTCTTTATCAGCAGAGATAGCAATCTTTTGAAGATTTTCTTCGTCAGTTCCCTTTATCAGCAGGGATGGCATTTATTTTGATAGTTCTCTTTATCAGCAGAGATAGCAATCTTTTGAAGATTTTCTTCGTCAGTTCCCTTTATCAGCAGGGATGACATTTATTTTGCTAGTTCTCTTTATCAGCAGAGATAGCAATCTTTTGAATATTTTCTTCGTCAGTTACCTTTATCAGCAGGGATGGCATTTATTTTGCTAGTTCTCTTTATCAGCAGAGATAGCAATCTTTTGAAGATTTTCTTTCATCAGTTCCCTTTATCAGCAGGGATGGCATTTGTTTTGCTAGTTCTCTTTATCAGCAGAGATAGCAATCTTTTGAAGATTTTCTTTCGTCAGTTCCCTTTATCAGTAGGGATGGCATTTGTTTTTCTAGTTCTCTTTATCAGCAGAGATAGCAATCTTTTGAAGATTTTCTTTTGTCAGTTCCCTTTATCAGCAGGGATGGCATTTGTTTTGCTAGTTCTCTTTATCAGCAGAGATATCAATCTTTTGAAGATTTTCTTTCGTCAGTTCCCTTTATCAGCAGGGATGGCATTTGTTTTGCTAGTTCTCTTTATCAGCAGAGATAGCAATCTTTTGAAGATTTTCTTTCGTCAGTTCCCTTTATCAGAAGGGATGGCATTTATGTTGCTAGTTCTCTTTGTCAACAGGGATAACAATCTTTTGAAGATTTTCTTTCGTCAGTTCCCTTTATCAGCAGGGATGGCATTTATGTTGCTAGTTCTCTTTGTCAGCAGGGATAACAATCTTTTGAAGATTTCTTTCGTCAGTTCCCTTTATCAGCAGGGATGGCATTTGTTTTGCTAGTTCTCTTTATCAGCAGAGATAGCAATCTTTTGAAGATTTTCTTTCGTCAGTTCCCTTTATCAGCAGGGATGACATTTGTTTTGCTAGTTCTCTTTATCAGCAGAGATAACATTCTTTTGAAGATTTTCTTTTGTCAGTTCCCTTTATCAGCAGGGATGGCATTTGTTTTGCTAGTTCTCTTTATCAGCAGAGATAGCAATCTTTTGAAGATTTTCTTTCATCAGTTCCCTTTATCAGCAGGTATGGAATTTATTTTGCTAGTTCTCTTTGTCAGCAGGGATAGCAATCTTTTGAAGATTCTTTTCGTCAGTTCCCTTTGTCAGCAGGGATGGCATATTTCGAGATTCCTTTGTCAGTTTTCTTTATCAGCAGAGATGACATAACCTGGGAGAGTTTGTTTCACTTTATACCCAGCATAGCTAGCACTCGTCCGTGTTGTGACAGTACAGCATTTATGGCTGATTCTCCAGTGGAGTCGTCCCTCCTTTGAGGATTGCAAATTTCCGGGTTCTTTGGTATTCAATCTCCGTGCATCCCGATTGTCTGAAAGCCGTCGCTATCATACCCTCAGGACCAAGTTGATTGAATAGGGGCAGCTGTAGCACCCCAAAATTTGCCCTCCTTACTTTAGTACTAACTGGCTTATGTTTCATCTCATTTTGCATTATCATGTGTGCATATCATTGGTTCTTAGCATGGGGTCAAGGTGCTTGAGACAGCTCAAGAGGAGAAGATGTTCTTCAAAGAGTCAAGCAAGAGTCCTTGTATTATGGATCACTCTCTCCTAACCAGTGCAGAAATTATGGTTTTGAGATTCTTGGGTTTGTTGCCCCAATGGGCAAGCTTCTTGGGTTTTTATCATCACCAAATGGCAAATCTTATCTTTGTTGGAGAGGATACACATCATATTCTGAGGAATTTGAATTTGGAGACTGTGTTATTTCCTCCTAGACTGAGAGTACCAAAATTAGGGTTTGCTATAAAGTCAGTTTATTTCTGATTTCTTGGGCAAGACTTGATTCCATGGTATTCCTTGGGTCCCTAAGTATCTAGGAATGGAAGATTGTCCATCAGTTTGGTTCATGAGAAGTTCAATTGGCCAATGGATTGGGAATCAGGAGAATTAGGGGAAGTCAACTGTGAAATTTTGAGGTTCTCTTCAAGGTTTTCAAGGTTTCACATCCTCATATGGTCTTCAAGAGTCAAGTTTCATACCACTTATCAAGAATCAAGGGTTGGTACAAAAGTTACTAAATATGGAAATGACCTATAATTTGAAAGTTTCCTTTTTGGGCAAGTTCTTATACTACATTCAACTTGATTTTTCATCATCAAAGAAGCTTCAAATGAATTTTCCTCAAACATGAAAGTTGAAGATCTTTTTCTCCCCTTTCCAAAAAGTACTAGATGGTCTCCATATCATTTGTGAAACTCAAGTTATGACCAAAAGAAGGCAAGGTGGTTTTTAGGGTTTCCATTTTCACAACTTTTGCACTTTGGGACATAGTGACCTATAATTAATTCCATTGCTTCAAGGCATATTCTAACATCAAAGTACAATCCATAAAGACTATTTTTGGCCTTTGAGTCAAGTGGATCCATGGTTTATTCATCACTTATTTTCCATTATGCAAAATTGCCAAATTATTTAAAACTCATGAACCAAGGCATCTCAAGGCCCAATTTCAATTTAGGTGTGATTAGCAATTGATCAATAAGTGATCCATCATAGAGGGTTTGGATATACATGCATGGAGGAGGGTGTATTTCACATAATTCAAATTTCCAAAATCACCCAAAACTCATTAAGTGGGGAATTACCAAGGCCCAAGTGATCATCAGTGGATTAACCTAATCTATTTAAGCTAACTCATGCTAGGGTTAGAGAGAGGACACATGATATTGGAGGAGAACAAAGCTTTCAACCCTAATCTTTTTTTCTTGGAATCTCATCATCCTCAAGAGTTTTTCACAATCCACTTTCACAATCTTCATCCCTGGGTTCCATAGAGCACGAAGCATTCACCATTCGCAGCTAATAGCAAGGATACGGTCTGCACGACCTCAGGTTAGGGCGTTTTTTTCATGATCATAGAACTCCTTTTTTAAACGTGCATATTGATGTGTGATGCCCACTGATCATTCTGATATATTTATTTTTGAGATTGGACGTGTGGTTTGGTTGTATCGTATGTTTAAAGTGTTGAATCCAAATCTTGTTTCATGCGAATCTCTTTATGTGATGGTTATTTGTGATTTTTAATTGGATATTTGAGATCCTCATGGAATTCTTGTCAGGAAGGTATATTCGCGTGCGTGTTCTGGGTTGTTTTTCATTGCAGGTGGCCGGAGAGGGTGGCCGGAACCCTAGCTTCGGCGACTAGTAAGGGTTCCGGCCGGTGAAGGGGCTGGAGGTAGGAGATGAAGCTATAGCCGTTGATGGCTTTGATCTAACGGTCCCTAGGCTGCCATGCATTTAAATTTTGTTTTTTATATTATGGCTTGTGTGTGTGCTATCTCACGGTAAGCATGGTGGTCCTCAAATCCATATCACTCATCATGTTTTGTTTAATTTAATCTGGGACGTTGGATCCATCACGTGGGTATTATTTTGACAGCGCATTAATGAGGGAGTATAATATGCACGTGTTTCTTTTTTTTATTTCTGACCAATTGTGTGTGTGTGCATGCATGATTATTATGGTGTACTTTTTAATCATGGTTGTTGACCTTGATGACTGCTGGTTTGGTTGACTGATTGGTGAGCGTATGATTGATCTAAAGGTGGGGAGGGAGTCAACGTGGTGGACTGCAGCCCACGTGAACTTTTTTTTTGTTTTATTTTGTTTTTTCTGATGGATTAGTGTTTTGGGCTTACTATCTAAACCCCCCCTTTCAGCCCATTAGCATACTGAACGTGAACAAATTGCTGGACACACCCCCCTTACATATTTCCTTGTTTTTTATTTCTATTAATTATTGCATTTCATTTTAATTTTTTTAAAAATAGTTTTTTGCATTAAATAATTCCCAGAAAATTCATGAATCACATTTGGCATTTTATAAAATTTTATAAAATTTTATTTTATTATTTTATTTTATTTTTAGCATCTGAAATAATTATTTGTTTATTTTCTTTTTGAATTTGTTTCATACACGGATACCATGACTTGTTTATTTTATTTCTCATCATCCATAAAACCTTTAGAGCCCATTATTTTTGCATTCATTCACCAGCATACTGAATTGCATTAAAAAAAATTTCTCTCATTTTTAAAATTATTTCATATTGCATTTTAGTCCTCCATTTTTGCATATTGAGCCATGTTTCTTGTCTGAACTTTGCATGATTGTTTGGGTGACTTATATGTTGAATTTTGGCATGAGTTTTTAATATGTTGTTTGTTTCTGGTTGAGCTATTTTGATAATTAATTTGGTAATTTTAAAAGATGTTTTGCTAATTATGTGATTGCTCTTTGTTTGAGGCCTACTTGTATGCATATCTTTGATCATGCTTGAGTATTTGCTTGAGAAGGCACTTGCGCCATTGTTTTGGGATTGTGTCTTTGACTTCTTGAACCATGTTTGAATTGTTGTAGGTTACTTGATCACCATTACATGTCATTGCTTGGTTTTCATTAGTCTTATTATTACTTATGTATGTTTTGTACTAACCTTTTATGCAGGGGCTGAGGTAAGTTATTTGAGGGTGTGGATAAGTATCCATGTCCACTCTCATTCTTTCTTTCTCTCATATTTTCTGTTCTTTAGGCTTAGGTTGTTGTCGAACCTCCCCTTAGGGCCATCTTTGCATGATAACATTAGGAAAGATTTTCCCCGTAGTGTTTTTTCTTTTCTTTTGAGTCCCTCTTCTCATCTCTTAACATCCCTAAAATACTTAATAAGGTCAACTTGCCTTGCACACGAGCCTTAAACATAGGAAATGAAGATTGAGGGGTCCCCCTTCTCTCTCCTAGAGTGTTGAGCATACGTCCCATTGGGGGCGACCATGTGACGCATTCGCTCCCGTGTTATAGACTTTGGTTCAAGTTGAGTTATGAACTAACTCAAGTCACTTCTGTCCTAAAAAATACAAACAAACTTCAAACCTTTTTATCCTTTGGGATTGTTAATCTAAAGGCTATTTTCAAAAACGGCACGTTACCTTTCGTCTGAGACGCAAACAGGCATCAACCCTAACTGTCGGACGCGAACTTAACGTCGCTCATAAAAAAACACAAAAAGAACTTGGTCCGAACTACGTTGACTCTGAATTCCCCATTGCACAAAGAGGGTACATAGGCCTAGGACGTCGACATCCTACCGAGTCTGTCTTTGTCTCCCCTTCCCCGTTTTAGTCCAGCCCTAGATGTTAGGACAACTCACCCTTAGAATAGACAATAAGCGTGGATCCCATCGAGTACGATGGACGCGTGGGGGTGCTAACACTTTCCCCTCGCGTAACCGAATCCCGAACCCAGGCTATGGTTGCGATGACCATTCCTTTCCCTCTTCCTCAGGTTTATGCGGTGTTCCCTTTCCCTCTCTTGGGATAAATTTACACGGCTGGCGACTCTGTTTTTCCACGCCACTCTCGCGTTTGTACCTGGATGAAAATCCTGGGAGCGACAATACCAGTCAATTCTAATCATCCTAAAAGCTTCTGAGGGATCATTTGAGTGTGTCTAAAGCATCAAATCATTTCTAGAACAAGAGGTTTGACAGATTGCACAAAAGCTCCAAAATATCAAAAAAAGAGGTAAGCCTCACAACTTGGAATCTTTGAATCATGCAATGCTTTGAAGTCCACTGATCATAAACATCTCATACATGTTGTATATGTTGTGTTTAAGCTAATTCACCATGTAATCCATGCTTGTACCAAGTTGTAGCATAGAAAATGCAATTATAGGTCATTTTCAAAACCACTATCGGGTTTTGAGGAGGGAGTGTGATCTGAAAAAACTACCACCACCATTGGATTCCTTATGAAATTCTGGTCCAGATGCATATAAATTTTGTCTCAAACCATTAAGAATTGAGAAAGTTATGACCTTCATGTTTCTTAGCCAAAACTTGCCAAAACTTGCCTTGGGTCAGGCCTAAAACCAAGGCATGACTTGTATATTTGTTGTTTTGTTTCAAACAATGGATGTATCACCACCCCAGTGGTAAGGCGTGCGCCTTGTAACCTTGAGGTCTTGGGTTCAAACCCCACCTATGCCATTTTGTGTTTTTTCACATTTTGCCATTTTTTCCAATATTTTCATGGTTTATTAATTAATTGGAAAATTAATAACTCTTTCAATTTTAATTATTTTTTATTGGTTCTTTTTGCAAAAAATCACAAAAATGTTGAAATATTTTATTCCACAAAAAATTGAGTTTATATTATTCATTTAATATAATTAGTATTTTTGTGAATAAATTCATTTTATTTGTTTTTAAACATTGTAAAATGAATATTCATCTTGAAAAATCAAGACCAAATGAGTTTTAATATCTCTTGTGATTTATACCTCATTTTTCAAACCTTAAACAAAAATCACAAGTGGTTTATTCAAACCTATTTGGTATTTTTCATTGATTTTCTTTAAATATTTACTTTTAAAGAATAAAATTAGGGTTTCTTTGATTTTCACTCAAACAAATCATTGTCAAACACTCATGGGCCTCTAATAGAGTGTAAGACCCAATCCTTTGTAAATACAAACCATTTCGGGCCTCACTTATTGTATAAGTCCCACTGTATTTTCAAAAACCTCGGCGCGCTCGCCAATTCAAAAATCAAACATTGGGCCTCTCCTTGAGCTATAAGACCCATTCAAAACTTTTGGGCCTCTAATAGAGTGTAAGACCCAACCCCCTTTTAACCAAAACTTTTGGGTCTCACTTATTGTATAAGTCCCTTCGCGTTAAAAGAAAATCTCGGCGCGATCGCCATTTCAAACGGAAAAACAAACTGGGCCTACCCTCGTGTTATAAGCCCCACTCTTTTTCTTTAAACCTTTTGGGCCTCTTGAGAGAGTGTAAGACTCATCCCCTTTGTACAGAAAACCTTTTTTGGGCCACGGTCACTTGTATAAGTCTCTCTGTACGAATTCAACAGTAAAATCACTGATAAATCTCTGAGCCTCTCCTTGAGCTGTAAGCCCCAAAAATATTTCTCTTTCAAAGCACTTTCTTCTTTGATTTTGAAATATACTGTTGTTTTCAATCTTTCTTTGTTGAACAACTAACCAAACTGCATGGAAACTCTACAACCGAGTAAGTGGTTATTGCTTTCATTTACCGCATTCATATACATATAACTGTATTGTGGGGCTGTTTCGCTGTAAGTCTTCTTTCATAAATTCATATCAACTGTGTAATAATAGTATAGATATTTAGAGTTTCCCCGGCAACTACGTCTAGAACTAGGTGACGCCGTTTCGTTTATTCGTAGAAATAGACAATTAGATCCCCAATAGGATCACCAGATACAGTCTTCTCTTCGGCTGTCCTCATTAGGAATTGTCAAGAAACTCTACTCCCAGAGATGAATGTATTCTCCGTGAATGGTATCTTTGAGTTTCTTCCAAATTCTCGAACTTTCCTGACTTGATCTATTCCTTGTGAATAGCTTGCCTTGAATTTCTCGAGGTTTGGGGACCCACGGGCTTCTTAAAAGCATCTGCCTCCTCTTGGGCATCGTACAAGGACCCACATGCTTCCTAAAAGCGACCCCGCCTCCTCTTGGGCTTAGTACAAGGACCGATCGGCTTCTTAGAAGTATTCACAACCTCCTCTTAGGCTTCGTATAATGATCTCTTCCTCCGGGAATGATAGCCTCCTCTTGGGCTTCGTACAAGGACCTCTCGGCTTCTCAAAAGTTTCTAGCCTCCTCTTGGGCTTCGTACAAATTGTCCCGACGACCTCCTAGAGGTATAGGAACAGAACTTACTCATCTGGATAGAACAGTCCTTTCATAGAGTCTACTACTGTTTCTCAAAGCATGGTACAAAAGATAAAACTCTAGACTTGGACAGTCTAATTTCCTTGAGTCTCAAAGACATTCTCAAGCACCCTTCAAGAATAGGAAGGAACCCCACAGACTCGGACAGTCTCAATACCCTTCAAATTTCCCAATTCCTTAAAGAACAGGAATAACCCGGATCCTTGAATCAAATCCTTTAGTACAGCATTGCTCATATAAGAACTGATTTTCTCTTTCAAAATCAGTATACTGGACCTGTCACTTAACTGAAACAGTCACCCTAGCCTCCTCTTGGGCTTTGTACAAATGATTCTCCCCAGCGGAGTCAAACAACATTTGGCCTCTCTTTCGGGCTTTGTAAGAGACACATAAGAGACTCCCTCGTTGAGTCAATTACCCCTTTCGCCTCCATCTCGGGCTTTATACGAGATACAAAAAGGTTCTTATTGAGCCAAACAAATTTTAGCCTCCATCTCGGGCTTTGTATGAGATACAAAAACTCTTTTGTTGAGTCAAATAACCTTCATCTCGGGCTTTATACGAGATGCCAAAAGATTCCCTCGTTGAGTCAAAACCTTTTCGCCTCTCTCTCGGGCTTTATACGAGACACATATTAGCCTCCTCTTAGGCTTTGTATAAGAAAACCACTGGTTGGTCCAATCAACCTTTTAGCATCAAAACTGTGCCTCGTTCACAGTACACAAACATCAACAACTCCTTCCCCTTCCATCTAATCGCTGTAAGCGGCAAGCCTCTGGATTATCTACATCCATGTCACTGTCCCTCTTTTAGTATGAGAAATTCCTAAGGAAAGATGGCATTGCTCTAAACTGAGTTAAAGTCTTCTCCTTCAGGTTAAAATCCCCTATAAAGGAAATTATGGCATTGTCGGATTCATAAATCCCGGTTAAAGTAATTCTCCTTTATAAACAGTCGTAACAGACAAACCCCTCTTTAGAGATGACAAATTCTCTCTAAAGGTGAGACCTTTTAGCTTCACATCTTCGGCTTCGAACAAGATATAAATAAACCCTTCAGCTTCACATCTTGGGCTTTGAACAAGATACAAACCACCTTTCGCTTCACGTCTTGGGCTTTGAACAAGACACCAAAACAACCATTTCCTCCCATAGAATAGGAGGAACTACGAACGCTCTGATTTCCCTATTACGGTAAACGAAAATACGTAGGCATAAGATTGAAAGAAAAATCTTAGCGAGCACACTAAACAAAAACCCAAAATCCCATACTCTCATATATCTATCAAAAAGCATCAGTCCTAACATCCTAATCCTTGCTCCCCGCAAGAAACCTGTTTGTCAAAATAACACAAGAAATCCCAGAGAGAAAACAGTACTGGCAAAAATACAAATAACCAGTACAAAGGCCCCCCCACATTGATAGCATTCGTAACCTAACATACCGCTGTTTAAACTCAGTATGCAAAGCAGGGTTAATTGGAGACATCTATTTCCCTTCCTTCATCAGCTCACAATAGTATAAAAAATGAATCAACCTGTAGTAAACTCAACCGCATTGAGAGCGACCAGCGCTTAAGAACCGCGTCCAAAATCGCTCGCTACAGAAAAAAATGGCGCCCACCGTGGGGCCTTTCTTTCTTTCTTAACGTTTAAAGGTGAAAACCTTGGACAAATCTTTTTTGTGGCGGTGGCCACCACAGAAAAAATGGCGCCCACCGTGGGGCCGATTTCTAAACCTTTTTTCTCTTCACTTATGTGAAAACCACAGATTGGGGCTTCCGCCGGGGAACCCATTTTCTGTCAGGAACTTAGGATTCATAGCTTTAAAGGTTTAGGATGATTAGGACAAATATATATACTGCTTTTCCTAATTGCTATACATGTTTATTTTTCTGCTAATGGGAATGCGTGTGATGCCGCATGTGGAAAGATCGAGTATACACTTAAGATAAGTGATGGCGACGAGATCGACCATCAACCTCAGTGGAGGCTGACCAATGCAACCCATTCTCTCACCTAGACAATGGGCCGATTGTGATGTCTGAGAAGCTGAGGAGCCAAACCCTTTTGTAGTGCGGAAACTATCGGGAATAGTTGTTACGCGATACTACCCTCATTTGAGGCTGGTGATCTATTCTCGGTGAATGGCACTTACTCTAAGATTGCTCTACAACTCGCTGGCGATCCGCTTGTTGTTTTGCTTTCCTGGGAGGAGCTGATGATAATGAGTACAGGTACAAAAATCACCCTAGTATAAACCTTTAGGGATGGGTAGAGCCTTAACTTCATGACAACGACCCTTTGACCCCATGTTTTTTCTATGTTTTTGTGTGCTGCATTCATGCATTCATTTAAAAAACATTAAAACATTCAAAAAAATTCTCTTCTAGTCTCTCTGTTTTTCAAATTAAACTAAGACTGTGATTGCAAATATCAGAGAAAATGATTGCGCTAATGGATTTTGGTAGAAGGAGAACTCATAGTTACACCTTCAAGGTTCCAAAGCTAGAGGATTTGAGAAGGTTAGCAGGAATGATCACAAACCCAGAGGCTTTCAGAGCCAAACACGGAGGTTTGCTACCACTATTAAGAGTCCATGTGATTGAGGGAATCATGGATGCGCTCATTCAGTTTTACGATCCGGTTTATCACTGTTTAACATTCCAGGATTACCAGCTCGCACCAACACTGGAGGAGTATTCTCATCTGATTGATCTACACATTACTGATCAAGCTCCATTTTTTGGACTGGAAGAAATTCCAAAGAATCAGACCATTGCAAGAGCAATTCATTTGGACGAGTCTGAGGTTAGGACTCACCTAACTACCAAGGGTGGCATCCAAGGTTTGCCAGCCCAGTTCTTGACAAAGAAAGCCCTGTATTTCGCCAGTATAGGAAACGTAACTGCTTTTGAAAGCATCTTTGTCTTGCTCACCTACGGGTTATTTTTGTTTCCCAGCATCAATAACTTCGTCGATATCAACTCCATTAAGGTTTTTCTCATTGGAAACCCTGTGCCGACTTTACTCGCAGACGCGTATCATTCTGTACATTTGGGAAATTTGTACAGCGAAGGGGAGATCACATGTTGTGTACCTTTTCTTTACAAATGGTTTATCTCCCACTTACCCAAGTCTGCTGCTTTTTGGGATTGCAAGAGTGCTTTACGTTGGTCGCAGAAGATCATGTCTCTTACCAACTCTGATATAGATTGGTGTAATAGGATCTATGATGGAATCAGAATCATTGATCGTTGTGGAAACTTCCCCAACGTACCCCTTATAGGAACTAAGGGAGGAATCAACTACCATCCGGTATTGGTTCTTCGTCAATTTGGATACCCGATAAGGCATATTCCGCTGAATGCTCATCTGGAAGGTCTTTTCTTCAAGGAAGGAGAAAATGACAGAGCACTAAAGATGGAAATAGTGCATGCTTAGAAACACGTTCATAAGAAAGGACGAGAGTCTCTAGGAAAATCGGACTGTGTCTCCGTGGAGCCTTATCTCCATTGGGTACAAACTAGAGCTCTCAAGCTAAAGATGCCTTATCCTCATTACGAAATTCTTCCGTCGAGGGAATCTGTCATGTACTTCATGACGAAAACTGAAAAGCTTTAGGTTACTCTCAACAAAGTTCAAAAGAAGAGAAGGTCTTGGAAGAACAAGTACCGAACCCTCGACATAGAGTGCATCAAAATACAGCACTGCTAAAAGATAAGGATGCTCTGATCGAAATTTTGGAGCAACATGCTGTAGAGAATCAAGATGACCAAAGGAATTTGCTCACTCCTTTCACCTGGCAAAGGAATGACAACCCGACAACGGCCTAAGAACCCCGGTCAAAGAAAAGGAAGATACCAGAATCAGCACCCTATTTCTCTTCAGAGAGGACTCAGGACCCATTAGTTTAGGTTTCTGTTTCTGCACCTTGTAATCTACTGTATTTCCATTTCTGTAATCCTTTGAATTTCAATAAAAGGGGTTTCCCCACCGTTTGATATTTGCAATCTAATTGTTGAAGTTTATTTTGATTAAACCAAAAAATAATTAATATAATCATTGTATTCATCATTCTCACATTGCGTATTCTTCTTATCTACGGATCTCACGTTTGTGTCTCGGTTCTAGAGTCAAACTGTCTCATTTGTATAATACTCGGGCCAATCGTCAGAAAAAGATGGATGATCTTGAGGAAGAAAACAGAGAGTTGAAAGAAGAGATTGACGCTCTGAGGGAGGATATGAGAAAGCTTCGTAACGACATGCAAGCCATGGCAGAAGCTCAGCTACAACGAACTGTGATCTCAGAGATCACCTCAACGCCTATAGTAGAAAAGTATGATCCTTGGTATCAAATGTCGAAAGATCGTCCTTGGGGCATGCCTGTTAACTATATCCCGGAAGGATATGTTCCGCCAATCACTGAAGATCAGGGAATCACAACAGAAGCCGCGGGGCCTGAAGGTTACAAACTTCGGGAAAGCGAAGATGCCAGGGGCATACTAAAGACTCCTGAAGGTTACAAACTTCGGGAAACGCCAAAATTTACTGCCGTAGTCACGGTCCCACCCCCTGTGGTGCACACTGTCCCGGGAGGACAGATTCCACAGATACCTTCTGGTAAGAAGGAAACTATGTTTGACAGAATTGAGGAATTCCAGGAGCAGTTCTTGGAAAAGCAGAAGGAGCTGCAAGCCATTCGCGGTCAGGATTTATTTAGAAAGGACGCCGCAGACCTCTGCTTGGTCCCCAATGTGAAAGTCCCGCACAAGTTCCAAGTGCCCGACTTTGAAAAGTACAAGGGTAACTCTTGCCCTCAAAGCCATCTGGTGATGTACGCTCGGCGGATGTCAGCTCAGACGGAGAATCAGGACCTACTGATTCACTACTTTCAGGATAGTTTAATCGGTGCCGCACTCAAATGGTACATGGGTTTAAACCGTACTACGATCAGTACATTCGGAGATCTTGGTACTGCCTTCGTCCAAAAATACAAATACAATTTGGACATGGCACCTGACAAAGATCAACTCAGATCGATGTCGCAAAAGGACAAGGAAACCTTTAAGGAGTATGCTCAAAGGTGGCGTGAAATTGCCGCTCAAATTTGTCCACCTCTGGAGGATAAAGAGATGACAAAGATCTTCTTAAAGACCTTAAGCTCATTTTACTATGACCGAATGGTTGCCAGTGCACCCAGTGATTTCACCGAGATGGTGGGCATGGGCGTACGTCTTGAGGAAGCCGTCCGAGAAGGACTTTTAGTAAAAGACAATGGATCGACGAGCGGTACTAAAAAATACGGTAGTGCTCTCCCTAAGAAAAAAGAGCAAGATATTGGGAATATCTCTCTCGGAAAGCAAAGGCGTCGATATCAACCAGTAGCAGCTATAATTCCTGCTATCAATCCTGCGCCTATTCCTACGTATCAACCTCAGGTTGCGCAGAGCCAACCTAATCAGCAAAGGACACAACAGCCTCTTCAGCAAGCTCGTCCTCCATATAACAACAACCTTATAACACGGCCACCAGGATTTGATCCTATACCCGTGTCGTACGCAGAGTTGTTTCCATTACTACTGGCTAAGGGGCACATTCAGACAAAATCTCCTCTTACAGTACCAGAAAATCCGCCTTTTTGGTTTAAGGTAGATCAAACTTGCCCTTACCATCAAGGAGAACCAGGGTATAATATAGAGACTTGTCTCAATTTCAAGTCCGACGTGCAAAAGCTTGTTAGGAGCAGGCTCTTATCTTTCAAAGATACGAATCCTAATGTTCTCACAAACCAGTTGCCTCAACACGAGAAGGCTGCAGTCAATTTGATAGAAGGAGAGACTAACGATGTCTATCAAATTCACGATGTACTCTTGTTGAAAACCAATTTGGTCAAGATGCATTGTAGACTGAGTGGATATGGCCATGTGCCACCTCATAACTATCATCAGTGTAATGTCTGCTCTAAAAACAATCAAGGATGTTATGTGGTTCAAGCAGCTCTACAGGAACAAATGGATCTCGGATGGATCCAAGAGCACCGAGTTCGTGGAGTTAACATGGTCTACACGAACTCCAACATCATTCAGAACCACGATATCTGTGCAATGAATGTCGACTTGGTGGCAATGCACTCAAGGCAAATCCAGTATCATAATCTGCCGCGGCACGATTACAGTTCCTGTCTGACTTGCTCGGTAAACAAACAGGGATGCTCTTTAATACAAGAAGCCCTCCAGCGTCAGATGGATCTTGGATGGATCCAAGACTACCATGATTGGAACCCTTATCAGATTAATATGGTTCAGATCTTTGATATTCGCATGATGAATACCAACCTGGTAGAGTTACATGTTGAGTAGGTCCGACTCGAATTCCTAATATCACATGACTATCAAAGCTGTAAAGCAGGTTGCGAAAATGATCAGGATTGTACCCTTGTCCAGGAGGCACTTCAGCACTTGTTAAATCACTGGTGGATGCCAATTTATATGGATGAAGATACTCAGTAAATTAGTATCAGTAACAGGAATCCTACTCGGCGTCAGAGTCAGGACGTCCGATCTGTGGAAGCTAACCTAGTGAGGTTACATTGTATTCAAAGTGGGCGTGGCCAGGTTCCACCACACAATTATGACCGTTGTAGCGTCTGTTCGGAAAGTAACCAAGGGTGTTACCTTGTGAGAGCAGCTCTCTAGGGGCAAGTGAACCGTGGAGAAATTCACCCATATCCGGGTTTTGGACCCATCAACTGGACACCGGACTACCTTGCCGATCAAGTTGAGGATGTTGTCACAATCTCTGGTCATCATAGGACCAGGGATGTTTTTTCCATTATCCCTCTACTTGACAAATCGAGAGTTCCCAACCAGGAACGGATCGAGATTGCTTATGATGGTCAGAAAAATCAGAAGGTTCCCATAGTCATCTATCTACCGGGACCACTACCGTATGAATCAACAAAGGCTATCCCTTACAAGTACGGTGCAACAACAATTGAAAATGGAAAGGAAATTCCATTACCCTCCGTTGTGAATATTGCAGACATCAGTCGTGTAACACGGAGTGGTAGAATCTTCAACCGAGGGGTTGGGGAACTTAACAAGGAAAAGGAACTTCAGACGGAAACTCCTGATCCACCAGTCGGTCAATCCAATAATCCCGACCTTTCGAAAAACGATGATGAGATGTTGAAGCTCATCCAAAGGAGTGAATACAACATTGTGGATCAACTGTTACAAACTCCTTCAAAGATCTCGGTATTATCACTATTACTCAGTTCATAAGCACACAGGGAGGCTCTACAGAAAGTCTGGGAGCAAGCCTTTGTGGAACAGGATGTAACAATCAGACAATTTGATAGCACTGTATCTAACATCACTTCCTGCAATAATTTGGGATTTAGTGATGAGGAATTACCTGAAGAGGGTCGCCGTCATAACATGGCGCTCAATATCACAGTTAACTGCCAGGACGATGCTTTAGCCAGCGTACTGGTAGACACAGTGTCAGCCCTGAATGTTATGCCGAAGTCCACTTTGATGCAATTATCATTCAAAGGCCCTCCGATGAGAATCAGTGAGGTCGTCGTCAAAGCGTTCGACGGATCCAAAAAAACAGTTATCGGCGAAGTTGATCTTCCCATAACTATCGGTCCTCACATTTTCCAAGTCACTTTCTAGGTCATGGATATCCGGGCAACGTACAGTTGTTTATTAGGAAGACCTTGGATACATCAGGCTGGAGCGGTCACTTCGACCCTCCACCAAAAGCTAAAGTTCGTCAAGAACGATCAACTTGTCACAGTTTGTGGGGAACAAGCCTTGCTTGTGAGTAACTTGTCATCATCTACTGGTGTAGAGCCCGAGGAGGTTATTGGGACGCAGTTCCAAGCGCTGTCGGTGGGCAAGGACAATAAATCCCAAGGAGGAACCTCGATTTCCTCATACAAAGATGCTATCAAAGCGGTCGAGAGTACCGATACAACCGGATGGGGACAACTTGTCATTCCTATTGACAATAAAACAAAGAAGGTTCTTGGTTTTTCTGCAACCTGTACCCAGACAGCTGCCAACGATGAAAGTCTTCATCCTTCACCCAGTGTCTCAAGCAGTACATGCTATCAATAAGGAAGATCCCTCGGACATAGATGAAGAATGGAAGTCCTACCTTAACGAGGACGGTTATATGTCTCAGGAAGAGGTGCCTACGCCATTTTGCTATCCCGCACAGAGTCCGAGATTTATACCACGGTCGGATGTCGAAATGATATACGGAGATTGTAATCCAGAAGGATGCCGTGCACCGCCAAATTCATTAGAGGAAGACACTCTCATGAAAGACAATTTTGACTTCAACTACTATGGCCCAATGGATGGTCTGCCAATGTGGTAACCTTACCCAGGAAACTTGGGGCAAGAGAGTCATCCAAACAATAAAAATCAGCTGACCGTCATTGAACAGAATACCTGTGTCCCCACCATGTCATGGGATCAACACTCAGGTCATTCAGAAACTACTCAACATGAAGATGAATTTGCAACGTTTGCAGGACTTGAATTCATCAACTATGCTTTTCCCGAGGTCAACGTCATCGAGAGGGATGACTCCTCCAGTTCCAAAGAAGTTTGGGACACCTTGGGACAACTGAGTGGAAAATACGACTATATGGTCAGGTACACCGCTCCCGAAAGCTCTCGTATCAGGCTCGAAGATATCCAACCTACTGGATGGGGAGATACAGCTGAGAGTACAAATACTATGCAAAATGAAACAGAGGAATCCTCCTACGACAACTCTGCCTGGGAGACAGATTCCAATGATCCTGCTCCACCAGAAATCAGCGTCATTTATGAAGACAAATCAAGGAAGGTGCCGGACTTTGTGATTCACCGAGGAGTTCGCCGCCAATGGGTTGCCGTTGAGGTTCCGAAGGTCGTTCATCAGTCAAAGTAATTGCCATATGTTAACCTTTCACCCTGCCCAGGTGAAAGGATGTTTTGATAGGGCTCGCTTTCTGTAAATTTCCCTCTTCGCTTAGCCCAAAGCGACAGAGTTTTGTTTTATAGGGCTGTAGTTTCAAGATTCGACTTGTTCATTAATAAAATAACGCCGTTCTGTAATTTCCGCAGTAATTGCTGTTTTCTCTTTTTGCTTTCTCAGAAAATGGTAATCCTAAAAAACAATTCAATAACGAAAACAAGCAGTAATAAAAATATAATACACTGCACACACTTTTGCATTTTCTCTATCTCTTCTAAACACGAATCATCACGTCATGCAGATTGCTTGTTTTAAACCCCGTTGAAACATATGATCCGATGCCTCCTCCCAACTTTGAGTTCCCGGTATTTAGGGCTGAAGAAGAAGTTGACAACGAAATTCCAGAAGAGATCTCCCAACTACTTAGACAAGAGGAAAGGTCCATTGAACCTCACAAAGAACCGTTGGAAACGGTAAACTTGGGTTTAGAACAAGAGAGAAAAGAAATCTGGATTGGGGCACTTCTCAGTCCAACTGCCAAAGAGAGTTTGATAAAGCTTCTCAAAGAATTTCCTGATGTATTCGCTTGGTCCTATCAGGATATGCCAGGGTTGGATACCAGCATCGTGGAACATCACTTACCGTTGAGATCGGAATATCCGCCAGTAAAGCAAAGGTTGAGACGCACTCACCCAGACATGGCCATCAAAATCAAAGAGGAGGTGCAGAAACAGATTGACGCGGGTTTCCTCGCCACATCAGAATATCCTCAATGGTTAGCCAACATTGTACTCGTTCCCAAAAAGGACGGAAAGGTCAGAATGTGTGTCGACTACCGAGATCTGAACAAGGCTAGTCCAAAGGACGACTTTCCTTTACCACATATTGACATGCTGGTTGACAGTACAGCAAAGTTCAAAGTGTTCTCCTTCATGGATGGATTCTCGGGCTATAACCAGATCAAAATGGCGCCGAAAGACATGGAGAAAACTTCATTCATTACCCCATGGGGTACCTTTTGTTACAAGGTAATGCCATTCGGTTTGAAGAATGTCGGGGCAACCTATCAAAGGGTCATGACTACTCTTTTTCATGACATGATACACAAAGAAATTGAGGTATATGTTGATGATATGATTTTAAAATCAAAAACAGAGAGTGAGCACGTTGAACATCTATCAAGATTGTTCGAACGTCTAAGAAAATGCAAGCTCCGCTTGAATCCCAACAAGTGCACCTTCGGTGACCGTTCAGGGAAACTACTAGGGTTCATCGTCAGCCAGAAAGGAATTGAGGTTGATCCTGACAAGGTCAAGGCCATTCAAGAAATGCCTTCTCCGAAAACTGAAAAACAAGTCAGAGGATTCCTGGGACGTTTGAACTACATCTCCAGATTCATATTCCTCATGACCGCGACCTGTGCGCCAATTTTCAAATTACTCAAAAAGAACCAGGATTGTGTTTGGACAGAAGATTGTCAAACCGCCTTCGACAGTATCAAGGAATATCTGTTGAATCCTCTGATTCTATCACCTCCAGTGGAAGGAATACCACTGATCATTTACCTCACAGTCCTAGATGACTCAATGGGATGTGTACTTGGCCAACAAGATGAAACTAAATGGAAAGAGTCTGCCATCTACTATTTGAGCAAGAAATTCACCGACTGCGAGACTCGGTACACGTGCTCGAGAAAAATTGTTGTGCTTTGGCTTGGGCAGCCAAACGTCTACGTCAATACATGATTCGTCATACTACTTGGTTAATCTCAGAAATGGATTCAATCAAGTATGTCTTCGAAAAGCCTGCTCTCACGGGAAGAATTGCCCGTTGGCAGATGTTGTTATCAGAATATGACATAGAGTACCACGCTCAGAAAGCCGTTAAGGGAAGTATTTTAGCCGATCATTTGGCTCATCAACCGATTGACAATCAAGAATCAATCGGGTTTGACTTCCCAGACGAAGATGTCATGTATCTAAAGATGAAAGACTGCGATGAACCATTACCCAGTGAAGGGCCAGAACCAGGTTCCCAATGGGGACTTATCTTTGACGGAGCAGTTAATCATTATGGAAATGGAATTGGGGCAATCATTGTTACCCCTCAGGGTACCCACATTCCTTTCACTGCCAGACTTACGTTCAAATGTACGAACAACGAGGCCGAATACGAAGCTTGTATTATGGGTCTCGAGGAAGCAATTGATTTAAGGATCAAAAACTTGGACGTATATGGCGACTCAGCCCTGGTTATCAATCAGATAAAAGGAGATTGGAACACATACCAATCAGGACTGATTCCTTACAAAGACTATGCAAGAAGGTTGTTACCCTTCTTCAACAGAGTCGAGTTTCATCACATCCCTCGTGAAGAGAATCACACGGCTGATGCATTAGCCACTCTATCTTCTATGATTAGTGTAGGTCAATGGAACGACATACCTAAGATCGACATAATGCGCCTTGAACGGCCCGCCTACGTCTTCACGATCGAAGCAGTCATAGACGACAAACCTTGGTATCACGATATCAAATGCTTCCTTCAAAAACAAGAGTACCCACCTGGGACACTCTGAAAAGACAGGAAAACCCTCAAAAGATTAGATGGAAACTTCTTCTTGAGCGGTGATACACTATATAAGAGGAATTTTGACTTGGTCTTGCTCCGATGCGTAGACAGATCAGAAGCAGACATGCTTATGAAATAAATTCATGAAGGATCCTTTGGCACTCATGCCAACAAACACACAATGGCGAGAAAAATTCTCAGAGCAGGGTACTATTGGTTGACAATGGAATCTGACTGCTACAAGTACATGAGGAAGTGTCACAAGTGTAAGATATACTCCGACAAAATTCATGTACCTCCATCACATCTCAAAGTTCTTTCTTCCCCATGGCCTTTTTCCATATGGGGAATCGACATGATTGGCTTGATCGAACCTAAGGCTTCAAACGGACATCGGTTCATCCTGGTAGCCATTGACTATTTCACCAAGTGGGTCGAAGCAGAGTCGTACGCCAATGTAACCCGACAAGTGGTGGTCCGATTTATCAAAAACAATATCATCTGCCGTTATGGTGTTCCAAGCCAGATCATTACTGATAATGGATCTAACTTGAACAACAAGATGATGAAAGAGTTGTGCGCAGAGTTCAAGATTGAACACCATAACTCATCTCCCTACCGACCCAAGATGAACGGAGCGGTAGAAGTGGCTAACAAGAACATCAAGAGGATTGTTCAGAAGATGGTTGTAACCTACAAAGACTGGCGCGAGATGTTACCCTTTGCTCTTCATGGTTATCGCACATCTGTCCGCACTTCAACAGGGGCTACCCCTTTCTCTCTAGTATATGGCATGGAAGCAGTTCTCCCCATAGAAGTAGAGATCCCATCAATCCGAGTATTGATGGAAGCTAAGTTCACCGAAGCTGAATGGTGTCAAAGCCGACACGATGAACTGAAACTGATCGAGGAGAAGCGAATCACAACACTATGCCACGGTCAGCTGTATCAACAGAGAATGAAGAAGGCGTTCGACAAAAAGGTCCGACCTCGCATCTTCAGGAAACGAGACCTTGTGCTCAAGAAGATACAATCGTTTCTCACTAACTCTCAGGGCAAATGGACCCCAAATTATGATGGCCCATACGTGGTCACGAAAGCTTTCTCAAGCAGCGCCTTGAGACTTGCGACCATAGACGGAGAGGAATTTGCCTACCCCACGAATGTTGATGTAGTTAAGAAATACTTCGCCTAAACTAAAAAAAAACGTCTCTGTGGATTGAAAACCCGAAAGGGCGGTCCAGGCAAAAGTTAGAGACATAAAAAAAATAATCTCGGTGGATTGGAAACATCTCAGTACAATCCAGGCAAAAATTAGGGATAATGGCAAGTAACTATGTTCAATAGAGGCAAGTCCCTCAGCAGCAGCAGTTACATCATCCGCCAGAAAACTCCAGTCAAGGTCATCTTCGACAAAAGCTCAGGATGTCCCGAATTCAAAGTTGGTAGAAGGATATTGGTCGTTATGTTTCAACGTAGCCCTTTTCCCTGTAAATTACCATTTTCTAACTTTGTAAATACTCTTTGGAATCACGCGTTTGGCTGATCTCCATTTTATCAATAAAATTTGAGCCCTTGTACTTTTGTTTGTAATTCTTATTTGTTTTAGCTTTACAGAACAACATTTTAACATGCTCAATGATTCTTGAAATAAAACAAAAATGAATTTACTTGATAAAATTGTTCTGCTTTTAAAATAAAGATGGCAATTTCTTTTTACTGTTGAACATCGAAGGAACATCGACCGCTTCTCCAGAAGTAAGCAAACTTCAAAGTGCAGAATCAAAGTACTCCTTCTAACCCAGTACGCCTGAATGAAGGGATCAACTGTGTCAGAGACCTTGTTTCGTCTGACACGCCACGACAGAGTTCTTACCTCCTAAGCCCGACCAACGGTAGCTCCCAACAGGGACTATCTCTCCTAAGCAAGGTGGAATTACTATCTTGAACCCGCGATATTTCTACATGCCCCGCGATGGCCGAGTATCCAGTCATGTTCGTCTTTTAGTTTGTATGTCACGTCAGTTTTGTCAGCATAAACATACATACATCATGCATTATTGATTTACATTCACAGTCATATTGCATCACTATCACTCTAGTCGGTCTTGTCCCCTAGTGATAAAAGTCCTCTCATTTGAGTTGTCAGCCCTTTCCTCGTCAGGAAGTGTTACGTCTGAACATTCTCTCTCCTCCAGTTTTATTTCTGGATTGAAGTTGGCCCTTGACCACTTTGATAACTTGAACCTCTGAAAGACAGAGAACCCTCATCACTCTTCGCCCTTGAATATGATATCCTTGCTTTCCCGGATTAAGGAAAATCCACAGAGAAAGCCTCATAATCAGAGATTCGGCAGCATGCCAGTTTCGCTCTGAAAAGATCGCTAAGGAAAAGGTCCTCAGAATCTCAAAATTGGACCCCATCATATGGCATTTCTCCGGGAAGATCCTGAGAAAAGTATGATGTAAGACCCCAAGTGAAAGCAGTCTTCCAAGAAACTCGCTTTCTCCAGTAGAAACAAATGGCATCTCCAATAGAGAAGTTTGTACAACTCTACAGTTCAGACGACTGGGTTCCCCAGCAAGTCTGACATCAAAAATTTTTCCACTCAAATGGCATCTCCCCAGGAAAATTCGGCGAGAAGTTTGAAGGAAAGCCGCTACGAATAGCGTCCCTTGTCAGTAAAGTTTATTGACGAAAGAAACTAAGACTAGTTCCTTGGTAGGAAACCAGGATTGAGGGGAAGTTTACATCAGAAACTAAGACCAGTTCCTTGGTAGGAAACCAGGATCGAGGGGAAGTTTACATCAGAAACTAAGACCAGTTCCTTGGTAGGAAACCAGGATCGAGGGAAAGTTTATTTAAGAAAACTGAGACCAGTTCCTTGGCTGAAGACCAGGATCGAGGGGAATTTTACCTTTTCTAAGCATCATTGCTTAGCAAAAGAAGATGAATGTGATTTGCCATTCATAACCGCCATCAAAATTTTGGGTATTCCGAATCCTCTTGCACCCCGAATGCCCGAATATCATCGTCATTCACACCTTCGTGTCCAAGAAGATTAAATAGGGGCATCTGTCATACCCCAAATTTTGACCACTTAGATTTCCCATCATTGTGTAAATCATCATCACAATATGGATGTACTTTCATGCCTCATCAATCTCCTCAAGGATTGTTGAGCATTCACTACCATCAAGAATTAGGGTTTCAAGCCCTCTCAGAGTTCTTAGACAAAGGATCAATCAAGGAATGACATGATCTTCAACTTGTCTAACCTCTCAAACATCCACAATGGATCAAGAGGACTCCCACATCAAGGATTAAGCACAAGGTTGCTCCCTTCTGGGTGGATCAAGCCTCAAGATCGACAGTGTCACCAAATTAAGGTTTTGGTCGACCAGGGCCTCCAAATGGAAATTTTCCTCTGGGCATGAGCCAATACTTCAAAACATAACCTAATATACTCCATGGAACCTCATGGACCCAATCATCAAGTCAATTTTGCCTCAGGGGATGCATTCATCAAAAATCAGGAATTAGGGTTTCTTGACCTAATTCACCCCTAAGTTGACTTTTGGGACAAACCATGAGCCAAGACCTCAAGAGAGGGTTTGAGGGTCTCTAATGAACTATATTGATCCATTTGGAACAATGGATTAATCCAAGAGGTTTGAGCAACAAGCCTCAATTTCATCTGCACCACAGTTAGGGTTTTAAGGAAAAAGTCAACTGTAACTTTGACTTTTGACCAGGACATGCTCCCAAGCCCTATGACATGCATCAATATACCCTATGACACCCATGGAACATGTCCATCAAGTTTGATTTAGGTCAAGGACATGATTTCCTGAAGAATTGCACAGTTTGGAATTCATTTGATAAAAAGTCAACTGTGCACAAAAGTCAACTTTGACTTTTTGAGATTTTTCACCAAAATGGATTTTTAACCCTAAAATGATGTTAATGTATGATTTGAATCATCATTCATCAAGAAAAATCAAAGAAAGTGGGATAACTTGTAAAAGGGGTAACCATAAAAACTTAGAAAAATTTCTAAGTTATGGAAAAAGTGACACTAATGTGCCAACTTTTGAGGACCATAACTCCTAAACCACAAGGCCATTGTGCCCCATTCAAAGCTTGATTTGTAGATCTCATTGCCCTCTACAAAAGCTTCATACTGACCTATATCCAAACTCCTCATGGATTTTGAGTTATGGAGTGATCAAAATCAAGAAAAGTCACTTTGTTCCAACACTTAGTGAAAATTTCACTAAGTCAGATTTTACCCTACTTTTTGCCAAATGTAGGGGGATTTTTCACTTGGATTCAGAAGAGATCAAAACCAAACATGTTCAAACAGTTGTTGTATCATGTAAGGGCTTTCCAAAATGGCCAAGAACATTACCAAATTCAATTTGAGCCATGAGATATGACATTGGAAAGTTGCCTTGCTGAAATCTGTCAAGGCAAGACAGAATTTGCATTTTTGCTCGATTTGCCAAAATTGTGCAAATCCAAAAACTCCTATCCACCTGGACACCTCTGAGGATTGAATCTAAAGGGGACAATCACTGAGCCAAGCCTCCAAAGTCTTTGGAACAAGAAATAGCATGTTGAACCTAGAATTGCCAAAATAGGGACAAGACTTCAATTTTGGATTGGAGCATTCAATGGAAGCATCAAGGTGGCATGGACTGAGCCATTCTTAACTGAATTCAGTCAAGACTTATCCAAGACCAAGGGAACCACAGCCCTGTGCCCTAACCTCTAGTCAATGGCTAGAGGAGACTTGGATTTCCATTGGACAACATTGGCCAAACCTCTGCTGCAGTTGCCATTCACTGTTGATCCCAAAACAAACTTGCTCTACAATAAATAGAGCTCAATTGTGATCAGTTTGAGTACCCCAAAGCCATCAAACAGATGCTTTCCTCAAAACCTCCTTCTCTTGGCAAAAATGCCTTCTTTAGCAAGGCAACTTTGAGTTTTTGAGCTTGAGAGCTTTTCCATCATAATCAATCATACACACACCTCATATATATCATATGTAAGTTGTGCAAACTATCACAAGTGACCTGTAATCACAAAATCACAAAGTCACCTCTCAAAACCTCAAAATAGGCTTTTTTTGCATTTTTCAAGCCATGTCTTGATTCAGTCACTTTCCAAACCAGATAAAACCTCAAAAACACTCCAAATATCATCCTTGAACTGTCCCAAATGGTTCCCCCCTTCTGGAACACCATTTGAGAGAGTTGTTATTTTGGTCACTTTTAACCCCTTTTGCAAGAAAGGGACTGTTTGTGTTTTTACAGGTACCAGTCAATTCCAATCATCCTAAAATCTTCTGAGGGATCATTTGAGTGTGTCTAAAGCATCAAATCATTTCTGGAATAAGAGGTTTGACATATTGCACAAAAGCTCCAAAATATCAAAAAAAGAGGTAAGCCTCACAACTTGGAATCTTTGAATCATGCAATGCTTTGAAGTCCACTGATCATAAACATCTCATACATGTTATATATGTTGTGTTTGAGCTAATTCACCATGTAATCTATGCTTGTACCAAGTTGTAGCATAGAAAATGCAATTATAGGTCATTTTCAAAACCACTATCGGGTTTTGAGGAGGGAGTGTGATCTGAAAAATCTACCACCACCATTGGATTCCTTATGAAATTCTGGTCCAGATGCATATAAATTTTGTCTCAAACCATTAAGAATTGAGAAAGTTATGACCTTCACGTTTCTGATCCAAAACTTGCCAAAACTTGCCTTGGGCCAGGCCTAAAACCAAGGCATGACTTGTATATTTGTTGTTTTGTTTCAAACAATGGATGTATCACCACCCCAGTGGTAAGGCGCGCGCCTTGTAAAATCAAGAACAAATGAGTTTTAATATCTCTTGTGATTTATACCTCATTTTTCAAACCTTAAACAAAAATCACAAGTGGTTTATTCAAACCTATTTGGTATTTTTCATTGATTTTCTTTAAATATTTACTTTTAAAGAATAAAATTAGGGTTTCTTTGATTTTCACTCAAACAAATCATTGTCAAACACTCATGGGCCTCTAATAGAGTGTAAGACCCAATCCTTTGTAAATACAAACCATTTTGGGCCTCACTTATTGTATAAGTCCCACTGTATTTTCAAAAACCTCGGCGCGCTTGCCAATTCAAAAATTAAACCTTGGGCCTCTCCTTGAGCTATAAGACCCATTCAAAACTTTTGGGCCTCTAATAGAGTGTAAGACCCAACCCCCTTTCAACCAAAAACTTTGGGCCTCACTTATTGTATAAGTCCCTTCGCGTTAAAAGAAAATCTCAGCGCGATCGTCATTTCAAACAGAAAAACAAACTGGGCCTACCCTCGTGTTATAAGCCCCACTTTTTTTATTTAAACCTTTTGGGCCTCTTGAGAGAGTGTAAGACCCATCCCCTTTGTACAGAAAACCTTTTTTGGGCCACGGTCACTTGTATAAGTCCCTCTGTACGAATTCAACAGTAAAATCACTGATAAATCTCTGGGCCTCTCCTTGAGCTGTAAGCCCCAAAAATCTTTCTCTTTCAAAGCACTTTCTCCTTTGATTTTGAAATATACTATTGTTTTCAATCTTTCTTTGTTGAACAACTAACCAAACAACATGGAAGCTCTACAACCGAGTAAGTGGTTATTGCTTTCATTTACCGCATTCATATACATATAACTGTATTGTGGGGCTGTTTCGCTGTTCTTTCATAAACTCATATCAACTGTGTAATAATAGTATAGATATTTAGAGTTTCCCCGGCAACTACGTCTAGAACTAGGTGACGCCGTTTCGTTTATTCGTAGAAATAGACAATTAGATCCCCAATAGGATCACCAGATACAGTCTTCTCTTCGGCTGTCCTCATTAGGAATTGTCAAGAAACTCTACTCCCATAGATGAATGTATTCTCCGTGAATGGCATCTTTGAGTTTCTTCCAAATTCTCGAACTTTCCTGACTTGATCTATTCCTTGAATTTCTCGGGGTTTGGGGACCCACAGGCTTCTTAAAAGCATCTGCCTCCTCTTGGGCATCATACAAGGACCCATTGGCTTCCTAAAAGCGACCCCGCCTCCTCTTGGGCTTAGTACAAGGACCGATCGGCTTCTTAGAAGTATTCACAGCCTCCTCTTAGGCTTCGTATAATGATCTATTCCTCCAGGAATGATAGCCTCCTCTTGGGCTTCGTACAAGGACCTCTCGGCTTCTCAAAAGTTTCCAGCCTCCTCTTGGGCTTCGTACAAATTGTCCCGAAGACCTCCTAGAGGTATAGGAACAGAACTTAGTCATCTGCATAGAACAGTCCTTTCATAGAGTCTACTATTGTTTCTGAAAGCATGGTACAAAAGATAAAACTCTAGACTTGGACAGTCTAATTTCCTTGAGTCTCAAAGACATTCTCAAGCACCCTTTAAGAATAGGAAGGAACCCCGCAGACTCGGACAGTCTCAATACCCTTCGAATTTCCCAATTCCTTAAAGAATAGGAATAACCCGGATCCTTGAATCAAATCCTTGAGTACAACATTGCTCATATAAGAACTGATTTTCTCTTTCAAAATCAGTATACTGGACCTGTCACTTAACTGAAACAGTCACCCTAGCCTCGTCTTGGGCTTTGTACAAATGATTCTCCCCAGCGGAGTCAAACAACATTTAGCCTCTCTCTCGGGCTTTGTACGAGACACATAAGAGACTCCCTCGTTGAGTCAATTACCCCTTTCGTCTCCATCTCGGGCTTTATACGAGATACAAAAAGGTTCTTATTGAGCCAAACAAATTTTAGCCTCCATCTCGGGCTTTGTACGAGATACAAAAACTCTCTTGTTGAGTCAAATAGCCTTCATCTCGGGCTTTATACGAGATACCAAAAGATTCCCTCGTTGAGTCAAAACCTTTTCGCCTCTCTCTCGGGCTTTGTACGAGACACATATTAGCCTCCTCTTAGGCTTTGTGTAAGAAAACCACTGGTTGGTCCAATCAACCTTTTAGCATCAAAACTGTGCCTCGTTCACAGTACACAAACATCAACAACTCCTTCCCCTTCCATGTAATCGCTATAAGCGGCAAGCCTCTGGATTATCTACATCCATGCCACTGTCCCTCTTTTAGTATGAGAAATTCCTAAGGAAAGATGGCATTGCTCTAAACTGAGTTAAAGTCTTCTCCTTCAGGTTAAAATCCCCTATAAAGGAAATTATGGCATTGCCGGATTCACAAATCCCGGTTAAAGTAATTCTCCTTTATAAACAGTCGTAACAGACAAATCCCTCTTTAGAGATGACAAATTCTCTCTAAAGGTGAGACCTTTTAGCTTCACATCTTGGGCTTCGAACAAGATACAAATAAACCCTTCAGCTTCACATCTTGGGCTTTGAACAAGATACAAACCACCTTTCGGTTCACGTCTTGGGCTTTGAACAAGACACCAAAACAACCATTTCTATAGGAGGAACTACGAACGCTCTAATTTCCCTGTTTTGGTAAACGGGAATACGTAGGCATAAGATTGAAAGAAAAATCTTAGCGAGCACACTAAACAAAAACCCAAAATCCCATACTCTCATATATCTATCAAAAAGCATCAGTCCTAACATCCTAATCCTTGTTCCCCGCCAGAAACCTGTCTGTCAAAATAACACAAGAAATCCCAGAGAGAAAACAGTACTGGCGAAAATACAAATAACCAGTACAAAGGCCCCCCCACATTGATAGCATTCGTAACCTAACAGACCGTTGTTTAAACTCAGTATGCAAAGCAGGGTTAATTGGAGACATCTATTTCCCTTCCTTCATCAGCTCACAATAGGATAAAAAATGAATCGACCTGTAGTAAACTCAACCGCAGTGAGAGCGACCAACGCTTAAGAACCGCATCCAAAATCGCTCGCTACAACTAGTATATATACAGTTGATATATGACAAGTATTTTAAAAGGTATGAAAGAAGACTAACCATGCACAGCTTCCCACAATACATTTATATATATCTGACATGTATTTAAAAGAATGAAAGAAGACTAACTATGCGCCGCTTCCCACAATACAGTTATATATATTAAAGCGAGTAAATGAAAGCTGTTAAAACTTACAAGTGAGCGAGCTTCCATGGGGTATTGTTAGTTGTTCAGAGAAATTGAAGAAATTTTTTATAACAACTGTATATTTGAACCTAAATCAAAAGGGAGTTATTTGTGAAAAATTGTTGGGGCTTATTGTCGCTCCCAGGATTTTCATCCAGGTACAAACGCGAGAGTGGCGCGGAAAAACAGAGTCGCCAGCCGTGTAAATTTATCCCAAGAGAGGGAAAGGGAACACTGCATAAACCTGAGGAAGAGGGAAAGGAATGGTCATCACAACCATAGCCTGGGTTCGGGAGTCGGTTACGCGAGGGGAAGGTGCTAGCACCCCACGCGTCCATCGTACTCGATGGGATCCATGCTTGTTGTCTATTCTAAGGGTAAGTTATACTATCATCTAGGGCTGTACTAAAACGGGAGAGGGGAAGACAAAGACAGACTCGGTAGGACATCGACGTCCTAGGCCTACGTACCCCCCTTGTGCAATGGGGAATTCAGAGTCAACGTAGTTTGGACCAAGGTCTTTTTTGTGTTTTTTATGAGCGACGTTAAGCTCGCGTCCGACAGTTAGGGTCGATGCATGTTTGCGACTCAGACGGAAGGTAACGTGCCCTTTTTGAAAATAGCCTTTAAGTTTGGAAATCCTGAAGGACAAAAAGGTTTGAAGTTGGTTTATGTTTTTTAGGACAGAAGTGGCTTAAGTTAGTTCCTAAGCTGCATTGCACCAAAGTCTAGGGCACAGGGGCGAATACTTAACGCATCGTCCCAAGACAGGACGCTAGCTAAGCACTCTAGAAAGATGAGAGGAAGCCCCTCATTTCTCATTCCCCATACTTAAGGCTCGTGCACAATACACCTTATTCTTATTAAGTGTTTTAAAGAAATTTGGGATGAGAAGAGAGAAGACACAAGGGTAACTCTAAAGGGAGACTATGAATCCTAAAGTTGTCATGCATGGGTGACCTATGGTTAGTGAGGTTTGACGACAACCTAAATCCTAAAGGAATAAGATAGGAGAGAAAAAGGTAAGGGTGACCATGGATACTTATCCATACCCTTGAAGAACTTACCTTAGTGCCTGCATAAAAGGTTAGTGAGAAGCGGACATAAATAAAAGAAACGAGGTGAATGAAAATCAAGCAATGGCAAACAATAATGAGAATCATTCAATCATGAACTTAGAAATCAAAGGAGCACCCCTAAAGCAAATGGCACAAGTGCCTTTCAAACAAGATAATCAGATAAGATCAAAGATGCCACACAAGAAGATCTCAAGTGAAAATAAATCAGATAATTAGAAAAGTAACTCCTAAAATTCCCAAATTAAGCATTAAGGTTCCTCAACCAGAGGCAAACAACATATAAAAAAATCCCCTGCAAAAATCAAGATATTAGTCCTTCAATTAATCATGCAAAAATCAAATAAGGGATAGGATTCAATGTGCCAAAGATAAGGACATAAATGCAATATGAAATAAATTTAAAAATGAAAGAAAAATATTTTTAAGCACTTTAGAATGTTAAGGAATGAGTACAAAAAGAACGGATAAAAAATATTTTGTAGATGAGGAGAATTAAAATGAAGAAGTTCAAGTATGCAGTATATGTGTAATTGAAAAATAAAATAGATCAAACAATTAATTTAAATGATAAGAATAAAATAAAAATAAAAAATAAAATTTGTAAAAATTTTATAAAATGATAAGAATGATGTATGAATTTTGTGATGATTTTTAGATGCAAGATGGTATTTAAAAAATAAAAAAAATGAATGCAATGAATTAATAAAATAAAAATGGAGAACATAGTGTGGGGGGTGCGTCCAGCAGACGGTCCAAGTTTAAAGATCAAACGGGCCCAGACCGGAGGTGTAGATAGCAGGGCGCAAGGACCAATCCCTTATGACTACACCATCTCAAAAATAATCAGACAAAAAAACAAATAAATGTACCAGCCATGTGAACATATCTCAATCGGTCATCATTCATTAAACACTAAAAGACAAATAAGATGCTCCACCAACCAGGACGCGACACGCGTCCTTCTTCCTCCCATGACCATGCAAAACGCAGCAATACTCACATGAACATGACATGAAACACACAAACCATGCCCTCACCTTCATGATTCCATAACTCACTCAAATCTCAATGAAATCAGACAAAATTTAAACCAAAGTTGAAGTACGAAGAACAAGGATTAACGTTGTGCCATTAACTTTCCAAAACACAAACTTAAACACAGAGATAAATGGCTCTAAAGTCACGGCCACGAATACGGTTTCGTCGATATTCAAAACGTTCAACAAAATAGGATCCAAACATTTAGACAAGATTATCATTCAAGTCGTTCCAGACGACATGCACACTCAACATTTCATGCACTAAACCAATTGGATCTAAACATGAGAGATGGATCACGAGAGATTACCTTGTGGAGGCGAGTGTAATTTTCTTCTCTCTTTTTTCTGTACCTTGCAGCCGTCCGAATGAATCCCCCCTCCCCTTTAGGGTTTATCTTCTCCTTAAATATGATGGATTAGGTTAAACTTTGGAGGCCCATAATGTGCAAAACGAATCCCCTTTCACTTTGAACCATTAAGGAAGGTTTTGATGCATAGCCACCTTGCATGGTAAGTGAGTTTTGTTTCTAGATGTTTGGGCCTGGGTGGTGTTGAGATTTGTCACGAAAATAGTTTATTCTGACCTTATACAATCATGCGCATAATACCATGCTCTAACACTTTCCCCAAGTTTGACCCAACAATTGTCATGCTTCTTATTAGGTGCATACAAACTCATTTAAGCCGACCATAGATGCATTAGAAAGTAGGGAATTTAGAGAACAACTTTTATGTTGAAGAAGAGTGGAAATGATGCTTGGAAGTGTGTGAAAGATTGACTTGAAGTAGTGTCCACAAATCTGGCCAAATGACTTAGAAATAATTCCACTTTTTTTCCAAATTCGCAGGATGAAAATGACCCACTTTGGAGCACTATAACTCATTCAAAAATAATCCAAACAACATGATTCTTGTGCTCATTCTGAAGGGAAAACTTCATACTACAACTTTCATGTGAAAAATATTTTAAAATGAGGTCTTGATCGTGATGAAAATCAGCCTTGAAAGCCCGTTTCCAAACCTGCCAAAAATAACTTAGAAAAATTCTAAGTTTTTTAAATCTTGTAAGGTGAAAATGTCCAACTTGGGAGCACTATAACTCATTCAAAAATAATCCAAATGGCATGATTCTTGTGCTCATTTTGAAGGGAAAACTCCATACTACAAATTTCATGTGGAAAGGATTCGCAACTGAAGCCTTGATCATGGTGAAAACTGCCTTTGAAAGTAGTTAAGAACTTGCCCAAAATAGTAAGTTTCTAAAAACCCTAAATTTCCCTTTTTAGTAACTTTTCCACATTCTTATTTTTTCATGAATCCTTGAGCATTTCTTGATCAAATCTCATCCATGGACATATTTGAGGTGAGAAAGATGAATTTGATCTCAAAAAGTCAGGAGTTGACTTTTTCCTCCGCACAGTTGACTTTTCCCCAATTCTCCTGATTTTCAATCCATTGGCCAATTGAACTTCTCCTGAACCAAGCTGATGGACAATCTTCCACTCCTAGATATTTGGGGACCCAAGGAATACCATGGAATCAAGTTTTGCCCAAAAAATCAGAAATAAACTGACTTTATAGCAAACCCTAGTTTTGGTACCCTCAGTCTAGGAGGAAATAGCACAGTCTCCAAATCCAAATTCCTCTGAATATGATGTGTATCCTCTCCAACAAAGATAAGATATGTCATTTAGTGATGATAAAAACTCAAGGAGCCTGCCCATTGGAGCAATAAACCCAAGAATTTCAAAACCCTAATTCATGCACTGGTTAGGAGAGTGACTCCACTTGAGATCCCTTGCAACCTGTGAACTCTTGATGAGGTAGTGGACCAGATATGACTTTACCCTGACCCCATGCTAATGATATGCATACATGATAATGCAAAAATGAAATGAAACATAAGCCAGTTAGTACTAAAGTAAGGAGGGCAAATTTTGGGGTGCAACAGCTGCCCCTATTCAATCAACTTGGTCCTGAAGGTATGATAGCAACGGCTCTCAGATATTCCAGGGTACACGGGGATTGAATACCGAAAAGAGCCCCGGAAATTTGCTTATGGTAAGAATAACGAGATAGAGTGTGCTGAAAAATAAGGAATATGCCTTCAACCATATCCACAAGGAAAGAACAAATTCGACCTCAATCGTACCCAAAGGACGAATACAACCATCAAAGGAAGACTGACCTCAATCACTCTGCCCACGAAGAAAATACGAATACGACCTCGATCGCACCCACAAAATGAAATACAACCTCAATTGCATCCACAAAGGAAGACTGACCTCAATCACTCTGCCCACGAAGAAAATACGAATACGACCCCACAAAACGAAATACAACCTCAATTGCATCCACAAAGGAAGACTGACCTCAATCATTCTACCCACAAAGAAAATAAGAATACGACCTCAATCGCACCCACAAAACGAATACAACCTCAATTATACCTGCAAAGGAAGACTGACCTCGATCACTCTACCCACAAAGAAAACAAGAATACGACCTCAATCGCATCCACAAAATGAATACAACCTCAATTATACCCGCAAAGGAAGACTGACCTCAATCACTCTACTCACAAAGAAAATAAGAATACGACCTCAATCGCACCCACAAAACGAATACAACCTCAATTATACCCGCAAAGAAAGACTGACCTCGATCACTCTACCCACAAAGAAAATAAGAATACGACCTCAATCGCACCCACAAAACGAATACAACCTCAATTATACCCGCAAAGGAAGACTGACCTCAATCACTCTACTCACAAAGAAAATAAGAATACGACCTCAATCGCACCCACAAAACGAATACAACCTCAATTATACCCGCAAAGGAAGACTAACCTCGATCACTCTACCCACAAAGAAAATAAGAATACGACCTCAATCGCACCCACAAAACGAATACAACCTCAATTATACCCGCAAAGGAAGTACGAATACGACCTCAATCGTACCCACAAAACGAAACACAACCTCAATTGCATCCACAAAGGAAGACTGGCCTCAATCATTCTACCCACAAAGAAAATAAGAATACGACCTCAATCGCACCCACAAAACGAATACAACCTCAATTATACCCGCAAAGGAAGTACGAATACGACCTCAATCGTACCCACAAAGGATAACCAACATAAAGTGGACTTCACTGGGGATAACGTGAAACAAGACTCACAAAAGAAAAAGGCCAAAATGAGGCAAACAAAGACAAACTTCTAACGGACTCCTGATCCACAGATAAGATGACTCCGTTGGGGAAGGTGAAGTCTAAATACAAGACTCTGTCGGGGAGCACAAATATGAGGAACGCATCCCTCCAAAATCTCCTGAGTTAATCCATCTCTGTTGAGAAAGAGAACTGGCCTGGCTTATGCTTCGAATGCAAATGTTTGAATTTTGCCGTAATGCTCCACACGAAGTGGAAATGCTACGCGTTTTGAGGATGTAATGCAAATGCTTATGCAAACAGGGTCCCTCCAGTAAAATAAATGCATGGAGAGAAAAGACCAATTCAGCTGGGGATGACAAAAATAAATTGTCCTATGAATGCAGGAACTCTGCTGAGAAGGGTCATACTGATCGACTCTTTGGATCAACAACTTCTGCTGGGGATGAAATCCCGGAAGAACTACCGGGGGCCACATCTGTCTTTCACTGAAGGTATCATCCAAAACCTGAGATTTCTCCTCTGCTGGGGGAGTTGAGAATGAACACCAATAACGGAACCGGAAGTCTGTTACTGAAGATTGCTAATATCCAATTGGGCTCAGAACCTGTTGGGGGATGCCAGCCCATAATACCATCCTGCTCGGGGAAAACAGACCATAATACCATCCTGCTTAGGGATACTGCTGAACTCAGCCTGCTGGTGGGGAGAATGACTTTACTCCCACCTTCCTGGAGACTAGAATATGACATTGTCGGTGAGAGCGCGCTTCCTGACTGGATGGGGGAAGTGAACACCCTGATTTTGTGGGGAAATAACGTCTTGATCCATAGAAAATACTTCCCAAGTCTCCTGCTGGGGGAAGGTATGCTCTGCTGAGGAAAGTTTGTCCTGCTAAGAAAGGAGCAATCTCAATGCTGGGGAGGGCCAACTGCTGGGGATGTACAATCCTGTTACCCTGCAACCTGACTTGTCTTTATGGTCATAAGCGGCTCTTTGAACTTTTCACTTACCCCAGACCACCAGGTCTAATGGAAGAAATCATCTCAAGAGGATTTTACAGAAGATCGGGCGTTCGCACTGCCCCAGGGTCTTCAAACTCTTGGAGAGATTTATCTTATCTCGACATAACCGCCCCAGTCTTCGTAATCCATGAAGTACATCACCTCGCAAGGGATTGTAATGACTTGAAAATACTCTGCTTTAGTATCTTGAACCTTGAGGAGATGTTTTCAATTAACCATTTTCAGGAGTGGACCATCTCCCATGCTCTAGAGGTGGCCTGCCCCACTATGGGCTTTGACTTTGCCCCTGATCCTAGAATGAATGCCCCAGAATAGCTGAATTTTGGAGAGTTTTCTTGACGTGACTGCCCCAGATTGGCTACATCTTAACACGACTTACTGGGGAGAGCCCACTCTACACTGAGTCTCTTGGTAGAATGCCCTTTGATATAATTGCCCTTCAGAATTTTCAAACAACCCAACTTGGCAGGATCAAGCTTCTTGACTGACTTTCACTGTGCAAGCTGTATTGATGCTTAGGCACATATATATGCAAACAGAAAATGTTTATTATGAGAATGACAATTCTAATGCAACACTCATGTTAACCTTGAAGTTTTTTATGAAAATGTGTCGCAAAGCCTTGTGAACGAATCACTAGCTGGGATGCGACCTTGATTTTTGAATGGCAAAACAATGCGCACATGCAATACCAACAAATCTTATTAGCACAACTCATAGGAGTCAGGAACGTTATCCTGTTGAAGTACGCTTTCAGAATAAACCCTGTTTCAATTAGGACTTTTAAGGGTTGTAACGTGGTCTGGTTCACGGTTTCAGAAAAAGGATTTATGGCTCAAAATTTATCGGTGCCCACCCACTCTCTGTGATGTTCTCCAGTCCTATGTTCAGTTAATCTGACCCGAACGCTCATCTCTCAAAAGGTTTATGATCTTTAAGGAACCTATGCCACTAATGGTTTGGCACCTAAGGGAGTTTTGGAATGACAATCACCCCTTGTAATCACACGAATTTGTTCTTATCGAGGATTTTCTTTTGTAATCCTTTTCGCCTTTTGCTTTTTCTTTCTTTTGCTTTTTGATCCCTAATTTTTTCCTGGACTGACTCTTTTAAGTTTTTTCGATTTTTAAATCCAGCGGGATACCCTAAATTTTGCCTAAGTCGCTTCGACTTAGCGGGCTTTTTCTTTTCTTTCTTTTCATATCCCTCTTTTGAATAGAGCGTGTGACACTGGTTGATAGGGTTGTGACTGCCTCACTCTTTAGTTGTTGATGGATGACCATCGTGGTTTCGCATCTCTTGTTGGTGGGAAGAAGGTAATGGATCCTCAGACGCACACTCTCCTTGAAATTTGAACGCTCAGTCAAACTAACTGATGCCTATCCTGCCCCTGGGTTAATTATGAGGGTTTTTTCATACGAAGGAAACTCCTACTTCAAGGCTCAAAGGGGTTAACGAGGGTCTATCTCCCTTATATCTCCAGTGTTTAGGGGTTTGAAACAATGCCTGTACATCCTCAACAGGGTTCTATCCAAAAGCGTACCATTAGAAACCTGCGTTCTTATTTCGTCATCCTCCCTCAAGAGTTCTAAACAAAGGAAATTGGTATTGCAGTGCATAAAAACATTTAAGAGTGAATACGAATGGATTACTTCAAGGAAAACATACTCATTGCATTAATATCGTCATAAAAACAAACAAGTCTTGCATACATACGATGCTTTAACAAGAAATGAAAAACTACAAATGAAAATGCAAGTAAAGAAGCTGAAGATTGCCATTGCTGAGGAAGCTTAATTCTGTCTAGACGTACTTGCAGACTGAGTGTTCATTTGAGAAAGGAGGCTTCCATTGATGTACATGTCATCTTCAGTGAATACAATGAAATCTGAGTCTACCAGGTCTTGCACCTTGTGCTTGAATACATTACACTCATCAATTGCGTGCCCAAACGTTCCCGAGTGGAACTCGCACCTAGCAGTCATGTCATAATCTGGAGGAATAGGGTACGGTACTGGCGCGGTACCCCTTGTTTGAATCAGAGACTTCTTGAGCAGACGCGTAAACAGCTGACTATAAGGGATTGGAACAGGATCAATTGTCCTCTTGGGCCCTCTTGTTCTTGGTTGCCCCTGTTGCTGATAATTCTGCTGTCGATGCGGATTTGGGCGCCTCACCTGCGCTTGCTCTCTCCTTTCCACATTTGGCTGAGGCACAAACAAAGGTTGCTGACGTAAAACTTCTGTAGCAAAAGGCTGTGGAGAAAGTCCATGGTATGAAGTAGATCCTGCAAAGAGGGGAGGAGCCTTCACTTCTTCTGCAACAATTGGGGTAACATCACCTTGTACATTCACGCCGCCCGATGTGAACTTAATTTCCCCTGCGTCAATCAAATCCTGGACTCGGTGCTGAAAGGCCCTACATTCCTCCACAGTATGCCCTGGTGCCCCAGAATGGAAATCACAATGGGCTCTTGCATCATATCCTGGTGGAGGATTACCAGTGAGAAGAGCCAAAGTCCTTTTCCGTACCAGTTGAAACTGAAGGAGATACGGAAATAGCTGAGAATATGGTATAGGGAGCAGATGAAAAACTATTTCATACTTCTTCTGCCCCTGTGTACACTTTTTTCCCTTGGGCTTCTCTTGGGAGCCAAGACCTAGTTGCTGCTGGGAAAGTTCTGGAACTTCCGCTTGTGGAAGAGACTCACGAGGTGATCCATGATTTAAATCAAATTCCAAAGAGATGGGAGGATTAAGGATCCCTGTTGTGGAAGCGGCCACAGGACTGTCTTCCTTCTTCAACACTGTTTTCAAAATTTCTATGACCAAACCCATCTGAGTCTTCATCTGACTGATCTCCTCCCTCAGCATCCTCTGCTCCTGGAGCATGTCTTCCCCAAATTGACTCATCTGAATCTTCAGTTCACTCAACTCAGCTTGAACTCGTTCCATGATCAACTCTGCAATTCTGAGATTATAACAAGATAAGAATACCGGAGATAAACACCTGTCATGCAAAATGGTTATGCAAAATGATTATGAATATGCAAATGCAAATGGACGTGTTTGAAAATTCCCAGGGCGATCCACCCCTTGATTCCGATTTAATAACAAGGTGTAATGGAACTTCTGCTCATATATTAAGAAAACCAGAGAAAAGCCAAATGTCAACAATCACAAATCCGAGATAACAAGTCTGAATATAAAAACCATAGGTCCCAACCAACAAGCCTGGTGGTGATCCACATACAATGAAAGAAAACAGAAAACTAAGGCATATCATCAAAGTCCACAAGTGTCAATCCCCCCCATCCATTATGCTTTCTGCACCAGTCTTGAACCTCCTTGAACAGTTTTCTGGTATCGGGATGTTTCGGCCTCTGAATTAGCCCTTGGATGAGAAGGTCTCTCCTGTGTATGATCCCATCCAAGTATCGGCAATGTAACTCCCAAGCGTCTTCTCCAGAAACACCATCCATGCTAGGACCCTCATGTCTAGGTTTCTTCACTTCAGCTTGGACTTTCAGTTCTTCCACGGAGGCTATGGCTTCCTTGAGTCGATCTTCGACTACTTGTCTCTTGAATATCCCTGATAAGATCTCGGCGTCTTTCTTCTTGAGCGTCGACTTCAACTGATCAATCTTAGCTATGTAGTCGTCTTCCTTTCTCTTATTCTCGGCCATGGCAGTTTCTTGGTGATCATTGAACCTATGAATCTTCAACAAAGCCTTGCCTAATTCCTCATCCTTGGACTTGAGAACGCTACTGATACCATCCAAAGCTTGTTTCATTCTTTCCCTGGATGCGACCATGTCAGCAAGCTCTTTTTCTGCTTTAGCAAGGAGCTCTGTCTTTAACTTGGCGGTATGAACAGCTTCACCCCGCTCATGCTTCCACTGATAAATCTCTCTCTTTAGCTCACTATTCTCTTCCCGCAACCTTTCCTTTTCAGCCCATAATGTGTTATACTTCTCCAACTCAACGGTGGTAGAACGCTCGATCACCAAAGGATACAGAGGTGGTTCCACCGGGAATGGAAGGAGCTCCTCTTCTGCTCTCTTCTTAATCCACTCTTTATAGGGAGGGAAAGCCCGATTGTTACTTTTCCCGAATGGAATCTTACCCTTCTTAGTCACCTGTTTCCAAGCATTCACAACTTTCCTTATCAACCCTTGATCCTCAATACCATTAAAGAATAAGGATTCTCGGACATCTCGCTCTTCGGGTGGATTCTTCAAAGGATAGCCAAACTATCTGATAGCTAGGGAGGGATTATAGTTAATTCCACCTCTCCTCCCTATCAAGGGAACATTAGGGAATTCTCCGCATTTGCAAATGATCTCCATTCCTAGCAAGTCACGATTAATCCAAACGATGTTATCAGTAGTCAAGCCCATAACCCTCTTAGACCACTTCAGAGAATCTTTCGTATCAACGAAAGCGCCAGATTCAGGGAGACGACTCAAAAACCAAGTAGCTAAGAGCGGCGCACAGCAACTCACAGTTTTTCCACGCCTATTCTCATTCTTATAGTAAACTGAATGGTACACATCACCTAGCAAGGTAGGTATAGGATTCTTAGAAATAAAGATCCTGACGGCGTGCATATCCACCAGATCAGGAATATTCGGAAACAGAACAATCCCATAGATACACACAGCTAGAATAGCTTGGAAAGCAGTCCAGTTCTTCTCTTTGACATGTATACAAGCTTGATCAAATAGGAGCTTCAATAGGAAACCCTTAACTCCTTGTTTTTCCGCAATGTTACTGTTCAGAACAGGCTCACTAATATGAAGAGCGACAGCCATATCTTTTATACCGGGGTGTTCTTCAGAAAAGAAAACTATATCATGACTAATAGGAATTCCCAAAATAAATGAGAACTCCTCCAAAATCGGAGCCAAGATGTATTCCGGGAAAGTGAAGCAACGTAGAGACGGATCGTAAAACTGAAGAAGTGTGTGAATGGCATCCTTCTCGTACTTGGAGATATTATAGACAAATTTCAGAAGTCTTCCATACCTTCCACTGAACTCTGTACGGACTCTGGAACCAGCCATATTAATCAGTTTGTGGATCAGTGTCAAAGTCGGTTCTGGGAACGAATAGGCAACAATCTTCTTTCTCTGAACATCCATACTGAAGTAACCTCAGAAAACTGGAATCAAGAGTAAGATGCAAGCCCTGAAAAATGTCAAACATGTCAGAATGCAAGAAAAATGATATGCTTATGCAAACATGGGGTCAAGGCACACTGCTGGATGTGCTGTGCTGTTAGCTGAACGAGAACCACAACCCAGAAAACCAAAATTCTGAACCACTGAGGAACTCAAATAATCAGACATTGATGAGAAATTCAGAAAACCGGGTGGGTTGAAAGTCTCGGTTACCTGCAAACCTACAAACGCCCATCCCCTCTCACATGTGGGTACTAGGATGTTCAGTATCCCGGGCTCTCAGGTCGAGAAATGATGATACGTTCACCATTTCTGGTTTGGCATCATCATCAATCGAGGAGGCCTCAACTGATTCTCCAAAGCGGAAGGTCCTCAGCTTTGGCACTGAGGTCGAGAAACAATAGTACATTCATCCCTCGGGGTACAATACTAAAGTCAATCGAGGAGTGCCTCCACTGATTCTCTTCAAAACGTAGGGGCCATCCTATGCGAGTTCCAAAGCGGGCCCTCGGGTGCGAATGGGTTTACCATAGGATGTAGTCTGCCATTGTCACCACTAAAGAGGGATGTTTCCACTAAGGTTCTCAATGATCGGTCACCAGAGTCGACAGCTCTCTAGATCAACACCCCAACATGCGCAAGACACATACGTTAGAATGCATCCCAAGATAGCCTCGTCTGGTTGTGAATTTCGTGAACACACAAACGTACCTAGCGGGCACGTAGGTCCCACTACTTTCCACTCTAGTCCTAGGGTATTCTCAAGCCTTGGTATTGGGCTTATCTCTCAGACCCACCCAACCGGCAAAACAAAGACAGCCAGCACAGCACAGCAGCATGACAGTAATAAAAAATGAAATGCAGAAAATGCGGTAAAAATAAAAATAAAATACAACACATAAAGCAAATCAAAACAAAACACCCAAAGAGAACAAAGACAAGCAAGCGTTAGGATTGACTCGCTTAGGGATGGACCAGCATAGGTCAACCAGAGTCCCCAGCAGAGTCGCCAGCTGTCGCTCCCAGGATTTTCATCCAGGTACAAACGCGAGAGTGGCGCAGAAAAACAGAGTCGCCAGCCGTGTAAATTTATCCCAAGAGAGGGAAAGGGAACACTGCATAAACCTGAGGAAGAGGGAAAGGAATGGTCATCGCAACCATAGCCTGGGTTCGGGAGTCGGTTACGCGAGGGGAAGGTGCTAGCACCCCACGCGTCCATCGTACTCGATGGGATCCACGCTTGTTGTCTATTCTAAGGGTAAGTTATACTATCATCTAGGGCTGTACTAAAACTGGAGAGGGGAAGACAAAGACAGACTCGGTAGGACGTCGACGTCCTAGGCCTACGTACCCCCCTTGTGCAATGGGGAATTCAGAGTCAACGTAGTTCGGACCAAGGTCTTTTTTGTGTTTTTTATGAACGACGTTAAGCTCGCGTCCGGCAGTTAGGGTCGATGCCTGTTTGCGACTCAGACGGAAGGTAACGTGCCCTTTTTTAAAATAGCCTTTAAGTTTGGAAATCCCGAAGGACAAAAAGGTTTGAAGTTGGTTTATGTTTTTTAGGACAGAAGTGGCTTAAGTTAGTTCCTAAGCTGCATTGCACCAAAGTCTAGGGCACAGGGGCGAATACTTAACGCATCGTCCCAAGACAGGACGATCGCTAAGCACTCTAGAAAGATGAGAGGAAGCCCCTCATTTCTCATTCCCCATACTTAAGGCTCGTGCGCAATACACCTTATTCTTATTAAGTGTTTTAAAGAAATTTGGGATGAGAAGAGAGAAGACACAAGGGTAACTCTAAAGGGAGACTATGAATCCTAAAGTTGTCATGCATGGGTGACCTATGGTTAGTGAGGTTTGACGACAACCTAAATCCTAAAGGAAGAAGATAGGAGAGAAAAAGGTAAGGGTGACCATGGATACTTATCCATACCCTTGAAGAACTTACCTTAGTCCCTGCATAAAAGGTTAGTGAGAAGCGGACATAAATAAAAGAAACGAGGTGAATGAAAATCAAGCAATGGAAAACAATAATGAGAACCATTCAATCATGAACTTAGAAATCAAAGGAGCACCCCCAAAGCAAATGGCACAAGTGCCTTTCAAACAAGATAATCAGATAAGATCAAAGATGCCACACAAGAAGATCTCAAGTAAAAACAAATCAGATAATTAGAAAAGTAACTCCTAAAATTCCCAAATTAAGCATTAAGGTTCCTCAACCAGAGGTAAACAACATATAAAAAAATCCCTGCAAAAATCAAGATATTAGTCCTTCAATTAATCATGCAAAAATCAAATAAGGGATAGGATTCAATGTGCCAAAGATAAGGACATAAATGCAATATGAAATAAATTTAAAAATGAAAGAAATATATTTTTAAGCACTTTAGAATGTTAAGGAATAAGTGTAAAAAGAACGGATAAAAAATATTTTGTAGATGAGGAGAATTAAAATGAAGAAGTTCAAGTATGCATTATATGTGTAATTGAAAAAGAAAATAGATCAAACAATTAATTTAAATGATAAGAATAAAATAAAAATAAAAAATAAAATTTGTAAAAATTTTATAAAATGATAAGAATGATGTATGAATTTTGTGATGATTTTTAGATGCAAGATGGTATTTAAAAAATAAAAAAAATGAATGCAATGAATTAATAAAATAAAAATGGAGAACATAGTGTGGGGGGTGCGTCCAGCAGACGGTCCAAGTTTAAAGATCAAACGGGCCCAGACCGGCGGTGTAGATAGCAGGGCGCAAGGACCAATCCCTTATGACTACACCATCTCAAAAATAATCAGACAAAAAAACAAATAAATGTACCAGCCATGTGAACATATCTCAATCGGTCATCATTCATTAAACACTAAAAGACAAATAAGATGCTCCACCAACCAGGACGCGACACGCGTCCTTCTTCCTCCCATGACCATGCAAAACGCAGCAATACTCACATGAACACGACATGAAACACACAAACCATGCCCTCACCTTCATGATTCCATAACTCACTCAAATCTCAATGAAATCAGACAAAATTTAAACCAAAGTTGAAGTACGAAGAACAAGGATTAACGTTGTGCCATTAACTTTCCAAAACACAAACTTAAACACAGAGATAAATGGCTCTAAAGTCACGGCCACGAATACGGTTTCATCAATATTCAAAACGTTCAACAAAATAGGATCCAAACATTTAGACAAGATTATCATTCAAGTCGTTCCAGACGACATGCACACTCAACATTTCATGCACTAAACCAATTGGATCTAAACATGAGAGATGGATCACGAGAGATTACCTTGTGGAGGCGAGTGTAATTTTCTTCTCTCTTTTTTCTGTACCTTACAGCCGTCCAAATGAATCCCCCCTCCCATTTAGGGTTTATCTTCTCCTTAATATGATGGATTAGGTTAAACTTTGGAGGCCCATAATGTGCAAAACGAATCCCCTTTCACTTTGAACCATTAAGGAAGGTTTTGATGCATAGCCACCTTGCATGGTAAGTGAGTTTTGTTTCTAGATGTTTGGGCCTGGGTGGTGTTGAGATTTGTCACAAAAATAGTCTATTCTGACCTTATACAATCATGCGCATAATACCATGCTCTAAGACTTTCCCCAAGTTGGACCTAACAATTGTCATGCTTCTTATTAGGTGCATACAAACTCATTTAAGCCGACCATAGATGCATTAGAAAGTAGGGAATTTAGAGAACAACTTTTATGTTGAAGAAGAGTGGAAATGATGCTTGGAAGTGTGTGAAAGATTGACTTGAAGTAGTGTCCACAAATCTGGCCAAATGACTTAGAAATAATTCCACTTTTTTTCCAAATCCGCAGGATGAAAATGACCCACTTTGGAGCACTATAACTCATTCAAAAATAATCCAAACAACATGATTCTTGTGCTCATTCTGAAGGGAAAACTTCATACTACAACTTTCATGTGAAAAATATTTTCAAATGAGGTCTTGATCGTGATGAAAATCAGCCTTGAAAGCCCGTTTCCAAACCTGCCAAAAATAACTTAGAAAAATTCTAAGTTTTTTAAATCTTGTAAGGTGAAAATGTCCAACTTGGGAGCACTATAACTCATTCAAAAATAATCCAAATGACATGATTCTTGTGCTCATTTTGAAGGGAAAACTCCATACTACAAATTTCATGTGGAAAGGATTCGCAACTGAAGCCTTGATCATGGTGAAAACTGCCTTTGAAAGTAGTTAAGAACTTGCCCAAAATAGTAAGTTTCTAAAAACCCTAAATTTCCCTTTTTAGTAACTTTTCCACATTCTTGATTTTTTCATGAATCCTTGAGCATTTCTTGATCAAATCTCATCCATGGACATATTTGAGGTGAGATAGATGAATTTGATCTCAAAAAGTCAGGAGTTGACTTTTTCCTCCGCACAGTTGACTTTTCCCCAATTCTCCTGATTTTCAATCCATTGGCCAATTGAACTTCTCCTGAACCAAGCTGATGGACAATCTTCCACTCCTAGATATTTGGGGACCCAAGGAATACCATGGAATCAAGTTTTGCCCAAAAAATCCGAAATAAACTGACTTTATCGCAAACCCTAGTTTTGGTACCCTCAGTCTATGAGGAAATAGCACAGTCTCCAAATCCAAATTCCTCTGAATATGATGTGTATCCTCTCCAACAAAGATAAGATATGTCGTTTAGTGATGATAAAAACTCAAGGAGCCTGTCCATTGGAGCAATAAATCCAAGAATTTCAAAACCCTAATTCATGCACTGGTTAGGAGAGTGACTCCACTTGAGATCCCTTGCAACCTGTGAACTCTTGATGAGGTAGTGGACCAGATATGACTTTACCCTGACCCCATGCTAATGATATGCATACATGATAATGCAAAAATGAAATGAAACATAAGCCAGTTAGTACTAAAGTAAGGAGGGCAAATTTTGGGGTGCAACACTTATACTCAAAGAGAGGCCCAAGGTTTGAACAATGATTGTACTGGTGTTTTGAATATCGTATCGGGACTTATACAACGACTGAGGCCCAAAAAGTTTTGGCCAAAAGGGGATTGGGTCTTACACTCTATTAGAGGCCCAAAGAGTTTGAAAATAAATAAAGATGGGTCTTATAGCTCAAGGAGAAGCCCAGTTGATTTTGTTAAAAAGGCGACGATCGCGCCGAACGTTTGAAAATATACAGAGGGACTTATACAATGTGTGAGGCCCAAAAAGGTATTATTTACAAAGGGATGGGACTTACACTCTATCAAGAGGCCCAAAGAGTATTTAAAGAAAAGAAATGGAACTTATAGCTCGAGGAGAGGCCCAACTGTTTTATTTTTAAAATGGCGATCGCGCCGAGGTTTGAAAACACGGTGGGTCTTATACGATGACCGAGGCCCAAATTATTTTGGTTTTCGAAAGGGGTTGGGTCTTACACTCTATTAGAGGCCCAAAAGTGTTTGAAAAAGATTGACGAGGGTGGAATTAATCAAAACCCTAATTTTGTTTAAAATGGAATTAATTTTATTAAAAAATTAATAAAAATTATTGAAAACATGTGAAAAATGAGTGGTGATCTTGGATCAATGTTTCAAAAATTATGTTTTTATTCACAAAATGATTGGAAACCATTTAAGTTTGGAAAAGCAAGAAGGAAAATATATTTTAAATGTTAAAAAACAAATAAAAATTAATTCTTTGCAAAAATATCAAGTATATGAAATAAATAATATTTTTGGGAAATTTTTGTAAAATAAAATATTTTAACATTTTTGTGAATTATTAAAAAAAGAATCAACTCAAAATCATTAAAATTCATAGAGAAATTAATTTTTGAATCAATTAAAAAAATCACAAAATTCAAATATTTGAATATTTGAAAAAGGCGCCAAGAGCACGCACGTGTTTTGAGTTTTGCCCAGATTTGTATTTTCTCGTCAATCTCACTGAATACTTGATGAAATCACACAATCCACATATCAATCTACTCGTTTTCACCTCACGATCATGTCTAGGGTCTTTAATTTCATTTATTTTAAGCATGGAATAAGAAATCAAAGAGAAACCTCAAGAACCCTAAATTCTGCATGAAGGCTCAGAAATTCCACACACGATTCTTACAAAGCAATTAATTGAGGGGAAACATTCCATACATGATTATGAACATATGGCAAAATTATTGTGCGAGGAAATATGCATGAATCATGAGATGACCAAGTTGAGGCTTACCTCTTGCAGCTGGTGATCGTGTTTTGAGTTAGAGGTGTTACAGCTTGGTTCCAATGATGTGTATAGCTTCCCTAGGTGCTATGGAGTGTGTCTGAATACTTGGAGTGGTTGGAAACAAGCTTGAACTTAGAATGGTACCCCAACTACAAGTCTGCTAAAAGCTTGAGCAGTTGGATGATGATTTTGTGAAACTGGTGTTCCATATGTTGTTTAAGTGTTTAGATCACTTCTATATGATGTTTGGTGTGTGTGTGTGATTGGTTTGGTTGGAATTGCTCTCAAGCTCAAAACCCGATAGTGGCTTGCTTTGGAATGCAAAATTGGAGTAAAAGAGGTGATTTTGAGGAAAGCATCAGTTTGGGTGCTTTGGTGTACTCAAACTGATCACAAATGAGGTCTATTTATAGTGCACCAAGTTTGTTTTGGCTGCAATAGTGTATGGCAACTGGTACAGGTCTGTGGCCAATTGGATCATTTTGGAATCTCAAGTTTCCTCTAGCCATTGACTTGAGATTAGAGCACAGGCCTATGGTTCTTTGATTCAAGGATAAGGCTTGACTGAAGTGTTCATCTTTGCTCTGATACAGACCACCTCTAAGCATCCATTGAATTCCTCAAAACAAAATTGGAGTCTTGAGGCATCTTTAGCTTGTAGGGGTGCCAAACCTATATGTAGTTCCAAAGACTTGGGAGGCTTATAGATCAGTGTCTGTTCCTCCTTGGTCTCTCCCTGAGGTGTGCAGATGGATAAACTTGTTTGTCATTTGCACAAATTGATCAAATCGAGCCCTAATGCACAATCTACCTTGCCAAGACAGTTTGCAGCAAGGCATGTTGCAGCTGTCATAACTCCTAGCTCAGATGGATTTTGATGGAGTTCTTGGACATTTTGGAAAGCCCTTATGTGACACAACACATGTGTGATCATAGTTTATCTTGAAACTTTTTGGATCCAAGTGAAAAATGCCCTTACATTTTGATCACTCCATAACTAAAAATCCATGAAGAATTGGAATGAGGTGTAGTTGACACTTTTAAAGTATGCCATGAGAGCTACAAATCCATCTTTGGATCATTCAAAATGGTTGCTTGGATCTTAAGTTATGAACCTTGGAAGTTGGTACCCTAGCCACTTTGTTCCATAACTTAGAAAAAATTCTAAGTTTTTATGGTTACCCCTTTTACAAGTTATCCCACTTTCTTTGATTTTTCTTGATGAATGATGATTCAAATCACATATTATCATTGTTTTAGGGTTAAGGAACCATAAATGTGAAAAATCTCAAAAAGTCAAACTTGACTTTTGTGCACAGTTGACTTTTTATCAGATGAATTTCGAACTGTGCGATCCTTGGTGAAATCAAGTCCTTGACCTAAATCAAACTAGAGTTTAGAAACTCTATCCTAATTCTAAGTTATGATTCATGGCTCTCAGGAGGCCAAGAATGAACAACGGCTCTTAGGAGGCCAAGATGTTGTTTATTGACTCATGAGTCAACTTGGGAGGACTTTCCCTTGGACTTAAGAAGATAATAATCTTATATGAAACAAGAAGTTTGTATGGATTGAAATTACATGAGTAAAATGAGTGTAAGAACTCGAGGGGAGGTACAACAATTTAAGCATGAATAATCATAAAAATAAATCAAGGTAAAACAAATACCAAAAGCAAGGCCTACTTCAAGTTATAACTTTTAAGAATGTGTGTGAAGTGTCGTACAAGTGTGGCAAAGATAGTCTTCTCAAAATTGGAATTTCACAGTGAATAACAAAGGTCTTAGGTTTAAGAATCGAGGGTTGAATAATGAGCCATAAACCTAGGAAAAAGAACTCATGCAAGGTCACCAGTTGGTCCTCAAATATCTTCTAATGTGTCCAAAGACACTTTGGAAATTTAGCTCAAGAAAGTAAAGAACAAAGGGATTTTTCAAAAGAGGTTCAAAAACTAAGTTCAAGTTACTCCTAATTTTAGAAAACCATAAATAATTATTAAAATTAAATAAAAATAAAAATAAAAATATTAGAAAATTAAATTAAGCATTGAAGTCTCAACATGAATATTTTTGGGATTTTTAATTAACAAACACTATTTTTAATAAAACAGAATTGAAAAATGGAAATAAAATAAAACATTTGAAAATAAATAAAAGGGGTGCATTAGTAATCCGAGAATGAACTAGGATTGTGTTGTGAGGCACATGGGCCTGCAAACGGGAGTGCGAATAGAAACGGCCCAAAATCATAGCAAGTGGAAAACAGAAAAGAAAAAATGCCAAAAGGGAGTCGGGGCGAGGGGGATTCGAACCCCAGACCCCTTGGCAGCAGCGCGTTTTACTTACCACTGGGGTGGCTATACATCCATTGTATTAGCCACCCCCACAAACATATATGCCAAAAAGGAGTCATATGGCCAGCTGCAAAAAAATAAACGTGACAAAGTTACGTGGATGTGCCAACAACATGCCTCAATTGGTCAACCAAGGCTTTGAGTCACTACGTGACAAAAACACACTCAGCCACTCACACGCTACCACACACTCTCCCTCCCATGCTACATGAAACAAAACCTAGAAATTCGATCGTGGAAAAGGCAAAAAGACGCATGGCTTTCTCTCATCTTTCCCAACCTCGTTCAAACTCATTTCTTCATCAATTTTCACAAAATAACGGCCTGAACTGGCCAGTGAAAAACAAGGAACCTAACCATGCTATTCGTCTCCTTTTTTAAAAAGGAAACTCTCAGCTCACACGACTAACGAAACCAGTGCAAAAATCAACAAAGTTTGAAAATACAAACCTCAATTGTATAACCCATGAATAGTATGCAATGGTTCACATTAATTAAGCGTGATAATGGCATTAGAGTTATGAGACCTGGGTATGGACGTGGAAAGGTAGAAATACAACCTCCAAACAGGTATACTTAATAAAGCAACCAAACTGATAGCAAGCTTTGATACAGCTTTGAGACCAAACTGAGATCCAACAACAACACATGATACGTGAAAACAAGACATTGTATATGCAAGCCATGTTGAAAAATGTATCTATGTGACTTTTAACATTAATATTAACTCTGAAATAAATGAATATATATCCCAGATATGGTCAGCGAATTAATGTCCCCTATCATCCCACCATGCTTCACACAAGCTTTCATGATGACCTTTAATGCTCAAGTGTGACATTAGGATGCAGAACAGATGAGAAATAACAACACGAACACTCATCAGAATTTGGAAGAAAAAGAAATTAAGCAACACGTATATTCAACTGATGTGCTCCTGGTAAGATAAAGCTTGAGGTAAACTGTAACCTCCAAACATACTACTCTCTATTTTCTTGCCACCAATGTGCTAACAAAACTCTAACAAAACTCAAACAAAACTCTCATAGTGAACCCTCATAATGAATCAAGACAAGAATAAATTCACAGATCAAACCATATCATGTCCTCTTCTCTCCATGCAATTATGAATCAATAAAAAAGAAAAAGAAGGATACTGAGCTCTCAATCTGTTAACAGGATGAGCAAACATCATGCACCACCCACATTCAAATATGACATTTGACTTTAATGAACAGATGATAATAGTGAGTGATCTTATGCTATCTGACCAACATAAGGCAGATAAATAGAGGGTATCCTCAAACTCTATTGTAACATGAACATGTGAACACTAATTATCTCAATACTAAAAAACTGGCAATGCAGATACCTCATAAGCATAACTTATCCTACATGAAACTTATCAAAACAAAACAAAACCAAGGCAGGGCAAAACAAAACCTGTCATAAACATGACTTATCCTACATGTTTCCTAGATTCAAAAGCTGCAATAATAATATTAAAACTGCACCAAATTTGAAGAACTTGGCGGAAACTTAGTATTAGGACAAGGAATAGATATTAAACAACCATCGGGACAGGTATTACAGTTTAGAGAAAAAAAGGCATGAAGACAAACAATATCTTATTTGAACTTAACATGATATCAGTTATACACAGAACTTAAGGTATGGAAGACATAGGTAATACTTACACATTCATCCAGTTCTTATGTTCAAGTCCATGTTGCCAAGTGCAATAAAATACAAACATGCAGTACTCATGGCACAGAATGAATCTAGACTCAAGATAATTCCAAATATTAACTCAATCATGGTTGGAATGGATATGAAAGCAATGAGTTCATATTGATGTAAAACTTACAGTAAAGTGATGGGTGGTTCAACATCAGAACACACCAGTATAAACTATTTCCAAACTCACCAACACTCATGAAGCAAGATTTCTTATATGATGTTCAAGATGTGAAACCATTCTAACCCTTGAATAATTCATGACACCAACTCAAGCAGAGTCTTCAAACTCATAGCATGATGGAGGTTGATTAATGATAGACATAAGGTAGCTTCAAACCTCAACAAGTACAAATGTACAAACCAACTGAATCCTTGTGAGGTTATCCACACATATGTAGACATGAAACATTACAATTCCAAAGTAATAAGTAAACAAGTAGTGCATGCTCCTAACAAACTCATGAAACATTATATTGGAGGCATTTTTTAAGCATACAGTGTTTTACTTTGAAAACAAAGAGGTATTCCAAGTTATTCTCAGCAGATTGTTTAGTAAGTTCATCCATAAGCAAAGACACAAAGTACCCTAGATCATGAACAAACGATAGTGTTAAACAGATCACACAATACTCAGAACACCAATATGGTGATAGTAGCAACCTATATGAACATGCTCTTTGAATAAGGAATAAGAGAAATAAAGCTACCTGGTGGAGCAATGCACCTTAAACAGAACAAGAATTCCCTCTCTTTGTAGCAACCGTACTCCAATTTTCTCAAAGACTCTCTCACTTGCAAGCTAGGCTCAGTGATTTCTTAGAGTTTTAGGTGAATTATCCCTCCTAAATGAGTGAGAAACAAGTCTTATTTATAGGAAAAGTGTTGAGACTTGAAGCATGGCCAGCACTCAAAATTTTCCCACCTTGCCCTTTGAAAAAACTCTCGTGTGAGCTGGATTCTTTGATGAACCAAACATATCTCCAAGATCTTTGATAACTGATAGGTTAGGTCTGAGAAATAAAAGTGATGGGATTGGACCAAGGCTCCATGAATAAACAAAGCATTCTTTCTTGAAAAGTTTCTCTCTCATAGATGTCCATTTGCTTTAATTTGAATAAAACACATATTTTAATGTTATAATCTTCCAAGAACCGTGGCAGAGGCTTGGAAATGTTATTATTATGCTTAAACATCATAAAAATGAGGCTTTTGGTGGTTAGAGGAAGTTTTGCACCATTATGCAAAAGTTGGTAACTTGAAAATCAAGAAATGAACCCCTAACCTTGAAGCTTCGTATCTCACAGCTCACGACATGGATTGAGGAGTTCTGGTGCTTTTTGGAAAGCCCTCAATGCCCTCTACAACTTTCATGTCCAAATATTTTTGAGTTGAGGCCTGGAACTTTATGAAAAACTGGGTTAAAGTCAATTGTTTATTAAGGAAAACAAGCTGAAATTTCACCAAGTCTTGGGTCAGTTTAGCTTCTAAGTCTCATAACTCACAAACCATGCATTTTTTGGAGAAAAGTCATATTTAACACTTTGAAGATCATGGAAAGAGCTTCCATTTGGGCTTTGAGTCACTCAAATTGGATGTGTGATTTGGAAGTTATGACCATTTCAATTTGGCACAAGAGGGTAAATTTCCATATATGAAAAGTTTCATGAACTAAACCTTGCTTCCTTTGCAAGAAAACTCTTAGAACTTGATTTCTCATACCCTAAATCATCAATGAGGCATATTATGATGAATTGAGGCCTCGGAGGTTTCATTTGGATCAAAATCCCAAGGATTAGGGTTTCAGTCAAAACCCTAATTTCAACTGTGAATGCATTGGGTCAAACCCATATGATTTTGCTTCTTCCTTCACATATAAAGCTCATAGATGGCCTTTAGGGATGTCTTTTATCATATGGAGTCAATTCCTAGGGTTTGAGAACAACTCTTGGTTAAGATCAAGGTCAATGATCTGTCTTAACAAAAACCTTAATTTGGAGGCAGGGTGAAACTGTCACTCAAACTACTCATGATGAGAGCCAAATGTCCTTGAATTCTTGTTGAGTGAGACCTCTTGGATGTAGGTAAACTCAAATGGTTGATGATCCAAGCAAATCTTGACTTATCAAGGCAAAATTCCTCAGTGATTCCTCAAGGTAAACCCTAATTCCACCTTTTGGTCTGGTGATTCTTTGTTGACTTGACTTGATTCAAAGTCTTGAGATCTTGGTACCAATCAAATGGTGAATATTTGTGATGATTGAATGAAGCTATAGAATGCCTTAGGAGGCCTTGAATCTCTCTGTGCAAACCCCAATTTCAACATAAGAGAAACAAAACTACAAGATATGGGTTAGTTAAACAATGCATATATGATTGATCCTGAATGTCTATGCAAGATGTTATGACATATAAGAGGTAAAATTTAGGGTACAAAAGATGGATTCAAGACTACCATGGAGGTAATAATCACCAAGTTAATATGGTTCAGATTTTCGACATTTGTTTAATTAATACCAGCTTGGTAGAATTGCATGCCAAGCAAGTCAGGCTCGGTTATCTGTCAGCCCATAATTATCTGGACTACAAAGATTGCTCAGAAAATGATCAAGGTTGTGCGCTTGTACAAAGAACTCTTCAACATCTGTTAGACCACTGGTGGCTCCCAGTTTACCAGGATGAAAACACACATCAAATTAGCATAACTGATGGATATTCGGCAGACACCAAAGTTGTGACATCCGCTTTCTGGAAACGATTTGGTAAATATGCATTGCATACATAGTGGATACGGTCGGGTGACACCTCATAATTATGAACGATGTTGAATATGTTCAGAGAACAGTAAAGGGTGCTACACCGTGCGAGCAGCTCTCCAAAATCAAGTGGACCAAGGAGAAACCCAATTGTGCCTAAATTCTCTGCCAACCAATATGGTGCAAGGTTACTTTTGACAGTCGAAAGACCCAAATAAATCCTCTGGTTATCTACCCGCCAGGCTCGGTGCCATACGAGTTAGAGAAAACTATTTTGTACAAATACGGTGCGACCATAATAGAAGATGGAAAAGAAGTTCCACTGCCATCTGTTGTCAACGTTGTTGATATCAGTCGAGTCACCGAAGCAGTCAAATCTTCAACAGAGGAGTTAGAGAACCTGCAAAAGAAAAGGAACCGCAAGCTGAAGTTCCTAATCAATAAATTGGTCAATCCAGCAGCACAGAGCCTGTGAAAAATAACGATGAAATGTTAAAACTCATCCAGAGAAGTGAATACAACATTGTGGATCAATTGTTACAAACTCCTTCTCGGATATCCGTGTTATCTCTCCTGCTCAGTTCAGAAGCTCACAGAGAAGCTCTATAGAAAGTCTTGGAACAGGCCTTTGTAGAACAAGATGTAACAGTGGGTCAGTTTGACGACATTATTTCCAACATCACTTCCTGCAACAATTTGGGTTTCAGTGATGAAGAACTTCCAGAGAAAGGCAAGAATCATAAGAGGGCACTCAATATCACAGTCAATTGCCAGGACGATGCTTTAGCCAGCATACTGGTAGACATAGGTTCATCCTTAAACGTCATGCCAAGGTCAACTTTGGTACAGCTATATTTTCAAGGAACTTCAATGAGAGGCAGTGAGATCATAGTCAAAGCTTTTGACGGATCTAGAAAGACAGTTATTGGCGAAGTAGACCTTCCCATAACCATTGGTCCCCACACTTTCCAAGTCATGGACATCTGAGCGGCATACAACTGTTTATTGGGACGACCTTGGATACATGAAGCAAGGGCAGTCACTTCGACACTTCACCAAAAGCTGAAGTTCGTCAAGAACGACAAGTTAGTCACAGTATGCGAAGAACAAGCTTTAATTGTGAGCAACCTATCATCATTCTCATATTTGGAACCAGAAGAGGTCATTGGAACTCAATTTCAAGCACTCTCTGTGAGCAATGAGAATCATCAAGAAAAAGGAACGTTAATTTCCTCATACAAAGACACTTTCCAAATAATGGGATGCAGTGACATAAAGGGATGGGGGCAAGTTATGATTCCTATTGATAACAAGACGAGGAAAGGTCTCAGTTTTTCTCCAGCACTTACCAAGACTACGAAAAAGGATGAAAGTTTTCGTCCATTCAAGATTTCTTCCACAGTGGAGGCTTCCTCCACCCAATTTCTCAAGAAGTCCATACTATCGAAGAAAATAATTCTTCTAATACTGATGAAGAATGGAAATCCTATTTCAACGATGAAGGTTATATATCTCAGGAAGAAACATACATGTCATTCTGCTCTCCGAAGCAAAGTTCTAGATATATACCAAGATCAGATATCAGAATGATCTACGAAGATTGCGATCCCGAGGGATATCGTGCTCCACCCAACTCATTAGAAGAGGATACTCTGATGCAAGATAACTTCGATTACAACTCATATGATCCCATGGATGATTTGTCCATTTGGAAACCTTACATGGAAGATTCAGGGCAAAAGAGTCAGCCAGAGAATGCATATCTGCTGAATGACCTTGAGAAAAATCCACCTGTTCTCCCAGAGTCGTGGGAACCTTACCAGGAAAATTATGAAAATGTCAAACTTCATGTTGATGAAGTTGTAAGAATCGCAGGACAAGAATTCAGCAACTTCGCATTTTCTGAGGTCAATGTCATTGAAGAAGATGACTCATCTATCCCCTCAGAAACTTGGGATACTTTGGGACAGCCAAGTGGCAATACTACTTTCTAGTGAAGTACACTGCTCCCAAAAGCTCTCATATCAGATATGAAGACATCTAGCCCACTGAATGGGGAGATCCTCTTGAAAATGAAAATATTGTTGAAGATACAATAGAAGAGTCCTCTTATGATAACGCTGGATGGGAAGAAGACTCTAGTAGTGATCCAACTCCACCAGAAATCAGTGTCATTACTGAACACAATCCTGGAAGAGAAATATCGGAATTTGTGATCCACAGAGGAGTTCGTCGCCATTGGGTCACGGTCGATGTCTCGAATATTATTCATAAATTAAAGTACTTGTCTCGTCTTTGTTTTGACCTTTCACTTTGCCCGGGTGAAAAGGATGTTTTATAGGGCTTGATTTTCTATAAATGTCCCTCTTTGCTTCGCCCAGAGTGAAAGAGTTTTGTTTTATAGGGTGTGTGTTTCAAGAATCAACAAATCATAAATAAAGAATGTCATTCTGAATTCCTGTATTTATTGTTATTTTCACTTTTTGCTTTTCCAGAAAATGGTAATCCTAAAAAACAACCCAAAATAAAAATAAGCGATTTTTCAAAATACACTGCACACACTTTTGCATTCTCTCTATCTTTTCTAAAAAGGAATCATCATGTTATGCAGATTACTTGTTTTAAACCCCATTGAAACATACGATCCAATGTCTTCTCCCAACTTTGAGTTCCCGGTATTTGAAGTCGAAGAAGAAGGAGATGAAGAAATTCTAGATGAGATCTCTCGATTACTCAAAAATGAGGAGAAATCCATTCAACCTCACAAAGAACCGTTGGAAACTGTCAATCTGGGTTCAGAAGAAGAGAGAAAAGAAGTTAAAATTGGAGCACTACTCAGTCCAACTGTAAAAAAAGGCTTGATAGAACTGCTCAAAGAATTATCTGATGTGTTTGCTTGGTTCTACCAAGACATGCCAGGGTTGGATACCAACATTGTGGAACATCACTTACCACTAAAACCAGAATGTTCCCCGGTCAAACAAAAATTGAGAAGGACTCACCCTAATATGGCCATCAAAATTAAGGAAGAGGTGTAGAAACAGATCGACGCAGGTTTCCTTGCCGCATCAGAGTATCCTCTATGGTTAGCCAACATAGTTCCAGTTCCCAAGAAAGACGGGAAAGTCAGAATGTGTGTAGACTATAGGGATTTAAACAAATCAAGTATGAAAGACGATTTTCCCCTACCACACATTGACATGCTAGTTGGCAGCACAGCAAAATTCAAAGTCTTCTCCTTCATGGATGGATTCTTGGGCTATAATCAAATCAGAATGGCACCAGAAGACATGGAGAAAACTTCATTCATCACCCCATGGGGCACCTTTTGTTACAAAGTAATGTCATTCGGACTAAAGAACGCAGGAGCAATTTATCAAAGGGCTATGACAACTCTGTTTCACGACATGATGCACAAAGAAATTGAAGTATATGCCAATGACATGATTTCCAAATCTAAAATAGAAGAAGAACATGTGGAACAACTATCAAAGTTATTCCAGCATCTGAGAAAAAACAAACTCCGCTTGAATCCCAATAAGTGTACATTCGGTGTTCGTTCAGGAAAACTCTTGGGATTCATCGTCAGCCAAAAAGGAATCGAGGTTGATCCCAACAAAATCAAGGCCATCCAAGAAATGCCTGCTCTAAAGACTAAAAAACAAGTAAGAGGATTTTGGGGACGTTTGAATTACATCTCAAGATTCATATTCCTCATGACCGCGACATGCTTGCCAATCTTCAAACTACTCAGAAAGAACCAAAACTGTATATAGACAAAAGATTGCCAAAAGGCTTTCAACAACATCAAAGAATATCTGCTGAATCCACCTATTTTGTCTCCTCCGGTGGAAGAAAGACCATTGATCATCTACTTAATAGTCCTGGAAGACTCCATGGGTTGTGTACTTGGACAACAAGACGAAACAAAAAAAAAAGAGTCTGTCATTTATTACTTAAGCAAGAAGTTCACGGACTGTGAAACTCGATACACTATGATCGAGAAAACTTGTTACGCTCTAACTTGGGCAGATAAACGTCTTCTCCAGTACATGATTTATCACACTACTCGGTTAATCACTGAAATGGATTCGATCAAGTACGTCTTTGAAAAGCCTGCTTTAACAGGAAGGATTGCCCGTTGGCAGATGTTGTTATCAGAATACGACATTAAGTACCATGCTTAGAAAGTCATCAAAGGAAGTGTTTTAGCTGATCATTTGGCTTATCAACCAATTGATGATAGTGAATCAATCAGGTTCAACTTTCCAAACGAGGATGTCATGTACTTAAAGATGAAATATTGCGATGAACCACTACCAAACGAAGGGCCAGAGCCAGGATCCCAATGGGGATTAATATTCGACGGAGCTGTCAACGCTTATGGAAATGGAATTGGGGCAATCATTGTTACACCACAGGGTACCCATATTCCTTTCACCGTCAAATTGGCCTTCAAATGTACAGACAATGAGGCCGAATATGAAGCTTGCATCATGGGTCTCGAAGAAGCTATCGACTTAAGAATAAAGAATTTGGATGTGTATGGAGACTCGGCCCTGGTTATAAATCAGATCAAAGGAGAGTGGATCACACATCAGCTTGGATTAATTCCTTACAAAGACTATGCAAGAAGGTTGTTACCCTTCTTCAACAAAATTGATTTTCATCACATTCCTCGTAAAGAAAATCGCATGGCTGATGCACTAGCTACCTTATCCTCCATGATTAGTGTGAATCGATGGAACGACATGCCCAACATTGACATAATTGGCCTTGATAGGCCCGCTTACATATTTGCAGTTGAAGCAGTCATCGATGACAAACCATGGTATCATGATATCAAAAGCTTCCTTCAAAGATAGGAATGCCCGCTTGGGGCATCAAGAAAAGATAGGAAGACTCTCAGAAGACTGGCTGGCAATTTCTTCCTGAACAATGATGTACTCTACAAGAGAAACTTCGACATGCTTTTGCTCAGATACGTGCACAGACACAAAGCAAACATGCTAATGAAAGAGATTCATGAAGGCTCCTTTGGCACTCATTCCAATGGGCATACAATGGCAAGGAAAAATATAAGAGCAGGATATTATTGGATAACAATGGAATCTGATTGCTACAAGTACATGAGGAAGTGTCACAAATGTTAGATATACGCCGACAAAATTCATGTACCGCCAACGCATCTCAAAGTTCTTTCTTCTCCATGGCCTTTTTCTATATGGGGAATCAACATGATTGGCATAATTGAACCCAAAGCTTCAAACGGACATCGGTTCATCTTGGTAGCCATTGATTACTTCACCAAATGGGTCGAAGCAGCATCATACACCAATGTGACCAGACATGTGCTGGTCCGATTTATTAAGAACAATCTCATCAGTCGTTATGGTGTTCCAGGCCAGATCATTACTGATAATGGATCGAACCTAAACAACAAGATGATGAAAGAATTATGTGCTGAGCTTAAGATTGAACACCATAACTCATCTCCCTACCGGCCTAAAATGAATGGAGCGGTAGAAGCAGCTAACAAAAATATCAAGAAAATCATTTAGAAGATGGTTGTAACCTACAAAGATTGGCATGAGATGCTACCATTTGCTCTTCATGGTTATCGCACATCCGTCCGCACTTCAATAGGGGCAACCCCTTTCTCTCTAGTATATGGAATGGAAGCAGTACTCCCCATAGAAGTAGAGATACCATCAATAAGAGTCTTGATGGAAGCCAAGCTAACGAAAGTTGAATGGTGTCAAAGCAGATATGGTGAACTGAATTTAATCGAAGAAAAAAGAATGACGGCTTTATGCCATGGTCAGTTATATCAACAGAGAATGAAGAAAGCATTCAACAAAAAGGTCCGGCCTTGTGTATTCAGGGAAGGCGACCTTGTGCTCAAAAAGATCCAATCATTTCTCACTGATCCCAGGGGAAAATGGACTCCAAATTACGACGGCCCCTATGTTGATAAGAAAGCATTTTCGGGTAGTGCCTTGAGACTCGCAACCATGGATGGAGAAGAATTTACCTACCCCACAAATGTTGATGTAGTCAAGAAATACTTCGCCTAAAATAAAAAATAAAATAAAAAGAGAAAAAAAATGTCTCGGTGGACTGAAAACCCGAAAGGGCGGTCCAGGCAAAATTTAGAGACATAAACAATGATCATCCCGATGGATTGAAAACCTGAAAAGGCAATCTAGGCAAAAGTTAGGGATTTATGGCAAGTAACTGCATCCGACTAAGATTGGATCCTCAGAAGCAACGTCGTCTGTCAAGAAATCCTCAATTAGAAGTCACCTTCAGCAGAAGCTCAGAATACCCAGAATTCAAAGTTGGTAGAAGGATAGTGGTTGTTATGTTTCAATGTAGCCCCTTTCCCTTTAAATTACCATTTTTCTAAACTTTATAATGCTCCATGGAATCACGCATTTGGCTGATTACCATTCTATCAATAAAAATTTGAGCCCTTGTGCCCTTTGTTTGCAATTCTCATTTATTCTGCTTTGCAAAATGACATTTTGATATGATTAACATTCTTGAAACACAAAAATGAATTTTCTTTTGTTTTCAAATTTACTTCTGCTTTCAAAATAAAGACAACAATTTCCTTTTTGATCAATGAACTCGAGAGGAACATCGACAGCTTCTCCGAAAGCAATCAAACTTCAAAATACAGAATCAAAATATTCTGTGTGATCAACATGTCCCGAGTGGAGGATCAATTAATTCAAATTGATAAGATAAATAATCCCACCTACCACTCCCTAGGAGCCGCATTTTGTTACTATTAAGAATATGAAAAGTTCGGCAGCAGGAATTTGTTTCCTCAACATATCAGTGAAACTTTTATTCCCAAGAGTGGCCGAGTATCTAGTTATACTCATCACTAGTCTGTATGTCGTGTCTGTTTTGTCAGCATAAGCATTTCATACATACATTATGCATAATTGATTCATATTCATATTCATTTTGCATCTCATATTTCAATCACGTTAATCACATTGATTTCCAAGGGATAAATGTTCTCTCTCCAGTAGAGTTGTCAGTTTTCCTTTCCGCACTCGGATAGGATAAAGTCCTAGCTTGAGTTCTTTCCTCATTAGGAAATGTATCGTCTTAACAATCTCTCTCCAGTTTATTCCTGGATTGAAATCAGTCATTGGCCACTTTGATAACTTGAACCTCTGAAAGGCAAAAAGGTATTTGGTTATACAACTTTGGAACTTCACTCTTCGCCATGACGATGATATTTTGCTTTCCCGGATTAAAAGAAAATCCCCCCGCGGAAGCTTCTCAACAAAAGACTCTTGGCAATACTGTCATAACCCAAAATTTGACCTCCCCTTTTGCCTTTTGCATAAGCATATGCATTCACATCGCCGACATACGCACTCGCATTTTTTCTCTATGATTTTGTTGCAGGAATATTCAGGTTTTCCAAGCCCGGTTAATCGCATCCTCACAAAGTCTTCACATCATCAACACAAGCACAAAACAAGGGTTTCTTTGCCTATTCATCAAAGCAAGATGTTGAAAATCGGAACCGTGGCCACAACACCATTTTTCAAGCAAAATTGGGGAATTTTGTCCTGGTTAATCGATTAACCATTTGCAGTGCAAATGGGTTAATCGATTAACACATGTAAAATAGGCAGAATCTGCTGCTTTTTCATGACAGCAACTTTTTCCTCCACATTTTGGGGTTCCACTTGGTTCTGGCAGTGTGTGGAACATTCTAGACATCTCTAGACAATTCAAGACCATTTAAGACACTTCACTTACATTTACTCCAATACATCACTTTGAATTAAGTGCACTATGTTCCTTAACTTCCAAGCATGTGAGCCATTGATCTAGACTTGCATTGGGATTGCTCCACTGAGTTAACTACCTAATTAACTGAGTTAACCACTGACTCGGTGAGTCAATTATAACTAACTCCCAACCTAGCTCCAATCCTACCTCAAAAGCACATTCCAAACCAATCGCACTCCATACCTAGCCTCTATATAAACAAAGCTTCACCATTTCACAAGGGATCCACAATCATTTTCACAATTCCTCACTCTCTTCACTCTCAATTCTCTCACATTCTCTCTGAAATTTTCTACAACTTCTTCATCTTCATCTCCATTTTCTCCCCAAACCTCACAATAGCTCCTCTTCACCATTGAAGAATAGTCACTTTCACCTTGGAAGTGATTATTTCTTGAGCTTAACCTTCATCACCTTGCCACTCTACTTGATTCTCTAGATTTTTATTAGCTTTTGATTCATTACAAGTGTTTGCTTCAAGATTTTATGGTGTGAATTCGCGTTTTGGAGATTTCGTCGCAATTTGCTCGGTTTCGATACGATTCGGCTACAATTGAAGATTCCTCTGGCTTTATTTGATTATCTTCATCAAGATTCATTTTCAACAACATCCAAGGCACATCTCAGCCTTGTAGGTTGGTCCTTCTTAACTTATTTTACTGTTTCGAACGTTTTCATATCATTTGCGATGTAGTTTCAATACTTTTTGTGTGTGAATTGATTATGTCATTACTTAATCCATGATCTTGATGAGTTAATTGATTCCATTACTGATTATTTGTTGTTGTTAGACTTGATTTTTCGTGCATAATTGTTTGCCTTAGCATAGGAGTGATTGCACAATCAATAAGTGGCCAAAAGAGCTTTTGGAAAATCAAATTTCAGCCACTGCTCCAGTGTTAATCAATTAACACTTTGCAGTGCAAAAGTGTTAATCGATTAACACTCTGTTTTTTTAGTTTTTTTGCTGTTTTGTAAATGTTAATCGATTAACACTTTGCAGTGCAAAAGTGTTAATCGATTAACACTGCTCCAGATTGCCACTTTTGTGCTTTTTCAAGTGTGTTTGCTATGTTTTCCCCATTCAACTTCCATGAATTGATAGGATTGATTTTTATGGATGTTTTATGAGTCATTTAACTTCTGTTTGAAGCATGCTTGTAAATTTTCCGATGCTCGATTTTATCAATTGTGTAATTGTTCCCATTTTAGGCATTGTATGAATATGATCATTCTTGTACATCCTTTGAGCACATGATAACATGATTGATCTTTGGTACTGTTTTGCACTTTCATTCATGTTGACATTAAGTTTATTCTTCAAGGAATGAACTTAATCTTGTACAATCAATAATCCACACTTTTACTTTAATGATTTTTCATCTCTTTGGAAAATCATTAGCACATCAATTCCCTTTGATTGATTAATCGAAACCTTGTTTCGATTAGTTGATCTTTCCTTTGTTCCTCTCTTTAGGCTTCCTTTAGAGTCTTATTCTCTTGATCCCCCGCCGAGCTGGAGTTTTGCACGACGCACAGGAGCAATGTACAAATTGGCGTTGTTATGTTATCCGTTTCAATTTCCACACTACACTTTGGTGCTAGAGAAGGGATGAGAGTGGAGAATTCCTACACTCATCTTGATTATTTTGGGTAGGGGACGAATGACCCTGTGCCTGGAATAATTGTCTCTAACTCCAAGTTGTAGTGTCTCTCAATCCTCAGTCGAGTCGATCCTTGATCACACCTACCCCTTCAATCTCTCTTTTGATCAATCACCATTCTCTTGGTTAAAGATCTTGGCACTTTGGGTTAACAACCTCCTTTTAGTTTAACACCTTTTCTTTTGATCAGCAATTATTCATTAGTTCCCCATCAGGGTCGTAATCACTTGTTCTGTTGGTTAATCACAGTCACACTGTTAATACCAATGCTCTTTTTCCCCTGCAGTCGCAATCCTTTTCTTAGGTAAACACAGTCTTTCTGTCAAACACCGAAACCCTAGTGGAGTTCACAACCTTCTATTGGTTCTTCTCCCTTTGATTGGTTAACCACTTTCTGTCAATTAAAACACCAATTTGTACTTCTTCTCAGTTAACCACAGTCTATCTGTTAACATACTGAGTTTATCTCGGGTTAATCACCTTCTCTTGGTTAATCACTCATTCCTCAATTAACCATAGCCCGTCTGTTAACATACTGAGCCCCTTTTTGAGTTGATCACCTTCTCTTGGTTAATCACTCTTTCTTTTGGTTAATCACAATCTTTCTGTTAAAACCAATACCCCTGCAAGTTAGCAACCTTCTCTTGGTTCGAATACTTGCACCCTTGGGTTAGTAACCTTCTTTTGGTTCCAATACCCCTTTCGTTGGTCAAGTGTTGTTTGTTCAGTCAGTACCAACATCCCCAATGGGTCACAACCTTCGCTTGGTTCCACACCCCTTTTTCGGTTCACCACTGTTTATCATTTAATATACCGAAATCCTTTCAGAGTCAAACACCTTCTCTTGGTTCAGTACTCTTGCTCTCCTTTTGGTTCATCACAGCCTGCCTGTTGCCACAACTTATTTCTCCCCACAAAGTCTTACTCTTTTTCTTCGGTTAACCACAACCAGTCATTTAACATACTGGGCCCTTATTCTCTTGGTTTCAACACCATTTCTTTGTTTGGTCCCCAATAGAGTCGCTAACCCTCTGATTCCCAGCACAGTCTCTTTGTTCTCTTAATCCCCAGTGGAGTCTCTGTTATTCTTTTGCTCCTTTATTTTCTTAGTTTCAACAGCACTCTTACACTTTATCCTCAGCACAATTATTATCTTTCCTTCGCACTTCTTTCTTGGTTTTGGCACCAATTCTTGTGAATCCCCATCGGAGTTTTTTCTCTATCTTCTTTTGCTCTTGGTTTTGACACCACCTTTCCTTTTCCTTTTTGTCTTGGTTCCACGAACTATGGACGCTCTGATTCTTCATTCATTCGAATGTAAGATACGTAGGCACAAGATTGCGATGATCTTGGCGAGCACACTTCCACCTTATTCCATTCCTTTTCTCTGTCCCTGGTTCCATGAACTACGGCGCTCTGATTTCCTCGTTGTACTATGAGGGTACGTAGGCACGAGGGCCCCAATCCTCCATGAGCACTTTCTTCTTTCTTTCTTTCTCTTCCTTTTCTCTCTCTTTTCTTTAGCTAGAAGCCTTTAGATAGATAACCCATCTAAGCCTATAAGCAAGCGAAATGGTTCCCGTCGAGTACGACGGATGTGTAAGGTGCTAGTACCTTCCTTTCGCATAACCGACCCCCTGACCCGTTTTTCTTCCCTTTAGGTTTTACCGATATTTTCCCTGTCCTCTGAGACTAAATAAAGTTCGGTGGCGACCATGTTGTATCTTTGAGTGTGCGATTCACTCAGGTATAATCCCGCTAGCTTCAAATACGGACACGCATCCTCCAAGAAAACTCTACCGATTGGCAAAACAAAGAAGTCTGTTTTTGCCCCATAAATTCCCGATAAGTCGATAAGTGGTATCCTCTCCCTGAGAATTTTGTCCTAATTTCAAGGAATTCATCATCAGCACCTCAAAATTAAGTTACATCACATATCATCTCTCAGAAGAAGTCTCGAAGATAGATACGACAAAGCACGTTTTTCCATCAAGTGGCATCTCCCCGATAATCCTCAGAGAGAAGCTTGGTGAAGACCCTCGCAGAAAAGCGTTCCTCGTCAAGAGAAGAACTCGACAAGAAGAAAATGAGACTGATTCCATGGCTGAAGACCAGGATCGATGGGAGGTTTGTTTCAAAAGAAACTGAAACTAGTTCCGTGGCTGAAGACCAGGATCGAGGGGAGGTTTATTTCAAAAGAAATTGAGACCAGTTCCATGGCTAAAGACCAGGATCGAGGGGAAGTTTTTCCCTTTTCTAAGTGACATTACTTAGTAAAAGAAAATGGATGAGTAAATTAGCTACCATTTACATCCACAGTCAAAATTTTGGGTATTATGATATTTTATCTTCTTTTACCATGAACATCTGAATATCTTCGTCATTCACACCTTTAGGTCCAAGAAGATTAAATAAGGGCATCTGTCATACCCTAAATTTTGACCACAAGACTTCACATCATGGTACAAATCATCACCACAATATGGATGTACTTTCATACCTCATCAATCCTCTCAAAGATTGTTGAGTGTTCACTTTAGCCAAGAATTAGGGTATCAAACCCTCTCAGAGCATTCAGGCAAAGGATAAATCAAGAATTAACATGATCTTCAACTTGTCATACCTCTCAAACATCCATTAAAGATCAAGAGGTCTCCCACATCAAGAATCTAACACAAGAATGCAACATTTCAAGTTGATCAAGCCTCAAGATCATCAGTGTCACCAAATTAGGGTTTTGGTCGACCAAGGCCTCCAGAGAGAAATTTTCATCTGGGCATGAGCCAATACTTCAATATATGATTCAAGAAGCTCAAAAGAACATTATGAGTCCATTCATAAGTTCAAAATAGCCTCAGGGGATGCATCTATCAAAAGTCAGGAATTAGGGTTTTGACCTAATTCAGTCCCTAAGTTGACTTTTGGAGCAAGGCATGAGCCAAGACCTCAAGATATGCTTTAAGGGCCTCAAATACACCATATTGATCCATTCACGAGATTGAATTAATTCAAATAACTTGGTTCATAAGCAATATAAGGATTCAAATTCATCTGGACCACAAACTAGGGTTTCTGAGAAAAAGTCAACCAGACCTTTGACTTTTGAGCAGAGCATGATCTCAAACCTTGGGACATGATTCAAGACACTTAAAAACACCTTTGGAATCTATGGTTCAATTTATCCCAAGGACTTGATTTCATAAGGGATCACAAGGTTTAAGATTCATCTGATACAAAAAGTCAACTGTGATCAAAACCAAGTTTGACTTTTGGAATTTTTTGGCAAACATGTCCTCTTTAAGTCAAAAACAATGTTAACTTGTAATTTGGATCATGATCAATCAAGAAAAATCAAGAAAATTGAGGTTACTTTCAAAAAGGGCAACCTTGAGAAACTTGAAATTTCACTAAGTTATGGAAAATAATGGTTTTTACCCAACTTTGCAAGGCCATAACTTGTGATCCAAGCAACCATTTTTTTCCATCCAAAGCTCAAATGATAGATCTTCTTACATACAACAAGATTATCAAGCAGAGGTACCCCTAAAAAATGTATGGATTTTGAGATATGAAGTATTAAATTTAGGGTTTCATAATATTTTGAACTTTGACACTTAGAATTTTTTAGGCAGAATCTGTCTCATGTTTTGTCCAACTTTGGAGGTATTTTCATTATGATCCAAGATGAATTAAGGCCAAATGTAAACATCAAAGTTGAAGTATGATATACAAGCTTTCCAAAGAGTACAAGAACTTCCATTAATTCACCTTGAGCAAGAAGTTATGAACCTCACAACATGCCTTGGCACAAACTGTTTTTTGACAGCATTAGGGTGCATAACTTGCATCCCACGATTTTAAGTCCAAATTTGATGACTATGCAAGATTGATCTTCATCCAAATTCAACAAGAATCTCAGTCAATCATGAAGAACCTGCAAACTTGGGCCCTAAGTCAAGAATTTTATCTCTTAGCATGTGAGAATCATGATGACAAGCCATGGAACTTATGTTTTGGCTAGTTGTATTAAAGTGATGCATTGAATTGGTATGAAGCAAACACAAACCAGCCAAGACTCAGTAGAAAGCCATGAGTGTTCAAACCTAAAAAAATTGAATTAAGTCAAGATATAGCTATGCTAGATGAGACTTTAGTACCTTAGACTTCAAGTCATGCTAAATGACAAAGTCCATTGGACAATAGCATGCTCCCTCATCCATTCACTATTCCTCCAAACACAAACTTCTCCCCCTATAAATAGGGATCATTTCTGATCATTCAAACCACCCCAAAACATCACAACACATGTTTTCTCCCATTTCACTCTTCATTCCAAAATTTTAAAACCTTAAGAAGTGAGAATCGGATTTTCAAATAGAGAGCAATTCAATCCAAACCAATGATGCAAACACCTTACATACATCTTATATGAGTGATCCAAACACTTAAACAACATCTGTAACATCAAATTCACCAAGATCACATCTCATCCCAAGCCAACTGTAGTTGGATTCAAGCTAAGCAATCTAGGAGGTTTCTACTTGCTCTAAGCATCTCAACACAATCCTTGAGGTCTAAGGAAAATGTCCAGATCATCAAAACACTTCTGTAACACCTACAACTGAGGATTCGAATTCCTCTTTCAAGGTAAGCCTGAACTTTTCAAACTCCATGAAACATGCATCATTTTTTATATTTCAAGTTACCAACATGTTTCTGCACTTATATAGAATGTTTTCCCTCAATCCATTGCTATGTATCAATCGTGTATATGATTTCATAGTGTTTTTGACAAAATTAGAGTTCATCTGTTCATCACTTAATAACTCACTTTACACTTAAAAGAAATGAAATTAATTGGTACCATTGAATTCCTTGTTAAGAAATAAACAACTTTCATGTTTACATCGTGCAAAATCATTACGTATTGAGGAAGATATGAGAGGTTTTGCAAATCCGGTCATGGTGGCACGCGCGAGGAACAAGAAGATGGCCTTGGCGCCTTTTTTTGAATTTTTGAATTTTTAAATATTTTTTAATATTTTCATTTATTTTCAAAAATTATTTTCCCCATCCAATTTAAATTATTTTCAAATGATGTTTTGCAGAAATATTTTTCACACATTTAAATAATTTATTCACCAAAAAAAAATCATATTTGATATATTTTTAATATATTTAATATATTATTTTGAAAATAATTTCAAATATTGATTTTTCTTATCAAATTAATTATTTTTAATCCCAATTTTTTCACACTTGTCATTTAAATACCCTATTATTTTAATCCACAAAAAAATCACAAAAATAATGTTTGTTTGATATATTTTTAATATATTAAAAATAGTATTTTTTTTAATTGTTTTAAATGTTTTAAAATAACTTCTTTTTCTTGATATTTTTTAAATCAAAATGATTTTAAATATTCATGTGGATAAAATATTTTTTTATAAACCTTAATCATTGTTAATAACATGATTATTGATTTTATTTGATAAATTTATCATTTTTTATTTGATTTTTCTTTGAAAAATATCTTAAAAAATGAAATTAGGGTTTTACTTTGATTCAATCTTTCAAACTTCATTTCAACACTCATGGGCCTCTATTAGAGTGTAAGACCCAACCCTCTTTCTAAATAAACCACTTCACGGGCCTCTGCTACAATATAAGTCTCATCGCGCTTTCAAAATCACGGTGCGATCATTGTTTTCACAATAATCTTTGGGCCTCTGTTAGGAGTGTAAGTCTCATCCCTTTGTACATAACTTTGTTTTAAACAATAATCTTGGGCCTCTAATAGAGTGTAAGACCAAACACCCTTTTATAAATAGAAAATCTTTTAGCCTCATTTATCCTGGGCTTTGTACAAGATACAAATAATCATCTAGGCCTCTATCTAGAGTGTAAGACCCAACACTTTTGCTTCTCCTACCTGAGATCAAATCATCTTCAAATTCAAAACTTTCTTCAATTTCTTCAAAACCCTAATCCAATCTTGAAGAAAACATCTGATCAATCACAATACACTTGGGCCTCTATCTAGAGTGTAAGACCCACCACCTTTCTCAATTCAATACTTGTTTATATACTTGTTCATATGTCTGTATATATACTTGTGCATATCTTGTTAAGTTTCTCTTAGCATTTAATTCATCCTCAGTTTAGACTAGTCCAATCAATAGGATCCTTTCAATCAGTATAACTTAGTTCAAACCACTAGTTCCCCTGTACAAAGGAATACAATTTGCCTCCTCTTGGGCATCATACAATGAATCTCCCCAGAAGATAGCCTCCTTTTGAGCTTTGTTCAATTTAACCTTGAAACTGTTCATTAAAGAGAGGATTATTTCCCGGTGAAACCTCTTCTTTAATCCCTTTAACCCTGGAACAGCTTAACAAAGAAAGGATTATTTCCCGGTGAAACCTTTCTTGAACTCTTCCTAGACTTGGAAAGTCTCAACAGTTAGCCTCCTCTTGGGCTTCATACAAGGACCCACGGGCTTCCTAGAAGTATCCCCAGCCTCCTCTTGGGCTTCATACAAGGACCCTCAGGCTTCCTGAAAGCATAGGATAGATCCTAGTCTCCTTTATCTCTACACCAGTCCCCAGAAGAGTCAAAAGCCTCTAAGGCATTCAAACTTATCCTTTTAAGTTTCTTCTGATCCTCAACAAAGTTTGGCTTTCATCTTTAAAATCCCTAGCCAGAACCATGATACCATCAGCAAATCCCCAAAAGAATCAGAGCCTCATGGCACCTAATAACTAAACTCTTCTCAAATCTCCAGCAAGAGTTAGTTTCCCTTTCGATTCCTCAACACAGTTTAGACCCCCTCCTGGATTTCAATAATCCTCAACAAGAGTCAGCCTCCTCTTAGGCTTCATATAATGATTTACCCAATCAGCCTCAATCTTGGGCTTTGTACAAGACAAACATCACACTCCCCAGTTGAGTCAGTCTTTTTTAAAACTATACTCAAACCTTCAAGCTTCATCATCTTGGGCTTCAAACAAGATACTCAAATAAAACATCCCATAGTGGAGTCAGTTTTTTCAGCTTCAACCTTGGGCCTTGATCAAGATACAAAATCCATCATCCCCACAGATGAGACCATGAGTCCTCTCTGTAGGAGAATATTTCCTCTATACATTACATTTCAAACAAACAAATCAAAACTTTTTTTCCAGATAATTGATGTAAGTGGCAAACCTCTGGATTCTACACATCCAAGTCAATGTCCCTCCCTTATCATGTCTTCCATCTAAGAGATGTAAGTGGCAAACCTCTGGATTCTACACATCTAAATCAATGTCCCTCTCTTAGCATGTAAAGACTTATAAAGGAAGATGTGGCATTGTTGGATTCCACACATCCTTGTTAAAGCAACTTCCCTTATAAATCAATTCCTCAATGTTTGTGATGGACAGGTGACATATCTCCCTTTAGAGATGACAAATTCTCTCTCAGTCAAACTTTTAGCTTCAATCTTAGGCTTTGAAAAAGACACAAATACACTTTTAGCTTCAATCTTGGGCTTTAAACAAGACATAAATACTCTTTTAGCTTCAATCTTGGGTTTTGAACAAGACACCAAACATTTTCCTCCCATAGAATAGGAGGAACTACGATCGCTCTGATTTCCCCAGATCTCTTTACGGGAATATGTAGGCATAAGAATGCGAAATCTTAGCGAGCGCACTAATCAAAAACCTTAGGTTAATTACCTTCCCAAAAACAGTAGAAAACCTCGAAACAACAAAAAAAACATATCCTTAACCTTCTCAAAGGAGAAATTTTCCACAATCAACAGCAAATGGATTTAAGCAACCAAGCAATACAACAATAGCAATATATGCAAATAAAGGTTCCTATAGATTACTATAGATACTCTGGGTGTTAACAACTTCCCTTTGTAAAACCAACCCCCGATCCCCGATATCTTCGCATTTGTTAAGGAAAACATTTTCACGCAGGGTTAGTTTAAGATATCTTTTCCTTCCTTTTAAGCTTCATAGGATAAATATAGAAATCAGAAAGTAGCACTAAAAGCGGTAGTGGTCGCGTCACAAAAAACAATGCTACAACAAGAACTTAAAATGTCGAGAACATAGATTCAATGTTCTTATTCTCCTTCACTCTGAACAGCTCATATTACTGAACCAGAAGATTGGCTTTAGCCTCTTGCACTTGTTGATTACCTTCATAGGTAGCACATAGAGATCTAAAGATATTATGAGCAGTAGACTTATCAATAATCTTTATATACTCAGAAAGAGGCAATGCATCAACAAGAATGCCTCTCACTCTATGATGTTTTCTGTAAATATTTTTCTGATCAGGAGTGAGATACTTCCTATTAGCAACCATTCCAACACCATTGATCAGAAATCCAATGCCATCTTCAAGGATGTCCCACAACTGATCATCCAACCCAATGATATGATTGTACATCTAGCTATTCCACCATTTAAATTCATTGGAATCACCACTAAATCTTGGTGGTCTCGCAGTATAACCATATGTACTTTGGTTGTGGTTGTTGCTGCCACGAGGTGACTCTCCATTAGTAACAGAGGAAGTGTTAGGCATGATGAGATTAGTAAATTTCTCAAGATCTTTTATGTAGCACTTTTATGTGTTAATGCACAAATCGCGCTCTGATGCCAATTAAAGGTGAGAAAATACACAAGAAGGGTGTTGAATTGTGTGTTTAAAAAATTGTTCTGCTTCTGAACTCAGAGGTTCAGAGTCTGTTGACAGGATATATAAAAATAGCAGAAAATAAAGCTCAGAAGTAAATATAATCAACACACAAAAGTTATCTTGGTTCCTCTCCCCAAGTGAGAGTAGTTCAATCCCATTGCCTTAACAAGAGCTTTTCACTATAACCAAACTGATTACAAATGCTTAAGTCACTACTCAAGACTTATTGCTCAAACAACCTTGAATGATACTTCGTTGCTTAAGCCACTGCTCAAGACTTCCTACTTAAACCCTATGGTTCAAGACTTCCTTGCTCAATAAACCCTGAATGAGACTTCCTACTTAAACCCTTGGTTTAAGACTTCGTTGCTCAAGCACGTAGGCAAGAGACTTCTTCTACTTTAAACAAATTGTTTAGTAGACAAGATAACTACTATACTTTGATACACAATCCGAACTATAACAGTTGTGCAAGAATCACAAAGGTTTACAACCTTTCTAATATTTCTAAGATAAATATAAGATAAGAAATCTTAAGATCTTATGCTATAACAATTACAATAACAACTCGGAGATATGCTAAGATATTTCTATATGTTGTGATGTTGTAACCATCCTTTGAGTCTTCAGCTTCCTTTTATAGAGATAGAAAAAAAGACGTTGGAGGTTTAAACAACAACAAACTTAGTGAAGAAGTATGCCAAGAGAGATGTTGGAGACTTGCATGAAGCTTTGTACATTGAATAATAGCATTATCCACAACACCTTTTGAGAAACTAGGTATCTACCAAAAGGTAGTATAGATTGAAGAGGTTACATCACCATCCCTGAGCCTTGCAAAACCAGACTCTAGTTGACTCTGTCCCGAAATCTAAGGCTCTGATAAGACAAGTTTGATTTGGTGCAGTGTACGGGTCAACTGCTCTCCACGTCTTCAGAAACTGAGTTGTCATCAGAAGCTGGGTAATGAGACCAGAGTCTGATGAGCATATTCAGATTCTGATCAGCTAGAATCTGAGTATTGCTTCTTCACTTATGCTTTTAATAAGATTAATGATGAACTCTTAAGTTTATGATCCTGCATACTTGAGCATATGTTATCAAACCCTATTATTCTTTCAATACTTTGTTATCATCAAAACCCTTTTAAGGCATAAACAAATCTTGTTCCAACAAACTCCTCACACAAGAGGGGTGTGAACAGTGAGTTTCAGAAACATGGTAATTTGAAAAACTTTTATGACTATTTTAGAGTTTAAAAACATTTTTAAAACGTTTTAGAAATTAGCAACAGAAATTAAGAATGCGGAAAATAAAGATTTAAGGGAAAGAGAAATAACACCAGGAATTACAGAGTTTCGGTCAAAAAGAAAAGACTTAATCTTTTCCCCAAGATTTTATCTTGAGAGTATCTAGTAGATCTTAAGAGCTTTTATAGTTTGAACTCTTGAACTCCCTTATATGAGGAAACATGAAGTTTCATGCTAACATCCAACCAAAAAACAAACAGCAGATTGAAGAGGTTATCTTCTTTCCAAAAACCAAATTGAAGCGGTTAGTTCTCAAGTTGAAGCAAGATTTTCTACGGATTTTGTCTCGAACCAAGGTGAGCTTTTTGTCGGGTAGAAATCATGAATCGAATCAAGGAACCAGGATCACCATGAATCACTGAGATTTTGAACCAAACTTATCTCAAACCAAAGAAAGCTTTCGACCGTGATTAGCTTACAAACCGAACCGAGGTTTTAGCCAGGATGACCATGAACCAAGTTGAGATTTTGAACTGGGCTGATCTCGAACCAAGGAAAGCTTTTAAACAGGCTAAGCTTACCAATCGAAACAGAGACTTTGAACTTAAATCCCTAAACCAAAACATTTAAAGGGTTTAGCTTTGAACCCAAACAAACATTCCCTTATGGATAAATTATTCAACCAAGATAAAAATATTCCTCGGCAACTTTACAATTATGCTCATTCCAAAATACAAAATTCCTCATTGAACAAAAAAAATCTTTCTAAAAAATGCTATGGCTAATTTTATCTTAGAGAAAGTAAAATGATAATTTGAGAGAGAGAGAGAGGGGGGGAGAGGGAGAGAGAGCTCACATTTTCTAGATGTGAAAATATAAAGGGAAGAGCCTCTATTTATATGCTAGAGGTGAACACAAAAATGATATTTTCTTGGGCCAAAATTAATGTGTCAATCAATTGGCACCTTGCTCAAATAGATTGGCAGCCCTCAAAATAATCGATTGCCAAAGTTTAAAAGGAAAGAAAAGATAAAAAAAAATTTTGTTCATTAATATGTTATCACAAACGTTAACAGCAGCATTGCATTAAACCAATTGATTTGGTATAAGTTCCAATCAATTGGACAATACAACTTTTTTTCAAAACCATTTAGACAATTGCTAATTCACCTGACACGACTCTAAAACATTTTTAGTGACATTTTCTTAAGAAATAGAGGCTTAAAAACTTATTTTGGATTTAGTTGTATAACTTTACGAAAAATTCCTTTGTGTTTCTACAAAAGATAGTTCACACCAAACCAACATGACAAGCTTTCACACTTCCTCTCTTTCACATTATGAAGCTTCAAGACTTGTCAAGTAAACCAATCATAGAGACACTTGTTTGAATCTTCTTAGAGACGAGGCTTGAGATATCTTTAGGATGAATGTCATGATCAGAGGATGTTTACAGTGATCATCAAACCCTAACTTGTCTACTTGCATCTTTAACTACTTTGTTTGACTCAAAGGTTGCATTGAGGCTCTATCATAAAAAACTTCTCCTTTAGGTTTCTCTTTAAGTTGTCATCATCAAAAGCTTATTGACAAAGGTAAACCATGCTAGATCTCTTTGTCTTTGGTCCATTGTCTTGAATACCCTGAAAAACATGTTCCCACATCCTTCCCTTTGGTTATGACAACAACTTTGATGGTTTTCTTGAGGGACTTCTTCTTGTGGGGGGCGCTTCTTCTTTGGTGAACCTTCCCGGTTTCCCCAGCTTCTTCCGGGTATGGATTCTTGACCCCTGATGTAACACCTCAAACTCCAAATCGCAATTTATAAAGGATAAAATACACTACAAGAAGTTACTTCAACACATTTAGATATTGCTCACATATAAAAATTCATACTAGCAGTGGAAATTCAAATTATTACATCGCCATATTATACAAAGATAAGGAAACGAAGATAAAGTTCAACAAACATTAGAAATCAAAAGTCCGTCCCATGATGTTACGTAATAGAGCAATATCTCTCTAATACATCGGAAATAAAAATAAAATATAAAGGTAAGATGCATAGCCATCTCCCACTCACAAGCAATCTCTGTTGCTGATTATTTATACATCAAACATCAAAACATACAAAATAAACCAGAAAGGGGTGAGAATAATTCTTACAAATGTTAGTAGTAAAAATAAACAGAAGGATAGTTAAAAATTAAAATTAAAATTAATCTCACATAACAACATCAGTAATAGAAATTATAATGCAATGTTATTGCACCAATGCCTCATCAAAATGCATGTGGTACCAAGATTTTGGGTATCAAAGGTGTGTTACTGATATTATCCCACATCACTGGACAACAACCCTAACACCACTAGATCGAAGTCCTACGTCACTTCGAGACAAAAGTCCCACATCACTAGGCTGAGGTCCTACGTCACTGAACCGAAGTCCTACCTATTCTTCATACTAGTATGATGCATGAACATGGCAACTCATCAACATAATTCAAAACATCATACACACATAAAAAACAATTATTATGCATAAGCTTCAACACCACAATACTTCAAAATATAGATTCTACTCTTGAACCAACTCAAAAGTTATTTATATAATTAAATTCAATAATTATATAATTTCTCAAAATAATTATAATTTTTTTAACTCAACAGAGATATCAAGGGAAACCTAAATAACTCTACAACAATCCTCATATCTCAAAAATAATTCTAAAGTGCTCAAAAGTGCTCCATTAAAAGCTTACGAGTGATAACTCTACGGAACTCTAAATAATTACATATTTCTAACTAAATTCTAAAATATTATATTTAATGATATTAAATTATTATTATTATTATTATTATTATTATTATAAAATAAACTTGAAACCCAATGTTACTGTCATATGCATTATATTCTAATTATACTAAATATTTAGTATCTATAGTATTCTATGGCACATGAGACTCATATGTTAATAGGTGATGCTACCGAAAGATAACGGCAGGTGCACATAAACACAACCACACATATTAGCATCAGGCACATAATTTAAAATTAATAATAAATACATGTAATAAGAAAAAACTTTAGAAATAGATTTCACAAAGAATTAGTAAAAACATTTAAAAAACAGATTTCACAAAGAAATAGCTACAGAATATAGCAGTATATAACTTATGCTTATATTTTTAAACATGATACCTATGTACATATCAGTATATATAATAATATATGCCTATATAATAATATATGCCATATGCCCATTGTAGCACGAGTTTTATGTGTGGTTGTGAATCACTATCGTTTTTGGGTACTACAACTCGATTCGTTTTTTATCCTATTGAAGTTGATGAAGAAAGGGAAATAGATGTCTCCAATTAACCCTGCTTGCAAACTGAGTTTAAACAGATAACTGTTGGTTTACAGCTGCTACAAAGATTGTGGGTCTCTCATAGGTTATGTTGTTGACAACACGGGGTTTAGATTATTGGTAGGATGTTAGGACTGATGCTTTTCGATTGATGTATGAAGGTATGGGATTTTGATTAATGTGCTCGCTAAGATTTTTCAATCTTATGCCTACGTATTTCCGTTTGACAAAACAGGGAAATCAGAGCGATCGTAGTTCCTCCTATTCTATGGGAGGAAAAAGGTCGTTTTGGTGTCTTGTTCAAAGCCCAAGACGTGAAGCTAAAGGTGGTTTGTATCTTGTTCGAAGCCCAAGATGTGAAGCTAAAGGGTTTTGACTTTAGAGAGAATTTGTCATCTCTAAAGGGGAGTTTGTTATTTGTATGCTATGAACAAGACACAGCTTTGATGCTAAAAGGTTGATTTGACTCAACCGGGGTTATCTTTATACAAAGCCTAAGAGGAGGCTATTGACCCAACAAGAGGGAGTTTTTATGTGTCTCGTACGAAGCCCGAGAGAGAGGCTAAAAGGGTTGACTTAACAAGAGAGTGCTAACAAGTTACTGACTCAACAAGAGAGTTCTTTTGTATCTCGTACGAAGCCCGAGATGGAGGCTAAAAGGGTTGACTCAACAAGAGAGTCTTTTATACTCAACAAGAGAGTGTTTTTGTATGTGTCTTGTATGAAGCCCAAGATGGAGGCTAAAAGGGATTGACTCAATAAGAGAGTCTTTTATACTCAACAATAGAGTGATTTGTATCTCGTACGAAGCCCGAGATGGAGGCTGAAAAGTGGGTGACTCAACAAGAGAGTCTGAAAAGGTTAGCTCCGCTGGGGAGAATCATTGTACAAAGCCCAAGAGGAGGCTAGGGTGCTGGTAACTGTTTCAGTTTAGTGACAGGTCCAGTATGTTGGATAAAAGAGAAAATCAGTTCTTATAAAGGGACTGATTAAAGGTAAGGTTGTGCTTTGGCACTGATTAGAGGATCAGGGTTATTTTCTGTTCTTTAAGGAAATGGGAAATCCAAAGGGTATCGAGACTGTCCAAGTCTAGAGTTTCATCTTTTGTACAATGCCCAAGAGGAGGCGCGGGCGTTAAGGGATGAGTATCAACCCTCAAATGGCTGGAGTTTTTTGACGCTGGAGAAACTGCTCTAGCAAAGGATGACTAAGTTTTGTCTTATGCCTTTAAGAGGTCTCTAGGTCCTTGTATCAAGCCCAAGAGAAGGCATGAGAACTTCTAAGAAGCCGAAGGGTCCTTGTACAACGCCCAAGAGGAGGCGGGGATGCTTTTAAGAAGCCTGTGGGTCCCCAAACCCCGAGAAGTCCAGGACATGCCATTCACAAAGAATAGATCAGGCCAGGAAAGTCCGAGAATTTGGAAGAAGCTCAAGAGATGTCATTCACGGAGAAAAGATCATCTCTGGGGAGTTAGAGCTTCTTTGACAATTTCTAAGGGTGCTTTTAAGAAGCATGTGGGTCCCTAAACCCCGAGAAGTTCAAGACATGCTATTCACTGAGAATAGATCAAGCCAGGAAAGTTCGAGAATTTGGAAGAAACTCAAGAGATGTCATTCACGGAGAATAGATCAACTCTGGGGAGTAGAGTTTCTTTGACAACTTCTAAGGGTGACAGCCTGAGAAAGGGTTCAAAAAGAATCTGCCTTTCACATCTCCATATTGTTTAACCCCAAGAGGAGGGAAGACTGTGTCTGGTAATCCTATGGGGGTCTAGTTTTGACTGTATTTAAGAGCGATCAACGGGGCTTTACCTAGTGCTAGACGTAGTTGTCAGGGAAAACTCTAAATAACTATACTAGTATTATACAATTGATATTTGACAAGTATATAAAAGTTTGTGAAAGAAGACTTACAGTGAGCAGCCCCACAATTAATAGAGTTATATATATGAAAGCGGATAAAGAAAGCGGGTAAACACTTACTCAGTTGTAGAGCTTCCATGATGTTTGGTTAGTTTGTTCAACAAAGAAAGCTTTGATAACAATATTATATTCAAAATCAAAGGAGAAAGTGCTTTGAAAAGATTGTTGGGGTTTACAGCTCAGGGAAAGGCCCAAAAGTTTAACGATGATTGTACCGTTGTTTTGTATTTGTACAGAGGGACTTATACAAGTAACTGAGGCCCAAAATGTTTTCTGTACAAAGGGATGGGTCTTACACTCTCTAAAGAGGCCCAAAGGTTTATTTTTATACAAGTGGTGGGGCTTACAGCTCAAGGAGAGGCCCAGGGTTTTGTTTTGAAATGGCGGTCACGCCGAGATTTTCTTTTAACGTAGAGGGGCTTATACAATGTCTGAGGCCCAAAATTGTTTTGGTTAAAATGGGGGTTGGGTATTACACTCTATTAGAGGCCCAAACGTTTGAAATAAAGGAAATGGGGCTTATAACACGAGGGTAGGCCCAAAAGTTTTTCTGTTTTGAAATGGCGATCGCGCCGAGATTTTTGAAAACGCAGTAGGTCTTATACAATAACTGAGGCCCAAAAATGGTTTTGTTTCAAAAAGGATTGGGTCTTACACTCTATTAGAGGCCCAAAAGTTTAAGGAATGGGTCTTATAGCTCAAGGATAGGCCCATTTGGTTTGTTTGAAAACGGTGATTGTACCGAGGTTTTTTGAAAACGCAGTGGGTCTTATACAATGCATTGAGGCCTAAAATGTTTTGGTTTTCAAAGGGGATTGGGTCTTACACTCTATTAGAGGCCCAATGATCATTTTTGTACAAGTGATGGGGCTTACAGCTCAAGGAGAGGCCCATGGGTTATTTTTGTTTAAAAACGGCAATCGTGCCGAGGTTTTTGAAAATACAGTGGGTCTTATACAATGATTGAGGCCCAAAATGGTGTATTTACAAAGGGGATGGGTCTTACACTCTAATAGAGGCCCATGAGTGTTTGAAAAAGTTTGATGAGGGTTGAATTAATCAAAAACCCTAATTTGTTTTCAAAATGTATTTTAATTGAATAAAAAAATTCAATTAAAATGACCAAAATTGTTTAACATGTGGAAAACAAATTGTGATCTTGGATTAATGTTTTAAAAATCAAGTTTTGACCTACAAAATGATTGGAAGTCACTAAAATTTGAAAAATCAAGAAGGAAAAAATATTTTAAATGTCAAAAACAATTAAAATATTAATTCTTTACAAAAATATCAAGTATATGAAATAAATAATATTTATTGGGATTTTTGGGGAAAATAAAATATTTTAACATTTCTGTGAATTATTGAAAAAAGAATCAACTCAAAATCATTAAAACTCAGAGAGAAATTAATTTTTGAATCAATTAAATAAAATCACAAAATTCAAATATTCAAATTTTCAAAAAGGGCGCCAAGAAAAAGGGCAAGAACACGCGCCACCCTCTGTTTCTGCAGATTTACATTTTCTATCCAATCTCACTAAATACTTAATCATATCATACAATCTACATATCAATCTACTCGTTTTCATCTCACGATCATGTCTATGGTCTTTAATTTCATTTATTTTTAACATGGAATAAGAAATCAAAGAGAAACCTCAAGAACCCTAAATTCTGCATGAAGGTTCAGAAATTCCACACACGATTCAAACAATGCAATTGATTGAGGGAAAACACTCCATGCATGATTATGAACATATGGCCAAATTATTGTACAGCAAAAAATGCATGGATCATAGAGTTAGAAGAGCTCATGCTTACCTCTTGCAGCTGGTGATCGTGTTTTGTGTTAGAGGTGTTACAGCTAGGTTCCAATGATGTGGATAGTTTCCCTATGTGCCATGGAGTGTGTCTGGATGCTTGGAGTGGATTGAAATGATCTAGAACTTGAGATGGTACCTCAACTGCAAATCTGTCAAAGGCTTGTGCAGATGGCTGGTGATTTTGTGATTTTGTTGTTCCAGATGTTATGTGAGTGTTTGGATCACTTCTATATGATGTTTATGAGGTGCGTGTGTGATTGGTTTGGTTGGAATAGCTCTCAAACTCAAAACCTGCTAGTGATTTGCCTTAGAAGGCAAAATTGGAGTGAAGAAGGAGATTTTGAGGAAAGCATCTGTTTGATGGCTTTGGTGTACTCAAACTGATCACAATTGAGCTCTATTTATAGTATAGCAAGTTTGTTTTGCGAGGAATAGTGAATGGCAACTGCTGCATAGGTTTGGCCAATGTTGAGCAATGAGAATCCAAGTCTCCTCTAGCCATTGACTAAAGGTTAGGCACAGGCTGCTGGTTCCCTTGGTCTTGGATAAGTCTTGACTGAATTCAGTTGCAAATGGCTCAGTCCATGCCACCTTGGTGTATGCATTGAATGCTCCAATCCAAAATTGGAGTCTTGTCCCTCTTTTAGGCATTTCTAGGTTTGGCATGCTATTTTTGGTTCCAAAGACTTGGGAGGCTTGGGATCAGAGTTGGTTCCTCCTTGGTCCCCCCTTGAGGTGTTCAGATGGATAGAGTTTCTTATCATTTGCAAAATTGTGGCAAATCAAGCAAAACTCCAAAATCTGCCTTGCTTTGGCAGTTTTCAGCAAGGCATGTTGCCATTGTCATATCTCATGGCTCAAGTTGAGTTTGGTGATGTTCTTGGTCATTTTGGAAAGCCCTCATATGATACAACAACTGTTTGATCATAGTTGGTTTTGATACTTTTTGGATCCAAGTGAAAAATGCCCCTACATTTGGAAAAAAGACAAGGCAGATTCTGACTTAGTGAAAATTTCACTAAGTGTTGGAAAAAGTGGCATTTCATGTTTTCAGCCACTTTGATCATTCCATAACTCAAAATCCATAATGAATTGGAATGAGGTGTAGTTGAAGCTTTTGTAGAGGGCAATGAGAGCTACAAATCCAGCTTTGGATGGGGGAAAATGGCTTGGTGATTTAGGAGTTATGATCCTCCAAAGTTGGTACCCTAGCCACTTTGTTCCAAAACTTAGAAAATTTTCTAAGTTTTTTATGGTTACCCCTTTTACAAGTTATCCAACTTTTCTTGGTTTTTCTTGATGAATGATGATCCAAATCACACATCAACATCATTTTGGGGTCAAGGACCCATATTTGTGAAAAATATCAAAAAGTCAAAGTTGACTTTTGTGCACAGTTGACTTTTTGTCAGATGAATTCTAAACTGTGCGATCCTCTATGAAATCAAGTCCTTGACCTAAATCAAACTTGATAGATTGATTTCATAGGTGTTATAGGGTGTATTGAATCATTTCCTAGGGTTTGAGAGCATGTCCTGGTCAAAATTCAAAGGCATAGTTAACTTTTCTCACGAAACCCTAATTGTGGTTCTGATGAATTTGAAACTTGTTGCTCAAGCTTCTTGGATCAATCCATTATTGCAAATGGATCAATGTGGTTTATTAGAGACCCTCAAATCCTCTCTTGAGGCCTTGGCTCATGTTTTGTCCCAAAAGTCAACTTAGGGGTGAATTAGGTCAAGAAACCCTAATTCCTAATTTTTTATGAATGCATCCCCTGAGACTAAATTGACTTGCTGATTGGGTCCATGATATTCCATGGAGTATATTAGGTCATGCTTTGAAGCATTGGCTCATGCCCAGAGGAAGATTTCCATCTGGAGGCCCTGGTCGACCAAAACCCTAATTTGGTGACACTGGCGATATTGAGGCTTGATCCACTTAGAATATTGCAACCTTGTGCTTGATTCTTGATTTGGGAGTCCTCTTGATCCATTGTGGATGTTTGAGAGGTTTAGACAAGTTGAAGATCATGTCATTCCTTGATTGATCTTTTGTCTAAAGGCTCTGAGAGGGCCTGAAACCCTAATTTTTGTTTGTAGTAAATGCTCACCCATCTTTGGGGAGACTGATGAGGTATGAAGGTTCCTCTATATTGTGATTATGATTTTCACAATGATGGGAAATCTTAGTGGTCAAAATTTGGAGTATGACACTCATGTATACATATGAATGGCGGTACAATATGTCCTAATATGATAAATTTTAAATCCATTTTGAAGGGCGTAATACAACTTCATTCTCGATGTTTTACTGTGTTTTGTCAATAGGGAAATCCCAATATTATTTTCCTAAAGCAAATAGTATACATGAATTTAAGGAAACTTAGTTCCTATATTAATTTATTATGTTCCTATCTTTCAAGGATCCCAAAAATCCCAACAATATATATATATATATATATATATATAAGGAACGTATCATATGAGAATGCCATTTTTATATGAAAACATGAGAATGAATCTGAACCAATAGATTTTAAGATAAATGGTGGAGATTATGTGTCAGTTTTTTTCTCTCTCCTCCATCATTTATTTTAATAATGGAGGAGAGAGAAAAACAAAAACCACAAATAATCTTCACCATTTATTTTAAAATCTAACGATTCAGATTTATTCTTATGTTCTTACATAAAAATAGCATTCTCATAGGATATGAACCTTATACATATATATATATATATATATATATATATATATATATATATATATATACCACCACAATAAAATCATATACCATTATTCAATTATAAACCGGATGTTCAAAGGGTCCAAATCACATATTCTCAAATAACAATATTAACGTATATCAAAAGGATTCTAGGAACAACAATACAATACAACAACATTCAAGAATCAAATTAAAAAGAGTTTTGGAATAAACCTTTTTCCCTTAATCATAAAAAAGAAACACATAATATAAAAACAGAATGAGGAAGAAGAAAATAGGGGGGTAAGGACCCCTCACTATCCTGACTGCCCATAAGCACCCATTAGTAAAGAAATCCCCTACCTCGAAATAGATCTTCTTTCCAAATCCTCCGTGTATCTCAATTCTTCAATTTTTTTCAATTTCCACGATAAGTTTCCAGTTTCTTTCCTATGTGTTTTGTTTATTTTTCGTTTATGATACCACACCCCCCTCTCTCTCTCTTTCCCTCTTCCCATAATATAGTAATAATAATATATAATAATAATGATAATGATAATGATAATGACCATAATAATAATAATAATGATAATGATAATAATAAGGGTTAAATATACGATTCCCCCTTGCCATTAGGGCGAGTTTTGGTTTTCCCCCCTGAAGTTTTTTTTTTGTGATTCCCCCTTGTAAAACCAAGATTCTGTTTGCAGAACCCCCTATCCCTTGTTTGGATGACTGGGCATGGGGAATCTGCACACGTGGCATTTAGGGTCTGCTGACAGGACTTATTTTTAATTTTTTAAATTTTTTTTCCGTATAATATTTTTTTAAATTTTAATTGGGCCAGATTTATTTATTTTTAAATTTTTTCGTATATATTTAAATATTATAATATTATATTTATTTATGTTAATATATCATTTACTATATATTGTTATTTTAAAATTAATTTTAATTGGGCCAGATTTAATGTAAATTACTATTGGGCCTAGCTTTCTTGGTCCAGGTATCTATTTAATTACAACTTCAATGCATAAGTTATAATATAAAGCCTCAATGTATTCCAACATCAACCGATGTGGGACTTGTGAACAACATCCTTAGCCAATAGAACCATAAATGCTTGATCACTAAACTTGTGCTTTAGTTCAATCGGTATGCTTTAGTGGTTCGAAAGTATGTTTCATGCGAATCAGAAAATGTAACATGGCATTTTTTCTCATATTAAATTTCTACACCAGTTCAATGATTACATTTCGATTCATCTGTTCTGTTCTTTGTATGCATTTATCAGCATCCTCAATATGGTCAAAACTAGGTCCAGGATTCTCTGCATGCACAATGTTAGCAATGAATTCACTCCTCTGAAATAGTTGGCAGATCCTCTTTAAACCACCTGTAAAGCCCTCCTTCGAGATGGAAGACATTGGCGTAACCATTTAGGACCAACAAGTAGGTTGCTATTAAAGACCTGTGAAAGTACAAAAATGTGATCTTTAGCGCATCAGATCAATCATTTGAATATATGCATATGCAACATCCAGCTTTCCGCTATATCACTTTCTTTGATCTTACATCCATGCAATCCAAGTTATTACTGGCACCTTCCATTGTGTATTTTAGCTGATGAATAACTATTTTGTCTTGTTATTACTTTAAATAATTAATAACTGGGTAGGATGGTTTACAATATTATGATTGTAATAGTTCAACAGAGAGATTGTAATAGTGATTAAAGATTATATTTAAGAATAATAGAGATTAAATATTTGTTTACAATAGTGATTAAAGATTGTATTTGAGAATTGAAATACATTTCAAAGAGGACTTACTCTAGCATATATGCTCTGAGAATCAGTAGCAGGACCATTTCTTGCTCTTGAAATATTTTGATTTGAAACATGTAAGAATTGAGAGTAGTCTTGTTTTGATAAGCATATATTTTAATTTGAAACATCATAGCTATTATCAGGTTAATAGAGGTTGCAGTTCAGAAACGCACCAAGCTCATTATGTTGTGATAGTATTCTTGCAAGATTAATCACATGTTAACCACTAGTCGTAAGAAAGGGAGGAAACAGCTCAACTAGAAGCTTAATAAACTACTACATAAATATGGAGACACAAATAACATGAATAATATACATTGTTTTTTTTCTCTATTGTATGTTGTATGGTTTGAATATGCAAGAACTCAATGATATTATACAACTTTAAAACAGTTTTTAAAAGTAAAACATTCAAGGTACCATCATAGCCAGATACGGTAACAATTGGAAAGATGATTTTCGGACTTCAATATTCTTAAGCGACTCCTAATTTCTAACCCAAGCTTTTTCAAGTGTTTGTTAATAAAAATTGGTTGTGAGTTTAGTCCCACATCGTTTGTGGGTGGAGAAATATTAACCTTTATATATCAAGTTGACACAAAGAATTACAAATGAGTTGAAATTAATGGGTTGCTTGATTAAAATATGGATCTTAATCCCATTAAAATTATTTTACAATTCAAAATTTAAAATAAAACTTAAAAAATAAATAAATATTAAAATTAATATAATATGAAAATAAAAAAAATAATAATAAGAAAACGAAAAAAGTTATAAAAAAAATAATTCTAAAGAAAAAAATTAATAATTAAAGGGTGACGTGGAATAAGAAAACGAAAAAAATTAAAAAGAAAAAAATTAAAAAATAAAAAAGTCACATGGAATGCCACGTATGCAGATTCCCCATGCCCAGTCAGCCAAACAAGGGATAGGGGGTTCTGCAAACAGAATCTTGGTTTTACAAGGGGGGAATCACACAAAAAAAACTTCAGGGGGGAAAACCAAAACTCGCCCTAATGGCAGGGGGCATCGTATATTTAACCCTAATAGTAAACTATATTAATTTCCCCTAACCTTTTCACTTCTTTTTCAGACTTTTCCTTTCTATTTGTCACTTCAATTCACACGACTATATGCGTGTTGAGTATTTGCAACTACAAATTCAACCGGGTTTTGAATGATGTCAAACAAGAAATAAATAAGGCAGTTTATTGTAGTGCTCTTGTATATTGGATGGTGTCAACCTAAATTTAGGTGTTCATTTGCCCCCTTAGCCTTAGGATGCATAAAAAGAGTCTTTGAACAAGTTTGATAGGTTGTAGGCATGTCTTACACATAAAAAATCATGTTTGTGTGTCAAAACAACAGCATAGGCCAACCTATACGTGATCAGGCCGACCTATGGAAGCTTCAGCTTCAGTATAGGCTGACACATCCATGTTTCAGGCCGACTCCTACGCTCTAAGAACGAAGCCTATGGATTCTGCCCACGGGCTGCATTTCAGGTCGCCTCACGGGTTAGCCTAAACACCTTCATAGGTGGACCTATGACCTTCATAGGCCGACTTATGTATGTTAAAATTTGAAAAATTCTTTTTGCATCTTATTTTTCTTGCATCCTTTTGCCCATTTTTCTTCATATACCTATATATACTCATACATGCATCTTCTTCTAGGAAAGGTTTCCTGGTGAATAAAACCTAAATGAAATCAGATTACAAAGTTTCCTATCATTTGCATCCCTTCTTCTATGCATACACACAATTGAACTACACATAATTTTTTTTGATTGGGTGGCCATCTAGATTAGGGTTGATAACGTCCAATTAAGTTTGGTGTAACCGAGAATATTGGGTTGAGGGCTTCGTGTTTCAAATAAAAAAACCAAGGTGGGGTTTTCCTTCAAGATCGAATTGATTTGAAGGTTTTGGACGAGATCACGTCAACATAGATTCGACCGAGTGAAAGCCTTGGGGCAAGGTGGTTTCCTTGCAAGGGAGTAGCGCAAGACGATGAATTGTATTCGGGAATCTCGGGTTTCAACAAGTTGCATGCTCGGGATAATTGAAGGATTATAGTCGCATTGTTGGTCACTTGATCAAGCTTTGATCAAGGGTTGGTGGTGGAAGAATCAACACAAAACAATATGGTTTTTGGGGTTTACATTCTTCATCTCTTGTATAGATATTTTTGCAAAGAAAATGTTAATAGCATTATCTCAATTCGATTTTGAATTGAGGGCAGACGTACCCATAGCGAGGCAAATTGGGGAACTGCCTAAACAAATCTTGGTCTCTCTCTCTCTCTTCATCTCTTTATTTCTTTTATTGTTCATTACGCAATTTATCTATTTCGTAGTTGTTTGATCAATTCGATTGGAAATTGTTTTCTACTATCTTTTAAAGGTGTTGTTGTTGATACAATCACAATCACTTTGATTGTGATAGGTTTTAACGTCAAGAAAACAAACTACAATTCCAATTATTATCGATCGCACATCAAGTGTTCAATAAATTGTTTGTGTGTATTTTGTTTGCGTTTTAGTTCATTGGATATACGAATTACTATTATCATTGCATTTAATTGATTCTTAGCTTGATCATTGTTGAACATTTACGTTCATTTTCAATCTGTTTGGTTTGCGATACGTATATTGCTTTTTGATAGTAGGTTCGGTTAGAAGATTTGATCCGAGTCGTTTTTTCCGCTGCACCTTATTTTGAAAACAAATTTTTGCCAAAAGTTTTTGGTTATAAAATTTGCGATCTATTCGCCCCCCTCTAGATCGAAGCATATCGTCTAACAGACTACACAATTTCCAAAATTAACTATCACAATTAATTATCCCAACTAAATAATTATTTAACTTTAATAATAAAATATTGTCACACCTTAAATAATTATTTAAATAAATATCTAAACAATTATTTAAATCACTAAATTAATTAAATAAATATTTATGTCCTCCCTGTTCTCAAAACAATCAACCCCAGTAATTATAAAATTACTAAAATACCCCTAATCATCATAAATAGTTGATAGCAGCAATCAAATCACACAACAAACACAAAAATAATTAGAAAATAGCAAAATCTCTAAGTCGAGACGTTACAACTCTCCTCACTTAAAAGATTTTTGCCCTCGAAAATTACCTGAAAAAATAGATCTGGATGAGACTCCTTCATCCGACTTTCCAATTCCCAAGTCATGCTCTCTCCAGCAGGTCCTCCCCAAACGAACTTCACAAGAGCAATCTACTTACCTCTGAGTTGCTTAATTTCTCGATCCGCAATCCTCAAAGGTAAGGCCTCCACAATTAGATTATCCTTCACATGCACATTATCCATCTGAATCACATGAGAAGGGTCTGGAATATACTTCTGGAGCTGGGACACATGGAATACATCATGCAAACTCACATGCGACGGAGGTAAAACTATTTTATAAGCAACAACTCCAACCCGCTGAGTGATCTGATACAGACCAATGAAACAAGGTGAAAGCTTCTTCGACTTAAGCACTCACCCAACACCGGTCACTAGAGTGACTCTTAGAAAAACATGATCACCCTCACTGAACTCAAGAGCTTTCCTCCTCTTGTCATGGTAAATTTTCTGCCTGCTCTGAGATGCATTCATATTCTCTTGGATCATCCTCACCTTCTCGGTAGTCTGTTGAACAATCTCAAGCCCAATCACTACATTCTCTCCAGTCTCATACCAACATAGAGGAGTTCTACACCTTCTACCATAGAGAGCCTCAAAAGGTGCATCCCAATACTGGAATGGTAACTATTATTATATGTGAACTCTATCAATGGAAGGTGGTCGTCCCAAGCACCTCCCTGCACTAGGACACAAGCTCGCAACAAATCTTCTAGAGACTGAATTGTCCTCTCAGTCTGGCCATTAGTCTATGGCTGATACGCAGAACTCAACCTAAACTTAGAACCCAAAGCATCATGTAAGCTCCCTCAAAATTTGGACGTGAACCTCGGGTCTCTATCAGAAACAATACTAGATGGAATACCATGAAGCTTCACAATTATACTGATATAAATTTCTGCTAGCTTTTGCAATGAAAATCTGATTTTAATCGGAATGAAATATGTCAATTTAGTCAGTCTGTCCACAATGACCCATATAGCATCATTTCCTTTAGAAGTGTTTAGTAAATCTGTCACAAAGTCCATCGATATATTGTCCCACTTCCACTTGGGGACATCCAACAGTTGCATCAGTCCACCCGGTCTCTGGTGCTCCACCTTTGAATTTTGACATGTCAAGCAAGAGTACACAAACTGAGTAATGTCTCTCTTCATTCCCGGCCACCAAAACAACTTCTTCAGATCTTGGTACATCTTGGTAGCACCTGGATGATTACTCAAATTGCTCTTATGGCTCTCCTCCAAAATCATCCGCTTGAGTTCCAGCATGTCCGGTACACAAACCCTATTCCAAAATCTCAAGACAGCATTATCGTCACATCTGAAATCTGCATCCGAATTTTGGTAATCTGAAGACAACAGATCCACTAAAGTTACATCCTTAATTTTACCCTCTCTAATCTCATCAAGAAATCCACTGGTCAGCTTTAGCATACCCAATTTCACACTAACAGTTGTCACTTCGCATACTAAACTTAAGTCTCTGAATTGTTCGATCAAATCCAACTCCCTGACCATCAAAGCTGAAATGTGTAAAGATTTCTGACTCAAAGCATCTGCTACAACATTGGCTTTATCGGGATGGTAATTCAAACCAAAGTCATAGTCTTTCAAGAATTCTAACCATCTCCTCTGATGCATATTTAGTTCCTTTTGATCAAACAGATATCTCAATCTCTTATGATCACTGTTAGTTCTTTAATTTTAAGGGTTGGCATTAATTTTGTAAAACAAATAATCGCAGCAATATGTTAGGTAGTTTTGTTTATCTTGCTAAAGAAGAACAGGTTGAGCAAGAAGTTCTAGTGTGCATTGGAACATGTTGAGCTGAAGTAGTGTTAACATCTGGAACAACATGTCGTATCAAGATGTCTCATGCAGGTCCATTCGACATCGCGCCAGAACTGAAGTGGTTTGTTAATTCTGTTAGGTTTTAACTGATGCACAGAATATTCTGGAATATTATGCAATCATGAGGCGCTGATTTATAGGTCTGAAGATTCAAGTCTGAAATTGAGAAGAATATGGGAAAATATACACTTTCTAAATATGGAGATATTTTAGGAAGTTAAAGATTGAAGTCCTATTTTGTAGCAGAAGTTTCTGCTGATTTATAGCAGCTCATTTACTGTGTTTTTGTAGGCCCAAAATCCAGTTGGGAAAAGGTTATATTTAGATGTTTTGTAACCTAGTTTTGGTAACGCGACCAAAGATGTAAAAGTTCTATTACTAGGGTTGGTTCCTGTACCACTCGACCTGTGAGTTGGACAGTTTGTTAGTGTGATCCTCGAAACTGTCAAGTAAGAGGAGTATTGTTCTTGGAGGAAGCTTTTAAGTAACTCTAAGTTGTGTCTTGGAAGGGTGTCTTCCGTGCTGAATTGTTGTGTAGGTAAAGAGATATTGATGCAGTGGCGGATTGTCAACTGCTAGACATCATTGCGATGATTGGGAGTGAGAAGGGTTTCTCATGTCTAGATAGGATCTAGGTATAAGGGTCATTGGGTAGTGATTAAGTGATAAGCTGTAAACGGGTAGTTTAGCTTTGAATTGATACTACTAATAGTGGACTTCATCCCTGGCTTGGTAGCCCCCAGATGTAGGATAGTTAGATCCGAACTGGGTTAATAATTTTGTGTGTCTTGCTCTTATCTTTTCAGTACCATGATTATTGCAATATACCTTGACCTTTGTGATCATGTCAGACTAGATGTCGAACGTCATGTTCTAGGACATCTGAATTCTGCACATGTACCAGAATTTCAATTGGTATCAGAGCAGGTCATTCTGTTCTATATCTGGATGAGATCTGAGGGAAGATACTTTCTGGTTCGTGGTCAAGGTAGAAGCCTTCTACTGAAAAGTTATATGAACTTGGAGTAGTTCATATAGGTGTGAGAATGGTCCCTAAAAGTGGAGGATGGACTGTTCGTGACAGGCAGTGGCGTATGCTGAAGGCTTGGGGGAGTGGTTATGTTAGGTTTGATTTATTTTCAAACCTGTGGTATTGTGGTGTCACCTGAATTATGATGCTAGGGCTAATATGTGACACCTGAAGGCTTTGAGGTGTTTGTATTTTGGTCCGCTGCGAATCTATCTGAAAACTCCTGAGGTTGGAACTGAGAAGGTTGTTCTTCTCTGAATGTATATCCTATGGTGATGGGATTTATGCAAGACTGCTTTAACTTACTTTGTCAACGATACTTGAAGTTTATTGTTCAAGTCCACTCATAAAGGCATTGATAAGTGAAGTTGTAAGGAAGAGATCTGAGAAGTGATTTACTTTTGCTTCCTTTCTTAAAAAGTCTAATCCCCAGTCTTTGATCTCTTGATGTGTTCCTTGGAATAATGTCATTTCTTGTGTTAGAACATCTCGTCAGAATTGTGCTGAATTCTGAAGGAATGGCATAGCAGATGCTCTGGGTGCTAAACTAATGTGGTTTGATCACATGAGTTTGGAGCCTACTCCTGATCTGGAAGAGGAGGCATCTGGGTGGTATGTCTAAGAAGTTTCTGGCCCTGGAACTTATCTTAGATGTGTGAGTTGATCAAGGTGTGATCAACGTGTTATTTACTCCTGAGGTCAGTTTATTTCTGGTCCTTGCTGCAGGAATGGAAAACCTGAGATTCAAGAAGTATTATCTCTGGCAGACTTCTTGGACATGAAGGTCAAAGATCAAAAGGTCATGTCTTTTCTCTGTTATTTGGAAGCATGTTCTGAATGATCTTGTGAAGCTAGATAAGTATTGACTGTGTGTGCTTAGGATTGATATGATCTAATCACAGTCTGTGATGTTCTTTGAAGTGCGAGAAGACCTGATGCATTAAGAATTTATTGTCTCAAGCTGTCTGGATGATGTTTCTCTAATTCAGGATGGAGGTTGCTTACTCAAAGTTGATGACATTTATGGAACTCTTATTCTGGTGTAGTGGAGAACTTTCAAGGGTTAAGCACTGTGGAGTTGAATCAACTGGTGGGGTTGGTTGGTGACTATGTGCTTGGATTATCAGCCAAATTGTCTGGGATGAGTTTGGCTGAAGGATTAGAAGAGGCAGATTGGTTGTGGAATGTTGATGACATCCAACATCTTAAAGTCAGACAAGATGTTGTGACTTAAGGAGAAGACCCTTGAGATGTTCCTGCTGCTGAATGTGTTTGTGATATGACCTGGAAGATTGATCAGCTACTAATGGTTGCTCCGCGTGTGTTTCCCTGCTAGAGCTTGACTATAGATGATATCTTCAGAAAAGCTCTGTGAAGATGTGTGACAGAGATTATTTAGCCAAGGCTGCTTTGCATAGAAAGAAGTCCAAGATCAAGCCGCTGATCCAAGTTAAAGTAACTTGCGAATATATGTCATGACAATTTGTCATAAAGAAGAATCAGAAGTTGTCAGACGTATTGTCATACCTTGTGTGAGAAGGTAATCTTACTCTGACTAATAGTAGATACTTTGACGGGAGACTTAGTATTTGTCTATTATTGATGTTATGCATAAGGGTAAATACTTTGACGGGAGACAAAGTATTTGTCTAGAGAATTATGCAAGTCTGCAGTCTGGATATTATGGTGGTGTGATTGATGACAACCTGAGGTAGCCTTGTCAGCTGACTGTATCAGAAGTGTGTGAATGAAGAAGTGAGCATCATCTGCTGTTTGGTTGTGAATCTTTCTTGGATAACAAATACCTTGTTAAGAGCTTGGTAGTTATCTGATGCAATTTAGATTTCTGAATTGTGTAAGAGTTTACTTTACTCTGTTGTGATCAGGTGGCTGTAATTACCTAAATAAAATGCAGAAGGTGTGATCTTTTATCTAATGCTGATGTCCTACATAATGTTACAACATCATTGTTTGGTGTGTATCCTGGATGAATGTCTGGGACTGTGCTTGTGAAGTTAGAAGAAGCAGCATTATTGTCTGAAGTGGCAGTTCTGACATAATGTGGATTAGAGTGGGCAGATTCTGATCTTGATGTTAAGTAGTTTGTTCTGGCAATACATGACTACTTTCATGATGAAGACTTCATTAGATGTAAGGACAGAAGGTTGATTTCTTCTAATACAAGTAAAAGGTGGTGGCAGTCCTTGTCTTGTGTTGCAAGTAATCTAAAGGCATTTGTTATGGAATATGTGAGAAATTCCAAATCAAGTGAGCTTTTATATTGGACTTGGCATATACTCTGTGAGATTATGCTCAACAAATATAAGAAGTGGCAGTTCTTAATGTTGAGAATGTGGCAATATCATCTGGTGTTAAGTGTTCATCTTTATAAGGAGCATTAGTTGTTCATGTCAGGGGGAGTTAAGGCTGTTGTCTATGGTCTATTACTGCAAGGGTGCAGATTTCTGTGTAGCATGTGTGCAGGTCAAGTTTGCACAGAGTGATGTCAAACATCATGATGGGACATATCATAGCAGTGTTTGCAGGTGAGGTCTGAAATGCAGAATTGTTGTATTTATTTTCCTCTGCTGCTCTGAAGAAATCTAGAAGGAAATGTGAGTTACGCTGATCGATAGAAGTCGTCTCATAATCCAACAGAAAAGAAAATGTACTTGGGTTTTGGAATGTATAATTTTCTGTGGAGTTTTGGGTGGATAATGTTGTGAGCAAGCAAACATTGTCTGATAAGATGTCAGAACATGGTACAGGACATGTCTTACTTGAGCCAAACAAGGAATTACTTTGGACGGTGGTGTAAGGATAAGGCGAAACACGTGTCTCTGCCTATGCATGGAACGTTATTGGCTTAATTTATGGTAAGATTCAGTTGAGAAACATTTAAGGCAGTCAAGGCAGTTTTTGGATGGTAGGCATTGAATGTTGAATGGAGTTTTGATACCTAAAATAGTGTTTCTTTGACCAAGAACCTTGACATATTCAAGGCTCGTTAATTCCGAAGTTACCGATCAACTATTTATAGGGGGCAGTCGTTTCTCCTCTTCAGAACTGTGAGTGTTTTCCTTTCCTGTCTCTAATGGCTTTTGTTCGTATGTGGGTGAGCATTTCCTGGATTTGGTTTTGTGTTGGCATTATTTGCCAAATTTTGGCTAAAAAGGGGGAGAATGGGAGTTTTGCGCAGATGCTGAGAAATGGTGTATGGGGTCTACAGTACAGGTGCATCAAAAATGACAAGAAGGAAGTCATAACCATCTTGATGGTTGGAGTGTTTTTTGTGACTTGTGTCCTGAGTTATGAACACAGTTGTGACTTGTGTTCTGAGTTACCCAGGTTGGCAAATTGGCGCTTCTGTCGACCAGGGGTGACTAATCAATCAAGGTGGGCAGATCTCTTATGCCACCATTGGTCCTTCTATGTAGCTGGATCCTTCTTGAAAGGAAAAAGAAATGTGTAGAAGAATGTTCCTCAGATTCCTGATTTGAAGGGGAGTATTGGATATCTTCTTCCTCATGTGCATAACTTCGGGACTTTCTACTTCTTACCTCCTGATGTGCTGCCTGAAGTGATTGTGGTGGGATGCTCGAAGGTGATAGGTGATGTTATAGAGCTCATAGAAATGCGCTGCCAAAAGAGTTGCCAGACATGATGTTCCAACATCAGTCAAATATTCCCTAGAAGATGTTTCTCCAGGATTGCTGTTCACAGTAGCTACTGATGGTTACTGGTAGGTTCAGTAGTTACTGATGACTACTGACAGTAGTATAGAATTGTGATTGCTGCTGAAATCTGAGTTGTAATGTTTATGTATTTGTTTTAGTCAAAATTTGCCAAAGGGGGAGGATGTTAGTTCTTTAATTTTAAGGGTTGGCATTAATTTTGTAAAACAAATAATAGCAGCAATATGTTAGATAGTTTTGTTTATCTTGCTAAAGAAGAACAGGTTAAGCAAGAAGTCATAGTATGCATTGGAACATGTTGAGCTGAAGTAGTGTTAACATCTGGAACAACATGTCGTATCAAGATGTCTCATGCAGGTCCATTCGACATCGCGCCAGAACTGAAGTGGTTTGTTAATTCTGTTAGGTTTTAACTGATGCAGAATATTCTGGAATATTATGCAATCATGAGGCGCTGATTTATAGGTCTGAAGATTCAAGTCTGAAATTGAGAAGAATATGGGAAAATATACACTTTCTAAATATGGAGATATTTTAGGAAGTTAAAGATTGAAGTCCTATTTTGTAGCAGAAGTTTCTGCTGATTTATAGCAGCTCATTTGCTGTGTTTTTGTAAGCCCAAAATCCAGTTGGGAAAAGGTTATATTTAGATGTTTTGTAACCTAGTTTTGGTAACGCAACCAAAGATGTAAAAGTTCTATTACTAGGGTTAGTTCCTGTACCACTCGACCTGTGAGTTGGACAGTTTGTTAGTGTGATCCTCGAAACTGTCAAGTAAGAGGAGTATTGTTCTTGGAGGAAGCTTTTAAGTAACTCTAAGTTGTGTCTTAGAAGGGTGTCTTCCGTGCTGAATTGTTGTGTAGGTAAAGAGCTGTTGATGCAGTGGCGGATTGTCAACTGCTAGACATCATTGCGATGATTGGGAGTGAGAAGGGTTTCTCATGTCTAGATAGGATCTAGGTAGAAGGGTCATTGGGTAGTGATTAAGTGATAAGCTATAAACGGGTAGTTTAGCTTTGAATTGATACTACTAATAGTGGACTTCATCCCTGGCTTGGTAGCCCCCAGATGTAGGATAGTTAGATCCGAACTGGGTTAACAATTCTGTGTGTCTTGCTCTTATCTTTTCAGTACCATGATTATTGCAATATACCTTGCCCTTTGTGATCATGTCAAACCAGATGTCGAACGGCATGTTCTAGAACATCTGAATTCTACACATGTACCAGAATTTCAATCACCACTGAATACATCAAATCGGGAACCATACAAATAATGTTGCCACATCTTCAACACAAACACAATTGTAGCAAGCTCCAAATCATGAGTAGGGTAGTTACGTTCGTGAATCCTCAACTGTCGAGAGGCATAAGCTACCACTTGACCATTCTGCATCAAAACTCCACCTAAACCCATATGAGACGCATCACAATAAACAACAAATAATTTTGAAGGTTCTGGTAATATCAAAACTGGTGTCGTCGTTAACTTCTTCTTCAGCTCTTGAAAAATATTCTCACACTGCATATCCCACACAAAAGGCTTGACCCGAGTCAACTAGGTTAGAGGTAAACCTAGCTTCGAGAACCCCTAAATAAATCTTTTGTAGTAGCCAGAAAACCAAGGAAACTTGGAATCTCAAAAACTGTCTTTGGAGCCTCCCACTGAAATACCACATCAATCTTCGCCGGATCCACTACTATACCACCACCTGAAATTACATGCTCGAGAAAGCTCACTTCTCGCAACCATAACTCACATTTAGATAACTTGGCATACAATTTCTTTTCTTTTAACACTTGTAGTACTATGCAAAGATCCTCTGCATGATCCTCATCTGATTTAGAATACACCAATATATCATCAATGAACACCACAACAAACCGTTCCAGATAAGGATGGAAAATACGACTCACGTTCTTCATAAACACACCGGGAGCATTAGACACCCCAAACGGCATCACAGAGTACTCATAATGATCGTATCGAGTTCTAAATGTTATCTTCGGAATATCTTCACTTTTCACTCGGATCTGGTGATAGCCCGACCTTAATTCAATCTTACTAAACACACAAGCCCCCACCAATTTATCCATTAGATCATCAATTATGATAAATGGATACTTGTTCTTAATTGTCACTTTATTCAACTGGCGGTAATCAACACACAGCCGCATATTCCCATCCTTTTTCTTTACAAGCAACATTAGCGTTCTCCAAGGTAACATACTTGGTCTGATAAATCTCTTTTCAAGCAATTATTCTAACTACTTCTTTAGATCACTTAACTCTGATTGAGACATTCTTTAAGGAGCCATCAACACATGTCTAGTACCAGGTACTAAATCTATGGGGAATTCAACTTCTCTTTCTGGAGGTAGATCACTCATGTGGTCAGGAAATACATCTGGAAAATTACAGACTACCCACAAATTACTGATCACTTCTTCTGTCTTAAGTTTCAAGGAAGAAAACATAGCAAACACCTACTCTTCACCTTTCAAGAACTTTTCCACCTGACTAGCAGAAATAAACATAGAATCTTCCTGTCATACCCCAAATTTTGACCACTAAGATTCCCATCATTGTGTCAATCATCATCACAATATGGATGAACCATCATGCCTCATCAAATGCCTCAAGGGTTGTTGAGCATTCACTACAATCAAAATTAGGGTTTTAAGCCCTCTCAGAGCCTTAGACAAAGGATCAGTCAAGGAATAACTTGATCTTCAACTTTTCTAGCCTCTAAAATATCCACAATGGATCAAAAGGACTCCCACTTCAAGGATTAAGCACAAGGCTACTCCCTTCTGGGTGGATCAAGTCTCAAGATCGACAGTATCACCAAATTAGGGTTTTGGTCGACCAGGGCCTCCAGATGGAAATTTTTCATCTGGGCATAAGCCAATGATCCAAAACATAACCTAATATACTCCATGGAACCTTATAAACCCAATCATCAAGTCAATTTGACCTCAGAGGATGCATTCATCAAAAATCAGGAATTAGGGTTTCTTGACCTAATTCACCCCTAAGTTGACTTTTGGGACAAATCATGAGCCAAGACCTCAAGATATGATTTGAGGGTCTCTAATATACTATATTGATCCATTTGCAACAATGGATTAATCCAAGAAGCTTGAGCAACAAGTCTCAATTTCATCTGCACCACAATTAGGGTTTCGCGAGGAAAGTCAACTGTAACTTTGACTTTTGACCAGGACATGCTCCCAAACCCTAAGAAATGATTCAATATACCCTATGACACCCATGGAACATGTCCATCAAGTTTTATTTAGGTCAAGGGCATGATTTCCTAAAGAATTGCACAGTTTGGAATTCATCTGATAAAAAGTCAACTGTGCACAAAAGTCAACTTTGACTTTTTGAGATTTTTCACCAAAATGGATTTTTAACCCTAAAATGATGTTAATGTATGATTTGAATCATCATTCATCAAGAAAAATCAAAGAAAGTGGGATAACTTGTAAAAGGGGTAACCATAAAAACTTAGAAAAATTTCTAAGTTATGGAAAAAGTGACACTAATGTGCCAACTTTGGAGGACCATAACTCCTAAACCACAAGGCCATTGTTCCCCATTCAAAGCTTGATTTGTAGATCACATTTCCCTCTACAAAAGCTTCATACTGACCTATGTCCAAATTCCTCATGGATTTTTGAGTTATGGAGTGATCAAAATCCAGAAAAGTCACTTTGTTCCAACACTTAGTGAAAATATCACTAAGTCAGAATCTGCCTTTACTTTTTTCCAAATGTAGGGGGATTTTTCACTTGGATTCAAAAGAGATCAAAACCAAACATGTTCAAACAGTTGTTGTATCATGTAAGGCTTTCTAAAATGGCCAAGAACATTACCAAATTCAATTTGAGCTATGAGATATGACATTGGCAAGATGCCTTGCTGAATTCTGTCAAGGCAAGGCAGATTTTTGCACTTTTGGTCGATTTTCCAAAATCAGCCAAATCCAAACACTCCTATCCACTTGGACACCTCTGAGGATTGAATCTAAAGGGGACAATCACTGAGCCAAGCCTCCAAAGTCTTTGGAACAAGAAATAGCATGTTGAACCTAGAATTACCAAAATAGGGACAAGACTCCAATTTTGAATTGGAGCATTCAATGGAAGCATCAAGGTGGCATGGACTGAGCTCTTAGAAACTGAATTCAGTCAAGACTTATCCAAGACCAAGGGGACCAGCAGCCTGTGCCCTAACTTCTAGTCAATGGCTAGAGGAGACTTGGATTTTCATTTGCCAACATTGGCCAAACCTACTCAGCAGTTGCCATTCACTATTCCTTGCAAAACAAACTTGCTCTACTATAAATAGAGCTCAATTGTGATCAGTCTGAGTACACCAAAGCCATCAAACAGATGTTTTCCTCAAAATCTCTTCTTTCACTCCAATTTTGCCTTCTAAGGCAAGTCACTATCGGGTTTTGAGTTTGAGAGCTTTTCCAATCAAACCAATCACACACACCTCATATACATCACATATGAGCTGATCAAACACTTAAATAACAACTGGAACAATGATTTCTCAGAATCACCAGCCAATTGCTCAAGGTTTTAACCAAGTTGCAATTGAGATGCCATGAAGTGATCCAGCCAATTTCAATCAAGTCCAAGCATTCAAACACACTTCATAGGGTGTAGGGAAGTTGTTCAGATCATCACAACTCATCTGTAACACCTCCAACTCAGAAGTCAATTTGCTCTTGCTGTCACGGCCTAGAGGTCAATACTTGATTTTTGAAGCATTAATCCAAGATCATAATTTGTTTCCCACATGTTAAACAATTTTTGATCATTTTAATTGAATTTTTATTCAATTAAAATACATTTTGGAAATAAATTAGGGTTTTTGATTAATTCAACCCTCACAAATCATTTTTCAAAAACTTTTGGACCTCTAATAGAGTGTAAGACCCAACCCTTTGTAAATACAACCTATTTTGGGCCTCACTTATGGTATAAGTCCCGTTGTATTTCAAAAAGTTCGACGCGATCATCATCCGTTGAAAAACAAATCTTGGGCCTACCCTCGAGTAGTAAGACCCATTTATTTTCTTTAAAACTCTTTGGGCCTCTATTAGAGTGTAAGACCCAACCCACTTGTACAGAAATATTTTGGGCCTCACTTATTGTATAAGTCCCTCTGTACATTTTTAAATTCGGCACGATCGTCGCCAGTTTAAAAATAAACCATTTGGGCCTCTCCTTGAGCTATAAGACCCATTTAAAACTTTTAGGCCTCTGATAGAGCGTAAGACCCAATCCCCTTTTAACCAAAAACAACTTTGGGCCTCACTTATTGTATAAGTCCCTCTGCGTTAAAAGAAAACCTCGGCGCGATCGCCATTTTAAACGGAAAAATCATTTGGGCCTACCCTCGTGTTATAAGCCCCACTCTTTTTCTTTAAAAACTTTTTGGGCCTCTTGAGAGAGTGTAAGACCCATCCCTTTGTACAGAAAACCTTTTTGGGCCACAGTCACTTGTATAAGTCCCTCTGTACAAATTCAACAGTGCGCTCACTGATAAAACCCTGGGCCTCTCCTTGAGTTGTAAGCCCCAAATCTTTCGTTTTCAAAGAACTTTCTCCTTTGATTTTGAATATACTGTTGTTTTCAATCTATCTTTGTTGAACAATTAACCAAACAACATGGAAGCTCTACAACCGAGTAACTGTTTATACGCTTTCATTTACCGCTTTCATATACATATAACTGTATTGTGGGGCTGTTTCGCTGTAAGTCTTCTTTCATAAACTCATATCAACTGTGTAATAATAGTATAGATATTTAGAGTTTCCCCGGCAACTACGTCTAGAACTAGGAAAAGCCGTTTTGTTTATTCGTAGAAATAGACAGCTAGATCCCTAATAGGATCACCAGATACAGTCTTCTCTTCGGCTGTCCTCATTAGGAATTGTCAAGAAACTCTACTCCCAGAGATGAATGTATTCTCCGTGAATGGCATCTTTGAGTTTCTTCCAAATTCTCGAACTTTCCTGGCTTGATCTATTCCTTGTGAATAGCCTGTCTTGAATTTTTTGGGGTTTGGGGACCCACGGGCTTCTTAAAAGCATCGGCCTCCTCTTGGGCATTGTACAAGGACCCACAGGCTTCCTAAAAGCATCCTCGCCTCCTCTTGGGCTTAGTACAAGGACCCATCAGCTTCTTAGAAGTATTCACAGCCTCCTCTTAGGCTTCGTATAATGATCTCTTCCTCCGGGAATGATAGCCTCCTCTTGGGCTTAGTACAAGGACCCGTCGGCTTCTTAAAAGCTTCCAGCCTCCTCTTGGGCTTCGTACAAATTGTCTCGACGACCTCTTAGAGGTATAGGAACAGAACCTAGTCATCTTCATAGAACAGTCCTTTCAAAGAATCTACTACTGTTTCTCAAAGCATAGTACAAAAGATGAAACTTTAGACTTGGACAGTCTAATATCCTTGAGTCTCAAAGACATTCTCAAGTGACCCCTTCGTTAAATAGGAAGGAAACCCGTAGACTCGGACAGTCTCAATACCCTTCGGATTTCCCGTTTCCTCAAAGAAAAAGAAATATCCCTGAATCAAATCCTTGAGTACAGTGTTACTCATATAAGAACTGATTTTCTCTTTAAAATCAGTATACTGGATCTGTCACTCAACTGAAACAGTTACAATAGCCTCCTCTTGGGCTTTGTACAATGATTCTTCCTAGCGAAGCAAACGTTTAGCCTCTCTCTCGAGCTTTGTATGAGACACATAAGAGACTCCCTCGTTGAGTCAATCACCTTTTTCGCCTCCATCTCGGGCTTTATACGAGATACAAAAAGGTTCTTACTGAGCCAAACAAATTTTACCCTCCATCTCGGGCTTTGTACGAGATACAAAAACACTCTCTTGTTGAGTATAAAAGATCCTCTTGTAGGACCAACCCCTTTTGGCCTCTCTCTCGGGCTTCGTACGAGACACATAAAAACACCCTATTGTTGGGCCCATAGCCTCCTCTTAGGCTTTGTATAAGAAAACCACTGGTTGATCCAATCAACCTTTTAGCATCAACGTTGTGCCTCGTTCACAGTACACAAACATCAACAAGTCCTTCCCCTTTATCTAATTGTTGTAAGCGGCAAGCCTCTGGATCATCTACATCCATGCTACTGTCCCTCTTTTAGCATGAGAAATTCCTAAGGAAAGATAGCATTGCTCTACACTGAGTTAAAGTCTTCTCCTTCAGGTTAAAAATCTCCTATAAAGGAAATTATGGCATTGCCAGATTCACACATCCCGGTTAAAGTAATTCTCCTTTATAAACAGTTGTGACATACAAACCCCTCTTTAGAGATGACAAATTCTCTCTAAAGTCAACACCCTTCTAGCTTCACATCTTGGGCTTTGAACAAGATACAAATAGAACCTTTCAGCTTCACATCTTGGGCTTTGAACAAGATATAGATCACCTTTTTAGCTTCACGTCTTGGGCTTTGAACAAGACACCAAAACAACCATTTCCTCCCATAGAATAGGAGGAACTACGATCGCTCTGATTTCCCTGTTTCGGAAAAAACAGGAATACGTAGGCATAAGATTGAAAGAAAAATATTAGTGAGCACACTAAACAAAAAACCCAAAATCCCATACTTTCATATATCCGTCCTAACATCTTAACCTCCCACCAATTAACCGAACACCACTTTTAAAAAAATAAACCTAATAGAGACCCCGAATCTTTGTAGCATCTGTAAACCAACAGTTTTGACTGTTTAACCTCAGTTTGCAAGCAGGGTTAATTTGAGACATCTATTTCCCTTCCTTCATAAGCTTTAATAGGATAAAAAATGAATCGAGCTGTAGACACCAAAGAGAGATAGCGCTTCGCAACCGCGTCCAAAATCGCTTGCTACAGAAAAATGGCGACTTCACTAGGGAACTGGAGATTCTGCTAGGGACGTGTCATTAGGATATATCTCACCTTTGTAGCGAGATCTTGTTCTCTTCCCATCTATTAGGTGGAAACTTTAAAAGTGGCGCCCACCGTGGGGCTCTTCTACCCTTTTTTCTCTTCTCTTGTGTGAAAACCACGGATTGGGGGCTTCCGCCGGGGAACCCATTTTCTGTCAGGAACATAGGATTCATAGCTTTAAAGGTCTAGGATGATTAGGACAAATATATATACTGCTTTTCCTGATTGATATATGTGTTTATTTTTCTGCTAATGGGAATGCGTGTGATGCCGCATGTGGAAAGATTGAGTATACACTTAAGATAGGTGATGGCGACGAGGTCGACCATCAACCTCAATGGAGGCTTCCCAATGTAACCCATTCCCTCTCACAGGCAATGGGTCGATTGTGAAGTTTGAGAAGCTGAGGAGCAAATTAGTGGCGCAGAGGCTATCGGAAATAGTTGTCATGCGATGCCACCCTCTTCTGAGGACTCTTCAAAAAACATCACCTAGCACGGTTCCCGGCCCGCTGGTGTTTTCTTGACAAGAGTTAATGATGATGAGAGACAGGTACAAAAGTTACTAGTATAAACCTTTGGGGATGGGTAGAGCCTTGACTCCATGACAACGACCCTTTGACCCCATGTTTTTTCTATGTTTTTGTGTGCTGCATTCATTCATTCATCTAAAAAACATTAAAACATTCAAAAAATTCTTCTCTTCTAGTCTCTCTATTTTTCAAATTAAACTAAGACTGTGATTGCAAATATCAGAGAAAAGGATTGCGCTAATGGATTACGGTAGAAGGAGAACTCATAAGTACACCTTCAAGGTTCCAAAACTAGAGGATTTGAGAGGTTTGGCGAGAATGATCACAAACCAAGAGGCCTTCAGAGCCAAGTACGGAGGTCTGCTACCTCTAGTAAGGGTTCATGTGATTGAGGGAATCATGGATGCGCTCATTCAGTTCTACGATCCAGTTTATCACTGCTTCACATTCCCGGATTACCAGCTCGCACCAACGCTGGAGGAGTATTCTCATCTGATCGATTTACATATCACTGATCGAGCTCCATTTTTTGGACTGGAAGAAATTCCAAAGGATCAGACCATTGCAAGGGAAATTCATTTGGATGAGTCAGAAGTCAGAATTCACATGACCACCAAGGGTGGCATACAAGGTTTTCCAGCCCAGTTTCTGACAAAGAAAGCTTTGTACTTCGCCAGTATAGGGAACGGGACTTCTTTTGAAAGCATCTTTGTTTTACTCACCTACGGATTATTTTTGTTGCCTAACATTAATAACTTCGTCAATATCAACGCTATTAAGGTTTTTCTCATTGGAAACCCTGTGCCGACTTTGCTCGCAGATGCGTATCATTATGTACACTTAGGTAATTTGTACAGCGGAGGGGAGATCACATGTTGTGTACATTTGCTTTACAAATGGTTTATCTCCCATTTACCTAAGTCTGCTGCTTTCTGGGATCATAAAAGTGCCTTGCGCTGGTCGCAGAAGATCATGTATCTCACCAACTCTGACATAGATTGGTGCAATAGGATTTATGATGGAACCATGATCATTAACCGTTGTGGAAACTTCCCCAACGTACCCCTTATAGGAACTAAGGGAGGAATCAATTACCATCCAGTTCTTGTTCGTCGTCAATTTGGATACCCGATGAGACACGTCCCACGGGGTGTTCATCTGGAAGGTCTTTTCTTCAAGAAAGGAGAAAATGACAGGGCACTAAAGATGGAAATAGTGCATGCTTGGAAACATGTTCATAAGAAAGGACGGGAGTCTCTAGGAAAACCGGACTGTGTCTCGGTGGAACCTTATCTCCACTGGGTACAAACTAGAGCTCTCAAGCTAAAGATGCCTTATCCTCGTTATGGAATTCTTCCGCCGAGGGAATCTGTCATGTACTTCATGACGGAAACTGAAAAGCTTCAGGTTACTCTCAACAAAGTTCAACGGGAGAGGAGGTCTTGGAAGAACAAGTACCGCACCCTCAATGTAGAGTGCATCAAAATACAGCAACTACTGAAAGATAAGGATGCTCTGATTGAGATTTTAGAGCAACATGCTGTGGATAATCAGGATGACCAAAGGAATTTGCTCGCTCCTTTCACCTGGCAAAGGAATGACAACCCGACAACGGCCCAAGAGCCCCGGTCAAAGAAAAGGAAAGTACCAGAGTCAGCACCCGATTTCTCTTCAAAGAGGACTCGAGACCCATTAGCTTAGGTTTCTATTTCTGCACCTTGTAATCTACTGTATTTCCATTTCGGTAATCCTTTGAATTCAATAAAAAGGGGTTTCCCCACCATTTGATATTTGCAATCTAATTGTCGAAGATTATTTTGATTAAACCAAAAAACAATTAATATAATCATTGCATTCATCATTCTCACATCGCGTATTCTTCTTACCTACGAATCTCACGTTTGTGTCTCGGTTAGAGAGTCAAACTGTCTCATTCGTATAATACTCAGGCTAATCGTCAGAAAAAGACGGATGATCTTGAGGAAGAGAACAGAGAGTTGAAAGAAGAGATCGACGCTCTGAGAGAGGATATGAAAAAGCTTCGTAACGACATGCAAGCCATGGCAGAAGCTCAGCTACAAAGGACTGTGATCTCAAAGATCACCTCAGCGCCCATAGTGGAGAAGTTTGATCCTAGGTATCAGATGCCGAAAGATCGTCCCTGAGGCATGCCTGCAAACTATATCCCGGAAGGATATGTTCCGCCGATCGCTGAGGATCAGGGAATCGCGACAGATGCCGCTAGTCCTGAAGGTTACAAACTTCGGGAAAGCGAAGATGCCAGAGGCATATTGAAGACTCCTGAAGGTTACAAACTTCAGGAAACGCCAAGACTCACTGCCGTAGTCACGGTACCACCCCCTGTGGTGCACACTGTCCCGGAAGGACAGACTCCACAGATACCTTCTTGTAAAAAGGAAACTATGTTTGACCGAATGAATGAATTCCAGGAACAATTCTTGGAAATGCAAAAGGAACTACAAGCCATTCGCGGTCAGGATTTATTTAGAAAGGCCACCGCAGACCTTTGTCTGGTCCCCAATGTGAAAGTCCCGCACAAGTTCCAAGTGCCCAACTTTGAAAAATACAAGGGTAACTCTTGCCCTCAAAGTCACTTGGTGATGTACGCTCGGCGAATATCAGCTCAGACTGAGAATCAGGACCTGTTGATTCACTACTTTCAGGATAGTTTAATCGGTGCCGCATTAAAATGGTACATGGGTTTAAACCGTGCTACAATTAGCACATTCAGAGATCTTGGTACTGCCTTCGTCCAACAATACAAATACAATTTGGACATGGCACCGGACAGAGATCAACTCAGATCAATGTCACAAAAGGACAAGGAAACTTTTAAGGAGTACGCTCAGAGATGGCGTGAAATTGCCGCTCATATTTGTCCACCTCTTGAGGAAAAAGAGATGACAAAGATCTTCTTAAAGACCTTAAGCTCATTTTACTACGACAGAATGGTTGCCAAAGCGCCCAGTGATTTCACCGAGATGGTGGGCATGGGAGCTCGTCTTGAGGAAGCCGTCCGAGAAGGACGTTTAGCAAAATACACTGGATCATCGAGTAGTACAAAACGATACGGTAGTGCTCTCCCTAAGAAAAAAGAGCAAGATATTGGGAATATCTCCCTCAGAAAGCAAAGGCGACGTTATCAACCGGTAGCAGCTGTAACTCCTGCTATCAGCCCTGCGCCTATTCCTACGTATCAACCTCAGGTTGCGCAGAACCAACCTAATCAGCAAAGGACACAGCATCCTCTTCAGCAGGCTCGTCCTCCATACAATAACAACCCTACAACACGACCATCAGGGTTTGATCCTATACCCATGTTGTACGCAGAACTATTTCCGTTACTACTGGCTAAGGGGCACATTCAGACTAAGTCTCCTCTTACAGTACTGGAAAATCTGCCTTTTTGGTTTAAGGTGGATCAGACATGCCCTTATCATCAAGGAGGATCAGGGCATAACATAGAGAACTGTCTCAGTTTCAAATCTGACGTGCAAAAGCTTATTAGGAGCAGGCTCTTATCTTTCAAAGATACGAATCCCCATGTTCTCACAAACCCGCTGCCTCAACATGAGAAAGTTGCAGTCAACTTGATTGAGAAGGAATTTAACAACATCTATCAAATTCACGATGTACTCTTATTGAGGACCAATTTGGTCAAGATGCATTGTAGACAGAGTGGATATGGCCATGTGCCACCTCATAATTATCATCGATGTGATGTCTGCTCTAAAAATAATCAAGGATGTTCTGTAGTGCAACCAGCTCTACAGGAACAGATGGATCTCGGATGGATCCAAGAGCACCGAGTTCGTGGAGTTAACATGGTCTATACGAACTCCAACGTCATTCAGAACCACGATATATGTGCAATGAATGTCAACTTGGTGGCAATGCACTCAAGGCAAAGCCAGTATCATAATCTGCCACGACACGATTATAGTTCCTGTCTGACTTGCTCGGTAAACAAACAGGGATGCTCTTTCATACAAGAGGCCCTCCAGCGTCAGATAGATCTTGGATGGATCCAGGACTACCATGATAGGAACCCTTATCAGATCAACATGGTTCAGATCTTCGATATTCGCGTGATGAATACCAACTTGGTAGAATTGCATGCTGAGCAGGTCCGACTCGGATTCTTAATATCACATGACTATCAAAGCTGTAAAGCAGGTTGCAAAAACGATCGAGGTTGTACCCTTGTCCAGGAGGCACTTCAGCACTTGTTAAATCACTGGTGGATGCTAATCTATATGGATGAAGATACTCAGCAGATTAGTATCAATAACAGGAATCCCACTCGGCGTCAAAGTCAGGATGTCCGATCTGTGGAAGCTAACCTAGTGAGGTTACATTGTATTCAAAGTGGGCGTGGCCAGGTGCCACCACACAATTATGACCATTGTAGTGTCTGTTCAGAAAGTAACCAAGGGTGTTACCTTGTGAGAGCAGCTCTTCAGGGTCAGGTGGATCGTGGAGAGATTCGCCCATATCCGGGTTCCGGACCCATCAACTGGACGCTGAACTACCTTGCCAATCAAGTCGAGGATGTTGTCACAATCCCTGGTCGTCACCAGACCAGGGATGTTTTTGCCATCATCCCTCTGCTTGACGAATCTAGAGCTCCCAACCGGGAACGGATCAAGATTACTTATGATGGTCAAAAAAATCAGAAGGTTCCCATAGTCATCTATCTACCGGGACCACTACCGTATGAATCAACTAAGGTTATCCCTTACAAATACGGTGCAACGACAGTTGAAAATGGAAAAGAAATTCCATTACCCTCCGTCGTGAATATTGCAGACATCAGTCGTGTAACACGGAGCGGTCGAATCTTCAACCGAGGAGTTTGAGAACCTAACAAGGAAAAGGAACTTCAGACAGAAGCTCCCAATCCATCAGTCGGTCAATCCAGTAATCCCGACCTTTCGAAAAATAATGATGAGATGTTGAAGCTCATCCAAAGGAGTGAATATAACATTGTTGATCAGCTGTTGCAAACTCTTTCAAAGATCTCGGTATTATCACTGTTACTCAGTTCAGAAGCTCACAGGGAGGCTCTACAGAAGGTCTTGGAGCAAGCCTTTGTGGAACAGGATGTAAAAATTAGACAGTTCGATAGCATTGTCTCTAACATCACTTCCTGCAATAATTTGGGATTTAGTGATGAGGAATTACCCGAAGAGGGTCGCCGTCATAACATGGCGCTCAACATTATAGTTAACTGCCAGGACGATGCTTTAGCCAGCGTGATGGTAGACACAGGGTCAGCCCTGAATGTTATTTCGAAGTCCACTTTGATGCAATTATCATTAAAAGGCCCTCCTATGAGAATCAGCGAGGTCGTCGTCAAAGCGTTCGACGGATCCAGAAAAACAGTTATCGGCGAAGTTGATCTTCGCATAACTATCGGTCCTCACACTTTCCAAGTCACTTTCCAGGTCATGGACATCCGGGCAACATACAGTTATTTATTAGGAAGACCTTGGATACATCAGGCTGGAGTGGTCACTTTGACCCTCCACTAAAAGCTAAAGTTCGTTCAGAACGATCAACTCATCACAGTCTGTGGAGAACAGGCCTTGCTCGTGAGTAACTTATCATCATATACTTGTGTAGAACCCGAGGAGGTTATTGGGACGCAATTCCAAGCGTTTTCACTACACAAGGACGAATAATCCGTAGGAGGAACTTCGATTTCCTCATACAAAGATGCTATTAAAGCGGTCGAGAGTACCGATACAACCGGATGGGGACAACTTGTCATTCCTACTGATAATAAAACAAAGAAAGGTCTTGGTTTTTCTGCAACCTGCACCTAGACAGCTACTAACGATGAAAGTCTTCATCCCATTTAGGACTTCTTCCACAGTGGAGGTTTCCTTCACCCAGTGCACCAAGCAGTCCATACTATTAACGAGGAGGATCCCTCTGATACGGATGGGAATGGAAGTCCTATTTTAACGAGGACGGTTATATGTCTCAGGAAGAGATGCTTATGCCATGTTGCTATCCCGCACAAAGTCCGAGATTTATACCAAGGTCAGATGTCGAAATGATATACGGAGATTGTGATCTGGAAGGATGTCATGCTCCACCAAACTCATTAGAGGAAGACACTCTGATGAAAGACAACTTTGACCACGACTATTATGGCCCAATGGATGGCCTGCCTATCTGGCAGCCGTATCCCGGAGACTTGGGGCAAGAAAATCAGCCGAACAATGAAAATCAGCTGAGCGTCATTGAAAAAAATACCTGTGTCCCCACCATGTCATGGGATCAACACTTAAGTCATTCAGAAACTACTCAACATGACGATGAATTTCCAACGTTTGCAGGACTGGAATTCATCAACTATGCTTTTCCCGAGGTCAACGTCATTGAGAGGGATGACCCCTCCAGTTCCAGGAAAGTATGGGACACCCTGGGATAACCAAGTGAAAAATTTGACTATATGGTCAAGTACACCGCTCCCGAAAGCTCTCGTATCAGGCTCGAAGATATCCAGCCAACTGGATGGGGAGATACAGCTAAGAGCACCAATGCTATGCAAAATACAACAGAGGAATTCTCCTATGACAACTCTGCCTGGGAGACAGATTCCAATGATCCTACTCCACCAGAAATCAGCGTTATTTCTAAAGACAAATCAAGGAAGGTGCCAGACTTTGTGATTCACCGAGGAGTTCACCGCCAATGGGTTGCCGTCGAGGTTCCGAAGATCGTTCATCAGTCAAAGTAATTGCCATCTTTAACCTTTCACCCTGCCCAGGTGAAACAGATGTTTTGATAGGGCTCGCTTTCTGTAAATTTTCCCTCTTCGCTTCGCCCAAAGCGATAGAGTTTTGTTTTATAGGGCTGTAGTTTCAAGAATCGACTTGTTCATTAATAAAATAACGTCGTTCTTAATTTCCGCATTAATTGCTGTTTTCTTTTCGCTTTTCCCAGAAAATGGTAATCCTAAAAAACAATTAAAAATAAAAACAAGCAGTAAACTAAATACACTGCACACACTCGCATTTTCTCTATCTCTTCTAAACATGAATTATCACGTCATGCAAATTGCTTGTTTTAAACCCAGTTGAAACATACGATCCGATGCCTTCTCCCGACTTTGAGTTCCCGATATTTGGGGCTGAAGAAGAAGTTGACAACGAAATTCCAAAAGAGATCTCTCGACTACTCAGACAGGAGGAAAGGTCCATTGAACCTCACAAAGAGCCGTTGGAAACGATCAATGTGGGTTCAAAAAAAGAGAGAAAAGAAATCAAGATTGGGGCACTACTCGGTCCAACTGCTAGAGAGGGTTTGATAAAGCTTCTCAGAGAATTTCCCGATGTATTCGCTTGGTCCTATCAGGATATGCCAGGGTTGGATACCAACATAGTGGAACATCACTTACCGTTAAGATCGGAATGTCTGCCAGTAAAGCAAAGGTTGAGACGGACTCACCCGGACATGGCCATCAAAATCAAAGAGGAGGTACAGAAATAGATCGACGTAGGTTTCCTCGCTACATCTGAATATCCTCAATGGTTAGCCAACATTGTACCCATTCCCAAAAAGGATGGAAAGGTCAGAATGTGTGTTGATTACAGGGATCTGAACAAGGCAAGTCTAAAGGACGACTTTCCTTTACCACACATTGACATGCTGGTAGACAGCACAACAAAGTTTGAAATTTTCTCCTTCATGGATGGATTCTCGGGCTATAACCAGATCAAAATGGCACCGAAAGACATGGAGAAAACTTCGTTCATTACCCCATGGGGTACCTTTTGTTACAAGGTGATGTCGTTCGGTTTGAAGAACGCCGGGGCAACCTATCAAAGGGCCATGACTACTCTTTTTCATGACATGATACACAAGGAAATAGAGGTATATACCGATGACATGATTGCAAAATCTAAGACAGAAAAGGAGCATGTGACCCACCTGTCGAAACTATTCGAGCGTTTGAGGAAGTACAAACTCCGCTTGAATCCCAACAAGTGCACCTTCGGTGTCCGTTCGGGGAAACTCTTAGGGTTCATCGTCAGCCAGAAAGGGATTGAGGTCGATCCTGACAAGGTCAATGCCGTTCGAGAAATGCCTTCTCCGAAAACTGAAAAACAAGTTAGAGGATTCCTGGGACGTTTGAACTATATCTCCAGATTCATATTCCTCATAACCGCGACATGCGCGCCGGTCTTCAAACTGCTCAAGAAGATACAATCATTTCTCACTGATTCGCGAGGTAAATGGACTCCGAATTATGATGACCCCTATGTGGTCACGAAAGCTTTCTCAGGCGGCGCCTTGAGACTTGCAACCATGGACGGAGAGGAATTTTCCTACCCCACGAATGTTGATGTAGTCAAGAAATACTTTGCCTAAAAAAAATGTCTCGGTGGATTGAAAACCCGAAAGGGCGGTCCAGGAAAAAGTTAGAGACAAAATAAAAAAATCATCCCGGTGGATTGGAAACATCAAAGTACAATCCAGGAAAAAATTAGGGATAATGGCAAGTAACTATGTTCAACAGAGGCAAGTCCCTCAGCAACAGTTACATCATCCATCAGAGGAAAACTCCAGTCAAGGTCATCTTCGACAGAAGCTCAGGATGTCCCGAATTCAAAGTTGGTAGAAGGATAGTGGTTGTTATGTTTTAACGTAGCCCTTTTCCCTGTAAATTACCATTTTCAAACTTTGTATATACTCTTTGGAATCACGCGTTTGGCTGATCTCCATCTTATCAATAAAATTTGAGCCCTTGTGTTTTTGTTTGTAATTCTTATTTGTTTTAGCTTTACAGAATGGCGTTTTAACATGATTAGCGATTCTTGAAATGAAACAAAAATGAATTTACTTGTTAAAATTTTTTCTGCTTTTAAATTAAAGATGGCAATTGCTTTTGACTGTTGAACATCGAAAGAACGTCGATCGCGTCTCCAAAGGCGTTTGAATTTCAAAGTGCAGAATCAAAGTACTCCTTCTAGGCCAGTACGCCTGAACGAAGGATCAGCAGTATGAGATGCGGCTTTCCCATCTGATACCCTCGGCCGAGTTCTTATCTCCTAAGCCCGATCAACGATATTCCCCGCAGGGACTATTTCTCCTAAGCAAGGTAGAATTGCTACTTTTTTTGACCAACGGTACTTCTTCGCCCCGCGATGGCCGAGTATCCAGTCGTGTCCACTCGTCAGTCTGTATGTCGCGTCAGTTTTGTCAGCATATACATACATACATCATGCATTTGATTTGCATTCACATTTCATATTGCATCACTATCACTCTAGTCGGTCTTGTCCCCTAGTGATAACAGTCTTCTCAATCGAGTTGTCAGTTCTTGCCTCATCAGGAAATGTTGCGTTTGAACAATCTCGCCTCCAGTGTATCTCTGGATTAGAATCGGCACTCGACCACTTTGATAACTTGAACCTCTGAAAAGCCAGAGAAGCTTTCTACAGATGTCACTCTTCGCCATCGAAGATGATATCCTTGCTTTCCCAGATTAAAGAAAAATCCCCAGAGAAAGCCTCCTAAGCAGAGATTTGGCAGTACAGCTGCCTTTCTCCGAAAGACCACTGATGAAAAGGTCATCGGCACCTCAAAATTGGAGCCCATCATATGGTATTTCTCCGGGAAGATCCCGAGAAAAGTATGATGTAAGACCCCAAGCGGAAGCAATCTCTCAAGAGACTCATTTTCCCCAGATAGAGTCGACAAATGGCGTCTCCAACAGAGAAGTTTGTATACCTCTACAACTCAGACGAATGGGTTCCCCAGCAAGTCTGACATCAAAACTTTTTTCACTCAAATGGCATTTCCCCAGGAAAATCCGGTGGAAAGTTTGAGGAAAACCGCTACGAATAGCATCCCTTGTCAAGAAAGTTTATTGACAAAAGAAACTAAGACCAGTTCCTTGGTAGGAAACCAGGATCGAGGGGAAGTTTATATTAGAAACTAAGACCAGTTCCTTGGTGGGAAACCAGGATCGAGGGGAAGTTTAAATCAGAAACTAAGATCAGTTCCTTGGTGGGAAACCAGGATCGAGGGGAAGTTTAAATCAGAAACTAAGACCAGTTCCTTGGTGGGAAACCAGGATCGAGCGGAAGTTTAAATTAGAAACTTAGACCAGTTCCTTGGTAGGAAACCAGGATCGAGGGGAGGTTTATTTCAAAAGAAAACTGAGACCAGTTCCTTGGTAGGAAACCAGGATCGAGGGGAAGTCTACCTTTTCTAAGCATCATTGCTTAGCAAAAGAAGATGAATGCGCAAGCTGCCATTCATAGCCATCAAAATTTCGGGTATTCCGATATTTAATCCTCTTGCACCCCGAATGCCCGAATACCTTCGGGTCCAAGAAGATTAAATAGGGGCATCTGTCATACCCCAAATTTTGACCACTAAGATTCCCATCATTGTGTCAATCATCATCACAATATGGATGAACCATCATGCCTCATCAAATGCCTCAAGGGTTGTTGAGCATTCACTACAATCAAAATTAGGGTTTTAAGCCCTCTCAGAGCCTTAGACAAAGGATCAGTAAAGGAATGACTTGATCTTCAACTTGTCTAGCCTCTAAAATATCCACAATGGATCAAAAGGACTCCCAATTCAAGGATTAAGCACAAGGCTGCTCCCTTCTAGGTGGATCAAGTCTCAAGATCGACAGTATCACCAAATTAGGGTTTTGGTCGACCAGGGCCTCCAGATGGAAATTTTTCATCTGGGCACAAGCCAATGATCCAAAACATAACCTAATATACTCCATGGAACCTCATAAACCCAATCATCAAGTCAATTTGACCTCAAGGGATGCATTCATCAAAAATCAGGAATTAGGGTTTCTTGACCTAATTCACCCCTAAGTTGACTTTTGGGACAAATCATGAGCCAAGACCTCAAGATATGATTTGAGGGTCTCTAATATACTATATTGATCCATTTGCAACAATGTATTAATCCAAGAAGCTTGAGCAACAAGTCTCAATTTCATCTGCACCACAATTAGGGTTTCGCGAGGAAAGTCAACTGTAACTTTGACTTTTGACCAGGACATGCTCCCAAACCCTAAGACATGATTCAATATACCCTATGACACCCATGGAACATGTCCATCAAGTTTGATTTAGGTCAAGGGCATGATTTCCTGAAGAATTGCACAGTTTGGAATTCATCTGATAAAAAGTCAACTGTGCACAAAAGTCAACTTTGACTTTTTGAGATTTTTCACCAAAATGGATTTTTAACCCTAAAATGATGTTAATGTATGATTTGAATCATCACTCATCAAGAAAAATCAAAGAAAGTGGGATAACTTGTAAAAGGGGTAACCATAAAAACTTAGAAAAATTTCTAAGTTATGGAAAAAGTGACACTAATGTGCCAACTTTGGAGGACCATAACTCCTAAACCACAAGGCCATTGTTCCCCATTCAAAGCTTGATTTGTAGATCACATTGCCCTCTACAAAAGCTTCATACTGACCTATGTCCAAATTCCTCATGGATTTTTGAGTTATGGAGTGATCAAAATCAAGAAAAGTCACTTTGTTCCAACACTTAGTGAAAATTTCACTAAGTCAGAATCTGCCTTTACTTTTTTCCAAATGTAGGGGGATTTTTCAGTTGGATTCAAAAGAGATCAAAACTAAACATATTCAAACAGTTGTTGTATCATGTAAGGGCTTTCCAAAATGGCCAAGAACATTACCAAATTCAATTTGAGCTATGAGATATGACATTGGCAAGATGCCTTGCTGAAATCTGCCAAGGCAAGGCATATTTTTGCACTTTTGGTCGATTTGCCAAAATCAGCCAAATCCAAACACTCTTATCCACTTGGACACCTCTGAGGATTGAATCTAAAGGGGACAATCACTGAGCCAAGCCTCCAAATTCTTTGGAACAAGAAATAACATGTTGAACCTAGAATTGCCAAAATAGGGACAAGACTCCAATTTTGGATTGGAGCATTCAATGGAAGCATCAAGGTGGCATGGACTGAGCTCTTAGCAACTGTATTCAGTCAAGACTTATCCAAGACCAAGGGGACCAGCAGCCTGTGCCCTAACCTCTAGTCAATGGCTAGAGGAGACTTGGATTTTCATTTGCCAACATTGGCCAAACCTACTCAACAGTTGCCATTCACTATTCCTTCCAAAACAAACTTGCTCTACTATAAATAGAGCTCAATTGTGATCAGTTTGAGTACACTAAAGCCATCAAACAGATGCTTTCCTCAAAATCTCTTCTTTCACTCCAATTTTGCCTTCTAAGGCAAGTCACTATCGGGTTTTGAGTTTGAGAGCTTTTCTAATCAAACCAATCACACACACCTCATATGCATCACATATGAGCTGATCAAACACTTAAACAACAACTGGAACACTGATTTCTCAGAATCACCAGTCAATTGCTCAAAGTTTTAACCAAGTTGCAGTTGAGATGCCATGAAGTGATCCAGCCAGTTTCAATCAAGTCCAAGCATTCAAACACACTTCATAGGGTGTAGGGAAGCTGTTCAGATCATCACAACTCATCTGTAACACCTCCAACTCAGAAATCAATTTGCTCTTGCTGTCACGACCTAGAGGTCAATACTTGATTTTTGAAGCATTAATCCAAGATCATAATTTGTTTCCCACATGTTAAACAATTTTTGATCATTTTAATTGAATTTTTATTCAATTAAAATACATTTTTGGAAATAAATTAGGGTTTTTGATTAATTCAACCCTCACAAATCATTTTTCAAAAACTTTTGGGCCTCTAATAGAGTGTAAGACCCAACCCTTTGTAAATACAACCTATTTTGGGCCTCACTTATGGTATAAGTCCCGTTGTATTTCAAAAAGTTCGACGCGATCATCATCCGTTGAAAAACAAATCTTGGGCCTACCCTCGAGTAGTAAGACCCATTTCTTTTATTTAAAACTCTTTGGGCTCTATTAGAGTGTAAGACCCAACCCACTTGTACAGAAATATTTTGGGCCTCACTTATTGTATAAGTCCCTCTGTACATTTTTAAATTCGGCACGATCGTCGCCAGTTTAAAAATAAACCATCTGGGCCTCTCCTTGAGCTATAAGACCCATTCAAAACTTTTGGGCCTCTGATAGAGTGTAAGACCCAATACCCTTTTAACCAAAAACAACTTTGGGCCTCACTTATTGTATAAGTTCCTCTGCGTTAAAAGAAAACCTCGGCGCGATCGCCATTTTAAACGGAAAAATCATTTGGGCCTACCCTCGTGTTATAAGCCCCACACTTTTTCTTTAAAAACTTTTTGGGCCTCTTGAGAGAGTGTAAGACTCATCCCTTTATACAGAAAACCTTTTTGGGCCACAGTCACTTGTATAAGTCCCTCTGTACAAATTCAACAGTGCGCTCACTGATAAAACCCTGGGCATCTCCTTGAGCTGTAAGCCCCAAATCTTTCTTTTTCAAAGAATTTTCTCCTTTGATTTTGAATATACTTTTGTTTTCAATCTATCTTTGTTGAACAACTAACCAAACAGCATGGAAGCTCTACAACCGAGTAAGTGTTTATACGTTTTCATTTACCGTTTTCATATACATATAACTGTATTGGGGCTGTTTCGCTGTAAGTCTTCTTTCATAAACTCATATCATTTGTGTAATAATAGTATAAATATTTAGAGTTTCCCCGGCAACTACTTCTAGAACTAGGAAAAGTCATTTCGTTTATTCGTAGAAATAGACAGCTTGATCCCCAATAGGATCACCAGATACAGTCTTCTCTTCGGCTGTCCTCATTAGGAATTGTCAAGAAACTCTACTCCCAGGGATGAATGTATTCTCCGTGAATGGCATCTTTGAGTTTCTTCCAAATTCTCGAACTTTCCTGGCATGATCTATTCCTTGTGAATAGCCTGTCTTGAATTTTTTGGGGTTTGGGGACCCACGGGCTTCTTAAAAGCATCGGCCTCCTCTTGGGCATCATACAATGACCCACAGGCTTCCTAAAAGCATCCCCGCCTCCTCTTAGGCTTAGTACAAGGACCCATCGGCTTCTTAGAAGTATTCCAGCCTCCTCTTGGGCTTCGTACAAATTGTCCCGACGACCTCCTAGAGGTATAGGAAGAGAACCTAGTCATCTTCATAGAACAGTCCTTTCAAAGAATCCACTACTGTTTCTCAAAGCATAGTGCAAAAGATGAAACTTTAGACTTGGACAGTCTAATATCCTTGAGTCTTAAAGACATTCTCAAGTGACCCCTTCGTTAAATAGGAAGGAAACCCGTAGACTCGGACAGTCTCAATACCCTTCGGATTTCCTGTTTCCTCAAAGAAAAAGAAATATCCCTGAATCAAATCCTTGAGTACAGTGTTACTCATATAAGAACTGATTTTCTCTTTAAAATCAGTATAATGGATCTGTCACTCAACTGAAACAGTTACAATAGCCTCCTCTTGGGCTTTTTACAATGATTCTTCCCAGCAAAGCAAACGTTTAGCCTCTCTCTCGGGCTTTGTACGAGACACATAAGAGACTCCCTCGTTGAGTCAATCACCCCTTTCGCCTCCATCTCGGGCTTTATACGAGATACAAAAAGGTTCTTACTGAGCCAAACAAATTTTAGCCTCCATCTCGGGCTTTGTACGAGATACAAAAACACTCTCTTGTTGAGTATAAAAGATCCTCTTGTAGGACCAACCCCTTTTGGCCTCTCTCCCGGGCTTCGTACGAGACACATAAAAACACCCTATTGTTGGGCCCATAGCCTCCTCTTAGGCTTTGTATAAGAAAACCACTGGTTGAACCAATCAACCTTTTAGCATCAAAGTTGTGCCTCGTTCACAGTACACAAACATCAACAACTCCTTCCCCTTCATCTAATTGCTATAAGCGGCAAGCCTCTGGATCATCTACATCCATGCTACTGTCCCTCTTTTAGCATGAGAAATTCCTAAGGAAAGATAGCATTGCTCTACACTGAGTTAAAGTCTTCTTCAGGTTAAAAATCTCCTATAAAGGAAATTATGGCATTGTTGGATTCACACATCCTGGTAAAAGTGATTCTCCTTTATAAACAGTTGTGACATACAACCCCCTCTTTAGAGATGACAAATTCTCTCTAAAGTCAACACCCTTCTAGCTTCACATCTTGGGCTTTGAACAAGATACAAATAGAACCTTTCAACTTCACATCTTGGGCTTTGAACAAGATATAGATCACCTTTTTAGCTTCACGTCTTGGGCTTTAAACAAGACACCAAAACAACCATTTCCTCCCATAGAATATGAGGAACTACGATCGCTCTGATTTCCTTGTTTCGGAAAAAACGGGAATACGTAGGCATAAGATTGAAAGAAATATCTTAGTGAGCACACTAAACAAAAAACCCAAAATCCCATACTTTCATATATCCGTCCTAACATCTTAACCTCCCACCAATTAACCGAACACCACTTTTAAAAAAATAAACCTAATAGAGACCCCGAATCTTTGTAGCATCTGTAAACCAACAGTTTTGACTGTTTAACCTCAGTTTGCAAGCAGGGTTAATTTGAGACATCTATTTCCCTTCCTTCATCAGCTTTAATAGGATAAAAAATGAATCGAGTTGTAGACACCAAAGAGCGATAGCGCTTCGCAACTGCGTCCAAAATCGCTCGCTACACTTCCTCTACAACAAACTCTGGAAAAAGCTCGAACTTGTTGTAACAGTAGATGTAGACGTGGTTGAATACCAAACAATTCATACCCAAGATAATATCGATTTGACTTAACGGTAAGCATACTAAGCCAATTATGAAATTCCTGCCATAAACAGTCACATGACAATGTAAATAAACCATTGTAGTAGTCACTGAGCCATTAGCTGGAGTATAAATGACCATACGACCATTTATAGAAGACACCTCAAGATTTAACCTTTTCAAACAATCAGCAGATATGAACGAATGCGTGGCACATGCATCTATAATAGTAGCCAAAAGAATTTCATTAATAAAATTCGTACCTCTAATGAGATTATCGGAATTTGAGGCATCTGCACCACTGAGAGCAAAAACCTTCCCTTGAACTTTAGTATCAGCAGTCTTCTTGGGCTTCTGCTAGTGAGTACTAATATGAGCTTGCTCTCCAAAGTTAAAACAGGTTGCAACAACACTTTTTCATTCAACAGCACGGTGACCAACCTTCCCACATTTGTAACAAGTCAACGCAGTACACTCTGGAGCACGATGACCTAGTACTCCACACTTGAAACACTTAACAAGAGTAGGAGCACCTCCCCACTTTGAGTCTTTGCACCAACAGTTTTCGGTTGAAACCTATGTTTTCCCTTAGCATTTGGACCCACATAAGGCCTGTTACGATTCTGATTTCCACTTCTCTTGTCACTGATGCTCTTATAATGACTAGATCTGGGATGATTATCATCATCATAAATCTTGCACTTGTTGACCAGAGTGGAAAACTGGCGAATCTCCTGGTAACCAATGAATTGCTTAATCTCTGGACGTAATCCACTATCGAACTTAATGCACTTAGATCCTTCAGCTTCTACCCCATTATAATGAGAGCAAAACCAAGACAACTCCTCAAACTTGGCAGCATAGTCCGTAACTGTCATGTTACCCTGCTTCAATTTGAGAAATTCGATCTCCTTCTTACTACGGATGTCATCCGAAAAATACTTCTCAAGGAACTCTCCCTTGAAAGCAGCCCAAGTAATAGCAGTGCTTGAAGCCTCTAACCTCTGGCGAGTAGTATTCCACCAATACTCTGCCTCCTCGGAAAACATGTGAGTACCAAACGAAACTTGTTAAGCATCCGAGCAAGCTATGACGCTAAAAATCTTCTCAATCCCTTGTAGCCAACTCTGATCACCTTCTGGGTCATAGCTTCCCTTAAAGGTCGGAGGATTGTTTCTTTCGAACCTATTCAGATCACGGGATCCATCAACAGCGCCTCCAATCTGTTGATTCTGGTTATTCTGATTTGCTATCGCATTAGCCAGTGCTTGCAATGCGTCAGCAATAGCGCGATTGTTCCTTTCTGCCATTTTTCTGCATACCAGTAAACAGATATTAGAAGAAACACGTATCGACATATTTATTACACCTATCACATACTAGGGAATATATATAATTCACAAAAACCTGGCCGGATGGACCGACCTGCTCTGATACCACTATGTAACACCCTAAACCCCAAATCGCAATTTATAAAGGATAAAATACACTACATGATGTTACTTCTATACATTTAGATGTTGCTCACATATAAAAAGTCATACTAGCGGTGGAAATTCAAATCATTGCATCTCCATATTATCAAAAGATAAGGAAACGAAGATAAAGTTCAACAAACATTAGAAACCAAATTCCCGTCCCATTATGTTACGTAATCAGAGCAATATCCCTCTAATACAACGGAAATAAAAACTAAATAACTCTACGAAATTATCAAGGGAAACCTAAATAACTCTACAACAATCCTCATATCTCAAAAATAATTCTAGAGTACCCAAAAGTACTTTAAAGTGTTCAAAAGTGCTCAATTGAAAACTTTCAAGTGATAACTCTACGGAACTCTAAATAATTATGTATTTCTAATTAAATTCTAAAATATTATATTTAATAATATTAAATTATTGTTAACATTATTATTATTATTATTATTATTATTATTATTATTATTATTATTATTATTAAATAAACTTGAAACCTAGCTAATATGATATGCATTATATTCTAATTATACTAAATATTTAGTACCTATAATATTCCATGGCACATGAGACTCATATGTTAATACGGTGATGCTACTGAAAGACAACGACAGGTGCACATAAAACACAATCACACATATTAACATCAGGCACGTAATTTAAAATTAATAATAACTACATGTAATATAAAAAAAACCTTTAGAAACAGATTTCACAAAGAATTAGCTCATGGAAGTAAAAACATTTTGAAAACAGATTTCACAAAGAAATAGCTACAGGATATAGCAGTATATAACTTATGCTTATATTTTTAAACATGATTCAAGTAAACATGATACCTATTTATATATTAGTATATATAATAATTGATGCCACATGCCCATGTATACATATGAATGACGGTACAATATGTCCTAATGTGATAAATTCTAAATCCATTTTGAAGGGCGTAATACAACTTCATTCTCGATGTTTTACTGTGTTTGTAAATAGGGAAATCCCAATATTATTTTCCTAAAGCAAATAGTATACATGAATTTAAGGAAACTTAGTTCCTATATTAATTTAATCAGTTCCTATCTTTTAAGGATCCCAAAAATCACAAATATATATATATATATATATATATATATATATATATATATATATATATATATATATATATATATATATATATATATATTAACCGCCACAACAAAATTATATACCATTATTTACTTTTTAACCAGATGTCCAAAGGGACCGAATCACATATTCTCAGATAACAACAATATTAACGTACATCAAAAGGATTCCATGAACAACAATACAATACAACAACATTCAAGAATTTCCCAGTGTCCGATAGGGTCTGGAATTTCCCGCTCCTCAGCCTCCTCCCTCGGGCAAGATTTTTTCTTCTTAATTGATGTAAGGTTGTGCCATACTCAAAAAAATAATTTTAAGCTATTGGCTTCTTTGAGTCCTAACTTCTTCCAGAACATAAAGTATAACCTCGATCCCTTCTCGAATATTCAACATTTCAACTCATCATTCATTCCCCCACGGTTACTGCCACTTTTGTGAAGCGGTCAATGTATTCACATAGGGTATCTTTCTTCCCTGAGTGAACCCACTAAGCATGACCATTATTGTGGGGTGGCTTTTTTGGGTGGTGAAATAAGCTGTGAAGGATTCAAATAGATCTTTCCATTAATCTATACATCCGTTCAGGAGAGTCTTCAAACAAATCATTATAGATCCATTCAATGTTGATTTCTTTGTGGTGGCTGCTCTTATGGAGGTTGGCTCAAGAATGATGGTTTAATATCTTTGAGAGGTCGCCTCCCGCATATTCTAATTCTTCATGTTGATGAGTTGTAAGCTCTCTTCAATCCTAAATGACCTTTCTTCTAGGAGTTTTGAATTTTTTTGTTGCACTCGATTTTAAACATTGTTCAGTAGATCAGTAGTACATTGGACTCTGAGGTTAGCTTGTATTAGTTGAAGGACGAGAAGTGCTTCGTGTCTAAGAATCACATGTAGTAGTGGAGGCCTGTGCGAAGGTTCTTCTTAATGAAATTATTGAGTGGATTTGAAGAATAGAAGAGATTAAAATACTCCTTATCTGACTCTCAGTTGAACAAGATCTTGTTGTGAAGGATTCAACGAAGATTCTGTCAAGACTAGATTGTCTTTTGTTTGAAGGAGAGGAAATGAATCTTTAACAACTTTAGCTGTAGCGGTAGTGGCTTGTCGTTGAACGGTGGAGCGAGTGGCTTTGGACGCTATTATCGTTAATGAATTTGGAGAACGATCTATTGGAAATAAAGTTGAGATTCAAGGAAGAAGATCGAGAAATGGAGATATAAACTTCTAAGATAGAAGGTTTGGATCTTTAGATCAAAGGAGATCAGAACGTGGAAATATGCAGGAAACAAATTTTGATTTTCACATACGACATCACTATTCCGTGTTCGAACCAAAATTGTTTGGAGAACAATGAAGTATTGCTTGCTACGATAGACTTGAGCTTCCGATACAGTGGAGAGAGGGATGATCTGCAAGGTGAGCACTCTAACGTCCACGTTAGTAAGAGAATGAAAAGTGGTGTGTGAGTGAGAATGAATTTGAATACCTTAGAAATGACACGTCTTTTCTCTTAAATAACAGTTCTCAATAGAAAGCGTGGAATGAGGTGGAGATCTCGCTCAACCATCAGATTGATTTGGATAGTTAACAGAACTCTAGAAGGCCGAATTACATGCTTCAAGGGGAATAAATGTCTACCTCATCTGAGCGTTTTACTATTTTCGCTTTACCATTTTCCCTTTCGTCCTAGGTCTTGTGGTCGACTCAAAATACTATCAATTAATTATTTGTCCTTAAAAATATCTCGTAAATCATATTGAAGGTCCGTAAATTTGAATATCAAGGTCAGAATAATAGACATTATTTCTTCTTGACTTTTAGAGTTTGTTTAATGGGGTGATAAGAAGCATGATAATTATCATTTATGCATAATATTAAGGATATGTTTGTTCAGTGTCTATGATAAAATAGAGATAACATAGAATAAAAAATTAAATAAAATAAGATATTTATATGATAGTTGTGTATATGATAAAAAGTTCTGTTAAGTCACTTAGTTGGTAGCTGTGAAGGGACATCAGATGCAGAGGTGCGAGTTCGAACCCGCGATATTTCATTTATTCATCATTAAAAGGTTAAAAGGTAAATTTCAATCAATAAACTACTTAACCAAAAAAATTTATGATAAAAGAAGTATCGTTACAAAATAAAGGTCTGATTGAAATGAATCCGACAATTTCCAGATCGATCGAAGATATTCTAAAGATGTTGAAACGTTCTGAACCATCTGTTTGTAATGAAATATAATGTTAAATTTATGTTAACAATTATATATGTAATGTTAAGAATTTTGATATTAATTTATGTTGTTCTTCCAAAATTATGCAACTGTTTTTTATTTGATGAAACTTGACCTAGTTTGAAGATGTATATCCATAAAATTCATTGAGTTTTGAAACCAGAGTTATTACGAAAGTACACTTACTGAATCACTCTAACATTGTTATGAAGATACATCTACGAGCTAATTTTGAACAAAATGAAAGTGACTCACTTATGAAGTACTGAAGTGTGTGTATTATAGATGCATTCAAAAATACGTGAAATTATGGCATGCAGATCACATATGTCCTATTAAATGTTGAGACATTGATCTCTGCTAAAACTGAATAAGGACAGAAATAAGAACCTTCAACAAAATTGCAGATTTATAAAACAATGTCGTGACAAATCTTTCAACATCAGTCAAGACATAAACTTGTGAACAAGAGAGCAGACTAAATTTAACAAAACAGAAAGATAAATAACACAAGGATATGATGACCCAGTTCGGTGCAAATCACCTACGTATGGAGGCTACCAAGCCATGACTGAATTCAATATTAGCAGTATTAATTTAGAGCTAAACTCTGCCGTTTACAACTCCTCACTTAATCCATACCCAGTACAATTCTATCTAGAAATCACCATCTAGATAAGAGAAAACCATCTCAATTCCTAAATCACCTCAGTGACATCTAACAGTTACAACCTCCGGTAACTGCATCAATCTGTTCAATTGAAAGACACCCCTTCTAATACAACATTCAGTCAAGACTCTTGACTAACAAACAATGCATGGATTTGCTTCAAAGCTTCATCCAAGAATAATACATAATTCATTATCTACAGGTTTCTAAATCTGTAAAACTATGTCTACCACAGTGTATCAAACGATACAAAGGGTGACTTACAACTCAAGAAAGTGCACGACTCTCAAAATTCTAAATCCTTATTTTCTACTTTACAAAAGTTTTAATAAGAATTCTTAAAATCTCTTTCTACCCTAGGTCTTTGTCTTCCTTTTATAATCTTCAGCTATCCATGGGCTTCGAAATATTTGTTTAATTATTCTTTGATCCATGTTCTGATTGCTCCTTAAATCTTGGACTAGATTTGCAACAACCTGATATATCATACCAAGATGTCGAGTCTACAAGCTAGGACATCTTGTCTGACATGTCTTCTTCCAGCAAACTTCATCATGTTGGAACATCTTGTTCAACATTGTATTTTACCAAAATTTAGTCAAATCTTTTAGAGCTTTCAGTCTACCTCCTTTGACAAATTTTGGCTAAAACACCTTCTGCACTATAAACCCAGGGTGCTAAGGTTGAGGAAAGTAGAAAGTCCTGAAGTCATTTCAGCCGGAAGCTTTCACTCTTCCGTGTAGCTGTACATATGGTTTGCACGTCGTTCCCCACCTGTTGAATGTCGTGTACCCTTTGCCCTGGTGTGTATGAGCAGGAAGATAAACGACACTCTCCCTCAAAACCAATCCCAATTTACCACCCTTCATTATCCAGACCAGGGGTCAGAGGACTTGACTCCAAATCCAGATAACTCAGAACACAAGACACAAGGACTTGACTCCAAATCTGGATAACTCAAAACACAAGACACAACTGTGTTCATAACTCATATCACAAGACACAAAAAGAAGACACAGACAGGATGTTAAAACATCCTATCCAACATCCTTGCAAAACAACTGCAAGAATGGACTCCACGCCCAAAAGAATATCAGTTATATGTTGTAAGGACCAACACATAACTGAGAAGAATATATACCCATTCTCCCCTTTTTTAGCCAAAAATTGGCAAAAGAAACCAACACAGTTCCATACCCACATGGTACTCACCCAAACCCGGACAAAAGCCATGAGGACACAACACAGCAAGACGAAACACAACTTGAGAAACAAGAAGCAGCGACCTCCTATTAATACCCAAGCAGTTTCTCTAGAAATTAAGGGTTCATAGAAGTTACCGAACAACAATTCAATGAGGATATAAATTTAGATAGGTAACTTTAACATAAAAGACTGTGCACCGCCCAACTAGGATTTTCCTGTTTCAACATTAGGGCGAACCGTACAAAGAATGCGCGAGCACCAAGACACATGTTTAACACGCCTTCTGTAAGACACACTCTCCACCGTCCAAGATAATCAACTTAGAAACAATCAAGTCCTAATGTCCTGACACCTTGTCAGACTTTGTCCAGTCCATCTTGTAGCCTCTAAAGCATAGTCACAATGTCGTCCAATGAGCCACAAGAATACTCCTTTCAACCAGAAGTAAAAGCAATTGACCAAGATGTTAAGACATTCCTTCTAACATCTCCCAGTTAACAACAAGAACTCCCATGAGCCTTATGTCAATCTGCAGAGAAAAATAAATTCTCCCAGACAATATCCAATCTTATTTCTCAGGTCTCTCCTAAGAATTAAAAACAAAGTTAATATCAGTCAATAGCCTTGATAGATCAAACTCCTTAGCAGAACTTTCAAAGTCACAAAATTAACACACCATGATGTCAAGACATCTTTCCTAACATCACATCTTCACAAGAATCACATAAGCATCTTCATGCTCATAAGAGAAAAACAAACACCAGGATCACACTCCTTGTATCATAACCAATGAATTCTTGGATTGGGACCAGATAACACCATTGATCGCTCTCCCCCTGAACATATCCACACCCTGCACAAATTCACCTTGAATTTTACAGCCATAGACAACCCTATTCTTTGAGAACGAATCCAATCAAATCTGGAATGCTCACATCCACAAAAGAGATATACACATTCTCTTAACTTCTTGGTTAGACAGCATGTCATTCACACTTGAAAGACACCAGACCCTTTCTCCATAAGAAGAGGGATACACCTTCAGTCTGATATAATATTTTCTAGTGATACTTCCAGCAGAACCTATCACCAGAATCCACACAGTCTTGACAGATATCTCTACACCATACTCAACCATAACAAGATATAGCTCCAAGACTGAAAGTCAACCTCAGTTACCCTCCAAGAATAACCAAAACCAGAAATGATGATCCAACATCATTTAGGACACCGGGCTTAATCAGAGAAGACATGACTTTGATTCTTGAACCACTAAACACTGAACTTACCATTCTCATACTTCCATTAGCAAGTAGCACATGAGAATCATAACAGGTCACAACTGTAGTAGATCATAAACCATCACAGAAGACAGTATACCACAGAGAGAAATAAACTCTCACGAGCCTCAAGAAGCTTCAAACCAGAAGCACAAAGTCTAGACAACCCAAAGTAAACAAACTTCTAAGCAAGATCTGCTTCTCCTCTGTACTTCAGTCTTATATCCCTCAAAACTCCACCTTGCTCAGTCCCCCACGAGACACAGTACATCAGTACTGGCAAAGTCTAATGTTTTAACAGAAGATGGCATCACAAGCCTAGAGTAGCAGGCTTGAGCAGGTAATTTCTTGAGTCACACTTAAGTACCACCTTCCACCAGTAGTGACCAATCATAACACCTTCCACAAGGTCCTTGATTAGCTGAAGCTTCTAGTACGAATATCTCCTTACCTCAGACAGAACTCTGGACACTCACATCCAACATCTTAGATGAGACTTCAAGAAGATATAAGCAATCACCAACACCCCTGATCCAAAGATGTTTAGATAGACTTTGGCGACAACCTTAGCTGAAGAGTAACCACTCCTAAGAACATCAGCCTATACCAGATGGTACAACTCCATTGCACACAAATGACTATAACAAGAACATCGTGATGTTCAGTCCCATGTTAGAACACTTGATCTACATCAATGACTTAACTAGCCAACTGATGAAATCACACATGCCTGAATCAGCCTTGAAGATCTAACTCTTAGACTTCCAAATAATATCCCACCTTGAGTGGCCTTTCCACCATATCAGAACAAGAGTTCCATGTTCTCATAGACTTGATCATGAAATCAAGTTTGAGTAAACAACCTTCATCCTGAACATAAGAAAGTAAACCAACAACCAATCATCTCAAGGAATGAACAAGTACCCTGATGACAGCCGCCTTCAAGCATAATTCTCTAAGGGAATCATCCACACAAGATTAGATTCCACGACAAAACCAAACCAAATAGTCACAACTATTTGCATGATCATTCGGATTCAGCTATGAGAAACCAGAAAAGTTTCTAAGATGTCAGGGAAAATGTCCTAGACATGTTTCCTTAACTTCCAGATGCACATAATCTAGTAGAGATGTCTTTACAGTCCTCCACTAGTAGTTTGAGCCCAAACTCCTATACAGGAACATAGCTTCTGCATCCCTATACGCTTAGATCAGTAATAAACTGACCCAAGGTATGTTCTTCAAGCCAATCTTCTCTTCCACAATAGCAGGTTTTTAGAATAGAAACTTACTATACTACATACCAACTGACTCTTCAACTCCAATTAGAAGAAGATTCCAAACAAATTTGGCCATCACACATTTGTTCAGCAACCAGAGCACATGCTATAATGCTCATTTATCCACGCAGTTCACTCATTGAAATAACAAAATTCTGCACACACTCTTCTGGAGAGATGTTTCAACGTCTAGTTAAACATCAGTTCCTTTTTCAATGAACATAACATTGAGATTAGCTCTGAGTTCTTACAACTATTTGAAGTTGCACCTTCTGATGTAACAATCATCTTTCTTAAACACCAGGCAATAGGATAATCAATTAAATACTTGCTAAAGCCACAAATAGTAATTGATCTTAAATCTCAATTCTGTATTCTTCAGATTTGTATTCCTCCTTACTCTAGCTACAACACCAGAAATAAGTCAACCAGCACAACCTAGGAAGAAATATTCAAAGCATAAATCCTCCTTAGAAGACCATCTTCATCAGTAACATCCTTGGACAAACAGAATCACTTCCCAAGGAAAAGATCCAATATCTTCACACTCATGAGACCGTTTGAACAATGATCAACAATCACTCCAGTTTTAACCTAGCTGAATGTCAGAGCACTTGTGCAGTTCTTCCTATATACTTCCATCCAGGAGATCTGATAGGAGATCCTTAAGCAGAGACACTCTCTTATAGGGTTGGAAGCAAAAATAAATTTCTTATGGCTCTTCTTCCAAGGTATGACATTCTCATGTCACACTTCTGAGCGCTCTTGCAACATCTTCTTGACCATCTTCTCTTCTGACTCTATTATTCAAAAGTGCCTTTATAAGTGGACTTAAGAGACAACTCAAGTATCTTTGCCAACTTTCAACATGACATAGAGTGTTTTGAAATGGATACACAAGACATCAATTCAACATTTTCCTCCTATTGTCCTTCATATTACCTGATTGAAACTATCTCCCAGGCAACATAGAAGGATCCTTCAGAGGTCTCCAGATCACAGTGCTCCCTTTTGTCTATTACTCCCAGCTAGACGTGGCAAGAACACCTGGAGAAAACAATCCATCTTCAACATGCACCAGGTAAGATGTCACAACATCTTATCAAGAACCATGTGTAGCAATAGTATCATTATCAGCAGCGGAGAATCTTCACAACGTATCAATCAACCATCAGTAGTTATTTGTCTGGAAAAATCGATCCCACAACACCAAAGAATGATCTGATCATGTAACCTCCTTCCTTGCTCAAAGACCAGAAAGTATCTTCCATAGAACTCATCTAGAAACAAACCAGGCTCTGATACCAATTGAAATTCTGGCATGTAGATCACAGATGTCCTATTAAATGTTGAGACATTGATCTCTGCTAAAACTGAACAAGGACAGAAATAGGAGCCTTCAACAAAACTGCAGATTTATAAAACAATGTCGTGACAGATGTTTCAACATCAGTCAAGACATAAACTTTTGAATAAGAGAGCAGACTGAATTTAACAAAACAGAAAGATAAATAACACAAGGATATGATGACTCAGTTTGGTGCAAATCACCTACGTCTAGGGGCTACCAAGCCAGGAATGAATTCACTATTAGCAGTATTAATTTAGAGCTAAACTCCTCTGTTTACAACTCTTCACTTAATCCCTACCCAGTATAATTCTATCTAAAAATCACCATCTAGATAGGAGAAACCCATCTCAATTCCTAAATCACCTCAATGATATCTAACAGTTACAACCTCCGATAACTACATCAATTTGTTCAACTGAAATACACCCATTCCAATACAACATTCAGTCAAGACTCTTGACTAACAAACAATGCATGAATTTACTTCAAAGCTTCATCCAAGAACAATACATAATTCATTACCTACAGGTTTTTAAATATGTAAAACTATGTCTACCACAGTGTATCAAACGATACAAAGGATAACTTACAACTCAAGAAAGTACACGACTCTCAAAACCCTAAATCCTTATTTTCTACTTTACAAAAGTCTTAATAAGAATTCTTAAAATCTCTTTCTACCCTAGGTGTTGGTCTTCCTTTTATAATCTTCAGCTATCCATGGGCTTTGAAATATCTGTTTAATTATTCCTTGATCCATGTTCTGATTGCTCCTTAAATCTTGGACCAGATCTGCAACAACCTGATATATCAGACCAAGATGTCGAGTCCACAAGCTAGGACATCTTGTCTAACATGTCTTCTTCCAGCAGACTTCATCATGTTGGAACATCTTGTTCAACATTGTGTTTTACTAAAATTTAGTCAAATCTTTTAGAGCTTTCAATACGTATCTAAAATTAAGTATGGTTCACGAGGTGTTGAGAGTAGCCTATTTTTTTATTGTATTTAACACATCGTTATTATGAAATATTATGAATTAAAGTATAAAAAATCCCAGCTTAAATAGTCTTTTGATCTATGCAAATTGACGTGTTTTTAATTTTCGTCTCCGAATTATTATTATTTTTTTGAAAATAATCGCCAAATATTAAAATTCGATTGGTTTTAGTGTCCATAGTTAAAATTCGCAACAAAAAAATATGTATGAAAAATCGCAAGAAATTTGTAAATTTTCCTATAAATTTTAACTTTAAAGACTGAAATGAAATATAACATTTAAAAATTTTATTAAAAAATTCATAAAGAAAATTAAAAAACACGTCAAGTATCAAAACACTTTAAAAAAATAGACATGAATTTAAAGCCTCTAAAAATCCAATAGAATGTTTCTCTAAAATTATACTCCTTTCTTTCTAAAATATAAGAGAGAAAAACGCATCTATCCAAAACTATAAGTAAATTTATTTAAAAACACAAATCAGTTCTATTTAAAAACATGAATTCTTTTTAACCAATCCAACATGAAAATATTATTAAAATCCACAAATAAACATGAACATCGAGATTTTGCCAACTATGAAAGTAAAGTCACCGTCCCAACAGCTTACAGAATGGCCAAACAACAGCAGTACATACAAAAAGTACAACAATTTCACAAACAAAAAACAACCTCTTCCACTTTAAGTTACCTCATATCAAGTATCAACCACTTCAAACACAAATAACTCTTTCTTCTTCAATTGGATCATTCATTTTCCTTAAAAACTCAACCCCTCAATTTTGACTTTAACTCTTTAATGGTTCTTTAATTTTGGAGTTACTCAGATCCTTGCTCAGTTTCAGTTTGTGACAACTCCCCCAAGAAAGAGAAACCGACAAGGTGCATTTAAATCTCTCAAAGATTGTTTTTTTCTTCTTCTCCTGAGTTTCTATTCCATGATTTTCAACTTATTTGTAAAGAAGCTGAAACATTGCTTATTATGAAGTTTCACCCACCTTTAAAAATTGTATCTTTCTGATGAAGGAGTAATCTATTCTGTTCTGATTTATCTATCAGCTTATTAGCAAGAGGTGGGTGGGTCCCAATTATCTTATGCACCTTATATAGCTCCAAAGTTACAATCTTTGGCATTAGGGTGTGGATTGATGCAGATTTAAAAAACCATGCTTTATCCTGCAGAAAATTATGGACCTTTTTTTGTTGAAATGTAACTATACTTGCTAAAAAGGGTAGTTTGTGTTTTATTGTGTGTTTGTTATCAATCTGTTGTTATTGTCATTTGAAGATTTGTGAGGTTTTTGCTGCTTTGGGTTTCAACTATTAGGGATCTTGAAGTGAAGCTGTTCTTAAAACCTGTTTTTGATTTAGTAGTGTCATAAGAGTATGAGGAAAAATGCGGGTTATCATTCAGGAAGGATGTTTAGTGACAAGAAATGGATTATCCCGTTTTTTGCAAGTTTGTTGGTATCCGCGAGCTTGGTTCTGACGGTTATTCTAGGTGAATTTAGTTCTTTTGGTGGGGAAGAGCAGTTACCACTGGTTGATGTAATTTCACTCAACGGGCTAGAGGATAATTCCAGTGGATATTTTGTGGAGTCGGATTTGGAGAGGTCTCTTAATGCTAGTGTTGTTGTGAAGATGATGAAGGTACCTAAGTTTGCATACCTTATTTCGGGCACAAAGGGTGATAGTCATAGGATGCTGAGGACATTAGAGGCAGTGTACCATCCGAGAAATCAGTACATTTTGCATTTAGATCTTGAGGCGCCGCCTCGGGAAAGGTTGGAGTTGGCAAATGCAGTGAAAGCTGATCCGATATTCAGGGAAGTGGAGAATGTGCGGGTTATGTCTCAATCTAATTTGGTTACTTATAAGGGTCCTACGATGATTGCTTGTACTCTTCAAGCTATTGCGATACTGCTGAAGGAGAGTTCGGAGTGGGACTGGTTTATAAACCTCAGTGCCTCAGATTATCCTCTTGTGACACAGGATGGTTAGTAATTGAACTTTTACCTGCTTCTTTGATGTTATATATGTTATTTCTGTAATTAAAATGCTTGCATAAACTATGGTGTCTTCTGTGGTATAAGGTTTGCAAGTAAAATTGGACTTGAGCTAATGAAGCAAGTCTGCCATGTTTGTCGCCCCGTTTCTATTTTTGATTTTCCTTTCCTTTGTAATTCCCTTGTTTGGTTGTATACATTATTCCAGGGAACCCTATTGCTTATATTCCTTTTAAGTCTTCTATTAAGAGTGCCATATTGGACAATATATGGCTTGAACATGTGTTTATATGTAGAGACTTTCCTCACCCTACATGCCGGTTTTGTATAGTTGAGTTAGGCCTAATCACATTTCATAGCATCTTCCAACCACATTCATTCTAGCCTTAAGTATATTTGTTTTCAATCATTCAAGCCCTAACCTTGATTAACCAAGCCATATCCCGCAATATGTCTTACTTTCAAGTCTTTCTGGTGAAGACTTAAAAGTAAGACATTGCTATCACCTATGTTATCAAACTCGCTCGCTCTGTATCTTGACACAGAACAGTAAAACCGCGTTAGGCCATGCCGTTCCGGCACAAATGGGTAACTCGGCTGGAATGGCCGCGGTAATGGGACTGGATTTGAAACGATGATGCCGCTCTGACTTCGCTTAAATTTTTAAGGATAGCAAGGCTATTTTATTGATTTATTTTAGATGTTAACAATTATGTGTTCATTAGTATTAACTATATTACTGTCCGCATCACAAAAATACCGGCCGTTCCGCTCCTTGCTCCCGTTCCATTCCATTTTTGGGAATGGCCGCACCACGCCGCTATCCGAGATTGACAACATACCACATCCTTTTCTTTCTGCTAGAGTTCTCCCAAGTGCCATTTTATGTTGATATTTAAGATATCTGTCTGGATATGAAAGTCATTTTTGTTGTTATACCAGATTACATTTGTGAGCTCCAACTTCTAGCTCAGATGCCAAACAACGCATTTTCAATATATATAATATAATCATACTATTTTTTTTTGAAAGGTCTACATCTTATTTTACACAATTTATGTGTCCTCTAATCTAACTAAGTCAATCTGCCTCCTTTAAAGTGAGTTTGCCTCTAAAGTGTTCAAGGGCTTATCAACTGTTGGTCTCACAAAAATTACGGCAGTACTATTACTGATAGCTATTATTCCTATCTAAAGAAGGGAAAGTGTATTATCAAAGGAAAATGGAAGAACACTACATAAACTGTAAGAGAAAATGCTACCGGACAAGTTGAAAACCAATAGCCCCATGCTGAAAAGGCGATGCCCAAATAGAAAACAAAGATGCCCCTCAAATATTACTTCCTTCATGAATATGTCTTGGACATTGATTATAACAAGATTGGTGTTATCTTGTATGGTCTGAAGTGTAAAACATTTGAGATAATTATCCTTCTGAATTAGATGGTTTAAGTTCATACTAAAAGTCTAAACTTGTGTTGGGAGATTGTCGCATACAAAATGCATTCAGTTTTGACCCTAACTATTTTCTTAGGGGCATTTGTAGTCAGCAATATACAAGTCTTCTGGTGTCAACATCTTCTTTAGTACATATATCTTTATATTCGATCCGTTGCCATAAATGAAGATTCGTATCGTTCATCTCTTAATGTTCACTCCGTATTTGATTGAATTGCATACATTATCAACTTATACGAGCATGATGTTTACTCCTATTTTAGATTCTCTGTAAGTCACTTAATATTTGTTTCCTACGTATGCAGATATGCTTCATGTTTTCTCTAATTTGTCTAGAGATCTCAATTTCATTGAACATACACACATTTCCGGTTGGAAATTGTAAGTGAAATTACAACATCGCATATTTGAAAATTGCTGTATTACCGCAATCCCCTCATTGACATTTCTTTCTATTACTCTGTATATATGTTCAGGAACCAAAGAGCAAGGCCCATCATTATTGATCCTGCCTTTTACTTATCAAAGAAATCTGATTTGGCAGTGACTTCTCAGAAAAGAACACTTCCCACATCTTTTAAATTGTTCACCGGTATGTTTTGTTTCTATATTTCATATACATTTATTCCTTTATTTTCTACAACATACTTAAATTTCTGTCTATGCTTTGTAAACAGGTTCAGCTTGGGTTGTACTAACACGGTCGTTTGTGGAGTATTGTATATGGGGATGGGATAACTTTCCACGGACAATGCTTATGTATTATACAAATTTTGTCTCCTCGCCAGAGGGATATTTTCATACTGTTATTTGTAACACTGAGAAATTTCGGCATACTGCAATAAGTCACGATCTTCACTACATTGCGTGGGACAGTCCTCCAAAGCAACATCCAATCTCTTTATCTTTGAAGGACTTTGATAAAATGGCTAAGAGCAATGCTCCCTTTGCCCGAAAGTTTGGAAAAGATGATACAGTCCTAGACAAGATTGACAAAGAACTTTTGGGGCGGACACATAGATTTTCGCCAGGGGCGTGGTGTATTGGGACATCAGATGGTGGAGCAGATCCGTGTTCTCTGCGGGGAAATGACACGATGTTAAGGCCAGGACCTGGTGCAGAGAAGCTACACCAGTTGCTTCAGGTGCTGTTATCTGAAGAGTTTACAAGTAAACAGTGTTTGTGACAATGGGGTACACTACAGATTGGATAATGCCAAGTGTACATAATATGGTTATATATCTGATTTAAAAAGTTAGAATTTTGTATTGAATAATATAGGTTCATAGTAAGCAGCAACAAGCACCCATAGTAGTAGTTTTTTTGGTGTTTGTTTTGGTATAGTTTTGCGAATTCAAGCCAACCATTTATGTTATAGCAACCTTCTTATTTTTATTGAGTTAAAAAAGACGATCGAGTTTCATCTTCGTAACAGATTCCTTTATTGATTATCTATTATCTTTTGGAGAAATTTTTATATCAGCAATTCATGTTCGATGGACTTTATTCAACATTGATGGATGGTCCAATCTGATTAGGCTTCAGATAGAAGCAAACTATTTATGCTAATTTCTTTCCTTGAGTTAGGACCAGTTTTGTACAGTTGAGGACATGTCTTTAATTCAAACTTGAAAGCATAATGAATCATTCACCAGACTTGCTTGCTAGGACATCATCAGTCATTAAATATGGTTCACTTTTTCAGTGGATGCACGTAAAATCAGGATGAAGTACTTTCACTTTAAGAATTTTTTGCTCCAATAAACTTTATTGCATGTGTATCAACATAAACTATTATTTTCACAATGTTAAAATGTTAATTTTCCAATTTATGCCACTGATGTTCACAATAATATCTGCTTGTGGCAAGTAGCTTTTGTAAATTTCTTTTACTGTCAATAATCTCAATATAAATGGGACACTGGGACAGTGAAAAACAATGGTCTACAATACATAGTTTATGATAGACTTTCCCTTTGTTTTTACAATTCCAAAAATAAAGAGAACTCGACTTTCCATCGCAGACCAGCTGTGACACAAACCTTTTTCCGCCAAAATCAACTTCATACTTTCCCACCAAGGACGGACTGCAAGGATGAAGAAAAGGCGGAAACTTAGAAATATATTTTGCAATTACACCAACACAAACAAGTAAAAATACAAAAACATGAACAGTAATAATGCAAACTGGTGTGGTATAACAGTAATCAAGAGTAAGTGGGTGGTAATGAAATTGCTTTAAGAGCTCTACTGTTTGGCAAAAAAACTTCATTCTGAAAGAAAAAATGGATGCAACAGTATCTGTATATAAGTTCAATGCCCCAAATAAATTTTTACACGACTATCACATAAAATCTCAGATCATTCCAATAGTTTAAAATTATACCAGATATTGTTAACTAGCGGGATACCCGTGCCTACGCACGGGTACCCGTCGGTGTGACGCGCATATGTTTACATTTAAAATATGAAAAAAATTATTAGAATTAATAAGAGTTAATAAGTATAAAAAATAAAATTTGCATCATTGATGAACTTGACCCGTTAACATTTATGTTTATAAAAGTTGTACATTTAATAGATTTTATAATTAGAATGGTTGTATATTTACGTTAAAGTATATATATATTTTTTGAATTATATAGATAAATATATTGATCAATGATAAACTTGACTCGTTAACATTGTCTTATTTTTTTTAAATAATGTTATGTTTTGTCTTAAGATTGTTTCATGTTATTTGTTGAAGACAAATATTTGTACAATATTTATAAAATTTATCAATGAAAAGAAAATTTATTAGAGTAAATAATTTATAAATTTTGTAATGTATTGTTATTGACTAAAAATTTGTAATGTCTAAATAATTAACTTAAAATTGAAGAAGACAATGTAAAAGTAAATTTAATAAAGCACACGAAGATGTAGAAGTCTAAAAGTTGATATCCAGAAACATTGGAAATACAGAAAACATAGTCAAGGACCGACTTGAAATTGAAATCTAAGTAAGAGATTTAATCAGTAAATCTAAATCTCCTTGCAGACATATAGTTCTCCCACGTGTAGTTTCGCTCATCGTCATCATCCGAATCAAGTGGTTCGTCGTCCCGTTCTTCGTCTTCATCTGAATCAAAAAATTTCAGTTTCCTCACTTTTTTTGCTGATTTCATATTTCTTTTCCTCTTTCTTCTCTGTTGCAGTGCATGACCGTCACGTACCTTAAGAAGAAGAAAACCAGTTAATTATAATTGACAACATGAAAAAATAAGCCACTGTAAAGATCAACAGAATACATAAACATTAGTCTTTTATTAACTTTAAAAAAAGAAGTGGGATGTTGTTGATGTAACCCAGCCGCAGGCTAAATGTACTTATACACGGGCTACAACATGCATGGAAAACGAAATTCTACCGGGGGGTGCTACAACATTGGTTGAAATCGGGCAGCCTGTTCGTGAGGTTCAGCAAGGTCAAAAACCGTAGGTGGTTGCACGACCGTAGGTGGTTGGTTGTTAGCAACGGATTGATTGGGGACAGGAGGTTGTTGTTGTTGTTGGGTCTGTTGATGTTATGAAGATTACAAATGTTAATCACAATGAAACAGTAAGGCAGACAAATATTAAGTGAATAACAAAAGCAACATTAATTGTAAATGGCAAACCTGTAAAAGCACCTGCCCGTCGACAGGGTGACGTTGACCAGCTGGTAGTTGCAATTCCGCGCGATGTTACATGTCAGGCGGTGTGTGGACTTTAGTAGGTGCTGCAACATTGGTATTTTTGTTGGATGCCATAGAAAATATTTTCTGTGATTCAAGTTTGGTGTGTCTTGTAGAGAATATGAGGCATGAATAAATAATGAGGGTTGTGGCTTTGTAGCTTCCCCCTACATTGGAATTGGAAATGCAATTAAACTTTAGAAAGCATAAAGTTGGAATATTGACAGGCAAAATTATAAATACTGGTGATGGTTAAGTGTATTGTATTAGTTGCAAATACAATGTATGAACTTATTGCTCATTAAAGGTAATGAAAAGTATGCATGAGACATAATTTGGATAAAAAATATGAGATATAAATAACAATTGAGAAAACAAAAAAAAACACTTTCCTGCACTTACATGTACAACATAAGTTCCGAGTACCATAATCAAAGTGGAATTGAATGCATTTTGACTATTGTAGGTCTAGTATCTGAAAGAAGAAGCCGCGGATTATATAAAATAGGTGTCAACATTAGACATACATATAAAATAAAAAGACTGAAGGAAAGAGGTCTTACAATATCCTGAGAAAAACGAAGCATTCCCTGGCAGGTTTGGAATTTTTCGAAATTGTAAGGGTATTGAACCTGTATGTTGGTCATGATATGTCTGGACTCAGAAACAAAAATTGAAATGCAAGAAATCGGAACAACACTAAAAATCACTCTAAAGAAGAAGTCTACACCTGATTATACGACGTTGAATGTGAATCAACATGAACAAATTATCCTCAGAGGATCATTGAATGTGACAGCTGTAAATTGACACATATAGTATAGGTGATGATATGTAGACATAAAAAGTCAAAGTCTAAAATGCAGACAAATATGAAATGTACCATGAATGAAACATTTCAGTGTGTCAAGGTCATCTGATAAGAAGGTCATCTGCCATCCCTCTGTTAATATGCAGTGGATGTGTTCCATCACGCACTTTGTAATGATCCGTCTGTCAACATCTAAAAGTAACTGCAATTACAGTTGCATATTAACGAAACAGATATTCAAATCCATCAAAACACTAAAATTTGAATATATCAAAAGGGAAAACTGCAAAAACCAGGTAATGTCACTCATACTTGTGGAAAATCCATCAAAACACGAACAATGTAAAAGGAACCCAAAGAAATCTATAAAATTTTCACATTTAATTTCAAAACCTTCAGGCTTCATAGCTGAGAAATGGAAACGACCAAAGACGGTTCCTTATTGCTTCTTCATGAATCTGTAACTTCCCATTGTAGTTAAAAGAATTTTAGAATCACAATAAAAATGTTAGGATTTAAAATTAGTGTACTTGCCTGAGATATGAAAACCATAAGAATCAGTGGTCAAAGTCCAAAAACAACACCCAATGCCAGCTGCAATGGTCATTGAAAAAATTAGAAGTAAGAAATGTATGGAAAACCTATTAAACAGAAACAAAGTTTGTAATGCAACTACTACACCTGCTGATACAGAGCCAAACCAAAAACCTGCATCAAAGTCAAAACACACTGAAATGGTTTAGAGAAAATGAGTGTATGCTAATATATTGAGCTAAAAAATTTAGGATTTAAAACTACTGTACTTGCCTGAGATATGAAAACCATAACAATCAGTGGTCAAAGTTCAAATACAACACCCAATGCCAGCTGCAATGGTCATTGAACAAATTAGAAGTAAGAAATGTATAGAAATAAACCTATTAAACAGAAACAAAGTTTGTAATGCAACTGCTACACCTGCTGATACAGACCGAAACCAAAAACCTGCATCAAAGGCAAAACACACTCAAATGGTTTAGAAATAAACCTATTAAATAGAAACAAAAAATGGGCCATATGAACAACAATAAAAAATGGTTTCAGAAAAGCGTTAAAAAATGAGAAATCATTTGGTTATTTCAAAACCCTATTAAAAACCTAACATTTCATCATGAGCAAATGAACAAACAAAATGTAAACCATAAAGAACTCGGTTGTTCATGTCAAAGCTCCAAGCCTGCGAAATCAGGGAAGAAATTTAGGGATTTTGACATTCCAGACAATTGCAAGAGAGACACGATGAGAGCCGTTACCTTCAAACACAACAGATCAGTACCAGATGATGAGAGTGTGAAAGTCAAGAAATCGTTGCTTCAAACCCAACAGTTGAGACAGAGACGATGAGAGTGAGATGGAGGATGATTCGGAAAGTGAGAGAGATGTAGAAAACCGACATAATGAAAAGGGGAAAGGATACATAGTGAAAAGGGGAAAGGTTGGAGATTAATTTTTTTATGTCTGAATGATATAGAGAGAGACATCAAAAGAAAAGATATAATAATACTTTGGAAATTTGAAGATCTGAATACATGAAGGTTAAACCATCCATGTGGCAGTGTGAGGGAAAAGAAGGGTAGATGCGTCTTTTCCAGAGCATCTACCTTTCTTATATGGTAGATATGGAAATCACACAACTATAATACAGTTTACCAAAAAAATATATTTTTCATGAAATAAATCACAAAACAGTAAAAATTTGATTCAAAAAATTAGTCACTTTATCTCCAAATTGTGTGTTGTCGTGATAAGCACTTATTTTAATAATTACTTGTTAAAATTAACCAGATTCTAGAAGAATGACCAGACATCTGTCTAATTTAATATATGCTCCATAATACCCATAGTAATAAATACAGGTAATACATATGGTGAAATATTCAATACTGCAACTTACATATCTAACATTACCCTTCAACCCTTTTTAATTTTTCTTTTTTTACCAGTGTAGCCAAAATCTGGTTCAAAACTGAGTGTCATTATCTCAGCAGGATAGTCGTTATAGTGGAGCTTGACATGCAATGAAGAACACAACATCTTGAACTTGAGCCTGAGGGTATCCATGATCTCCTGCACTTGTAGATCTTCAAGATCTATTAGAGGATATTTGTAGATCAAGTCCTGCATCTGGGTGATAACCGTTTTGGCCCGTGAAGAGTAGCAGGTTGGATCGATCTGGATGGCGGATATCCAGATGTAGATCTTATAACACCCCAAAATAATTAGAATATTTATTTAATTTTTTTTATTATAAATATTCGTGATTTTCAGTGAATTTTGGTGAAATACTTTGATGTCTGATGATTTGTGTTGTGGGGGTAGTGATGATGTTAAGAGGGTGTTGAGGATATTAGAAGTGTATGATTTATTAGAATTATTTTGATAATAATAATAATGGAATAATGTGAATAATATTATTTAGACTATTATTATTATTTTAAATAAAAAGGAGGGGCAAAGTGGTCATTTGTGCGAGAATAAGTGAGGACGAAGTTGGGAAATCATGATAGGGATCCTAAGGGTATGTTGGACAAAAAGGAAAATAGGGAAGTGAGGAATTCATTCTGAACAATTGTGTTTTTGGAGAACGACTCTGAGAAAAGGAAGAGGAAGAGACTAGGGCTCAGAGAGAACTCTGAAGAACTCAAGAGGAAGATCAGAACTGCGAATTCTAAGGTATGGGGAGTATCGCTTACCATTATATTTGATATAGGGTTAGAGGTATGTGGGTAGTTGGAGTTTTGAGGGAATTTGATGATAACATGATGAACTATGATGAAATTGGGGAGTTAGGGATGTGTAAAACGATTAGGAAATGATGTATATGTGTCTACTGTGATGTATTGCTGTTGTAGTATGTTTGCCTTGTGATTGAGATTCATTTTTGGACTGTATGATTGTGAAACTACAATGGGTTTAGGGTCTGAGTTATGTAGAAAATGCAGCAGCAGGGTTTGCTGTTCGCAGGGAATCGCCGGACGAAGGGATTGTTTCGCCAGGCGAAGTATATTCGCTTGGAGGTCGCCGGGCGAAATGAGAGGCGAGTGAAGGGTGAAAAATAGGAGCTACTGGTTTTTGTATGGGAAGGGAATTTGCTCCTGCTTTTCCAGGCGAAACCCAGGCGAGCGAGCTGCTTCGCCGGGCGAGCACCAGGCGAGCAGGAGCAGTAGTTTTCTTTTACCTTTTCTTTTTTTGTGCTGTCTTGTGTCTTGTTGTTTGTATTCCTTGAGTAATTGATGTGCTATATTTTTATGACTATAACATGATGATGTGTGAAGTAATGTGATGAATTGTGACACATAATAACGATGTAATACTATGATGCTTTGGTGAGCTTGTATTAATGATGATGCAACCTTGACGAACCATGGTGATGATTGATTATGACGTTTTGTATCATGCATTCATAGCATATTAGGACTTCGGTCCAATGTTGATGTTAGGACTTTGGTCCAGTGTTGGCTTCAATCCCATTGTGTGGATTGGGGTGTTTATGTTGTGCTCCGGTTCTTGTGTAGAATCGATCCTATTGGTGGGGATCTTTGGAGGCTGATGGCCCAGTGTCCATCAACATGATGAATTGGTACCACATGCATGAGTCTATGGTATTGCATTCCATACTATGTGGCATGACATAGTTGTGATAAATGATGTTATTGATGATGTGGTTTTATGTGACGTATGATGACGATGACTTATTGATGCTTATTTTGTGGATGTTGTTGTACCTGTTTATCTTTTTTTTATATCTCGTATAATGATTTGTGATTACTCACCCTGCCTGTTTAAATGTTGCCTCCACGTGGGTAACGTGCAGGTGATCAGGATTAGCTCTCTTGGTGCGTGAAGGTTTAGCTTTTTGGAGTGTTTAGTTTTATTTGTCGTTGAACTTAGAAGGTGTCTTGCTCTAATATGTCACATCGGGTTGGGACGTCCATGAGTTGAACTTTTATGTTCTAGTTTGCTATTATAGACATGATGTCACTATGTTTTACTATTTTGTCGTTTTGGTTTTTAATTACTTTAGATTATGATTTCCGTTGCAATGTAGTCTTGACTTTGAATTTGTATTGATGAAGCACCCGTGTTACGGAGCAGGATGGTATTTAGATGTTTATGACTAAATGTGGCACCCTTGTGGTGATTTACTATGATTTATTCATTTTAATTAATTGAGTTATCCGTGAAATACTCATTGGGGTAGAAGGGTATTACATTAGTGGTATCAGAGCAGGTCGGTCTGTCCGGCCAGGTTTTGTATGATGTTAATTCCCTGTCAGTCGATGAGTGTGTGTACACTGTCGATGAATTGTTTCTTCTAACATTGCTGATGGTGTGCTGAATGGCTGGGAGAAATGATCGTCCTATCGCTGATGCATTGGAATCACTTGCTCAAGCGATGGCTCAAAAAAATCAGAATGGTGAAGCTTCGGATGAGTTTTCGTGCTTTGGGGAAGTTCCAGAGGAACAATCCGCCAACTTTTGTGGGCACCCATGATCCAGAGAATACACAGAAGTGGCTCAAAGTGATTGAGAAGATCTTCCGGGTGATGGCATGTACTGACGCTCAACAGGTTCAGTTTGGTACTCATATGCTGTCAGAAGAAGTCGAGGACTGATGGGATAACACACGTCAGAGGCTGGAGGATGTTGGTACTGAGATAACATGTGATGTATTCAAGAGAGAATTTTTGGGGAAGTATTTTCCTGAATATGTTTGCGGCAAAAAGGAGATAGAATTCCTTGAATTGAAGCAAGGAAACATGACTGTGGCAGAGTATGCTGCAAAATTCGAGGCGCTGGTGAAGTTTTGTCCGCATTACAACCGTGCTGATGCTGAGATGTCTAAATGCCTTAAGTTTGAGAATGGGCTGAGACCAGAGATCAAACAGGGTATTGGATACCAACAGATTCGTAGGTATGCTGAGATGATGGATAAGAGTAGGATCTATGACGAAGATAGCCGAGCTCGATCTGCTCACTACAAGCATCTTAGTGAGAAGAAAGAGAAGGGACATTTTAGAGGAAAGGCTTATGTGACTCCAGCTAACAAAGGGAAACAAAAGGCTTCAGATGGGAAGAAGACAACTAGGGGAGCAACTCCCACTTCTGTTAGGTGTTACAGGTGTGACGAGCAAGGCTACCGTGCTGAAGTTTACAACAATAGTGTGTTGAGGTGTTACAGATGTGGTAAGAGAGGCCATAGAGTTACCGATTGCAAGGATGAAGGTCCGACTTGTTTCAACTGTGGTGAACAGGGTCACATCAATACCCAGTATCATAAGCCGAAGAAGACTGCTACTGCTGCTCAGACTAATGGCAGAGTGTTTGCTTTGAGTGGTTCAGAAGTTCCTAAAAAGGATAACTTGATTCGAGGTACTTGTTTTATTAACGATGTTGAGTTAGTTGTTATTATTGATACTGGTGCTACTAATTCGTTTATTTCTCTTGAATGTGCTACTAGGTTGGGTTTGAAATTGTCTGGTATGAATGGTAGTATGGTGATAGAAACTCCTGCTAATGGTTCTGTTACTACTACTTTTATGTGTTCGAGATGTCCTTTGACGATATTTGGAAAAAGTTTCGTGATGGATTTGGTGTGTTTACCCTTGCACCAAATCGATGTAATCTTGGGGATAAACTGGTTGGAGTTCAACTATGTTAACATCAACTGTTATACTAAGACCGTGGAGTTTCCTGAGTTTGATGATAATGGAGAGTTGATGTTCTTGTCTGCTAAGCAAGTAGAAGAACTCCTAGAAGACGAAGCCTCGATGTTTGTGCTATTTGCATCATTGCAAGTTGGTCGTGAAGCTACGAGTGTCGAATTACCTGTTGTCCGTGAATTTCCATATGTGTTTCCGGATGACATAAGTGATTTGCCTCCCGAGCGTGAAGTAGAGTTTGCAGTGGACTTGATACCAGGTACGAGTCTGGTGTCAATGGCTCCTTACTAGATGTTCGCTTCTGAGTTAAGTGAATTAAAGAAATAATTGGAAGAATTGCTTGAGAAGAAGTTTGTTTGACCGAGTGTTTCTCCGTGGGGTGCTCCTGTGCTGTTAGTTAAGAAGAAATATGGTAGTATGAGGTTGTGTGTTGATTATAGGCAGTTGAATAAAGTGATTGAAAGCTCCTGAGGTTTGACTAAATTTGGTTAAAACTTAATGAAGAATGTTGCAGACAAAGATGTCGAATACAGTGTCCTAACATCTTGACTCGACAAATATAGCAGGTTCTAAATCTGGTGCAAGAATCAAGGAATGATTAGCAGTGGATCAAGGGATCAATAAACAGAAGATTCGAAGCCCAAGGAAGCAGAAGAGTATAAAAGAAGACCAAGACCTAGGACTGCGCGACCTGAACCTATTGTAACACTTTTAAGTAGAAAATAAGGTTTAGGGTTTTGAGAGTCGTAGGCTTTCTTGTAAGTCTCCCTCTGTATCAATTTGATACATTGTGGTAGACATAGGTACTTGTACATATTCAGAAACCCGTAGGTAATTAATCGTGTATAGTTCTTGGATGAAGCTTTGAAGCTAATCCAAGTTAACTTGTTAGTCAAGGATGCTTGACTGAACTTTGTATTGAAAGGGGTGTCTTTCAATAGGATGATACAGTTATGGTGTAGTAACTGTTAGATAATCATATGTTGTGATTGTAGCGCGAGTTTTATGTGTGGTTGCGAATCACTATCGCTTTTGGGTACTACAGCTCGATTCTTTTTTTATCCTATTGAAGCTGATGAAGGAAGGGAAATAGATGTCTCCAATTAACCCTGCTTGCAAACTGGGTTTTAACAGATAATTGTTAGTTTACAGCTGCTACAAAGATTATGGGTCTCTCATAGGTTATGTTGTTGAGAACACGGGGTTTAGATTATTGGTACGATGTTAGGACTGATGCTTTTCGATTGATGTATGAAGGTATGGGATTTTGATTAGTGTGCTCGCTAAGATTTTTCAATCTTATCCCTACGTATTCCCGTTTGACGAAACAGGGAAATCAGAGTGATCGTAGTTCCTCCTATTCTATGGGAGGAAAAAGGTCATTTTGGTGTCTTGTTCAAAGCCCAAGACGTGAAGCTAAAGGGGGTTTGTATCTTGTTCAAAGCCCAAGATGTGAAGCTGAAGGGTCTATTTGTATCTTGTTCGAAGCCCAAGATATGAAGCTAAATGGTTTTGACTTTAGAGAGAATTTGTCATCTCTAAAGGGGAGTTGTTGATGTTTGTATGCTATGAACAAGGCACAACTTTGATGCTAAAAGGTTGATTGACTCAACCGAGGTTTTCCTTATACAAAGCCTAAGAGGAGGCTATTGACCCAACGAGAGGGTGCTTTTATGTGTCTCGTACGAAGCCCGAGATAAAGGCTAAAAGGGTTGACTCAAACTTCTCTGTTTGGAGACTCTATTTATCGACTCTACTGGGGAAAACGAGTCTCTTGGGAGACTGCTTCCCGCTTGGGGATATTACATCATACTTTTCTCGAGAATCTTCTCGGAGAAATGCCATATGATGTGATCCAATTTTGAGGTGCTGATGACCTTTTCGTCAGCGGATTTTTTGGAGAAAAAATGCTGCATTGTCGAATCTCTGATTAAGAGGCTTTCTCTGGGGATTTTCCTTAATCCAGAAAAGCGAAAATATCATCTTCAATGGCGAAGAGTGATGTTCGTCGAAGGTCTTCTGGTCTTTTAGAGGTTCAAGTTATCAAAGTGGTCAAGGGCCATCTCCAATCCAGGAATAAACTGGAGGAGAGATTGTTCAGATGCAACATTTCATGGCGAGGAAAGAACTGACAACTCGATTGAGAGGACTTTTATCACTAGGGGATAAGACCGACTAAAGTGATAGTGATGCAATATGAATATGAGTGGATAATGTATGGTGTATGTATGTATATGCTGACAAAACTGATACGACATACAAACTGACAGATGAACACGACTGGATACTCGGCCACTGCGGGGGATGAAGAGTATCACTGGTTCAAGATAGCAATTCTGCCTTGCTTAGGAGAGATAGTCCCTGCGGGGAACTATGCTGGTCGGGCTTAGGAGGTAAGAACTCTGCCGAGGGTATCAGATGGGAAAGCCGCGTCTGATACAGCTGATCCTTCATTCAGGCGCACTGGCTTAGAAGGAGTACTTTGATTCTGCACTTTGAAGTTTGCTTACTTCTAGAGAAGCGATCGATGTTCTTTCGATGTTCAACAGTAAAAAGAAATTGCCCTCTTTATTTTTAAAAGCAGAAAAATTTGAACAAGTAAATTCATTTTTGTTTCGTTTCAAGAATCGTCGATCATGTTAAAATGTCGTCCTGTAAATCTAAAACAAAGAAGAATTGCAAATAAAAGCACAAGGGCTCAAATTTTATTGATAGTGTGGAGATCAGCCAAACGCGTGATTCCATAAAGTATTTACAAAGTTTAGAAAATGATAATTTAAGGGAAAAGGGCTACATTGAGACATAACGACCGCTATCCTTCTACCAACTTTGAATTCGGGACATCCTGAGCTTCTGTCGAAGATGACCTTGACTGGAGTTTTCTGATGGATGGTATGACTGCTAAGGAGTTGAACTGATCAGACGTAGTTACTTGCCATTATCCCTCACTTTTGCTTGGATTGTACTTTGAGATTTCCAATCCACCGGGATGATTTTCGATTGTGTCTCTAATTTCTGCCTGGACCGCCCTTTCGGGTTTTCAATCCACCGAGACGTTTTTTTTAGTTTAGGCGAAGTATTTCTTGACTACGTCAACATTCGTGGGGTAGGAAAATTTCTCTCCGTCCATGGTTGCAAGTCTCAAGGCGCCTCCTGAGAAAGCTTTCTTGACCACATAGGGGCCGTCATAATTCGGGGTTCATTTGCCCCGAGAGTCGGTGAGAAATGATTGTATCTTCTTGAGCACAAGGTCTCCTTTTCTGAAGACGCGAGGTCGGACCTTTTTGTCAAACGCCTTCTTCATTCTTTGCTGATACAACTGACCGTGGCATAGTGTCGTGATTCGCTTCTCTTCGATCAGGTTCAGTTCGTCGTGTTGACTTTGACACCATTCAGCTTCTGTTAGCTTAGCTTCCACCAATACCCGGATTGATGGGATCTCTACTTCGATGGGGAGCACTGGTTCCATGCCATATACTAGAGAAAAAGGGTTGCCCCTGTTGAAGTGCGGACAGATGTGCGATAACCGTGAAGAGCAAAGGGTAGCATCTCGTGCCAGTCTTTATAGGTTACAACCATCTTTTGAACGATCTTCTTGATGTTCTTGTTAGCCGCTTCTACCGCCCTGTTCATCCTGGGTCGATAGGGAGATGAGTTATGGTGTTCGATCTTGAACTCTACGCACAACTCCTTCATCATCTTATTGTTCAAGTTAGATCCATTATTAGTAATGATCTGGCTCGGAACACCATAACGACAGATGATATTGTTTTTGATGAATCGGACCACCACCTGTCGGGTTACATTGGCGTATGACGCTGCTTCGACCCACTTGGTGAAGTAATCAATGGCTACCAGGATGAACCGATGTCCGTTTGAAGCTTTAGGTTCAATCATACCAATCATGTCGAGTCCCCATATGGAAAAAGGCCATGGGGAAGAGAGAACTTTGAGATGCATTGGCGGTACATGGATTTTGTCAGAGTATATCTGACACTTGTGGCACCTCCTCATGTACTTGTAGCAGTCGGATTCCATGGTCAACCAGTAGTACCCTGCTCTTAGAATTTTTCTCGCCATTGTGTGTCCGTTGGCATGAGTGCCAAAGGATCCTTCGTGAATTTCTTTTATCAGCATCTCTGCTTCTGGTCTGTCTACACATCGGAGCAAGACCATATCGAAATTCCTTTTATAGAGTGTGTCACCGCTCAGAAAGAAGCTTCCAGCTAGTCTTCTGAGGGTTTTTCTGTCCTTCCTTAGTGTCCCAAGTGGGTACTCTTGTTTATGAAGGAAGTATTTGATATCGTGATACCAAGGTTTGTCATTTATGACTGCTTCAATCGCGAAGATGTAAGCGGGTCGTTCAAGGCGCATTACGTCGATCTTAGGTAGGTCGTTCCATTGACCTACACTAATCATGGAAGAGAGAGTGGCTAAGGCGTCAGCCATGTGATTCTCATCACGAGGGATGTGATGAAACTATATTCTGTTGAACAAGGGTAACAACCTTCTTGCATAATATTTGTAAGGAATCAGTCATGATTGGTATGTGTTCCAATCTCCCTTGATCTGATTGATAACCAAGGATGATTCGCCATATACGTCCAAGTTTTTGATCCTTAAGTCGATCGCTTCCTCGAGACCCATAATACAGGCTTCATATTCGGCCTCGTTGTTCGTACACTTGAACGTAAGTCTGGCGGTGAAAGGAATGTGGGTACCCTGAGGGGTAACAATGATTTCCCCAATTCTGTTTCCATAATGATTGACGGTTCCGTCAAAGATTAGTCCCAATTGGGAACCTGGTTCTGGCCCTTCACTGGGTAGCGGTTCATCGCGATATTTCATTTTCAAATACATGACATCTTCGTCTGGGAAGTCAAACCCGATTGATTCTTGATCGTCAATCGGTTGATGAGCCAAATGATCGGCTAAAATACTCCCCTTAATGGCTTTTTGAGCATGGTACTCGATGTCGTATTCTGATAACAACATCTGCCAATGGGCAATCCTTCCCTTGAGAGCAGGTTTTTCAAAGACGTACTTGATTGGATCCATTTCTGAGATTAACCAAGTAGTGTGACGAATCATGTACTGGAGAAGACGTTTGGCTGCCCAAGCCAAAACACAGCAAGTTTTCTCAAGTATCGTGTACCAAGTCTCGCAGTCGGTGAATTTCTTGCTCAAATAGTAGATGGCAGACTCTTTCTGTTTGGTTTCATCTTGTTGGCCAAGTACACAGCCCATAGAGTCTTCCAAGACTGTTAAGTATATGATCAGTGGTTTTCCTTCCACTGGAGGTGATAGAATCGGCGGATTCAACATGTATTCCTTGATACCGTCAAAGGCGGTTTGGCAATCTTGTGTCCAAACACAGTCCTGATTATTTTTGAGTAATTTGAAAATCGGCACACAGGTTGCGGTCATAAGGAATATGAATCTGGAGATGTAGTTCAAACGTCCCAAGAATCGTCTGACTTGTTTTTCAGTTTTCAAAGAAGGCATTTCTCGAATGGCCTTGACCTTGTCAGGATCAACCTCAATTCCCTTCTGGATGATGATGAACCCTAGGAGTTTCCCTGAATGGACACCGAAGGTGCACTTGTTAGGATTCAAGCGGAGTTTATATTTTCTCAACCGCTCGAATAGTTTTGACAGGTGGGTCACATGCTCCTCCTCTGTCTTAGATTTGGCAATCATGTCATCGACATATACCTCGATTTCCTTATGTATCATGTCATGAAACAGAGTAGTCATGGCCCTTTGATAGGTTGCCCTGGCGTTTTTCAGACCGAACGACATTACCTTGTAACAAAAGGTACCCCATGGGGTAATGAACGAAGTTTTCTCCATGTCTTTTGGCGCCATTTTTATCTGGTTATAGCCCGAGAATCCATCCATGAAGGAGAAAACTTTGAACTTTGTTGTACTGTCTACCAGCATGTCAATGTGTGGTAAGGGAAACTCGTCCTTTGGACTAGCCTTGTTCAGATCTCTGTAGTCTACACACATTCTGACCTTTCCGTCCTTTTTTGGAACGGGTACGATGTTGGCTAACCATTGAGGATATTCTGATGTGGCGAGGAAACCTGCGTCAATCTGTTTCTGTACCTCCTCTTTGATTTTGATGGCCATGTCTGGATGAGTCCGTCTCAACCTCTGTTTTACTGGTGGATAATCCGATTTCAATGGTAAATGATGTTCCACGATGCTGGTATCCAACCCTGGCATGTCCTGATAGGACCAAGCAAACACATCAGGGAATTCTCTGAGAAGCTTTGTCAGACTCTCTTTGGCAGTTGGACTGAGCAGTGCCCCAATCCTGATTTCTTTTCTCTCCTTTTCCGAACCCAAGTTGACCGTTTCCAACGGCTCTTGTGAGGTTCAATGGACCCTTCCTCTTGTCTGAGTAGTCGGGAGATCTCTTCTGGAATTTCGTTGTCAACTTCTTCTTCAGCCCCAAATACCGGGAATTCAAAGTAGGGAGAAGGCATCGGATCGTATGTTTCAACGGGGTTTAAAACAAGCAATCTGCATGACGTGATGATTTGTTTTAGAAGAGATAGAGAGAATGCAAGTATGTGCAGTGTATTTCTTTTACTGCTTGTTTATTTTGAATTGTTTTTTAGGATTACCATTTTCTGAGAAAAGCGAAAAGAGAAAACAACAATTAATGTGGAAATTACAGAACGACGTTATTTTATTAATGAACAAGTCGATTCTTGAAACTACAGCCCTATAAACAAAACTCTGTCGCTTTGGGCGAAGCGAAGAGGGAAATTTACAGAAAGCGATCCCTATCAAAACATCCGTTTCACCTGGGCAGGGTGAAAGGTTAAAGATGACAATTACTTTGACTTATGAATAATCTTCGAAACATCGACAGCAACCCATTGGCGGCGAACTCCTCGGGGAATCACAAAGTCTGGTACCTTCCTTCTTGGCTTCTCCTTAGAAATGACACTGATTTCTGGCGGAGCAAGATCATTGGAATCTGTCTCCCAGGAAGAATTGTCGTAGGAGGATTACTCTGTTGTATTTTGCATAGTATTTGTGCTCTCAGGCAGATCTCCCCATCCAGTTGGCTGGATGTCTTCGAGCCTGATACGAGAGCTTTCCGGAGCGGTGTACTTGACCATGAAGTTGTATTTTCCACTCGGTTGTCCCAAGGTGTCCCACACTTCTTTGGAATTGGAGGAGTCATCTCTCTCAATGACGTTGACCTCAGGAAAAGCGCAGTTGATGAATTCTAGTCTGGCAAGCTTTGCCAATTCATCGTTATGCTGGACGTTTTCTGAATGACCTGAGTGATGATCCCATGACATGGTGGGGACGCAGGTATTCTGTTCAATGATGCTCAGCTGGTTTTCATTGTTTAGCTGATTTTCTTGCCCCAAGTCTCCTGGGTACGGCTGCCAAATAGGCAGGCCATCCATTGGGCCATAATAGTCGTGGTCAAAGTTGTCCTTCATCAGAGTGTCTTCCTCTAATGAATTTGGCAGAGCACGACATCCTTCCGGATCACGATCTTCGTACATCATTTCGACGTCTGACCTTGGTATAAATCTCGGACTCTGTGCGGGATAGCAAAATGGCATAGGCACCTCTTCCTGAGAGATATAATCGTCCTCGTTAAGATATGACTTCCATTCTTCATCTGTGTTAGAGGAATCTTCCTCGTTGATGGTATGTACTTCTTGGGACACTGGGTGAAGGAAACCTCCACTATGGAAGAAGTTCTAAATGGGATGAAAACCTTCATCATTAGTAGCAGTCTGAGTGCAGGTCGAAGAAAAACCAAGACCCTTCTTTGTTTTATTGTCAGTAGGAATGACAAGTTGTCCCCATCCTTTCATATTGTTACTTTCAATTGCCTTGAGAGCATCTTTGTATGAGAAAATAGAGGTTCCCTTCTCTGATTGATTCTCATTGTTCATCGAAAGCGCTTGGAACTGAGTCCCAACAGCCTCCTCGAGTTCTACACAAGTAGATGATGACAAGTTACTCACGAGCAAGGCTTGCTCTCCATAGACCGTGACGAGTTGATCGTTCTTGACGAACTTCAGTTTCTGGTGCAGCGTCGAAGTGACTGCCCCAGCCTGGTGTATCCAAGGTCTTCCTAATAAACAGTTGTACGCTGCCCGGATGTCCATGACCTGGAAAGTAATTAGGAAAGTGTGAGGATCGGTCGTTATGGGAAGGTCAACTTCGCCGATAACTGCCTCATCGGGGATCCTTTGAATGATAGTCGCATTAAAGTGGACTTCGGCATAACGTTGATGGCCGATCCTGTGTCTACCAGTACGTTGAGCGCCATGTTGTGACTTTTTCCTCCATCTGGCAAGTCCTCATCACTGAATCCTACGTTGTTGCAGGAAGTGATGTTAGAGATGATGCTATCGAACTGTCGTATTGACACATCCTGTTCCACAAAGGCCTGCTCTAAGACTTTCTGTAGAGCCTTTATGTGGGCTTCGGAACTGAGTAAAAGTGATAGCACCGAGATCTTTGAAGGAGTCTGTAACAGTTGATCAATAATGTTGTATTCACTCCTTTAGATGAGCTTCAGCATCTCATCGTTGTTTTTCAAAAGGTCGGGATTACTGGATTGACCGACTGGTGGATCAGGAGCTTCTGTCTGAAGTTCCTTTTCTTTGTTAGGTTCTCCAACTCCTCGGTTGAAGATTCGACCGCTCCGTGTTACTCGAATGATGTCTGCAATATTCACGACGGAGGGTAATGGAATTTCCTTTCCATTCTCAATTATTGTTGCACCGTATTTGTAAGGGATTGCCTTAGCTGATTCATACGGTATTGGTCCTGGTAGATAGATAACTACAGGAGCCTTCTGATTTTTCTGACTGTCGTAAGTAACTTTAATTAGTTCCTGGCTAAGAACCTTTGATTCGTCCAGTAGAGGGATGATGGTACATACATCCTTGTTCCTCTCAGGGTCAGAGATTACAACCACATCTCTGATCTAATCAGCGAAGTAGTCTGGCGTCCAGTTGATTGGTTCGGAACCCGGACATGGGCGAATTTCTCTGCGATCCACCTGACCCTGAAGAGCTGCTTGCACAAGGTAGCATCCTTGGTTACTTTCCGAACAGACTCTACAATGTTCATAGTTGTGTGGTGGCACCTGGCCACGCCCACTTTGAATACAATGTAACCTCACCAGGTTAATTCCCATAGATCGGACATCCTGACTTTGACGCCGAGTAGGGTTTCCATTATGCATACCGATTTGTTGCGTGTCCTCGTCCAAATAGATTGGAAACCAGCAGTGGTTTAACAAGTGTTGTAAAGTTCTCTGAACAAGAGCGCAACCTTGGTTACTCTCACAACATCCTTTACAGTTCTGACAATTATGCGAAGTGAGAAAACCGAGCTGTACTTGTGTAGCGTGTAACTCTACCAAGCTGGTATTCATCAGACGAATATCAAAGATTTGAATCATGTTGATCTGATGACAATTTTTATCATGATAGTCCTGGATCCATCCAAGATCCATCTGACGCTGGAGGGCCTCTTGTATAAAAGAGCATCCCTGTTTGTTTACCGAGCGAGTCAGACAGGAATTGTAATTGTGCCGCGGTAGATTATGGTACTGGCTTTGCCTTGAGTGCATTGCCACCAAGTTAACATTCATTGCACGGATGTCATGATTCTGAATGATGTTGGAATTCGTATAGGTCATGTTGACTCCACGAACTCGATGTTCTTGGATCCATCCGAGATCCAATTGTTCCTGTAGAGCTGATTGCACCATAGAACATCCTTGATTGTTCTTAGAGCAGATATCACACTGGTGATAGTTATGAGGTGGCACATGGCCATATCCACTCTGTCTACAATGCATCTTGACCAAGTTGGCCCTTAACAAGAGTACATCATGAATTTGATAGGTGTTGTTAGACTCTCCCTCTATCAAACTGACTGCAGCTTTCTCATGTTGAGGCATCGGGTTTGTGAGAACAATTCGGATTCGTATCTTTGAAAGATAAGACCCCGCTCCTAACAAGCTTTTGTACATCAGATTTGAAACTGAGACAGTTCTCTATGTTATGCCCTGGTCCTCCTTGATGGTAAGGACAAGTCTGATCCGCTTTGAACCAAAAAGGCAGATTTTCCGGTACTGTAAGAGGAGTCCTGGTTTGGACATGCCCCTTGACCGGTAGTAACGGAAATAGTTCAGTGTACAACACAGGTATAGGGTCAAACCCTGGAGGTCGTGTTGCATGGTTGTTGTTATATGGAGGACGAGCCTGCTGAAGAGGCTGTTGTGTCCTTTGTTGATATTGCTGTTGATTAGGTTGGCTTTGCGCAACCTGAGGTTGATACGTAGGAACAGGCGCAGGATTGATAGCAGGAGTTACAGCTGCTACTGGTTGATAACGTCGCCTTTGCTTTCCGAGAGATATATTCCCAATATCCTGCTCTTTTTTCTTAGGGAGAGCACTACCGTATTGCTTTGTACTACTTGATGATCCAGCGTCTTTTACTAAACGTCCTTCCCGGACGGCTTCCTCAAGACGAACTCCCATTCCCACCATCTCGGTGAAGTCACTGGGTGCACTGGCGACCATTCTGTCGTAGTAAAATGAGCTCAAGGTCTTTAAGAAGATCTTTGTCATCTCTTTTTCCTCAAGAGGTGGACAAATCTGAGCAGCAATTTCATGCCATCTCTGAGCGTATTCTTTAAAGGTTTCCTTGTCCTTTTGGGACATCGATCTGAGTTGATCTCTGTCCGGTGCCATGTCCAAATTGTATTTGTATTATTGGACAAAGGCAGCGCCAAGATCTCTGAACGTGCCGACCGTGGCGTGGTTTAACCCCATGTACCACTTTAAAGCGGGTACCGGTTAAACTATCCTAAAAGTAATGAATGAGAAGCTCCTGGTTCTCTGTCTGAGCTGACATTCGCCGAGCGTACATCACCAAGTGACTCTGAGGGCATGAGTTACCCTTGTACTTTTCAAAGTCGGGCACTTGGAACTTGTGTGGAACTTTCACATTGGGGACCAAGCAGAGGTCCGCGGCGTCCTTTCCAAATAGATCCTGGCCGCGAAGGGCTTGCAGTTCTTTCTGCATTTCCAGGAACTGTTCCTGGAATTCATTCATTCTATCGAACATGCTGTTATTTCCACCAGAAGGTATTTGGGGGATCTGTCTTTCCGGGACAGTGTGTACCACAGGCGGTGGTATAGCCATTATGGCCGAGACTCTCGGTGCCTCCCGAAGTTTATAACCATCAGGAGTTGTTGTCATGCCCCTGGCATCTTTGCTTTCCAGAAGTTTGTAACCTTCAGGCCCAGCGGCGGTTCCCTAATCCTCATTGATCGACGAAACATATCCTTCCGGGATATAGTTGATAGGCATGCCCCAGGGACGATCTTTCAGAATCTTGTACCTAGGATCGGACTTCTCCACTATGGGCGTCGATGTGATCTCCGAGATCACAGTCCTTTGTTGCTGCATCTGAGCTTCTGTTAGAGCTTGCATGTCGTTATGAAGCTTTCTCAGATCCTCTTTCAGAGTGTCGATCTCTTCTCTCAACTATCTGTTCTCTTCCTCGAGATCATCCATCTTTTTCTGACAATTGGCCCGAGTATTGTACGAATAAGACAGTTTGACTCTAGAATTGAGACACAAACGTGAGATTCGTAGGTAAGGAGAATGCGTTTTGCGAGAATGATGAATGTAATGATTATTAATTATTTTTGTTTATTCAAAGTAAACTTCGACAATTAGATTGCAAATATCAAACAGTGGGGGAAACCCCGTTTTATTGAATTCAAAGGATTGCGGAAATGGAAATACAATAGATTTACAAAGTGCTGAAAAAGGAAACCTAAACTAATGGATCCTGAGTCCTCTCTGAGGAGAGCTCAAGTGCTGGTTCTGGTGCTTTCCTCTTCTTTGATCGAGGTTCTTCAGCCGTTGTCGGGTTGTCATTCCTTTGCTAAGTGAAAGGCTTGAGCAAATTCCTTTGGTCATCCTGAATCTCTACAGCATGTTGCTCTAAAATCTCAATCAGAGCAACCTTTTTTTAATAACCGATGTATTTTCTTGCATTCTACATTGAGAATACGGTACTTGTTCCTCCAAGACGTCTTCTCCTGCTGAACTTTGCTGAGAGTAACTTGAAGCTTTTTCGTCTCAGACATGAAATAAAGGGCAGAGTCCCTTAATGGAAGAACTTCCTGACGAGGGTAAGGCATCCTCAGCTTGAGAGCTCTAGTTTGTACCCAATGGAGATAAGGCTCCATCGAGACACAGTCTGGTTTTCTTAGAGACTCTCGTCCTTTCCTATGAACATGTTTCCAAGCGTGCACTATTTCCGTCTTTAGTGCCCTGTCATTTTCTCCTTCCTTGAAAAAAAGACCTTCCAGATGAGCACTGCGCGGGACATGCCTCATCGGGTATCCAAATTGACGACGAACTAACACCGGATGATAGTTAATTCCTCCCTTAGTTCATATAAGGGGTACATTTGGGAAATTTACACAACGGTCAATGATTCTGATCCCGGCGTAGATTCGATTGTACCAATCGATGTCCAAGTTGGTAAGAGACATGACTCTCTGCGACCAACGTAAAGTATTCTTTTGATCCCAAAATGCAGTAGACTTGGGCAAATGGGAAGTGAACAATTTGTAAAGCAAGGGTACATAACACGTGATCATTACTCTGCTGTATAAATTCCTTAAGTGTACTGAATGATACACATCTGCGAGTAAGGTCGGTACGGGGTTTCCAATCAGGAAAATCTTAATGGCATTGATGTCTACCAAGTTATCAATGTTGGGAAACAAAAATAACCCGTAGGTGAGCAAAACAAAGATGCTCTCAAAAGCGGCCACGTTCCCTATACTGGAAAAGTACAGGGCTTTCTTTGTCAAGAACTGGGCTGGAAAACCCTGGATGCCACCCTTAGTGGTCATGTGAGTCCTGACTTCTGACTCGTCCAAATAAATTGCTCTTGCAATGGTTTGATCCTTTGGAATTTCTTCTAGTCCAGAAAAAGGAGCCTGATCAGTGATATACAAATCAGTCAGGTGAGAATACTCCTCCAGCGTTGGTGCTAGCTGATAATCCGGGAATGTGAAACAATGATAGACCGGATCGTAGAACTGGATTAGCGTAGACAGGATTCCCTCGATTACTTGGACCCTTAACAAGGACAACAGTCCTCCATACTTGGCTCTGAAAGCCTCGTGGTTGGTGATCATTCTCGCCAAACCTCTCAAATCCTCTAACTTTGGAACCTTGAAGGTGTACTTATGAGTTTTCCTTCTACCGAAATCCATTAGCGCAATCTCCTTTTTCTCTGATATTTGCAATCATTGTCTTAGTTTAATTTGAAAAAGAGAGACTAGAAGAGAAGATTTTTTTTTGTTTTAATGTTTTTAAATAAATGTATGAATGCAGCACACAAAAACATAGAAAAAACATGGGGTCAAAGGGTCGGTGTCATGAAGTCAAGGCTCTATCCCCCCCAAAGGTTTATACTGGTGATTTTTTGTACCTGTCCGCAAAATCATTGACCCCTCTGGGATAACAACAGCAAGCGGATCGCCAACGAGCTGATGTATCCTGGAGTGATCTCAGATGAGGGTAGTATCACGTGACAACTATTTCCGATAGCTTCCGCACTATAAAATGGCTGCAGTATACTAAAAACCTCAGCTTCTCAGATAACCCAGTCGACCACACTACTTTCAACAACCAAAGTCGTATAGGCAATGTATCTGCAAAGGGAGTCTCTACTGAGTTTGATGGTCGATCGGGGGCTCTTAACTGGAATTCACTCCCAGTAAGATTACCCGCATTGCCATCACATATCTTAGGTGTATACTCAATCTTTCCACATGCGGCATCACACGCATTCCCATTAGCAGAAAAATAAACATAGATATCATTTAGGAAAAGCAGTATATATATTTGTCTTAATCATCCTAGACCTCTAGCCTTATGATCCTATACAGACAATGACACCCCAGCAGAGCTGTCATTTCTGTGATATAAATGTGAACTCAAGGTCTCTGCCTATGAGATGGGAACATCCGATGAGGATAATGAAAGATGTCCCCAGCAGAGTCGCCATTTTTCTGTAGCGCGAGTTTTATATGTTGTTGCGAATCACTATCGCTTTTGGGTACTACAGCTCGATTCATTTTTTATCCTATTGAAGCTGATGAAGTAAGGGAAATATATGTCTCCAATTAACCCTGCTTGCAAACTGAGTTTAAACAGATAACTGTTGGTTTACAGCTGCTACAAAGATTGTGGGTCTCTCATAGGTTATGTTGTTGAGAACACGGGGTTTAGATTATTGGTAGGATGTTAGGACTGATGCTTTTTTATTGATGTATGAAGGTATGGGATTTTGATTAGTGTGCTCGCTAAGATTTTTCAATCTTATGCCTACGTATTCCCGTTTGACGAAACAGGGAAATCAGAGCGATCATAGTTCCTCCTATTCTATGGGAGGAAAAAGGTCGTTTTAGTGTCTTGTTCAAAGCCCAAGACGTGAAGCTAAAGGGGGTTTGTATCTTGTTCAAAGCCCAAGATGTGAAGCTGAACGGTCTATTTGTATCTTGTTCGAAGCCCAAGATATGAAGCTAAAGGATTTTGACTTTAGAGAGAATTTGTCATCTCTAAAGGGGAGTTGTTGATGTTTGTATGCTATGAACAAGGCACAACTTTAATGCTAAAAGGTTGATTGACTCAACCGAGGTTTTCCTTATACAAAGCCTAAGAGGAGGCTATTGACCTAACGAGAGGGTGCTTTTATGTGTCTCGTACGAAGCCTGAGATAGAGGCTAAAAGGGTTGACTCAACAAGAGAGTGTTTTTATATGTGTCTTGTACGAAGCCCAAGACGGAGGCTAAAAGGTTTGATTGACTCAACAAGAGAGTCTTTTATACTCAACGAGAGAGTGTTTTGTATCTTGTACGAAGCCCGAGATGGAGGCTAGAAAGATTTGACTCAACAAGAGAGTCTTTTTGTATCTCGTACGAAGCCCGAGATGGAGGCTAATTTGTGTTGACTCAACAAGAGAGCCTGTTATACTCAACAAGAGAGTGATTTGTATCTCGTACGAAGCCTGAGATGGCGACTAAAAGGTTTTGACTCAACAAGAGAGTCTTTTATACTCAACAAGAGAGTGATTTATATCTCGTATGAAGCCCGAGATGGCGGCTAAAAGGTTTTGACTCAACAAGAGAGTCTTTTATACTCAACAAGATAGTGATTTTGTATCTCGTACAAAGCCCGAGATGGCGGCTAAAAGGTTTTGACTCAACAAGAGGGTCTTTTATACTCAACAAGGGAGTGATTTGTATCTCGTATGAAGCCCGAGATGGAGGCTAAAAGGTTTTGACTCAACAAGAGAGTCTTTTATACTCAACAAGAGAGTGATTTTGTATCTCGTACAAAGCCCGGGATGGAGGCTAAAAGGTTTTGATTCAACAAGAGAGTCTTTTATACTCAATAAGAGAGTGAATAGGTTAGCTCCGCTGGGGGATAATCGTTGTACCAAGCCCAAAATGAGGCTATCTTTCCTGAGGAAATGATCATTATACAAAGCCTAAGAGGAGGCTATCCGTTGGCGACTGTTTCAGTTTAGTGACAGGCCCAGTATGTTAGATAAAAGAGAAAATTAGTTCTTATAAAGGGAACGATTAAATGTATTGTTGTGCTTTGGTACTGACCAGAGGATCAGGGTTATTTCCTGTTCTTTAAGGAAATGGAAATCCAAAGGGTATTGAGACTGTCCAAGTCTACGGGTATTTTGAGAAATCGATTCTCAGATAGTGAATGATCTTTGTACGATGCTCAAGAGAAGGCTGGTATGTTAAGGGATGAAGGTCAACCCATTAACAGGTCTGACACTTGACTCAGAAAGACAACTCTAGCAAATTGATGACTAGGTTCTGTTCCTATACCTGTAGAGGTCTTTGGGTCCTTGTACTAAGCCCAAGAGAAGGCATGAGAGCTTTTAAGAAGCCTAAGGGTCCTTGTACAACGCCCAAGAGGAGGCGGAGATGCTTTTAAGAAGCATGTGGGTCCCCAAAACCCGAGAAGTTCAAGACATGCTATTCACTAAGAATATATCAAGCCAGGAAAGTCCGAGAATTTGGAAGAAACTCAAGAGATGCCATTCATGGAGAATAGATCAACTCTGGGGAGTAGAGTTTCTTTGACGATTTCTAGGAGTGACAGTCTGAGAAAGGGTTCACCGAGAAGTCAGTTGAAGAGAAGGAGAGTTGAGATTATGGTTATTAAGTTCTTGCTCTAGGAATTTAATAAATTATTGATCGGCTAAGTTGTCAAAGATACTTGAGAATTCTCTCAAGTCCACTCATAAAGGCATATCAGTCGTGCATCTGGAGTCTTCTAGTTATTCTTCTGACTAGAGGGTGTTTCTGTGAAACATAAACCTGAAGAAAGTGGAAGTGATTTATTTTCACCGTCCAAAAGTGCAAGGAAGGATTCATCTCTCTTAATCCTAAGGGTGGATCCAATCTGAATGGGGATTTCAGAACTATTGAGGTAAATAGGGTTCGTTCAGAGAGAATCTTAGTTACTTGAGTCAAGGGTGGCAGCTTTGGTATCTCAACACTTTGTTTGTCAAAGAAGATACTTGCAAAGATTGAATACTTGATAAGTGTTCATGGAGGGATCTATTGGAGTATGGCTTCAACAGTGAAGCAAGGTTATTGAACAAGGATTTAAGATCAATTGCTATTTGTGATATTCACGAGTATTTAATTGATTATTCTTGTATGTGAAGTTCAAGATTGTTGATGTTCAACACGATGTTGAAACATCTCTTCATCTGGGTTTGTGCAGAATCATGAGAGGGGCACTGCATAAGCTTTTGGATCTATTTCTCTTGGGTGTTGACCTAAGAATCTGCTTCAGTTTGGTGTGGCAGAAGCATCTAATCTCAAGAGAGTTTCCTGGAAAGAAACTGGTCTAGACAATGGTGATGTGGAAGATGAAGAAGAAGACATCATAATCTTGATGAATAGTTCTTAGATTAGTTTATTTCTTATCTAGGAGTATTGGAGTGCAGCAAGTGTGTTCCAGTTGTTACTAGAAGCATCTGATGTTTATTTGGAAAATGTCTTAGCAAGAGCCTTGTCTAGAATATGGTGCTGGTGATGGCACAGCTTGGGTCAGTTTATTTCTGATCTAGGTACATAGGAGCATGTGATCTCATATTGGAGGTTGTCATACCCCAAATTTTGACCACTAAGATTTCCCATCATTGTGCAAATCATCATCACAATATGGATGAACCATTATGCCTCACCAAATGCCTCAAGGGTTGTTGAGCATTCACTACAATCAAAATTAGGGTTTTAAGCCCTCTCAGAGCCTTAGACAAAGGATCAATCAAGGAATGACATGATCTTAAACTTGTCTAACCTCTCAAACATCCACAATGGATCAAAAAGGACTCACACTTTAAGGATTAAGCAAAAGGCTGCTCCCTTCTAGGTGGATCAAGTCTCAAGATCGCCAGTATCACCAAATTAGGGTTTTGGTCGACCAGGGCCTCTAGATGGAAAGTTTCATCTGGGCATAAGCCAAAGATCCAAAACACAACCTAATGTACTCCATGGAACCTCATGGACCCAAGCATCAAGTCAATTTGACCTCAGGGGATGCCTACATCAAAAATCAGGAATTAGGGTTTCTTGACCTAATTCACCCCTAAGTTGACTTTTGGGACAAATCAAGAGCCAAGACCTCAAGACATGATTTGAGGGTCTCTAATGAACTATATTAATCCATTTGGAACAATGGATTAATCCAAGAAGCTTGAGCAATAAGTCTCAATTTCATCTGCACCACAATTAGGGTTTTAAGGAAAAAGTCAACTGTAACTTTGACTTTTGACCAGGACATGCTCCCAAACCCTAGGACATACTCCAATATACCCCATGACACCCATGTAACATGTCCATCAAGTTTGATTTAGGTCAAGGACATGATTTCCTGAAGAATTGCACAGTTTGGAATTCATCTGATAAAAAGTCAACTGTGCACAAAAGTCAACTTTGACTTTTTGAGATTTTTCACCAAAATGGATTTTTAACCCTAAAATGATGTTAATGTATGATTTGAATCATCATTGATCAAGAAAAATCAAGAAAAGTTGGATAACTTGTAAAAGGGGTAACCATAAAAACTTAGAAAATTTTCTAAGTTAAAAATAAAGTGACAAGGGTACCAACTTTGGAGGATCATAACTCCTAAACCACAAGGCCATTTTTTCTCATCCAAAGATGGATTTGTAGCCCTCATTACCCTCTACAAAAACTTCAACTAGACCTAAGTCCAATTCATTAAGGATTTTGAGTTATGGAGTGATCAAAATCAAGAAATCACACTTTGTTCCAACACTTAGTGAAAATTTCACTAAGTCAGATTTTGCTTCACTTTTTGCCAAATGTAGAGGGATTTTTCACTTGGAATCAAAAGAGATCAAAACCAAACTTGTTCAAACAGTTGTTGTATCATGTAAGGGCTTTCCAAAATGGCCAAGAACATTGCCAAATTCAACTTACCCCATGAGATATGACATTGTCAAGTTGCTTTGCTGAAATCTGTCAAAGGCAAGGCAGATTTTGCATTTTGGCTCGATTTGCCAAAATCAGCCAAATTCAAATGCTCCTATCCACTTGGACACATCTGAGGATTGAATCTAAAGGGGAAAATCACTGAGCCAAGCCTCCAAAGTCCATGGAACAAGAAATAGCATGTTGAACCTAGAATGGCCAAAATAGGGACAAGACTCCAAATTTGGATTGAAGCATTAAATGGAAGCATCAAGGTGGCATGGACTGAGCCATTCTCATCTGAAATCAGTCAAGACTTATCCAAGACCAAGGGAACCAAAGCTCTGTGCCCTAACCTCTAGTCAATGGCTAGAGGAGACTTGGATTTTCATTTGCCAACATTGGCCAAACCTACTTACCAGCTGCCATTCACTATTCCTTGCAAAACAAACTTGCTCTACTATAAATAGAGCTCAATTGTGATCAGTTTGAGTACACCAAAGCCATCAAACAGATGCTTTCCTCAAAATCTCTTCTTTCACTCCAATTTTGCCTTCTAAGGCAAGTCACTATCGGGTTTTGAGTTTGAGAGCAATTCCAATCAAACCAATCACTCACACACCTCACATACATCACATATGAGCTAATCAAACACTTAGATCACTTCTGAAACACCAATTTCACAAAATCACCAGCTGGTTGCTCAAATTTTCAACCAAGTTGTAGTTGAGGTACCACAAAGTGATCCAGCCAATTTCAATCAAGTCCAAGCATTCAAACACACTCCATAGGGTGTAGGGAAGCTGTTCAGATCATCACCACTCATCTGTAACACCTCCAAATCAAAAATCACATTGCACTTGCTGTCACGTCTTAGAGGTCAATACTTAATTTTTGAAGCATTAATCCAAAATCACAATTTGTTTTTCACATGTTAAACAATTTTGATCATTTTTAATTGAATTTTTATTCAATTAAATACATTTTTGAAAACAAATTAGGGTTTTTGGATTAATTCAACCCTCATAAATCATTTTCAAAACACTTTGGGCCTCTTGAGAGAGTGTAAGACCCAACCCACTTGTACAGAAAAATTTTGGGCCTCATTCGTTGTATAAGTCCCTCTGTACATTTTCAAATAAACGGCACGATCATCGCCTTTTGAAAAATAACCTTGGGCCTCTCCTTGAGCTATAAGACCCATTCAAAACATTTGGGCCTCTAATAGAGTGTAAGACCCAACCCCCTTTTAACGAAAATCATTTGGGCCTCACTTATTGTATAAGTCCCTCCGCGTTAAAAGAAAACCTCGGCGCGATCGCCATTTCAAACAGAAAAGTCAACTGGGCCTACCCTCGTGTTATAAGCCCCACTCTTTTTCTTTAAAACTTTTTGGGCCTCTTGAAAGAGTGTAAGACCCATCCCTTTGTACAGAAAAACATTTTGGGCCTCAGTCACTTGTATAAGTCCCTCTGTACAAATTCAAGCAGTGCGCTCACTGATAAAACCCTGGGCCTCTCCTTGAGCTGTAAGCCCCAAATCTTTCTTTTTCAAAGCACTTTCTCCTTTGATTTTGAATATACTGTTGTTTTTAATCTTTCTTTGTCGAACAACTAACCAAACAGCATGGAAGCTCTACAACTGTGTAAGTGGTTATTGCTTTCATTTACCGCTTTCATATACATATAACTGTATTGTGGGGCTGTTTCACTGTAAGTCTTCTTTCATAAACTCATATCAACTGTGTAATAATAGTATAGATATTTAGAGTTTCCCCGGCAACTATGTCTAGAACTAGGTGACGCCGTTTCGTTTAGTCATAGAAATAGACAACTAGATCCCCAATAGGATCACTAGATACAGTCTTCTCTCAGGCTGTCCTCATTAGGAATTGTCAAGAAACTCTATTCCCAGAGATGAATGTATTCTCTGTGAATGGCATCTTTGAGTTTCTTCCAAATTCTCGAACTTTCCTAACTTTGATCTATTCTCGGTGAATAGCATTGCCTTGAATTTCTCGGGGTTTGGGGACCCATCGGCTTCTTAAAAGCATCGGCCTCCTCTTGGGCATCGTACAAGGACCCACGGGCTTCCTAAAAGCAACCCCGCCTCCTCTTGGGCTTAGTACAAGGACCCTAAGGCTTCTTAGAAGTATTCACAACCTCCTCTAAGGCTTCGTATAATGATCTCTTCCTCTGGGAATGATAGCCTCCTCTTGGGCTTAGTACAAGGACCCGTTGGCTTCTTAAAAGTTTCCAGCCTCCTCTTGGGCTTCGTACAAATTGTCCCGACGACCTCCTAGAGGTATAGGAACAGAACTTAGTCATCTGCATAGAACAGTCCTTTCATAGAGTCTACTACTGTTTCTCAAAGCACAGTGCAAAAGATAAAACCCTAGACTTGGACAGTCTAATTTCCTTGAGTCTCAAAGACATTCTCAAGTGACCCCTTCGTTAAATAGGAAGAAAACCCGTAGACTCGGACAGTCTCAATACCCTTCGGATTTCCCGCTTCCTTAAAGAACAGGAATAACTCGGACCCTTGAATCAAATCCTTGAGTACAGTATTGCTCATATAAGAACTGATTTTCTCTTTAAAATCAGTATACTGGACCTGTCACTTAACTGAAACAGTTACCATAGCCTCCTCTTAGGCTTTGTATAATGATCCTTCTCCAGTGAAGTTAGCCTCTCTCTTGGGCTTTGTACAATGATTCTCCCAAGCAGAGTCAAACAACGTTTAGCCTCTCTCTCGGGCTTTGTACGAGACACATAAGAGACTCCCTCGTTGAGTCAATCACCCCTTTCGCCTCCATCTCGGGCTTTATACGAGATACAAAAAGGTTCTTATTGAGCCGAACAAACGATAGCCTTCATCTCGGGCTTTGTACGAGATACCAAAAGACTCCATCGTCGGGTCAAAACCTTTTAGCCTCTCTCTCGGGCTTTGTACGAGACACATAATAGCCTCCTCTTAGGCTTTGTATAAGAAAACCACTGGTTAATCCAATTAACCTTTTAGCATCAAAGTTGTGCCTCGTTCACAGTACACAAACATCAACAACTCCTTCCTCTTCATCTAATCGCTGTAAGCGGCAAGCCTCTGGATCATCTACATCCATGCCACTGTCCCTCTTTTAGCATGAGAAATTCCTAAGGAAAGATAGCATTGCTCTACACTGAGTTAAAGTCTTCTCCTTCAGGTTAAAACCCCCTATAAAGGAAATTATGGCATTGCTGGATTCACAAATCCTGGTTAAAGTAATTCTCCTTTATAAAACAGTTGTGACAAACAACCCCCTCTTTAGAGATGACAAATTCTCTCTAAAGTTGGGACCTTCAGCTTCACATCTTGGGCTTTGAACAAGATACAAACCACCTTTTCGCTTCACGTCTTGGGCTTTGAACAAGACACCAAAACAACCATTTCCTCCCATAGAATAGGAGGAACTACGAACACTCTGATTTCCCTGTTTCGGTAAACGGGAATACGTAGGCATAAAATCGAAAGAAAAGATCTTAGCGAGCACAATCAACAAAAAATCAAAATCCCATACTCTCACATACCTATCAAAAAGCATCAGTCCTAACATCCTAATCCTTGTTCCCCGCCAGAAACCTTATGCCCAGATAAAAAGAAAGAAACCGTATTGGCAAAAATACAAATAACCAGTACAAAGGCCCCCCCACATTGATAGCATTCGTAACCTAACAGACCGCTGTTTAAACTCAGTATGCAAAGCAGGGTTAATTAGAGACATCTATTTTCCTTCCTTATTCAGCTCACAATAGGATAAAAAATGAATCGACCTGTAGTCAAAGCTCAAACTGCAGAGAGCGACCAGCGCTTAAGAACCGCGTCCAAAATTGCTCGCTACAGAAAAATGGCGCCCACCGTGGGGCCAAATTCTGATTTCCTTTTTCACCTCTTGTGTGAATACCACAGATTGGGGCTTCCGCCGGGGAACCCATTTTCTGTCAGGAACTTAGGATTCTTAGCTTCATAGGTCTAGGATGATTAGGACAAATATATATACTGCTTTTCTTAATTGCTATACATGTTTATTTTTCTGCTAATGGGAATGCGGGTGATGCCGTATGTGGAAAGAATGAGTATACACCTAAGATAAGTGATGGCGACGGGGTCGACCATCAACCTCAGTGGAGGCTGACCAACGCAACCTATTCTCTCACCTAGACAATGGGCCGGTTGTTAAGTCTGAGAAGCTGAGGAGCCAAACCCTTTCGTAGTGCGAAAACTATCGGAAATAGTTGTTACGCGATACTACCCTCATTTGAGGCTGGTGATCTATTCTCGGTGAATGGCACCTACTCTAAGATTGCTCTACAACTTGCTGGCGATCCGCTTGTTGTTTTGCTTTCCTGGGAGGAGCTAATGATAATGAGTACAGGTACAAAAATCACCCTAGTATAAACCTTTGGGGATGGGTAGAGCCTTGACTTCATGACAACGACCCTTTGATCCCATGTTTTTTCTATGTTTTTGTGTGCTGCATTCATGCATTCATTTAAAAAACATTAAAACATTCAAAAAATCTTCTCTTCTAGTCTCTCTGTTCTTTCAAAATAAACTAAGACTGTGATTGCAAATATCAGAGAAAGGATTGCACTAATGGATTTCGGTAGAAGGAGAACTCACCAGTATACCTTCAAGGTTCCAAAACTAGAGGATTTGAGAAGGTTAGCGAGGATGATCACTAACCCAGAGGCTTTCAGAGCCAAGCACGGAGGTTTGCTACCACTATTAAGAGTCCATGTGATTGAGGGAATCATGGATGCGCTCATTCAGTTTTATGATCCGGTTTATCACTGTTTCACATTCTTGGATTACCAGCTTGCACCAACGCTGAAAGAGTATTCTCACCTGATCGATTTACACATTACGGATCGGGCTCCATTTTATGGACTAGAAGAAATTCCAAAGAATCAGACTATTGCAAGAGCAATTCATTTGGACGAGTCTGAGGTCAGGGCTCACATGACCGCTAAGGGTGGCATCCAAGGTTTGCCAGCCCAGTTCTTGACAAAGAAAGCACTGTACTTCGCCAGTATAGGAAACGTGACTGCTTTTGAAAGCATCTTTGTCTTGCTCACCTACGGGTTATTTTTGTTTCCTAACATCAATAACTTCGTCGATATTAATTCCATTAAGGTTTTTCTCATTGGAAATCCTGTGCCGACTTTGCTCGCAGATGCGTATCATTCTGTACACCTGGGAAATTTGTATAGTGGAGGGGAGATCACATGCTGTGTACCTTTGCTTTACAAATGGTTTATCTCTCACTTGCCCAAGTCTGCTGATTTTTGGGATTGCAAGAGTGCCTTACGTTGGTCGCAGAAGATCATGTCTCTTACCAACTCTGATATAGATTGGTGTAATAGGATTTATGAGGGAATTAGGATCATTGACCGTTGTGGAAACTTCCCTAATGTACCCCTTATAGGAACTAAAGGAGGAATCAACTACCATCCGGTATTGGTTCGCCGTCAATTTGGATACCCGATGAGACACATCCCACTGGGTGTTCATCTGGAAGGTCTTTTCTTTAAAGAAGGAGAAAACGACAGAGCACTAAAGATGGAAATAGTGCACGCTTGGAAGCATGTTTATAAGAAAGGACGAGAGTCTCTGGGAAAACCAGAATGTGTCTCGGTGGAGCCTTACCTCCATTGGGTACAAACTAGAGCTCTCAAGCTAAAGATGCCTTATCCTCGTTATGGAATTCTTCCGCCGAGGGAATCTGTCATGTACTTCATGACGGAAACTGAAAAGCTTCAGGTTACTCTCAACAAAATTCAAAAGGAGAGAAGGTCTTGGAAGAACAAGTACCGCACCCTCGACATAGAGTGCATCAAAATACAGCAATTACTGAAAGAAAAAGATGCTCTGATTGAAATTTTGGAGAAACATGCTGTAGATAATCAAGATGAGCAAAGGAATTTGCTCGCTCCTTTCACTTGGCAAAGGAATGACAACCCGACAACGGCCCAAGAGCCCCGGTCAAAGAAAAGGAAGATACCAGAATCAGCACCCGATTTCTCTTCAGAGAGGACTCGGGACCCATTAGTTTAGGTTTCTGTTTCTGCACTTTGTAATCTACTGTATTTCCATTTCTGTAATCCTTTGAATTTCAATAAAAAGGGGTTTCCCCACTGTTTGATATTTGCAATCTAATTGTCGAAGTTTATTAAACCTTAAACAATTAATATAATCATTGCATTCATCATTCTCACATCGCGTATTCTTCTTACCTACGAATCTCACGTTTGTGTCTCGATTCTAGAGTCAAACTGTCTCATTCGTATAATACTCGGGCCAATCGTCAGAAAAGGATGGATGATCTTGAGGAAGAAAATAGAGAGTTAAAAGAAGAGATCGACGCTCTGAGAGAGGATATGAGAAAGCTTCGTAACGACATGCAAGCCATGACAGAAGCTCAGCTACAAAGAACTGTGATCTCAGAGATCACCTCAACGCCCGTAGTGGAGAGGTATGATCCTAGGTATCAGATACCGAAAGATCTTCCTTGGGGCATACCTGTTAACTATATCCCGGAAGGATATGTTCCGTCGATCACTGAGGATCAGGGAATCACAATCGAAGCCGCTGGGCCTGAAGGTTACAAACTTCGGGAAAGCGAAGATGCCAGGGGCATGTTGAAGACTCCTGAAGGTTACAAACTTCGGGAAACGCCAAGACTCACTGCCGTAGTCACGGTACCACCCCCTGTGGTGCACACTGTCCCGGAAGGACAGATTCCACCAACACCTTCTGGTAAGAAGGAAACTATGTTTGACAGAATGGATGAATTCCAGGAACAGTTCTTGGAAATGCAGAAGGAACTGCAAGCCATTCGCGGTCAGGATTTATTTGGAAAGGACGCCGCAGATCTCTGCTTGGTCCCAAATGTGAAAGTCCCGCACAAGTTCTAAGTGCCCGACTTTGAAAAATATAAGGGTAACTCTTGTCCTTAGAGCCATCTGGTGATGTACACTCGGCGAATGTCAGCTCAGACTGAGAATCAGGACCTACTGATTCACTACTTCCAGGATATTTTAACCGGTGCTGCATTAAAATGGTACATGGGTTTAAACCGTACTACGATCAGCACATTCAGAGATCTTGGTACTGCCTTCGTCCATCTATACAAATACAATTTGGACATGGCACCCGACAGAGATCAGCTTAGATCGATGTCGCAAAAGGATAAGGAAACCTTTAAGGAGTATGCTCAAAGGTGGCATGAAATTGCCGCTCAAATTTGTCCACCTCTGGAGGAAAAAGGGATGAAAAAGATCTTCTTAAAGACCTTAAGCTCATTTTACTATGACCGAATGGTTGCCAGTGCGCCCAGTGATTTCACCGAAATGGTCGGCATGGGCGTACATCTTGAGGAAGCCGTCCGTGAAGGACGTTTGGTAAAAGACACTGGATCGACAAGCGGTACTAAAAAATATGGTAGTGCTCTCCCTAAGAAAAAAGAGCAAGATATTGGGAATATCTCTCTCAGAAAGCAAAGGCGACGTTATAAACCGGTAGCAGCTGTGACTCCTGCTATCAGCCCTGCGTCTATTCCTACGTATCAACCTCAGGTTGCGCAGAGCCAACCTGACCAGCAAAGGACACAATAACCTCTTCAACAGGCTCATCCTCCATATAACAACAACCGTACAACACGGCCGCCAGGATTTGATCCTATACTCGTATCATACGCAGAACTGTTTCCATTACTACTGGCTAAGGGGCACATTCAGACTAAATCTCCTCTTACAGTACTAGAAAATCCGCCTTTTTGGTTTAAGGTGGATCAAACTCGCCCTTATCATCAAGGAGGTCCAGGGCATAACATAGAGACTTATCTCAATTTCAAGTCCGACGTGCAAAAACTTGTTAGGAGCGGGGTCTTATCCTCCAAGGATACAAATCCTAATGTTCTCACGAACCCGCTGCCTCAACACGAGAAGGCTGCAGTCAATTTGATAAAAGGAGAGACTAACAATGTCTATCAAATTTACGATGTACTCTTGTTGAAAACCAATCTGGTTAAGGTGCATTGTAGACAGAGTGGATATGGCCATGTGCCACCTCATAACTATCATCAGTGTGATATCTGCTCTAAAGACAATCAAGGATGTTCGGTAGCGCAAGCAGCTCTACAGGAACAAATAGATCTCGGATGGATCCAGGAGCACCTAGTTCGTGGAGTTAACATGGTCTACACGAATTCTAACGTCATTCAGAACCACGACATCCGTGCAATGAATGTCAACTTGGTGGCGATGCACTCAAGGCAAAGCCAGTATCATAATCTGCCGCGGCACGATTACAGTTCTTGTCTGATTTGCTCGGTAAACAAACAGGGATGCTCTTTCATACAAGAGGCCCTCCAGCGTCAGATGGATCTTGGATGGATCCAAGACTACCATGATAGGAACTCTTATCAAATCAACATGGTTCAGATCTTCGATATTCGCGTAATGAATACCAACCTGGTAGAGTTACATGCTGAGCAGGTCCGACTCAGATTCTTAATATCACATGACTATCAAAGCTGTAAAGCGGGTTGCGAAAACGATCGAGGTTGTACCCTTGTCTAGGAGACACTTCAGCACTTGTTAAATCATTGGTGGATGCCAATCTACATGGATGAAGATACTCAGCAGATTAGTATCAGTAATAGAAACCCCACCTGGCGTCAGAGTCAGGATGTCCGATCAGTGGAAGCTAACCTAGTGAGGTTACATTGTATTCAAAGTGGGCGTGGCCAGGTGCCACCACACAACTATGACATTTGTAGCGTCTGTTCGGAAAGTAACCAAGGGTGTTACCTTGTGAGAGCAGCTCTTCAGGGTCAGGTCGATCGTGGAGAAATTCGTCCATATCTGGGTTCTGGACCCATCAACTGGACGCCGAGCTACCTTGCCGAGCAAGTTGAGGATGTTGTCATGATCTCTGGTCATCATTCGAGTAACACGGAGCGGTCGAATCTTCAACCGAGGAGTTGGAGAACCTAACAAAGAAAAGGAACTTCAGACAGAAGCTCCTGATCCACCAGTCGGTCAATCCAGTAATCCCGACCTTTCGAAAAATAATGATGAGATGCTGAAGCTCATCCAAAGGAGTGAATACAACATTGTTGATCAGCTATTACAAACTCCTTCAAAGATCTTGGTGTTATCACTGTTACTCAGTTCAGAAGCCCACAGGGAGGCTCTACAGAAAGTCTTGGAGCAAGACTTTGTGGAACAGGATGTAACAATCAGACAATTCGATAGTATTGTCTCTAACACTTAGTGATGAGGAATTACCCGAAGAGGGTCGCCGTCATAACATGGCGCTCAACATTACAGTTAACTGCCAGGACGATGCTTTAGCCAGCGTACTGGTAGACACAGGGTCAGCCCTGAATGTTATGCCAAAGTCCACTTTGATGCAATTATCATTCAAAGGACCTCCGACGAGGGTTAGCGAGGTTGTCGTCAAAGCATTCGACGGATCCAGAAAAACAGTTATTGGTGAAGTTGATCTTCCCATAACTATTGGTCCTCACACTTTCCAGGTCACTTTCCAGGTCATGGACATCCGGGAAATATACAGTTGTTTATTAGGAAGACCTTGGATACACCAGGCTAGAGCGGTCACTTCGACCCTCCACCAAAAGCTAAAATTCGTTCAGAATGGTCAGCTTGTCACGGTTTATGGGGAACAAGCCTTGCTTGTGAGCAACTTGTCATCATCTACTGGAATAGAACCCGAGGAGGTTATTGGAACTCAGTTCCAAGCACTGTCGGTAAGCGAGAATAATCAGTTCAGAGGAGGAACCTCGATTTCCTCATACAAAGATGCTATTAAAGCGATCGAAAGTACCGATACAACAGGATGGGGACAGCTTGTCATTCCTGTCGACCATAAAACAAAGAAGGGTCTTGGTTTTTCTGCAACCTGTACCCAGACAGCTGCCAACGATGAAAGTCTTCATCCCCTTAAAAACTTATTCCACAGTGGAGGTTTTCTTCACCCAGTGTCTCAGACAGTTCATGCTATCAATGAGGAAGATCCCTCTGACACAGATGAAGAATGGAAGTCCTACCTTAACAAGGACGGTTATATGTCTCAGGAAGAGGTGCCTATGCCTTTTAGCTTTCCTACAGAAAGTCTGAGATTTATACCAAGATCAGATGTCAAAATGATCTACGGGGATTGTGATCTGGAAGGATGCCGCGCTCCGCCAAATTCATTAGAGGAAGACACTCCGATGAAAGATAATTTTGACTACACCTACTATGGCCCAATGGATGGTCTGCCAATGTGGCAACCTTACCCAGGAAACTTGGGGCAAGAAAGTCAGCCGAACAATGAAAATCAGCTGACCGTCGTTGAACGGAATACCTGTTTCCCCACCATGCCATGGGATCAACACTCAGGTCATTTAGAAACTGCTCAACATGAAGATGAATTCGCAATGTTTGCAGGACTTGAGTTCATCAACTATGCTTTTCTCGAGGTCAACGTCATTGAGAGAGATGACTCCTCCAGTTCCAAAGAAATTTGGGACACTCTGGGAGAACCAAGTGGAAAATTCGACTATATGGTCAAGTACACCGCTCCCGAAAGCTCTCGTATCAGGCTCGAAGATATCCAGCCAACTGGATGGGGAGATGTACCTGAGAGCACAAATGCTATGCAAAATGCAACAGAGGAATTCTCCTACGACAATTCTGCTGGGAGACAGATTTCAATGATCCTGCTCCACCAGAAATCAGCGTCATTTCTGAAGACAAATCAACGAAGGTGCCAGACTTTGTGATTCACCGAGGAGTTCGCCGCCAATGGGTTGTCGTCGAGGTTCCGAAGGTCGTTCATCAGTCAAAGTAATTGCCATCTTTAACCTTTCACCCTGCCCAGGTGAAACAGATGTTTTGATAGGGCTCGCTTTCTGTAAATTTCCCTCTTCGCTTTGCCCGAAGCGACAGAGTTTTGTTTTATAGGGCTGTAGTTTCGAGGATCGACTTGTTCATTAATAAAATAACGTCGTTCTGTAATTTCCGCATTAATTGCTGTTTTATCTTTTTGCTTTTTCAGAAAATGGTAATCCTAAAAAACAATTCAAATAAAAACAAGCAGTAAAATAAATACACTGCACACACTTGCATTTTCTCTATCTCTTCTAAACACGAATCATCACATCATGCAGATTGCTTGTTTTAAACCCAGTTGAAACATACGATCCGATGCCTTCTCCCAACTTTGAGTTCCCGGTATTCGAGGCTGAAGAAGAAAATGACGACAAAATTCCAGAAGAGATCTCTCGACTACTCAGACAAGAGGAAAGGTCCATTGAACCTCACAAAGAACCGTTGGAAACGGTAAACTTGGGTTCAGAGCAAGAGAGAAAAGAAATCAGGATCGGGGCACTGCTCAGTCCAACTGCCAGAGAGAGTTTGATAAAGCTTCTCAGAGAATTTCCCGATGTATTCGCTTGGTCTTATCAGGATATGCCAGGGTTGGATACCAGCATCGTGGAACATCAGTTACCGTTAAGATCGGAATGTCCGCCAGTAAAGCAAAGGTTGAGACGCACTCACCCGGACATGGCCATCAAAATCAAAGAGGAGGTACAAAAGCAGATTGACGCGGGTTTCCTCGCTACAGCTGAATATCCTCAATGGTTAGCCAACATCGTACCTGTTCCCAAAAAGGACGGAAAGGTCAGAATGTGTGTTGATTACAGAGATTTGAACAAGGCAAGTCCAAAGGACGACTTTCCTTTACCGCACATTGACATGCTGGTAGACAGCACGACGAAGTTCAAAATTTTCTCCTTCATGGATGGGTTCTCGGGCTATAACCAGATCAAAATGGCGCCGAAAGACATGGAGAAAACTTCGTTCATTACCCCATGGGGTACCTTTTGTTACAAGGTAATGCCGTTCGGTTTGAAGAATGCCGGGGCGACCTATCAAAGGGCCATGACTACTCTGTTTCATGACATGATACACAAGGAAATCGATGTATATGTTGATGATATGATTGCAAAATCAAAAACAGAGAGTGAGCACATTGAACATCTGTCAAAATTGTTCGAACGTTTGAGAAAATTCAAGCTCCGCTTGAATCCCAACAAGTGCACCTTCGGTGTCCGTTCAGGGAAACTACTAGGGTTCATCGTCAGCCAGAAAGGAATTGAGGTTGATCCTGACAAGGTCAAGGCCATTCAAGAAATGCCTTCTCCGAAAACTTAAAAACAAGTCAGAGGATTCTTGGGATGTTTAAACTACATCTCTAGATTCATATTCCTTATGACCGCCACATGTGTGCCGATTTTCAAATTACTGAAAAAGAACCAGGATTGCGTTTGGTTAGAAGATTGCCAAACTGCCTTCGGCAGTATTAAGAAATATATGTTGAATCCTCCGATTCTATCACCTCCAGTGGAAGGAAGACCACTGATCATTTACCTCACAGTCCTAGAGGACTCAATGGGATGTGTACTTGGCCAACAAGACGAAACTAAAAGAAAAGAGTCTGCCATCTACTATTTGAGCAAGAAATTCACCGACTGCGAGACTCGGTACACGATGCTTGAGAAAACTTGTTGTGCTTTGGCTTGGGCAGCCAAACGTCTTTGCCAATACATGATTCGTCACACTACTTGGTTAATCTCGGAAATGGATCCAATCAAGTATGTTTTCGAAAAGCCTGCTCTTACGGGAAGGATCGCCTGTTGGCAGATGCTGTTATCAGAATATGACATAGAGTACCACGCCCAGAAAGCCGTTAAGGGAAGTATTTTAGCCGATCATTTGGCTCATCAACCGATTGATGATCAAGAATCAATCGGGTTTGACTTCCCAGACGAAGATGTCATGTATTTAAAAATGAAAGACTGCGATGAACCGTTACCCAGTGAAGGGCCAGAACCAGGTTCCCAATGGGGACTTGTCTTTGACGGAGCAGTTAATCATTATGGAAATGGAATTGGGGCAATCATTATTACCCCTCAGGGTACCCACACTCCTTTGACTGCCAGACTTACGTTCAAATGTACGAACAACGAGGCCGAATACGAAGCTTGTATTATGGGACTCGAAGAAGCAATTGATTTAAGGATCAAAAACTTGGACGTATACGGCGATTCAGCCTTGGTTATCAATCAGATAAAAGGAGATTGGAACACATACCAATCAGGATTGATTCCTTACAAAGACTATGCAAGAAGGTTGTTACCCTTCTTCAACAGAGTTGAGTTTCATCACATCCCTCGTGACGAGAATCACATGGCTTATGCATTAGCCACTATCTCTTCCATGATTAGTGTAGGTCAATGGAACGACTTACCTAAGATCAACATAATGCGCCTTGAACGGCCCGCTTACGTCTTCACGATCGAAGCAGTCATAGACGACAAACCTTGGTATCACGATATCAAATGCTTCCTTCAGAAACAAGAACACCCACCTGGGGCATCCAAAAAAGACAGAAAGACCCTCAGAAGGCTGGCTGGTAGCTTCTTCCTGAGCGGCGATACACTTTATAAGAGAAATTTCAACATGGTCTTGCTCCGATGCGTAGACAGACCAGAAGCAGACATGCTTATGAAAGAAATTCATGAAGGATCCTTTGGCACTCATGCCAACGGACACACAATGGCGAGAAAAATTTTGAGAGTAGGGTATTACTGGTTGACCATGGAATCCGACTGCTACAAGTACATGAGAAGGTGTCACAAGTGTCAGATATACTCCGACAAAATTCATGTACCGCCATCACATCTCAAAGTTCTTTCTTCCCCGTGGCCTTTCTCCATATGGGGAATCGACATGATTGGCTTGATTGAACCCAAGGCTTCGAACGAACATCGGTTCATCCTTGTAGCCATTGACTACTTCACCAAGTGGGTCGAAGCAGCGTCATTCGCTAATTAACCCGACAAGTGGTGGTCCGATTTATCAAAAACAATATCATCTGCCGTTATGGTGTTCCAAGCGAGATCATTACTGATAATGGATCTAACTTGAACAATAAGATGATGAAAGAGTTGTGTACAGAGTTCAAGATCGAACATCATAACTCATCTCCCTACCGACCCAAGATGAACGGGGCGGTAGAAGCGGCTAACAAGAACATCAAGAGGATCATTCAAAAGATGGTTGTAACCTACAAAGACTGGCACGAGATGCTACCCTTTGCTCTTCACGGTTATCGCACATCTGTCTGCACTTCAACAGGGGCTACCCCTTTCTCTCTAGTATATGGCATGGAGGCAGTTCTCCCCATAAAAGTAGAGATCCCGTTAATCAGGGTATTGATGGAAGCTAAGCTCACCGAAGCTGAATGGTGTCAAAGTCGACATGACGAACTGAATCTGATCGAAGAAAAGAGAATAACGGCACTATGCCATGGTCAGTTGTATCAACAGAGAATGAAGAGGGCGTTCGACAAAAAGGTCCGACCTCGTGTCTTCAGGAAAGGAGACCTCGTGCTCAAGAAGATACAATCTTTTCTCACTGATTCTCGGGGCAAATGGACTCCAAATTATGATGGGCCCTATGTGGTCACGAAAGCTTTCTCAGGCGGCGCCTTGAGACTTGCAACCATGGACGGAGAGGAATTTTCCTATCCCACGAATGTTGATGTAGTCAAGAAATACTTCGCCTAAAAAAAACGTTTCGGTGGATTGAAAACCCGAAAGGGCGGTCCAGGCAAAAGTTAGAGAAATAAAAAAAAAATCATCCCGATGGATTGGAAATCTCATAGTACAATCCAAGCAAAAATTAGGGATAATGGCAAGTAACTATGTTCAACAGAGGCAAGTCCCTCAGCAACAGCAGTTACATCATCCATCAGAGGAAAACTCCAGTTAAGGTCATCTTCGACAGAAGCTCAGGATGCCCTGAATTCAAAGTTGGTAGAAGGATAGTGGTCGTTATGTTTCAACGTAGCCCTTTTCCCTGTAAATTACCATTTTTTAAACTTTGTAAATACTCAATGGAATCACGCGTTTGGTTGATCTCCATCTTATCAATAAAATTTGAGCCTTGTGCTTTTGTTTGTAATTCTTGCTCGTTTTAGCTTTACAGAACGACGTTGTTAACATGATTAACGATTCTTGAAATAAAACAAAAATGAATTTACTTGTTAAAACTTTTTCTGCTTTTAAAATAAAGATGGCAATTTCTTTTGACTATTAAACATCGAAAGAACATCAATCGCGTCTCCAAAGGTGTTCGAACCTCAAAGTGCAGAATCAAAGTACTTCTTCTAGACCAGTACGCCTGAATAAAGGGATCAACTGTGTCAGAGACCTTGTTTCGTCTGACATCCACGACAGAGTTCTTACCTCCTAAGCCCGATCAACGGTATTCCCCGTAGGGATTATCTCTCCTAAGCAAGGTGGAATTGATATCTTGAACCAGCAATATCTCTATACGCCCCGCAATGGCCGAGTATCCAGTCATGTTCATCTTTTAGTTTGTGTGTCGCGTTAGTTTTGTCAGCATATACATACATACATCATGCATTATTGATTTGCATTTACATTTCATATTGCATCGCTATCACTCTAGCCGTTCTTGTCCGTTAGTGATAGGAGTTCTCTCAATCGAGTTGTCGGACCTTTCCTCGTTAGGAAGTGAATCATCTAAACAATCTCGCCACCAGTTTATCTCTAGATCAGAGTCGACACTATACCACTTTGATAACTTGAACCTCTGAAAGGCCAGAGAACCTTCAACAAATATCACTCTTCGCCATTGAAGATGATACCCTTGCTTTCCCGAATTAAGGAAAATCCCCAGAGAAAGCCTCTTAATCAGAGATTCAGCAGTACGGCAGTTTTTCTCCGAAAAACCCACTGATGAAAAGGTCATCGGCACCTCAAAATTGGATCACATCATATGACATTTCTCTGAGAAGACCTCAGGAAAAGTATGATGTAACACCCCCGAACGGAAATAGTCTCTCAATAGACTCGCTTTTCCCAGTAGTATCAACAAATGGCATCTCCAACAGAGAAGTTTGTGCAACTCTACAACTCAGACGACTGGGTTCCCCAGCAAGTCTGACATCAAAACTTTTTCCACTCAAATGGCATCTCCCAGGAAAATTCGGCGAGAAGTTTGAAGGAAAGCCGCTACGAATAGCGTCCCTTGTCAGTAAAGTTTATTGACAAAAGAAACTAAGACCAGTTCCTCGGTAGGAAACCAGGATCGAGGGGAAGTTTGTATCCGAAACTAAGACCAGTTCCTCGGTAGGAAACACCAGGATCGAGGGGAAGTTTGTTTCCGAAACTAAGACCAGTTCCTTGGCTGAAGACCAGGATCGAGGGGAAGTTTACCTTTTCTAAGCATCATTGCTCAGCAAAAGAAGATGGATGCAATCCGCCATTCATAACCACCATCAAAATTTCGGGTATTCCGATATTTAATCCTCTTGCACCCCGAATGCCCGAATATCTTCGTCATTCACACCTTCGGGTCCAAGAAGATTAAATAGGGGCATCTGTCATACCCCAAATTTTGACCACTAAGATTTCCCATCATTGTGCAAATCATCATCACAATATGGATGAACCATCATGCCTCACCAAATGCCTCAAGGGTTGTTGAGCATTCACTACAATCAAAATTAGGGTTTTAAGCCCTCTCAGAGCCTTAGACAAAGGATCAATCAAGGAATGACATGATCTTAAACTTGTCTAACCTCTCAAACATCCACAATGGATCAAAAAGGACTCCCACTTTAAGGATTAAGCACAAGGCTGCTCCCTTCTAGGTGGATCAAGTCTCAAGATCGCCAGTATCACCAAATTAGGGTTTTGGTCGACCAGGGCCTCTAGATGGAAAGTTTCATCTGGGCATAAGCCAAAGATCCAAAACACAACCTAATGTACTCTATGGAACCTCATGGACCCAAGCATCAAGTCAATTTGACCTCAGGGGATGCATACATCAAAAATCAGGAATTAGGGTTTCTTGACCTAATTCACCCCTAAGTTGACTTTTGGGACAAATCAAGAGCCAAGACCTCAAGACATGATTTGAGGGTCTCTAATGAACTATATTGATCCATTTGGAACAATGGATTAATCCAAGAAGCTTGAGCAATAAGTCTCAATTTCATCTGCACCACAATTAGGGTTTTAAGGAAAAAGTCAACTGTAACTTTGACTTTTGACCAGGACATGCTCCCAAACCCTAGGACATACCCCAATATACCCCATGACACCCATGGAACATGTCCATCAAGTTTGATTTAGGTCAAGGACATGATTTCCTGAAGAATTGCACAGTTTGGAATTCATCTGATAAAAAGTCAACTGTGCACAAAAGTCAACTTTGACTTTTTGAGATTTTTCACCAAAATGTATTTTTAACCCTAAAATGATGTTAATGTATGATTTGAATCATCATTCATCAAGAAAAATCAAGAAAAGTTGGATAACTTGTAAAAGGGGTAACCATAAAAACTTAGAAAATTTTCTAAGTTAAAAATAAAGTGACAAGGGTACCAACTTTGGAGGATCATAACTCCTAAACCACAAGGCCATTTTTTCTCATCCAAAGATGGATTTGTAGCCCTCATTACCCTCTACAAAAACTTCAACTAGACCTAAGTCCAATTCATTAAGGATTTTGAGTTATGGAGTGATCAAAATCAAGAAATCACACTTTGTTCCAACACTTAGTGAAAATTTCACTAAGTCAGATTTTGCTTCACTTTTTGCCAAATGTAGAGGGATTTTTCACTTGGAATCAAAAGAGATCAAAACCAAACTTGTTCAAACTGTTGTTGTATCATGTAAGGGCTTTCCAAAATGGCCAAGAACATTGCCAAATTCAACTTACCCCATGAGATATGACATTGTCAAGTTGCTTTGCTGAAATCTGTCAAAGGCAAGGCAGATTTTGCATTTTGGCTCGATTTGCCAAAATCAGCCAAATTCAAATGCTCCTATCCACTTGGACACATTTGAGGATTGAATCTAAAGGGGACAATCACTGAGCCAAGCCTCCAAAGTCCATGGAACAAGAAATATCATGTTAAACCTAGAATGGCCAAAATAGGGACAAGACTCCAAATTTGGATTGAAGCATTCAATGGAAGCATCAAGGTGGCATGGACTGAGCCATTCTCATCTGAAATCAGTCAAGACTTATCCAAGACCAAGGGGACCAAAGCTCTGTGCCCTAACCTCTAGTCAATGGCTAGAGGAGACTTGGATTTTCATTTGCCAACATTGGCCAAACCTACTTACCAGCTGCCATTCACTATTCCTTGCAAAACAAACTTGCTCTACTATAAATAGAGCTCAATTGTGATCAGTTTGAGTACACCAAATCCATCAAACAGATGCTTTCCTCAAAATCTCTTCTTTCACTCCAATTTTGCCTTCTAAGGCAAGTCACTATCGGGTTTTGAGTTTGAGAGCAATTCCAATCAAACCAATCACTCACACACCTCACATACATCACATATGAGTTGATCAAACACTTAGATCACTTCTGAAACACCAATTTCACAAAATCACCAGCTGGTTGCTCAAATTTTCAACCAAGTTGCAGCTGAGGTACCACAAAGTGATCCAGCCAATTTCAATCAAGTCCAAGCATTCAAACACACTCCATAGGGTGTAGGGAAGCTGTTCAGATCATCACCACTCATCTGTAACACCTCCAAATCAAAAATCACATTGCACTTGCTGTCACGACTTAGAGGTCAATACTTAATTTTTGAAGCATTAATCCAAAATCACAATTTATTTTTCACATGTTAAATAATTTTGATCATTTTTAATTGAATTTTTATTCAATTAAATACATTTTTGAAAACAAATTAGGGTTTTTGGATTAATTCAACCCTCATAAATCATTTTCAAAACACTTTGGGCCTCTTGAGAGAGTGTAAGACCCAACCCACTTGTACAGAAATATTTTGGGCCTCATTCGTTGTATAAGTCCCTCTGTACATTTTCAAATAAACGGCACGATCATCGCCTTTTGAAAAATAACCTTGGGCCTCTCCTTGAGCTATACGACCCATTCAAAACATTTGGACCTCTAATAGAGTGTAAGACCCAACCCCCTTTTAACCAAAATCATTTGGGCCTCACTTATTGTATAAGTCCCTCCGCGTTAAAAGAAAACCTCGGCGCGATCGCCATTTCAAACGGAAAAGTCAACTGGGCCTACCCTCGTGTTATAAGCCCCACTCTTTTTCTTTAAAACTTTTTGGGCCTCTTGAAAGAGTGTAAGACCCATCCCTTTGTACAGAAAAACATTTTGGGCCTCAGTCACTTGTATTAGTCCCTCTGTACAAATTCAAGCAGTGCGCTCACTGATAAAACCCTGGGCCTCTCCTTGAGCTGTAAGCCCCAAATCTTTCTTTTTCAAAGCACTTTCTCCTTTGATTTTGAATATATTGTAGTTTTCAATCTTTCTTTGTTGAACAACTAACCAAACAGCATGGAAGCTCTACAACCGAGTAAGTGGTTATTGCTTTCATTTACCGCTTTCATATACATATAACTGTATTGTGGGGCTGTTTCACTATAAGTCTTCTTTCATAAACTCAACTGTGTAATAATAGTATAGATATTTAGAATTTCCCCGGCAACTACGTCTAGAACTAGGTGACGCCGTTTCGTTTAGTCATAGAAATAGACAACTAGATCCCAATAGGATCACCAGATGCAGTCTTCTCTCAGGCTGTCCTCATTAGGAATTGTCAAGAAACTCTATTCCCAGAGATGAATGTATTCTCCGTGAATGGCATCTTTGAGTTTCTTCCAAATTCTCGAACTTTCCTGACTTTGATCTATTCTCGGTGAATAGCATTGCCTTGAATTTCTTGGGGTTTGGGGACCCATCGGCTTCTTAAAAGCATCGGCCTCCTCTTGGGCATCGTACAAGGACCCACGGGCTTCCTAAAAGCAACCCCGCCTTCTCTTGGGCTTAGTACAAGGACCCTACGGCTTCTTAGAAGTATTCACAGCCTCCTCTTAGGCTTCGTATAATGATCTCTTCCTCCGGGAATGATAGCCTCCTCTTGGGCTTAGTACAAGGACCCGTCGGCTTCTTAAAAGTTTCCAGCCTCCTCTTAGGCTTTGTACAAATTGTCCCGACGACCTCCTAGAGGTATAGGAACAGAACTTAGTCATCTGCATAGAACAGTCCTTTCATAGAGTCTACTACTGTTTCTCAAAGCACAGTACAAAAGATAAAACCCTAGACTTGGACAGTCTAATTTCCTTGAGTCTCAAAGACATTCTCAAGTGGCCCCTTCGTTAAATAGGAAGAAAACCCGTAGACTCGGACAGTCTCAATGCCCTTCGGATTTCCCGCTTCCTTAAAGAACAGGAATAACCCGGACCCTTGAATCAAATCCTTGAGTACAGTATTGCTCATATAAGAACTGATTTTCTCTTTAAAATCAGTATACTGGACCTGTCACTTAACTGAAACAGTTACCATAGCCTCCTCTTAGGCTTTGTATAATGATCCTTCTCCAGTGAAGTTAGCCTCTCTCTTGGGCTTTGTACAATGATTCTCCCCAGCAGAGTCAAACAACGTTTAGCCTCTCTCTCGGGCTTTGTACGAGACACATAAGAGACTCCCTCGTTGAGTCAATCACCCCTTTTGCCTCTATCTCGGGCTTTATACGAGATACAAAAAGGTTCTTATTGAGCCGAACAAACGATAACCTTCATCTCGGGCTTTGTACGAGATACCAAAAGACTCCATCGTCGGGTCAAAACCTTTTAGCCTCTCTCTCGGGCTTTGTACGAGACACATAATAGCCTCCTCTTAGGCTTTGTATAAGAAAACCACTGGTTAATCCAATTAACCTTTTAGCATCAAAGTTGTGCCTCGTTCACAGTACACAAACATCAACAACTCCTTCCTCTTCATCTAATTGCTGTAAGCGGCAAGCCTCTGGATCATCTACATCCATGCCACTGTCCCTCTTTTAGCATGAGAAATTCCTAAGGAAAGATAGCATTGCTCTACACTGAGTTAAAGTCTTCTCCTTCAGGTTAAAACCCCCTATAAAGGAAATTATGGCATTGTCGGATTCACAAATCCTGGTTAAAGTAATTCTCCTTTATAAAACAGTTGTGACAAACAATCCCCTCTTTAGAGATGACAAATTCTCTCTAAAGTTGGGACCTTCAGCTTCACATCTTGGGCTTTGAACAAGATACAAACCACCTTTTCGCTTCACGTCTTGGGCTTTGAACAAGACACCAAAACAACCATTTCCTCCCATAGAATAGGAGGAACTACGAACGCTCTGAATTCCCTGTTTCGGTAAACGGGAATACGTAGGCATAAGATCGAAAGAAAAGATCTTAGCGAGCACAATCAACAAAAAACCAAAATCCCATACTCTCAAATACCTATCAAAAAGCATCAGTCCTAACATCCTAATCCTTGTTCCCCGCCAGAAACCTTATGCCCAGATAAAAAGAAAGAAACCGTATTGGCGAAAATACAAATAACCAGTACAAAGGCCCCCCCACATTGATAGCATTCGTAACCTAACAGACCGCTGTTTAAACTCAGTATGCAAAGCAGGGTTAATTGGAGACATCTATTTCCCTTCCTTATTCAGCTCACAATAGGATAAAAAATGAATCGACCTGTAGTCAAAGCTCAAACCGCAGAGAGCGACCAACGCTTAAGAACCGCGTCCAAAATTGCTCGCTACAGAGGTCAAGGATAAGTGGCAGTTATCTCTGACTTTCTACAGACTGCTTTACTTAAGGAAAATGGCATTCTTTGGTATGGATGTTGTGTAGTCTATGACTACTTCTCTTCTAAAGAATCAGACTTGGCACGTTGAGTTCTTTGGAGTTGTAAAGCAGATATTCATCAAGGTGTGAGCTTGAATGGAATACATGTGATATGATTAAGTAGGATGGAGGTTGTCTACTCAAACTTGGCTGTTGAATCAAGTCTATGAGAACATGGAACTCTTGTTCTGTAATAGGGAGGAGGTTTTTCTAAGTGGCAAAAGGAAGGGCTGAATTCCTCAACTGGATATCTGATCAGATGTCGTGACATCAAGCAGAAACTTCAGGGTCTTAGATGATGTTGTGGCGCATCATTATAAGATAAGTAGATCTTCTCAAAAATAAATGGAATTAATGCTTCAAAAAGGTCTATCTCATGCAGTTTGCGAGAGTTGTGGAAGGATAAGATGTTACATGTCTAAGGTTTGGTGGATCCAAGATGGCTTACTATGGAGTAAGTAGATCATGTAACTTGAAGATTAGGTTTCATTAGTGGATCAGAAGATTATCTGAAACTCTGAAGAAAAGTTAAGATGAACCAAACAGTGACATTTGGTTGATCTTTATTGTGCATTCAAGTAGGGTTCTTGGAACTAATTACTCTTGGCCAGAAGGGTAGTTGGGTGAAGACGTAAGGAGGTTTTGGTTCAGTTCTATCTTAGAGCTTGTGGTAGAAGTTCTAACCTGATTATGGAAGATTACCTTCTTTTGGTGGATGAGAGTTTATTTCTCTCTATGGTTATCTGGAGTTCTTGTTGATCAAGCTGGTGGCGCAGTGTTGTTTGAAGATCTTCAGTTAGATTACTATGTAGATAGTAAGTCCAGTGGTGGAACATATCTCGAACCATGTTGGTTGGTGTCTATGATATGTGAAGAATGTCCTAACTGATGTTCGAACATCTTCTGGGTTAGTTATCCTTGGAGTAGGATTCTTAGTTCACATCTTGTCTAAGAGGTATTTATCTTGTCATACGGGAGAATGATAGGTAAAGAACTGTCTTGGAAGTCTGATGTGAATGTGGCATGCTAGAGAGAAGTGGATCAGTTTGGTGCTTGTGGAGCAAATGAACTGAGGATTTCTGGAGCATGTGTTTGATGTCCTTCAAGTGTGAAGAACGTGGGGGCGAGCTAGCAAACTAAGGGACTCTGTATGTCTCTTTGAGGAATGTGAAGTATTTCAGAGTTAATTGGGTTGTATCTCAGGGAACAAGGAGATCTATACATGAGAATTCAGGAGGAACTCGTGTGGTGTATAAATGGTTTCTGGACGAGAGGGATCAATGGTGTTTTAGTCTCAATCCAAGAGTTTGTTGGTTCTGGTACAAGGATGCGTTCCTGGTACTCTAACTATATGATCATGAAGTTGTCATGGGATATCATGTAGTGATTTTGGGTGGTTCTTGCTGAAGAAGCATCTGTTGAGAAAGATAGGGGAGAACTTCTGTCTATTAAATGTACTAGTGTGGTACATGGATTACTTGAGGGTCAAGCATTAGGTGAATGCGTTCAACAGGTGTGCTGAACAGAGGGTGCGCTCTTGAAGATATGAAGATGTGTCTTATGTTTTCCATTCATTCAGAGTGTTCTTCTGGAAAAGGAGCATTGGTTATCTACGACAGGGGGAGTTATACTTTGGTTGTGGATATATGGATGTAGTGATGCAGATTGTTTATCAAGATTGTTTATGGTTTTAAGCAGTTTGTGATAGATTGCCTCAGGTGAGGTTGATATGTCAGACGAGATGTTGTGACATTGCCTTACTAGATATGTTTTGGGTGAACTTATCAGGTTGTTCTGATTCTGTCATTGGGTGTCAATGGATTGAATCAGGAGGAATACAAGTATCTTGAGAGTTGTTGCTGCCAACTGAGAGATGTTTGAAGAAATGTCTTAACATCTTGGTCAGTTATTCTTGGTCTTCTGGTTGAAAGGGATTAAATAGTTTCTACAAGAGGGACTAAATAAAGTCTGACAAGATGTCAGAACATTGGTTAGGATGTATGGCTGTAGTCTTAATTGCTTTGGACGGTGGAGAAATTGTGTCTTAAGGAACGCGTGTTAAACATGTGTTTCGGAAAATACACATTCCTTGAATGGTCCTTGTTAAAAGGAAGAAACAGTCAGATACGGTTTGGCCGGTGCACTTTTGTCTATGAAGATACACAATTTCATTTAATGCTCACATTGAATGGACATGTGTTACTTCCAATGGTTTGTTACATCCTAAGAAAATGATCTTGTATATAAAGGGTGTTCTCGTCCTCATCTTGTCGTAGGTTGTCTTTTTTGTTGTGCTGGGTTCTCATGGGGTTTATCCGTTTTTGGGTTGGCTCGATTTGGTATGGGTCTGTCTTGGACATGTTTGTCAATTTTTGGCTAAAAAGGGGGAGAAAAGTACAAGGGTTGAGTCTGTCCTTGCAGTTGGTTTGCAAGGATGTTGGACATAATGTTATGACATTCTTACAGAGTCTCAGGTTTCCCATATGTTTTGAGTCCTTCTTTCGTGTCTTTGAGTCCTTCTTTCGTGTCCTGTGATCTGAGCTATGAACACAGTCGTGTCCTGTGTTCTGAGTTACCCAGGTTGGTGTTTGGTTGCTTCAGTGGAAAAATTCTTCCCCCGGGTGAGGAAGTATAGATTCATGGGGAAAGGGAGAATGAATGTCATCCTCTCTTCCTCATGTACACCAACATGATTGGAGTCACATCAGTATTCCAATCATAACCGCCACTCAGGGTGAAGAGACGTAAGGAGCACCCTGGGTTTATTGTCCAAAAGAAGTTTTAGCCAAAATTTGTCAAAAGGGGGAGATTGAAAGCTCCTGAGGTTTGACTAAATTTTGGTTAAAACTTAATGAAGAATGCTGCAAACAAAGATGTCGAATACAATGCCCTAACATCCTGACTCGAAAAATATAACAGGTTCTAAATTTGGTGTAAGAATCAAGGAATGATTAGCAGTGGATCAAGGGATCAATAAACAGAAGATTCGAAGCCTAAGGAAACAGAAGAGTATAACAGAAGACCAAGACCTAGGACTGCGCAAACTGAACCTATTGTAACACTTTTGTAAAGTAGAAAATAGGGTTTAGGGTTTTGAGAGTCGTAGGCTTTCTTGTAAGTCTCCCTCTGTATCAATTTGATACATTGTGGTAGACATAGGTACTTGTACAGATTCAGAAACCCGTAGGTAATGAATCGTGTAGGGTTCTTGGATGAAGCTTTGAAGCAAATCCAAGTTAACTTGTTAGTCAAGGATGCTTGACTAAACTTTGTATTAAAATGGGTGTCTTTCAATAGGATGATACAATTATGGTGTAGTAACTGTTAGATAATCACAGGTTGTGATTTAGGGAGTGAGATGGGTTTCTCTTATCTAGGATGGAGTTCTTAGATAAAGTTTTCATTGGGTAGTGATGGGTAAACGTGGGTGTTTACTGTAAACCTGATGTTGTTTACATAAAACTATACTACTGATAGTGGATTCTTCTTCCTGAATTGGTATCCCCCATATGTAGGTGATTTGCACCGAACTGGGTCATCATATTCTATGTTGTTTATCATTCTGTAATTTACAGTTCAGTATTGATTAACATGTTGGAACAGATGTCGAAACATCTGTGTTTCTACAGTTACTGATATTCTGGATATCAGTTTGCAGTTTTGTTCTTTGTTTAATGATTATGCAGAACAATGTCTTGACATGTGTTAGGACATCTGCTATCTGCTATGCCAGAATTTTAGTGACTATCAAGAATAAATATCCACTTTTGAGGATTGACAATTTAATGGATCAGTTAGTAGGCGCTTGTGTGTTTAGCAAGATTGATCTGAGGCCTGGGTATCATCAGATTCATGTTAAGCCAGATGATATTCCGAAGACAACTTTCAGGATGAGGCATGGTCACTATGAATACACTGTGATGTCGTTTGGTGTATCCAATGCACCAGGTGTGTTCATGAAGTATATGAATTAGATTTTCCATGAGTATTTAGATAAGTTTGTTGTGGTTTTCATTGATGATATTTTAATATACTCTAAATCTAAAGAAGAGCATGTCGAGCATTTGAGAATTGTGTTGCAAGTGTTAAAAGAGAAGAAGTTGTATGCAAGACGGTCTAAATGTGAGTTCTGGTTGAAGGAAGTGAGTTTCCTTGTCCATGTGATACCTAGTGGTGGAAATGCTGTGGATCCTTCTAAGATTGATGTTGTGTTGCAGTGGGAGACCCCGAAGTCTGCTACTGAGATACGAAGTTTTCTTGGGTTGGTAGGATATTATCGCAAATTTATAGAAGGTTTTTCTAAGTTGGCATTACCTTTGACTCAGTTGACTCGGAAGGGTCAAGCTTATGTGGGGGATGTTGCATGTGAAAAGAGTTTTGTGGAATTGAAGAAGAAGTTGACAACTGCTCCGGTATTGATCTTGCCTAATCCGAATGAATCGTTTATGGTGTATTGTGATGCGTCGAAGATGGGTCTTGGTGGAGTGTTGATGCAGAGTGGACAGGTTGTTGCTTATGCTTCGAGACAATTGAGAGTTCAAAAAAGGAATTATCCTAGGCATGACTTAGAGTTGGCAGCTGTGGTGTTCGTGTTGAAAATTTGGAGACATTGTCTTTTTGGCTCTAAATTTGAGGTATTCAGTGATCATTAGAGTTTGAAGTACTTATTTGCTCAGAAAGAGTTGAATATGAGGCAGAGGAGGTGGTTGGAGTTATTGAAGGATTATGATTTTGATTTGAGTTACCATCCTGGTAAAGTAAATGAAGTGGCTGATGCATTAAGCAGGAAGTCATTGCATATGTAGATGCTTATGGTGAGAGAATTGGAGTTAATCGAGCAGTTACGAGATCCGAGTTTGGTATGTGAAGAGACTCCTGACAGTTTGAGGTTGGGTATGTTAAAACTGACTAGTAGTATTCTGGAAGAAATCAGAGTGGGTCAAAAATCTAATTTGAGATTGGTGGATCAATTGGCCTTAATTAATCAATTGGCCTTAATTAACCAAGGTAACAAAGGTGAATTCCTGATTGATGAGAATGGCATGATGAGGTTTAGAGATAGAGTGTGTGTTCCAGATGTTCCAGAAATTAAGAAGAGTATTCTTGAAGAGGGGCATCGAAGTAGATTGAGTATCCATCCCGGTGCTACGAAGATGTACCCGGATTTGCAGAAATTGTTTTGGTGGCATGGTATGAAGAAGGGTATTGTTGAATTTGTTTATGCTTGTTTGACTTGTCAGAAGTCAAAGATTGAGCATCAGAAGCCTTCGGGTATGATGCAATCGTTGAATATTCCGGAATGGAAATGGGGTAATATTTCCATGGATTTTGTGTTGGGATTGCCGAAGACTACGAAGGGGAATAATTCAATTTGGGTGATTGTGGATAGATTACCTAAATTGGCTCACTTCTTACCAATGAAGATTAATCATTCTATGCAGAAGCTAGCTGAGATATACATTGAGGAAATTATGAAGTTGGATGGGATACCTTTGAGTATTGTGTCGGATAGAGACCTAAGATTTACATCGAGGTTCTGGACGAGTTTGCAAGACGCTTTGGGTACTAAGTTAAGGATGAGTTCTGCATATCATCCGCAGAAGGAAGGTCAGACAGAGAGGACTATCCATTCTTTAGAGGATTTGTCGAGGGCTTGTGTACTGGACCAAGGAGGATCTTGGGATAGCCATTTGCCATTGATTGAGTTTACATACAACAATAGTTTTCATGCAAGTATTGGGATGGCGCCGTATGAAGCGTTGTATGGAAGGTGTAGAACTCCATTGTGTTGGTATGAGTCAGGCGACAGTTTTGTACTCGGATATGAGATTCTGCAGGAGATAACTAAGAAGATTAAGATGATCCAAGAAAGGATGAGAGCTTCGCAGAGTCGTCAAAAGAGTTATCATGATAAAAGAAGGAAGGCACTTGAATTCCAAGAGGGAGATCACGTGTTTTTGAGAGTTACGTCAGTGACTGGTGTGGGTCGAATTTTGAAGTCTAGAAAGCTCACTCCATGTTTTGTTGGTCCGTATCAGATTACGCAGAGGATATGGGAGGTAGCCTATCGAATTGCTTTACCGCCATCACTTGCGAATTTACATGATGTGTTTCATGTATCTCAGTTGAGGAAGTAAATTTCGGATCCGTTGCATGTAATCCAAATGGATGACGTGTAGGTAAGAGATAACCTGACTGTTGAAGCATTGCCTGTGCGGATTGACGGACGAGAGATGAAACAACTGCGGGGTAAAGACATAGCTTTGGTGAAGGTGTTATGGGGTGGACCAGCTGGTGAGAGTTGGACTTGGAAGCGCAAAGATCAGATGAGGAAGTCGTATCTGACTCTGTTCTCTTCAGGTAATTTTCGAGGACGAAAATTCTTTAAGTGGGGGAGAGTTGTAACACCCCCAAAATAATTAGAATATTTATTTAATTTATTTATTATAAATATTTGTGATTTTCGGTGAATTTTGGTGAAATATTTTGATGTCTGATGATTTGTGTTGTGGGGTAGTGATGATGTTAAGAGGGTGTTGAGGATATTAGAAGTGTATGATTTATTAGAATTATTTTGATAATAATAATAATAATTGAATATTGTGAATAATATTATTTAGACTATTATTATTATTATTTTAAATAAAAAGGAGGGGCAAAGTGGTTATTTGTGCGAGAATAAGTGAGGACGAAGTTGGGAAATCATGATAGGGGTCTTAGGGGTATGTTGGATAAAAAGGAAAATAGGGAAGTGAGGAATTTATTCTGAACAATTGCGTTTTTGGAGAACGACTCTGAGGAAAGGAAGAGGAAGAGACTAGGGCTCAGAGAGAACTTTGAAAAACTCAAGAGGAAGATCAGAACTGTGAATTCTAAGTGTCATACCCCAAATTTTGACCACAAGATTTCCCATCATTGTGCAAATCATCACCACAATATGGATGTACCTTCATGCCTCATCAATCCTCTCAAAGATTGTTGAGCATTCACCTCAACCAAGAGTTAGGGTTTTGAGCCCTCTCAGAGCATTCAGACAAAGGATCAATCAAGAATGGACATGATCCTCAACTTGTCAAGTCTCTAAAACATCTATAAAGGATCAAGAGGTATCCCACATCAAGAATCAAGCATAAGAGTGCAACATTCCAAGGGGATCAAGCCTCAAGATCATCTGTGTCACCAAATTAGGGTTTTGGTCGACCAATGCCTCCAGAGGGAAATTTTCCTCTGGGCATGGACCAATACTTCAAAACATGATCCAAAAAGCTCAAAGGGACCTCATGGATCCAATCATAAAGTCAAAATAGCCTCAGAGGATGCATTCATAAAAAATCAGGAATTGGGGTTTCTTGACCTAATTCACCCCTAAGTTGACTTTTGGAGCAAGACATGAGCCAAGGCCTCAAGAAGTGTTTTGAAGACCTCCAATACATCATATTGATCCATTTACAAGATTGGATTGATTCAAAGAACTTGGTTCATAAGCAGTACAAGGATTCAAATTCATCTGGACCAATTAGGGTTTCTTGATGAAAAGTCAACTGTATCTTTGACTTTTGACCAAGACATGATCCCAAACCTTGGGACATGATTCAAGACACTCTATAACACCTATGGAATAAATCCATTAGGTTTGAATTAGGTCAAGAACTTGATTTCATAGAGGATCACAAAGTTTGAAATTCATCTAATAAAAAGTCAACTGTGCCAAAAACCAAGTTTGACTTTTTGAATTTCTTGACAAACAAGGCTTCCTTAAGTAAAAAACAATGTTAACTTATGGTTTGGATCATCATCCATCAAGAAAAATCAAGAAAAGTGGGGTTACTTACAAAAGGGGCAACCATAAGAAACTTGAAATTTCACTAAGATATGGAAAAAAGTGATTTATACCCAACTTTGCAAGGCCATAACTTGTGATCCAAGCAACCTTTTTCTTCCATCCAAAGATCAAATGAAAGCTCTCAATACATACTTTAAGATTGTTAACTACATCAGATTCCAAATCCTCAGGGATTTTGAGGTATGAATTGATCAAAATCACAAAAATATGAAAATGACCATTTTCCAACACTTAGTGAAATTTTGGACAGAATATGTATTGGGTTTTCACCAACTTTGGGCCATTTTTCATTATGATCCAAGATGATTCAAGACCATTGTTGGACATCAAAGTTGAAGTATGTTATTGGGGCTTTCCAAAACGTACAAGAGCCTCCCATGGTTCAACTTGAGCAAGGAGTTATAAGCCTCCAAAAATGGCATTTTTCACCCTGCCCACACAAAAGCATTGATACATAACTTGGTTCCCATGATTTCTTGAGCCAATTTTGGACATTTGTATCATTTAATTTCTGTCCAAAATCAACTTGAATGATAAAGAATCTGATCACAAGACCACCAAGTCCAAAATCCAATCCTTTAGGCATGTGACATTCAAAGTTCAAATCCAAAAACTTCAAACTTGTCATGAGGCATTGAATGGATGCATAAAGCTGGCATGTATCAGTCCACAACATTGCATAGGCCTGCAAGATTGACCCAAGTCAATGGCTAGAGGAGACTTTGGCTACATGACAAAGTTCAATGGATATTGGAGTGATCCAGCCTCCAATCACTATTGCTCCCAAAACAAAGTTGCTCTACTATAAATAGAGGTTCTTTCTGATCAATTCAAGTATACCAAAGCATATCAATACATGCTTTCCTCCAAATCACATTTCAAAAACCATATTTTGCTTCTTCTTGAAGTAACTATCAAATTTTCAAATAGGGATCAATTCCATCAAAACCAACCATGCCAACACCTCACATATATCATATATAAGTGATCCATAACCTCAAAACACATCTGGAACACCTGAATCACAAAGTCACCCCCCATTTGCTCAAGCTTTTTGGCCTACTTGCAGTTGAGGTGCCACAACAAGAACCGGGTGCATTCAATCCATTCCAAGCTTCCAAACACCTTATATTAGGTCCATTGAAGCTGTCCAGATCATCACACAACATCTATAACACCTATAACTGAGGATTCGATTTCCTTTTGCAGAGGTAAGGCTGACACTCTTAAACTCTATGATTCATGCATCATAAATGTGTTTTCAAGTTACAAATATGTTTTTGCACTTATGTAGAGTGATTCCCCTCAATCAATTGCTTTGAAGCTTTCGTGTATAGGATTTCATAATGTTCTTGTAGAAATTAGGGTTCTTGAGTTCATCTTCTGATTTCTCACTCCACACTTAAAATAAATGCAATTAATTTATATCATTGGAATCCTTGTTCAAAAATACACAACTTTCATGTTTACAAAAGTCAAAACCATTACGTATTGAGAGAGAAATATGAGGTTTTGCAAATTGGCTATGGCGGGTACACACATGGAAGAAGAAGATGGCCTTGGCGCCATTTTCAAATATTCAAATTTTTGAATATTTGATATTTTTATTAAATGATTTCAAAAATTAATTTCTCTTTCATTTTTAATCATTTTTTATTGGTTCCTTTTTTAAAAAGTCACAAAAATGTTAAAATATTTTATTCTACAAAAAAATCAAATTTATATTATTTATTTAATATAGTTGGAATTTTTGTAAATAATTTCATTTTATTTGTTTTTTAACATTTTTAAATGAAATTTCCACCTTGAATTTTCAAATTTAATTGAATTTCAAACTTTTATGTGATTAAACATGATATTTCAAAGTATTTTTCAAAGTTGACAATTTGTTTTTGAATATATTTGATCTTTTATATAATTTTTTATTTAACTTCCTTTGAAAATTATATTTTTAAATTCAAAATTAGGGTTTTCTCTAAATTTTGATTTTTCAAACTTCACAAACACTTTTGGGCCTCGAATAGAGTGTAAGACCCATCCCTTGTCACATAAATAATTTTTGGGCTTCAGTCACTGAATAAGTCTCACTGTGTTTTCCAAAACCGCGACGCGATCGTCTCCTTTTAAACAAAAATCATCTGGGTCTCCCTTTGTTTGTAAGTCCCATCTTTCTTTTTTTCAAAACACACTTTTGGGCCTCTAATAGAGTGTAAGACCCATTCCCTTTGTAAACAAACCATTTTGGGCCTCAGTCATTGTATAAGTCCCGATACGATAAACAGTGCGATCGTTGTTTTCATCTAGGCATCTCCTTGAGTTATAAGCCTCATCTCTTGTATAAAAATAAACTTTTGGGTCTCTAATAGAGTGTAAGACCCATTGCTTCTTGTACATAAATAATTTTGGGCCTCAATCATTGTATAAGTCCCTCAGTGGTTTTCAAAATCACGGCGCGATCGCCGCCTTTTCAAATAAGTCATCTGGGCCTCTCTTTGAGCTATAAGCCCCAAACATTTCTTTTAAACAAAATTGTTTTTAATTCAAAAATTCAAATTCAATGTTGTTTCTTTCAAAACTTTCTTCAATTTCTTGAAACCCTAAAAGAGGGAATACAGTTGTAATAAATACAACAAATTACAATATGCTTGGGCTTCTTCTCAGAATGTAAGTCCCCATATCCTTTTCAGTGCATATTTCTTATGTATATCTGTCAATATAATTGTTTGTATATATTTGTGCATATCTTGATTAGAGTCTCCCCAACAATTAGGTCTATGTTAGATAAAACCAGAGGTTACTTTACAACATAGTCAAAACTAGTTCCCCATAGGAAATTCCCTATATAGTCTTGCCTCCTCTTGGGCTTATACAATATGGAACAGAGAAAGACATTATTCCCGGTGAAACTTTTCTTAAGACTGTCAAACTTAGAAATATAAATGTGTACAAGAAATTCATTTCCCCAGAGAGGATTAATTCCCGACGAAACCTCTTTTGAATTTCTTCAAACCCTAGAACTATTCAGCAAAGAAATGGCTTATTCCCAGTGAAACCTTTCTTGAACTTTTCTTTGGCTTAGACCCACAGGATTCTTAAAAGCATCCCCAGCCTCCTCTTGGGCTTAGTACAAGGACCTACAGGCTTCTTAAAAGCATCCCCAGCCTCCTCTTGGGCTTAGTACAAGGACCCTTAGGCTTCTTAGAAGTTCCTCAGCCTCCTCTTGGGCTTAGTACAAGGACCCAATGGCCTCCTACAGGTATAGGACAAAAATTAGTCATCATTACTAGTTCAATCCTCAGGAGAGTCAAGAATTTCATAACATCAGACCATTCTAAGGTTGACCTTCATTCCTTAAACAAACAACCTCCTTTTGGGCATCATACAAAGATCCCTCTCTACACTAGAGCCTACCATTTCTTGAGAGACTTGGACAGTCTCAGCCTCCTCTTGGGCTTCATATAAGTAAACTTGGAAAGTCTCATATCCTCTTGAATCTCACAAAGAAACCCTCAAGTTTCCTAAAAGCACAGGAAAAACCCTGGTCACTCAATCAGTACACTAATCTCCGGCAGAGTTGAAACCTCTATAGGTTTTCAAACTCAACTTTAAACCCCATCTAACCCCCCAACAAGGCTTAAGATTTCATTATAAGAAATCCCAGCCAGGGTCAATTGACCATCAACAAATCCCCAGTGGAATCAGAACCTCATGGCATCTGATATCTCAACTATACTTTGATCCTCAAGAAGAGTAAAACTTTTGGATTCCCCAATACCATTTGGACATGCTCTTGGATTTCCATAAATCCTCAGCAAGAGATAGCCTCCTCTTAGGCTTCATATAAGAATTCCCCTTAGTGGAGTCATTTACCTTCATCCTCAATCTTGGGCTTTGTACAAGACAGATAAAACCCTCCCCAGTGGAGTCAGTTTCTTTTAGCTTCAACCTTGGGCTTTGATCAAGGCACACAAAAATCAACATCCCCTTGGATGAGACCATGAGTCCTCTCTGTAGGAGGATATTTCTCTATACATCACATCTCAAAACAGACAATCAAAACTTTTTTCCAGATAATTGCTGTAAGTGGCACACTTGTTGATTCAAAATCCAAGCTGGAGTCCTTCTCTTATCCTGGCTAAAATTCATCTTTCATCTAACTGCTATAAGTGGCAAGCCCCTGGATTCCATACATCCAAGCCAATGTCCTTCTCTTAACATGAAAGATTCATAAGGAAAAAGTGGCATTGCTCTACACTGAGCTAAAGCTTTCCTCCTTCATGACATCATCCTTATAAAGGAAATTATGGCATTGCTGGATTCACATATCCCAGTTAAAGTAATTTCCCTTATAATCAATTACTCAACATTTTTTATGAATAGGTGAAATATCTCCCTTTAGAGATGACAAATTCTCTCTCAGTCACCCCTTTAGCTTCAATCTTGGGCTTTGAACAAGACACAAATACTCAAACAACTTCAATCTTGGGCTTTAAATAAGACACAAAACATCTTTCCTCCCATAGAAATAGGAGGAACTACGATCGCTCTGATTTCCCAGATTTCTTTACGGGAATACGTAGGCATAAGATTGTGAAATCTTAGTGAGCACACAAATAAAAAACTTTAGGTCCAGTACCTTACCAAAAACAACAGAAAACCTGAAAACAACAAAAACATTCTTTCAATTCCCCCCAAAGGAGAAACTTTCCCAAGCCACAGCAGATAAACACCAGAAAACACTTAAATAAATAGAGAAATATATAATAAAAGGTCTATGGATAACCATATATACATTGGGTGTTAATAGCTTCCCTTTGTATAATCTGACCCCGATCCCCAATCTCTTAGTATTTGTTAAAGAAAATATTTGCGTGCAAGGTTAGTTTTAGATAACTTCCCTTTCCTTTCCACCTTCATAGGATAAATAAGAAATCAGAAAGTAGCACCCAAATTCCAACATTGCGGTAAGGTGGTCACGTCACCGATAAAAATCGCACGCTACACTAAGGTATGGGGAGTATCGCTTACCATTATATTTGATATAGGGTTAGAGGTATGTGGGTAGTTGGAGTTTTGAGGGAATTTGATGATAACATGACGAACTATGATGAAATTGGGGAATTAGGGATGTGTAAAACAATTAGGAAATGATGTATATGTGTCTAATGTGATGTATTGCTATTGCAGTATGTTTGCCTTGTGATTGAGATGTATTTTTAGACTGTATGGTTTTGAAACCGCAATGAGTTTAGGGTCTGAGTTATGTAGAAAACGCAGCAGCAAGGTTTGCTGTTCGCAGGGAATCGCTGGGCGAAGGGATTGTTTCGCCAGGAAAAGTATATTCGCTTGGAGGTCGCTAGGAGAAATGAGAGGCGAGTGAAGGGTGAAAAATAGAAGCTACTGGTTTTTGTATGGGAAGGGAATTCGCCCCTGCTTCGTCGGGCAAAACCCAGGCGAGCGAGCTGCTTCGCCGGGCGAGCACCAGGCGAGCAGGCGCAGTAGTTTTCTTTTACCTTTTATTTTTTTGTGTTGTCTTGTGTCTTGTTGCCCGTATGCCTTGAGTAATTGATGTGCTATATTTTGATGACTATAATATGATGATGTGTGAAGCAATGTGATGAACTGTGACGCATAATAACGATGTAATACTATGATGCTTTGGTGAGCTTGTATGAATGATGATACAACCTTGACGAACTGTGGTGATGATTGATTATGACGTTTTATATCATGCATTCATAGCATATTAGGACTTCGGTCCAGTGTTGATGTTAGGACTTCGGTCCAGTGTTGGCTTCAATCCCATTGTGTGGATTGGGGTGTTTATGTTGTGCTCCGGTTCTTATGTAGAATTGATCCTATTGGTGGGGATCTTTGGAGGGTGATGGCCTAGTGTCCATCAACATGATGAATTGGTACCACATGCATGAGTCTGTGTTGTTGCATTTCATACTATGTGGCATGGCATAGTTGTGATAAATGATGTTATTGATTATGTGATTTTAAGTGAAGTATGATGACAATGACTTATTGATGCTTATTTTGTGGATGTTGTTGTACCTGTTTATCTTTTTCTTTATATATCGTATAATGATTTATGATTACTCACCCCGATTGTTTGAATGTTACCTCTACGTGGGTAACGTCCAGGTGATCAGGATTAGCTCTCTTGGTGCGTGAAGGTTTAGCTTTTTGGAGTGTTTAGTTTTATTTTCCGTTGAACTTAGAAGGTGTCTTTCTTTGATATGTAACATCGGGTCGGGACTGTCGCATCTGCGAAAATCAACCGGCGAAAAAAGACAGAAGAGTCGTCATCGAACATTATTTATCTCGACGCAGGGAAAGGAAACGATTGAAAAAAACCTCGAAAGGAAAATAGATGGTCATCGTAACCATAGTCTGGGTTCGGGAGTCGGTTACACGAGAGGAAGGTATTAGCACCCCCTTGCGTCCATCGTACTCGATGGGATCCACGCTTGTTGTTCTGATCAAAGGGTGAGTTATCTACAACCTACTGCTAAGCGGAAAGGAAAATAAAAGGTGACTCGGTAGGACATCGCCGTCCTAGGCCTACGTATTCCCTCGGGAGTGGGAAAATCAGAGTCAACGTAGTTCGGAGGACTACGAAATTGATGGGGGAAGGTTGCTCGCCAAGACATCACCGTCTTGTGCCTACGTATCCTCAGTCGTACCAGAAAGAGGAAGCCAGAGCAGTCGTAGTTCGACCTACGGGTCGGTTAATGTCTCGATCGCACTGGGGCGAGAGAAAAGGTTCGATTAACTGGTTAGTCTCGATTGCACTAAGGCGAGAGAAAAAGGGCTCGATCACACTGAGTTGGGAGAAAAGGGAAGTTAGTTATTAGTGTGCTCGCCAAGATATCGCATCTCGTGCCTACGTATCCTCACTAATGAATGAGAAATTAGAGCATCCGTAGTTCACATGACTATGGGAAAACAAGATCTCGATCACACTGAGGCGAGAGAAAAGAGGGAGACACATGGAAGGTCTAAGGGAAACTCGATCCTACATGTTGTTATGCAAAGATGGCCCTAAGGTCAGAATCAGGAGGGAAGTCTACCTATTGTTGTCATGCTTGGATTAAAAGCCTAATGTCTCTCCTACCTCCAACTTAATCAGAAATTACGTGGAGCTAGGATTCCTAAGGGATCATGTGAACAAACACAAGTAAACACAGGACAACTCAATCACAAAATGAACGATGTCGTGATCTCAGCTAAGAAACAAAACTGAGTGACTCCTTGTCAACAGGAAAGATGCAACAGAAACAGACGATGTCGTGATCTCAACTATGAGGAAGTTGAGGGACTCTTTGTCAACCACAAGATGAAAATGATGTCGTGATCTCAACTATAAGGAAGTTGAGTGACTCTTCGTCCACCAAAAAGTAAGACAAACAGGGGAGCAAACAACAACATAGTATCAGTGAATTGGCTCCCAAGCCAAGTATACAACTAAGAGTGAAAACTCCTCACTCAACCACAAGTTGTAAGCGAAAATGCTACCCTAAGCATGCTTTCATACAAGTGCACAAGTGGTACCTAACGGAGAAAGTCCGTTGCCTCTTCAAACCGCACAACAAGCTCAAGTCTCGAAGCTATCTGGCACTTCCAACAAGTAAGCAAGTCCAGTAGTCAAGCATCTAACATCAAGTTCAAACAATGTCAGAATTTAACAAGCATCAGGTGTAAGCAACTATCATCAAAGGTAAACAACCAAGAGAACCAGAATTAATATCCAGAAATGGTCCAAACGATATCAGGGACTAAGCACCATCTGCATCAAGACAACTCATTAGTCCAAATAAACGTCATGAAAAATATCCCACGCAAAATCTCCACACGATTAATCAATACTTACAAAGAGATTACAATTAGGATAACAAATCTACTCCTAGATATTCAAAATCCTGACCAAAATTAATCTACAAATAATTGACCGCTAACCAACGTTAAAAGTCAAGGTTAATTTTGAATTCAAAACCAAATTCTAAAATCGTGAACTAAATCAAATTCAAACAAGATTAAGTTCTAATTAATAACTAATCTAATTCTAAAATAAATTAAAACTAAAACAATTAACAAAACCCAAAATTAAGCTTTGAAACCAATGTTCCTAGAATTAATATCTAATTTCTCAACCTAATTTCTAAAACTAACTATCTAACCATCTAAACCAAAACTCAATTTAAAATTTAAATTCTAAAAAGAATCTTAATCAACTCTAAAAATTTATAACCTAAATACAATACAAACTAAAAGAAAGAGAGAGGGTGCAGATAGTAGGTGGGAGTGTGAACTAGGATTGGTGTATGTGGTAATGAAAAGAAGAACCCGGTCCATGTTGAAAGCAGCAGAAAAACCCAATTCACAAACTCTAATAACTTATATCATCTTCTCCCTTTTTTCTTCGCTGCGCCGTTTCAACAACAACTCTCTTCACCGCCGCACCATTTCCTTCCGCCGGTGACACGCAAAACCAACTCCTCCATGTCCTTCCTTCGCTCTTCTTGCGACATCCGCTACCAAACTCGAAATTTCTTTCTTCTCCGTCCAAATCTTTACTCAATTTTACTTAAATCCTTCCTCTAATACACAAACCGAGTTGGATATCTCAAGAACCCTAGGCGGATAAAAGCTCAAACGAAATCCTTAAATGGAAAAAACAAGTCTCTAGGCTTAGGGTTTTGCTCCACCTAATCGTAATTTGTGCAATGGTAACAAGATCAGAGCCAAACAGAGCGGATTCACCTACCTTCGAAGGCGACGGTGAAGAGTGAAGAAGATGCAGATGAACGCAACTATATGCTCTGCTCTGAGCTCCTACTTTCGAACCTTCTTTTCCTTCTTGCTTGCGTGCTTCTCCTTCCTCTACTTTTATCACCTCTCTGAGTACGCTTCTTCTTCTTTGTGATTTCGAAAATTGTTTGCTGCGAATTCTTGCGTAGTTGATGTTGAGTTTATGATTTTTGCAGGTTGTTGCAGTTGATGGTCGCAGGTTTTCTCCGAATTTGAAATGAAGATGACGGTGAATGTGCGTGTGATTGCAAAATATTGAAGCTTTTTGTTGGATGCAATCGCAAATTTCTGTTGAGTTTAGGTTGAATCGTGTGGATGTGTTGATGATTGACTCAATTTGCAGGTTTGTGAATCGGCGAAGACGAAGAAAAATATCGAAAAATAACGAAGGTCCTTTTTGTAGAATTGATGGAGGTGATTTGAAGATGGCTGAGGCAGAGAACGGCGAAAGTCGAAGATCAAGTGGAATTGAAGACTCGAAGTTTGTTTCAAGTTTTTTTTTTTTTTTACTTCTGCAGGTTGCATAATTTCTCGAGTCTTGTTGAAGGCCTGAGAGGAGAATTGAAGATGATGAAGCTCTGAGTGAAGAGGATCAAGGATTAGGGTGAAGAAGGAGGAGCCAATAAGCTTCTGGTAAAAGGACAACGTTGGTTCTTGAAATTGACAGTGAATGGTGAATTCAAGCAGAGAAAAATCCAGAGTGAAAAGAAGTGACCTGAAGAGGGATTTGGAAGAAAATTTATTAGGTTTCTGTTAGTTTCTTGGTTAGTGAGTTTTGCTATGCCCGTTTGTTAGAGGGAAAATTCTGTTATGGTTTTGTTGAAAAAAGTTCAGTTAGAAGTTTGTTGAGAAAATCTCTGCTAGAGGTGAAAATTGGTTCTGTTATAGGTCTTGTAATTGAACTTTGGTTAGGGAAGATTTGAATTAAGATGAACTTCAGTTATTACCTCCTTTCGCTGTTATTTTTCTGTTAAATCAAGTTGGTTAAAAAACTGTTGTTTTAATTCTCCTTATGTGAAGTTCTGTTATGTATTTTCTTTTCAATGCTTGTGTATTTTTCTTGCTGCCGTGAAACTTTCTTTCTGCTGTTATCAATTTTTCCTATGCTAGCTGTTATGAATTTTTATGGCTATTCTTTTGCTGCTATATTTATGCTGTGAATAATACAACCAATTTTGTAAACTTTTTCATAGTCCAAATACCATTTTGTAACTTGAAACAAACCGTCTGGTAAATACCCTCCAGCTTGTGCCCTAGCAGAGGCAATCACGGATGCACCCATGTGTGGATAGGAATGGTCTCAAGATGTGGTTCCCAAGTACTACATGGTTCCCAAGTACTTACTGCACTTAAGATTATTGTAAAGGTTGTTACTATGGAGGGAGGAGGCTGGATCAAAGTAAACCCCAACAATGGCATAAGGAGGAGAACTTTAGGTGACACGGCTGGTAAGGGTGGGCGGGAAGCCAGGGAGTACACTACAACCTTCTTCATCACCGAGTTCGCGGAAAAATGGAAGGCAAAGGATCTTTACAACGAATTCAAAAAACTAGGAGACATTGATGAGGTGGTTATACCACCACGTAGAGACATCAAAGGAAGAAGGTATGCGTTTGCTCGTTTCTTCAACGTCAAAGAAGCTAGGTTACTGGCTACCAAACTGGATAATACATTCTTGGACGGTAGGAAATTGTTTGCTAATATCCCTAGATTCACGAGGAATGAGAATCCAAAGGCATGGAAGAATACTTCATCTATGTCTAGAAGGAATGAAGTTGTCGAGGTAATAAGAAGGAAGAATCATGCAGGTTCTGTTAACAGATTTAACAACAACATTGGTACAAGATCTTATGCTGAGGCAACAATGAACAAGATTTTTGATTCAGCGAATCATCATTGCTTGAGTTACACTGCAGAGGATGAAGATGTCTCTCGCTGCATGAAGGCTTTTGTGGGGGAAGTGGAGACCCCGGGGTTAGCTTATAGCATGAAGAATATTTTCACTCCGAAGGCTATTTCACCATTAGGGTTACTCCAATGGGTGCAAATTTATGCCTGCTGGAGGACCTCGTCGAAGGAGAAGTAGAAGCAATGATTCAAGGCAACAAGGAATGGCTGGGAATGTGGTTCAAAGATGTCAGAAGATGGAAGCAAAGCGACGTTGATCATGAAAGGTTAACATGGGTATGTTGCACTGGTATTCCATGTCATGTGTGGGGTGAGAATTTCTTCAAGTTCTTAGTAGGTACGATGGGCTGTTTTGTTAGCTGTGATGAGAAAACTAAGCTGGACATTGCAAGAGTTTTGGTTAGAACCAAGTGTCCCCCTTTCATCAACGAAGTGCTCAACGTGTCTATTGATGGAGATCCATTTAGGATTTGTGTTAAGGAGGAGGTGCAGAGTTCTATGGAGCTTCTGGAGAAATATAGAGACAAAAAGAAACTTGTTCCTGAATCCAGTGAAGACGAAGTGGAAACGGAGTCCTGGTCCGGCGAAGAGACCGACGGAGGATCTCGGGTCAACGATCAAGACGTGGAGTTTATCGAGGAGATGGTTGAAGAAGACAACTCAAAGAATAAATATGCAATCTCTGCAGAGGTTTTGAAGACTGCTCAGGAGGATAGGTCTAAGGTTGTTTCATGTTTTAAGGTTAATGACAGGGATAGGGATGACAGTTTTAGACTTGTAGGGTCTGACTCTGAGAGGACGAATTTGGCGGCGTTGTCTCCAAGGACAAAGAAGATTGAAAAAGTAAGGGATAACATGTTGGAAGTAGCGGGGAGTGTGTCACGTGAGGTAGAGGCAGGAAAAGTAAATCACAGGATCCCGTCTAGTGGGCCCCAGTTAGAGGGATCTGGGCTTTTACAAAATGCGGTTAATCAGTTAGGCCCATTTTCTTTTGATGAGGCTTTCCAGAATGCAGTTGTATCAAAGCCCAAACAGAGGAAAAGTAAACGTACTACGAGGTTAAGGGATAAAGGGGAGTTTGGTCCTTCTTATTTTGCTTGCCTTCTAAACAAGAGTGGCGTTCAGTCAGATTCCATTTCCTCTTCTTCTTGTGGGAACGTTGACACACCTAATTTCTTAAATGATTCGGTGGTATCTAGAAGTAACAAGAGCTTCCTGAAGTTACAAGATTCGGTGAGCAGGAATGTTTTGGAGTCGATTTCAAAATTGGGGCTTGTTAGCAACAAAAAGAAGGAAGATCTGATCAAAGAAGTGGAAAATATGGAGATTAGAGATAAAGCTGAATTGGAGGTCAAGAAGGCGGGCAAATTGGTGTTCTTATGAATATCTTATCTTTCAACATTCGTGGAGGAGGGTTTCGAGCAAAGCGCAAGAGAATTGAGACTGTAACACCCCAATTCCCATCGCGAATAAATAATACATAAATAAATCAGAGTAAGTAAAAATTTATTTTTCCGACAGAAACAAGGATGCCACAATTTTAAAGAAGAAAACACAATCCCAGCTCATATATTTTGATACATAACACAAAATGGAATAAACCTGTAGGGGAACTTTTTCCAATAAAAGGAAAGATCAATTATGGAATAAAGCGGAAAGATCCATAACTGCCTTGTTTCACAACATAAATCATTTTATAACATTTAAAATATTCGTACAAAAGTAATACAAAATATATTCAACAAATGTATACATATATATATATCTACAGCGTTCCCCGACTCCCGTGTTACGTATCAGAGCAGACAGACCAACAAAGGACGGAAGACTAATCTCCACAAAAGCCTCAAAGACCACTAATCTGCAATTGCCTCATAGAGCAACAAACCACAGCAGAAGGGTGAGAAATAACAACTAAATCAAGATTGCATAATAATATGCAAAAACACATAAAAATTCACATGCATAGTTATTCTCACCACAAGCATCACGTAATAATACACATAGCATATATCAATTACACCAACATAATCACGTATTTCACACATAAGGCACACCAAAGTCATAACATATGGAAACACCCCACCTCATCACATAACATATATCTATGCATAAAACATATTATCCACAACCAATGCATTTATCACATATGCACATCAATTCACCAATTCAACATAAATCTCAACACATACTCAATCAATTCATGATTTTCCACACAAAGTCCATCCATTCACAATTCTCACACATAATCAATCCATTCATGATATATGCAAATGCACAGAGACCGACACAACGACTCTATGCAATGCATATGCGGTACCATCCATCCATCATCTCAACACTAGTTCACTCAGGAACTATTGGAACCATCGCTTGTTACTTAGGATTACTCATGTAACACCCCGTCGGGCAAACGATGTTCCCCGTCGCTTTAGGTCCTCTTATTTTTTTAAGGCACACGACGTTTATGGATCGCTTTAGGTCCTCTTTGTATAAGGCACACGATCCGATCGCTTTAGGTCCTCTTTGTATAAGGTACACGATCGTCTACAATCATCGCTTTAGGTCCTCTTTGTATAAGGCACACGATGTTATAGCGGATCCCCTCTGGAATCGATTCGTCGCTCACACCCACTAGGGCACACGACATCACAAGAATGCATATCATGATGCTTGACATACAAGAACTCATGACAATTAAATGCATCACCATAATTCAACAATATGAATTATCTCATCATCATTATTCATGCATTGGAAACTAATTCAAACAATGCATTCACTTGCCATAAGGCCACCAAATGACACACATTGAATTTCACATAAACAATGCATTTCATCATAGTCCACAAACCACAACAATCCAATGTATAACACATATACAACCATGTGAACCATTTCAACATCCATAATCATGCATATACAATCAAACACAACACAATGCATTTAATTGCCATACGGCCACAAACCTCATCACAACATTTAAACACATGCATTCACCTCATATAATCAGCACACAAGTCATCCAACATATATCACAAGCACATCGCATGATAACCCATCAATTACACACAATGCAACGACAAAAGTCGATAAAAAGACACTATTCCAAATTCCCGACATAATTAAATCGGGCAACAATCCCAAAACCATCATCATAAGAAATTACAGTTCAATAGCTATTCAACGATACCAAGAATGTTAAAAACGGATAATCGGAACACAAGTTACGGACTAAACAAGAAAAGACATCGCGAAAAAACCACATTTTGCAATCTTCCTGGCCATACGTGTATTGCCCTGAGCCATACACGTATTGCCTTGCTCCCTCGGCCATTCCATACGCGTATTGCCCAAAGTGATACGCGTATGGGCAGAGACCCATTTTTCCCAAAATTCCCATTAAAAATCCAATACGCGTAGTGCCTTGCTTCATACGCGTATTGCCCTCAGCCTTACGCGTACCATTACGCAAATGGGCAGATGGCCGAGAAAATGAAGCTCCATACGCGTAACGCCCTCATTTTACCCTTGCCATACGCGTATTGCCCAAGGTGTTACGCGTAATGCCTTACCCAATACTCGTAATGCCTTACCCAATAAACGTATCGCCTGCGAAACCCAGAATTTTTCCTGCATAATTTTTACTACGAATTTCATCCCAAAACCCCTCCAAATCTCATCTAAACACTTCCAGATCACAATATATCAGCCCAAACATGTCCCAACATAATCAACAAGTATTCTACGCAGTTTATATCGAGTTTCGGCAATGAAAATATCGATTTTTAACAATTATTCACAATTTATCAATTAGAGAAAACATTGTAAAAACAACCAAAACACATACATAAACAACACATATACATACACAAGCAAGATATAATTGAAACTTCTCACCCTTACCCGATTAATCGCGCTTGAAACGGAGTTTTCTCGATTTTTCCTCTCTTTTCCTCTTCTCCCTTTCTTTCTTCTCCGTTTCCTTCTTTCCTTTCTCTTTTCTCTCTTTTTCTCTCAAAATTCTATTTTATGAAAAATATACCCAAGCAAAAGACCAAAATACCCCTCAGCTCAAATATCTCGCAAACGGTCTCAAAATGCGATAAAACATCAACATACCGATGAAATATATTTTAGGAAATAAAAGTTGAAAAGAAATTATAATTTAATGCAAATATTTTATCTATCAAAGAAACTAACCAATTAACTCAATTAGCAGGTAAAATACAACAAATTCACACATTCCACAAAATTCACATAAATGAAATAAATAAATACAATTAAACAAATCGGGGCGTTACAACTCTCCCCCACTTAGACATTTTCGTCCTCGAAAATATAACCGATACGAACAACTCCGGATACGACTCTCGCATCCGACTAACAAACCAACATGCCGACAAAAGACATACTACGAATAACACAACAAACCAACCATCTTGCTAACAGCAACCACAAGAACGACACGACAACGACAACAACTACAACGACAAGATGCAAAGCCCATACAATGCACTTGATGACCAACTCACAACTCAAAGAATACGCAAGTTACGACCACACACAGGTTCACTCTTGAACCGAAACACAACAAGATCGTTACCCTCACCAAAGGTAACACTCCCCTAATTCCCCACAAGGAATTAGCCACTCGCACTCGAACCATCACCATGGAAACGAGGCAACAACACAACAAGAACACAAAGTTCCACGACACAACAACGATTCAACAACCTCTACGTACCCACTAAACCAACATCCTTGTCACACAACAATACTACCACAATGCTATGATTCACCAATCGAACATATAACCAAAACATCCATTCACATAGTAGCCCATGAATAATATTTAAACCTTTCGCCTACCACTTCCATTCTGAAACGTCCAATAGTCTTATCACTCCTACATGTTCCCAAGGTTCAACCTATGAACTCTTACAAGTCCCACACGCAAATACAAAATGTGTCACATCACGCTTCCGCTGCGCACTCTGATTACTCGAAACTATCAAGTCTACCCATCTCACGTCCAAAGTCTAACTCTTTCTCATAGTCGCCAAAAATCACGGTTCACTTTAATATACCCAACTTCACCCCCACTGTGCTATCTGACACACCATACACAAGTCTCTGAATTGCTCAAATAGTTCTAATTCTCTAACCATCAAAACAGCCACATGCCAAAACTACCGACTTAACTTTTCAGGTACAACTTTAGCTTTTCCCCGAAGGATATTCCAAGCCAAATCCATAACTCGTCACGAATTCCAACCTTCCTCGTTGTCTCATATTCTATCCCTTCAGACCAAACAAGCACTCAATTCTTGTGATTACTAAACATTTCGAACCTAGAACCATAAAGATAATACCTTCAATTATTTCAACACGATACAACCGCAACCAATTCCAAATCCAAAATAGTATAGATCCTTTTATAAATCCTCCATTGTCGTAAAGCATAAGCCACGACTTTACCCTCTTGCATTAACACAATGACTAAACTTGTCAAGGACACATCACAACACCTCACAAACGGTTTATCAGGATCACACAGAATTAAAACTGAAGCCGTAGACAACTTCTACCTCAGCTCACCAAATCTTACTCACAACGAACGTCCAAAACAAACGGCTCACCCTTTGCAAGTCAACTGAGATAACAAAAGTACGAACTTATCAAAGTCTTCCATAATCTGCAGTAACAACCAACTAAGTCCAAAAGTTTCTAATCTCCTTAACTGACTTCGGAACCTCTCATTATAGAACCACATCTACTTCCGATGAATCCATAACAATACTATCATCAGAAATCACATATCCAAGAGCTAACCTTTTTCAACCCAAATTCTCACTTGAATAACTTAGCATAAAACTTCATCTCTTGTTAACACTTGCAATTCCAATCTCAAACACTCTATTTGTTCCTCCTCTAAGTTTATAACAGATCCGCATATCCTCAATCAAAACCACTACGAACTTATCCAATTAAATATGGAAGGTACGATTCATCCACTCCACAAACATTCCAGACACCTTACTAACACCGAACAACATCACTGTGCATTGTAATGCCCAACCAAATTCCAAAAGATATAAATTCTTGAAGCTTTTGCAAAACTTTCCACTGGGTAATTGGTTACTTACATACAAGCTTAACCGAGTAAATTACAGCCTATCCCGATAACAAACATAACCAGTCACATCAAATTGATCAAGGCCTCAACTCACATAATTCACCACTCTTATCAAACATTCCAAACAATTGCAATTTCACTCAAACTCAGCCAAACCATTCCAGTCATCTGTTCATGAAAGTCGACGCTTATTCTCAATCATTACCTTATCCATCTGTTAGTAATCCATACACAATTTCTTCTCTTAACAGTCCAAATTCCATAAATCCCAACATGTAGCAACAACCAACCAAAAATAACTCTCAAATATTACACCCACACCAAGGGTTTTCTCAAAATTTCCATTAGTGCTCTAAAACTTCAAAGATTCCAAACCTCACCAGAACTCCAAGTTTTGCTTTCCATAGTCTCAATACCATTATACTTGTTATTCCGTTCAATCATCCATTCCTTTTTGTTACTAACAAAGTTGGAGCTCTCTAAGACAACACCTTAATGTTCCATCCAAAAACACATCTGAAAACCGTGCACAACTGATGGCCCATCACTGTGACTTCCTGCCAATTTTCCAGAACACTATCATCACAGACAAAACAAACATCTTAGTCCCATCTACTAAGAGTTTCCTACTTACTTAGCAGATATAAACCTCAACTATTCACCTTCGTCCAATTAAGTTCAATCTCTACTCCCTGAGAAGCAGCCATTAATAATACAAAATCATTCTCTCTCAATGACTTCCCAACTGGACCAACATACCAAAACCTCTAATCCGTCTCATCTTCCGATATTAGAATCTTCATCGACTCAACTAAACAATCCGTAATCAATTTCTTAATTCCAAAAAAATTCATTGCACCTACTATCAAAGCCGGAAAGACACGTCTATTCCATCCAAAATAATTCCCGTCTGCTATCAACAAGAGATTAAGGGTGATCAGTTCCTCAATTTGTCAATAGACAGCCGACAATCATGATGAGGCACAAACCGCCTTTGCCAAACTATAATAGTATTCCTTACATCCTGTACACAACACTACCTAAGGCATAAATCCTTAGTTGACATAACCCTTACCTCCACATTCCCTCCAAAATCTAGAATAACACTGTCCAAACAACACTTACACTCTTGCAATCTACAACACACTGAGCCAGTGCCCCACACCTGAAGCAACATGGAGAAGTACAAGCTCTTCCCCCACTTATCTCATTCTAACTCCTGAAAACAAAGGATTAGAAAACCAGAAAGCACTGACAGTGTTTCCCACACATATCACGTACTAAGGGACAAACAACAATGACAGTATTCAACTGTCACACCAACTGACTCAACAACTTGGCCAGACGAACCGACCTGCTCTGATACCACTATTGTAACACCCCAATTCCCATCGCGAATAAATAATACATATATAAATCAGAGTAAGTAAAATTTTATTTTTTCGACAGAAACAAGGATGCCACAATTTTAAAGAAGAAAACACAATCCCTGCTCATATATTTTGATACATAACACAAAATGGAATAAACCTGTAGGGGAACTTTTTCCAATTAAAGGAAAGGTCAATTATGGAATAAAGCGGAAAGATCCATAACTGCCTTGTTTCACAACATAAATCATTTTATAACATTTAAAATATTCGTACAAAAGTAATACAAAATATATTCAACAAATGTATACATATATATATATATATATATATATATATATATATATATATATATATATATATATATATATATATATATATATATATATATATATATATATATATATATATATATATATATATATATATATATATATATATATCTACAGCGTTCCCCGACTCCCGTGTTACGTATCAGAGCAGGCAGACCAAAAAAGGACGGAGGACTAATCTCCACAAAAGCCTCCAAGACCACTAATCTGCAATTGCCTCATAGAGCAACAAACCACAACAGAAGGGTGAGAAATAACAACTAAATCAAGACTGCATAATAATATGCAAAAACACATAAAAATTCACATGCATAGTTATTCTCACCACAAGCATCACGTAATAATACACATAGCATATATCAATTACACCAACATAATCACGTATTTCACACATAAGGCACACCAAAGTCATAACATATGGAAACACCCCACCACATCACATAACATATATCTATGCATAAAACATATTATCCACAACCAATGCATTTATCACATATGCACATCAATTCACCAATTCAACATAAATCTCAACACATACTCAATCAATTCATGATTTTCCACACAAAGTCCATCCATTCACAATTCTCACACATAATCAATCCATTCATGATTTATGCAAATGCACAGAGACCGACACAATGACTCTATGCAATACATATGCGGTACCATCCATCCATCATCTCAACACTAGTTCACTCAGGAACTATTGGAACCATTGCTTGTTACTTAGGATTACTCATGTAACACCCCGTCGGGCAAACAATGTTCCCCGTCGCTTTAGGTCCTCTTATTTTTTTAAGGCACACGACGTTTATGGATCGCTTTAGGTCCTCTTTGTATAAGGCACATGATGTTATAGCGGATCCCCTCTGGAATCGATTCTTTGCTCACACCCACTAGGGCACATGACATCACAAGAATGCATATCATGATGCTTGACATACAAGAACTCATGACAATTAAATGCATCACCACAATTCAACAATATGAATTATCTCATCATCATTATTCATGCATTGGAAACCAATTCAAACAATGCATTCACTTGCCATAAGGCCACCAAATAACACACATTGAATTTCACATAAATAATGCATTTCATCATAGTCCACAAACCACAACAATCCAATGTATACACATATACAACCATGTGAACCATTTCAACATCCATAATCATGCATATACAATCAAACACAACACAATGCATTTAATTTCCATACGGCCACAAACCTCATCACAACATTTAAACACATGCATTCACCTCATATAATCAGCACACAAGTTATCCAACATATATCACAAGCACATCGCATGATAACCCATCAATTACACACAATGCAACGACAAAAGTCGATAAAAAGACACTATTCCAAATTCCCGACATAATTAAATCGGACAACAATCCCAAAACCAACATCATAAGAAAGTACAGTTCAATAGCTATTCAACGATACCAAGAATGTTAAAAATGGATAATCGGAACACAAGTTACGGACTAAACAAGAAAAGACATCGCGAAAAAACCACATTTTGCAATCTTCCTGGCCATACGCGTATTGCCCTGAGCCATACGCGTATTGCCTTGCTCCCTCGGCCATTCCATACGCGTATTGCCCAAAGTGATACGCGTATGGGCAGAGACCCATTTTTCCTAAAATTCCCATTAAAAATCCAATACGCGTAGTGCCTTGCTTCATACGCGTATTGCCCTCAACCTTACGCGTACCATTACGCAAGTGGGCAGATGACCGAGAAAATGAAGCTCCATACGCGTAATGCCCTCATTTTACCCTTGCCATACGCGTATTGCCCAAGGTGTTACGCGTAATGCCTTACCCAATACGTGTAATGCCTTATCCAATATGCGTATCGCCTGCGAAACCCAGAATTTTTCCTGCATAATTTTTACTACTAATTTCATCCCAAAACCCCTCCAAATCTCATCTAAACACTTCCAGATCACAATATATCAGCCCAAACATGTCCCAACATAATCAACAAGTATTCTACGCAGTTTATATCGAGTTTCGGCCATGAAAATATCGATTTTTAACAATTATTCATCAATTTATCAATTAGAGAAAACATTGTAAAAACAACCAAAACACATACATAAACAACACATATACATACACAAGCAAGATATAATTGAAACTTCTCACCCTTACCCGATTAATCGCGCTTGAAACAGAGTTTTCTCAATTTTTCCTCTCTTTTCCTCTTCTCCCTTTCTTTCTTCTCCTTTTCCTTCTTTCCTTTCTCTTTTCTCTCTTTTTCTCTCAAAATTATATTTTATGAAAAATATACCCAAGCAAAAGACCAAAATACCCCTCAGCTCAAATATCTCGCAAACGCTCTCAAAATGCGATAAAACATCAACATACCGATGAAATATATTTCAGGAAATAAAAGTTGAAAAGAAATTATAATTTAATGCAAATATTTTATCTATCAGAGAAACTAACCAATTAACTCAATTAGCAGGTAAAATACAACAAATTCACACATTCTACAAAATTCATATAAATGAAATAAATAAATACAATTAAACAAATCGGGGCGTTACAGGGACCAACATTCAGTCTGGTAAGGCGGATTTATGCTTTTTACAAGAAACAAAATTACCTAATTTTGATGATAGTTTAGCCAAGGAGTTTTGGGGCAGAGAAGATGTGGAGTGGACGGCTAGCCATTCTAGGGGTGCATTTGGAGGTATGGTTATTTTGTGGAGAAAGGATTTTTTGCTATTGAATTTTAGTTTCAGAGGGGAGGGATTTGTGGGTATCAATGTTGTCAAGAAGGGCAAGGTTTACAACTTTGTCAACATTTACGCACCGTGTCCCTTGATTCAAAGGAGGGTATTGTGGAGTAAATTGTTGGTGACGAAACAGTCGAGGAATTTGGAATTTTGGTGTCTTGGAGGGGATTTTAACGCCGTGAGTTGTAGGGAGGAAAGATTAGGAGTGAGGGGGAGTAACTTAAGCATTGATACGGTGGAATTTGGCAGTTTTATCTCAGACATGGGTTTGATAAATTTACCTTGTACAGGTGGGAGTTTCACTTGGTTTAACGGCAGTGGCACGACAATGAGTCGGTTAGATAGATTTATTTTATCTGATGGTTTAATTTCAGAGTTAAAGTTGGTGGATCAGAGGATTGGAAAGCGTGATATTTCTGACCACTGTCCCGTTTGGCTGAAGTCGAATTCGGTTAATTGTGGACCGAAACCCTTCAGATTTCTCAACTGTTGGTTCAATCATGGAGATTTTAGAAATTTAATTGGTAGCGAGTGGGCTAAGATTTCTGTCTACGGTAGAGGGGATTTTGTTCTTAGTGAGAAATTGAAGGCTATGAAAGACAAGTTGAAGATTTGGAATTATGAGGTCTTTGGGTGGATTGACTTGGAGTTGAAAAACAAGGTGGATAGATTAAATGAGTTGGACTATCAGATGGTGGAGAATCATGGCGATTCAATGGAGGTTCTGGTGGAGGAGAGGTACATTATAAACGGTGACATTTGGAAGAATTTAGCTCTTAAGGAAGGACTGCTGCGGCAAAAATCAAGACAGCTGTGGCTTGAGGAAGGGGACCAAAATTCCCATTTTTTCCATCAGGCCATAAAAGATACGCAGAGAAGAAATTATATATCCTTGTTGTCTAGAGACGAGGGTTATGTTGAAGGTGTTGAAGAAATTAAGTCTTACATCAATGGTTATTTCGAGAACTTCTTCAAAGAACCTATTGAAGACAGACCTGTTCCGGTAGGAATGTCTTTTAAAAGGCTGAACGTGGAAGATTGCGAGAGTTTGGAAAATCCCTTTACTAAGGATGAAATCAAGGCAGCGGTTTGGTCGTGCGACGGTAACAAGAGTGCAGGCCCGAATGGATTTTCTTTTGAATTCTACAAGAAGGGTTGGGAGTTTGTAAAAAATGATGTATTTCACTTCGTCAAGGACTTCTATAGGAACGCAAGATTAACCAAAGCTTGCACGGCTGCGTTTCTCGCTTTAATTCCGAAGATTGCTAATCCCCAATCTATTGCGGACTACATGCCAATTTGCTTGGTTAATAGTTTGTATAAAATATTGGCTAAGTTGCTGGCTATGCGGATTAAGAAGGTTATAGATAAACTGATTTCCCCAAAACAATCAGCTTTTATCCAGGGGCGGAACATTTCAGACGGAATCCTTATGGTCAACGAAGTGCTGGACCTGGCTAAGAGAGGAAATCGCAGTTGTCTTACTATAAAAGTGGATTATGAGAAAGCTTATGACACCGTTAATTGGAACTTCCTTCGGTACATGATGAAGACTATGGGGTTTGGTTCTAAGTGGTTAGGTTGGATGGAGAGCTGTGTTTTTACGAGTACCATGTCGGTATTGGTGAATGGGGGGACGACTAAGGATTTCAAGGTGGGAAGAGGATTGCGTCAAGGCGATCCTTTGTCACCGTTTTTGTTCGTTATTGCAATGGAAGGCTTGACGGGGTTAGTTAACAAATCAGTGGACCTTAAACATTTCAGAGGCTTTCATTACGACGAGGATAATTCGGTGGATGTTTTACAGTTCGCTGATGATACTATCATTATGGGGGAAGGAACAACTGAAAACATTTGGAGCATAAAGGTTATGTTGAGGGGATTCGAGATGATGTCGGGTCTTAAAGTTAATTTCAGTAAGAGTAAGTTGATCGGTGTTAACGTTCCAGGTTGGCTCATTAATGCTGCATCAACCTTCTTGTCCTGCAGTTTAGATAGCTTGCCATTCAGATTTTTAGGGGTTCCGGTTGGTGACAGCCCAAGGAAGAAGCCATTGTGGAATCCCTTATTGGAGTCCTTAAGAAAGAAGCTCGCGGTTTGGAAAGGGAGACATTTGTCGTGTGCTGGCAGAATTGTCTTAATAAACTCGGTCTTGAATGCCATTCCAGTTTACACTCTGTCATTCTATAAAGTTCCAATTTTGGTGTTGCGTGAAATTAGAAGAATCCAAAGTAACTTTCTATGGAACGGGAAAGAAGGCTTAAGAACTATTCATTGGGCTAGTTGGAGCGATATCTGTAAACCAAAATCGTTGGGAGGACTAGGCATAAAAGATGTAGATATGATCAATAGAGGATTGTTGTTAAAATGGAAGTGGAGAATCTTAAAGGAAAGGGGAGCAATTTGGCAGAAGTTGCTTAGGTATCGTTACGGTAACATTGATGTTAAGGTAGCAGCTGGAGGAAAAACTGTGGTGGGAAAGCGAGACTCTATTTGGTGGAGAGATATGGTCATGAATGACTTACCGGTGCAGTCGAACAAGTCTTTTTCTAACCTTTTTCTTTGCAGGCTTGGCGATGGGCGGTCGATTTCTTTCTAGCATTCGAATTGGATGACGAACCAATCCTTGAAAGAAGCTTATCCATCCTTGTTTGAGGCGGCCTTCGATCACCTCGTTTCGGTCCATAACGCAGGTTATTGGCAGGATGATTGTTGGACTTGGAACTTTGCTTCTATTATTCGTGGTTGGGAAGATTTGGAGGGCAACATCAGAGAGGATTTCCGGGAACAATTCCAAGACTGCAGCCCGAATCAGGTTTCTTCGGACTTTTTTGTGTGGTCCTTAGTAGATTCTGGTGAATTTATGGTGAAAACTTGCATGGATGTCATGTTTCTTACTCAACAGCCGGCCAGATCAGATGCTGCCGTTCTGCAGGTTTTGAATTTCATTTGGAACATTCCGGTGCCGTCCAAGGTCCAGTTCTTCGGGTGGAGATATTTTATTAATAGGCTTCCTACTAAAGACTAATTGGTCCGTAGGGGGATTTTGTCCAACCCGAGAGATCTGGCGTGCAGTTTCTATTTTCGTTTCGATGAAACTCTGCCTCATCTCTTCTTACAGTGCAGTTTTTCTACACTGATATGGGATAAAGTGAGGAGCTGGATAGGTGGGGATATTGAGCTGACAATTCAAGAATTGATGGATTTTCCTTTGTTTAATCATAAGGTTAAGAGTTTAGCGGTCAGGAAGACGGTGGGGGTGATTTGGATGGCATCGGTGTGGAGTTTATGGTTGATGCGCAATGACATTCAATTTAATGGAGCGATCTTTAGTTTTGACGAGGCCTTATCGGCTATCATTTATCGGTCATGGACTTGGGTGGGTCTTAAGAGTTTTCAATCTTGTTGTATTAATTTTTATGATTGGCATGTGTCTCCTCTATTTAGTTGTAGATGGAAGTAAGACATCTATTATTCTATTGTATTTTTCTGAGTATTTCTCTTGCTCAATCAATACAAGTTGCTTATTAAAAAAAAACTTACTGTACTTAAGAATATTTTGAGCCAAATCGAATAAGATAAATGCTGAAATGTGAGATCTCTCCACAGAATCAAAGTAAACCAAACCATGAACATTATCCTTGATGTACTGCTTAAACACATTGCCTTTACTCTCAGTAAAATTATTTGACATCGGAAAAGCTAACAACACATTGTTGTGAGCAACTATATAGGTAGATAGAGTGATTGTCTAAGCTAATAAGATAAAAGAATGAACAATTAAAGCCACCATTGCTAAAGCTTGGTCACAAACAAATCTCCAGAGCCAGAATCTCATATTTTCAGGGGAGCAACTTGCAAGTCCTTCAGCAGAATGAAATGATGTTTGCAACACATCCCCATTAAAACTTTGACACAGTTTATCAAATATCTCTAAAACATTGTAGACCACATACAATTTTATGTTCTCTGCAAAAGAACAACTCCACAGCTCATAACAATAAAACATCCGAAATCTGACAATTCCATTGTTGAGAGCCTCTTGAACTGTCTTGTCTTTAGTAGCCTCCAAATGGTTATCAGGATCCTTGTTGGCATAATAGTTAATAACGAAAGAAATGAATCGAAGCAGACAAAGAAGCCAACATATATAAGCAATTCGCATCTCCATGGCAAGCAGAAGATGGTGTCATAAACTCTCTCTCTTTCTGTTTCATTGCCAAAAATAGTAAGTAAATCTCTTCTGAGTTCATTAGGGTTCCACATGCTTGAAGTATCTTGGAATTGGATTGCCTTGACTTTGTATGTAACTTGCCTATCAAGTAACGGAATATATAGTATTATGGTTTTGCCTTTATTTATTTGAACTTGACTTTTCCTTACAATGATACTATGAAATTCATTGCTTCCATGGATATAGTCGTGGTCCTAAGGTTGATGAATAGATACTCATGACTTGGATGACAAAGGGTCAACTCTTGTATCTTATCATGTAGAATCTGCCACAAGATAGAACAGGACTTCAAGTATGACCTAGGTCAGAGCTTCTTGCCTTTTCGACAACACAACTAGTTAGAGGAATTGTCTTGAAGCAATGATGGACCAACCATATTCACATGATATCCCTAGCTTGCCATGCGCATCACGCCTTGCACAATAACTTGCAACCCAAGCAATGAGACTCTTTAAATGGCATATGGTTAGGGAGATACCCCCTAATCAAGTGATGATGATGAGTACGAGAAGATAATACTCCTAATGATTGCATAGCCAAACTTTGAGAGACCATCTAATAATCATAAGCACTTGATGACATTGAGAAATCTTGAAGAAGATGACAATATGTCCTGCTAAGTCTTGAGTGAAGATGCTCATGAAGATAAGGATTTAACCCTTGCTTCACCTTGAATAAAGTAGCCTAATAAATCGCATATGAATAGGGAAGATTCAAATAACAAGAAAAACCCTTTGATCCCATATCTTAGGATCCCAATGAAATGCATGATTGCGAAGTTATGACCTAATAGAAAATGCAGATGAATGCGAAACATAAGCCAGTAAGGATTAGAAAAAGCAAGGGAAAATTTTGGGGTGCTACAGCTGCCCCTATTCAATCGACTTAAACCTGAAGGGATAATAGCAACGACTTTCAGTCCTTCAAGGTAGAAGAGGATTGAATACAAAAAGAACCCGGAAATTTGTAAAATGTGGGTAGAGAAATGATATAGTGATTAGGTGCCAATCGAAAGTGGACTCAAAGTAAAGATGCCACTCGAAAGCGAACTTGAAAGGGATGCCGGCCGAAGGCGGACTCTCATCAAAAGAATGCATCTTGAACATGAATTCTCAACAGGGAAGGCTGGTCGAAGGCGGACTCACATCTAACAAGAAAGGGGTGCCGACTGAAGGCGGACTCAAAACTGATGATTTAAAAGGAAAGAATGCCGGCCGGAGGCAGACTCATATCAAGGGAATAATAACCGAAAGTGATTTCTTAATAGGAATGCCGACCAAATGCGGTCTCACCTCTAGCGAATAAAGGAATGTAAGAAGAATGTCGGCCGAAGGCGGTCTTACCTCTAATGTTGCATTTTTCTGAAAATATCCATGTAAACTTCATGTTTCATAAAACTATTGTTCTTCCCCATTCCAAAGGAAATTCCCTTTCAATTGACTCATAAGTCAATACACAAATCAACCCTTGACCTCATATTCATAGGAGTTCACATCATCATTGACCTCATAGTCATAGCCATTCTTTCTTGGCCTCCTATCCAATTATATTACAACTTACAACAATGTTAGAGTTCTTGGACTCTAATGTGAGACTCATCATCTTGAGTATCCACTTTACCCCATCATAACTTAGAATTAGAGAGTTCCTTAAACTCTATATGAGCTCATACTCATTCCCCTTGGAACTTTGGCCATAGTCAATGGTTCCTCACCCTTAGTTAAGTGAACTACGGTTGCTCTGATTCTTTAGTCAGATACGTAGGCACAAGATGCGACGTCTTGGTGAGCAAACTTAGTGTACATACCCATAGGTATTTACCTTTACCCTTAACAGATATCCTTAAGTAAGCAAACATAACATAACACAAACTAAACAATAGGTTCCTGTAAAGTACTACAGATATTAAGGGTGCTAATACCTTCCCTTAGTATAACCAACCCCCGAACCTTAGATCTCCCCCTTTAGGTTTTCTCGATCTTGAACCTTTCTTTTGGATAAATCAAAGTCGGTGGTGAACTTCAAAGTTTTGTGATGCAAGTTAATTAATAGTTTGTTATCCGATTCTCACCGCAACAATTGTCATACCCCAAATTTTACCCTCTAGATTCCATCATTTGCACAGCATCAAGAAGACCATGTAGTTGGTCAATCAAGCTTTGTGGTATTCATTAACATCTCAACTATCTCACTCATGTATCAAGGTTTTCCCTTCATCAACAATCAAGTTTGAGGTGGCATCTAATCAAGATCATCCAGCCTCAATTCCTCAAGTGCACCAAATTAGGGTTTTTGGTCAAAGTCAACTGGGCATTGAATTTTCAATCAAGACATGATCCCATGCTTAGGAATATGATTCAAGGCCTTCAAATACATCTTTGAAGTCCCCTCACATGATCTAAATAACTCAAGATGTTGGATTCATTGACAATTGCAAGATTTGGATTCATCTGATACAAAGTCAACTTGATCAAAGTTAAAGTTTGACTTTTGACTTTTTAGGTCAAACATGACCTCCTCAAGTCAATAATCATGAAAATATGAAAGATAAGTGAATTAGATCATGATTAATCAAGAAAATCAAGGGAAAATATTCAAAGTCGTGAAATTAGGGTTTTGGATTTTTTCTGTTATGAAAATATATGATCACGTGACCAAATTTCCAAGATCATAACTTCTTCCTCAAGTATCCAATGAAAACACTTAAGGACTCTTCTTAAAGATGACATTTGATACTTCAATTTGATGAAAATTATAAGCCTAAAGCTTTCTTGGAGTGGAAGTTATTAATGTTCAAAGTTAAGATTTTTCAACTTGCTGAAAAACCAAACACTTAGAAATTTTTCTAAGCTTTTTCACCTTAATAAATGCATGACTTTAGGATCACTTTGTGATCAATTCAAGTAACCGCTTTTCATGCCCAAGTGTCATACCCCAAAATTTGACCACTAAGATTTCCCATCATTGTGCAAATCATCAACACAATATGGATGGACCATCATGCCTCATCAGTCTCCCCAAAGACGGGTGAGCATCCACTACTATCAAAATTAGGGTTTCAAGCCCTCTCTGAGCCTTAGACAAAAGATCAATCAAGGAATGACATGATCTTTAACTTGTCTAACCTCTCAAACATCCACAAAGGATCAAAAGGACTCCCACTTCAAGGATTAAGCACAAGGCTACTCCCTTCTAGGTGGATTAAGCCTCAAGATCGCCAGTGTCACCAAATTAGGGGTTTGGTCGACCAGGGCCTCCAGATGGAAATTTTCCTCTGGGCATGAGCCAATGCTTCAAAGCATGACCTAATATACTCCATGGAACATCATGGACCCAATCAGCAAGTCAATTTAGTCTCAGGGGATGCATTCATAAAAAAAATCAGGAATTAGGGTTTCTTGACCTAATTCACCCCTAAGTTGACTTTTGGGACAAAACATGAGCCAAGGCCTCAAGAGAGGATTTGAGGGTCTCTAATAAACCACATTGATCCATTTGCAACAATGGATTGATCCAAGAAGCTTGAGCAACAAGTTTCAAGTTCATCTAAACCACAGTTAGGGTTTCGCGAGAAAAGTCAACTGTAGCTTTGACTTTTGACCAGGACATGCTCCCAAACCCTAGGACATGATTCAATACACCCTATAAAACCTATGAAATCAATCCATCAAGTTTGATTTAGGTCTAGGACTTGATTTCATAGAGGATCGCACAGTTTGAAATTCATCTGACAAAAAGTCAACTGTGCACAAAAGTCAACTTTGACTTTTTGAGATTTTTCACAATTATGGTTTTTTAACCCTAAAATGATGTTAATGTGTGATTTGAATCATCATTCATCAAGAAAAATCAAGAAAAGTGAGATAACTTGTAAAAGGGGTAACCATCAAAAACTTAGAAATTTTCTAAGTTATGGAATAAAGTGGCTAGGGTGCCAACTTTGGAGGATCATAACTCCTAAACCACAAGGCCATTTTCCCCATCCAAAGCTGGATTTGTAGCCCTCATGGCTCTCTACAAAAGCTTCAACTACACCTCATTCCAATTTATTATGGATTTTGAGTTATGGAATGATCAAAATGGCTGAAAACATGAAAGTACAACTTTTCCAACACTTAGAAAAAATTCTGTCCAAGACAGATTTTGTTGGAAACACCAAAACTTGTGGAATGTTTTCACACAGTTCCAAGATGAATCAATTCAAGGTGTAAACATCAAATTTGTTGTACATATTGCCTACAATCCAAGCAACTCATTGGCATGAAACCACTCCACTTGAGCCAAGAGTTATGGCTGCTACAACACACCATGTCAAGGCTGCCATGAAAAATCAGTTTGTGAGTTTTCTTGCCATCCACGATTTCTGAGTCAAAAGTAATGATCACTATGCCACATGCATTCAATCTGATCATAATCCAACTGATCCAACTGATAGGGTTGAGTCCAAAAGCCAAGGAATCTTCCAACTTGAGATTAATGCATTTTGGCATATACACCTTGAATTCAAAGGCATTTATGTGAAATAGGGCACTTTCAACAAAGCCACTCTACTCAGTCAAGATCCCTGGTTAAATAACAATAAAAACATCTGAAGAATGTGAATTTGGTCAAGACATAGCCCTGCTCTTGGGAGGGGCTAGGCTGCCTTGCATGAGAAGAAATGCCACCAAGCCAAAGCCTTTGAAAGTGATCTGATCCAGCAGTCATTCACTATTCCTCCAAGACAATAATTGATCACCTATAAATAGAGGTTCCAATTGATCATTCAACTCACACCAAAGCAATTTACAACACTCCTTTCTCTCATTCTCTCTTAAGTACCAATTTTCTTTGTTTTTGAGCAACCACCATCGGGTTTTGAGTTGCAGCCTTAAGCAATCCATTCCAATTGCTCAAACACATCACATATGATGTATTTGAGGTGTCCAAACACTTAAACACCAACTGTAACACCTCTAGCTCAAAACCACTCTTCAACCAAGCCATTATGCCTCAATTATGCAGTTGCAGTCCTCCAACTTGATCCAAAGGTTTTCAAAGTGTTCCAAAGCTTGCAACACACTCCACAACATCCATTGAAGCTATAGGGATCATCAATTCACACCTGGAACACCATCTGTGCAGAGTTCCATTTCAGCTTGCATCAAGGTAAGCCTCAAAACTACATCTTCATGATCCATGCATATTTCCTTGCATGATACTTTTTCCAATTGCTTGCCATCATATGTTGAGTGTTTCCCCTCAAAAAATTTGATCATAACCCTCATAACCATGTTTGCACGATTGCTTTTGCAAGATTAGGGTTCATACAGTCATGTTGATATAACTTGATGTACACTAAAAATAAATGAAATCAAATATTGCCATCATGATCCTTGTGAAAAAACGCATGAGTTTGGTGTTTGAATCATGTCAAATGGTTGAGAAATGAGTGAGTTAGAGGGCTTCACGCATCTGAGCTTGAGGTTGAAGATGGCCATGGCGCCATGCTTGAGAAACCAACCAAGTTTGCCTTATATTTTTCCCTTGCCATGTTATTAATGAATTGGCATTGCGCCCCTGTGGTTGATCAGCTGGTTTGTGTGCATTGGCAAGCGAAAAGTCTGGGGTTCGAATCCCCCTCGCCCCAGACATCTTTTTTTATCACTTTTTCCTATTTTTCTTATTTTTCATATTATTTTATTAATGATTTGAAAAATTAATTTCTCACTCAATTTTAATTATTTTTGATTGGTTCTTTTTGCAAAAAATCACAAAAATGTTGAAATATTTTATTCCACAAAAAAATTAGATTTATATTATTTATTTAATATAATTAGTATTTTTGTGAATAAATTCATTTTTTATTATTTTTTAAACATTTTAAAATGAATATTCATCTTGAAAATCAAAACCAAATGAGTTTTAATTCATCTTGTGATTAAAACCTCATTTTTCAAACCCTCAACAAAAATCACAAGTGGTTTATTCCAAACTTATTTGGTATTTTTATCATTTTTATTTGATTTTCTTTAAAATATTTCCTTTTAAAAGAAAACAAATTTAGGGTTTCTTTGATTTTCACTCAAACAAATCATTTAAAAAAAAACTCTTTGGGCCTCTAATAGAGTGTAAGACCCAATCCCCTTTGAAAACCAAACCTTTTGGGCCTCAGTCATTGTATAAGACCCACTGCGTTTTCAAAAAAACCTCGGTATAATCACCGTTTTAAAAACAAACCTTTTGGGCCTCTCCTTGAGCTATAAGACCCATTCCTTAAACTTTTGGGCCTCTAATAGAGTGTAAGACCCAATCCTTTTTTAAACAAACCCTTTTTGGGCCTCAGACATTGTATAAGTCCCTCTGCATTAAAAGAAAATCTCGGCGCGATCGCCATTTCAAAACAAAATCGTGGGCCACTCCTTGAGCTGTAAGCCCCACCACTTGTATAAAAATAAACCTTTGGGCCTCTTGAGAGAGTATAAGACCCATCCCTTTGTATAGAAAACCTTTTTGGGACTCAGTCACTTGTATAAGTCCCTTTGTACAAATTCAAAACAACGGTGCAATCATCGTTAAACTTTGGGCCTCTCCCTGAGCTGTAAGCCCCAACAATCTTTTCAAAGCACTTTATCCTTTGATTTTGAATATAATATTATTATCAAAGCTTTCTTTGTTGAACAACTAACCAAACAGCATGGAAGCTCTACAACCGAGTAAGTGTTTACCCGCTTTCTTTATCCGCTTTCATATATATATATATATATATATATAACTGTATTGTGGGGCTGCTCACTGTAAGTCTTCTTTCACAAACTTTTATATACCTGTCAAATATCAATTGTGTAATACTAGTATAGTTATTTAGAGTTTTCCCCGGCAACTACGTCTAACACTAGGTAAAGCCCCGTTGATCGCTCTTAAATACAGTCAAAACTAGATCCCCATAGGGTTACCAGACACAGTCTTCCCTCCTCTTGGGGTTAAACAATATGGAGATGTGAAAGGCAGATTCTTTTTGAACCCTTTCTCAGACTGTCACCCTTAGAAGTTGTCAAAGAGACTCTTCTCCCCAGAGTTGATCTATTCTCCGTGAATGGCATCTCTTGAGTTTCTGCCAAATTCTTGGACTTTCCAGGCTTGATCTATTATCGGTGAATAGCATGTCTTAAATTTCTTGAGGTTTGGGGACCCACAGGCTTCTTAAAATCACCCTTTAGAATTTGTCAAAGAAGCTCTAACTCCCCAGAGATGATCTTTTCTCAGTGAATGGCATCTCTTGAGCTTCTTCCAAATTCTCAGACTTTCCTGGCTTGATCTATTCTCTGTGAATGACATGTCTTGAACTTCTCGGGGTTTGGGGACCCACATGCTTCTTAAAAGCATCCCCGCCTCCTCTTGGGCGTTGGACAAGGACCATTCGGCTTCTTAAAAGCTCTCATGCCCCCTCTTGGGCTTAATACAAGGACCCGGAGACCTCTACAGGAATAGGAACATAACCTAGTCATCAACTTGCTAGTGCTGTCTTTCTGAGTCGAGTATCAGACCAGTTAATGGGTTGACCTTCATCCCTTAACATACCAGCATTCTCTTGGGCATACTACAAAGATCGTCCACCATCTGAGAATCGATTTCTCAAAACACCAGTAGACTTGGACAGTCTCAATACCCCTTGGATTTCCCATTTCCTTAAAGAACAGGAACTAAACCCGATCTTCCGTTCAGTACCAAAGCACAACATTACCTTTAATCATTACTCATATAAGAACTAATTTTCTCTTTTATCCAACATACTGGACCTGTCACTAAACTGAAACAGTCACCAGCACAATAGCCTCCTCTTGGGCTTTGTACAATGATTCTCCCCAAGGGAGTTAACCTTTTCAGACTCTCTTGTTGAGTTAAATCTTTTTAGCCTCCATCTCGGGCTTTGTACGAGATACTAAAACACTCTCTTGTTGAGTATAAAAGACTCTCTTGTTAAGTCAATCACCTGTCCAAAAGACTCTCTTGTTGAGTCAAACCTCTTAGCCTCAATCTCGGGCTTCATACGAGATAGAAAATCACTCACTTGTTGAGTATAAAAGACTCTCTTGTTGAGTCAAAGCCATTTTTAGCCTCCATCTCGGGCTTCGTACGAGATACAAAAAAAACTCTCTTGTTGAGTATAAAAGACTCTCTTGTTGAGTCACACCTTTTAGCCTCCATCTCGGGCTTCATACGAGATACAAAAACACTCTCTTGTTGAGTATAAAAGACTCTCTTGTTGAGTCAATCTCCCAATAGCCTCCATCTCGGGCTTCGTACGAGATATTAAATCACTCTCTTGTTGAGTATAAAAAATTCTCTTTTTGAGTCAATCCCTTTTAGCCTCTCTCTCGGGCTTCGTACGAGACACATAAAATCACCCTCTTGTTGGGTCAATAGCCTCCTCTTAGGCTTTGTATAAAGATAACCCCAGTTGAGTCAATCAACCTTTTAGCATCAAAGCTATGCCTTGTTCATAGCATACAAACATCAACAACTCCTCTTTAGAGATAACAAATTCTCTCTAAAGTCAAAACCCTTCAGCTTCACATCTTGGGCTTTGAACAAGATACAAATCACCCCTTTAGCTTCACATCTTGGGCTTTGAACAAGACACCAAAATTACCTTTTTCCTCCCATAGAATAGGAGGAACTATGATCGCTCTGATTTTCCTGTTTCGTCAAACGGGAATACGTAGGCATAAGATTGGAAAAAACTTAGCGAGCACACTAATAAAAAAACCCAAAATCCCATACCTTCACACATCAATCGAAAAGCATCAGTCCTAACATCCTACCAATAGCATAATCCCGTCATACTGTGTTTTTAGCAAAAATAAGCAGAGAGAGGCCCACAATCTAAACCGCATCTGTAAACCAACAGTTTTGACTGTTTAACCTCAGTATGCAAGAAGGGTTAATTGGAGACTTCTATTTCCCTTCCTTCATCAGCTTCAATAGGATAAAAAATGAATCGACATGTAGTACCCCAGAGCGACAGTGCTTAAGACCCACGTCCAAAATCGCTCGCTACAGAAAAATGGCACCCACCGTGGGGCACTATTCTCTTTCTTACAATCTTCGGTGGAAACCTTAAGTTCACAGTCTTAGGTATAAAGCCCTGAGTTCTCAAAGTATCACAGAAATAGCGACTCTGCTGGGGAGTCATTGTCTGTATAGGATCATAAGACTAGAGGTCTAGGATGATTAAGACAAATATATATACTGCTTTTCCTAATTGATATCTGTGTTTATTTTTCTGCTAATGGGAATACGTGTGATGCCGCATGTGGAAAGATTGAGTATACACCTAAGATAGGTGATGGCAATGCGGGTAATCTTACTGGGAGTGAATTCCAGTTAAGAGCCCCCAATCGACCATCAAACTCAGTGGAGACTTCCTTTGCAGATACATTGCCTGTACGACTTTGGTTGTTGAAAGTAGTGTGGTCGACTGGGTTATCTGAGAAGCTGAGGTTTTTAGTAGACTTAAGCCATTTTGTAGTGCGGAAGCTATCGAAAATAGTTGTCACGCGATACTACCCTCATTTGAGATCACTCCAGGATACATCAGCTCGCTGGGGATTCGCTTGTTGTTGCTATCCTAGAGGGGTCAATGATTTTGCGGACAGGTACAAAAAATCACCAGTATAAACCTTTGGGGGGGGGGGGGGTAGAGCCTTGACTTTATGACACCGACCCTTTGACCCCATGTTTTTTCTATGTTTTTGTGTGCTGCATTCATGCATTCATTTAAAAAACAAAAAAACAAAAAAAAAATCTTCTCTTCTAGTCTCTCTTTTTCAAATCAAACTAAGACAATGATTGCAAATATCAGAGAAAAAGGAGATTGCGCTAATGGATTTCGGTAGAAGGAAAACTCATAAGTACACCTCCAAGGTTCCAAAGTTAGAAGATTTGAGAGGTTTGGCGAGAATGATAACCAACCACGAGGCTTTCAGAGCCAAGTATGGAGGACTGCTATCCTTGTTAAGGGTCCATGTAATCGAAGGAATCCTGCCCACGCTAATCCAGTTCTACGATCTAGTCTATCACTGTTTCATATTCCCGAATTATCAGCTTGCACCAATGCTGGAGGAGTACTCTCACCTGACTGATTTGCATATCACTGATTAGGCTTCTTTTTCTGGACTGGAAGAAATTCCAAAGGATCAAACCATTGCGAGAGCAATTTATTTGGACGAGTCAGAAGTCAGGACTCACATGACCACTAAGGGTGGCATCCAGGGTTTGCCAACCCAGTTCTTGACAAAGAAAGCCCTGTACTTTGCCAGTATAAGGAACGTGGCCGTTTTCGAGAGCATCTTTGTTTTGCTCACCTACGGGTTATTTCTGTTTCCCAACATCGATAACTTTGTAGACATCAATGCCATTAAGATTTTCCTGATTGGAAACCCAGTACCGATCTTACTCGCAGATGCGTATCATTCGGTACACTTGAGGAATTTATACAGCAGAGGAATGATCACATGCTATGTACCCCTGCTTTACAAATGGTTCACTTCCCATTTGCCCAAGTCTGCTGCATTTTGGGATCAAAAGAAGACTTTACGTTGGTCGCAGAGAGTCATGTCTCTTACCAACTCGGACATCGATTGGTACGATCGAATCTATGACGGGATCAGAATCACTGGCCGTTGTGGAAATTTCCTAAATGTACCCCTTATAGGAACTAAGGGAGGAATTAACTATCATCTAGTGTTAGTTCGTCGTCAATTCGGATACCCAATGAGGCATATCCCCCGTAATGCTCACCTGGAAGGCCTTTTCTTCAAAGATTGAGAAAATGACAGGGCACTAAAGACAGAAATAGTGCATGCTTGGAAACACGTTCATAGGAAAGGACAAGAGTCTCTAGGAAAACCAGACTGTGTCTCGGTGGAGCCTTATCTCCACTGGGTACAAACTAGAGCTCTCAAGCTGAGGATGCCTTACCCTCGTCAGGAAGTTCTTCCATTAAGGGACTCTGCCCTTTATTTCATGTCTGAGACGGAAAAACTTCAGGTTACCCTCAACAAAGTTCAACAAGAGAAGAGGTCTTCGAGGAACAAGTACCGTATTCTCAATGTGGAATGTAAGAAAATACAGCAACTGTTAAGAGAAAAGGATACTCTGATTTATATTTTAGAGCAACTTGCTGTAGAGAATCAGGATGACCAAAGGAGTTTACTCACGCCTTTCACTCGGCAAAGCAATGACAACCCGACAATGGCTGAAGAGCCCTGGTCAAAGAAGAGGAAATCACCGGAACCCGCACTTGAGCTCTCCTCAGAGAGGACTCAAGATCCATTAGTTTAGGTTTCCTTTTCCAGCACTTTGTAATCTATTGTATTTCCATTTCCACAATCCTTTGAATTCAATAAAACGGGGTTTCCCCACTGTTTGATATTTGCAATCTAATTGTCGAAGTTTACTTTGAATAAACAAAAAATAATTAATAATAATTGCATTCATCATTCTCGTAAACGCATTCTTCTTACCTACGAATCTCACATTTGCGTCTCGATTCTAGAGTCAAACTGTCTGATTCGTACAATACTCGGGCCAATCGTTAGAAAAAGATGGATGATCTCGAGGAAGAGAACAGAGAGTTGAGAGAAGAGATCGACACTCTGAAAGAGGATCTGAGAAAGCTTCATAACGACATACAAGCTCTAGTAGAAGCTCAGATGCAACAAAGTACTGTGATCTCAGAGATCACATCGACGTCCATAGTGGAGAAGTCCGATCCTAGGTACAAGATGCCGAAAGATCGTCCCTAGGGCATGCCTACCAACTATATCCAGGAAGGATATGTTCCGCCGATCAATGAGGATCAGGGAACCGCAGCAGGAGCCGCTGGGCCTGCAGGTTACAAACTTTGGGAAAGCGAAGATGCCAGGAGCATGACAATAACTCCTGAAGGTTACAAACTTCGGGAGACACCGAGAGTTTGGGCCATAATGACTATACCACCGCCTATGGTACACACTGTCCCGGAAGGACAGATTCCCCAGATACCTTCTGGTGGAAATAACAGCATGTTCGATAGAATGAATGAATTCCAGGAGCAGTTCCTAGAAATGCAGAAAGAACTGTAAGCCCTTCGCAGTCAGGATCTATTTGGAAAGGACGCCGCAGACCTCTGCTTGGTCCCCAAAGTGAAAGTTCCACACAAATTCTAGGTACCCGACTTCGAAAAGTACAAGGGTAACTCTTGCCCTCAGAGCCATTTGGTGATGTATGCTCAGACGGAGAACCAGGAGCTGCTCATTCATTACTTTCAGGATAGTTTAACCGGTGCCGCATTAAAATGGTACATGGGGTTAAACCGCGCCATGATCGGCACATTCAGAGATCTGGACGCTGCCTTCGTTCAGCAGTACAAATATAATCTGGACATGGCACCAGACAGAGATCAACTCAGATCAATGTCACAAAAGGACAAGGAAACCTTTAAGGAGTACGCTCAGAGATGGCGTGAAATCGTCGCCCAGATTTGTCCACCTCTTGAGGAAAAAGAGATGACAAAGATCTTCTTAAAGACCTTAAGCTCATTTTACTATGACAGAATGGTTGCTTGTGCGCCCAGTGACTTCACCGAGATGGTGGGCATGGGAGTTCGTCTTGAGGAAGCCATCCGGGAAGGACGTTTAGTAAAAGACGCTGGATCATCAAGTAGTACAAAACGATACGATAGTTGTAACGACCCAGTTTTTGTGTGAGTTTTATTTAATCGAGTCGTTTGATTATTTTATTATTATTTTAGTTTATTTTTGACTTTTATCTGAAAATATGTTATTTTTCAATGTTGTGATATTTTATCGCGTTTTGGGATCGTTTGCGAGATATTTGAGTGTGGGGGTATTTTGGTCATTTTAGGATATTTTTCATTAAGTAAGAAAATAGAAAATAGAAGAGAGAAAAATAGAAAGAAAGAAAGGGAGAAGAAAGAAAAAGGAGAGAAAAGAGAAGAAGAAGAGAAATAGTGAGGAAAGCTTGGGAAATCAAGAAAAATCAACTTCTAGAATCGATTTAATCGGGTAAGGGTGCGAAACTCAATTATTGTATGATTGTGTATGATTATGTATGTGTATTTGTGGTGTTTGTTGGATTGAAATGAAAATATTTAGTAAAACCCATATTGTGTCAAATTGATTAGAAATTGATTAAATGTGTTGGAAATCATGCTTTTAGTGTTCATTATTGTTGGTATATGATAGATACATGTTGCTATGCATTGTATTGGTATAGGTGAAAATTGGAGGATTTTTGGTTAGAAAACGCAGAACTTCGTTCTGCAGAAATTTTTCTGGTTTTTCCAGGTCATACGCGTATGGGGCATGTTTATACGCGTATGGATCTTGGCAATACGCGTATGGAGGGCGAGTCATGGGCCAATACGCGTATGGAATGTTATTTTGCTCGGCCATCTGCCCATTTGCGTATGATACGCATAGCATTTCAGGGCAATACGCGTACGAGGTTGGGCATTACGCGTACGGACTTTTACACGTCAACTTTGGGGAAAATGAGTCTCTGCTCATACGCGTATGGATCAGGGTAATACGCGTATGGACAATACAATTGCAAAATGGGACTTTTCAAAATATCGTTTTTCGTTTTCTTTCGTAACTTGAGTTCCGTTTGTCCGATTTTTACATTCTTGGTATCGTTGTGTAGCTATTGAACTGTACTTTCTTATTATGATGGTGTGAAAATTGTTAGCCAATTTAATTATGTCGGAAAATCGAGAATAGTGTCGGTCGTCGACTTTTGTCATTATAACTGTGTGTAATTGATGTGTATTATGCAAGGTGCTGTTGTATGAGGTAAATGTATGTGTTTAGATGGGGTTGTGATGATTTGTGGCCGTATGGAAATTAAATGCATTATTTTGGGCATAAGTGCAAAGTGTGATTTTGTCGATGTAAATGAATGTATTTATGTGTGCATATTAAATGTCATGGGTCATTATATGCCAAGCATCATGATATGCATTGTTGAGACGTCCTGAGTGACGGTTTGGATTCCAGAGGGAATTCTCTATAACGTCGTGTGCCTTATACAAAGAGGTGTGAGCGATGATTATAGACGATCATGTGCCCATGTGGGGTGTGAGCGATCGGGTCGTGTGCCTTATACAAAGAGGTGTGAGCGATCCATAAACGTCTTGTGCCTTATACAAAGAGGTGTGAGCGACGGGGAACATCGTATGCCCGACGGGGAGTTACAGTGATATAACGAGCGATGATTCCAGCAGAATTCCTGAGTGAACTAGTGATGAGAAACAATGGGAGTCGGTACCGCATGTGCATATGTATAGAGTCGTTGTGTCGGTCTCTTGCATTGCATAAATCATTATGGTTGCTTTATGTGTGGAATTGTGGATAAATTGATATATGGATATGTGTTGGTGATGGACATATGAATTATTCCTGGTAATGCCTTGTGTTTGCATTATGGCGTGAGTTGTGGTGAGAATTGTATATATGTGTATTTTCGTGTTATATATAATTGTATGCAATTATATTATGGTTGTTTTTCTCACCCTTCTGCTGTTTTATAATGCTCTATGAGGCATTGCAGATTAGAGTTGCTGGAGGTATTTTTGTGAAGCTTTGCGTCTTCATTCTTTTGTCGGTCGGCTCTGATATGTGACACCGGGTAGTTAGGGAGGCCGTTAGTGATTATTGTGTATTCTGTATATATATCTTTTGGCTTGTGCATGTACAACTCGTTGTATGACAAACTTTTCATGTGATATATATGTATGTTATTCAGTTTTAGATTTTCCACTTTTATTCTAAATTCTGAAATGTGGGTGTAAGGAACTGAGTTCCTCTGTTGATAGCTACCCCACTGTTGCATATCTTTATGAGCAGGTGTTGTATGAATTGTTTCAATTTGATGTGACCCCTCGGTCTATGCCATGATAATTTAAATATACTCTGATGAAATTTTGAATTTTCTTTTACTGTTTTAATTAATTGGGGGTATAGATTGGGGGTGTTACAATAGTGCTCTCCTTAAGAAAAAAAAGCAAGATATTGGGAATATCTCTCTCGGAAAGCAAAGGCGACGTTATCAACCAGTAGTAGCTGTAACTCCTGCTATCAATCCCATGCTTGTTCCTATGTATCAACCTCAGGTTGCACAGAGCCAACCTAATCAACAACAATGTCAGCAAAGGACACAACAACCTCTTCAGTAGGCTCGTCCTCCATATAACAACAACTGTGCAACACGACCTCCATGGTTTGACCCTATACCTATGTTGTACGCTGAACTATTTCCGTTACTACTGGTCAAGGGGCATGTCCAAACCAGGACTCCTCTTACAGTACCGGAAAATCTGCCTTTTTGGTTCAAAGCGGATCAGACTTGTCCTTACCATCAAGGAGGACCAGGGCATAACATAGAGAACTGTCTCAGTTTCAAATCCGACGTACAAAAGCTTGTTAGGAGCGGGGTCTTATCTTTCAAAGATACGAATCCGAATGCTCTCACGAACCCGCTGCCTCAACACGAGAAAGCTGCAATCAATTTAATAGAGGGAGAGTCTAACAACATCTATCAAATTCATGATGTACTCTTGTTAAGGGCCAACTTGGTCAAGATGCATTGTAGACAGAGTGGATATGGCCATGTGCCACCTCATAATTATCACCAGTGTGATATCTACTCTAAGAACAATCAGGGATGTTCTGTGGTGCAATCAGCTCTACAGGAACAATTGGATCTCGTATGGATCCAAGAGCATCGAGTTCGTGGAGTCAACATGACCTATACGAATTCCAACATCATTCAGAACCACGACATCCATGCAATGAATGTTAACTTGGTGCCGATGCACTCAAGGCAAAGCCAGTACCATAATCTGCCGCGACACGATTACAATTCCATTCTGACTTGCTCGGTAAACAAACAGGGATGCTCTTTTGTACAAGAGGCCCTCCAGCGTTAGATGGATCTTGGATGGATCCAGGACTATCATGATAGAAATCCTTATCAAATCAACATGATTCAAATATTTGATATTCGTCTTATGAATACCAGTTTGGTGGAGTTACACGCCAAGCAGGTCAGCTCGGTTTTCTACTTTGCATAATTATCAGAACTGTAAAGGATGTTGTGAGAGTAACCAAGGGCGCGCTCTTGTTCAGAAAACTTTACAACACTTGTTAAACCACTGCTAGCTTCCAATCTATCTGGATGAAGACACGCAACAAATCAGTGTGCTTAATGGAAACCCTATTCGGCGTCAAAGTCAAGATGTCCGATCTATGGGAACTAACCTGGTAAGGTTACACTGCATTCAAAGTGGGCGTGGCCGAGTGCCACCACACAACTATGAACACTGTAGAGTCTGTTCGGAAAGAAACCAAGGATACTACCTTGTGCGAGCAGCTCTCCAGGGTCAGGTGGATCACAGAGAAATTCGCCCATGTCCGGGTTCTGAACCAATCAACTGGACGCCGAACTACTTCGCTGATCAGATCAGAGACGTGGTTATAATCTCTGACCCTGAGAGGAACAAGGATGTTTGTACCATCATCCCTCTACTGGAAGAATAAAAGGTTCTTAGCCAGGAACTGATTGAAGTTACTTACGACAGTCAGAAAAATCAGAAGGCTCCTGTAGTTATCTATCTACCGGGACCATTACCGTATGAATCAGCTAAGGCGATCCCTTACAAATACGGTGCAACGATAATTGAAAATGGAAAGGAAATTCCATTACCCTCCGTCGTGAATATTGCAGACATCAGTCGAGTAACACGGAGCGGTCGAATATTCAACCGAGGAGTTGGAGAACCTAACAAAGAAAAGGAACTTTCGACAGAAGCTCCTGATCCACCAGTCGGTCAATCTAGTAATCCCGGCCTTTCGAAAAACAATGATGAGATACTGAAGCTCATCCAAAAGAGTGAATACAACATTGTTGACCAGCTGTTACAAACTCCTTCGAAGATCTCTGTGTTATCACTTTTACTCAGTTTCGAAGCCCACAGAGAGGCTCTACAGAAAGTCTTAGTACAGGCCTTTGTGGAACAGGATGTGTCAATACGACAGTTCGATAGCATCATCTCTAACATCACTTCCTACAACAACTTAGGATTCAGTGATGAGGACTTGCCAGAGGGGGGCAAAAGTCACAACATGGCGCTCAATATCACAGTTAACTGCCAGGACGATGCTTCAGCCAACGTACTGGTAGGCACAGGATCGGCCATCAACGTTATGCCGAAGTCCACTTTAATGCGACTATCATTCAAAGGATCCCCGATGAGGGGCAGTGAGGTCATCGTCAAAGCCTTTGACGGATCTCGAAAAGCAGTTATCAGTGAAGTAGACCTTCCCATAACTATCGGTCCTCACACTTTCCTAATCACTTTCCAGGTCATGGATGTCCGGGCAGCGTACATCTGTTTATTAGGAAGACCTTGGATACACCAGGCTGGGGAAGTCACTTCGACACTGCACCAGAAACTAAAGTTCGTCAAGAATGATCAACTTATCACGGCCTGTGGAGAACAAGCCTTGCTTGTTAGTAACTTGTCATTATCTAATTGTGTAGAACCCGAGGAGGTTGTTGGAACCCAGTTCCAAGCACTGTCGGTGAGCAATGAGAATCAATCAGAGAAAGGAACCTCGATTTCCTCATACAGAGATGCTCTCGAAGTGATCAAAAGTAACAATACAAAAGGATGGGGACAGCTTGTCATTCCTACTGATAATAAAACAAAGAAAGGTCTTGGTTTTTCTTCAACCTGTACCCAGACAACTGCTAATGATGAAAGTCTTCATTCCATTCAGGACTTCTTCCACAGTGGAGGTTTCCTTCACCCAGTGCCTCAAACAGTCCATACTATCAACGAGGAGGATCCCTCTGATATGGATGAGGAGTGGAAGTCCTATCTTAACGAGGACGGTTATATGTCCCAGGAAGAAGTGCCTACGCCATTTTGCTATCCTGCACAGAGCCCAAGATTTATACCGAGGTCAGACGTCGAAATGATATATGGAGATTGTGATCCAGAAGGATGCCGTGCTCCACCAAACTCATTAGAGGAAGACACTCTGATGAAAGACAACTTTGACCACGACTATTATGGCCCAATGGATGGCCTGCCTATCTGGTAGCGTACCCAGGAAACTTGGGGAAAGAAAATCAGTCAAACAATGAAAATCAGCTGAGCATCATTAAACAGAATACCTGCATCCCCACCATGTCATGGGATCAACACTCAGGTCATTCAGAAAATATCCAGTATGATGATGAATTGGCAAAGCTTGCCGGACTAGAATTCATCAACTACACTTTTCCCGAGGTCAACGTCATCGAGAGGGATGACTCCTCTAGTTCCAAAGAAGTTTGGGACACCTTGGGACAATCGAGTGGAAAATTCGACTTCATGGTCAAATACACCGCTCCTGAGAGCTCTCGTATCAAGCTCGAAGACATTCAGCCAACTGGGTGGGGAGATCCACCTGAGGGCACAAATACTCTGTAAAATAAAACTGAGGAATCCTCCTACGACAACTCTGCCTGGGAAACAGATTCCAACGATCCTGCTCCACCAGAAATCAGCGTTATTTCTAAAGACAAATCAAGGAAAGTACCAGACTTTGTGATTCACCGGGGAGTTCGCCGCCAATGGGTTGCTGTCGATGTTCCGAAGATCATTCATAAGTCAAAGTAATTGCCATCTTTAACCTTTCACCCTGCCCAGGTGAAACATATGTTTTGATAGGGCTCGCTTTCTGTAATTATCCCTCTTCGCTTCACCCAAAGCGACAGAGTTTTGTTTTATAAGGCTGTAGTTTCAAGAATCGACTTGTACATTAATAAAATAATGTCGTTTTGTAATTTCCGCATTAGTTGTTGTTTTCTCTTTTTGCTTTTTTCAGAAAATGGTAATCCTAAAAACAATTCAAAAATAAACAAGCAGTAAAAAAATACACTGCACACTCTTGAATTCTCTCTATCTCTTCTAAACACAAATCATCACGTCATGCAGATTGCTTGTTTTAAACCCCGTTGAAACATATGATCCGATGCCTTCTCCCGACTTTGAGTTCTCGGTATTTGAGGCTGAAGAAGAAGTTGACAATGAAATTCCAGAAGAGATCTCCTGATTACTCAGACAAGAGGAAAGGTCCATTGAACCTCACAAAGTGCCGTTGGAAACGATCAACGTGGGTTCAGAAAAAGAGAGAAAAGAAATCAAGATTGGGGCACTGCTCAGTCCAACTGCCAAAGAGAGTTTGACAAAGCTTCTCAGAGAATTCCCCAATGTGTTTGCTTGGTCCTATCAGGACATTCCAGGGTTGGATACTAGCATCGTGGAACATCATTTACCGTTGAAATCGGAATGTCCGCCAGTAAAGCAGAGGTTGAGACGGACTCACCCGGACATGGCCGTCAAAATCAAAGAGGAGGTACAGAAACAGATTGACGCAGGTTTCCTCGCCACGTCTAAATATCCTCAATGGTTAGCCAACATTGTACCAGTTCCAAAAAAGGACGGCAAGGTCCGAATGTGTGTGGATTACAGGGATCTAAACAAGGCTAGTCCAAAGGATGACTTTCCCTTACCACACATTGACATGCTGGTAGACAGTACAGCAAAGTTCAAATTTTTCTCCTTCATGGATGGATTCTCGGGCTATAATCAGATCAAAATGGCGCCGAAAGACATGGAGAAAACTTCCTTTATTACCCCATGGGGTACCTTTTGTTACAAGGTAATGCCGTTCGGTTTGAAAAATGCCGGGGCAACCTATCAAAGGGCCATGACTACTCTGTTTTATGACATGATACACAAGGAAATCGAGGTATATGTCGATGACATGATTGCCAAATCTAAAACAGAGGAGGAGCATGTGACCCATCTGTCAAAACTATTCGAGCGGTTGAGAAAGTATAAAATCCGCTTGAATCCCAACAAGTGCACCTTCGGTGTCCGTTCAGGGAAACTTTTAGGGTTCATTGTCAGCCAGAAAGGAATTGAGGTTGATCCTGACAAGGTCAAGGCCATTCGAGAAATGCCTTCTCCAAAAACTGAAAAACAAGTCAGAGGATTCTTGGGACGTTTGAACTACATCTCCAGATTCATATTCCTTATGACCGCGACTTGTGCGCCGGTTTTCAAATTACTCTAAAAGAACCAGGACTGCGTTTGGACAGAGGACTGTCAAACCGCCTTCAACAGTATTAAGCAATACCTGTTGAACTCGCCGATTCTATCACCTCCAGTGGAAGGAAGACCACTGATCATATACTTAACAGTCTTTGAAGACTCCATGGGCTGTGTACTTGGCCAACAAGACGAAATCAAACGGAAAGAGTCTGCCATCTACTATTTGAGTAAGAAATTCACCGACTGCGAGACTCGGTACACTATGCTTGAGAAAAATTGCTGTGCTTTGGCTTGGGCAGCCAAATGTCTTCGTCGGTACATGATTCGTCACACTACTTGGTTAATCTCAGAAATGGATCCAATCAAGTACGTCTTTGAAAAACCTGCTCTCACGGGAAGGATCGCCCGTTGGCAAATGTTGTTATCAGAATACGACATTTAATACCACACTCAAAAAGTCATTAAAGGGAGTATTTTAGCCGATTATTTGGCTCATCAACCGATTGACAATCAAGAATTAATCGGGTTTGACTTCCCAGACGAAGATGTCATGTATCTGAAAATGAAAGATTGCGATGAACTGTTACCCAATGAAGGGCCAGAACCAGGTTCCCAATGGGGACTAATTTTTGATGGAGCTGTCAACCATTATGGAAACAGAATTGGGGCAATCATCATAACACCTCAGGGTACCCACATTCCTTTTACCGCCAGTCTTACGTTCAAGTGTACAAACAACGAGGCCGAATACGAAGCCTGTATTATGAGTCTCGAGGAAGCGATTGATTTGAGGATAAAAAACTTGGACGTATATGGCAACTTAGCCCTGGTTATCAATAAGATCAAAGGAGATTGGAACACATACCAATCAGGATTGATTCCTTACAAAGATTATGCAAGAAGGTTGTTACCCTTCTTCAACAGAATTGAGTTTCATCACATCCCTCGTGATGAGAATCCCATGGCTGATGCATTAGCCACTCTCTCTTCCATGATTAGTGTAGGTCAATGGAACGACCTCCCTAAGATCGACATAATGCGCCTAGAAAGGCCCGCTTACATCTTCACGATCGAAGCAGTCATAGACAACAAACCTTGGTATCACGATATCAAATGCTTCCTTCAGAAACAAGAGTACCCACCTGGGGTACTAAGGAAAGACAGAAAAACCCTCAGAAGGCTGGCAGGCAGTTTCTTCTTGAGCGGTGACACACTCTATAAAAGGAATTTCGACATGGTCTTGCTTTGATGTGTAGACAGACCAGGAGCAAACATGCTAATGAAAGAAATTCACGAAGGATCCTTTGGCACTCATGCCAATGGACACACAATGGCGAGAAAAATTCTAAGAGCAGGATACTACTGGTTGACCATGGAATCCGACTGCTACAAGTACATGAGAAGGTGTCACAAGTGTCAGATATACTCCGACAAAATCCATGTACCGCCAACACATCTCAAAGTTCTCTCTTCCCCGTGGCCTTTCTCCATATGGGGAATCGACATGATTGGTATGATTGAACCCAAGGCTTCGAATGGACATCGGTTCATCCTGGTAGCCATTGACCACTTCACCAAATGGGTCGAAGCAGCGTCATACGCTAATGTAACCCGATAAGTGGTGGTCCGATTTATCAAAAACAATATCATTTGCTGTTATGGTGTTCCGAGCCAGATCATTACTGATAATGGATCTAACTTGAACAATAAGATGATGAAAGAGTTGTGCGCTGAGTTCAAGATCGAACACCATAACTCATCTCCCTACCGACCCAAGATGAACGGGGCGGTAGAAGCGGCTAACAAGAACATCAAAAATATTGTTCAGAAGATGGTTGTAACCTACAAAGATTGGCACGAGATGCTACCCTTTTCTCTTCACGGTTATCGCACATCTGTCCGCACTTCAATAGGGGCAACCCCTTTCTCTCTAGTATATGGCATGGAGGCAGTACTTCCCATAGAAGTAGAGATCCCATCAATCCGGGTATTGATGGAAGCTGAGCTAATAGAGGCTGAATGGTGTCAAAGTCGACACGATGAACTGAATCTGATCGAAGAAAAAAGAATAACGGCTCTATGCCATGGTTAGTTGTATCAGCAAAGAAGGAAGAGGGCGTTTGACAAAAAGGTCCGACCTCGTGTCTTCAGGAAAGGAGACCTTGTGCTCAAAAAGATACAATCATTTCTCACTGATTCTCGGGGCAAATGGACCCCGAATTATGACTATGTGGTCAAAAAAGCTTTCTCAGGTGGCGCCTTGAGACTTGCAACCATGGATGGAGAGGAATTTGCCTACCCCATGAATGTTGATGTAGTTAAGAAATACTTCGCCTAAATAAATAAAAAAAAACATCTCGGTGGATTGAAAACCCGAAAGGGCGGTCCAGGAAAAAATTAGAGACATGATCAAAAATCATCCTGGTGGATTGGAAATCTCAAAGTACAATCCAGGAAAAAGTTAGGGATTAATGGAAAGTAACTACGTCTGACACGGGTAAATCCTCAACAGCAGTCATGCCATCCATCAGAAAACTCCAGTCAAGGTCATCTTCGACAGAAGCTCAGGATGTCCCGAATTCAAAGTTGGTAGAAGGATAATGGTCGTTATGTTTCAGCGTAGCCCTTTTACCTGTAAATTACCATTTTCTAACTTTGTAAATACTCTATGGAATCACGCGTTTGGCTGATTTCCATCCTATTAATAAAATTTGAGCCTTTGTGCTTTTGTTTGAAATTCTTATTTGTTTTAGCTTTAAAGAACGACATTTTAATATGATCAACGATTCTTGAAATGAAACAAAAATGAATTTACTAGTTAAACTTTTTCTGTTTTTAAAATTAAGATGGCAATTTCTTTTGACTGTTGAACATCAAAAGAACATCGATCGCTTCTCCAGAAGTAATCGAACCTCAATGTGCAGAATCGAAGTACTCCTTCTAAACCAGTACGTCTGAACGAAGGATCAACTGTGTCAGAGACCATGTTTCGTCTGACCCCCCCGGCAGAGTTCTTACCTCCTAAGCCCGACCAACGGTTGTTCCCCGCAGGGACTATTTCTCCTAAGCAAGGCAGAATTGCTATCTTGAGCCAGCGATATTTCTTTGTCCCAGCAGTGGCCGAGTATCCAGTCGTGTTCATCCATTAGTCAGTATGTCGTGTCAGTTTTGTCAGCGTAAACATACATACATCATGAATTATTGATTTACATTCGCATTCATATTACATCACCATCACTCTAGTCGGTATTGTCCCCTAGTGATAGACAGTCCTCTCAATCGAGTTGTCAGTTCTTTCCTCGTCAGGAAATGTCGCGTCTGAACAATATCTCTCCTCCAGTTTATTTTTGGATTAGAATTGGCCCTTGACCACTTTGATAACTTGAACCTCTGAAGAACAAGAAAATGTTTGACAAACATCAATCTTCGCCATTGAAGATGATATCCTCGCTTTCTCGGATTAAGGAAAATCCCTCGAGAAAGCCTCTTAATCAGAGATTCGACAATGCAGCGATTTTTCTCCGAAAAATCCGCTGACGAAAGGTCATCAGCACCTCAAAATTGGATGATATCATATGGCATTTCTCCGGTAAGATCCCGAGAAAAGTATGATGTAATACCCAAGCAAAAGCAGTCCCTCAAGAGACTCGCTTTCCCCAGTAGAGTTGACAAATGGCGTCTCCAAACAGAGAAGTTTGTGCACCTCTACAATTCAGACGACTGGATTCCCCAGCAACTCTGACATCAAAATCTTCTTCTATCAAATGGCATCTCCCCAAGAAAATTCGGCGAGAAGTTTGAGGAAAACCGCTACGCATAGCGTCCCTTGTCAAGAAAGTTTATTGACAAAAGAAACTGAGACCAGTTCCTTGGTAGGAAACCAGAATCGAGGGGAAGTTTAGATCAGAAACTTAGACCAGTTCCTTGGTAGGAAACTAGGATCGAGGGGAAGTTTACATCAGAAACTGAGACCAGTTCCTTGGTAGGAAACCAGGATCGAGGGAAAGTTTTTACCTTTTCTAAGCATCATTGCTTAACGAAATAAGATGAACGCGTAAGCTACCATTCTTAACCACCATCAAAATTTCGGGTATTCCGATATTTAATCCTCTTGCACCCCGAATGCCCGAATACCTTCGCCATTCACACCTTCGGGTCCAAGAAGATTAAATAGGGGCATCCGTCATACCCCAAATTTTGACCACTAATATTTCCCATCATTGTGCAAATCATTAACACAATATGGATGAACCATCATGCCTCATCAGTCTCCCCAAAGATGGGTGAGCATCCATTACTATCAAAATTAGGGTTTCAAGCCCTCTCTGAGCCTTAGACAAAAGATCAATCAAGGAATGACATGATCTTTAACTTTTCTAACCTCTCAAACATCCACAAAGGATCAAAAGGATTCCCACTTCAAGGATTAAGCACAAGGCTGCTCCTTTCTAGGTGGATTAAGCCTCAAGATCGCCAGTGTCACCAAATTAGGGTTTTGGTCGACCAGGGCCTCCAAATGGAAATTTTCCTCTGGGCATGAGCCAATGCTTCAAAGAATGACCTAATATACTCCATGGAACATCATGGACCCAATCAGCAAGTCAATTTAGTCTCAGGGGATGCATTCATAAAAAAAATCAGGAATTAGGGTTTCTTGACCTAATTCACCCCTAAGTTGACTTTTGGGACAAAACATGAGCCAAGGCCTCAAAAGAGGATTTGAGGGTCTCTAATAAACCACATTGATCCATTTGCAACAATGGATTGATCCAAGAAGCTTGAGCAACAAGTTTCAAGTTCATCTGAACCACAGTTAGGGTTTCGCGGGAAAAGTCAACTGTAGCATTGACTTTTGACCAGGACATGCTCCCAAACCCTAGGACATGATTCAACACACCCTATAACACCTATGAAATCAATCCATCAAGTTTGATTTAGGTCAAGGACTTGATTTCATAGAGGATCGCACAGTTTGGAATTCATCTGACAAAAAGTCAACTGTGCACAAAAGTCAACTTTGACTTTTTGAGATTTTTCACAATTATGGGTTTTTAACCCTAAAATGATGTTAATGTGTGATTTGAATCATCATTCATCAAGAAAAATCAAGAAAAGTGGGATAACTTGTAAAAGGGGTAACCATTAAAAACTTAGAAATTTTCTAAGTTATGGAATAAAGTGGCTAGGGTACCAACTTTGGAGGATCATAACTCCTAAACCACAAGGCCATTTTTCCCCATCCAAAGCTGGATTTGTAGCCCTCACGGCCCTCTACAAAAGCTCCAACTACACCTCATTCCAATTTATTATGGATTTTGAGTTATGGAATGATCAAAATGGCTGAAAACATGAAAGTACAACTTTTCCAACACTTAGAAAAAATTCTGTCCAAGACAGATTTTGTTGGAAACACCAAAACTTGTGGGATTTTTTCACACAGTTCCAAGCTGAATCAATTCAAGGTGTAAACATCAAAGTTGTTGTACATATTTCCTACAATCCAAGCAACTGATTGGCATGAAACCATTCCACTTGAGCCAAGAGTTGTGGCTGCTACAACACACCATGTCAAGGCTGCCATGAAAAATCAGTTTGTGAGTTTTCTTGCTATCCATGATTTCTGATTCCAAAGTAATGATCACTATGCCACATGCATTCAATCTGATCATAAGCCAACTGATCCAACTGATAGGTTTGAGTCCAAAAGCCAAGGAATCTTCCATCTTGAGATTAATGCATTTTGGCATACATGCCTTGAATTCAAAGGCATTTATGTGAAATAGGGCACTTTCAATAAAGACACTCTACTCAGTCAAGATCCCTAATTAAACAACAATAAAAACATCTGAAGAATGTGAATTTGGTTAAGACATAGCCCTGCTCTTGGGAGGGGCTAGGCTGCCTTGCATGAGAAGAAATGCCACCAAACCAAAGCCATTGAATGTGATCTGATCCAGCAGCCATTCGCTATTCCTCCAAGACAAGAATTGATCACCTATAAATAGAGGTTCCAATTGATCATTCAACTCACACCAAAGCAATTTACAACACTGCTTTCTCTCATTCTCTCTTAAGTACCAATTTTCTTTGTTTTTGAGCAACCACCATCAGGTTTTGAGTTGCAACCTTAAGAAATCCATTCCAATTTCTCAAACACATCACATATGATGTATTTGAGGTGTCCAAACACTTAAACACCAATTGTAACACCTCTAGCTCAAAATCACTCTTCAACCAAGCCATTATGCCTCAATTATGCAGCTGGAGTCCTCCAACTTGATCCAAAGGTTTTCAAAGTGTTCCAAAGCTTGCAACACACTCCACAACATCCATTGAAGCTGTAGGGATCATCAATTCACATCTGGAACACCATCTGTGCAGAGTTCCATTTCAGCTTGCATCAAGGTAAGCCTCAAAACTACATCTTCATGATCCATGCATATTTCCTCGCATGATACTTTTGCCAATTGTTTACCATCATATGTTGAGTGTTTCCCCTCAAAAAATTTGATCATAACCCCCACAACCATGTCTGCACGATTGCTTTTGCAAGATTAGGGTTCATACAGTCATGTTGATATAACTTGCTGTACACTAAAAATAAATGAAATCAAATATTGTCATCATGATCCTTGTGAAAAACCAACCAAGTTTGCCTTATATTTTTCCCTTGCCATGTTATTAATGAATTGGCATTGCTCCCCAGTGGTTGATCAGCTGGTTTGTGTGTATTGGCAAGCGAGAGGTCTGGGGTTCGAATCCCCCTCGCCCCAGACCTCTTTTTTTTTATCACTTTTTCCTATTTTTCTTATTTTTTATATTATTTTATTAATGATTTGAAAAATTAACTTCTCACTCAATTTTAATTATTTTTTATTGGTTCTTTTTGCAAAAAATCACAAAAATGTTGAAATATTTTATTCCACAAAAAAAATTAGATTTATATTATTTATTTAATATAATTAGTATTTTTGTGAATAGATTCATTTTTTTATTGTTTTTTAAACATTTTAAAATGAATATTCATCTTGAAAATCAAAACCAAATGAGTTTTAATTCATCTTGTGATTAAAACCTCATTTTTCAAACCCTCAACAAAAATCACAAGTGGTTTATTCCAAACTTATTTGGTATTTTTATCATTTTTATTTGATTTTCTTTAAAATATTTCCTTTTAAAAGAAAACAAATTTAGGGTTTCTTTGATTTTCACTCAAACAAATCATTTAAAAAAAAAAAACTCTTTGGGCCTCTAATAGAGTGTAAGACCCAATCCCCTTTGAAAACCAAACCTTTTGGGCCCCAGTCATTGTATAAGACCCACTGCGTTTTCAAAAAAACCTCAGTACAATCACCGTTTTAAAAACAAACCTTTTGGGCCTCTCCATGCGCTACAAGACCCATTCCTTAAACTTTTGGGCCTCTAATAGAGTGTAAAACACAATCCTTTTTGAAACAAACCCTTTTTGGGCCTCAGACATTGTATAAGTCCCTCTGCGTTTAAAGAAAATCTCGGCGCGATCGCCATTTCAAAACAAAACCCTGGGCCACTCCTTGAGCTGTAAGCCCCACCACTTATATAAAAATAAACCTTTGGGCCTCTTGAGAGAGCATAAGACCCATCCCTTTGTACAAAAAACCTTTTTGGGCCTCAATCACTTGTATAAGTCCCTCTGTATAAATTCAAAACAACGGTGCAATCATCGTTAAACTTTGGGCCTCTCCCTGAGCTGTAAGCCCCAACAATCTTTTCAAAGCACTTTCTCCTTTTATTTTGAATATAACATTATTATCAAAGCTTTGTTTGTTGAACAACTAACCAAACAGCATGGAAGCTCTACAACCGAGTAAGTGTTTACCCGCTTTCTTTATCCGCTTTCATATATATATATATATATAACTGTATTGTGGGGCTGCTCACTGTAAGTCTTCTTTCACAAACTTTTATATACCTGTCAAATATCAATTGTGTAATACTAGTATAGTTATTTAGAGTTTTCCTCGACAACTACGTCTAGCACTAGGTAAAGCCCCGTTGATCGCTCTTAAATACAGTCAAAACTAGATCCCCATAGGGTTACCAGACACAGTCTTCCCTCCTCTTGGGGTTAAACAATAAGGAGATGTGAAAGGCAGATTCTTTTTGAACCCTTTCTCAGGCTGTCACCCTTAGAAGTTGTCAAAGAGACTCTACTCCCCAGAGTTGACCTATTCTCCGTGAATGGCATCTCTTGAAGTTCTTCCAAATTCTTGGACTTTCCTGGCTTGATCTATTCTCGGTGAATAGCATGTCTTGAATTTCTCGGGGTTTGGGGACCCACAGGCTTCTTAAAAGCACCCTTTAGAAATTGTCAAAGAAGCTCTAACTCCCCAGAGATGATCTTTTCTTCGTGAATGGCATCTCTTGAGCTTCTTCCAAATTCCCGGACTTTCCTGGATTGATCTATTCTCTGTGAATGGCATGTCTTGAACTTCTCGGGGTTTGGGGACCCACAGGCTTCTTAAAAGCATCCCCGCCTCCTCTTGGGCGTTGGACAAGGACCATTCGGCTTCTTAAAAGCTCTCATGCCTCCTCTTAGGCTTAGTACAAGGACCCAGAGACCTCTACAGGTATAGGAACAAAACCTAGTCATCAATTTGCTAGAGCTGTCTTTCTGAGTCGAGTATCAGACTAGTTAATGGGTTGACCTTCATCCCTTAACATACCAGCCTTCTCTTGGGCATCATACAAAGATCGTCCACCATCTGAGAGTCGATTTCTCAAAACGCCAGTAGACTTGGACAGTCTCAATACCCCTTGGATTTCCCATTTCCTTAAAAAACAGGAAATAAACCCGATCTTCCGATCAGTACCAAAGCACAACAATACCTTTAATCATTATTCATATAAGAATTGATTTTCTCTTTTATCCAACATACTGGACCTGTCACTAAACTGAAACAGTCACCAGCACAATAGCCTCCTCTTAGGCTTTGTACAATGATTCTCCCCAAGGGAGTTAACCTTTTCAGACTCTCTTGTTGAGTCAAATCTTTTTAGCCTCCATCTCGGGCTTTGTACAAGATACTAAAAGACTCTCATGTTGAGTATAAAAGACTATCTTGTTGAGTCAATCACCTGTCCAAAAGACTCTCTTGTTGAGTCAAACTTCTTAGCCTCCATCTCGGGCTTCGTACGAGATAGCAAATCACTCTCTTGTTGAGTATAAAAGACTCTCTTGTTAAGTCAAACCCATTTTTAGCCTCCATCCCGGGCTTTGTACGAGATACAAAAAAAACTCTCTTGTTGAGTATATAAGACTCTCTTGTTGAGTCACACCTTTTAGCCTTCATCTTGGGCTTCATACGAGATACAAAAACACTCTCTTGTTGAGTATAAAAGACTCTCTTGTTGAGTCAATCTCCCAATAGCCTCCATCTCGGGCTTCGTACGAGATACTAAATCACTCTCTTGTTGAGTATAAAAAACTCTCTTATTGAGTCAATCCCTTTTAGCCTCTCTCTCGGGCTTTGTACGAGACACATAAAATACCCTCTTGTTGGGTCAATAGCCTACTCTTAGGCTTTGTATAAAGATAACCCCAGTTGAGTCAATCAACCTTTTAGCATCAAAGTTGTGCCTTGTTCATAGCATACAAACATTAACAACTCCTCTTTAGAGATGACAAATTCTCTCTAAAGTCAAAACCCATCAGCTTCACGTCTTGGGCTTTGAACAAGATACAAATCACCCCTTTAGCTTCACGTTTTGGGCTTTGAACAAGACACCAAAACGACATTTTTCCTCCCATAGAATAGGAGGAACTACGATTGCTCTGATTTTCCTGTTTCGTCAAACGGGAATACGTAGGCATAAGATTGGAAAAATCTTAGCGAGCACACTAATAAAAAAACCCAAAATCCCATACCTTCACACATCAATCGAAAAGCATCAGTCCTAACATCCTACCAATAGCATAATCCCGTCATACTGTGTTTTTAGCAAAAATAAGCAGAGAGAGGCCCACAATCTAAAACGCATATGTAAACCAACAGTTTTGACTGTTTAACCTCAGTATGCAAGCAGGGTTAATTGGAGACTTCTATTTCCCTTCCTTCATTAGCTTCAATAGGATAAAAAATGAATCGACCTGTAGTACCCCAGAGCGACAATGCTTAAGAACCACGTCCAAAATCCCTCGCTACACCAAGGTATGCACTTAAAGATGACATTACATACTTCAACATTGTGGAAGAATTGGATCAAAAGCTCACAAGGATTGGAAGTTATGAATGATCAAAGTTGAGATTTCCAAGTTGTGAGAATTTCCAAATAATCAGAATTTTTTTCTAAGTGTCAAACAGTTGAAAAATCTAATTTTGATGGCTAGTTTTCTCAATGACCCAAATAGAGTTTCTTCAAGTGATCAACGCCAAAGTTGTAGTATGTGATGCTTTCTTTTCAATGGTACCAAGAGCATGAATTTCTTTTGCTTGAGCATGAAGTTAAAAAGTTGAGAAGAGGCCATGGTAGAGTTGTTTGTTCAAGACAAAATTGCATCAAGTTGGTTGTGCACGATTTGGAGGGATCTTTTGGCCACTTTTTAAGCTTCTTTTCATCATATGATCAACTTGGAACTTGTTCATTGTCATGAAATCTTCAAGTAGGTGGAAAATTCAGCAAGTTTCGATATTCATTCATGGTACAAATCTTTGATCCAACATGTTAACATGAGTTGATTTTGGCTAATACATGATTAAGCACTTTAATCATGTTGACTTGTTGGCAAAGGCAAGAACATGATCTGAACATCAGAAAGAGTTGGTACAATCTCCAGATCACACTTGCAAAGTCAACTTGGAGCAAAAAAGCAAATCCACCTTTTGTATCTTTTAACCATCTTTTTGGATTTCCTCCAAAGTTCATCAAACAATGCTATTGTCTAATGCTTTTGATTAAGATCATCTACACTATAAATAGAGGCCACAATTCATCAGCAAACACACACAAACAACTTCAAGAACATCAGAATCATATTGCATCATTTCTTCAAATTTTCAAAATTGCCAAAAAATCATAACTTCATATTTCACATATCTCTTACTTTCCTTGCCACTTTTACATCCAAACGCATTCCAAATACCTCATACAACTTTTGGTATGCATTAGAATCAACCAGAAACCTCTCAAACACCATATCACTATCTCACCTTTTCCACTTTGCAAGTTGGTTTGGATATAGAGTTCTAGAAGGTTTCAAGGCAAGCTGAGCACATCAACACATTCCTTTATGTCCAATAAAGTTGTAGGCATCATCACTTTTATTCTGGGAAGGCTCTAAAGCAAAGCACGATTTCACCACTTTGAGGTAAGTTGTCATTTCTGGAACTCTATGATAGAAGCATCATTTTAATTCATTCTTGTTACCAATATGCTTGCCATAATGTGAGGATTAAAAGCCCTATGCTTGTGTCCATTGATCATACTTATATGGAATTTAATTTTTGTTAGAAAAATCAGGGTTCTTTTGGCTTTCCATTGACTTCTTGAGTTAGGGTTAATATAAATGAAATTAAATAGCATGATTGAGTTCCTTAGGAAATTTTGATCAAAATGGTATATTAACTTGTTCAATTTGGTTGACAAATAAGAAAATGACATTTTTGAATATTGATGATGATGATGAAGCTCGTGGGGAATATGATCATGACGCGCGTTTTTTCAGTTTTGAATCCATTTTTAATATATTATGAATTAGTTGGGTGTTTGTAACACCAAGAGCGCGCAACTTAGTTGGTTTTGTGTGTGGTTTGGAAAGAGAGAGGGTCTAGGTTCGAGCCCTAGCACCCTCATTTTTTCTCCTTTTCTCTCTTTCTTTCATTTCTTTCTTTTTTTTTTCTTTATTTATTTCTTTTCTTTTTTCTTTTTTTATTTAATAAATTTATTTTTATTTTAAATAAAAACCAAAATAATTTATTTATTTTAATATTTATTTTATTAAAACCCAAATATTATTTTCACACTTTATTTCTTTATTTATTTTATTTGTTAATTAACTTTAAAAATTTCAAGAAATATATTATTATAATTAAGAAAAAAACTTTAAAACTTTCATTTTTTTTATTTCATTTCTTTTATTTTTATCCAAAGTATTTGTGATTATATATTTTGTTTATTCATCAATACTTTTATACTTTGATTTTTTTAATTTCTTCATTTACTCTTTGATTATTTGATTTGTATATTTAGTTTAATCATACAATTAATTGTAAATGCTTTGTTTTGTTCATAATTTGTAAATGCTTTTGATTAAATGATTGATGAGAATTCTTTGATTAAATTAGGATATTTGTTCAATCCATGTATGATATGAATTGGTGAAGGGTTGATCACTTTAGGTTAAAATTGAAATCTTGGATTGATGAATGACATGTATGAGGGTTAAATGCTTTGTTGCCTTAATTTGTTTAAGAAGCATGTTTGACTTTCTTTACCATGTTTAGATTAACCTTGCAAGATGAATCTTTGTGATAAACATGAACCTAATGCATGCTATACCATGCGTGTGAATTTTTGAACCATGATTGTTAATATGTGTTTGAATCGCAATATAGGCGGGTTTTTGTTATCGTCTCCACAGGGATTGTCCGATATCTTGAAGCTTGTCGTTCAATAGTTTATCGTTTCAAGAAAAAGGGTTTTCAAATTTTTGTTCATAAATTGTCACGTTTTTAGTAGCAAAGCTTTTAAATTATAAAGAGTTTGATTAATAAAGTACATCAAAAGTAGTTTTCATCTACCCTAACTTATATGTATTCTTTCAATCTTGCATGTGAAGTCAGATCTGATTAATATCATCACATGTTCTCTCAATATCGTCTATCTCTAGAGCAACGTCGTGAGAAATGCCGTATTCATCGCTACAAGATCTCTCCATATAACAACCAATATAGTAAGCTTTAAGTTTAACACAAAGCAAATATCAACCATAAACCTATCTCTTTAATATATAAATTGATAGATGAATATTTTAGGTCAAGTTTCATAAAATATATGTCTAGAGTTTTACAAAACAAGAATGAATCATTAAGAACAAAAATATTCATCATATATTAATCATCACTTGTTCACATACAAGGCCAATCAAAAGAAATACATAAAGCTAATGGTAGATTAGCTCTACCTTTGATACAAAGGAAATTAGCTATCCATAACCATGGTAGCTTGCTTTACAAGTAATGGAAGAAGATGAATGAGCATCCACGTCAAAGAATTGAACTCGGATGCGAATCCATCTTCTATTTGTAAAATACACCTTTTGGTGAAGAAATGCTGAGAAATGAAGTTTCTAGGTAAAAATGGGTTATGATCCCCAAAAAGTGTGAAAAGTACTTATATAGTACTTTTAGAATCTGTCAAGTTTGCCCAACGAACTCCTTCTTCGCCCAACGAACTCCACTTTATGGCACCTGAAGTGCCTCTAAACAGTTAAACCGCCCCTGAGGATTTTACAAAGTTTGATGTGCGAGCAATTCATCGCCCTGCAAACTACTTCGCTACAAGTTCGTACAACGAACTTTTGGCCCTTTAGCTACTGATTTCAGTTTAAGATAGTTTGTTGGTTCTTCGCTGCAACTTCGTCCAACGAATATTCTCTATCAAGTTCTCCAGACGAACTTAGTTCCCTTTTCCTACCGCCATCATTCTGAGATGGTTCGTTGAGGCTTCGCCGCGAGCTCGCCCGGCAAACATTCGCTGCTACTCCTTGCTAGCTGTTCCCCCAACAAACATGCTGAATCTCTTCTTTTCCTTTGGCATCCTTGTCCATTTACTTGTGTCTCACACTTTGATGTTTTATGCCTAATTCCTGCACAATAACACACAAATCAAAGGAACCAAAGGTATTTTCAACATTATTGAAGAATAGCATGAAAGCATGGAGTAAATCCAACAAAACAAAACAAGTGAGATAAAAAATGCCGATAAGTATGGATCAATTTAAAGCATGTTTGGAATTCAACAATTTGCCATTAAACTTTGATGATGTCTCATCCATGTGCATGCATATGTTACCTTTATTGTGATCAACATGATTGATCCATTATGACTTTGTCAAGTCACCCTTATATGTTGTTTTCATCTATATAACTTATGAACTATTTGTTCACTTTGGTTGATTATTATCATACCTTTCCCTTGTGACTTAGTTAAGTCATCCTTAGATGACGTCTCATCTATATAGCTTGTAAACTCTTTGTTACCCTAAAAGTAATACTTATCAAAAACATTTCCCCCATGACTTTGTCAAGTCATATCACCCTAACCTAACTTTAGGGTAGAATTTATAACTTTTTTGATTTATAAATCATGTATGAGTAGGAGGTATTGTCATAACAATAACCTCTCATAAAACCCTAATCTTCATTAAGATTCTAACCTCTCATCAAACCCTAATCTTCATCAAGATTCTAACCATTTCATCAAACCTTAATCTTCATTAAGATTTTAACCTTTCATCAAATCCTAATCCTCATCAAGATTCTAATCTTCCATAAAATCCTAACCTTCACCAAGATTATGAAACTTTCTTCAAATTCCAATCCATATCCCAAACATCAAACAACTCAATCTAAACTTAACCCTATAAATTTGAACCAATCATAAGCAAAACCTTAGCCCTTCATCAAGTGTCCTAACAAACCCTGGGCCCTTTTTCAAGTGCCCTCTTCAACTTTGGCCCTTTGTCAAGTGCCATCTCAAGACTCATTCTTCCTTTAAGGATAGCTAAATACTTCAAATTATATCAAAACTCTTTTTTGAAATAAACTTGAAAGAAAATGATTGTTTGAATCTAGCATTCAAGCAAAACCCTTGAAAGATTGGTCTCAAGTCTTGCACATTGAGGTAGCCAATTATTTCCTTCTTTCATCCTTAAAACAATTAACAATAACTTGGACCAAGAGGAGTTAGAGTCTAAAACTTTAACACAACTCTTTGAACCATTGATCACTATCAATGTTCACGGTCTATAAACAATTTTTCTAAACAGTCTTGAATGAAAGATACTGTTAGAGTTTAACACTCTAGCACAAACTCTTTGAACAATTGATCATCATCAAATGTTAATTTTTCTTAAAAATATCCAAACTATGCTCAAATATCCATAGACAAACCTTGATTATCATCAAGACACCAAAAGACCTACTCAATTATGAGGAAACCTTGATTGTCATCAAGTGTATTTTCTTAAACAAAACTTCAAGACATCTAATAAGATCAAAGACTCTTTCCAAATGAAAGATGTTGTCTTAATAAACAATAGGGAAATGTTTTTCCTACAACCATTGAGTTGAGATGAGTGGCATGAATGAGATTTGTAAATCCATTCAATGTGGTGAAAATGTACACTCCTCACTTTTTTTTGGGTAAAACAAAGTTCTTACGTTGATTAATACAATTTAGCTTTCGCTAAAATCAACCAAAAAACTTTGACCCGAACTATGATTGCTCTGATTCCATCCTTGTAAGGATATGTAGGCACGAGACTGCAAAGTCTTGGCGAGGACCCTAATAATAAAAACCTCTTTAGGTTCCCTTTCTCTTTAAATAAGATCTAAAAAAACTTTTCTTATCTCTTTTCCTATCTCAATAAGTAGAAGATTAGAAACTAAACCATAAGCTAACCTCCATTCGATCCTAACTAAATAGTTCCCTTTGAGTACAACAGACGTGGGGGGGGGGGGGGGGTGCGAGTACCTTCTCCTTGCGTAATCGACTCCCGAACTCAGATATTGGCTGCGATGACCATATCCTAGTCCTTTCTTTTTAGGGCTTTTATTCGATATTTTCCCTTTCCCTCTATGGGAATAAATTAATATCGGTCGCTACTCTGTTAAGTCCATCCCGCGGGCGTGTGATTGCGCTCCGTGAGGTCATTCTCATTTTTCGAGGTACGACAGATGGCGAATCTGCTGGGGACTTTCCCATCCCTAAGTGAGTCAAGCCTTGTTTAGTTAGGTGTTATATGTGTGTTAGCTTTGTTTGTTTCTTGTTCTTCTTTGATTATATGTCTATCTTTGCTTTATAACATTATATGTCTCTATATACATCATGTGTGGGCTTTGGGGACTTGATATCTTGAATAAATCTCTACACCCGAGCTTTGGAAAAAGCAGAGAGAAAACATAAGGTTAGATTTGGCAATTAGTACTATTAGACTTCAAGGGCAAGCTCCTTGTAGCAACTAACATGAAGGCTCCTCTAAAGTAGACCTGTTTGTAGATCTCGTTGTAAAACAGCTAGCCTGTTGCATAATTCTGATTCATGAAGGGTTCATGACAACATGAAGGCTCCTCTAAAGTAGACCTGTTTGTAGATCTCATTGTAAAACAGCTAGCCTGTTGCATAATTCTGATTCATGAAGGGTTCATGACTCTAGGTCCTGCATTTAGAACTATTGCTATTTTGGTGGTTGCGTAATATTGGACTTCAAGGAAATTTCCATGTTCCAACCAATATGAAAACCCCGATCAGAAGAGACCTTTTCGTCACTCTCCTTATAAAATGGCTAGCCTGTTGCATGACTTTGATACGACTAAGGTCCATGAATCTAAAACCTTTATCAAAAAACTTAGAAGTTATCCTGTGAGTGGGTTTAAGGGTAATTGCCATAAAACTGTCTTTTAAGAAGCCTACCAATTAGGGAGTTGAGAGTTGTTTACCTTATCTAAAACCTTTACCATGCATTCATGAGTTGTTTACCTTATCCCAAACCTTTAAAATATTTTTTCAAGGAATCCTAATAACAAATAGTTGTTTAGTACAGAAAGAGTTCGTAACGAGTTCAGACAAAAGAAAACCATTGCCACTCAAGGCAAGAATGCAAGATATCACCAACATATTAAGACTTTTGGAAAAGATTCCCCTTGTGACTTAGTCAAGTTAACCTTAGATAATGCCTCATATATATAGCTTGTAAACTCTTTGTTACCCTAAACGTAATCCTTATCATAAACATTTCCCCCGTGACTTTGTCAAGTCATACCACCCAAACCTAACTTTAGGGTAGAAGTTATAACTTCTTTGATTTATAAATCATGTATGAGTAGGAGGTATTGTCATAATCATAACCTCTCATCAAACCCTAATCTTCATCAAGATTCTAACCTCTCATCAAACCCTAGTTTTCATCAATATTCTAACCATTTCATCAAAACCTAATCTTCATCAAGATTCTAACCTTTTATCAAACCCTTATCCTCATCAAGATTCTAATCTTTCATAAAACCCTAACCTTCGCACATATTATGAAACTTTCTTCAAATCTCAATCCATATCCCAAACATCAAACAACTCAATCCAAACTTAACCTTATAAATCTGAACCAATCATAAGCAAAACCTTGGCACTTCATCAAGTGTCCTAATAAACGTTGGGCCCTTTGTCAAGTGCCATCTCAAGACTCCTTCCTCCTTTAAGGATAGCTAAATACTTCAAAGTATATCAAAACTCTTTTTTTTTTGAAATAAACTTGAAAGAAAAGGATTGTTGGAATCTAGCATTCTAGAAAAACCCTTGAAAGACTGGTCTCAAGTCTTGCACATTGAGGTAGCCAATTATTTCCTTCTTTCATCTTTAAAATACTTAATAATAACTTGGACCAAGATGTCATACCCTAATTTTCTACCCCTAAGATGTCACCTTATTTACATAATTTTCATGACATTCATCATTACATTTGTGTGTGTGTCTTTATTCATCACTAACCCATTACAAATACAAGATGTGTTTGCTTGCTTATTTTACAGGTTAGGTGGTACCCCTGAAGCTCAAGTAGATGTATTATCAGAGGATGAGCATCGTGTTAAACATCTCAAGTCCCTATATCATTCATGAAGATCAAGAGCTTTCACTCATCAATAATCAAGTGCAAAATTGCATCATGAACAAGCTCATCAAAGCTCAAGATCCTTAATGCATCCAAATTAGGGTTTTGACCTAATTCAATCCCTGGGTTGACTTTTGGAGCAAGGCATGATCCAAAACCTCAAGATATATTTCAAGGACCTCAAATTCCTCATATTAGTCCATTCATATGATTGGATTGATCCAAGGAGCTTGATTCATAAGCAATACAAGAAGTTAAAATCATATGGTCCTCAAACTAGGGTTTTGAATGAAAAGTCAACTGTACCTTTGACTTTTGACCAAGACATGATCTCAAACCTTGGGACATGACTCAAGACACTCAAAAACACCTTTGGAGTCCACCCATGGTGTTCAAAAAGCCCAAGGGTTTGATTTCATAAAGGATCACAAAGTTCAAAATTCATCTGAAACAAAAGTCAACTGTGGTCAAAATCAAGTTTGGCTTTTGAAGTTTTTGGTCAAACATAGTCTCTTCAAGTCAAGAATGATGTTAATATTTGATCAAGAAAAATCAAGAAATGAGAGGTTACTTGTAAAAAAGGCAACATTGGAGAAGTTGAAATTTTTCTAAGTTATAAAATCCAATGATTTTTACCCTACATTGCAAGGGCATAATTTCCAAACCAAGTAACTATTTTCTTTGATCCAAAGGTAAAATTGAAGAGCTTGTTACATACTACAACTTTGTCCTTGAGTGTGGATTCCCAAAAAATGCATAGATTTTAAGATATAAGGCCATGAAGTTGGAGGTTCCATGATTTTTAACCTAAAACACTTAGTGAAATTTTTGACAGAATCCGTCTTGTGTTCAAGCCAACTTTAGGGCTATTTTCACTATGATCCATAATGATTAAAGACCAACTTTGAACATTAAAGTTGAAGTATGATATACCATTTTTCCAAAATGATCAAGAACATCAAAATCCTTTACTTGAGCTAGAAGTTATGGATGCTGCAATGAGGCTTGATCAAGCTGATACTCCAAGACAGATTTGTAACATGATTGTTCCACACGATTTGGATAAGTCTTGCAAACCTAAAATCTTCACAAGATCAAATCCAAAATGATCATACAAGCATGTGCTCTGCAAAGCACAACTGAATTTTCAAAATTTCATCACTTGGCATGTGAAAGAAATCATTCAAAAGTTAGTAAGTGAGGTTTTGTCCTCTAGCATTAAAGTGCTATAGTGAATTTGAGCAAAAATCATCCAATCTTTTAGAACTTGATCAGAATATAAAGCGATAGGATGAAACCTTGAGGAACAAAGCTCAAAAGATCAGAATGAGAGCCATGTGAAGAATAGCCGATGTGTGCCTTGGCTTTTAAGTTATAGGTACATGACATCACTTGTTGGATAATAGCCTACATCCAAATCCTTTCAAACTCAAAATATCAGACACATTTCTCCTATAAATAGAGTTCAATTCCTTCACAATAATCACACAAAAACATTGACAATGTTTGTTTTCTCACAAATCCTCTCTCTTACAAAGTTCAAAGATCTCAAAGAGTGAAAATTTGAAAATCTCAAATAAGTCCATTTCCACTCAATTCAACCATCCACACACTTCACATACATCATGTGTAAGTGATCAAAACACTCAAACACTAGCTATAACCTCAGAATCATCAAGTCATATGTCATTTCCTTCACATACACATTAAGCCGCAGTTTGAATCGAGCCAAGTGATACAGCAGGTTTCAACTCATTCTAAACATTGCAACACCATCCTTGAGGGTCAAGGAAGCTGTTTGAATCATCAAATCAATTCTATAACACCTCCAACAGAGAATTCGATTCTCACTTGCAAGGTAAGTTTCCTCTAAACTGAACTTTATGATTCAGGCATCAATTTTAATCATTTGAGTTACAAACATGTTTATCATGATATTGTGATCATTTCCCCTCAATTAATTGTCAACTATGGTGATCCTATGAGATTTCACATTGAAAAGTTTAGTTAGGGTTCATACGGTTTTCAAATCAATTTCTTTGGATACACTAAATTTAAATAAAATTGAATAGAACCATTTAATTCCTTGTCAAAATTCCATCAATTTTCATTTTTACATTGTGCCATTTGGATGTGTATTCTGCGAGATAGCACTTGGAGAAGATGAATATGATGAAGCTGATGAAGGTGATGGCCATGGCACCATTTTTCATATTTTAATTAATGTTTTAATGTATTATCTTTTGCTTCCAGATTATATCTTAAATTGGCATAGCGCCCTAGTGGAAACACTAGTATTTGTGTGTGAGCGAGTCTAAGGTCTGGGGTTCGAATCCCCCTCACCCCAGACCTTTTGGCTTTTATTTTTTAAAACATTTTCATTTGAAAACTCTCTTTATTATTTTCACCACACACTATACTAACAACCATGGCCCATGGCTCAGTTGGTAAGATTTTGAGCACTCCACCCCAAGGGCGCATGTTCAAGCCATGGTGGGAGCAATTCCTATTTTTTTAGCACTTTTCTTTTCATTCTTTTTCACAACTTCACACATTTATTTCACATAGAAAAATTCATTATTTTTGATTGAATTTTTGCACACTTCTTATTTATATGTCCTATTTTGTGAATATATTTAAAAGTGTCAAAAATAATATTTATTTAACACATTTTTATTAAGTTGAAAAGTGGTCCATTTTAAGGCATTTTCATACTTTTAATGACTTTCTTTTGATTTTCCACTTAACCTAATTGACCACTTGTACTTGTATGGGCATATTACACTTGGTAAAAGTCTTGTAGATGTACATAACATGTTTTCTTGACTTATACACACCATGGTTAAGTATTATTTCCTTTGAAAAATACTTTGATTAAACTTTCAAAAACATCTTTGTGCATAGTTAGGGTTTCCACTTGAGTTTGGATTCCCCAAACATCTTGATTCAACCATGTTTGAATGCTTTGTCCACATGTTTATCTCCAGGTAGGGTTTTGTTCACTCTTTAATATATTCACTTGATCCTCGATCCATATTGAATATTTGCTTACTTGAGCTTCCTTATGATTGAATCTTTGCTCACATGCTCAAATATTTCCTTCATAAACTCTTACCACGATGAATATATCTCTTTATCTGTTACTCATTCACATGTTGATATATCATGCTTAGTCATTCCATGCTCTTATCATCCTTGATGACTAAACTTGTTTAAAAGTTTAATTATGCTTATCTTGTTAAGTTTCTCATGACATTTACAACACTTGCATAACTATTTTTTTCAATACTCATCCCTAAGTTTAGACTCAGTTCAAACTTTAGGATTCCCTTCAAACTACAACTTAGTTAAAACATTAGGTTTCCCTTGTTGAAGTTCCAACTATAGACTTAGCCTCCTCTTGGGCTTTATACAAGGAGAGTTCCATAGACTTAGCCTCCTCTTGGGCTTTATACAAGGAGAGTTCGATCAACTTAGCCTCCTCTTGGGCTTTGTACAAGAAAGTTAGACTTCAGACTCAACTCTTCCACAAAGAGATGAGAATTCCCTTTTGGAGTCCTAAAATCAACACACTGCCCCTGTGGCTTCAAACTTTCAAACCTCATACTTCAAGTCAAACCCTAGCCAACCTTTGGTTTCAAATTCAACACTCCCCGGAGATGAGACATGAATCATCTCTATGGAAGAAATGTCTTTTTCATTCTCCATAAACATAGATCAAATAAATCAAACTTTTTCCATTCTAAGTGATGTAAGTGGCACACTTGTTGATTCAAAATCCAAGCTAGAGTCCTTCTCTTATTATGGTATACAAAACACTTCTTTCATTTAAAGTGATGTAAGTGGTATACTTGTTGAATCTATATCCAAGTCAAGGCCCTTCTCTTAAAATGCAAAGACTCATTTAAAGGAAGATGTGGCATTACTCTGGATTTTTTATCCAAGTTTAAAGCTTTTTCCCTTATTATATGCTTTCTCAAAATTTTTGTGGTGAATAGGTGAGATATCTCCCTTAAGATGACAATTTGTCTCTTCTCAAAAGCTAACCCAATTTCACCCATTAGTAGGTGGAACTACGAACGCTCTGATTTCTCAACTTCCTTTTCAGAATACGTAGGCATAAAATTGTGAGATCTTAGCGAGCATAATAATAAATAAAACCATTAGGTTCCTACACCTTTTATCATAGTTTATCTCAACATACCCCTACAAAAAATATATGCAAGAGGTTCCTATAGGATACTATAGATACTTAGGGTGCTAGTACCTTCCCTTTGTATAACCAATCCCGATTCCCGATCTCTCAAGTTCATTTGTTTTGCATTGCACACACTCACATGTTTATTCAGATTTTTTCCCCTTCCTTACCTTTGGGATAAATTAAAAGTTCACATGTAAAGATGGCGAGACTTTCGCGCGACAAATCCTAACCCGGATTTGAGCGTACATAAATAAGATATGACGTTGATATAATCAAAAGTTACATGTCTGGAGTAATCGTATACATGAGTGACATATGATATAATCACACTCAGTGGAGGCTCCTTTGGAATTACTGATGTCATGCGAGTAGTCGTAATGTCATTAATTTTTCTGACCTGGGAGCCTACGAAGCTGAGGAACTTTAGTATCCTTTTACCCCCACTTGGCTTTTTAGGATGTATTGCGGTGATTATCTAGGTATAGACCTGAGATAGTTGATACATAATACTACACTCAGACGAGTTTCTCTTGAGAATATTATTGATTCTCGAGTAGTCGGTGTGTCGATAATATCAGAAAGATGGATCTATGACTCTGTGAACCGTATTAGAACATGTTCTACAGGTACAATAAACCCTAGTACATATTCTTTTGGTTTGGTTAGACCCATGACTCCATGCTCGTGACGTCGAACTCTTGAACCCATGTTTTTTATTTTTTGTATATGTGTGCATCCATATATTCATACATTCGTTCAAACGTCATTTTCTAAACAAAATTTTACAAGGAACTTAAAACCTTTATGACAAATATCATAGGTTTTAAACATGGATTTTGGGAAAAGAAATACCAAGAAGTACAACTTCAAGGATCCTGATACAACAGAATTGAGGAAATTAGGTCGTATGATTTCTTGTCCAGATCATTTCAGAAGAAGTTATGGATGGCTCTTAGGTGTCTTAAAGACCAATGTCGAAGAAGGGATTCTTGACACTCTTGTACAATTCTATGATCCTCTTTACCACTGTTTCACATTCCCAGATTATCAGCTTACCCCCACGTTGGAAGAATATTCATATTGGATTGGTTTGCCAGTACTAAACAAGATTCCTTTTAATGGCTCGGAGGAAATTCCTAAATACTCAGTCATTGCAAAGGCCCTTCATTTGGAAACTTCAGATGTGAAAAACAACTTCACTTCCAAGGGAGGAATCAAAGGTTTAACTTCTAAATTCCTGATAAAGAAAGCCACAGAGCTGGCTAGAGCTAATAGTATGAGTGCCTTTGAAGCTATCTTTGCACTACTCATCTATGGTCTTGTACTATTTCCAAATATCAACCATTATGTTGATCTCAATGCCATCTAAATATTTTTGAGTGGTAACCCAATACCTACTTTGCTTGGGGACACTTACCATTCTATTCATCACAGGACTATGAAGGGTAGTGGAGCCATCATATGTTGTGCACTTTTGTTGTACATATGGTTCAAGTCACACATACCAAGAACTAAACTCTTTATTCAGAATCCTGACAAACTCAGATGGTCTCAAAGACTTATGTCTCTCACTCATACTAATATGAATTGGTATGACCCAGCTTATGATAAAGGAGTTATCATCGACAGTTATGGAGAATTTCCCAACGTACCCCTTCTTGGTATACATGGAGGAATCAACTACAACCCCGTTCTTGCAAGATGTCAGTTTGGGTACCCCATGAAATACAGACCCAACAGTCTTTTGGTGTCAGGTTTCTTCAACCTCAACGAAGGTGGAAATCCAGATTTGAGAAAAGCAGTTATAAAGGCTTGGCACACCATTCATAGAAAAAAGGCAAAGATCAGCTGGAAAATAAAGACTGTGTTCCTTTCAAACCCTACACTCAGTGGGTCAATGAAAGAGCTTGTGAGCTCAAGATGCCTTATCCTCTTGAGAAATCATCGCGGCCTTTCATTAATTTATCTTCTACCATCCCTATCGAGGAAAAGGAAGAATATCAAGAGCTTTTAACCCGGATGAAGTTGGAAAGAGACACTTGGGAAGAAAAATTCCATACTGCAAGGACTGAGAGAAGAGAGTTGAAGAGACAACTGAAAGAAAAAGACAACTTGATAGAAATTCTAGAGCAGCATGCTGTGGAAAGACAAGAAGAACAGGAGAATTTATTTTTCTCTAGTCATATTCCTCCTACCTCAGATGCCTGGAAAAATATCGTCAATCAGCTTACAATAGAAAATACACAACTGAATCGGGATAAGAAGAAGCAACAACATGGGGCTGGATCTTCATCAACAATACTTCCTTAGGACCCATTTACTAAAACTTTATCATCTTTGTACCAGATCTTTTTGAAGTTGTACTTCCATTAATGTAATCCTTTGAATACATTAAATAAAATAAGATCTTTTTTCAGTTATCCTAAGTATTGTCATTTCTTATGATATTTATGACATAATTGTTAAAGTTCCTTGTGAAACAAAGTCATTTGAATTTTGCACATCATACATCATGTAAGCATTTTGCATTTTTACCCGAAACTTACACATGTTCTCACTTTGAAGCCAAACTGTCTCATTCATACAATACTCGGGCCAGTCGTCAGAAAAAGATGGACGGACTTGAGCAAGAAAACAAAGAACTCAGATATGAAGTTACTATTCTAAAGGATAATATAGAAAGGCTTAGTAACATGGTAGATTCATTGACGATTGTTCAAAATCAACCATCAACTCCTATGCAAAGGACTGTCATCTCAGAAATCGTCTCTGCACCTATCACATCTGTTGCCATGCGACAGTATTCCATGGCACCCAACTTTCCTTGGGGCATGCCTTTCAACTTTGTACCGGAGGGTTACAAACCTCCGGTCCCCGAAGCTCCAAAGGTCTCAGTAATCATGACAGTACCACCTCCTGTGATACATACCACTCCGTATATTAAAGAACATATCTTCCATGCTCCCCCAAGGGAGACTATGGGAGTAGATGACAGATGGGATGAATTCAAGGACAGGTTCTCAAACATGCAAAAAAAGATTAAGGCCCTCAAAGTACAAGACTTATTTGGGAAAAATGCAGCTGACCTTTGCTTGGTTCCAAATGTCAAGATACCACTTAAATTCAAAGTACCTGACTTTGAAAAGTACTAGGGGAATTCTTGCCCAAGAAACCATTTGGTTATGTATGCATGAAAAATATCCATGCAAACAGACAATCAACATATGTTAATTCACTATTTTTAGGATAGTCTAACTGGGGCTTCACTCAAATGGTACATGGGATTAGACAGTGTAAAAATCCAAACTTTCGGTGATCTTGGCAAAGCCTTTCTGAAATAATACAAGTATAACATGGATATGTCTCCTGACTAGGATCAACTCAGAGTTATGTCTCAAAAAGAAAAAGAAACTTTCAAAGAATATGCTCAGAGATGGTGTGAAGTCGCCACCCAAATTTGTTCTCCTATCGAAGAAAAGGAAATGACATAGATATATCTGAAAACTTTGAATCCCTTTTACTACGACCGCATGATCGCCAGTGAACCTAATGACTTTACCGAAATGGTAAACATAGGGGTACGTCTAGAAAGGCAGTCCGAGAAGGACGATTATCCAAAGAAGCAGAGAAATCTAAAAGACACGGAAGTGGGTTCCCAAAGAAAAAGGAATAGGATGTCAGCACTGTGTTGCAAAGCCAGTCAAGACGAAGATATCAACCACAATAGATATAAAATGTATCTCCTATTATCAATATGGCACCAGCTCCAGCCTACCAGCCACAAAATTCTCCAAATCAAAATCAGCATCAACATTAGCAATAACGACCACAGAATCAACAAATGCCACAACAACCTCTCCAACAGGCTCGCCCGCAATACAATAATAACAAAAATCGTGCTCAAAGGTCACATGGATTCAACCCTATACCAATATCGTACACAGATTTGTTCTCATCATTATTGGCAAAAGGACATATTCAGACTAAATCTCCTCCTGTTCTCCTAAAAGACCCTCCTTATTGGTTTAAAGCTGACCAATTTTGCCCCTATCATCCGGGAGCACCAGGACATGGCATCGAGAACTATTTTAGCTTCAAAACTGATGTTCAAAGACTTATCAAAAGCGGCATTCTGTCTTTCAAAGACAGTAACCCAAATGTTCAAACGAACCCGTTACCTCAACACGGAGGAGCCTCTATCAACATGGTATATGGATGCCCTCGCAGTTATAAGATCTATGACGTTCGCCATTTAAGAAGAAACTTGGTTAAGATGCACACAAGACACAACAAATGGGGTCTTGTAGATCCCCATGATTACGCAACATGTAGTGTTTGTTCTATGAATAATCAAGGGTGCTACTTTGTACAAGCAGTCTTACAAGAACAAGTGGACCAAGGCGCGATCCAAGAATACCGAATAAGGCCATACTAACCAATCAATATGGTACAAGGCTGTCCAGGAGAATATACAGTTTATGATATCAAATATACCAGGGAGTCATTAGTCAGATTTCACAAATGTTTGTGCAAACTTGATCACTTTGGTCCCAATCACCATGATCATACAACTTGCAAAAAGTGTCGCAGAAGCCGACTTAGTTGCCTTCTCATTCAAAATGAGATCCAAGGGTTGTTAGACCGAAGGACCATTACGGTCCTCCATGAAAGAGAACCCGTTGATGGTGGGGCTGATTAGGATGTGTATACTATAATTCCTCAGTTAAATGAGCCCGAACGGATGGAAATTCCTTTTGACAATAGAAGAATTCCTGATATCCCTACCATTGAACCTATAAAAGTCATCTATGATAGTCGGAAGACCGTTGTGACTCCTTTGGTCATTTATTTACCAGGTCTAGTCCCGTACAAATCAGAAAAGGCCATACCCTACAAATACGGTGCTACCATGGTTGAAGATGGGAAGGAAGTACCCTTACCATCTATTGTCAACATCGCCGACATAAGCTGAGTTACCAGAAGTGGTCGGGTATTCAACAAAGAAGTGGAGGATGTATCTGCAAGAAAGGAGAAGCAGGTTGAGAATCCTTTGGAGCCAATTGGTCAATCAAGTGATAAAAACCAAATGAAAGATAATGACGAAGTTTTAAAGCTGATCAAGAAAAGTGAATACAACATTGTGGACCAGCTGTTAATCACACCTTCAAAAATATCCATGTTATCCCTTCTAATGAGTTCTGAGGCTCACAGGGAAGCTTTATAGAGGATCTTAGAGAAAGCCTTCGTAAATCATGATGTAACGGTGGGTTAATTTGGCAATATCATTGCTAATATTACTGCCTGCAATAACCTAAGCTTCTGCGATGAAGATCTCCCAGAAGAGGGGAGCAATCGTAATATGGCACTGAATATCTCAATCAACTGCATGAAGGACGCTCTGTCAAGTGTGTTGGTAGACACTAGTTCATCATTAAATGTCATCCAATTGTTTGTTGGGTCATCCATGGATCCATGAAGGACGCTCTGTCAAGTGTGTTGGTAGACACTGGTTCAACCAGCATACAATTGTTTGTTGGATCATCCATGGATCCATGAAGCTGGAGCAGTCACTTCAACCCTACATCAGAAATTGAAATTTGTAAAGAATTCCAAATTAGTTACTATGTGTGGCGAAGGGGCTTTGATTATTAGCAATCTGTCATCATTCTCTTACTTAGAACCCGAAGAGGTTATTGGAACTCAGTTCCAGGCACTTTCTATAAGTAGCAAAGATAACAAAGGAGCGTCCATTTCCTCTTACAAAGACGCCGTTCGAGTAGTGGAAAGTGGTGTCACTAAGGGATGGGGACAAGTTGTGATTCATGCCAATAGCCAGACCAAAAGGGGCCTCGGTTTTTCTCCAACATCTGCTAAAACTACAAAAAGAAATGAAAGCATTCCTCCCTTTCAAAATACTTTTCACAGTGGAGGCTTTATTTATTCTGTCCCTTAAGAGGCCGATGCCATTAATAGATACGACTCTGAAGATCTGATTCTGAAGAAGAATTGAGATCCTACCACAATGATTCTGGGTACATATCACAAGAAGAGACACGTATTCTGTTATCATCTCCGCAGGAGAAAGATAAGGATGCATTTGAGCCATATGATGAAATGGATATAGAGGATTGCAATGCTGAAAACTGTCCCAATACCCTTTCTTCACCAGAAGAGGATACGGTTATGGAAGATAGTTTTGGTCACTCCAAGGATGATTTGCATATTCCTCCAGAGATCTGGGACCCCTATCTGGAAACTCTTGGGTACAACAGTCAACCATAAGAGGCCTACGTACCATTTTATACTCCTTAACCCATTGAAAGAGTAGTCGAAGACAATCTTTTTGACAAGTCTGCAAAGATTGCTGAAAGAGATTTCATTCATTATACCATGCCAGAAGTGAATGTCATAATGGAAGATGATCCTGAAAAGGATTTATCCACTTACATGGCACCTCCCACAGTCCTGCAAAAGCTGTCCAATTGTCCCTGGGGCATGCCACACAAGTTTATACGAGCTACTACAGTCTCTATTAATCAGCCAACAAAAGAAAAACCTGAGAAGGCAAAAAGATCTTCCAAGTGTGAAATTGCATCCTGCAATCTCAATATGTGCGAGTGGGAACCTTATTCAGAAGACCCCGGGTACATGTCCCCAGAGGATGCATATGTACCGTTCCATACCCCGCGATCCATCAAAAAGGCCGCTGAGGACCACCTTTTTTATGTATCCGCAAGGATTAAAGACTCCATCAATTTAACCCTGCCAGAAGTCAGTGCTGTTATTGAAGACGGACCTGAAAGGGATTCGCAAGACTTCGTGACACATTGGAAAGTTTCTCAAAATTGGATAACTGTTGATGTTCCAAATGTTGTCCACATTTCAAAGTAAATATTTTATCTTTGTTTTTCCTCTCGCTCCGCCCAAAGCGAGAGATGTTTTTAAGGTCACTTGTTTTAAGTGTTTCTTTATTAAGCTTTTGTTTCAAGAAATAATTGATCAATAATAAAGATGTCATTTTCAATTCCATGTTATTTGTTTTTCACTTTTCTGTTTTTCGAAATACGGTAAAAAAGAAAAAAAAACAAAAAAATGAATGATAAACATTTTCGATGTCTGTACGCCACTGCATTTATATGTTTTCTAAAAAAATAACAATCCAACATATGTGCAGATTAAACATTGAAAACTCCATTGTAAAACATGACCCTATGTCATCTCCCAACTTTGAGTTCCCAATATTCGAAAATGAAGATAGAGAAGAGGAAGAAATTCTGGATGAAATCTCCCGGCTACTTGAGCGAGAAGAAGCTTCCATTCAGCCATATAAGGAACCGATAGAGGTGATCAACCTTGGCTTCGATGAAGACAAAAAATAGGTCAAAATTGGAGCACTGCTTAGTCCGACTGTTAAAATAAAAATGATAGAACTTCTCAAAGAGTTCCCAAATGTGTTTGCTTGGTCCTACCAAGACATGCCAGGGTTGGACACCAAAATCTTGGAGCACCACTTACTAGTGAAGCCAGAATGTCCTCCAATTAAACAGAAATTGAGAAGAAATCGCCCAAATATGGCCATCAAAATTAAAGAGGAAGTGCAAAATAAAATCGACGCAGCTTTCCTTGCCACGACAGAATACCCTCAGTGGTTGGCCAACATAGTGCCTGTTCCGAAAAAGGATGGAAAAGTCAGAGTGTGTGTGGACTACCGAGACTTAAATAAAGCTAGTACGAAAGATGACTTCCCATTACCACATATTGACATGTTGGTCGACAGCACTGCAAAATTCAAAGTATTTTTTTCATGGATGGATTCTCTGGGTATAATCAAATCAGAATAGCATCTGAAGACATGGAAAACACCTCATTCATTACGCCATGGGGAACATTTTGCTACAAAGTAATGCCTTTTGGTTTAAAGAATGCGGGTGCAATCAACCAAAGAGCCATGACAACTCTTTTTCACGACATGATGCACAAAGAAATTGAGGTATATGTCGATGACATGATTGCCAAGTCCATAACTGAAGAAGAACATGTGGAGTATTTGTTGAAGTTATTCCAACATTTAAGGAAATACAAACTCTACTTGAACCCTAACAAATGTACCTTTGGTGTTCGTTCAGGGAAGCTCTTGGGCTTCATTGTCAGCCAAAAGGGAATCGAAGTTGATCCTGACAAAGTCAAAGCCATTCAGGAAATGCCAGCACCCAAAACTGAGAAACAAGTAAGAGGATTCTTAGGTCGTGTAAACTACATCTCCAGATTCATCTCTCACATGACCGCTACTTGTGGGCCGATATTCAAACTCCTTCAAAAGGATCAGAAATGTATATGGACAGAATATTGTCAAAAGGCTTTTGACAACATCAAAGAATATTTACTTGAGCCTCTTATCCTGATCCCTCTAGTAGAAGGAAGATCTTTGTTCATATGCTTAACAGTATTGGAAGATTCCATGGGCTGTATGCTTGGACAACAAGATGAGACTAAGAAGAAAGAGCACACCATTTATTACTTGAGTAAGAAATTCACAGACTGTGAATCTCATTACACTGTGCTTGAAAAAGCCTGTTGTGCCTTAGCTTGGGTTGCTAAACGTCTCCGTCAATACATGATTTGTCATACTACTTGGTTGATCTCCAAAATGGACCCAATCAAGTATATATTTGAAAAGCATGCTCTAACTGGAAAGATTGCTCGATGGCAGATGCTGTGTCAGAATATGATATTGAATATCATGCTCAAAAAGCCGTCAAAGGAAGCATTCTAGCTAATCATTTGGCTCACCAACCAATTGATGGGGGTGAATCTGTTAAATTTGACTTCCCTAATGAGGATGTTATATTACTTTATTGATCTCCAAAATGGACCCAATCAAGTATATATTTGAAAAGCCTGCTCTAACTGGAAGGATTGCTTGATGGCATATGCTGTTGTCAGAATATGATATTGAATATTATGCTCAAAAAGTCGTTAAAGGAAGCATTATAGCTGATCATTTGGCTCACCAACCAATTGATGAGGGTGAATCTATTAAATTTGACTTCCCTGATGAGGATGTTATGTACCTAAAGATGAAAGACTGTGCTGAACCATTGCCAGACGAAGGGCCAGAGCCAGGATCCCGATGGGGATTAATATTCAATGGAGTCCTGAACGCTTATGGAAATGGAATTAGGGCAGTCATTGTTACACCTCAAGGCACCCACATTCCTTTCACCGTAAGGTTGACATTCAAATTCACAAATAATAAAGCTGAATATGAAGCCTGTATCACAGGACTTGAAGAAACCATTGACTTAAGAATCAAAATTCTGGATGTCTATGGATACTCAGCTTTAGTCATAAATCATATCAAAGGTGAATGGGAAACACATCAACCCAGATTGATTCCTTACAATGACTATGCAAGATGGTTGTTACCTTTCTTAAATAAAGTCAAGTTTCATCATATACCTCGTGAAGAGAACAACATGGCTGATGCACTGGCTACATTATCCTCCATGATTGTTGTAAATCGGTGGAATGATGTACCTAGAATTGATGTTATGCGCCTTGATAGGCCCGCTCACGTGTTTACAGTAGAAGAGGTTGTTGATGATAAACCATGGTACCATGACATCAAATGCTTCCTTAAAAAACAAGAATACCTGCTTCGGGCATCAAAGAAGGATAGGAAGACTCTCGGGAGATTGGCTGGCAATTTCTTCCTGAATGAGGATATGTTGTATAAAAGAAACTTTGACATGGTCTTGCTCAGATGCGTGGATAGACACGAAGCAGACATGTTAATAAAAGAAGTTCATGAAGACTCTTTTGGTACTCATGCCAATGGGCAAGCAATGGCAAAGAAAATATTAAGAGCAGGATACTATTGGTTATCAATGGAATCTGATTGCTGCAAGTATGTGAAGAAATGTCACAAATGTCAGATTTATGCCGAAAAAATTCATGCACCACCTACTTTTCTCAATATTATTTCCTCATTATGGCCCTTCTCTATGTGGGGAGTTGACATGATTGGCATGATTGAACCCAAAGCTTCCAACGGACATCGGTTCATCCTAGTGGCCATTGATTACTTCACCAAATGGGTTGAAGCGGCATCGTATGCTAATGTAACCAGGCAAGTGGTGGTCCATTTTATCAAGAACAATCTAATCTGTAGCTATGGCATTCCAAGTAATATCATTACTGATAATGGATCGAACTAGGACAACAAAATGATGAAGAAATTATGTGCTGAATTTAAAATTGAACACCATAACTCTTTTCCCTACTGGCCTAAGATGAATGGAGCTGTTGAAGTAGCTAGCAAAAATATCAAAAAGATTATCCAGAAGATGGTAATGACCTACAAGGATTGACATGAGATGCTACCATTTTCCCTTCATGGATATCGTACATTTGTTCGTACTTCAACAGGGGGAACCCCTTTCTCTTTGGTATATAGCCTGGAAGATGTGCTCCCCATAGAGGTGAAAATCCCGTCAAAGAGACTCTTGATGGAAGCTAAGTTAACAGAGGCTGAATGCTGTCAAAGCAGAGATGATGAGCTAAACTTAATCGAAGAAAAGAGAATGACGACTTTATGTCATGGTCAGCTATATCAATGAAGAATGAAGAAGGATTTCGATAAAAAGGTTCGACCTTGTGTATTCAGAGAAGGCGACCTTGTGCTTAAGAAAATTGAATCATTCCTTACTGATTCTAGGGGAAAGTGGACTCCTAATTCTGATGGACCATATGTTGTCAAGAAAGCCTTCTCAGGCGGTGCTTTAATGCTTACAGCTATGGACGGTGAAGAGTTCACTCGTCCTACGAACGTCGAGAAATACTCCGCCTAAAAAAAAGCAAAAAAAGTGTCTCGATGGACTGAAAACCCGAAAGGGCGGTGTCATACCCCAAATTTTGACCACTAGGATTTCCCTTCATTGTGAAAATCATCATCACAATATGGAGGAACCTTCATGCCTCATCAGTCTCCCCAAAGATGGGTGAGCACTCACTACAAACAATAATTAGGGTTTCAAGCCCTCTCTGAGCTTTAGACAAAAGATCAATCAAGGAATGACATGATCTTCAACTTGTCTAAACCTCTCAAACATCAACAATGGATCAAGAGGACTCCCACATCAAGGATTAAGCACAAGGCTGCAACCTTCTAAGTGGATCAAGCCTCAAGATCGCCAGTGTCACCAAATTAGGGTTTGGTCGACCAGGGCCTCCAGATGGAAATTTTCCTCTGGGCATGAGCCAATGCTTCAAAGCATAAACTAAAATTCTCCATGGAACCTCATAGACCCAATCATCAAGTAAATTTGGCCTCAGGGGATGCATTCATAAAAAATCAGGAATTAGGGTTTCTTGACCTAATTCACCCCTAAGTTGACTTTTGGGAAAAATCATGAGCCAAGACCTCAAGAGAGGATTTGAGGGTCTCTAATAAACCAAATTGATCCATTTGCAACAATGGATTGATCCAAGAAGCTTGATTTATAAGTTTCAGTTTCATCTGAACCACAATTAGGGTTTTGATGAAAAAGTCAACTGTAGCTTTGACTTTTGACCAAGACATGCTCCCAAACCCTAGGACATGATTTAATACACCCTATGATACCTATGAAATCAATCCATCAAGTTTGATTTAGGTCAAGGACTTGATTTCATAAAGGATCACACAGTTTGGAGTTCATCTGACAAAAAGTCAACTGTGCACAAAAGTCAACTTTGACTTTTTGAGATTTTTCACAAATATGGTTCCCTAACCCTAAAATGATGTTAATGTGTGATTGGAATCATCATTCATCAAGAAAAATAAAGAAAAGTTGGATAACTTGTAAAAGGGGTAACCATAAAAACTTAGAAATTTTTCTAAGTTATGGAACAAAGTGGATAGGGTACCAACTTTGGAGGATCATAACTCCTAAACCACAAGGCCATTTTCCCCATTAAAAGCTGGATTTGTAGCTCCCATGGCCCTCTACAAAAGCTTCAAACACAACTCATTCCAATTCCTCATGGATTTTAAGTTATGGAATGATCAAAATCACAAAAAGTGAAAATGTCACTTTTTTCCAACACTTAGTGAAATTTTCACTAAGTCAGAATCTGCCTTCACTTTTTTCCAAATGTAGGGGAATTTTTCACTTGGATCCAAAAAGTATCAAAACCAACTATGATCAAACAGTTGTTGTATCATATGAGGGCTTTCCAAAATGGCCAAGAACTCCATCAAAGTCCACTTGAGCCATGAGATATGACAATGGCAACATGCCTTGCTGAAAACTGTCAAAGCAAGACAGATTTATGCATTTTGCTCGATTTTCAAAATTTGTGCAAATGACAAGCACACTTATCCATCTGAACACCTCAAGGGGGGACCAAGGAGGGACAAACACTGATCCATAAGCCTCCCAAGTCTTTGGAACCAAAAGTAGCATGCCAAGCCTAAAAGAGGGACAAGACTCCAATTTTGGATTGGAGGATTTAATGGATGCACCAAGGTGGCATGGACTGAGCCATTTCCAACTGAATTCAGTCAAGACTTATCCAAGACCAAGGGAACCAGCAGCCTGTGCCCTAACCTCTAGTAAATGGCTAGAGGAGATTTGGATTCTCATTGATCAACATTGGCCAAACCTCTGCAGCTGTTGCCATTCACTATTGCTTGCAAAACAAACTTGCTCTACTATAAATGGAACTCATTTTTGATCAGTTTGAGTACACCAAAGCCATCAAACAGATGCTTTCCTCAAAATCACCTTCTCACTTCCAAATTTGCCTTCCAAAGCAAGTCACTATCGGGTTTTGAGTTTGAGAGCAATTCCAATCAAACCAATCACACACACACCTCATAAACATCATATAGAAGTGATCCAAACACTCATATAACATTTGGAACACCAAAATCACAAAATCACTAGCCAATTGCTCAAGTTCTTGACATATTTGTAGTTGGGGTACCATCTCAAGTTCCAGATCATTTCCATTCATTCCAAGCATCCAGACACACTCCATAGCACCTAGGGAAGCTGTCCATATCCTTGGAACTAAGCTGTAACACCTCTAACACAAAACACGATCACCAGCTGCAAGAGGTAAGCATGAGCTCTTCTAACTCTATGATCCATGCATTTTTTGCTGCACAATAATTTGGCCATATGTTCATAATCATGCATAGAGTGTTTTCCCTCAATCAATTGCTTTGTTTGAATCGTGTATGGAATTTCTGAGCCTTCATGCAAATTTTAGGGTTCTTGAGGTTTCTCTTTGATTTCTTATTCCATGTTTAAAATAAATGAAATTAAAGACCATAGACATGATCGTGAGGTGAAAACGAGTAGATTTATATGTAGATTGCATGATATCATCAAGTATTCAGTGAGATTGGATAGAAAACGCAAATATGCAGAAACAGAGGGTGGCGCGTGTTCTTGCCATGTTCTTGGCGCCATTTTTGAACATTTGAATATTTGAATTTTTGTGATTTTATTTAATTGATTCAAAAATTAATTTCTCTCTGAGTTTTAATGATTTTGAGTTGATTCTTTTTTTAATAATTCAAAAAAATGTTAAAATATTTTATTTTACCAAAAAATCCCAAAAATATTATTTATTTCATATATTTGATATTTTTGCAAAGAATTAATGTTTTATTTGTTTTTAACATTTAAAATATTTTTTCCTCCATGATTTTCTAAACTTAATTGATTTCCAATCATTTTGTGGATAAAAACAGTATTTTTGAAACATTGATCCAAGATCACAATTTGTTTTTACACATGTTTAACAATTTTGATCATTTTAATTGAATTTTTATTCAATTAAAATATATTTTGAAAACAAATTAGGGTTTTGATTAATTCAACCCTCATCAAACTTTTTCAAACACTTTGGGCCTCTAATAGAGTGTAAGACCCAACCCCTCTTTGAGACTAAAATGATTTGGGCCTCAGTCATTGTATAAGACCCGCGGTGTTTTCAAAGATCTCGGCGCAATCGCCTTTTCACAAATAATCAACTGGGCCTCTCCTTGAGCTGTAAGCCCCACCACTTATACAAAAATAAACCTTTGGGCCTCTAATAGAGTGTAAGACCCATCCCATGTAGATAAAACCTTTTTGGGCCTCAATGCATTGTATAAGACCCAGTACGTTAAAGAAATCTCGGCGCGATCGTCATTTTTCAAACAAATCATCTGGGCCTACCCTCGTGTTATAAGCCCCATTCCTTTTCTTTAAACACTTTTGGGCCTCTTGAGAGAGTGTAAGACCCATCCCTTTGTACAGAAAACCTTTTTGGGCCTTAGTCACTTGTATAAGTCCCTGTACAATTTCAAAACAACAGTGCAATCACTGATAAAACCTTGGGCCTCTCCTTGAGCTGTAAGCCCCAACAATCTTTTCAAAGAACTTTATCCTTTGATTTTGAATATAATATTGTTATCAAAGCTTTCTTTGTTGAACAACTAACCAAACAGCATGGAAGCTCTACAACCGAGTAAGTGTTTACCCGCTTTCTTTATCCGCTTTCATATATATATATATATAACTATATTGTAGGGCTGCTCACTGTAAGTCTTCTTTCACAAACTTTTATATACTTGTCAAATATCAACTGTGTAATACTAGTATAGTTATTTAGAGTTTTCCCCGGCAACTACGTCTAGCACTAGGTAAAGCCTTGTTGGTCACTCTTATATACAAACAAAACTAGATCCCCATAGGATTACCAGACACAATCTTCCCTCCTCTTGGGGTTAAACAATATGGAGACGTGAAAGGCAACATTCTTGGTGAACCCTTTCTCAGACTGTCACTCTTAGAAATCGTCAAAGAGACTCTACTCCCCAGAGATGATCTTTTCTCCATGAATGGCATCTCTTGAGTTTCTTCCAAATTCTCGGACTTTCCTGGCTTGATCTATTCTCGGTGAATGGCATGTCTTGAACTTCTCGGGGGTTTTGGGACCCACGGGCTTCTTAAAAGCATCCCCGCCTCCTCTTGGGCGTTATACAAGGACCCTTCGGCTTCTTAAAAAGCTCTCATGCCTTCTCTTGGGCTTAGTACAAGGACCTAGAGACCTCTACAGGTATAGGAACAGAACCTAGTCATCAATTTGCTAGAGCTGTCTTTCTGAGTCAAGTGTCCGACCAGTTAATGGGTTAACCTTCATCCCTTAACACACCAGCCTTCTCTTGGGCATCATACAAAGATCATTCACTACCTGAGAATCAATTTCTCAATACCCTTTGGATTTCCCATTTCCTTAAAGAACAGGAAATAACCCTGATCCTCTGATTAATCCCAAAGCACAACAATACCTTTAATCGTTCCCTTCATAAGAACTGATTTCTCTTTTATCCAACATACTGGACTAGTCACTAAACTGAAACAGTCACCAGCACAATAGCCTCCTCTTGGGCTTTGTACATTGATTCTCCCCAGCGGAGCTAACCTTTTCGCACTCTCTTGTTGAGTATAAAAGACTCTCTTGTTGAGTCAACCTTTTTTAGCCTCCATCTCGGGCTTCGTACGAGATACAAAAATACTCTCTTGTTGAGTATAAAAGACTTTCTTGTTGAGTAAACCTTTTTTGGCCTCCATCTCGGGCTTCGTACGAGATATAAAAACATTATCTTATTGAGTATAAAAGACTCTCTTGTTGATTCAAACTTTTTTAGCCTCTATCTCGGGCTTCGTACGGGATACAAAAACACTCTCTTGTTGAGTATAAATGACTCTCTTGTTGAGTTAAACCTTTTTAGCCTCTCTCTCGGGCTTTGTACGAGACACATAAAAAACACTCTCTTGTTGAGTCAGTCACTTGTTAGCACTCTCTTGTTGAGTCAACCCTTTTAGCCTCTCTCTCGGGCTTCGTACGAGACACATAAAAGCACCCTCTTGTTGGGTCAACAGCCTCCTCTTAGGCTTTATATAAGGAAACTCCGGTTGAGTCAATCAACCTTTTAGCATCAAAATCTGTGCCTTGCTCACGGTATACAAACATCAACAACTCCTTTCCCCCCATCTAATTGCTGTAAGCGGCAAGCCTCTGGATTATTTACATCCATGCCACTGTCCCTCTTTTAGCATGAGAAATTCCTAGGGAAAGATGGCATTGCTCTACACTGAGTTAAAGTCTTCTCCTTAAGATTAAAATCCCCTATAAAGAAAATTATGGCATTGCTGGATTCACATATCCCAGTTAAAGTAATTCTCCTTTATAACCAGTCACGCAACAGTTGTGATAAACAGACCAAATACCCCCCTTTAGAGATGACAAATTCTCTCTAAAGTCAAAACCTTTTAGCTTCACATCTTGGGCTTCGAACAAGATACAAATAGACCCTACAGCTTCACATCTTGGGCTTCGAACAAGATACAAACTACATTTAGCTTCACGTCTTGGGCTTTGAACAAGACACCAAAACAACCTTTTTCCTCCCATAGAATAGGAGGAACTACGATCGCTCTGATTTCCCTGTTTCATCAAATGGGAATACGTAGGCATAAGATTGAAAAAAACCTTAGCGAACACACTAATCAAAAACCCAAAACCCAGTTTCTCCACCAAATCAACCCAACAGCATCAAATCTAAACACATTAACATCTTACCTCACAAATAGTCCAGGCACTGTATTTTTTTTTAACAAAATAACCTAAGAGAGACCCACAATCTTAATAGCATCTGTAAACCAACCGTCACCTGTTTAAACTCAGTATGCAAGCAGGGTTAATTGGAGACATCTATTTCCCTTCCTTAATCAGCTTCAATAGGATAAAAAATGAATCGAACTGTAGTACCCCAAAGCGATAGTGCTTCGCAACCACGCAAAAATTCGCGCTACAGGAGGTCCAGGCAAAAATCAGAGACATGAAAAAATAAATCATCCCGGTAGATTGAAAACCTAAAAGGGCAATCTAGGAAAAAGTTAGGGATATATGGAAAGTAACTGCGTCAAACCAGATTGGATTATCTGAAGCAGCCACGTCCATTGAAAAGCTCTCCAATCAAAACACCTTCGCCAAAGTTCGAAGAACATTGGGAATTCAAAGTTGTTAGGGAGAATTCAGTCATTATATTTTAATGAAGCCCTTTCCCTTTAAATTACCGTTTTTCAAATTCTGTAATAATCCATGGAATCACGCTATTTGTGAGTTACCATTCTATCAATAAAATTTGAGCTTCTTTTCCATCTTGTTTGCAATTTTTGTTTTATTTATATCTTGTAAAAATAACATTTTTATTTTACTTTGATAAAAACTATTGAAACAAAAAGTTAAAATTTGCTTTTAAAATGCTTGTGTTTACTTTCCTTTTATTTGTGAACATAAAGAGGAATATCAACAATTGCTCCAAGAATGGTTAAACCTCGAAATATAGGATCGAATGTTCTTATGATTTGCCTTGAAAGGTATCTCCGAAATGATGGATCTTTAACTCCATCCACACCTTGGTATGACGGACATACAATCCCATATCTCTGGTAAAAAAGGACCCAATGCTCGCCCCAACTGGCTGAGTACCCGGTCACGTTGTGATGTTTATTTCATCACCAGTATATCTTTTTGCCTATTTTGTCAGCATAAAAACATAACATACATTCATATCATACATTTATCATGGATATTTGAATTCATATTCATGTTCATATTGCATTTATCGATATTATTTGCTTCATTTACTCTGATTGTGTTTATCCCTGAGTGATGTGTTTCCTTTCTCAAATAGATTGGTCAACCACAGGCGAAGAATGTATATCCTTTCTAACTCCCCACCGAGTTAATCCTCATGGAAGTTTTGATTTAGTTCTTATTTCCGCAGTTGGATAGGATAAATCCCCAGTTTGAGTTCATTCCTCACTGGTTAGCATCTTGTTCAACGTTATCTCTCCAACTTGTTCCTGGATTGAGTCGGTTCTTTGACCATTTTGATAACTTGAACCTCTAAATTAAAAGGGCATTTATTTTGTGCCTTTTAGGTGGTTTACGTCCCAAGAAAGAATCTGTTGAGATTCCCCCCAGCAAGATAAATTTATTCCGCTATGGATTCTACACCTGACAGCAAGTGGCAATCTCTTTATTTGAGAAGCTTATTTCTATCCATGAATTTCCCAGTAAATCGGAAAATGGCAGTCTCTTTCCGAGCAGTTTGTCTATCCCTGTTGAAGCTACCAGCATATCGAATTTTTCTTTCATCTTACGACATCTCTCTGAAGAAGTCTCGAAGGAAAGTATGATGAAGATATTTTTCTAGCAAATAACATCTCTCTATAGAATTTTGTTATGAATCCTTATTCTCTACCAAATGGAATCTCTCCGAGCAAGTCTCCAGAGAAGTTTGATTGTTGAATCCTCATTTTTACATCACATGGCATCTCTCCGAAGAAGTCTCGAAGAGAAGTATGATGAAGATATTTTCCATCAAATGGCATCTTCCTAGTGAACCCTTGTGAGAAGTTTGATGAAGATCCTTACGAAAATTTTCTCTTTATTTGAGAAATTTATTTTCGCAATGTTAACTAACCCGCATCTCTTTGAAGATCCCTGGTGAAGTTATTATTTCAGCAAGTTATTATCCTTTTGGGAGCTTGTCTGTTTTACCCCTTTTCATGTGAAAGACTTGATAAAGAAGAAACGAAGACTAGTTTCATGGCTTATGTCCAGAAACGAAGGGAAGTTTATTCCAGAAACTGAGACCATTTTCATGGCTTATGTCAGAAACGAGGGGAAGTTTATTCATAAACCAAGACCAGTTTCATGGCTTACGTCCAGAAACGCGGGGAAGTTTATTTTACCCTTTTCTAAGTAATGCTACTTAGTCAAAGAAGATGCTGCATCATTTTCCAAAAATGGAAGTTCAAATTGTCAGAGTTATAACACCATCCCCTGTGGAGTTATGTTCCTATCCCCATTTGGAGTTGCTATCTCTCTCCAAATAGAGTTACAACATTTTCCCCAATTTTTCTTTCCCCAGTGGATAATTCTGTTATTATACCTCTGTGGTTTAGTCTGTTCTCAAGCTCCTGTGGTAGCATTTCCCACAAGTCCCATGTCTTACATTCGTAAATGCATTCATATCATATCACCTTTTGTGGCTTCTTAGGGGCCAAAAATTGTGTATTGTTGTATTTAAGCCTCCCATATCTGGTTGAGACTAAGATGTCAATCTTCATCTCTCTGGATTGGAAAACCTAAATAGGGGCATCTGTCATACCCTAATTTTTTACCCCTAAGATGCCACCTCATTTACATCATTTTCATGACGGTCATCATTACATATGTGTGTGTCTTTATGCATCACTAACCCATTACAAATACAAGATGTGTTTGCTTGCTTATTTTACAGGTTAAGTGGTTCCCCTAAAGCTCAAGTAGATGATTTATCAAAGGATGAGCATCATGTAAAACATCTCAAGTCCCTATATCATTCATGAAGATCAAGAGCTTTCACTCATCAATAATCAAGTGCAAAATTGCATCATGAACAAGCTCGTCAAAGCTCAAGATTCTCAGTGCATCCAAATTAGGGTTTTGAACTAATTCAGTCCCTGGGTTGACTTTTGGAGCAAGGCATGATCCAAAATCTCTAGATATGTTTCAAGGACCTAAAATGCCTCATATTAGTCCATTCATATGATTGGATTGATCCAAGGAGCTTGATTCATAAGCAATACAAGAAGTTAAAATCATCAAGTCCACAAACTAGGGTTTTGAATAAAAAGTCAATTGTACCTTTGACTTTTGACCAATACATGATCTCAAACCTTGGGACATGACTCAAGACACTAAAAAAAACCTTTGGAGTCCATCCATGGTGTTCAAAAAGCCCAATGGTTTGATTTCATAAAGGATCACAAAGTTCAAAATTCATCTAATACAAAAGTCAACTGTGGTCAAAATCAAGTTTGACTTTTGAAGTTTTTGGTCAAACATAGTCTCTTCAAGTCAAGAATGATGTTAATATGTGATTTAGATCATGGTTGATCAAGAAAAATCAAGAAATGAGAGGTTACTTGTAAAAAAGGCAACATTGGAGAAGTTAAAATTTTTCTAAGTTATAAAATCAAATGATTTTTACCCTACTTTGCAAGGACATAACTTCCAAACCAAGTAACCATTTTCTTTCATCCAAAGTTCAAATTGAAGAGCTTCTTACATACTACAACCTTGTCCCTGAGGGTGGATTCCCAAAAAACGCATAGATTTTAAGATATAAGGCCATGAAGTTGGAGGTTGCATGATTTTGAACCTAAAACACTTAGTGAAATTTTGGACAGAATCTATCTTGTGTTCAAGCCAACTTTAGGGCTATTTTTCACTATGATCCACAATGATTCAAAACCAACTTTGAACATCAAAGTTGAAGTATGACATACCATCTTTCCAAAATGATCAAGAACATCAAAATCCTTTACTTGAGCTAGAAGTTATGGATGCTGCAATGAGGCTTGATCAAGCTGAAACTCCAAGACAGATTTGCAACATGATTGTTCCACACGATTTGGATAAGTCTTGCAAACCTGAAATCTTCACAAGATCAACTCCAAAATGATCATACAAGCATGTGTTCTGCAAAACACAACTGAATTTTCAAAATTTCATCACTTGGCATGTAAAAGAAATCATTCAAAAGGTAGGAAGTGAGGTTTTGTCCTCTAGCAATAAAGTGCTATAGTGAATTTGAGCAAAAATCATCCAATCTGTTAGAACTTGATCAGAACATCAAGGGATATGATGAAAACTTGAGGAACAAATCTCAAAAGATCAGAATGAGAGCCGTGTGAAGAATATCCCATGTGTGCCTTGGCTTTCAAGTTATAGGTACATGACATCACTTGTTGGATAATAGCCTACATCCAAATCCTTTCAAACTCAAAATATCAGACACATTTCTCCTATAAATAGAGTTCAATTCCTTCACAACAATCACACCAAAACATTTCCAATGCTTGTTTTCTCATAAATCCTCTCTCTTGCAAAGTTCAAAGATCTCTGTAGCGTGCGATTTTTGTCGGTGACGCGACCACCTTACCGCAATGGTTGGAATTGGGTGCTACTTTCTAAGTTCTTATTTATCCTATGAAGCTGGAAAGGAAAGGGAAGATATCTAAAACGAACCTTGCACGCAAATGTTTTTCTTTAACAAATGCTAAGAGATTGGGGGATCGGGATCAAGTTATACAAAGGGAAGTTGTCAATCACCCAGTGTACATATGGTTATCCATAGACTTTTTATTGCATGTTTCTCTATTAATTGAACTGCTTTCTAGTGTTTGTCTGTCATGGGTTGGGAAAGTTTCTCCTTTGGGAGTGTTGAGAGAGTGTTTTTGTTGTTTTTGGGTTTTCCGTTGTTTTTGTGAAGGTACTGGACCTAAAGTTTTGATTTGTATGCTCGCTAAGATTTCACAATCTTATGCCTACGTATTCCCGTAAAGAGACTCGGGAAATCATAGCAATCGTAGTTCCTCCTATTCTATGGGAGGAAAAATGTTTGTTGTCTTGTTTAAAGCCCAAGATTGAAGCTAAAGGTTATTTGTATCTTGTTCAAAGCCCAAGATTGAAGCTAAAAGGTTTGACTGAGAGAGAATTTATCATCTTTAAAGGGAGATATCTCACCTGTTCATCACAGTTGTTGAAGGATTAGTTATAAAGGGGAATTACTTTAACTGGAATGTATGGAATCCAGCAATGCCATAATTTCCTTTATAAGGGAGGTGTCCTGAAGGAAGAAACTTTAACTCAGTATAGAGCAACGCCATTTTTCCTTAGGAGTCATCCATGCTAAGAGAGGGACATTGACTTAGATTTAAATAATCCAGAGGCTTGCCACTTACAACAATTAGATGAAAGAAGAAGTTTACCAAGATAAAAGAGGGATCACATCTTGGATTTTTGAATCAACAAGTGTGCCACTTACAGCAGTTATCTGGAAATTAGTTTTTTTTATTGTCTATTTTGATAGGTGATGTACAGAGAAATATCTTTCTACAGAGAGAGCTCTTGATCTCCTCTGAGGGGATTTTTTTTTGTGTTCCTTGATCAAAGCCCAAGGTTGAAGCTAAAAGATTGACTCTGCTTAGGGAGTTTTATATCTGTCTTGTACAAAGCCCAAGATTGAGGCTGAAAAGAGATTGACTCCACTGGGGAGGTTTTTATCTGTCTTGTACAAAGCCCAAGATTTAGTCTAAAAAGAGATTGACTCCACGGGGGAGGTTTTTATCTGTCTTGTACAAAGCCCGAGATTGAGGCTAATTCTACTGAGGAAAATAATTATACAAAGCCTAAGGGGAGGCTGGTTGGGGAAATTCTTATATGAAGCCTAAGAGGAGGCTGGCTTCTGCTAAGGATTATTGAAGTCCAGAGGCAGGTCCAATATGCGTTGGGGAATCCCAAAGGTTTTACTCTTTCTGGGGATCAAAGGGAGAGTTACAGTATCAGATACCATGAGGCTCTGATTCTGTTAGGGTTTTATTGATGGTAAATTAACCATGGCTGGGGTTTTTTAAGGTGAAGGTTTAAACCTTGAGTTTGAAAACATATAGAGGTTTCAAAACTCTGCTGGAGATTGATGAAATGATCAGGGTTTTTTCCCGTGTTTTTAGGAAACTTGAAGGTCTCTATGAGATCTAAGAGAAAATGAGACTTTCCAAGTGTACTGGTATGAAGAGGTTGATTCTTAGTTGGAGAATGATCTTTGTATGATGCCCAAGAGGAGGCTAAGACTGTCCAAGTTTAATTGTATAAAGCCCAAGAGGAGGCTGAGGGTTTATGGATTGAAGATCAACCCTACAATTATATGATGTTTTGGATTCTGGCTCTCTGGAGGATTGAACTAGTAAAGATGACTAAGCTCTGTCCTATACCTGTAGGAGGCCTTTGGGTCCTTGTACTAAGCCCACGAGGAGGCTGAGAACTTCTAAGAAGCTTGAGGGTCCTTGTACTAAGCCCAAGAGGAGGCTGGGGATGCTTTTAGGAAGCCTGTGGGTCCAAACCTAAGAAGAGTTCAAGAAAAGTTTCACCAGGAATAATCTTTTCTTTGTTGAACAGTTCTAAGGTTTGAAGAAATTCAAGAGAGGTTTCACCGGGAATTAATCCTCTTTGGGGAAATGAATTTCTTGTACACATATATTTCTAAGTTAGGATAGTCTTGAGAAAAGTTTCACCGGGAATAATGCCTTTCTCTGTTCCATATTGTATAAGCCCAAGAGGAGGTAAGACTGTATCTGGAATTTCCTATGGGGAACTAGTTTTGACTGTGTTGAAAAAGTAACCATTAGTTTGACCTAAATCTAGACCTAACAGCTGGGGAAAACTCTAAGTAAGTATGTACAAGCATATATATATATATATATATATATATATATAAACAAGTATGTATTGAAGAGATAGTGGAACTTACAGTTGTGCAAGCCCAAGCATTTTAACTATAGTTGTATGGTTAGTTTTTCAAGAAATTGAAGAAAGTTTTGACAAAACTTTGAATTTGAATTTAGATAAAAAAAAGAAAGTTGTTTTAAAAGGAAGTTTGGGGCTTATACTCAAGAAGAGGCCCATATGATCTCTTTTGAAAAGGCGATGATCGCGTCGTAGTTTTGAAAACCACAGAGGGACTTATGCAATGACTGAGGCCCAAAATATTTATGTACAAAGGAGGTGGGTCTTACACTCTATTAGAGGCCCGCAAGTGATTGAAAAAGAAGAAAAATGGGGCTTACAACTCAAGGAGAGGCCCAGATGAAAATTGTTTTGAAAACGGCGATCGTGCCGAGATTTTTAAAATCGTATCAGGACTTATACAATGACTGAGGCCCAAAATGGTTTATTCACAAAGAGGTGGGACTTACACTCTATCAAGAGGCCCAAAAGTGATTTGGAAAAATTAAAATTAAGAGAAACCCTAATTTTAATTAAAAAAATATAATTTTTCAAAGGAAATTAAATATAAAATGATACAAAATATCAAATATATTAAAAAATAAGTGGTAAGCTTTGAAAAATCAAGTTTAATCACATAAAAGCTTGAAATCCAATTGGTTTTGAAAAATCAAGGTGAGAATTTCATTTTAAAAATGTTTAAAACAAATAAAATGAAATTAATTACAAAATTTCAAACTATATTAAATAAATAATATAAATTCAATTTTTGTGGAATAAAATATTTCAACATTTTTGTGAATTTTCAAAAAAAGAACCAATAAAAATTAATTTAAAATGAGGGAGAACTTAATTAAGAAAAATATGAAAAATATGAAAAATAACAAAATGAGAGTGAAATAAAAAATAGTCTGGGTGGGTGTTGAACCCACGCCCTCCAACCAAACACATGCGCGCTGCTACCTTTGGGGTGTTGATACATCCGTGTATCAAAACCACCCATGGAATACATAAGGGTAGCCTTATTTTCAGGTCAGGCCAAGGAAAAAATCAAGTTTTGGTGGATTTGCAAGAAGGATCATATCTCCCCCATTTCTCCATGAAATTGGATGAAATTTAGATGGATCCTACCTAGAATTTCATGAGGAATCCAATGGTGGTCTTAGATTTTTCTAAAGATGCCTACATTTTAAAATCCGATGGTGGCTTCAAAATAGGCTTAAATTTGCAAGTTCTATGCCACCTCTTAATACAGGCAATAATAGCATGGTGAATTGGTTCAAACACAACACATATGATATGTATGAGACGTTCATGATCAGTGGACATCAAAGCAATGCATATTTTAAAGAGTTCAAGTTGTTATGCACTTACCTCTTGAAGCTCCTTGTGCTATCTTGCAAAATGCTTGTGCCAGAAGTAATCCAATGCTTTAGACACTCTTGATAGATCCCTTAGAAGCTTTTAGGATGATCAAAACCAGTTGGAGTCCTCAGGAATAAGAACTGGCTCTTTCGTGCAAAAGTGGCAAAAGTGACCAAAATAGTAACTTACTCAAATGGTGTTACAGTTGAGGGAAACTTGTTGGGACAGTTTGAGGATGATATTTGGAGTGTGTTTGAAGTGTTGTTTGGTTTTGAAAGTGACTGAATCAAGACATGGCTTGAAAAATGCAGAAAAGTCAAAATTTGAGGTTTTGGAGGTTGAATTTATGATTTTGGTGTTCCATATGTGTTTTGAAGTTATGGATCACTTGTATATGACATATGTGAGGTGTTAGGATGTCTGGTTTGAATGGAATTACTCTCTATTTGAAAATTCACTTGTTACTTGCAAAAGAAGCAAATTTTGGTTTTTTTAGAGAGGTTAGAAGGAAAACATGAGATGTTATGTTTTGGTGTACTTGAATTGATCTGAAAGAAGCTCTATTTCTAGTAGAGAAAGTTTGTTTTGGGAGCAATAGTGAATGGAGGCTGATCACCCTATTATCTAATGGTTATGTAAAAGAATCTCAAGTCTCCTCTAGCCATTGACTTGAGTCAATCTTGGAGGCTACGAGTCTTCTGTTGCAGGGATAAGGCTTGACTTATTTAGTGATCAAAGTCTCAGTTCATGCCACCTCAATGCACCTCTTGAATGCCTTGAAATAAAATGGAAGTTTTTGGATTTGCAACATTGAATTTCACATGCCAAGGAATATGATTTTTGACTAGGTGGCTTTGTGATCAGATTCTCCATTATTCAAGTTGATTTTGGACAGAAATGAAATGATGCAAGTGTCCAAAATTGGATCAAGAAATCGTGGGAACCAAGCTACTTGTTCATGCTGTTTTGAAAAATCAGGTTTTTAGGCCATGTTTCAAGGCTTGTAACTCCCTACTCAAGTGGAGTTAGAGTGAGTTCTTGTACTTTTTGGAAAGCCCTAATGACATACTTAAATTTTGATGTCCAACATTGGTCTTGATTCAGCTTGGATCAAGGTGAAAAATGGCCTCAAAGTTGGTGAAAAACCAAAACAGATTCTGTCTAAAATTTTCACTAAGTGTTGGAAAAAGTGGCCATTTTCATGTTTTTGTGATTTTGATCAATCAATAACTCAAAATCCACGAGGATTTGGAATCAGATGTAGTTGAAAATTTTGAAGTATGTAATGAGAGCTTTCATTTGAGCTTTGGATGGAAGAAAAAGGCCTTGTGGTTTGGGAGTTATGACCTTGCAAAGTTGGTACCAAATCACTTTTCTTCCATAACTTAGAAAATTTTAAGTTTCTTAAGGTTGCCCCTTTTGCAAGTAACCCTACTTTTCTTGATTTTTCTTGATGGATGATGATCCAAACCATGAATTAACATTTTTTTTTACTTAAGAAAGCCATTATTGTCAAGAATTTCAAAAAGTCAAACTTGGTTTTTAGGTACAATTGACTTTTTGGTCAGATGAATTCCAAACTCTGTGATCCTCCATGAATTCAAGTACTTGACTTAATTCAAACCTAATGGATGGATTCCATATGTGTTTTAGAGTGTCTTGAATCATGTCCCAAGGTTTGGGAGCATATCTTGGTCAAAAGTCAAAGATACAGTTGACTTTTCATCAGGAAACCCTAATTGGCCCAGATGAATTTGAATCCTTGTATTGCTCATGAACCAAGTTCTTTGAATCAATCCAACCTTGTAAATGGATCAATATGATGTATTGGAGGTCTTAAAAAAACTTATTGAGGTCTTGGCTCATGTCTTGCTCCAAAAGTCAACTTAGGGGTGAATTAGGTCAAGAAACCTTAATTCCTGATTTTTGATGAATGCATCCCCTGAGGCTATTTTGACTTGATGATTGGGTCCATGAGGTCGCTTTGAGCTTATTGGGTCATGTTTTGAAGTATTGGCTCATGCCCAGATGAAAATTTTCATCTGGAGGCCTTGGTCGACCAAAACCCTAATTTGGTGACACTAGCGATTTTGAGGCTTGATCCACTTGGAATGTTGCAACCTTGTGCTTGATTCTTGATGTGGGAGACCTCTTGATCCATTATGGGTATTTGAGAGGCTAGACAAGTTAAATATCATGTCAATTCTTGATTGATCCTTTGTCTAAGTGCTCTGGGAGGGCTCAAAACCCTAATTTTTGGTTGAGGTGAATGCTCAACACCCCTTGAGAAATTGATGAGTCAATGAAGGTACATCCATATTGTGGTGATGATTTGCACAATGATGGGAAATCTTGGTGGTCAAAATTTTGGGTATGACAATCTTAAAGAGTGAAAATTTGGAAATCTCAAACCAGTCCATTTCCACTCAATTCAACCATCCTCACATTTCACATACATCATGTGTAAGTGATCTAAACACTCAAACACTAACTGTAACCTCACAATCATTAAGTCACATGTCATTTGCTTCACATACACATTAAGCTACAATTTGAATTGAGCCAAGTAATCCAGGAGGTTTCAACTCATTCTAAACATTGCAACACCATCCTTGAGGGTCAAAGAAGCTGTTTGAATCATCAAATCAATTCTGTAACACCTCCAACAGAGAATTTGATTCTCACTTGCAAGGTAAGTTTCCTCTAAACTGAACTCTATGATTCATGCATCAATTTTAATCATTTGAGTTACAGACATGTTTATCATGATATTGCAATCATTTCCCCTCAATTAATTGTCAAATATGGTGATCCTAAGAGATTTCATATTGAAAAGTTTAGTTAGGGTTCATACGGTTTTCAAATCAATTTATTTGGATACACTGAATTTTAAATAAAATTGAATAGAAACATTCAATTCCTTGTCAAAATTCCATCAATGTTCATTTTTACATTGTGCCATTTGGATGTGTATTATGAGAGATAGCACTTGGAGAAGATGAAGATGATGAAGCTGATGAAGGTGATGGCCATAGCACCATTTTTTATATTTTAATTAAATTTTTATTATATTATTTTTTGATTCCAGATTATATCTTGAATTGACATTGCGCCCTAGTGGAAACACTAGTATTTGTGTGTGAGTGAGTCCAAGGTCTGGGGTTCGAATCCCCCTCGCCCCAGACCTTTTGGCTTTTATTTTTTAAAACATTTTCATTAGAAAACTCTCTTTATTATTTTCATCACGCGCTATACTAACAGCCATGTCACATGGCTCAGTTGGTAAGATTTTGAGCTCTCGACCCCAAGGGCGCAGGTTCAAGCTTTGGTGGGAGCATTTCCTATTTTTTTATTACTTTTCTTTTCATTCTTTTTCACAACTTCACACATTTATTTCACATAGAAAAATTCATTATTTTTTATTGAATTTTTGCACACTTCTTATTTATATGTCCTATTTTGTGAATATATTTAAAAATGTCAAAAATAATATTTATTTAACACATTTTTATTAAGTTGAAAAGTGGTCCATTTTAAGGTATTTTCATACTTTTAATGACTTTCTTTTGATTTTCCTCTTAACCTAATTGACCACTTGTACTTGTATGGCCATATTACACTTGGTAAAAGTCTTGTAGATGTACATAACATGTTTTCTTGACTTATACACACCATGGTTAAGTATTATTTCCTTTGAAAAATACTTTGATTAAACTTTCAAAAACATGTTTGTGCATAGTTAGGATTTCCACTTGAGTTTGGATTCCCCAAACATCTTGATTCAACCATGTTTGAATGCTTTGTCCAGATGTTTATCTCCAGTTAGGGTTTTGTTCACTCTTTAATATATTCACTTGATCCTCGATCCATCTTGAATATTTGCTTACTTAAGGTTCCTTGTGATTAAGTATTTGCTCACATGCTCAAGTATTTCCTTCATAAACTCTTACCATGATGCATATATCTCTTTATCTGTTACTCATTCACATGTTGATATATCATGCTTAGTCATTCCATGCTCTTGCCATCCTCAATGACTACACTTGTTTAAAAGCTTAATCAAGCTTGTCTTGTTAAGTTTCTCTTGACATTTACAACACTTGCATAATTGTTGTTTTTCAATACTCATTCCTAAGTTTAGACTCAGTTCAAACTTTAGGACTCCCTTCAAACTACAACTTAGTTAAAACATTAGGTTTCCCTTGTTGAAGTTCCAACTGTTAGTTCCTGGATTGGCTGGAATTTTGGTAAAACAAAGTATATTCAATGGTGATGTCAAGGTGCTGATGTTGCAACATTGAAGTCTTAACACTGGGCTGTGTTAAGTATTTAAGTGCTGAAGTTGGATGTCTGATGTCACACAGGTAATGTTGTAACATCAGATCTGCAGAATTAACAACAGCAGGCTGAGATGTTGTTAGGGTTGCGTATTAGCTGGAATTGTGGAGAGCAAGCTGTCTCATTGGATGCGAATATCTTGGGATAGATATTTGCTGCTGCATAGGAGATTTGTTGCAGATTTGTAGGAGATTTAAAAGGTTGAAGATTTAAAAAGATTTTAGGAGAAAATCTGTTTTAATATTCAGTTTTAAATAACAAATCTGGGAGATATTGTAGCAAGTCCAAGACCAATTCAAGGAGCTATATAAAGCGCACAAGACCAAAGGAAAAAGCGACAGAAAACATTCAGAAGATCAAGAGCTGGAGGCTTAGTGTCTAGAGTTTGTTTAAAGTGCTTGTATTTACACTATTCTAGGGTTTGAATAGGTGTTGAGTTTCTGTCCTCTCTAGAAGCTGTGAAGCAATAGAGAGTGGTTGATTGATCGAAGCTGTGAAGTAAGATCAAGGGTACTCAAAGTGGGTTCTTTGAGAGTTTGTAAGGGATTGAGTGGTGTTCTCATACCTAAGTGGTTTCTTAGGTAGGAAGTCATTAGTAGAGTATAAGTTTAGGAGATTGTCAACGGGTTGTTGAGTCTGTAAATTATATCTACAAGTAGTGAATTCCATCCCTGGCTTGGTAGCCCCCAGAGTAGGTTGGTTGTAACCGAACTGGGTCAACAATTCTTGGTGTTATTTTACTGTTATTGTTGTCCATTGTGCAGAGTGTGTTGTTGTGACATCACACCTTAACATCACACGTCTGATACCGGAATTTCAATTGGTATCAGAGCAGGCATCCTGTCTGTCTCTGGGTGAGATCTAGGGAAGTTGCTTTCTGGTGTAAAGATGGACAAAGAAGTTGGAGGATTCGTCAACAGACCCCCTATTTTGGATGGATCCAATTATGACTATTGGAAGCCAAGGATGACCACCTTCTTAAAATCCTTGGACAGTAGGGCTTGGAAGGCTGTTATTAAAGAATGGAAAGCTCCTGTCATGTGTGAGAAGGATGATGCTGGAAAAGATAGAGAAGGCACCTCTAAGCCAAAGCCTGAAGAAGAGTGGACCAAGGAGGAAGATGAGCTTGCCCTTGGAAATTCCAAAGCTCTGAATGCAATCTTCAATGGAGTGGATAAGAATATCTTCAGGTTAATCAATACCTGTGAAGTTGCTAAGCAAGCATGGGATATCTTGCAGGCTACTCATGAAGGAACATCTAGAGTCAAGATGTCAAGACTTCAGATTTTAACATCAAAATTTGAAAGCCTGAAGATGAAGGATGATGAGACCATTCATGAGTTCCACATGAATGTTCTGGAGCTGGCTAATGCATCCAGTGCTCTTGGTGAGAAGATGTCTGAAGAAAAGCTTGTAAGGAAGATTCTTAGGTCCCTTCCTAAGAGGTACAAGATGAAGGTGACTGCTATTGAAGAATCACAAGACATCAGCAAGATGAGAGTTGATGAGCTCATTGGATCTCTTCAAACTTTTGAGCTTGGGTTGAATGAGGAAGAACTAGAAAAGAAGCCAAAGAGTATAGCCTTGGTGTCAAATGATGCAGAAGAAAAAGGAAAGAGTTCTGAATCGCAGGAGGATCTATCTCAGGCCATAGTTATGTTGGGAAGACAGTTCACCAAAGTATTCAAGAGAATGAATAATAACTCCAGGCCTAATGTCAAGAACATATCTTCTGACATCAGCAAGTCAAAAGAGAAGGATGAAGAGAAAACTGCCCAAGATAAAGGAGTTCCGTACTTTGAGTGTGAAGGATATGGGCATGTCAAGAAAGAATGTCCCACCTTCTTGAAAAAGCAGAAGAAGGGCATGACAGTATCCTGGTCTGATTCTGATAGTGAAAGTGAAGGTGAGTTAGCAAAGCATGTTAGAGCTTTAACAGAAACTGCTGTTTCTGATGATGATTCTAGTAATGGAGAAATAACTTATGAGGAGTTAGCATCTACTTATCAAGAGTTGTGCTTAAAAAGTGCTGAGATTTGTCAAGAAAACAAGTGTCACAAGCAACAGATTGCTCAACTTAAGAATGTAAAAGCCGATCTGGAAAATGAAGTTGTACTAGTTAAATCTCAACTTGATCAGATGACAAAATCTGTTATGATGATTAACAGTGGTACAACCACTCTTGATAAGATTCTTCAGTCAGAGAAAGTTGCTGGAGATAAATCAGGTATAGGATATGTGGTTGAGGAAAAGAGTTCTACAGAAGCAAGCACTTCTGGAACAAAGAAGGAGGTGTCCCAACCAATGTCTCAGCATCAAACAAAGAGACATGATTCTACACCTAAGAAGGTTACTCATCCACAACCTCAGAATGTTAAGAAGAAGAATGCTCATCAGAAGAAGAAGGTGCAGTCTCAGGGAGCTAGTCAGTATATGCCACCTCAATATCACAAGAGCATGAAGGCTGCTAGGTTCAATCAGAACATGTTTCATCAACATCAGGGGAACATGTATGAATATGGATATGGATACAACAATGTTGTGCCTCATTACTATGGAAGAAGGAAGCCTCATCACCATAGGAGACAGTCCAAAAGACAGTATCCTTACCATAGAAGACAGTCAAACTATGGTAGTAGAAGACAACAACCTTATCATAGAAGAAGAAATCAACACTATGGATGGCAGCACCAGCAACATCATCATCATGGTGGCAGAAGGTTTAACCACTTCAGATATGACAAAGTTAGATGCTTCTACTATGGAAGGTTTGGACATATGCAGTACTCGTGTTTTAAACTGCATGGTTATCCACAATATGCTCCTCAACCCAGACAGGAGGAGGTCAGGCCCAAAGTAGTAAAACAATGGGTTCCTAAAGCTCAGGTCACATGTCTATTGGCTCAAACATCAGATGGACATTTTGCTATGGATGCATGGTACTTTGATAGTGGATGTTCAAAGCACATGACTGGATCCAAGAAGCATTTGGTAGAGTTCAATCTTTGTCATGCAAATGATGTTATTTTTGGCAATGGTGAAAAAGGAGTAGTAGAAGGAATTGGAAGAGTGAAGAATCATGATGGTCTTACTCTTGATAATGTGCTCCTTGTTCAAGGGTTGAGTGCTAATTTAATTAGCATAAGTCAACTTTGTGATGAAGGTTACAAGGTAAGCTACACCAAAGATGAATGTGTGGAATCTGATGAGCAGAATGAGGTAGTGATGAAGGGAGTAAGATCCAAAGATAATTGCTATCAGTGGATACCTCAAGTGGACAGCTTATCTAGTGATGATGCTGTAACATCAGATGGTGACATCAAGTGTGAAAGTATGGTGAAAAGTTAATCTGGGTTAATGACTTATGGTGCTTTTACTCCTAAGTTGGATGATGTGTTAAAAGCCAACTTGAGTAGTCAGTTATGTAAGCAAGATGAAGGAGTCAACAATGCTGATGGAAGGATCAAAAGTTGTGACCTTAAGAAGTGTTGGGAGCTGAATACTTGCAAGGCCAAGAAAGATGACAACCTGACTAATGACTCCTATAGTTCAGAAGAAAAATTTCACAAGTTGACAATCCTTAGGTTGGAAGATGCAGATGTTAGGACTGATGATGAACTAATTGCAAAAGTGGTTCCTGGGGTTGCTAAACGACTGAAATCAAGGAAAAGGAAAGCTATTGAGTCACCTCCAAAGATGAGAACTGATAAGCAGAAGATCTATGTGGATGGTACTACAAAATCCAGGAGTAAAGTGTTCATCTCTTCCAGAAATAGGAAGATCAGAGATAAGTCTGATGATAATGACCAGGATATCTCTCAAATGAAGGAAGCCGTTGTTGTTAGAACTCTTGAGAAAATTCAAAAGGCCATACTAGATAATATTCCTGTGCTTTTCATAAAATGGTGGAAGTATGTTCTGGAAAAATAATTTGGTATAGATACTCTGGATATGGTTGAGTTTGCTAGGATATGGTTCAGAGAGGGTGTGGGAACTTATGGTATTCAGGTGTGTATGAATAAATTACTCTGACTGTGTTTTATTGGAAGCTTCTTGAAGGACGTCCTTGTGCAATGAGTCCTTTGAATGATGATGAGAAGCTGATGTCCCAAAAGATGTAACATCATGTTTACTGGTGGTTATATTTGGAAGATGATTGAGATTGGACATGTGGAATTGGATGCTCTAACATTTTTGGTCAGAAGAGGTGGAGATTATGGTCATGTGTTCTGGCAAAGCATGACTACTGTCTTTGAAGACTTCACCACTTTCAACAACTACTGGTGGATGTAAGGATGGAGGAATTGTGATCTCTTGAAGAGACTGGATCTCAGTAAAGCTTATAAGTAAACTGAGAATTTGTGGAGTTTGTGACACAGTGTTGAGTTTAGATTATTTTGCTGATAGTAAATCCAGTAGTGGAGCATATGTAATACCCTGGTGTCAAGAGTATCCTTGGTGAAGGATGTCTTTGTTCTGGATCTGAAGCTTAGTGCTTACATTATATCTAAGGAGCATCTACATAGTCATACGGGAGAATGATGAAGTAGAAGGTTTGCCTTGGATGGTGAAGATGAATTGTATGATAGCCTTTGGAGAAAGGGACAGTGGTACCAAAATGCATGTACTCAGAAAATGTGCTCAAATGTTCATCTCCATCTAGAGCATTTGTTAATCATGAAAGGGGGAGTACTTGTCTATGGATTTTGCAGCAAAGGTACATTTATCAAGCTTGTGTAGATTGGTTGCTTCTTATGAGGATATAATGTCAGATAGCATGTTATGACATTAGGCTGTTAATTGGTGTTTTGGTGTGGCCTTGAATGGTTCTAGTCATATGAAGCAAATTGTTTGAATCTCGTGCGCACATGCTTCTGAGGAGATGTATGAAGACAAGATTGAATCATGGCCTTGAATAGATTGTACACTTGTCTTGGTGTGTGTTATTCTAAGTGTGTAGAGTTGACTTAGAGTTCAGTGGAAGGAATTGTGTGTGTACTTCAGATCTTGTGGATGATTATATGAAGCCTTCATAACTGGATGGATGAAGAATATGTATGGATTTTCAAAATGTGAATATTGCTGACAGAAGAAGTATGGTTTTGTACAGGGTGTCATAGGACTTCTTGTTGAGGTTTGTCTAATTGTGGCTAAAAAGGGGGAGAAAATAGCCAAGAGAGTCAAGAGTATCAAAGAGTGTTATTGCCATATGCTACTAATGTGATGCAGATATTAAGGGGGAGATAAATTGATGCTGCTAAAAGGTGTTTAGTTGAAAAGTGGTAATGCTGCATTAAGGGGGAGTTTTGACTGAACTAGTCAAGATATCATGACATTTGAAGAGTGCAGCCAAGCAGACATCAAGGGGGAGAAAAAGTGCTGCACATTGTGAGCTACTGAATAGTTGTGATGCTGGTTCATGTTTTAAAGGGGGAGCACCAATTGGTTGTTGTCAATAATGAAGATGGTACTGCAGCAGATCAAGTGAAGAAGACTATGATTATTGTCAAACTGCTGCTGATTGAGTTTCAAACTTTTGAAGATTATTCCGCTGCTGAAATCTCTGAAGGTGCAGAGTGCAAAGATTGTTTTAGCCAAAATTAGCCAAAGGGGGAGATTGTTAGTTCCTGGATTGGCTGGAATTTTGGTAAAACAAAGTATATTCAATGTTGATGTCAAGGTGCTGATGTTGCAACATTGAAGTCTTAACATTGGGCTGTGTTAAGTATTTAAGTGCTGAAGTTGGATGTCTGATGTCACACAGGTAATGTTGTAACATCATATCTGCAGAATTAACAACAGCAGGCTGTGATGTTGTTAGGGTTGCGTATTAGCTGGAATTGTGGAGAGCAAGCTGTCTCATTGGATGCGAATATCTTGGGATAGATATTTGCTGCTGCATAGGAGATCTGTTGCAGATTTGTAGGAGATTTAAAAGGTTGAAGATTTAAAAAGATTTTAGGAGAAAATCTGTTTTAATATTCAGTTTTAAATAACAAATATGGGAGATATTGTAGCAAGTCCAAGACCAATTCAAGGAGCTATATAAAGCGCACAAGACCAAAGGAAAAAGAGACAGAAAACATTCAGAAGATCAAGAGCTGGAGGCTTAGTGTCTAGAGTTTGTTTAAAGTGCTTGTATTTACACTATTCTAGGGTTTGAATAGGTGTTGAGTTTCTGTCCTCTCTAGAAGCTGTGAAGCAATAGAGAGTGGTTGATTGATCGAAGCTGTGAAGTAAGATCAAGGGTACTCAAAGTGGGTTCTTTGAGAGTTTGTAAGGGATTGAGTGGTGTTCTCATACCTAAGTGGTTTCTTAGGTAGGAAGTCATTAGTAGAGTATAAGTTTAGGAGATTGTCAACGGGTTGTTGAGTCTGTAAATTATATCTACAAGTAGTGAATTCCATCCCTGGCTTGGTAGCCCCCAGAGTAGGTTGGTTGTAACCGAACTGGGTCAACAATTCTTGGTGTTATTTTACTGTTATTGCTGTCCATTGTGCAGAGTGTGTTGTTGTGACATCACACCTTAACATCACACGTCTGATACCAGAATTTCACCAACTATAGACTTAGCCTCCTCTTGGACTTTATACAAGGAGAATTCCGTAGACTTAGCCTCCTCTTAGGCTTTATACAAGGAGAGTTCCATCAACTTATCCTCCTTTTGGGCTTTGTTCAAGGAAGTTAGACTTCAGACTCAACTCTTTAACAAAGAGATGAGAATTCCCTTTTGGAGTCCTAAAGTCAACATACTGTCCCTTGTGGCTTCAAACTTTCAAACCTCAGACTTCAAGTCAAACCCTAGCCAACCTTTGGTTTCAAATTCAACACTCCCCAGAGATGAGACATGAATCATCTCTATGGAAGAAATGTCTTTTTCATTCTCCATAAACATAGATCAAATAAATCAAACTTTTTCCATTCTAAGTGATGTAAGTGGCACACTTGTTGATTCAAAATCCAAGCTAGAGTCCTTCTCTTATTATGGTATACAAAACACTTCTTTCATTTAAAGTTATGTAAGTGGCATACTTGTTGATTCTATATCCAAGTTAAGGCACTTCTCTTAAAATGCAAAGACTCATTTAAAGGAAGATGTGACATTACTCTAGATTTTTTATCCAAGTTTAAAGCTTTTTCCCTTATTATATGCTTTCTCAAAATGTTTGTGGTGAATAGGTGAGATATCTCCCTTAAGATGACAATTTGTCTCTTCTCAAAAGCCAACAAACCCAATTTCACCCAATAGTAGGTGGAACTACGAACGCTCTAATTTCTCAACTTCCTTTTCAGAATACGTAGGCATAAAATTGTGAGATCTTAGCGAGCATAATAATAAATAAAACCATTAGGTTCCTACACCTTTTATCATAGTTTATCTCAACATACCCCTACAAAAAACATTTCCCACTATCATCACTCACTCAAAACCAATCAACAAATTCCCATTACACAACAAGTAGTTCAAAAAGCAGTAACACAAATATATGCAAGAGGTTCCTATAGGATACTATAGATACTTAGGGTGCTAGTACCTTCCCTTTGTATAACCAATCCCGATTCCCGATCTCTCAAGTGCATTTGTTTTGCATTGCACACACTCACAGGTTTATTCAAATTTCTCCCCTTCCCTACCTTTGGGATAAATTAAAAGTTCACATGTTAAGAGGGCGAGACTTTCGCGCGACGTACACAAGAGGAGTTAGAGTCTAACACTTTAACACAACTCTTTGAACCATTGATCACTATCAATGTTCATGGTCTATAAACAATTTTTCTAAACAATCTTGAATGAAAGAGACTGTTAGAGTTTAACACTCTAGCACAAACTCTTTAAATAATTGATCATCATCAAATGTTCATCATTCTTAAAAATATCCAGACTATGCTCAAATCTCCATAGACAAACCTTGATTATCATCAAGAGACCAAAACACCTACTCAATTATGAGCAAACCTTGATTGTCATCAAGTGTATTTTCTTAAACAAAACTTCAAGACATCTAATAAGATCAAAGACTCTTTCCAAATGAAAGATGTTGTCTTAATAAACACTAGGGCAATGTTTTGCCTACAACCATTGAGTTGAGATGAGTGGCGTGAATGAGATTTGTAAATCTATTCAATGTGGTGAAAATGTCCACTCCTCACTTGTTTTGGGTAATACAAAGTTCTTACGTTGTTTAATACAATTTAGTTTTTGCTAAAATCAACCAACAAACTTTGACCCGAACTACGATTGCTCTGATTCCATCCTTGTAAGGATATGTAGGCACGAGACTGCAAAGTCATGGCGAGCACCCTAATAATAAAAACCTCTTTAGTTTCCCTTTCTCTTTAAATAATATCTAAAAAAACTTTTCTTCTCTCTTTTCCTATCTCAATAAGCAGAATATTAGAAACTAAACCTTAAGTTAACATCCATTTGATCCTAACTAAATGGCTCCCGTTGAGTACAACGGACGTGAGGGGGTGCTAATACCTTCCCCTTGCATAACCGACTCCCTGTAGCGTGCGATTTTTATCGGTGACGCAACCACCTTACCGCAATGGAATTTGGGTGCTACTTTCTGATTTCTTATTTATCCTATGAAGCTGGAAAGGAAAGGGAAGCTATCTAAAACTAACCTTGCACACAAATGTTTTCTTTAACAAATGCTAAGAGATTGGGGGGTCGGGGTCAGGTTATACAAAGGGAAGTTGTCAACACCCAGTGTATATATGGTTATCCATATACTTTTTATTACTTGTTTCTCTGTTGATTTAAGTGCTTTCAGGTGTTTGTCTACTGTGGCTTGGGAAAGTTTCTCCTTTGGGAGTGTTGAGAGAATGTTTTTGTTGTTTTCGGGTTTTCTGTTGTTTTTGGTAAGGTACTGGACCTAAAGTTTTTTTATTTGTGTGCTCGCTAAGATTTCACAATCTTATGCCTACGTATTCCCGTAAAGATAACTGGGAAATCAGAGCAATCATAGTTCCTCCTATTCTATGGGAGAAAAATGTGTGGTGTCTTGTTTAAAGCCCAAGATTGAAGCTATCGGAAAATTTGTGTCTTGTTCAAAGCCCAAGATTGAAGCTATCGGAAAATTTGTGTCTTGTTCAAAGCCCAAGATTGAAGCTAAAAGGGTATTTGAGAGAGAATTTGTCATCTCTAAAGGGAGATATCTCACTTATTCATCACAAATGTAGAAGGATTGGTTATAAGGAAAATTACTTTAACTGGGATATGTGAATCCAGCAATGCCATAATTTCCTTTACAAGGGTGATGTCATGAAGGAAGAAACTTTAACTCAGTATTGAGCAATGCCATTTTTCTTTATGAGTCTTTCATGCTAAGAGAAGGACATTGACTTGGATGTAAAGAATCCAGAGGCTTGCCACTTACAACAGTTAGATGAAAGATGATTTTTTTTACCAGGATAAAAGAAGGACTCAAGCTTGGATTTTGAATCAACAAGTGTGCTACTTACAGCAATTATCTGGGAAAAAGGTTTTGTTTGTTTGTTTGAGATGTGATGTATAGAGGAAATATCCTCTGTAGAGTGGACTTTTGATTTCCTCTGAGGGGATGTTGATTTTTGTGTGCCTTGATTAAAGCCCAAGGTTGAAGCTAAAAGGTTGACTCTACTAGGGAGTTTTATCTGTCTTGTACAAAGCTCAAGATTGAGGCTGAAAAGAGATTGACTCCATTGGGGAAGGTTTTATCTGTCTTGTACAAAGCCCAAGATTGAGGATGAAAAGATATTGACTTCACTAGGGAGGTTTTATCTGTCTTGTACAAAGCCAAAGATTGAGGCTAAAAAGAGATTGACTCCACTGAGGAGGTTTTATCTGTCTTGTACAAAGCCTAAGATTGAGGCTGAAAAGAAATTGACTCCACTGGGGAGGTTTTATCTGACTTGTACAAAGCCCAAGATTGAGGCTGAATTTACTGAGGAAAATCATTATATAAAGCCTAAGAGAAGGCTGGTTAGGGAAATTCTTATATAAAGCCTAAGAGAAGGATGGCTTCTACTGAGGATTGTTGAAATCCAGGAGCAGGTCCAATATGTATTGGAGAATCCAAAAGGGGTATCGTCTCTTGCTAGGGATTTAAGAAGAGTTGAAATATCAGATGCCATGAGGTTCTGATTCTGTTAGGGTTTTATTGATGGTAAATTGACCTTGGCTGGGGATTTTTTTAAGTGAAGGTTTAAAGATTGAGTTTGAAAACTTATGGAGGTTAAAAACTCTGCTGGAGACTGATGAAATGATCAGGGTTTTTTTCTGTGCTTTTAGGAAACTTGAGGGTTTCTTGGGAAATCTAGGAGGGGATGAGACTTTCCAAGTCTACTTGAATGAAGAGATTGATTCTTAACTGGAGAATAATCTTTGTATGATGCGCAAGAGGAGGCTGAGACTGTCCAAGTCTCTTATGAAGTGGTATGTTATGGCTGTAGAGAGAGATCTTTGTATGATGCCCAAGAGGAGGCTGTTGGTTTAAGGGATGAAGATCAACCCTTGAATGGTCTGATGTTTTGGAAGATGACTAATTTCTGTCCTATACCTGTAGGAGGCCTTTGGGTCCTTTTACTAAGCACAAGAGGAGGCTGAGGAACTTCTAAGAAGCCTGAGGGTCCTTGTACCCAGCCCAAGAGGAGGCCAGGGATGCTTATAGGAAGCCTGTGGGTCCAAACCTAAGTAAAATTCAAGAAATGTTTCACCGGGAATAAGTCATTTCTTTGCAGAACAGTTCTAGGGTTTGTAGAAATTCAAAAGAGGTTTCATCGGGAATTAGTCCTCTTTGGGGAATTGAATTTCTTGTACACATATATTTCTAAGTTTGGACAGTCTTGAGAAAAGTTTCACCGGGAATAATGCCTTTCTCTATTCCATATTGTATAAGCCCAAGAGGACGCATTGTATCTGGAATTTCCTATGGGGAACTAGTTTTGACTATGTTGAAAGAGTAACCTCTGGTTTGACCTAAGTGTAGACCTAACTGTCGGAGAAAACTCTAAGCAAGTATGTACAAGCATATATATATATATATATATATATAAACAAGTATGTATTGAAAAGATAGTGGGACTTACAGTCTGATGAAAGCCCAAGCATATTAACTACAGCTGCATGGTTAGGTTTTCAAGAAATTGAAGAAAGTTTTGATAAAACTTTGAATTTGAATTTTGAATCAAAAGGAAAGTTGTTTTACAATGAAGTTTGGGGCTTATACTCAAGGAGAGGCCCACATGATCTTTTTTGAAAAGGTGGCGATCGCGTCGTGGTTTGGAAAACCACAGAGGGACTTATACAATGACTGAGGCCCAAATTATTGTATTTACAAAGAGGATGGGTCTTACACTCTATTAGAGGCCCAAAACAGTTATTTTTATACAAGAGTTGGGGCTTATAACTCAAGGAGATGCCCAAATGAAAAACAGTGATCACACCATTTATTTTGAAAATCGTATCGGAACTTTTACAATGATTGAGGCCCAAATTATTTATTTACAAAAGAGGTGGGTCTTACACTCTATTAGAGGCCCAAAAGTGTTTGAAAAAGAAGAAAAATGGGGCTTACAACTCAAGGAGAGACCCAAATGAAAATTGTTTTGAAAAACGGTGATCGCTCCGAGATTTTTAGAATCGTATCGGGACTTATACAAATGACTGAGGCCCAAATTATTTATTTACAAAAGGATGGGACTTACACTGTACCAAGAGGCCCAAATATGTTTTGAAAAGTGTTGGAAAAATTAAAATTAAGAGAAACCCTAATTTTAATTATATATATATATATATATATATATTAAATGAAATTAAATATAAAATGATAAAAAATATCAAATATATTTAAAAACAAGTTGTCAACTTTAAAAAATATTTTAAAAATTCATGTTTAATCACATGGAAGCTTGAAACCCAATTGGTTTTGAAAAATCAAGGTGAGAATTTCATTTAAAAATGTTTTAAAAACAAATAAAAATGAAATTAAATTCAAAAATCAAATTATTTTAATTAAATAATATAAATGTGATTTTTTTGTAGAATAAAATAGTTTAACATTTTTGTGACTTTTAAAAAAAAGAACCAATAAAAAATGAGAGAGAAATTAATTTTTGAAATTAATTAATAAAACATCATAAATTAAAAAATTCAAATATTTAAAACATGGCGCCAAGAACACATGTTCTTGCTCGCGCGTGTTCTTCTACCTCAGATTTGCAAAACCTCTCATATCTCTCTGATTACTCAATGGTTTTGACTTTTGTAAACATGAAACTTGCTCGCTTTTGTATAAGGATTCTGATGGTACCGATTTATTACATTTATATTAAGTGTGGAGTAAGAAATCAAATGATGAACTCAAGAACCCTAATTTATGCAAGAACACTATGAAATCCTATACACGATTCATACATAGCAATTGATTGAGGGGAAACACTCTACATAAGTGCAGAAATATGTTTGTAACTTGAAAACACATTTATGATGCATGGATTATAGAGTTTGAGAGTGTCAGGCTTACCTCTTGCAAGAAGAATTCGAATTCTATGTTGGAGGTGTTATAGATGTTGTGTAATGATCTGGACATATTCAATGGACCTCATGTAATGTGTTTGAAAGCTTGGAATGGATTAAATCAGCTTGGAACTTTTTGTGGCACCTCAACTACAAATAGGCCAAAAAGCTTGAGCAAATGGGGGGTGACTTTGTGATTCTGATGTTCCAGATGAGTTTTAAGGTTATGGATCACTCATATATGATGTATATGAGGTGTTGGCATGATTGGTTTTGATTGAATTGCTCTCAAATTTAAAATTCTATAGTGACTTGAAAGAGAAGTAAAATCTGGGTTTTTTTAGTGAGATTTGGAGGAAAGCATGTATTGCTATGCTTTGGTGTACTTGAATTAATCAGAAAGAAGCTCTATTTATAGTAGACCAAGTTTGTTTTGGGAGCGATAGTGATTGGAGGCTGGATCACTCCAATATCCATTGAACTTTGTCTTGTTGCCAAAGTCTCCTCCAGCCATTGACTTGGGTTAATCTTGCAGGCCTATGGTCTTCTGATGCTTAATTTTTTCTTGACTCATTTGGTTGATCATGGACTGATACATGCCAACTCTATGCATCCCTTAAATGCCTCATGACAAAATTGGAGTTTTTGGATTTTGAACTTTGAATGTCACATGCCAAATGATGAGGTTTTTGACTTGCAAGGCTCTATGGTGTTGTAGCTCTGCAGAGATCATGCTCATTTCACTTTAGAAACTTGTCTTGTATGGTGACAAGGCTTGCCAAGTAATGGAAATGAAAAAATCGTGTGGCATGCACAAGATTGTCTTGTAAAACCAGTCTTGGAGGTGACATGTTTCCATGCTTGTAACTTCCTACTCAAGTTGAATTAGGATAAGTTCTGGTACTCTTTGGAAACCTTGTATATCCTAATTTAACTTTGATGTCCAACATTGGTCTTGAATCAATTTAGATCATGGTGAAAAATGGCCTCAAAGTTGGTGAAAACCCAAGACAGACTCTGTCCAAAATTTTCACTAAGTGTTGGAAAAAGTGGTTATTTTCATGTTTTTGTGATTTTGATCAATCCATAACTCAAAATCCATGAGGATTTGGAATCTGCTGTAGTTGACAATTTTGAAGTATGTAATGAGAGCTTTCATTTGAGTTTTTGATGGGAGCAAATGGCTTTGTGGTTTAGGATTTATGACCTTGCAAAGTTGGTACCTAATCACTTTTCTTCCATAACTTAGAAAATTTAAGTTTTTCAAGGTTGCCCCTTTTTCAAGTAACCTCACTTTTCTTGATTTTTCTTGATGGATGATGACCCAAACCATGATTTAACATTGTTTTTGACTTAGGGAAGCTTTGATTGTCAAGAAATTCAAAAAGTCAAACTTGGTTTTTTGGCACAGTTGACTTTTTGTCAGATGAATTCCAAACTATGGGATCCTCTATGAAATCAAGTCCTTGACCGAATTCAAACCTAATGGATGGATTCCATAGGTGTTATAGAGTGTCTTGAATCATGTCCTAAGGTTTGGTATCATGTCTTGGTCAAAAGTCAAAGATACAGTTGACTTTTCATCAGGAAACCCTAATTGGTCCAGATGAATTTGAATCCTTGTACTATTTATGAACCAAGTTCTTTGAATCAATACAATCTTGTAAATGGATCAATATGATGTATTGGAGGTCATCAAAACACTTCTTGAGGTCTTGGCTCATGTCTTGCTCCAAAAGTCAACTTAGGGGTGAATTAGGTCAAGAAACCCTAATTCCTAATTTTTAATGAATGCATCCCCTGGGGCTATTTTGACTCTATGATTGGGTTCATGAGGTCCCTTTGATCTTCTTGACTCATGTTTTGAAGTATTGGCTCATGCCCAGATGAAAACTTTCATCTGAAGGCCTCAGTTGACCAAAACCCTAATTTGGTGACACTGGCGATCTTGAGGCTTGATCCACTTCGAGTGTTGCAACTTTGTGCTTGATCCTTGATATGGGATACCTCTTGATCCTTTATGGGTGTTTGAGAGGCTAGACAAGTTGAAAATCATGTTAATTCTTGATTGATCCTTTGTCTGAGTGCTTTGAGAGGGATCAAAACCCTAATTCTTGGTTGTAGTGAATGCTCAACAATCCTTGAGAAGATTGATGAGGTATGATGGTACATCCATATTATGGTGATGGTTTTCACAATGATGGGAAATCTTGTGGTAAAAAATTGGGGTATGACATATGCCCCTATTTAATCTTCTTGGACCCGAAGGTGTGAATGGCGAAGATATTCGGACATTCAGGGTACAAGAGGATTAAATATCAGAATACTCAAAATTTAGATTGTGGTTGTGAATGGTAGCTGATTTTCTTGTCCATCTTCTTTTGCTAAGTAACGATACTTAGAAAAGGGTGAAACTTCCCCTCGATCCTGGTCTTTAGCCACGAAACTGGTCTTAGTTTCTTTTTGAAATAAACTTCCCCTCGATCCTGGTCTTTGGCCATGGAACTGGTCTCAGTTTTCTTTTTTGAAATAAACCTTCCCTCGATCTTGGACTTCGGCCATGTAACTGGTCTCAGTTTTCTTGAAATAAACTTCCCCTCTATCTTGGTCTTCAGCCACGGAACTGGTCTCAGTTTCTTCTTGTCGAGTTCCTTCCCCGACAAGGAACGCTATTTGTAGCGGTCTTCATCAAACTTCTCACTGAGTTTTATTGGGGAGACGCCATTTGATGGAAAAAAGATGTCAAACTTGCTGGGGAAACCCATTTGTCTGAACCGTAAAGGTGTGCAAACTTCTCTGTAGGAGATGCCATTTGTCGACCCTACTGGGGGAAAATAAGTCTCTTGAGAGATTGCCTTTTGCTTGGTGAGGTTACATCATACTTTCCTTCGAGACCTTTTTGGAGAAATGCCATGTGATGCAATCCAAGTTTGAGGCGCTGATGACTTCATTGAAAACAATTTTTTCGGGGATAAACCGCTGTATTGCCAAGAGTCTTCAGTTGAGAGGCTTTCTCTGGGGATTTTCTTTAATCCGGGAAAGCAAAAATTATATCTTCAATGGTGAAGAGTGATTTTCCAATGGTGTTTATTGAATGTCTTCTTGCCTTTCAGAGGTCCAAGTTATCAAAGTGGTCGAGGACAGTCTCCAATCCAGAAATAAACTGGGGAGAGATTGCTCAGACGATATATTTCTAGACGAGGAAAGAACTGACAATTCTATCAGTGAGAGGACATTTTTCACTTGGGGATGAAAATGACCAGAGTGATATTAATGCAACATGAATATGAATATGAATCAATTATGCATGATGTATGTATGAAATGCTTATGCTGACAAAACAGACGCGACATACAGACATGTGAATGAACATGATTGGTTACTCGGCCACTACGGGGGATAAAAAGTATCATTGGTTCAAGATAGCAATCGTGTTTTGGAGGGGTAGACCCTACTGGGGAAAAAAGACCAATTTATCGGTTTCTGGGGGTAATACATCTACCGGGGATGTCAGATGGGACATTACATCTAAAATAGTTGATCCTTTATTCAAGGCGTACTGGTTAAAAGGAGTACTTTGATTTTGCATTTTGAGGTTTAATCACTTCTGGAGAAGCCATCGGTGTTCCTTCTTGTGTCCAGTAGTCAAAAGGAAGTGCCATCTTTATTTTAAAAGCAGAAGAAGATTTGAAAGTTTAGTTTTGAAAACAAAAGTAAGTTCATTTTTGTTTCAAGAATGTTAATCATATAAACATGTCATTTTGCAAAGCAGAATAAATAAGAGTTGCAAACAAAAGCACTATGGCTCGAATTTTATATATAGAATGGTAATCAACCAAGCGCGTGATCCCATAGAGCATTACAAAGTTTAGAAAATGGTAATTTAAAGGGAAAGGGGCTACATTGAAACATAACGACCGCTATCTTCCCACCAACTTTGAATTCTGTACATCCTGAGCTTTTGTCGAAGATGACCTTGATTGAAGTTTTCATGACAGAGGACGTTGCCGCTGACGAGTCAATCCAGTCGGACGTAGTTACTTGCCATGAATCCCTAACTTTTTCCTGGATTGCCTTTCGAGGTTTTCAATCCATCAGGATGACTTTTGATTATGTCTCTAATTTTTGCTTGGACCGCCCTTTCGGGTTTTCAATCCACCGAGACATTTTTTTTATTTAGGCGAAGTATTTCTTGACTACATCAACATTCATGGGGTAGGTAAAATCCTCTCCATCCATGGTTGCGAGTCTCAAGGCACCGCCTGAGAAGGCTTTCTTAACCGCATAAGGGCCATCATAATTCGGAGTCCATTTACCCCTGGAATCAGTGAGGAATGATTATATCTTCTTAAGCACGAGGTCTCCTTTTCTGAAAGCACGGGGTCGGGCTATTTTGTCGAACACTTTCTTCATCCTTTGCAGATACAACTGACCATGGCATAAAGCCGTCATTCTCTTTTCTTCGATTAGGTTCAGTTCATAGTGTCTGCTTTGACACCATTCGACTTCTGTTAGCTTGGCTTCCATCAATACCCTAATTGACAGTATCTCTACTTCTATAGGGAGCACTACTTCCATGCCATATACTAGAGAGAAAGGGGTTTCCCCTGTTGAAGTATGGACAGATATGCGATAACCGTGAAGAGCAAAGGGTAGCATCTCGTGCCAATCTTTGTAGGTTACAACCATCTTTTGAATGATCTTCTTGATATTCTTGTTAGCCGCTTCTATCGCTCCATTCATTTTGGGTTGGTAGGGAGATGAGTTATGGTGTTCGATTTTGAACTCAGCACACAACTCTTTCATCATCTTGTTGTTCAAGTTGGATCCATTATCCGTAATGATCTGGCTTGGAACACCATAACAGCAGATGAGATTGTTTTTGATAAACCGGACCACTACTTGTCGGGTCACATTGGTGTATGACACTGCTTCGACCCACTTGGTGAAGTAGTCAATGGCTACCAGAATGAACCAATGTCTGTTCGAAGCTTTGGGTTCAATCATGCCAATTATGTCGATTCCCCATATAGAAAAGGCCATGAAGAAGAAAGAACTTTGAGATGCGTTGGCGGTACATAGATTTTTTCAGCGTATGTCTAACACTTGTGACACCTCCTCATGTACTTGTAGCAATCAGATTCCATTGTCAGCCAATAATATCATGCTCTCAGAATTTTCCTAGCCATTGAATGTCCATTGGAATGAGTGCCAAAGGATCCTTCGTGAATCTCTTTCATCAACATGTTTGCTTCTTGTTTGTCTACGCATCTGAGCAAGACCATGTCGAAGTTTCTTTTGTAGAGTGTATCACCATTCAGGAAGAAGTTGCCTACCAGTCTTCTGAGAGTCTTCCTATCTTTTCTGGATGCCCCAGGCGGGTATTCTTGTCTTTGAAGGAAGCAATTGATATCATGATACCAGGGTTTGTCATCTATGACTGCTTCAATTGTGAAGATGTAAGCGGACCTTTCAAGGCTCATTATGTCAATCTTAGGTACGTCGTTCCATTTTCCTACACTAATCATGGAGGATAAGGTGGCTAAAGCATCAGCCATGTGATTTTCTTCACGAGGGATGTGATGAAACTCGATTATGTTGAAGAATGGTAACAACCTTCTCGCGTAGTCTTTGTAAGGAATCAATCCTGATTGGTATGTATTCCACTCTCCTTTGATCTGATTGATAACCAGGGTTGAGTCTCCATACACATCCAAGTTCTTTATCCTTAAGTTGATTGCTTCTTCGAGACCCATAATACAAGCTTCGTATTCGGCCTCACAGTTTGTGCATTTGAATGTCAGTCTGGCAGTGAAAGGAATATGGGTACCCTGAGGTGTTACGATGATTGCCCCAATTCTGTTTCCATAATTATTGATGGCTCTGTCGAATATTAGTCCCCATTGAGAACCTGGTTCTGGCCCTTCGCTTGGTAGCGGTTCATCGCAATCTTTCATTTTCATTTACATGACATCTTCGGCTGGGAAGTCGAATTCGACTGATTCCTGATCGTCAATTGGTTGATGAGCCAAATGATCGGCCAAAATACTTCCTTTGATGGCTTTCTGAGCATGGTACTCGATGTCGTATTCTGATAACAACATCTGCCAATGGGCAATCCTTTCTGTGAGAGCAGGCTTTTCAAAGAGGTGCTTGATTGGATCCATTTCGGAGATTAACCAAGTAGTGTGACAAATCATGTACTGGCGAAGACGTTTGGCTGCCCAAGCCAGAGCGCAACAAGTTTTCTCGAGCATAGTGTATCGAGTTTCACAGTCCGTGAACTTCTTGCTTAAGTAGTAAATGGCAGACTCTTTTCTTTTTGTCTCGTCTTGTTGGCCAAGTACATAACCCATGGAGTCTTCCAAGACTATTAGGTAGATGATCAATGGTCTTCCTTCCACTGGAGGAGACATAATCGATGAATTCAACAAATATTCTTTGATGTTGTCGAAAGCCTTTTGGCAGTCTTTTATCCATACACAACTTTGATTCTTTCTGAGTAGTTTGAAGATCGACACGCATGTCGCGATCATGAGGGATATGAACCTTGAAATGTAATTCAGACATCCCAAAAATCCTATGACCTGTTTTTCAGTCTTTGGTGAAGGAATTTCTTGAATGGCCTTGACCATGTCGGGATCAACCTCTATTCCTTTCTGACTGACGATGAATCCTAAGAGTTTTCCTGAGACCGAACGTGCACTTATTAGGATTCAAGCGGAGTTTGTATTTTCTCTGACGCTCGAATAACTTTGACAGGTGTTCCATATGCTCTTCTTCTGTTTTAGATTTGGCAATCATGTCGTCGACGTACACTTCAATCTCTTTGTGCATCATGTCGTGAAACAAAGTTGTCATTGCCCTTTGGTAGGTTGTCTCTGCGTTCTTTAGACCGAACGGAATTACCTTGTAACAAAAGGTGCCCCATGGGGTGATGAATGAAGTTTTCTCCATATCTTCCGGTGCCATTTTGATTTGATTATAGCCCGATAATCCATCCAAGAAGGAGAAGACTTTTAATTTTGCTGTGCTGTCTACCAGCATGTCAATGTGTGGCAGGGGGAAGTCATCCTTTGGACTTGCTTTGTTCAGGTCCCTATAGTCTGCACATATTCTGACTTTTCCGTCCTTTTTCGGAATCGGCACTATGTTAACTAACCATTAAGGATATTCTGAGGTGGCGAGGAAACCTGTGTCAATTTCCTTTTGCACTTCCTCCTTAATTTTGATGGCCATATCTGGATGAGTCCTTCTCAGTCTTTATTTTACAGGTGGACATTCCACTTTCAGTGGTAAGTGATGTTCCACGATGCTGGTATCCAACCCTGGCATGTCTTGGTAGGACCAAGAAAACACATCTGGAAACTCTTTGAGAAGTTTTATCAAGCCTTCTCTGGTAGTTGGATTGAGCAGTGCTCCAATCTTAATTTCTTTCCTTTCTTCTTCTGAACCTAAATTGACCGTTTCCAACGGCTCTTTGTGAGGCTCAAAGGACCTTTCCTCTTGTCTGAGTAGTCGGGAGATCTCTTTTGGAATTTCTTCGTCCTCTTCTTCTTCAGCTTCAAATACCTGGAATTCAAAGTTGGGAGAAGCCATTGGATCGTATGTTTCTATGGGGTTTAAAACAAGCAATCTGCATGACGTGGTGATTCCTTTTTTAGAAAAGACAGAGAGAATGCAAGAGTGTGTGCAGTGTATTTTTCGAAAAAATGCTTGTTTTTATTTTGGGTTTTTTTTTAGGATTACCATTTTCTGAAAAACGAAAAGTGAAAACAGCAATGAATGCGGGAATTCAGAATGACAATATTTATTTATGATTTGTTGATTCTTGAAACGTAACCCTATAAAACAAAACTCTGTCGCTTTAGGCGAAGCGAAGAGGGATATTTATAGAAAAGTGAGCCCTATAAAAACATCCATTTCACCCAGGCAAGGTGAAAGGTCAAAACAAAGATGGTAATTACTTTGACTTATGGACGACTTTCGGGACAACGACAGTAACCCAATGGCGACGAACTCCTCTGTGAATCACAAAGTCTGGTACTTCCCTTCTTGGTTTGTCTTTAGAAATAATGCTGATTTCTGGTGGAGTAGGATCATTGGAGTCTTCCTCCCATGCAGAGTTATCATAAACGAACTCTTCTGTTGTATTTTCCATAGTGTTTTCACTCTCAAGAGAATCTCCCCATCCAGTTCGTTGGATGTCCTCGTATCTGATGCGAAAGCTTTCGGGAGCGGTGTATTTGACTAGAAAGGTGTACTTGCCGCTTGGCTGTCCCAAGGTATCCCAGGTTTCCGTGGGAATGGATGAGTCATCTTCCTCAATGACGTTGATTTCAAGAAATGCATAGTTAATGAACTCTTGTCCTGTAGTCTTTATAAATTCATCGCCATGGTGTCGGACATTTTGGGAATGTCCTGAGTAATGATTCCATGACTCTGGGGGAACATGGGTATTCTTTTCAATATTACTCAACTGATAGGCATCGTCTGGATGACTCTTTTACCCCAAGTCTTCTGTGTATGGCTTCCAAATAGGCAAGTCATCCAGGGGATCATAACAATCGTAGTCAAAGTTGTCTTTCATTAGATTATCTTCCTCTAATGAGTTAGGTGGAGTACGACATCCTTCAGGATCACAATCTCCAAAGATCATCCTGACGTTTGATCTTGGTATATATCTTGGGCTCTATTTTGGAAAACAGAATGGCATGTGCGTCTCTCCCTGAGATATATTACCGTTATCGTTGAGATAAGACCTCCACTCTTCATCCGTGTCGGAGGAGTCGTTCCCATCGATGGTGTGGACTTCTTGAGATACTGGGTGGAGGAAACCTCCACTGTGGAAGAAATCCTAAATGGGATGAAAACTTTCGTCCTTCTTTGTAGTCCGGGCACAGGTTGGAGAGAAACCAAGTCCTTTTCTTGTCTTGTTATCCGTAGGAATTAATATCTGTCGCCATCCTTTTATGTCGTTACTCCCTATTACTTTGAGAGCATTTTTGTATGAGGAAATCGACGTCCCATTTTCTGGTTGATTCTCATTGCTCACCGAGAGTGCTTGGAACTGGGTTCCAACAACCTCTTCTGGTTCTACACAGGATAATGATGATAAGTTGCTCACGATTAAAGCTTGCTCTCCACACATTGTGACTAATTTGTCATTCTTGACGAACTTCAGCTTCTGGTGAAGTGTCGAAGTGACTGCCCCGGCGTCGTATATCCAAGGTGTTCCTAATAAACAGTTGAATGGTGCCCGGATGTCCATGACCTGGAAAGTGACTTGGAAAGTGTGAGGACCGATGGTTATGGGAAGATCGACTTCGTCGATAACTGTTTTTCTAGATCCGTCAAAGGCTTTGACAATGATCTCACTGCTTCTCATCGGAGCTCCTTGAAACGATAGTCGTACCAAAGTTGATTTTGGCATAACATTCAAAGATGATCTTGTGTCTACCAGTACGTTGGCTAAAGCATCATCTTGGCAATTAACTATAATGTTGAGTGCCATATTATGGTTCTTGCCTTCCTCCGGCAGTTCTTCATCACTGAATCCTAAATCGTTACAGGAAGTGATGTTAGAGATGATGCTATCAAATTGTCCTACTGTCACATCTTGTTCCACAAAGGCTTGTTCCAAGACTCTTTATAGGGCTTCTCTGTGAGCTTCTGAACTAAGCCGGAGAGATAACACAGAGATTCGAGACGGAGTTTGCAACAATTGGTCCACAATGTTGTACTCACTTTTCTGGATGAGTTTCAGCATCTCATCTCCGTTCTTTACAGGTTCTGTATTGCTGGATTGACCGAATTGTTGGTTGGGAACTTCCGTTTGAGGTTCTTTTTCTTTGTCAGGTTCTCTAACTCCTCTGTTAAAGATCCGACCGCTCCGGGTAACTCGACTCATGTGGGCAATGTTCAAAACGGAGAGTAATGGAGTTTCTTTTCCATTTTCTATGGTCGTCGCACCGTACTTGTATGGGATAGCTTTGTCTGACTTGTATGGTATTGGACCTGGCAAGTAGATGACCACATGGGCTTTTTGGTTTTTCTGACTGTCGTAGGCAACCTTAATCAGTTCCTGGTTGGGAACTTTTCTACTATTAAGAGGGATCTTCGATTCATTGAGTAGAGGGATTATGGCGCAAACGTCCTTGGTTTTTCCATGATTGGAGATTATGACAGTGCTTTTGTTCTGACCAAGGAGGTAATCTTGTATCATGTTGATCGACTCAGAATTCGAACAGGGTTGAATCTCTTTTTGGTCCAACTGATTCTGGAGGGCTGCTCGTACAAGATAGCATCCTTGGTTATTTTCCGAGCATACTCTACAGGGCTCATAATTGTGAGGTGGTACCCGACCATATCCAATTTGTATGCAGTGCATCTTCACTAGATCTATTTCTATTGAGTGGATATCGCGACTTTGATGCCTACCAGGATTCCCATCTGTCATGCTAATCTGTTGTGTGTCTTCATCCAGGTAGATCGGGAGCCACCAGTGGTCTAACAAATGTTGAAGAGTCCTTTGCACAAACGCACACCCTTGGTCATTTTCGCAGCATTCTTTACAGTCTAGATAATCGTGCGAGGCCAGAAAACCGAGTCTGACTTGTTTGCCATGTAGTTCTACTAGACTGGTATTCATTAAGCGTGTGTCAAAGATTTGAACCATATTGACTTGATGATTACTTCTTTCATGGTAGTCCTGGATCCATTCGAGATCCATTTGATGTTGGAGGGCCTCTTGTACAAAAGAGCATCCCTGATTGTTTGTCAAGCAAATCGGGCAGGCGCTGTAATCCTGCCGTGGCAGATTGCAATACTGGCTTTGTCTTGAATGTACTTCCACTAAATTGACATTCATCATACAAATGTCGTGGTTCTGAACGAAATTAGGATATGCATGGGCCATGTTGACTTCCCAAATCCTATGATCCTGAATCCAGCCCAGATCCATTTGTTCTTGCAGAGCTGCTTGTACTATCGCACACCCTTGATTGTCCTTGGAGCAGGTATCACACTGATGATAGTTGTGAGATGGCACGTGGCGGTACCCGCTCTGTTTGCAATGCATCTTCACCAGATTGATTCCCAATAGGAGTACATTGTGAATTTGATAACTGTTGACAGGTTCCCCTTCTATCAAATTCACTGTAGTCTTCTCATGTTGCGGTAATGGGTTCGTCTGAACATTTGGATTAGTATCCTTGAAAGATAAAACCCCGTTCTTGACAAGCTTCTGTACATCAGACTTGAAGCTGAGACAATTCTCAATGGTATGTCCTGATCCTCCTTGATGGTAAGGGCAAGTTTGATCTGCTTTGAATTAAAAAGGTGGATTTTCTGGCACTATAAGAAGAGTCCTAGTTTGAACATGCCCCTTGGCCAGTAGAAGTGGGAATAGTTCTACGTACAATATCAGTATAGGGTTGAACCCTGATGGCCATGTAGTATGGTTGTTGTTATTGTACTGCAGGCGAGCCTGCTGAAAAGGCTGTTGCTGCCTTTGCTGATACTGTTGTTGATTTGGTTGGCTCTAAGCATCCTGAGGTTGTTAAGTTAGAGCTGGCATTGGGTTAATAGCGGGAGTTATTGTTGTTATTGGTTGATACCTTCCCCTTTGCTTTCCCAGAGAGATATTACCGACATCTTGCTCTTTCTTCTTTTGGAAAGCACTACCGTATCTCTCAGTACCGCTAGATGGCTCTGCATCTTTGACCAATCATCCTTCTCGGACTGCTTCTTCAAGGCGTACTCCCATGTTCACCATTTCAGTGAAGTCGCTGGGTGAACTGGCAACCATTCGGTCGTAATAAAACGAGCTCAATGTTTTCAGGAAAATCTTTGTCATTTCCTTTTCCTCAAGAGGGGAACAGATCTGGGCGAAAATTTTACGCTATCTCTGAGCATATTCTTTGAAGGTTTCTTTATCCTTTTATGACATTGCTCGAGTTGATCCCTATCTGGTGCCATGTCCAAGTTGTATTTTTACTGCTAAACGAAGGCTGGGCCGAGATCTCTGAAAGTACTGATCTTGGTGCGGTTTAAACCCATGTACCATTTGAGTGCGGCACCGGTTAAACTGTCTTGGAAGTAATAGATTAGTAGCTGTTGATTTTCTGTCTGAGTAGACATTTTTCGAGCGTACATCACCAAATGACTTTGAGGGCAAGAGTTGCTTTTGTATTTTTCAAAGTCAGGCACCTTGAATTTGTGCGGTATCTTTACATTAGGGACCAAACAGAGGTCGGCGACGTCCTTTCCGAATAAATTTTGACCACGAATGGCATGCAGTTCCTTCTACATTTCCAGGAATTATTCCTGGAACTCATTCATCCTTTCGTATACGTCTTCGTTTCCGGCAGAAATTGCTTGCGGAATCTGTTCTTTCGGAATAGTGTGTACCACTGGTTGTGGTATAGACATTATAGAGGTGACTCTTGGCGCTTCAGTGCCCTGAAGTTTGTAACCTTCAGGAGTTGCTGTTGTAACCCTTGCATCTTCATTTTCTTGAAGTTTGTAACCTTCAGTTCCAGTGGTTCCCGCTACGACTTCTGGGTCTTCAGTGACCGGTGGGATATATCCTTCAGGTATAAAGTTGAAAGGCATACCCCAGGGGCGCCCTTTAGGCATGTTGTACCGAGGATGACTATCATGTGTCTCAAATATGGGTGTAGATATAATCTCTGAGATCACAGTCCTTTGATGCTGTTGTTCTTGGGCTACTACCAGGGTTTGCATGTCGTGGTGGAGTTTCTCCAAATTATCCTTCAGAGCGTTGATCTCTTCTCTCAGATCTCTGTTCTCTTCCTCGAGATCGTCCATTTTCTTTTGTCGAAGGTCCGAGTGTTGTACGAATGAGATACTTTGACTCTAGAGTGTGACACATACGTGAGACTCAAAGATAAAAAAAATGCTTTATGTGAAAATGATGAATGATATGCAATGACATATATATATTTTTTAGTTTTTTTTCTCAAAAGAAACTTTAACAATTAGATTGTGAATATCACACAGTGGGGGGGGGGGGAGGGGGACCCCTTTTATTAAACTTGAAAGATTGCAGTATGTTACAAGGAAAAGTACAGTATTTTACAAAGTGCGAGAAAGAAACGTCTAAGCTCATGGATCCTGAGTTCTCTCTGAGGAGAGCTCAAATGACGATTCCTGTATTTTTCTTTTCTTTGATCGGGCCTCTTCAGCCGTTGTCGGGTCGACGATTCTCTGCCAAGTGAAAGGAGTGAGAAGATTTCTTCGGTCCTCTTGACTTTCTATGGCATGTTGCTCTAAAATCTCAATCAGAGCATCCTTTTCCTTTAGCAGTTCCTGAATCTTGGTACATTCTAAATTAAGGACCTGATATTTGTTCTTGCAAGAGTTCTTCTCACGTTGAACTTTGTTGAGAGCGACCTAGAGTTTTTCCGCATCAGACATGAAATAAAGGGCAGATTCCTTTAAGGGAAAAAATTCTTGACGAGGGTAAGGCATCCTCAGCTTGAGGGCTCTAGTTTGCACCCAGTGGAGATAAGGTTCCATGGAGGTACAATTTGGTCTTCCAAGAGACTCTCTCCCTTTCCTGTGAATATGTTGCCAGGCATGCACTATTTCTTTCTTTAGTGCCCTGTCATTTTCTCCTTCCTTGAAGAAAAGACCTTCCAGATGAACATTATGTGGGATATTCTTCATCGGGTATCCGAGTTGACGGCGAGCTAAAATTGGATGATAGTTGATTCCTCCTTTAGTACCAATAAGGGGGTACATTGGGGAAATTTCCACATCTGTTGATGATCTCTATCCCTTCGTAAATCTGATTGCACCAATCTATATCAGAATTGGTAAGAGACATAATCCTCTATGACCAACGTATAGTACTCTTGTGATCCCAAAAAGTAGCAGACTTGGGCAATTGGGAAATGAACCATTTGTAGAGTAATGGTACACAACATGTGATCATCCCTCCATTGTACAAGTTCCTTAAGTGTATAGAATGATAAACATCTGCGAGCAAGGTTGGTGTGGGGTTTCCTATTAAGAATATCTTAACAGCATTGGCGTCGACAAAGTTGTCGATGTTAGGAAAGAGGAATAACCCATATATGAGCAGAACAAAGACTTCTTCGAAGGCAGTTATGTTTCCTACACTAGCAAATTATAGAGCTTTATCCATCAGGAATTTAGCCGGTAAACCCTGGATTCCTCCTTTAGTGGTCATGTGAGTCCTAACTTCTGACTCATCCAAAGAGATTGCTCTTGCAATGGTTTGTTCTTTTGGAATTTCTTCCAGTCCAGAAAATAGAGCTCGATCAGTGATAGGTAAATCAATCAGGTGGGAGTACTCTTCCAATGTTGGTGCAAGTTGGTAATCCGGGAAAGTGAAGCAGTGGTAAATCAGATCGTAGAACTGTACCAGCGTAGACAGGATCCCTTCAACCACGTTGACCTTTAATAGAGACAACAGTCCTCCGTGCTTAGCTTTGAAAGCCTCGTGATTGTTAGTCATCCTTCCCAATTTCCTTAAGTCTTCTAGTTTCGGAGCCTTGAAGGTGTACTTGTGCGTTTTTCTTTTACCGAAATCCATAACGCAACCTCTGATATTTGCAGTTATTGTTTTAGTTCTTTTGGAAAAAGATTTTTTCTTGTTTGAAAAGAGTTTTTTTTTTATGAATGCATGAATGCAGCAAACACAAACATTTGAAAACATGGGTTTAGGGGTTCATCGTCACGAGCATGGAGTCATGGATCTACCCATTCCCAAAGGTTGTACTATTTGGTCAATTTTTGTACCTGTAGAACGGGTTCTAAAAGGTTCCCAAAATCATTGACCCCTCCTAGGGATATTAACAACAAGTTGATTCACTAAAGCAAGCTGTAATATCCTAGGATGAATCTCCTTTGAGTGTAGTATCACGTATCAACTATTCCTGATAGTCACCGGACTACCTAATGGCTAAATGGTTAACTGTCTACTAAATCCTCAGGGTCATGGGTACCGCACTGGGATAAATAATACTTTCACGACAATCGGTCGTTCAACATTAATATTTCCACACAGGTACCTCACCTGATTCGGTGAACTGCCAAGTTAGATTGGTCGGGATTCACTCCCTATAAGTGTTTCCCGGATATGCCACCACTTATCTTAATGTTCTCTCAAACTTTCCACATGCGTATTAATCGCATTCCCAGTTAACAGAAATTCAAACACGGGTATCAAGTAATATGACAGTAAATGTAGCAGAAAGTAAATAAACAGAGAAATAAAAACAAAGCAATGCTTAGACCTCTTAGGAACTCTAATCCTAGTCTCTAGAGACGATCTCCAGCAGAGTGGCCATTTTTCTGTAGCGTGCGATTTTTGTCGATGACGCGACCTCCTTACCGCAATGGAATTTGGGTGCTACTTTCTGATTTCTTATTTATCCTATGAAGCTGGAAAGGAAAGGGAAGCTATCTAAAACTAACCTTGCACGCAAATTTTTTCTTTAACAAATGCTAAGAGATTGGGGGGTCGGGGTCAGGTTATACAAAGGGAAGTTGTCAACACCCAGTGTATATATGGTTATCCATAGACTTTTTATTGCTTGTTTCTATGTTGACTTAAGTGCTTTCTGGTGTTTGTCTACTGTGGCTTGGAAAAGTTTCTCCTTTGGGAGTGTTGAGAGAATGTTTTTGTTGTTTTCGGGTTTTCCATTGTTTTTGGTAAGGTACTGGACCTAAAGTTTTTTATTTGTGTGCTCGCTAAGATTTTGCAATCTTATGCCTACGTATTCCCGTAAAGATAACTGGGAAATTAGAGCAGTCGTAGTTCCTCCTATTCTATGGGAGAAAAATGTTTGGTGTCTTGTTTAAAGCCCAAGATTGAAGCTATCGGAAAATTTGTGTCTTGTTCAAAGCCAAAGATTGAACCTATCGAAAAATTTGTGTCTTGTTCAAAGCCTAAGATTGAAGATAAAAGGGTATTTGAGAGAGAATTTGTCATCTCTAAAGGGAGATATCTCACCTATTCATCACAAATGTAGAAGGATTGGTTATAAGGAAAATTACTTTAACTGGGATATGTGAATCCAGCAATGCCATAATTTCCTTTACAAGGGTGATGTCATGAAGGAAGAAACTTTAACTCATTATTGAGCAATGCCATTTTTCCTTATGAGTCTTTCATGCTAAGAGAAGGAAATTGGCTTGGATGTAAAGAATCTAGAGGCTTGCCACTTACAACAGTTAGATGAAAGATGAATTTTTTTTACCAGGATAAAAGAAGGACTCCAGCTTGCATTTTGAATCAACAAGTGTGCCACTTACAGCAATTATCTAGGAAAAAGGTTTTGTTTGTTTGTTTGAGATGTGATGTATAGAGGAAATATCCTCCTGCAGAGTGGACTTTTGATTTCCTCTGAGGGGATGTTGATTTTTGTGTGCCTTGATTAAAGCCCAAGGTTGAAGCTAAAAGGTTGACTCTACTAGGAAGTTTTATCTGTCTTGTACAAAGCCCAAGATTGAGGCTGAAAAGAGATTTACTCCACTGGGGAGGGTTTTATCTGTCTTGTACAAAGCCCAAGATTGAGGCTGAAAAGAGATTGACTTCACGGGGAGGTTTTATCTGTCTAATACAAAGCCCAAGATTGAGGCTGAAAAGAGATTGACTCCACTGGGTAGGTTTTATCTGTCTTGTACAAAGCCCAAGATTGAGCCTGAAAAGAGATTGACTCCACTAGGGAGGTTTTATCTGACTTGTACAAAGCCCAAGATTGAGGTTGACTTTGCTGAGGAAAATCATTATATAAAGCCTAAGAGGAGGCTGGTTGGGGAAATTTTTAGATGAAGCCTAAAAGGAGGTTGGCTTCTGCCGAGGATTGTTGAAATCCAGGAGCAGGTCCAATATGTATTGGGGAATCCAAAAGGGGTATCAAATCTTACTAGGGATTGAAGAAGAGTTGAAATATCTGATGCCATGAGGTTCTGATTCTGTTAGGGTTTTATTGATGGTAAATTGCCTTGGCTGGGGATTTTTTTAAAGTGAAGGTTTAAAGACTGAGTTTGAAAACTTATGGAGGTTTTAAACTCTGCTGGAGACTGATGAAATAATCAGGGTTTTTTCCTGTGCTTTTAGGAAACTTGAGGGTTTCTTGGGAAATCTAGGAGGGGATGAGACTTTCCAAGTCTACTTGAATGAAGAGATTGATTCTTAGCTGGAGAATGATCTTTGTATGATGCCCAAGATGAGGCTAAGACTGTCCAAGTCTCTTAAGAAGTGGTAGGTTATGGCTGTAGAGAGAGATCTTTGTATGATGCCCAAGAGGAGGTTGTTGGTTTAAGGGATGAAGATCAACCCTTGAATGGTCTGATATTTTGGAATTCTTGACTCTCATGAGGATTAAACTAGTGAAGATGACTAATTTCTGTCCTATACCTGTAGGATGCCTTTGGGTCCTTGTACTAAGCCCAAGAGGAGGCTGAGGAACTTCTAAGAAGCCTTAGGGTCCTTGTACCAAGCCCAAGAGGAGGCTGGGGATGCTTCTAGGAAGCCTGTGGGTCCAAACCTAAGAAAAGTTCAAGAAAGGTTTCACCGGGAATAAGTCCTTTATTTGCATAATAGTTCTAGGGTTTGAAGAAATTCTAAAGAGGTTTCACCCGGAATTAGTCCTCTTTGGGGAATTGAATTTCTTGTACACATATATTTCGAAGTTTGGACAGTCTTGAGAAAAGTTTCACCAGGAATAATGCCTTTCTCTGTTCCATATTGTATAAGCCCAAGAGGAGGCAAGATTGTATCTGGAATTTCCTATGGGGAACTAGTTTTGACTATGTTGAAAGAGTAACCTCTGGTTTGACCTAAGTGTAGACCTAACTGCCGGGGAAAACTCTAAGCAAGTACGTACAAGCATATATATATATATATATATATATATATATATATATATATATATATATATATATATACAGATGAAATATATAAATAAGTATGTATTGAAGAGATAGTGGGACTTACAGTCTGATGAAAGCCCAAGCATATTAACTACAGCCGCATGGTTAGGTTTTCAAGAAATTGAAGAAAGTTTTGATAAAACTTTGAATTTGAATTTTGAATCAAAAGGAAAGTTGACTTACAATGAAGTTTGGGGCTTATACTCAAGGAGAGGCCCAGATGATCTTTTTTGAAAAGGCGACAATCGCGTCGTGGTTTAGAAAAGCACAGAGGGAGTTATACAATGACTGAGGCCTAAATTATTGTATTTACAAAGAGGATGGGTCTTACACTCTATTAGAGGCCCAAAAGTGTTATTTTTATACCAGAGTTGGGGCTTATAACTCAAGGAGATGCCCAGATGAAAAACAGTAATCACACCATTTATTTTGAAAATCGTATCAGGACTTATACTATGACTGAGGCCCAAATTATTTATTTACAAAAGAGGTGGGTCTTACACTCTATTAGATGCCCAAAAGTGTTTGAAAAAGAAGAAAAATGGGGCTTACAACTCAAGGAGAGGCCCAAATGAAATTTGTTTTGAAAAACGACGATCGTGCCGAGATTTTTAGAATCGTATCGGGACTTATACAAATGATTGAGGCCCAAATTATTTATTTACAAAAGGATGAGACTTACACTCTACCAAGACGCCCAAAAATGTTTTGAAAAGTTTTGGAAAAATTAAAATTAAGAGAAACCCTAATTTTAATTTATATATATATATATATATATATATATATATATATAAAGGAAATAAAATATAAAATGATACAAAATATCAAATATATTTAAAAACAAGTTTTCAACTTTAAAAAATATTTTAAAAAATCTTGTTTAGTCACATGGAAGCTTGAAACCCAATTGGTTTTGAAAAATCAGGTGAGAATTTCATTTAAAAATGTTTTTAAAACATATAATAATGAAATTAAATTCAAAAATCAAACTATATTAAATAAATAATATAAATGTGATTTTTTTTTTGTAGAATAAAATAGTTTAACATTTTTGTAACTTTTTAAAAAAAGAACCAATAAAAAATGATAAAAAATGAGAGAGAAATTAATTTTTGAAATTAATTAATAAAACATAAAATTTTTAAAAATGGCGCCAAGAACACATGTTCTTGCTCGCGCGTGTTCTTCTTCCCCAGATTTGCAAAACCTCTCATATCTCTCTGATTACTCATTGCTTTTGACTTTTGTAAACATGAAACTTGCTCATTTTTGAACAAGGATTCCAATGGTACCAATTAATTGCATTTGTATTAAGTGTGGAGTATGAAATCAAATGATGAACTCAAGAACCCTAATTTCTGCAAGAACACTATGAAATCCTATACACGATTCATACATAGCAATTGATTGAGGGGAAACACTCTACATAAGTGTAGAAACATGTTTGTAACTTGAAAACACATTTATGATGCATATATTATAGAGTTTGAGAGTGTCAGGCTTACCTCTTGCAAGAAGAATTTGAATTCTATGTTGGAGGTGTTACAGATGTTGTGTAATGATCTGGACAGCTTCAATGGACCTCAAGTAATGTGTTTGAAAGCTTGGAATGGATTGAATCAGCTTAGAACTTGTTGTGGCACCTCAACTGTAAATAGGTCAAAAAGCTTGAGCAAATGGGGGGTGACTTTGTGATTCTGATATTCCAGATGAGTTTTAAGGTTATGGATCACTCATATATGATGTATATGAGGTGTTGGCATGATTGGTTTTGATTGAATTGCTCTCAAATTGAAAATTCGATAGTGACCTGAAAGAGAAGCAAAATCTGGATTTTTTAGTGAAATTTGGAGGAAAGCATGTATTGCTATGCTTTAGTGTACTTGAATTGATTAGAAAGAAGCTCTATTTATAGTAGAGCAAGTTTGTTTTGGGAGCAATAGTCATTGGAGGCTGGATCACTCCAATATCCATTGAACTTTGTCTTGTTGCCAAAGTCTCCTGTAGCCATTGACTTAGGTCAATCTTGCATGCCTATGGTCTTCTGATGCTTGAGTTTATCTTGACTCATTTGGTTGATCATGGACTGATACATGCCAGCTCTATGCATCCCTCAAATGCCTCAAGACAAAATTGGAGTTTTTGGATTTTGAACTTTGAATGTCACATGCCAAATGATGAGGTTTTTGACTTGCAAGGCTCTATGGTGTTGTAGCTCTGCAGAGATCATGTTCATTGCACTTTAGAAACTTGTCTTTTATGGTGACAAGGCTTGCCAAGTCATGGAAATGACAAAATCGCGTGGCATGCACAAGACTGTCTTGTAAAACCAGTCTTGGAGGTGTCATGTTTCCATGCTTGTAACTCCCTACTCAAGTTGAATTAGGATGAGTTATGGTACTCTTTGGAAAGCTTGTATATACTAATTTAACTTTGATGTCCAACATTGGTCTTGAATCAATTTGGATCATGGTGAAAAATGGCCTCAAAGTTGGTGAAAACCCAAGACAGATTCTGTCCAAAATTTTCACTAAGTGTTGGAAAAAGTGGTCATTTTCATGTTTTTGTGATTTTGATCAATCCATAACTCAAAATCCATGAGGATTTGGAATCTGATGTAGTTGACAATTTTGAAGTATGTAATGAGAGCTTTCATTTGAGTTTTGGATGAGAGAAAATGGCTTTGTGGTTTAGGAGTTATGACCTTGCAAAGTTGGTACCAAATCACTTTTCTTCCATAACTTAGAAAATTTTAAGTTTTTCAAGGTTGCCCCTTTTTCAAGTAACCTCACTTTTCTTGATTTTTCTTGATGGATGATGACCCAAACCATTATTTAACATTTTTTTGACTTAGGGAAGCCTTGATTGTCAAGAAATTCAAAAAGTCAAACTTGGTTTTTTGGCACAATTGACTTTTTGTCAGATGAATTTCAAACTATGGGATCCCTTATGAAATTAAGTCCTTGACCTAATTCAAACCTAATGGATGGATTCCATAGGTTTTATAGAATGTCTTGAATCATGTCCCAAGGTTTGGGATCATGTCTTGGTCAAAAGTCAAAGATACAGTTGACTTTTCATCAAGAAACCCTAATTGGTCCAGATGAATTTGAATCCTTGTACTGCTTATGAACCAAGTTCTTTAAATCAATCCAATCTTGAAAATGGATCAATATGATGTATTGTTGGTCTTTAAAACACTTCTTGAGGTCTTGGCTCATGTCTTGCTCCAAAAGTCAACTTAAGGGTGAATTAGGTCATAACTCATAATCATACATTTGCATGAGCTCCTAAGGCGTGGGATCAAAGGAAGTTTCTTGCTATCAGTGGTGGCCCTATTCAGGGGTGATTCAGTCGGTTCCTATTTCAGGTCAAAGTGAAGCAAGAGGTTGAATTCTGTTCATTGTAACCTTCTTATTCAGAGGTTCATCAAGTTGCAAGGTTCTCCTATTCAAAGGATTCATCAAAAGCATCGGGTCAGGATTTCATGGGTGTGAATTAGGGTTTGGTTCCTTCTCAGTTCAAGTCACATCTTCATCAGTGTACATCAATGAGGATCAGGTTTCATACTCATGTTTGAGTTTGTGGAAATTTCGTCAACTGAGGACCATTGGATACCAGAGCGGTCTTCCATGTCTCCATCCTTATCATTCATGTTCAAGGATTCAAAGTGCGGATTCTTCGTTGAGCACTAAAATAGTTTTGTTGTGGGTTCATGTTGTGATCAAGGCCATCATTGATAGTTTCTAATTGAGTACAAGCTTGCTTTGGAGTCGAAGTTTAATGTGATTTGAATGTGCTAAGATTGATCATGTGGATTACTTGGAATTCAAGATACAAGTCCATCTTTTATCCATTTCAATTCATTACTCATTTTATCCACTTTAAAACTATATTTTTACCCATTTTCCCAAAGTAAGTCCAACATCCATTCTTAACCATTTTCAAAACCAACTCATATCCATATCCATTATCCAACATTTAATAACCAAAAACCAAATATCCAAAATCAAACCCACCCCCCATATTCTTAATATCCATTTCTTTAAGTCCATATCCAAACTCCATTTTTAATTCACTTGTTAAGGCCATTTTTTCCAAAGATCCAAGTCCCACTTTAAATCAAACTTCATTCCAAAGAAAAAATCAAATCAAGCTTCAAACCAATCAAGAACATGGTAAACTCGGTGATGATTAGACGCGGTGGACGTGGGAATGCTAGGACCACTGAAGTTCCTCCTTTCAATCCACTTTTGACCTACACTGAAGGATTTTGGAATGGGACGTCCCTTTCGAAAGACATGGTGATGAAGAGGAGAAAGAACGAAGATGGAAACAATATTGCAAAAGATGTTTTGGAAGAGATAAGGGAGGGTAAGAAGAATGGCAATACATCTCTTGCATTATTGGCTTCAACATAGGCAAATTCTTCGGACGCTGAGGAAGATGCAATTGACGATCATGAATTGAATGCGATAAACTCTACATCTGAAAGTTTCCCTTCTAATGTTCAGGTTTCCCATGTTAGTCCCTTGACTAGACATGATAAAGATGATATTCTTTCAGAGAGCACCAATTACGAAGCACATATATTTGATGTTGATTTGAGCCAGCCTCGTGAATAATTATTCGAGGAGCAGGATTATAAAATTACTTTAGAGGCTGCATTTGAAAATACAAGTTATATAGCTACATAACAGCAGAAAGGGGTCCACAACAGAGTTTTAGCAGAAATATTCTTGATAGAACAAGTACACAACACTTTTTATCAACTCAAAAACATAGTAGCAGAACTCTATTCAGGAACATATCAAAAATTCAGTTACATTTTTACAGCAGAAAAAGTTGACTCAAAAAATATATAACAGTAGAAAAATGGTAACAGCATTCCATAACTCATACAATTTCCTAACCATCCCTAACTGATAACAATTTTTCCCAAAAACGAAACTCCTAACTTTTTCCTAACAGAGCCTATAACAAAAACTACATAACAGAAAACTACAGAATTCAAAACAGATAACAATTCTAACCAAATTCTTAACCAACTCTAACAGAATTCTGAAACCAAAACCTAACAGAAACTTTCGCCAAGCCTCTCCCAAAAAAGATCCGAGCATCTTCATCTTCTTCACTCTCTTGAACCTCTCTTCCATAGCCGAACCACTTCTGTAACAATCTTTCTATCTTTCCACCACTGCATCTTCTTCAATCGTCTTCAGCAACTGCCTCAATAACACTTCACGATCAAAAAATTCACAGAAGCTTTGAATCATCTTCAAAATCCTTCTACTCAGAGCTTCTTCATTTCTGATATTGTTACCACACTGCTCCCTACAAATCCCAATCACCACCTACAAATTAATTCAACAAACTCCACACAGCAAACTCGTCAAATTATTCTATAAGCCTCATCAATTTCCACCCCTCAACAAACTTCAAAAACGAGCAAGAAAAACTGCAACGGAAAAGGGAGTCTTTTTCATCTTCTTCATTCTCTGCATCAACACTACAAGCTTCAATCTCCATACTACCTTCGTCCTTGGATTCGTTAGCCTCCATCAAGAGCCTTCAAGCTCGTCAACAATAACGACAAGCTCATCGTAAAGAGGAAGAAGATAGAAACTCCAGAACAAACATGAACCAAGCCTCTATTCGGTGTAAGAGTTTCGATTCATCCCTCCTTCTTACTGCGTACGTCTGGCTTCGTAGGATACATCTTGAATGATTTCATTTCCAATCTGTTCTTTGGAGATAACACATAGGATACATGGTGAAACGCGAGGCTCCGATTCCGTTTGGTTGGATCTGTTGTAGAGGTAGTGATCCGACCAGGAGTGGTTTCGACGAGATTAGGTTTTTTTCGCCGCCGTCGCGACGAAGTTTATATATGGCGAGTTTTTTTTCTTTTGGCTTAGAGAGATATAGAATGTTATGGGGTTGAGCAAGGTTGAGGATGAGTTGAAACGGAGGAAAGAGATGGAAGGAGAAGGAGAAAACGACGCCGTGAGAAGGAAAGGTGAAGGACGAAGCTGAAAAGGCGCTAGCAAAAGGGAAAAGAGAGTGAGATTTGTTGCCAAGGTCATCTAGGGTTTTTAAGAGAATGAACCCTCAAGTGGAACCGATTTTGGGTTTGTAAGTCCACCATCATCACAGTTCCACCACACCCCTATATTTACTATCCGTACCCCTTTTGTTAATTCTAGTTTTGTTTTTAATTGTTTTGCTGATTGTTTAGTTAATTGGTTAGTAATTAATTTTAGAATCAATTTTTGAGTCATGGATTACCTAGACTAATTTTTGAGTTGTCTTTGTAGTGATTCACACTTGATTTGCTAAGTTGTTTAAAGGTAGGAAGTGTTGCTACATACATAGCTGTTGTGCACAAGGTGAGCTGTCAAATGTTGCAATTCTGTCCAGATTTTCTTACACCTATTAAGTTCTGATTCCTCTTTATTTTCAGATTGAGGATACGTAGGCACAAGATGCGATATCACGGCGAGCACACTAATAACTAACTTCCCTTTTATCTCGCACCCGTGTGATCCAGAAGTTAACCAATCAATCAACCCTTTTCTCTCGCCCTAGTGCGATCGAGACTCTTTCACAAAACAACAAGACCCTGTTAGGTTGAACTACGACTGCTCTGACTTCCTCCTTCGCGTTAGATTGAGGATACATAGGCACAAGACGACGATGTCTTGGCGAGCAACCTTCCCCCCATTAGCCTGTAGTCCGTCGAAATACGCCGACTCTGATTCTTCATTCGTCCATGAAGATACATAGGCATAGGATTACGACAATCCTTGCGAGTCCATTTTTCCTTTCCCCCGTTCCGTTTCTAGTTAGCAGTAGGCTTTAGATAACTCACCCTTTGATCGATAACAACAACCGTGGATCCCATCGAGTACGATGGACGCGAGGGGGTGCTAATACCTTCCTCTCGCGTAACCGACTCCCAAACCCAGGCTATGGTTGCGATGACCATGTCTTTCCCTTTGTTGAGTTTTTCTTCGATTGTTTCCTTTCCCTGCGTCGGGATAAATAACGTTCGGTGGCGACTCTTTTGTCTTTTCCACCAGTTAATTTTCGCAGATGCGACAGCTGGCGACTCTGCTGGGGACTTTGGTTCCCTAAGTGAGTCAATCCTAGCACGTGTTTGTTTTCGGTTATTGGGTGTTTATCTGTACGCTTTACCTATTTTATTTATGGCTTTTGTCGCATGTTTATCGCTTTCATTGCATTTACTTGCTTTGCATTTACTATTGCCATATATACTGGACTGTGTTGGACTGTTATTTTTTGGTGGGATGGGTAATCTGAGAGATAAGCCCATTACCCAGGCTTGAGCACACACATAGGACTAGAGTGGAAAGTAGTGTGGCCTACGTAGCTTCTTGGTACGTTTAGTTTACACGAAACCCACACCCAGACGAGGTTTTCTTGGGAGATGTTTTGATTTGCGCGTCTTGTGCATTTCGGGGTGTTAACCTAGAGAGCTGTCGACTCTGGTGACCATTCCCGAGGACTCAGTTGAGGCACTCCTCCCAAGGGGCGATAATGGCATACCAGAAATGGAAAACCCATTACGCTTCTTGATTCGAGGACCCGAAGCTGAGAACTTTCCATAGGATGACCTTTTTTAGGGGAATCAATTTAGGCCTCCTCGATTGATGATGATGCCAAACCAGGAATGGTGAACGTATCATCATTTCTTGAACCGAGAGTCCGTGACGCTGAGGATCCTTAGTCTTAGAACCCACATGTGAGAGTGGCGGGGTTTACAGGTTTACAGGTAACCTTGACCTTCATCCTGCCCGGTTTTCAGGTTTTCTTATCAGTGTGGACTTATCAGCCTGGTATTATGGTATTCTGATTATTCGGATATTCTGGTATTCTGATTATTCCGGCACTCTGATTATTCTGGTGTTCTGATTATCCCATTTTTATGATTATGCCGATATTTTGGCTTTCTGGTATTCTGATTATTCGGATATTCTGGTATTCTGGTATTTTCTTCAGGGCAGACCTTGCGAACTTATTCAGTCATCAGCACAACACTTATCTAAAATATATGGAAGCTTTGATCCCATGTATGTTGCATTTGAACATGGAATTTTCATACTCATTTGCATAACAGGTGTTCGAGGCTTGGTTATTCTCATCCTGATCTGGTTTTCTTCAAAATTTCAGACTATCTGCTCAAGCCTTTCAGAAGTTGATCATGGATCAAATTCAAGCAGAGCTGAGGGAAGTATGAAGCCAAATGGGGCGGTTTATGGGGGACATGCAAGCCTTGATTCAAGACCAGAAAATGCTGAAGGAGGAGGTCAACCACATGAAGACTCAGATGAGCCTGGTTATAGAGGTCATGATAAATGTGCTTAGAAAGGATGATAATCCCATGACCGAGGTTGCAGCAGAAATTGTTATTCCACCATTACCCGTGGGGTCTATCCCAAAGTGTGATTTACCGCGCAGATTTTTTGCACAACCTGGGGTTCCGGAACTTCCTCGTCAGCAGCTACCTCCTGTCTCCCAAGACAACCCCAAGGTTAAGAAGTACCCGCCGAAGCCGAAGAAAGCTGGAAGAATCTTTGATCTGTTTCCTATGCCTTATGCTCAGCTGTTGAGGCATCTACTTCAGCTCTAATTGGTTGAACTTCGGACGATAAATCCTCTTGGTGGTAAGCCCCCACCCGGTTATGATGCAAATTCCCATTGCAATTTTCACTATGGTGTGCCGGGACATAATGTGGAAAAATGTAGAGCCTTTCAGCATGTTGTCCAGGATCTAATCGATTTAAAGGCAATTGAATTCACGTCAGGCGGCGTGAGCGTACAAGGTGGTCCTACTGCTGTTACTGCAAAAGAAGTGAATATCCATGTTTTCCCTCCTGAAGTTGCACCAAGTCAGGGGCAATTCTTGCAGTCCATGGTTTTAGAACCTTCCCGTCCTCAATTCTTGCATGTTCCTAAGCCAAGTCTAAGGATGAAAGTGCCCGAACGAGAGGAAGGCACAAGTCGGTATCAGCAACAGAGCTACCATCTGAAGAGTCAACAAAAGTCCAGAAGGCCTGAGAGAAAGTTTGATCTCATTATTGTTCCTCACAGTCATCTGCTTGCTCGTTTACTTCAAGACTCTTTGATTCAGCTAAGGGAAGCTGCACCCGTTCCGTATCCCCTTCCTCCAGATTATGACAAGAGTGTTAGGTGCGAGTACCACTCAGGGACACAGGGGCATGCAATTGAAAACTGCAACGTGTTCAAACACAAGGTGCAAGATCTCATTGACGTTGGGGTCATTATTTTCTCTGCAGACGGTTTGTATGTTAACTGAAGCTTCCCAAGTGAGCACTTGAGACTGCAAAGACATCTTCTGAAGCAATCAGTCCAGTCGGAGCCAAGCCTCCTCAGCAATGGCGATCATCAGCTTTCTTTACTGCATTTTCATTTGTAATTTTTCTTATTGGTTAATGTCTTTGTATGTAAAAAAGCTTGTTTGTTCTTGAATGACGATCTTAATGCAACGAGTATGTTTTTCTTGAAGAGTTTCATTCGTGTTCACTCATTTAATATTTCTGTGCATTGCATACCAACTTTCTTGCTTAAACTCCTTGAGGGAGGATGATGAGGTGAAAACGCAAACTTTACGACTGTATGCTTTTGGATAAAACCTTGTTGATGATGTACAGGCATTGTTTCAAATCTCTAAACACTGGAGATATAAGTAAGATAATCCCTTCTCAAACCCGTTGAGCCTAGTAGTAGGATTTTTGTTCTAAAAGCGAAAAAACACTCAATCTAAACCTGGGGCAGGGTAGGTGTCAGTTAATTTGACCGAGCGTTCAAATTTCAAAAGGAGTGTCCCATTCGAGGATCAAATCATAATGGTTATCCCTCACCAACTGAAGAGTGAGGCAGTCACAACCCTTTCAAACAAGTCAGACAAGCCAGTGTCACACGATTTGTTCCGAAAAAAGAATCAAAAGAAAAAAGAAAGCCCGCTAAGTCGAAAGTTTGAAAACAAATGACTTAGGCAAAAGTTAGGGCATCCCGCTAGACGTCAAAATCGAAAAATTCAAAAGAATCAGTCCAGGAAAAAATCAGGGAAATCAAAAACAAAAGAACGAAAAGCGAAAAGGATGACAAAAAAGAAAAATCCTCGAGCAAAGAACAAGTCGTGTGACCACGGACACCAAAAACAAAGGGGGTGAATGTCACTCCAAAAGCCGTGTGGGTTCCTTCTATCCTCCTACCACTCATTAACCTTTTCGAAAGATGATCGCTTGTGTCGAGTTAGCTAAATGTAGGACTGGGGAACATCAAGGAGAATGGGTGGGTTAAAACAAAATTTTAAGCCATAAATCCTTTTTTCTTAAACCACGAACCAGGTTACGTTACAACCCTCAAAAGTCCTAAGTGAAACAGGGTTTATTCTGAAGGCGTACTTCAACAAGATAACGTTCCTGACTCCCATGAGTTGTGCTAAAAGACTTTTGTTGGTATTGCATATGCATGCTATGTTTCATTTAAAACTCTGTGTCGCACCTTAACCAGTGACTCGTTCACAGGTATTGGCGATATCTTTTCGAAAAAAGACTTCGAGATTAATATACGTGTTGCATTATAATTCTAATTTTTGGAATAAACATTTTCTGCTTGCTTACATGTATTTGACACCAGTAAGGCTTACAAAGTGAACATCAGTCGAGAATTTTGATCCTGCCAAAGTGAGATGCTTGAAAACTCTGAGGGATAAGCGTGACAAAGGACATGTTGCCAAGTGATTCTGTTGAGTGTGGGCTTTCCTGGTAAGTCGTGCTAAGAAGTTGCCAATCCGGGCAGTTACATTGTGAAATATCTCTGAAGTTCGGTTAATCTGGGGCAATTATGTCGAGAATCTGGGGCAATCAAGTCTAGATTTAGAAAATCTCTCAGAGATTAGTCAGTCAGAGGCAAAGTCACTGCGAGGCTCGTACTGAGGTAGGCCACTTCAAGAGTACAATAAGTTATTTTCTCCAGAGAACGGTTAATCAAAGTCACGTCACCAGGGTACAACATATTGAGGCAGGATATGTCAGATCCTTATGATACATCCTGAGGACATGTTCCTTTATGGGTTATGCTACATCAGGGCACTTCCTTTTGGTCATATCGTATCTGTAGGGTTCTTGTTGATAGCTGACACGTGATGTCCCTAGTAGAGTTTCTATCCCCGACAGAGATAGCTGAAGTTTCATCACTCAGCAGAGCATTATAAAGATTGTGAATCCTTCTCCCCAGCAAGAGTTCAGGAGTTCGCTCTCCCTTATCCAGGTTGGTGAGGTTTGTTGCTCTTCGGCAAAAGTTCATATTCCCGTACAGGATAAGAGCATTGAGTTTGTGCTTCCCCAGTTTGCGGTAAAGCTGTCTCTGTCTCCCCAACGGAATAACGGTAGAATGTAAGTCTCCAACAAAGAAGTTAGTCTGATGTTGTCCCCTAGCAGAGTTGATATCGTCAACCATCGTTCCCCAAGCAGATTCGTTGGTGGTGGTGGGTGTTCCCTAGCAGGTCAAAGGCTGATTGTCATTGGCACTTTTCTTCAGCAGAGTCCTAGGATGTTTTCCCAGTAGATGTTTGTTACTCATACTTTCCTGCATAACGGAGGTTTAGTTGGGATCTCGAGTAAAGTTTATGACTCTGAAAACAGTTTAGTTTGTTATCCCCAGTGGAGGTGGCCTCGTCTTTTCAGCCTTTATGTTACTGGAATGGTCCTGTTGCATATCATAAACATCATTGCATAATCATTACCATGCATATCATTTGCCTAGCATAGCATTGCATGAAACCGTGTAAAACCGTCAGAAACCCACTTTGCTGGAACCTCATCCAAAGTCCAATCCCTATTGGCACTTCACTCAAATCCAATCCCCATTGGTACCCCAAAAAGATTTCACCTTTGAAAAATCAATCACCATTAGGTTTCACTTGTCCTTGCCAGCAAAGTCCAGTCATACCTGGCACGTCCTTCTTTCCCGGTAGCCCGAGCATACATCGGCATTCAGCATATAGTAATCATTGCATCCTCAAATCGCGTAGTATTTCCATTTCGTATGGAGCATTACGCCATAGAAAGAAAACTCAAACACATGCATGCGAAGCATAAGCTAGATTTGGTACCTCGCGCAGAAACCCAAATCAATTTCCAATCAGGACAGAGACATATCCTCAGAAAGAATGTAGATATTCCACAGCAGACATTTCAGTCAACCTTTGCTTACCTTTCTTTTGGGTCGTAGATCATACGTCGATCTTACCCTCGATCGGTCCTTATCCATCAACCCCTTGATGACGACATTCCAAAGCAGCAGTCGTTCCGTCAATTCTTTGATGATGTGTTTCCTTCGGTCAGGTTTCCTTTCCGTTAAACCCCTTTGACAACGTGTTTCCTTCGGTCAGGTTTTCTTTCCGTCAAACCCCTTTGACGACGTGTTTGAAGGTGCGAGAAAGACAAAAGAAAGGGGGTTTTGAATTGTGTATTTACTCTTTTTGTAACTTTTCGCATCTTGTTAAAGAGACACTCAAGAACCTTCAATTCTCGTTGAGAGATTCTGATCTCTTAACTATGGAACATGAGAACCATATTGGTTCTGATCATAGGATGCGATATACAGAACTTGCAGTGTGGAAGCTTATCAGAGATAGGCTGCAAGGTTCTGACTTTGCTTAATATAAGGTTCTGATATTCAATGCAGAAACATAAATAGAGATACTAAGCAAGAGAGTAAAGGACACACGATATATCCTGGTTCACCATGCGGGCTAATCCAGTCCACCCTTCTCAGGTGATTTCGCCTTGAACACAAGGACTTAATCCACTATAATCAAATCATGATTACACTTGCACGGGCCACGCCGGTGACTAACAACTTGCACAGCCGTACTGTGACTAACACCACAATGAACCGTTCAGGGATTCAATTTAATGAATATAACAAACATTGACCTACAGGTTCCAATCTCTTCAAGATCTACTGCTAGGCTTTCACATCTAGACGTTCAGGGATTCAACTTAATGAATATAACGCTACTGACCCTATTTCAGGATTTTCCATAATGACACCCAGCCATTGTCATCTCAAGTATCTGATCACCACGTGATCTACTCAAGGGCCTCAACTCACAGCTGAACCGTTCAGGGATTCAACTTGATGAATATAACGTTCACTTGAGGAGTCTCAATTCATTTAGTTGAATTGGCAAATTGGAGATTACAAATTGTGCTTCTTAATAAGCAAGTTTCTCCTAAGTTTAAGTACAAATAACACACACATGTGTTCAAGCAAGTTTTGAGCAATCAGCTCCTTGCTTTCCTAAGAAACTACAAAGATGTATTTAGATATTACAATTGTTGACATCTTGTAGATCTTCTTCTTCTTCTTCGTCTTCTGGTTGAGCAAGCTTTGAGCAGCAACTCCTTGCTTCAGATCTTCATGGTAGTCTTGACGAGAAGGTAGGTTGATGACTTGACAGATCTTCAATGTGGTCTTCTTTATCAACAGCTTCTGTTTAATTGTTGTTGTTGTGTTGATTTGTCTTCTTCAGAAGCTTCGCAATCTTCAGAATCTTAATCACTTTCAGAGAGCATCCACAAGAGCATTGCAACCGCAATCTTGGCATCCTTGGATCTGGCTGATCATGACTAAATAAAGAAGCGTTCTTGCTTCTCGCGACTTTAGTTACACATAGTAACTTCGCATATGTATTCAATCATAGTATATCTAGCTGGTGTATGTTGGTTTTGATGTCTTTAGTTTTTATGATCTGCACACAACACACGTTAGACCATAAAATGGTTCTTTCACAAATACTTATTGTTATCATCAAAACATAGATTGACTTGTAGAGACAATTCTTGCTCTCACAATCTCCCCCTTTTTGATGATGACAAAACCAAGTATTTTGATTGAACATTTTATACAAGGTAATCACCAATGCAAACAAATTCAGAGTTTGGAACAACAGCTCCCCCTGAATGAGTTATCCTCAAAGTTTTATCTGAGATCATCTAGGATTTTATGTAATCCAAAGATATACAGAGTAACAACTTGAGTTGTCAGAACAGGAATAGAAAAGAGTTACTTCTCTATCTTGTCTTTAGGAAAACGAGGAGTCTTTAGCATCTGGACTAGTTCATTAGAACTTCCATCTTCAGATCTTCAGAACTCAGTTTTTTTTGTTGTCGTATCAGAGCTTGCTATCTTCAGAGACGTCTGAAGCATTTCTACTTTTCAGCAGATTCCATTAAGCATAAGATCAGAACAGTTCTTGACTGATAGACGTAGCCTTGCTATCTATCAGAGACAGACACTATCTTTAAAAGAAACTCCCCCTGAGTTTCAGACTTTGTGAAGATATGAGATTTTGCAATTTGATCTTCAGGGCAGTCTCCCCCTAATTCCTATACGTCAAATATTGGGATCTTCAGAATTATAATTCTGGATGCTAAGATTTTAAACACCAATGTAGATCATGACTGTTTTGACTTTTGAACACAGGTCTTCATCTCAGAACCTTGTTAAAGTCATACTTAGTAGTTTACCAAAGCTTGATTTTTGATCAGATACTAATTGAAGGTTAATATTAAAGTGATCAATCAACGCTTGATTCTGAATTTGATACTCATGATTTAATTTTGATCTGTTACCATGTGATGTGCTGAGTCTTATACCAGAGTATGTTAAGTCTAATACCAAGTGAAGAATTTATTCTCATACGCTTGAGAGGTAATTCATTAGAGTGCTGATATTGATTCCAATGAAGGTATTTTGACAGTAACCCACAGCTTTTGCTCTGATTGATGTGTCTGGTACTGATCTTTGTGTACTGAGTCTGATTACCAATTGTTGATTTAGTCTGATACTAGATCGTTTTCATTTCCAATGGTTCTTGGTAAACATCAGAACGGCTTCTTCTTGGATCTTCAATCTGGATCTTCAGACAGTTCTTGACTTCTGATTTGTACAGATCTTCTGAGTGAGCATCTTGAGATGTAGACTTTGTCTTGACTGCTTTCAGAGTTTTCTTACTTCTTTTCTGAGCTAAGTCAGATAAGGATTACGATGAATCTAATTCTTCCAGCTTAACCTGTTTCTTAGAATGCCTAGTGAACTTGTTTAGAGTTCCTCGAATAACATCAAACAACAAACGTTAGTAGCAACGCATATTATATGAGTACTTTGTTTGAGTTCCTTTGTTTGAGTTCTGCATGCTTTCAGATTTCCTTCTTTCAATCAAAATCAATATATTTCTCCCCCTTTTTGACATCATCAAAAAGTGTCAGGGCATATGAGCAATTAAACATATAATCTCTTATATTCAGTTTCCTACATATTAAAACTTTATTTCTCCTATTTGAGTATATTGCATATTTGACATGATAAGGAGCATTTAGACTCATTTTAGTGAGTCACATCTATAATCAATATGTATTTAATTGAAGGATTAAAGCATCTGTAGAGATTAATTACAGCATTTCATTTGTGAATCAACATAGCATAGTTTTAAAATGCAGATCATAGGTTGAGCTTGAAAAGTTCAAGATAATCAAAACATAGATAATTTAAACACAAATTCCTAATTAGAAACGTTTTAAGTAATCGTAGACTTAATAAAAACTGAGTTTTCATGGGTCCTTATGAGTTATACTAGAGCGAGCCTAAGGATTATGAGAGAAGGTTTTCAAAATCATCATTTCTTGAGACATGCAACCTTTCTACTACTTGAGTAATTCCCAACCACTTGCTCTTCACAATTTCTTCTGAGATCCATTCGTGGAACTCAGTCTAGATAGTCCTTATTTCCATGAAGTCCATACAGTAATTGAAAGCTTCTACTAAGCTTTGAGTCTTTTAGATTACATTATCCTTGAGGGATGCTAATGCATTACTGTTTGATTCTATCAGTTATTATGATGTTTTAGGTATTTTAATCATTTGGTTGAGTAAAGTGAACGTCTCAGATTATTATGAATTTGATGTTGGCATAGGTATAGAACACAGAAGACATCATATTTTCATTGATTAAAAAAACATCAGCACAAAATAGAAAGATAAGCAACAAGACATAGTACTATTTGACACTACATCAGGGTTTGAAATTTTAGTCATCAAAATCTTCAACGTTGTCCACCCTATCACATCTTGTCTCAGTTACTGAAGGTTCTGGTCCGAGTCTGCTTACTAACCCCTAGAATTTCTCTTTCAGCATAATTTCAGATATTATTCTCCCTCAAGGAACGTAAGAGTTCAACTGAGTTCTTAAAACTTTGATAGAATGTTTCAGGTGATTGAAAATTGTTTTGGGAAGATTGATCCTAAAGTGGTGTGTTAGGAGGAAGACGAATACTCTGTCATCTAGGGACAGCGTACTCCTTGCAGTTGCACGAGGTCGAAGATTGGTTAGAGAGAATCTGAACCATGTTCTGGGTGAAGGGAGAAGTTTCTCAGGGTTGTTTGGTTCATAAGGAACCGAGTCGTCAAATAAGACTTTGCACTGATCCACCAAGCTTAGGTTTGATTGATAGTCATCAATCATAACTCCGGAGGAGACACAACCAGTGATTTTCTCTATCGAGGAGATGGAGACAGCAATGGGTTGAAGGTAGACTTCCGACCAGATGGTTTTTCCATCGTTACTAATTCTAGAAAATTTCCAGAACTCTTTAACTAGATTTGGATAGACAGGACCATATAGGAGAGCGTAATAGCCTTGCCAAAACTGGGCTTGCATGCTTCTGAGTATCTCCAAGCCATTGTCTCCGGGATGAGAAAGGTTGAGTTTCTTCTCAGGAATGAGGTGTATATTTTCTTTGTTTCCAAGGTAGGTTGGTCCATTCCTTTGAGAGTTCATTGTTTTTAGTGAGTTTAGAATTTTGTATTTGAGAGTGGAGAGAGAGAGAGAGAGAGAGAGAGAGAGAGGGGAATCCTAACTTTTATGGGTGAGTTAGGATGAAGTGTGATGATCGCTTTTGGGGATAGGATTTGGATTTGTTATTTCCTAGATATTGTATTAATTTTTGGTATATGGAGAGATGTAAACGCGTGTAGCTAAAAAGACGAGTAAGTTGTCTATTTATTGGAAAGGATATTAGAGTTAATGATGGCTTTTCGGTGAGTGGTCAATGAGTCGGGTACATTAATGATGGGAATAAATTTGAGTCACAGAAATTTTTTTAATGGATTCTAATAAGGCTTATTATCTATGTAAAATTTATTGTTCAAAGAGAGACTTTAATTAATGATTATAGATTTAACAATACGTTTTTCTTAACTAATCAAAGGATAATTGAGTACAAACAAAACAATTAAAGCATAATTAACATAGTTTCTCTAGTCACTAAAGACTTCACAATTTGTCTTTAACAGACAGTTTTCTGGAAACTCTTCAGGACCATCTTCTTCAATTCTTTCCTTGATCCTGTCGACAATTCCATCTCTGAAGAAAATCTCAGACAAAACTCTTCCATAAGTAATGTAGGATTTTGTGAGGTTTCGAGACTCAAGGATGGTTTTCCAGAGACAGTTGAAGATTGAGTGTGGTAAATTTATCCGAAAGTCATTCATTAGTAAATAAATGAACTTATGGTCATGAAATCGAATTAGATTATTGGTATCTATTCTGGGAAGAAAATTTGACAACATGAGTTTGTACCAGACTTTGGGAATAGGTAGGAGATTCTCAGGATTGTAGGGTATGTATCTGGAAGATAAGTCGTGAAGGGATGCAAAATTTCTTGTAGGAAAGAAATTGTGTTTGTCAAAATTAACATGAATTCCAACATCTTCACATCCAGTTGCAAGGATCACTGAGAATAGGTTGATGTCAATAGGGATTTCAAAAACATAGGAAGTGATGCATTTTCTTTCAATATCAAGATCAGCATGTTTCTAGAATTCTTTGACCAGGTTTACATAGATAGGCTTTTCTAGCATCATGGAGTACCTAGTCCATTGCTAAGTATACAAAATATCTGCTATACTGCATGCAGTGTCTCTTGAGAGTGAAAGAGTAATGAATGAGAACCGTTTCTCAGGAATAAGTTCAAGAAGATTTGGATTACCAAGAAAGGTTAGTGGAGGCATGATGATGGATGGACGAAGAGGCTTAGAATTTTAGGGTTTTGAGTATAAGAGTATAAAAGGGAGACGAGTTTTTATAGAATAAGTAGGTAGACTTATGCTTAGACTAGGGAAGATATAGGTTAGTGCAAAAGATTTTAATGAGATTTTATTTAGCTGTCAGAGATATGTTATGTGTTCAAAAGATTCGCATTTATTATGATGTTCCCTTTGCGTGTAGATTTCGTTAAAGGATTTTCTTTTATCTAGCAATTTCTTATAGCTAAGTTTTAACAGATATTCAAATAGTTTTCCTTGTGAATCCTAAAAAAAAATATTTTATGGGTTAACAGAGAAGGAGAAGGAGAAAGTGTACCTTAGGGATGCTGAACTTTTGAAGAGAATCTTTTAGCTAAACCTTTTCATGAAGGCATTCCTTTCTGACCTCGGAATCTTTGAACATCTTTCTGATTCTGCCTATTTCCGAGTAAGCTGCTGATGTTTCTTGGGTTCTTCAAGATACGCTTGTCTTCTGACCTCTGAAGAAAAAGAATATTTTCTTGGAAAGTGATCCTGATTGAACTACGACTTTCTCTCTTTTCTAGTTCAACCTTGTCCATCAGTTCTCTAGGTTATAATGACCGAGATTAAGACTTGGCATGATCAGAGTGACCGCTCCATCTGAACTTAGCCAATTACATGCACTCCTTTTGGTCAGGCGATGTAACGAATGTTCTGAGGAAAAATTAACACTCATATGCGTGGGAGCAGTACTGAGTGAATAGTAAGTTTCATTTGATGACCCCATTCATAATCAACAGATTACATCTGTTTTTTATTGCTTCTCACTTATCATTTCCTTGATCCATAGAACCTGTTTAGTTCCAATACAGTTCTTAAGATATGGATCTAAATCTTAAACGACAAACTTTGAGAATTGGTTAAGTTCTCCTTTCATAGACTGAATTCAGTTTGCGTTTGTGAGAGTTTCTTGTCTTTGAAAGACGATTGATTTCACAAGATTAGTGAGAACCTTTGAGAGGTTATTCAAGGAGGAATTGACCTATCAACATCTGACTTTATTCCTCAAGGTTGTTTCAGAACTTGTTCAAAACATCATCACGCCCCATGTGTACATCACTAGACATGGTTTGCATGAGCCTTCTTGTTCTCACAATGATGATCAACTTATATGGGGTTGTTCACACATATCTATGAGTTAACTTCAACCGAACATTATTAACGTCATCTTTTATGACATTAGTTGGAGAACCTAGATATCTGGAATGATAGCATCTAATTTCATAGCTCAAGTGGTTCTGAGAACACTTGATCTGATGACAATCAGATTATCAACATTTGATTTTTACTAGGATGATTTCAAGTTGTTGGAGCTTGATCACTAAACCAGTTAAAGCTTGAGATTTCATTCAGAATCAAGTATTTACTGAGTCTTTGGGATTGAGTTCTTCATTTAGTCTTTTGATCATTCCAGATTCTGACATTGAATAATTTCTAATAATTTGAATTTTTCAGATTCTGATTTTAATAGATTTCTTTATGAAATTCAAAGTCTTAGAACAACAATCTTTCTTCTTTACATGAAGAGATTCAGAATGAGTTTTAAATGAGAAAGTCAAGGGTGGACCTAATCCGTTTCTTGAAAACATCTCAAAAACTTATAAAGAACTAATCTTCAGCAAACAAGATTTCTTGCTTTCTGATGATTCATCTTTTAAGCATATACGTGGTTTTATCCACACGTAATTTCCAGGATGAGCTTTCAACAGATACTGCCTTTTATCTGCTGAATTTATCTTATCAGCTGATTCTTCAATTCTAGTGAGGCTTCATCCAGAATCAATGAATTGTTCACGAAGTAATCAAATTGATTACAATTTTGTACACAGTTAACTGCTGAACTGTTACAGAAATTGTAAGTGGATTTCAATCTTACCAAGAGTACTTCTACGCACCACATCTGGATCTTTTTCTGACACTGTTAAGTGTTTGATGTAAATCAATAACAGAACCGGAGCTCTGATACCAATTGAAGGTGCGAGAAAGACACAAGAAAGGGGGGTTTGAATTGTGTGTTTACTCTTTTTGTAACTTTTCGTATCTTGTTAAAGAGACACTCAAGAACCTTCAATTCTCGTTGAGAGATTCTGATCTCTTAACTATGGAACATGAGAACCATATTGGTTCTGATCATAGGATGCGATATACAGAACTTGCAGTGTGGAAGCTTATCAGAGATAGGCTGCAAGGTTCTGACTTTGCTTAATATAAGGTTCTTATTCAATGCAGGAACATAAATAGAGATACTAAGCAAGAGAGTAAAGGACACATGATATATCCTGGTTCACCACGCGGGCTAATCCAGTCCACCCTCCTCAGGTGATTTCGCCTTGAACACAAGGACTTAATCCACTATACTCAAATCATGATTACACTTACACGGGCCACGCCGGTGACTAACAACTTGCACAGCCGCACTGTGACTAACACCACAATGAACCGTTTAGGGATTCAATTTAATGAATATAATGAACATTGACCTGCAGGTTCAAATCTCTTCAAGATCTACTGCTAAGCTTTCACAGCTAGACGTTCAGGGATTCAACTTAATGAATATAACGTTACTGACCCTATTTCAGGATTTTCCACAATGACACCCAGCCATTGTCATCTCAAGTATCTGATCACCACGTGATCTACTCAAGGGCCTCAACTCACAGCTGAACCGTTCAGGGATTCAACTTAATGAATATAACGTTCACTTGAGGAGTCTTAATTCATTTAGTTGAATTGGCAAACTGGAGATTACAAGTTGTGCTTCTTAATAAGCAAGTTTCTCCTAAGTTTAAGTACAAAGAACACACACATGTGTTCAAGCAAGTTTTGAGTAATCAGCTCCTTGCTTTCCTAAGAAACTACAAAGATGTATTTAGATATTACAATTGTTGACATCTTGTAGATCTTCTTCTTCTTCTTCTTCTGGTTGAGCAAGCTTTGAGAAGCAACTCCTTGCTTCAGATCTTTAAGGTAGTCTTGACGAGAAGGTAGGTTGATGACTTGACAGATCTTCAATGTTGTCTTCTTTATCAACAGCTTCTGTTTAATTGTTGTTGTTGTGTTGATTTGTCTTCTTGAGTTTCAAAAACAATCGCCATTGGTGAAATAATGATAGCTCTGAATATGTAAAGTGTTACAACGAGAACTCATCGTTGTTGCTATCTTCACAATGACTTGCTCAATTTTGTAGATGAACATTCAGTTCGTGATTCTACAAGTAATCGACACATCAGAAGCAAAAACTCTTTCCATTAAATAGCCAGTAGAAATATAGCCGTTAGAGAATAATGTTGGCTGTTTGGAAAAGAGAAGTTGTGATATAATGAGTTGTACTGACACATCTTCTTTTTGCAGAGGAAGAAGTGACCGGACATCTTTTCTTGGGCAGTGTGTACATTTAACTCACAACGGTAATATTTAGACTTCAAAACTTCAGTGGCTTCTGATGTTAATTTGATGAAGCATGAGTAGAGTCTTTATAGCAAAATATCTAATGCTTCAAGTCTTCAGTCGATTGAAGAAGTCCATTAGGAATCAGTCTTCAGAACTTCAGCACTTGGTCTTTAAGAACGTTATCCTTTTCTGCTTCAAGTCTTCCGAATCTTCAGAGCCTGTCTTCAGAGTCTTCAGAACTTTTTATTTGAAATCTTGATCTTCAGAACTCATCAGTCTTCAGATTTTTCTGCACTTGGTCTTCAGTGCCTTCAGCCATCAGAACTTCAGGTCATAGGAGTCTTCCGTCTTTTGGTTCTTTCAGAGTGTACTTCTTCAGAAGCTTCGCAATCTTCAGAATCTTAATCACTTTCAGAGAGCATCCACAAGAGCATTGCAACCGCAATCTTGGCATCCTTGGATCTGGCTGATCATGACTAAATAAAGAAGCGTTCTTGCTTCTCGCGACTTTAGTTACACATAGTAACTTCGCATATGTATTCAATCATAGTATATCTAGCTGGTGTATGTTGGTTTTGATGTCTTTAGTTTTTATGATCTGCACACAACACACGTTAGACCATAAAATGGTTCTTTCACAAATACTTATTGTTATCATCAAAACATAGATTGACTTGTAGAGACAATTCTTGCTCTCACAATCTCCCCCTTTTTGATGATGACAAAACCAAGTATTTTGATTGAACATTTTATACAAGGTAATCACCAATGCAAACAAATTCAGAGTTTGGAACAACAGCTCCCCCTGAATGAGTTATCCTCAAAGTTTTATCTGAGATCATCTAGGATTTTATGTAATCCAAAGATATACAGAGTAACAACTTGAGTTGTCAGAACAGGAATAGAAAAGAGTTACTTCTCTATCTTGTCTTTAGGAAAACGAAGAGTCTTTAGCATCTGGACTAGTTCATCAGAACTTCCATCTTCAGATCTTCAGAACTCAGTTTTCTTTGTTGTCGTATCATAGCTTGCTATCTTCAGAGACGTCTGAAGCATTTCTACTTTTCAGCAGATTCCATTAAGCATAAGATCAGAACAGTTCTTGACTGATAGACGTAGCCTTGCTATCTATCAGAGACAGACACTATCTTTAAAAGAAACTCCCCCTGAGTTTCAGACTTTGTGAAGATTTGAGATTTTGCAATTTGATCTTCAGGGCAGTCTCCCCCTAATTCCTATACGTCAGATATTGGGATCTTCAGAATTATAATTCTGGATGCTAAGATTTTAAACACCAATGTAGATCATGACTGTTTTGACTTTTGAACACAGGTCTTCATCTCAGAACCTTGTTAAAGTCATACTTAGTAGTTTATCAAAGCTTGATTTTTGATCAGATACCAATTGAAGGTTAATATTAAAGTGATCAATCAACGCTTGATTCTGAATTTGATACTCATGATTTAATTTTGATCTGTTACCATGTGATGTGCTGAGTCTTATACCAGAGTATGTTAAGTCTAATACCAAGTGAAGAATTTATTCTCATACGCTTGAGAGGTAATTCATTAGAGTGCTGATATTGATACCAATGAAGGTATTTTAATAGTAACCCACAACTTTTGCTCTGATTGATGTGTCTGATACTGATCTTTGTGTACTGAGTCTGATTACCAATTGTTGATTTAGTCTGATACTAGATCGTTTTCATTTCCAATGGTTCTTGGTAAACATCAGAACGACTTCTTCTTGGATCTTCAATCCGGATCTTCAGACAGTTCTTGGCTTCTGATTTGCAAAGATCTTCTGAGTGAGCATCTTGAGATGTAGACTTTGTCTTGACTGCTTTCAGAGTTTTCTTACTTCTTTTTTGAGCTAAGTGAGATAAGGATTACGATGAATCTGATCTTCCAGCTTAACCTGTTTCTTAGAATGCCTAGTGAACTTGTTTAGAGTTCCTCGAATAACATCAAACAACAAACGTTAGTAGCAACGCATATTATATAAGTACTTTGTTTGAGTTCCTTTGTTTGAGTTCTGCATGCATTCAGATTTCCTTCTTTCAATCAAAATCAATATATTTCTCCCCCTTTTTGACATCATCAAAAAGTGTCAGGGCATATGAGCAATTAGACATATAATCTCTTATATTTAGTTTCCTACATATTAAAACTTTATTTCTCCTATTTGAGTATATTGCATATTTGACATGATAAGGAGTATTTAGACTCATTTTAGTGAGTCACATCTATAATCAATATGTATTTAATTGAAGGATTAAAGCATCTGTAGAGATTAATTACAGCATTTCATTTGTGAATCAACATAGCATAGTTTTAAAATGCAGATCATAGGTTGAGCTTGAAAAGTTCAAGATAATCAAAACATAGATAATTTAAACACAGATTCCTAATTAGAAACGTTTTAAGCAATCGTAGACTTAATAAAACTGAGTTTTCATGGGTCCTTATGAGTTATACTAGAGCGAGCCTAAGGATTATGAGAGAAGGTTTTTAGAATCATCATTTCTTGAGACATGCAACCTTTCTACTACTTGAGTAATTCCCAACCACTTGCTCTTCACAATTTCTTCTGAGATCCATTCGTGGAACTCAGTCTAGATAGTCCTTATTTCCATGAAGTCCATACAGTAATTGAAAGCTTCTACTAAGCTTTGAGTCTTTTAGATTACATTATCCTTTAGGGATGCTAATGCATTACTGTTTGATTCTATCAGTTATTATGTTGTTTTAGGTATTTTAATCATTTGTTTGAGTAAAGTAAACGTCTTAGATTATTATTAATTTGATGTTGGCATAGGCATAGAACACAGAAGACATCATATTTTCATTGATTAAAAAAAACATCAACACAAAATAGAACGATAAGCAATAAGACATAGTACTATTTGACACTACATCAGGGTTTGAAAGTTTAGTCATCAAAATCTTAAACGTTGTCCACCCTATCACATCTTGTCTCAGTTACTGAAGGTTCTGGTCCGAGTCTGCTTACCAACCCCCAGAACTTCTCTTTCAGCATAATTTCAGATATTATTCTCCCGTAAGGAACGTAAGAGTTCAATTAAGTTCTTGAAACTCTGATAGAATGTTTCAGGTGATTGAAAATTGTTTTGGGAAGATTGATCCTAAAGTGGTTTGTTAGGAGGAAGACGAATACTCTGTCATCTTGGGACAGCGTGCTCCTTGCAGTTGCATGAGGTCGAAGATTGGTTAGAGGGAATCTGAACCATGTTCTGGGTGAAGGGAGAAGTTTCTCAGGGTTGTTTGGTTCATAAGGAACCGAGTCGTCAAATAAGATTTTGCACTGATCCACCAAGCTTAGGTTTGATTGATAGTCATCAATCGTAACTCCGGAGGAGACACAACCAGTGATTTTCTCTATCGAGGAGATGGAGACAACAATGGGTTGAAGGTAGACTTCCGAACAGATGGTTTTTCCAGCGTTACTAATTCTAGCAAATTTCCAGAACTCTTTAACTAGATTTGGATAGATAGGACCATATAGGAGAGCGTAATAACCTTGCCAAGACTGGGCTTGCATGCTTCTGAGTATCTCCAAGCCATTGTCTCCGGGATGAGCAAGGTTGAGTTTCTTCTCAGGAATGAGGTGTATATTTTCTTTGTTTCCAAGGAAGGTTGGTCCATTCCTTTGAGAGTTAATTGTTTTTAGTGAGTTTAGAATTTTGTATTTGAGAGTGGAGAGAGAGAGAGAGAGAAAAAGAGAGAGAGAGAGAGAGAGAGAGAGAGAGAGAGAGAGAGAGAGAGAGGAATCCTACTTTTTATGGGTGAGTTAGGATGAAGTGTGATGATCGCTTTTGGTGATAGGATTTGGATTTGTTATTTCCTAGATATTGTATTAATTCTTGGGTATATGGAGAGATGTAAACGCGTGTAGCTAAAAAGACGAGTTAGTTGTCTATTTATTGGAAAGGATATTAGAGTTAATGAAGGCTTTTCGGAGAGTGGTCAATGAGTCGGGTACATTAATGATGGGAATAAATTTGAGTCACAAAAAATTTTTTAATGGATTCTAATAAGGCTTATTATCTATGTAAAATTTTATTGTTCAAAGAGAGACTTTAATTAATGATTATAGATTTGACAATACGTTTTTCTTAACTAATCAAAGGATAATTGAGCACAAACAAAACAATTAAAGCATAATTAACATAGTTTCTCTAGTCACTAAAGACTTCACAATTTGTCTTTAACCGACAGTTTTCTGGAAACTCTTCAGGACCATCTTCTTCAATTCTTTCCTTGATCATGTCCACAATTCCATCTCTGAAGAAAATCTCAGACAAAACTCTTCCATAAGGAATGTAGGATTTTGTGAGGTTTCGAGACTCAAGGATGGTTTTCCAGAGACAGTTGAAGATTGAGTGTGGTAAATTTATCCGAAAGTCATTCATTAGTAAATAAATGAACTTATGGTCGTGAAATAGAATTAGATTATTGCTATCTATTCTGGGAAGAAAATTTGACAACATGAGTTTGTACCAGGCTTTGGGAGTAGGTAGGAGATTCTCAGGATTGTAGGGTATGTATCTGGAAGATAAGTCGTGAAGGGATGCAAAATTTCTTGCAAGAAAGAAATTGTGTTTGTCAAAATTAACATGAATTCCAACATCTTCACATCCAGTTGCAAGGATCACTGAGAATAGGTTGATGTCAATAGGGATTTCCAAAACATAGGAAGTGATGCATTTTATTTCAATATCAAGATCAGCATGTTTCCAGAATTCTTTGACCAGGTTTAAATAGATAGGCTTTTCTAGCATCATGGAGTACCTAGTCCATTGCTGAGTATACAAAATATCTGCTATACTGCATGCAGTGTCTCTTGAGAGTGAAGGAGTAATGAATGAGAACCGTTTCTCAGGAATAAGTTCAAGAAGATTTGGATTACTAAGAAAGGTTAGTGGAGGAATGATGATGGATGGACGAAGAGGCTTAGAATTTTAGGGTTTTGAGTATAAGAGTATAAAAGGGAGACGAGTTTTTATAGAATAAGTAGGTAGACTTATGCCTAGACTAGGGAAGATATAAGTTAGTGCAAAAGATTTTAATGTGATTTTATTTAGCTGTCAGAGATGTATTATGTTTTCAAAAGATTCACATTTATTATGATGTTCCCTTTGCGCGTAGATTTCGTTAAAGGATTTTCTTTTATCTAGCAATTTCTTATAGCTAAGTTTTAACAGATATTCAAATAGTTTTCCTAGTGAATCCCAAAAAAAATTATTTTATGGGTTAACAGAGAAGGAGAAGGAGAAAGTGTACCTTAGGGATGCTGAACTTTTGCATGAGCCTTCTTGTTCTCACAATGATGATCAACTTATATGGGGTTGTTCACACATATCTATGAGTTAACTTCAACCGAACATTATTAACGTCATCTTTTATGACATTAGTTGGAGAACCTAGATATCTGGAATGATAGCATCTAATTTCATAGCTCAAGTGGTTCTGAGAACACTTGATCTGATGACAATCAGATTATCAACATTTGATTTTTACTAGGATGATTTCAAGTTGTTGGAGCTTGATTACTAAACCAGTTAAAGCTTGAGATTTCATTCAGAATCAAGTATTTACTGAGTCTTTGGGATTCAATTCTTCATTTAGTCTTTTGATCATTCCAGATTCTGACATTGAATCATATCTAATAATTTGAATTTTTCAGATTCTGATTTTAATAGATTTCTTTCTGAAATTCAAAGTCTTATTACAACAATCTTTCTTCTTTACATGAAGAGATTCAGAATGAGTTTTAAACGAGAAAGTCAAGGGTGGACCTAATCCGTTTCTTGAAAACATCTCAAAAACTCATAAAGAATTAATCTTCAACAAACAAGATTTCTTGCTTTCTGATGATTCATCTTTTAAGCATATACGTGGTTTTATCCACACGTAATTTCCAGGATGATCTTTCAATAGATACTGCCTTTTATCTGTTGAATTTATCTTATCAGTTGATTCTTCAATTCTAGTGAGGCTTCATCTAGAATCAATGAATTGTTCACGAAGTAGTCAGATTGATTACAATTTTGTACACAGTTAACTGCTGAACTGTTACAGAAATTGTAAGTGGATTTCAATATTACCAAGAGTACTTCTACGCACCACATCTGGATCTTTTTCTGATGCTGTTAAGTGTTTGATGTAAATCCATAACAGAACCGGAGCTCTGATACCAATTAAAGGTGCGAGAAAGACACAAGAAAGGTGGTTTGAATTGTGTATTTACTCTTTTTGTAACTTTTCGCATCTTGTTAAATAGACACTCAAGAACCTTCAATTCTCGTTGAGAGATTCTGATCTCTTATCTATGGAACATGAGAACCATATTGGTTCTGATCATAGGATGTGATATATAGAACTTGCAGCGTGGAGCTTATCAGAGATAGGCTGCAAGGTTCTGACTTTGCTTAATATAAGGTTCTGATATTCAATGCAGAAACATAAATAGAGATACTAAGCAAGAGAGTAAAGGACACATGATATATCCTGGTTCACCATGCGGGCTAATCCGGTCCCCCCTCCTCATGTGATTTCGCCTTGAACACAAGGACTTAATCCACTATACTCAAATCATGATTACACTTGTACGGGCCACGCCGGTGACTAACAACTTGCACAACCGCACTGTGACTAACACCACAATGAACCGTTCAGGGATTCAATTTAATGAATATAACGAACATTGACCTGTATGTTCAAATCTCTTCAAGATCTACTGCTAGGCTTTCACAGCTAGACGTTTAGGGATTCAACTTAATGAATATAACGCTACTGACCCTATTTCAGGATTTTCCACAATGACACCCAGCCATTGTCATCTCAAGTATCTGATCACCACGTGATCTACTCAAGGGCCTCAACTCACAGCTAAACCGTTCAGGGATTCAACTTAATGAATATAACGTTCACTTGAGGAGTCTCAATTCATTTATTTGAATTGGAAAAATGGAGATTACAAATTGTGCTTCTTAATAAGCAAGTTTCTCCTAAGTTTAAGTACAAAGAACACACACATGTGTTCAAGCAATTTTTGAGCAATCAGCTCCTTGCTTTCCTAAGAAACTACAAAGATGTATTTAGATATTACAATTGTTGACATCTTGTAGATCTTCTTCTTCTTCGTCTTCTGGTTGAGCAAGCTTTTAGCAGCAACTCCTTGCTTCAGATCTTCAAGGTAGTCTTGACGAGAAGGTAGGTTGATGACTTGACAGATCTTCAATGTTGTCTTCTTCATCAACAACTTTTGTTTGATGGTTGTTGTTGTGTTGATTTGTCTTCTTGAGTTTCAACAACAATCGCCATTGGTCAAATAATGATAGCTCTGAATATGTTAAGTGTTACAACGAGAACTCATCGTTGTTGCTATCTTCACAATGACTTGCTCAATTTTGTAGATGAACATTCAGTTCGTGATTCTACAAGTGATTGACACATCAGAAGCAAAAACTCTTTCCATTAAATATCCAGTAGAAATATAGCCGTTAGAGAATACTGTTGGTTGTTTGGAAAAGAGACGTTGTGATATAATGAGTTGTACTGACACATCTTCTTTTTGCAGATGAAGAAGTGACCGGACATCTTTTCTTGGGCAGTGTGTACATTTAACTCACAACGGTAATATTTAGACTTCAAAACTTCAGTGGCTTTTGATGTTAATTTGATGAAGCTTGAGTAGAGTCTTCATAGCAGAATATCTGATGCTTCAAGTCTTCAGTCGATTGAAGAAATCCATTAGGAATCAGTCTTCAGAACTTCAGCACTTGGTCTTTAAGAACGTTATCCTTTTCTGCTTCAAGTCTTCCGAATCTTCAGAGCCTGTCTTCAGAGTCTTCAGAACTTCTTATTTGAAACCTTGATCTTCAGAACTCATCAGTCTTCAGATTCTTTCTGCACTTGGTCTTCAGCATCTTCAACCATCAGAACTTCAAGTCATAGGAGTCTTCCGTCTTTTGGTTCTTTCAGAGTGTACTTCTTTAGAAGCTTCGCAATCTTTAGAATCTTAATCACTTTCAGAGAGCATCCACAAGAGCATTGCAACAGGAATCTTGGCATCCTTGGATATGGATGATCATGACTAGATAAAGAAGCATTCTTGCTTCTCGCGACTTTAGTCACACATAGTGAAATTCTGTTACATGTGCAGAATTCAGATGTCCTAGAACATGCCATTCGATATCTGGTTTGACATGATCACAAAGGGCAAGGTATATTGCAATAATCATCGTACTGAAAAGATAAGAGCAAGACACACAGAATTGTTAACCCAGTTCGGTTTAACACACCTACTCTGGGGGCTACCAAGCTAGGGATGAAGTCCACTATCAATAGTATCAATTCAAAGCTAAACTCTCCGTTTACAGCTTATCACTCAATCACTACCCAATGACCCTTCTACCTAGATCATCTCTAGCTATGAGAAACACTTCTCACTCCCAATCATCATAATGATGTTTAGCAGTCAACAACACAGCCACTGCATCGACGGCTCTTTACCTGTACAACAATTCATCAAGATAAACATGAATCCACACTTCCATGATGAAGAGACACACTCCTATGACACATCAACATCTGATGAGAACAATACCTAGCTAAATATGATGCCAAACTCCACTGTTTGTTAGCTTTTTCCCTTAACTAAGACCACAACCTGGAGTTGCTTCAAAGCTCCCTCCAAGAACAAAACGTACTGCCTCTTACCTACAGGTTTTGAGGAATACGGGTAACCTTCCCACAAGTCGGGAGGTTTACCTAGATAGAACCCTAGACTTCTACATCTTGAGCCGTCACTTCCAAGGTTACAAACCCTTCTATTTATAACATGTACCCAACTGGATTTGGGCCTTCAATCACAGCTTCAATAGCTGTTACAAATCTGCAAAATAAACTCCAAGAAAATAGGTCTTCAATCTAATATTTCCTAATATGTCTCCATATTTAGAAAGTCTTGATTTCTGATTGAATCTTCTAGACCTTTAAATACGCGCCACATAGAATGCATAATTTTCTCTTAAAAATTCTGCACAATTCAAAACATAGCTGAATCTCATTAATCCAGCTCAGCAGGCGCGATGTCGAATGCTCCCTCATAAGAAATCTTCTTCGACATGTTGTTCCAGTTGTTGAATAATTACAACATGTTTTGGCATTTCAAAAGGACATCTTGTTGTACCTGTTCTTCTTAGCAAGTTTATACATCCTATTCTCTATTACATTATTGCTGCTATTATTTGTTTTACAAAAATTAAGCCAATCCTAATACAAGAGAACTAATAATCTCCCCCTTTGGCAAATTTTGGCTAAAACAAATAATCTACAAACAAATACAATCCAGGAGTTTACAGCAATATAAAAATACAACCAACAACTGTAGTGTTCAGAGTCTATAGCACACAGCAACAGATCTTCAGTTTGAAAATAATGTCTCACCATCTTTGTTTGACATCTTCTTTGCAGCACTCTGAAGAACTCCACTGCATCAGCACCAACGAACAGCAATCTTCAGGATAAAAGGAAGAAAGGTCCTGAAGTTTGTTGATGCACACGAGGAAGAAGATAACAGAAGGCAGCTTGTACTCCCCCTCAATCCAGGAACCTCTTCTTAACATCGAAGACCAATGGTGGCATAAGAGAACTCTTAATTGCTCTTTGAAGGGCATAAGAGGAAACTTAAGACCAAACCCTCCACCACTCCTAGTAACTCAGAACACAGATCACAACTGTGTTCATAACTCAGATCACAGGTCACAAAAATATCCAAAAAGAAACATGATAGACATTTGATTTGACATGTTTGGACAACATTTGCAATTACAGACTCCTGTCTGAACCTCTGAGCAACAATCCCTTTCTCCCCCTTTTTGGCCAAAAATTGACAAAGGAGGCCATCACAAAACCAGACCTAGGCACAACTTACCCAGACCCGAACAAAACCCATAGTTTTTATGAGAACAACCCTTAACTGATGGTAGAGGATAGGAGAAGCCTCTATAAATAGCATAGCAGTTTCTTAGATATTAACGATCTTTAATTCTTGGTCAAAGAGAATGTTAATTGAGAAAGTAAAACTTGTAGCTTAATTCAAGGTGCACCGTCCAAACTGACTTTGAACGCGTTTTAATAGCTCTTAGACCAGTCCTGCATGGCCAATCAGCACTTTCTAGGCTCCCTTCTTACGCGTGGCTGGATGCACAGTCTAGAATATTCCTTTGTTTGGCTCAGGGAAACATGTCTTGAGTGCTGTTCTGACATCTGTACCAAAAAGTTTGTCTGCTTGTTCACAAATTTATCAACCCAAGACTCCACAGAAATTTATACATTCCAAGCACATTTTCTTGGATTCCTTCAAAAACAGCAGAGAAAAAAAATAGAGTCACCCAGATACAACAATTCTGCTTTTCAGACCTCTCCTGCATAGGCACTAACTTCACACAACTATGATATGTCCCATCATGATGTTTGACATCACACAGCACAAACTTGACCAGCACACATGCTACACAGAAATCAGCACACTTGCTGCAATAGGCTATAGACAACAGCCTTAACATTCAATGCCTTTTATGATATTACACCAATATTGCCCCATTCTGGTATATGTTGAGCAAGGCCTCACCATGTTGATTTTGGATACATGTTCTGCCAAGTCCAATAAACACAAGCCCACTTGATTTGAAATTTCTCACATATTCCAAACAAATGTCTTGCAACACAAGATAAGGACTGCCACCACCTTTTACTTGTATTAGAAGGAACCTCCTGGCAACCATCCTTATAACACCCTAATAGAGTCTTCAACATGAAAGTAGCCATGTATTTCCATAACTACTTACCATCAATATTAGAATCTGCCCATTCTAATCCACATTATGTCAGAACTGCCACTTCAGATGATAATGCTGCTTCTTCCAACTCCATAAGTATGGTACACAACAAACAAAATGTTAGTAACAAAATGTAGGACATCAGCACGAGACAAAGAACACACCTTCTGTATTTCAGTCAGATAGTCACAACCACTTGATCACAATCAGCAGCAATACGGAAGGGAAACTAAAGAGAGTCACAACAGACAACTAGACAAGACAAGACCTAGGCTCATCCTTTTAGTTACACTAGGATAACCTCTACTAAGGCATCAACCACGAAGTTCTGGTATCCAATGTGATAAGAAAAACAGGTTCCCAAGAAAAACAAATTCCCACGCCAAAGACTACTTTGACTGGTCAGCGATACAAACAAGGTCTCTTTATGTAGAATAAAAACCAAGCTTCCTAGCTTCTAACATCGTATCACAGATAGAGCCATGAGTCAGTCTAGTAAGGATTCAGAGAAGAGACACAAGCAGGAAGTGTTGAAAATAGATCCACAGAAATTGAATGACAAACCATTTTCCACGGCTGGTACAACTTCAGGAGCAAAGAGAACAGGCAAGACATCAGAGACAAGGATGAAGACCATCAAGAGAAACCAAGTGCAACTTCAAGTTTCTGATGATGAATGGGATGAAGATTAGAAAACTTTTTCTTAATTCGGGGGGGGGGGGGGGGGGGGGGGGGGTAGGGATAATCTTTAGACTCTTTGTTTGTTGCTTTTTCTAATCTTGTATGCTTTCACCAGTGCAATAAAAATTCTGTTTAAATTCTGTTCCATTTATACAAAACAAAAACAATAAGGATCACACTGCACAAGACACATCGACAGCACACTTAATCCTCATGTATGCAAATTCCTGATTTGCAAAAAAAATGCCAACACCAAAATGTGCAGAATTATCAATCCCTTTAACATTACACGTCCAGCTGTATAAGATTGAACACTCTCCCCCTATCAAGAATAACATGTGCTTCTTCGTACCTTGAAGAATGGAAAACATAAGAGGCATCTTCATGTCTTCAAGAGCTCACTCTTTGTTCAACTCACAAGTTGAACACAATCATTACTTGTACCAATACTCACATGATCCCAATCTGATCAACTTCTCTCTATCCAAGACCACCGGTACTTCTTTGCAGGAAGAATACCTTAAATGAATGGAGAACATGAGACTCATCTTCATGTCTTCAAGAGCGCACTCTCTGTTCAACATACTTGCTGAACACATTCACCTACTGCTTGACCCTTACATCAGTACAAAAATCAAGTAGAGACTTGTGATCTCAGGAGATAACCACCATAACATTCTAAACACAATGTTTTGCCAACAGATGTTAAGACATCAGTCTTGACATCATGAACAGAATCCAGCTGCACTAAGAAAAACACCACATTCCAAAACAGAATCTCCAACCTTCCCCCTTTAAGCCTCAGGACCAGAAACAACCATCCCAGAAACATGAGAGTAGTATTCTCTCATCCAACTCTTCAATCTGTAATCAATCACCTTTAACAGCAGCACAGGTTATAATTGAATCACACACAGTCAGTACTAGTCTAGCTTGATCATGCCTCTTTGATCCTTGTTCTTCATGTCCAAGTAGTCTGCAAGCGAAAATACTTCTTGAAATCTCGGGTTCTCCACTCCTGCAGCAAGGACCAGAAATAAACTGACCTCATGAGAAAAAAAACATGTTGATCACACCATGACCAACTCACACATCTAAGATAAGTTCCAGGGCCAGAAACTTCTTAGACATACCACCCAGATGCCTCCTCTTCCAGATCAGGAGTAGGTTCCAAACTCATGTGATTAAATCACATTAGTTTAGCACCCAGAGCATCTGCTATGCCATTCCTTCAGACAACAGAATTCAGCACAATTCTGACGTGATGTTCTAACACAAGATAAGACATCATCCTAGAGAACACATCAAGAGATCAAAGACTGGAGATTAGCCCCTTTTAGGAATAGAGGCAAAAGTAAATTACTTCTTTTCCGTACAACTTCACTTATCAATGCCTTTATGAGTGGACTTGAACAATAATCTTCAAGTATCGTTGACAAAGTAAGTTGAAGCAATCTTACATATATCCCATCGCCATAGTATATACATTTAGAGATGAACAACATTGTCAATTGCAACCTCAGGAGTTTTCAGATAGATACACAGCGGATCAAAACACACACTCCTCAAAACCTTCAAGTGTCACATATCAGCCCTATCATCATAATCCAGGTGACACCACAATACCACAGGTTTGAAAATAAATCAAACCTAACATAGCCACAACACAACAGCTTTTCAACCAAACTTCCAAGCCTTTAACACCTGCCACTGTCTGTCACGAACAGTCCATCCTCCACTTCTAGGGACCATTCTCACACTTATATGAACTACTCCAAGTTCAAACAACTTTTCAGTAGAACGATTCTACCTTGACCATGAACCAGAAAGTATCTTCCCTCGGATCTCATCCAGATACATAACAGAATGACCTGCTTTGATACCAATAGAAATTCTGGTACATGTGCAGAATTCAGATGTCCTAGAACATGCCGTTCGACATCTGGTCTGACATGATCACAAAGGGCAAGGTATATTGCAATAATCATGGTACTGAAAAGATAAGAGCAAGACACACAGAATTGTTAACCCAGTTCGGTTTAACACACCTACTCTAGGGGCTACCAAGCCAGGGATGAAGTCCAGTATCAGTAGTATTAATTCAAAGCTAAACTCTCCGTTTACAGCTTATCACTCAATCACTACCAATGACCCTTCTACCTAGATCCTCTCTAGCTATGAGAAACACTTCTCACTCCCAATCATCGCAATGATGTCTAGCAGTCAACAACACAGCCACTGCATCGACGACTCTTTACCTATACAACAATTCATCAAGATAAACATGAATCCACACTTCCATGATGAAGAGACACACTCCTATGACACATCAACATCTGATGAGAACAATACCTAGCTAAATATGATGCCAAACTCCACTGTTTGTTAGCTTTTTCCCTTAACTAAGACCACAACCTGGAGTTGCTTCAAAGCTCCCTCCAAGAACAAAATGTACTGCCTCTTACCTACAAGTTTTGAGGAATACGGGTAACCTTCCCATAAGTCGGGAGGTTTACCTAGACAGAACCCTAGACTTCTACATCTTGAGCCGTCACTTCCAAGGTTACAAACCCTTCTATTTATAACTTGTACCCAACTGGATTTGGGCCTTCAATCACAGCTTCAATAGCTGTTACAAATCTGCAAAATAAACTCCAAGAAAATAGGTCTTCAATCTAATATTTCCTAATATGTCTCCATATTTAGAAAGTCTTGATTTCTGATTGAATCTTCTAGACCTTTAAATATGCGCCACATAGAATGCATAATTTTCTCTTAAAAATTCTGCACAATTCAAAACATAACTGAATCTCATTAATCCAGCTCAGCAGGCGCGATGTCAAATGCTCCCTCATAAGACATCTTCTTCGACATGTTGTTCCAGTTGTTGAATAATTACAACATGTTCTGGAATTTCAAAAGGACATCTTGTTGTACCTGTTCTTCTTAGCAAGTTTATACATCCTATTCTCTATTACATTATTGCTGCTGTTATTTGTTTAACAAAAATTAAGCCAATCCTAATACAAGAGAACTAACACGTAGTAACTTTGCATATGTATTCAATCATAGTACATCTAGCTGGTGTATGTTGGTTCTGATGTCTTTAGTTCTTATGATCTGCACACAACACACGTTAGACCATAAAATGGTTCTTTCACAAATACTTATTGTTATCATCAAAACATAGATTGACTTGTAGAGACAATTCTTGCTCTCACAGTGTTTCCTTCGGTCAGGTTTTCTTTTCGTCAAACCCTTTTGACGACGTGTTTCCTTAGATCAGGTTTTCTTTCCGTCAAACCCCTTTGACGATGTGTTTCCTTGGGTTCTGTTTTCTTTCCGTCAATTCTTTGACGATGTGTCCCTTCGGTCGGGTTTTCATATTTTCTTTTCGTCAAACCCCTTTGACGATGTGTTTCCTTGGGTTCCGTTTTCTTTCCGTCAAATTCCTTTGACGATGTGCCCCTTCGGCCGAGTTTTTAGATTTTCTTTTCGTAAAACTCCTTTAACGATGTGTTTACTTGGGTTCCATTTTATTTCCGTCAAATTCCTTTAATGATGTGCCCCTTCGGTCGGGTTTTCAGATTTTCTTTCCGTCAAATTCCTTTGACGATGTGGTCTGTTGGGTATGTGTTTTTTCCGATGCGGTTCTGGGGTTCGCTTTTCTCTCTTGGGTATGTTGTTTTTCCGTCAAATTCCTTTGACGAAGTGTGACTGGCCTCCATTATATTTTCTCTCTTCGCAGTTAGCAAATTTTGCGGTTCTTTTTCTATTCAATCGCCTTCTACCTTGAACGTCTGAAAGCCGCTGCTATTATCCTTTCAGGTCTAAGTCGATTGAATATGGGCAGCTGTAGCACCCCAAAATTTTCCCTACCTTTTTCAACCTTTTCTGGCTTTTGTTTCGCGCTCGTTTACAATCTTTATTAGGTCATAACTCATAATCATACATTTGCATGAGCTCCTAAGCCGTGGGGTCAAAGGAATTTTCTTGCTATCAGTGGTGTCCATATTCAGGGGTGATTCAGCCGGTTCCTGTTTCAGGTCAAAGTGAAGCAAGAGGTTGAATTCCTTTCATTGTAACCTTCTTATTCAGAGGTTCATCAAGCTGCAAGGTTCTCATATTCAAAGGATTCATCAAAAGCATCGGGTCAGGATTTCATGGGTATGAATCAGGGTTTGGTTCCTTCTCAGTTCAAGTCACATCTTCATCAGTGTACATCAATGAGAATCAGGTTTCGTACTCTTGTTTAAGTTTGTGGACATTCTGTCAACTGAGGACCATTGGATACTAGGGCGGTCTTCCATGTCTCTATCCTTATCATTCATGTTCAAGGATTCAAAGTGTGGATTCTTCGTTGAGCACTAAAATCGTGTTGCTGTGGGTCCATGTTGTGATCAAGGCCATCATTGATAATTGCTAATTGAGTATAAGCTTGCTTTGGAGTCGAAGTTTAATGTGATTTGAATGTGCTAAGATTGATCATGCGGATTACTTGGAATTTAAGATACAAGTCCATCTTTTATCCATTTCAATTCATTACTCATTTTATCCACTTTAAAACCATATTTTTAAGAAGAATGGCAATACATCTCTTGTATTATTGGCTTCAGCATAGGCAAATTCTTCGGATGCTGAGGAAGATGCAATTGACAATCATGAATTGAATGCGATAAACTCTACATCTAAAAGTTTCCCTTCTAATGTCCAGGCTTCCCATGTTAGTCCCTTGACTAGACATGATAAAGATGATATTCTTTCAGAGAGCACCAATTACGAAGCACATATATTTGATGTTAATTTGAGTCAGCCTCGTGAATAATCATTCGAGGAGCAGGATTATAAAATTACTTCAGAGGCTGCATTTGAAAATACAAGTTAAATGGCCAAATAACAGCAGAAAGGGGTCCACAACAGAGTTTTAGCAGAAAGATTCTTGACAAAATAAGTACACAACACTTTTTATCAACTCAAAAACATAGTAGCAGAACTCTATTCAGGAACATATCAAAAATTCAGTTACAGTTTTACAGCAGAAAAGTTGACTCAAAAAATATATAACGGTAGAAAAATGGTAACAACATTCCATAATTCATACAATTTCCTAGCCATCTCTAACTGATAACAAATTTTCCCAAAAACGAAACTCCTAACATTTTTCTAACAGAGCCTATAACAAAAACTACATAATAGAAAACTACAGAATTCATAACAGATAACAATTCTAACCAAATTCCTAACCGACTCTAACAGAATTCTGAAACCAAAACCTAACAGAAACTTTCGCCAAGCCTCTCCCATAAAAAGATCCGAGCATCTTCATCTTCTTCACTCTCTTGAACCTCTCCTCCATAGCCGAACCACTTCTGTAATAATCTTTCTATCTTTCCACCATTGCATCTTCTTCAATCGTCTTCAGCAACTACCTCAATAACACTTCATGATCAAAAAATTCATAGAAGCTTTGAATCATCTTCAATATCCTTTTACTCAGAGCTTCCTCATTTCTGCTATTGTTACCACACTGCTCCCTGCAAATCCCAATCACCACCTGCAAATTAATTCAACAAACTCCCCACAGCAAACTCGTCAAATGATTCTATAATCCTCATCAATTTCCTCCCCTCAACAAACTTCAAAAACGAGCAAGAAAAACTGCAAAGGAAAGGGAGTCTTTTTCATCTTCTTCGTTCTCTGCATCAACACTACAAGCTTCAATCTCCATACTACCTTCGTCCTTGGATTCGTTAGCCTCCATCAAGAGCCTTCAAGCTCGTCAACAATAACGGCTAGCTCATCGCAAAGAGGAAGAAGATAGAAACTCCAGAACAAATCTGAAACAAGCTTCTATTCGGTGTAAGAGTTTTAATTCATCCCTCCTTCTTACTGCGTACGTCTGGCTTCGTAGGATACATCTTGCGTGATTTCATTTCCAATCTGTTCTTTGGAGATAACACAGAGGATACATGGTGAAACGCGAGGCTCTGATTCTGTTTGGTTGGATCTGTTGTAGAGGGAGTGATACGACTAGGAGTGGTTTTGACGGGATTAGGTTTTTTTCGCCGCCGCCGCGACGGGGTTTATTTCAGGTGAGTTTTTTTTCTTTTGGCTTAGAGAGATATAGAATGTTGTGGGGTTGAGCAAGGTTGAGGGTGAGTTGAAACGGAGGAAAGAGATGGAAGGAGAAGGAGAAAACGATGCTGTGAGAAGGAAATGTGAAGGGCGAAGCTGAAAAGGCGCTAGCAAAAGGGAAAAGAGAGTGAGATTTGTTGCCAAGGTCATCTAGGGTTTTTAAGAGAATGAACCCTCAAGTGGAACCGGGTTTGGGTTTGTAAGCCCACCATCATCACAGTTCCACCACACCCCTATATTTACTATCCGCACCCCTTTTGTTAATTCTAGTTTTGTTTTTAATTGTTTTGCTGATTGTTTAGTTAATTGGTTAGTAATTAATTTTATATTCAATTTTAGTTATAATTTTAGAATTAGATTAGAACTAAATTTTGCTAGAATTAGACTAACTTTGAATTAGTTCACTAATTTTAGAATTAGATTTTTTAGGTTTAATTCATAATTTTAGAATTGGTTTTCGAAATAGAAACTAACATTGTTTCTAATTGACATTTTAACATTGTTTAGTAGTTTATTAATTGTAGACTAATGTTGGTATAGTTTTGACTAATTAGATTAGATTTTGATAATGAATTTGAATAATTATTTTTGCTTAATTGCACTAATTGATTTTTTGGCTTAATCGTTCCTTAATTGTTTTTTGGCTTAATCATTCATTAATTAATTTTTTGCTTAATCACTTACTAATTGTTTTCGGATAATTGTTTTTTGGTTTAGTAACATTAGAACTAGATTTTTAGAATTAGAAACTAATTTTGAACTAATTGATCTTGACTTAGTTTGAATTGATTTTGTTTTAACCTTGACTAAATTTAGATTTTATGCTAACATCTACTAATCTTCCTAGTGGTTTCATTTGTTAACTTTGTTGATTGTTCTTAAATGTTAGCTTTGTGATTTTTCCTAATTAAAATTCTATATATTGGATTAGTCCTTGATTAATTGTTTGCGAATTTTACTAAAGTCCTTGATATTTGTTGCATAGATTTTTGATTAATTGTTGCTTACTTTTTGGTATCTATTTCACTTAATTCTTGTTGATAGTTTCCATTTGAATTTTGGTGGCTAACGTTATTTTCATGGATTACCTAGACTAGTTTTTGAGTTGTCTTTGTAGTGATTCACACTTGATTTGCTAAGTTGTTTAAAGGTAGGAAGTGCTGCTACATACATAGCTGTTGTGCACAAGGTGAGCTGTTAAATGTTGCAATTCTGTCCAGATTTTCTTACACCTATTCAGTTCTGAAAACAGGTTCTGTTGAAACCTGTTTTAGCTTGTGGGTGGATTTTATAGCTATACAGGTGCATGAGCGCTGTTGTTGTTGCTGTTTTTGATTTATTGCGTTGTTTTCTGTTTCTCTTTGTGATGGAGGAAGAGTCACTTAACTTCCTTATAGTTGAGATCACGACATCATTTTCATCTTGTGATTGACGAAGAGTCACTCAACTTCCTCATAGTTGAGATCACGACATCATCATTTGTTGATTATTTTCGGTTGCATCTTGTAACACCCCCAATCTATAACCCCCAATCAATTAAAGCGATAACAGATAATCAGAGTATAATTAAAACATTCATGGCATAGACGGGAGCATCACATTAAAATGATGAAATAAAATAACCTGCTCAAATAGATATGCAACAATCAGGTAGCAAACATAAACAGAGGAACTCAGTTCCTAACACCCACAACTCAGATACAGAATAAAAGCGGAAAATCTGCAACATAAATCTCATATATATAAACATAAAAGTTTGTCTGTCCTATACAGAGTCATACATGTCAAATCCAAAAAGATATATATACATAATGTCACATAACGATCTTCCCGACTACCCGGTGCTACATATCAGAGTCGACCGACAAAAGAATGAAGACTTAATCTTCACAAAAAGACCTCCAGCATCTAATATGCAATGCCTCATAGAGCATTCAAAATAGCAGAAGGGTGAGAAACACAATTATAATATAGTTTCATACAATTATGTAATAACAGGAAATACGCACACAACAACATTCTCACCACAACATATACCATAATTCAAACACAAAACAGCACGATTCTTATCTCATACATCCACCACAAAGGCATATCAATCATGTTCAATACATTTATCACCAACATGTGTATATATCAACTCATCAATTCCATTCAAAAATCTCACACATAATCAATCCATTCATGATTTATGCAAATGCACAGAGACCGACACAACGACTCTATGCAATGCAATGCGGTACCGTTCCATCCATCATCTCATCATTAATTCACTCAGGAATTATTGGAATCATCGCTTGTTACTTAGTGTAACTCCCCGTCGGGAAAACGATGTTCCCCATCGCTTTCGGTCCTCTTTGTATAAGGCACACGATGTTTATGGATCGCTTTCGGTCCTCTTTGTATAAGGCACACGATCCGATCGCTTTCGGTCCTCTTTGTATAGGGCACACGATCGTCCATAACATTGCTTTCGGTCCTCTTTATATAAGGCACACGACCGTTACAGCAGATCCCCTCGGGAATCGTTTCGTCGCTCACACCCACTATGGCACACTACATCACAAAAATGCATATCATGATGCTTGGCATACAATGACTCATGACAATCAAATGCATACACATATACAACCATGTAAACCATTCCAACATCCATAATCAAGCATATACAATCAAATATAACACAATGCATTTACTTGCCCTTAGCCCATAAACCATCATCACCACATTTCATCACATGCACTCACATCATATAACAGCACACAAGCTATACGTTATATATCAAAAGCGTATCGCATGATAACACGTCAAATACACACAGTTAAGACGATAAAAGTCGACAAAATGACACATTTCCCAATTCCCGACACAATTAAATCGGTCAACCAATCGCAAAACCATTCCTATAAGAAAGAACATCTCATTAGCTTTCCAACGCACCCAACCGCGCCTCAATCCGAGTTACGGATCAAAAGTTATGAAGAAAACAAAATGGAACAATCTGTCATGTTCGCAATGCGAAGCTCCTAGCGAGCATTCGCTTTCCTCATTCGCCATGCGAAGCTCCAGCAAACCGTGGCAGAGAAAAAACAGCATAAAGTTCGCTTTGCGAACTGCTGGCGAGCATTCGCCTACCTATTCGCACTGTGAAGCCCTGGCGAGCCTTCGCTTTCCTCTTCGTTGTTGTTCGCACTGCAAACCTGCGAATTCTGGGATTCGCAGCAGCGTTGTTACTCATCCTAAATCACCATTTTCCCCACCAAAACACATCCAAACCATATCATAACAACCAGAACATATTCCAATCATAACAACAAGTAATCTATCGCATTTATACCGCATTTCAACCACGAAAACATCGATTTCTCTCATTTCCTCTCATTCGCCCTAGAATTGAAAAGCTAGGAAAAACTAACAAACACATACATGATCATTCACAAACATAGCATAACCGAGTTTCGCACCCTTACCCGATTAATCGTGTTTTGAAATTCATACCAATGGATTCTACCACGGAATCTCAAAACACCCTTGAAATTCTGGTGCAGACATGTGATGTTAAATGCAATGTCACAACATCAATATCTGTTGTATGAACAAGTCAATAATAGAAACAGAAATGCATAAACCACACACAAGGATTATTCACCCAGTTCGGTTCAACAACCTACATCTGGGGGCATACCAAGCCAGGAAGGAAGTCCACTATTAGCAGTATCAAATTACAGACTCAACAAACCAGTTGACAATCTACCTAATTTAATCACTACCCAATGACCCTTTTATCTAAGTCCTCCCTAGATAAGAGACTCCATCTCACTCCCAATCATCGCAATGATGTCTAGCAGTCAACTTCTCCGCCACTGCATCAACAGCTTGATTTCCAACAACTTTTCAAACACAGAAAAGTCACCTTTTCATGACACACATTGGAGTTGCTTCAAAGCTTCCTCCAAGAGCAATACAATACTCATTACCTACAGGTTTCTGAGTAATCACACAGTGACCATCTCACAACCCGAGTGGTTCACTTAGACTAAGCCCTAATGATCTACATCTTGGACCTGTACCTTTTCTAGATTACAAGCATTCTATTTATAACCTTTTCCCAACTGGATTTGGGCCTTGAAATCTTCTGCACCAAATCTGCAACAGATTCTTTCCTCAATAGATCTTCAATTAAATCTTCATAATTAACTTTGATTATTCTCCATATCTTTTTGCATTAAATTAGCAACAAACTAATATTCTTCATTAATGATTGCACAAAGAAATTCGCATCCAATCTAACTAACAGATTTCCTTTAATCAACATAATGCGCGCAGCCCTAAAAAACATCACAACTTGATGTTTTAATGTTCTGGTATAGTGATGTCAAGACATCGCATGTGACATCACTCTTCAGCATTTTAGCTCTTCAACACTAAAACCAGAATGTTAACCAATAATGTTAGAAGCTCATGTTGAAACATCAACCATGACTTTAACATTGTTTTTACCAAAATTTCAGCCAATCACAAGAACTAACAATCTCCCCCTTTGGCTAATTTTGGCTAAAACCAATATATAAACATTACAGCTCAGATTACATCAGCTATTACAAGTCTGTACATCAATCATGTTGGACATAGCATCACCATATAACAGCAACTCCAGGCAGCACATCAGGACCTAAGTAGTAGACAGTCCTGAAGTCATTTGGTGCACATGAGGAAGAAGATATCTGACACTCCCCCTCAACACAACACATTTCGTTTTCCTTCCAGGACAGACCCAGAACAAATGTAGAAGACTCCTCCAGAAAAGAAATGTTTGTCTATACATAAAAGACCAATGGTGGCATAAGATAATTCTGCACACCTTCATTGATCAGACACTGGGTTTAATCTGTGGCATAAGCTGAAACTAAAGAAGTGTCGTTCTGCCAACCCAGGTAACTCAGAACACAAGTCACAACTGTGTTCATAACTCAGGACACAAGTCACAAAGACTCAACACCAACTTAAGGATAGGGCATACTCTTCCACATCTGGAACTGCAGACTCCAGACATAACATCTGCGCAAACCATTTAGCAAAACCCTTTCCTTTCTCCCCCTTTTTAGCCACAAGTTGGCAAAGGAAGCCCTCACAGAGCCAGGTCCAAGTAGTGCTCACCCAAAACCGAATAAACGCCATAAGACTTATGAAACAAGAACACTCACTGGTTGAAGGAGAACAGAATAACCCCTATAAATAGTTGATCAGTTACTTAGGGATTAACGAGCTTTGAATATGTCAAGGTTCTTGGTCACAGAAACGTTATTTTAGGTACTAAAAACTCCTTCCAAATTCAATGCCTACCGTCCAAAACAGTCTTGACCACTTTTATTGTTTCCTAACTGATCTTTACCATAAATTGTGCCAAAACAGTTCCATGCATAGTCGAAGACACGTGTTCCACCTTATCCCTACACCACAGTCCCGAATAATTCCTTGTCTGGCTCAAGACAAACATGTCCTATACCATGTTCTGTCATTGCATCAGACATTGTCTGCTGGCTCACAATATTATCCACCCGAGACACTTCAAAATGTTCCAAAGCACAAGCACAACTCACAATCCTTTCTAGATTCCTCCAGAAAACTAACTTTTCCCAGATACAACAATTATGCTCTTCAACCTCCTCATAAGCACTAGCATACCAGCCTTAGGAATACCCAACCATACTTAGTAGTACATGTCTCATCATGTCGATTGACACCACTCTGCGCAATCTTCACAACAATCTGCACCCTTGCAGTAATAGACCATAGACAACAGCCTTAACTCCCCCTGGCATGAACACCTAATGCTCCTTATGAAGATGAATACTTGACACCAGATAAAAGCACAATGAAATTGCCACAATTTCAACAATAAGAACTGCCACTTCTTGTATAATCTCATCATGTTTGTTTCAGATACATGGTCTGCCAAGTCCAATATAAACGCCCACTTGATTTGGAATTTCTCACATATTCCATACCAAATGTCTTTAGATTACTTACAACACACGATAAGGGCTGCCACCACCTTTTACTCGTATTAGAAGAACCCTCCTTATATTCAACCATTCTGATCAGATCATACCACTTCAGACACTAAATCTGCTTCTTCCAACTTCATACGCACAGTCCCAGACCTTCTCACCAGACAAAGATGTTGTAGCATCATGTAGGACATCAGCAATAGATAACAACTCACATCTTCTGCATCACAACCTCCTGATCACAGCAGAGAGGAATAAGCTCTCACACAATTCAGAAAATTGAATTCCATCAGACAACTGCTAAGCTCCCAACAAGGTCTATACAAACAGCCAGCAGATGATGCTCACTCCTTCATTCACACACTTCTGATACAGTCAGCTGATAAGGCTACCTCAGGTTGTCATCTTCAAATATCAAGCTACTCCATCATGGTCACACAAAAATATCCAGACACAGATTTGCATAATTCTCTAGACAAATACTCTGTCTCCCGTCACAGTATTTACCCTTATGCACAACATCACTAATAGACAAACACTAAGTCTCCCGTCAAAGTATCCACTATTAGACATAACAAGATTACCTTCTCACACAAGGCATGACATTTGGTCTGACATACTTTTATGCACACTTGTGGCACTAGCTGATCCTTCTTTTATAAATTCACACCGCTGATTACTTCAGATTAGGTAAGTGACTTGACCCGATACTCCACCATGAGCACAACTAACTTTCTTGGCTGAAAACTCAACATCTTAGGAGTGTTGTCCCAACTTCAGATATAATTCCCTCTTGGTTTGCTATCTTCACATGCCCCAAAACTTCACATCTTGCCAGGCTGATCTAGCATGACTTGACAATAGCTCCATGTCCCCTTCACAGGCTGCAAGACCCTGATCTACTTCAGTCTTCACTACATTCTCCATCCCAGGCAGACCTTCTACTTCATCATTCTCCCGTATGACTATGTAGACGCTCCTTATGCATAATGTAGGCACCAAGTTCCTGAACCAGATCATAAACATCCTTCACCAAGGATATTCAACCAGATAATACCTCAATACAAGTTAGAACATCTCTCTTCCACCTTCAAGAAGAATAATCTCCTTGAGTCTTCAACTCCTCACCTTTCTGCCCATGAGTAGCTTATCCCTCAATAATAACCAGCTGCCACACTCTGATTATCTTGATCCTCCAAGGAACCTTGATCTTCAAGTCACTTGCTCAAAAGCAACCACACTTAGACTCCCTAAGCCATGGTCATGCCACATCTTCTCCTTCCTGCAGTTCCCGCAAACTGCCAAGAGAACGTTCTTTTTGAAGCATCCTATTGTTCATTCCTGTAGATCACCCTATCATTGGCTAATGTGCCACATCACCAGCTGAGACTCCTGATGTTAAGCTAGATGTCAGAACATTATGTCGTACCTTCTGCCACTCAGAAGAACTTCCTCCCTTTACAGAAACAGACTTCCATGCTCTCATAGACTTGATTCAACAATCAAGTTTAAGTAGACAACCTCTATCCTGCTTAGAAACTCCAAAGACTTCAAACCTACCACATCTGAATCTTCAGAAAATACGTAGTCCAAGACTACCTCATAGCAATACTAAATAGAGTCACTTCCCTTAGTAGAGCCGTCAGAGAAAGCCAGAGATAACTGCCACTTATCCTCGACCTTCACAACCAGAGCAAACACCATGCTCCAAACCACTTAGATAAACTGATCCAAGTTGTAACCATGAAGTCTTCATAGTCTTCCATCTTCAACTTCCAAGATTAGACCAAGAAAACTGCAGTAACTTGCATAACACACTCTTCCAGAAGCTTCTTCTAATAAGCACAAGGTTCAGACCTTTTGTCTAGCTTAAGAGTGATAACTGCCATCCTTCTGCAACTAAAGCCATACCATAGACAATCTGCCACTTCCAATCCTTCCAGCCACAAAACTGGAAGAGTTCATTCCATACAGCTAATGTAGACACCAATTGACCACTGGCTGATTTACACTGCCACAGACTCTTGGGTGCATTTTCCCTATAATATTGTCCTCAGACAGTTTCGCTCAAACAAGGATCATCTCCTTCTCTTCTGCTATCAATATTACTACCTTTTCTTTAACCAGCTCCAGCTGCTGATGTGTAGCGCAATGTCGAGACATTGACATATTAAGCTCAACTTTTTCTTGATGAAACTTCCTCCTTCTTAGGTCACCACAACTAAGCTTAAGAAATGACTTATCAAGATCTTCACTCCCGCATGAAAGATTTGACAGTGATACTCTTTTGCTTTGGCTCTACCCTCTTCTTTCACCATCAAAGAAGGAATCACTGTACTGAACAGATTGGTCTTCAATGTCTGACTTGAAATATATTCTTCTTCTGATCCTTCCATGTCAAACCGTCTTTAGAAGACCCATTCACCTTATGAACACTTCACTCCCAAACAAGGATATGAGATAATCCTCAAGTAACGTTGGCCTCTCTAACCAACCGGTTGAAGCTGTCTTGCATAAACTACAACATCATAGGATATCCTTCTGAGGAGACCAAACCCTAATGTCTTTCCAAGAGAATATCTTCCTAGAATCTCAACACCAGAGATGCAAGAACCAACCAGGGTTACAACAGATACCATGCAGCAGAACACATAACAACTCCTCAACAACCTTCAGGTACTACTTAAAAATCTTGCACACTATCACGTGCCAACAATACTTTATCATGAATAGTCCAACCTTCACTCAAAGGGATCATCCAAACAACTCTTTTCCTTGCTCATGAACCAGAAAGTATCTTCCCAAGATCTCATCCAGAAATAGACAGGATGCCAGCTCTGATACCAATTGAAATTCTGGTGCAGACATGTGATGTTAAGTGCAATGTCACAACATCAATATCTGTTGTATGAACAAGTCATTAATAGAAACAAAAACGCATAAACCACACACAAGGATTGTTCACCCAGTTCGGTTCAACAACCTACATCTGGGGGCATACCAAGCCAGGAAGGAAGTCCACTATTAGCAGTATCAAATTACAGACTCAACAAACCAGTTGACAATCTACCTAATTTAATCACTACCCAATGACCCTTCTATCTAAGTCCTCCCTAGATAAGAGACTCCATCTCACTCCCAATCATCACAATGATGTCTAACAGTCAACTTCTCCGCCACTGCATCAACAACTTGATTTCCAACAACTTTTCAAACACAGAAAAGTCACATTTTCATGACACATATTGGAGTTGCTTCAAAGCTTCCTCCAAGAACAATACAATACTCATTACCTACAGGTTTCTGAGTAATCACACAGTGACCATCTCACAACCCGAGTGGTTCACTTAGACTAAGCCCTAATGATCTACATCTTGGACCTGTACCTTTTCTAAATTACAAGCATTCTATTTATAACCTTTTCCCAACTGGATTTGGGCCTTGAAATCTTCTGCACCAAATCTGCAACAGATTCTTTCCTCGATAGATCTTCAATTAAATCTTCATAATTAACTCTGATTATTCTCCATATCTTTTTGCATTAAATTAGCAACAAACTAATATTCTTCATTAATGATTGCACCAAGAAATTCGCATCCAATCTAACTAACAGATTTCCTTTAATCAACATAATGCGCGCAGCCCTAAAAAACATCACAACCTGATGTTTTAATGTTCTGGTATAGTGATGTCAAGACATCGCATGTGACATCACTCTTCAGCACTTTAGCTCTTCAACACTAAAACCAGAATGTTAACCAATAATGTTAGAAGCTCATGTTGAAACATCAACCATGACATTAACATTATTTTTACCAAAATTTCAGCCAATCACAAGAACTAACAACCCTTACCATCCACTTTAAAGTCACCATTCACACCTTTATCTCCAACAGTCATCAAATCAACAAATTTCACATCCAGCCTCTGTTTCTCGCTAACGGTCAACAGAAACTCATTAGTAACCTTTAACATACCAAGCCTCACGCCCTCAGATGTCAACTCACACACCAAACTCAAATCTCTAAATGCTTCCAAAAATTCCTACTCTTTAACCATCAAAGCGGACATATGCAAAGATTTCTGGCTTAACGCATCGGCTACCACATTAGCTTTACCAGGATGGTAATTTAAGCTAAAATCGTAGTCCTTCAAAAATTCCAACCATCTCCGTTGCCTCGTATTCAGCTCTTTCTGATCAAACAAGTATTTTAAACTCTTAAGATCAGTAAAGACTTCGAATCTTGCACCATAGAGATAATGCCTCCACATTTTCAACACAAAAACCACTGCCGCTAATTCCAAATCATGAGTAGGGTAGTTTTTCTCATGAACCCTCAATTGCCTCGAAGCATAAGCCACAACCTTACCTTCCTGCATCAACACTCCACCTAAACCAATCAAAGACGCATCGCAATACACCACAAACGGTTCACTAGGATTCGGTAAGATCAAAATCGGAGCTGTACTCAATCTTCTCTTCAGCACACTAAAACTTTCCTCACACTGAATATCCCAAATGAACGCTTTACCTTTACAAGTCAGTTGGGTCAAAGGAAGTGCTAACTTGGAAAAACCTTCAATGAATCTTCGATAATATCCAGCTAAACCCAAAAAGCTTCTAATTTCAGTAACAGATCTAGGAGCCTCCCATTGTAGAACTGCATCTACTTTGGATGGATCCACAACAATACCATTACCTGAAATCACATGCCCAAGAAAACTCACTTCTGACAACCAGAACTCACACTTGGACAACTTGGCATAAAGTCTCTTTTCCTTCAAAATTTGCAATACAATACGCAAATGCTCCGCGTGTTCCTCCCGAGACTTAGAATAAATCAAGATGTCATCAATAAACACAACAACAAATTGATCCAAATGCTCATGGAAAATACGATTCATATACTCCATAAACACTCTCGGCGCATTACGGAATATTCGTAATGTCCGTATCGTGTCCTAAAAGCCGTCTTTTGAATATCTTCCCCTTTCACTCTAATCTGATGATAACCTGACCTCAAATCAATTTTACTAAACATACACGCACCTACCAATTGGTCCATCAGATCATCAATTCTCGGAAGAGGATACTTATTCTTAATCGTCACCTTATTCAGCTGGCGATAATCAATACACAATCGCATACTTCCATATTTCTTCTTCACCAATAAAACTGGAGCACCCCAAGGCGATACACTCGACCTCACAAACCTCTTCTCTAACAATTCATTTAACTGCTTCTTCAACTCAACCAACTCAGATGCTGACATACGATAAGGTGTCATAGACACAGGTCTAGTACCAGGAACTAGATCTATAGAAAACTCCACCTCTCTCTCTGGCGGCACATCTGAAATATCCTCCGGAAACACCTCTGGAAAATCACACACAACTGGAAACACACCAATTACAACTTGACTATCCACTGTCAACGATGCAAACAATCCGAACAGCTGAGCTTCATCCGCCAAAAGTTTCTTCAACTCTTTGGTAGATAAGAAACTCGATTCCTCATCTTCTTCAAGAGAAGGAAATCTTACCAACTTATGATAACAATCGATATGAACTCGATTGAACTGCAACCAATTCATTCCCAAAACCACGTCTAAACTCTTCAACTACAGACACACCAAATCCATATCAAAATCCTTACCATAAATGGTAAAAGGACAACTTAAACAAACCAAAGAAGTAGTTACCGACCCCATTGCTGGAGTATCGATAACCATCTCTCCATCCATCGAAGACAACAAAAGATTCAAATGTTGTGCACACTCAGACAAAATAAACGAATGAGTTGCTCTGGTATCAATAATAGCAACTAAAGGCGTACTATTAATAAAATAAGTACCTCTGATCAGACGATCCGCACTAGTAGTCAGAGTTCCTGCCAATGCAAATACTTTCCCTCCAGCTTGAGCTTGCTTTGGTTTCGGACACTTCGTACTAACATGACCAGGTTCACCACAGTTGAAACACTTCACCACATTCCTCTTGCAATCAGTTGCGACATGTCCTATACCTCCATAATTGGAACACTTCCTTATATCCTTTCTACATTCAAACTGACGATGTCCTAAGTCACCACACCTATAACATCTCAGAGGATTATACGTACCTCCCCCACTTGGCCTTTTATCAAAATTAGCCCTTTGCTTACCCTTGTCAGCTGGTGACACATAAGGACCACCACGAAACGGTTGCTTTCCTTTCCTTTCGTTCACACTCTTATAATGAGTAGAACGAGCTTTGCTATCCTCCTAAAAAATTCTACAACAATCCACCAAATCCGAAAACCTCCTAATTCTTTGATAACCAATTGCCTGCTTGATCTTAGGACGCAACCCGTTCTCAAACTTCACACATTTGGAAAACCCTGCAGTTGCTTCAGTATAATGTGGATAAAACTGAACAAGCTCCACAAACTTAGCAGTGTAATCAATAACAGACATGTAACCCTGTTTCAACTCCAAGAACTCTATCTCTTTCTTTCCTCTAACATCTTTAGGAAAATACTTCCTAAAAAACTCCCTGCTAAACAAAGCCCAAGTGACCTCTTCACCTGCAGCTTCCCACACATGACGCACACTAACCCACCAATCATCAGCCTCCTCTTGCAACATATGAGTACCCAATCTCACCTTATGTTCCTCAGCACAGTTCATCACTCGAAAGATTCTTTCAATCTCCTTAAGCCAAATCTGAGCACCATCAGGATCATGCCTTCCTTTGAAGATAGGCGGTTTGTTCTTCCTGAACTCATCATTCCCACCAGCATTAGGTGCACCCCGCACAGCCTGGGCCATAGCTTGTATAACAGCAGCAAGAGCAACGTCATTCCTTCCAGCCATATTCTGTTCATATAAAATAACAGTAACTATGGTTAAACAATCAGCTCTCCAGAACACAACTGACGCACAACAAACAACTTGGTCAAAACGACCGACACGGACTGGCACGGACTAACACAAACTGGCACAAACTGACACAACTGGCTCTGATACCACTTAATGTAACACCCCCAATCTATAACCCCCAATTAATTAAAACGATAACAGATAATTAGAGTATAATTAAAACATTCATGGCATAAACTGGAGCGTCACATCAAAATGATGAAATAAAATAACCTGCTCAAATAGATATGCAACAATCAGGTAGCAAACATAAACAGAGGAACTCAGTTCCTAACACCCATAATTCAGATACAGAATAAAAGCGAAAAATCTGCAACTGAAATCTCATATATATATATATATATAAACATAAAAGTTTACATGTCCTATACAGAGTCATACATGTCAAATCCAAAAAGATATATATACATAATGTCACATAACGATCTCCCCGATTACCCGGTGCTACATATCAGAGCCGACCGACAAAAGAATGAAGACCTAATCTTCACAAAAGACCTCCAACATCTAATCTGCAATGTCTCATAGAGCATTCAAAACAGCAGAAGGGTGAGAAACACAATTATAATATAGTTGTATACAATTATGTAATAATAGGAAATACGCACACAACAACATTCTCACCACAACATATACCATAATTCAAACACAAAACAACACGATTCTTATCTCATACATCCACCACAAAGGCATATCAATCATGCTCAATACATTTATCACCAACATGTGTATATATCAACTCATCAATTCTATTCACAAATCCCACACATAATCAATCCATTCATGATTTATACAAATGCACAGAGACCGACACAACGACTCTATGCAATACAATGCGGTATCGTTCCATCCATCATCTCATCATTAATTCACTCAGGAATTATTGGAATCATCGCTTGTTACTTAGTGTAACTCCCCGTCGGGAAAACGATGTTCCCCGTTGCTTTCGGTCCTCTTTGTATAAGGCACACGACGTTTATGGATCGCTTTCAGTCCTCTTTGTATAAGGCACACGATTCGATCGCTTTCGATCCTCTTTGTATAAGGCACACGATCGTCCATAACATCGCTTTTGGTCCCCTTTGTATAAGGCACACGACCGTTACAGCAGATCCCCTCGTGAATCATTTCGTCACTCACACCCACTAGGGTACACGACATCACAAGAATGCATATCATGATGCTTGGCATACAATGACTCATGACAATCAAATGCATACATATATACAACTATGTAAACCATTCTAACATCCATAATCATGCATATACAATCAAATATAAAACAATGCATTTACTTGCCCTTAGGCCACAAACCTTCATCACCACATTTCATCACATGCACTCACATCATATAACAGCACACAAGCTATACGTTATATATCAAAAGCGTATCGCATGATAACACGTCAAATACACACAATTAAGACGGTAAAAGTCGATAAAATGACACATTTCCCAATTCCCGACACAATTAAATCGGCCAACCAATCTCAAAACCATTCCTATAAGAAAGAACATCTAATTAGCTTTCCAACGCACCCAACCGCGCCTCAATCCGAGTTACGGATCAAAAGTTATGAAGAAAACAAAATGGAACAATCTGTCATGTTCGCAATGCGAAGCTCCTAGCGAGCATTCGCTTTCCTCATTCGCCGTGCGAAGCTCCAGCGAACCGTGGCAGAGAAAAAACAGCATAAAGTTCACTTTACGAACTGCTGGCGAGCATTCGCCTACCTATTCGCACTGTGAAGCCCTGGCGAGCCTTCGCTTTCCTCTTCGTTGTTGTTCGCACTGCGAACCTGCGAATTCTGGGATTCGCAGCAGCGCTGTTACTCATCCTAAATCACCATTTTCCCCACCAAAACACATCCAAACCATATCATAACAACCAGAACATATTCCAATCATAACAACAAGTAATCTACTGCATTTCAACCGTGAAAACATCGATTTCTCTCGTTTCCTCTCATTCGGCCTAGAATTGAAAAGCTAGGAAAAACCAACAAACACATACATGATCATACACAAACATAGCATAACCAAGTTTCCCACCCTTACCCGATTAATCGTGTTTTAAAATGTCGGTTGAATCGATTACTTAAACTCCAAGTTTTTCCTCTTTTTCTTCTTCTCACTCTCCTTTTCTCTTATCTTCTTTTTCTTTCTATTTTTCCCTCTTTTCTTTCTATGTTTCTAGTTTAAATGAAAAACAATATCTACCCAAGCCAAAAAGACCAAAATATCCATACACTCAATTTTCTCGCAAACGTTCCCAAAACGCGATAAAACATAATAACCAAGAATAAAATAATATAAAGACCAAAAATAATTAAATCGACTCGATTAAATAAATCTAACAAAAACCGGAGCGTTACACATCTCCTTTCAGTTGAGGACGAGGAGTCACTCAATTTGTTGCTTGGCTGAGATCACGACATCGTTCATTTTGTGATTGATTTGTCTTGTGTTTACTTGTGGTTATCGCATGATCCCATAGGATTCCTAGCTCCACTTAATTTCTGATTAAGTTGGAGGTAGGAGTGACATTAGGCTTTCAATCCATGCATGACAACATTAGTTAGACTCCCCTCCTGATCCTGACTTTAGGGCCATTTTGTATGCTAACTTGTAGGACCGGGTTTCCTTTACCCCTTCCGTGTGACCTTCCTTTCCCTTTTCTCTCCCACCCATGCGATCGAGACCGTTCCTGTTTTCCCGTAGTAATGTGAACTACGGATGCTCTGATTCCTCTTTCTTTTCAGACTGAGGGTACGTAGGCACGAGATGCGATATCTCGGCAAGAACACTAACAACTAACTTCCCTTTTCTCTCGCACCCGTGCGATCGAGACGTTAACCAATCAATCAACCCTTTTCTCTTGCCCTAGTGCGATCGAGACTCTTTCACCAAACAACAAGACCCTGTTAGGTCGAACTACGACTGCTCTGACTTCCTTCCTCCTTCGCGTTAGATTGAGGATACGTAGGCGCGAGACGGCGATGTCTTGGCGAGCAACCTTCCCCCCATTAGCCCGTAGTCCGTCAAAATACGTCGACTCTGATTCTTCATTCGTCCATGAAGATACGTAGGCATAAGATTGCGACAATCCTTGCAAGTCTGTTTTTCCTTTCCCCCGTTCCGTTTCTAGTTAGTAGTAGGCTTTAGATAACTCACCCTTTGATCGATAACAACAAGCGTGGATCCCATCGAGTACGATGGACGCGAGGGGGTGCTAATACCTTCCTCTCGCGTAACCGAATCCCAAACCCAGGCTATGGTTGCGATGACCATGTCTTTCCCTTTGTTGAGGTTTTCTTCAATCGTTTCCTTTCCCTGCGTCAGGATAAATAACGTTCGATGTCGACTCTTCTGTCTTTTCTGCCGGTTGATTTTCGCATATGCGACATGGGGCTATTTTGACTCTATAATTGGGTTCATGAGGTCCCTTTTATCTTCTTGACTCATGTTTTGAAGTATTGGCTCATGCTCAGATGAAAACTTTCATCTGGAGGCCTCAATCGACCAAAACCCTAATTTGGTGACACTGGCGATCTTAAGGCTTGATCCACTTGGAATGTTGCAACTTTGTGCTTGATCCTTAATGTGGGATACCTCTTGATCCTGTATGGGTGTTTGAGAGGCTAGACAAGTTGAAAATCATGTCAATTCTTGATTGATCCTTTGTCTGAGTGCTCTGAGAGGGCTCAAAACCCTAATTCTTGCTTGTAGTGAATGCTCAACAATCCTTGAGAAGATTGATGAGGTATGATGGTACATCCATATTGTGGTGATGGTTTGCACAATGATGGGAAATCTTGTGGTCAAAATTTGGGGTATGACACTCCCGAACTCAGATATTGGTTGCGATGACTATATCTTTGTCATTTCTTTTTAGGGGTTTTATTAGATATTTTCCCTTTCCCTCTATGGGAATAAATTAAGATTGGTGGCGACTCTGTTAAGTCCATCTCACGAGCGTGCGATTGCGCTCCGCGAGGTCGTTCTCATTTTTCGAGGTACGACAAGTATATTATTTAATTTCAATGTGTTTAGTTGATAAATTAGGTAGTTTATCTATTAACCTATATCTATGTCCTCATATGTAAATAAATCATACTCGATTTAATGCATTTTCAATTTCATCACATTTTCAATTTAATACCTTAAGTTTCAGTTATTTGTACATTGTAAATATTATGTATGGTTTATCAAGTTGCTGGATTTCTTATTGCATTGCGATTTCGGAGTTAAAATTCAATTTAACTTTCGAAAACCACTTGGACACATAGGTTTTTGCTCGTCTTCTTATAAAATGATTTCTACATGAATCCATTCTAAGTTAGCTTAGAGCTGAATTCAGTTTGCTTCGATTTCGTTAGGTTTTCGGTCCCGCAACTTACACTTTTCACGAATTAAATATAATATCAAAACTTATCCTAAATAAAACAAGAAAGAAGAGGAGTGTTAGAATCTAGCATTCTAGCATAACCCTTAAATGATCGGTCCTGAGCCTCGCTCATTGGGATAACCGTTCATTCTTTTTTTTCGTTCTTAAAACACTATAATTAACTTGGAAAATAACGGCCGTTAGGATCTACCATCTTGGCGTAACTCTTTGAACAATTGATTATTATCAAGCTTTTGTTGTCCATCAAACAATTTTCAAAATAATTTGGAATGAAAAAAGGGCCGTTGGGATCTAGCATTCTGGTGTAACTCTTTGAGCAATTGATTCTCATCAAACGTTCGTCATTCGCCTAAAATACATCCAACCAATCAAACTTTTTTTCTCGCCTCATGCGATCCTAAAAACGTTTTCAAAAATGAAAGACATCTTGTCTTGAGATGATGCTAAGAAATGCTTTATCCACAACCGTTGAGTTGAGATAAGTGGCATGAATGTGATTTGTAAATCCATTCAATGTGGAGTAAACGTCCGCTCCTCACCTGTTTTGGGTAAAACAATGTTTTTTGTCAATTAATACAAGATAACTTTTGCTAAAATCGACCAACAAACAAACTTTTTTTTACCCAGAACTACGTGTGCCTTGACTTCTCTTTTGAGATACGTAGGAGCAGGATTGCGAAATCTTGTCAGGCCCCCTAGTAATAAAAACCTTTTTAGGTCTTTTTCTCTTTAATAAAAATTCAAAAACATTTCTCTTCTCTCTCTCTCTCTCTCTCTCTCTCTCTCTCTCTCTCTCTCTCTCTCTCTCTCTCTCTCTCTCTCTCTCTCCATTCAAATAATTAGAAGATTAGAAATTAACATAAGCTAACATACATTTGACCTTAACTAAATGGTTCCCGTTGAGTACAACAGACATGAGGGGTGCTAATACCTTCCCCTTGCATAACCGACTCCCGAACTCAGATATTGGTTGCGATGACCATATCCTTGTCTTCCTAGGGGTTTTATTCGATATTTTCCCTTTCCCTCTATGGAAATAAATAAAGATCGGTGACGACTCTGTTAAGCCCATCCCGCGAGCGTGCGATTGCGCTCCGCGAGGTCGTTCTCATTTTTCGAGGTACGACAGATGGCAAATCTGTTGGGGAATTTCCCATCCCTAAGTGAATTAACCCTAGTTTAGTTAGGTTTTTGTATGTGTGTTAGCTTTGTTTGTTTGTTTTTCTTCTTTGATTATATGTTTTATTGATCTCTGCTTTATCGCATTTTACATATATATCTCTGTATATTATGTGTGGGCTTTGGGATTTGATATCATGAATAAAGCTATACACCCGAGCTTTGGAAAAATAAGAGAGAAAACATAACTTAGATTTGGAAGTTGTGTAGTGTTAGTCACTAAGGGCCACTCCTTGCGTGCCTAGCATTAAGACTCCTATAGAGTATACCTATTCGTAGATCTCGTTATAAGATAGCTAGCATGTCGTATTATGCTGATTTATGAAGGGTCCATGACTCTAGAACCCCTCTTAGAACCAGTTTCTGCTTTGGTGGTTGCATAATTTTGGACTCCAAGGATCTCTCCTTTTTGCAACCAACATTAAAACCCCGCTCAGAAGAGACCTTTTCGTCACTCTTAACATAAAGCGGCAAGCCTGTTGCATGACGTTGATACGACTAAGGTCCATGACTCTGAGAACCTTATCCAAAACCTAGAAACCATCATGTGAGTGGGTTTATGGCTAGCCAACCTAGAACTATCTGTTAAGGATCCTACCAAATAGAGATGTGAGTTATTCCTAATATCCCAAATCCAAGTTCATGCATTTGCATTTCGTCACCATGAATGCATATCATTTTCCAAAATTAAAAAAAAAGTGTTTTGACACATCCATGCATTCATGTCATTCTTCAAATAAAAAGCTCATCCCGTTGTCTTCCTCCAGTTCCACACTGAGTCCTCAATACCAGTACAACACCAGAGCCCAAGCTCTTCAAAGAATGCCAGAACAAGAGCAAGAGTTGTAGAGAGTCAGTCAGAACTTGAGGACCTTCGAGGGGGCGTAGGTCAGATAATGGAAATGTTGTAAGTCATCAAGACCAAGATGGACACGCAACCAACAGTCATCTCAGAAATTGTTGGTCCAATGCTGGAACCCCAACCCGCAAGGACATTACCTTTAACATGGCCTCCTTTTGGTTTTCCATCCGGCTTCACACCTCAAGCTCAAGTACCTATATTATAGTGCAATCCACTCAACAAGTTGTTCCTCTACCAGTAGCCATCGAGGCTTACCCTATGGTTCATGCTTTCGCTCCTCCAGCTGTTCATACACAAATCCAACCTTACTTTGAAGATCACCAGCATGCTTCATAAATGTCTGATGAAGAAGAAGAAAGACATGAAGATATAAGGGGCATTAAAGAGGATGTTCAGACTATTGAGAAGAGACGAAGGGAAATGGAAGGAGACCAAGTTTTTGGTGATTCCGTTAGGGAGATATGTCTTGTATCCAATCTTGTAATTCCTGCAAAATTGAAGACTCCTAACTTTGACAGATACGAAGGCCACACCTGTCCTAAGAGCCATCTTGTCATGTATTACCGAAAAATGGCTGCTCGTGTTGAAAACGAGAAGCTCATGATCGACTGCTTCCAGAATATCCTGAAAGGTGCCCCTCTAAGTGGTACCTAAGTCTCGACCAAATTCGCATCAGTTGCTTTCAAGACTTGTATGATGCTTTCTTAAAGTATTAAAAGTACAACATGTACATGGATCCAGATAGGAGACAACTGATGAACATGTCTCAGAAAGACAATGAGTCATTCGAAGAGTATGTCCAATGCTGAAGGGAGATGACTTCTCAGGTTGAACCACCATTGGCGGAGAAAGAGTTGGCAGATTGGTTTATGGATACCGTACAACCAATGTTCTATGAGAGAATGGTGGGTAGTGTGTCTACGAGTTTTTCTGATTTGTTCGTTGTAGGCATTAAAGTTCAGCTTGGTTTGAAGAATGGGAAAATGACAAATACATCTGGAACTTTTAACGTCAGTGTAGCACCCCAAAATTTTCCCTCATTTCCTTTAACCTTTTTGGCTTATGCTTCATTTCATTTACATCTTCATTTATGCATTGCATTAGTTCTAGACATGGGATCAAGGTGCGTTTCTCGCAGTTCAGAGCTTTCTTCAGTTCAGAAGTTGTTTTAGCAGTATTCAGAGTAAGACAAATAGTCGTCAAGGTTTTTGAGCATTTATTTTGATCGGCAAATGATTTGATTATTTAAAAGTCAAGAACATTAAGCATCAGAGGCTCCGGCATTTATTGTGCTCAGTGATTTAGTATCGGACCATTCCTTTTTCAGCAGGTTATTTTGAGTGCAAAAGGGAATTCACAACTTTTTTCAGGCATGATTCAGTGGCAATATTAAATGACAAGTTTCAGAGGTAAAACAAGGCTCATAACGAGTGGTGACGGGTGATTTTCCAAGTTTCCCTCCAAAAGGCGCCAAAATTCAAAATTTTGATGTGTTAATCGATTAACACATTTTGCCTAGCAAATGGTTAATCGATTAACATGAGGAATGTTTTCCTAGAAAGTTCAGTTTTCAGCACTGCAGTATTTTCAACTCATTTTTATCACTTGGTTTCACATTTGCATCAGTACAAGGATCTAGAATGCTTCCAAATTTTGGTTCATTTCAAATTAATTTCATCTTCCCTCCAATATTCAAATAATCCCACTCCTAATTCCACTCCTAATACTAACCCTCATTCAAACCCACACTCCAAACCTCATTTACACTCCAAACCTAGAGCTTATTTAAGTAAATTTGCTCCAAACCTCACATAACTTCACTAATTTTTTTTATTTTTCTAAACTTCACATTCCAATTCTCTCAATTCTCTCTCACTTTTCCACTCTCCATTGTCATCTTCAACTTTCACTAAAAGCTCTTCCATTAGAATTCTCAAATTCTTCATTGGAGTTTGTGAATTCTAGAGCTAAACCTTCATTACTTCCTCTCACCAACACAAATTCTACAGTAGAAGGTGATTTGGATCTAGATCTAAAGTTTGGAAGCACTTTCTTGAAGCAACTTTGAAGCAAGTTCATCACATTGCATTGTTCTTCAAGTTTCTTGTTAGGAATTCATTGGATCTTTGAGTTTCTGTGCTTGATCTGTTAAATTTTGTTTGCAACATTCACTAAAGCAAATCTCCACTTTGTAGGTTGGTAATTCTTAGATCCAAGTTTATTCTAGCTTATTTACAACTTTCACAATGTAGATCCCGTGATTTTTTATGCGAATTGATCCATTGATTGATTTAATTATTGATCTTGATGTTTGATGGATTTAATTGGTGTTTGATTGCTGCTATTTGATGTAATTTTCGTGTATCATTGCATGCCTTAACATGTGGATGATTGGAGAATTGATTTGCTGCTGAAAGTGCTTTTGAAATGCTAATTTTCTACTACTGGTGCAGTGTTAATCGATTAACCATTTGCTAGGAAAATCTGGTTAATCGATTAACCAGATTATTTTTTTGTGATTTTTGCTGATTTTCAAAGGGTTAATCGATTAGCCAGTTTTGCCTTGCAAGTGGTTAATCGATTAACACTGTTGCAGAATGTGTTTTTTGTGCATTTTCAAGCTTGTCTTGATTTCTTTCCACCTCTAAACCTCATGGCTTTGTATGACACATATTTGTGGAATTTTCATGTTCTATTTCACCCCATTTTGCAGCACGGATGCGATTCTTCGACGCGCAACGCGTTGAATTTCATGATGCATGTTTATGACTAATTGTGTTGCATTCTTGATGCATTCTTCATGATGCTTGTTTGTTCATACTTGTTCACACTTGTTCACTTGCTCTTGATGCTTACTTTGCTTGATTCATGCTACATGCTCATGTTTGCTTTCGGTTCCGCAAATGCGTGTTCGTTTGAGGTGATCAATTGTTGATGAATATCCATGTTGTTCTTGTTGAATGCTTAAGTGTGCAATATTGTTGAAACTTTCTCATGCTTATTTGTTGGTATATGTTCATCAATTGATCTTGTTGATGTATGCTCATACTTGATCCTTGCAATTCATGTGCATTTGTTTAAATGCGGGGGCATGCTTTGGTTCAATTATTTTGACGCATGCTTATGCTTGGTTATTAGACATGTTCATTGTTGATTGCTAATCTTTGATGCATGCTTAGCTTGATGTTGCAATGTTACATGTTCATTCATGCTTGATGCCTATTTGATGCTTTGCATGTTGCTGTATACACTGCTGATGTGTTGAATATGTGCTGTAAAATGTGTTCATTCTGTTTGCTACATTTTATACCTGTTCTGTTCTGAAAAAATATGTTGTTAAATGTTGCCTTGCTGTTGCTAGATTTTATCGTTGTTCTGAGCTAAAGCGCTGTTGTTGTTGTTGCTGTTTTTGGTTTATTTTCTTTATTTTTGTTTGCCTTTGCATATTCCCTTAAGACCTCCTAGTCCAACTTAATTTTTGATTAAGCTTGGAGTAGGATAGACATTAGGTGTCAATCCATGCATGATAACATTAGGGTAGCTCCCTTTTAACCTCAACTTTAGGTCCATCATTGCATGATAGCATTAGGATAAAAATTCTTTTCTTATCCTCAACTATAGGGTCATATTGCATGACAACATCTAAGAAAGTTTCCCTTTGATTTTCTCTTTACCCTTTGTGTCTTCTCTCTCAAAAAAAAAATTAAAACATGTAATAAATACGATGAGTATTGTGCGCCATGAGCCTTAAGCACATGGGAAAAGATGAGCGGATGAATTTCTAACCTCATCTTAGGGTACTTTGTGTGCGAGACGTTTGGATCGTTAGCGCGAATTATTCGATCCTATGTCATAGACTTTAGTACAATACGAATCTCAAATAAAGTTAATCCACTTCTTTTGAAAAAACTCTTAAACAAATTGCAAATCAATTTGTCCTTCGGGATTTTACGTCAAACTTTTTTCAGAAAGGGTGTGTTATTTCCGTTCTACCGCAAACAGGCATCGACCCTAACTGCTGGAACGCGAACTTAATGTCACTCATAAAAAACACTTAACAATTGGTAGCCACGAACTACGGACGCTTTGACTTCTTCATTCTCGTACGAATGAGGATACGTAGGCACAAGACGATGAAGTCTTGGCGAGCACCCTTCCCCCTTTTCCCCCGTAGCCTGTCGAACTACGTTGACTCTGACTTTCCCATTCCATTTCCGTTTAGCAAGTAGACTTTAGATAACACGCCCTTTGATTAGAACAACAAGTGTGGATCCCATTGAGTAGAACGGACGCGAGGGGTGCTAATACCTTCCTCTCGCGTAATCGACTCCCGAACCCAGAACTTGGTTGCGATGACCATATTCTTTCCCATTTTGAGGTTTCTTCTATTGTTTCTTTTCCCCCGTCGGGATAAATAACGTTCCTTGGCGACTCTGTTTTTTCGCCGGTTGTTTTTCGCGTTGCGATATTTGGTGACTCTACTAGGGACTCTGGTTCCCTATGTGAGTCAATCCTAGTGCCTATCTATTTCTTTTCATTGGGTGTCTATCTTTATGCTTTTATTTTCTCTATCTGTTGTATATTACTGTATTTTCTTGCATTATTTGCATTTGATTACTGTTATTATACTGTTTTACTGCTGGTGTGTTGTTGGGTGGGATAGTTCTATGAGAGATAAACCCATTATCCAGGCTTGAGTACACACATAGGATTAGAGTGGGTTCTTGTTGACTTGCGTGGCGTTTGATACGTATTTTCGGATTGAGTTCACATTCATACGAGGTTTTCTTGAGGATACTCTAAACTTCATGTTTATGTAGTAACCAGGGTGGTCTGATAGGAGCTTATGACTCTGGAGACTGTTCATGGAAAATCAGTTGAGGCCTTCTTGATTGGTGATAATTCCAAACCAGAAATGGTAAATGTATCATCATTTCTCGACCTGAGAGCCTGTGATACTGAGGACCTGCTAGGATACCTTGTCCAAGACTAGAACCTGCATGTGAGAGGGGATGGGTTTTTTGTAGAAAACCTTGACTTTCAACATACCTGGTTTTTCTGGTTTTCTTACCAGTGTGGACTTGTAATTATGGTATTTCGATATTTTGGTATTCTGGTATTCTGGTTAGAGTGGAATTTTGAACCTATTCAGTCAGTAGCACAACATTTGTTCAGAGCATATGGAAATCTTGATCCAATGTCTACATTTGCATAGCATATCTACATTTTAACATTCATGTTTGTTTATTTCCAGGGTTTGCATCTTATCTTTGATTCTGGTCGACAAGGTCTTCATAGATGGATAATGGTAGGAAGAATACCAACAGCTACAAGTTTCAATCTCCGGATTTGAGTTCACTTCGCAGCCTGATTGCAAAAACTACTCAAAGTAATCTGGAGACCTTCAAAGAAGATTATGGGAAGATCCTTGGCATGCTTCATACCATTATAGAATACGAGAGAGAGGCTATACACACTTTGCTACAGTTCTATGATCCTTCTTTGAGGTGTTTCACATTTAGGGATTATCAGTTGGTACCTACTTTGGAGGAGTTCTCACTTATATTGGACATTCCAGTTAAAAATCAGGTGCCCTTCCATGAATCTATGGAAGTGTAGCCGTCGGTTTTTTTCGGTGACGCGACCAACTTACCACATAATTGGTGCTACTTTCTGATTTCTGTATTTATCCTATGAAGCTAGAAAGGAAGGGGAAGATATCTTAAACTATCCTTGCACACAAATGTTTTCTTTAACAAATGCTAAGAGATCGGGGATCGGGGTCTGATTATACAAATGGGAGCTATTAACACCAAGTGTATCTATAGTAATCTATAGGAACCTTCTTTTGCATGTATTTCTGTTAATTTGAAATGCTTTCTTGTGTTTATCTGCTGTGGATTGGGAAAGTTTCTCCTTTGGGGGGACTGAGGAAATGTTTTTGTTATTTTCGGGTTTTCTGTTATTTTTGGGAAGGTATTGGACCTAAAGTTTTTGATTTGTGTGCTCGCTAAGATTTCGCAATCTCATGCCTACGTATTCCCATAAAGAGATCTGGAACATCAGAGCAATCGTAGTTCCTCCTATTCTATGGGAGGAAAGATGGTGTCTTGTTCAAAATCCAAGATTGAAGCTAGCTGAGTATTTGTGTCTTGTTCAAAGCCCAAGATTGAAGCTAAAGTTTGATTGAGAGAGAATTTGTCATCTCTAAAGGAAGAAATCTCACCTATTCATCACAGATGTTGAGAAATTGATTATAAGGGAAATTACTTTAACTGGGATATGTAGAATCCAGTAATGCCATAATTTCCTTTATAAGAGGGATGTCATGAAGGAAGAAGCTTTAACTCAGTGTAAAGCAATGCCATTTTTCCCTTTATTAATCTTTCATGCTAAGAGAGGGGCATTGGCTTGGATGTATAGAATCCAAAGGCTTGCCGCTTAGAGCAGTCAGATGAAAGATAAATTTTAGCTAGGATAAGGGAAAGACTCCATCTTGGATTTTGAATCAACAAGTGTGCCACTTACAATAATTATCTGGAAAAAGGGTTTGATTGTTTGTTTTGATATGTGATGTATAGAAGATATATCTTCCTGCAGAGTAGAATCATGGTCTCATCTGAGGGGATGATGGATTTTATGTATGCCTTGGTCAAAGCCCAAGGTTGAAGCTAAAGAAAACTGACTCCTCTGGGGGAGTGTTTATCTGTCTTGTACAAAGCCCAAGAGTGAGGCTGAAGGAAACTGACTCCTCTAGGGGAGTGTTTTATCTGGCTTGTACAAAGCCCAAGATTTAGGCTGATTGAAGAAATCATTATATGAAGCCTAAGAGGAGGCTAACTTTTGCTGAGGATTATTGAAATCCAGGGGAAGGTCTAAATTGTATTGGGGAATCCAAAATGAATTTACTCTTGCTGGGAATTAGGGAAGAGTTGAAATACCAGATGCCATGAGGCTCTGATTTTATTGGGGATTTGTTGATGGTAAATTGACCCTGGCTGGGATGTTTAAAGTGAAAGTTAAGCCTTGTTGGGGGGTTAGGGAAGTTTAAAGGTGAGTTTAAAAAAACTTTAGAAGTTTTAACTCTTCTGGGGACTGGTGTATTGGTAAAATGATCAGGATTTATCTTATGCCTTTAGGAAACTTGTAGGTCTTTGTGTTTAGTCAAAAAGGAGACTATGATAATGAGACTTTCCAAGTCTATTTGAATGAATCCCAAGTGAAGGCTGAGACTATCCAAGTATCATTAATAAGAGATAGACTCAGGTTGGAAAGAGATCTTTGTATGATGCCCAAGAAGAGGCTGTTGGTTGAAGATCAACTCTTGGATGGTAGGATATTCTGGACTTTTGACTCTCCTGGGGATTGAACTAGTATAGATGACTAAATTTTATCCTATGATTTTAGGAAGCCTTTGGGTCCTTGTACTAAGCCCAAGAGGAGGCTGGGGAACTTCTAAGAAGCCTGGTGGTCCTTGTACTAAGCCCAAGAGGAGGTTGGGGATACTTCTAGGAAGCCTGTGGATCCAAGCCTAAGAAGAGTTCAAGAAAGGTTTCGCCGGGAATTAATCCTTTCTTTGTTGAACAGTTCTAAGGTTTTAAGAAATTCAAAGGAGGTTTCACCGGGAATTAATCCTCTCTAGGGAAATGAATTTCTTGTACACATATACATTTCTAAATTTTGACAGTCTTGAGAAAAGTTTTACCGGGAATAATGCCTTTCTCTTTTCCATATTGAATAAGCCCAAGAGGAGGCAGACTGTATTGGGGGAAGTTTCCTATGAGGGAACTAGTTATTGACTAAGTTAGAAGTATCCTACTATTTGGCCTAAGTGTAGACCTATCTGTTGGGGAAACTCTAAACAAATATGCACAAGTATATATACAGATAAGTGTATTAACAGGTATATAAACAAATATGCATTGAATTGAAAAGATGTTGGGTCTTTACACTCTGAAAAGAGACCCAAGTGTATTGTGATTAATTGTATGGATTACAACTGTATGATTAGGGTTTTAAGAAATTGAAGAAAGTTTTGAGAAAGATTCAAATTTGAATTTGAATTAAAAGAAAGTTGTTTAAAAGAAAAGAATGTTTGGGGCTTATAACTCAAAGAGAAGCCCAAGTGGTCTAAGAGCAGTTTCACTGGGAATAATGCTCCTCTTAGTACCAGTTAAAACAGACAGATGATTTTGAAAACAGAGGTATGGGGCTTACAACTCAAGGAGAGGCCCAAAAAAGTTTTTTATTGTTTAAAACAAGGTTTATGTGCAAAAGGATTGGGACTTATACTCAAGGAGAAGCCCAGATGACTTACTTTGAAAACAGGGATCGTACTGCAATACCGAAAGACGTTGTGGAACTTATACCATAGCAGAAGCCCGAGATTTATTTATGTACAAAAGGGTTTGGGTCTTACACTCTATTATAGGCCCAAAAGCGTTTGTAAAGAAGAAAAATGAGGCTTATACTCAAGGAGAGGCCCAGAGTTTTTATTTGAAAAGCGACGATCGCGTCGCGGTTTTTGTAAACCACAGTGGGACTTATACAATGACTGAGACCCAAAATATTTATGTACAAAAAGGAGTGGGTATTAAACTCTACAAAGAGGCCCAAAAGTGTTTCAAATGAAGTTTGAAAATTTAAAATCAAGGGAAAACCCTAATTTTAATTAAAAATACAATTTTTCAAAGAAAATTAAATAAAAAATGATATAAAATATCAAATATATTTAAAAATATGTTTTGAACTTTGAAAAATGTTTGAAAATAGATGTTTTAATCCACAAAATGATTTGAATTCAATTGGTTTTGAAAAATCAAGAAAAAGAATTTATTAAAAATGTTTAAAAACAATTAAATAATAAATTCTTTGAAAAATTCAAAAATATATCAAATAAAATTTTTTTTTTTTCTTGTGGAATTAAATATTAAAACGTGTAAGTGATTTATGTTTAAAAAATCATTTGAAAAAGATTTAAAATGAGAGAGATATGAATTTTTGAAATTAATTGAAAAAAAACAAAATATTTAAAAATTCAGACATTTGAATTATGGCGCGAAGAACTTCATCTTCTTCCTCACGCGTGCCATAATTCTCAGATTTGCAAAACATCTCATATCTTACTGAACACGTAATGAAATTGACTTTTGTAAACATGAAAGTTTCCCGTTTTTGAACAATGATTCCAATGGTACCAATTAATTGCATTTATTTTAAGTGTGGAGTGAGAAATCAAGTGAAGAACAAATGAACCCTAATTTTTGCAAGAACACCATGAAACTTAATACACGATAGATACAAAGCAATTAATTGAGGGGAAACACTCTATATTAGTGCAGAAACATGTTGGTAACTTGAAAACACATTTATGATGCATGGATCATAGAGTTTGAGAGTGTCAGGCTTACTTGTGCAGAGGAATTTGAATTCTGATGTAGAGGTGTTACAGATGTTGTGTGACGATCTGGATAGCTTCAATGGACCTTATGTAAGGTGTTTAGATGCTTGGAATGGATTGAAAACACCTGGATCTTGTTGTGGTACCTCAACTGCAATTAGGCCTAAGTTGGATTTTGAGCTTTGTGATTCTGATGTTACAGATGATGGAGAAGTGTTTGGATAGCTCTTATGTGATGTATGTGTGGTGTTAGGATCATTGGTTGTGGTGGAATCCTTCTCTATTTGAAAATTTGCATGTTACTTGCCAAAGAAGGAAATTCTGGTTTTGAAGAGTGATTTTGAGGAAAACATGAGTTTTGATGTTTTTGGGTGTTTAAATCAGTCACAAATGACCTCTATTTATATTAGAGGAAGTTTGTTTTGCAAGGAATAGTGATTGGGGGCTGGATCACCCTATTATCCATTGAATTTTGTCATGTAGCCAAAGTCTCCTCTAGCCATTGACTTGAGATCAGCTTTGCAGGTTTAGGTCTTCTGAACTTTGGATATGTCTTGACTCATTTGGATAACAATGCCTCAGTTCATGCCACCTCTATGCACCCATTGAATGCCTCATGACAAAATTGAAAGTTTTGGAAATGAATCTTGAATGCCACATGCCTAAGTGATAGAGTTCTTGACTTGAGAGGCTTATGGTTCAGAGTTTGCTGTTTTGATAAGATTTTCTATGTTTATAGAAGCATGACAAGGCTTGTGGTATCATAACTTGGCCAATTTAAGCAAAAGCCACAAAATCTGCCTTATGAAAAATCAGTTTTAGGTGCCATGTTCCAAGGGATGTAACTTCTTGCTCAAGTTGAATTAGGATGAGTTCTTGTACTTTTTGAAAAGCTTATATAAGGTACTTCAACTTTGATGTTTACCTTTGGTCTTGATTCATCTTGGATCATAATGAAAAGTGGCCTCAAAGTTGGTAAAAATACAAGAAAGATTCTGTCCAAAAATTTCGCTAAGTGTCCAAGTTTAAAAGTTTTGAAACCCTAACTGCATGGCTCTATAACTCAAAATCCAAGCTTTTTTGGCTCATGGAGCACTGTGACACTTTTGTAGTATGTAATGAGAGCTTTCATTTGAGCTTTGGATGGAAGAAAATGGTTGTGGTTTGGGAGTTATGACCTTGCAAAGTTGGGAAAATCATCTTTTTTTCATAACTTAGAGAAATTTTAAGTTTCTTAAGATTACCCCTTTTGCAAGTAACCTCACTTTTCTTGATTTTTCTTGATGGATGATGATCCAAACCATGAGTTAACATTGTTTTTTACTTAAGGGAGCCATGTTTGTCAAAAAAATATCAAAATTTAAACTTGGTCTTAGGTGTCGTAACCCGAAATTTGACCTCCCTCTTTGGCCTCTTGCATAAGCATTTGCATTCGCATCGCTGGCATACGCATTCGCACTTTTCTTCGTGTGTTTCTTATTGCAGGATCTTCAGGTTTTCAAGCCCGGTTAATCATATATTCATGAGGTCATCCCCATCATCAAAACAAGATCAAAATAAAGGTTTCTATGCCTATTCATAAATATAAGGGGTGGACCTTTGTTCAGTCAGTTTACAGAAAAAGCCTTTGGGGTCACGACCTTTGCTCGGTCTTACACCCGTGTTCTTTGGTTGATCACAGTTTCTCTGTTAAAACCAATGCTTCTCTACTCCCACAGAGTTGCAGTATTTTCTTCCCCGGTTAACCACTGTTCATCAGTTAATATACCGATTCCCCTCAGAGTCTAACACCTTCTCTCGGTTCGGCACTCTATCTCTTGGTTCATCACAGTCTGTCTGTTGACGCCAGCTTCTTTTCCCCACCAGGGTCTACTCCCTTTCTTCGGTTAACCACTGCCAGCCAGTTAATATACCGAATTTCCCATTTCTCTTGGTTATGACACCATCCCTTTGTCTGGATCCCCATCGGAGTCCTTTCTATTACCCTTACTCGTACTTTTTGGTTTCGACACCAATTCTCTTTGTTATCCCCAGCGGAGTTTCTTTCGGTCTTGGTTTTGACACCACTCTTTCCCTATTCTTTTGTGCAAACGCTCTCACTGTGCGGCCTTCCCCAGTAGAGTTTTTTTCCTTTATTCTTGTTCTTGGTTTTGACACCACTCCTCTCGTTTATTTGTTTCTCTCTTGTTTCCTTTATCGTTCGGTTCCACGAACTACGGAAGCTCTGATTCTGCATTCTTTAGGATGTATGATACGTAGGCACGAGACGTAACGTCTTGGCAAGCACACTTCCACCCTTCCTTCCTTCTCCTTTTCATCCGTCTCTTTTCTGTCCTCTGGTTCCTCCGAACTACGGCGCTCTGATTTCCTCATTGCACTATGAGGGTACGTAGGCACGAGGACTTCGTTCCTCCGCGAGCACTTTCTTTCCTTTCTTTCTCTTTCCCCTTTTTCTCTCTCTTTTTCTTTAGCTAGAAGCCTTTAGATAGATAACTCATCCAAGCATAGAAGGAAGCGAAATGGTTCCGTCGAGTACGACGGATGCGTTAGGTGCTAATACCTTCCTTTCGCATAACCGACCCCCCGTTCCCGTATCTCTTCCCCTTGGGTTTTATCGATATTTTCCCTGTCCTTTGGGGCTAAATAAAGTTCGGTGGCGACTCTGTTGTATCTTTGAGTGTGTGATTCGCTCAGGTAGATTTCCAGCCATCTTCATTAGGCACCGTTGAATTTTTTATCAGATGAATTTCAAACTTTGTGATCCTTGATGAAATTAAGTCCTTGGGCTAAATTGAATCTAATGGATGGATTCCATAGGTGTTTTAGAGTGTCTTTGGAATCATGTCTTGGTCAAAAGTCAAAGGTATAGTTGACTTTTCATCAGAAACCCTAATTTGTGATTCAGATGAATTTGAATCCTTGTATTGCTTATGGATCAAGTTCTTTGTGTCAATTTGAACTTGTAAGAGGATCAATACAAGATATTTGAGGTCTTCAAAACATTTCTTGAGGTCTCGACTCATGCCTTGCTCCAAAAGTCAACTTAGGGATGAATTAGGTCAAGAAACCCTAATTCCTGATTTTTGATGAATACGTCCCCTGAGGCTAAATTGAGCTTATGATTGGATCCATAAGGTCCCTTTAAGCTTCTTGGATCATGTTTTGAAGTATTGGCTCATGCCCAGATGAAAATTTCTCTCTAGAGGCCTTGGTCGACCAAAATCCTAATTTAGTGACACTGATGATCTTGAGGATTGATCCACTTGAAATGTTGCACTTTTGTGCTTGATTCTTGATGTGGGAGACCTCTTGACCCTTTATGGATGTTTTAGAGACTTGACAAGTTAAAGATCATGACAATTCTTGATTGATCCTTTGTTTGAGTGCTCTGAGAGGGTCCAAACCCCTAATTCTTGATTAAGGTGAATGATCAACAATCTTTTAGAGGATTGATGAGGTATGAAGGTACATCCATATTGTGGTGATGATTTGCACAATGATGGGAAATCTTGTGGTCAAAATTTAGGGTATAACAGATGCCCCTATTTAATCTTCTTGGACCTAAAGGTGTGAATGGCGAAGAAGTTCGGACATTCAAGGTAGAAGAGGATTAAATATCGGAATACCCGAAATTTTTATTGTGGTTGTGAATGGCAGCTGATTTGCACGTCCATCTTCTTTTGCTAAGTAATGCTACTTAGAAAAGGGTAAAAGTTCCCCTTGATCCTGGTCTTCAGCCACGAAACTGGTCTTAGTTTTCTTTTGAAATAAACTTCCCCTCGATCCTGGTCTTTAGCCACAGAACTGGTCTTAGTTTCTTTTGAAATAAACTTCCCCTCGATCCTGGTCTTCAGCCATGGAACTGGTCTTAGTTTTCTTTTGAAATAAACTTACGCTCGATCCTGGTCTTCAGCCATGGAACTGGTCTTAGTTTCTTCTTGAAATAAACTTCCCCTCGATCCTGGTCTTCAGCCATGGAACTGGTCTTAGTTTCTTATGAAATAAACTTCCCCTCGATCCTGGTCTTCAGCCATGGAACTGGTCTCAATTTCATCTTGCCAAGTCCGTCTTTTGACAAAGAATGCTATATGTGACGGTTTTCACCAAACTTCTCGCTGGGGAGACGCCATTTAATAGGAAAACGATTTGATGTCAAATTTGCTGGGGAAACCCATTGATCTGAATTTCAGAGGTGCGCAAATTTCTCTATTGGAGATGCCATTTGCTGGAGGAATTACATCATACTTCCCCTCGAGACTTTTTCGGAGAGACGCCATGTGATGTAATTCAATTTTGAGGTGTTGATGACTTAATTGAAAGCAAATTTTTCGAGGAGAAACTGCCGTATTGCCAAGAGTCTTTTGTAGAGAGGCTTTTTCTGGGGATTTTTCCTTAATTCGGGAAAGCAAAATATCATCTTTATTGGTGAAAAGGGAAGTTCCAAAGGTGTATAACTAAATTCCTTCTTACCTTTCAGAGGTTCAAGTTATCAAAGTCGTAGAGGACAGACTCCAATCCAGGAATAAACTGGAGAGAGATTGTCTAGACGGTAAATTTTCCTGACGAGGAAAGAACTTAAACCGGAATTTTGTCCTATCTGGTGTGGTAAGGAAGACTGACAACTCTATCGGAGAGAGGACGCTTTACCAATTGGGGATGAATATGACCAGAGTGATATTAATGTAATATGAGTATGAATATGAATCAATTATGCATGATGTATGAGATGCTAATGCTGACAAAACAGACACGACACACGGATTGGTGATGAGCACAACTAGATACTCGGCCATTCTGGGAGATGGGGGTATCACTAGAGATTATGAAAGTTGTACTTTTGTTTGGGCACGGGGATCCCTGCGTTTGTTTTGGTTTCTGGAGGTACAAACCTGCTAGGGATAGAAATCCGTTCTTGTTTTTCAGGGGTAGATCCTACTGGGGAGAAAAACCATTCATTGGTTCTCAGAGGTAAGAACTCTACTTGGGATGATAGATGGGACATTCTGTCTGGAGCATTTGATCCTTCATTCAGGGTGGACTGATCTCAAGGAGTATTTTGATTCTGCATTTTGAAGTTTGATCACTTCCAGAGAAGCCGTCGATGTTACCTCTTGTGCTCATTAATGAAAAGGAAATTTCCATCTTTATTTTAAAAGCAGGAGTAAAATTTTGAAATTTCCGTTTTGAAAAGTAAATTCATTTTTACTTCAAGAGTGTTAATCATATTAAACATGTCATTTTGCAAAGCATAATAAATAAGAATTGCAAACAAAGGCACAAGGGCTCAAATTTTCATTGACATAATGGTAATCAGCCTAATGCGTGATTCCATGGAGAATTGCAAAGTTTAGAAAATGGTAATTTAAAGGGAAATGGGTTACATTGGAACATAACGACCGCTATCCTTCCACCAACTTTGAATTCTGGACATTCTGAGCTTCTGTCGAAGGTGACCTAGACTGAAGTTTTCCTGACGGATGACGTTACCGCTGAGGCATCAATCTTGTCGGATATAGTTACTTGCCATGAATCCCTAACTTTTGTCTGGATTTCCTTTTCAGGTTTTCAATCCATCAGGATGGTTATTGTTTATGTCTCTAATTTTTCCTGGACCGCCCTTTCGGATTTTCAATCCAACGAGACGTTTTTTTTTATTTAGGCGAAGTATTTCTTGACTACATCAACATTTATGGGGTAGGTAAACTCCTCTCCATCCATGGTTGCGAGTCTCAAGGCACCGCCTGAGAAGGCTTTCTTAATAACATAAGGGCTATCATAATTCGGAGTCCATTTGCCCATGGAATCAGTGAGAAACGATTGTATCTTCTTGAGCACAAGGTATCCTTGTTTGAAGATACAGGGTCAGACCTTTTTATCAAACGCCTTCTTCATTATTTGCTAATATAACTGACCATGGCATAAAGCCGTCATTCTCTTTTCTTGGATTAGGTTTGGACCATCGTATCTGCTCTGACACCATTCAGCTTCTATTAACTTCGCTTCCATCAATACTCTCATTGACAGGATCTCTACTTCTATGGGGAGTACTGCTTCCATGCCATATACTAGAGAGAAAGGGGTTGCCCCTGTTGAAGTGCGGACAATGTGCGATAACCATGAATAGAAAAGGGTAGCATCTCGTGCCAATCCTTGTAGGTTACAACTGTAAGACCCTAATTTTTATCCCTAAGATTTCGGACATTTCATTTGCATCTCATACCACAAACAAGATCACAATATTTGTTTCTCCTGAGCGCCTGTGTATTTCTCATTTGCTAACCTCTAACCAAAATACCAAAAAAATGTTGCAGTTTCTCCCTCTGTGTGTTTTGCAGGTTTGTCAAAGCAAGGGCCTAATTTCAAGTCAATTGTGGCTATTAAGTTGTGATTCAGTTCAGATGGATGTTTGACCTAATCTTGGTCAAACTATTAAGCATTTGTTCCAAGTGCGAGTCATTTGCGCCAGTGATTTATCTCAAGCAGGGACTGTTCAAAGTCAAAATTTCTTGTGTCGAGACTCTTCAGTTTATCAAGCATTGGCTTATGTGAAGTTTGGGTTCAAAAAGTCAGAATCAAATGGTCGTTGTTCAGTTGTAGTTTGTTCAGTGGTGGTTGTGTTGCATATGTTTATCAGAGGCTTGTGGAAAAAAATGCAAGTTTGATTTTGGGCTAAAAAAAGAGTTTGGTTATCCATTTAAACCATTTCCACTATCCTTTTTTTTAAACCAAATACCCACATTTTCCAATTTTTCTAAATCCGCCATTCTAAACCATTTCTTATCTATTTTTTTTCATAACCAATTTTCCAATCCATTTTTTCTCTAAACCATTTTTATCCAATTTAAAATCATTATCCATTTCAAATCAATTTCCAAATTCTAAACCATTTCCAATTCAATAATCATTTTCTTAAATCCATTTGAGTTCAATATCCAATTTTATATCCAATTCCATTTTTATTTTTGTTTAATGTCCATAAATCTAGTTTCATATCCATATCTTCCAAAGATCCATTTTATTTTATTTTCCTAAATCCACTCTTTTATTTATTATCCATAATTCTCCAAATTAGTTTCAATGACCATATCCAATATCATGCCCATGTTTTCAATATCCATACCACTTACAAAATTTTAGAAAGAAAAGAGTCCATTACAAAAAGGCAAAATCAAGCCTAAAGTCCATTCAAACAATTGCAAGAAAAAATAAAAAAAAAAGGAAAAAGAAGCTCGTAAGAGGCTTTACGCATACAGCCATCATCAGCTACACAAATACACTTCCCAGCTACCTTACCAAGCTGTCACGCACAATACTAGCTGCTATTATCCAAGTTTCACAAACCGCCTCCAAGATGAAAATGATTTCACATCAAGCCATAGCCCAAAGCCAACAAATACAAGCCATGATTTTACTATCAAGCCAAGCCAACAGATGGTGCTAAACAACGCATACAAAACGTGAGCAACGCAACATCACAAGCATCAGCCAAAAAGACATACACAGACTGCGAAAGAAAAGCAAAACGCAGCAGGAGAGTTCAAACGACTACGAAATTGAAACGCAGCAAACCAAGCGTAAACGGCAATTCAAATTTTCACTCAAAACTCACCTTCAGTTCTATAAATAGAGCACTCTTCTCCTTCTCAATTCAAGCTTAAAAAGCCAAACAATTGCTGCAAAATTTCACGCTTCAAGCTTTATCCCAATTCCCTTCAATCTTTAAACCTCAAGCTTCTTCAAACCTTCAATCTCCTTCAAACACCAATACTTCTCACTTATCCTTCAAATTCAAACAACTCTTCACAATCCTTCAATTTTCCTCAACAATTTTTTTTCACACAATTCTACTGCAAAAACCATAATTACTCCATACTTCACGAATTCACAATTTCATCGATACAACAACAACAACATCAATTTCTCAGTTCAAAAGAGAAAAAAGAAGATTGAAGCTTACTCGCCTTTCTTTTTGAAGGTAGAAAACATTTCCGATGTAGTTTTGTAGCTTTGATTCGTTTGATTCGTCCATTGCTATTTGAAATTGACTGCACATTTGGACTCCTTGAATTATTCTGATCACAATGATGTTACAACGGAGCTCCGTCGCTTCAATTTGACGCAACTCCAAAGTGTTAGCTCCGCCGTGAACAGTAGCGCGATGAAAACATCAAGAGAGACTGAGGTTTTGTCCGTAACCGGCGTTGGAAAGAAAGCGCGATTGAGAAAAGATGAAGAAGCGTGATACGACGGAGGTACCGACGGCGGTGACAAATTTTTTTTAACAGAGGGAGAGACCGGCAGTCGCAGTGAGAAGAAGATGATGAACAATATGTTCTGATTCTTTTCATTTTCATTTTCTTTAAAGAATTTCATTTGGATTTTGGGCCGGGCCCGTTTCAGTTTCTAATTACACCACCATCTTTCTTTCAAAGCCTCTCTCTCTTTTTAATTTTAATTTTGAATTTTCTTTTTATTTCTTTTAGCTTAAATATTTTTCTCTATAAACTTTTTTAGATATTATCATTTGTTTTATTTTTCTTGAATGTTTTAAAGAAAACTCTTAGAAAATATTTCAAATAAAGATTTTTTTGGCTTTTATCTTTTTGTTCTTGATTTTCATTTCTCATTGTTGGTTGTTGGTGGATCATAAATGTTAGATCCAATTCTCTTCATCTTAATTCTTTTTATTTTTGATCGATGAGAGTCTAAGGTCTTGGAATTCCTTTGTCGAATTTCGATCGAGACGAGATCGTTACCATTTTTCTTTTCGTGCGGTATTGCTTTCGGATGACGATTTATATATCGTTCATCTAGCATACATTAGCATATAGATCTATTGACTGGCCTCATTTGTAGGGTAATTACTCCGTAAATTACTCGGCGATTGCTTAACATAGCGCAATATTTGTCCCTTATCGGAAAACTATCAAGAATGGTTGATTATTTGTCTTTTGGTTCAAAACTTATGAAACTTGTTGTTAGGAGGCTTTGGTCTTATCAATCCTCTAATGAGTTCTCATTAACCTTGACCTAAGTGCAATTATTCAATTATTATTGATCACTCACTCTAACAACTAATCACTAACTTACTAACAATACTATTGTACAAATCATTTACAATTCCTTCTCGCACCTTATCTCTTTTACTTTTATGCTCCATTATTATCATTTCATATCATGTTTATACTTCCGCAATTTTTTCCTTTGTCCGTTGGACATATGTTTATGCTTCCGCAATTTTTTCTTTGTCCGTTGGACACATGTTTATGCTTATGCCTTTTTCTCTTTGTCCACTTGGACCAAAAACATTAATAAAGGCCAAAACCTCTAAAAAACTTGTGCTTCTAATCTTGGACTATGGTTACTATCCTTTGCAATGGACATGGAGTTTTGCACCTAGACCTTGGACTTCAATGCTATTCTTGAATCCTTGGACTTAGTACTAGGACATCCAATGCAATTCTTGGAACCTTGGACTTAGACTTAGGACCTTTCTCCCTTTGCTTTGGAATTATGGTTCGAAGACTTGGAAGCTAACTTTTGTGGTTAGATGTTTCTTATCCTTAGCTTTTACTTTATGCTTTAGGATAGTCACTTCTTCTCCTCCCCATTCTTCAATTTTCAAAACTCTCTCCCTTTTTCAAAACATTCTTGATTTCAAACTATCACATCTTTCATAATCAAACCTTGACTTTGTCAATTGATTTTACTCTTTTCCTTTCATTTCTTAACAAATGCTAAACTACATAAGCATGTTGACACCTTTTTCAAAAGACCTTAAAAAACATCAAACTCATCAAACTCTCTTTTTGTGCCCTCGTGCACTTTTCTCTTTCAAAACTTTTTCATAAGTTTAGACATGATTCATTTCTTTAAGAGGAATTATTCGCTTGGAAATGACGACTTGTCTTTACATTTAAAATCAAACAAATTTTCATTCTTTGTACCACAAACTAAGGGGTTTTGATCCTACATTGCACATCATGGGTACGCAGGCATGAGACGACAAGTCTCTCCAAACACAAAAATCTAAAAAAACAATTTCTCTTCTCATCTCCTCAATCACTTTTCAAGCAAACTTTTTCAGACCAAAAGCGGTAGATATTTCAAAGGGCTCCTATAGAGTACTATAGATGTTTTGGGTGCTAACACCTTCCCATTGCGTAACCGACCCCCTTACCTGGACTCTCTTCACTTGTTCTTGTTGTAGAGCTTGTGTAGGTTTTGTTCGCTCTTTTTCCTTTCCTTTTTGGATAAAATAAAAGTGCGGTGGCGACTCTTGCTTTTCGAGTTAAGTTAATCAATAGGTTACACTCACAATTTTGCCGCTACAGAAAAGTGGTGACTCTACTGGGGAACCTCCCTTGAGGGGTTTAGCCTACTTAGATTTATTTACTGCCTTTTGCCTGATTTTCTTGTTACTTGATTGTTATGTTTTGGAGTTCCTCTGTGTGCGAGATAGGTCCTATACCCGGACCAGAGTGTACTTTGAGATAGGAGGATGGTATAGTCAAGGGAACTTTGAGGGAGTCAAATCCTGAAAAAGAAGAACTTGAGAATCCATCCACTTGGTGGTTGCCTCTTTGGAATTACTGATGTCGATCGAGCGATCGTGAAGGCATTACTTTTTCCATAGAAGCCTATAACACTGAGGACCGTAGTAACCCTTAACCCATCTTAGCTTTTTTAGGATCGTGGCGCGGAAGCTATGAAGATGCAAATCTGACTTAGCTGTTACGCGATACCACACTCAGGTTAGATTCTCTTGAGGATAACTACCAACCTCCGAGCAAATCGGTGTGCTGGTGTATCTGATAGTGGATTATGGACCCTGGGCACTCTGTTAGAACCGCTGTTTTCTGCAGGTACAATGAAGACAAACCTTAGCACATACCTTTTGTGGATTGGTTCTTAACCTTGGCTTCATGCTCGTGACTCGAACCTTTGAACCCATGTGCTTTGAGTGATCTTGTTTGTGGTTGTTGCATCCATACGCTCTTGCATCCATAAGCATACATATGCATTTCTTCCGAGTTGTCTCAGAAAATCATTTCAACTGTCTCCTTCTCCAGTTATCTGTTCACCGTCAAGTTGTTTCCTCAACACAACTACGGAACTAGAGCTGCTGTCAGATTGAGAATGGAAAACCAAGAACAACACAACGCCGAAGTCAGAATGGAAATTGATGAGTTGAAGGCCGGTATGACCAAGCTCACAGAAATGCTGCAAGTTCTGATTGCTATAGGTGAACCACCTCAGAGGACTGTGATTGTTGAAACTTCAACTGCTACTGTTGGCCCTCCACTGACTCAGCAACCTGCTTCTACTTGGCCAGAATTTGGGTTACCTCCGAATTACTCGCCACCCTTTGCAACTACGCCTGTGTTTGTCTCGCCAGTATCTTCAGCTCCATTGTTCACTGAACCTCAGCCTATTGTGCATTCTGTTGCTCAAGCTATTCTTGAGAATCCTTTCGTGTACCATGCTGCTGGTCCATAATCTGAAAGTCAGGGAGAACCTGGATACATTGAAGAAGTCAGAGAGCAATGGCAAACTCTGGACAAAAGGATAAGAGTCGTGGAAGGAAGTGATGTCTTTAGTGCTGCTGCAATGGACATGTGCTTGATTTCCGACTTGGTTATTCCTCCAAAATTCAAGACTCCTGATTTTGAGAAATACAAGGGGCACACTTGTCCCAGAACCCACTTGGTGATGTACTGCCGCAAGATGGCTGCTCATGCCAAAAACGAAAAACTACTCATTCACTGTTTCCAAGACAGCTTGAGTGGGGCTTCAATGAAATGGTATATGGGACTTGAGAAGAACCGTATCCAAAGCTGGATGGACTTGTCTGATGCTTTCTTAAAGCAATATAAGTACAATCTGGACATGGCACCTGATCGCCGTCAATTGCAGAACATGTCTCAGAAAGAAAGGGAATCCTTTAAGGAGTACGCTCAGTGCTGGAGAGAGCTAGCTGCTCAAGTGGAGCCACCCTTGGATGAAAAGGAATTGACTGGATTGTTCATGGAGACTCTTCAGCCACTCTTTTGGGAAAAGATGATAGGTAGTGTATCATCTGGTTTTGCTGACCTAGTCACTATTGGAGAAAGACTAGAAGAAGGTATCAAGAAAGGAAGGATTACTAATACTGAAGCCTTCAGTGGCGCTAAAAAGTATGCTGGGAATTTTCAAAATAAAAAGGATGGTGATACCCATGTTGTTTCAGTTGAAGGGAAACCTCATCACAGAAAACAACAATATGTAGCTGCAGTTGCTTCTGTTGTCACTGCTCAACCAGTTCAAGCTCCTCGTCAGCCTGTTAGACAAAATCAGAATCGCAATAGGGTTAACTTTGATCCTATCCCGATGTCCTACACTGAGTTGTATCCTTGTCTTGTTCAGAAAGGTTTGGTTACAACGAGGGATCTACCTCCTCCTCTAAATCCTCTCCCAGCCGGCTATAGGGCTGATCTTCACTGTGAGTTCCATCGAGGTGGGGTCGGCCATAACTTGGAAGGTTACTATGCATTGAAAGCTAGAGTGCAAGAATTGGTGAACTCAAATATTCTGTCCTTTGCTGATGATAATCCCAATGTTGTCAACAATCCTTTGCCAGAGCATGCCAAGTGAAGTTTGAGTCAGTTCAGACGGATCATCTCCTAAAGCCAGTGTTTCAGACAGGACAGCTCATCCCTGTTGCTGATTAGTCACTAGGCCTTGTTTCTTTCTGTCTGCATTTTTCTTTGATTGTATTGACTGTTTACTTTCGAACTTTATTTGTATTTTCATGGTAATTTCAATGAAATGAGTATTGCAATATTTTGATTCAATTCATTTATATCCACTGTGAGCATCTTTATGCTTTCTTTTTCACAAAACAAAAATTATATCTCCTGCTCACTTTCTTTTGTTTATGCAAAGATTGGAGGGAGGATGATGAAAATGAAATACCTAAAATTGTTGGATTGTATGCTTTCAATTGAAACTTGGCTGAGGATGTACAGGCATTGTTTCGACTCCCAAACACTGGAGAAATAAGGAAGTGAATCCCTTTGTAAACCCCTTCGAACCTAGAAGTTGGAGTTTCTTTCTGTACAAAAAAAACCCGCAATCTTAACCCGGGGATGGGTAGTTCTCAGCAAATTTGATTGTGCATGCAAGATGCCTTCCAATAAAGGTTGCAATCACAAGCTTTCCTTCGCACACATCAAAGAAGTGTCAAAGATGTCTTTCAATTCAAAAGCCAATGATGGTTCATCGTAATCATTAAGCCAGGCAGTCACTATCTTTCAAAAAAAAATCAAATCAAAAGCCCGACTAAGTCAAAACCTATGAAGGAGACTTAGGAAAAAATTGGGGCATCCCGCTGACTGTAAGCTCAAATGACACAGTTCAGGCAAAAGTTAGGGATAACAAAAGAAAAATTAAGAGGTTACCAAAATCCTCAAAGACAAAACGAGTTGACTAAGGTCCTCATCAAAAACAACAAAATGTTGTAAGAAAGAGTGACTGCCATTTCATAAAAATCTCTTGAGCCATCATCATAACAGTGTTGCAATTTCAAAATCACTTGGAACCTGAATGCATAGTTTGAATTAACTAAGCATAGGACTGAAGGTCATCACGAAGAATGGGTTGGGTATAAATAAACTTTGAGCCTATATCCTTTGTTTCAAAAACCGTGAACCAGGCCACGTTACAACCTTCAAAAGACCTAATTGAAGCCAGGTTTCTTTTGAAAGCATACTACAGCAAGGTTGCGTAAACTGACTCCTATGTTTGTTGCCAATCATTTGCTTTGATGTCTTACCTTTGCTTTCTCTTTCACTTTGCATGTCTAAATCACCGTGTTTTGACAAGTGATTCATTTGCTTTGCATCAGTAATATCATTCCAAAAATGATTTTTGATTTCAAAAATTGCATGAGCTTTGCATTAAAGTTGCCATGTTTGTTTGAATAATTCTATTTTCAGGCAAACTTTCGTCATCAAGAATTTTAAAACAAATGAGAAACTTGGCCAGTGATTCTATCAGGGGCACATTACTTCCAAATCCTGTTGTGAATTAGTTCAAGATTTGTTGCTCAGTGCAAGTTATTCTCAGATTTGGTTAGCCAGAAGATCTCCTTCAAGACCCATACTGAGTGTAGCCTTCTCAAAATTCAAGAACTGAAGCCATGATCAGTTCATCCCCAGCAACTGAAGCCATGATCAATTTATTCTCAACAATCATTTCAAGAATTGAAGCCATTATCAGTTCATTTTCCCCTGCCGTAGTTAAACTGAAGCCATGATCAGTTTATCCTCATCAGTCAATCGATATGGGGCAGTCTTCTTCAAGAATCCTCAAGATGTCTTTCCCCAAAAGACCATCAACCTGATACAATTCATCAGTATGACAGAGATGTGTTCAACATCTTCTCTCCAAGTAGAATGGGCAGTGTTCCCTGTGTTGAGGAATCAGAGTTCCATTCTTCCCTCACAAAAGAGTCTATCTCGGTTATCCCTATCATCTGCATTTGCATACATAAATTATTCATATATCATTGCATAGAAAGATTTTCATAGCTCGAAGTGTGCTTCGCGCTCATATGCATTTTCTCGAGGTCCTATTGCTTTCAACATCTTACCTTGTGATCGAAGTCCAACTTACTTGGCGTCTACCAAAACTTTTACCTTCCGTTTCATTCAGTGTCATTCCTGAATGTTGTCGTTTACCTGTCTTTTCACCCAGTGCTATTCCTGGATGTCCTGTTTGTCTTCTTTCTTTCCAGTGCCATTCCTGGATATTATCGTTTCCCTGTGCATCTTGTCCTGTTGTTAGATGTTTGTCTTCTTTCATTTCAGTGCAATTCCTGGATCTTTGCTTTCTTTCACTCCAGTGCCATTCCTGGATGTCTTGTCTACCTTTTCTTTCCCTCCAGTGCTATTCCTGGATGTCTGTCTCTTTTGATCTCCAGTGCTATTCCTGGATATCTTGTTCCTCTTGTTTCTCCCAGTGTTATTCCTGGAAGTTTTGCCTCTCTTCTGTAATCCCCATTATATCTGCTTGGATATCTTTCAGTGCCATTCCTGAAAGTTTTATCTGTTCATTTAGTGCAATTCCTGAATGAGATTTACCTTTACCTTTCAGTGTCATTCCTGAAAGCTCTGTTCATTCAGTGCCATTCCTGGATGATTTTTCTCCTTTACCTTTCAGTGCCATTCCTGAAAGCTCTTTCTCACTATCATTCAATGCCATTCTTGAATGTAGTGATTTACCTTTACCTTTCAGTACCATTCCTGAAAGCTTCATCAGGTTCATTCAGTATCATTCCTGAATGAGTTTTCTCCTGTTGCATTCAGTGTCATTCCTGGATGTCTTTCTCACAATCATTCAATGCCATTCTTGAATGTAGTGATTTACCTTTACCTTTCAGTGCCATTCCTGAAAGTCCTTGCTCACTTTATTCAATACCAGTCTTGGGTATCATGAAAAATCTTTTTATCCAATGCCATTCTTGGATACTTCTGATGTATTTTCCAGAACGTTTCTCACTTCATTCAATGCTATTCTTGGATGTTGTGATTTCTTTTGTCCAATGCCATTCTTGGACACGTTTTCCCCAGCCAAGTCCAATGCTATTCTTGGATATCTCTGATTGTTTAACCTTGCCATCCTTGGATGTCCCCAATGAAGTTGTTCAAATGGAATTTTGTTTATATCCAATGCTATTCTTGGATGACTCTGGTGTTTGTTGTTGCCCCATTCAATGCCATTCTTGAATGTTGTAGTTCCTTTCATCCAATGCTATTCTTGGATATCTTACCCCCAATAGAGTGTTTTTCACCTCCATCCGATGCTATTCTTGGACGACGCTGTTGTTTTTACTAGAAACTTTCCTGTTATTGTCCAATGCCATTCTTGGACATCTTTTGACATACCTTTTATCTCGTTCGTAGTTTCCATCCAATGCTATTCTTGGATGTCACTACTCATCTCCCAGGGTTTTGTCCCTCCCTTTCCAACTATTGATGGATACCTCCTGTCACCTTGACAGATCTCCAGAAATAGCTTGTGTTCCCCGGTGTGTCTTTTCGCGTCTTCTCTCTCAATTTACCATAAACTCTCTTGTTTCAAGTTTCCCCGCAGTCGGTTTCATCCTTTGCATTTCATATCATCTTGTGACATCTTATGGCTAAAAATTTGGTTTTCTGTATTTAATTATCTTCAATCTTGTCGAGACGATGTTTTCAACCTTCATATCTCCTGATAGAAGAAACTTAAATAGGGGCAGCTGTAAGACCCTAATTTTTACCCCTAATATTTCGTACATTTCATTTGCATCTCATACCACAAACAAGATCACAATCTTTGTTTCTCCTGAGCATCTGTGTATTTCTCATTTGCTAACCTCTAACCAAAATACCAAAAAAATGTTGCAGTTTCTCCCTCTATGTGTTTTGCAGGTTTGTCAAAGCAAGGGCCTAATTTCAAGTCAATTGTGGCTATTCAGTTGTGATTCAGTTCAGATGGATGTTTGACCTAATATTAGTCAAACTATCAAGCATTTGTTCCAAGTGCGAGTCATTTGCGCCAGTGATTTATCTCAAGCAGGGACTGTTCAAAGTCAAATTCTCTTGTGTCGAGACTCTTCAGTTTATCAAGCATTGGCTTATGTGAAGTTTGGGTTCAGAAAGTCAGAATCAAATGGCCGTTGTTCAGTTGTGGTTTGTTCAGTGGTGGTTGTGCTGCATATGTTTATCAGAGGCTTGTGGAAAAAAAATGCAAGTTTGATTTTGGGCTAAAAAAAAGAGTTTGGTTATCCATTTAAACCATTTCCACTATCCTTTTTTTAAAACCAAATACCCATATTTTCCAATTTTTCTAAACCCGTCATTCTAAACCATTTCTTATCCATTTTTTTTCATAACCAATTTTCCAATCCATTTTTTCTCTAAACCATTTTTATCCAATTTAAAGTCGTTATCCATTTCAAATCAATTTCCGAATTCTAAACCACTTCCAATTCAATAATCATTTTCTTAAATCCATTTGAGTTCAATATCCAATTTTATATCCAATTCCATTTTTTATTTTTGTTTAATGTCCATAAATCTAGTTTCATATCCATATCTTCCAAAGATCCATTTTATTTTATTTTCCTAAATCCACTCTTTTATTCATTATCCATAATTCTCCAAATTAGTTTCAATGACCATATCCAATATCATGCCCATGTTTTCAATATCCATATCACTTACAAAATTTTAGCAAGAAAAGAGTCCATTACAAAAAGACAAAATCAAGCCCAAAATCCATTCAAACAATTGCAAGAAAAAAAAAAGGAAAAGGAAGCTCGTAAGAGGCTTTACGCATACAACCATCATCAGCTGCACAAATACACTTCCCAGCTACCTTACCAAGCCGTCACGCACAATACTAGCTGCTATTATCCAAGTTTCACAAACCGCCTCCAAGATGAAAATGATTTCACATCAAGCCATAGCCCAAAGCCAACAAATACAAGCTATGATTTTACTATCAAGCCAAGCCAACAGACGGTGCTAAACAACGCATACAAAATGTGAACAACGCAACATCACAAGCATCAGCCAAAACGACATACACAGACTGCGAAAGAAAAGCAAAACGCAGCAGGAGAGTTCAAACGACTACGAAATTGAAACGCAGCAAACCAAGCGTAAACGGCAATTCAAATTTTCACTCAAAACTCACCTTCAGTTCTATAAATAGAGCACTCTTCTCCTTCTCAATTCAAGCTTAAAAAGCCAAACAATTGCTGCAAAATCTCACGCTTCAAGCTTTATCCCAATTCCCTTCAATCTTTAAACCTCAAGCTTCTTCAAACCTTCAACCTCCTTCAAACACCAATACTTCTCACTTATCCTTCAAATTCAAACAACTCTTCACAATCCTTCAATTTTCCTCAACAATTTTTTTTCACACAATTCTACTGCAAAAACCATAATTACTCCATACTTCACGAATTCACAATTTCATCGATACAACAACAACAACATCAATTTCTTAGTTCAGAAGAGAAAGAAGAAGATTGAAGCTTACTCACCTTTCTTTTTTAAGGTAGAAAACGTTTCCGATATAGTTTCGTAGCTTTGATTCATTTGATTCGTCCATTGTTATTTGAAATTGACTGCACATTTGGACTCCTTGAATCATTCCGATCACAATGATGTTACAACGGAGCTCCGTCGCTTCAATTTGACGGAACTCCAAAGTGTTAGCTCTGCCGTGAACAGTAGCGCAATGAAAACATCAAGAGAGACCGAGGTTTTGTCCGTAACCGGCGTTGGAAAGAAAGCGCGATTGAGAAAAGATGAATAAGCGTGATATGACGGAGGTACCGACGGCGGCGACAAATTTTTTTTAACAGGGGGAGAGACAGGCCGTCGCAGTGAGAAGAAGATGATGAACAATATGTTCTAATTCTTTTCATTTTCATTTTCTTTAAAGAATTTCATTTGGTTTATGGGTCGGGCCCGTTTCAGTTTCTAATTACACCACCATCTTTCTTTCAAAGCCTCTCTCTCTTTTTAATTTTAATTTTGAATTTTCTTTTTATTTCTTTTAGCTTAAATCTTTTTCTCTATAAACTTCTTTAGATATTATCATTTGTTTTCTTTTTCTTGAATGTTTTAAAGAAAACTCTTAGAAAATATTTCAAATAAAGATTTTTTTGGCTTTTATCTTTTTGTTCTTGATTTTCATTTCTCATTGTTGGTTGTTGGTGGATCATAAATGTTAGATCCAATTCTCTTCATCTTAATTCTTTTTATTTTTGATCGATGAGAGTCTAAGGTCTTGGAATTCCTTTGTCGAATTTTGATCGAGACGAGATCGTTACCATTTTCTTTTCATGCGGTATTGCTTTCGGATGACGATTTACATATCGTTCATCTAGCATACATTAGCACATAGATCTATTGACCGGTCTCATTTGTAGGGTAATTACTCCGTAAATTACTCGGCGATTGCTTAACATAGCGCAATATTTGTCCCTTATCGGAAAACTATCAAGAATGGTTTATTATTTGTCTTTTGGTTCAAAACTTATGCAACTTGTCGTTAGGAGGCTTTGGTCTTATCAATCCTCTAATGAGTTCTCATTAACCTTGATCTAAGTGCAATTATTCAATTATTATTGATCACTCACTCTAACAACTAATCACTAACTTACTAAATACTATTGTACTAATCATTTACAATTCCTTCTCGCACCTTATCTCTTTTACTTTTATGCTCCATTATTATCATTTCATATCATGTTTATGCTTCCGCAATTTTTTCCTTTGTCCGTTGGACATATGTTTATGCTTCCGCAATTTTTCCTTTGTCCGTTGGACACATGTTTATGCTTATGCCTTTTTCTCTTTGTCCACTTGGACCAAAAACATTAATAAAGGCCAAAACCTCTAAAAAAAACTTGTGCTTCTAATCTTGGACTATGGTTACTATCCTTTGCAATGGACATGGAGTTTTGCACCTAGACCTTGGACTTCAATGCTATTCTTGAATCCTTGGACTTAGTACTAGGACATCCAATGCAATTCTTGGAACCTAGGACTTAAACTTAGGACCTTTCTCCCTTTGCTTTGGAATTATGGTTCAAAGACTTGGAAGCTAACTTTTGTGGTTATATGTTTCTTATCCTTAGCTTTTACTTTATGCTTTAGGATAGTCATTTCTTCTCCTCCCCATTCTTCAATTTTCAAAACTCTCTCCCTTTTTCAAAACATTCTTGATTTCAAACTATCACATCTTTCATAATCAAGCCTTGACTTTGTCAAGTGATTTTACTCTTTTCCTTTCATTTCTTAACAAATGCTAAACTACATAAGCATGTTGACACCTTTTTCAAAAGACCTTAAAAAACATCAAACTCATCAAACTCTCTTTTTGTGCCCTCATGCACTTTTCTCTTTCAAAACTTTTTCATAAGTTTAGACATGATTCATTTCTTTAAGCGGAATTATTCGCTTGGAAATGACGACTTGTCTTTACATTTAAAATCAAACAAATTTTCATTCTTTGTACCACGAACTACGGGGTTTTGATCCTACATTGCACATCGTGGGTACGTAGGCATGAGACAACAAGTCTCTCCAAACACAAAAATCTAAAAAAAACAATTTCTCTTCTCATCTCCTCAATCACTTTTCAAGCAAACTTTTTCAGACCAAAAGCGGTAGATATTTCAAAGGGCTCCTATAGAGTACTATAGACGTTTTGGTTGCTAACACCTTCCCATTGCGTAACCGACCTCCCTTACCCGGACTCTCTTCACTTGTTCTTGTTGTAGAGCTTGTGTAGGTTTTGTTCGCTCTTTTTCCTTTCCTTTTTGGATAAAATAAAAGTGCGGTGGCGACTCTTGCTTTTCGAGTTAAGTTAATCAATAGCTTACACTCACGATTTTGCCGCTACAACAACCATCTTCTGAATGATTTTCTTGATATTTTTGTTAGATGCTTCTACCGCTCCATTCATTTTAGGCCGGTAGAGAGACGAGTTATGGTGTTCGATTTTGAACTCAGCACACAATTCTTTCATCATCTTGTTGTTCAAGTTGGATCCATTATTCGTAATGATCTGGCTTGGAACACCATAACAGCAGATGAGATTATTCTTGATAAATCGGACCACCACTTGTCTGGTCACATTGGTGTATGATACTGCTTCGACCCACTTGGTGAAGTAATCAATGGCTACTAGGATAAACCGATGTCCGTTTGAGGCTTTGGGTTCAATCATACCAATCATGTCGATTCCCCATATAGAAAAAGCCCATGGAGAAGAAAGGACTTTGAGATGTGTCGATTCCCCGTATATCTGACACTTGTGACATTTCCTCATATAGTTGTAGCAATCGGATTCCATTGTCAGCCAATAATATCCTGCTCTCAACATTTTTCTTTCCATTGTGTGTCTAGTGGCATGAGTGCCAAAGGAGCCTTCGTGAATCTCTTTCATTAACATGTTTGCTTTTGGTCTGTCTACGCATCTGAGCAAAACCATGTCAAAGTTTCTCTTGTAGAGTATATCATTGTTCAGGAAGAAGTTGACAGCCAGTCTTCCGAGAGTCTTCCTGTCTTTTCTTGATGCCCCATGAGGGTATTCCTGTCTTTGAAGGAAACATTTGATATCATGATACCATGGTTTGTCAGCCCTGGATCCATTATGCCGATCTTGGGTACGTCGTTCCATCGACTTACACTAATCATGGAGGATAGAGTAGCTAGTGCATCAACCATTTGGTTTTCTTCACGAGGAATGTGATGAAACTCAATTTTGTTGAAGAAGGGTAGTAAACTTCTTGCGTAGTCTTTGTAGAGAATTAATCCTGATTGATATGTGTTCCACTCCCCTTTGATCTGATTTATAACCAGGGCTGAGTCTCCATACACATCCAAGTTCTTTATCCTTAGGTCAATAGCTTCTTCGAGACCCATGATACAAGCTTCGTATTCGGCCTCATTGTTTGTGCATTTGAATTTCAATCTGGAAGTGAAAGGAATATGGGTACCCTGAGGTGTTACTATGATTGCTCCAATTCCATTTCCATAAGCATTGACAGCTCCGTCGAATATTAGTCCCCATTGGGAACCTGGCTCTGGCCCTTCGCTTGGTAGCGATTCATCGCAATATTTTATTTTTAGGTACATGACATCCTCATCTGGGAAGTCAAATTTGACTGATTTCTGATCGTCAATCAGCTGATGAGCCAAATGATCAGCTAAAATACTTCCTTTGACAACTTTCTGAGCATGATACTCGATGTCGTATTCTGATAACAACATTTGCCAATGGGCAATCCTTCCTATTAAGGCAGGCTTTTCGAAGACATACTTGATCGGATCCATTTCAGAGATTAACCAAGTAGTGTGACAGATCATGTACTGGCGAAGACGTTTGGCTGCCCAAGCCAGAGCGCAGCAAGTTTTCTCGAGCATAGTGAATCGAGTTTCACATTCCGTGAATTTCTTGCTTAAGTAATAAATAGCAGAATCTTTTCTTTTGGTCTCGTCTTGTTGGCCAAGCACACAACCCATGGAGTCTTCCAAGACTATTAAGTAAATGATCAGTGGTCTTCCTTCCACTGGAGGAGACAAAATCGGTGGATTCAACAGATATTCTTTGATGCTGTCGAAGGATTTCTAGCAGTCTTTTGTCCATATATAGCCTTGATTCTTTCTGATTAGTTAAAATATTGGCGCGCATGTCGTGGTCATGAGGGATATGAATCTTGAGATGTAATTGAGACGTCCCAAAAATCCACTCACTTGTTTTTCAGTCTTTGGAGCAGGCATCTCTTGAATGGCCTTGACTTTGTCAGGATCAACCTCAATTCCTTTCTGGCTGACGATGAATCCTAAGAGCTTTCCTGAGCGAACAACGAATGTACATTTGTTGGGATTCAGGCAGAGTTTGTATTTTCTCAGATGCTCGAATAACTTTGATAGGTGTTCCACGTGTTCTTCTTCTGTTTTAGATTTGACGATCATGTCATCAACGTACACTTCGATTTCTTTGTGCATCATGTCGTGAAACAGAGTTGTCATGGCCCTTTGATAGGTTGCCCCTGCGTTCTTCAGACCGAACGACATTACTTTGTAACAAAAGGTGCCCCAAGGGGTGATGAATGAAGTTTTCTCCATGTCTTCTGGCGCCATTATGATTTGATTATAGCCCGAGAATCCATCCATGAAGGAGAAGACTTTGAATTTTGCTATGTTGTCAACCAGGATGTCAATGTGTGGTAGGGGAAAATCATCCTTTGGACTTGCTTTATTTAAATTCCTATAGTCTACACACATTCTGACTTTTCCGTCTTTCTTGGGAACTAGCACTATGTTGGCCAACCATTGAGGATATTATGAGGTGGCAAGAAAACCTGCATCGATCTGTTTTTGCACTTCCTCCTTAATTTTGAGGGCCATATCTGGATAAGTCCTTCTTAATCTTTGTTTTACCGGAGGACATTCTGTTTTTAGTGGTAAGTGATGTTCCACGATGTTGGTATCCAACCCTAGCATGTCTTGGTAGGACCAAGCAAACACATCTGGAAACTCTTTGATAAGTTTTATCAAGCCTTCTCGGACAGTTGGACTGAGCAGTGCTCCAATCTTAACTTCTTTCCTTTCTTCTGCTGAACCCAAATTGACCGTTTCCAACAGCTCTTTGTATGGTTCAATGGACCTTTCCTCTTGCCTGAGTAGTCGGGAGATCTCTTCTGGAATTTCTTCGTCCTCTTCTTCTTCAGCTTTAAATACCGGGAATTTAAAGTTGGGAGAAGGCAGTGGATCGCATGTTTCAATGGGGTTTAAAACTAGTAATCTGCATGACATGATGATTCCTTTTTAGAAAAGATAGAGAGAATGCAAAAGTGTGTGCAATGTTTTTTTTTTAAAACGCTTGTTTTTATTTCGGGTTGTTTTTTAGGATTACCATTTTCTGAAAAACGAAAAGTAAAAATAGCAATGAATGCAGGAATTCAGAATGACATTATTTATTCATGATTTGTCGATTCTTGAAACACAACCCTATAAAACAAAAACTCTGTCGCTTTGGCCGAAGCGAAGAGGGACATTTACAGAAAAGTAAGCCCTATTGTCACACCCTAATTTTCACCCTAACCCTAGCCTTGCATATCATATCATCTATGCATTCCATTAGGTCCTAACTTGCATTCATCAGCCTTAATTTTCATTTCGCATCATTCGCATATCATAACATGCCTTTCATCGTGCATACTGCTTAAAATGTCAGTCGGGGTAGAATTCTCGGATTTACAGACGAATCAATCAAATTGAAAGCCAGTCCTGATTAATCGCAAAATCGGACCAAACGTTGTATCTTTCCAAGTGTTCTATTCCACGCTGATAATTTTAGTGCAATCTTTCTTCATTTTCGGGAATTTCGATACCCGGCCTTTTGTTCATATTTATTCATTTTATTTAGAATCAACGTAGTTAAATTTATTTTCATTTTGACCATTTTCTTTTTTTCTTTTTATATTTTCTTAGTCTCTTTTTTATATACAAATTAGTTTAGTATTAGGATTCTATTTTATTTTCTTGATTTGAATTTTGTTATTAGTTATTCTCTTAGTTAACTAGGTTTTATTTTAGTCAACTTTAATTATTATTCTTTTAATCATTTCTCTTTTTAGTTAATACAATTTTTTTATTTATTTAATTTTAATTTAGTTTAAGTTTATTTAATTTAAATTAGGTTTTATTTATTAGTTTAGTAATCATTTTTTTTCCTTGCTTTACAAAGTCTTTGCTTACCAAAATACAAAAAAAGAAAAAAAAGCATTGGGTCGCTAAATAGTACAGGGCCCAAATTCATTTTTTTTAGGCTACAAGTTTTTGTAGTTGAAGTAACAAGTAGCAACAATTCTGCATCCTCCCTGCTACCAACACATTGCAATACGTACCAACTGCTGCAAAACCATCCAAAAACCTTACAAAACTCTGCACCACAATAGCTCAAGTCAACCTCACAGCCACTGCACAAGTTGCCAAAACACTGCTCCCAAAGCCTCCACACTGCAACACGCTACAACAACAACACATTAAGCCTGCATTATGGACCGTACCACAGTCTGTATTTGCACCAAAATGTGATTCCATTACCTGCACAACACACCTTAATATTCACAAAATCTTCCCGCTCACTCCTTCATAATCTCATTGCTACTTCCATTTTTTCGGGTGCAGCAGCTACGACCTCACTTGTTTTTGTTTTCAGTTACTTTAACCCACCATTTCAATACAACACACACATAGAAAAACAAGGCATTGGGAAAGAAAAATAAAAAGAAAAACTAAAAAAAACTGCATAGAGAATACCCTTTCATGACTTTCACTTGGGACTCTTTCTCTCAAAAAAGGCATGACCCTTCTTCTTTTCACAACTGCTACTCTTAAGTTTTCCCCACTCATTCTTCAACCAACACGGAAACACCTTTGATCCGCCGTGCTTTCTCATCGAACCGTAACTTTAGGCACTTCCATTTTTCGGCCAAGATAACATATGTACCACCAAAAGCGAACCACCACAAATTTCCTTTCCGATTCCAAATCGCCAACCAACCCTTACACAAACCGCAACGACTTCGTCTTCCATTCCATCCCACGGATGCCAAACCCCACTTCAAATCTGAAACAGAGAATGAGATGAAGTGAAGAAGGAGAACAAACAAGATCCAAAACTAAACAAACCTGAGACGAATCGCAAACTAGAAAATACGAAAGAGGGTTGGAAACGAAATGCTTGCGTGATGCGTTCATCCCCTTTTCTTTGTTTTGCTTCGCCGTTATTTGATTTCGAGCGCAATGATGATGATGTTCCTTCTGCTGTGGGAATTTCTGGTTCTGAAGCTGAAAACAGCAGTGTCAAGAACCTGGAAATAGGTGATTCTGTAGATGAGAATAATTTTTTTCTTTCTTTTTCTTCAGCGGCCGTGAGTTGTTGGTTTTATGGTTTTCTTTAACCCTTTCTTTGTTCATTCACTTTGAACCGTGTTACATGTTGGAGCTGGGTCGATCTGCAAGCCTTTGACCCGTGACCCATTCTGATGGGTTTTTGTTCTTTTTTTTTTAAGTTTTTTTTAAAAAACAGGATCTCAGGCCAACACTTTGGGCCTCATTAGCCCGGGTGCTAGTTGCACCCCCTTGTATTATTCAATCAGTTTTTTTTAGATTTTAATTCATTTAGTTTTTTAGATTTTAATTAGAATTTACAAAAATAATAAAATATTTATCTTAGGATTGTAAATTTTATTTTTAGTAATAGAGTTTTTTTAATTTTTGGAATTGGAAATTTCAATTTAGATTCTTTGTTAATTTTTTACTAAACTTTTCTTTAAAATTATTTTGTTAGAAAGTCTTTGTTAATTATTAATACTATTTTGAAAATCTTTTAGTAATAATTTTGTTATTTGTTTTTGGTTAGTCTTTGTTAATATCATTTTGTTAAAAAAGAAATTTCTTGTTAATATTTTTTGTAAATATTTTATTAGATATTTTGTTAATTATCTTTAAACATTATTTTGTTTTCTCTTTATATTTTGGTTATCATTTTGTTTTAGATTTATTTCTTGATTTATCTTTATTTCTATCTTTGATTTTCATCTTCGATTTCATTTTCGATTTATTGGCCAATGATATAACAAAAATCATGATTAGTTGATTTCTTTCAATCGATTCAAAATCTTGATCAATATGAGGCCATTTTATTTTCGACGTCATTTCGGTTTCTATTTCATTTTCATTCTCTTCTAAAGCCAAAAAACCTTGGTCTAGTACCAAGTGCTCATTTTCAAAACTTCTTTTCGTATTGAACTAAAAAGAGAAGATTGGGTGCAGACCTCTTCCTCTTCGAGTATTAAGATGCTCACTTTAGAGTGTGTGGTCTCGATATTCGTCTTTCAATACGAAGACGTGACTATATTTACCACCCATTCTTTCAAAAATCTTTTTCTCTCTTTATTTCACCTCCTTGCGTCTAAAAACCTTGGTCTTGTACCAAGTGCATTTTCAAACATTTTTTTAATAAACTTAGATGGTCGTGGAGTGGTTAGGCGAAGGCCTTCTCCTATCCCGAGTGCTTGACATTACCTTTAGGGTTCACTGTCGTAAAGCACTTACCATCTAAAACCAAAAACACTTTTAATAAGAGAATAAAGTTCTCTTTGTATTGAACTAAAAAGAGAGGATTGGGTGAAGGCCTCTTCCTCTTCGAGTATTAGGATGCTCACTTTAGAGTGTGTGGTTTCGATACTCGTCTTTCAATACGAAGACGTGACTATATTCGCCACACCATTTTCATAACAAACCTTTTTTAGATAAAGAATTGGGTACTACCCGAAGGGGTTCCTATCCGAGGACTTATTTCACCCCTAAAAACTTTCAACAAATCAAATGTGACATCTTGCCTTGATGGCGAAAATCAACCTTTTCAAAAAGGACATGTTGCGTCCGTTCTACCGCAAACAGGTAACGCATAAGACTCCACAAGCGAGCCGCAAAACACCTAACTGCTAGAACCCGCACGTTAACATCGTCCATAAAAAACACCAATAAATCGTAGGTCAAACTACGATTGCTCTGATTCTTTATTCTTGTCCGAATGTAAGATACGTAGGCACAAGATTGTAATGATCTTGGCAAGCCACCTTCTATCCATCTTCCGTTTTCCACACCATATCTTCTTCTTCCCCTAAAGAGGGACATGTTACGTCCGTTCTACCGCAAACAGGTAACGCATAAGACTCCACGAGCGAGCCGCAATACACCTAACTGCTAGAATGTGCACGTTACCATCGTCCACATACCCCCTTCCATTTTCTTTACCCATAGTCCTCCGAACTACGTTGACTCTGACTTTCCCATTGCACGAGGGAATACGTAGGCATAGAACTGCGAAGTTCTATCGAGTCCCCTCTTCTTCTCCTCACCTTTTCTTTTATTTTCTTTCACATTCTTTGGTTCTCACCCTTCTGTTTCCCTCTTAGAACACTCTTAGAAAGCAATTTCCTTAGCAAACATCCTTACACATAGACAAGCAAATGGTTCCCATCGAGTACGATGGATGTGGAGGGTGTTAATACCTTCCCTCCGCATAACCGGCTTCCGAACCCGTAATTTGGTTGTGAGACCATCTTATCCTTTCTTCTTTGGGTTTTCTTGATGTTTTCCCTTCCCTTTATGGGATAAATAAAGTTCGACGGCGACTCTTCTGTTTTCTTCCTTTTCGCCTCCGGTCGACTATTTTTCGAGTAGCGACACCTATAAAACATCCATTTCACCTGGGCAAGGTGAAAGGTCAAAACAAAGATGTGGCTGTTACTTTGATTTATGAACGACATTTGGGACATCGACCGCAACCCAATGGCGACGAACTCCTCTGTGGATCCCAAAGTCTGGTACTTTCCTTCTTGGTTTGTCTTCAGAAATGACACTGGTTTCTGGCAGAGTAGGATCATTGGAGTCTTCTTCCCATCCAGAGTTATCATAAAAGGATTCTTCTGTCGCATCTACCATAGTGTTTTCACTCTCAAGAGGATCTCCCCATCCAGTTGGCTGGATGTCCTCGTATCTGATGTGAAAGCTTTCGGGAGCAGTGTATTTGACTAGAAAGTCATACTTGCCGCTTGGCTGCCCCAAGGTATCCCAGGTTTCTGTGGGAATAGATAAGGCATCTTCCTCAATGACGTTGACTTCAGGAAATGCATAGTTAATAAATTCTTGTCTTGCAATCTTTGCAAATTCATTAACATGGTGTTGGACATTTTCGAAATGTTCTGGGTAAGGATTCCATGACTTTGGGAGAACAGGCGTATTTTTTTCAAGATCATTCAGCAAATAGGCATTATCTGGCTGGCTCTTTTGCCCCGAGTCTTCCATGTATAGCTTTTAGATAGGTAAATCTTCCAGGGGATCATAAGATTCATAGTCAAAGTTGCCTTTCATCAGAGTGTCTTCCTCTAATGAGTTGGGTGGAGCACAACATCCTTCGGGATCACAATCTCCCTAGATCATTCTGACATCTGATCTCGGTATATATCTGGGACTTTTCTTTGGAGAACATAATGGCATGTACGTTTCTCCCTGAGATATATAACCTTTATCGTTGAGATAAGATTTGCAATCTTCATCTGTATCAGAAGAGTTATTCTCCTTGATGGTGTGGACTTCTTGAGATACTGGGTGGAGGAAGCCTCCACTGTGGAAGAAATCCTGAATGGGACAAAAACTTTCATCCTTTTTTGTAGTGTGGGTACATGTTGGAGAAAAACCATGAACTTTTCTTGTCTTGTTATCAGTAGGAATTATAATCTGTCCCCATCTTTTTATGTCATCACTCCCCATTACTTTGAGAACATCTTTGTACAAGGAAATCGACGTTCCTTTTTCTTTGTGATTCTCATTGCTCACCGAGAGTGCTTGAAATTGAGTTCCAACAACCTCCTATGGTTCTACACGAGAGAATGATGATAAGTTGCTCACGATTAAAGCTTGTTCCCCGCATATCGTGAATAATTTATTGTTCTTGACGAACTTCAGCTTCTGGTGAAGTGTCGAAGTGACTGCCCAGGCTTCATGTATCCAAGGTCTTCCTAATAAACAACTCTATGCTGCCCGGATGTCCATGACCTGGAAAGTGACTTGGAAAGTGTGAGGACCAATGGTTATGGGAAGATCGACTTCGCCGATAACTGTTTTTCTAGATCCGTCAAAGGCTTTGACGATGATCTCACTGCCTCTCATGGGAGTACCTTGAAAAGATAGTCGTACAAAAGTTGACCTTGGCATGACGTTCAAGGATGAACCTGTGTCTACCAGTACGCTGGCTAAAGCATCGTCTTGGCAATTGACTGTGATATTGAGTTCCATGTTATGGTGTTTTCCTTCCTCTAGAAGTTCTTCATCACTGAATCCCAAGTTGTTGCAGGAAGTGATGTTGGAGATAATGATGTCAAATTGACCCACTGTCACATCTTGTTCTACAAAGGCATATTCCAAGACTTTCTGTAGAGCTTCTCTGTGAGCTTTTGAACTAAGCAAGAGAGATAGTACAGAGATTTGAGACGGAGTTTGCAATAATTGATCCACAATGTTGTACTCGCTTTTCTAGATGAGCTTTAGCATTTCATCGTTGTTCTTTATAGGTTCCGCGTTGCTGGATTGACCGATTTATTGATTAGGAACTTCGACTTGAGGTTCCTTTTCTTTGGCAGGTTCTCCAACTCCTTTGTTGAAGATTCGACCGCTCCGGGTAACTCGACTGATGTCAGCAATGTTCACAACGGGTGGTAATGGGATTTCTTTTCCATTTTTTATGGTCGTTGCACCGTACTTGTATGGGATAGCCTTTTCTGACTTGTATGGTATTGGACCTAGTAAATAGATAACCACAAAGGCTTTTTGGGCCTTTTGACTGTCGTAGGCAACCTTGATTGGCTCTAGGTTGGGAATTTTTCTGTTTTCAAGAGGGATTTTTTACTCATTGAGCAGAGGAATTATGGTGCAAACATCCTTGGTAATTCCATGATTGACAGGTTCTCTTTTATCGAAGACTGTGACAATGCTTTTGTTCAGTAGTCCTTGGTTCTTGTTTTGAACAGGGAGGCAATGTTGTATCATGTTGATTGATTGAGAATTCAAGCGTGGTTGAATTTCCTTTCGGTCTAACTGATGCTGGAGAGTTGCTCGTACGAGATAACATCCTTGGTTATTTTCTGAGCATATTCCACAACGCTCATAATTGTGAGGTGGTACCCGACCGTATCCACTTCGTATGCAGTACATCCTTACCAGATCCGTCTCCAATAGGCAGATATCACAACTTTGGTGTCTATCAGGATTCCCATTAGTCATGCTAACTTGTTGCGTATCTTCATCCTGGTAGATCGGAAACCACCAGTGGTCTAATAGACGTTGAAGAGTCCTATGCACAAGTGCATAACCTTGGTCTTTTTCATAGCATTCTTTGTAGTCTTGATAATCGTGTGAGGCCAGAAAACCAAGTCTGAACTGCTTGGCATGCAATTCCACTAGACTGGTATTCATTAAGCGGATGTCAAAGATCTGAACCATGTTAACCTGATGATCATTATTTTCATGGTAGTCTTGGATCCATCCGAGATCCATTTGACGCTGGAGGGCCTCTTGTACAAAAGAGCATCCCTGATTATCTTTTGAGCAAATCGGGCAAGTGCTATAATCGTGTCGCGGCAAATTGTAATACTGATTTTGTCTTGAATGCATTGCCACTAGATTGACGTTCATTGCACGAATGTCATGGTTTTGAAAAATTTTTGGATGTGCATGGGCCATGTTTACTTCACGAATCCTGTGATCCTGAATCTAGCCTAGATCCATTTGTTCTTGAAGAGCTGCCTGTACTATGGCACATCCTTGATTGTCTTTGGAACATATATCACACTGATGATAGTTGTGAGATGGCACATGGTCGTACCCGCTCTGTTTGCAATGTATTTTTACCAGGTTGGTTCCCAGTAATCGTACATTGTGAATTTGATAACTGCCGCCAGGCTCTCCTTCTATAATATTCACCGTAGTCTTCTCATGTTGCGGTAACGGGTTCCTCTGAACATTTGGACTAGTATCTTTGAAAGATAAAACCCCGTTTCTGACGGGCTTCTATACATCAGACTTGAAGCTGAGGCAATTCTCAATGTTATGTCCCGATCATCCTTGATGGTAAGGGCAAGTTTGATCTGCTTTGAACCAAAAAGGTGGATTTTCTAGTACTGTAAGAGGAGTCCTGGTCTGAATGTGCCCCTTGGCTAGCAATAGTGGAAATAATTTTGCGTATAACATTGGTATAGGGTCAAACCCTGATGGTCGTGTAGTACGATTGTTGTTATTGTACTGTGGGCGAGTCTGCTGAAGAGGATGTTATTGCCTTTGTTGATACTGTTGTTGACTTGGTTGGCTCTGAGCAACCTGAGGTTGATATGTCAGAGTTGGCGCTAGGTTGATAACGGGAGTTACTGCTGCTACCGGTTGATACCTTCTCCTTTGCTTTCCCAGAGAGATATTACTGATATCTTGCTCTTTCTTCTTTTGGAAAGCACTACCGTATCTTTTAGTACTGCTGGATGGCTCTGCATCTTTGACCAATCGTCCTTCTCGGACTACTTCTTCAAGGCGTACCCCCATGCTCACCATTTCAGTTCGATCATTATAAAATGAGCTTAATGTTTTCAGGAAGATCTTTGTCATTTCCTTTTCCTCGAGGGGAGAACAGATCTGGGCGGCGAATTCACACCATCTCTGAGCATACTCCTTAAAGGTTTCTTTATCCTTTTGTTACATTGCTCAGAGCTAGTCCCTATCTGGTGCCATGTCCAAGTTGTATTTATACTGCTGAACGAAGGCTGCCCTAAGATCCCTGAAAGTACTGATCTTGGTGCGGTTTAAACCTATGTACCATTTGAGTGCGTCACCGGTTAAACTGTCTTGAAAGTAGTGGATTAATAACTGCTGATTTTCTGTCTGGGTAGACATTTTCCGAGCGTACATTACCAAATGACTTTGAGGGCAAGAGTTGCCTTTATATATTTCAAAGTCCGGCACCTTGAATTTGTGCGGTATCTTTACATTAGGGTCCAAACAAAGGTCAGCGGCGTCTTTACTAAACAAGTCCTGGCCGCAAATGGCATGCAGTTCCTTCTGCATTTCCAAGAATTGTTCCTGGAATTGATTCATCCTTTCATATACTTCTTCGTTTCTGCCAGAAGTAGCCTGCAGAATCTGTCCCTCCGGGATAGTGTGTACCACTAGTTGTGGTATAGTCATTACGGCGATAACTCATGGCGCTTCAGTGACCTGAAGTTTGTAACCTTCAGGAGTTTTTGTTATAACCCTTGCATCTTCATTTACCTGAAGTTTGTAACCTTCAGATCTAGTGGTTCCTGCTACGGCTTCCGGGTCTTCAGTGACCAGTGAAAACCTTTAGGCATGTTGTACTGAGGATGACTACCAGGTGTTTCAAATGCTAGTGTAGACGTAATCTCTGAGATCACAGTCCTTTGATGTTGTTGTTCCTGGGTTGCTGCCAGGGATTCCATGGTGTTGTGGAGTTTCTCCAAACTCTCCTTTAGAGCGTTGATTTCTTCTGTCAACTCTTAGTTCTCTTCCTCGAGCTCGTCCATTTTCTTTTGTCGATTGGCCCGAGTATTGTACGAATGAGACAGTTTGACTCTAGAGTGCGACACATATGTGAGACTCAAAGACAAAGATGTGTTATGTGAGAATGATGAATGATATGCAGAGAATGATATATATATTTTTTGGTTTTTGTTCTTAAAATAACTTTTAACAATTATATTGTAAATATCACACAGCGGGGGAGACACTTTAATTGAACTCGAAAGATTGCACTATTTTACAGGGAAAAGTACAGTATTTTACAAAGTGCGAGAAGGAAAATTAGGCCTATGGATCCTGAGTTCTCTCCGAGGAGAGCTCAAATGCTGGTTCCTGAATTTTTCTTTTCTTCGATCAGTCCCCCTCAGCCATTGTCGGGTCGACGATCCTTTGCCAAGTGAAAGGAGAGAGCAAATTTCTTCGTTCCTCCTGACTTTCTATGGCATGCTGCTCTAATATCTCAGTCAGAGAATCCTTTTCCTTTAGCCGTTCCTGAATCTTGGTACATTCCAAATTAAGAATCTCGTACTTGTTCTTCCAAGAGTTCTTCTCACGTTGGACTTTGTTGAGAGCGATCTGGAGTTTTTCCATATTGGACATGAAATAAAGGACAGATTCCTTTAAGGGAAAAACTTCTTGACAAGGGTAAGGCATCCTCAGTTTGATGGCTCTAGTTTGCACCCAGTGGAGATAAGGCTCTGCAGAGATGTAGTTTGGCCTCCCCAGGGACTCTCTCCCCTTCCTGTGAATATGTTTCCAGGAATGCACTATTTCTTTCTTTAGTGCCCTGTCATTTTCCTCTTCCTTGAAGAAAAGACCTTCCAGATGAACATTATGTGGGATATTCTTCATCGGGTATCCAAGTTGACGGCAAGATAAAATTGGATAATAGTTGATCCCTTCTTTAGTACTAATGAGGGGTACATTAGGGAAATTTCCATATTTGTCGATGATTTTTACTCCGTCATAGATCTGATTGTACCAATCTATGTCAGAATTGGTAAGAAACATAATCTTCTGCGACCATCGTAGACTACTCTTGTGATCCCAAAAAGCAGCAGACTTGGGTAAGTGGGAAATAAACCATTTGTAGAGTAATGGTACACAGCATGTGATCATCCCCTACTGTACAAATTCCTTAAGTGTACAAAATGATAAGCATCTGCGAGCAGGGTTGGGATTGGGTTCCTGATTTCTGATTCTTCCAAAGAGATTGCTCTTGCAATGGCTTGATCTTTTGGAATTTCTTCAAGTCCGGAAAATGGATCTTGATTAGTGATAGGTAAATCAATCAGGTGGGAGTACTCTTCCAGTGTTGGTGTGAGCTGGTAATCTGGGAAAGTGAAGCAGTGGTATACAGGATCGTAGAATTGAACCAATGTAGACAAGATCCCTTCAACCATGTTGACCTTCAAAAGAGACAACAGTCCTCCGTGCTTAGCTCTGAAAACCTCGGGATTAGTAATCATTCTTCCCAATTTCCTTAGGTCTTCCAGTTTTGGAACCTTGAAGGTGTACTTGTGCCTATTTCTTCTTCTGAAATCCATAACGTAACCTCTGATATTTGCAATTATTGTTTCAATTCTTTTAGAAGAAATATTTTTTCTTGTTTGAAAAGAAGGTTTTTTAATGAATGCATGGATGCATGAATGCAGCAAACAAAAACATTTGAAAACATGGGCTTAAGGGTTCATCGTCACGAGCATGGAGCCATGGATCTACCCATCCCCAAGGTGTGTACTAGAGGTTGAGTTTTGTACCTGTAGAACGTGTTCTAACAAAGGTTCCCAAAATCATTGACCCCTCTTGAGGATATTAATAGCAAACCGACTGACTCATGAGAGTTGTAATATCCCAAGATGAATCTCTTTTGAGTGTAGTATCGCGTATCAACTATTCCCGATAGTCACCGCACTACCTAATGGTTAAATGGTTAAATGTCTACTAATCCTCAGTTTCAAGGGTAATAATGCTTTCACGACATGCTCGTTCAACATTGGTAATTCCACGCGGGCACCTCCACTGATTCGGTGGACTCTCAAGTTAGGTTGGTCGGGATTCACTCCCTATAAGCCTCCCTGAATACGCCACCACTTATCTTAATGTTCTCTCGGACTCACCACATGCGTATTAATCGCATTCCCAGATAACAATAATTTAAACAAGGATATCAAATAATATAACAGCAGATGATATATAAAAAAAAAAGCAAGTAAGATAACAGAAAAATAAATGCAAAGCAAGGCCTAGACCTCTTAAGAAATCTAATCCTAAATTCCCCAGCAGAGTCGCCATTTTTCTGTAGCCGTTGGTTTTTTTCGGTGAGCGACCACCTTACCGCATAATTGGTGCTACTTTCTGATTTTTATATTTATCCTTGAAGCTAGAAAGGAAGGGGAAGATATCTTAAACTAACCCTGCACGCAAATGTTTTCTTTAACAAATGCTAAGAGATCTGGGATCGGGGTCTGGTTATACAAAGGGAAGCTATTAACTACTGGGGAAACACCTTACAAAAGTCAATTTCATTACGTATTCAGTAAGATATGAGAGGTTTTGCAAATCTGAGAATTATGGCACCCGCGAGGAAGAAGATGAAGTTCTTCGCGCCATAATTCAAATGTTTGAATTTTTAAATATTTTTGTTTTTTTTCAATTAATTTCAAAAATTCATATCTCTCTCATTTTTAATCTTTTTCAAATGATTTTTTAAACATAAATCATTTACACATTTTAATATTTAATTCCACAAAAAAAAATTTTAAAAAATATTTTATATTTGATATATTTTTGAATTTTTCAAAGAATTTCTTTTTTTATTGTTTTTAAACATTTTTAATAAATTCTTTTTCTTTATTTTTCAAAACCAATTGAATTCAAATCATTTTGTGGATTAAAAAATCTATTTTCAAACAATTTTCAAAATTCAAAACATATTTTTTAAATATATTTGATATTTTATATCATTTTTTATTTAATTTTCTTTGAAAATTTGTATTTTTAATTAATATTAGGGTTTTCCCTTGATTTTAAATTTTCAAACTTCATTTGAAACACTTTTGGGCCTCTTTGTAGAATGTAAGACCCACTCCTTTTTGTACATAAATATTTTTGGCCTCAGTCATTGTATAAGTTCCACTGTGGTTTTCAAAACCGCGGCGCGATCGTCGCCTTTCAAATAAAAATCTTGGGCCTTTCCTTGATTATAAGCCCCATTTTTCTTCTTTACAAACACTTTTGGGCCTCTAATAGAGTGTAAGACCCAAACCCTTTTGTACATAAATACATCTTGGGCCTCTTCTATGGTATAAGTCCCACAACGTCTTTTGATATCGTAGTACGATCCCTGTTTTCAAAATAAGTCATCTGGGCTTCACCTTGAGTATAAGTCTCAATCCTTTTGCACATAAACCTTGTTTTAAAAAATAAATAACTTCTTTGGGCCTCTCCTTGAGTTGTAAGCCCCATACCTCTATTTTCAAAATCATCTGTCTGTTTTAACTAGCACTAAGAGGAGCATTATTCCCGGTGAAACTGCTCTTAGACCACTTGGGTCTCTCTTTGAGTTATAAGCCCTAAACATTCTTTTCTTTTAAACAAGTTTCTTTTAATTCAAATTCAAATTTGAAGCTTTCTCAAAACTTTCTTCAATTTCTTAAAACCCTAATCATACAGTTGTAATCGATACAATCAATCACAATACACTTGGGTCTCTTTTCAGAGTGTAAAGACCCAACATCTTTTCAATTCAATGCATATTTGTTTATATACCTGTTAATACACTTATCTGTATATATACTTGTGCATATTTGTTTAGAGTTTCCCCAGCGGTTAGGTTTACACTTAGGTCAAACAGTAGGATACTTTTAACTTAGTCAATAACTAGTTCCCTCATAGGAAACTTTCCCCAATACAGTCTGCCTCCTCTTGGGCTTATTCAATATGGAACAGAGAAAGGCATTATTCTCGGTGAAACTTTTCTCAAGACTGTCAAAACTTAGAAATGTATATGTGTACAAGAAATTCATTTCCTCGGAGAGAATTAATTCTCGGTGAAACCTCCTTTGAATTTCTTCAAACCTTAGAACTGTTCAACAAAGAAAGGATTAATTCCCGATGAAACCTTTCTTGAACTCTTCTTAGGCTTGGACCCACAGGCTTCCTAAAATTATCCCCAACCTCCTCTTGGGCTTAGTACAAGGACCAACAGGCTTCTTAGAAGTTCCCCAGCCTCCTCTTGGGCTTAGTACAAGGACCCAAAGGCTTCCTAAAAGCATAGGATAGAATTTAGTCATTTATACTAGTTCAATCCTTAGGAGAGTCAAAAGTCCAGAATATCCTACCATCCAAGAGTTTATCTTCAACCAACAGCCTCTTCTTGGGCATCATACAAAGATCTCTTTCCAAACAGAGTCTATCTCTTCTTAATGATACTTGGATAGTCTCAGCCTTCACTTGGGCTTCATTCAAATAGACTTGGAAAGTCTCATTATCATAGTCTCCTTTTTTACTAAACACAAAGACCCACAGGTTTCCTAAAGGAATAGGATAAATCCTGATCATTTTACCAATACACCAGTCCCCAGAAGAGTTAAAACTTATAAGGTTTTTTTAAACTCACCTTTAAACTTTCCTAACCCCCCAACAAGGCTTAACTTTCACTTTAAACATCCCAGCTAGGTCAATTTACCATCAACAAATCCCCAATAAAATCAGAGCCTCATGGCATCTGGTATTTCAACTCTTCCCTGATTCCCAGCAAGAGTAAATTCCTTTTGGATTCCCCAATACAATTTAGACATTCCCCTGGATTTCAATAATCCTCAGCAAAAGTATCTATAGATTACTATAGATACACTGGGTGTTAATAGCTTCCCTTTGTATAACCAGACCCCGATCCCTGATCTTTTAGCATTTGTTAAAGAAAACATTTGCATGCAGGGTTAGTTTAAGATATCTTCCCCTTCCTTTCTAGCTCCATAGGATAAATACAGAAATCAGAAAGTAGCACCAATTATGCGGTAAGGTGGTCGCGTCACCGAAAAAAAACCAACGGCTATAGAAAAATGGCGACTCTGCTAGGGAATTTAGGATTAGATTTCTTAAGAGGTCTAGACCTTGCTTTGCATTTATTTTTCTGTTATCTTACTTGCTTTCTCATTTTTTTATATATCATCTGCTGTCATATTATTTGATATCCTTGTTTAAATTAGTGTTATCTGGGAATGCGATTAATACGCATGTGGTGAGTCTGAGAGAACATTAAAATAAGTGGTGGCGTATTCAAGGAAGCTTATAGGGAGTGAATCTCGACCAAGCTAACTTGAGAGTCCACCAAATCAGTGGAGGTGCCCACGTGGAATTACCAATGTTGAACGAGCATGTCATGAAAGTATTGCTTTTCCCATTGGGTTACCCTTGAAACTGAGGATTAGTATACATTTAACCATTTGACCATTAGGTAGTGCGGTGACTATCGGGAATAGTTGATACGCGATACTACATTCAAAAGAGATTCATCTTGGGATATTACAGCTCTCATGAGTCAGTCGGTTTGCTGTTAATATTCTCAAGAGGGGTCAATGATTTTGGGAACCTTTGTTAGAACCCGTTCTACAGGTACAAAACTCAACCTCTAGTACACACCTTGGGGATGGGTAGATCCATGGCTCCATGCTCATGACGATGAACCCCTAAGCCCATGTTTTCAAATGTTTTTGTTTGCTGCATTCATGCATTCATTAAAAAAACCCTTTTTTCAAACAAGAAAAAATATTTCTTCTAAAAGAATTGAAACAATAATTGCAAATATCAAAGGTTACGTTATGGATTTCAGAAGAAGAAAAACGCACAAGTACACCTTCAAGGTTCCAAAACTGGAAGACCTAAGGAAATTGGGAAGAATGATTACTAATCCCGAGGCTTTCAGAGCTAAGCACGGAGGACTGTTGTCTCTTTTGAAGGTCAACATGGTTGAAGGGATCTTGTCTACATTGGTTCAGTTCTATGATCTGGTATACCACTGGTTCACTTTCCCAGATTACCAGCTCACACCAACACTGGAAGAGTACTCCCACCTAATTGATTTACCTATCACTAATCAAGATCCATTTTCCGGACTAGAAGAAATTCCAAAAGATCAAACAATTGCAAGAGCAATCTCTTTGGAAGAATCAGAAATCAGAACTCAAATGATAGTAATGTTGATAATGCTGATAAAGGTAAAGGCAAGCAGGTTGTGGAAGATTCCATGCAAAAACAGTCTAGTGATGCTTCCTTTTCGAAGGATGTTGAGGAATTTATGAGAATAATCTAGAAGAGTGATTATAAAATTGTAGACCAATTGAATCATACTCCATCTAAAATCTCCAGTTTGTCTTTGTTGCTGTGTCCAGAGGCCTATAGAAATGCATTGCTAAGAGTGTTGAATGCTGCATATGTACCGCAAGAGATTTCTCTGAATCAGTTAGAAGGGGTAGTGGCCCATGTCAATGCAGGTAATGGCTTGGGGTACACGAACCTTGACTTGACTCCAGTTGGGAGGAAGCACAAAAATGCCCTACACATCTCAATGGAATGTAGGGGTTCTTTGTTGTCCCATGTTTTGGTGGACACTGAGTCTTCGTTGAAAGTTTAGCCAGAGAAAGCCCTCATGAAGCTAGATACACAGGGGTGATCTGTAGACCCAGTGACTTGGTGGTACGAGCTTTCGATGGATCGAAGAGGTCTGTGTTCGGTGAGGTGTTATTTCCCATTAAAGTTGGCCCCGAGGTCTTTGATACGCCCTTCTATATCATGGATATCCAGCCGACCTACATCTGTCTTTTGGGTCGTCCTTGGATCCATGTTGCTGGGGCAGCAACCTCGACCTTACATCAGAAGCTCAAATATTTGGTCGAAGATATTATGGTCAATCACTTTTCTTCGTTTAAATATGTGGAGGTTGATGGTGAAATACATGAAACTCTATGTCAGGTGTTTGAGACAGTTCAGATTCAAAAAGAGCCTCTGATGGAGGATAAAAAGCCTGAGGTTTCTATGTCTTGATTGAAGGAAGCTCGTGTTGTAGTTGAAGCCGGTAGTTCCCAGGGTTTGGGCCAAGTTCTCGAATTTCCAGTGAAGCAGGACAAGTTCGGATTGGGATACAAGCCCTCACAAGCTTCTCCAAGGTTCAAAGGTCCTTTAAAGTTTTCAAGTGTTGGGTCATTTTTTACCAGATCAATGCCATAGAGGATGACAAAGTCGACAGCGACTGCGATATGAATAGATGGATTCACCCCTGCATTCCAGGACAAGAGTTGTGCAACTGGTTTGCTGAGGAAGTCATCCATGTCACTCGTGAAGAGTAATTTTCTTGTTTTTACATATGACAAGTCCTACGTTTTGCCCAAGACGTAGTGACTCATTTGTAGGGCAACATGTTTTTTCTTTCAATGTTTATCATAAATAAAAGGACGTTTTGCATTCAAATATTTTGCTCTCTGTTTTTCATTTTGCTTTTACGTATTTAAAAAATTGGCAATGTGTTTTTTTTGTTTTGTTCATTTCGCATTCTTAATAAAGTATAAAACATCACTCATGTAGATTAATCATCTCAGATCCCATCAATAATGATTCTGCTATGGCTCAGTATTATTTTGACAATCCAATCTACCAACCCGAAGAGGAGATTGATGAAGACTGTGAATTTCCTGAAGAATTGGCTAGACTTTTGAAACAGGAGGAAAGGGTTATTTAGCCTCATCAGGAGGACATTGAGATTGTTAACTTGGGTACCGAGGACGCCAAGAAAGAAATCAAAATTGGGGCCGCTTTGGAAGGCAATGTCAAGAGAAGATTGGTTGAAATGCTATGAGAGTATGCTGACATATTCGCTTGGTCTTACCAGGATATGCCTGGGCTTGATACGAACATCTTCGTGCACCGTTTGCCTCTCAAAGAGGGTTGTCCCCCGACCAAGCAGAAGCTGAGAAGAACAAGACCAGATATGGCTGTCAAAATCAAAAAAGAGGTTCAGAAACAGTTGGACGCCAGGTTTCTTGCTGTGACTAGTTATCCTCCGTGGGTTGCTAATATTGTTCATGTACCTAAGAAGAAAGGTAAGGTCAGGATGTGTGCTGACACCGTGATTTGAATAGAGCAAGCCCGAAAGATGACTTCCCGCTCCCTCACATTGATGTGTTAGTGGACAATACTACTCAATATTCAGTGTTCTCCTTCATGGATGGCTTCTCTGGGTATAACCAAATCAAGATGGCCCTAGAAGACATGGAGAAAATAACTTTCATAACAGCGTGGGGAATGTTCTGTTACAAAGTAATGGTCTTTGGGTTGAAAAATGTTGGGGCAACATATCGGCGGGCGATGGTGGCTCTCTTTCATGATATGATTCACACAGAGATTGAGGTATATGTTGATGACATGATTGCGAAGTCACAAATGGAAGAAGAACATCTGGTTAATCTGCAGAAATTGTTTGAAAGACTGTGGAAATTTAAGCTGAGGTTGAATCCAAATAAGTGCACCTTCGGGGTGAGGTCTGGTAAACTGATGGGTTTTATTGTTAATGAATGAGGTATCGAGGTTGATCCTGCTAAAATAAGAGCAATACAAGAAATGCCTGAGCCGAGAACAGAAAAAGAGGTTCGTGGTTTCTTGGGGAAATTGAACTACATAGCTAGATTCATCTCTCATCTCACAGCCAAGTGTGAACCAATATTCAAGTTGTTAAGAAAAGATCAAGCATTCAGGTGGAATGAAATCTGTCAAAGAGCTTTTCAAAAGATAAAAGAATATTTGCAGGAACCTTCGATCCTCATGCCTTCGGTAGCAAGAAGACCATTGATAATGTATCTGACGGTTCTTGTGAATTCAATGGGGTGTGTGCTCGGTCAACACGACGAGACATGTAGAAAAGAGCATGCCATCTACTACCTGAGTAAGAAATTTACTGATTGCGAGTCGAGGTACTCAATGTTGGAAAAAAACATGTTGTACACTCGCCTGGGAGCCAAGCGTTTAAGGCAATATATGTTAAACCACACAACCCTGTTGATGTCGAAGATGGATCCGATCAAGTATGTGTTCGAGAATCAAGCACTCAATAGAAGGATTGCCCGTTGGAAAATGGTTTTGACAGAATACGATATCCAATATGTTTCCCAGAAAGCCATCAAGGGAAGTGTTCTGTCATAATATCTTGCTCAACAACCAATTGAAGACTATCAACCAATGAAGTTTGAATTTCCTGATTAAGATATTATGTACTTGAAAGCGAAAGATTGTGACAATCCGTTTCCTGACGAAGGACCTGAGATTGGATCCCAGTGGGTTTGATTTTGATGGTGTTGTTAATGCGTATGGTAACAGAATCAGGGCAATCATTACTACTCATAAGGGTTCTCATATCCCTTTCACTGCCCGATTGACGTTAATTTGTACCAACAATGAAGTAGAATATAAAGCGTGCATCATGGGGTTGGAAGAGGCCATTGATCTGAGGATCAAGAATCTTGATGTATACGGTGATTCAGCATTGGTGATTAATCAGATTAAAGGTGAATGGGAGACTCGTCAGGCCAATCTGATACCTTACAAGGATTATGCCAGAAGGTTGCTACCTTTCTTTGATAGGTTCGATTTTCATCATGTACCCCGGGCTGAGAATCAGACGGCAGATGCGTTGGCAATGTTAGAGTCGATGTACAAGTTGAATTTGTGGAACGAAGTCCCGGCAAACAGAATCATGCATCTTGATAGACCTGCTTTTGTGTTTGCAGCTGAAGAAGTGTCAGATGGTAAGCCATGATTTTATGATATCAAGTGCTTCCTCAAAAGCCAAGAGTACCCACCTGGGGCATCCAGCAAAGACAAGAAGACTCTGAGGAGATTAGCTGGTAATTTCTTTCTGAATGAGGATGATGTGTTGTATAAAAAGAACTTTGACATGGTCCTGCTACATTGTGTTGATGAACACGAGGCATGCCTGTTAATGGAAGAAGTTCATGAGGGTTCTTTTGGTACCCATGCCAATGGGCATTCCATGGCTAGAAAACAGTTGAGAGCAGGCTATTACTGGATGACTATGGAGTCTGACTGCTTTAAATATGCCAGAAAATATCATAAATGCTAGATTTATGCATACAAAGTGCATGTGCCACCAACTCCTTTGAATGTATTGATATCTCCTTGGCCCTTTGCTATGTGGGGCATTGATATGATTGGAAAGATTGAGTCGACTGCCTCCAATGGGCATCGCTTTATTCTGGTTGCCATCGACTACTTCACCAAGTGGGTGGAAGCGGCCTCGTTTTCCAATGTTACCAAGCAGGTAATCGCACGATTCATAAAGAAGGACATCATCTGTCGTTATGGTATTCCTGAGCGAATCATTACTGATAATGGTTCGAATTTGAATAACAAGATGATGAAGGAGCTATGCCAGAGCTTCAAAATTTAACATCACAATTCTTCTCCATATTGTCCGAAGATGAATGGGGCTGTTGAGGCAGCTAATAAGAATATTAAAAAGATTGTGTAGAAGATGGTTGTGACGTATGAAAAATGGCATGAGATGTTGCCGTTTTCCTTGCATGGTTATCGTACTTCGATACGTACGTCGACAGGTCCAACCCCTTTCTCACTGGTGTATGGTATGGAAGCAGTCCTACCGCTAGAAGTTAAGATCCCTTCTTTAAGGCTTTTTGCGAATGTGAAGCTTGATGAAGCTGAATGGGTACATACCAGGTTGAACCAGCTGAATCTCATTGAAGAGAAGAAACTGGTAGCCATTGCACATGGTCGGTTATACCAGAACAGGATGAAAAAGGCCTTTGATCAGAAAGTGCATCCTCGGTGCTTCCAGACAGGTGACTTGGTTTTAAAAAGGATCGTTCCTCCTCAAACAGATCACAGGGACAAATGGACTCCGAATTATGAAGGACCGTATGTTGTGAGAAAGGTTTTCTCTGGCGGAGCCTTGTTACTCTCAACTATGGATGGTGAAGATTTTACGTCCCCTGTGAATGCAGACGCAGTCAAAAAATACTTCGCATAAAAGAAACCCGCTGGACCACAAAAAGAAAGAGGTCCAAGCAAAAAAGGGCATCCCGGAGAACCACAAAAAGAAAAGGTTCGGGCAAAAATTAGGGATAAAAGAAAAGAAAAGAATTGAATAAACCCGCAAAGTTGAAAACCTGAAAAGGCAACTTTGGCAAAAATGGGTATTCCGGTGGATTGAAAACCCAAAAGGGCAATCCAGACAAAAGTTAGGGATTTGAAAGCGAGAGGTTATGATCTGCATTCGATTTGTAAGCTCATCTTGACACATGGGAATTCCGAAGGATAGGAATCGGTTCAATCAGTCTCTTCAAAAGGCAAAGTATTTGAGAGCGTCAAAGACATACGAGTCATAGTTGAATCAGAACTTAATGGAAATATGTTTCCACATTGCCAACCTGTGTATTTTATTTTTACTTTTTACTTTTGCGTAATTACCTCTTTCTAGGAATTGCCTCCAAATGTAAATGCCTATTTACAAGCCATTTCAGTCAATAAAATTTCATTTCTCTCAAAAGCTGTCCATTTTGTTTTTACTTTTACTGTTTTGTTTGCAAAAACGTCCGATATTTTGGTAAACATTGCATGTGAAAACATTGAAGCTTTGCAGAGCATGTTAAAAACAATGGAAATTGCTTAAATTGTGAGTGTCTTGGGTGGTAACCGAGGTTGACATGTAGTATATAGAACATTCTTTTGTTTGTGGTGTGTTTGTAGGGTTGTGGGACTTCTCTCCTCCAGTAGAGTTTTTCTCCACGGCAGAGATTGCTAAAGTTTTATCGCCCTCAGTAGAACATTGTGAGATTTCTGATTGTTCCCCCCAGTGAGTTCTCAGAAATTTTCTACCCCAGAAAGGATAGTTGTGGTTTGTTTGTGCTTCCCGAGCATGTTTGCATCTCCAATAATGATGTTTCCTTATCCCTAGCAGGGTAAGGGTCGAGGATAATTCCCCAACAGAGAAGTGAGCTCAGGTTTGTTCCCTAGCAGGGTTGGTATCATTATTTCTTCTCCCTAAGCAGAGTTTGTTATTGATTTCCTCAGTAGGTAAATCAGCAATGGTTGATATCCCCAGCAGGTTCAAAGCCTAATCGTCATTGGCACTTTTCTTTATCAGAATCCAAGGGATGTTACCTCAGCAAAGGTCTATTATTCCTACTTTTCAGTAGATTTAAAGTTTAATGGGTCTTCTGCAACAGATATCAAGACCCTGAAGGCATTTTAGTTTGTCTATCCCAATAGAGTTTGTTTTGGTTTCCTCAGCACTTCTCTCGGTGGAGTGTTCTTTTTGCATATCATGAGCATCATTGCATTACATTCTCAAAATGCATAGCATTTCCATTTCGTATGGAGCATTACGCCATAGAAAAATTCAAAGATATGCATTTGAAGTGTAAGCCAGGTTTGATACCCTCTCGCCTAACCTTTTCCCAACAGAAACTGGCATAACTCAGAAGATATTGTTTAGCTTTATTCCCCAAGCAATGGATTTGTTCATCATACTTTTGTTTCCTTTCATAGGAGTTATCTTGTTATCCCCTGCGGAGTTGTCTATTTAAGATTTCTCTTTTCCCCAGTGGAGTCATCTTCTCTTCACTTCAGGTCGTAAGTCCGTTGACTCTACTTCCTGTAAGCATTCTTTCAAAGTCCACCTTTGGTTGGCACCTTTAGTTATGAATCCGCCTTCGGCCGTCAAACCTTTTTTAAATTGATGTGAGTTCGACTTAGGCCAGTATTCTTTCAAAGTCCACCTTTGGTTGGCATCCTTAATTGTGAGTCCGCCTTCGGCCGGCAAATCTTTGTTAAATTGATGTGAGTCCGCCTTCGGCCGACATTCTTTCAAAGTCCGCCTTTGGTTGGCAGCCTTGGTTGTGAGTCCGTCTTCGTTCGGCAAACCTTTGTTAAATTGATGCAATCCCGCCTTCAGCCGACATTCTTTCAAAGTCCACCTTTGGTTGGCACCCTTGGTTGTGAATCCGCCTTCGGCCGGCAAACCTTTGTTAAATTGATGTGAGTCCACCTTCAATCGGCATTCTTTCAAAGTCCACCTTTGGTTGGCACCCTTGGTTGTGAGTCCGCCTTTGGCCGACAAACCTTTGTTAAATTGTTGTGAGTCCGCCTTCGGCCGGCAAACCTTTGTTAAATTGATATGAGTCCGCCTTCGGCCGGTATTCTTTCAAAGTCCACCTTTGGTTGGCACCCTTGGTTGTGAGTCGGTCTTCGGCTGACAAAGCTTTGTTAAATTAATGTGAGTCCGCCTTCGGCCAACATTTTTTCAAAGTCCACCTTTGGTTGGCACCCTTGGTTATGAGTCCTCCTTCAGACGGCAAACCTTTGTTAAATTGATATGAGTCCTCCTTCGGCCGACATTCTTTCAAAGTCCACCTTTGGTTGGCACCTTTGGTTGTAAGCTCCTTTTGGTCGACATTCTTTTAAAGTCCCCCTTCGTCTGACACCTTATCCAATTACCTTTTCTCTCCCTACATGGTGCAAATTTTATGGTTCGTTTTGTATTCAATCCCCTTTTACCTTGAATTCCTGAAAGTCGTTGCTACCATCTCTTCAGGTCAAAGTGGATTGAATAGGGGCAACTGTAGCACCTCAAAATTTTCCCTCCTTTCCTTTAACCTTTTTGGCTTATGCTTAATTTCATTTGCATCTTCATTTATGCATTGCATTGGTTCTAGACATGGGATCAAGGTGCGTTTCTCGCAGTTCAGGGCTTTCTTCAGTTCAGAAGTTATTTCAGTGGCATTTAGAGTTTGACGAATAGCCGTCAAGGTTTTCAAGCATTTATTTTGCTCACCAAATGATTTGATTATTTCAAAGTCAAGAACAATAAGCATCAGAGGCTCCAGCATAGATTGTGCTCAGTGATTTGGTATCAGACCATTCCTTTTCCAGCAGGTTATTTTGAGTGCGAAAGGGAATTCACAACTTTTTTCAGGCATGATTCAGTGGCAATATCAAATGACAAGTTTTAGAGGTAAAACAAGGCTCAAAACGAGTGGCGACTGGTGATTTTCCAAGTTTCCCTCCAAAAGGCGCCAAAATTCAAATTTTTGATGTGTTAATCAATTAACACATTTTGCCTAGCAAATGGTTAATCGATTAACACGAGGAATTTTTGCCTAGAAAGTTCAGTTTTCAGCACTGCAACATTTTTAACTCATTTTGATCACTTGGTTTCACATTTGCATCCGTACAAGGATCTAGAATGTTTCCAAATTTTGGTTCATTTCAAATTAATTTCATCTTCCCTCCAAAATTCAAATAATCCCACTCCTAATTCCATTCCTAATACTAACCCTCATTCAAACCCACACTCCAAACCTCATTTACACTCCAAACCTAGAGCTTGTTTAAGTAAATTTGCTCCAAACCTCACATAACTTCGCTCATTTTTTCTGATTTTTCTACACTTCACATTCTAATTCTCTCAATTCTGTCTCACTTTTTCACTCTCCATTGTCATCTTCAACCTTCACTAAAAGCTCTTCCATTAGAATTCTCAAATTCTTCATTGGAGTTTGTGAATTCTAGAGCTAAACCTTCATTACTTCCTCTCATCAACACAAATTCTGCAGTAGAAGGTGATTTGGATCTAGATCTAAAGTTTGGAAGCACTTTCTTGAAGCAACTTTGAAGCAAGTTCATCACATTGCATTGTTCTTCAAGTTTCTTGTTAGGAATTCATTGGATCCTTGAGTTTCTGTGCTTGATCTATTAAATTCTGTTTGCAAAATTCACCAAAGCAAATCTCCACTTTGTAGGTTGGTAATTCTTAGATCCAAGTTTATTCTAGCTTATTTATAACATTCTCAATGTAGATCCCTTGATTTTTGATGCGAATTGATCCATTGATTGATTTAATTGTTGATCTTGATGTTTGATGAACTCAATTGGTGTTTGATTGCTGCTATTTGATGTCATTTTCGTGTACCATTGCATGCTTTAACATGTGGATGATTGGAGAATTGATTTACTGCTAAAAGTGCTTTTGAAATGCTGATTTTCTGCTACTGGTGCAATGTTAATCGATTAACCATTTGCTAGGAAAATCTGGTTAATCGATTAACCAGTCTATTTTTTTGTGATTTTTCCTGATTTTCAAAGGGCTAATCGATTAACTAGTTTTGCCTTGCAAATGGTTAATTGATTAACACTGTTGCAGAATGTGTTTTTTTTATGCATTTTCAAGCTTGTCTTGATTTGTTTCCACCTCTAAACCTCATGGTTTTGTATGACACATATTTGTGTAATTTTCTTGTGTTATTTCACCTCATTTTGCAGCACGGATACGATTCTTCGACGCGCGACACATTTACTTTCATGATGCATGTTCATGCCTAATTGTGTTTCATTCTTGATGCATTCTTCACGATGCTTGTTTATTCATACTTCTTCACTTGCTCTTGATGCTTACTTTGCTTGATTCATGCTACAAGCTCATGTTTGCTTTCGGTTCCGCAAATACGTGTTCGCTTGAGGTGATCAATTATTGATGAATATCCATGTTGTTCTTGTTGAATGCTTAAGTGTGCAATATTGTTGAAACTTTCTCATGCTTATTTGTTGGTATATATTTATCAATTGATCTTGTTGATGTATGCTCATACTTGATCCTTGCCATTCATGTGCATTTGTTTAAATGTGGAGGCATGCTTTGGTTCAATTCTTTTGACGCATGTTTATCCTTGGTTATTAGACATGTTCATTATTGATTGTTATTCTTTGATGCATGCTTAACTTGATGTTGCAATGTTACATGTTCATTCATGCTTGATGCCTATTTGATGCTTTGTATGTTGTTGTATACACTGGTGATGTGTTGAATATGTGCTGTAAAATGTGTTCATTCTGTTTGCTACATTTTATACCTGTTCTATTCTGAAAAAGCATGTTGTTAAATGTTGTCTTGTTGTTGCTGGATTTTATCGTTGTTCTGAGCTGAAGCGCTGTTGTTGCTGTTATTTTTGGTTTATTTTCTTTATTTTGGTTTGCCTTTGCATGTTCCCTTAGGGCCTCTTAGTCCAACTTAATTTTTTATTAAGCTTGGAGTAGGATAGACATTAGGTGCTAATCCACGCATGATAACATTACGGTAGCTCCCTTTTCACCTCAACTTTAGGTCCATCATTGCATGCTAACATTAGGATAGAAATTCATTTCTTAACCTCAACTATAGGGCCATATTGCATGACAACATCTAAGAGAGTTTCCCTTAGATTTTCTCTTTACCCTTTGAGTCTTCTCTCTCTCAAAACAAAATCAAAACATGTAATAAATACAATGAGTATTGTGCACCACGAGCCTTAAGCACATGGGAAAAGATGAGCGGATGAATTTCTAACCTCATCTTAGGGTACTTTGTGCGCGAGATGTTTGGATCGTTAGCGCGAAGTATTCGATCCTATGTCATAGACTTTAGTGCAATACGAATCTCAAATAAAGTCAATCCACTTCTTTAAAAATAACTATTAAACAAACTACAAATCATTTTGTCCTTTGGGATTTTTCGTCAAACTTTTTTCAGAAAGGGTGTGTTATTTCCTTTCTACCGCAAACAGGCATCGGTCCTAACTGCTGGAACGCGAACTTAACGTCCCTCATAAAAAACACTTAACAATTGGTAGCCACGAACTACGGACGCTTTGACTTCTTCATTCTTGCCCGAATGAGGATACGTAGGCACATGACAGAGAAGTCTTGGCGAGCACCCTTCCCCCTTTTCCCCCGTAGTCTGTCGAACCACGTTGACTCTGACTTTCCCATTGCACGAGTGAATACGCAGACCTGGGAAAGTGAAGTCCTATCGAGTCTCCTTTTTCGTTTTTCCCTTTCCGTTTCTGTTTAGCAAGTAGACTTTAGATAACACACCCTTTGATTAGAATAACAAGCGTGGATCCCGTTGAGTACAACGGACGCGAGGGGGTGCTAATACCTTCCTCTCGCGTAATCGACTCCCAAACTCGGAACTTGGTTGCGATGACCATGTTCTTTCCCTTTTTGAGGTTTCTTCGATCGTTTCCTTTCCCCCGTCGGGATAAATAACGTTCGGTGGAGACTCTATTTTTTCGCCGGTTGTTTTTCGCGTTGCGACAGTCAGCAATGTCAAGTTTTCTGAATTTTTTTAGAAAAAAAAGGAAGGTGAAACAATTGTTGTGTCTGCTAATCGAAGAAGAAGTCATTCATGGAAGAGGCAATAACAACAGTTTGTTTATCAACAACCCGCTCATCCTATGTAGTTTGGTCAGCAACCCTGTGTAGCTGTTGTGGTGCCTAATTATCAGCAAGTAGCTCCTCTTCCTTATCAACAGCCTTTCACTTAATGGTATCATCAGAATCCAATAGCTCCTCTATACCAACCATCGCCTGTCGCTTGCCCTTATCAACAGCCAAGGTCCCCGGATCCTCAGAACCATAATGCATAGGTCAATCCGAACCGCAATAGGAGGGCAAGAACTAACTTTGAACCATTCCCTATGAGCTATAGTCAACTATTCCCATCTCTGATGCAGAAGGGTCTGATTGTTACTAAGTCTCTTCCCCCGATACCATAGCCATACCCCCTGGGTATGACCCTAATGCACATTGTGAGTTCCACGAGGGAGCACCAGAACATTCATTGGAAGGGTGTTATCCTCTGAAAGCAAAGGTTCAAGAGCTAATCAACAGCAAGATTTTGAGATTCAAAGGTGTGTAACCAAATGTTGGAATCAACCTTCTCCCGGGACATGGAAAGTGAAACAAGAATCAAGTTTTTTTTTAAGTTAATCCCCTAAAGATGGCAATCAAATTGTTGCTTCAGCATTTCCTATCGTAATTTCTTTGCATGTTGATTATGCATTTGCTTTTAAGTATTGTTGTTTCTTTGAATTGGTAAGATTAATGAAATGTTTATGCATCTTTTGAATCAATCCATTCGTATTCACTCATTTTCTTTCATTTTTATGTAAACAAAATATTTCTACCATTCACTTGTCTTTATCAAACTGTTGTTTTAACAAAAATTGGAAGGAGGATGATGAAAAACTAGATACCCATAATTGTTGTTAGTATGCTTTTGAATAAGACTTTGCCGATGATATAAGGCATTGTTTCTAAGTCCCCAAACACTGAAGAGGTAAGGAGTTACTCCATAGTCAACCACTTTTAGCGTAGAAGTTGGTTTTTATTTCGAATTAAAAACCCTTAATATTAATCAGGGGAAGGGTAGATGTGTTCAAATAGTTTGACTATGCATTCAATCTTCAAGAGAATCCTTCCATCTGTGCACCCTCCATAGAGGATCAACCACATATTATCTTTTGTACACACCACAAAGTTTTGAGAAGTTGTGAAAAGCCAAGAAGAATTATATTGGTTGATCCTCATCCACCAACAAAATGGAAGTCACAACCTTTTAGCAAAAATATAAAAAAAAAAGAAAAAAAACCGCTAAGTCTAATACCACAAAGACGACTTAGGCAAAAATTAGGGCATCCTAGTGGACCAAAAGCTTAAAAAAATGGTCAAGGCAAAATTAGGGATCAAAAACATCAAATGAGGTCATAAAATCCTCACAAAAACAAAAAAAAAAACAAAATAAGGTGACTGTCATTTCAAGAAATCTTGAATCCTCATCCTTACCATAACACCATTAAACCCTCTTGAAAGTTGAACGTGTGTGTCAATAACTAAACGTATGACTGGAATGCATCGAGAAGAAGGGGTGGGTTAAAATTAAATTTTGAGCCTTATATCCTTTTATTTAAAAAAATCGTGAACCAAGTCATGTTACAACCCTTAAAAGACCTAATTGAGGCAAGATTTGTTTTGAAAACATATTACAGCAAGGTTGCATTAACCTGGCTCCTAACGATCTTTGTTAATCATTTGTGTTGATCACATCATCTTTTATCTTGTGAATGGCTATATCCACTTTGTGTGTTTGATCATTGACCTGTTTCATTGTAAATCACTATCATATCAATAAAAAATTAATTTCAAAATTTGCATGAATGTTGCATTAAAAATTGCCAATTTTGATTGAACAATGACATTTGCAAGTCAATTTAGCATCAAAGTAATCCCAACAAATGCAGCCAGTTGAGGAACTTGATATGGTGAAAGGAGTCCAGACAGGGGCAAATCACTTTGAGCAATAGTCAAGCCAGTCACATCAAGAGTCGGCTAATCAAAGAAGAAGTATCTTTTATACTCAGACTACGGCAAGCTACCACAAAGAGCTCAATAAGTCCAATTCTCCAATGAGTCCAGATTAGAAGTCGCCCATTCCAGGAGTTGGCTAATAAGGGGCAAACTGTAAATATTCAAGCACTAGGGCAACCATTTCAAGGTCATATTATGACAGGTCATTTCCAAGCTCCTTATGAGGATAATGTCTTCAAAAACCCATTAATTGGGGCAAGATGAGCCACAGAGGGGCAAGTCCTCTCCATGTTTTTAAAGTTTTTCAAACCATGCAATGCATCAGCAGCTGTTAAGTTCGAAATGAGTGTCGGGAAATCATTCTAGCACAACCTGTCAATACTCTAGAATGATCAATTGTTCAAATACAACTGTCAAGAATGGTGAAATTTCCCTTAGCAGAGTCCATCACAGGACATTTGGTTGCGTCCCTGATGTTGAGGAATCAAAACCTCCATAAAGAGTCTCCGTAAACTCCCAATCTACATAGAGTCAACATTTGCATATCACGATCATTCATATCATGCATAAAAGAAAAATCCAATCATGCATAGCCGAAGTGTACTTCACGCTCATTTTGCATTAACCCATGTCTTATTGTTAATTCTATATCCTTCGACCTCTAAGGTCAGCTTGTTTTTGGCACCCTTAAACCATCTTCCGATTTTCGCAAGCATTTTCAAAGTCCAATTTAGTTGGCACTTACCGAAGAAAATGTCTGCCCATGAGAGTCAATTTCTCACTTCCCTATCCAATGAATTTTTGGATTGATTCCTTTGTCTCTCTGATGTATTTCTAGATTGAATCTTGTATTCTGAAGTATTTCCAAAACCCTTTTTGTGTTATCTGATGTATTTTTAGATATTCCTTTGCAATTCTAATGCATTTTCAGAATTCTTTTACTTTCTATCAGAGGTATTACGTGATGTGTTTATCTTTCTGATGTTTTTCCAGATTGAGCGTCGAGTTCTGAGGTATTTCCAAAACCTATCCGAAGCATTCCCAAACTATCCCTTTATCTCTCTGATGTTTTTCCAGATTGAGTGTCGAGTTCTGATGTATTTCCAGAACCTATCTAAAGTATTTATGGATTATCCATTTATCTCTTTGATGTTTTCCAAGATTGAGTCTTCCTGTGCGATGTATTTCCAGATTAAGTATCTCTTCTGTTGTATTTCAAGAACCCATATTGTGTTATATGAGGTATTTCCAAATATTCTGTTATCATTCTGACATTTTTCCAAAATTTATTTCATTTATCCAAGGTATTACCAGGTGTGTTTGTCTCTCTGATGTATTTCTAGATTGAGTCTTGTATTTTGACGTATTTCCATAACCCTCTTTGTGTTATCTGATGTATTTTCGGATATTCCTTTGCAATTATGATGCATTTCCATAATTCTTTTACTTTCTATCTGTGGTATTACCAGATGTGTTTATCTTTCTGATGTTTTTCCAGATTGAGTGTCGAGTTCTGAGGTATTTCCAGAACCTATCCGAAGTATTTCCGAATTATCCATTTATCTCTCTGATGTTTTTCCAGATTGAGTCTTCTTATCTGATGTATTTCTAAATTAAGTATCTCTTCTAACGTATTGAAGGAGAAAAAATACACAAGAAGGGGGGTTGAATTGTGTTTTGTAAAAATTAGATTTACTTCTGAACCAGAGTTCAGATTCTAAAAACTGAGTTCAGAATCTGATATGGTGCAACGGAAATAGAGACATAAGTAAAGTAAAGGCAAAATACCCAAATTGGTCTCTTAAGTCTACCTCAGGGTCCAATTTGGTCCCTTAATTTTAAAAAGTTCAAAAGTCATCCCTTAAGTTTTAAAATGGTGCCATATTAGTCCTTGTCGCCAATGACCCTCAAACGTCTGTTTAGGCGTGCAGACCTGACAGATGAGTTAGCATATTGGTTCATCTTCTTCGTTAAGACAATCATAGTGTTCATTTTAGCCCCAAATTGCTTCACAAATTCGACCTAAGACTAGGGCAAACTGAAAATAGAGATTCAAGCATGAAATCAAGTGGATCATCGTCATTGCTGAAACAGAAAAATGCAAAAGGTGGTTGTTCTTCGAAGGAAGGTTCGAATATGTATATAAGCTCTGGTTGGAAACCCTTATGTCATTGTGGGGACCTGGCCGTTCTTCGAAGGGCAGCAACTTTTAAGAACTATGGAAAACATTTATGGGGTTGTCCTAATTATAAGGTATATTTCATGTAAATTTGATTTTTGTACTTTGGAATACACATATTGCTGCAACTATTTGATTTGTAGCCTATGAATTTTTCAGGGATCTATGCAAGCTGGGTGTGGTTACTTCGGTTGGTTTTATGAAGATGTTGGAGATGAGAAGGAGCAGTTTTGGATGGATAGAATGGAAAAGCTATCAAAGGTAGATGCAGAAGGAAAAATGGTGAATGAAAAACTTGGGCAACAACTGATCAATCTTGATAGTGAAATGAAGAAAATTATGAAGTGGAAAAAACTTTGGAATTTGATGTTGTTTATAATTATAATTGTACTAGTTTTTAGAAGGAATTAGGGAAACATTTTATGTGTATCAGTTTGTACTAGTTGAAATGAATGTGTATCAGTTTGTACCAGTTGAAATGAATAGAAAAGTTTTAATTTTGTATCACTTGTTTGTATCAGTTTGTACCAGTTGAAATGAATAGACAAGTTTTAATTTTTAGAATGAATTTGGTATTGCATTGTTGTATCATTTGTTACAATTTTGTTGACGTGTTTTTGCATTGTTGTATCAGTTATTGATAACATTTGAGATAACATTTGTTCCATAATATGTTCCATAATTCAAAATGACAAAATATGTTCCATAATTCAAAATATGATAACATTTGTTCCATAAGTCATAGCCAAAATACATAAGTTATAGTTTGTGACAGATTACATAAGTCATACCCAAAATACATAAGTCATAGATTGTGACAGATTACATAAGTCATAGCCAAAATACATAAGTCATAGCTTGTGACAGATAACAGATAACAAAGTGAACATAACAAAATGCTAAAGGTTCAAACTTAAACTAACAAAGTGAACATAACAAAATTCCACAAACTTAAACTAAATTTTCCAAGTTGGTGTTGATCTCTTAGTTGGTGTTGATATCTTAGTAGGTGTTGATCTCCTTGTTGTTGGCCCAACAAGAGTCTTGGCTGCACTCAGTCTTGTGGTAGGTCCTGGTGGTATAAAAGACTTAGTTGGCCTTCTGATTGGTAACTTCTTGGCCCTTCCATGAGATGCTTAAGATGCTGAAGTAGATGATTGGCTCCTATTAATTGGTTGTTTTGCTGCCCTTCCATGAGATGATTGTTGGGATGCATTACTGGCTCCTTGTGTAACTTACTGAGATGCATGACTGACTCCTTGTGAAGCTTGTGTTGATGGTTGTTGGGATGGCTGCTTTGATGGTTGTTGAGATGGGTGTTGGGATTCAAGAGTGACTCCTTGTGAAGCTTGTGTTGATGGTTGTTGGGATGGCTGTTGGAATGGCTGCTAGGATGGCTGTTGGGACGGTTGTTGGCTAGATGGTGTCACCTTGCTAGTAAACTTGTTGTGACCTAGTTTCTTACATCTGCTACACTTAACATTGAAACTAATCCTTCTCATTTTTCTGTCTGAACCATCAATCTCACCCAACTCTAAATTCCTTCTCTTTTTTGGCCTTCCAGGCATCTTCCTATATTTGGGTGGTTGCACATCTCGATACTCAGTCCTTACCCAAAGATTTGAGCCATTAATTAGAAAAATAACATGTTTATACACTTCCATATATCTTGCTTTTCTGTAATAATCTGGAATGTAGTCATCAATTCTATAGTTCCTACTCTTCATAGTTGACAGTGCATGAACACAAGGTAGGCCTGTCAGTTCCTATCTTCTGCATGAACAAATATGCTCCTTCAAGTCTACTGAAAACTTGTCAGCTTGGTTTTCAAGGTGCCTAACCTCAAAGATATGCTCATCAGACATCCTAAAACATAAATATATGATCATCAGACATAGTAGTTTGAAACACTTCATCAGACATAATATTAAACTTATGTTAAGTTCATGTATATTACCTGACAAGCCAGAGGTTTGTGTATGTGCTGGTTTTTTCAATTTTACATCTTATGTTTGGTAATGCTTCAACATCTGCCATGTTCTGAAACCTCGTCCTATTTGTTGCCAATCTCTCCATCATGTATGTCCTTATTTCTTCCACCATGGTTATCAATGGCTTGGCTCTAGAATCCAGGATCACACTATTAAATGCCTCAGACATGTTATTGAGAACAACATCACATTTGTTATGTGTCTTGAAGTATGATCTACTCCAATATCTAGGTGGGGTGCTCATCATGTGCTTGTAGGCATCTACATTGACTTCCTTCACTCATTTCATCTCTCTTTCCCAGGCTTGGTAGTATGTTGACTTTGTTGCCTTCCAAATGATCTCCTTCAACATCTTACCAGGATATCTTTTCCTGTAAATTTTTATAGAGATGTCTGACACAAAATCTTTGCTCAACTCTAGGTAGCAGTTCATCTATGGCAGGTAATAATCCTTATGCAATCAGTTTTAAAAACACATAAAACATAAGTATACCAAGTAAGAACATAAGCATAACAAGTAAGAATACAAGCATAGCTGAAATAACATAAGTATACCTTTTATAGTTCAGATATAAAAGTGTATGTGAGGCACTTTTCTCTTCCACCAAGGTCATCAATAAGTAGCTCCAAGAACCATGTCCAGCTATCCTTTTTTTCCCTTTCAACTACTGCAAATGCTATTGGTAGAATTTGATCATTTGGATCTCTACATATGGTTGCCAAGATTTGACCTCCACATAGCCCTTTCAAAAAACATCCATCAAGGCCAATGAAATGTCTGCATAATTTGAAGCTTTCCTTACAAGCTGCAAAGCATATGTATAGCCTTCTAAAATGGGGTCTTTGGTCATCAACACCCTCTTGTGCATGTTGGACATTCAGTTTCACAGTAGATCCTAGGTTTGATCTCAATAACTCATGGCAGTATTCATAAATCCTTGTATAATCCCATAGGAAAGAGCCATCAACCATGTCTCTAGCAGCAAATCTAGCTCTTATGGCCTTAGTCTTATTGACCCTTACATTCCTTTTCTTTTGTGCCTTTTCCTTTATGTCCTTAAGCTTTAATCTTTTTCAAAGAATTATGTATCTTTTTACTTAACCATTTGGTACTCATCATCTTCACATTGTACTCCCTACTGCAACTATTACTGTCTATTATCTTCCTTAGTTGCCAAGAATCCTCATTAGGTAACTTAGCACAATAAGCTTCACACTGTCATACCCCATATTTGTCCTACTTGTATATAAACTTCATTTGTATGTCCATCTGCTACCCAATATTCAGAAAATCCAAAAAATATGTTGTTCCTGCTCAAGGTGTCGCTATGGTGAATCAAGTTTCAAGCAAGGTTGTCAGGTCAGGTGTATGTGTGGTATGGACTGCGGTCCAATGGTTTTGACTTAATTTGTCAGTCAGACAAGGTTTTATTTCAATAATCAAGGCCAAGGTTCGAGATTTATATGTTGGGTGTGTCGGAGGATCCAACTAGGGTTGTGTGTCAAGTCAGGACAGTTGTGTATGGACCAAGTTATCAGACTGCATCAAGTTATCAGTATTTTATGGTTGAAGATTATCAGGATCCAGTACATTTCTCAATTAGGGTTTTGTATGGTGTATTGAAGTCTATATCTCAAGTCTGGATCCTCTGATTTTCAAGACATACTCCTGTTCATTTGGTTTATAGTGAAGAGCTTGGCATCATGATTCAGGCGGCCAAATTCAGAAATTGATTTATGTTCAAGTAAAGTTCTATTCATTTCAAGTGAAAGAATTAAAGAATGGTGGAATTTGGTTTGTGAGACCTATGGATCAAATTCTAGAATTTTAAGGCATGAATCAAGCTCGATGTGTTCATGGTTAAGCACAATTCAAATAAAAAATGGAGTAAGTTTATAAAAACATAGTCCATTTGCAAGGCATTGTAGAAGAAAAACATGAGGTGCAACTAACAAAATAAGGCCTATTATTTCAAGTCCATCACAATCCATAAAAAAAAATCCATGTACAATGAAAAAACTAAAAGGCCATTACAACCAAAGGCCCATGAGCCTATGGCAATACGAAAATCCACCAAAAAATAATAGTTGACAAGCCATGATTCTTCCATGTCAGCCACCAAGTCACTCCAAATACCACAACAACAAAAAAAGAAAAAAACATGAGCCTTACACAACCAATGATACCACAATTTCTATACACAAGAACAAAAAATAAGGAGGAAAAGCCTATGAAGTTACTACACTCCAAATTATCAAAAAATTCAGCAAAACAATTTCCCCTAGTCCATCTACAACCCCTCACACTTGTTACCGTGGCGAGAATCTTCAGAATGGTGGTAGCTATTAGCTCCAAGTTCAGTTTGAGAAGAGGGAACAGTGGTTCTCGTTCTTCTCATAATGTTGTCATGAATGGCTATAATAATAATAGTAACTGATGGAGAATTTTCTAGGATTAATAAAAGTAGTTGTTTCAATGTAGGAACTTGTTGAAACTTCATTAGAGAGAAGTGCAATAAAAAATGGTTCGAAGAAGGAAACAAGTTGTGTCCTTTGACATTATTTCTTATAGACACACGGTTTTTGAGACCTAACAAAACTTTGAAACAATCCATAGAAGAATGGAAAGATAGAAATACAATGATTATAATTGCTACTTTGAAAGGAAAATACACCAGTTTGGAGATGATGATAAAGTGATGGAATGTCTAAAAACTGTTCAAGATTTGTGTGAGCAGAGAGAGCAACACAAGGAGTGGTTGATGCTCGAAGACTACATAGCAGTTCTTGTTCAAATTCTCGGTCCGAAAAACCGTAAAACAAGGAATTGTGCTCTTGTCATCTTTTGTATTCTAGCAAATGATAATGACGAAGCCAAGGAAAGAATTGTAACGGTTGATGACACAGTTGAATCGGTCGTCCAGAAGAAAGGAAGTTAGCCGTAGCGTTACTGCTTGAACTATCCAGAAACAACTCGCAACCAAACTACACAGTATGAATGTGATACTACCATACACAAACAATAGCCACCAAGTTTCTACAAAATAGCAACCTGCACACATAAGTTTTCCACAAAACATCACTTTAAAACAAGTATTATGTCCAGTCTACACGATATGGCCTACACAAGCCTTTACCAAGCTGATACAATAATATTCCAATCCTACTGCAAACTCAAATCCACGCATCAGCCACCTGCAAGACCAAAAAAGAAAACCACAGCATCATACAATACCACAAAAATACAATAAATGAGCTTTAGCCACAACTAACATAAGGTCAAGCCTCTTGATACAACTTTCACGCACCTGCAGCGTCGTACCAAGCCAAAAAGCGTGAGCCAACCTTATGCAAAACCAATACGCATCAACCAAAAGACACCTGCAGTAAAAGAAGAATAATAAAAAAACTGCATTACCCCCCACAAGCCATACCCACAACGCACATGCTTAAACCACCAATATTTCATCTGATACAGCAACACAGAAAGAAATTTGGAGGCAAATTGATCCCACAACATGGTTCCACCCCTGCAGCAAAAAATCGTACAACACAAAACGACACAGGACCCACTTTTTTACTGCAAAACGCAAACGGCATCATCAGCACATTTTTATCGTCACAACGTTACCTAAAAACTTTCCACATATATCCCCTTCTATAAATTGACACCTTAATTCATTCATTGGGGGAGCTTGAGAAAAGCCACATAAACGCTACCCAGATTTTGCCAAACAAAACCTTCATCGTACCAAAACCTTTACAGCCTTCACCAAAACTTTCTCAATCCCTCTTCAACCTTCCAACACAAACCTTCAACCCTAATCCTCCTTCACCCAAATAACTCAACCAAACAGCCACAAACCCAATAAACCTAGAACAGAAATAACACGCAGAAAAAAGCAAGAACGGAACAACCCAAACACGAATCAAATAAACCCAACTCAAACCCAGATCGAAACAGAGACGAAGAAGAAGAGTGAATCGAGATAAACGAAATCCAGACAAGAACCAACAAACCTGAACAAACCGAATCAAGAGAGAACCGAATCGAGGATCACCATTTACGCGAGAAGGTTGGATATGATGCTTCACCTTGCGTCCCCTTCGTTTTTCATGGAATCGACTTTTGTTTTTTTGTTTGATTTGAAAAATGGGTGATGCTTGTTTGTCTCTTAACAGAAATACGCTACTTGTGATTTGTGTCTTTGTTTTTTTTTTTTTTCAAATGAAAAGTAGTAAGATATCTTTGAGTTCTTACGGATATCCGTCGTTGCCGCGTATTTGTTGTCAAAATGAATTTTTATAAAATTTAGAAAATATAAAATATTTAATTAAATCAAAATATGTGACAAGTTTAAATATTTTTAAATTAATTAAATAAAAGAATGTTTGTATAATTAATTAATTGTGAAAACAAGAAATAATGATTAAAAATAATCAGTTTCATTAATATAAATAAATAGCATTGAAAAAATAAGTTTGTGAATAAAAAACAAATAGTGATACCCATGTTTTCGCATGGGTGCTGGTTGGTGACGCGTATTTGTTTATATTTAATTTTTTTTAAAAAAACAGGATAAATAAAAATTAGTAAATATAAAAAATATGATTTATATTTAAAAAAAAAAATAGAATCAATATCCGCGGACATCGGTTGGTATGTGTAAATATTATTTTAATTATATAAATAAATATTATTAACATAAATAAAAACATTTTATGTAAGATGTAACACCCTCAATCTATACCCCCAATTAAATAAAGCGGTAAAAGAAAATTTAAAATTTCATCAGAGTATATTTAAAACATGCACGACATAGACCGAGGGGTCGCATCAATTTGAAACAAACATACAACACCTGCTCATAAAGATATGCAACACTCGCAGGTAGCAAGTAAACATAGGAACTTAGTTCCTACTACCCACAATTCAAATACAGAATAAAGCGGAAAATCTGTACTGAAATCTCATATATATATATATATATATATATATATATATATATATATATATATATATATATCATAAAAAGTTTGTCATACATCAAGTCATACATGCACAAGCCAAAAGATATATATATATACATATACACATCAAACTACAAAACGATCCCCCTGACTACCCGGTGCCACATATCAGAGCCGACCGACAAAAGAATGAAGTCCTAAGCTTCACAAAAAGATCTCCAGCAACTCTAATCTGCAATGCCTCATAGAGCATTATAAAACAGCAGAAGGGTGAGAAACATAATCATCACATAATTGCATACAATTATATATAACAACAAAAATACACATATATACCGTTCTCACCACAACTCATACCAGAATTCAAACACACAACAACACAATGTATAATTCATTTTTCCATCACCAAGGTATACCAACCAAGCACAATACAAGTATCACCAACCATATACATATATCAATTTATCAATTTCATCCACAATTCCACACATAAACAAACCATTAATGATTTATGCAAATGCAAGAGACCGACACAACGACTCTATGCATATGCACATGCGGTACCGACTTCCATCAATTCTCAACACCAGTTCACTCAGGAACTATTGGAACCATCGCTCGTTACTTAGTGTAACTCCCCGTCGGGCATACGATGTTCCCCGTCGCTTTCGGTCCTCTTTGTATAAGGCTCACGACGTTTATGGATTGCTTTCGGTCCTCTTTGTATAAGGCTCACGATCCGGTCGCTCACACCCCACACGGGCACACGATCGTCTATAACCATCGCTTTCGGTCCTCTCGGTATAAGGCTCACGATGTTATAGCAGATTCCCTCTGGAACCGATTCGTCGCTCACACCCACTAGGGCACACGACATCACAAGAATGCACATCATGATGCTCGGCATACAATGACTCATGACATTCAAATGCACACATATATGCAATCATCTCATTCAACATTAAACATCCTTTGCAATTCAAGCCCAAAACAATGCATTTATACCATACAACAACACGCAAATCATACCATATCCATATCAACAGCACATTGCATGATACACCGCAATTACACACAATTATAACAACAAAAGTCGACAAAACGACACGATTCCAAATTCCCGACATAATTAAATCGGCTAACAATCTCAAAATTATTATAATAAGAAAGTACGGTTCAATAGCTACTCAACGATACCAAGAATGTTAAATACGGATAAACGGAACACAAATTACGGACTAAACAAGAAAAGACATCGCGAAAAACCCCATTTTGCAATTCCCCTAGCCATACGCGTATTGCCATGAGCCATACGCGTATGCCCTGATTCCTCGCCCATTCCATACGCGTATTGTCCAAGGTCATACGCGTATGGGCAGAGACCCATTTTTCCCCAAAATTCCCATTAAAACTCCAATACGCGTAGTGCCCTACACCATACGCGTATTGCCCTAAACCTTACGCGTACCATACGCAAATGGACAGATGGACGAGAAAATTGAAGCTCCATACGCGTATTGCCCAGTTTTCTTCAATGCCATACACGTATTGCCTTGACCAATACGCGTATTGCCTTGAGTGATACGCGTATGGGCAGTGGAAACCCAGAATTTTTCTGCAGAATTTTGTTCTGCGTTTTCCAACCAAAATCAACCCAATTTCACCTATACACCAGAAAAATTACCAATACAAGACCTAACAACATGTATCTATCATGTATCAACAATAAGGAACACTAAAACATGATTTTCAAGCCCATTTAATCGATTTCTAATCAATTTTTACATAATATGATTTTTACTATATATTTCCATTTCAATCCAATAACAACCAAAAACATACATACATAATCATACACAAACATATAATAATCAAGTTTCGCACCCTTACCCGATTTAATCGTGTTTAGAAAAGTCGGGAGATTGCTTTCTTGATTTCCAAGTTTTCTCTCTTTTTCTTCTCTTCTTCTCTTTTCTTTCCCGTTTCCTTCTTCTCTTTTTCTTTCTCTCTATTTTTCTCTCTTTCTATTTCTATTTTCTAACTTAAGGAAAAATAAGATGAAATGACCAAAATACCCCCACACTCAAATATCTCGCAAACGTTCCCAAAACGCGATAAAATATCACAACATTGAAAAATAACATATTTCCAAATAAAAGTCGAAAATAAAATAATATAATAATAAAATAATCAAAACGACTCAATTAAATAAAAACTGACAAAACTGGGGCGTTACATAAGTATTATTACAAATATCTATTTCATGAGATACTCATATCAGTATCCGTGTGTTCGCACGGATATTGATGTGTTACGCGCATTTATTTTTTTTTTAAATATAGCATTAATAAAAATTAGTAAATATAAAAAAAAATATTTTTAAAAAAAGATAGAATCAATATCCGCGGACATTGGTTAGTATTTTTTATAAAAATTATTTATACAATGATTTAGTTTTATAAATATCAAATAATATCATAGTTTTTGTAAATATTATTTTAATTCTATAATTAAATATTATTAACATAAATAAATACATTTTATGTAAGTATTATTACAAATATTTATTTCGTGGGATACACATATCAGTACCCGTATGTTCGAAAAAAAGAAGTACTTCCTTTAGTATTTATTTATGTTACCCGTGCATTCGCACGGGTACCCGTTGGTGACGCGCATTTGTTTACATTTAAAATTTGAAAAATAAAATTAATAAAAATCAAATAATATAAAAAATATAATTTATATTAAAAAAATATGGATATTAATTTTGTTTTAATATTTTTTATAAAACAATTTATGCAATGATTTAGTTGTATAAATATCAAATAATAGCATAAGTATTTATAAATATTATTTTAATTGTATAAATAAATATTAGTAAGATAAATAAATATATTTTGTTCGTGTTTAGATTCATATATTATTTTAAATATAGTTACTTTTATTTTCTTTAATTATACAAAAAATGAAATAACCCATGAGTTCGTACGGATTCTGGTCTTGATATCTGTGCGTTCACACGGATACTGATGTGTTACGCGCATTTGTTAATGTACTTTTAAAAAATGATCGAATTTTTTTATTTTGTATATTAAAATTAATAAATTAAGTTTTTCTGTTTCATATTAATGAATACTCATGCGGTCGCACGAGTAACAATGTGTTTCACGTATTTGTTTTCAAAAATGATTTTAAAAAATGAATTATAATATATAGGAAAACAAATACTAGTTAGTATATAATATAAAGATTTATAGTCATATAATATTCATTAATAAAAAAAATTATATTTATAAAAAGTTAAATGAATAGAAAAGAAAAATTATAATAAAAAACTTCCAAAAATATAATTTGTTTATTGAATCATTTGTTTTGCCATTAATGAATAAAATTGTTTAAAAAAATACAAAAATTTGCTATGAAAAATATTATAAATAGAAGATGAAACATAAGTAGAACAATAATCATTTTCCGTATATAAATATTATTTAAAAATGATATAAATTAGAATTTTTAATTGTTTTTGTTAATAATTTTTTTGGATCACCATCATATTTTTACCGTGTGTTCGCATGGATATTGGTTTGTCAATGTCAAAATATTTTTCAATATTTTCATACATAATAAATGTGTTCTCGTAAAAAAAAAACTATTAACATTCACTAATTAAGTTAAAAATATTTTAAATTAAATATAGTGATTAGACTTTAGTGAATAAAGTGAAAAATTTAAAATTCAAGTTTCTACTCTCAACTAACTAAGTGGTACTTGGAAAACACCTTTAAAAATCGCTTTTAATTTCCTCATAAGTTACAAAGGTGGATTTGATTTCTAACCAATATCAATATGTTATAGTTTTTTATTAGCAGAAAAAAGAGCAATAATCACTAAAAACTTTAAGGGTTCGAATTAAAAACTCACATACACGTGTAATCCAGATTTAGTGATATAAACTTTTGCCAATTAAATTAGAATTTGTGAATTTTTTTTTGGCTGATCTTTAGTAAAGGAGTTCCGGTGGTCATGCTGAATTTGGTTGGAATATAATAAAATTTGATTCTGAATTTTTCCAAATAATAAAAAAGTGAATCACCTGTTGAGAAGCTTTTTTTTGGTCCTTCTGTCGCCTCGCCAAACTCGTGCGTATGTAAACACCAAAAGGATAATGAATCGCGCCTCAATTTAAACTTCCGTGCACTTTCTTTTTTATGCGAAATTTCCATAATTTTAAAACAGTAAATTTGTAGCATTAAATACTGTCAAAACTTAGTTCCATGGAAAGGAATATCATAATCTATCTACATATTATTCTATTCCACTTTAATGGCCGCCTTTTTCATATGGCTTCTAGAATAAGACTCCGCCTAAATTCTTAAACCCTAATATTGTGATTTAGTTCTTTGCCCTTATCACTTAGTTTAGTTATGAATTTTGAAAAAATGTGCTTTCAAAGAAATTTCCATTTTGGCAATGAACTTGCAAGCCTGACTTACAGAAAAAGCACATTGCACAAGGCAAAGGTAGAATAAAATCAATATAGATGTTACAGCATAACAAAATGTTTAAATTGCGAATGTCAATGTTAATACAAGTATTTATGGGCCGAGCAAAATCCTCACCTGCACCATATTAGATGATAAAATATTGAACCTAGAGGTTTGCCTGGCTTCAGTTACATGTCATTCTAACTCACAAGATGCTCAACACACAACTCAAACCACTCATTCTATAATGACTGCCTCAGAATTTCTTATTCAGAACTCAGTAGGAGGCTTCTACCTTATCAATCTCTTGATTCTATCTTTTTCTGTATTTTCCAAATATCCCTTCAAAAGATATACAGGGAAAATGTAAGCACAACATTAATAAGAAGCTCCTCTTTACACCAAGGAACAACGGGAGTATATAAGATGCAAAAAAAAGATCGGATATGTGATGTTTGTGATGAACAGAGACAAAAAAGTTGCAAGTTTTGCATAAAATTATGCAGAAAACCCATCTATCATTAGTAGTATTGTGATTTTTTTTGCTTCAGTTCATAATTATTTTTATAAGATGGAGTATCATTTCTCATGCAAAATAATTAACATCAAATAGCACTATCTATAGTAAAACTATATATAGACACGTGATAACATACATCGTGTGAATGTTAAGGAACAATGCGTTTCAAAGAAGTAGAATAAACGCATAAACCAAGAAAAATTTCAAAAATTAGTAGTGATCTTTTACTAAACATTGTCTGGCAAGTCTTCTTACCTTCCATACAATTTCATCCAAACGCAAGCAAATTCTTCCATACTTATCAAGGAAACGACACTCAGTTGAGGGCTTCCCACATACATCCTTTACAGCTGAGGTTATTGTAAAGATCACCTCTGACACTAGAGAGAAGCAAAACATTGGTAAATTAGTATTATCTATGTAAAGTTACTAAAGTTATTGACAGCTTTAACAAGCTTTGTCTAATGTGCACAAGTAACTTAGTCTAGCACTATGCATAAGACAACGTTTGGCGTATAGTAAAAGAGCAGCATGAGAAACAAAATGGTCACCAGAACAGCCGAAGTCATGATTATATTAGAAACTGCAGTCTGTGCTCCAGCATTGTAGTTAACAACAGTTCGAGAAAACGATCCTGTCGTGACATAGCATGAAGTACAAGAACCAGCTATGTTTATGATACCAATAGCCATCATTTCTTTGTTTAAATCCCTTTGTTAATTCTTAAGTGCTGCAAATGTTCTACCTACCGCAATTCCTTCCTAAAACATACAAAAATTTGGTCGAATACGAGTAAATCACACCATTAACATCATGTGATATATCGAAGTACAAAAATCGAGACGCGGTGCTTACTGTGAGAGATAGAATCCCAGTGACAATGCATGTACCTACAAAACCATGAAATTTGGTTCTTAACAACTAACACATAGAATAATTTTTGCACAGCAATAACCAAAAGTCCAAAGCAAAAACAAATTCACATAGCCGATTGTCTACGTCTTTTACCTTCACAACATTTTCGTAATAAAGCATGTTATTTGGAAACTTGCAGAGCCCATGAGGAAGATATCGTCATGGTAACTCGAGTTAGGAGAGTGCTCTTCTGAGTTAGTGCAAGTTTTCTCCATTTCATCTTCTATAAAAATCTCCTTCGATCGACACTTAAAACTGCAAAACATTTTCTCTTCACTGCAAGATATATACAATAAATTACGACTAATGTTTATGACTTAACTGGAAAAAAACTCATGATAGAAACTTTGTGCACAAAATAATATATCTTAGGAACTTTCGTCGAACACTTTGTAGGCAAGGTTGCAGGCAAGGTGCAACACTCAGTATTTTGAAAGCAGGTTATTAATAGAAACAACTCTCACAATAACAACATCAAATAACACCACACAAACGAAACAGAAGCAAAAGAAAGAAGGAGAGTCATAACCAAAATCAAAAGGGAAGAGTTTAACGCGGAGCCATCGAAAACCACACCGCTGACGAATCTTCCCCCTTCCGCGTAAGCCAACAACACCAAACCTGAAACAACAAACACGAATTCAAAAACAAAATCGAACCTGTCCGAAACTCAATAATGAAAATGAAGAATAAACATGAATAAAAGAGAAAGAACGAATAACTGGGATGGTTGCAAAGTTAATGGGTTCTGAAACGGTTTTGAATTGGGTATATGGAGGTTTTGAATTGGGAATATGAAGGTGGAAAGGATTGTACCGTAACCACCCATGAAAGGAAAAAGAAAAACGAAAGAAGGAATTAATTTAGCAAAAAATTAGGCAAATAAATTAGATGTTTGATTTTCTTATATGATAGATTTATAGTGTCTAAGCATTTTGAGTTTTAAAAGAGGTGGTGGTTTTTAAAAGGGATCGTGGTTATAATGGATGAGGGGTGGTTTTTGAAGATGGGTGAGAAACAGTTGCAAAGTGTGCGTGCAATGAGGAAGGGGAAATGAGTTTTAATAATTTTTTATTAATTAATTGGAATTATTATTTGAATCTATGAGTGTTAATCTAAGAAAAATAGGTTGCTTATTTCTAAACATAGCCACGTGGCAAATTATGGGATAAGAAGGGTAATTAGGGGTTTTTAAGAACACCTAATTTTCTTATATGATAGATATCTTTGACTTTCTGTTGTATATCTTGATGTTGTTGCCTAGTGGACCTTAACCAAGTTTTGTTGTGGTAGAGTTGGACGATGGGCTTTTGCTTCTAGCCCATAGGACTCCAGATTGTTTCTACACGCCTATGTTCCTACACACCCCCATCGTCTTTTTTTTTGTTTTTTTATTTTAAAAATGTCAATTCTTATTATTTTGTTTTAGTTTTTGCTTTGTTTTGAATTTCTCTAAAGTTTATTTGAATTTATACCCTAATTTCTTCATATTTATTAAGTGGTTGGTATCTTTATTTCATTTCCATTTGGTTTTCGTTTTGATTTTCTCTTCTCTTTCATTTTTATTTCAAATTTTTGGTTGATGAAGTCTAACTATCATAAATATCGGTTGACGAGGTTGTTTAACCTTCATGATTTCAAATCTGTATGGATTGATCCTTTAGATCCTTTTCTATACTTTGGGATAATGATAGGTTACCTTCGATTAATCGATAAAAGTTTGTGATTAAGATGAGACCGTTCTCTTTTGTTTTCGTGTGGCACGATTTCTTTGAGAATGGTCTACATATCATTTCTCTATCGTGTTTTAGCAGAAACATCGTACTTGAGCTGCCTCCTATAGCATGATCTTCATCATAGATCATACTACGATTACTTAGCACTAAAGTGGACCCGATTCATACGATTAATGGCAATTAACGATTAACAATTAACAACTAACTTTAATTTTTGTTCATATACTCTTGCTTTATATTACTGTCTATATATCATTGTCGTTATATTATCTGTTCATATTATCATATTGTCCATATTCATATCATCATCATATTATTCATATCTTGTTCATATTATTTGAAAACACAAAAAAAACATTATAAAACTATCGAAACCCTAAAACATTCTCAATTGGTGGACTGTTGGTTACTTTCTCGAGTGTAGGAGTATGGACTGTGTACAGAAACCCTAGCATGGAGATTTTTGTCTGAACTCTTGCTCGTGGCTTAGTTTAAGACACCTCGCACACACACGGCTTCCTCTTGGGCTACCTGACAATTATACCCTTTATTTCTCGCAATCCCGTGTACTTTATATGTACCCCCGCTCCCTTTTCGATGTACGTATTTTACTCGTTTTTTTATTGTGGTTTTGTTTACTAGGAGCACCCCTAGGGACTGGCATAAACTAAACCATTTTTAAACTAATTCTTGATTCGTCGTCGAGCCATTTTCAAAACACCCTTGTAAGTCGATTGCTCTTTAGCATCGCCATCAACCTAATGCACACACTCGCACCTTTCATCGTGGTTTCATTACTAGAAGCACCCTTAGGGACTAGGATCGATTCACACCTCTTTTCACAAACCCTTGATCTAACATTAAGTGGAATTTTCAAAACGAACTCGTAAGTCGAATGGCTTTTGCCTCGCCATCAATCTCTTTTCACAAACCGTACGCAAAATACAATCAAACCCTTGATCCAACATCAAGTGGAGTTTCTCAATCAAACTTCAAAACACATAACAACTATCGAAACTCTTTTCAATGTGAATAGGAGGGGTTTGGAGTCTTTGATTCCTCTCTTAGATTGTTTGGGTGCGAGTTACCTTACTCGTGTGTAAACAATCGTTGCCTCTAAAAATCAAACAAACATGTCCTAGTCCCACGAACTAGGAACACTCTGATTCTTCATTCTCGTCTGAATGAAGATACGTAGGCATAAGGGCCCCAATCCTTGGCGAGCATCCTAACCTAAAACCACCCATTTCCCTTTAACATCAAAACCTTTTATCGTACCTTTCCACACTATTCGCTTAGAAGAAAACAAATAAGCTTAGCTAACGTTCATCACAAATCGAACTAAGAGGTTCCCGTTGAGTACAATGGACGTGAGGGGGTGCTAATACCTTCCTTTTACGTAAGCGACTCCCGAACCCAGAACGTGGTTGCGATGACCATGTTCTTATCTCTTAAAAGTTTTCTCGGTATTTTCCTTTCCCTCTTTTGGGATAAATAAAGTTTGGTGGCGACTCTGTCGAACCAATTTCTTCTGCTCCTTTTGCGCGAGGGTCGTATTATCGATATTTTTCTAGGTTCGACAGCTGGCGACTCTACTGGGGAGACAATTGCTCCATGCGAGAGAGACTCAAGCCTATCTTAGTCTGAATTGTGATTCTCGTTAGCTCCACTTATTTGTTTTCTTCTCCTTTATTCATTTATGTGTTTTCCTATCCTTATCTATGTTACTATTGCTTATTCCGACATTGTTGGGCTTCTTTGATTATGGGTGCTTTATGAGATGGCTCTATACCCGAGTTTAAGTTAAACCCTAGGATTAGGACGGTGGTTGTGTAGTAGAGACTTGCGTGGAATCTTCCACGTGAGGCCGATACGAAAACCCCGCTTGGAGTAGATTCCCTTGGAAATGTTATTGTTTTGATGTTCTTTCATCACAATGATAATGTTTTCGAGCCTAAATCGTCGACTCCAAGGACCATTAACCCGTTCAATCCATGGTGGTTGGTAGTGTTGACTCCTTTTGGGTTAATACGAAAGCCCCAATCAGATGAGATCCCTTAAACGTATTACTTCCTGACAGTAATATTTTCAACCTCGATCTATGACTCTGAGAACCCTTCTTAGAACTTGTGTGTCGATAATTGTGTAGTTGAAGCCTCCTAGGAGTCTTTCTCGTGGGGAAGATACGAAAACCTCACCTAGAGGAGATCATTTCAAGGATACTATCATCTGATGAGGCTTTGTAATGGCTATAATGTCTTTGAAATATATCCATGACTCTAGGAACCTACCTGTTTTATAACCCTACCCGTGGGGTTTCTTTAATCAGAGACTTTGGTTGTTGACCCGTTCCTTCGACCAACCTTAGAATTGATTGAACCTGCGATCTTGGATTCTTGCATATTGCATTGCATCCATACATGTCATTGCATTGCATTGCATCGGTTATGCATCTTGCATTTCATTCTAATAGCAGAAACTCATTTCACCTTCCTTTATCTCCAATAACTCAAGTTGATTCCTCGACACCACTACGCAACTCGAGCCAACACTAGACTAATGATGGAACAAATTCAACAAGATCAAGCTGCCTTTAGAGAAGAGTTAGACTCTATCAAGGGAAAGATCGACCAGATTCTCGAAGCCATCACTATGACCAGGAAGGAAGAAGAACCGCGTGAGGCCGCGACCGCCAACAACAATGTCCCTGTGCAAGGGACTACCTCAAGGCTTTCAGTTCCTGTTCCCAATCCTATCACCTATGGAATACCTATGAACTTCACTCCCGCAGTCGAAGGAGCTACTTCTCAGCCGTTTCCAACATCCGGAGTCACTGTTGGAGCTAATCAACACAAGAATAAGAACTCTAAACAGACTCAGCTCACTGATAGTAGTGCATGTATTTATCATTTGTATTGTAGTGTTATTTCTTGATTATCTTCAAATCTTCAGCTGCTTTTTATAGCCAAAGATATAGAGACGTTGGAGCATCTTCAACGGCTATAAACATATCAAATCTTCTAGTACATCTTCTTTTCTAATAAAGCAAGTGTTGGAACTTTCAAGGATATCCACGAAACAAGGCCTTTGTCCAGAGGATATAACTATGATTCAAGTACAACACAACCTGTAGAAGATAATGTCAATAAATCTTGAGTCCCGTGGTAGCAAAACTGACTTGACATTACTCAGCATCAGAGGCAGCATAGCACACTTCTGAGCTAGAGTGTACTAGCATGATTAGAACCGAACCAAAGTCGTTTCAGTGTCAGAACCAGTTCCGTCAAGTAAATATATTTTTGCACACACAAACTAGCTAGTTAGAAATCCTAATTGATTTTCAAATACTTTGTTATCATCAAAACCTTGGAGGATACATGGTATAAACCAAACTTGTTTCAACATTTCAACAATCTCCCCCTTTTTTATGATGATAACATTAAGTATTTTGAAAAGCAATCAGAAGTAGATTAGTTACTCAACAACTTTCAGGGTTTGAGGTTTGTAAGCTCCCCCTGAGTCAAACAGTCTAAGAGGTGAGGTTTGTAAGCTCCCCCCTGAGTCCTGTCTGTAAAGTCTAAGAGTTGAGGTTTGTAAGCTCTTCTCCATACAAAATAATAAACTAACTCCAAGGGTGAGATTTGTAAACTCCCCCTAAATAGAATTCCTAACCACATTCGGAACCATTACTAACAAAAAATAATCAATCCATTATCCCCCTTTGTCATCAATCAAAAAGAGAGAAGAAGGAAAAATACTTTAGCAAGAATAATGGTTTGTCGTCAGAAAAAGTCATCATGTCCTCTTTACTATAAGCCTTAGAATGTTCCCAATAACTTGGTACCAGGCTTTTGCCGTAGGAATAAGAGTATAAGGACTTGCATAGGGGCCTTTGTTACCAAATATGATTCGTAAATCATTTTCTTATATGTTGTTATACTGGTAGCTTTCAGGAGTAACTCCATCTACTTTACAAATAAATGCCTATCAAATGATTTTAAAGTTGATTACAACAAAATAATAGTCACAATTATTCAATCATTTTGCTCACTCTGATGAATATGAGCATTGGCCCAAAAGTCTTTCACAAGATCTGAGAGTATTCATCTTATTTCTGAAAAATGAATATCTGAAATAATTTGTGAAGGATTATTCATCGTCAATTCGATGAAATCAGTTATATATTTCTTAAGAAAATCTAAATCAAAAATTTCTTCTTTAATGAATAACCAGGATATTATTGTAAGAAGAAATACTAAGCTGAAGAAAAGTGATTTCACAGAATTATCTTATGTAGAATATAACCTATGAGATAAAAAAAAAGCCTAGTAACTTAACACATATAATGCTTGAATATAAGCAAGTATGCATTAGAAATTTTAGATAGTTATGAGTCTGAAAAAAAACAAGTTGGAATCTTTTTCAGAACACTCCTTTTTAATGAACCAAACTATCTCCCACTACGATCATATGAAGAGTATCCTTCTCCGTATTCTCTGGTTGAAGATACTTAAATAGGGGCAACTGTCATACCCCGATTTTGACCCTGAATCACCGAAACAATACAATTATCTTGACATCTGCATCATCTGCATAACATATCATGCATTTTATCTCACACAGTGCCCAAAATGTTAATCAGAATAATTTTTTGGATTTACAGACAGATCGGTCAAACTGAATCTCAACTTTCCGTAAAATCAGTGGGAGAAAAATTTCAAAATTGAGCTTGCAAACGTTATTTATATTAATCTACTTTTCATGTAGTTTAACCCCGACATGCTCGTTTTAATTTTTCAACACCTTTTTCGGTCGCATTTTGATCAGTCTGAGCCTTCTAACCGCTCTAAATTTATTTCAAAAATTGATCAAACGCAGTATTTTTTCAAAAAGTTTATTTCGTTTTGATCATTTTGGTGCATTCAGTTTATTTTTTCGAGCACTTTTGGAATCTAGCATTCTAGCATAACCCTCGAATGATCGGTCCCGAGCCTCGCGCATTGGGATAACCGTTCATTCTTTTCTTTCATTCTTAAAACACTATAATTAACTTGGACAAATAGGGTCCGTAAAGATCAAGCATCTTGGCATAACTCTTTGAACAATTGATTATTATCAAGTGTTCGTTGTCCATTAAACAATTTTCAAAATAAATTTGAATGAAAAAGGGTCGTTGGAATCTAGCATTCTGACGTAACTCTTTGAACAATTGATTCTCATCAAACGTTCATCATTCGCCTAAAATACATCCAACCAATCAAACTTTTTTTCTCGCCGCCGTGCAATCCTAAAAACCTTTGTAAAAACGAAAGACATTTTGTCTTGAGATGATGCTAAGAAATGCTTCATCCACAACTGTTGAGTTGAGATAAGTGGCGTGAATGTGATTTGTAAATCCATTCAATGTGGTGTAAACGTCCGCTTCTCACCTGTTTTGGGTAAAACAATGTTTTTCGTCGATTAATACAAGATAGCTTTCGCTAAAATCGACCAACAAACAAACTTTTTTACCCATAACTATGTGTGCCTTGACTTGTCTTTTGAGATACGTAGGAGCAAGATTACGAAATCTTGTCAGGCCTGACATACCCCAAATTTGTCCTACTTGTACATATCTTTCATCTGTACATCTATCCACTAACCATTATCCAGAAAATCCAATAAATATGTGTTTTCCTGTTGCCTAAGCCTGTGTTTCATTTGAGGGTATCCAGTCAGGAATGAGTATGTGTTGAAGTTCATTTATTGGTTATAACCTAATCTCGGTCAGGCAAAGTTTTGTTTCAAGAGCAAGGCCAGGGTGTGTATGATCCAAGTGGTATGGGTCTGAGCTTCCAATAGGGTTGGTGTCAAGGCAAATCATCTGTATATGGACCAGTTTTCAAGATATCCTAAATTCAAGTGCTTCATGGGGGATAATCATTAGGATTCAACTCATGTTCCAGTTAGGGTTTAGCGCAGTGCAATTCCTACTTCAAGTCCTGGTCCTCTGATCTTAAAACATGTTCATGGGATCCATGGTATTGCTCATTAAGGCTCAAGTGAAGATTCAAAAGTGTAGGCTTTGGGTTTCTCAAGTTGTAAGTGGCAAAGTTCAAGATGAATCCAAGATCCTTTTGTGGTTTCAATCCATTCAAAGTGCAAAAGTGATGTTTGAGATCTCATTTCAAGTAAGAGTTTAACAAGGGTGGAATTTGGTTTATGAGATCTGTGAAGTTCAATCGAGTTTTACAAGTATTGTGTCATTCAATCAAGGTTGCAACATTGTTTAAAAAATCAAAATGTGGAGGAGCATATTATATTGTTCAATGGAAGGCCACTAAATAAAAATAAAATGCACAAAAACAAATAAGGACCAAGGCCCGTGATCATACAAGTTCATAAAAAATAGCATTACAAAAAATGATTCTTGGACATTATCCCAAAAGCATATCTACATCCAAAGTCTTCAAGAAACAATTTAGTCCATTAAAATTTCTACAAAAAAAAAAACAAACATTGCCAAACCACTTATTATCACAAAGCCCATCATTTTTTTTCAGCCACCAAGTGCATAGCGTTACAACTTTCAGCAGCCATTGCTATTTACAATACTAATCCAAAAGCCATGAAATTACACATCCAAGCTCAGCCAAAGTTTTCCAAATATCATGTACCAAACGCACAACAGGACCTCAATAATTTACGCAGCCGGTACGACATACCACACACCATATGGAGCCATAACAGCCTATTCCACAAAGTTTTGATACAACAAGCCCAACGAAAACATGACACTACCTGCTCAACACAAAACCACAAAATTCCCACAAACCACACAAGCCAGTATCCCATGCCGTGATAAATCCACAAGTGACAACCAAGACAGGATATTCACAAAACAATCCATTTCTGTACAATTGCAGAACCCACTCGTAGCCTTTCCCATAAACCATGATGCAAAATCGTTACTCCATACAACAAATAGCAAGCCTTGACCACAACCTGCTGACCCCACCTTTCAAAAATTCTGCAAAAAATGACTAATACATACCATACACAATCTGCTACAACAACAATAATTTGGCAAAACCTAACAACACAATAGACAAATAATTTCACAACCATTTGCAACTGACCCCACAAGCTAACCTGCGCAAACGACAAAATACGAAAGAGTGAAAACCTCAGCGCAATAAACAGCTTGAACGACCACCAATCCACAAATTTTCCAATATGCAAAAATGACGTTAACAAATAAAAAATGGAAATAACTAAAACTTACCTCATGATTCTATAAATTGGGAACCTCGTTCTCACTATGATCTTCAAGCTCTCAACCATTATCAATCTGCTCAATTCACTATCACTACAAGAAAAAATAGGATTTGCGACACATAAGTTGCGACGGTTCAACAATAACTGCCCTCTTCTACTTATTACGACGGTTGTCACGACGGTTTTGGAAAACCGCCCTTAGACAACGACGGTTTTGAACCGTCCTCCCTTAACACACCAAGCAAAACCCATCTAAATAAAAGTGGCCGCTTAAGTTAAACCGCCCCCTTTTCATTTTCCCTCTATTTTTTGGCTCATATTTCTCTCTGATTTAGAAGAACCACCAGTTGAAAAACACTTCTTTCTCCCTAAATCACAACCCTTACCATTTACCTAATTTCTTCAAATTCTTCCTCTCTAAAATTAACAGAAGTTTCTCAGCTCTTCGATCGATTCAAGACCGCTTTTCTCTGAAACGACTTCGATTCCAGCTCTAATCTCCTCTCAGAGCTTAAGGTAATTCTAACCCTACAAAACCTTAATTTATTTCTTACTCTAATTACAATGCTCCTTCAGCATCAATTCAATCGCTTTTTTATAATAGTAATTGCGCGTTTTGAGTCAGATTTGTTCCTGTAGTGTTGTTGTTGGTTTATATAGTTAGTTTTTAACCCTTGTGAAAAAATGTATCATGGAAGATATGTAGCATGTAATGACCGTGTGGCCCTCACGTACCCTGATCTTGACCCGGTATTGTCATACTTGTATATCATAGGTTTCTTTTCCATCCATGCTACTATATCTCATTCTTGCTTAAGACAAAAATTGATTTTGAAAGAAACTTGTTTTCTCAGTTTGATCTAGTGTTTACTGCCATCTATTGTTTAGGAAGTTGAGGAGTTGCTGAAGGATGTCCTTAGGGTTGAGGTTTTCAAGAAAGAAGATTCAAAGAGATTTTTTTCTGGAAATTATTGTGCCCTGTTCAACAGAGGTGGTTTGGTTAGTATACAAAACATATTTGTCTTGAACAGTTGGAATTTGTAATTCTGGTGTTTCTTTTGACCACATGCTTTGTGCAGATTCACCCTCGTGCTCCCAAATATGTCTTGGATGAGCTTTCTGCATATCTTGAAATTCTTATGGTAGCTGGGAGCGTCAATAAGGGCAGCGTAGTTATAGCTAGTGGCATTGTAGTAAACAATTGGGCAGGCTTTTGTGGTTTAATACTAACTCCCATTTTTTAATCTTCATCTCTTAATTTGTACTGAATTATTGTTTCTTTGTTGTTGTATAGCTTGATGTTTAGATTCAGTTTGTGATCTGAGTTGATGTACTTATTTTACCAGGCTGTAATTAAACAGTTCAGCGGTAGCGGTTATGAGAGCTCAGATGTTGTGGTTATTGATGAGGTTGAATTGCAGAGACATCAACATATGGAGAAGTTGTACAGAGCTACTCGTGCCGGTAGGGTATACATTTTCTGTTCTTTTCTAGATTAATCATTAGCTTGCTATAAGCATATTGACATGCTCAAAACTATCATCTGATCCAGGATTTCCAAAAAGAAATTGTTAAAGCAGCAAAAACATTTACGGCTTTTGTAGGCTAGGAATCAAAAAGTTGGGGAGAAGCCTCTTCTCTCAATTTCTACACTCACTCAGGTACTATGATTTATTTATAATGTTAACTTTGCATGAATTGACTGATATGCGGAGACCATATATCACTTAGTTTTTCTGATATAAGATATATTTTCACTGTTTTTGATTTGCTAGGTTAGGTGTCCTACTTCCTGGGACTGGATAAATTATTTGTCCAATTGTTTATTCTTACTCTTCATCTTAGTTACCTAATATTGATTACTGACATAATAACAATGCTGTTAATTGCGGATTGCGAAAAATAGTGGTTGTTCTAATTGTGCAATGCTAAAAAGCTATGGCTTCACAATAGCAATAACGGCTATTTGATAACACATTATACTAAATAGCGTGTTATGGCGGAATAGTAATGACTTGTTCAAATTCCTCTATGCTATAGCTCTGCTATAGCCGCGATTTGAAAACGTTGCCGGATAAGCGGTGCCCCATTAGAATCATATTTATAATGAATAATGAATAATGAATATGGAAGAGCGTCTTTTTTTTTTAAATTTTGTTGAGTCTTTTCTTTTTATATGTATATATTTGAAATTGAACAATTCTTAAAACACTAAATTCAAGATTTTCTCCGTACCTTCTTGATGTTCATCTAGAAATGTGGTAATTTGTCTCTTGCAGGCAGCCCGCAACAATGTCCTTCTTGCCTTTCCAGCATTTTTGTATGCTATAAACAATCATGCAGGTATATAAAATTATTATATTGCATATGCCATATATATGGTTTTTGGCTAGAATAAGAATGCTATCTGATGTTACTTATGACACACCTATCTTCTCTCTTAATTTTCCATCTAATCCATCTAATTTCAGTATGGCTCATATTACAAATTGATGAATTATTGTGTTACTTCTGCATCCATATGATACCTAATATTTACTTGGTTGTGTCTTAATGATAACTTACGGATTGATTTCACATTTCATGCAGCTTTATTTTAATCCTGCTACTGTGAAGATGTTAAGTAATTTGAAGGTAATTTCTCGGTCACTGCTGTATGATTAATTTATGTATTTTTGCCAGCCAAATAACGACTTGTTTAAGCATTACATATGATATATCTTGTGATAGCTGATGGGTGCTTCTTAAATTGAGTCATTGCTTTCAACCAATTTTTTCTTTTCACTTTATTTCAAGAAATTCTTTTACTCTCGTCTGTCCATTATATTTTATTCTTTAAGCTGTTTTCTGTCTGATTTCTTGAGACAATTGAAAATACTCTTCTCTTGATAGTTAGCTGAAGTTGAACATGTTTTTAATGGTCGGCTGGTGACTCTGCATGTTTCAGGTGTTAGTAATCGCATTTTTGTTAAAGGTGGTTATGAAGCGCCAGTTTTCTATCATTCAGGTCAGTGCATAAGATCTATCATGTCTATAGGATATAGGGATTTTAGAGGTATCCTTGCCATTATTTGGCTCTGTACTGCAGAGTTTAACAAGTTGAAATCCTCACAAATCTAAATTGCTTCTATTCTTTTTATCTTGCTGCAGAATTGATTTTTTTTCCTTTTCGTTTTTACAGTGGGAAGCTCTTGCTCTCTTGCTTATTGGTATAAGTGTTAACCAGCTACGATCTTTACCCGAGGGAACTACAACTTTCTGTCACAATGGGAATTACTGAACTATCTCCCTGTGGTTGATGCTGCAAAACTTCCTGGTTGAAGTTTCTCAGAGAAGGATCCACTACCAGAAATTGAAGCAAGGTTTTACGATAGAAATGTACTCATAGAAATGTACTCATAGAAATGTACTATGAATTTTCATGGCATGAAATGATTTTGAGCAGTTATACAGCTATTAAGCTCCACTGTCAAATGGAATTAATAAATTTTAAGGCTTTGACGCAATGATGTTAAATAGCCTCTATAGTTTTTACAATCCACTATTTTCTTCCATCTGCATTTGAAAACACTTAATGCCTAACATTTTATTCAATTGGAAGCAACTTTTAGGAATAATACTTGCTTTATATGATTACTTAAACTAGTCATGTTCTAGATGAGCTTAACTATCTTCTGTTTGGAACTGTACAAAATGTACATCTGTATCAAGTATTCCACCATGGACATGGATGGATTATCCCTAACTTGTAGTGGTCTTTGAGCCATCGAAGAAGAAGCGGAAGAAGGACACTTAATAGGTTACTCTAAGGAAAAACAGTCTTTGTAAGAATATGTTGCATTTTGATTATTATCTCTTTTATCATTCCAATTCATTTTGATTTGGTGAAGATGTTGATGCCTAATGGTCATTTTCGGTATTGGAATTACTATATTCGCCTTAAAGATATCTTGATTTTTTATGTGATGGATTATTTATTCTTAATCAGAAGCAAGCCTTGAATCCATCAAAGAAGACGACGCGGTCTACCAAATTGGTTACTCCAAGGGAAAATACTTTCTAGGTATGAATATGTTCTATTTTGATTATTTTCTGTTATGTTCATTCTCGTTATCGGAATTACTAAATAGCTTTAAAAGCTTGTAGATCTGTGTACACTGAATATTTCGTCCGATTTATAGTCTTTGTTCACATGGAACACAAAACAGGTCTTAACTTCAACTGCATTTTTCATTTAAATTTTATCAATGCAAGAGCAGCAAATGCAATAAAAACCCTGCAAAAATAATGCAAGGTTTGTTGCTTAAATTTTATTCACTACTTATTCTCTTGTTTTGCTACTTGAAAATGTCATAATGAGTATGAATAGCTTTTAAAACATTTTCATTTTCACATTTCCAAAAAGCTTCTCTTTCCATCATCACATTTTCACAACCAATTATCAAATTAAATAAACTTAGACTCATCACATGAATGCCATAAATGTATCATCATATGGCCATACAACTATATAAGAATGCATAGTCCATTCATGGTTACTTGTATCACAATAGTTTGAGTTTACTAAGATGAAGAATTTTATTTGGACATTCATGTGTATCTCTGTGATCCCAATTGCTACAAAAATTTTGTCTCAGGTTTAGTCGGCCACCAGAGAGACAACAAGTACCATGTTTCAGCAACTTTTTGGTTTTCAAACATATATTACTCTAAGAGCAAGAGTTTGGATCGTCTAAGATAAGCCAATTTTCCATCAGAAGCAGCAGGCATCAGAGAAGAAACAGGCAGTAACCGGGTATGCTCGTGTGCGTACACACATATAAAAATACTGATAATTACTGATAATTATAAGAACAATACTTATACGATATGATTTTCATTAATGTAGTGTACTGATACATCAATGGATGAGCAAGTCACTAACTTTGGAAACGCAGTACAGCAGATGCTGAGATTCTTTAGCGTAGATAATGATTGAATGAATAGTTACCTGAACAAATGTATACACTGTTCAGGAATTGCCAGCAGTATTACCTTAATAACTATCTAAGTTGTTCTCTATTAATGAATTATTAATTAATTGAATAGTGACTTGAGAAAGGGACTATTGAGATGGTGAAATTAAGCCTAAATACTATCTTCGTATGGATTATTTTTGTAAATGAAAACAATGCTCTGTGTGTGCTAAAAGTTCATTTGATTTTTTTTTTAATTTTAGAAATATATTAGCTACGGAATTACCTACGGATTTTACATTTCCTGCGGATTTACTTTGTCAATACCTATGGTTTTTAATTTTTGAAAAACAAAAACAATTATTTATGGCGGTTTTAACCGCCGCAATTTTCAATTTACGACAGTTCCTTACCCGTCGCAACATAGAATGATGGTTGGAGTGGCGGTTTAAGGAACCGTCGCGATATAGCCTGGCGACACACGTTTTCGCGACAGTAGCAAAACCGCCGCGACTAGTAAATTGTGGCGGTTCAAACCGCCGTAATCTGCCAATATTAACCGTTGCAACTTGCCAATTTTCTTGTAGTGTATCCAACCTTGAATCCTCCTCTTCGTTCTCAAATTTCCATCTTCCCACCCACAAACCTTTCGACCTCACCTTCGTACAATCTCCTTCTTTCAAGTTCTCACCTTCAACCATCTTCATCATTCAAACAATACACTTTCTCTTCAACCTTTCCTCTTCAACCCAGAAACACCTTCGAAATACCATAACCTTCTTCAACCAACCTTCAACTTCAAAACTCCAACAACTCATAAAAAACCATACCCAGAAAACCAATTCATTCACAAACCCAAACGAAATAGATCCAGAGCAGAGATTTGAGATGAAGAGAGTTTGATAAAACAAAAACAACGAAGGATACAAACCTGAAACTCTAATCGTAGTCGAACCGTGTTGAGCGAAAGAGAACCTGAAACATGAAGGTTGATGTTGTTCTTTCTTCTTCATAAAATCGTGTATTTTCCTTGAGATTGCGGCTGATTTTTGAACGCGATGATGAATCTATAGCGATTCTGAGCATTTTCTTAATTGTTGTCAAAGACCGGAGCTTTTCTTGCTCTCCCATGGCCGTTTCCCTTTCCATTACATTTAGGTTGTTTTAAAAGGAATAATATGATACTGATAGTGTTTTGTTCTTTTGACCGTGTTTTATTTTGACCGAGAAAATAATTGATGGATTCACTGCCATGTTTATGGACTATGCGTTAGGTGATGTTGGGATTTGTCGTAACTCGAAATTTGACCTCCCTCTTTTGCCTTTTGCATGAGCATAAGCATTCACATCGTTAGCATAAGCATTCACACTTTTCTTTGTGTGTCTCCTGTTGCAGGATATTCAGGTTTTCCAAGCCCGATTAATCATATCCTCACAAGATCATCCCATCATCAAGACAAGCACAAAATGAAGGTTTTTATGCCTATTCATCAATACAAGAGGTGGAAAATTGAAGTCGGGACCACAACACCTTTTTTCAGGCAAATTGGGCATATTTTGGCCTAGTTAATCGATTAACCATTTGCAGTGCAATTGTGTTAATCGATTAACACAGGCAGAATAGGCACAATTTGCTGCTTTTTCATGACAGCACCTTTGCACACACTTTGGTCTTGGATTCTACAGTATTCTAGCAGCATGTGGAATATTCTAGACATCTCAATTCATTCCAAGTGCATTTGCTATAATACTTCACTTCAAATCAAGTGCACCATGATCCTTGTTTTTCAAGTAATGTGGATCTTTGGATGTTGAAGTTCACCTTGGGATTGCTACCGAGTTGGTTCTAACTAATCGAGTTAACCACCTTGACTCGGTGAGTCAAGTCCAACTAACTCCTAACCTAGTTCCAAACCCAAAGCTAAGTCCAAACTAGATTCTAAGCCATCTCACACTCCAAACCTAAAATCTAAATAAACACACCTTCACTCACTTTTCTGCTCGCTACCATTTTGCTCCATTTTCTCCACAACCATTCTCTCCTATTTCTCACATTTCACTCTCAATTCTCTCACATTCTCTCTGATTTTTGCTACTTCATTTCCATCTTCATCTCAATTCTCTCCCAAAACCTCACTAAAAGCTCTTAATTCTTGAAGGATAATCACTTTTCACATTGAAAGTGATTATTTCTTGAGCTTAACCTCCATTGCCATTCCATTATACTGGTTTTTTCTGGAGTTCTAGTATCTTTTGGATTCATCTCAAGTGATCGATTCAAGTTTCTTCGGTGATAATTCTCATTTTGGAGTTTTCGTCGCGATTTGATCAGTTTCTATACGTTTTGGCTATAATTGAAGATTCCTCTGGTTTTCTTTGATTATCTTCATCAAGGTCACATTGCAACATTTACCAAGGCACATCTCAGCCTTGTAGGTTGGTGGATCTCCTTCATTTTATCATTTCAATCATTTTCGTATCGTTTGCGATGTAATTGCGATGTTTTTGCATGTGAATTTATTATACTTTTACTTGATCCATGATCTTGATTGTTTAATTGATTCTATTGTTGATCATTTACTGCTTCTAAACTTGATTTTTCGTGCATAATTGTTTGCCCTAACATTGGAGTGATTGCACAATCAAAAAGTTGGCCAAAAGTACTTTTCAAAACTGATTTTCTGCTCCCTGCCCAGTGTTAATCGATTAACACTTTGCAGTGCAATTGTGTTAATCAGTTAACCAGTGTTTTTTGCACTTTTTCAAGTGTTAATCGATTAACACTTTGCCGTGCAATTGTGTTAATCGATTAACACTGAACCAGAAGACCATTTTCTTGCATTTTCAAGCTTGTTTGCCATGCTTTCTTCATTTTAACTTCCATTGATTGTCATGCTTGATTTTATGGATGTTTTAAATGTCATTTAACTTCCATTTGAAACTTATTCATGAACTTTTGTTGCACACTTTCAATTATTCAAATTGTTCATACTTTTGGTATCATGTGAATATAATCATTCTTGCATTTCTCTTTGATCACCATAGCATGACTTTGTGTTGCATATTTGTTGATCATTTGGTACTGTTTTGTACTCCCTTCCTTGGTTTTGCATTAAGTTTCATTCTTCATGGATGAGCTTAATTTTGTACAATCAATAATTCCCCCTTTTGCCTTAATGATTTTTCACCCCCTTTGGAAAATTAATGGCATGGCTTTCCCTTTGATTAATTGATCAAAACCATGTTTCGATTAGTTGATCTTCCCCCTTTCCTCTCTTTAGGCTTCCTTTAGAGCTTTCTCTCTCGATCCCCCGTGGAGTTGGAGTTTCGTGCTGCGCCTTGCATCGGAGCACTGTACAATTGAAGCTGTTACACTGTCTGTTTCTCCATGCAGGAGCACTGTACAAATTGGAGTTGTTACACTGTCCGTTTCAATTTCCGCACTATACTTTGAGTGCTAGAGAATGAATGAGGAGGGAGTTGTCCTACCCTCATTCTGACTATTTCTTGGGTAAGGGCGTTGACCCTCTCACTGAGAATAGTCACCTCTATCCTTAAACTGTAGTGTTCCTCCATCCCCGGTTGAGTTGATCCCTGATCACTTTTATCTTTTTCAATCTCTCTTTTGATCAATCACCATTTATCTTGGTTAAAGATCATTGTCTCTTGGGTTAGCACCCAACTCTTACCCTACTCTTTTCTTGCAATCATTGTTCTTTTGATTCCCCTGGAGAGTCTCTTTCCTCTTTCTTCGGTTAAACACAGTTTTCCTGTTAAATACCGAAACCCCTGTAGAGTTCACGACCTTCTTTTGGTTCTTCTCCCTTTGTTTGGTTAATCACTGCCTGTTAGTTAAAACACCAATGTTTGTCTCTTTTCTCAGTTAACCACAGTCCATTTGTTAAAATATTGAGTTTCCTCGGGTTAATCACCTTCTCTCAGTTAATCACCATTTTCTTCAGTTAACCACAGTCTGTCTGTTAAAATATTGAATCCCTTTTTTTAAGTTAATCACCTCCCTTTGGTTAATCACTCATTTTTCTCGGTTAATCACAGTTCTCCTGTTAAAACCGAACCCCGCAGTTGGCAACCTTTATTGGTTCGAATACTTGCACCCTTGGGCTAGTAACCTCTTTTGGTTCAATACTCTTTCTTCGTTGGTCAAGTGTTGTTTGTTCAGTCAATACCAACACCCCTTTTGGGTTACGACCTTCGATCGGTCCTACACCCGCTCTTCTGGTTGATCACAGTTTTCTCTGTTAAAACCAATGCTTCTTTATCCCCACAGAGTTGCAATCCTTGTTTCCTCGGTTAACCACTGTTTATCAGTTAACATACCGATGTCCCCTCCGAGTCAAACACCTTCTCTTGGTTCAACACTCTCTCTCTTGGTTTATCATAGTCCGTCTGTTGACACCAACCTCTTTTTCCCGCCAGGGTCTTACTTTCTTTCTTCGGTTAACCACTGTCGGCCATTTAATACACCGAGTCTCCATTTTCTCTTGGTTTTCACCACTATCCCTTTATTTGGATCCCCAACGGATTCTTTTCTATACCCTTTGCTCTTACTTTCTTGGTTTCGACACCAATTTCTTTCTGTTATCCCCAGCAGAGTTTCTTTCCTTCTTGGTTTTGACACCATTCTTCTCCTAGTCTCTTGTGCAATCGTTCTTACTGTGTGGTCTTCCCCAGTAGAGTTTTTCTTTCACTCTTGCTCTTAGTTTTGACACCACTTCTTTTGTTTTCCTGTTTCTTTCTTGTTTTATTTTCCGTTCAGTTCCCCGAGCTACGGAAGCTCTAATTCTGCATTCGTTTGAATGTCAGATACGTAGGCCCGAGACGCGATGTCTTGGCGAGCACACTTCCACCCTTATTTCCTTCTCCCTTTCTTCCTTCTTTTCTGTCCCCTGGTTCCATGAACTACGATGCTCTGATTTCCTTATTGCACTATGAGGGTACGTAGGCACGAGGGCCACAATCCTCCGTGAGCACTTTCTTTCTTTTCTTTCTTTTTCCCCTTTCTCTCTCTCTCTCTCTCTCTCTCTCCTACTTCTTTTAGCTAGAAGCCTTTAGATAGATAACCCATCCAAGCCTAGAAGCAAGCGAAATGGTTCCCGTCGATTACGACGGATGCGTTAGGTACTAGTACCTTCCTTTCGCATAACCGACCCCCGTTCTCGTTTCTCTTCCCCTTAGGTTTTATCGATATTTTCCCTGTCCTTTGGGACTAAATAAAGTTCGGTGGCGACTCTGTTGTATCTTTGAGTGTGCGATTCACACAGGATGTAAACCAGCCATCTTTAGCTGGCGACTCTGCTGGGGACATATTGACCTCTTGCTGGTCCATCCCTTGAGGGGTTTAGCCTAGTTTTGTTTGCTTTCTTGCTCATTTGGGTGTTTATCTTTTGCGTTTTACTCGCTTTATTTTACTTGCTTTAGCTTTCTGGTTATTTACTGCATTTCTTTACTGCTTTAAATATTCATATGCTGTATATTCTGGATGTCTGCTATTTTCTTTGCTGTTGTCGGTTGGGTTGCTACTTGAGAGATAAGCCCACTACCCAGGCTTGAGCATACACATAGGTATTAGCGTGAGCAGGTGTGACGCTCCCGTGGTGTTGGCCACGTCGGGTGTTCACGAGACCTACAGCCAGACGAGGTTCTATCGAGAGATATTTGCTTCTGTATGTTGATACAGGCCAGTAGTTATTCTCTTGAGGAGCTGTCGACTCTGGTGACCAGTACCGAGGACTCAGTTGAGGCACTCCTCCCAAGGAGCGATAATGGCAGACCAAAAATGGCAAACCCATTACGCTTCTTGATTCGAGGACCCAAAGCTGGGAACTTGCCATAGGACCTTTTTTTGGGGGAATCAGTGGACGACCTCTTTGTTTGGCGATAGTATTGTACCCCGAGGGATGAATGTACTATTGCTTCTCAAATCGAGAATCCAAAACTGAGAATCCCGTTTTCTATATCATACATGTGAGGGGGATATAGGGTTTTTCTGCAGGAAACCAAGACTCTTCCAACCTTTGTTCTCTCATTGCGTCAGATCTCGCACCAACACAACACCACCTTTGCAGATGTTCAGATTTGACTATTCAGACTATGTTGGCTTGTTGATTCTGGTGTTGCATATCATCTCATCATGTCAAATTAATTTTTGCATAAGCATTTTAAAACTTTATTTTTTGCATGCATATCATACATTCATATGCACGTCCCTTCATCCGAAACCGTTGCTCATCCTTGTTCGCCTTCCTTGTAGCAAGACGACGACTCAACATCGGTATTTCACTCGCTCAAGAAAATCCAGGATCATGGCTGACTTTGAAGCTGAGAACGTTGCTTACAAGGAAACTTTGGCTCAATTCCAAGGTCGGATGGATCAGTTCCAGACGAACATGGATGTCATTATGGAACTCCTTCGTGCTCAAAGGGACGCCGCTGCTGCTGCCATTGTTGTTGCAACCCCTACTGATGCAACTGTTGTCACGCCTGTTGTGACTGTTCCTCCTATTGTTACGGCCACTCCTGCTGTTGTTGTTCCTTCTCCTGCTATGGTTGAAGTACCAGTTAAGCATGTGAATCAGCTTAATGTTCAACCCGGTTTGAACCAGATGCCCGCTGGTTTTCCTTGGGGCATGCCTCCGAATTACACTCCTCAGATGGCAAATAATGGTAGAGCCTTCATGCCATATCAGCCTTTTGTTGCGCACATGCCTAATGGGAATGTTGTCGCATATCCATGGGTTATGCCTGCTCTAGTCTCGACTCCAGTGGTGAATGATGATCTTAAGAATCTTCAGGTTCAAACTCATCAAACTTCCGGGTTGGATGACACTGAAACTCCTGACGAAGAAGAGCATGTGTATAGAGGCCCTCCTATTCATGTTCCGATTTCATCTCAAGCTGCTCAAACTGCTGTTCAGAATGTTTATCCTGGGATGTTCTACCCTTGGGCATCTTCCTCAGCTGCTGGGGTACCTCCTCCGAATTATCCATATGGTGTTCTGATGGGTCAGAATGTTGGTCAGATGATTAATCCAGGTTTGGTATATCCTTCTCAGTTTGCTACTCAGCAAATGAATGCTCCTGCCGCTTCTCAGCTGCCAAATCCTCAGATTCTTGTCAGACCCACTAATTAGAGTAGATCTGTTAACTACAAGTTGTTGGAAGACCGTATCAGAGCTATTGAAGGGTTCTCTGGTTATGGCTTGGAGGCCAAAGATTTGTGTCTGGTTCCAAATGTTGTGCTGCCGCAGAAATTCAAGATACCTGATTTGCCAAAGTATAAAGGTTTAAGCTGCCCGCGTAGTCACATCACTATGTACTGCAGGAAGATGGCATCCCATATTGATAATGACGAATTACTCGTTCATTATTTTCAAGATAGTTTGTCTGGGGCTTCATTGGATTGGTACATGGGCCTATAGCGCAGTAAAATCCGTACTTGGAGGGATCTATTTGAAGCGTTCATGAAATAATACAAATATAACCTTGATCTGGCGCCAACTAGATTGTAATTGCAGAATCAGTCTCAGTGCCCAGCTGAAACATTCAAGGAGTATGCGTGCGACCGACTCTCTCTGAAAATGAGTTGGTTGACATCTTTATGGGTACCTTACAAGGATCGTACTACGAGAAAATGGTGGGTAGTTCTTCATCGAACTTCGCTGATGTTGTAACGATTGGTGAACGGATTGAAAACGGTTTAAAGACTGGAAAGATTCCTGGAGCTGCTTCCCAGCAGCCGACCACTCGGAAGTCTCAGAACAGTCAGTCCAAGAAAAAGGATGGTGAAGCCAACGCTGTGACAACTCAAGTTTCTCCTCAGTATCAAGCTCCCATGGCTCCCATGTCGTATTATCCGTATCCATACATTGCTGCTGAACAGTATCAACAACCTCCATATCAGTATCATCCACAACAACCAGTTCAGAATGCTCAGAATCAGCAACAGACTCAACAGAACAAAAATCAGTAGAATTAGAACCGTTAGAACAACAACAATCAATGAAACTGCAAACGTCCGAATTTTGACAGAATTCCGGTGTCATACACGGAATTGTTCCCTTACTTGGTTCACCAAGGGGCAATTGTCCCCAAACAGATTGCGCCTGCAATTCCTCCATTTGGACCGAAGCATAATCCAAATGCATCTTGTGTTTATCATACTATATACATAGGACATGCAACAGAGGACTGTTTTGTTTTCAAAACCAAAGTTCAGGAACTCATTGATAAGAAGGTTCTGACTTTCGCCGGGAAGGACCTAACATTCAGAATAATCCATTGCCGATTCACAGTGGACCTGCAGTTAACATGATTGGGGATAGTTCAAGGGCTGAATTAATCACGGATGTCGACAAAGTAAAGACTCCGATGGCTGTGGTTTTCAAGAGGTTGAATGAACACGGGCTGTTGAAAGGATTGCATGGTAAGTGTCAGATTTGTGACGATAATCCTAACCAGTGTCGAAGGCTGAACGGCTGTGTTCAGATTCTGATGAACCATGGCGAAGTGCAATTTTCCATATCTAAACCTGTTGAGGAAGTTGCTTCCATTTAGCCATTCACCATTGTCTATAGGAAGGTTCCAGTTGAATTCCCTAAGCAGAAGAAGGTGCAGCCCATCGTTGTTTGTCCGCCGAAGCCATTTCCGTATCAGAATTCTAAGGAGGTACCTTGGAAGTACGGGTCTACCATATTTTCTGGAGGTAAAGAGATAAGGTTCACCGAATCTGAGATCGTAAATGTTACAGTCGGTGGAGGTATGACTCGTAGTGGATGAGTGTTCGCTCCGAAGGTCACTACGAAGCCTGTGCAAATTCCAACCGTTGTTCCTCCCAAGGAGACACCTACATCTGCAACCCCTGTTGTTCAACAAGGGGCGTCATCTACTGCCATTCCAGTACCGACTATCCCGTCCGAGGTTGTTTTAAAGAACAAAGAGACCCTTGATGATCAAGAGTTCCTTAAGTTGATCAAGAAAATTGACTTTAAGATTGTGGATCAGCTGGGTCAGCCTCCCTCGAGGATCTCAATTTTGTCCTTACTTAAGAGTTCGCCTGCGCATAGATCAGCTTTGTTGAAAGTCTTGAACAGTGCCCATGTCATGCAAGATATATCTGTCGTCGAGTTTGATGATGTAGTGGCCAACATAACTGCAAGTCGGTATTTGGGCTTTAATGAATCAGAATTGCCTCCTGAAGGAATTGCCCACAATAAAGCGCTGCACATATCTGTAACCTGCACAGATACCCTGTTATCTTGTGTTCTAGTGGATACCGGTTCTTCCCTCAATGTGATGCCCCAGGGCACATTGAGTCAATTACTGGTGGAAGGAAACGAGATGAGACCAAGTACCTTAGTTGTCAGAGCCTTTGACGGGTCTCGAAGGCAAGTTATTGGAGAAGTGGACTTACCCATCAATATTGGGACGCATTTGTTCACCATTACCTTCCAGGTGATGGATATCAATCCGGAATACAATTGCCTATTGGGTCACCCATGGATCCACGCCGCAGGGGAAGTTACCTCCACTTTGCATCAGAAGTTGAAGTTCATGTTTGATGATCAGCTTGTCATCGTCTTTGGTGAAGAGGATTTGATTGTAAGCGAGTTATCATCTTTTCGATACGTCGAAACCAAAGAAGGCGTAGCTGAGGTGTCGTTGCAGTGTCTCGAGTTCGAAGATGTCAGCTCTGCTTCAACTAGTCAGAGTAGATCATCACAATTGACTTTAGCATCTGCTAAGAGTGCTAAGGAGACTATCCAGAAAGGTGCTTTGTCAGGCTGGGGGCATGTGATTGATGTGGTTGAGAAGCATAATCGTTTTGGATTGGGTTAACATCCTGGCCGTCAATCTGGTTCCTCTGGTCAGAAGCAGTGCAACTTGATCCAGTTTAATAGCGCGGGCTTCCAGCAAGGTGACATCGTGGCAGCTGCTGACAACGCTGGTCCTAGTAATCAGACTTCAAGCTTTATGTGCAAATGTCTGCCGGGTTTCAAGCTCAACAATTGGACATCTACTGTGATTCATGTGGTTTTCCCATATAGTATGTAATGCATTTTGCTTTCTCCTTCCCTCGTCCTCACCCGAGGCGAGTGGATAACTTGTAAAGGCCCTCACGCTTTTGCAATATTATGTGATCAATAAATAATTTTTTTTTTTGCATTCAAAATCATGCTCTATTTTCTTTCTTTATTTTACTTTTTCACAAACAAATGGCAAAAGTTTCTTTTTCTTTTCACTTTTCAAAATAGCTCATTCTATTCATAAGCATACATAACTAATAAAAGCATTGATAACAACATGGAAAACATCCATTGTAATTCTGGAATTCCAATTAACCAAGCCGAAGAGGATGGTGAGGAAGATTGTGAATTACCGGCTGAACTAGCAAGGCTCCTTGAGCACGAGCATAGAGAGATTCAGCCACACAAAGAGCCAGTGGAAGTTGTCAATCTTGGTACTGATGAGGTCAGAAGAGAAGTCAAGGTTGGCGCATCCCTCGTAAAGCATGTACACTCCGAGTTGGTCAAGTTGTTGAAAGAGTATGTTGATATCTTCGCCTGGTCCTATCAAGATATGCCTGGGTTGGATACTAACATCGTTGAACATCACTTACCACTTAAGTCCGGATGTCCTCCTGTCAAGCAGAAACTCAGAAGGACTAGACCCGACATGGCACTCAAAATTAGAGAAGAGGTAAAGAAACAGCTTGATGCTGGGTTCCTAGCCACTTCCGAATATCCTGAATGGATTGCCAACATCGTCCCGGTTCCTAAGAAAGATGGTAAGGTCAGAATGTGTGTGGATTATCGAGATCTCAATAAGGCAAGCCCGAAGGATGATTTTCCTTTGCCTCATATTGATGTCTTGGTAGACAACACAGCGCAGTTCTCTGTCTTTTCCTTTATGGACGGTTTCTCAGGATATAATCAGATCAAGATGTTCCCAGCTGAAATGGAGAAGACTACTTTCATCACTCCGTGGGGTACTTATTGCTACAAGGTCATGCCATTCGGTCTAAAGAATGCAGGGGCAACATACCAACGTGCCATGACAACCCTCTTTCACGATATAATTCATAAAGAGATTGAGGTTTACGTGGACGATATGATTGCCAAGTCCAAAACTGAGGATGATCACCTGGTTCATCTGAAGAAACTGTTTGACAGACTTCAGAAGTTTAGATTGCAGTTGAATCCTACGAAGTGTACCTTCGGAGTCCGATCTGGTAAACTGTTGGGCTTTATCGTGAGTCAGAAGGGCATTAAAGTTGATCCTGATAAGGTTCGGGCAATTCAGAACATGTCGCCTCCCAAAATAGAAAAAGAAGTCTGTGGTTTTCTGGGCAGACTCAATTACATTTCAAGGTTCATTTCCCATTTGACGGCTACCTGTGAACCAATGTTCAAATTACTAAGAAAAAATTAATCGGTTGAATGGAACAATGATTGTCAAGAAGCATTTGACAAAATAAAACAATACTTGCAAGAACCACCGATCTTAGTACCACCGGTTCCTGGTAGGCCTTTAATCATGTATCTCACCGTTCTCGATGAATCAATGGGATGTGTATTGGGTCAACATGATGACACTGGCAGAAAAGAACATGCATTATACTATCTGAGCAAGAAGTTCACTGATTGTGAGCCCAAATACTCACTCTTAGAGAAAACTTGTTGTGCTCTGGTCTGGGCTGCTCGACGCATACTACTTTGTTGATATCCAAAATGGATATGATAAAGTATATATTTGAAAAGCCTGCTGTCTCTGGAAGGATTTCTCGGTGGTAGATGCTGTTAACCGAATATGATATCCAACATGTTACTCAGAAAGTAATAAAAGGGAGTGTCTTGTCTGACTACCTTGCCCATCAACCTGTAGAGGGTTATCAACAGATGAAGTTTGACTTTCCCGATGAGGATGTTCTGTTCATCAAAGATTATGAGACTCCAGACCCTGAGATAGGACCCGAACTAGGGGGGCAATGGACGCTCGTGTTCGATGGTGCCTCCAATTCTAAAGGTCGTGGAATCGGTGCTATCCTCATCTCTCTAACAGGTTTTCACCTTCCCTTCACTACCAGGTTATGCTTTGCATGTACCAATAATATGGCTGAATACGAAGCATGCATCTACGGTATTGAAGTGGCTATCGACATGAGAATCAAGATTCTTGAGGTCTATGGAGATTCTGTCTTGGTCATCGGTCAAGCCAGAGGGAATTTTGTGACTCGGGATTCCAAGTTGGTTCCGTACCAATAACACATTGCAAAGTTGATTCCTACTTTGATGAGATTTCTTTTCATCATATCCCCAGAGAGGAAAATCAACTAGCTGATGCTCTTGCCACTCTATCATCCATGTTCAAGGTCAAGTGGAAGAATGAAGCTCCTCATATCCGCATTGATCACTTGAACGAACCAGCACACTGTTTAGCAATCGAGGACGAGTCTTATGACAAGCCTTGGTTCTACGACATTAAAAGATATCTGAAAAAACAGGAATATCTCGAGGGTATCACTATCACTGATAAGAAAGCTCTTAGGCGGCTTTGCGCCAAATTCTTAAGTGATGGTATACTGTACAAGAGGAATTATGATTCCGTGTTGCTCAGATGTGTGGATAGACACGAAGCAAACACGATCATAAGGTCCATACATGAGGGCTGCGAGGGTGTACATGCTAAAGGTCCTACTATGGCCAAGAAGATCCTTCGGGTTGGGTATTACTGGACGACAATGGAGGTAGATTGTTACAACTTTGCCAAAAGATGTCACAAATGCCAAATCTACGGAGACAAGATCCATGTGCCTCCAACTCCATTGAATGTTTTGACTGCACCTTGGTCATTCTCCATGTGGGGTATAGATATGATTGGAATGATCAAGCCGAAGGCTTCCAACAGTCATCGATTCATTCTAGTTGCTATCGACTACTTCACCAAGTGGGTTGAAGCTGCTTCCTATGCAAACGTTACACGACAAGTGGTTGCCAGATTTATCAAGAAAGAGATAATCTGTTGTTATGGAATTCCTAGCAACATTATCACAGACAATGCAAGCAACCTGAATAATAATATGATGAAGGAGTTGTGTCAAGAATTTAAGATCGAGCACCACAACTCTTCACCTTATCGACCCAAGAGGAATGGCACCGTTGAAGCAGCAAACAAAAACATTAAGAAGATTGTCCAGAAAATGGTCAAGACTTACAAGGATTGGCATGAAATGCTTTCATTTGCACTACACGGCTACCGAACTTCGATTCGTACCTCTACTGGGGCAACTCCGTATTCGCTTGTGTATGGTATGGAGGCAGTTCTACCCATTGAAGTCGAAACTCCTTTGCTTAGAGTCATCATGGAAGCAGGTCTTGATGAAGCTGAATGGGTTCAATCCAGATACGACCAGCTAAATCTCATCAAAGAGAAGCGCCTTACAGCCGTTTGTCATGGTCAATTGTATCAGATACGCCTCAAGCGAGCATTTGACAAGAAAGTTCTTCCTCGAACATTCTGTGAAGGCGAACTCGTGCCCAAGAGATATTTACCTATTCACTCGGATCCACGAGGCAAATGGACTCCCAATTACGTAGGACCCTTTGTTGTCAAGAAAGCCTTCTCAGGCGGAGCCTTGATCCTCACCACCATGGATGGAGAGGAGTTTCCATCGCCCGTGAACTCCGATGCAGTCAAAAAATATTTTGCCTGAAAAAAATGGATAAGAGTCCGCTAGATTGACATCCGCAAGGACAATCTAGGCAAAAATGGACGCCCCAATGGACCAAAAAAAGAGATGTCCATGCAAAAGTTAGGGACAGTAGAAAAAAAACAATAATAGCCCACTAAGTCGAAAACCCGAAAGGGCGACTTAGGCAAAAATGGGTATCCCGGTGGACGAAAAAAAAAATATAAAAACATGTCCAGGCAAAAATTAGGGATAAAGGCATTGACTCTGAACACTTGAGCCTCTCTTCATCACAGCTAGACCTCAGACGGTAACAAAACATTTCAATCATCATCAACAGGTGCAAGGCGTTGGAACCTAGACTTACGGTGGATGGTGGCCAATGTTGTAATCAATGCAAAGCATGATTTCCCTTTGCCATTTACACTTGTTTTTCAATTTTATTGCAAAATTCCTTATCAAGGATTTTGCATCCTTGTACACACTTTATGTACAAAATTTTACATTCAATAAAATACATTCTTTGTTATCTCAATTAGTTTTCATTCCAGTATTTTGTTTGCTAAATAAACAATTATTTGCGATCACATAATACTATAAAGCATTGAGAACAATAAAAAGCTGAATCAATTGAGAAAGTATTATGCATTGCATGTGTTATTGGTAATTCCTGCAGGATAATCGGTAATATCTATTGGTAAGCCTAACACCTGGCCGACAGTGTGATGGTTCTAAGAAGAAGTTGTTGTTTCCTCAGTAGTTCCTCAGCAGGGTCGTCATTCCCCCCAGCAAGCGCCATTATGATTTGTCGAAAAGCTTGTTTATTTACATATATTTTCTTCGACAGATTTGTAATGCCTCTAGGCAGGTTGCCGAAGTGTTCCCAGCAAAGACACTTTGCTCTCTTTTCCCTAGCAAGGGTTGTACATCCTCTCAAGTAATTTGAAACTATCTGTCTCCAGCAGCAGTGGGTTATCCTCAGCAAAGTCAACATGATTTGGAAAGATGTTTTTCCCCACACAGAGCCAGTCTTGGTAGAAAGGATCAAATTTGATCCCCAACAGGGACAGCCATGGTGACTTAGAAACCTGAGGTGTTCTCGGTTTCTTTCCCTGGCAGAACCATCATCCTTTGTGAACTCTCTTCTCCAGCAGAGTTTGTCTTTATCTGCGGGTCCTCTCCCCAACCGAGGGTGTCGAAGTCGTTTTGCTACGATTTCTGCCTAACCACTTCACATTATGCCTTATCTTGCGCATTTGCATTGCATGGTATCAAGCATCATGTAGAAACGCATACATAGCATATGCATCGATCATACTCCCTCTTTTTTTCCCTGACTTATCTCCCAGCAAATTTTCAGCCAACTTTGCACTTATCTATTCTTTCTTAACACTCTTCTTTTGTCGCCGTCGACCAAATTCTCGAGCTACTCTTTTATTTAATCCCCTTTTACCTCGAATTATCGAAATGCTGGCGCAATTCATACATTCAGGTCCAAGCGGATTAAATAGGGGTTGCTGTCGTAACTCGAAATTTGACCTCCCTCTTTTACCTTTTGCATGAGCATAAGCATTCACATCGTTAGCATAAGTATTCACACTTTTCTTTGTGTGTCTCCTGTTGCAGGATATTCAGGTTTTCCAAGCCCGATTAATCATATCCTTACAAGATCATCCCATCATCAAGACAAGCAAAAAATGAAGGTTTCTATGCCTATTCATCAATACAAGAGGTGGAAAATTAAATTCGGGACCACAACACCTTTTTTAAGGCAAATTGGGCATATTTTGGCCTGGTTAATCGATTAACCATTTGCAGTGCAATTGTGTTAATCGATTAACACAGGCAGAATAGGCACAATTTGCTGCTTTTTCATGACAACACCTTTGTACACACTTTGGTCTTGGATTCTACAGTATTCTAGCCGCATGTGGAATATTCTAGACATCTCTAGACATCTCAAGTGCATTTTCTATAATACGTCACTTCAAATCAAGTGCACCATGTTCCTTGTTTTCCAAGTAATGTGGATCTTTGGATGTTGAAGTTCACCTTGGGATTGCTACCGAGTTGGTTCTAACTAACCGAGTTAACCACCTTGACTCGGTGAGTTAAGTCCAACTAACTCCTAACCTAGTTCCAAACCCAAAGCTAAGTCCAAACCAGATTCCAAACCATCTCACACTCCAAACCTAAAATCTATATAAACACACCTTCACTCACTTTTCTGCTCAGTACCATTTTGCTCCATTTTCTCCACAACCATTCTCTCCTATTTCTCACATTTCACTCTCAATTCTCTCACATTCTCTCTGATTTTTGCTACTTCATTTTGATCTTCATCTCAATTCTCTCCCAAAACCTCACTAAAAGCTCTTAATTCTTGAAGGATAATCACTTTTCACATTGAAAGTGATTATTTATTGAGCTTAACCTCCATTGCCATTCCATTATACTGGTTTTTTCTGGAGTTCTAGTAGCTTTTGGATTCATCTCAAGTGATTGATTCAAGTTTCTTCGGTGATAATTCTCATTTTGGAGTTTTCGTCGCGATTTGATCGGTTTCGATACGTTTAGGCTATAATTGAAGATTCCTCTGGTTTTCTTTGATTATCTTCATCAAGATCACATTGCAACATTTACCAAGGCACATCTCAGCCTTGTAGGTTGGTGGATCTCCTTCATTTTATCATTTCGATCGTTTTCGTATCGTTTGCGATGTAATTGCGATGTTTTTGCATGTGAATTTATTATACTTTTGCTTGATCCATGATCTTGATTGTTTAATTGATTCTATTGTTGATCATTTACTGCTTCTAAACTTGATTTTTCGTGCATAATTGTTTGCCCTAGCATTGGAGTGATTGCACAATAAAAAAGTTGGCCAAAAGCACTTTTCAAAACTGATTTTCTGCTCTCTGCCCAGTGTTAAGCGATTAACACATTGCAGTGCAATTGTGTTAATCGATTAACCAGAGTTTTTTTGCACTTTTTCAAGTGTTAATCGATTAACACTTTGCAGTGCAATTGTGTTAATCGATTAACACTGAACCAGAAGGCCATTTTCTTGCATTTTCAAGCTTGTTTGCCATGCTTTCTTCATTTTAACTTCCATTGATTGTCATGCTTGATTTTATGGATGTTTTAAATGTCATTTAACTTCCGTTTGAAACTTATTCATGAGGTCATACTTTTGGTATCATGTGAATATAATCATTCTTGCATTTCTCTTTGATCACCATAACATGACTTTGTGTTGCATATTTGTTGATCATTTGGTACTGTTTTGTACTCCCTTCCTTGGTTTTGCATTAAGTTTCATTCTTCATGGATGAGATTAATTTTGTACAATCAATAATTCCACCTTTTGCCTTAATGATTTTTCATCCCCTTTGGAAAATTATTGGCATGGCTTTCCCTTTGATTAATTGATCGAAACCATGTTTCGATTAGTTGATCTTTCTAGCACCCAAAACGTCTATAGAACTATATAGGAGCCCTTTGAAATATCTACCACTTTTTGGTTTGAAAATGGTTTGTTTGTAAAGAGATTGAGGAGATGAGAGGAGAAATATTTTTGTGTTTGGAGAGACTTATTGCCTCATGCCTACGTACCCACGATGTGCAATGTAGGATCAAAACCCCATAGTTCGTGGTACAAAGAACAAAAATTTGTTGGTTTCGATTGATTTTTAAGTGTAAAGACAAGTCGTCATTTCTAAGCGAATAATTTCGCTTAAAGAAATGAATCATGTCTAAACTTATGAAAAAGAGTTTAAAAGAAAAAGAAGGTGCATAAAAGCACAAAAGATTTAAGTGAGTTTCATATTTTTTATGTTTTCATGAAACGGTCAAAGTATGGTTAAGATAGATTGACATTTATTAAAGAAAAGAAAATTTTAAAAGTCAAGGTTTTGTTATGAAAGTGGTTTTAAGTTGAAAACAAAAAAGTTTTGAAAAAAGAGAGAGGATTTTGAAAATTTAAGAATGGGGAGGAGAAGAAGTGACTATCCTAGTGCATAAAATAAAAGCTAGGGAAAAGGAGAATCTAACCAAAATGGAGCCACTTCAAAGCAATATTAAAAGAATTTCATCCTTTAAGCAAATTGGCCAATAAAGGCAAGTCTTCAATCAATACTCCAAGCAAAGGGGTAAGAAGTCCTAATTCTAGTTCCATAAGTCCAATATTACTTCAAAAAGAGGTCCATGAAGAGATCACTCCAAAGCATAGGATAGAAACTGATAGTCCAAGATGAAGAGAATTAAGTTTTTTATGGTTTAAGCCTTTATTGATGTTTTTGGTCCAAGTGGACAAAGAGAAAAAGGCGGAAGCATAAACATGTGTCCAACGGACAAAGGAAAAATTGCGGAAACATAAACATGATATGAAATGATAATAATGAAGCATAAAAAAAATAAAAAGAGATAGGGAGCGAGAAGGAAACATAAACAAAATTAATACAAAATATTGTTAGTAAGTTAGTGATAAGTTGTTAGTATTAGTGATCAATAACAATTGAATAATTGCAATTAGGTCAAGGTTGATGAATCTCATTAGAGGATTGATAAGACCAAAGCCTCCTAACAACAAGTTTCATGAATTTTGAACCATAAGACAAATAATCAACCATTCTTGATAGTTTTCCGATACCGGACAAACATTACGCTATGTTAAGCAATTGCCGAGTAATTTACGTAGTAATTACCCTACAATGAGGCCGGTCAATAGTTCTTTGTGCTAATGTATGCTAGATGAACGATATATAGATCGTCATCCGAAAGCGATACCGCACGAAAAGAAAAGTGGTAGCGATCTAGTCTTGATCGAAATTCAACAACGGAATTCCTAGATCTTAGACTTTCATCGATCAAAACAAAAGAGAAATAGATGAAGAGAAAGCCAAATTAAACCACACAATTATGTGGTCTAAGGCTAAGAACAAAGGAAGAGGGAAGAAAAAGGCAAAAGAATCAAAACAGTCCCAAAACAGAGCCAAAATAGCATTCTGGACACTGGTTAATCGGTTAACACATCTGGTTAATCGGTTAACCAGTGCAGACTTTGAATTTCTGCGCAAAACAGGGTGTTAACCGGTTAACCATTTTACACTAAACCTAGTTAATCGGTTAACACTGCATCAGAAGCAAAAAAAATCTGCAAAATTCAACATGATCTTCTTTCAAAACATTTTTCAAACACCTTATGATCATGAATTGAATTTGCACAAATTTTAAAGTAAAAATAGACAGAGAAACCTGCAATCAAATAACAAAATACAATCCAAAGGATCAACAACAAGCAACACCAAGGATCTACATATTGAATGATGAATATGAAGCTTTAACAATGGTGGAAAGTGAATTACCACTCCAAATCAGAAAATCCTTCCAAATTGCAGCAAGATCTACACTCCAAAACCTTGATCTACTGTGATTGATGAACAAAAACAAGAATGGATGAAGGTTTAGCTCTAAATTAGTAAGAATCAATGTGAATTCTTACTAACTTATGAAAGAAGAAATTGAGCTTTTGGTGAATTTTGGTAGTTGGGGAGAGAAATTGCAAGGGATTTTTTTGCTATCAAAAGCTTGTGAAATGAATGAAATAAAGCCTCTATTTATAGAGTTTAGGCTTCAGAATTTGGTGGTTTGGAAGATCAAAATTAGGATTGGAATTCAAATTTTGGAGGGAAATTAAAAGAGTGATGATTAGTGGAGGTATATGGTAGGAATTAATATTGATGATGTAGGGAATTAGAACTGAGATGGAATATTCAAAAATGATGAAAATTGGTGCCAATTGCTGAAAATTTGAATTTGCTGGCATTTCTTCCAAAATTCGCACGCGTTAACCGATTAACCAAATGTGTTAACCGGTTAACACAGTGAAAATTTGGAAATTTTGGCTTTTTGATGTAATGTCTTGATTCCGGCTCGATTTTTCTTGCTCGTCAAAGAAGGCATGGAAATAAACACATGAACCTTGGAGTCCCTTGAATAATAATAAATTAAACCTTAGAAACTCTTGATTAGAAGAAATTTTGAATTGTTTGCCGATTAACTTTGACTTTATTCAGATGAAATCCATTCGAGTTGCGGGACTGAGTTTTTTGGTATTTTTAACCTGTTCTTCCCCTGAAAATGTTAGTGAAAGAAAACAAAATATTTTTGGATTTTGATTAATGGTTAGTAAACATAAACAATTAACAATAAAACAACTAACAAACACACACAAACCCAAAGATCCCTGCAAGGCACAATCCTATAGAAGAGGGAACCAATGTGCGATCTTGTTTGTGGTATGAAATGCAAATGAAAAGCAAAGAATCTTAGGGGCAAAAATTAGGGTATTACAGCTACCCCTATTTAAGTTTCTTCTATCCGGAGATACGAAAATGGGCATCTTTGTCTCGACGAGATAGAAGAGACTTAAATATAACAACAACCCAATTTTTGGCCCTAAGAGACCACAAGATGATATGATCATGCAAATGATATGCAAACACAAGACCATTGTGGGGAGAAAATGCCACAGGAGATAAACAAGAGCTGGGGAGCAAAAGAAAAGAGAAAAGACTCCGCAGGGGAAAACACATCCCAACAAAGGGAGGAGACAAACTGGGGGTAAGTGTATGTGGAAATAAACCACATCACAACAAGGATAAAACCCAACAGGGAAGACTTAGCACAACAAGGCTCCACTAGGAAAAACAAGAGCTCAACAATGAACTGTCTCTAGCATACTGAAGAGACTAATCATCCATCGGAGTAGAAAACCTTAACAACGAACTGTCCCGTCAAACTGAAGAGACTTACCATCCATCGGAGTAATAAAATCTCAACAACGAACTATCCCATCAAACCGAAGAGACTTACCATTCATCGGAGTAATAAAATCTCAACAACGAACTGTCCCATCAAATCGAAGAGACTTACCATTCATCGGAGTAACAAAATCTCAACAACGAACTATCCCATAACACCGAAGAGACTTACCATTCATCGGAGTCGCAAAATCTCAACAATGAACAGTCCCATCAAACCGAAGAGACTTACCATTCATCGGAGTCACAAAATCTCAACAACGAACTGTCCCATCAAACCGAAGAGACTTACCATTCATCGGAGTAACAAATATCAACAACGAACTGTCCCATCAAACCAAAGAGACTTACCATTCATCAGAGTAACAATCTCAACAACGAACTGTCCCATAAAACCGAAGAGACTTACCATTCATCGGAGTAACAAATCTCAACAATGAACTGTCCCATCAAATCGAAGAGACTTACCATTCATCGGAGTACCAAATCTCAACAACGAACTGTCCCATCAAACCGAAGAGACTTACCATTCATCGGAGTAACAAAAGGTATTAACTGTATCGCCTTAGGCGTCTCAAATAAAGGACTGCCACGAAATAGTATTGAACCTTCCAAAAGGGGAATCATACACAGATTTTAGCTGAAGGGTGCAGAATCCTCAAAGGTGCAAAATAAATGCACTCTCAATCTAGGTTTCACAGCCTAGAGATCCAAACAAATATCGCAGGGGACCAAAGTTCAATCTAGGAACAAACTAGAGAGAAACGGTCAAACAAGACTCGTCCTGAGGAGAAAATATCTCATCTGGGGACTAAATCCATCCAGATAATGCACTGGGAAGGAAACTGAATCAAAATCTTCCACGAGAAATAAGCTCAGTGGGGAATTAACAAAGATAGGCATTTTTCTGCTTACGGGTCGACACCCTAAATGGAGAGAGGACACACACGCTCTACGGGGATAACAACACCAGAGAGCAAAGAAGCACCAACACAAATGCAAAATGCAACAACAATATGCTATGCACAACAAATGAATGCGTATGCAATGTGTATGAGTATGAATATGCTAACAAAACAGACATAAAGGATAAACAGAGGGTGGAACAAACATCATAACACCACTGAATACCCGACTAATCTCAATAAGATGGAGATATCATTAGCAACTCTGCTAGGCATTTAGCTGAAGAAATCCTGCAAGAGATAAACAAAAGCCATCAAAGGAAAATAAATCCTACTACAAGGCTTAAATCTTGCTAGAGAAAAGAAAATACTCCTTGGGGAAGGACCCGAATATCAATCTTCTAACATAGATGATCCACCAAGAGGATAACAACATAAACTCTGCTTTAAGGACGGCAGGAAATCTGTTGGGGAATCGTAACAACCAAATCTTTCTGAATCTTCCTGGGGATCATAAAGAATTCACAGGAACTTCCATGAAGAGATCTGCTGCGGAGAAATAATGAATCCGCTGGGGATTGCAGACATATACACATCTACGCAAAATCCACTGGGAATACAAGGCAGATCAGCTGGAGATACAAGAGAAAAGTTCTCTGAGGATTAACCAATTTGGAGCAAAGCATCCTGGACTTGCTGGGAAAATAACAAAAGGTCAAGCTGTGGGGGATTTTAGATCAATACCCATCATAAATGAGAGAAAACCCAACAGGTGACTAAAAGAGATATCATCAGCGACTTCACTGGGGAATAGCCACAATAGTGATGCGCAATCTTCACTAGGAGGATAAATCTCTGGAAAAATAATCTGGAGAGAAGTACATCCTGGACTTGCCGGGGGAAATGAGAAATTAACATCACTGCTCTATGCTTGGAAATGATAGTGAACTGCCTCCGTTGGAGAATCATCAAGGATAAATCCCTGGGTAGAATAACCTGGAGAGAAAAACATCCACAAGACAAGATGAAACACGACAAGCGATCACCATGTCAATGCTTCTTAGTAACATTGCTCTCTGTCTGGTGACATCCAAAGCAACAAAAACACGTCTAGAGGGTAAAACTCTGAGTGAAGCTTCCTCATATGATTTTGGCTGGGGACAGCAAAAATGAATCTCTGCGTGGGAATCACCATTAAGGAGAAGTGCACCTCAAAACTACTCAACTGCCTGACCATAACATAATCAGCTGGAGAGGATTCAGATCAAGACCTAGCTGGGGGAGAAACCAAACAGCATTGGATCTTATGAATTCAACACATCACAACAAACCTATCACCTTGTCAACAACTAAACACATTCATAGAACCAAGCTCTTCCAAGGAAATATCAACAAACTCTACTGGGGAAATATCGACAAACTCTACCGGGGAGCTGTCAATGAATTCTGCCAAAGGAGCGAGAACGAACCCTGCTGAAGAAAACATCGATCCTACCATCCTTGGAATAACCATTGATGTTCCTTTTCACATTCATAACTCAAAGGAAAATGTTTTTATAATTTTCAAAAATTTAAATAAATTATTTACATTTTGTTTCAAAAATCATCATCAAAAAATAAATGAAATTTTGCAAACAGAAACAAAATAAGAATTGCAAACAAAGGGACAAAGGCCCAAATTTTATTAATAGAATGGAAGTCCGCAAATGGCATAATTCCATGGATCATTACAAAGTTTGAAAAATGGTAAATACATGGAAAGGGTTACATTGAAATACAATGACCACTATTCTCCCTAACAACTTTGAATTCCACTGTGCCCAAAACTTCAACTGAGGATGATTGAAGCAGAATCCTTGATAGACAATGTTGCTTTCAAATGATCAAGACTGGCCAGATGAAGTTACTTGCCATAATCCCTAACTTTTGCCTAGATTGCCCTTTCGGGTTTTCAATCTACCGGGATGATTATTTCTGTTTTTGTCTCTAATTTTTGCCTGGACTGCCCTTTTCGGGTTTTCAGCTCACCGAGACGCTCATTTTTGCCTAAGCCGCCCTTTCGGGTTTTCAACTTAGTGAGCTGTTCTTTTATTTTTTAGGTGAAGTATTTCTTGACTGCATCGGCATTCACAGGACGAGTGAACTCTTCACCATCCATAGTTGTAAGAAGTAATGCACCGCCAGAGAAGGCTCTCTTAACAACATATGGGCCTTCATAATTAGGAGTCCACTTGCCCCTAGAATCATTGGTAAAAGTCGAGATCTTTTTGAGCAGTAGGTCGCCTTCTCTGAACACACGAGGTCGAACCTTCTTATCAAAAGCTTTCTTCATTCTCTGTTGATACAATTGGCCATGACACAAGGCCGTCATACTTTTCTCTTCAATCAGATTCAACTAGTCATATCTGCTTTGACACCATTCAGCCTCAGACAATTCAGCTTCCATCAAAACTCTCATAGAAGGGATTTCAACCTCCACCGGGAGCACTGCTTCCATACCATACACAAGAGAAAAAGGGGTTGCCCCTGTTGAAGTGCGGACGGATGTACGATACCCATGCAAAGCAAAAGGGAGCATCTCATGCCAATCCTTGTAAGTAACAACCATCTTCGGAACAATCTTCTTAATATTCTTATTGGCAGCTTCAACAGCCCCATTCATCTTAGGTCTGTAAGGAGAAGAATTATGATGCTCAATCTTAAATTCATCATATAATTCCTTCATCATTTTGTTATTCAGGTTTGACCCATTATCAGTGATAATCTTGCTCGGAACACCATACCGACAGATGATTTGGTTCTTGATAAACCGGACCACTACTTGCTTGGTCACATTGGCATATGATGCCGCTTTAACCCACTTGGTAAAATAGTCGATATCCACCAATATGAAATGGTGTCCGTTCGACGTTTTAGGCTCAATCATTCCAATCATATCAATGCCCCACATGGAGAAGGGCCATGGAGAGGAGATAACATTGAGGGGAGTTGGAGGCACATGAATTTTGTCAGCATAAACCTGGCACTTATGGCACTTCTTCACAAATTTGCAACAGTCAGATTCCATTGTCAGCCAATAGTAACCCGCCCTTAACATTTTCTTAGCCATTGCATGCCCATTTGCTGGGTACCAAAAGATCCTTCATGAATTTCTTTCATCAACATGTCAGCTTCGTGTCTATCCTAGCATCTGAGCAAGACCATGTCATAATTTCTTTTATACAGCACATCATCATTCAAGAAGAAACTACCAGCCAATCTTCTCAAAGTCTTCTTATCTTTCTTGGATGCCCCAAGCGGGTACTCTTGATTTTGAAGAAAGCATTTAATATCATAATACCACGGTTTATCATCAACAACCTCTTCAACCGCAAATACATGAGTTGGCCTATCAAGCCACATAACATCGATTTTGGGCACATTATTCCACTGATTCACCATAATCATGGAGGATATAGTGGCTAAAGCATCCGCCATTCAATTTGCTGCTTTGGGTACATGGTGAAACTCAACCTTATTGAAGAAAGTTAACAACCTTCTTGCATAATCTCGATAAGGAATCAAATCAGGTTGACGTGTCTCCCATTCTCCTTTAATCTGATTAATCACCAGGGCTGAATCTCCGTATACATCGAGAATCTTGATTCTTAAATCAATAGCTTCTTCCAAGCCCATAATACATGCTTCATACTCAGCCGCATTATTTGTGCAAGTGAACATCAACCTTGCAGTGAAAGGAATGTGAGAACCATGAGGAGTAACAATTATTACCCCAATACCATTGCCATATTCATTAACAGCTCCATCAAAAATCAAACCCCAACGGGATCCAGGCTCAGGCCCTTCATCGGGTAGTGGTTCTTCACAATCTTTAACCTTTAGGTACATCACATCCTCATCAGGAAAATCAAACCTGATAGGTTGATAATCATCAATTGGCTGGTGTGCCAAATGGTCAGCCAAAACACTTCCTTTTATCGCTTTTTGAGTTCGGTACTCGATATCATATTCTGACAACAACATTTGCCAACGAGCAATCCTCCCAGTTAAAGCAGGCTTTTCAAAGATATACTTGATTGGATCCATTTTGGATATCAACCAAGTTGTATGATTCAACATATACTGGCGGAGGCGCTTGGCAGCCTAAGCTAAAGCACAACATGTCTTTTCAAGCATTGAATACCGAGACTCACAATCGGTGAACTTCTTGCTCAAATAATAAATGGCAAATTCTTTTCGACCAGATTCATCTTGTTGACCTAGAACACAGCCCATAGACTCTTCCAGCACGGTCAAATACATGATTAAAGGTCTTCCTTCCACAGGAGGAGACAAAATCGGAGGTTCAAGCAGATACTCTTTAATCCTCTCAAAAGCTTTCTGGCAATCCTCTATCCAGACACAACCCTGATCTTTGCGAAGCAGCTTGAAGATCGGCGCACATGTGGCAGTCATATTAGATATAAATCGGGAGATGTAATTCAAACGTCCCAAGAATCCTCTTACTTGTTTTTCTGTTTTGGGTGCAGGCATTTCCTGAATGGCTTTAACTTTACCAGGATCAACTTTAATGCCTTTTTGGCTGACAATAAAGCCCAACAACTTTCCAGAACGAACACCAAAAGTTCATTTATTAGGATTCAAACGGAGCTTAAACTTTCTCAAACGCTGAAACAACTTCAATAAGTACTCAATATGATCTTCTTCAGTCTTCGACTTACAAATCATATCATCCACATAGACCTCAATTTCTTTATGCATCATATCATGGAACAAAGTAGTCATAGCTCTCTGGTACGTTGCACCAGCATTTTTCAAACCGAAGGGCATCACTCTGTAACAGAATGTTCCCCAGGGTGTAATGAATGTTGTTTTTTCCATATCCTCGGGTGCCATCATTATTTGATTATAACCAGAAAATCCATCCATAAAAGAAAAGATACTGAATTTAGTAGTATTATCTACCAACATGTCAATGTGTGGCAGTGGAAAATCATCTTTTGGACTCTCTTTATTCAAATCTCTATAGTCAACGCACATTCGGACTTTTCCGTCTTTCTTTGGAACAGGCACAATATTGGCCACCCATTGAGGATACTCAGAAGTCACAAGAAAACCAGCATCAATCTGCTTTTGAACCTGCTCTTTGATCTTCACAGCCATATCAGGATGAGTTCTTCTCAATTTCTTCTTCACCGGTGGACATTCAGGCTTCAATGGCAATCTAAGCTCCACAATATCAGTATCAAGACTAGGCATGTCTTTATAAGACCAGGCAAACACGTCAACATATTCTCTAAGAAGCTCCACAATCCTCTTCTTAACATCTGACTGAAGCAGTGCCCCAATCTTGACTTCTTTTACATCGTCATCTGAACCCAAATTAACCAATTCCAACGGCTCTTCATGAGGCTGAATGGCCTTTTTCTCATGCTCAAGCAACCGAGAAATTTCATCGGGAATCTCCTCAATACCCTATTCTTCAGCTCCAAACACAAGAAACTCAAAGTTGGGAGGGGGCATAGGGTCATTGTTTTCAATGGTTTTAACAATCAATCTGGACAATGATTTATGTTTGATTTTAGAATATGAACAAAAAGTGCAAGTATCATGCAGATAAAAGTGATTATCACATTATTATTATTTTTTGGTTTTTTATGTTACCATTTTTCAGAAATAAAGCAAAAAGGGAAAAACATAATATGGATAAACAAAATAACATTTTATTGATGATGATAAAATTTGAAACAAAGCCCTCACAAATTCACCTTCACCTTGGGCAGAGTGAAAGGATTTTTGAAAGAAACAAAAACAAATTACTTTGAAATATGAGCAATAGTAGGAACATCAACAGCTATCCAATTCTGCCAGACTTGTCCATGTGTGTTAGCTCTTAATTTCGACGCTACATGATTTCAAATAGATTTGGCTTTTAAAGAAGTTATTCTTTAAAATAATAAGCTAAAGGAGAAGAAGGCTTCGACCAGAAGGCTTCGACCATATTTGTTGAAAGCCTGAGTCGAAGAGAATGATTTTAAGACTTTAAACATTTCCAAGTCCAAAGAGTCAATTCGACAGGGTAAAATGGCTATGGATAATGCGATGCAGTTACAGTTAATTATTGGAGGGAAGTTCTACTATTTGAATTTGAAAAAAGGACAAGTGGCGAATATCCAGAAGTTGAAGACATGCAAAGTGCCAAGTGGCGTGTTCTAGGAGTAAACCGTCAAATGGTGGTTATTTTAGAGTATTATAAATAGGTTAGTTCTAGAGTTAGAATGTGTCAAAAAATCGTGTTGTACAAGTAACTCTGTAATCACTCAAAGTATCCAGCGTGTAGAGAAAAGAGTGAGGCGATAATGTACGTGATTGTAATCACCATTATCTTTCATTGCAATGCAATTTACTTTAAAGTTTCTACCTTAGATCCTTTACTTTGAAATCCTTTAATTTAGTCTTTTATTTCTAAGCATTCTACATTGTAAAGCTTTTACTTTGCAGTTTTTACATTAAGAAACCTTTACCTTCAAGCATTTACATTTTTGCAGTTTATTTAAGACTTTATGCATTTTCTTTACCATTTAAAGTTCAGTCTTTCATTGAATTTCCTTTTACATTGTTTTCTTTAAGTTTCTTGTTCGACTTAAACACTTTTCTGCCTTTATCACTTTTTGTTTTACGTTTCATAGCATCCTTTTTGTTTGCCAGCATGGTCGAAAGGTTTGTTTTATGCATTTGTGAAACATTTTAAATACACTCATAGCACATGTCCTAGGATCAATCTGATCGATCCTGTAAGTTACTAGAACTTTATTGTTTTAGAAGATCAGCGGTTGTTTACCAATTTCCAAGGTAAACAAATTGGCACGCCTAGTGGGACAGTGCTAAACGTGTATTTGGAAGTTTATAACTTTTAAATAACTGTCAAAAGGAAGTTTTTTAACTGCCTTTTTGAAATTTTTTTGTTTCACTGGTCGAGATTGTGGCAAACGTTATTGTATGCACTTGAGAAGTGGAAAGGTAGCCAATTCAAACGAATATAGACCAAAGAGAAGAAACCCGAGGAAAATGGCATCTGGCCAAGGGAATTCAAATCCCAGTTCTGCTGGGACTAATCCTCAACCAAGCAGTTCAAGCGTTCAGAACAACACCATCAATCCTTAAGAAATACCAAGAAGTACTGTGGCGCCAACTCCAGTTCCTTCGACAGGAGGGTCAACAGTGTTAACCATGGTGACAAAGCCAGCGCCTTCGACAGCAGGACCAGGGGCGACATATGTGAGGCCTTACACTCAGCCAGTTCTAGAGTACATTGGCCCATCAGTGACAAATCCTCAGACTCCACCAGGAGGAAGTTTGACTTTTAGGCACTTACCTCCCCCAGGATTTTCACAGCCTTTGCCTAGGAACCCAATCTATGGCATGCCAACAACAATGATGTAGAATTTGCGTACTGCACCCCCAATATTTTCAGAGAATGTGATATCTTCCCCTTTACAGGAGTCAGGTTCTGGAATTAACATGGGTCGAAACAGCCAGTCCATAGGTTTGGGATATTCTGCTCAAAGACCCAACTTAACAAATGAACTGCAGTATATTTGAGGCAACAGATGGATGAGAGCAACATGCAAATGGTACATACTTAGTCTCAGACGATGGGAGAGATTTTCCAGTCATTGATCCAGAATACTACTCGAACCAATTAAATGATGACAGTCCAGATGGCGCGTATAGCAGAACTCATGGGAATGCCTGCTCCTGTTCAACACCAAAATCAAGGAGTCGAGAGGAGGGAAAACGCTCAACAAGTGAATCCGGTGAATCCAGAGTTGGTCGAACCACCTAGGGAGGAGCCTCCTAGAAATCAAATACCTATACCTAAAGAGGAGGAACCAAGGATGATGTTAGTAAACAGAAATCAAAACGTTGATCATGTGGTGAATCAGGTTCGACGCAATAATGTAGCAGCAGAGAATAATTTGGCAGCCAAGGTCGAGAGAATAATGGCTCGAAATGGCCTGAATATGGGTTTTTCTAGGCTAAACTTCACTTCGCCTATAGTAGACTATATACTCCAGGCTGAATTACCCCCCAGGACAAAAGTACCAAAGTTTACTAAGTTTTCAGGAGATACTACAGAATCTACCGTCGAACATGTGGCGCACTACCTGATCGAAGCTGGTGAGATTGCGAATGATGAGAGTCTAAGGGTGAAGTATTTCCCTAGTTCCCTCACTAAAAATGCATTCACGTGGTTCACTACGTTACCATCTGGTTCGATTTGTAATTGGACCCAGTTAGACGTTTGTTCCATGAGTAATTTTACATGGGGCAGACTAAAATTAGTTTGAAAGAATTGGCTAGTGTGAAACGAAAGTTCAATGAGCCAATAGATGATTACTTGAACAAGTTTCGACTACTCAAGGCTAGGTGCTTTACACAAGTGCCTGAGCATGAACTTGTCGAAATGGCCGCTGGTGGCCTTGATTACTCTATTAGGAAAAAACTGGACACCCAGTATCTAAGGGATATGACCCAGTTAGCTGATAGAGTTCGACAGCTAGAGCGTCTCAAGGATGAGAAAGCTAGGGTGAACAAAAACAAGAAGGTAGCTTACGTAGAATACCAGGAGGGCATCAAAGAGTTGTATGACGAGCCTGTTAGGTTCGACGAAAGTGAAATAGATCTTGCTGAACTTAAGCAAGGTCCTTCTTATTCTTGTAAATTATTAGTCCCTTCAAATGGGAAAAACCCTGTCGAAACCGAAAAGAACGATAGGTTCCCAAAGAAAACATACACTTTTGACATCACTAAATGTGACAAAATTTTTGATTTGTTAGTTAAGGATGGTCAGATACTAGTGCCTCCTGGTGCTAAAATACCACCTTTAGAGAAAAGAAAAAAGAGAGGCTTTTGTAAATACCATAATTATTAGGGTCAATAAACTTCTCAATGTTTTCTTTTCAGGGATCTGGTGCATAATGCTATTCAGGAAGGTAGACTCAAATTTGGGGAGAAAACTAAGACCCAGATGAAAATTGATACCAACCCTCTTGAAGTAGCTGAAGCAAATTACACAGAGCCCCATGAGGTTAACATGGTCGAACTAGCTGAGGAATCTGACAGCAGCTCAGACAGTGTTAGCACTAATGAAGCTCTTGGAAGAAATGCCACAGTGGTTGAGGTTACTGAGGACCTTACCAATGATGTTGTGTTCATTAGAGAAGTCAAGGAAATGGATGGCTGCCAGCTTGAGCATTTGATATGTATGGCTGTTGAACGCTACTTTAGGACATCTTCTGAAGTTCAAAGGTTCGACGCTGAGGCTACAGTCGAGATCCATGATGAAGCTGAAGCATCAGAATTACAGATGGTAACAAAATAGTCTGCTGACCGTTTCAGACAGATGGATGAGACTGCTGAAGGCCTTGATGTCCACTTCTCCAAAATGCGCTTAAAAGATGAAGTTGACATAAACATGGTCGAAGTGACTAACGGACAAGCCATGAATATTGATGAACAGGTTTGTCAAAAAGACGGCAACAAGCTGGCTTATCCCAGAGAAGAAGAAACCATTGTTGATTTTCTCCACAGGTGCCAAGGAAAGAACTTTGAAGTCATGTTGTGCCCTCGATGCTGTGCCATCTTCGACAAAGAAGCTGCTCATAGCCTCCAAGCGGGGAAAGAAGCAAAATTTGGACGTGAGAAAAGAGCTGCTCAAAGGCCAGGGCGTTTCGACCCAAGGAAAGCTACTCAAAAACAATATGGCCAAAGGCCACAAATGCCAAGGGCTAAGCAGGCTACTTTCAAGCCTAGCAGTGAGGTACCAACTAGAAAGTGAGTCAAACCAGTTGACGCAGCAGGGAAAGGGAAACAGAGATGGAAGAATTTTGACGTGGCTAGAGGTTCTTCAATGGAGTACCGGAAAGAATTCAAGTCCTCCAATAAAGCTGCCTATATCTCTGAGAATTACAAAGGAAAAAAATCCTATGTCCAGGTCCCAGTGGAGAAGGGAACAGAGACGAAGGAAGGCTTTGAGAGAAGCTCAGGCCAAAGACATAACTGAAACTAGTACCAACGTTCTGCCTGCTAGCAATAAAGATGTTGGGACAAAAATAACAAATAAGATGCCTGTGGGGTGTAGGTTATTTACTTCCAAGAAGGAAGAAGCTGAGAGGTTTGCAGTCGAAGCAGCTGAGGACGAAGATTCGACTCACAACTTCGATTCCGACTCTGATGCCTCTTTAAACATCATTGTTAATGTAGTTTCAGTAATGCCAAGAGAATATGATAGGATAACTGAAGTAGAAAACTTGGATGCCAACGCTGAGGCTGAAATGGCAGCGCACCAACTTGTGTGCTACTATGTGATGAACAATGGCTGTGTTGAAAAACAGAATGCTTTCTTTGAATGACCAACTGAGGCCATGAAAGGGCACTTGAAACCTCTGTACATTACAGGGAAAGTAGAGGACGTGGCTGTGAATAAAATCTTGGTGGATTGTGGGGCTACAGTCAATTTAATGCCAGATTTCCTACTAAGCAATATCGATATATTCGACTTTGATCTTTAGCCCCACAACATGGTCCTTTCTAACTATGAAGGGAAAATTGGTACCACTCTTGGCGTTCTGCAGGTTGATTTAACTGTGGGAATAGTAACAAGACCTACCTTGTTTATGGTAGTCGAAAGCAAAGCTAACTATAACCTTCTGCTGGGGAGGGAATGGATCCATGGTGTTGGAGCAGTACCTTCGTCAATGCACCAACGGATCATAATCTGGAGGCCTGATGGCATATTAGAAAACATTGAAGGTGATTAAGGGTACTTTAAGGTGCCTGTTAATCATGTTGATGGTGTTGAGTTTGACAAAAACTTGGCACATATTGCGCCTTGTACTCCAGCAGAATTTGATTTCACCCCAGATGACCAGGCATTCTGCTCATTACACCTGCACCTTGTGGAGGGATTTCGATGGGATAGAGAGGTCATAAGGGAAGAAGGCAATGTCCCATACTGTGGGGAGCCTGATGTAGACCCCACAGGCTGGGGAAGTGAATTCAGTAATAATGACTGAATTCGATGCAATACAAAGAATTTCGGCCTATGTGGCCGAATCTAAATTACAAGCGGCCTTGGAGGCTGCACATAACCACATGGCTGTCGAAGCCACAACTCAAATTTGTGAAGTAGGCCCTGGTAAGGACTTTGAGCCTAAACCACCTGATGGATCTCAAATCGAAGACCAAAATCAAAGGCTTGATGCTATTTATGATAATGAGCCTTTGGGTTTTGAAAGGGATCCAGTGTCAGATAACATTAGAATGCTGGCGCAAGATCCTTTGGAAGAAATTGACTTGGGTGAAAGGGGAGTAAAAAGGCCTACTTATGTTAGTGCTAACCTTGACCCACAACTCAAAGTCGAAATGGTCCAACTATTGAAGGAATTTAAGGAATGCTTCGCTTGGGACTATGATGAAATGCTTGGTTTGAAGAGAGATCTTTTTGAACATAAGTTGCCAATCATACCTGGGAAAAAGCCAGTCAAGCAAAATCCAAGACGGTTTACCCCAACAATCCTTTCAAAGATCAAAGAGGAAATTGAAAGGTTACTTATATGCAAGTTCATCCGTACAGCTAGGTATGTCGAATGGCAAGCTAATATTGTACCGATCATTAAAAAGAATGGTTCTTTAAGGGTCTGTATAGATTTTAGAGATCTAAATTCTGCAACCCCTAAAGACGAATATGCTATGCCTGTGGCAGAAATGTTGATTGATTCTGCTGCAGGACATGGATACTTGAGTATGTTGGATGGTTATTCTAGTTATAACCAAATATTCATTGCTGAGGAAGATGTCCCAAAGACTGTTTTTCGATGTCCAGGGGCATTAGGCACCTACGAATGGGTAGTAATGCCTTTTGGTCTAAAAAATGCTAGGGCAACTTACCAGCGAGCAATGAATTCGATCTTTCATGATTTTATTGAGACTTTTATGCAAATCTATATTGATGATATTATTGTTAAGTCTTTTTCAGGGAAAGATCATTTAAGCCATCTTCGACATTCCTTTGAAAGGATGAGAAAGCATGGTCTTAAAATGAATCCTCTCAAATGTGTTTTTTGTGTGCAGGCAGGGGATTTCTTAGGCTTTGTGGTCCACAAGAAGAGGATCGAAATTAACCAGAATAAAACCAAAGCCATTATGGAAGCAAAAACGCCATCAACAAAGAAGGAATTGCAGTCTCTCTTGGGCAAAATAAATTTCTTGAGGAGGTTTATATCCAACTTGAGTGGGAAAACGCAAGCCTTTTCGCCATTGCTTCGAGCTAGCAAGGATGGGTTCGACTGGGGGCAAGCGCAATAGGAAGCCTTCGACAAAATCAAAGAGTACCTGAGTCACCCCCTGATTCTCTCACCACCTTGTGGCAATAAGTGTATGAGATTGTACATAGCTGCGTCAGATAGGACTTTAGGGAGCATGTTAGCTCAAGAGGATGATGATGGTGTCGAAAGGGCCGTCTATTACCTTAGTAGAGTTTTAAATGATGCAGAAACTAGATATAGCATGATTGAAAAATTATGTTTATGTTTGTATTACTCTTGTACAAAATTGAAGCATTATATAAAACCAGTTGATGCTTATGTTTCTTCTCGTTATGACGTTATTAAACATATGTTGTCCAAACCTATTTTGCATAGTCGAATTGGAAAATGGGCATTAGCATTAACTGGATATTCCTTAACTTATAAGCCTTTAAAAGCTGTTAAAGGACAAGTAGTGGCAGACTTTATAGTTGACCATTCTACAAATGAGACCCCTCTGAACTATCTTGAAGTGGAACCTTGGAAGTTATACTTCGACGGTCCGAGCCACAAAGATGGGACAGACATAGGAGTGCTTGTTATTTCTCCTAATAAAATTCCAACAACACTTAAGTATAAAATTGAAGGCCGTTGTTCCAACAACGAGCTGAATATGAAGCTTTAATTGCTGGACTTGAAGTATTGTTGGAATTGGGGGAAACTCATGTCGAAATAATGGGAGATTCAGAACTGGTCATAAAACAAGTTACCAAGGAATACAAGTGCATAAAAGAAGACTTGATTATGTACTTTGTAGTTGTGAATTGACTGTTGAAAAAGTTCGACACAATTAGTTTTCAACACATCCCTAGACTGGAAAACCAAGTAGCTAATGACTTGGCTTAGATTGCATCAGGGTATAAAGTTTCGAAAGACAAATTACAAGATGTAATCGAAGTTGAAGTCAGAGGAAAGGTGGTGTCAGTAGGATTAGCCCCATCAGATTTGGAAGAAACTAAGCTTGGATACGGTGATGAAGATAATTTTGCAATTCTGGCAGTTGATAGCATAACTGACAAGGATTGGAGAAAACCTATAGTAGATTATCTAAAAAATCCAATATCTTCGACAGAAAGGAAAATCAAGTATCAAGCTTTGAGTTATTTCTTGTTGGTTAATGAATTATTCAAAAAGACTCCTGAGGGAGTATTGCTTAAGTGCCTTAGTGAGATAGAAGCGTACTTGGCCCTTTCGACTGTCCATGGTGGGACGTGTGGGGCACATCAGGTAGGCCATAAAATGAAATGGTTGTTATTTCGACAAGGCATGTATTGGCCTACCATGTTAAAAGATTGTATCGAATTTGCTAAGGGTTGTCAGGAATGTCAAGTTCACGCTGGCATTCAACACGTCCCTGCAAGTGAATTACACTCTATAGTGAAACCTTGGCCTTTTAGAGGATGGGCTTTGGATTTGGTTGGAGAAATTCGACCAACATCATCTAAAAATCATAAGTACATTTTGGTAGGTATTGATTATTTTACCAAATGGGTCGAAGCTATCCCTTTACCAAATGTTGATCAAGAAGATGTGATTGAATTTATCCAGAAACACATCATCTATAGGCTTGGAATCCCAGAGACAATTACAACAGACCAAGGACCAGTCTTCACTGGTCGAAAAATGCAAGAGTTTTCTAAAGAAATGGGATTCAAGCTTTTAACATCCATACCTTATTATGCTCAAGCTAATGGCCAAGTCGAAGCGGAAAATAAAGTAGTTATTAGGTTGATAAAAAAACATGTGGGAAAAAGGCCAAGAAATTGGCATAAGACATTGGACCAAATACTCTGGGGATGTCAAATGTCCCTAAAGGAGGCAACTTATACTACCCCATTTCGACTGACATTTGGTCATGATGCAGTTTTGCCTGTAGAAATTCATCTTCAGTCCATAAGGATCCAAAGGCATCATGAGATCCCATCTGAGTCTTATTGGAATATGATGCTTGATGAGTTAGTGGATTTAGACGAAGAAAGGCTCCATGCGTTGGAGTTGCTGAAAAGGCAAAAGAAAAGGGTGGAGAAGTCTTATAACAAAAAGGTCAAGATTAGAACCTTTTTAGCTGGGGAATTGGTGTGGAGAATGATCTTGCCTATGGATCGAAAGACCAGATCTTTAGGGAAGTGGTCTCCTAAGTGGGAAGGTCCCTTTCAAATTATTAAGGCATTCAGTAATAATGCTTACGAGGTTTAGGAGATTGAGGGTGATCTAAGAGTCTTAAGGGTAAATGGGAAATATTTGAAAAAATATAAGCCTATTTTGCAAGAGATTCATATTAGAACATAAGTCTTATTAAGATTGTAAAAGCCAAAATAGGCCATGTGAGGCCAAAATGGCATACAAAGGAAAGGAAACAAGTATAACAACATGAAACCTAGGAGAAAGATCATTCATAGTCTCTCCAATTAATAGAGTTGAGGAAGGTGACATAATCTTTGTCAGCTTCATCATCAGAGTTTTGTGCTTTGGAATGTCCTTTCTTGGGGACCTTCATCTTAGTTTCTCGCTTCTTGGCGCGAGAGGTTTCTCCAGTTGAAGTATCATTGTAGGCAGTAGTTGTTGCCTCAACTTTCTTTGTCTCCTCAGCCACCTTCTTGGTCACTGCCTTCTTTGAGGAAGTACTCATGCTTGCTTCAGTGGGTGCAAAATATGGCTCATGTGAAGAGGATTTTATAGAGGCAAAGCCTTGTAAGGATTGGCCAGTCAACAATGGAAACACGTGAAATTGCTCTTGGGAATATACCCTAGGGTTACGCTATTAATATTCCTTTATGGAATAGAAACTTGTTCCGTTGGAACACTAAGCTGTTAAAAGCTGCGTTATTTTCATGATTTCCAAGAAAAGAGGTAGAGTACTTTAATTACAAAGATTAGCAAAGTTTAAGAGAAAATGCGCCGGGATTTTATCAAAGATTTTGCAAGTCGAAGAGCTAATAGCAAATAGAAGTATTTAGATAGGCGCCAGGGGGCATTGAGATTGTCTTTACATAGGGCCTCAAAAGGGCCAGAAAACATGATGATAAAAAAAGAACTACAAATAAGAAATCATAGGACAATAAAAAAGGGAGCTTCGACTTCAACTCAAGAAAGTTGACCTTGTGAATCTTAAGGCGTTTCTCACACAGAGCTTTGTTGAGCTTAGCTGTTGAAAGTTCCTTTTCAAGCGTTTGGGCTTTATCAAGGAAGTCTATAGTGCACTTTAGCTCTCTGGCCATTTCAGTATCGTCGAAGTCTTTCATCTCAAGGTTGCGCTTTTCAGCGTTAGAAATCTTGTTTTGTAGTTCTTCAATTTGCTTCTTCCAGGTATCAATGTCCTTTTGGTTCGACTCTATCTCTGCCTGCCTTTTGTTTTGGTCAATCTCCAAATTTTCGACCTTAGCTTCTGATGCGTGTGCTTCATCCCAAGCTGAATGTTCTAGTCCAGTTGTAATTTCAATGGTGTGTTGGATCTTGGGAAGAAGTTTGAAGTCCTCAGACATCTGATTTACTAAAGCAGTTAACTCCACAAGGAATTCAGACACATCTTTACTAAGAGTCGAGAGGTCCAGTTTTTGGAGGCTATCTTTCAGGAAGAGATGAGCAGTTTGATCTAAAAGTAAGACATTGTGGATGTCTCCCTTGAAGAATTTGTCTTTGATCTTTTGAAGGATAGGGCTGGCAAAGTCATCTGGAGCTGGACCCCCAGAACTGGTCGAAGTACTAAGGCTAGTACCTGAAGAGCCGTACTTCTTCCCAAGTATCATTCTAGCATACTCTCGAGGATTCGACCATTTAAGGGCAGCCGGTGGGTCTCCAGTGGGGGATCCTCCAGTAGTCGAGGTGACTGTAGGCACAGGAGTGGGATTGTTGACAGGACCTGTTTCAGCCACAGGTGAATGGGTCTGATCCTGCTCAGTCCTTTCCCTCTCTTCTTCTTGTTCTTCTTCATTTTCGACCTCCTCTTCTTCCTCTTCAATTGGCCTTCCTTCTACGTCCATGGCAATGGTCTCTGTATGGTCAAGAGGTTGTTGGTTAGAAACATCATCCTCTTCATGCTCAGAGCCATCTGTTTGGGATTGTTGAGTGTTGGTCCTGGTGGGCGAGTTTTTATTTGTTTCATCTTCTTCAGAAAGAGGAACTATAAGAGGGATAGGTTAGTTAATTTCGCTCAGTGAACTATATCCAGAACCAAGGTCAGAGGTAGGGTGATAAGTTGGCTCACCTTGGCTATTCAGGATAGTTGTTGCAAAGCTGAATGAAGTTTGTGGTGGGTTAGAACCACCTACATCAGCCTGAAAACCACAAGTAAAGAGAAATAAGATTGAAAGAAATATGAGTAAGGAATGCAAATGCTGAGTAAAGATAGTGTACATACATGTACAGTTGCGGAATCAGGACTTGAGTTTGCGCTCTCAGGATCACCAGCAGTCATTTTCGACGCAATCTTGGAGAGTTGTTTCTTGACACCACTATCAGCAGGTGTCTTCTCAAGAATTCTGGCTGCCTTTGGTAAGCTTCCTTTTCTTTTTAGCCACTACCTCCTCAGGGGATTCATCATCAGCATCTGAAGGGACACCTGTTTGAGCACCTTTCTTGCCCTTTTTTGAAGGCGTTGGAGGTTTTCAAGCAGTCTAAAAGGTGATGCAAATATTAGAAGTTGGTTACACAAAAAGATTTAGGCAAGGGATATAAAATACCTTTGTGCCTTCAGTTTCCTTTTCGACTCTTGCAGCACCCTTCGATGAGCTGGTCTTCCTGGCCATAGCTGAAAGACAGATGATTATTACAAGATTAATAATTGAGTGGTTAGTTAAAAATCACAAATCAAGGGTCTCAAACCTTCATATATTTTGGATTCGACACGAACATCCTCGACCCCTATATGAAGGTGTCCTTTGAAACTGTCCAGCTTATGTTTAGTCGCAACCACCTGTTGGGCTTTCGGTTGAGACTGCTGTCGAAGGAGTTTTAGGTGCTCACCACAGACAAACCAGTCTGGAAATGGGGGGCAAGTGCCACTCCAAAATAAGCATTAGGCAGTCGAGGGAACTTTGGAGGAAAGAGTTCAAACGCCACCTCATAACGTTTCTCAAGAGGAACGTTTGAAGGGATTTACAACTGATCCATTTTTTGTAGAAATTTCTCCTTCAAAGTGACAGCAGCCTCACGAACGGTTCGACTAATATCATCTGGTCGATAGACAGTTTCAAAGTACTTTTGGAAGGCCTGAATTTCTTTGACATAAATGAACTTACTCTTCTTGGTTTTCTCCTGTACATCAAGAAAAGCTTGGTCAAGTAATGAAGAGAAGGCAGCAACATCAAGAAATTGTTCACTGTAGTACTTCGACCACCAGTTGTGAAATGGTTTAGTGCACAAAAATGTGGGTTGAAAGTGCACAGGGGAAAGAGTTGCTTTTCTAGCGTTCCACCGGTCGAAAGGGATTGCAGCACCTCCTTCATCAAAACTGGCAGTATGAAGGACTACATGGCCTTTCTTCTCATACATACACTTAGGGAAAATTTGAGCCAACCCAAACTGTCGAGAGACAAGGTTTGGTTGGTAAGCAATCAAGGCTGCCATATCTCTTCCAAGATTCAGCCTCTGAATGATAAATCTAGGAATAAAAAAGGCTTCCCAGATTGAAACAGATTCAGTATGGAGTTTTTTGGATGAATTAGGGAATGGCCTTGTAAACCACTCAGGTCCACATTTTCTTTCCGCAAAAGGGGCCATACTGGGTGTGAAATCATACCGCTTGGCAAACATCATAATGTAACTGGAGAAGGCTCCTTTGAGAGTTTCCCCATCATCATTGGGCGTGAATTTCACCAGGCGAGTACCTTCGACCCTCTTTTCTTTGATTTCAGCAGAGTCCTCATCGACTTGCCCTTTCCTGGGAAGGCTAGCTTCGAAAGTTGCATTAAGCCATAATTAAAGCAACCAGAGGGGGCCATTCAGGTGTACAGTGCCCTGGGCCTCCAAGTCTTTGAGTCGAGCTGCCCCTTCGCTGAGAGACTCATAGAGGTTTGCCAAAATCAACCCACTAAGGCAAACTCCTCTGTTGTTGTGAAGTTGGTTGGCCAGGGTGAGATATTTCTTGGCCATCTGTAGGGATTTTGAGCAAAATATATACCTCGACAACCATACGGTGAGGAATTCAATGTGTTCCTTGTCAGTTATTTCTTCAGTGTCACGCTTGTGGTGGTTTATGAAGTGGGTGTATGTAAGCTTGGAATCAGAGTTCCCTATGGTATCCTCTGCATCAGTTTCAGGATCATATGAAATGCCATCTGGTCGAAGCCCTGCAATGGCAGCTAGGTCGAAGAGTGTGGGGGTAACCATCCCACAAGGAAGATGAAAAGTGTAGTGGGTACTATCCTAAAAGTAAAGTGATGCTGCCAGCAGGTGCAAATAATAAGGAATACTGGTCTTCGACAGCATAAGCAGATCATAAATTCCAATGGTTTTCCAATGATCAGCTTTGACCTTTTCCATCCTGGTCATCCAAAGGTCAAAATCCTTTAACTGGTTAACAACTCTTACCAATCTAGTACCATCATGAAGATACCTAAGATCCATCTTAGTCAAGGTGGGTGTATCAGGGGAAGCTTTATCTTCCTTAGGGCTGCTCTTTTGCCCTAAAGGTCTTGATTTACGGTAAGAAGGAAAAACTCACTAAGTTTTTCATCGGTGGGCTTAACATCAGCTAAGGGGCCACATAAAGCATAAGGTTTATTAGAAACAATGAGAGGAATCATTACCTGAGACTCGTAAATGCTCCTCGCCTCCGCAAGAAGGGGTACTGGCATGAACTGTTGATTCTTCACCACCTTGGGTCCTGGAATGTTCGAAAATGGTGGAAGGGATTGCTTGAACTGTGTGGCTCTACCTTTTTGACCTTTTGTTTCTTGGGGAATGGTTTGTGAAGACGCCATTGTTGGAAGTTGAAGAAAAGTGAGAATACGTTCTGGGTTTTTCTTGAGAGAGTTTGAAGGATGAAGAAATAGGGTTGCAAGAAATTCTGAGAATGCAAAAGTTTAATAAGTTATGGAAAAAGGGTATTTATAGGCGTTTGGAAGTTAAAAAGGTTGTCAATCCACCAATGGAGCAAAGTGGGTAGTGGGACGCGTGTCTATTTTTTGCAAAATTGTTTGAGTCGTGGCAGTTATGATCAGATTGCAAATGTCTAGTTCCAAGAAAGGTGATGATGAAAATAGTTCAAGGATGCGGCGAAAAAGACGTTTGAAGATTTGCCATTATGGTATGATGTCATAAGCGTGATTCAAAGAAACTGAATAGTTTCTAAATCGTGGGTTGGTCAGTTATGACCACGTCTTCTCATAGTCGAATGCGCAAGCGTCGAAAATGGTTCTATCAAAAAATGACCTTCCTACCAACACTGGCGAAAGGACATTTTTGGGGGGCAATTTGTTAGCTCCTAATTTCGACGCTACATGATTTCAAATAGATTTGGCTTTTAAAGAAGTTATTCTTTAAAATAATAAGCTAAAGGAGAAGAAGGCTTCGACCATATTTGTTGAAAGCCTGAGTCGAAGAGAATGATTTTAAGACTTCAAACATTTCCAAGTCCAAAGAGTCAATTCGACAGGGTAAAATGGCTATGGATAATGCGCTGCAGTTATAGTTAATTATTGGAGGGAAGTTCTACTATTTGAATTTGAAAAGAGGACAAGTGGCGAATATCCAAAAGTTGAAGACATGCAAAGTGCCAAGTGGCGTGTTCTAGGAGTAAACCGTCAAATGGTGGTTATTTTAGAGTATTATAAATAGGTTAGTTCTAGAGTTAGAATGTGTCAAAAAATCGTGTTGTACAAGTAACTCTGTAATCACTCAAAGTATCCAGCGTGTAGAGAAAAGAATGAGGCGAGAATGTACGTGATTGTAATCACCATTATCTTTCATTGCAATGCAATTTACTTTGAAGTTTCTACCTTAGATCCTTTACTTTGAAATCCTTTAATTCAGTCTTTTACTTCTAAGTATTCTACATTGTAAAGCTTTTACTTTGCAGTTTTTACATTAAGAAGCCTTTACCTTCAAGCATTTACATTTCTGTAGTTTATTTAAGACTTTATGCATTTTCTTTACCATTTAAACTTCAGTATTTCATTGAATTTGCTTTTACATTGTTTTCTTTAAGTTTCTTATTCGACTTAAACACTTTTCTGCCTTTATCACTTTTTGTTTTATGTTTCATAGCGTCCTTTTTATTTGCCAGCATGGTCGAAAGGTTTGCTTTATGCATTTGTGAAACATTTTAAATACACTCATAGCACATGTCCTAGGATCAATCTGATCGATCCTGTAAGTTACTAGAACTTTATTGTTTTAGAAGATCAGCGGTTGTTTACCAATTTCCAAGGTAAACATTGTGTCATGTAATTGGGAAGTTCTTCCTCTTCATCATCTTCAATGATGGCAGTGACTTCATATTCCGGTTCCTTAAACTTCTTCCGAGGGGAATAAAAAGGCACATATGCATCCTCCGGGGACATATAACCAGGGTCTTCCAAATAAGGCTCCCAGTCTTCAGCAGGAATGACATCATCTTCAGAACCAAACGGGATATAGCCTACAGGGTCATCTTCAAGAATTGCAGCAGTAGAAAGATCTTCACTAAGGCAATTTTGAATCATATTGACAGACGCCTTGCCATGATTAGGCAGCAGATTCGATTGGACATTAGGGTTGGAATCTTCGAAAGACAAAATACCACTTCTAGCCAATCTTTACACTTCCATATTCAATGGATAACAGTTCTTAGTGTCATGCCCAGCTCCTCCCTGATGGAAATCACAATGAGCTTCAGGCTTATACCACCACGGTGAATCTTTTGGAACAACAGATGGTGGACGGGTCTGAACAAGATTCTTCTTAATTAAACAAAGAAGCAATTCCATGTAGGTCATCGGAATCGGATAAAAATCCTTTTGAAAACGGCCCCGTTGATTGTTTGGCTGATTAGAACGTTGTTGCTGAGCAGGAGCTGCCTGAACAACAGGAGCTGAACTGATAACAGGAGTGACAGATGCAACATATTGTTGACACTGATTGTTTTTATTGTGAGGTCTTCTATACCTTTCTCGAGAAACGACATTGGTCTCTCCTTCTTTCTTTTTGGCAAATCCTCCACTATATTTTTTGGAACTTCCAGTAGAATTGCCATCTTTTGACAAACGTCCCTCACGGACACCCTCTTCCAATCTCATCCCCATATTAACCAACTCAGTGAAATCACTCGGGGCACTAGCAATCATGCGTTCATAATAGAAAGGACTCAGAGTTTTTAGAAAAATCTTAGTAATCTCTTTCTCTTCCAAAGGAGGGTTGATCTGGGCATCAATCTTGTGCCATCTCTGCGTATATTCTTTGAATTTCTCCTTATCTTTCTGAGCCATCGCCCGAAGCTGATCACGATCAGGAGCCATATCCACATTATACTTATACTGTTTCACAAACGCCTCATCCAAATCTTTGAAAGTGCAAACTCGAGTACTGTCGAGTCCCATATACCATTTCAAAGCAGCACCGAATAAACTATCTTGAAAGTAGTGAATGAGCAGTTGATCATTATCCTTATGAGCCGATATCTTACGAGCATACATAGTCAAGTGACTCAACGGACAAGAGTTACCCTTATACTTTTCAAAGTCAGGAACTTTGAACTTATGCGGGATCTTCACATTAGAAACCAGGCATAACTCATGAGCATTCTTTCCAAACAGCTCTTTACCCCTCAGAGCTTTGATTTCTTTCTGCATTTCAACAAACTGGTCTTGAATCTCTTCCATTCTATCATAAGCATTGGCATTCTCACTTAGAGCAGTATGGAAAATTTGCTCTTTACCAAAAGGAACAGTGTGAATCACAGGCGGTGGCACAATCATCACAGGTTGAACGGTAGGAACAACTGGAACTTCAGGAGGTGGTGGTGGTGGTGGTTGATTCTGAGCAGCCACCAGGGCTTCCATCATAGCAGCGAGTCTTTCCAAACCATCCTTCAGAGATGATACTTCTTCACGAAGCTCACGGTTCTCTTGTTGCAATTGATCCATCTTTTTCTTCAGATTAGCTCGAGTATTATACTGGTGCGACAGCTTGGTTGAACAAAGGCCAAAGGCAAACAATAAGACACTTGGAAAAGGCAAGAAACAAATGCAGAATGATGCTTGATGCAAATGCAATGCAATATGAATGCAGCAAACACGGGATCAAAGCTTCCATAAATTCTGAATAACTGTTGCGCTGATGACTGGATGAGCTCAAAGGTTCGCTCTGAAGAGAATACCGGAATACCAGGTCGATAAGTCTACACTGATAAGAAATCCAAAGTACTGGGCATGCTGAAAGTCTAGGTTTCCTGTAAACCTGTAAACACCCGCCCATTCTCACATGTGGGTACTAAAAAGTCGGGATCCTCAGTTTCAGATTCTCGATTTGAGAAGCAATAGTACATTCATCCCTCGGGGTACAGTACTATCACCAAACAAAGAGGTCGTCCACTGATTCTCCAAAAAAGGATATCCTATAGCAAGTTCCCAGCATTGGGTCCTCGAATCGACAAGTGTAACGGGTTTGCCATTTCTGGTCTGCCATTATCACATGTCGGGAGGAGAGGCGTTACTGAGTTCTCGGGGAAACGGTCGCCAGAGTCGACAGTTTTCCAGGTTATATTCCATTGTCTGTCCCAAATGCGCAGGATAGAATATCACCAAAGAAAACCTCGTCTGGATGTGGAGTTTTCATGTATACTACGTCTGGCCAAATGCCACACAAGTCACACTACTTTCCACCCTAGCCTTAGGTGTATACTCAAGCCGGGGTATTAGGCTTATCTCTCAGAACATCCAAACCAGAACAAACAAATAACAAGCAAGTCAGACAAAAAGCGGTAAATAAATCAAAGTAGGCTAAACCCCTTAAGGGATGGACCAACAAGAGGTCAACCTTTCCCCAGCGGAGTCGCCACTTTTCTGTAGCGGGGAAATTTGTGAGTGTAAGCTATTGATTAACTTAACTAAAAAATAAGCAAGAGTCGCCACCGCACTTTTATTTTATCCACAAAGGGAAAGGAAAAAGAGCGAACAAAACCTAAAGAGTTCTAAAAAACAAGAACAAACAGAGAATGGGTAAGGGGGTTGGTTACGCAATGGGAAGGTGTTAGCACCCAAAACGTCTATAGTACTCTATAGGAGCCCTTTGAAATATCTACCGCTTTTTGGTTTGAAAATGGTTTGCTTGTAAAGAGATTGAGGAGATGAGAGGAGAAATACTTTTTAAGATTTTTGTGTTTGGAGAGACTTATCGCCTCATGCCTACGTACCCACGATGTGAAATGTAGGATCAAAACCCCGTAGTTCGTGGTACAAAGAACAAAAATTTGTTGGTTTCGATTGATTTTTAAGTGTAAAGACAAGTCGTCATTTCTAAGCAAATAATTTCGCTTAAAGAAATGAATCATGTCTAAACTTATGAAAAAGAGTTTAAAAAAAAAGGTGCATAAAAGCACAAAAGATTTGAGTGAGTTTCATATTTTTTATGTTTTCATGAAACGGTCAAAGTATGGTTAAGATAGATTGACATTTATTAAAGAAAAGAAAATTTTAAAAGTCAATTGACAAAAGTCAAGGTTTTATTATGAAAGTGGTTTTAAGTTGAAAACAAAAAGGTTTTGAAAAAAAGAGAGAGGATTTTGAAAATTTAAGAATGGGGAGGAGAATAAGTGACTATCCTAGTGCATAAAATAAAAGCTAGGGAAAAGGAGAATCTAACCAAAATGGAGTCACTTCAAAGCAATATTAAAAGAATTCCATCCTTTAAGAAAATTGGCCAATAAAGGCAAGTCTTCAATCAATACTCAAAGCAAAGGGGTAAGAAGTCCTAATTCTAGGTCCATAAGTCCAATATTACTTCAAAAAGAAGTCCATGAAGAGATCACTCCAAAGCATAGGATAGTAACCGATAATCCAAGATGAAGAGAATTAAGTTTTTTATGGTTTAAGCCTTTATTGATGTTTTTGGTCCAAGTGGACAAAGAGAAAAAGGCGGAAGCATAAACATGTGTCCAACGGACAAAGGAAAAATTGCGGAAACATAAACATGATATGAAATGATAATAATGAAGCATAAAAAAATAAAAAGAGATAGGGAGCGAGAAGGAAACATAAACAAAATTAATACAAAGTATTATTAGTAAGTTAGTGATTAGTTGTTAGTATTAGTGATCAATAACAATTGAATAATTGCACTTAGGTCAAGGTTGATGAAACTCATTAGAGGATTGATAATACCAAAGCCTCCTAACAACAAGTTTCATGAGTTTTGAACCATAAGACAAATAATCAACCATTCTTGATAGTTTTCTGATACGGGACAAATATTGCGCTATGTTAAGCAATCGCTGAGTAATTTACGTAGTAATTACCCTACAATGAGGCCGGTCAATAGCTCTTTGTGCTAATGTATGCTAGATGAACGATATATAGATCGTCATCCGAAAGCGATACCGCACGAAAAGAAAAGTGGTAGCGATCTAGTCTTGATCGAAATTCAAAAACGGAATTCCTAGATCTTTGACTTTCATCGATCAAAACAAAAGGGAAATAGATGAAGAGAAAGCCAAATTAAACCACACAATTATGTGGTCTAAGGCTAAGAACAAAGGTAGAGGGAAGAAAAAGGGAAAAGAATCAAAACAGTCCCAAAATAGAGCCAAAATAGCATTCTGGACACTGGTTAATCGGTTAACACATTTGGTTAATCGGTTAACCAGTGCAGATTTTGAATTTCTGCGCAAAACAGGGTGTTAACCGGTTAACCATTTTACACCGAACCTGGTTAATCGGTTAACACTGCACCAGAAGCAAAAAAAAAATGTGCAAAATTCAACATGATCTTCTTTCAAAACATTTTTCAAACACCTTATGATCATGAATTGAATTTGCACAAATTTTAAAGTAAAAATAGACAGAGAAACCTGCAATCAAACAACAAAATACGATCCAAAGGATCAACAACAAGCAACACCAAGGATCTACATCTTGAATGATGAATATGAAGCTTTAACAATGGTGGAAAGTGAATTATCACTCCAAATCAGAAAATCCTTCCAAAGTGCAGCAAGATCTACACTCCAAAACCTTGATCTACTGTGATCGATGAACAAAAACAAGAATGGATGAAGGTTTAGCTCTAAATTAGTAAGAATCAATGTGAATTCTTACTAACTTATGAAAGAAGAAATTGAGCTTTTGGTGAATTTTGGTAGTTGGGGAGAGAAATTGCAAGGGATTTTTTGGCTATCAAAAGCTTGTGAAATGAATGAAATAAAGCCTCTATTTATAGAGTTTAGGCTTGGGAATTTGGTGGTTTGGAATTAGGTTTGGAAGATCAAAATTAGGATTGGAATTCAAATTTTGGAGGGAAATTAAAAGAGTGGTGATTAGTGGAGGAATATGGTAGGAATTAATATTGATGATGTAGGGAATTAGAACTGAGATGGAATATTCAAAAATGATGAAAATTGGTGCCAATTGCTGAAAATTTGAATTTGCTGGCATTTCTTCCAAAATTCGTACGCGTTAACTGATTAACCAAATGTGTTAACCGGTTAACACAGTGAAAATTTGGAAATTTTGGCTTTTTGATGTGCTGTCTTGATTCCGGCTCGATTTTTCTTGCTCGTCAAAGAAGGCATGGAAATAAACACATGAACCTTGGAGTCCCTTGAATAATAATCAATTAAACCTTGGAAACTCTTGATCAGATGAAATTTTGAATTGTTTGCCGATCAACTTTGACTTTATTCAGATGAAATCCATTCGAGCAGCGGGACTGATTTTTTTGGTATTTTTAACCTATTCTTCCCCTGAAAATGTTAGTGAAAGAAAACAAAATATTTTTGGATTTTGATTAATGGTTAGTAAACATAAACAATTAACAATAAAACAACTAACAAACACACACAAACCCAAAGATCCCTGCAAGGCACAATCCTATAGAAGAGGGAACCAATGTGCGATCTTGTTTGTGGTATGAAATGCAAATGAAAAGCAAAGAATCTTAGGGGCAAAAATTAGGGTATTACAGTGGCCCAAACCTATGTTTACAAGCCCAAGGATGGTTCTTTAACCATCGTGGATCATTTGCTCCTAACGACTAATCAAATTAACCACTAACTTTACTTTCCGTCAATATTATCTTGATTTTATTTTCTGTCAAATATTATCTTGATTATTATTTATATTGTTCATATTCATCATACTTGTTCATCTAACCCTTTTCTTGTTTCTTCTTATTCATACCTTAATCAAAACACATTAACAATTATCGAAACAATAAAAAACTCAATTGGTGGACTATTGTTGGTTGCTTGAACCTTGTACAGAAACCCTAACAAAGGAGGTTTTGTCCGACTCTTGCTCAAGGCTTAGTTTAGGACACCTCGCACACACACGGCTTCCTCTTGGGCTACCTTACAATGAGACTGTTTATTTCTTGCAATCCCCTGTAATTTACATGTACCCCGCTCCCATTCTGATGTACGCATTCGTTGTTTCTTTTATTGTGGTTTGTTTACTAGGAGCACCCCTAGGGACTAGCATAGACACAACCATTTTCAAACTAATTCTCGATTCGTCATCGAGCTATTTTCAAAACACCCCGTAAGTCGATTGCTCATTAGCATCGCCATCAACCATTCTCATTCCATCGTGGTTTCGTTACTAGGAGCACCCCTAGGGACTAGGATCGATTCTCACCCATTTTCATCAAACTTTTGATTCGTCGTCGAGCCATTTTCAAACAAACCTTTTTTCAACCAAACCCTCGACTCGTCGTCGAGCCCATTTTCAAATCAACCTCTAACCCAACTTCTTTTCAAACTAACCAAACGCATACAAATAAACCCTTGATCCAACGTCAAGCAGATTTTCACAAATAAACTTTAAAACGACTAACAATTATCGTAACTCTTTTCAAGGTGAAAAATGGCGGAGTACCACGAACTACGACTGCTCAGATATTTTATTCTCGTCCGAGAAAAGATACGTAGGCACAAGATTGCAATGATCTTGGCAAGCACACTTTTTCTTTTTCCACCTTTTCCGTAGTCGAACTACGATTGCTCTGATTACTCATTCTCGTCTGAATGAGCATACGTAGACACAAGGGCCCCAATCCTTGGCGAGCTCCCTATCCTCTAACCACCCCATTTCCCCCTAGCATCTTTTCCCTTTATCTTATCGTTTCGCATTTTATTTTTGAGAAGAAAACAAACAAGCTTAGCTAACGAGCATCACAATTTGAATCAAGAGGTTCCCGTTGAGTACAACAGACGTGAGGGGGTGCGCGTACCTTCCCCTCACGTAACCGACTCCCGAACCCGAAATGTGGTTACGACGACCATGTTCTTATCCTCCCTTAAAGGCTTTCTCGATATTTTCTTTTCCCTCTTTTAGGATAAATAAAGTTCGGTGGCGACTCTGTCGAACTATTCCGCGCCTTTTGCGCTTGGGTCGTGTCTTCGATGCAGCGATTTTTTTGAGGTACGACAGCTGGCGACTCTGCTGGGGATGATTTGCTCCATGCAAGAGAGAGTTAAGACTATCTTGATTCGAATCGCGAGCTCGTTAGTTTCGTTTATCTGTTTTCTTCTCGTTTGCTTATTTACTTGCTTTCCTATTTCCTTATTTGTGTTACCTTTTGTGGCATTGTTGGGTTGTTCTGATATTAGGAACTTTGTGAGATGGCTCTACACCCGAGTTGAGAAAAACCCTAGGATTAGGATGGTGGTTGTGTAGTGGAGGCTTGCATGGTCTCTTCTGTGTGAGTCGAAGCGAAGACCACGCTTGGAGTAGATTCCCTTGGAGATGTTATTGTTGTGGTGTTCCTTCGCCAGGGCAGTAATGTTTTCGAGCCTGAATCGTCGATCCCAAGGACCATTAATCCTTTTATCCATGGTGGTTGGTAGTGTTAACTCCTTTTGGGTTAATGGGAATGCCACAATCAGATGAGATCCCTTGAACGTATTACTTCTTGACAGTAATATTTTCAACCTTGATCTATGACTCTGAGAACCCTACATAGAACCCGTGTGTCGATGGTTGTGTAGTGGACGTCTCCGAGGAATCTTTCTCGTAGGGAAGATACGAAGGCCTCACCTAGATGAGATTATTTCGAGGATATTATAATCAGATGTCTCTTTGTCTTGGCTATAATGTTTTCGAAATATATCCATGACTCTAGGCACCTACCCGTTTAGAAACCTACCTGTGGGCTTTCTTTGATCCGAGTTGTGGTTGTTGACCCGTACCGCCGGCCAACCTCAGAACTGTTTGAACCTGTGATATGTAATCCTAGATCTTGCATCTTGCATTGTATCTCATGTCATTGCATTGCATCTGTTATGCATCTTGCATTGCATTTCAACTCCAGAATCTCACTGTGCCTTCCTTCCTTCTTCAGTAAATCAAGTTGATTTCTCGACACCAGTACGCAACTCGGGCCAATACAAGACGCATGATGGAGCAGATTCATCAAGAGCAAGCCGCCTTTAGAGAAGAGTTGGACTCTATCAAAGGAAAGATCGACCAAATTCTCAAAGCTATCATGATGGCCAGAAAGGAAGAAGAACTTCGTGAAGCCGTGCCGCCAACAACAATGTGCCTGTGCAAGGATCTACCTCAAGGCTCTCAGTTCCTATTCCCAACCCTATCACTTATGGGATACCGATGAACTTTACTCCTGCCACTGAATGAGCAATATCTCAACCATTGACAACATCTGGAGTTACTGTTGCAGCTATTCCGCAAGCCCAACCTGCTGTCACTCAGATTCCAATCCCTCATGCTGAGGAAAATCTGCAAGATCAGTATGATGAAGTGCAAATTTATCATGCTCTTATCCCTATTGTCAATTCTACTGCTGCTCAGGATTCTGAAGCCATCAAAATGTGTCGTGATCTAACTGAGAAACTCTGAGTCATGGAGGGGCACAACTCAAACTCTCTGAATGCTCTAGAAATGTGCTTGGTGCCAGATGTTGTCATTCCTCCCAAGTTTAAGGTGCCATAATTCTCAAAGTACAAAGGTCTCAGTTGTCCTAACATTTATCTGAAGATGTACTGTCGCAAGATAGCTGTCTATACCAGAGACGAAAAGTTGATGATTCATTGCTTCCAAGACAGCCTGTCTGAAGCATCCCTCGAATGGTATATACAGTTGGAGCGTAGCAGTGTGCGTACTTGGGCCAAGCTAGCTGACACTTTCATCAAGCAATACAAATACAACACTGATCTTGCTCTGAATCGTACTCAACTTCAGAGTATGGCTCAGAAGGACAATGCATCTTTTAAGGAGTACGTGCAACGCTGGAGAGAGCTAGCTGCAAGGGTGTATCCACCACTTGTTGACCGTGAACTGATTGACATCTTCATGAGTACCTTGTAAGGCCAATACTATGAGAAGCTAACCGGTAGTGTTTCTGCTGGGTTCTCTGACTTGGTAATTGTCGGTGAGAGAATTGAAGAAGGTTTGAAAAGCGGAAAGATCCAAGGAGGTTCTAGTAGTCACTCTGGAGCCAAGAAGACCTTCAATGAATACAAGAAGAAAGAGGGTGAAGCAAATTCCGTCTCTGCTCAGAAAGGGCAAGCTCAACAAGCTCCTCCTCCAACACCTTTTCAAGTTCCCTACTTTCAGTATCCGTATGTTACTGGTGCACAATATACTCTAATTCATTATCAGCCAGCTGTTCAAGCTCCGATGCCTCACCAACAGGCACCTCAGCCACAGTCTTACAATCAGCAAGGGTATCAGTATCCTCCTCAAAATCAACAACAAAGAGCTGCTCAGGAACAACGTCAGCCTAATCAACAGAGGACAAGGAGGCCAGACAGAAACTTTGATCGCCTACCTATGTCATATGCTTAGATCTTTGCTCAATTGCTGGAGAAGAGGGTTGTTACTCCGAGAGACTTGGCTCCTCCAACTGTCATTCCCCCAGATTATGATGCTAATGCTCATTGCGAGTTTCATAAGGGTGCTCTAGGGCATACAATCGAAGACTGCAGAGCTTTCAAGCACAACGTTCAAGACCTGATCGACTCAAAGTTTCTCACGTTCAATGGGAAGGCTCCAAACGTCATCAACAACCCTCTTCCACCGCCAAGCTAGTGCCCGCAGTCAAGTCAAGTCAAGTTCAAGTTTCCCCGAAGAAGGCATTCGTCATGCCATCCCATCATTTCGTATCCCTATATTTTGTCTTTGTTTGTTTAAGTACTTTTTGCTTCAAACATTGTCGTTTGTATTTGGTTTTCTTAATGTAGTGATTATGCATGTTTTGAATTAGTTATGTCGTATTCACTCATTTCTTCCATTTACTGCAAAGCACCGACACATATATCTCCACTTCACTTCACTTTCTTTATCAAACTGTTGTTTAGCAATGATTGGAGGGAAGATGATGACAACGAAATACCCATAATTGCAAACTCTATGCCTTCAGACAGAATCTCGTCGATGATGTACAGACATTATTTCAATTTCCCTAAACATTGGAGAGACAAGGAGTTAATCCCTAGTTAACCACTTCGAGCCAAGAAGTAGCAGTTTCCATCGGATATTCAAACCCTTAGACTCAACCTGGGGCAGGGTAGTGTTCAGTTAACCTGATTACGCACTCAAATCACAAAGCAAAATCCAAAGGACATGATGGTTGTTCATCAATAACCCATGACTTGGCAGTCACAATCCTCCAACAAAATAAAAAAAAAAATATCAATAGCCGGCTAAGTCGAGCACCTTAAAGGAGACTTAGGCAAAAATCAAGGCAATCCCGATGGACTCGAAAAGCAAAATCAGTCCATGCAAGAGATAGGGATCAAAAAAGCAAAATCAAAAGAGGCCATCAAATCCTCAGCAAAAACAAAATAAGATCCAGTGACCACCAAATCAAAACCAAAAGGTCACTGACATCCATCAACAACAAAATAAGGCGACTGCCATTTCGAGCATACCTTGAATCATCACACTTACACCGTTAACCCTTTTGGAAGACAAACGTGTGCAAAATTAACTGAACATAGGATTGGAGGTCGTCACGAAGAAGGGGTGGGTACAAACCAAATTCGAGCCTAATATCCTTTGTTTCATAAAATGTGAACCAGACCACGTTACAACCCTCGAAAGACCTAATTGAGGCGAAGTTTATTCTAAAAAGCATACTATTGCAAGATTGCGTAAACTGACTCCCCACATATTTGCTAATCTTCAGCATTGGTGTCATTCTCCTTGCTATATCTTTCACACCAGCAAATCAGCACAACGTCTGGACTAACGGTCCTTTAGTCTCACTATCACGACACTCAAATAAATGACACTTTTTCAAAACTTGCATGAGCATTGCATTAAGATTACCATTTGTGAATGTGAAATTTTAACTGCAAATCAGTGCTAGACATCAAAGACATTCCAACAAGGGGAAATTGAAGAGGAACTTGAACTTCCAGTGGTGTCGACCCGAAGCAAGACTACCTCAGAACCCTCAATCTGGGGAAATTCCTCCAACAACTTAATCAGGGGCAAGACACATCAGATCTCAGCTTTTAAAGATCAAATCACTTTAGAACGGGTTAATCAGGGATGAACCATTACCATGTTCAGACTGGGGCGAACCAAGTTGCAGAAGGCAGATCCCTTATGTATCATCAAATTTGGACAAGCATATGCCAGACACTAGCAATCATCAAGTTCAGAGCAAGAGCACAATCTTCATGAGCCGATCACGTCGCTATGCTCATTTTCAAGTCATCCTGACCATCAAGCACAAAGTTATGGTTCCCTCATAACGAGCTCATGGCTTATCATCAAGTGATCAAACTTGAGGCTTCGAGAGCATCTTCGTCTGCTTCAATCATGGCGTCTTCAATGAACTAAGTGTCAAGGAAATCAAGCCCTCCCACCTCCCAAAGTCCAATCCACATTGGCAACTACCAAAAGTCCACCACGCTGGTATCCTTCACCAAACTTATCCAATCACCCGTCTGCAATCATGCACATCATCTGCATCATACGCATCGCATTCAACATCATGTGCATCATATGCATACAAAATAAATGTCATACTTCCCCAGCATTTGCATCTCCGCGCATCAGCATTTGCATTGTATTTCCATTCGATATGGAACATTATTACAAAATCAAGCATTCATACATGCATAAGTCAAGATCCAGGATCAATCTCGAGACTGCACGAAGATCTTCAGCCCAGCCAGGGGCATCTTCATCAATCCGTGGGCGTTCCTCACGAAGTTGTATCTCAAGTTTTCCAAGGCGATCTTTAACCCAGGCAAGGGCATCTTATTCAAATACGTGGGCGTTCCTCACGAAGTTGTTTCAAGCTTTTGTTGATCAAGCTCAAGATGATTTTTCAGCCCAGTCAGGGGCATCTTCTTCAAGTTCATGGGCGTTCTTCATGAAGTCTTCAAGCTTTTGTTGATGAAGTTGTGATCTCCAAGCAAGTCAGTGGGCGTTCCTCATTGAATTGTGTTCCTCAATATTTTGTTGATGAAGTTGTCATCCCCAGCTCAACCAATAAGCATCCCTCTGAGTCAGTGGGCGTTCCTCATTGGGTCGTGTCTCTTCAACTTTTTGTTGACGGAGTTGATTGGTCAGTGGGTCTTCTGCAAACAAATTCAACCTTCCTCTTGGGAGTCCCCTAGTTAGTTGGTTCTTGTCAACCTTTTGTTTATAAGAATGGCATTCCTCAGTGACTTTTTTGCCTCAACCTTTTGTTAATGTCTCTAGATAAGCCTCACTCATCATATCCCCAGCAAACTTGACCTTTTGTCAATTGTCTTACTATCATCCTTTTGGTGGTAGCCAAACCCTGTCAATTCAACCTAACCTGCATCCTTTTGGTGTTGGCCCTCAAATCTGGGAAGTTTTTATCATCCTTTTGGTGGTAGTAGCTTGTATTGATCCGTCATCCTTTTAGTGTCGCCGATCCGTAAACCTTTGGTCAGTGTATCATCCTTTTGGTGAATAACAACCTTTGATATCGTTTTGTTCGCTATTATTCTTTCGGTAATAGCAAGTTATGACCTCACTTTCATCCTTTTGGTGAAGGGTCACTGTGTGCGTGAGTTTACTATCATCCTTTTAGTGATAGGTCTGTCATCCTTTTTGTGTCAGATATCTGGTGTGTGAGTCCTCTATCATCCTTTTGGTGATAGATCCGTCATCCTTTTGGTGTCAGAGTCGTGTGTGTTTACTATCATACTTTTGGTGATAGGTCTGTCATTCTTTTGGTGTCAGATATCTCGGTGTTCATTATCATCCTTTTGGTGATAGGTCCGTCATCCTTTTGGTGTCGAAGTGGTGTGTGTTTTCTATCATTCTTTTGGTGATAGGTCTGTCATCCTTTTGGTGTCAGATATGGTGTGCGTGTGTTACTATCATCCTTTTGGTGATAAGCCTGTCATCCTTTTGGTGTCAGATAAATGTGTGTGAGAGTGCCTTATTATCCTTTTGGTAATAGTAGGCTTTGATCTCATTTTCATCCTTTTGGTGGAAGGGTCTGTGTGCGTGTGTTACTATCATCCTTTTGGTGTCAGATATCCAATGTGTGCTCTATTATCCTTTTGGTAATAGCGAGCTTGGACCTTATTTTCATCCTTTTGGTGGAAGGGTCTGTGTGTGTGTGTGTGCTCTATTATCCTTTTGGTAATATCAAGCTTTGACCTCATTTTCATCCTTTTGGTGGAAGGGTCTGTGTGCGTGTGTTACTATCATCCTTTTGGTGATATGCCTGTCATCCTTTTGGTGTCAGATAACTGTGTGTTTGCTCTATTATCCTTTTGGCAATAGCGAGCTTTGACCTCATTTTCATCCTTTTGGTGGAAGGGTCTGTGTGTGTGTGCTCTATTATCTTTTTGGTAATAGCGAGCTTTGACCTCATTTTCATCCTTTTGGTGGAAGGGTCTGTGTGCGTATGTTACTATCATCCTTTTGGTGATAGGTCTAGCATCTTTTTGGTGTCATATATCCCTGTGTGTTACTATCATCCTTTTGGTGATAGGTCTGGCATCCTTTTGGTGTCAGATATCCGTGTGTGTTACTATCATCCTTTTGGTGATAGGTTTGTCATCCTTTTGGTGTCATATTTTCTATTATAATCCTTTTGGTGATAACGACCTTTGCAAGTTGCTCAGTGTCCACTCGACGGTCGACATTGATCCATCTTTCCATCTCCTAAGCTTTTCTTTATTTTTGGACAAATTCGTGGTCTTCTTCATATCTAAATGTCTTCTACCTCGAAAGACTGAACGCCATAGCAGTTCATTTTACTAGGTTCAAGCCAATTTGATAGGGGCATCTGTCATACCCCAAATTTGTCTTACTTGTACATATCTTTCATCTGTACATCCATCCAATAACCATTATCCAGAAAATCCAAAAAAATATGTGTTTTCCTGTTGCCTAAGCTTGTGTTTCATTTGAGGGTATCTAGTCAGGAATGAGTATGTGTTGAAGTTCATTTATTGGTTTTAACCTAATCTCGGTCAGGCAAAGTTTTGTTTCAAGAGCAAGGTCAGGGTGTGTATGATCCAAGTGGTATGGGTCTGAGCTTCCAAGTAGGGTTGGTGTCAAGGCAAATCATATGTATATGGACCATTTTTCAAGATGTCCTAAATTCAAGTGTTTCATGGGGGATAATCATCAGGATTCAACTCATGTTCCAGTTAGGGTTTAGCGCAGTGCAATTCCTACTTCAAGTCTTGGTCCTCTGATCTTAAAACATGTTCATGGGATCCATGGTATTGCTCATTAAGGCTCAAGTGAAGATTCAAAGGTGTAGGCTTTGGGTTTCTCAAGTTGTAAGTGGCAAAGTTCAAGATGAATCCAAGATCCATTTGTGGTTTCAATCCATTTAAAGCACAAAAGTGATGTTTGAGATCTCATTTCAAGTAAGAGTTTAACAAGGGTGGAATTTGGTTTATGAGATCTATGAAGTTCAATCGAGTTTTGCATGTATTGTGTCATTCAATCAAGGTTGCAACATTGTTCAAAAAATCAAAATGTGGAGGAGCATATTATATTGTTCAATGGAAGCCCACTAAATAAAAAAAAATGCACAAAAAACAAATAAGGACCAAGGCCCATGATCATACAAGTTCATAAAAAATAGGGTTAAATACACAACCCCCATGTAATGTTAGCGAGTTCTCATTTTAGCCCCTGGTAAAGTTTTTTTTTTAAAACCCCATCGTAATACTCAGATTCCCCCACTTAGGCCCCTGATTGCTACATGGCAACAAAGATTCTTTCATATAGCCTGCGTGGCAGTCCACGTGGCATTTTTTATTTTTTATTTTTTTTAAATTCCACGTAGCATTTTTTATTTTTTATTTATTTTTTAAACTTTTTTTCTAATTTTTTTAAAATTTTTTTTTATTATTATTTTATATATTTTTTTAATATTTTTTTTTTAATATTATACTTTTATTTTTATATATATATATATATATATATATATATATATAATATTAAATATTAAATAAAAAATAAAAAATAAAAGTATAATATTAAAAAAAACAATCTAATAATATCCAATATTTAATTAAATAATCAATATTTAATAAATAATCAATAATTATTTAATGTTCACTAAATATTCAATATTTAATATAGATATTCAATATTAAATATAGTTTCATTTATTTAAACAAAATTCTATAATTAATGTAGCCAATATGAACTACAACTTCTAATACTACTAGTTTTAACTGTATATGCGTAAAAACAATTTAATAGTATTTTTCTAATTTTTAGTGGTGATTATTAAATAACAACAGTAATGAATTAGTATTTTCTAATACACGTTTTATCACATCTATAATTAACTTAATTAAGTAATTATCCTACAAGGTGCAAAAATGGCGTTGCAGGCATGGCCATTTTTATTAATACACTTTCATTTGCCTATTATCATTAAGCTACAGTGGCAAGAAAAAGCCACATTTATCATGCGCTACACTGCTACAGTACTATAGAGGACAAGAGTTCACATTAATTCCTCACAATTTCTACTCACTATAGTATGCATAAATAGATAGTACTTTTCAATTCCATTCATTCTTGCGCTACATGGCATAGATATAGGTAATACTTCTCTTATAAACTATCAATTACAGTTAAATAAGGTTCAACAAGATTATTACAAATGATAAGGGTCTGTATAAAAAAATGGGACAAATACTACCATATTACTTAAGTCATTGCATAAGTACTCGAAATTATCAGTCCATTATATACTTGTTAGAAATAAATATATATACTCACACTAATTATCCTATTTTTTGCTACTGTTCCGAAAAAAAATATGTATATTCCAATTTCAAATGGGTTACTCCAATATTGAATGAGTCTATATAGTAAATATATATATATATATATATATATATATATATATATATATATATATATATATACTCACACTAATTTTTTTAATTTATTTTAATTTATTTTTATTTTTTTATATTTTTTTTCGTTTTTTTTAATATTATACTTTTATTTATATATATAAATATATATATTAAAAAATAAAAAAAATAAAAAATAAAAAATAAAATTATAATATTAAAAAAACAAAAAAAAATTAAAAAAATTAAAAAATAAAAAAAAAAATAAAAAAAAAATAAAAAATGCCACGTGGAATGTTACAAAATAATAATAATAATAAATGCCACGTGGACTGCCACGCAGACAATATGAAAGAATCTTTGCTGCACTATAGCAATCAGGGGCCTAAGTGAGGGAATCTAAATATTACGAGGGGGTTTTCAAAAGAAAAAAAAATTACAGGGGCTAAAATGAGAACTCGCTAACATTACATGAGGGTTGTGTATTTAACCCTAAAAAATATCATTATAAAAAATGATTCTTGGACATTATCCCAAAAGCATATCTACATCCAAAGTCTTCAAGAAACAATTTAGTCCATTAAAATTTCTACAAAAAAAAAACAAACATTGCCAAACCACTTATTATCACAAAGCCCATCATTTTTTTCAGCCACCAAGTGCACAACGTTACAACTTTCAACAGCCATTGCTATTTACAATACTAATCCAAAAGCCATGAAATTACACATCCAAGCTCAGCCAAAGTTTTCCCAATATCATGTACCAAACGCACAACAACAGGGCCTTAATAATTTACGCAGCCAGTACGACATACCACACACCACATGGAGCCATAACAGCCTTTTCCATAAAGTCTTGATACAACAAGCCCAACGAAAACATGACACTACCTGCTCAACACAAAACCACAAAATTCCCACAAACCACACAAGCCAGTATCCCATGCCGCGATAAATCCACAAGTGACAACCAAGACAGGATATTCACAAAATAATCCATTTTTGTACAATTGCAGAACCCACTCGTAGCCTTTCCCATAAACCATGACGCAAAACCGTTACTCCATACAACAAATAGCAAGCCTTGACCACAACCTGCTGACCCCACCTTTCAAAAATTCTGCAAAAAACAACTAATACATTCATACACAATCTGCTACAACAAAAATAATTTGGCAAAACCTCACAACACAACAGATAAATAATTTCACAACCATTTGCAACTGACCCCACAAGCTAACCTGCGCAAACGACAAAATACGAAAGAGTGAAAACCTCAGCGTAATAAACAGGTTGTACGACCACCAATCCACAAATTTTCCAATATGCGAAAATGACGTTAACAAATAAAAAACAACAACAACCAAAACTCACCTCATGATTCTATAAATTGGGAACCTCATTCTCACTATGATCTTCAAGCTCTCAGCCATTGTCACTCTGCTCAATTCACTACCCAACCTTGAATCCTCCTCTTCGTTCTTAAATTTCTATCTTCTCACCCACAAACCTTTCGACCTCACCTTCGTACAATCCCCTTCTTTCAAGTTCTCACCTTCAACCTTCTTCATCATTCAAACAGAAAACTTTCTCTTCAACCTTTCCTCTTCAACCCAGAAACACCTTCGAAATACCCTAACCTTCTTCAACCAACCTTCAACTTCAAAACTCCAACAACTCATAAAAAACCATACCCAGAAAACCAATTCATTCACAAACCCAAATGAAACAGATCCAGATCAGAGATTTAAGATGAAGATAATTTGATAAAACAAAAACAAAAGAAGGATACAAACCTGAAACTCGAATCAAAGTCGAATCGTGTTGAGCAAAAGAGAACCTGAAACTTGAAGGTTGATGTTGTTCTTTCTTCTTCATAAAACCGTGTATATTCTTTGAGATTGCGGCTGTGTTTGAACGCGATGATGAATCTATAGCGATTCTGAGCATTTTCTTAATTATTGTCAAAGACCGGAGCTTTCCTTGCTCTTCCATGGTCGTTTCCCTTTCCGTTACGTTTAGGTTGTTTTAAAAGGAATAATATGATGCTGATATTGTTTTGTTCTTTTGACTGTGTTTTATTTTGACCAAGAAAATAATTGATGGAGTCACTGCCATGTTTATGGACTATGCGTTTGGTGATGTTGGGCTTCATAGCCCATTCGTTGATTTCACATCCAATTCAACGCCAACCCCCCATCTTAATTGTTACTTGTTAACTTGTCTAATTTACTCTTTATTTTTTAAAGTTTTTCTAGTTTTTAATATTTAACTCTTATGTTTTCTTATATTTTTATTAATTTTTCCAAGTTAATCCGTTTAGCTTAGTGGTTCATTTCATTTTTATTTTTGGGCCAATGATATAACAAAAAATCACGATTTAGTTGATTTATTCAAATCAATGAAAATCTTGATCAATATGAGGCCATTTTCTTTTTGAGCGGTCAATGAAAGTCAAAAATCAAAGATTATCGATTTATCGATTTAAATCTTGATTAAGACGAGACCATTTCGATTTCATTTCGATTTCCACTTCATTTCTCATCTTCTTCTATCTTCTTTTTCATTTTCGATCGATGAAGTCTTTCTATTCACGAATGTTGATTGTTGAAGCGATTAACCTTCATTATTTCAAATCTGTAGTGAGTAATCATCGAGATTACTTTCTATAGTTTGAGATCATGATAGGTTACCTTCGATTAATCGACGCAAGTTTGTGATTAAGACAAGATCTTCACCTTTTCCCTTCGTGTGGCACAATTTCATTGGAGAATGACCCTCAATATCATTTCTCCATCGTGTTTTAGCACAAAGATCAATTGCGCAACCTCCTATAGTACGATCTTCGTCATAGATCGTGCTACGATGGTTTAGCGCTACATGTCCCGTATCGAAAAATGATTCTTTGTGGCCCAAACCTATGTTTGCAAGCCCAAGGATGGTTCTTTAACCATCGTGGATCATTTGCTCCTAAAGACTAATCAAATTAACCACTAACTTTACTTTCTGTCAATATTATCTTGATTTTATTTTCTGTCAAATATTATCTTGATTATTATTCATATTGTTCATATTCATCATACTTGTTCATCTAACCCTTTTCTTGTTTCTTCTTATTCATACCTTAATCAAAACACATTAACAATTATCGAAACAATAAAAAAACTCAATTGGTGGACTGTTGTTGGTTGCTTGGACCTTGTATAGAAACCCTAACAAAGGAGGTTTTGTCCGACTCTTGCTCAAGGCTTAGTTTAGGACACCTCGCACACACACGACTTCCTCTTGGGCTACCTTACAATGAGACCGTTTATTTCTTGCAATCCCCTGTAATTTACATGTACCCCGCTCCCATTTCGATGTACGCATTCGTTGTTTCTTTGATTGTGGTTTGTTTACTAGGAGCACCCCTAGGGACTAGCATAGACATAACCATTTTCAAACTAATTCTCGATTCTTCATCGAGCCATTTTCAAAACACCCCGTAAGTCGATTGCTCATTAGCATCGCCATCAACCATTCTCATTTCATCGTGGTTTCGTTACTAGGAGCACCCCTAGGGACTAGGATCGATTCTCACCCATTTTCATCAAACTCTCGATTTGTCGTCGAGCCATTTTCAAACAAACCTTTTTTCAACCAAACCCTCGACTCGTCGTCGAGCCCATTTTTAAATCAACCTCTAACCCAACTTCTTCTCAAACTAACCAAACGCATACAAATAAACCCTTGATCCAACGTCAAGCGGATTTTCACAAATAAACTTCAAAACGACTAACAATTATCGCAACTCTTTTCAAGGTGAAAAATGTGGGTTCAAATCTTTGATCTCTCTTCGGTTGTTTAGGTGCGGGTTTTCTTACTCGTGTGTGAGCAATTGGCGCCTTTAAAACAAACCAACTCTCCTCTTTTCATGGGAGTACCACGAACTACGACTGCTCTGATTCTTTATTCTTGTCCAAGTAAAGATATGTAGGCACAAGATTGTGATGATCTTGGCGAGTACACTTTTTCTTTTTCCACCTTTTACGTAGTCGAACTACGATTGCTCTGATTACTCATTCTCTTCCAAATGAACATACGCAGGCACAAGGGCCCCAATCCTTGGCGAGTACCCTATCCTCTAACCACCCCATTTTCCCTAGCATCTTTTACCTTTATCTTATCATTTCACATTTTATTTTTGAGAAGAAAACAAACAAGCTTAGCTAACGAGCATCGCGATTCTAATCAAGAGGTTCCCGTTGAGTACAATGGACGTAAGGGGGTAGGCGTACCTTCCCCTCACGTAACTGACTCCCGAACCCAGAATGTGGTTGCGACGACCATGTTCTTATCCTCCCTTAAAGTTTTTCTAGATATTTTCCTTTCCTTCTTTTGGGATAAATAAAGTTCGGTGGCGACTCTGTCGAACCGTTCCGCGCCTTTCGTGCGAGGGTCGTGTCTTCGTTGAAGCGATTTTTTCGAGGTGTGACAAGGCCCCCTAGTAATAAAAACCTTTTTAGGCCGTTTTCTCTTTAATAAAAATTCAAAAACATTTATCTTTTCTCTCTTTTTCCATTCAAATAATTAGAAGATTAGAAATTAACATAAGCTAACATACATTAGACCCTAACTAAATGGTTCCCGTTGAGTACAACGGACGTGAGGGGTGCTAATACTTTCCCCTTGCGTAACTGACTCCGAACTCAGATATTGGTTGCGATGACCATATCCTTGTCTTCCTTTTAGGGGTTTTATTCAATATTTTCCCTTTCCCTCTATGGGAATAAATAAAGATCGGTGGAGACTCTGTTAAGTCCATCCCACGAGCGTGCGATTGTGCTTCGCGAGGTCGTTCTCATTTTTCGAGGTACGACACTTTCCTTTTGTTAGAAGGTTGATCATTCCCCAGTTTAGATTCCTGGAAGTGTTGAGACGTGGACTCGTTCCTTCTTTTATGGTGTTTTTTTCACAAAAACCTTCCTTTCCAAGTCATGTTTCCTAATTCAAATTTGTTTTCTTGAAATGACTCATTATTTTGTGGAATTTCAATTAGATTATCATTATCATCATTTTTCAGGATTCTCATTGTTTTCTACAAGAAAAAATGTAGGCTCGAATTCACAAGGTTCCTTACTCATAATATGAGTAGGATCAGATAAATAATCATTACCATTTTCTGGTTGTGTAGATTTAAAAGTCTCAAAATTTTGTGGTACATGAAAGATAAATTATTTAAAAAACTCATATCCTCAGTTTGAAATGAGTCTTCCTTTATCTCCCCCCCTTGAAGATGAGTGTCATCAAAAAAAGGTTTATTTTCAAAGAATGTAACATCCATAGTGACAAACATTTTCTTGTTTTTGGATCAAAACATTTATATCCTTTTGGGTTGGGGAATATCCAACAAAGACACATTTTATAGCATGACTCAAGTTTTCTCATTTTTATGCTAATGAACTAAGGTTGTGTAACCAAATATTTCTAAAGTTAAATCAGTTAAAACACGAGTACTAGGAATATATTCTTTGAAGACATTAACTGGAGTTTGAAAATTGAGAATTTTGGAGGGCATTCTGTTAATTAAATACGCAATTGTTAATACAGCTTTGCCCTAGAAATATTTTGGTACTTTATTCGAAAAAGTAGAGCTCTAGCAACCTCCAATAAATGTCTATTTTTACTTTCGGCAACTCCATTTTTTTAGGAGTATTAGGACATGAACTTTGATGTACAATACCATTTTTTAGAAAAAAATAATCTAGGATAGTGTTAAAATATTCTTTTCCATTATCACTTCTAAAGACTTGGATATTTGTTTGAAATTGGTTATGCACCATAGTAAAAAGAATCTTTACATCCTGACAAATATCTGATTTCCCCATTAACAAGTACACTCAACAAACCCTTGTATGGTCATCTATAAATGTGATAAACCCTTTTTATGAGAGAGAAAGAGAGAGAGAGAGAGAGAGAGAGAGAGAGAGAGTGTGTGTGTGTGTGTGTGTGTGTGTGTACTTGTACGATTAGGGCCCCAAACATCACTGTGAATAATAGAAAAAGGTTTTGATGGTTTATAAGGCTGTATTGAAAATTGGGAACGATGATGCTTTGCAAACTCACATGCTTCACATTTAAACGAAGAAAAATTCTTATTATGAAATAAGTTAGGAAATATATGTTTTAAGTAATGAAAACTAGGATGGCCTAATCTTAATTGCCATACCATAATGTTGTCATCTTTATTATTCAAAATAGGAAGAAAAAAACTCAAAGAAGGAACTTATTGTTTTTGAAGGTAGTTATGATGCAGATCTAATGTCAAGGTAGTCGAGTCCTCCACTCTCTTTAGCACTGTCAATCATCTTCCCCGAGTTCAAATCCTAAAAGACACGTGAGAAAAGACACGTGAGATCGGAAAAAATTAGTTTGACAATTTATATCTTGGGATAATTTATTAACAGACATTAAATTACATGATAAGTTTGGAACATGAAGGACATTTTTAAGAGTTAACAATTGATTCAACACAACTGACCCTTTACCTGTAATGGTTGGAAAAAGAGCCATATGCGATTTTTATTTTTTGATTACTTGCAGATGGACTATATGAAGAAAACAAAGAAGATTCACTTGTCATGTGATCACAACCACTTGAATCTACTATCCAAGTATGACTGGTACTAACACTGAGAAATGCAGAGTTACCTTTTGTTCCTATAGAGCAAGAAGGGATTGGAGACTCGAGGAGTTTGTACATTCTGTCTAGTTATTCTGTCATGATTGGAAGCTTAGTCGAAGGGGATTGTTGCCCTTGATCAGAATTACTAGCCTGAAATGCACAACCACCTTTATTCTTCCAGTTAGGATGGTTACCTTTGAGCTTCTAACAAGTTTCATGCGTATTCCATTCGCGGTTGCAATGATCACACCAAGGAACTTTGTCTGGCCTTTTACCTTGTCAAGGTTCATAGTAGCCAGAGTTGAGCCTTCAGATTCAGAGCTTTGTGGTATCTTGCCCATCATAATTCCTTGTTGTGCCTCTTCCCTTCTTATTTCTACAAAAGTTCCATGAAGAGTTGGAAATGGTATTTTTCCTAAAACTCTACCTCTTACCTCATTAAGGTCTTTATAGAGCCCAACGAGAAATATGAATACAGAATCATTTTCTTACCTCTTGAGAAATAAAACATTATCTTCTATACATCTCTAATTGTCATCATAACAGAGATTTAACTCTTGCCACAAAGTCAGCTGCTCATTGTAATAAGCAGTTACACTCCTATCGCCTTGTTTTTCATCCTATAACTTTGATTTTAAACCAAAAATTTAGGAGGAATTTTGAATATTAGAGTATGTTTCTTTAATAGCTTCCCACACATCTTTTGTAGAAGGCAAAAACATATAAGGCTTACCTATTCTAGTTTCTATAGAGCTTACCAACCACATAATAATCAAGGAGTTTTCAGACTTCCATTGTTTGTAACGAGAGTCTCCTATTGCCGATTTAGCTATTGCTCCTGTTAGGAAACCAAGTTTCCCTTTGCTATCGAAGACTAAGAAAACAGTTTAGGACTATTCATTATAGTTATTCCCATTCATTTTAGGAATATTGACCTTGAGGGAGTATGAGAAACCCCTTGGTCATTGTCACCATTATTGTCAATGTTTGTGACCACAGACGTTTCATCTTGTACGCCATTTCCACGACCACCATCGTCCCCTCTATTGCCGCCATTTCTGCGGCCGCCGCCCGACTCAAGTTGTGGTTGCTCACCATGGTTGATTCTAGTCTAGGCCTATGCCGAGGAATGCCACATGTTGTTGTTATTCGCCACTAGTTGTGGAAAGCTTTACAGTAAACCCTAACCTAATGCTCTTGATACCATATTGAAGAAAATAGGTAGAAGTTGTTGTAGTTTTATTTTTCAGCCTCTTGCTGGTTTATATAGTGGAGATACATGTATTACACTTGATTATCTCCTTAATGGATAATAAAGGAAAATAAAATAAGTATTAAAGGAAATAATAAAACCGAAAATAAAATATTTTCCAAAACTTCCCTAGGATCAGGCTTCCCTGGTCTGGCCTGGGTATCTGAGGCCTTCTTCTAGACGGTCCGCAACCAAGGGGAATTTCAAAATCTAGCCCCATTGAAGGAATTATCCAGCGATGCACAATGACGAGCGTAAAACACCTTGTGTTACAGGTTGATCACAAGAACCCTAGATTTCTGTTAGGATCGAGACATTAAGGTAGGGCATAGACAAACCATCATAGAACCCCGTGACTAAAACCCTTTACAATAGCTGGCATGTAGATGCATCGTCTGGTGACATGTCATCTTATCGACAGACCATAAAATATGCAAGATAATTAAGTGTTCACGAGGAAAGCAATGTAGAAAAGAAGAAATTTTGTATGTTACTCGCCAAATATGACATGCCTCTCGTCTTTGATAGAGGCATTCGTTAGCAGGCATGTTTTTATGTATCATTTCTTTTGTTTCTTCGATGCCTCCCTAAAAAGAGCAATGTCGTCAATGAAAACCATGTCATCATAGAAAGCCACCAATTTCCTTTTCATATAGAATTACTCCTAAGATAAGTCAGTTGAGTTACATACATAAGACCCTACATTCGCAAAAAAAAAAATTACTATAACACTAGAACATGGAGAATTGATCTAAATATCAGAATGACAACTCAAATTCTATGTGGCATATGTTAGCATGATCCACCTTGGTAAGGGTGTAACCAGGTAATATCGATCCTTGAAGTTCTCCGTGCTCTCATAATGAGCCTCAAATATCTTACTACTCTGCCTAAGAGAAATTAGTCCTTGATCTTGCGCCAAATCGGTCGAGATGCGTAGGGCTTTAAAGAGATGAAAAAGAGTGTAAAGGTCGGTACACTCTTCTTATACTCACACCAATTCTAAAATAATTTAACGTAAGCACAACTCATCAGGTGCAGCTGTGAAGGAGCTATTGCTTGGTGATTTTTAGAACGCCCTCCTCGAAGTCATTGAAAGGAATGCAAAAACCTATCAGATAAAACAAGAATTCAAGAAGATGGGTGACACACTCATGATACTTGTGCATATCCTCTTATTCTCTTCAGGGGAAACATCTCCTAATCTGAGGAATGACCCACCCCATTTAACGAATGATCCAGACCACCATTATCAGCGAAGGCTGAGACAATATCCAATATCTCTTAATCTACCCATATGATTTAGTTGTCTTTTATCACGTCCCAGACTCCTGGATGAGGGTTGTCCATTTTAAAAGTCACGCCAACATATAAAAAGAAACGATGTCCCTATCAAAAGTCATCTTTGGCGAGGGATTTCGACAAATGCGAGGCAGGAAAGGCCAGAAACCCTAACATTTTTCTAGAATAAATATCCCCACCCAACGTCCCACCATAGATGGTGATTTTTCCTTCAAATTCTCTTCCCTGGAAAATCTAGCAAAGCAAACAGATGTAGAAGGAAAGAATGGTTTTGAGGTGTTACCTTGAAATAGACGAACTTGAAAAATCACACAATGAGCACTCCACTGAAAGAGGTGGTGCAAATGAGTGAAAACGATAACGAACCAAGGAAATTTATAAAGATGAAAGAACTTGTAAACATAAAAGAAGAGTTCTCAAGATCCACGAGCAACAAAATTGGAGAAATTAAACCCAAGACTCCCATAAATCCTCCAATAAAGGCAACTATAAGATTCACAATAATAAACATCGGGAAGAGTGAATCGCGCCACCAACAGTCGAGATATTACTTCAAACTGTTCATAATACTTGAATACCCTAATATAGAAAACCCCATTACTACCAAGCATAGGCCCACACATTGAGATCTCGCTTCAAACTATTCAGAATACTTGAATACCCTAGTACATGAAAACATCATTCCTACCAAGTGTATGCCCACACATCGAGATTCCCCTGCTAAACATTGTTAGTCACGAGGGAGACATTCAATAAGAATGTTCCCAATGTCATTGATGTCCCACCGGAACTTCCTTCTACCAAAAGTCAGCAGAATACATGCATGACAAACCCTTATTCTACAAGTGTGTTAGCTGGAAAATTTCGACTAAGAAAAGAGAAACAAGTCAAAGAGAAGCTTGACATCACAAATGAAGAAGTCGAAGCAAGTTCGACGGAAGATCCTGCAGACCAAGATCGAAGAAGTCTCGACAGACCACCCGCCAAAAGGAAGTCATAGCAAGCTCGACAGATAGCCATTCTGATTGATGTCGAAGGCAAGCAAAATGAGCAAGTTGGTAACTGATGAGAACGTGGGGGAGTTACCCAAAAAGTGGGCGTGCATGGGTGGACGTATGGCAGGCCGTGGATGGTCGACAGTGAAGTAGCAGTAATTTCTTAGCTCTATTTAACTAGAGTTTAATTTCAGTTTCAGGGGTCACATTTTGTAACATTGAAAATAATACACTCAAAGTATCAGCGTCTAAGAGAAACGAGTCATTTCTACACAAATGTATGCATGTGTCCAACTTATAATTTAAGTAGTTTATTTTCTAAGTCTTTGTTTCAGTTCATTTCCCTTTGCAATTTTTGTCTTATTCTCTTATTGATTTATCTCAGTTGTACGAACGCAGTTTATTTATCTACCATTCCAAACCCAAACACTCAAATGATCATTCTATACTCAACACTTAGTCTAGGATTTTTAGTAGCCGGCCCTGCAAGTAAACTTTAATAAGAGGCTAGAGATTGTTCGCCGGAAATCTAGGCGAACAAATTGGCACGCCTAGTGGGACTCGTTGTGTTAAATATATGCAATTACGTAGTGGTAAGAAGATGGTAGATCCACGAAATAATAGTCCAATCGTGGAGCAATCCTCCAGAGGAAATAAAATTGTGTCACAGACGACTGATGTTGGTTCTAATACCATGGTTGCAGTTTTGACTGCCCACGGTGGACCGACACTGTCACCGCGTTGGCCTGAAGCTTTAAGACCGACGGTGGTTAGAACTTCAGGGCCAGATATGCCCAGTTTCATATTGCCCATGTATGGTAGGGATCGAAGCTTTGGAATGCCAACCGAGTTGATGGCAAGTATACATGGTAGCGGTTCGACATTTGCCGAAAACTCATCTTCTGCGTTTTCACCTTATCATGGATTATGACCTATGGGAAACCAATTCGGTCAAACCACTGGGCTAGGGTTTCCATCCCAAGCAATCCCAACTTTCACCCCAAGTTCTGTCGTAGTTATGAGATAGCAGATGAACGAAAGTAATCACGAAATGGTCCATATGCTAACTCAGCAAATGGGAACCATACTGAGGCCATTAATTCAAGATTTGACTCAGAGTTACCAATAATGGGAAACTCAGATGACTAGAATAGGTGATTTCTTAGGTGCTCCTAGGGCACAAGTTTAACAGAGGACCCCACCTCGACCAGAGGTACCGGTCCGACACGAAGAGAGGTTCGACTAGACAATTTACCAAGAAACTCATGTCATCGAACCAATACCTAGGGTGGCGCAACGGCCTCCCTTCATACTAGATAATAGGAATCAAGACCTCGACCACGTGGTCAAGCATGTTCTACAGGATGTAATGGTTGGAGAAAAAAATCTAGAAGCCATTGTCGAACGAATCATGGTTCGAAATAGTGTGAACCCTGGCTTGCAAAGGCCAGCGCATTCGTCCCCATTATAGAATTTTATGTTGCAAACAGAATTTCCTAGGGGATGGAAGGTTCCAAAGTTTACCAAGTTCGCTAGGGACACTGAAGAGTCCACTGTCGAACATGTTGCCAGATATCAAACCAAAGTTGGTGACATAACGAATACTGAGGATTTTAAAATGAAATACTTCCCAATTTCCCCAATAAAAATGCGTTTACTCGGTTTACGACGCTACCCCCACAGTTTTTCCATACACGGGCGCAGTTGAAGAGACTATTCCACGAACAATTCTACACAGGACAGTCGAAGATAAGTTTGAAGGAGTTGTCCATCTAAATAGGTTTAGACTTTTGAAAGCAATATGCTTTACTCAAGTCCTTGAACATGAGCTAGTCGAGATAGCTGCAGGCGGTTTAGATTATTCTATTAGGAAAAAGTTATACACTCAATATCTTAGAGATATGGCCTAACTAGATGATAGAGTTTGACAACTCGAACGACTGGAATCTGAAAAGGCCAGGACTGGTAAATACCATAAGAAAGAGAAAGTGTCTTATGTAGCAGTTGACGCATACTCTTCTGACAATGAAGAGCTTGTTGACGAAAGCGAGGTCAACGTGGCTGAGCCTAAGCCAGGACCTCCCTACGCTTGTAAACTATTGAAACCATCAAATAGGAAAAAATCCCATCGAAACTGAAAAGACAGATAAATTCGTTGCAAAAAACTTATACTTTTGATATATCTAAATATGACAAAATATTCGATTTGTTAGTTAAGGATGGTCAAATTATAGTGCCTCAAGGCCTAAAAAATCCCCCATTAGAGCAAAAGAAAAAAAGGATTCTGTAAGTTTCATAATTTTCTTGGTCATAAAACATCTCAATGTGTTCTTTTTAGGGATTTGGTGCAAAAAGCTTTGAAAAAGGCAGGCTTCAATTTGGAGAAAAACCAAAGATGTAGGTGGATACAGACCCTCTGGAGGTTGAGGAAGCTTTGTATATTTAACCTTTTGAATGCATGATGGTCGAAACTACTGATGGTTTCAACGAAGCCCTGTATGCTGAATCTTCTAAATGCATGATGGTTGAAACTATTGATGGTTTCGACGTGAAAATTGAGGATGCATTGAAGACAGTCTATCCTTAAGCTGGAGAAGGTTTGACTGATTTCCAGGAAAAATGCAGAGTGAGGGGGTCGAAGGCTTGTGCTATGTCCAAGATGCAATGTTGTCTTTGCGAAAAAGCGGTTGAAAAGTGTGAAGCTGACAAAAAGAAGGCGCTGGAAGGACAAAAGCCATCAATTCCAAGATTTGTGTTTGAAAAAAGAGGAGCTGCTCAGCAAAACTAAGAGTTCAGGAGGCAATTCCAGCATCCTCGACCAAAGAACTTTCGTCCTCCGTCGGACACCCCACAAGAAAAATGGGTGAAACCAGTGAATCAGAAGGGGGGCAAGAGGCCAAACTAGAGATTACTCAATTTAGAGACAGAAGCGAGGAATCCAGAGGGGAGAATCGAACCTAGAGGCTATGTGGTTTCTTCTAATTACAAAGGGAAAAATCCCATGACAAGAACGCAGTTGAGGCGATATCAGAGGAACAAGAAAGCTAGAAAAGTGGCTTCGACGTCGCAGCTGAAACCTATTGAGACTCTTGGCCAAAAAAGGGACTATCCAAGGGGAAGGCTCATCGAGAAAGAAAAAGTTGTGGTGAATCAGACGCTCGCCATGACTGTTGATCCCTCTGGAGAAAAGGAGATAGTATCAACCTAGAACACAAAGTACACTCCTTTGATCGAGGAAGGAGAACATGAATACACTCCCTAGCCGGAAGGAGAACCTGAATGCACTCCCTAGTCATAAAGAGAACCCGCATACACTCCCCAGTCGGAAGGAGAACCTAAATACTCTCCCTATTCGGAAGAGGAGGAACCTGAGTATACTCCTTCACCAGAAGATGAGATGGTAGACGACAACTATGGAGAAGACTTTATCATCAACTGCAGTATTGTGTCAATATTACCTGCTGAATATGACAGGGTGTCAGAAGTTTTCGAAGTTGAGGAAGACTTTGTGCCAGACAAAACTGGTGAAGACAAACCATAGTGTTATTATGTTGTGAACGGTGGTGTGGTAGAGGAGAATAAGGCTATGTTTGAGAAGCCTAGTCCAGGAATTATGTATCATCTGAAACCATTATTCATAAGGGCAAAGGTAGATTGGATGCCAGTAAAAAAGGTATTCGTCGATGGTGGGGGAGCTGTCAATCTGATGCCTTATACCTTGTTCAAAAAGATGGGAAAGTGTGACGCTGATCTTCGACAATACAATATGGTTTTATCCAACTATGAAGGAAAAACCAGTAACATACTAGGAGTGATCCAGGTCGAACTGGCTGTCGATACAACTACTAGATCAACGTTGTTCATAGTGATAAACTCTAAAGATAACTTTAACTTGCTGTTAGGACACAAGTGGATTCATGGAATAGGGGCAGTGCCATCAACATTACACCAAATGTTAATTATCTGGAGAAAAGATGGCATTGTAGAAAATGAAGCTGATCAGAGCTACTACAGAATTGACGAAGTGAAGGGCGTGAAGAAATCCTTCGACCAACATTTAGGAAATGTTGCACCGTGTGATGACAAATCAGAAGTGTACACCTATGTCGAAAATACAAATTATTTCCTGAGTCTAGACCCCGACTATGGGTTCATCTAGAATACCAAAGAGGCAATGGAGCCTGAAGAGGTGAATCCAACTAGGGAGTGGCATGAGGTAAATGAAGATGACCATTGAGTCAGAAAGTTTGGCTCAAATTTCAGCCTATCTGGCTAAAAACAAAAGAAAATCGGTAAGAAGCCGAGAAATTACAAAATTTGGCTGTCGAGGCCAAAGATGAAAAACTTGAAGATGGCCAACAAAGCCAAACAACAGCTTCAGAAAGCCGAAGGCTATATTGTATCTATGACAATGAGCCTTTAGGGTTTGAAAAAGACCCACTAAATGAACTGCAGAGGATGCAAGCACAAGATCCCCTCGAAGAAATAGATCTTGGAGATAGAGTCACAAAGAGACCAACTTATATAAGAACCAAAGTTAGGACGAAAATGAAGGTGAAGCTGGTCAAATTGTTGAAAGAATACAAAGATTGCTTCGTATGGGATTATGGCGAGATGCCTGGCATGAGTCGAAGCGTGGTAGAACATCGCTTACCTATTCAACCAGGGAAAAGGCTAGTGAAGCAACATCCTCGAAGGTTTGCTCCAGAAATCACAATGAAGATTTAGCAAGAAATCAAAAGATTACTCAAAAGCAGGTTCATTAGAACTGCAAGGTATGTCGAATGGTTAGCTACTATTGTACCTCTCTTTAAGAAAAATGGAACGCTTTGAGTCTGTGTAGATTTTAGAGACTTGAACAAGGCAACTCAAAAAGATGAGTATTCGATGTCAGTGGCAGAAATGTTAGTCGATTCAGCTACAGGTTTCAAATACCTCAGCCTGCTTGGTGGATATTCTGGTTATAACCAGATTTTCATAGCAGAAGATGATGTACCCAAAATGGAGTTTCGATGGCCAGGGGCTTTGGGAACATATGAATGGGTTATGACGCCGTTTGGTTTAAAAACCACTGGAGCAAGCTATCAAAGAGCTATGAATGACATGTTCCATGATTTTATAGAAAATTTATGCAAGTGTACATTGATGACACTGTGATAAAATCCTCATCGCAAAATGGTCATTTAGACCATCTTCGACGATCCTTCGAGAGAATGAGAAAATATGGGTTAAAGATGAATCCACTAAAATGTGCTTTCTATGTACATGCAGGAGACTTTCTAGGTTTCATAGTGCACAAAAAAGGCATCGAGATCAACCAAAAAAAAAACAAAGGCAATTTTGGATCTCCAGCCTCCTTCGACAAAGAAGCAGCTACAATCTTTGTTAGGGAAAATAAATTTCTTGAGAAGGTTCATATCGAATCTAAGTGGCAGGACAAAGGTTTTCTCGCCATTGCTCAAAATCAAGAAAGAAAGTGATTTTCAATGGGGACAAAAGCAACATGAGGCTTTCAGTGCCATCAAAGAATATCTCACAAGGCCTCCTATTTTATTGACCCCCTAGTAGAAATAAGAGTATGAAATTATATATTGCTGCATCTGATTCGACCATAGGAAGTATGTTAGCTCAAGAGGATGATAGTGGAGTCGAAAGACCCATTTATAACCTCAGTCGAATCTTAATATATGTTCAAAGTAGGTACAATATGATTGAGAAATTGTGCCTATGATTGTACCTCTCAAGTATGAAATTAAAGCAATATATACAACCAGTTGATATTTATGTTTCGTCTCATTTTGATGTTATTAAACATATATTGTCTAAACCCATTTTACATAGTCGAATTGGGAAATGGGTGCTTGTACTAACTGAATTCTCTTTGACTTATATGTCTATGAGGGCCATGAAATGCCAAATTGTGGCAGACTTTGTTGTAGATCATGCAATGGTCGAGCTGTTACTAAACATGATCGACACAGACCCTAGGAAGTTTTACTTTGACGGGTCAAGTCATAAAAACAGAACTGGTGTTGGAGTCTTAATATTATCTCCAAAAGGAATTCCGACGAAGTTCAAATGTCAAGTAGACAAAAGATGTTCCAATAACGAAGTGGAAAATGAAGCCCTAATCACTGGCCTCAAGATCCTAAAAGATTTAGGGGCAAAGAAGGTCGAAATAAAGGGTGACTCAGAGCTAGTGATCAAGCAAATTACACGAGAATATAAATGCATTAAAGAGCATTTGTTAGTGTATTTTGCAAAAGCAAACTGACTATTGGAGCACTTCGAGATAGTCAGCATCACACATGTGCCTATAATAAAGGATCAAGAGGCTAATGAATTAGCACAGACTGCCTCTGTGTATAAGGTGTCGAACGACAAGCTTAGAGACTTTATCAAAGTCAGAGAAAAGGTGGTGTCGAATGTGAGGGCAAGGCTCCTTAGTGTTTTGTTTTAATGATGTCAAAAATAGTAATATCTCGTACTTGTGTACTTTGGACGGTATCATCGCGTCTTAGCTTGCATTCATCCTTTAATATGCATATAATAATTCACATACGCATGTCTATGCCATATAGGATCATCCAATATATGAAAATTGTGCATTGGATCAGTTTGGATACCTTAGGTCAACCCATACAGGGCTTTAGGTCGGCTTAATATCTGACAAAAATGAGTTTGTAACATTCTGGTGTCTTTTCCTTGACTTACAGATGTGTGGAGGTCGACGTATAATGTTTAATAAATCATTTTTAGCTCTCGGGTGTCCTTGCATCAACTCACAGATGTGTGGAGGTCGACGCATACTGAAAGAAAAACAATTCTCTGCTCTCGGATGCCTTTGCGTCGACGCATGGATTGGTTCAAGTCGACGCATGGCTTGAATTTCTATGCAGATTTCTTTTCTGGAGTGTTCAGGTCGACTCATAGAGTGCTGAGGTCGACCTCTCGTTCACTTAAGCATATTTTTCTGATTCTTTGTGTTTTAAAACGCTATTAATTCAGTTATGTGGTCTGTCTCATATATATTCACATGCATCATCTTTTGTATGGAACTAACAAGAAAATTGAAAATATACATTGAATTTGCTCATCATCTTCATTCTCACACTTGCATTCTTCAACAATTACACATAATCATTTTTTTGAGCTATGCATTGTCGAGGTGATAACGTTCAAACGTAGGATTTGTGTATCTAGTTTGGGTTGAAATTTCAGTGGGATTTTCTTGAATAAAACTGTTAGAATTTTGTCCTCCAAGATCTTGAGGGATTTGGGGGGTTTTTGCACAAATATTTGCTTCACAGATTCAGTTGAGTGAAAGGCTTGAAGAACGGTGGGTCCGTTCAAGCAAGTAGCGGTAACCGGAGGATTGTGTCGAAAGATTTGGTGTCGAACGTATTGCGATCTAAATCAGGCGAGTGAAAGACTTGAAGATTCAAGTAAGTAGCGATAATCAGAGGTTTATTCAAAGCATTTGATGCACTTGATTCGGCTTGAATCAAGGGGAGAGAAGTGGATAGAATCAACTTCAACATTTAGGCTTGAGTGTGTGGTGACTATAACTTCTCTAGTACAAAACTTTGCAACTTGATAATACATATCTCAATTCTAGTTTTAGAATTGAGGGCAGACGTACCCAAAGTGAGGATGAAAGGGGAACTGCCAAAACAAATCGGGTGTCATTCTCTCTTTCTCTATCTCTTTACTTTATGTTGTTAACGTTTGTATGATATCAACTATTCGATAAATTTCCACTGTTGCGTAGTGCTGAAATTCTGTTTTGAAAACTCATTACAATCACTTGGATTGTAATTGTAAAAAATTATGCACTATCATTTCATAGGAAATAAACTTGGGGTGTTGTGCACACCACCAAGTGTTCGACGTATTGATCGCACACAAACTGTTTGTGAAATTGTCAATTTAATTTTACGTTTGATAATTCATTGGAAACCGGTTAATTCAAAGTGATCATTATTTGTATTGTTTAATTGGCAACATATTGATTCATTTTCTCATTGATTTTATTCCATTCGGTTTTGCATATCCAATCTTACCAATAACGATTCGTTTAGACGATTTAATATCCACGGTCGCTTTTTAAAACAATTTTTAAGTGCCAATTTTTGTTAAAAATTAGTGATCTATTCAACCCCCCTTCTAGATCATTGCCATCATCTAACAAGTGGTATCACAAGCACCGGTTCATCTAGTGCTTTGCATATAACTTTTTAGAAAATGGCTAACAAACCAAAAGGGGCATACAATAGAGCACCGATTTTTAATGGTGAGAACTAAGGTTATCGAAAAGATTGTATGCGCGTGCATATTAATTCTATTGATAGAAAGGTATGGAACATTATACAAAATGGTCCTATTGAAATAACTATGATCAATACAGATAACGTTGTTGTGCCAAAGCCGGAAGCTCAATGGAACAAAGAAGATGAGAAAAAGTATAATTACGATTGGAAAGCTAGAAATATTCTCATATTCTCTTTAGGAGTTGATGAATATTATAGAGTTTCCCATTGTACTACTTCTAAGGCTATGTGGGACACATTACAAGTTGCCCATAAGGGAACTAATGATGTCAAACTAGCTCGAATCAACACCTTGACACAAGAGTTTGATCTCTTTCACATGAAGCATGGTGAAACTAATGCAAAAGAGATTTACTTATCTAATCAATCGGTTAAACTCACTTGGTAGACCCATTTCCAATGATGTTGCTACTAGCAAAATTTTGAGATGTCTTACTAAGGAATGGCAACCTAAGGTCACGGCCATAAAGGAAGCTAATGATCTTATGACTTTGGACATCACAACTTTTTTTGGCAAGCTTGAGGAACATGAGCAAGTACTCATAAGTCTCGACCAACACGAGAAAAAGGAAAAGAAAGAGAAGTCGAAAGACGTGGACAAGAAGTCTATAGCTCTAAAGGCTTTTAGCTCAAATTCCTCCGAAAAAGAACTAAGTGATAGTGAATAAAGTGATGATAATGAAGATACGAATGAAGATATGGGGTTGTTCGTGAGACAATATAATTGATATATAAAGAAAAACAAAATTCAACATTTGAATAAGAATCTCATCAACTTTCGACGACAAACAAAGTCCTCTAAGCATGAAGGAAACAAGAGTGGCAAATCAAAAGTTTTATGCTACAATTGTGGAAAGGTCGGTCATTACAAGTCGGATTGTCCATTGACGAAGAAAGATAAGGGGAAAGAAAAGAATCGTCAACAAAAGAAAACGGGCAAACCTAGAAGGGCATACATTGCTTGGGAAAGTGATAGTGAGTCGTCTAGTGAAGATAGCTCAACCGATGAAGATGAATCCGTCAACCTTTGTCTCTCGGCTCATCAAAAGAAGAAGAAGAAGGTAAGTCATTCTAAGTATGAATACTCTAATAAAATGTCTCATTCCGAATTGCAAAATGCTTTTGATACTTTACACCATGAGGCTAAAGAAGCTTTTAAGCGCTTAGCGTCAAACAAACAAATTTTCTCACATTTAGAGAAAAAGATTTTCGATTCCGAAAGGGAATTAGAAGATCTTAAGAACTCAATGGTGGAAGCAACAAAAGAAAAAAATTGAGGATGACAAATGTACTTGGTTAAATTGAGCAAGTTGTGAAACTTGTCACATTTGGCAAAAAGAGGTGAGAACTCTTAAAGCCAAACTAGACAAGGCTTTACAACCTAAAGTCACTTTTACTATTATGGATCATATTTTAGAAAAAGCATGAATAATCCTTATAAAAAATATACATATGTGATTAGAGATCAAGATAGCAAAAGTAACACCAATGTTAACCTTACTTGTCTATATTGTTGCAAGAAGGGTCACATCATTACCAAATGCCATTTTAGGAGATTCTTAGTTCCTAAAGGCATTTTCCAATGGTTGCCTAAATGCAACCAAAGATTCACTCACACCCAAGGACCCAATAAAAATTGGGTCCCTATTTCCCTTGTTTGATTGTGTAGGTACGATGTCTTAAGTCTACGGAGAGAAGATGTGTTCTCGATAATGGATGCTCAAGACACATGACGGGAGATATTTCCTTATTCATTAACTTTATGGCAAAGAAGAAAGGATTTGTGACCTACGATAACAATAACAAGGGAACTATACTCGGCAAAGGTAGTGTAGGTAATCCCTCTTCTACTACATCTCAGACGTCCTATTAGTTTAGGGTCTTAAACACAATCTTATTAGCATTAGTCAATTATGCGACAAAGGTTATAAAGTTTCATTTTCAAAAGATTGCTGCATGATTGAAAATAATGATAAGAAGGATGATGTGTTTAAAGGCCTGAGGTCTAACAATGTCTATATGCTTGACTTAAGTGAGGTATCTTTGACTAGCACTAAATGTCTTGTCACCATGAGTGAAGATTCGTGGATATGGCATAGTCGCTTAGCGCATGTCAACTTCAATTTGCTAAATAAAGTAGTCTCTAAGAATCTAGTTGTCGACTTACCGAAAATCAAATTTTCAAAAGATCACTTATGTGATGCGTGCCAAATGGGGAAGTAAACAAGGATCTCGTTTAAATCTAAAAACATTGTTTCTACAACAAGACCTCTTGAACTCCTCCATATGGACCTTTTTAGACCATCTAAGATTAAAAGCTTTGGTGGTAACTACTATGGTTTTGTGATTGTAGACGACTACTCTAGGTTTTGTTGGACTATTTTCTTAGCAAGCAAGAGTGATACTTTTTTTAGCATTTGAGAAGTTTTCCAAGCTCTCTCAAAACAAATTAAATACAAGCATGTAACAATCCGAAGCGATCATTGAGGTGAATTTGAAAACCACCTCTTTGAAGAATTTTGTGATAAGCATGACATTGGTCATAATTTTTCCACACCACGTACTCCGCAACAAAATGGAGTAGTGGAACGTTAAAATCGCATTTTTGAAGAATTAGGAAGAACTATGATCAATGAGAGTGACTTCCTAAATACTTATGGGCTGATGCTATTAGTACGACATGATATGTTTTGAATAGGGTGCCTATTCTCAACAAAACTCCATATGAGCTTTTGAAAGAAAGGAAGCCTAATGTATCACATCTTCATGTTTTTGGTTGTAAATGCTTTGTGTTGAATAATGGTAAGGAGAACCTTGGTAAATTTGATTTAAAGGCCGATGAAGGTATCTTTCTTGGATACTCTCAAACTAGTAAGGCATATAGAATATACAATAAAATGTTACTTACTGTAGAAGAATCCGTACATGTTAATTTTGATGAATCGTATCCAAAAAATGTCGTAAAAGGTGTTTCTTTTCATGGTACAGTTGTATCTTCAGAAGACATACTCAAAGACACTAAAAAGGGACTGATAAACATGAATCGGTGAAAGTTGAGGAGGAGGAAGATCACAACTCTGAAAAGATTGAGGAGGTTCGTCTAATTAGCAACGATGACCTTTCTCCAGCTAGGAAATCCTCTAAGGATCATCCCATCGACAACATACTCGGAGACATATCAAAACGAGTAACTACGAGATCCAAGCTAAGTAACTTTTGTTATCACTTTGCTTTCATCTCTCAAATTGAGTCTAAAAACTCCAAAGAGGCCTTACTCGATGAACATTGGTTTTTATCAATGCAAGAGGAATTAAATCAATTCAAAAGAAATGAGGTTTGGGACCTTGTCCCCCCTCTGTGAGGCCATCGAGTAATTGGCACCAAATGGGTGTTTAGGAACAAACTTAACGAAAATGGAATTATAACAAGGAACATGGTGCACTTAGTGGCGCAAGGCTATAACCAAGAGAAGGGCATAGGCTATGAGGAAACTTACAATCCCGTTGCCCGACTTGAGGCTATACGCCTTTTTCTAGCCTATGCTTATTCTAATAATTTCAAATTATTTCAAATGGATGTTAAGAGTGCTTTCCTAAACGGATACATTAATGAAAAGGTCTATGTATCTCAACCTCCCGGTTTTGAAAGTCATGAGTATCCTAATCATGTTTATAAGCTTAAACGTGCTTTGTACGGTCTCAAACAAACCCCTATGGCTTGGTATGAGCATCTTAGAAAATTTTTACTTGACCAAGGATACTCAAGAGGGAAGGTTGATACAACCCTCTTTATTAAGCGTCAAGGAAAACACTCCATTTTAGTACAAGTTTATGTAGACGGCATTATATTTGGATCTACTAACATGCATTTGGTCAAGGAATTTTCTAAGCTGATGCTGGGTGAGTTTGAGATGAGCAGGACGGGGGAGCTAAACTACTTCCTCGGACTCCAAATCAAATAACTCAAAGAAGGAACGTTTGTGAGCCAAACGAAGTATTGCTATGAGCTACTCAAGTGCTTTGATATAGCTAACTCAAAAGCAATTGATACTCCAATGCCTACATGTGTAAACTTGGATCATGATGAGAATGGTAAGGTCGTTGATGTAAAGAAGTATAGAGGTATGATAGGTTCTCTTCTCTATCTTACCACATCTCGATCGGATATCATGTTTAGTCTATATATGTGTGCTAGATATCAATCATGTCCCAAGGAATCACATTTAAAAATGGTCAAGCATATACTTAGATACCTATGTGGTACTCCAAAGTATGGGCTTTGGTTTTCCAAGGGAAGTGGTTGTACTTTGGTTGGCTATTCCGATTCCGACTTTGCCGGTTGTAAATCGGATAGGAAGAGAACTAGTGGCACTTGTCATTTCTTCTCAAATTCCTTAGTGAGTTGGCACAGCAAAAAGCAAGTTTTCGTTGCTTTCTCAACAGCTGAGGCGGAATACGTTGCAGCCGGTAGTTGTTGCGCCCAAATCTTGTAGCTCAAGCAATAATTACTCGACTTCAATGTTAAACTTGAACGTATTCCCATTTTGTGTGACAACACGAGTGCCATTAACTTAACCAAAAATCTAGTACTACATTCACGCACGAAACATGTTGAAATTTGCCATCATTTCCTTAGGGATCATGTAGAGAAAGGTGATGTCATATTCGAGCATGTTGATAGCAAGAATCAACTTGCCGACATTTTTACAAAACCACTTGCGACTGAACCCTTCTTTAACATTCGTAGGGAACTTGGCATTCTCGATATCTCGGATCGTGTTTAAAATGAAATGGTTATATGCTATATATATATGCTTGTCTATACTTTGATTAACAATATTGAAAAGCTCATGCTATGTGAGGGCATTCATCGTTCATCTTCATTGGAGGTAATATCGTTCCTATATATATATATATATATATATATATATATATATATATATATATATATATGTGTGTGTGTGTGTGTGTGTGTGTGTACTATGGTTAATGTGTTATCTTGTTGTTTATTTGATTGCTTAGATCCTCTTTTTAGTCCATTTTGATGTTTTGAATATGTGTGGGCTTGCTATTTATCTTTGTGTGATGCATTCATATCATTTTTTTTTTCATTTTTTTCATGTTTTTACTGCGTGTGTCGACCTGAATAGGGTATAGGTCAACTCATGCGCTTCCCAATTCAACAATAAATGATTCTGCCATGTATGCGTAGACTCATATTGAACGCTTCTAAATTTTGAAATGTTAACATGCATGCGTCGACGCATCCCACGCTTTAGGTCGACGCATCGCTTCGTGACTCAGATTTTTTTTTGAAAATTGAAGCGTAACAGTTGGCCTTGGGAAAGACATGACATTCATTGTGTCTTTTCATTTCATCTTCTAATTATCATTATCATTTGCATCTTATCATTTCATTTCTCTTCATCAATATCTCTCTCAATTCCTCTACAAACCCTAAAACCCATTTCAATAACTCTCACAAATCAGAAATTTCAAGTCCAAATTAGTGAACAATTTGGTCTTTCTTCACTAATTTCTACCGCGGGTACTGTTCATCATCCCCAAAAACAGAATTTCCATGGCATCTTCAAGAGTAACAGGAAAGAGGTCCACTCGAGCTTCTACTTCTCGAGCAGCAACTTCACAACCTCTGTCACAACCTCCGTCTGATATTCCGGTAAACGCTATGTCTTTACTTTCTGATGAACTTGCTGAGACTTATGAAAAGAATTTTAAGAAAAGGCCAGCTATTAAGTAGTTTGTTTACTATCTGAAAGTTGTTGAACGAATGCATATTCCAGAAATTATCGATATGCTTAATCATCAAAAGTTTGATAATTTCCTAGAATGTGGTACAAATTATAATGAAGACATGGTCAGATTGTTTTACACTGGTATACACATAAAGTTTCTTGATTATGAGTTTGGATACAAAATAGGTGGTAAGAGTCTACAGGTTGATAGCGTTGTTTGGAGAGACTTATTTGGTATATGTCCAATTATGTGTCCTAATCTTAACATAACTGATACCAATTTGGCTCTAGGTTATGAATTCAAATCTGCTCTGAATTCTATGTTGAAAGACCCCTATCCTGAGGATATTGTTGCAAGTGATCTATTCCCAAAATTTGTCACTACCGGTCAGTTGAAGCCGCTAGATAGGATCCTACCACATTCTCCGACTAAACAAGGGAGGATATTCTCGAGTTGACCAAGCCGAAGTGCACCTGGTCTATTTGCTCAAGAATAAAAAGAAAGTTAACTGGTCATACTACATTGCTAGGTGAATTTTTGTTGTGAAGGAATCAGGTAGAGGGACAATTTTATGCTATGGTTCATTTATTCAAAGTGTCCTTGATCGTGTTGGGATTGTTGTTCAAGATATTCCATACATCTCCATTTCGAGTGATCAAGAATTTAGCCAAGAGACAATGACTTTAATGGGTTACCTTTGGGATCGTCAAGAGCAAAGGTATATGGTCAAGACAAAAGGCTTGGGTGCAAGGATTTAGAATCTAGATGAGGATGAAGAGGAAGACCAAGAGGAGGATGAGGAAGATCATCATATGGAGACTGACCATCCTGTTGATGGTCATGATGATGGTGATTGGTTAGGTGATTCACCTATGCAGGATCCTTATGCTAACCAAGGCTGGGGAGAATGGTAACACACAGGTTAGACTAACCAAGGCACCTCTTATATGCCTCCATCTCAACCTCAATATCAACCAGATAATTCTGAAGTCCTTGAGATGTTGCGGAATATGTAGATTCAACAACAAAATTTTGCGACTCTTCAAGAAGAAAGGTTTACAGCTATGTAGGGTCAGATTTAAGCCCAAAGTGATAATTTTAATTTATTTGCTTCCACAGTTTTACGCAGGTTTGTTGCTATGGCTGAAACAGCTTCAAATCAGCATTGATCTCTTTCTGTTTGCTTCAATACGCTCAATAGGACTGTTCTTGACTTCACTGAATGACTAGATGAGCAAAGAGCACCACATCAGAATTATTCCTTCTGGGGAAGAGGTCACCCACATAGGGGGAGAAGACCGTAGATTGTTGAGCTGTGTTGGTGTTGTGAATTTCATTTAGCATGTTGTTGTGTGTTTCATTTTGTTATTTGTTTTGCTATTTTGTTTGACTTGAAACTTGTAATGAACTACTTTGATGTGTAATGCATTAAGTTTGCTTCATTATGTTTCATGTCTTATTTAATGCTATATCTCTTGCATTAAAAACATTATATGTGAATGTTTGTTGATGTTTTATCTGTTGCAAAGAGTATGATTGTGTACATATGGATATGATTTGATTACGAATAGCCTCTTGCTTCACTCTTTTTGATGTTGTCAAGGGGGGAGAATGCAAAAGCAAGTGCTTCATAGTGATAGCTCCGAATTTTACAAAGAGAAATGCATACAGTCAGGGGGTGAATGCTTCACAAAGTACTTAATGTGTGGAAGGTTTTCCAAAGGTTTTGCCATCATAAAAAAGGGGGAGTATGTGACAGAAAGGTTCCTTAGTGCTTTGTTTTAATGATGTCAAAACTAGTAATATCTCGTACTTGTGTACTTTGGACGGTATCATCGTGTCTTAGCTTGCATTCATCCTTTAATATGCATATAATAATCCATATACGTGTGTTTATGCCATATAGGATCATCCTATATATGAAAATTGTGCATTGAATCAGTTTGGATACCTTAGGTCAACCCATACAGGGCTTTAGGTCGACTCAATATCTGACAAAAATGAGTTTGTAGCATTTTGGTGTCTTTGCATCGACTCACAGATGTGTGGAGGTCGAAGCATACTGTTGAATAAATTATTTTCTGCTCTCGGGTGTCCTTGCGTCGACTCACAGATATGTGGTGGTCGACGCATACTTAAAGAAAAAAAATTCTATGCTCTCGGGTGCCCTTGCGTCGATGCATGAATTGGTTCAGGTCGACGCATGGCTTGAATTTCTGTGTAGATTTCTTTTCTGGAGTGTTCAGGTCGACTAATAGAGTGCTGAGGTCGACCTCTCGCTCACTTAAGCATATTTTTCTGATTCTTTATGTTTCAAAAAGCTGTTAATTCAATTATGTAGTCTTTGTCTCATATATATTCATATGCATCATCTTTTGTATGGAACTAACAAGAAAATTGAAAATATACATTGAATTTGCTCATCATCTTCATTCTCACACTTGCATTCTTCAACATTTACACATAATCATTTTTGTTGAGTTGTGCATTGTCAAGGTGATAATGTCCAAACATAGAATTTATGTATCTAGTTTGGGTTAAGATTTCAGTGGTATTTTCTTGAATAAAACCATTAGGGTTTTGTTCTCCAAGATCTTGAGGGATTTGGGGGTTTTTGCACAAATATTTGCTTCACAGATTTAGTCGAGTGAAAGGCTTGAAGAACAGTGGGTTTGTTCAAGCAAGTAGCGGTAATTGGAGAATTGTGTCGAAAGATTTGGTGTCGAGCGTCTTGTGATCGAAATCAGCCGAGTGAAAGACATGAACATTCAAGTGAGTAGCGGTAATCAGAGGTTTGTTTGAAGCGTTTGATGCACTTTATTCGGCTTGAATCAAAGGGAGAAAAGTGGATAGAATCAACATCAACATTTAGGCTTGAGTGTGTGGTGACTATAACTTCTCTTGTACAAAACTTTGCAACTTGATAATACATATCTCAATTCTAGTTTTAGAATTAGGGGCAGACATACCCGAAGCGAGGACGAAAGGGGAACTTCCTAAACAAATCGGGTGTCGTTCTCTCTTTCTCTATCTCTTTACTTTGTGTTGTTAACGTTTGTGTGATATCAATTGTTCGATAAATTTCCGCTATTGTGTAGTGTTGAAATTCTGTTTTGAAAACTCATTACAATCACTTGGATTGTAATTATGAAAAATTCTGCACTATCATTTCATAGGAAATTAAACTTGGGGTGTTGTGCACACCAAGTGTTCGACGTATTGATCGCACACAAACTATTTGTGAAATTGTCAATTTAATTTTACATTTGATAATTCATTGGAAACCGGTTAATTCAAAGTTATCATTATTTGTATTGGTTAATTGGCAATGTATTGATTCGTTTTCTCATTGATTTTATTCCATTCGGTTTTCCATATCCGATCTTACCAATAACGGTTCGTTTAGACGATTTAAAATCCACGACCGCTTCCTCACATTTTTTTTAAGCAATTTTTAAACGCCGATTTTTGTTAAAAATTAGTGATCTATTCGACCCCCCTTCTATCATTGCCATCGTCTAACATCGAACGTATTACCGTCACCAAATGTGTTGATCCCAAAGGTTGAGGGGGTGAAAGCTCTGGACGAGATCTTTGAAAATTTTGAAGTATTGGCCATTGACAATTTGACAAAGTCAGAATGGCGAAGGCCGGAATACCTGGAAAATTCAGTTGGAACCACTGACAGAAAAGTCAAGTATAAATCATTAAGTTATGTCCGTATAGGCAATGAATTGCCGAAAAAGATTCCAAAAGGTGTATTACTCAAATGCCTTGGGGATACGGAGGCATACCTAGCAATATCAGAGGTACATAGTGGAACTTGTGGAGCTCACCAAACTGGCCAGAAAATGAAGTGGCTATTTTTTCGTCAAGGTGTCTATTGGCCAAGTATGTTAAAAGACTACATTGACTTCGCCAAAGGGTGTCAGGAATGTCAGAGACATGCGAACATTCAGCATTGAAGCTAGCGGGATTATACCTGAGTGAATCACACACTCAAAGATACAACAGAGTCGCCACCGAACTATATTTAGTCCCAAAGGACAGGGAAAATATCGATAAAACCCAAGGGGAAGAGAAACGGGTAAGGGGGTCGGTTATGCGAAAGGAAGGTACTAGCACCTAACGCATTCGTCATACCCGGAGGGAACCATTCGCTTTCTTCTGGGCTTGGATGGGTTCTCTATCTAAAGGCTTCTAGCTAAAGAGAAGAGAGAAAAGAGACAATGAAAAACCAAGAAAGAAAGTGCTCACGGAGGATTAGGGCCCTCGTGCCTACGTATCCTCATAGTGCAATGAGGAAATCAGAGCGTCGTAGTTCATGGAACCAGGGAAAGAGATGGAGAATGGAAGAAGGTGGATTGCCAAGATTTCGTAATCTCGTGCCTACATATTCTCATAGTGCAATGAGGAATTCAGAGCCTACGTAGTTCGGGGAACAAAGACATGAAAAAGAAATTGGTGTCAAAACCAAGAGCAAAAGAAGGAGAGAAAACTCTGTTAGGGATGCAAAAGAGTTGGTGTCAGAACCAAGAAAGAAGGGCAAAGGAAAGGTAGTAACTATGCTGAGGATAAAGTAAGAATGGTGTCGAAACCAAGAAGATGAAGGAGCAAAATAATAATAGAGACTCTACTAGGGAGTAAGAGAACAAAGCTAATATACTGGGGACTAGGGGGTTAGCGACCCTACTGGGGACCAAACAAAGAGGACAATGTTGAAACCAAGAGAATAAGGATTCGGTATGTTAACTGACTGGCAGTGGTTAACTGAAGAAAAAGAGATTAAAACTCTGTGGGGAAAAAGGGTTTGGTGTCAACACGCAGGCTGTGATGAATCAAAAGAAGAGAACTGAACCAAGAGAAGGTGTTTGACTCTGAAGGGAATTCGGTATATTACTTGACCAACTAAAAGGGTATTGGAACCAAAATAAAGCTACTAACCCAAAGGTGCAAGTACTTGAACCAAAGGAAGGTTGCTAACTGCTGGGGATTCGGTGTTAACAGAAAGATTATTATTAACCGAAAATAAACGAGTGATTAACCAAGAGAAGGTGATTAACTAAAAAACAACTCAGTATATTAATAGGTAGGCTGTGGTTAACTGAGAAAAAGTGCAAATTTGTGTTTTAACTGACAGGCAGTGGTTAACAAATCAAAGGGAGAAGAACCAAGAGAAGGTTACGAACTCCACAAGGGTTTCGGTGTTAACAGGAAGACTGTGTTTAACCGAAGAAAAAGATTGCGGCTGCAAGGGAAAAAGAGAATTGGTATTAACAGTATGACTGTGATTAACCAAAGGACATATGATCATGACTCTGGTAGGGAATCAATGATCATCGGTTGATCATAAGAAAAGGTATTGAAACAAAGGGTGTTTGCTAACCCAAAGTGACAAGGATCTTTAACCAAGACAATGGTGATTGATCGAAAGAGATATTGAAAGGGGTAGAAGTGATCAAGGATCGGCTCGACTGAGGATTGAGAGACACTACAGCTTGGAGATAGAGACGATTATTCCAGGCACAGGGTCATTCGTCCCCTACCCAAAATGATCAAGATGAGTGTAGGAATTCTCCACTCTCATCCCTTCTCTAGCACCAAAGTGTAGTACGGAAAATGAAACAGACAGCGTAACAGCGCCAATTTGTACAGTGCTCTAGTGCGTCTTGCAAACCTCCAACTCAACAGGGGTTTCGATCAATTGATCAAAGGGAATGAGTAAGCCAACAATCTTTCGCGAGTAGAAAAATCGTCAAAGAAATGTGCGGATTAATGATTGTACAAGATTGAATTTGCTCAAGAAGGAACAAACTCAATGTAAATAGCATGGCAAACAGTACCAAACATCAACATAAATCATGTTATCATGTGAGCAAAAGTGTGCAAGAATGATCATGATCATACAAATGTCAAGAATGCAGACAAATCCAAGAATCGACAAATTGTGCTTCAAAAGTTTGCATATATGCTTCAATCAGAAGTTAAAAAGCTCATAAAATATCCAAAAATATCAAGCATATCAAGCCATGGATGTTAAATGAGGAAAGAATGTCAAACAAGCTTGAAAATGCACAAAAATGCCACGCTGTTACAGTGGTAATCGATTACCTGTACCACATGCAGGTAATCGATTACCTGATTGGAAATATCAGAATTAGTGAAAAAAAGGTATAGAGTAATCAATTACCCCCATATAGGTAATCGATTACCACTGTAACAGTGGCAAAAAACAGCTTTCTAAAAAGCAGTTTCAGCACCTAATCACTTATGCAATCCACCACATGTTATGGCATGCATTTGTGCACAAAAATTACATCATGTATGAGCATTTAAACACAAATAACGCATGAAGATCAAAGATCCAACAATTACTTGATTTATCAAACTGAAAAGCCATCGAAACTACATCGTAAATGCGCAAAAGTGATCAAAGCAGTAAATTGAGTGAGAATTGACCAACCTACAAGCTGGAGAAGTGGCTTGGTGATTGTTGTGAGTGAAATGTAGAGAGAAGAAGCCAAGAAAACCAGAGAATTCTGCACTTGCACTTCGAACCATAGCGAAACCGATCAAAAATGCGATAAAAACTCCGAAATCAAATTTGCACCGAAACGATTGGAGTAATCACTTGAATTAAAGTAGAACTTGCTGTAATTCCAAAAATCTAAGCAAAATTGAATATGAATGAAGGCTTAAGCTCATGAGATAAGCCATTTCACTGTGAAATTTGCTTCTCTTCAATGGTAACAATGGAGCTTTAGTGAGGTTTGGGGAAGAAGATGAAGATGAAGATGAATGTGTAGAACTTGCAGAAAATGCAGAGAGAAATGAGAGAATTGAAAGTGAAGAGAGTGAGAAATGATTGAAAATGGTTCAAGCCCCCCTTGTGAAATGGCGGAGGTTTGTTTATATAGAGGCTAGCTTTGGAGTAGGCTAGGTTTGGAATGTGCTTTGGAGTGAGCTTTGGAGCTTGCTTTGGAGTTAGTTACACTCAACTCACTGAGTCGGAAGTTGACTCAGTTAGTTAGTTGGTTAACTCAGTGGAGCAATCCCAATGCAAATCCAAATCAATGGCTCACATGCTTGGAAATTAAGTAACATGGTGGACTTAAGTCAATGTGATTCATTGGAATAAATGTAAGTGGAGTGTCTTGAATGGTCTTGAACTGTCTAAAATGTTCCACAGAATGCTAGAACCAAGTAGAACACAAGAGAAAAGAGGATACCAAGCTGTTGTCATGAAAATGCAGCAGAAACTGTAAATTTACATAGGGTATTCGATTACCCTATTTTCCCTAGCAAAATGGTAATCGATTACCACAGAAAAAATTTGCCCAGATTGCTTAGGAACAAGTGTTAGGGCCTCGATTTTGATTTTTCCACTTCTTGCTTTGATGAATAGGCACAGAAACCCATATTTTGTGCTTGTTTTGATGATGTGATGACTTTGTGAGGATATGATTAATCGGACTTGGAAAACCTGAATATTTCTGCAACAAAACCACAAAGGAAAAGTGCGAATGCGTATGCCAGCGATGCGAATGCACATGCTTATGCAAAAGGCAAAAGGGGAGGTCAAATTTCGGGTTACGACAACTGCCCCTATTTAATCCTCTTGGACCTGAATGTTCGAATTGCGCCAGCTTTTCGATGATTCGAGGTGGAAGGGGATTAAATAAAAGAGTAGCTCAAAAGTTTGGCCGAAGGCGACAACAAGTGAGAGGTTGGCTGAATATCTGTTGGGAAGATGAATCAGGCAAAGGGGAGTATGCTAGATGCATATGCTATGTATGTGTGATCTACATGATGCTTGATATCATGCTATGCAATGACAAAGGTTGAGGTATTGTGCAGTGGTCAGGTAGAGATTGTAGCAAAATGAACTCGATATCTTTCGCTGGGGAAAGAAACTACTAATAGCGACGATTCCTTTGGGGAAGAAATCGAGAAATCTCAGATTTCCAGGCTACTACCATTATGATTGCTGGGGATGAAGGAACCAGGATAACCTTCAAACCACGGCTGACTCCGCTTGGGGAACGACCTTCCAACCTTGACTGATTTTGCTTAGGGAATTCCAAGGTCTGAATGATCTTCTCTACTTCGGGAGAACAGGAAATCGAAATACACTGCCGCTGGGGAGTGATGGTTTCATCTTGTTGGGAATGATCCATAACCCTTATTGAAGATGTTGCACAACCGTTGCTGGGGACAAGAGAATGAACATGCCTATGTTTGAGGACACATCATGGCGACTTCAATGGGGACATTATGGATCTGTTGGGGGAGTGAAAGGTAAACAACCCTTCCAAAGAACCATAATGGTGCTTGCTGGGGAAATCATGGCTCTGCTGAGGAAATGGCAACCTCTACAAAGGACCATGATAGTGCTTACCGTGAATCAAGTTTGCAAATGGGCATTACCAATTATCCCTTAGGGGTTACGGGTGAAACATACAATGCATAATACTTTCTCCATGGATTTAGCTTTTTATTATTCTCAACGCTTTATAGTATTATGTGATCACAAATAATCGTTTATTTTGCAAACAAAATACTGAAAAGAAGACAATTGAGAACTCAAGTGATGAATTTTATTGAATATGAAAAACATGTACATAAGGATTGTACAAGGATGCAAATATCCTTGATGAGGAAATTTTCAATAAAAATTGAAAAACAAAGGTAAATGGCAAAGGGAAAAGATGTTTTGCATTGATTACAACATTGGCTACCATCCACCGTAAGTCTAGGTTCCAACTCCTTGCACCAGTTGATGATGACTTGACTGCTCTGTTATCGTCTGAGATCCAGCTATGACGAAGAGAGACTCAAGTGTTCACAGTCAAATGCCTTTATCCCTAATTTTTTCCTGGACATTTTTCTACTTTTTTTTCGTCCACTAGGATACCCATTTTTGCCTAAGTCGCCCTTTCGGATTTTCAACTTAGCGGGCTATTATTGTTTTTTTGTATTATCCCTAACTTTTGCATGGACATTTCTTTTTTTTGGTCCATCATGTCATACCCCAAATTTTGACCACAAGATTTCCCATCATTGTGCAATTCATCACCACAATATGGATGGACCATTATACCTCATCAATCTTCTCAAGGATTATTGAGCATTCACCTCAACCAAGGATTAGGGTTTTGAACCCTCTCAGAGCACTCAGACAAAGAATCAATCAAGAATGAACATGATCTTCAACTTTTATAGCCTCTCAAACACCCATAAAGGATCAAGACACATCCCACATCAAGAATCAAGCACAAGGTTGCAACATTCCAAGTGGACCAAGCCTCAAGATCACTAGTGTCACAAATTAGGGTTTTGGTCAACCCAGACCTCCAGATGAAAATTTTCATATGGGCATGAGTTAATAATTTAAAAAATGACCCAATAAGCTCAAAGGGACCTCATGGAACCAATCATAGAGTCAAAATAACCTCAGGGGATGCATCATCAAAAATTAGGAATTAGGGTTTCTTGACCTAACTCACCCCTAAGTTGGCTTTTGAAGCAAGACATGAGCCAAGACCTCAAGAAGTGTTTTGAAGACCTCCAATACATCATATTTATCCATTTATAAGATTGGGTTAATTCCAAGAACTTAGTTCACAAGCAATGCAAGGATTCAAATTCATCTGGGCCAATTAGGATTTCCTGATGAAAAAGTCAACTGTATCTTTGACTTTTGACCAAGACATGTTCCCAAACCTTGGGACATGATTCAAAAAACTCTATAATACCTATGGAATCCATCCATTAGGTTTGAATTAGGTCAAGGACTTGATTTCATAGAAGATCACACAGTTTAGAATTCATCTGACAAAAAGTCACTTGTGCCTAAAAACCAAGGTTGACTTTTTGAATTTCTTGATAAACAAGGCTTCCATAAGTCAAAAACAATGTTAATTCATGGTTTGAATCATATTCCACATGGATTTTGATTTATATATTGATCAAAATCACAAAAACATGAAAATGGCCACCTTTTCCAACACTTAGTGAGAATTTTGGACATAATTTGTCTTGGTTTTTCACCAACTTTAGGGCCATTTTTCATTATGATCCAAGCTTAACCAAGACCAATGTTGGACATAAAAGTTGAAGTTTGTCATTGGGGCTTTCCAAAAAGTACAAGAACTCACTCTAACACCACTTGAGTAGGGAGTTACAAGCCTTGAAACATGGCCTAAAAACCTAATTTTTCAAGACAGCATGAACATGAAACTTGGTTCCCACGATTTCTTGATCCAATTTTGGACACTTGCATCATTTCATTTCTGTCCAAAATTAACTTGAATGATGGATAATTTGATCACAAAGCCACCAAGTCAAGAATCATATTCCTTGGCATGTGAAATTCAATGTTGCAAATCCAAAAATTTCAAACTTGTCATGAGGTGTTGAATGGATGCATAGAGTTGGCATGTATCAGTCCATGATCAACCAAATGAGTCAAGCCTTATCCCTACAATAGAAGACTCATAGCCTGCAAGATTGACTCAAGTCAATGGCTAGAGGAGACTTGAGATTCTTTTACATAACCATTGGATAATAGGGTGATCAGCCTCCATTCACTATTGCTCCCAAAACAAACTTGCTCTACTATAAATAAAGCTTCTTTCTGATCAATTCAAGTGCACCAAAGCACCATAACACATGCTTTCCTCCAAATCACTCTTAAAAAACCAGATTTTGCTTCTCATTCAAGTAACATTCGAATTTTCCATTTGAGAGCAATTCTATCCAAACCAATCATGCCAACACCTCACATATATCATATATGAGTGATCCATAACCTTAAAACTCATATGGAACATCAGAATCCCAAAGTCACACCCCATTTTCTCAAGCTTTTTGGCCTGTTTGCAATTGAGGTGCCACAAGAAGTTCCAAGCTAATTCAATCCATTCCAAGCTTTCAAACACTTTACTTGAGGTCCATTGAAGTTGTCCAGATCATTACACAACATCTGTAACACCTCCAACATAGAATTCGAATTCTTCTTGTAAGAGGTATGCCTGACACTCTCAAACTCTATAATCCATGCATCATAAATGTGTTTTCAAGTTACAAACATGTTTCTGCACTTATGTATAGTGACTTCACTCAATCAATTTCTATGTATGAATCGTGTATAGGATTTCATAGTGTTCTTGCAAAAATTAGGGTTCTTGAGTTCATCATTTGATTTCTCACTTCACACTTAATATAAATGCAATTAATTGGTACCATTGGAATCCTTGTTCAAAAACGAGCAAGTCATGTTTACAAAAGTCATTTTCATTGAGTAATCAGAGAGATATGAGAGATTTTGCAAATCTAGGGAAGAAGAACACGCGCGAGCAAGAACATGTGTTCTTGGCGCCATTTTTACAATTTTTTAATAGTTGAATTTTTATGTTTTATTAATTGATTTCAAAAATTAATTTCTCTCTCTTTTTTTATCATTTTTTATTGATTCTTTTTTAAAAATTCACAAAAATGTTAAATTATTTTATTCTGCAAAAAAATCACATTTATATTACTTATTTAGTATAGTTTGATTTTTTAAACTTAATTTCATTTTATTTGTTTTTAAACATTCTTAAATGAAATTCTCACCTTGATTTTTTTAAAACCAATTAAATTTCAAGCTTTCATGTGATTTAACATGATTTTTCAAAATATTTTTTAAAGTTGACAACTTGTTTTTGAATATATTTGATATTTTGTATCATTTTATATTTAATTTCCTTTAAAAAACTATTTTTTTAAAAAATTAAAATTAGGGTTTCTCTTAATTTTAATTTATCAAACATTTTTCAAAATACTTTTGGGCCTCTTGGTAGAGTGTATCTCTCACCCCTTTGTAAATAAACCTTTTTGGGCCTCAGTCATTGTATAAATCCCAATACGATTTTAAAAATCTCGGCGCGATCGCCATTTTAAAAATAATTTTCATCTGGGCCTCCCTTTGGTTGTAAGTCCCATTTTTCTTCTTTTTTAAACACTTTTGGGCCTCTAATAGAGTGTAAGACCCATCCCCCTTGTACATAAATAATTTGGGCCTCAATCATTGTATAAGTCCCTACGCGATTTTCAAAATAAACTGTGCAATCGCTGTTTTCCATCTGGGCATCTCCTTGAGCTATAAGTCTCATCTCTTATATAAAAATAACACTTTTGGGCCTCTAATAGAGTGTAAAACCCATCCTCTTTGTAAATACAATAATTTGGGTCTGAGTCATTGTATAAGTCCCTCTGTGGTTTTCAAAACTACGACGCGATCGTCCCCTTTTCAAAAGAGATCATCTGGGCCTCTCCTTGAGTATAAGCCCCAAACTTCCTTTTTAAAACAACTTTCTTTTTATTCAAATTCAAATTCAAAGTATTATCAAAACTTTCTTCAATTTCTTGAAAACCTAACCATACAGCAGTAGCTAATATGCTCGGGTTTTCATCAGACTGTAAGTCCCACTATCTCTTCAAATACATGCTTGTTTATATATTTCATCTGTGTATATATATATATATATATATATATATGCTTGTACATACTTGCTTAGAGTTTTCCCCACCAGTTAGGTCTACATTTAGGTCAAACCAGAGGTTACTCTTTCAACATAGTCAAAACTAGTTCCCCATAGGAAATTCCAGATACAGTCTTGCCTCCTCTTGGGCTTATACAATATGGAATAGAGAAGGGCATTATTCCCGGTGAAACTTTTCTCAAAACTGTCCAAACTTAGAAGTATTGTGTACAAGAAATTCATTTCCCTAGAGAGGATTAATTCCGGGTGAAACCCCATTCGAATTTCTTCAAACCCTAGAACTGTTCAACAAAGAAAGGATTATTTCCCGGTGAAACCTTTCTTGAACTTTTCTTAGGCTTGGACCCACAGGCTTCCTAAAAGCATCCTCAACCTCCTCGTGGGCTTAGTACAAGGACCCAAAGGCCTCCTACAGGTATACGAAAGAAACTAGTCATCTTTACTAGTTCAATCCTCCGGAGAGTCAGAATTCCAGAACATCAGACCATTTTAGGGTTGATCTTCATCCTTTAAAACCTCAGCCTCCTCTTGGGCATCAGACAAAGATTATTCTCCAGTTAAGAGTCAACCTCTTCATACCAATAGACTTGTAAAGTCTCATCTTCTCTTAGATCTCACAGAGACCCTAAAGTTTCCTAAAGGTACAGGAAAAAACCCTGATCATTTCATCAACACACTAATCTCCAGCACAGTTAGAACCTCCATAGGTTTTCAAACTCAAGGTTTAAACCTTCACCTTAAAAAACCCATCCAGGGTTAATTTACCATTAATAAAACCCTAACAGAATCAGAGCCTCATAGTATCTGATACTGTAACTCTCCCTTTGATCCCAAGAAAGAGTAAAAACCTTTGGGATTTCCCAATATATATTGGACCTGTCTCTGGATTTCAATAATCCTCAGCAGAAGCTAGCCTCCTCTTAGGCTTCATATAAGGATTTCCCCAACCAGCCTCCTCATAGGCTTTATATAATGATTTTCCTCAGTGGAGTCAATCCCTTTTAGCCTCAATCTTGGGCTTTTTACAGATAAAAATCTCCCCAGTGGAGTCAATCCCTTTCAGCCTCATTCTTGGGCTTTGTACAAGACAAATAAAACCTCCCCAATGGAGTCAATCTCTTTTCAGCCTCAATCTTGGGCTTTGTACAAGACAGATAAAACTCCCTAGTAGAGTCAACCATTTAGCTTCAACCTTGGGCTTTGATCAAGGCACACAAAAATCAACATCCCCTCAGAGGAAATCAAAAGTCCACTCTACAGGAGGATATTTCCTCTATACATCACATCTCAAAACAAACAACCAAAATCTTTATTTTCCCAGATAATTGTTGTAAGTGGCACACTTGTTGATTCAAAATCCAAGCTGGAGTCCTTCTTTTATCCTGGTCAAAAATCATCTTCCATCTAACAGCTATAAGTGGCAAGCCTCTGGATTATTTACATCGAACCCATTGCCCTTCTCTTAGCATGAAAGATTCATAAGGAAAAAGCGGCATTGCTCTACACTGAGTTAAAGCTTTCCTCCTTCATGACATCAACCTTATAAAGGAAATTATGGCATTGCTGGATTCTCATATCCCAGTTAAAGTAATTCTCCTTTAAAATCAATTACCCAACATTTTGTGATGAATAGGTGAGATATTCCCCCTTTAGAGATGAAAAATTCTCTCAGTCACCCCTTTAGCTTTAATCTTGGGCTTTAAACAAGACACAAATACTCGTTTAGCTTCAATCTTGGGCTTTAAACAAGACACCAATCATCTTTCCTCCCATAGAAATATGTGGAACTACGATTGCTCTGATTTCCCAGATATCTTTACGGGAATACGTAGGCATAAGATTGCGAAATCTTAGCGAGCACACAAATAAAAAACTTTAGGTCCAGTACCTTCACAAAAACAACAGAAAATTCGAAAACAACAAAAACACTCTCTCAACACTCCCAAAGGAGAAACTTTCCCAACCCATGACAGATAAACACAAGAAAACATTTAAAGATAACAGAGAAATATGTAATGCAAAGTCTATGGATAACCATATATACACTGGGTGTTGACAACTTCCATTTGTATAACCTGACCCCGAACCCCCAATCTCTTAGCATTTGTTAAAGAAAACATTTGCGTGCAAGGTTAGTTTTAGATAGCTTCCCTTTCCTTTCCAGCTTCATAGGATAAATAAGAAATCAGAAAGTAGCACACAATTCCAACCATTGCGGTAAGGTGGTCATGTCACCGACAAAAGCGACTCTGCTGGGGAGATTAATTCTAGGATTAGAGTTCCTAAGAGGTCTAGGCTTTTCTTGGCATTTATTTTTCTATACTTTCTGCTATATATATATATACACACACACACACACACACACACATATATATATATATATATATCATTTACTGTTATATTACTTGATACCCGTGTTTAATTTTCTGTTAACTGGGAATGTGATTAATACGCATGTGGAATGCGATTAAGATAAGTGGTGGCATATCCGGGAAACGCTTATAGGGAGTGAATCCCGACCAAGCTAACTTGGCAGTCCACTGAATCAGGCGAGGTACTCATGTGGAAATATTGATGTTTAACGATCGATTGTCGTGAAAGCATCGTTTATCCCAGTACGGTACCCATGACCCTGAGGATTTAGTAGACATTTAACCATTTGGCCATTAGGTAGTGCGGTGACTATCGGGAATAGTTGATACGCGATACTACACTCAAAAGAGATTCATCCTAGGATATTACAACTCGCTCGAGTGAATCAACTTGCTGTTGATATCCTAGGAGGGGTCTATTATTTTGAGAACCTTTTGTAACCCGTTATACAGGTACAAAAATTGGCCAAATAGTACAACCTTTGGGAATGGGTAGATCTATGACTCCATGCTCATGACGATGAACCCCTAAACCCATGTTTTCAAATGTTTTTGTTTGCTGCATTCATGCATTCATTAAAAAACTCTTTTTAAACAAGAAAAAAAATATTTTTCTAAAGAACTAAAACAATAATTGCAAATATCAGAGGTTGCGTTATGGATTTCGGTAGAAATAAAACGCACAAGTACACCTTCAAGGCTCCGAAACTAGAAGACTTAAGGAAATTGGGAAGGATGATTACTAATCCCGAGGCTTTCAGAGCTAAGCACGGAGAACTGTTGTCTCTGTTAAAGGTCAACGTGGTTGAAGGGATCCTGTCTACGCTGGTACAGTTCTACGATCCAGTTTACCACTGCTTCACATTCCTAGATTACCAACTTGCACCAACATTTGAAGAGTACTCCCACCTGATTAATTTACCTATCACTAATCAAGCTCCATTTTCTGGACTGGAAGAAATTCCAAAGGATCAGGCCATTGCTAGAGCAATCTCTTTGGACGAGTCAGAAGTTAGGACTCACATGACCACTAAAGGAGGAATCCAGGGTTTACTGGCTAAATTCATGATGGATAAAGCTCTATACTTTGCTAGTGTAGGGAACATAACTGCCTTCGAAGACGTCTTTGTTCTGCTCATATATGGGTTATTCCTCTTTCCCAACATTGACAACTTTGTCGACACCAATACTGTTAAAATATTCTTAATAGGAAACCCCGTACCAACCTTGCTCATAGATGCTTATCATTCTGTACACTTAAGGAATTTGTACAGTGAAGGAATGATCACATGCTGTGTACCATTACTCTACAAATGGTTCATTTCCCATTTGCCCAAGTCTGTTGCTTTTTGGGATCACAAGAGTACTCTACGTTGGTCACAGAGGATTATGTCTCTTACCAATTCTGACATTGATTGGTACAATCGAATTTACGAAGGGATAGAGATCATCGACAGGTGTGGAAACTTCCCCATTATACCCCTCATTGGTACTAAAGGAGGAATAAACTATCATCCAATTTTAGCTCGCCGTCAACTCGGATACCCGATGAAGAATATCCCACATAATGTTCATCTGGAAGGTCTTTTCTTCAAGGAAGAGGAAAATGACAGGGCACTGAAGAAAGAAATAGTGCATGCCTGGCAACATATTCACAGGAAAGGGAGAGAGTCTCTGGGAAGACCAAGTTGTACCTCCATGGAACCTTATCTCCACTGGGTACAAACTAATGCCCTCAAGCTGAGGATGCCTTACCCTCTTCAAGAAGTTTTTCCCTTAAGAGAATCTGCCCTTTATTTCATGTCTGATGCGAAAAAACTCCAGGTTGCTCTTAACAAAGTCCAACGTGAGAAAAACTCTTGGAAGAATAAATACCAGATCCTTAATTTGGAATGTACCAAGATTCAGGAACTGCTACAGGAAAAGGATGCTCTGATTGAGATATTAGAGCAACATGCCATAGAAAGTCCGGAAGACCGAAGAAATTTACTCACTCATTTCACTTGGCAAAGGGTCGTCGACCCGACAACGACTGAAGTGGCCCGATCAAAGAAAAGAAAAATACAGGAACCGGCATTTGAACTCTCTTCAGAGAGGACTCAGGATCCATGAGCTTATACATTTCCTTCTCGCACTTTGTAAAATACTGTACTTTTCTTTGTAAAATACTGCAATCTTTCGAATTCAATAAAAGGGGTCCCCCCCCCCCACTGTGTGATATTTGCAATATATTTGTTAAAAGTTTCTTTTGAAAACAAAAACGAAAAAAAAATGTCTTTGCATATCATTCATCATTCTCACATAACGCATTTGTTATCTTTTGAGTCTCAGGTATATATCACAATCCTAGAGTCAATCTGTCTCATTCGTACAATACTTGGGCCAATCGACAAAAGAAAATGGATGATCTCGAGGAAGAGAACAGAAAGCTGAGAGAAGAAATCGAAGCTCTAAAAGAAAGTTTGGAAAAACTTCACAGCAACATGCAATCCCTGGCCGCAACTCAGGAGCAACAGCATCAAAGGACTGTGATCTTAGAGATTACATCTACACCCACATTTGAGACACATGATTATCATCCTCAGTACAACATGCCTAAAGGTTGCTCCTGGGGCATGCCTTTCAACTTTATACCTGAAGGATATATCCCATTGGTCACTGAAGACCCAGAAGCCATAGCAGGAACCACTGGACCTGAAGGTTACAAACTTTGGGAAAATGAAGATACAAGGGTTATGACAGTAACTCCTGAAGGTTACAAACTTCAGGGTACTGAAGCACCAAGAGTCATCACTATAATGTCTATACCACAACCAGTGGTACACACTGTCCTAGAAGGACAAATTCCGCAAGCAATTTCTGGCAGAAACGAAGACGTACATGAAAGGATGAATGAGTTCCATGAACAATTCTTGGAAATGCAGAAGGAACTGCATGCAATTCATGGTCAAGACTTATTCGGAAAGGACACTGCTGACCTCTGTTTGGTCCCTAATGTAAAGATCCCGTACAATATCAAGGTGCCATACTTTGAAAAATACAAAGGCAACTCTTGCCCTCAAAGTCATTTGGTGATGTACGCTCGTAAAATGTCTACCTAAATAGACAATCAATAGCTACTAATCCATTACTTCCAAGATAGTTTAACCGGTGCCGCACTCAAATGGTACATGGGTTTAAACCACACCAAAATCAGTACTTTCAGAGATCTCAGCGCAACCTTCGTTCAACAGTATAAATACAATTTGGACATGGCACCAGATAGGGACCAGCTCAGAGCAATGTCATAAAAGGACAAAGAAACTTTTAAAGAATATGCTCAGAGATGGCGTGAAATTGCCGCTCAGATTTGTCCCTCTCTCGAGGAAAAGGAAATGACAAAGATTTTCCTAAAAACGTTGAGCTCATTTTATTACGACCAAATGGTTGCCAGTGCACCCAGTGACTTTACTAAAATGGTGAACATGGGAGTACGCCTTGAAGAAGCAGTCTGAGAAGGACGATTGGTCAAAGATGCAGAGCCATCTAGCAGTACTAAGATATACGGTAGTGATTTCTAATAGAAGAAAGAGCAAGATATCAGTAATATCTCTCTGGGACAGCAAAGGCGAAGGTATCAACCGGTAGCAGCAGTAACTCCTGCTATCAACCCAGCGCCAGCTCCGACTTATCAACCTCAGGTTGCTCAGATCCAACCAAATCAAGAACAGTATCAGCAAAGGCCGCAATAACCTCTTCAGTAGGCTTACCCGCAGTACAATAATAACAATCGTTCAACACGACCATCAGGGTTCGACCCTATATCGATGTCGTACACAGAGTTATTTCCACTTCTAGTGGACAAGGGGGACATTCAAACTAGGGCTCCTCTTACAATACCAGAAAATTGACCTTTTTGGTTCAAGGCAAATTAAACTTGCCCTTACCATCAAGGGGGATCAGGACATAACATTGAGAATTGTCTCAGCTTCAAGTTTGATGTCCAAAAGCTTGTCAGGAATGGGGTTTTATCTTTCAAGGATACAAATCCAAATGTTCAGACGAACCCATTACCGCAACATGAAAAGACTGCAGTGAATTTGATATAAGGAGAGCCTGTCAACAATTATAAAATTCACAATATACGCTTACTGGGAACCAACCTGGTAAAGGTGCATTGCAAACAGAGCGGGTACGGTCATATGCCATCACACGACTATCATCAGTGTGATATCTGCTCCAAGGACAATTAAGGGTGTGCCATAGTACAAGCAGCTCTACAAGAACAAATGGATCTGGGCTGGATTCAGGATCACATGATTCATGAAGTAAACATGTCCCATGCACATCCTAACATTGTTCAGAACCACGACATCCGTGCAATGAACACCAATATGGTGGCATTGCATTCAAGAAAAAGTCAGTATTACGATCTGCCATGACACAATTACATCGTTTATCCAATCTGCTCAACAGACAATCAGGGATGCTCTTTTGTACAAGAGGCCCTTCAACGTCAAATGGATCTCGGATGGATCCAAGACTACCATGAAAGAAGTGATCATCAAGTCAATATGGTTCAAATCTTTGACATACGCTTGATGAATACTAGTCTAGTGGAATTGCATGCTAAGTAGGTTAGACTTGGTTTTCTGGCTTCACATGATTATCAAAACTGTAAGGAATGCTGCGAAGACGACCAAGGGTGGGCGATTGTGCAAACGAATCTTCAACATCTATTGGACCACTGGTGGCTTCCGATTTACTTAGATGAAGACACACAACAGATTAGCATGACTGATGGGAATCCTGGTAGACATCAAAGTCGTGATATCCGCTCAATAGAAACAGATCTAGTAAAAATGCACTGCATACAAAGCGGGTATGGTCGGGTACCACCTCACAATTATGAGCGCTGTAGAGTATGCTCGGAAAATAACTAAGGATGCTATCTAGTGCGAGCAGCTCTCCAGCATCAGCTAGACCGAAAGGAGATTCGACCATGTTTGAATTCTAAGTCAATCAACATGATACAAGATTACCTCCCTGGTCAAAGCAAAAACACTATCTTAATCTCCGATCATGGAAGAACCAAAGATGTTTGTGCCATAATTCCTCTACTCGATGAGTCAAGAGTCTCTCTCAGCAATAGAAAGATTCCAAACTTAGAGTTAATTGAGGTGGCCTACGACAGTCAAAAGGCCAAAAAAGCCCATGTGGTCGTCTACTTGCCAGGTCCAATACCGTACAAGTCAGATAAAGCTATCTCGTACAAGTACGGTTCAACGACCATCAAAAATGGAAAAGAAACTCCATTACCCTCCATCGTGAACATTGTCGACATCAGTCGAGTTACCCGGAGCGGTCGGGTCTTCAACAGAGGAGTTGGAGAACCTGCCAAAGAAAAGGAACCTCAAACGGAAGTTACCAACCAACAAGTCGGTTAATCCAATAATCCAGAACTTGTAAAGAACAACGATGAGATGCTGAAGCTCATCAAGAAAATCGAGTACAACATTATGGACCAATTGTTGCAAACTCTGTCTCGAATCTCTGTACTTTCTCCTGCTTAGTTCAGAAGCTCACAAGGAAGCTCTACAGAGGGTCTTGGAACAAGCCTTTGTAGAACAAGATGTGACAGTGGGTCAATTTGACAGCATTATCTCTAACATCAATTCCTGCAACAACTTGGAATTCAGTGATGAAGAACTGCCGGAAGAAGCCAAGAACCATAATATGGCACTCAACATTATAGTTAACTGCCAAGACGATGCTTTAGCCAGCGTACTGGTAGACACAAGATCATCTTTGAATGTTATGCCAAAATCAACTTTGGTACGACTATCGTTTCAAGGAGATCTGATGAGAGGCAGTGAGATTATCGTCAAAGCCTTTGACGAATCTAGAAAAATAGTTATCGGTGAAGTCGATCTTCCTATAACTATTGGTCCTCACACTTTCCAAGTCACTTTCCAGGTCATGGACATCCGGGCAGCATACAACTGTTTATTAGGAAGACCTTGGATAGACGAAGCTGGTACAGTCACTTCGACACTTCACCAGAAGCTGAAGTTTGTCAAGAATGACAAATTAGTCACAGTATGTGGAGAACAAGCTTTAATTGTGAGCAACTTATCATCATTCTCCTGTGTAGAACCAGAGGAGGTTGCTGGAACCCAGTTCCAGGCTCTCTCGGTGAGCAATGAGAATCAACAAGAAAGAGGGACGTCGATTTCCTCATATAAAGACGCTCTCAAAGTGATCAAGAGTAATGACATAAAAGGATGGGGACATATAGTAATTCCTACTGATAACAAGACAAGAAAAGGTCTTGGTTTCTCTCCGGCCTGTACCCATACTACAAAGAAGGACGAAAGTTTTCGTCACATTCAGGATTTCTTCCACAGCGGAGGCTTCCTCCACCCAGTATCTTAAGAAGTACACACCATCGATGGGAACGACTCCTCCGATACGAATGAAGAGTGCAAATCTTAGCTCAACAATGACGGTTATATGTCTCAGGGAGAAGCGCACATGCCATGCTATTTTCTAAAGCAGAACCCAAGATATATACCGCGATCAGACGTCAGAATGATCTATGGAGATTGTGATCCTGAAGGATGCCGCGCTTCACCCAACTCATTAGAGGAAGACAATCTGATGAAGGAAAACTTTGACTTTGATTATTATGATCCCCTGGATGACTTGCCTATCTGGAAGCCATACATAGAATACTTGGGACAAAAGAGTCAGCCTGACAATGCCTATCAGCTAAGTAATCTTGAAAAGAATGCACATGTTCCCACAGAGTCATGGAATTATTACTCAGGACATTCCCAAAATGTCCGACACCATGGTGATGAATTTGAAAAGATTGCAGGACAAGAATTCATTAACTATGCCTTTCTTGAGGTCAACGTCATTGAGGAAGATGACTCATCCATTCCCACAGAAACGTGGGACACCTTGGGGCAGCCCAGCAGCAAGTACGACTTCCTAGTCTAATACACTGCTCCCGAAAGCTCTTGCATCAGATACGAGGACATCCAACCAACTAGATGGGGAGATCCTCTTGAAAGTGAAAACACTATGGAAGATGCGACAGAAGAGTTCTCCTATGACAACTCTGCATGGGAAGAAGACTCCAATGATCCTACTCCACCAGAAATCAGTGCCATTTCTGAAGAAAAACCAAGAAGGGAAGTACCAGACTTTGTGATTCACAGAGGAGTTCGTCGCCATTGGATTCCAGTCGATGTCTCGAAAGTCGTCCATAAGTCGAAGTAAGTACCATCTTTGTTTTGACCTTTCACCTTGCCCGGGTGAAATGGATGTTTTTATAGGGCTCACTTTTCTGTAAATGTCCCTCTTCGCTTCGCCCAAAGCGACGGAGTTTTGTTTTATAGGGTTGTGTTTCAAGAATCGACAAATCATGAATAAATAATGTCATTCTGAATTCCCGCATTTATTGTTGTTTTCACTTTTCGTTTTTTTAGAAAATGGTAATCCTAAAAACAACCCAAAATAAAAACAAGCATTTTTCAAAAAATACACTGCACACACTCTTGCTTTCTCTCTGTATTTTCTAAAAAATGAATCATCACGTCATGCAAATTGCTTATTTTAAACCTCATTGAAACATACAATCCAATGCCTTCTCCCAACTTTGAGTTCCCGGTATTTGAAGCTAAAGAAGAAGAGGATGAAGAAATCCCAGAAGAGATCTCTCGGCTACTCAGACAAGAGGAAAGGTCTATTGAGCCTCACAAAGAGCCATTGGAAACGGTCAATTTGGGTTCAGAGGAAGAAAAGAAAGAAGTTAAGATTGGGGCACTGCTCAGTTCAACTGTCAGAGAAGGCTTGATAAAACTTCTCAAAGAGTTTCCAGATGTGTTTGCTTGGTCCTATCAGGACATGCCAGGGTTGGATACCAACATCGTGGAACATCACTTACCGTTGAAAACAGAATGTCCACTAGTAAAACAAAGACTGAGAAGGACTTATCCAGACATGAGGAAGTGCAGAAGCAGATCGACGCAGGTTTCCTCGTCACCTCAGAATATCCTCAATGGTTGGCTAACATAGTGTCAGTTCCGAAAAAGGACGGAAAAGTTAGAATGTGTGTAGACTACAGGGATCTGAACAAAGCAAGTCCAAAGGATGACTTCCCCCTGCCACCCATTGACATGCTGGTAGACAACACAACAAAATTCAAAGTCTTCTCCTTCACGGATGGATTCTCGGGCTATAATCAAATCAAAATGGCACCGAAAGATATGGAGAAAACTTCATTCATCACCCCATGGGGCACCTTTTGCTACAAGGTAGTGTCGTTCGGTCTGAAGAACGCAGGGGCAACCTATCAAAGGGCCATGACAACTCTGTTTCACGACATGATGCACAAAGAGATTGAAGTGTACATCGATGACATGATTGCCAAATCTAAAACAGAAGAAGAGCATGTGACACACCTGTCAAAGTTATTCGAGTGTCTGAGAAAATACAAACTCCGTTTGAATCCTAATAAGTGCACATTTGGTGTCCGCTCAAGAAAACTCTTGGGATTCATCGTCATCCAGAAAGGAATTGTGGTTGATCCTGACAAGGTCAAGGCCATTCAAGAAATTCCTTCACCAAAGACTGAAAAACAGGTCATAGGATTTTTGGGATGTCTGAATTACATTTCAAGGTTCATATCCCTCATGACTGCGATATGCGCGCCAATATTCAAACTACTCAGAAAGAATCAAAGCTGCGTATGGATAGAAGACTGCCAAAAAGCTTTCGACAGCGTCAAAGAATATCTATTGAATCCACCTATTCTGTCTCCTCCAGTGGAAGGAAGACCACTGATCATATACTTAATAGTCTTGGAAGACTCTATGGGCTGTGTACTTGGACAACAAGACGAAACAAAAAGAAAAGAATCTGCCATTTACTACTTAAGAAAGAAGTTCACGGACTGTGAAACTCGATACACTATGCTCGAGAAAACTTGCTACGCTCTGGCTTGGGCAGCCAAACGTCTTCGCCAGTACATGATTTCTCACACTACTTGGTTAATCTCCGAAATGGACCCGATCAAGTACGTCTTTAAAAAGCCTGCTCTCACGGGAAGGATTGCCCATTGGCAGATGTTGTTATCATAATATGACATTAAGTACCATGCTCAGAAAGCCGTCAAAGGAAGTATATTAGCTGATCATTTGGCTTATCAACCAATTTACGATCAGGAATCAATCGAATTCGACTTCCTAGACGAAGATGTCATGTACTTGAAAATGAAAGATTATGATGAACCGCTACCAAGCGAAGGGTCGGAACCAGGTTCCCAATGGGGACTAATATTCGACGGAGCCGTCAACACTTATGGAAACAGAAATGGGGCAATCATACTAACACCTCAGGGTATCCATATTCCTTTCACTGCTAGACTAACATTCAAATGGATAAATAATGAGGCAGAATACGAAGCTTTTATCACGGGTCTCGAAGAAGCAGTTGCCTTAAGGATAAAGAACTTGGATATGTATGGAGACTCAACCTTGGTTATCAATCAGATCAAAGGAGTCTGGAACACATACCAATCAGGATTGATTCCTTACAAAGACTACACGAGAAGGTTGTTACCATTCTTTAACAGAATTAAGTTTCATCATATCCCTCGTGAAGAAAATCACATGGCTGATGCATTAGCCACCATATCCTCCATGATTAGTGTAGGTCAATGGAACGACGTACCTAATATTGACATAATGCGCCTTGAGAGGCCCGCTTACATCTTCACAATAGAAGCAGTCATAGATGACAAACCCTGGTATCATGATATCAAGTGCTTCATTCAAAAACAAGAGTACCCACCTGGGGCATCCAGAAAAGATACGAAGACTCTCAGAAGACTGGCTGGCAACTTCTTCCTGAACGGTGATACACTCTACAAGAGAAACTTCGACATGGTTTTGCTCAGATGCGTAGACAGATAAGAAGCAAACATGTTGATAAAAGGGATTCACGAAGGATCCTTTGGTACTCATGCCAATGGACACACATTGGCAAGAAAAATTCTGAGAGCAGAATATTATTGGCTGAAAATAGAATCCGATTGCTACAAGTTGTCATACCCCAAATTTTGACCACCAAGATTTCCCATCATTGTGCAAATCATCATCACAATATGGATGTACTTTCATGCCTCATCAATCTCCCCAAAGATGGGTGAACATTCACTACAATTAAGAATTAGGGTTTTGAGCCCTCTCAGAGCACTTAGGCAAAGGATCAATCAAGAAATGACATGATCTTCAACTTGTCTAACCTCTCCAACATTTATAAAGGATCAAGAGGACTCCCACATCAAGAATCAAGCACAAGGTTGAAACATTCCAAGTGGATTAAGCCTCAAGGTCGCCAGTGTCACCAAATTAGGGTTTTGGTCGACTGAGGCCTCCAGATAAAAATTTTCATCTGGGCATGAGCCAATGCTTTAAAACATAACCCAAGATACTCTAAGGGATCTCATGGACCCAATCATCAAGTCAATTTAACCTCAGGGGATGCATTTACCAAAAATCAGGAATTAGGGTTTCTTGACCTAATTCACCCCTAAGTTGACTTTTGAGACAAAGCATGAGCCAAGACCTCAAGACATGATTTGAGGGCATTAAATACACCACATTAATCCATTTACAACAATGGATTGATCCAAGAAGCTTGATTCACAAGTTTCAATTTCATCTGGACCACAATTAGGGTTTTTGTAGAAAAAGTCAACTGTACCTTTGACTTTTGACCAAGACATGTTCCCAAACCTTGGGACATGATTCAATATACCCTATAACACCTATGGAGTCCATCCATTAGGTTTGATTTAGGTCAAGGACTTGATTTCACAAAGAATTGCACAGTTTGGATTTCATCCGATAAAAAGTCAACTGTGCACAAAATCAAGTTTGACTTTTTGGAATTTTTCACAAATGTGGTTCCCCTAAGTAAAAAATAATGTTAATGTGTGATATTGATCACCATTCATCAAGAAAAATCAAGAAAAGTGAGGTTTCTTGCAAAAGGGGCAACCTTGAGAAACCAAAATTTTTCTAAGTTATGGAATAAAAGTGATTTTGGTACCAACTTCCGAGGATCATAACTTGAGATCCAAGCAACCATTTTGGGTGATCCAAAGATGGATTTATAGGTCTTGCTACACTCTACAAAAGCTTCAACTACCTCAGACTCCAATTCCTTATGGATTTTGAGTTATGGAATGATTAAAATGGCAAAAAACATGAAAATGACACTTTTCCAACACTTAGTGAAATTTTCAATAAGTCAGAATCTGCCTTACTTTTTCCAAAATGTAGGGACATTTTTCACCTTGATCCAAGTTAAACCAGGTCTAGGGGTGAACATCAAAGTTGAAGTATGCTATGAGGGCTTTTCAACAAGTACCAGATCATCTCTAAATTCCATTTGCGCAGGGAGATACAACCCTTGGAACATGGCATCATGAACTGGTTTTTACAAGGCAGAATTTGTGCATTTTGCTCGATTTGTCCAAATCTGATAAATCCAAGCCATGTCATCAATTTGGACACATCTGAGGATAAAACAAGAAGGGAATGATCTGATCCCCAAGCCTCCAAAGTCCAAGAATCTACAATAGCCATGCCAAACCTAAAAAGGTTAAAAGGGTGCCAAGACTCCAATTTTGTTGCAATGCATTTAATGGTTACACCAATGTGGCATGGACTGACAAATTTCTAACTGAATGAGTCAAGGATCAACACTGAATCAAAAGACCATAGGCCTGTGCCCTAACCTCAAGTCAATGGCTAGAGGAGACTTGAGATTCCTTTTGCTCAACATTGGCCAAAGGCCTTCTACAGCTGCCATTCACTATTGCTTGCAAAACAAACTTGCTCTACTATACATAGAGCTCATTTGTGCTCAGTTTGAGTAAACCAAAGCACTACAACACTTGCTTTCCTCAAAATCTCTCTCTTTAGGCCAAAATGCCTTCTTTTGCAAGGTATCTCTGAGTTTTTGAGTTAGAGTGTAATTCCACCACAAATCATGATCCAAACACCTCTAATATGTTGTATCTAAGCTGTTCAAACACTCACATGTGACCTGAAACACCAAAATCACAAAGTCAACCTCCAAAACCTCAAAAATGGACTTTTTTTGCATTTTCAAGCCATGTCTTGATTCAGTCACTTCCAAAACCAAACCAGGCCTCAAACATACTTCAAATATCATCTTCAAACAGTCCCAAATGGTTCCCCTTATCTGGAACACCATTTGAGAGAGTTGCCATATTGGTCACTTTTGCAACTTTTGCAAGAAAGAGCCACAACTTGTTCCTGAGGATTCCAGCTGGTTCCAATTATTCTAAAAGCTTCTAAGGGATCAATTGAGAGTGTCCAAAGCATCAAATTACTTCTGGCACAAGGAACTTGGCAGATTGCACAAAAAGTTCCAAGAGGTAAGTGCATGACAACTTGAACTCTTTGAATTATGCATTCCTTTGATGTCCACTGATCATAAACATCTCATACATGTTGTATATGTTGTGTTTGAACCAATTTACCATGTAATTCTTGCCTGTACCATGAAACAGCATAGAACATGCAAAAATAGGCCTATTTTGAAATCACTATCGGATTTTAAGGAGGAGACATTTTCTGAAAATTCCAAGGGCACCATTAGATTCCTCATGAAATTCTAGGTCAGATGCACCTAAATTTTGTCCCAATCCATGGAGAAATGAGAAATTTAGAGGCTTCACGTAAATTGCGAAAACTTGTCCTGCCTTGCCTTGCATTGCCTTGCTCAGGCCTGAAAACAAGGCACCCCATATATGCATATGGGGTGGTTTTGATACAGTGCACATGTGTGTTTGTTGCCAAGGTCATGGGTTCAAACCCCACCCAGACCATTTTTCCTTTTTTCACATTTTTGCTATATTTCAATATTTTCATGTTTTTATTAATTAATTGAAAGATTAATTTCTCTCTCAATTTTAATTATTTTTTATTGGTTCTTTTTTTGAAAGTTCCCAAAAATGTTAAAATATTTTATTCCATGAAAATTTCACAAAAGTATTATTTATTTCATATATTTGGTATTTTTGTAAAGAATTATATTTTTATTTGTTTTTAAGCATTAAAAATATTTTTTCTCTTGGTTCTACAAAATTCAAATGATTTTTAAATCATCTCATGAATGAAAAATGATTTTTCAAAGATAAATCCAATATCACAACCTTTTTTTACATGTTTGATTATTTTAAATGAATTTTTATTCAATTAAAATACATTAAAAAAACCAAAAATTAGGGTTTTGATCATTATCACCCTAACAAATCTTTTCAAACACTTTTGGATCTTTAATAGAGTGTAAGACCCAACCCCTTTTGTACATAAACCTTTTTGGGCCTCATTCATTGTATAAGACCCACTGCGATTTTAAAAATCTCGGCGCGATCGCCATTTCATTTCAAAAGTCAATTGGGCTCACCCTTGTGTTGTAAGTCCCATTTCTTTTCTTTTTCAATCATCTTGGGCTTCTCCTTGAGTTGTAAGACCCATCTCTTTGTAAATATCACCTTTTTGGGCCTCAGTCGTTGTATAAGCCCCAGTATAGTTTACAAAACGACGGTATAATTACTGTTTTTTCCATCTGGGCCTCTCCTTGAGTATAAGCCCCAACAATCTTTTTAAAAAAACTTCCCTTTTGATTTAGGTTCAAATTCATAGTTGTTATCAAAACTTCCTTTAATTTCTTGAACAACTAACCATACAACTGTTAACATGGAAGCTTGCTCACCTATAAGTTTTTATCAGCTTTCTTTTACCTGCTTTTATATATATAACTGTATTGTGGGAAGCTTGCTCACCTGTAAGTCCTTCTTTCATTCTTTTAAATACATGTCAAATATATATAACTGTTTTGCTGGAAGCTTGCTCACCTGTAAGTCCTTCTTTCATATCCTTTTAAATACTTGTCATATATCAACTGCATATATACTAGTATATCTGCTTAGAGTTTTCCCCAGCAACTAGGTCTAGAACTAGGTAAAGCCAGTTGGTCACTCTTAAATACAGTCAAAACTAGATCCCCATAGTATTTCCAGATACAGTCTTGCCTTCTCTTGGGCTTAAACAATATGGAACAAAGAGAAAAACATTATTCTTCGTGAAACTTTTCTCAGACTGTCACCCCTAGAAATTGTCAAAGAAATTCTACTCCCCAGAGGTGATTCATTCTCGGTGAATGACATCTCTTAAATTTCTTCAAACCTCAAAAATGTTCACTAAATGATTCATTCTCGGTGAATGACATCTCTTGAACTTTTCTTTGGTTTGGTCCCACGGGCTTCCTAAAAGCATCCCCGCCTCTTCTTGGGCTTTGTACAAGGACCCTTCGGCTTCTTAGAAGTTCTTATTCCTTCTCTTGGGCTTAATACAAGGACCCTGAAGACCTCTTAAAGGTATAGGACAGAACTTAGTCATCCTTCGTTAGAGTTGTCTTTCTAAAAGAGTCAAAACCTCAGACCAATTTTAGGGTTGATACTCATCCCTTAAAAGAGTCAACCTCCTCTTGGGCGATATACAAAGATAAACTCTTCCATACCAGTAGACTTGGACAATCTAATCTCCTCTTGAGTCTCAAAGACATTCTCAAGTTCCTTATAAAGACGGGAAAAACACTGGTCATTTAATCAATCCCCAGTAGAGTCGAAACCCGTAGGATCTAAAACTCAATTTTTATCCTAAACTTCCCCAGGCAGGGTTAGCTTATCATCAGAGGCTTAAGGTATCTAATACCTCAATTCTTCTGTAAACCCTCAGCAAAAGTTGATTCCCCATTTTGGACCTGCCTCTGGATCTCAATAATCCTCAGTAGAAGCCAACTTCCTCTTGAGCTTTGTACAATGATTTTCCCCAGCTGAGTTAACCTTTTCAGACTCTCTTATTGAGTCAATCACCTTTCCACACTCTCTTGTTGAGTCAATGGTATAAAACAAAAGCACTCTCTTGTTGAGTCAACCTCTTTTAGCCTCAATCTTGGGCTTTGTACAAGACACCATATAAATTTGCCTAAGCAGAGTCAATCCTCTTTCAGCCTCAATCTTGGGCTTTGTACAAGACACCTAAAATATCCTCAGCCGAGTCAGTAAAGTCTCACTTTACCCTTAATCTTGGGCTTTGTACAAGACATATAAAGATTTCTTTCCCACCGAGTCAGTCTTCTTTTTAGCCTCAATCTTGGGCTTTGTACAAGACACATACAAACCCTCCCCTGCGGAGTCAAAATCCCCTTTAGCCTCAATCTTTGGCTTTGTACAAGGCAGACAAAATATTTCCACGAAAAAAGTCAACATTTTAGCCTCCTCTTAGGCTTTGTATAATGATATCCCCAAAGAGCCAGTCTCTCTTTTTTAGCCTCAATCTTGGGCCTTGTACAGGACACATAAACACTCTCTTATTGAGTCAGCTTGTATAAAGACTTCCCCAGTGGAGTCAAACAATCTTTGAACTTCAACCTTGGGCTTTGATCAAGGAACACAAAAACCAAAATCCCCTCAGAGGAAATAAAAAACTCTCTCTAGGAAGACATTTCTCTGTTTATCACTCTTCAAAAATAGAATACCCAAAACAAACCCTAATTCCAGATAACTGCTGTAAGTGGCACACTTGTTGATTCAAATATCCAAGCTGTGGTCCATCTTTTATCCTGGTAAAAATCCTTCTTTCATCTAATTGCTGTAAACGGCAAGCCTCTGGATTATTTACATCCACGCCACTGTCCCTCTCTTAGCATGAAAGATTCCTAAGGAAAAATGACATTGCTCTACACTGAGTTAAAGTTTTCTCCTTCAGGATAAATCCCCATAAAGGAAATTATGGCATTGTTGGATTCTCATATCCCAATCAAAGTAACCCTCCTTTATAATCAGTCACCCAACAGTTGTGATAAACAGACGAGATGTCTCCTTTTAGAGATGACAAATTCTCTCTCGGACAAACCTTTTAGCTTCAATCTTGGGTTTTGAACAAGACACAAATAAACCCTTACGCTTCAATCTTGGGCTTTGAACAAGACACCAAAACATCTTTTTCCTCCCATAGACTAGGAGGAACTATGATTGCTCTGATTTCCCTGTTTCTTTAAACGGTAATACGTAGGCATAAGATTACGAAATCTTAGTGAGCATACCAAACAAAAACTTTAGGTCCAGTACCTTCACACCAATCAAAAACTCTAGGTCCAGTACCTTCATACCAAACAAAAACAGAGGTCCAGTACCTCACCAAAATCATCAAAAACTCACTCTCTATCTCAAACTTTTCCCAACCCATTTACAGATAAACACCATCAAGTACAAAGTGTAACCTAATGCTAACAACCTATGGATAACCACATATAGGATGGGTAACTGATAACTACCCATTGTATAACCTGACCCTGAACTCCTCGAATCTCTCTTAGCGTTTGTTCAGTTAAACAATCGCGTGCAAGGTTAGTTTTAGATAGCTTACCTTTCCGTTTCAGCTTCACGGGATAAATAAGAAATCAGAAAGTAGCACCCCTCCTCCTCTTTGAGAAGGAAACCATTCTCTGTGATAAGGTGGTCGCGTCACCGACAAAAATCGCACGCTACAGTAAAATGGCGACTCTGTTGGGGAGTCATATCATAAGGATCTGTTTTAGTCATCATCGTCCCCATTTTCCACAGAAAAATGGCGACTCTGCTGGGGAGTCATTTTGTCTGTATAGGATGTATAGACTAGAATTCCTAAGAGGTCTAGGATGTTAGTTTTAGGAATGAATATATATATATATATATATATATATATATATATATATATATATATATATATATATATATATATATCGCTTTTCCTACTTGATATCTGTGTTTATTTTTCTGCTAATGGGAATGCGAGTGATGTCGCATGTGGAAAGTATGAATGATACCTAAGATAGGTGATGGCAGAGATGGGCGGTCTTACAGGGAGTGAATCCCAAATAAGCTGTCCCGGTAGACCATTAAATCAGTGGAGGTACCCTTTACGGATTCAATGTCTAACGACTTCGGTTGTGAAAGCAGATTATTCGATTGTGGTATCCATGAAACTGAGGATTTAGTAGACAGTAACCATGTGGCCATTTAGTAGTGCAGTAGCTATCGGAATAGTTGTCATGCGATACTACACTCAATTAAGATTACCCTAAGATGCTACAGCTCGCTCGGGTGAACCAGCTTGCTGTTGTTATCCCAAGGGGGGTCAATGATTTTGAGTACAGGTACACAAAAATTCACCATAGTACAACCTTTGGGGATGGGTAGAGCCATGACTCCATGCCCGTGACGCTGAACCTTTGAACCCATGTTTTTTCTATGTTTTTGTGTGCTGCATTCATGCATTCATTTAAAAAAGTTTAACAAAGAAAAAACCTTCTTTTCTCTTCTTTCTTTTTCAAAATTAAACTAAAACAATGATTGCAAATATCAGAGGAAAAGACTGCTTTATGGATTTCAGTAAAAGAAAGACGCACAAATACGCCTTCAAGACTCCGAAACTAGAGGATTTGAAAGGACTGGCAAGGATAATCACCAACCCTGATGCTTTCAGAGCTAAATACGGAGGACTGCTGTCTCTGTTAAGGGTCCATGTAGTTGAAGAAATCCTGTCTACGCTAATTCAATTTTATGATCCGGTTTATCACTGTTTCACATTCCCGGATTATCAACTAGCACCAACACTGGAGGAGTACTCTCACCTGATTGATTTACCTATCACTGGCCAAGCTCCCTTTTCTGGACTGGAAGAAATTCTAAAGGATCAAACCATTGCAAGAGAAATCTATTTAGACGAGTCAGAAGTCAGGACTCACATGACCATTAAGGATGGAATCCAAGGTTTATCGGCCAAGTTTTGGGTAGAGAAAGCCCCGTACTTTGCCAGTATAGGAAACATTACTGCTTTCGAAGATATCTTTGTTCTACTCACATACGGGCTTTTCCTTTTTCCCAACATTGATAACTTCATTGATATCAACGCTGTTAAGATATTTCTGATTGGAAACCCCGTACCAATCTTACTAGCAGATGCTTATCATTCTGTACACTTAAGGAATTTGTACAGCGGAGGAATAATCACCTACTATTTACCCTTGCTTTACAAGTGGTTCACTTCTCATTTACCTAAGTCTGCTGCTTTTCGGGACCATAAGAGTACTCTATGTTGGTCACAGAGAATCATGTCTCTTACCAACTCTGACATAGACTGGTATAATCTGATCTATGACGGGATAAAAATCATCGACCGTTGTGGAAACTTCCCTAATATACCCCTCATAGGAACTAAAGGAGGAATCAACTATCATCCGATTTTAGTTCGCCGTAAACTTGGATACCCGATGAGGCATATCCCACGTAATGTCCATCTGAAAGGTCTTTTCTTCAAGGAAAGAGAAAATGACAGGGCACTAAAGACAGAAATAGCGCATGCCTGGAAACATGTTCACAGGAAAGGAAGAGAGTCTCTAGGAAAACTAGACTGTGTCTCTGTGGAACCTTATCTCTACTGGGTACAAACTAGAGCCCTCAAGCTGAGGATGCCTTACCCTCGTCAAGAATTTCTTCCGCTAAAGGAATCTGTCCTTTATTTTATGTCTGATGCGGAAAAACTTCAGGTTAGTCTCAACAAAGTTCAACAGGAAAAGAAATCTTGGAAGAACAAGTACCGTATTCTCAATGTAGAGTGTACCAAAATTCAGCAACTGTTAAAAGAAAAGGACGCTCTGATTAAGATATTAGAGCAACATGTTGTAGAAAATCAAGAAGACCAAAGAAATTTGCTTGCTCCTTTCACTTGGCAAAGGACCGACAACCCGACAACGGCTCAAGAGCCCCGGTCAAAGAAAAGAAAATACCAGAACCATCACCTGAGCTCTCCTCAGAGAGGACTCAGGATCCATAAGCTTAGACATTTACTTTTACAGCACTTTGTAAAATAATGTATTTCCATTTCCACAATCTTTCGAATTCAATAAAACGGGGGGTCTCCCCACTGTATGATATTTGCAATCTATTTGTTGAGGTTTCTTTTTAATTAAAGCAAAAATATTAATATATATCATTGCATATCATTCATCATTCTCACATAATGCATTCTTCTTACCATCGAATCTCACGTCTGTGTCTCGATTCTAGAGTCAAACTGTCTCATTCGTACAATACTTGGGCCAATCGACAAAAGAAAATGGACAATCTCGAGGAAGAGAACAGAGAGCTGAGAGAAGAAATCTCTGAAAGAAGATCTGAGGAAACTTCACAGTGACATGCAATCTCTGGTAACAGCTCAGAGGCAACAATAAAGGACTGTGATCTCGGAGATCACATCTACGCCCATAGTAGAGACGTATGATCCTCGGTACAACATGCCTAAAAATCATCCCTGGGGCATGCCGATCAACTTTATCCCTAAAAGATATATTTCGCCGATCACGGAAGGGCCGAAAACTGCAGCAGGAACTGCTGGGCCTGAAGGTTACAAACTTTGGGAAAGTGAAGATGCAAGAGTGATGATAGCAACTCCTGAAGGTTACAAACTTCGGGATGTGGAAGCACCAAGAGTCACCGCCGTAATGAATATACGATAACCCATGGTACACACTGTCCCGGAAGGACAGATTCCACAAATACCACCTGGTGGAAATGAAAGTATGTACGACAGAATGAATGAGTTCCAGGAGCAATTCCTGGAGATTCAAAAGGAATTGCATGCCATTCGCGGCCAGGATTTATTTGGAAAGGATGCCGCAGACCTTTGTCTGGTCCCCAATGTAAAGATCCCGCACAAATTCAAGGTGCCTGACTTTGAAAAATACAAGGGTAACTCTTGCCCTCAAAGTCATTTGGTGATGTACGCTCGAAAGATTTCAACTCAGACAGAAAATCAACAGCTACTGATCCATTATTTCCAAGACAGTTTAACCGATGCCGCACTCAAATGGTACATGGGTTTAAACTGCACCAAGATCGTTACTTTCAGAGATCTTGGCGCTGCCATCGTTCAGCAGTATAAGTATAACCTGGACATGGCACCAGATAGAGATCAGCTCAGAGCAATGTCCCAGAAGGACAAAGAAAATTTTAAGGAATATGCTCAAAGATGGCGTGAAATTGCCGCCCAGATTTGTCCCCCTCTTGAGGAAAAAGAGATGACAAAGATCTTTTTGAAAACCTTAAGCTCATTCTATTACGACCGAATGGTTGCCAGTGCGCCCAGTGACTTTACTGAAATGGTAAGCATGGGAGTACGCCTTGAGGAAGCAGTTCGAGAAGGACGATTGGTCAAAGATACATGACCATCAAGCTGTACCAAAAGATACGGTAGTGCTTTCCCTAAGAAAAAAGAGCAAGATATTGGTAATATCTCTCTCGGAAAGCAAAGGCAAAGGTATCAACCAATAGCAGCAGTAACTCCTGCTATCAACCCTGCGCCTGTTCCAACGTATCAACCTCAGGTTGCTCAAAGCCAACCGAATCAACAATATCAGCAAAGGACACAACAACCTCTTCAGCAGGTTCGTCCTCAATACAATAACAACCGTACGATTCGACCACTAGGGTTCGATCCTATACCAATGTTGTACGTAGAACTGTTTCCACTTCTACTGGTCAAGGGGCACGTCCAAACCAGGCCTCCTCTTACAATGCCGAAAAATATGCCTTTTTGGTTTAAAGCGGATCAAACTTTCCCTTATCATCAAGGAGGTCCGGGGCATAACATAGAAAATTGTCTCGGCTTCAAATCCGATGTACAGAAGCTTGTCAGGAACGGGGTCTTATCTTTCAAATATACTAATCTAAATGTTTAGACGAACCCGTTGCCTCAACATGAGAAGACGGCAGTAAATTTGATAGAGGAAGAGATTAACCGCAGTTATCAAGTTCGCATGTACTCCTATTAGGAACTAATCTGGTCAGGATGCATTGCAGATAGAGCGGGTACGGTCATGTGCCAACTCACAACTATCACCAGTGTGATATCTGCTCAAAGAATAATCAAGGATGTTCCGTAGTGTAATCAGTTCTACAAGAACAGATGGATCTCGGATAGATCCAAGATCACCGAATTTGTGAGGTCAACATGACTTACACAAATCCCAACATTGTTCAGAACCACGACATCCGTGCAATGAATGTTAACTTGGTGGCAATGCATTCAAGGCAAAGCCAACATCATGATCTGCCACGGCACGATTACAATTCTTGTCCGATCTGCTCAATAAATAATCAGGGATGCTCTTTTCTACAAGAGGCCCTCCAGCATTAGATGGATCTTGGATGGATCCAGGATTACCATGATAGATGTAGCCATTAGGTTAATATGATTCAAATCTTTGATATTCGCTTGATGAATACCAGTCTGGTAGAATTACACGCTAAGCAAGTCAGGATCGGTTTTCTGGCTTCACATGATTATCAGAACTGTAAAGTGTGTCGTGAAGACGACCAAGGATGTGCACTTGTCCAAAGAACACTTCAACACTTGTTGGTCCACTGGTGGCTTCCAATTTACTTGGACGAAGCTGCACAACAAATCAGTATGGATGATGGGAATCCTACTAGGCATCAAAGTCAGGATGGTCACTCGATGGAAACAGATATAGTAAGGTTGCACTGCATACAAAGCGGACGTGGCCAAGTGCCACCACATAACTATGAGCGTTGTAGAGTTTGTTCAGAGAACAACCAAGGATGCTACCTTGTGAGGTCAGCTCTTCAAAAACAATTAGACCGAAAGGAGATTCAACCATGTTCAAGTTCTAGTTCAATCAACGTAATGCAAGACTATCTTCCTGATCAAAGCAAAGACGTTGTTATAATCTCTAATCATGAAATGACCAAGGACGTATGCGCCATCATCCCTCTACTCCATGAACTAAGAGTTCCTCTTGACAGTAGAAGGATTCTCAACCTCGAACCAATTGAGGCCGACTACGATGGTCAGAAGAATCAGAAGGCTCCTGTGGTTATTTATCTGCCAGGACCAATACCGTACAAATCCGATAAAGTTAACACTTACAAGTACGGTGAAACAACAATAAAAAATGGAAAGGAAACTCCATTACCCTTCGTCGTAAACATTGCTGACATCAGTCAAGTAACACAGAGTGGCCGAATCTTCAACAGAGGAGTTGGAGAACCCACCAAGGAAAAGGAACCTCAAACAAAAGTTCCAAATCAACAAGCCGGGCAATCCAATGATCCCAACCTTTCAAAGAACAACGATGAGATGCTGAAGCTCATCCATAAAAGTAAGTACAACATAGTAGACCAACTCTTGCAAACTCCTTCGAGAATCTCTGTGTTATCTCTCTTGCTCAGTTCCGAAGCTCACAGGGAAGCTCTGCAGAAAGTCTTAGAGCAAGCCTTTGTGGAACAAGACGTATCGATAAGATAATTTGACAACATCATTTCCAACATCACTTCTTGCAACAACTTAGGATTCAGTGATGAAGAACTGCCAAAAGAAGGCAAAAATCACAACATGGCGCTTAACATTACAGTCAACTGCTAGGACAATGCTCTAGCCAGCGTACTGGTAGATACCGGATCAACTCTAAATGTTATGCCTAAATCAACCCTGTTGCGACTATCATTTCAAGGATCTCCGATGAGAGGCAGTGAGGTCATCGTCAAAGCATTTGACGTATCCCAAAAAACAGTTATCGGCGAAGTCGACCTTCCCATAACTATCGGTCCTCACACTTTCCAAGTCACTTTCCAGGTCATGGACATCCGGGTTGCCTACAACTGCTTATTAGGAAGACCTTAGATACACGAAGATGGGGCAGTCACTTTGACACTTCACCAGAAGCTGAAGTTCGTCAAGAACGACCAACTAGTCACAGTATGCGGAGAGTAGGACTTGATCGTAAGCAACTTATCATCATCATCCTGTTTAGAACCGGAGGAGGTTGTCTGAACTCAGTTCCAAGCACTTTCGGTGAGTAATGAGAATCGATCAGAGAAAGAAACATCGATTTCCTCGTACAAAGATGCTCTCAAAGTGATCAAGAATAACAACGCAAAAGGATGGGGACAACTCGTAATTCCTACGGATAACAAGACAAAGAAAGGTCTTGGTTTCTTCTCAACATGTACCCAGACTGCTACTAACGATGAAAGTTTTCATCCCATTCAGGACTTCTTCCACAATGGAGGTTTCCTTCACCCGGTGTCTCAAGAAGTACACACTATCAACGAGGGTGACTCCTCCGATACAGATAAAGAGTGGAAATGAGGAAGGTTATATGTCTCAGGATGAAACGCCTATGCCATTTTGCTTTCCCACGCAAAGTCCGAGATATATACCAAGATCAAACGTCCGGATGATGTACGGAGATTGTGATCCGGAAGGATGTCGTGCTCCACCAAACTCATTAGAGGAGGACACTTTGATGAAGGACAACTTCGACTATGACCCAATGGGTGACCTGCCTATCTGGCAGCTGTACCCAGGAGACTTGGGGCAAAAGAGTCAACCAAACGATGCATATCAATTGAGCATCATTGAGAAGAATACCTGCATCCCCACCACGTCATGGGATCATTACTCAGGACATTATGAAGATATCCAGCACAACAATGAATTTGCAAAGGCTGCATGACTAGAGTTCATCAACTATGCTTTTCCTGAGGTCAACGTCATCGAGAAGGATGACTCCTCCAGTTCCACAGAAGTATGGGACACATTAGGACAACCGAGTGGCAAGTACGACTACTTGGTCAAGTACACCGCTCCTAAAAGCTCTCGCATCAGGTTCGAAGGCATCCAGCCTACTGGATGGGGAGATCCACCTGAGAACGAAAACACTATGCAAGATACAACAGAAGAGTTCGTCTACGACAACTGTGCTTGGGAGGAAGACTCCAACGATCCTGCTCTGCCAGAAATCAGCGTCATTTCTGAGAACAAACTAAGAAAGAAGGTACCAGACTTTGTGATTCACCGAGGAGTTCGCCGCCAATGGGTTACTGTCGATGTCCCAAAAGTCGTCCATAAGTCTAAGTAATTGCCAGCTTTAACCTTTCACCCCGCCCAAGTGAAACAGATGTTTTTTAGGGCTCACTTTCTGTAAATTTCCCTCTTCGCTTTGCCCAAAGCAACAGAGTTTTGTTTTATAGGGCTGTAATTTCAAGAATCGAAAAAATCATAATTAAAATAACGTCATTTTGTAATTTCCGCATTAATTGATGTTTTCACTTTTCGCTTTTTCAGAAAATGGTAATCCTAAAAAACAGACTCCACAATAAAAACAAGCATTTTTCAGAGAAAATACACTGCACACACTCTTGCATTCCCTCTATCTCTTCTAAAAACAAATCATCACGTCTTGCAGATTGCTTGTTTTAAACCCCATTGAAACATACGATCCAATGCCTTCTCCCAACTTTGAATTCCCGGTATTTGAAGCTGAAGAGGAAGAATACGAAGAAATTCCATAAGAGATCTCCCGATTACTCAGATAAGAGGAAAGGTCCATTAAAACTCACAAAGAGCCGTTGGAAACGGTCAACTTGGGTTCAGAAGAAGAGAGAAAAGAAGTCAAGACTAAGGCACTGCTCAGTCCGACTGTCAAAGAAGATTTGATAAGAATTCTCAAATAATTTTCCGATGTGTTTGCTTGGTCCTATCAGGACATGCCAGGGTTGGATACCAGCATCGTGGAATATCATCTACCGTTAAAATCAGAATGTCCGCCGGTAAAACAAAGACTGAGAAGAACTCATCCGGACATGGCCATCAAAATCAAGGAGGAAGTACAGAAATAGATTGACGCGGGTTTCCTCGCCACCTCAGAATATCCTCAATGGCTAGCTAACATAGTACCAGTTCCAAAAAAGGATGGAAAAGTCAGAATGTGTGTAGATTACAGGGATCTAAACAAGGCCAGTCCAAAGGATGACTTTCCCTTACCACACATAGACATGCTGGTTGACAGCACAACAAAGTTCAAAGTCTTCTCCTTCATGGATGGATTCTCGGGCTATAATCAGATAAAAATGGCGCTGGAAGATATGGAGAAAACTTCATTCATCACCCCCATGGGGTACCTTTTGTTACAAGGTAATGCCATTCGGTTTGAAGAACGCGGGGTAACCTATCAAAGGGCCATGACGACTCTGTTTCACGACATGATACACAAAGAAATCGAAGTGTATGTCAATGATATGATTTCCAAATCTAAAACAGAAGAGGAGCATGTAACTCACTTATCAAAACTATTTGAGCATCTGAGAAAGTACAAACTCCGCTTAAATCCCAGTAAATTCACATTCGGTGTCTGCTCAGGAAAGCTTTTAAGGTTCATCGTCAGCCAAAAGGGAATTGAGGTTGATCCAGACAAGGTCAAGGCCATTCAAGAGATGCCTTCACCAAAGACTGAGAACCAAGTCAGAGGATTCCCGGGACATTTGAATTACATTTCCAGATTTATATTCCTCATGACCGCAACATGCGCGCCAATCTTCAAATTACTCAAAAAGAATCAGGACTACGTATGGACGGAAGACTACCAAAAAGCCTTCGACAGTATCAAAGAGTATCTGTTAAATCCACCTATCCTGTCACCTCCAGTGGAGGGAAGAGCACTAATCATCTACCTAACAGTCTTGGAAGACTCAATGGGTTGTGTACTTGGCCAACAAGACGAAACAAAAAGAAAAGAATCTGCCATTTACTACTTAAGCAAGAAGTTTACCGACTGTGAAACTCGGTATACTATGCTTGAGAAAACTTGTTGTGCTTTGGCTTGGGCAGCCAAACGTCTTCGCCAGTACATGATTTGTCACACTACTTGGTTAATCTCATAAATGGATCCAATCAAGTATGTCTTTGAAAAACCTGCTCTCACGGGAAGGATCGCCCGTTGGCAGATGTTGTTATCAGAATATGACATAGAATACCACGCTCAGAAAGCCGTTAAAGGAATATTTTTAGCCAATCATTTGGCTCATCAACCAATTGACGATCAGGAATCAGTCGGATTTGACTTCCCCGACGAAGATGTCATGTACTTGAAAATGAAAGATTGCGATGAACCGCTACCCAGTGAAGGGCCAGAACCAGGTTCCCAATGGGGACTAATCTTTGACGGAGCTGTCAATCTTTATGGAAACGGCATTGAGGCAATCATCATAACACCTCAGGGTACCCACATTCCTTTCACTGCCAGACTAACATTCAAGTGTACAAACAACGAGGCCGAATACGAAGCTTGTATCATGGGTCTCGAAGAAGCGATCGACTTAAGGATCAAGAAATTGGATGTGTATAGAGACTCAGCCCTGGTTATCAATCAAATCAAAGGAGATTGGAACACATATCAATCAGGACTGATTCCTTACAAAGATTACGCAAGAATGTTGTTACCATTCTTCAACAGAATCGAGTTTCATCATATCCCTCGTGAAGAGAATCACATGGCTGATGCATTAGCCACTCTCTCTTCCATTATTAGTATAGGTCAATGGAACGACATAACTAAAATTGACATAATGCGCCTTGAATGGCCCGCCTACATCTTCACAATTGAAGCAGTCATAGATGACAAACCTTGGTATCATGATATCAAATGCTTCCTTCGGAAACAAGAGTACCCGCCTGGGGCATCAAAGAAAGACAGGAAGAACCTCAGGAGATTGGCTGACAGCTTCTTTCTGAGCAGCAATGCACTCTATAAGAGAAACTTTGACATGGTCTTGCTCCAATGCGTAGATAGACCAGAAGCAAACATGCTGATAAAAGAAATTCACGAAGGATCCTTTGGCACTCATGCCAACGGACACACAATGGCCAGAAAAATTCTAAGAGCCAGGTACTATTAGTTGACCATAGAATCTGATTGCTACAAGTACATGAGGAGATGTCACAAGTGTCAGATATACTCAGACAAAATCCATGTACCGCCAACATATCTTAAATTTCTTTCTTCTCCATGTCCTTTTTCCATATGGGGAGTTGACATGATTGGTATGATTGAACCCAAGGCTTCAAACGGACATCAGTTCATCCTGGTAGCCATTGATTACTTCACCAAGTGGGTCGAAGCAGTGTCATACACCAATGTAACCCGACAAGTAGTAGTCTGATTTATCGAAAACAATCTTAACTGCCGTTATGATGTTCCAAGCCAGATCATTACTGACAATGGATCTAACTTGAACAATAAGATGATGAAAGAGTTATGCGCTGAGTTCAAGATCGAACATCATAACTCCTCTCCCTACCGATCCAAGATGAACGGAGCGGTAGAAGCAGCTAACAAGAACATCAAGAAGATTATTCAAAATATGGTTGTAACCTATAAAGACTGGCACGAAATGCTGTCTTTTGCTCTTCACGGTTATCGTACATCTGTCCGCACTTCAACAGGGGCAACCCCTTTCTCTCTAGTATATGGCATGGAAGCAGTGCTCCCCATTGAAGCTGAGCTAACAGAGGCTGAATGGTGTCAAAGTCGACACGACGAACTGAATTTGATCAAAGAAAAGTGAATGACAACTCTATGTCACGGTCAGTTGTATCAGCAAAGAGTGAAGTGAGCGTTCGACAAAAAGGTCTGACCCCGTGTCTTTAGGAAAGGAGACCTTGTGCTAAAAAAGATACAATCATTCCTCACTAATTCTCTGGGCAAATGGACTCTGAATTATGACGGCCCCTATGTGGTCAAGAAAGCCTTCTCAGGCGGCGCCTTGAAACTCGCAACCATGGATGGAGAGGAATTTTCCTATCCCACAAATGTTGATGTAGTCAAGAAATACTTCGCCTAAATAATTAAAAAAAAACAATGTCTTGGTGGATTGAAAACCCGAAAGGGCGGTCCAGGAAAAAATTAGAGACATAAGCAAAAATCATCCCGATGGATTGGAAACCTTAAAGTACAATCCAGGAAAAAATTAGGGATTCATGGTAAGTAACTACATCTAACACGGGTAAACCCCTAGCAGTAAAGCCATCCATCAGGAAAACTTTAAGTCTGGGTCATCTTTGACAGAAGCTCAAGATACCCAGAATTCAAAGTTGGTAGAAGGATAACGGTCGTTATGTTTCAATGTAGCCCCTTTTCCCTTTAAATTACCATTTTCTAAACTTTGTAAATACTCTATGGGATCATGCGCTTAGCTGATTTCCATCCTATCAATAAAATTTGAGCCTTAGTGCTTTTGTTTATAATTCTTATTTGTTTTAGCTTTACAGAATGACATTTTTAACATGATCAACGATTCTTGAAAGAAAACAAAAATGAATTTACTTGTCAAAATTGTTTTGCTTTTAAAATAAATATGGAAATTCTTTTGACTATTGAGCATCGAAAGAACATCGATCGCTTCTCCGAAGGTGATTGAACCTCAAAGTACAGAATCAAAGTGCTCCTTCTAAACCAGTATGCCTGAATGAAGGATCAACTGTGTCAGATGCGAATGTCCCGTCTGATATCCCCGACAGAGTTCTTACCACTTAAGACCGGTTTAACAACTCTGTCCCCCCACAGGGACCATCTCTCCTAAGCAAGGCAAAATTACTATCTTGAACCCATGATACTTTTCATTCCCCGCAGTGGCCGAGTATCCAGTCTTGTTCATCGCTTAGCCTGTATGTCGTGTCTGTTTTGTCAGCATAAACGTACATACATCATGCATTATTAATCCATATTCATAATCAAATTGCATCACTATCACTCTAGTCGGTCTTGTTCCCAAGTGATAAAGTCCTCTCAATCGAGTTGTTAGTCATTTCCTCGTTAGGAAATGCAGTACCTAAATAATCTCTCCCCAGTTTATTTCTGGATTGGGGTCGGTCCTCGACCACTTTGATAACTTGAACCTCTGAAAAACAAGGAGACATTCAACAAACGTCACTCTTCACCATTGAAGATGATATGTTCGCTTTCCCAGATATAAGGAAAATCCCCAGAGAAAGCCTCTTAACCGAAGACTCTCGGTAATACAGCAGTTTCTTTCTGAAAAATTGCTACCAACAAGGTCATCAGCACCTCCAAATTGGACTACATCGCATGGCATTTCTCCGAGAAGATCTCGAAGAAAAGTATGATGTAATATCCCCAAGCAAGAAACAGTCTCTCAAGAGACTCGTTTTCCCTAGTAGATTCAACAAATGGCGTCTCTAATAGAGAAGTTTGCACACCTCTACAGCTTAGACGAATGGGTTCCTCCAGCAAGTCTGACATCAAAACTTTTTCCCATCAAATGGCATCTCCCCAAGAAAATTCGGCGAGAAGTTTGAGGAAAACCGCTACACATAACGTCCCTTGTCAAGAAAGGAACTTGAAAAAAAATTGAGACCAATTCCTTGGTAGAAGACCAGGATCGAGGGGAAGTTTATTGACAAAAGAAACTTAGACCAGTTCCGTGGCTGAAGACCCGGATCAAGGGGAAGTTTATATCGGAAACTTAGACCAGTTCCTTGGTAGAAACTCAGGATCGAGGGGAAGTTTATTGACAAAAGAAACTTAGACCAATTTTGTGGCTGAAGACCAGGATCAAGGGGAAGTTTATATCGGAGACTTAGACCAGTTCCTTGGCTGAAGACCAGGATCAAGGGGAAGTTTTTACAATTTTATAAGTATCATTGCTTAGTAAAAGAAGATGGACAGGCAAACTGCCATTCATAACCACCGTCAAAATTTTGGGTATTCCGATATTTAATCCTCTTGCACCCCGAATGCCCGAATACCTTCGCCATTCACACCTTCGGGTCCAAGAAGATTAAATAGGGGCATCTGTCATACCCCAAATTTTGACCACCAAGATTTTCCATCATTGTGCAAATCATCATCACAATATGGATGTACTTTCATGCCTCATCAATCTCCCCAAAGATGGGTGAACATTCACTACAATCAAGAATTAGGGTTTTGAGCCCTCTCAGAGCACTTAGGCAAAGGATCAATCAAGAAATGACATGATCTACAACTTGTATAACATTTCCAACACCTATAAAGGATCAAGAGGACTCCCACATCAAGAATCAAGCACAAGGTTGCAACATTCCAAGTGGATTAAGCCTCGAGGTCGCCAGTGTCACCAAATTAGGGTTTTGGTCGACTGAGGCCTCCAGATAAAATTTTTCATCTGGGCATGAGCCAATGCTTTAAAACATAACCCAAGATACTCTAAGGGACCTCATGGAGCCAATCATCAAGTCAATTTAACCTCAGGGGATGCATTTACCAAAAACCAGGAATTAGGGTTTCTTGAGCTAATTCACCCCTAAGTTGACTTTTGAGACAAAGTATGACCCAAGACCTCAAGAGATGATTTGAGGGCCTTAAATACACCAAATTAATCCATTTTCAACAATGGATTGATCCAAGAAGCTTGATTCACAAGTTTCAATTTTATCTGGACCACAATTAGGGTTTTTGAAGGAAAAGTCAACTGTACCTTTGACTTTTGACCAAGACATGTTCCCAAACCTTGGGACATGATTCAATATACCCTATAACACCTATGGATTCCATCAATTAGGTTTGATTTAGGTCAAGGACTTGATTTCACAAAGGACCGCACAATTTGGATTTCATCCGATAAAAAGTCAACTGTGCACAAAATCAAGTTTGACTTTTTGGAATTTTTCACAAATGTGGTTCCCCTAAGTCAAAAATAATGTTAATGTGTGATATTGATCATCATTCATCAAGAAAAATCAAGAAAAGTGAGGTTTCTTGCAAAAGGGGCAACCTTGAGAAACCAACATTTTTCTAAGTTATGGAATAAAAGTGATTTTTGGTACCAACTTCCAAGGATTATAACTTGAGTTCCAAGACACCATTTTGGGTGATCCAAAGCTGGATTTGTAGGTCTTGCTACACTCTACAAAAGCTTCAACTACCTCAGACTCCAATTCCTTATGGATTTTGAGTTATGGAATGATCAAAATGGCAAAAAACATGAAAATGACACTTTTCCAACACTTAGTGAAATTTTCAATAAGTCAGAATCTGCCTTACTTTTTCCAAAATGTAGGGACATTTTTCACCTTGATCCAAGTTAAACCAGGTCTAGGGGTGAACATCAAAGTTGAAGTATGCCATGAGGGCTTTCCAACAAGTACCAGATCATCTCCAAATTCCATTTGAGCAGGGAGATACAACCCTTGGAACATGGCATCATGGACTGGTTTTTACAAGCCTTGTCATCAATTTAGACACATCTTAGCATAAAACAAGAAGGAAATAATCTAATCCCCAAGCCTCCAAAGTCCAAGAATCTACAATAGCCATGCCAAACTTAAAAAGGCTAAAAAGGTGCCAAGACTCCAATTTTGTTGCAATGCGTTTAATGGATACACCATGGTGGCATGGACTGACACATTCCTAACTATATAAGTCAAGGATCAGCTCTAAATCAAAGGACCATAGGCCTGTGCCCTAACCTCAAGTCAATGGCTAGAGGAGACTTGAGATTCCTTTTGATCAACATTGGCCAAAGGCCTGCTGCAGCTGCCATTCACTATTTCTTGCAAAACAAACTTGTTCTACTATAAATAGTGCTCATTTGTGCTCAGTTTGAGTACACCAAAGCACTATAACACTTGCTTTCCTCAAAATCTCTCTCTTTAGGCCAAAATGCCTTCTTTTGCAAGGTATCTCTGAGTTTTTGAGTTAGAGAGCAATTCCACCACAGCTCATGATCCAAACACCTATAATATGTTGTATCTAAGTTGTTCAAACACTCACATGTGACCTGAAACACCAAAATCACAAAGTCAACCTCCAAAACTTCAAAAATTGACTTTTTTTCATATTTTAAGCCATGTCTTGATTCAATCACTTCCAAAACCAAACCAGGCCTCAAACACACTTCAAATATCATCTTTAATCTGTCCCAAATGGTTCCCTTCATCTGGAACACCATTTGAGAGAGTTGTCATATTGGTCAATTTTGCCACTTTTGCAAGAAAGAGCCACAACTTGTTCCTGGGGATTCCAGCTGGTTCCAGTCATTCTAAAAGCTTCTAAGGGATCAATTGAGAGTGTCTAAAGCATCAAATTACTTCTGGCACAAGGAACTTGGCCGATAGCACAAAAAGCTCCAAGAGGTAAGTGCATGACAACTTGAACTCTTTGAATTATGCATTCCTTTGATGTCCACTGATCATAAACATCTCATACATGTTGTATATGTTGTGTTTGAACCAATTTGCCATGTAATTCTTGCCTGTACCATGAGATAGCATAGAACATGCAAAATAGGCCTATTTTGAAATCACTATCGGATTTTGAGGAGGAGACATTTTCTGAAAATTCCAAGGGCACCATTGGATTTCTCACGAAATTCTGGGTCAGATGCACCTAAATTTTGTCACAATCCATGGAGAAGTGAGAAAGTTAGAGGCTTCACGTAAATTGCCAAAACTTGTCTTGCCTTGCCTTGCCTAGGCCTGAAAACAAGGCACCCCATATATGCACATGGGGTGGTTTTGATACACGGATGTATCACCACCCCAGTGGTAGCGCGCATGTGTGTTTGTTGCCAAGGTCGTGGGTCAAACCCCTCCCAGACCATTTTTCCTTTTTTCACATTTTTGCTATTTTTCAATATTTTCATGTTTTTATTAATTAATTGAAAAATTAATTTCTCTCTCAATTTTAATTATTTTTTATTGGTTTTTTTTTTGAAAATTCCCAAAAATGTTAAAATATTTTATTCCATGAAAATTTCACAAAAATATTATTTATTTCATATATTTGATATTTTTGTAAAGAATTATATTTTTATTTGTTTTTAAGCATTAAAAATATTTTTTTTTCTCTTGGTTCTACAAAATTCAAATGATTTTTAAATCATCCCATGAATGAAACATGATTTTTCAAAGATAAATCCAAGATCACAACCTTTTTTCACATGTTTCATTATTTTAATTGAATTTTTATTCAATTAAAACACATTAAAAAACCAAAAATTAGGGTTTTGATCACTATCACCCTAACAAATCTTTTCAAACACTTTTGGGCCTCTAATAGAGTGTAAGTCTCAACCCCCTTTGTACATAAACCTTTTTAGGCCTCATTCATTGTATAAGACCCATTGCGATTTTAAAAATCTCGGTGCGATCGCCATTTCATTTCAAAAGTCAATTGGGCCTACCCTTGTGTTGTAAGTCCCATTTATTTTCTTTTTCAATCATATTGGGTTTCTCCTTGAGTTTTAAGACCAATCTCTTTGTAAATATCACCTTTTTGGGCCTCAGTCATTGTATAAGCCCCATTATAGTTTACAAAACGACGGTATAATTACTGTTTTTTCCATCTGGGCCTCTCCTTGAGTATAAGCCCCAACAATCTTTTCAAAACAACTTCCCTTTTGATTTAGGTTCAAATTCATAGTTGTTATCAAAACTTCCTTTAATTTCTTGAACAACTAACCATACAGCTGTTAACATGGAAGCTTGCTCACCTGTAAGTTTTTATCAGCTTTCTTTTACCTGCTTTTATATATATTACTGTATTATGGGAAGCTTGCTCACCTGTAAGTCCTTCTTTCATTCTTTTAAATACATGTCAAATATATATAACTGTTTTGCTGGAAGCTTGCTCACCAGTAAGTCCTTCTTTCATATCCTTTTAAATACTTGTCATATAACAACTGTATATATACTAGTATATCTGCTTAGAGTTTTCCCCGGCAACTAGGTCTAGAACTAGGTAAAGCCAGTTGGTCACTCTTAAATACAGTCAAAACTAGATCCCCATAGGATTTCCAGATACAGTCTTGCCTTCTCTTGGGATTAAACAATATGGAACAAAGAGAAAGGCATTATTCTTCGTGAAACTTTTCTCAGACTATCACCCCTAGAAATTGTCAAAGAAATTCTACTCCCCAAAGGTGATTCATTCTCGGTGAATGACATCTCTTGAATTTCTTCAAACCTCAGAACTGTTCACTAAATGATTCATTCTCGGTGAATGACATCTCTTGAACTTTTCTTTGGTTTGGTCCCAAGGGCTTCCTAAAAGCATCCCCGCCTCCTCTTGGGCTTTGTACAAGGACCCTTCGGCCTCTTAGAAGTTCGTATGCCTTCTCTTGGGCTTAATACAAGGACCCTGAAGACCTCTTAAAGGTATAGGACAGAACTTAGTCATCCTTCGTTAGAGCTGTCTTTCTAAAAAAGTCAAAACCTCAGACCAATTTTAGGGTTAGTACTCATCCCTTAAAAGAGCCAGCCTCCTCTTGGGCATTATACAAAGATAAACTCTTCCATACCAGTAGACTTGGACAGTCTAATCTCCTCTTGAGTCTCAAAGACATTCTCAAGTTCCTTATAAAGACGGGAAAAACACTGGTCATTTAATCAATCCCCAGTAGAGTCGAAACCCGTAGGATCTAAAACTCAATTTTTATCCTAAACTTCTCCAGCCAGGGTCAGCTTATCATCAGAGCCTCAAGGTATCTGATACCTTAACTCTTCTATAAACCCTCAGCAAGAGTTGATTCCCCATTTTGGACCTGCCTCTGGATCTCAATAATCCTCAGCAGAAGCCAGCTTCCTCTTGGGCTTTGTACAATGATTTTTCCCAGCTGAGTTAACCTTTTTCAGACTCTCTTGTTGAGTCAATCACCTTTCCACACTCTCTTGTTGAGTCAATGGTATAAAACAAAAGCACTCTCTTGTTGAGTCAACCTCTTTCAGCCTCAATCTTGGGCTTTGTACAAGACACCATATAAATTTCCCTAAGCAGAGTCAATCCTCTTTCAGCCTCAATCTTGGGCTTTGTACAAGACATATAATACTCTCTAGCAGAGTCAAATTCCCTTCAGCCTCAATCTTGGGCTTTGTACAAGACACCTAAAATATCCTCAGCCGAGTCAGTAAAGTCTCACTTTAGCCTCAATCTTGGGCTTTGTACAAGACAGATAAAGATTTCTCTCCCACTGAGCCAGTCTTCTTTTCAGCCTCAATCTTAGGCTTTGTACAAGACACATACAAACCCTCCCTGGCGCAGTCAAAATCCCTTTTAGCCTCAATCTTGGGCTTTGTACAAGACAGAAAAAATATTTCCACGGAAAAAGTCAACATTTTAGCCTCCTCTTAGGCTTTGTATAATGATATCCCCAAAGAGCCAGTCTCTCTTTTTTAGCCTCAATCTTAGGCCTTGTATAAGACACATAAACACTCTCTTGTTGAGTCGGCTTGTATAAAGACTTCCCCAGTGGAGTCAAACAATCTTTTAGCTTCAACCTTGGGCTTTGATCAAGGCATACAAAAACCAAAATCTCCTCAGAGGAAATAAAAAACTCTCTATAGGAAGACATTTCTCTGTTTATCACTCTTCAAAAACAGAATACCCAAAACAAACCCTAGTTCCAGATAACTGCTGTAAGTGGCACACTTGTTGATTCAAATATCCAAGTTTTGGTCCATCTTTTATCCTGGTAAAAATCCTTCTCTCATCTAATTTCTGTAAGCGGCAAGCCTCTAGATTATTTACATCCACGCCACTGTCCCTCTCTTAGCATGAAAGATTCCTAAGGAAAAATGGCATTGCTCTACACTGAGTTAAAGTTTTCTCCTTCAGGATAAATCCCCATAAAGGAAATTATGGCATTGTCGGATTCTTATATCCCAGTTAAAGTAACCCTCCTTTATAATTAGTTACCTAACAGTTGTGATAAACAGACGAGATGTCTCCATTTAGAGATGACAAATTCTCTCTCAGTCAAACCTTTTAGCTTCAATCTTGGGCTTTGAACAAGACACAAATAAACCCTTTAGCTTCAATATTGGGCTTTGAACAAGACACCAAAACATCTTTTTCCTCCCATAGAATAGGAGGAACTACGATTACTCTGATTTCCCTGTTTCTTTAAACGGGAATACGAGGCATAAGATTGTGAAATCTTAGTGAGCATACCAAACAAAAACTTTAGGTCTAGTACCTTCACACCAATCAAAAACCCTAGGCCCAGTACCTTCATACCAAACAAAAACAGAGGTCTAGTACCTCACCAAAATCATCAAAAACTCACTCTCTATCTCAAACTTTTCCCAACCCATTTACAGATAAACACCATCAAGTACAAAGTGTAACCTAATGCTAACAACCTGTGGATAACCACATATAGGATGGGTAACTGACAACTACCCATTGTATAACCTGACCCCAAACTCCCCGAATCTCTCTTAGAGTTTGTTCAGTTAAACAATTGCGTGCAAGGTTAGTTTTAGATAGCTTCCCTTTCCCTTTCAGCTTCACGGGATAAATAAGAAATCAGAAAGTAGCACCCCATCCTCCTCTTTGAGAAGGAAACCAATCTCTGTGATAAGATGGTCGCGTCACCAACAAAAATCGTACACTACACAAGTACATGAAGAGGTGTAACAAGTGTCAAATATACGCAGACAAAATCCATGTATCGCCAACGCATCTTAAAGTTCTTTCTTCTCCATGGCATTTTTCTATATGGGGAATCAACATGATTGACATGATTGAACCCAAAGCTTCAAACGGACATCGGTTCATTCTGGTAGACATTGACTATTTCACCAAATGGGTCGAAGCAGCGTCATACGCCAATGTAACCAGACAAGTGGTGGTCTGATTTATCAAGAACCATCCCATCTGCCGTTATGGTGTTCCAAAACAGATCATTACCGATAATGGATCCAACTTGAACAACAAGATGATGAAAGAGTTGTGTTCTGAGTTCAAAATTGAACACCATAACTCATCTCCCTACCAGCCTAAGATGAATGGAGCGGTAGAAGCGGCTAACAAAAATATCAAGAAGATCGTTCAGAAGATGGTTGTAACCTACAAAGACTGGCACGAGATGCTACCCATTGCTCTTCACGGTTATCACACATCTGTCCGCACTTCAACAGAGGCAACCCTTTTCTCTCTAGTATATGGCATGGAAGTAGTGCTCCCCATAGAAGTAGAGATACCATCAATTAGGGTATTGACGAAAGCTAAGTTAACAGAAGTTGAATGGTGTCAAAGTCGACACGATGAACTAAATCTGATCGAAGAAAAGAGAATGAAGGCTTTGTGTCACAGTCAGCTATATCAGCAAAGAATAAAGAAAGTGTTCGACAAAAAAGTCAGACCCCGTGTCTTCAGGAAAGGAGACCTCGTGCTCAAGAAGATACAATCATTTCTCACTGATTCCAGGGACAAATGGACTCCGAATTATGACGGACCTTACGTTGTTAAGAAATCCTTTTCAGGCGGTGCTCTGAGACTCGCAACCATGGATGGAAAGGAGTTTACCTACCCCACAAATGTTGACATAGTCAAGAAATACTTTGCCTAAATAAAAAAATAAAAAAAACGTCTCGGTGGATTGAAAACCCGAAAGGGCGGTCCAGGCAAAAATTAGAGGCATAAACAAAAATCATCCCGATGGATTGAAAACCTGAAAAGGGAATCCAGGAAAAAGTTAGGGATTCATGGCAAGTAACTACATCTGACAAGATTAGATCCCCAGCGGTAATGTCATCTGTCAGGAAAACTTCAGTCACGGTCACCTTCGACAGAAGCTCAGAATGTCCAGAATTTAAAGTTGGTGGAAGGATAATGGTCATTATGTTTCAATGTAGCCCCTTTTCCATTAAATTACCATTTTCTAAACTTTGTAATGCTCTATGGGATCACGCGCTTGGCTGATTACCATTCTATCAATAAAATTTGAGCCCTAGTGCTTTTGTTTGCAACTCTCATTTATTTTTCTTTATAGAATGACATTTTTTATATGATCAACGATTCTTGAAACAAAACAAAAATGAATTTACTTTTCAATTTTTCTTCTGCTTTTAAAATAAAAGTAGCAATTCCTTCTTATTACTGAACGCATGAAGGAACATCGACGGCTTCTCCGGAAGTGATTAAACCTCAAAATGCAGAATCAAAGTACACATTTTAACCAGTACACCCTGAGTAAAGGATCAACTATTTCAGATGTAATGTCCCACCTGACATCTCTAGTAGATGTGTTACCTCCGAGAACCGATGATTGGTATGTTTTCTACAATAGGGTCTACCCCTCCTAAATAAGAAAGGATTATTATCTTGAACCAATGATACTTTTTACACCCCGCAGTGACCGAGTATCCAGTCATGTTCATTCACCAGTCTGTGTGTCTTGTCTGTTTTGTCAGCATAAACATACATACATCATACATGATTGATTCATATTCATACACATGTTGCATTAATATCACTATGATCGTACTCATCCCCAAGTGATAATCGTCTTCTCTCCAATAGAGTTGCCAGTTCTCCTTTCTAGGACAAAATTTCGATCTAAGTTTCTTTCCTCATCTGAAAATGTATCGTCGGAGCAATCTCTCCCCAGTTTATTTCTGGATTGGAGGCTGCCCTCGACCACTTTGATAACTTGAACCTCTAAAAGGCAAGAAGACCTTTGATAGACACCTTTGGAACATCACTCTTCACACATTGAAGATGATATTATGCTTTCCCGGATTAAAGAAAATCCCCAGAGAAAGCCTCTCCACCAAAAGACTCTCGGCAATACGGCGGTTTCTCCCCGAAAAGTTTGCTTTCAAAAAGTCATCAGCACCTCAAAATTGGATTACATCACATGGCATTTCTCCAAAAAGGTCTCGAAGAAAAGTATGATGTAATATCCCCAAGCAACAAGCAATCTCTCAAGAGACTTGCTTTCCCCAGTAGGCCGAAAAATGGCATCTCCCACAGAGAAGTTTGCACACCTATGCAGTTCAGACAAATGGGTTCCACCAACAAGTTTGACATCAAATTTTTTCCATCAAATGGTGTATCCCCACTATAGCTCGGTGATAAGTTTAATGAAGGCCGCTACAAATGGCGTTCCTTGTCGAGGAAGGAACTTGACATGAAGAAACTAAGACCAGTTCCATGGCTGAAGACTAGGATCGAGGGGAAGTTTATTTCAAAATGAAACTGAGACCAGTTCCATGGCTGAAGACCGGGATCGAGGGGAAGTTTATTTCAGATGAAACTAAGACCAGTTCCATGGCTGAAGACCAGGATCCAGTGGAAGTTTATTTCTTCAAAAAACTAAGACCAGTTCCACGGATGAAAACCAGTATCGAGGGAAAGTTTCACTCTTTTCTAAGAATTATTACTTAGCAAAAGAAGATGGAAGAGCAAATCAGCTACCATTCACAACCACAATCAAAATTTTGGATATTCCGATATTTAATCCCCTTGTACCCTGAATGTCCAAATATCTTCGCCATTCACACCTTCGGGTCCAAGAAGATTAAATAGGGGCATCTGTCATACCCCAAATTTTGACCACAAGATTTCCAATCATTGGGCAAATCATCACCACAATATGGATGGACCATCATACCTCATCAATCTTCTCAAGGATTGTTGAGCATTCACCTCAACCAAGGATTAGGGTTTTAAGCCCTCTCAGAGCACTCAGACAAAGGATCAATTAAGAATGGACATGATCTTTAACTTGTCTACCCTTTCAAACACCCATAAAGGATCAAGATGTCTCCCACATCAAGAATCAAGCACAAGGTTGCAACATTCCAAGTGGACCAAGCCTCAAGATCGCCAGTGTCACCAAATTAGGGTTTTGGTCAACCCAGGCCCCCAGATGAAAATTTTCATCTGGGCATGAGTCAATACTTTAAAACATGACCCAAGAAGATCAAAGTGACCTCATGGAGCCAATCATAGAGTCAAAATAACCTCAGGGGATGCATTCATAAAAAATCAGGAATTAGGGTTTCTTGACCTAATTCATCCCTAAGTTGGCTTTTGGAGCAAGACATGAGCCAAGACCTCAAGAAGTATTTTGAAGACCTCCAATACATCATATTAATCCATTTATAAGATTGGATTGATTCCAAGAACTTAGTTCATAAGCAATGCAAGGATTCAAATTCATCTGGGCCAATTAGGATTTCCTGATGAAAAAGTCAACTGTATCTTTGACATTTGACCAAGACATGTTCCCAAACATTGGGAAATGATTCAAAACACTTTATAATACCTATGGAATGCATCCATTAGGTTTGAATTAGGTCAAGGACTTGATTTCATAGAAGATCACACAGTTTAGAATTCATCTGACAAAAAGTCAATTGTGCCTAAAAACCAAGTTTGACGTTTTAAATTTCTTGACAAACAAGGCTTCCCTAAGTCAAAAACAATGTTAATTCATGGTTTGGATCATCATACATCAAGAAAAACCAAGAAAAGTGAGGTTTCTTGAAAAGGGGGCAACCTTGAAAAACTTAAAATTTTCTATGGAAGAAAAGTGATTTGGTACCAACTTTGCAGGGTCATAACTCCTAAACCACAAAGCCATTTGCTTCCATCCAAAGCTCAAATGAAATATCTCATTACATACTTCAAAATTGTCAACTACAAGAGATTCCAAATCCTCATGGAATTTGATTTATAGATTGATCAAAATCACAAAAACATGAAAATGGCCACTTTTTCCAACACTTAGTGAAAATTTTGGACAAAATCTGTCTTGGTTTTTCACCAACTTTAGGTCCATTTTTCATTATGATCCAAGCTGAACCAAGAACAATGTTGGACATCAAAGTTGAAGTATGTCATTGGGGCTTTCCAAAAATTACAAGAACTCACTCTAACTCCACTTGAGTAGGGAGTTACAAGCCTTGAAACATGGCCTAAAAACTTGATTTTTCAAGACAACATGAACATGAAACTTGGTTCCCACGATTTCTTGATCCAATTTTGGACACTTGCATCATTTAATTTCTGTCCAAAATCAACTTGAATGATGGATAATCTGATCACAAAGCCACCAAGTCAAGAATCCTATTCCTTGGCATGTGAAATTCAATGTTGCAAATCCAAAAACTTCAAACTTGTCATGAGGCATTAAATGGGTGCATAGAGCTGGCTTGTATCAGTCCATGATCAACCAAATAAGTCAAGCCTATTCCCTGCAACAGAAGACTCATAGCCTGCAAGATTGACTCAAGTCAATGGCTAGAGGAGACTTGAGATTCTTTTACATAACCATTGGATAATAGGGTGATCAGCCTCCATTCACTATTGCTCCTAAAACAAACTTACTCTACTATAAATAGAGCTTCTTTATGATCAATTCAAGTACACCAAAGCACCATAACACATGCTTTCCTCCAAATCACTCTCAAAAAACCAGATTTTGCTTCTCATTCAAGTAACATTCGAATTTTCCATTTGAGAGCAAATCTATCCAAACCAATCATGCCAACACCTCACATATATCATATATAAGTGATCCATAACCTTAAAACTCATCTGGAACATCAGAATCACAAAGTCACCCCCCATTTTCTCAAGATTTTTGGCCTGTTTGCAGTTGAGGTGCCACAACAAGTTCCAAGCTGATTCAATCCATTCCAAGCTTTCAAACACATTACTTGAGGTCTATTGAAGCTGTCCAGATCATTACACAACATCTGTAACACCTCCAACATATAATTCGAATTCTTCTTGCAAGAGGTAAGCCTGACACTCTCAAACTCTATAATCCATTCATCATAAATGTGTTTTCAAGTTACAAACATGTTTTTGCACTTATGTAGAGTGATTCCCCTCAATCAATTGCTATGTATGAATCGTGTATAGGATTTCATAGTGTTCTTGCAAAAATTAGGGTCCTTAAGTTCATCATTTGATTTCTCACTCTACACTTAATATAAATGCAATTAATTTGTACCATTGGAATCCTTGTTCAAAACGAGCAAGTTTCATGTTTACAAAAGTCATTTTCATTGAGTAATCAGAGAGATATGAGAGATTTTGAAAATCTGGGGAAGAAGAACACGCACGAGCAAGAACATGTGTTCTTGGCGCCAATTTTTAAATTTTTTAATATTTGAATTTTTATGTTTTATTATTTGATTTCAAAAATTAATTTCTCTCTCATTTTTTATCATTTTTGATTGATTCTTTTTTTAAAAAGTCACAAAATTGTTAAATTATTTTATTCTGCAAAAAAATTACATTTATATTATTTATTTAGTATAGTTTGATTTTTTAAACTTAATTTCATTTTATTTGTTTTTAAACATTCTTAAATGAAATTCTCACCTTGATTTTTCAAAACCAATTAAATTTCAAGCTTTCATGTGATTTAACATGATTTTTCAAAATATTGTTTAAATTTGACAACTTGTTTTTGAATATATTTGATATTTTGTATAATTTTATATTTAATTTCCTTTAAAAAACTATTTTTTAAAATTAAAATTAGGGTTTCTCTTAATTTTAACTTATCAAACATTTTTCAAAACACTTTTGGGCCTCTTGGTAGAGTGTAAGTCCCATCCCTTTGTAAATAAACCTTTTTGGGCCTCAGTCATTGTATAAGTCCCGATACGATTTTAAAAATCTCGGCGCGATCGCCATTTTCAAAATAATTTTCATTTGGGCTTCCCTTTGGTTGTAAGTCCTATTTTTCTTCTTTTTCAAACACTTTTGGGCCTCTAATAGAGTGTAAGACTCAACCCCCTTGTACATAAATAATTTGGGACTCGGTCATTGTATAAGTCCCTACGCGATTTTCAAAATAAACGGTGCGATCACTGTTTTTCATCTGGGCCTCTCCTTGAGCTATAAGTCCCATATCTTATATAAAAATAACACTTTTGGGCCTCTAATAGAGTGTAAGACCCATCCTCTTTGTAAATACAATAATTTGGGCCTTAGTCATTATATAAGTCCCTCTGTGGTTTTCAAAACTACGACGCGATCGTCCCCTTTTCAAAAGAGATCATCTGGGCCTCTCCTTGAGTATAAGCCCCAAACTTCCTTTTAAAACAACTTTCTTTTGATTCAAATTCAAATTCAAAGTATTATAAAAAATTTCTTCAATTTCTTGAAAACCTAACCATACAGCTGTAGTTAATATGCTTGGACTTTCATCAGACTGTAAGTCCCATTATCTCTTCAAATACATGCTTGTTTATATATATATATATATATATATATATATATATATATATGCTTGTACATACTTGCTTAGAGTTTTCCCCAGCAGTTAATTCTACATTTAGGTCAAACTAGAGGTTACTCTTTCAACATAGTCAAAACTAGTTCCCCATAGGAAATTCCAGATACAGTCTTGCCTCCTCTTGGGCTTATACAATATGGAACAGAGAAAGGCATTATTCCCGGTGAAACTTTTCTCAAGACTGTCCAAACATAGAAGTATTGTGTACAAGAAATTCATTTCCCCAGAGAGGATTAATTCTCGGTGAAACCTCTTTTGAATTTCTTCAAACCCTAGAACTGTTCAACAAAGAAATGATTAATTCTCGGTGAAACCTTTCTTGAACTTTTCTTAGGCTTGGACCCACAGGCTTCCTAAAAGCATCCCCAACCTCCTCTTGGGCTTAGTACAAGGACCCACAGGCTTCCTAAAAGCAGCCCCAGCCTCCTCTTGGGCTTAGTACAAGGACCCAAAGGCCTCCTACAGGTATAGGATAGAAACTAGTCATCTTTACTAGTTCAATCCTCCGGAGAGTCAGAATTCCAGAACATCAGACCATTATAGGGTTGATCTTCATCACTTAAAACCTCAGCCTCCTCTTGGGCATCAGACAAAGATCATTCTCCAGTTAAGAGTCAACCTCTTCATACCAGTAGACTTGGAAAGTCTCTTCTTCTCTTAGATCTCACAGAGACCCTCAAGTTTCCTAAAGGCACGGGAAAAAACCCTGATAATTTCATCAACACACTAATCTCCAACACAGTTAGAACCTCCATAGGTTTTCAAACTCAAGGTTTAAACCTTCACCTTAAAAAACCCAACTAGGGTTAATTTACCATTAATAAAACCCTAACAGAATCAGAGCCTCATAGTATCTGATACTGTAACTCTCACTTTGATCCCCAGAAAGAGTAAAAACCTTTGGGGTTTCCCAACACATATTGGACATGTCTCTGGATTTCAATAATCCTCAGCAGAAGCTAGCCTCCTCTTAGGCTTCATATAAGGATTTCCCCAACCAGCCTCCTCTTAGGCTTTATATAATGATTTTCCTTAGTGGAGTCAATCCCTTTTAGCCTCAATCTTGGGCTTTGTACAGATAAAAACCTCCCCAGTGGAGTCAATCCCTTTCAGCTTCAATCTTGGGCTTTATACAAACAGATAAAACCTCCCCAGTGGAGTCAATATCTTTTCAGCCTCAATCTTGGGCTTTGTATAAGACAGATAAAACTCTCTAGTAGAGTCAACCTTTTAGCTTCAACCTTGGGCTTTGATCAAGGCACACAAAAATCAACATCCCCTCAGAGGAAATCAAAAGTCCACTATGCAGGAGGATATTTCCTCTATACAACACATCTCAAAACAGTCAACCAAAATCTTTTTTTCCCAGATAATTGTTGTAAGTGGCACACTTGTTGATTCAAAATCCAAGCTGGAGTCCTTCTTTTATCCTGGTCAAAAATCATCTTACATCTAACAGCTGTAAGTGGCAAGCCTCTGGATTATTTACATCCTAGCTAATGTCCTTCTCTTAGCATGAAAGATTCATAAGGAAAAAGTGGCATTGCTCTACACTGAGTTAAAGCTTTCCTCCTTCATGACATCAACCTTATAAAGGAAATTATGGCATTGCTGGATTCTCATATCCTAGTTAAAGTAATTCTCCTTTATAATTAATTACCCAATATTTTGTGATGAATAGGTGAGATATTATCCCTTTAGAGATGACAAATTCTCTCTCAGTCACCCCTTTAGCTTCAATCTTGGGCTTTAAACAAGCCCCAAATACTCATTTAGCTTCAATCTTGGACTTTAAATAAGACACCAATCATATTTCCTCCCATAGAAATAGGAGGAACTACAATTGCTCTGATTTCCTAAATATCTTTACGGGAATACATAGGCATAAGATTGCAAAATCTTAGAGCACACAAATCAAAAACTTTAGGTCCAGTACCTTCACAAAAACAATAGAAAACCCGAAAACAACAAAAACACTCTCTCAACACTCCCAAAGGAGAAACTTTCCCAACCCATGATAGATAAACACAAGAAAGCGTTTAAAGATAACAGAGAAATATGTAATGCAAAGTCTATGGATAGCCATATATACACTGGGTGTTGATAACTTCCCTTTGTATAACCTGACTCCGAACCCCCAATCTCTTAGCATTTGTTAAAGAAAACATTTGCGTGCAAAGTTAGTTTTAGATAACTTCCCTTTCCTTTCCAGCTTCATAGGATAAATAAGAAATCAAAATGTAGCACCCAATTACAACCATTGCGGTAAGGTGGTCTCGTCACTGACAAAAATCGCACGCTACACATCGGGACACCCATTTTTATCTAGATTGTCCTTGCGAATGTCAATCTAGTGGGCTCTTTTTCCCCTTTTTTTAGGCATAATATTTTATGACTGCATGGAAATTCACGGGCGATGGCAGCTCCTCCCCATCCATGGTGGTGAGGATCAGGGCTCTGCCTGAGAAGTCCTTCTTGACAACAAAGGGTCCTTCGTAATTAGGAGTCCACTTGCCGTGGATCCGAGTGAACAGGTGAATATCTCTTGAGCACGAGTTCGCCTTCTTGGAACGGTCGAGGGAGGACTTTCTTTTCAAAAGCTCGCTTGAGGCGTCTCTGATACAATTGACCATGACAAACGGCTGTAAGGCGCTTCTCCTCGATGAGATTCAGCTGGTCGTATCTAGATTAAACCCATTCAAATTCATCAAGATCTACTTCCATGATGACTCTGAGCGAATGAATTTCGACTTCAATGGGTAGAACATCCTCCATACCATACACAAGTGAATACAGAGTTGCCCTAGTAGAAGTGTGAACTGAAGTTCTGTAACCATGTAGTGCAAAGGGAAGCGTTTCATGCCAATCCTTACAATTCTTGACCATTTTTTGGACAATCCTCTTGATATTTTTGTTTGTTGCTTCAACCGCACCATTCATCTTGGGCCGATAAGGTGAAGAGTTGTGATGCTCGACCTTGAATTCTTGACACAACTCTTTCATCATCTTGTTATTTAGGTTGCTGGCATTGTCAGTGATAATGTTGCTAGGAATAACATAGTGACATATTATCTCTTTCTTGATGAATCTGGAAACCAATTGTCGTGTAACATTTACGTAAGAAGCAGCTTCAACTCACTTGGTGAAGTAGTCGATAGTAACTAGAATGAAGCGATGATCGTTGGAAGCCTTTGGTTCGATCATTCCAATCACATCGATACCCCACATGGAGAAGGGCCAAGGCGAAGTCAAAACATTCAATGGAGTATGAGGCACATGGATCTTGTCACCATAGATTTGGCACTTATGACATCTTTTGGTAAAGTTGTAACAATCAACCTCTATTGTTGTCCAGTAATACCCAGATCGAAGGATCTTTTTGGCCATGGCAGACCCTTTAGCATGTACCCCCTCACAGCTCTCATGTATGTACCTTATGATCGGGTTTTCTTCGTGTCTATCCACGCATCTGAGCAACACGGAATCATAATTCCTTTTGTACAGTATACCACCACTTAAGAAGAATTTTGCGCAAAGTCGTCTAAGAGCTTTCTTGTTAGTGATAGTGATACCCTCGGGATATTCCTATTTTTCTAGATATCTCTTGATGTCATAGAACCAAGGCTTGTCATCAGACTCGTCCTCAATTGCTAAACAGTATGCTGGTTCATCCAAATGATCAATGCTGATAGAATGAGTTTCATTCTTCCACTTGACTTTAAACATGGATGCCAGAGTGGCAAGAGCATCAGCTAGTTGATTTTCCTCTCTAGGGATATAATGAAAAGTGATCTCATCAAAGTAGGGAATCAATTTCGCAATGTGCTTTTGGTACGGAAGCAACTTAGAATCCCGAGTTACAAAGTTCCCTCTGACTTGGCCAATAACCAGAGCAGAATCTCCATAGACCTCAAGAATTTTGATTCTCATGTCAATTGCCGCTTAAATGCCGTAGATACATGCTTGGTACTCATCCATATTATTGGCGCATGCTATGCATAATCTGGCAGTGAAAGGAAGATGAAAACCTGTCGGAGATATGAGGATAGCACCAATTCCACGACCTTTAGCATTTGAGGCACCGTCGAACACGAGCGCTCATCGCGCCCTTGGTTCTGGTCTTATGTCAAGGTCTAGAGTCTCATAATCTCTGATAAACAGAACATCCTTATCAGGAAAGTCAAATTTCATTTGTTGATAACCCTCTACAGGTTGATGAGCAAGGTAGTCAGACAAGACGCTCCCTTTTATTGCTTTCTGGGTAACATGTTGGATATCATACTCAGTCAACAACATTTTCCACCGAGTAATCCTTCTAGAGACGGTAGGCTTTTCAAATATGTACTTTATCGGGTCCATTTTGGATATCAATAAAGTAGTATGGAAAATCATGTATTGTCTTAGGCGTCGAGCAACCCAGACCAGAGCACAACAAGTTTTCTCTAAGAGTGAGTATCTGGTCTCACAATCAGTGAACTTCTTGCTCAGATAGTAAATTGCATGTTCTTTTTTGCCAGTGTCGTCACGGACTTCTTTTTCTGTTTTGGGAGGTGGCATGTTCTGGATTGCTCGAACCTTGTCAGGATCAACCTCATTGCCCTTCTGACTCACAATAAAGCCCAACAGTTTACCCGATCGAACTCCAAAGGTGCACTTCGCAGGATTTAATCGCAGTATAAACTTCCAGAGTCTGTCAAATAGTTTCTTCAGATGGACCAAGTGATCATTTTTAATTTTGGACTTGGAAATCATATCGTTCACGTAAACCTCAATCTCTTTATGGATCATATCGTGAAAGAGGGTTGTCATGGCACGTTGGTATGTTGCCCCTGCGTTCTTCAAACCGAATGGCATAACTTTGTAGAAATATGTACCCTATGGCATGATGAAAGTGGTCTTCTCCATATCAGCTGGGGATATCTTGATCTAATTATATCCTGAGAAACCATCCATGAAGGAAAAGACAGAGAACTGCGCAGTGTTGTCTACCAAGACATCAATATGGGGCAGAGGGAAATCATCTTTCGGGCTTGCCTTATTGAGATCTCGATAATCCCCACACATTCTGACTTTCCCGTCCTTCTTAGGAACCGGGACGATGTTAGTAATCCATTCAGGATATTCGGAGGTGGCCAGGAACCCAGCGTCAAGCTTTTTCTTTACCTCTTCTCTAATTTTAAGTGCCATCTCGGGTCTAGTCCTTCTGAGTTTCTGCTTGACAGTAGGACATCCGGGCTTGAGTGGCAATTGATGCCCAACAATGTTGGTATCCAACCTAAGAATATCTTGATAAGGACAGGCAAAAATATCAACATACTTTCTCAATAACTTGACCAACTCGGAGTGTACATGCTTTGCTAGGGATGCGTCAACCTTGACTTCTCTTTTGACATCATTAGTACCAAGATTAATGGCTTCCACTGGCTCTTTGTGTGGCTAAATCTCTTTCTACTCGTGCTCAAGGAGCCTTGCTAGTTCAGCGGGTAATTCACAAACTTCCTCACCATCTTCTTCGGCTTGGTTGATTGCAATCCCAAAATTAAAATGGATGTTTTCCATGTTGTTATCAATGTATTTATTTGTTATGTTTATTGGAAACACCATGGGAATCATAGTAGATGTCCAATTGTTGAGCTCGAAACCCGGAGGGAACTTGTGCACAAAGCTTCTAATCTGGTTGTTAGGACTAACATCATCAATGGCAGCTACGATGTCACCCTTCTAAAAACCTGCGCTACTGAACTAGATCAAGTTGCACTGCTTCTGACCATGTGAGCTAGATTGTCGACCAGGATGATAACCCGATCCAAAGCGATCATGCTTCTTAACCACATAAATCACATGCCCCCAGCCAGGCAAGGTACCTTTCTCAATGGTCTCTTTAGCACTCTTGGCAGATGACAAGGTCATTTTCGGTGATCTACTTTGACTAGTTGAAGCGGAGCTAACATCTTAGAGCTCAAGACACTGCAACTGCACCTCAGTTATGCCTTCATCGGTATCGACATATCGAAAGGACGATAACTCGCTTACAATCAAATCTTCTTCACTGCAAACGATGACCAGTTGATCATTAAACATGAATTTCAATTTCTGATGCAAAGTGGAAGTGACTGCCCCTGCGGCATGAATCCACGGTGTAATACCTCAAAATTTACCTTCTTATTTTTCTCAAATTGGTTTATGCTTTACTCACTTGCATTCCATAGTAGGTCATAGATTGCATAGCATGACATTCAACATAGGGCATGGGATCAAGGCACTTGGTCCATATTCTTAAGTCTCAAGCTTCAGAGTGGATCATGGGGTTCATCAGGTCTTCTTAAGATCAAGCATGGCAAAAGATTGCAAGTGGATCTCTCCCTCCTAACCAGAGAGACCAATCAGGGTTTTTGATTTCAAGAGAGTTTCTTGAAGACTTTGGGGGTTCAAGCATGTTTTATGGTTTCCATATGCTCACAAGTGTTCATGGATGGAGATTTGGTTGATGGTTCATGGTGAAGACTGTTCAGTGGATCAGTTGCTGGTGAAATAAGCAAAAGTCAACTGTAAAGGAGAAAGTCAACTGTGGAATTTTGAGGGTCTTTTCATGGTTTTCAAGGTCTCACATCCTCATATGGTCTTCAATGGTCAAGATTCATGCCATTCATCAAGAATCAAGAGGTTGTACAAAAGTTACTAAATTTGGAAAATGACCTATAATACAAACTTTCCATTTTTGGCAATTTTTCTTCCACATTCAACTTGACTTTTCATCATCAATGATGCTCCAAATGAATTTTCCTCCAACATGAAAGTTGAAGATCTTTCTCTCCCATTTCCAAAAAGTACTAGAACATTTCCATATCATTTGTGGAACTCTAGTTATGGCCAAAACAAGGCAAGGTGCTTTTCATGGTTTCCTTATATGTCAAATTTTCCACCTTTTGCATTTTTGCACAAATGGACTTGTAATGTTCCCAATTGCTTCATGCCATATTACAATATCAAAATACAAGTCAAGAAGATCATTTTTGGCCTTTGAATCAATTCATGCCATGCCATATTTCTCATTATTCTCACAACGTGCAAAAATGCCAAATTAATTCAAAACTTGCAAACCAAGAAAGTACAAGGCCCAAAATCAATTCAGAAATGATACATGAGTAAATTGGAGGTGAATTGTACTGGTGGCAAGGGTTTCCCACATGTAAATTGGTGGTGGTGGTGTAAAATGCATTTTTGGAATTTCAATCAAATCTCATTAACAAGAGTTCTAATCACTTCCTAATCCTAATCAGTGAACTAATGAAGGGTATATATGCTTACTCATGCCCTCACAGCTAGGGTAGAAGCTCTCATTTGCACACTTGTGGTTTTTTTCTCTCACACTTCCTCTCATTGAATCTCATTCCTCTTGGAGCTTCTCTGAGTTTTCTCTTCACATTCTTGTTCAGTGAAGAGAATAGAGCAAGAATCCACTGTTGTTTTGAGCTCATACTGGAGATTTCATCAAGTGCCATTCAAGAGGGTTCAAACTTAAATCTCAATATCTAGCACAATTTCAAGCTCTAGTTGCATTTATTTTGCATCTAGAGGTTCTAAGGAGTGGATCTGCAGTTTTTGGAGGGATTTCTTGGAGGTTTTCAAGTCCTACAAGGTTCAGGTTGGTGAATTTTTCATACTTACAGAACTTGAATTTTTGATATGCATAATGATCTGTGAACTTCCCTGAGCATGCTGATATATTTTATTTGAAGTTTGGACGTGTGGTTTGTGAGATATGTTGATTTAAAGTTTTAGATCTATTTATGTTTTTGTTCGATTCTCCTTATTGGTTGGTTATTTGTGAAAAATAACTGCATATTTGAGATCCTTGCGTTTTTCTGGTCAAAATGGAGTACCTACTTGCAATTTCTGGAAAAAAACGCGCTGCAGCTCACCGGAGAGGGTGGCCGGAGCCCTAGCTCCAGCGGCTGCCGGAGAACCAATCCGGCGAGGAAGGCAAGTGAAGAAGACAAAGCAGGACCATTGATGCTCTTGATCCAATGACCCTCTGGCTGCCACGTGTTCTTTTTATTATGTTTTTTATTTTATTGATTGCGTGCGTGCTCATCCACTCTTACTACCGTGTGCTCACTTCGTGGCCACTTGATTTGATTATTTTTTGACTCTTGTAATTTAATCCCGTGCACATGATTGATCGTGAGGTGGTGGTGATGCCAGCAATTAAATGAGGTCATGTGCCTTGCATGTGGCTGGTTTATGGTGTAGCTGACTATTTGTGTGTGTCGTGGTTATCATAGGCCTTCAAGTCTGGACCGTTGATTTTCATTAATGTTGATCATGTGGCTGTGGTGTGATTCGTTTATGCGCGTTGGATTATTTGAATGGATGGGATTATTTCTGAATATTGACCATTGCCATACTCCCTCGTTGACTTCGCTGGTGGGCTCCTCTCCCTTGGGCTTCGCTTCTTGCACCCCCAGTTTCAGCCCATATCATTTTCCAATGCCTTTCTCTTGCTTATTACACCCCCTGCATCTTTAATTCCATTTTATTTCATTTTATTTATTTGTTTTGCATTTTTAATTTCTAAAATTATTTTTATGCATCTAAAAATCATACAAAAAATCATTAGACTTATTTTTAGTTTTATCAAATATTTCCATATTTTATTTTCTCATTTTATTTTTATTTTGGCATCTGATTTAATTAATTGTTTTATTTTCTTTTCTTAATTGTTTCACTTGCACACTCTAACTTGTGAAATTTCTTTCTCCTCATCTATAATACATTTTTAATCCATTCTTTTTGCATCTATTAGGTGATATATTAAATTCCATAAAAACATTTATGTTTCATTTTTAAAGCTTTTACATATTGCATTTTGGTCCCTTTCTTTTGCACGTTGAATCATTGTTCTTATGTGATCTTTGCCTAATTGTTTGAGATACTTAGTTTGTGAATTTTGGTTTGATCTTTTTGTACATGTTACTTGACTGAGTTAATTTCTGTTTGGATATTTTTCGGGATTTTATTGATCCACTTTGCTATTTTTGTTTGAATGTTGTTTGTGATCCAAGTTTGATTGGGGTTTACTTTGATACATGATATAGTTTGAATGCATTTGCTTACTTGTGATGGAGTGATGCTTGAGATGTTTTTATGGTACGATCATGTTCTGTTTGAGCTTACTTGTGGATTTGGAATCATCCTCATTTGATCATTTTCCAATTTGTTCTTGATTTTCTAAGTTGATGTTATTTTGACTTGAGTTTTGTAGATGTCTTGATTAACTTTGATGCATGTTTTGAATGTGTTGCTTAAGGATTCATCTTGAATGACTTGAGTTTGTTTTTGGTATGATGTTGATACGTATGCTACTGCCCCTTGAGTTCATTACTTGGTTTTCATCTCACTTGATCTTCTTGGTTTGATTTGTATGATGCATCATAATGTGAAACATTCTTGCATGTTTGGATTAGGTGATCATGATATGAATTGAATTCTGACTTGGTTTCACTTTCATCTTATTTTGTTCATGTCATCTTTGTATGAACCCTTAGTGTGTGAAATTGTGAATCTTGTGCAAGTTTACTTGCATCCTTTCTTGTGTGCCTTCACTTGTATGCTTGGTATGTGCTTGTATGATCTTTGAAGCATGTTCTATGTTATGATTTGGATATGATGATTATGGTGTGCTTGCTGCCCTATCTCTTTTCTCATTTCTTCCTTTCTCTTTTCTTCTCTTTCACTCTCTCTCATCCCATGGATCTCAAGACTTGATTAAGTCTTGGATTCTTTTCCTCTTAGAGCTACCTAGTCCAACTTAATTTTTGATTAAGCTTGGAGTAGGATTAGAATTAGGATAGGTAGTCTTTTCTCCTAAACCTCACTAACCATAGGATATCCATGTATGATAACTTTAGGACTCTTAGTTTCCCTTTAGAGTTTCCCTTGTGTCGTTTCTCTTCTCATCTCAAAAGAAAAGTAAAAAATACTTAATAAAGGTTAACATGTATTGCGCTTGAGCCTTATATGTGGGAAGTGGAGAACGAGGGGCTTCCTCTCATTCTTCTAGGATACCTAGTGTACGTCCTGTTGGGGATGATGCGCGAAGTATTCGTTCCTGTATTTAAGACTTTAGTTCAATACAAGTTACAAACTAACTAAAAAGACACTTCTGTCTAAAAAACTCCAAACAAACACTAACGTCTTTCCTTCGGGAATTCTCTTCTCATCTCACTCACTCTCCACGTACGAACGCTCTCCTACTCGTTCTCTTGCAAGACGGTAACGCCTAAGTCTCGATTCAGCTAGCTGCAACACCTGAGCTAGAACGTAAGCCGTTCCCTAAAAAACACAATCCACCCCTAGTGAGGGGAACTACGCCGCTCTGATTCTCATGCTCCCGATGAGATACGTAGGCAGTGGGGTAGGGCCCCTGCGAGCACTTCTTTTATTTTCCCTACATTTGTTTCTTGCTCTCTCCCTCTCTTTTCTTTTTCCTTTTCCCGTTCCTTTTCCAGTCCAGTAGCAGTGGAGTTCCAGTTGATGACACCCTTTGATCGAGACAAGCAAGCGTGGATCCCATCGGGTACGATGGACACGTGGGGGTGCTAATACCTTCCTCACGCGTAACCGACTCCCGAACCCAAATCTCTTGGTCGCAAGACCATGCTCTTTCCTTCCTTCCTTCAGGTTTACGTAGTGTTTCCTTTCCCTCTCTTGGGATAAATACACATTGCTGGCGACTCTGTTTTCTGCGCCACTCTCGCGTTTGTACCGTTGGATGCGAATCTTTTGGGAGCGACAGCTGGCGACTCTGCTGGGGACTCTGGTTGACCTCTTGCTGGTCCATCCCTTTTAGCGAGTCAATCCTAGCGCTTGTCTGTTTCTTTTCTTTGGGTGTTTTTATGGTGCTTTTTTTTGTTGTATATTACTGTATTGCTGTTTACTGTATTTTTGCTTTACTGCTTTACTGTTTTTATAGCTTTTATTGCATTACATTTTATTATTGTCATACTGGATATTACTGCGCTGTGCTGGCTGGTTTTCTGTTTGGGGGTTGGGATGTTCTGAGAGATGAGCCCAATACCCAGGCTCGAGCATACACCTAGGTTTTAGTGTGGACAGGCGTGACGCTCCCGTGGTGTTGGCCACGTGTGGGTGATCACGATCCCTACAATTAGACGAGGTTCTATCCGGAGCTATCTGCTATTGTATGTTGATACAGGCCAATAGTTATTCTCTGGAGGAATTGTCGACCCTGATGACCATTCCCGAGGACTCAGTTGCGGCACTCCTCCCGAGATGTGACAGTGGCAGCCCACGTTCTGTGGCAAACCCATTGCATATTCTCGATCCGAGGACCCAATGCTGGGAACTTGCCATAGGATTTCCCTTTTGAAGTGAATCAGCGGACGACCTCTTTGATTGGCGATAGCATTGTATCCTTCGGGCTAAATGTGCTATTGCTTCTCAAACCTTTGAAGCTGAGGATCTTTCGCCTTGGAGAATCAGTTGAGGCCTCCTCGATTGATGATGATGCCAAACCAGAAATGGTGAACGTATCATCATTTCTCGACCTGAGATCCCCTGATACTGAACATCCTAGTACCCACATATGAGAGGGATGGGGTTTGCAGGTTTACAGGTAACCATGACTTTGAACCTACCTGGTTTTCTGGTTCTATCACTATGGTGGTTATTGTTATGAGTTTTGGTACAGAGCCTTGGTTTGTTCAGTCAGCACAGTGCAGCCAGTTTGTATGGATACCTTGATCACGTTTTATGCATTTTCAGGTAGTATCTAGTCTTTGATTCCAGTCATAAGGCATTCATAGGGATGGACACTAAGAGGGGTAAGAAGCATATCATCGTCTACAGGTTTCCGAAGATCACTCTTAGCCCGTTGAACAGTCTGCAGAGTATAACTGGTCCAGAAGTTTTAGGAGCCTTTGAAGAAAAGTATGGTTGGATTTTACCCCTGGTTCGGAGTCTTAGTGAGTATGAATACAATGGGCTACACACCTTGATGCAATTTTATGACCCTTCCTTGAGGTGCTTTGTGATGCCAGACTATGTGTTGGTTCCTACCCTAGAGGAGTACTCCGATCTTTTGAAGATTCCTGTCAAAGAAGGTGTTCCTTTTTGTGGTTCTCAAGGAGATTGTGATTTCCAGGCAGTGGCGGAGGCTCTTTATTTGAGCAGATCTACAGTGGAGGCTGAATTTTCTAAGAAAGGAAGATTCCGAGGCTATCACTTGGGGTACTTAGTGAAGAAGGCTCAAGAGAAAGCAAAAGAAAAGAGGTGGATGGGTTTCAATGCAATATTGGCTCTGTGCATATATGGCATTGTGTTATTCCCTAATGAATCTGATTTCGTCGATACAGATGCTATTCAGATATTTACAGCTCAGAATACGGTGCCTACTTTGTTAGCTGATCTCCACTACGCCCTATACAACAGGAATGAGAAAAGGCGAGGTGGGGTGGTTTGTTGTTGCGCACCTCTCTTTTACAAGTGGTTTGCCAAAAGGTTACCCCAATCTGGTGCTTTTATTGAGTCAAAGACTTCTTTAGAGTGAAGTAAGCGTTTGATGGGCTTAGCTGCTAAGGATATTCTTTGGGTTGACAAGGGATTGGTCGGGATTGATATTTTGCATAGCTGTGGCAGGTATCCTAATGTACCTTTGGTTGGAAGAAAGGGAGGTATTAACTACAATCCGTCTCTGGCTATTAGGCAGTTTGCATATGCTCTAAAAGATCCTCCAGCTGAGGAAGATTTGGAAGAATCTTTGTATTTTCATATGACCGATGGTGGGGCTATTGCACAAGAAACTTCTCAAGCTTGGCTTAGCAGACAGAAGATAGGTAAGACTGTTTTGGGCAAGCCGAATAATCAAGCTTTCGCTCCCTATGTTGAATGGGTGAAGAAGAGGGTAGAAGAGTTTTATTTGCCTTTTGACCGGGCGCCGCCCTTATATCCTGAGATTGTGGAAGAGAGACTCACTGTACCATTTGAAGAGTTTGATAAGCAGCGTAAGTTGATATCCGATCTGAGGGCGGAAAACTCTGATATGAGTAGTCGGCTACAGAGTGCTCTACATGACAACTTGGAGTTGAAATGGAGGGTTCAGGACATGACTGCGCATTTAGAGAAAAAAGAGAAGGATTTTGCTGACAGGGCTCAACACTTCAAAAATATCAGCATGGCTGCTGATTCGTCAGTCAAAGCTAAGAGGAAAAACAAGAAGCTTTTGACCAAAGCAGAGGACGAGCTGGCCACGTATCAGGATATGTGGAAGGATTCCAAGATTGAGAATGAAGAGCTGAAAGAGGAACTTCAAGTAGTGAAAGCAAGGAAAGATCGTTACTTTGCCAGGTGGAAAGAAGCACAAAAAGAAATTGAAGAACTCAAGCTACAAGCCGAGGTCAAGAAATCAAAGCACGAAGGCAACAACACTGAAGAGCAGATCGCTAAGTTGAACCAGAAGATTGCAAAGAGGAACAAGTTGATCAAAGGGCTGATGCAGCAACCCACACATCCTGACACCGCAGACCTTCTTGAGGAAGTTGAAGCTAGTTTGTTTGGCGTTAATTTGTAGTTGATTTTTATTGTTTATCTTTGTTTGGGATTACCATCAGGATTGTTGATGGAATCACCTTTGATTATGCTTGAATCTTTCTGTAAGAACTACCTTGTTTTTAGTAATGTAATATTTGCTTTAAGTATTTGTGCTCTGGTAGTCCGGGTTTTCGGAGAGTATTTGTTCTTGTGGTTTGATCTGGTGGTATTTCTGGAGTCGGATTTATTTTCTGATGTTGTGTCTGATCCCTTGCCAAAGCTGGAATCAAAGCAGATTCGGCCCAGAAATGTTTAAATATGTTTGTTTGCATTTTGCATTTGCATAAGCATAAGCATTTTTGCATAACAGGTGTTCCGGAGCGGATTTCTCATTCTGACTGGGTATTCTCTGTAGGTTTAGCAAACATGACTTCTTCCAACTACTCGATTCACCACAACCAGGGTTCAGATTTGGAACAAGTCCGAGCGGAGGTGACTGAGATGAAAGCCCAACTGGGGCGCTTTAAGGTGTACATGCAAGCTTTGATTCAGGACCAGAAAGTGCTGAAGGAAGAGGTCTACCAGATGAAGATTCAAATGGGCCTGGTCGTGGAAACCTTGAATAAGGTGTTAAAAAAGGAAAACGATCATGTGCCCGCTTCCACAACTGAGGTCTTTACCCCTCCCATCTCCGTGGGGTTTGCCCTAGATTATGGATTGCTTCATGAATCCCCTCCGCAAGCTAAATTTTCAAAGCTCTCTTATCAGCAGTCACTTCCTGCTTCTCAGGAGGATCCTAAGTCAGAGGGGCTTAAAAGGAAGTTTAATCCCGTTCCAATTCCGTATGCGCAATTGCTTTCTTACCTGCTCGAACTCAAACTGGTTGAATGTGTGGGACCGCTGCCAATGAAGATTCCTCTGGGACCCAATGCTAATGCTAGATGTGAGTTCCACTCTGGGGCACCTGGTCACAATGTTGAGAATTGTACAAGGTTCAAGCATAAAGTCCAAGAGCTCATTGATTCAGGGGCAATCAAGTTTGCATCAGTTGGCACTGGCAAACGAAGTGATGTTACTCCCATTGTTGCAAAGGAACTGAGGACTCCCTCCTTTGCCGAAGGATCAACCTCGCGTCAGGGATCTCTTCCATAACCCTATGTTGCAGAATACCTATGTCAGCAACCCTTGTTTGTGCCTCAGCCGAATGCAGAAAGGAAAGTACAGGGCCAAACTGGGCGCCCGAATCAGCAGCAGCAAGATTATCAGCAGTGGAGGCAACTCAGACCAAGGAAGCCCAAGAGGATATTTGATCCTATTCCTATTCCTTACAGTCAGTTGTTGGCTCGCTTGCTCAAGAGTTCACTGATCCAGCTGAGGAAAGCCATGCCCGTGCCATACCCCATTCCTCCAGACTATGACATGACTGCTAGCTGCGAGTTCCATTCAGGGACGTTTGGGCACACACTTGATAACTGTAATGTGTTCCAGCACAAGGTGCAGGATTTGATTGACTCAAAGGTTATCACCCCAGACGGTACTCCCACAAGGTGAAGCTTCTTTATCAGGGTGAATAATCAAAGCTACAAAGACATCATCAGAAGCAGCCAGTCCAGACGGAGTCAAGCCTCCTCAACAATGGCAATCATTAGTTTCTTTACTGCATTCTCATATGTAGCTTTCCTTTGTTTGTTTAAACATTGTCTGCATGTTAAAACTTGTTTGTATTTGGTTTGATGATTTTAATGCAATGGATATGTTTTCTTGATTAATTTCATTTGTGTTTACTTATTTAATGCTTGTATACACTGCAATACCAACTTTCTTGCTCAAACTCTTTGAGGGAGGATGACGAAATAAGAACGCAGACTGCTAATGGTACGCTTTCGGATAAAACCCTGTTAAGGATGTACAGGCTTTGTTTCCAATTCACAAACACTGGAGAGATAAGGAGATAGACCTTTGTCAACCCCTTTGAGCCTAGTAGTAGGAGTTCTTTCTGAAAATGAAAAAACCCTCAATTTTAACCCAGGGGCAGGGTAGGCGTCAGTTAGTTTGACCAAGTGTTCAACTTTCAGAAGGAGTGTACATCTGAGGATCCATTACCTTCCATTCCACTATCAAGAGGTTAAGAGGCGTAGAACCACAATGGTTACTCCTCACCAACTGAAGAGTGAAATAGTCACAGCCCTTTCAAACAAGTCAGGCAAAACGGTGTCACACGACTTGTTCAAAAAAAAAACAAAAAAAAAAAGAAAAAAAGAGAGAGAAAAAGCCCGCTAAGTCAAAACTTGAAAACAAGCGACTTAGGCAAAAGTCAGGGCATCCCGCTGGACTTCAAAATTTAAAGACTCAAAAGAGTCAGTCCAGGCAAAATTTAGGGAACAGAAAGCAAAAGAATGAAAAGTGAAAAACGAAAAGGATTACAAAGAAAATCCTCGATAAGAACAAAGTCGTGTGACTACAGACACAAAAGACAAAAGGGGTGACTGTTGATCCAAAACCTCATCAGGTCTCGAACCACCAATTGCACAGATTCCCTAGAAATCAGGAAACCTTTTGAGAGACGAGCGCTTGTGTCAAATTAGCTGAACATAGGACTGGAGAATATCACGAAGAGTGGGTGGGTACCAATAAACTTTGAGCCATAAATCCTTTTTTCTTAAACCGCGAACTAGGCCACGTTACAACCCTTAAAAGTCCTAATTGAAACAGGGTTTAGTCTGAAGGCGTACTTCAACGAAACAGCGTTCCTGACTCCCATGAGTTGTGCTAATAAGATTTCTGTTGGTGTTGCATGTGCGTATTGCTTTCCTTTCAAAAATAAGTGTCGTAACTCAGTTGTGCGACATATGTTCGATAAAACTTCAAGATTAACATGGGTGTTGCATTAGATTTGTCATTCTCATAATAAACATTTTCTGCTTGCATGTGTTTGACATCAAAGAAGCTTACACGATGAACATCAGTCGAGAAGCTTAAACTGGCCAAGTTGAGGTGCCTGAGATTCCAGAGGACGTGCTGTTGAAAGATTATGTGGGGAAAAGGCGGTCCCAGCCATTTGTGTCGAGATGTAACCAATCTGGGACAATCACACCAGGAAATATCTTCAAAATGTAGTCAAGCTGGGGCATTCAAGTTGAGAAGGTCTTTTCAGAGTACAATCAACCATGAGGCCTTCATGTTGAGAAAATTTCTTCGAACTGGGGCAATTATGTCGAGATCCGATAAATCTCTCCACAAGCGTGTAAACTGGGGCAATCACGTCGAGATTCAGTAAATCTCTCGAAGACTAGTCAGTCAGAGACAATTGTACTGCAAGGCTCGTACTGGGGCAGGTCACTTCAAGGGCGCGAAAAGTTTTTCCCATCAGAACACAGTCAATCAATAGCACCTCCGCAAGGTTCAAAATGTTGTGGCAGAACATTTCAGGTCATTACGAACCCTCTCGAGGTGGTTTACTTCACGAATCATGAAGTATGGGACAGTTATGTCCAGACCAAATACATCTCTAAGAGTTGGAAGACCCTGGAGCATTGTTGAACGCCAGGTTTTCTGTAAAATCCTCTTAAGATGATTGCTTCAAGTAGACCCTGTGGTCTGGGGCAAGGTGGAGAGTTAAAGGAACTGTGTTTCGCTCTTAACAATCAGCACTGAGCTGTTCCTAGTGTGGGACTTTTGGCGTCTTTTCCCTCCAGCAAAGAGCCAGAGGGTATCTTTTTCCAGCAAGGTGTGGGAATTGTTATTCCTCCCCAAGCAAAGACAACTTCTCAGCAGGAAGGATATTCTTGGAGGTAGTCATCCCCAGCTTACTTACAGAGCTTCATGATCCCCAGTAGCATTGTCAAAAGGGTAGTATTGTATCCTATTCAGTACTTCCAAAAGCTACAAGCTTTTCTGTGTTGATAACGGTTGTAAACTCCCCAGTCGAGTTGCTTCACACACCTTGCAGTTAATGTTCAAGACTCAGTGAGTGTCCAGGAGTTTGGAGGTGTCGAATCTTCTGTAAAATCCTCTTGGGACGTTTTCTCCAGATCAGACTTGTATCTTGGGGCAAAAGCAAGTGGTTGACCATCTCAAGTATGGAGCGTCGTGAAATTCCCCGACAGGAGTATTCCAGATCTATTATCCCCAACAGGGTGGCCTCCCAACTACTACATCCTAGCTCAAGTCTCGGTGTTAGTTTAAGAGTTGGAAGATGTCGGATCTTCTATAAAATTCTCTTAAGAAACATTCCCTGGCATGAGACACGTTGAAGTGATTCTCCCCAGCAGAGTTTGTTGTGAACCTAGTTCCCCAGTAGAGTTTGAAGAGGCGTGGTCTTCTTTAAAATCCTCTCAAGGGACATCTCCCTAGCAAAGTTTGTTGTAAGCTCATTAATCCCCAGTGGAGTTCTATGGTTATAGTTATTCCCAAAGCAGACTGGTCTAGATGATGCCTCCCCAGTAAGGTTATCATTTCCTATAGTAGCCTCAACGGGTTTGTCAGGTCAACGCCCAGATCAGGAGGTCAGGTCAATTTGTCTTCTCCAGTACGGTTTGCAATCGCGAAGTCAATCCAGCTAGTTATCCCCGACGGAGTTGTCTTCCCTTTCCTCAGCATTTATTTTGCTGAGGACCTCTTTGCATTTTTCATATAGTACGCATAGCATCCTCTAAAATGCGTAGCATTCCATTTCGTATGGAGCATTACAGCAAAATTCAAACATACGCATGTGAAGCATAGGCCAGTTTTGATAACTCGTGCGAGAGTCCAGAACTTTGCTCTTTACATCATTGACAAAGCCGGAAAGAATGCCTAGTTCATTCCCCGACAGACATTGCGAAACGATACAAAGGGTTTCATCATTTTTCTCCCCACAGAGTCATATCTCTCAACTCTCAAGTCTCTTGGGACCATTCCCGATAGGATTCCTGCAGCCGTTCGCGACTTCTCTTTTGAGTTTTAACCATGCCAGTTCCTGACAGGCCCGTTACCCATTCCCGATAGGTAAACCTTGGTTACAAACTGCAGTCGTTCCCGAACGCTCCTTTGAGTTTTAACCATGCCAGTTCCCGACAGGCCCCGTTACCCATTCCTGATAGGTAAGCCTTGGTTACAAACTGCAGCCGTTCCCGACCGCTCCTTTGAGTTTTAACCATGCCAGTTCCCGACAGGCCCGTTACCCATTTCCGATAGGTAAACCTTGGTTACAAACTGCAGCCGTTCCCGACCGCTCCTTTGAGTTTTAACCATGCCAGTTCCCGACAGGCCCCGTTACCCATTCCCGATAGGTAAGCCTTGGTTATAAACTGCAGTCGTTCCCGACCGCTCTTTTGAGTTTTAACCATGCCAGTTCCCGACAGGCCCTGTTACCCAGTCCCGATAGGTAAGCCTTGGTTATAAACTGCAGCCGTTCCCGACTGCTCTTTTGAGTTTTAACCATGCCAGTTCCCGACAGGCCCCGTTACCCATTCCCGATAGGTAAACCTTGGTTATAAACTGCAGCCGTTCCCGACAGCTCCCTTTGGTTTGAACCTTGCCAGTTCCCGACAGGTACACTTGCCCATTCCCGATAGACAAAACAGGTCCAAGCTCACCCGTTCCCAACAGGTATCTCACCCGTTCCCGACAGGTATCTCACCCGTTCCCGACAGGTATATCACCCGTTCCCGACGGGTATTTCACCAGTTCCCGACAGGTTTCCTATGGGATCCAATGGTTCCAAGGTCTTCTTCACCAACTTTTCTTCCTTACCTTTACAACATCCTCTCTAACCACAGTGCAAATTTTCTCGGTTATTTTTGTATTCAATCCCTATGTATCTTGAATTCCTGATAGCCGTCGCTTTCATCCATTCAGATTCACAGTTGATTGAATAGGGGCAGCTGTAATACCTCAAAATTTACCTTCTTATTTTTCTCAAATTGGTTTATGCTTTACTCACTTGCATTCCATAGTAGGTCATAGATTGCATAGCATGGCATTCAGCATAGGGCATGGGATCAAGGCACTTGGTCCATATTCTCAAGTCTCAAGCTTCAGAGTGGCTCATGGGGTTCATCATGTCTTCTTAAGATCAAGCATGGCAAAAGATTGCAAGTGGATCTCTCCCTCCTAACCAGAGAGACCAATCAGTGTTTTTGGTTTCAAGAGAGTTTCTTGAAGACTTTGGGGGTTCAAGCATGTTTTATGGTTTCCATATGCTCACAAGTGTTCATGGATGGAGATTTGGTTGATGGTTCATGGTGAAGACTGTTCAGTGGATCAGTTGCTGGTGAAATAAGCAAAAGTCAACTGTAAAGGAGAAAGTCAACTGTGGAATTTTGAGGGTCTTTTCATGGTTTTCAAGGTCTCACATCCTCATATGGTCTTCAATGGTCAAGATTCATGCCATTCATCAAGAATCAAGAGGTTGTACAAAAGTTACTAAATTTGGAAAATGACCTATAATACAAACTTTCCATTTTTGGCAATTTTTCTTCCACATTCAACTTGACTTTTCATCATTAAGGAAGTTCCAAATGAATTTTCCTCCAACATGAAAGTTGAATATCTTTCTCTCCCATTTCCAAAAAGTACTAGAAAATGTCCATATCATTTGTGGAACTCTAGTTATGGCCAAAACAAGGCAATGTGCTTTTCATGGTTTCCTTATATGTCAAATTTTCCACCTTTTGCATTTTTGCACAAATGGACTTGTAATGTTCCCAATTGCTTCATGCCATATTACAATATCAAAATACAAGTCAATAAGATCATTTGTGGCCTTTGAATCAATTCATGCCATGCCATATTTCTCATTATTCTCACAAAGTGCAAAAATGCCAAATTAATTCAAAACTTGCAAACCAAGAAAGTACAAGGCCCAAAATCATTTCAGAAATGATACATGAGTAAATTGGAGGTGAATTGTACTGGTGGCAAGGGTTTCCCACGTGTAAATTGGTGGTGGTGGTGTAAAATGCATTTTTGGAATTTCACTCAAATCTCATTAACAAGAGTTCTAATCACTTCCTAATCCTAATCAGTGAACTAATGAAGGGTATATATGCTTACTCATGCCCTCACAGCTAGGGTAGAAGCTCTCATTTGCACACTTGTGGTTTTTTGCTCTCACACTTCCTCTCATTGAATCTCATTCCTCTTGGAGCTTCTCTGAGTTTTCTCTTCACATTCTTGATCAGTGAAGAGAATAGAGCAAGAATCCACCGTTGTTTTGAGCTCATACTGAAGATTTCATCAAGTGCCATTCAAGAGGGTTCAAACTTAAATCTCAATATCTAGCACGATTTCAAGTTCTAGTTGCATTTATTTTGCATCTAGAGGTTCTAAGGAGTGGATCTGCAGTTTTTGGAGGGATTTCTTGGAGGTTTTCAAGTCCTACAAGGTTCAGGTTGGTGAATTTTTCATACTCACAGAACTTGAATTTTTGATATGCATAATGATCTGTGAACTTCCCTGAGCATGCTGATATATTTTATTTGAAGTTTGGACGTGTGGTTTGTGAGATATGTTGATTTAAAGTTTTAGATCTATTTATGTTTTTGTTCGATTCTCCTTATTGGTTGGTTATTTCTGAAAAATAATTGCATATTTGAGATCCTTGCGTTTTTATGGTCAAAATGGAGTACCTACTTGCAATTTCTGGAAGAAAACGCGCTGCAGCTCACTGGAGAGGGTGGCCGGAGCCCTAGCTCCGGCGGCTGCCGGAGAACCAGTCCGGCGAGGAAGGCAAGTGAAGAAGACAAAGCAGGACCGTTGATGCTCTTGATCCAACGAACCTCTGGCTGCCACGTGTTCTTTTTATTATGTTTTTTATTTTATTGATTGCGTGCGTGCTCATCGACTCTTACTACCGTGTGCTCACTTCGTGGCCACTTGATTTGATTATTTTTTGACTCTTGTGATTTAATCCCGTGCGCATGATTGATCGTGAGGTGGTGGTGATGCCAGCAATTAAATGAGGTCATGTGCCTTGCATGTGGCTGGTTTATGGTGTAGCTGACTGTTTGTGTGTGTCGTGGTTATCATAGGCCTTCAAGTCTGGACCGTTGATTTTCATTAATGTTGATCATGTGGTTGTGGTGTGATTCGTTTATGCGCGTTGGATTATTTGAATGGATGGGATTATTTCTGAATATTGACCATTTCCATACTCCCTCGTTGACTTCGCTGGTGGGATCCTCTCCCTTGGGCTTCGCTTCTTGCACCCCCAGTTTCAGCCCATATCATTTTCCAACGCCTTTCTCTTGCTTATTACACCCCCTGCATCTTTCATTCCATTTTATTTATTTGTTTTACATTTTTAATTTCTAAAATTATTTTTATGCATCTAAAAATCATTCAAAAAATCATGAGACTTATTTTTAGTTTTATCAAATATTTCCATATTTTATTTTCTCATTTTATTTTTATTTTGGCATCTGATTTAATTAATTGTTTTATTTTATTTTCTTAATTGTTTCACTTGCACACTCTAACTTGTGAAATTTATTTCTCCTCATCTATAATACATTTTTAATCCATTCTTTTTGCATCTATTAGGTGACATATTAAATTCCATAAAAAAATTTATGTTTCATTTTTAAAGCTTTTCCATATTGCATTTTGGTCCCTTTCTTTTGTACGTTGAATCATTGTTCTTATGTGATCTTTGCTTAATTGTTTGAGATACTTAGTTTATGAATTTTGGTTTGATCTTTTTGTACATGTTACTTGACTGAGTTAATTTCTGTTTGGATATTTTTTGGGATTTTATTGATCCACTTTGCTATTTTTGGTTGAATGTTGTTTGTGATCCAAGTTTGATTGGGGTTTACTTTGATACATGATATAGTTTGAATGCATTTGCTTACTTGTGATGGAGTGATGCTTGAGATGTTTTTATGGTACGATCATGTTCTGTTTGAGCTTACTTGTGGATTTGGAATCATCCTCATTTGATCATTTTCCAATTTGTTCTTGATTTTCTAAGTTGATGTTATTTTGACTTGAGTTTTGTAGATGTCTTGATTAACTTTGATGCATGTTTTGAATGTGTTGCTTAAGGATTCATCTTGTATGACTTGAGTTTGTTTTTGGTATGATGTTGATACGTATGCTACTTCCCCTTGAGTTCATTACTTGGTTTTCATCTCACTTGATCATCTTGGTTTGATTTGTATGATGCATATCATTATCATTGGTTTTGTGGTTTCTTTGGCTCATAATGCATCATAATGTGAAACATTCTTGCATGTTTGGATTAGGTGATCATGATATGAATTGAATTCTGACTTGGTTTCACTTTCATCTTATTTTGTTCATGTCATCTTTGTATGAACCCTTAGTGTGTGAAATTGTGAATCTTGTGCAAGTTTACTTGCATCCTTTCTTGTCTGCCTTCACTTGTATGCTTGGTATGTGCTTGTATGATCTTTGAAGCATGTTCTATGTTATGATTTGGATATGATGATTATGGTGTGCTTGCTGCCCCATCTCTTTTCTCATTTCTTCCTTTCTCTTTTCTTCTCTTTCACTCTCTCTCATCCCATGGATCTCAAGACTTGATTAAGTCTTGGATTCTTTTCCTCTTAGAGCTACCTAGTCCAACTTAATTTTTGATTAAGCTTGGAGTAGGATTAGCATTAGGATAGGTAGTCTTTTCTCCTAAACCTCACTAACCATAGGATATCCATGTATGATAACTTTAGGACTCTTAGTTTCCCTTTAGAGTTTCCCTTGTGTCGTTTCTCTTCTCATCTCAAAAGAAAAGTGAAAAATACTTAATAAAGGTTAACGTGTATTGCGCTTGAGCCTTATATGTGGGAAGTGGGGAACGAGGGGCTTCCTCTCATTCTTCTAGGATACCTAGTGTACGTCCTGTTGGGGACGATGCGCGAAGTATTCGTTCCTGTATTTAAGACTTTAGTTCAATATAAGTTACAAACTAAATAAAAAGACACTTCTGTCTAAAAAACTCCAAACAAACACTAACGTTTTTCCTTCGGGAATTCTCTTCTCATCTCACTCACTCCCCACGTATGAACGCGCTCCTACTCGTTCTCTTGCAAGACGGTAACGCCTAAGTCTCGATTCACCGAGCTGCAACACCTGAGCTAGAACGTAAGTCGTTCCCTAAAAAACACAATCCACCCCTAGTGAGGGGAACTACGTCGCTCTGATTCTCATGCTCCCGATGAGATACGTAGGCAGTGGGGTAGGGCCCATGCGAGCACTTCTTTTATTTTCCCTACATTTGTTTCTTGCTCTCTCCCTCTCTTTTCTTTTTCCTTTTCCTGTTCCTTTTCCAGTCCAGTAGCAGTGGAGTTCCAATTGACGACACCCTTTTATCGAGACAAGCAAGCGTGGATCCCATCGGGTACGATAGACGCGTGGGGGTACTAATACCTTCCTCACGCGTAACCGACTCCCGAACCCAGATCTCTTGGTCGCAAGACCATGCTCTTTCCTTCCTTCCTTCAGGTTTACGCAGTGTTTTCTTTCCCTCTCTTGGGATAAATACACGTTGCTGGCGACTCTGTTTTCTGCGCCACTCTCGCGTTTGTACCGTTGGATGCGAATCTTTCGGGAGCGACAGCTGGCGACTCTGCTAGGGACTCTGGTTGACCTCTTGCTGGTCCATCCCTTTTAGCGAGTCAATCCTAGCGCTTGTCTGTTTCTTTTCTTTGGATGTTTTTATGGTGCTTTGTTTAGTTGTATATTACTGTATTGCTGTTTACTGTATTTTTGCTTTACTGCTTTACTATTTTTACAGCTTTTATTGCATTACATTTTATTATTGTCATACTGGATATTACTGCGCTGTGCTGGCTGGTTTTCTGTTTGGGGGTTGGGATGTTCTGAGATATGAGCCCAATACCCAGGCTCGAGCATACACCTAGGTTTTAGCGTGGGCAGGCGTGACGCTCCCGTGGTGTTGGCCACATGTGGGTGATCACGATCCCTACAATCAGACGAGGTTCTATCTGGAGCTATCTGCTACTGTATGTTGATACAGGCCAATAATTATTCTCTGGAGGAATTGTCGACCCTGATGACCATTCCCGAGGACTCAGTTGCGGCACTTCTCCCGAGATGTGACAGTGGCAGCCCACGTTCTGTGGCAAACCCATTGCACATTCTCGATCCGAGGACCCAATGCTTGGAACTTGCCATAGGATTTCCCTTTTGAAGTGAATCAGCGGACGACCTCTTTGATTGGCGATAGCATTGTATCCTTCGGGCTAAATGTGCTATTACTTCTTAAACCTCTGAAGCTGAGGATCTTTCGCCTTGGAGAATCAGTTGAGGCCTCCTCGATTGATGATGATGCCAAACCAGAAATGGTGAACGTATCATCATTTCTCGACCTGGGAGCCCAGGATACTGAACATCCTAGTACCCACATATGAGAGGGATGGGGTTTGCAGGTTTGCAGGTAACCATGACTTTGAACCTACCTGGTTTTCTGGTTCTATCACTATGGTGGTTATTGTTATGAGTTTTGGTACAGAGCCTTGGTTTGTTCAGTCAGCACAGTGCAGCCAGTTTGTGTGGATACCTTGATCCCGTGCTCTGCATTGCATCAAATTTTTCTGACACTCATGTTTATGCATTTTCAGGTAGTATCTAGTCTTTAATTCCAGTCAGAAGGCATTCATAGGGATGGACACTAAGAGGGGTAAGAAGCATATCATCGTCTACAGGTTTCCGAAGATCACTCTTGACCCGTTGAACAGTCTGCAGAGTATAGCTGGTCCAGAAGTTTTAGGAGCCTTTGAAGAAAAGTATGGTTGGATTTTACCCCTGGTTCGGAGTCTCAGTGAGTATGAATACAATGGGCTACACACCTTGATGCAATTTTATGACCCTTCCTTGAGGTGCTTTGTGATGCCAGACTTTGTGTTGGTTCCTACCCTAGAGGAGTACTCCGATCTTTTGAAGATTCCTGTCAAAGAAGGTGTTCCTTTTTGTGGTTCTCAAGGAGATTGTGATTTCCAGGCAGTGGCGGAGGCTCTTTATTTGAGCAGATCTACAGTGGAGGCTGACTTTTCTAAGAAAGGAAGATTCCGAGGCTATCACTTGGGGTACTTAGTAAAGAAGGCTCAAGAGGAAGCAAAAGAAAAGAGGTGGATGGATTTCAATGCAATATTGGCTCTGTGCATATATGGCATTGTGTTATTCCCTAATGAATCTGATTTCGTCGATACAGATGCTATTTAGATATTTACAGCTCAGAATACGGTGCCTACTTTGTTAGGTGATCTCCACTATGCCCTATACAACAGGAATGAGAAAAGGCGAGGTGGGGTGGTTTGTTGTTGCGCACCTCTCTTTTACAAGTGGTTTGCCAAAAGGTTACCCCAATCTGGTGCTTTTATTGAGTCAAAGACTTCTTTAGAGTGGAGTAAGCATTTGATGGGCTTAGCTGCTAAGGATATTCTTTGGGTTGACAAGGGATTGGTCGGGATTGATATTTTGCATAGCTGTGGCAGGTATCCTAATGTACCTTTGGTCAGAAGAAAGGGAGGTATTAACTACAATCCGTCTCTGGCTATTAGGCAGTTTGCATATGCTCTAAAAGATCCTCCAGCTGAGGAAGATTTGGAAGAATCTTTGTATTTTCATATGACCGATGGTGGGGCTATTGCACAAGAAACTTCTCAAGCTTGGCTTAGCAGACAGAAGATAGGTAAGACTGTTTTGGGCAAGCCCAATAATCAAGCTTTCGCTCCCTATGTTGAATAGGTGAAGAAGAGGGTAGAAGAGTTTTATTTGCCTTTTGACCGAGCGCCGCCCTTATATCCTGAGATTGTGGAAGAGAGACTCACTGTACCATTCGAAGAGTTTGATAAGCAGCGTAAGTTGATATCCGATCTGAGGGCGGAAAACTCTGATATGAGTAGTCGGCTACAGAGTGCTCTACATGACAACTTGGAGTTGAAATGGAGGGTTCAGGACATGACTGCGCATTTAGAGAAAAAAGAGAAGGATTTTGCTGACAGGGCTCAACACTTCAAAAAGATCAGCATGGCTGCTGATTCGTCAGTCAAAGCTAAGAGGAAAAACAAGAAGCTTTTGACCAAAGCAGAGGACGAGCTGGCCACGTATCAGGATATGTGGAAGGATTCCAAGATTGAGAATGAAGAACTGAAAGAGGAACTTCAAGTAGTGAAAGCAAGGAAAGATCGTTACTTTGCCAGGTGGAAAGAAGCACAAAAAGAAATTGAAGAACTCAAGCTACAAGCCGAGGTCAAGAAATCAAAGCACGAAGGCAACAACACTGAAGAGCAGATCGCTAAGTTGAACCAGGAGATTGCAAAGAGGAACAAGTTGATCAAAGGGCTGATGCAACAACCCACACATCCTGACACCGCAGACCTTCTTGAGGAAGTTGAAGCTAGTTTGTTTGGAGTTAATGTGTAGTTGATTTTTATTGTTTATCTTTGTTTGGGATTACCATTAGGATTGTTGATGGAATCACCTTCGATTATGCTTGAATTTTTCTGTAAGAACTACCTTGTTTTTAGTAATGTAATATTTGCTTTAAGTATCTGTGCTCTGGCAGTCCGGGATTTCAGAGAGTATTTGTTCTTGTGGTTTGATCCGTGGTATTTCTGGAGTCGGATTTATTTTCCGATGTTGTGTCTGATCCCTTGCCAAAGCTGGAATCAAAGCAGATTCGGCCCAGAAATGTTTAAATATGTTTGTTTGCATTTTGCATTTGCATAAGCATAAGCATTTTTGCATAACAGGTGTTCCGGAGCGGATTTCTCATTCTGACTGGGTATTCTCTGCAGGTTTAGCAAACATGACTTCTTCCAACTACTCGATTCACCACAATCAGGGTTCAGATTTGGAACAACTCCGAGCGGAGGTGACTGAGATGAAAGCCCAACTGGGGCGCTTTAAGGTGTACATGCAAGCTTTGATTCAGGACCAGAAAGTGCTGAAGGAAGAGGTCAACCAGATGAAGATTCAAATGGGCCTGGTCGTGGAAACCTTGATTAAGGTGTTAAAAAAGGAAAACGATCATGTGTCTGCTTCCACAACTGAGGTCTTTACCCCTCCCATCTCCGTGGGGTTTGCCCTAGATTATGGATTGCTTCATGAATCCCCTCCGCAAGCTAAAGTTTCAGAGCTCTCTCATCAGCAGTCTCTTCCTGATTCTCAGGAGGATCCTAAGTCAGAGGGGCTTAAAAGGAAGTTTGATCCAGTTCCAATTCCGTATACGCAATTGCTTTCTTACCTGCTCGAGCTCAAACTGGTTGAATGTGTGGGGCCGCTGCCAACGAAGATTCCTCTGGGACCCAATGCTAATGCTAGATGTGAGTTCCACTCTGGGGCACCTGGTCACAATGTTGAGAATTGTACAAGGTTCAAGCATAAAGTACAAGAGCTCATTGATTCAGGGGCAATCAAGTTTGCATCAGTTGGCACTGGCAAACGAAGTGATGTTATTCCCATTGTTGCAAAGGAACTGAGGACTCCCTCCTTTGTCGAAGGATCAACCTCGCGTCAGGGATCTCTTCCACAACCCTATGTTGCAGAATACCTATGTCAGCAACCCTTGTTTGTGCCTCAGCCGAATGCAGAAAGGAAAGTGCAGGGCCAGACTGGGCGCCCGAATCAGCAGCAGCAAGATTATCAGCAGTGGAGGCAACTCAGACCAAGGAAGCCCAAGAGGATATTTGATCCTATTCCTATTCCTTACAGTCAGTTGTTGGCTCGCTTGCTCAAGAGTTCACTGATCCAGCTGAGGAAAGCCATGCCCGTGCCATACCCCATTCCTCGGGACTATGACATGAGTGCTAGCTGTGAGTTCCATTCAGGGACGTTTGGGCACACACTTGATAACTGTAATGTGTTCCAGCACAAGGTGCAAGATTTGATTGACTCAAAGGTTATCACCCCAGACGGTACTCCCACAAGGTGAAGCTTCTTTATCAGGGTGAATAATCAAAGCTACTAAGACATCATCAGAAGCAGCCAGTCCAGATGGAGTCAAGCCTCCTCAACAACGTAAATCATTAGTTTCTTTACTGCATTCTCATATGTAGCTTTCCTTTGTTTGTTTAAACATTGTCTGCATGTTAAAACTTGTTTGTATTTGGTTTGATGATTTTAATGCAATGGATATGTTTTCTTGATTAATTTCGTTTGTGTTTACTTATTTAAAGCTTGTATACACTGCAATACCAACTTTCTTGCTCAAACTCTTTGAGGGAGGATGACGAAATAAGAACGCAGACTGCTAATGGTACGCTTTCGGATAAAACCTTGTTAAGGATGTACAGGCTTTGTTTCCAATTCACAAACACTGGAGAGATAAGGAGATAGACCTTTGTCAACCCCTTTGAGCCTAGTAGTAGGAGTTCTTTCTGAAAACGAAAAAACCCTCAATTTTAACCCAGGGGCAGGGTAGGCGTCAGTTAGTTTGACCAAGTGTTCAACTTTCAGAAGGAGTGTACATCTGAGGATCCATTACCTTTCATTCCACTATCAAGAGGTTAAGAGGCGTAGAACCACAATGGTTACTCCTCCCCAACTGAAGAGTGAAACAGTCACAGCCCTTTTAAGCTCTGTTCAAGTATCTGCAGGTTACGAATATGTGCAATGCTCGGTTGATGGCAATTCATTCAGGAGGCAACTCTGATTCATTAATGCCCAAGTATCTGCTTGTAGTTATGTTAGCCACTACATCATCGAACTCGACAATAGATATATCATGCATCACGTGCGCAGTGTTCAAGACTTTCAAAAAAGCTGATCTGTGCGTGGGCGAGCTCATGAGTAAGGACAAGATCGATATCCTTGACGGCATCTGCCCCATCTGATCCACAATCTTAAAGTCACTTTTCTTGACCAGCTTAAGGAATTCTTGATCATCAATTGTCTCCTTGCTTTTTGTGGCGTCCTCAGATGGAATGGATGGCACTGATACGGTAGTAGATGCCCCTTGTTGTATAATCAGGGTTGTAGATGTGTCTTTGAGAGGAACAACAGTGGGAACCTGTACTGGCTTAGATGTAACCTTCGGAGCCAACACCCGTCCACTACGAGTCATACCCCCAGCAGTGGTTACATTCACAATCTCGGATTCTGTAAACGTTATCTCTTGACCTCCAGAAAACACAGTAGACCCATACCTCTAAGGTACCTCCTTAGAATTCCGATATGGAAATGGCTTTGGCGGGAAAACAACGATAGGTTGTATTTTCTTTTTAGGAGATTCAACAGGAACCTTCCTATAAATGATGGTGAATGGATTGATAGTAGAAACTTCTTCAACAGGCTTAGATCTTGCAAATTGGACCTCACCTCAGTTCATTAGAATTTGTACACAACCCTTCAGCTTTTGGCACTGGTTGGGATTTCTATCACAAATCTGACACTATCCGTGCAGTCCTTTTAATAACCCATGCTCATTCAATCTCTTGATAACCACAGTCATTTGGGTCTTTACCTCGTCAATATCCATGATCAACTCAGCCCTTGAATCATCCTCAATCATGTTAACTGCAGGTCCACCGTGATTGGGCAATGGATTATGCTGGATGTTAGGACCTTCCTCAGTAAATGTCAAAATCTTTCAATCGATGAGCTCTTGAACCTTGGTTTTGAAAACAATACAGTCTTCTGTTGCATGTCCTATGTATCCAGAGTGATAAGAACAATACACATTGGGATTATGCTTTGGATTGTAAGGAGGAATTGCAGGTGCGATTTCTTTCGGAACAATTGCCCCTTGATGATCCAGATAAGGGAACAACTCAGTATATGGCACCTGAATTTTGTCGAAGTTCGGACACTTACGATTTCCCTAATTGCTATTGTTTTTCCGATTTTAATTATGCTGATTTCTATTGTTTTGTTAAGATTGTTGTTGACGTTGCGGTTATTACTGATTCTGAGCATTCTGAACTGGTTATTGTGGATGATACTGGTATGACAGTTGTTGATATTGTGCAGTGGTGATGTAAGGATATGGATAATAAGGAATGGGAGCCATGGGGGCTTGATACTGAGGAGAGACTTTAGCTGTCACAGCATTGGCCTCACCTTCCTTCTACTTTGAATGACTGTTCTAAGGTTTTCTGTAGACCGGCTGTTAGGAAGCAGCTCCAGAAATCTTTCCAGTCTTCAGTCTATTCTCAATCCTTTCACCAATGGTTATAATGTCAGCAAAGTTTGATGAAGAACTAACCACCATTTTCTCATAGTAGGATCCCTGCAATGTACCCATGAAGATATCGACCAATTCATTGTCAGAGAGAGCACGTCGCACACAAGATGCCATCTCACTCCATCTTTATGCATACTCTTTAAATGTTTCAGTTGAGCGCTGAGACTGGTTTTGTAACTGCAATCTGGTAGGCGCCAAATCAAGATTATATTTGTATTATTTCAAGAATGCTTCAGACAGATCCCTCAAAGTACGGATTTTGTTGCACTATAAGCCCATGTACCAATCCAATGAAGCACCAGACAAATCTTACTATATAAGAAAAATGAAGGTTGTGGAAAAACCAATTTGGCCCTCATTCTTCTATCTGCCATGTGTCCAAAGTGAGGGCATTTGATGTCTACAAATTGTTTTTCCTAACTAAATGTACTCCTTTTTCATTTGTAACCAATTGATTATGTTAGAATAATATTGTGTCCTCCTTTTTGGTTACAAACTAACCAATTATATTCAATTTTTCTACCTTTCCCTACTATCAATGTCTGATACACGAACATCACTATTCTACCTTACTGTTTCCTTCTTTCTCTCTCTCGATGTTCATCTCAGTGTTCCTCTTCTTCGAACTTCTCTCTTTCTCTTCTTTCTTCAGGTTCGTCTTCTATGGTGTCTGGTTGAACAACAATGCTATACCTGTGTTGGAGGCAACGCGTTTTCGGCGGCGAGGGTGTGGTGATTGGAATCGGAATAGTTGATGAGTTTTACCAACATCGTAGCTCCAAACTTGTCTTTTCTCTTCTGAAAGTTGTTGCTTCTATCCGTTCCGTTGTTGGAAGCTATGGCCATTGTTGAAACGTATACCCATTTTTGAATCGTTTGTGGACGGTGTAGCTTCATTGTAGATCCAGATCTGTTGCAGGTATATAGAAGAGGGTTTATCAAAGTTTGTTGTTGTATTTTATACTGTTAGATCCCTCCATAATATTTGTTAATGATTTCCTTTTTTATGTTTTGTAGGTTGGACTGATTTGTTATGATTTGGGGTTCCTTTTTTATGTTATGTTTTATTAGGGTTGGAAACTCATTTGATGTTTTTTAATGTTTTCATCTTCATATGAAGTTTACAATTTTATGCTATTACTATTTGTTGATATTATCATGATACAGCTGAATATATTTGTGGAAATGAAATTTAGGTCAGTACTGAATATGACCCTTTATCAATGTTTGATCTGTAGTGTTTGCAAAATCTGTTGATTTCTCTCATTGTCAGTGTTTGAGTACTGGCAATAAAGTTTATCTTTTAGTGTATATTGTTGAGCCATGGTAATTTGTTGCTATTTCAGCCTTCGAATTGCTGGGCTTGTTGTAGGTTACCAGATGCACATTCTCTCCCTCTTTTGAGAACTGTATGGACTCAATTTGATTTCGGTAAAAATAGACACATGTATGCTATGAAACTTTGACACAGACACGGACACCTGACATATTTTGGTATTAGCATCTGACATGTGTTGGTGTTAAAGAGCATGTCTGTACTTTTACGGACCATTCCATTTTAATGGTTACAGGTGACAATGGTGATTCAAGAAGTTCTAAGATTATATCCACCAGCAGCCTTTGCACAGAGATCCTGAAATATGGGGACCACATTCAAATGAGTTTAAACCAGAAAGGTTCAGTGACGGTGCTTCTAAGGCAATCATGTTTCCACAACCGTATGTCCCATTTAGAATAGGCACTTGATTGTGTGTTGGGATGAACTTTGCAATGGTTGAACTAAAGGTGGTGTTAGCACTTCTAGCCGTGAGTAATCCGTTCGTGCTAATCTTTCTTATATTTTATTTGCATTGAATTTCACTTGTATTGATATTTTGTTTCTCAAATATTTTTCCTTACTCGTGTTCTTCTGATGTTTATAGTCAAGGATGATTTTGTACAACTGCATAACTAACAATGCTGGTATGGATATATCTTCAATTTGAACTTGGTTATTATTGCTAATTTTAGCCGCATCAATGCATACATGCTACAGTGACAGGTTTTAGGCTCTCCAATGTGGCTATATATGTGAAGAATGGTCGTGCCACGATGTTATATGTCCGACGTTGTTGACGGATTTTGGTTGTTTTGTCATTCGTAGATGTGTTACCTTCCAATTTGTACATTTCATGTTTGTTTAATGCTGCGAAATCACCTGAAGAAACAGGAAGCTAAACCATTCTAAAGGGATGTTACTAAACTAAACCATCCAGCTATACATTTTGTTTCAATAACGCTTATTTTGCTTTTGCTTTTAGATTACATTAACCTTTCATATCTGTTAATTTGAGTATTCTTATGTTTTTAACTCAACAGTCATACTATGTTTGTCAAATTGTTTATCTAAACAGATCACATTTGTTATTCATATCTCATGTAACGTTACAAATCTTACTATATAAGAAAAGTTGAGGCTCTGGAAATGCATCAACTGCCCTTCCTTCTAATGCTGCCACCTCACTAAAATGAGGGTAATTTTAGTCTAAAATTTACTTTTTCTAACTTGTGATGTCATATCTTTAATTTCCAACTACATGGTTATTACATTGTGCCTTTGTTTGTTAACTTTGAAGAGGCATGGTTTGATTCAGCTGTAGTGTTTGAGCAGGTCCTTAAAATGGGTAGTGTTTCTAAAATCTGTTGATCCATCTCATTGTCGTTGTTTGAGTGCAGGTTGGGGCTGGAAGCAGAGTCTAAAGGATTTAGGGTTCGGGATACATGGTCGGTGCTGTTACATCTCATTCTGTTTTTAAGTGCTTATCTTGCTGTAGTTTCATTTTTTTTATAATCAAACAATTAACAATCATTAAATGGTCCTTAATTTTTAGTTGTCTCAAATTTACAGACACAACTAAGGGCTTGACCAAAGAAGATATTGAATCCAAAATCTTGAGGTCACATGACAAACTACCTTTTCATGTGAGTGCATTATAGTTTATAACCTTTTCTATTACTTAGTCACTTCCATAGGGCTTTCATGCCAAATCATTTCGGTACAAGTTTTCCAACTTATCATTATTCTTCCCTGTGGCATCCTATTTGTCGACACGGGTTTGTATTTTAAAAAACAGTGTTTTTCATTCATGTTTCTAAAACATGTTGTAATTTTCAATAACAATTACGACGTTTCTTTTCTCATTCGTTTTCTAAGTTATATTTTGCAGTTTTGGACCTCGGTTAAGACATTCCTAAATATTATTGACTCATTCAGATAATGATCAGAAAATCTAAATCTGTCATTCTCATCAAGCAATGAGCTGAGTCGGTAAGTTTCACTGACCTTTCTAACTGTTGAATACATTTACAGCTGCCTGCTATGCAAATTGTTTTTTAGTGTCTCTGCTGGATAATATATTTTTCATTAAATTACTCATATGTATCTTTTTTTAGGAAGCAAAACATTTCAACTTTGTTTAATGTTGCGAAATCACCTGAAGAAACAGGAAGCGAAACCATTCTAAAGGGATGTTACTAAACTAAACCATCCAATTGTACATTTTGTTTCAATCACGGTTACTTTGTTTTTGCATTTAGATTACATTAAGCTTTCAACACTGTTAATTTGAGTATTCTTATGTTTTTAACTCAACAGTCATACTATGTTTGTCAAATTGAAGTTTAAAATTATATGCTATTACTATTGTGGTTCATCAATGTTTCATCTGCAGAATATTGTGGTTTCAGTACCTGTGAAAGACTTTGCTGGCCTTTCAGTACGTCTGTTATTGGAAGGTTCAGTGACGGTGTTTCTAAGGCAATCAGGTTTCCACAAGCGTATGTCCCATTTGGAATAGGCACTTGATTGTGTGTTGGGCTGAACTTTGCAATGGTTGAACTAAAGGTGGTGTTAGCACTTCTAGCCGTGAGTAATCCATCCGTGCTACTCTTTCTTATATTTTATTTGCATTGAATTTCACTTGTATTGATATATTGTTTCTCAAATATTTTTTCTTACTCATGTTCTTCTGATGTTTCTAGATAGCAACTGCATAACTAACAATGCTGATATGGATATATCTTCAATTTGAACTTGGTTATTGTTGCTAATTTTAGCCACATCAATGCATAAATGCTACAGGTTATGACTTGGCTTGCTTTTTATTTGAGTTCCATGGCTTGCTTTTTATCACTTGAATTTGTTTTGTTGTATGATATTGCCCACTGATCTTCAGATAGTATCACTGCTAACTCAAATGGCACAGATACTCCACAATCACTTCAGAAAAGCCTATCCAAATGACAATCTCTTTGCACACCTAAGGTAAAACATCAGATATTATGCCTGTTTTTCCATACTTTGCACCATTCTCCTCCATGTTGATTACTTTTGTTATTTGACAACTTCAGTTAATATAGATATTGTCATCGTTGTATCTAAAATTCTACATATTCATATGTTAGATGGTATATGAATGTACGACATATATCTGTGAATTGTGGCACTGTGCATAATCAGATTTGTATTCTGTGAAACTGTTAGATGAACATTAGAGGATCCATGTTCTGGTTTTTGTAAATTAGATCTAAAATGCTTAGTAAGAACATAATTTGTTTGATCTTGACAGAACTATTCTGAATGATGATTGTGTGAATGCAAAGAAAGAGACTATCAGAGGTGATGAAAGCTGAGAGACGTGAGATGGTGATGCAACTGATAGTGAGAAGGGATGTTACTAAACTAAAGCATCCAGCTATACATTTTGTTTCAATCACGGTTAATTTGTTTTTGCTTTTAGATTACATTAACCTTTCATATCTGTTAATTTGAGTATTCTTATGTTTTTAACTCAACAGTCATACTATGTTTATCAAATTGTTTATCTAAACAGATCACATTTGTTATTCATATCTCATGTAACATTACAAATTATTTCGGAAGTGGATGCTTTTCATTTCATTTATTGACCAATAATTCTATACATTGTATTAGCCAATATTATGGTACACTTAACAATCATGCCTCATTATTAATTTGCCTCTCAATCTTCCTACTTTACAGTTTCTAAAGTATTAACTCATTTTCATTTCCAATGTAGGGGGAAGGTTGAGAGTCAGAATCCTCACTATATATTCATGCCTCCTATATTCTACATACCACACCAAAGTTCAAGAAGACTGCAGAATTTCAATGGCATCCAACCACATTATCAATGCACCGGACCAAACTGATGTCCAGACACCGCCACCAGACCCTACTCATGTCCAGACACCGCCTCACCAGCAACCTTCACCCCATTTGCAACTACTAGACGGTGGCAATCAGTCTGTCAATGACCAACCGGCTCTACAGGTTTGGCCTTTTCATATTCTGCAGGGTTTTTTCATCAACATCTCTTTCTCTGCATTTCTTTATCAATAAGTCTTTTTGTACATAACATGAACAGACCCAACAAGATATTCAACCGTCGGTCGACAATGAACCCCTTCCTGACAACCAGCCACCTACGGATTTCCCCCCCGCTGAACCCGACCAACAGCCTCCCCAGTTTCAACCACTTCTGCAGGTGCGACCGGAACAGTTTCTTCTCACTAAGCGTTAATTTTGATGTTAGCCGACGGTCCATTCTTTTTTGTCTGTTTACAAATTTGATAAACTGCTTTTCTTCTTAAGGTACATGCCCCACGTGTGGTACGTAACAGACGAAAGAGGAAAAGAAAAACAAAAGCATCTAGATATCTGAGGAAATGTACATTTCATGATTATGATGAAGCCGAAGAACGCAACTACGAACCGGTTGATTATGACGATGACGATGAGCGGGACTATACATGGGAGAACTCTATGTCTGCCTGGAGATTTAGAGATTCTGATTAAGTTTGCAAATTAATTTCCAATTTCTTTGATGTCATTTTCTATCAATTTTGTGTTTGCAATGTGATTTAAAACCAGAGTTGATACTTCCGATACATCTTTAAGCTGTGGAAAAACCAGAGTTGTTTTTTATGAACTTTAGCAGCCATGGATCATTGTTTTTTATAAATTGTTGATTAAGATATATTTATATACAGATGACCATTTAACAGCATTTTAATTTTCTCTTTTATAAATAATACACTAATTTTATTAGTCAATTTTGTCTTTTCTGTATTTCATCTTTCTTATTATTTTTTTATTTTCCTTTTCCGTTCAGTCTGTTAAGTTTGTGGTATATGATGAGTACAAGTTTTTAGAACTCAACTCTTAACGATACATTCATTTGAATCTTAGAAAACACCATGAACTCAACTCTTAATGATATATTTTATAAATATATATTTTATTAAAAAATTGACTTTCTTTTATACATAATTAATAATTTTTGTAAATTATTTTTGCTTTTCTTTTTAACAATTTAATTATATTTTCAAAACACAAGCGTCCATACCGGATTTACACGTATCGTGCGAAGGACTGGGTCACACCTGTATCGTATGAGCGCACGAGGCTGTATCGTATGAGCGCACGGGTAACCAAACTAAAATAACTGTGAACGCACGGATAACACACCGGTACCGTGTCAACGCACGGATAATATACCAATACCGTGTGAACGCACGGGTATCCAGACCAAATGCACGGGTAACACATCAGTACCGTGTCGTAATGCACGGGTTCCCAGGGCAAATTTTTTGTGACCGCACGGGTAGTACAGGAGTACCGTGTAAACACGGTGACGACCGGGGCAAAATCGGTGTAAACGCATTGATATCTAATATTGTTTTTTTGAAATTATTTTTAATTTAACATACAATTTTATTAAAGATAATATATGAATAATTGAAATATTTATTAATGATCTCTTTCTTTTAAAAATTGGAAATTTGATACAATTTATTATTTTTTTATAAAAATGTCTTTCATTTCAATATTTCTCTTTGATTCACTTATATTTGCATCTTTTACTACTTTATGTTTTTTTTTTTACATTACATTTAAATATTTTGTTTTTATTATTTGAGTTTCATAATCTAACTGGTAAAAAATCCCGCAATCCACTATTCTTTTCTGACGTAACAATATTTGAGATTACTTTTTTTTATTAACACCTTCTTTTAAAAATTTGGAATTTACATTTTTCTGTGTCAACATATATTATTCCAATTTCAAAGGTCCGCAGCGGAACCCGTGCGTCCGCATGGGTATCCCACTAGTTATCCTGAAAACAATGAACTAGCAATTCATCGTTATCAATATAGGATGCCATCTTCCTGCAGTACATAGTGACGTGACTACGTGGGCAACTCAAACCTTTATACTTTGGAAGCTCAGGTATCTTGAATTTCTACGACAATATAACATTTGGAACCAAACATAAGTCCTTGGCCTCCATGGCAAAAGCAGAAAACCCTTCAATAGCTCTGATACAGTCTTCCAACAGCTTGTAATAAGCAGGTCTACTTTGATCAGTAGGCCTGACAAGGATCTGAGGATTTGGCAACTGAGATGCGGTCGGAGCATGCACTTACGGTGAAGTAAACTGAGAAGGGTATACCAATCCCTGATTAACCATCTGACCAGCATTCTGATCCATCTGAACACCAAACGGATAATTCTGAGGAGGTACCACAGCGGCTGAAGATGCCCCAGGGTAAAGCATTTCAGAATGAACATTTTGAACAGCAGTGTAAGCAGCTTAGGATGAGCATTCCAGAATGAACATCAGGGGTTTCAATGTCACTCGGCCCAGGAGTTTGACGAGTATGAACCTGAAGATTCTCATGATAATCACTCACCACCAGAGGTGGAACCGGAGGTGGGATATCCCATGGATATGTAGCAGCATTTCCATTAGGCATGGGCACACTATTTGCAATCTGAGGGGTGAAATTCGGAGGCATGCCCCAAGGAAAAGCAGCAGGCATCTTGTTCAAACCAGATTGAGAATTTGATGGATGAGCATTAGACTGAATCATAGGCTCAATCGGTACTTCAACAATAGCAGGAGAAGAAACAACGGCGGGAATAACAGTAACAACAGGAGGAACAGTCACAACAGGGGTGACAACGGTTGCATCAGTGGCAGTTGCAACAACAGTGGCAGGAGCAGCGACGTCCTTTTGAGCACAAAGGAACTCCATAATAACATCCATGTTGGTCTGAAACTGATTCATTTGTCCTTGGAATTGAGCCAGAGTTTCCTTATAGGCAGCGTTCTCAGCTTTGAAATCAGCCATGATCTTGGATTTGCTTGAGCGGGTGAAATAGCGATGTCGAGTTGTCGTCTTACTACAAGGCGGACACGAACAGGGTAAGCAAAGGTTTTCTGTATGAAGGGACGTGTATATGTGTGCATGAATGTATGCAATGCATGCAAAAATAAAGTTTTAAATTCTAGAAATTCGTAAACTTATCTTTGTTAACAATAATCATAAAGCATACAAGTAGAGGTGCAAAGATAAAATTGGCAAGAAACTTCATTTATTCAACAAAGGAAATAAGTACAAGTCAAATACAATCAAATATCTGCCTTTTTGTCTACAACAAGATTAGCCTATATCCTATCAAAAACCACCCTACAAACATACAAGAAGTGAAAAATAGCCCAAGGAGTCTTGTGCGGAAGCACATCAGCATATGCATTCTTGAACAACCCAGGCAAGTCCTCAAGTGCGTTCTCAGCAAATCTGGATAGACGGCCATGTCTCTCACTCCAATACTTTGCATCCTTCATGAGGTTGCGCCATAAAGAATGGTTAGGTCCCTGAAGCATATCCTGTAGAAAGGCCTCTTTCTGATCCAAGAGGACTTGCAAATGACGACTTTGGCGCTCCCAATGAGTACTCTCCGTGTTGATCTGACTGATCTCTTCTCGAATCTGATGTGCTTGATCTTACAACTTCTGAATCTCACCAAAGGCTTTGTCGAGCTTATCTTGACACTGAGAAAAGTCATTTGCCAACCGGTCAGCACAGTCTTCTTCACTTTGCAACTTTGTCTTATATTCTGATAACTTCCCTAGAAGCTCTTCAAGTTGCTTCTTGTAGCTCAACTCATCCTTGTAGGCTTGATATTGAGTGTCGGCGAGTTGTCTCTTCTTTGAGGTAAGTCCGTCATAGGTACTCTTCAAAGCATCACCCACTTTCCTTTGCTTGTTCTGTTCAGCTTCCACCTCTTTGAGCATGCGCTCGCACTTCTGATGGAGCTCAATCTGTATGCTTTCCTTCTCGGATGTGACTCTATCAAGGTTAAGACAAAGATCACCATTCTCCTTCTTCAACATCTCAATAATCTGCTTGAGTTGGTTGACTTTAGATGGAGAAACAATAGCAAGTTGAGGAAGCTTGACATTCATGGAAGGGTCGGAAGGAAATGGCAACAAGATCTCTTTGACGCACTTTTTGACCCAAAGTGTGTAAGCTTCCTTGGCTATGAAATTCTTCTTACCCAAATCGGCTCTTCCTTCAAGGTGAATTTGTGTCCAAGTGGCACTAAACCTCTTCAGCAATCCCATGTCATCAACCCCTTCATGAAAGACGAACTCTTCCACTACCTCAGGATCTGGCTTGGCAACCATAGGATATCCCAACTGATGGAATACAAGTCTCGGATTATATTTAATTCCACCTTTTGTACCCAAGAGAGGCACATTAGAGAATTTCCCACAATGAAGAATGATCTTAGTATCGTCAAAGACTCGAGAATACCAAGAGATGTCATCAGCTGTAAGAGACATGATTCGTTGAGACCACTTGAGATTACCCTTATTCTCAACAAAGGGACCCTTATGCGGAAGGTGAGACATGAATCATCGGTACAACAGAGGAGCACAACAGACAATAGTTCCTTTCTTCTTTTCATTCCTCGAATTAATAGAATGATAGGTATCGGCGAGAAGTGTCAGAACAGGGTTCTTGGATAAGAATATACTGATAGCATCCTGATCTACGAAATCCTCCATTTCGGAAACAAGACAATCCCATATATCAGCAAAGCAAGAACGGCATTGAAAGCCTTCCAGTTTCCCTTTTCAGTAAAGGAAGTGGCCTTATCTACTAGAAACTTTGAAGCAAACTCTCGAATACCATTCCCTTTAGTCTTGAGACTATGTTCCACATCCTTATTACTAATGCCATGAGCCTCAGCAATAAGGGGAAACTTCGGACAACCGCTGGTGTAGACAAAAAGAACCTTCTTCTTGATCTCAACCCCCAAGATATGATAGTACTCCTCAAGTGTAGGTGTTAACTGATAATCCTGAAATGTGAAGCACCTAAGTGGCGGGTCATAGAACTGAACAAGTGTATGCATGGCAGTGATGTTGACTTCAGTGTTGAGGATAGTTAACAAATTACCATAATCATCTTTGAAAACCCCTCTGTTATCTTCAACCACACGGGATGCTAAACTTCTCAAATTCTTCAGCTTAGGCTCCACAAACTTGTAGCTAAAGATACCTCTGCAACCAGTACTCATCTCTATGATAATGTCAACAAAGAATAAGCCTTCGAATAACTTGGAAATGCACATGCAAAAATTAATTTACATGATGAAATGATATGCAACAGAAGAAACAAGAAGTCTGCACAGTCTGAATAATCAAATCTGAACAATCTGGACATCTGCATATATAATTATGTGTTGGTACAAAATAATCTGATGTGCGTGAGAGAACAAAGGTATGAAGAGGCTTGTTTTCCTGCAAAAACCCATATCTCGCTCACAGGTGTGATCTAGACTCAACAAGGTGGTCCCTAGAAAGGTCGCCCAAACCATAGGACTCAGGATGAAAACCCTATGCCGTAGCGAATTCTCGCAAGACGGAAGTATTATCAAACGAATCACGATATGGGATGCGGCTCTCGTGATAACCTAACGCGTAAAACGCATGCCTCACGACTATCTAATTTCTAGCCTATGTGCATGCTCAAGCCCGATGTTAGGATTTTTCTCTCCAATAATATCTACCCATCCTAACAACAGCAGAAAATATAGCCGATATCCAGAATATACAGCATATGAATATTCAAAGCAGTAAAGAAGTTCAGTAAATAAACATAAAGCAAGTAAAGCATAAAGATAAAGTGAGTAAAATTCTAAAGACAAACACCCAAACAAGCAAGAAAGCAAAAAAAATTAGGCGAGACCCCAACTTGCAAGAGCAAGGACTCCTCAACATAGTCGCTAACTGAAGCTAGCGGGATTATACCTGAGTGAATCACACACTCAAAGATACAACAGAGTCGCCACCGAACTTTATTTAGTCTCAAAGGACAGGAAAAATATCGATAAAACCCAAGGGGGAGAGAAACAGGTAAGGGGGTCGGTTATGCGATGTAGCGAGCGATTTTGGACGCGGTTCTTAAGCGCTGGTCACTCTCTGCGGTTGAGTTTACTACAGGTCAATTCATTTTTTATCCTATTGTGAGCTGATGAAGGAAGGGAAATAGATGTCTCCAATTAACCCTGCTTTGCATACTGAGTTTAAACAGCGGTCTGTTAGGTTACGGATGCGATCAATGTGGGGGGCCTTTGTACTGATTATTTGCATTTTCGCCAATACTGTTTTCTCTCTTTTTGTTAGGATACTGCTTCAGATTAGGATATATGGGATTTAGGGTTTTTGTTTAGTGTGCTCGCTAAGATTTTTTCCTTTCAATCTTATGCCTACGCATTCTCGTTTACCGAAACAGGGAAATCAGAGCGTTCGTAGTTCCTCCTATTCTAGGGGAGGAAATGGGTGTTTTGGTGTCTTTTTCAAAGCCCAAGACGTGAAGCGAAAGGTATTTTGTATCTTGTTCAAAGCCCAAGATATGAAGCTAAAAGGGTTTGTCTTTAGAGAGAATTTGTCATCTCTAAAGAGGGTCTGTTTGTCAAACCTGTTGGGTGACTGACTGTAAAGAAGGATTACTTTAACTGGGATTTGTGAATCCGACAATGCCATAATATCCTTTATAGGGGATTTTAACCTGAAGGAGAAGACTTTAACTCAGTGTAGAGCAATGCTATCTTTCCTTAGGAATTTCTCATGCTAAAAGAGGGACAGTGGCGTGGATGTAAATAATCTAGAGGCTTACCGCTTACAGCAATTAGATGAAGGGGAAGGAGTTGTTGATGTTTGTGTACTGTGAACGAGGCACATCTTTGATGCTAAAAGGTTGATTGGACCAACCAGTGGTTTTCTTATACAAAGCCTAAGAGGAGGCTATTATGTGTCTCGTACAAAGCCCGAGAGAGAGAGGCTAAAAGGTTTTGACTCAACGAGGGAATCTTTTGGTATCTCGTATAAAGCCCGAGATGGAGGCTAATTGACTCAACAAGAGAGTTTTTGTATCTCGTACAAAGCCTGAGATGGAGGCTGCAGGTTTGTTTGGCTCAATAAGAACCTTTTTGTATCTCGTATAAAGCCCGAGATGGAGGCGAAAGAGGTGATTGACTTAACGAGGGAGTCTCTTATCTGTCTCGTACAAAGCCCGAGAGAGAGGCTAAACGATGTTTGACTCCACTGGGGAGGATCATTGTATAAAGCCCAAGAGGAGGTTAACTTCACTAGAGAAGGATCATTATACAAAGCCTAAGAGGAGGCTATGGTTACTGTTTCAGTTGAGTGACAGGTTCAGTAGACTGATTTTTAAAGAGAAAATCAGTTCTTATATGAGCAACACTGTACTCAAGGATTTGATTCAAGGATCCGGGTTATTCCTGTTCTTTAAGGAAGTGGGAAATCTGAAAGGCATTGAGACTGTCCGAGTCTACGGGTTCCTTCCTATTCTTGAAGGGTGCTTGAGAATGTCTTTGAGACTCAAGGATATTAGACTGTCTAAGTCTAGAGTTTCATCTTTTGTACCATGCTTTGAGAAACAGTAGTAGACTCTATGAAAGGGTCGTTCTACGCAGATGACTAAGTTCTGTTCCTATACCTCTAGGAGGTCGTCGGGACAATTTGTACGAAGCCCAAGAGGAGGCTGGAAACTTTTCAGAAGCCGATCGGTCCTTGTACGAAGCCCAAGAGGAGGCTATCATTCCCGGAGGAAGAGATCATTATACAAAGCCTAAGAGGAGGCTGTGAATACTTCTAAGAAGCCGAGAGGTCCATGTACTAAGCCCAAGAGGAGGCAGGGTCGCTTTTAGGAAGCTTGTGGGTCCTTGTACAATGCCCAAGAGGAGGACGATGCTTTTAAGAAGCCCGTGGGTCCCCAAACCCCGAGAAATTCAAGACAGGCTATTCACAAGGAATAGATCAAGCCAGGAAAGTTCGAGAATTTGGAAGAAACTCAAAGATGCCATTCACGGAGAATACATTCATCTCTGGGAGTAGAGTTTCTTGATAATTCCTAATGAGGACAACCGAAGAGAAGACTGTATCTGGTGACCCTATTGGGGATCTAGTTGTCTATTTCTACGAATAAACGAAACGGCGTCACCTAGTTCTAGACGTAGTTGCCGGGGAAACTCGAAATATCTATACTATTATTACACAGTTGATATGAGTTTATGAAAGAAGACTTACAGTGAAACAGCCCCACAATACAGTTATATGTATATGAAAACGGATAAACACTTACTCGGTTGTAGAGCTTCCATGCTGTTTGGTTAGTTGTTCAACAAAGAAAGATTGAAAACAACAGTATATTTCAAAATCAAAGGAGAAAGTGCTTTGAAAAAGAAAGATTTGGGGCTTACAGCTCAAGGAGAGGCCCAGGGTTTTATCAGTGAGCGCACTGTTTGAATTTGTACAGAGGGACTTATACAAGTGACTGAGGCCCAAAATATTTTCTGTACAAGGGGGTTGGGTCTTACACTCTCTCAAGAGGCCCAAAAAGTTTTAAAGAAAAGGAGTGGGGCTTATAACACGAGGGTAGGCCCAATTGTTTTTTTCGTTTGAAATGGCGATCGCGCCGAGATTTTCTTTTAACGCGAAGGGACTTATACAATAAGTGAGGCCCAAAATGATTTTGGTTAAAATGGGGTTAGGTCTTACACTCTATTAGAGGCCCAAAAAGTTTTGAATGGGTGTTATAGCTCAAGGAGAGGCCCAAGGTTTGATTTTTGAATTGGCAAGCGCGCCGAGGTTTTTGAAAATACAGTGGGACTTATACAATAAGTGAGGCCCAAAATGGTTTGTATTTACAAAGGATTGGGTCTTACACTCTATTAGAGGCCCATGAGTGTTTGACAATGATTTGTTTGAGTGAAAATCAAAGAAACCCTAATTTTATTCTTTAAAAGTAAATATTTAAAGAAAATTAATGAAAAATACCAAATAGGTTTGAATAAATCACTTGTGATTTTTGTTTAAGGTTTGAAAAATGAGGTATAAATCACAAGAGATATTAAAACTCATTTGGTCTTGATTTTTCAAGATGAATATTCATTTTACAATGTTTAAAAACAAATAAAATGAATTTATTCACAAAAATACTAATTATATTAAATAAATAATATAAACTCAATTTTTTTGTGGAATAAAATATTTCAACATTTTTGTGATTTTTTGCAAAAAGAACCAATAAAAAATAATTAAAATTGAAAGAGTTATTAATTTTCCAATTAATTAATAAACCATGAAAATATTGGAAAAAATGGCAAAATGTGAAAAAACACAAAATGACATAGGTGGGGTTTGAACCCAAGACCTCAAGGTTACAAGGCGCGCGCCTTACCACTGGGGTGGTGATACATCCATTGTTTGAAACAAAACAACAAATATACAAGTCATGCCTTGGTTTTAGGCCTGGCCCAAGGCAAGTTTTGGCTTAGAAACGTGAAGGTCATAACTTTCTCAATTCTTAATGGTTTGAGACAAAATTTATATGCATCTGGACCAGAATTTCATAAGGAATGCAATGGTGGTGGTAGTTTTTTCAGATCACACTCCCTCCTCAAAACCCGATAGTGGTTTTGAAAATGACCCATAATTGCATTTTCTATGCTACAACTTGGTACAAGCATGGATTACATGGTGAATTAGCTCAAACACAACATATACAACATGTATGAGATGTTTATGATCAGTGGACTTCAAAGCATTGCATGATTCAAAGATTCCAAGTTGTGAGGCTTACCTTTTTTTTTGATATTTTGGAGCTTTTGTGCAATCTGTCAAACCTCTTGTTCCAGAAATGATTTGATGCTTTAGACACACTCAAATGATCCCTTAGAAGCTTTTAGGATGATTGGAATTGATTGGTACCTGTAAAAACACAAACAGTCCCTTGCAAAAGGGGTTAAAAGTGACCAAAATAGCAACTCTCTCAAATGGTGTTCCAGATGGGGGGAACCATTTGAGACAGTTCAAGGATGATATTTGGAGTGTGTTTGAGGTTTTATCTGGTTTGGAAAGTGACTGAATCAAGACATGGCTTGAAAAATGCAAAAAAAGCCTATTTTGAGGTTTTGAGAGGTGACTTTGTGATTTTGTGATTACAGGTCACTTGTGATAGTTTGCACAACTTACATATGATATATATGAGGTGTGTGTGTGTGATTGATTGTGATGGAAAAGCTCTCAAGCTCAAAAACTCAAAGTTGCCTTGCTAAAGAAGGCATTTTTGCCAAGAGAATGAGGTTTTGAGGAAAACATCTGTTTGATGGATTTGGTGTACTCAAACTGATCACAATTGAGCTCTATTTATAGTATAGCAAGTTTGTTTTGGGATCCACAGTGAATGGCAACTGCAGCAGAGGTTTGGCCAATGTTGTCCAATGGAAATCCAAGTCACCTCTAGCCATTGACTAGAGGTTAGGGCACAGGGTTGTGGTTCCCTTGGTCTTGGATAAGTCTTGACTGAATTCAGTTGAGAATGGCTCAGTCCATGCCACCTTGATGCTTGCATTGAATGCTCCAATCCAAAATTGAAGTCTTGTCCCTATTTTGGCAATTCTAGGTTCAACATGCTATTTCTTGTTCCAAAGACTTTGGAGGATTGGCTCAGTGATTGTCCCCTTTAGATTCAATCCTCAGAGGTGTCTAAGTGGATAGGAGTGTTTGGATTTGCACAATTTTGGTAAATCGAGCAAAAATGCAAATTCTGTCTTGCCTTGACAGATTTCAGCAAGGCAACTTTCCAATGTCATATCTCATGGCTCAAATTGAATTTGGTAATGTTCTTGGCCATTTTGGAAAGCCCTTACATGATACAACAACTGTTTGAACATGTTTGGTTTTGATCTCTTTTGAATCCAAGTGAAAAATCCCCCTACATTTGGCAAAAAGTAGGGTAAAATCTGACTTAGTGAAATTTTCACTAAGTGTTGGAACAAAGTGACTTTTCTTGATTTTGATCACTCCATAACTCAAAATCCATGAGGAATTTGGACATAGGTCAGTATGAAGCTTTTGTAGAGGGCAGTGAGATCTATAAATCAAGCTTTGAATGGGGCACAATGGCCTTGTGGTTTAGGAGTTATGGTCCTCCAAAGTTGGCACATTAGTGTCACTTTTTCCATAACTTATAAATTTTTCTAAGTTTTTATGGTTACCCCTTTTACAAGTTATCCCACTTTCTTTGATTTTTCTTGATGAATGATGATTCAAATCATACATTAACATCATTTTAGGGTTAAAAATCCATTTTGGTGAAAAATCTCAAAAAGTCAAAGTTGACTTTTGTGCACAGTTGACTTTTTATCAGATGAATTCCAAACTGTGCAATCCTTTATGAAATCATGTCCTTGACCTAAATCAAACTTGATGGACATGTTCCATGGGTGTCATAGGGTATATTGAATCATGTCTTAGGGCTTGGGAGCATGTCCTAGTCAAAAGTCAAAGTTACAGTTGACTTTTTCCTTAAAACCCTAACTGTGGTGCAGATGAAATTGAGACTAGTTGCTCAAACCTCTTGGATTAATCCATTGTTCCAAATGGATCAATATAGTTCATTAGAGACCCTCAAACCCTCTCTTGAGGTCTTGGCTCATGGTTTTTCCCAAAAGTCAACTTAGGGGTAAATTAGGTCAAGAAACCCTAATTCCTGATTTTTGATGAATGCATCCCCTGAGGCAAAATCGACTTAATGATTGGGTCCATGAGGTTCCATGGAGTATATTAGGTTAGGTTTTGGATCATTGGCTTGTGCCCAGATGAAAATTTTCCATTTGGAGGCCCTGGTCGACCAAAACCCTAATTTGGTGACACTGTCGATCTTGAGAGTTGATCCACCTAAAAGGGAGCAGCCCTGTGCTTGATCCTTGAAGTGGGAGTCCTTTTGATCCATTGTGGATGTTAGACAAGTTGAAGATCATGTCATTCCTTGATTGATCCTTTGTCGAATAACTCTGAGAGGGCTTGAAACCCTAATTCTCGATGGTAGTGAATGCTCAACAATCCTTGAGGAGATTGATGAGGCATGAAAGTACATCCATATTGTGATGATGATTTGCACAATGATGGGAAATCTAAGTGGTCAAAATTTGGGGTATGACAGATGCCCCTATTTAATCTTCTTGGACACGAAGGTGTGAATGACGAAGGTATTCGGGCATTCGGGGTGCAAGAGGATTAAATATCGGAATATCCGAAATTTTGACGGCTATGAATGGCAGCTTGCGCATTCATCTTCTTTTGCTAAGCAATGATGCTTAGAAAAGGTAAACTTCCCCTCGATCTTGGTCTTCAGCCAAGGAACTGGTCTCAATTTTCTTTTGAGATGAACTTCCCCTCGATCCTGGTTTCCTACCAAGGAACTGGTCTTAGTTTATGATTAAAACTACCCCTCGATCCTGGTTTCCTACCAAGGAACTGGTCTCAGTTTCTGTTGTAAACTTCCCCTCGATCCTGGTTTCCTACCAAGGAACTGGTCTAAGTTTCTTTTGTCAATAAACTTTATTGACAAGGGACACTATGTGTAGCGGTTCTCCTCAAACTTCTCGCCGAATTTTCCTGGGGAGATGCCGTTTGACGGAAACAATTTTGATGTCAGACTTGCTGGAGAACCCATTTGTCTGAGTTGTAGAGTTGCACAAACTTCTCTGTTGGAGACGCCATTTATTTCTACTGGAGAAAGCGAGTTTCTTGGAAGACTGCTTTCACTTGGGGTCTTACATCATACTTTTCTCAGGATCTTCCCGGAGAAATGCCATATGATGGGGTCCAATTTTGAGGTGCCGATGACCTTTTCATCAGCGATCTTTTCGGTGCGAAACTGGCGTGCTGCCGAATCTCTGATTACGAGGCTTTCTCTGTGGATTTTCCTCAATCCGGGAAAGCAAGAATATCATCTTCAATGGCGAAGAGTGATGCTAACTACAGGTTCCTCTGGTTTTTCAGAGGTTCAAGTTATCAAAGTGGTCAAGGGCCAACTTCCTTCCAGAAATAAACTGGAGGCGAGGTAGTTCAAACGCTGCGTTTCCTGACGAGGAAAGAACTGACAACTCGATTGAGAGAACTTTTATCACTAGGGGACAAGACCGACTGGAGTGATAGTGATGCAAAATGAAATGTGAATGCAAATCAATAATGCATGATGTATGTATGTATATGCTGACAAAACTGACGCGACACACAACTGAAAGATGAACATGACTGGATACTCTGCCATCGCGGGGCGAAGAAGTACTGTTGGTTTAGAATAGCAATTCCACCTTGCTTAGGAGAGATAGTCCCTGTTGGGAGCTATGTTGGTCGGGCTTAGGAGATAAGAACTCGGCCGAGGCGTGTCAGACGAAACAAGGTCTCTGACACAGTTGATCCCTTCATTCAGGCATATTGGGTTAGAAGGAGTACTTTGATTCTGCACTTTGAGGTTCGATTACTTCTGGAGAAGCGACCGATGTTCTTCTGATGTTCAACAGTCAAAAGAAATTGCCGTCTTTATTAAAAAGCAGAAAAAGTTTTAACAAGTAAATTCATTTTTGTTTTATTTCAAGAATCGCTAATCATGTTAAAACGCCATTCTGTAAAGCTAAAACAAATAAGAATTACAAACAAAAGCACAAGTGCTCAAATTTTATTGATAAGATGGAGATCAGCCAAACGCGTGATTCCAAAGAGTATATACAAAGTTAGAAAATGGTAATTTATAGGGAAAAGGGCTACGTTGAAACATAACAACCACTATCCTTCTACCAACTTTGAATTCGGGACATCCTGAGCTTCTGTCGAAGATGACCTTGACTGGAGTTTTCTGGCGGATGATGTAACTGCTGCTGCTGAGGGACTTGCCTCTGTTGAACATAGTTACTTGCCATTATCCCTAATTTTTGCCTGGATTGTACTGTGATGTTTCCAATCCACTGGGATGATTTTTTTTATGTCTCTAACTTTTGCCTGGACCGCCCTTTCGGGTTTTCAATCCACCGAGATGTTTTTTTTTTTTTTAGTTTAGGCGAAGTATTTCTTGACTACATCAACATTCGTGGGGTAGGCAAATTCCTCTCCGTCCATGGTTGCAAGTCTCAAGGCGCCGCCTGAGAAAGCTTTCGTGACCACATAGGGGCCATCATAATTCGGAGTCCATTTACCTCGTGAATCAGTGAGAAATGATTGTATCTTTTTGAGCACGAGGTCTCCTTTCCTGAAGACGCGAGGTCGGATCTTTTTGTCGAACGCCTTCTTCATTCTCTGTTGATACAATTGACCATGGCATAGTGCCGTGATTCGCTTTTCTTCGATCAGATTCAGTTCGTCGTGTCAACTTTGACACCATTCAGCTTCGGTGAGCTTAGCTTCCATCAATACCCGGATTGATGGGATCTCTACTTCTATGGGGAGAACTGCTTCCATGCCATACACTAGAGAGAAAGGGGTTGCCCCTGTTGAAGTGCAGACAGATGTTCGATAACCGTGAAGAGCAAAGGGTAGCATCTCGTGCCAGCCTTTGTAGGTTACAACCATCTTTTGAACGATCTTCTTGATGTTTTTGTTAGCCGCTTCTACCGCCCCATTCATCTTGGGTCGGTAGGGAGATGAGTTATGGTGTTCAATCTTGAACTCTGCGCACAACTCTTTCATCATCTTATTGTTCAAGTTAGATCCATTATCAGTAATGATCTGGCTCGGAACACCATAACGGCAGATGATATTGTTTTTGATAAATCAGACCACCACTTGTCGGGTTACATTGGCGTACGACGCTGCTTCGACCCACTTGGTGAAATAGTCAATGGCTACCAGGATGAACCGATGTCCATTTGAAGCCTTAGGTTCGATCAAGCCAATCATGTCGATTCCCCATATGGAAAAAGGCCACGAGGAAGAAAGAACTTTGAGATGTGATGGCGGTACATGAGTTTTGTCGGAGTATATCTGACACTTGTGACACCTCCTCATGTACTTGTGGCAGTCGGATTCCATTGTCAACCAATAGTACCCTGCTCTTAAAATTTTTCTCTCCATTGTGTGTCCTTTGGCATGAGTGCCAAAGGATCCTTCATGAATTTCTTTCATAAGCATGTCTGCTTCTGGTCTGTCTAGGCATCGGAGCAAGACCATGTCAAAATTTCTCTTATAGAGAGTGTCCCCGCTCAGGAAGAAGTTTCCAGCCAATCTTCTGAGGGTTTTTCTGTCTTTTCTGAGTGCCCCAGATGGGTACTCTTGTTTCTGAAGGAATCATTTGATATCGTGATACCAAGGTTTGTCGTCTATGACAGCTTCGATCATGAATACGTAGACAGGATGTTCAAGGCGCATTATGTCGATCTTAGGTAAGTCGTTCCATTGACCTACACTAATCATAGAAGATAGATTGGCTAATGCATCAGCCATGTGATTCTCCTAACGAGGGATATGATGAAACTCGACTCTGTTGAAGAAAGGTAGCAACCTTCTTGCGTAGTCTTTGTAAGGAATCAATCCTAATTGGTATGTGTTCCAATCTCCTTTTATCTGATTGATAACCAAGGCTGAGTTGCCGTATACGTCCAAGTTTTTTATCCTTAAATCAATTGCTTCTTCGAGACCCATAATACAAGCTTCGTATTCGGCCTCGTTGTTCGTACATTTGAACGTAAGTCGAGCAGTGAAAGGAATGTGGGTACCCTGAGGGGTAACAATGATTGCCCCAATTCCGTTTCCATAATGATTAACTGCTCCGTCAAAGATAAGTCCCCATTGGGAACCTGGTTCTGGCCCTTCACTGGGTAACGGTTCATTGCAGTCTTTCATCTTTAGATACATGACATCTTCATCTGGGAAGTCAAACCCGATTGATTCTTGATTGTTAATCGGTCGATGAGCCAAATGATCGGCTAAAATACTTCCCTTAATAGCTTTAAGAGCGTGGTACTCTATGTCATATTCTGATAACAGCATCTGCCAATGGGCATTCATTCCCGTAAGAGCAGGTTTTTCGAAGACATACTTGATTGGATCCATTTCTGAGATTAACCAAGTAGTGTGACGAATCATGTATTGGCGAAGAGTTTGGCTGCCCAAGCCAAAGCGCAACAAGTTTTCTCAAGCATAGTATACCAAGTCTCACAGTCAGTGAATTTCTTGCTCAAATAGTAGATGGCAGACTCTTTCCGTTTGGTTTCGTCTTGTTGGCCAAGTACACATCCCATTGAGTCCTCTAGGACTGTGAGGTAAATGATCAGTGGTCTTCCTTCCACTGGAGGTGATAGAATCGGAGGATTCAACAGATATTCCTTGATACTGTCGAAGGCGGTTTGGCAATCTTCTGACCAAATGTAATCCTGGTTCTTTTTGAGTAATTTGAAAATCGGCGCACATGTGGCGGTCATGAGGAATATGAATCTGGAGATGTGGTTCAAACGTCCCAGGAATCCTCTGACTTGTTTTTCAGTTTTCGGAGAAGGCATTTCTTGAATGGCCTTGACCTTGTCAGGATCAACCTCAATTCCTTTCTGGCTAACGATGAACCCTAGTAGTTTCCCTGAACGGACACCGAAGGTGCACTTGTTGGGATTCAAGCGGAGCTTGAATTTTCTTAGACGTTCGAACAATTTTGACAGATGTTCAACGTGCTCGCTCTCTGTTTTATATTTTGCAATCATATCATCGACATATACCTCAATTTCTTTGTGTATCATGTCATGAAAAAGAGTAGTCATGGCCCTTTGATAGGTTGCCCCAGCGTTCTTCAAACCGAACGACATTACCTTGTAACAAAAGGTACCCCATGGGGTAATGAAGGAAGTTTTCTCCATCTCTTTCGGCGCCATTTTGATCTGGTTATAGCTCGAGAATCCATCCATGAAGGAGAACACTTTGAATTTTGCTGTACTGTCTTCCAGCATGTCAATATGTGGTAAAGGAAAGTCATCCTTTGGACTAGCCTTGTTTAGATCCCTGTAGTCGACACACATTCTGACCTTTCCGTCCTTTTTGGGAACGGGTACGATGTTGGCTAACCATTGAGGATATTCAGATGTGGCGAGGAAACCCGCGTCAATCTGTTTCTGCACCTCCTCTTTGATTTTGATGGCCATGTCCGGGTGAGTGCGTCTCAACCTTTGCTTTACTGGCGGACATTCCGATCTCAATGGTAAATGATGTTCCACGATGCTGGTATCCAACCCTGGCATATCCTGATAGGACCAAGCGAATACATCGGGGAATTCTTTGAGAAGCTTTATCAAACTCTCTTTGGCATTTGGACTGAGCAGTGCCCCAATCCTGATTTCTTTTCTCTCATTTTCTGAACCCAAGTTTACCGTTTTCAATGGCTTTTTGTGAGGTTCAATGGACCTTTCCTCTTGTCTGAGTAGTCGGGAGATCTCTTCTGGAATTTTGTCATCATTTTCTTCTTCAGCCTCGAATACCGGGAACTCAAAGTTGGGAGAAGGCATCGGATCGTATGTTTCAACGGGGTTTAAAACAAGCAATCTGCATGACGTGATGATTCGTGTTTATAAGAGATAAAGAAGAATGCAAGTGTGTGCAGTGTATTTATTTTACTGCTTGTTTTTATTTGAATTGTTTTTTAGGATTATCATTTTCTGAAAAAGCAAAAAGAGAAAACAACAAATATTGCGGGAATTACAGAACGACGTTATTTTATTAATGAACAAGTCGATCCTTGAAACTACAGCCCTATAAAACAAAACTCTGTTGCTTTGGGCTAAGCGAAGAGGGAAAATTTACAGAAAGCGAGCCCTATTAAAACATCCGTTTCACCTGGGCAGGGTGAAAGGTTAAAGATGGCAATTACTTTGACTGATGAACGATCTTCGGAACCTCGACGGCAACCCATTGGCGGCGAACTCCTCGGTGAATCACAAAGTCTAGCACCTTCCTTGATTTGTCTTCAGAAATAACGCTGATTTCTGGTGGAGAATGATCATTGGAATCTATTTCCCAGGCAGAATTGTCGTAGGAGGATTCCTCTGTTGTATTATGCAGAATAGTTGTGCTCTCAGCTGTATCTCCCAATCCAGAAGGCGGGATGTCTTCGAGCCTGATACGAGAGCTTTCGGGAGCAGTGTACTTGACCATATAGTCGTATTTTCCACTCGGTTGTCCCAAGGTGTCCCACACTTCTCTGGAACTGGAGGAGTCATCTCTCTCGATGACGTTAACCTCAGGAAAAGCATAGTTGATGAATTTAAGTCCTGCAAACGTTGCAAATTCATCTTCATGTTGAGTAGTTTCTGAATGACCTGAGTGTTGATCCCATGACATGGTGGGGACACAGGTATTCTGTTCAATGACGGTCAGCCGATTTTCGTTGTTCGGCTGACTCTCTTGCCCCAAGTTTCCTGGGTAAGGTTGCCACATTGGCAGACCATCCATTGGGCCATAATAATTGTGGTCAAAGTTGTCTTTCATCAGAGTGTCTTCCTCTAATGAATTTGGCGGAGCACGGCATCCTTCCGGATCACAATCTCCATAGATCATTTCGACGTCTGACCTTGGTATAAATCTCGGACTCTGTGCGGGATAGAAAAATGGCGTAGGCACCCCTTCCTGAGACATATAACCATCCTTATTAAGATAGGACTTCCATTCTTCATCCGTGTCAGAGGGATCTTCCTCATTGATAGCATGTACTGCTTGAGACACTGGGTGAAGAAAACCTCCACTGTGGAAGAAGTTTTGAAGGGGATAAAGACTTTCATCGTTGGCAGCTGTTTGGGTACAGGCCGCAGAAAAACCAAGGCCCTTCTTTGTTGCATTGCCAGTAGGAATGACAAGCTGTCCCCATCCTGTTGTATCGGTACTCTCGGCCGCTTTGATAGCATCTTTGTATGAAGAAATCGAAGTTACTTCTTTGAACTGATTGTTCTTGCTTACCGACAGTGCTTGGAACTGAGTTCCAATAACCTCCTCGGGTTCTATACCAGTAGATGGTGACAAGTTACTCACAAGCAAGGCTTGTTCCCCACAAACTGTGACAAGTTGATCGTTCTTGACGAACTTTAGCTTTTGGTGGAGGGTCGAAGTGACCGTTCCAGCCTGATGTATCCAAGGTCTTCCTAATAAACAACTGTACGTTGCCCGGATATCCATGACCTGGAAAGTGACTTGGAAAGTGTAAGGACCAATAGTTATGGGAAGATCAACTTTGCCGATAACTATTTTTCTGGATCCGTCGAACGCTTTGACGATGACCTCGCTGATTCTCATCGGAGGGCCTTTGAATGATAATTGCATCAAAGTGGACTTCGGCATAACATTCAGGGCTGACCCTGTGTCTACCAGTACGCTGGCTAAAGCATCGCCCTGGCAGTTAACTGTGATATTGAGCGCCATGTTATGACGGCGACCCTCTTCGGGTAATTCCTCATCACTAAATCCCAAATTATTGCAGGAAGTGATGTTAGAGACAATGCTATCAAATTGTCTGATTGTTATATCCTGTTCCACAAAGGCTTGCTCCAAGACTTTCTGTAGAGCCTCCCTGTGGGCTTCTGAACTGAGTAATAATGATTATACTGAGATCTTTGAAGGAGTTTGTAACAGCTATTCCACAATGTTGTATTCACTCCTTTGGATGAGCTTCAGCATCTCATTATTGTTTTTTGAAAGGTCAGGATTACTAGATTGACCGACTGGTGGATCAGGAGTTTCCGTCTGAAGTTCCTTTTCCTTGTTAAGTTCCCCAACCCCTCGGTTGAAGATTCTACCACTCCGTGTTACACGACTGATGTCTGCAATATTCACGACGGAGGGTAATAGAATTTCCTTTACATTTTCAATTGTCATTGCACTGTATTTGTAAGGGATAACCTTCGTTGATTCATACGGTAGTGGTCCCGGCAGATAGATGACTATGGGAACCTTATGATTTTTCTGACCATCATAATTAATCTCGATCCGTTCCCGGTTGGGAACTTTAGATTCATCAAGTAGAGGGATAATGGCAAAAACATCCCTGGTCTTGTGATGACCAGAGATCGTGACAACATCCTCAACTTGCTCAGCGAGGTAGTTCGGCGTCCAGTTGATGGGTCCAGAACCCGGATATGGGTGAATTTCTCCACGATCTACCTGACCCTGAAGAGCTGCTCTCACAAGGTAACACCCTTGGTTACTTTCTGGACAGACACTACAACGTTCATAATTGTGTGGTGGCACCTGGCCACGCCCACTTTGAATACAATGTAAACTCACTAGGTTAGCTTCCATTGATCGAACATCCTGACTCTGACGCCGAGTAGGATTCCTGTTGCTGATACTAATTTGCTGAGTATCTTCATCCATATAAATTGGCATCCACCAGTGATTTAACAAGTGCTGAAGTGCCTCCTGGACAAGGGTACAACCTCGATTGTTTTTTCAACTCGCCTTATAGCTTTGATAGTCATGTGATGTTAAGAATCCGAGTCGGACCTGCTCAGCATGTAACTCTACCAGGTTGGTATTCATCATGCGAATATCAAAAATCTGAACCATGTTGATTTGATAGGAATTCCTATCATGGTAGTCTTGGATCCATCCAAGATCCATCTGACGCTGGAGGGCCTCCTGTATGAAAGAGTATCCCTGTTTGTTTATCGAGCAAATCAGACAGGAACTGTAATCGTGCCGCGGTAGATTATGATACTGGCTTTGCCTTGACTGTATCGCCACCAAGTTGACATTCATTGCACGGATATCGTGGTTCTGAATGATGTTAGAATTCGTGTAAACCATGTTAACTCCGCGAACTCGGTGCTCTTGGATCCATTCGAGATCCATCTGTTCCTGCAGAGCTGCTTGCACCACAGAATATCCTTGATTGTTTTTAAAGCAGACATCACACTGATGATAGTTATGAGGTGGCACATGGCCATATCCATTCTGTCTACAATGCATCTTGACCAAATTGGTTTTCAACAAGAGTAGATCATGAATTTGATAGACATCGTTAGTCTCTCCTTCTATCAAATTGACTGTAATCTTCTCGTGTTGAGGCAGCGGGTTCGTGAGAACATTAGGATTTGTATCCTTGAAGGATAAGACCTCGCTCCTAACAAGTTTTTGCACGTCGGACTTGAAATTGAGACAAGTCTCTATGTTATGCCCTGATCCTCCTTGATGGTAAGGGCAAGTTTGATCCACCTTAAACCAAAAAGGCGGATTTTCTGGTACTGTAAGAGGAGATTTAGTCTGAATGTGCCCCTTAGCCAGTAGTAATGGAAACAGCTCTGCGTACGACACAGGTATAGGATCAAATCCTGGTGGCCGTGTTGTACAGTTGTTGTTATATGGAGGACGAGCCTGCTGAAGAGGCTGTTGTGTCCTTTGCTGACCAGGTTGGCTCTGCGCAACCTGAGGTTGATACGTAGGAATAGACGCAGGGTAGATAGCAGGAGTCATAGCTGCTACCGGTTGATAACGTCGCCTTTGCTTTCTGAGAGAGATATTCCCAATATCTTGCTCTTTTTTCTTAGGGAGAGCACTACCGTATTTTTTAGTACCACTCGATGATCCAGCGTCTTTTACCAAACGTCCTTCTCGGACAGCTTCCTTAAGACGTACCCCCATGCTAACCATTTCGGTGAAATCACTGGGCGCACTGGCAACCATTCAGACATAGTAAAATGAGCTTAAGGTCTTTAAGAAGATCTTTGTCATCTCTTTTTCCTCCAGAGGTGGACAAATTTGAGCGGCAGTTTCACGCCACCTTTGAGCATACTCCTTAAAAGTTTCCTTGTCCTTTTGCGACATCGATCTGAGTTGATCTCTGTCGGGTGCCATGTCCAAATTGTATTTGTATTATTGGACGAAGGCATTGCCAAGATCTCTGAACGTACTGATCGTAGCACGGTTTAAACCCATGTACCATTTTAATGCGGCACCGGTTAAACTATCCTAGAAGTAGTGAATCAGTAGGTCCTGATTCTCCGTCTGAGCTGACATCCGCCGAGCGTACATCACCAGTTGGCTTTGAGGGCAAGAGTTACCCTTGTACTATTCAAACTCGGGCACTTGAAATTTGTGCGGAACTTTCACATTTGGGACCAAGCAGAGATCTGCGGCGTCTTTTCCAATTAAATCCTGATCGCGAATGGCTTGCAACTCCTTCTGCATTTCCAAGAACTGCTCCTAGAATTCCTCCATTCTGTCAAACATAGTTTCCTTCTTACCAGAAGGTATCTGTGGAATCTGTCCTTCCGGGACAGTGTGCACCACAGGGGGTGGTACCGTGACTACGGTAGTGAGTCTTGGCATTCCCCGAAGTTTGTAACCTTCAGGAGTCTTCAGTATGGCCCTGGCATCTTCGCTTTCCCGAAGTTTGTAACCTTCAGGACCAGCGGCTTCTGTTATGATTCCCTGATCTTCAGTTATCGGCGGAACATATCCTTCCGGGATATAGTTAACAGGCATGCCCCAAGGAAGATCTTTCAGTATTTGATACCTAGGATCATACTTCTCTACTATGGGCGTTGAGGTGATCTCTGAGATCACAGTTCGTTGTAGCTGAGCTTCTGCCATGGCTTGCATGTCGTTACGAAGCTTTCTCATATCCTCTCTCAGAGCGTCGATCTCTTCTTTCAACAATCTATTTTCTTCCTCAAGATCATCCATCTTTTTCTGACGATTGGCCCGAGTATTATACGAATGAGACATTTTGACTCTAGAACCGAGACACAAACGTGAGATTCGTAGGTAAGAAGAATACGCGATGTGAGAATGATGAATGTAATGATTATATTAATTTTTTTTTGGTTTAATCAAAATAAACTTTGACAATTAGATTGCAAATATCAAACGGTGGGGAAACCCCTTTTTATTGAAATTCAAAGGATTACAGAAATGGAAATACAGTAGATTACAAGGTACGGAAACAGAAACCTAAGCTAATGGGTCCCGAGTCCTCTCTGAAGAGAAATCGGGTGCTGATTCTGGTATCTTCCTTTTCTTTGACCGGGGCTCTTAGGCCGTTGTCGGGTTGTCATTCCTTTGCCAGGTGAAAGGAGTGAGCAAATTCCTTTGGTCATCTTGATTCTCTACAGCATGTTGCTCTAAAATTTCAATCAGAGCATCTTTCTCTTTCAGTAATTGCTGTATTTTGATGCACTCTACGTCGAGGGTACGGTACTTGTTCTTCCAAGACCTTCTCTCCTTTTGAACTTTGTTGAGAGTAACCTGAAGCTTTTCAGTTTCCGTCATGAAGTACATGACAGATTCCCTCGGCGGAAGAATTCCGTAACGAGGATAAGGCATTTTTAGCTTGAGAGCTCTAGTTTGTACCCAATGGAGGTAAGGCTCCACCGAGACACAGTCCGGTTTTCCTAGAGACTCTCGTCCTTTCTTATGAACATGTTTCCAAGCTTGCACTATTTCCGTCTTTAGTGCTCTGTCATTTTCTCCTTCTTTGAAGAAAAAACCTTCTAGATGAACACCCCGTGGGACGTGTCTCATCGGGTATCCAAATTGACGACGAACGAGAACTGGATGGTAATTGATTCCTCCCTTAGTTCCTATAAGGGGTACGTTGGGGAAGTTTCCACAACGGTCAATGATCCTGATCCCATCATAGATCCTATTACACCAATCTATATCAGAGTTGGTAAGAGACATGATCTTCTGCGACCAACGTAAGGCGCTCTTGCAATCCCAAAAAGCAGCAGACTTGGGCAAGTGAGAGATAAACCATTTGTAAAGCAGAGGTACACAGCATGTGATCTCCCCTCCGCTGTACAAATTTCCCAAGTGTACAGAGTGATACGCATCTGCGAGCAAAGTCGGTATAGGGTTTCCAATGAGAAAAACCTTAATGGAGTTGATATCGACGAAATTATTAATGTTGGGAAACAAAAATAACCCGTAGGCGAACAAGACAAAGACGCTTTCAAAAGCAGTCACGTTTCCTATACTGGCAAAATACAGGGTTTTTTTGTCAAGAACTGGGCTGGCAAACCTTGGATGCCACCCTTGGTAGTTAGGTGAGTCCTAACCTCAGACTCGTCTAAATGAATTGCTCTTGCAATGGTCTGATTCTTTGGAATTTCTTCCAGTCCAGAAATGGAGCTTGATCAGTAATGTGTATATCAATCAAATGAGAATACTCCTCCAGCATTGGTGCGAGCTGGTAATCCGGGAATGTGAAACAGTGATAAACCAGATCGTAAAACTGAATGAGTGCATCCATGATTCCCTCAATCACATGGACTCTTAATAGTGGTAGCAAACCTCCGTGTTTGGTTCTGAAAGCCTCTTGGTTTGTGATCATCCTCGCTAACCTTCTCAAATCCTCTAGCTTTGGAACCTTGAAGGTATAACTATGAGTTCTCCTTCTACCGAAATCCATTAGCGCAATCCTTTTCTCTGATATTTGCAATCACAGTCTTAGTTTAATTTGAAAAACAGAGAGACTAGAAGAGAAATTTTTTGAATGTTTTAATGTTTTTTAAATGAATGCATGAATGCAGCACACAAAAACATAGAAAAAACATGGGGTCAAAGGGTCGTTGTCATGAAGTCAAGGCTCTACCCATCCCCAAAGGTTTATACTAAGGTGATTTTTGTACCTGTACTCATTATCATCAGCTCCTCCCAGGAAAGCAAAACAACAAGCGGATCGCCAGCGAGTTGTAGAGCAATCTTAGAGTAAGTGCCATTCACCGAGAATAGATCACCAGCCTCAAATAAGGGTAGTATTGCGTAACAACTATTTTCGATAGTTTCCGCACCACAAAAGGGTTTGGCTCCTCAGCTTCTCAGACATCACAATCGGCCCATTGTTTAGGTGAGAGAATGGGTTGCATTGGTCAGCCTCCACTGAGGTTGATGGTCGACCTCGTCGCCATCACTTATCTTAAGTGTATACTCAATCTTTCCACATGCGGCATCACACGCATTCCCATTAGCAGAAAAATAAACACATATAGCAATTAGGAAAAGCAGTATATATATTTGTCCTAAACATCCTAGACCTTTAAGCGCTGGTCGCTCTCTGCGGTTGAGTTTACTACAGGTCGATTCATTTTTTATCCTATTGTGAGCTGATAAAGGAAGGGAAATAGATGTCTCCAATTAACCCTGCTTTGCATACTGAGTATAAACAGCGGTCTGTTAGGTTACGGATGCGATCAATGTGGGGGGCCTTTGTACTGGTTATTTGCATTTTCGCCAATACCGTTTTCTCTCTTTTTGTTAGGATACTGCTTCAGATTAGGATATATGGGATTTAGGGTTTTTGTTTAGTGTGCTCGCTAAGATTTTTTCCTTTCAATCTTATGCCTACGTATTCCCGTTTACCGAAACAGGGAAATCAGAGTGTTCGTAGTTCCTCCTATTCTAGGGGAGGAAATGGGTGTTTTGGTGTCTTGTTCAAAGCCCAAGACGTGAAGCGAAAGGTAGTTTGTATCTTGTTCAAAGCCCAAGATATGAAGCTAAAAAGGTTTGTCTTTAGAGAGAATTTGTCATCTCTAAAGAGGGTCTGTTTGTCACAACTGTTGGGTGACTGACTGTAAAGGAGGATTACTTTAACCGGGATTTGTAAATCCGGCAATGCCATAATTTCCTTTATAGGGGATTTTAGCCTGAAGGAGAAGACTTTAACTCAGTGTAGAGCAATGCTATCTTTCCTTAGGAATTTCTCATGCTAATAGAGGGACAGTGGCGTGGATGTAAATAATCCAGAGGCTTGCCTCTTATAGCAATTAGATGAAGGGGAAGGAGTTGTTGATGTTTGTGTACTGTGAACGAGGCACAACTTTGATGCTAAAAGGTTGATTGGACCAACCAGTGGTTTTCTTATACAAAGCCTAAGAGGAGGCTATTATGTGTCTCGTACAAAGCCCGAGAGAGAGGCTAAAAGGTTTTGACTCAACGAGGGAATCTTTTTGTATCTCGTATAAAGCCCGAGATGGAGGCTAATTGACTCAACAAGAGAGTTTTTGTATCTCGTACAAAGCCCGAGATGGAGGCTGCAGGTTTGTTTGGCTCAATAAGAACCTTTTTGTATCTCATATAAAGCCCGAGATGGAGGCGAAAGAGGTGATTGACTTAACGAGGGAGTCTCTTATGTGTCTTGTACAAAGCCCGAGAGAGAGGCTAAACGATGTTTGACTCCGCTGGGGAGGATCATTGTATAAAGCCCAAGAGGAGGTTAACTTCACTAGAGAAGGATCATTATACAAAGCCTAAGAGGAGGCTATGGTTACTGTTTCAGTTGAGTGACAGGTTCAGTAGACTGATATTTAAAGAGAAAATCAGTTCTTATATGAGCAACACTGTACTCAAGGATTTGATTCGAGGATCCGGGTTATTTCTGTTCTTTAAGGAAGTGGGAAATCCGAAGGGCATTGAGATTGTCCGAGTCTACGGGTTCCTTCCTATACTTGAAGGGTGCTTGAGAATGTCTTTGAGACTCAAGGATATTAGACTGTCCAAGTCTAGAGTTTCATCTTTTGTACCATGCTTTGAGAAACAGTAGTAGACTCTATGAAAGGACCGTTCTATGCAGATGACTAAGTTCTGTTCCTATACCTCTAGGAGGTCGTCGGGACAATTTGTACGAAGCCCAAGAGGAGGCTGGAAACTTTTCAGAAGCCGATCGGTCCTTGTACGAAGCCCAAGAGGAGGCTATCATTCCCGGAGGAAGAGATCATTATACGAAGCCTAAGAGGAGGCTGTGAATACTTCTAAGAAGCCGAGAGGTCCTTGTACTAAGCCCAAGAAGAGGCGGGGTTGCTTTTAGGAAGTCTGTGGGTCCTTGTACAATGCCCAAGAGGAGGCCGATGCTTTTAAGAAGCCCGTGGGTCCCCAAACCCCGAGAAATTCAAGACAGACTATTCACAAGGAATAGATCAAGCCAGGAAAGTTTGAGAATTTGGAAGAAACTCAAAGATGCCATTCACGGAGAATACATTCATCTCTGGGAGTAGAGTTTCTTGACAATTCCTAATGAGGACAGCCGAAGAGAAGACTGTATCTGGTGATCCTATTGGGGATCTAGTTGTCTATTTCTACGAATAAACGAAACGGCGTCACCTAGTTCTAGACGTAGTTGCCGGGGAAACTCAAAATATCTATACTATTATTACACAGTTGATATGAGTTTATGAAAGAAGACTTACAGTGAAATAGTCCCACAATACAGTTATATGTATATGAAAGCGGTAAATGAAAGCGGATAAACACTTGCTCGGTTGTAGAGCTTCCATGCTGTTTGGTTAGTTGTTCAACAAAGAAAGATTGAAAACTACAGTATATTTCAAAATCAAAGGAGAAAGTGCTTTGAAAAAGAAAGATTTGGGGCTTACAGCTCAAGGAGAGGCCCAGGGTTTTATCAGTGAGCGCACTGTTTGAATTTGTACAGAGGGACTTATACAAGTGACTGAGGCCCAAAATATTTTCTGTACAAGGGGGTTGGGTCTTACACTCTCTCAAGAGGCCCAAAAAGTTTTAAAGAAAAGGAGTGGGGCTTATAACACGAGGGTAGGCCCAATTGTTTTTTTCGTTTGAAATGGCGATCGCGCCGAGATTTTCTTTTAACGCGAAGGGACTTATACAATAAGTGAGGCCCAAAATGATTTTGGTTAAAAGGGGGCTGGGTCTTACACTCTATTAGAGGCCCAAAAAGTTTTGAATGGGTGTTATAGCTCAAGGAGAGGCCCAAGGTTTGATTTTTGAATTGGCAAGCGCGCAGAGGTTTTTGAAAATACAGTGGGACTTATACAATAAGTGAGGCCCAAAATGGTTTGTATTTACAAAGGATTGGGTCTTACACTCTATTAGAGGCCCATGAGTGTTTGACAATGATTTGTTTGAGTGAAAATCAAAGAAACCCTAATTTTATTCTTTAAAAGTAAATATTTAAAGAAAATCAATGAAAAATACCAAATAGGTTTGAATAAACCACTTGTGATTTTTGTTTAAGGTTTGAAAAATGAGGTATAAATCACAAGAGATATTAAAACTCATTTGGTCTTGATTTTTCAAGATGAATATTCATTTTACAATGTTTAAAAACAAATAAAATGAATTTATTCACAAAAATACTAATTATATTAAATAAATAATATAGACTCAATTTTTTTGAGGAATAAAATATTTCAACATTTTTGTGATTTTTTGCAAAAAGAACCAATAAAAAATAATTAAAATTGAAAGAGTTATTAATTTTCCAATTAATTAATAAACCATGAAAATATTGGAAAAAATGGCAAAATGTGAAAAAACACAAAATGACATAGGTGGGGTTTGAACCCAAGACCTCAAGGTTACAAGGCGCCCGCCTTACCACTGGGGGGTGATACATCCATTGTTTGAAACAAAACAACAAATATACAAGTCATGCCTTGGTTTTAGGCCTGGCCCAAGGCAAGTTTTGGCAAGTTTTGGCTCAGAAACGTGAAGGTTATAACTTTCTCAATTCTTAATTGTTTGAGACAAAATTTATATGCATCTGGACCAGAATTTCATAAGGAATCTAATGGTGGTGGTAGTTTTTTCAGATCACACTCCCTCCTCAAAACCCGATAGTGGTTTTGAAAATGACCTATAATTGCATTTTCTATGCTACAACTTGGTACAAGCATGGATTACATGGTGAATTAGCTCAAACACAACATATACAACATGTATGAGATGTTTATGATCAGTGGACTTCAAAGCATTGCATGATTCAAAGATTCCAAGTTGTGAGGCTTACCTCTTTTTTTGATATTTTGGAGCTTTTGTGCAATCTGTCAAACCTCTTGTTCCAGAAATGATTTGATGCTTTAGACACACTCAAATGATCCCTTAGAAGCTTTTAGGATGATTGGAATTGACTGGTACCTGTAAAAACACAAACAGTCCCTTTCTTGCAAAAGGGGTTAAAAGTGACCAAAATAGCAACTCTCTCAAATGGTGTTCCAGATGGGGGGAACCATTTGGGACAGTTCAAGGATGATATTTGGAGTATGTTTGAGGTTTTATCTGGTTTGGAAAGTGACTGAATCAAGACATGGCTTGAAAAATGCAAAAAAAAAGCCTATTTTGAGGTTTTGAGAGGTGACTTTGTGATTTTGTGATTACATGTCACTTGTGATAGTTTGCACAGCTTACATATGATATATATGAGGTGTGTGTGTGATTGATTGTGATGGAAAAGCTCTCAAGCTCAAAAACTCAAAGTTGCCTTGCTAAAGAAGGCATTTTTGCCAAGAGAAGGAGGTTTTGAGGAAAGCATTTGTTTGATGGCTTTGGTGTACTCAAACTGATCACATTTGAGCTCTATTTATAGTATAGCAAGTTTGTTTTGGGATCCACAGTGAATGACAACTGCAGCAGAGGTTTGGCCAATGTTGTCCAATGGAAATCCAAGTCTCCTCTAGCCATTGACTAGAGGTTAGGGCACAGGGCTGTGGTTCCCTTGGTCTTGGATAAGTCTTGACTGAATTTAGTTGAGAATGGCTTAGTCCATACCACCTTGATGCTTCCATTGAATGCTCCGATCCAAAATTGAAGTCTTGTCCCTATTTTGCCAATTCTAGGTTCAACATGCTATTTCTTGTTCCAAAGACTTTGGAGGCTTGGCTCAGTGATTGTCCCCTTTAGATTCAATCCTCAGAGGTGTCCAAGTGGATAGGAGTGTTTGGATTTGCACAATTTTGGCAAATCGAGCAAAAATGCAAATTTTGTCTTGCCTTGACAGATTTCAGCAAGGCAACTTTCCAATGTCATATCTCATGGCTCAAATTGAATTTGGTAATGTTCTTGGCCATTTTGGAAAGCCCTTACATGATACAACAACTGTTTGAACATGTTTGGTTTTGATCTCTTTTGAATCCAAGTGAAAAATCCCCCTACATTTGGCAAAAAGTAGGGTAAAATCTGACTTAGTGAAATTTTCACTAAGTGTTGGAACAAAGTGACTTTTCTTGATTTTGATCACTCCATAACTCAAAATCCATGAGGAATTTGGACATAGGTCAGTATGAAGCTTTTGTAGAGGGCAATGAGATCTACAAATCATGCTTTGAATGGGGCACAATGGCCTTGTGGTTTAGGAGTTATGGTCCTCCAAAGTTGGCACATTAGTGTCACTTTTTCCATAACTTAGAAATTTTTCTAAGTTTTTATGGTTACCCCTTTTACAAGTTATCCCACTTTCTTTGATTTTTCTTGATGAATGATGATTCAAATCATACATTAACATCATTTTAGGGTTAAAAATCCATTTTGGTGAAAAATCTCAAAAAGTCAAAGTTGACTTTTGTGCACAGTTGACTTTTTATCAGATGAATTCCAAACTGTGCAATCCTTTATGAAATCATGTCCTTGACCTAAATCAAACTTGATGGACATGTTCCATGGGTGTCATAGGGTATATTGAATCATTTCTTAGGGCTTGGGAGCATGTCCTGGTCAAAAGTCAAAGTTACAGTTGACTTTTTCCTTAAAACCCTAACTGTGGTGCAGATGAAATTGAGACTAGTTGCTCAAACCTCTTGGATTAATCCATTGTTCCAAATGGATCAATATAGTTCATTAGAGACCCTCAAACCCTCTCTTGAGGTCTTGGCTCATGGTTTGTCCCAAAAGTCAACTTAAGGGTGAATTAGGTCAAGAAACCCTAATTCCTGATTTTTGATGAATGCATCCCCTGAGGAAAAATTGACTTAATGATTGGGTCCATGAGGTTCCATGGAGTATATTAGGTTAGGTTTTGGATCATTGGCTTGTGCCCAGATGAAAAATATCCATTTGGAGGCCCTGGTCGACCAAAACCCTAATTTGGTGACACTGTCAATCTTGAGACTTGATCCACCTAGAAGGGAGCAGCCCTGTGCTTGATCCTTGAAGTGGGAGTCCTTTTGATCTATTGTGGATGTTAGACAAGTTGAAGATCATGTCATTCCTTGATTGATCCTTTGTCTAAGAACTCTGAGAGGGCTTGAAACCCTAATTCTTGATGGTAGTGAATGCTCAACAATCCTTGAGGAGATTGATGAGGCATGAAAATACATCCATATTGTGATGATGATTTGCACAATGATGGGAAATCTAAGTGGTCAAAATTTGGGGTATGACAGATGCCCCTATTTAATCTTCTTGGACACGAAGGTGTGAATGACGAAGGTATTCGGGCATTCGGCGTGCAAGAGGATTAAATATCGGAATATCCGAAATTTTGACGGCTATGAATGGCAGCTTGCGCATTCATCTTCTTTTGCTAAGCAATGATGCTTAGAAAAGGTAAACTTCCCCTCGATCCTGGTCTTCAGCCAAGGAACTGGTCTCAGTTTTCTTTTGAGATGAACTTCCCCTCGATCCTGGTTTCCTACCAAGGAACTGGTCTTAGTTTATGATTAAAACTACCCCTCGATCCTGGTTTCCTACCAAGGAACTGGTCTCAGTTTCTGTTGTAAACTTCCCCTCGATCCTGGTTTCCTACCAAGGAACTGGTCTAAGTTTCTTTTGTCAATAAACTTTATTGACAAGGGACACTATGCGTAGCGGTTCTCCTCAAACTTCTCGCCGAATTTTCCTGGGGAGATGCCATTCGACGGAAACAATTTTGATGTCAGACTTGCTGGAGAACCCATTTGTCTGAGTTGTAGAGTTGCACAAACTTCTCTGTTGGAGACGCCATTTGTTTCTACTGGAGAAAGCGAGTTTCTTGGAAGACTGCTTTCACTTGGGGTCTTACATCATACTTTTCTCAGGATCTTCCCGGGGAAATGCCATATGATGGGGTCCAATTTTGAGGTGTCGATGACCTTTTCATCAGCGATCTTTTCAGAGCGAAACTGGCATGCTGCCGAATCTCTGATTACGAGGCTTTCTCTGTGGATTTTCCTCAATCCGGGAAAGCAAGAATATCATCTTCAATGGCGAAGAGTGATGCTAACTACAGGTTCCTCTGGTTTTTCAGAGGTTCAAGTTATCAAAGTGGTCAAGGGCCAACTTCCTTCCAGAAATAAACTGGAGGCGAGGTAGTTCAAACGCTGTGTTTCCTGACGAGGCAAGAACTGACAACTCGATTAAGAGAACTTCTATCACTAGGGGACAAGACCGACTAGAGTGATAGTGATGCAAAATGAAATGTGAATGCAAATCAATAATGCATGATGTATGTATGTATATGCTGACAAAACTGACGCGACACACAACTGAAAGATGAACATGACTAGATACTCGGCCATCGCGGGGCGAAGAAGTACCGTTGGTTCAGAATAGCAATTCCACCTTGCTTAGGAGAGATAGTCCCTGTCAGGAGCTATGTTGGTCGGACTTAGGAGATAAGAACTCGGCCGAGGCGTGTCAGACGAAACAAGGTCTCTGACACAGTTGATCCCTTCATTCAGGCGTACTGGGTTAGAAGGAGTACTTTGATTCTGCACTTTGAGGTTCGATTACTTCTGGAGAAGCGACCGATGTTCTTCTGATGTTCAACAGTTAAAAGAAATTGCCGTCTTTATTAAAAAGCAGAAAAAGTTTTAACAAGTAAATTCATTTTTGTTTTATTTCAAGAATCGCTAATCATGTTAAAACGCCATTCTGTAAAGCTAAAACAAATAAGAATTACAAACAAAAGCACAAGGGCTCAAATTTTATTGATAAGATGGAGATCAGCCAAACGCGTGATTCCAAAGAGTATATACAAAGTTAGAAAATGGTAATTTACAGGGAAAAGGGCTACGTTGAAACATAACGACCACTATCCTTCTACCAACTTTGAATTCGGGACATCCTGAGCTTCTGTCGAAGATGACCTTGACTGGAGTTTTCTGGCAGATGATGTAACTGCTGCTGCTGAGGGACTTGCCTCTGTTGAACATAGTTACTTGCCATTATCCCTAATTTTTGCCTGGATTATACTGTGATGTTTCCAATCCACCGGGATGATTTTTTTTATGTCTCTAACTTTTGTCTGGACCGCCCTTTCGGGTTTTCAATCCACCGAGACTTTTTTTTTTTTAGTTTAGGCGAAGTATTTCTTGACTACATCAACATTCGTGGGGTAGGTAAATTCCTCTTCATCCATGGTTGCAAGTCTCAAGGCGCCGCCTGAGAAAGCTTTCGTGACCACATAGGGGCCATCATAATTCGGAGTCCATTTACCTCGCGAATCAGTGAGAAATGATTGTATCTTTTTTAGCACGAGGTCTCCTTTCCTGAAGACGCGAGGTCGGACCTTTTTGTCGAACGCCTTCTTCATTCTCTGTTGATACAATTGACCATGGCATAGTGCCGTGATTTGCTTTTCTTCAATCAGATTCAGTTCGTCGTGTCGACTTTAACACCATTCAGCTTCGGTGAGCTTAGCTTCCATCAATACCCGGATTGATGGGATCTCTACTTCTATGGGGAGAACTGCTTCCATGCCATACACTAGAGAGAAAGGGGTTGCCCCTGTTGAAGTGCGGACAAATGTTCGATAACTGTGAAGAGCAAAGGGTAGCATCTCGTGCCAGTCTTTGTAGGTTACAACCATCTTTTGAACGATCTTCTTGATGTTTTTATTAGCCGCTTCTACCGCCCCGTTCATCTTGGGTCGGTAGGGAGATGAGTTATGGTGTTCAATCTTGAACTCTGCGCACAAGTCTTTCATCATCTTGTTGTTCAAGTTAGATCCATTATCAGTAATGATCTGGCTCGGAACACCATAACGACGGATGATATTGTTTTTGATAAATCGGACCACCACTTGTCGGGTTACATTGGCGTACGACGCTGCTTCGACCCACTTGGTGAAATAGTCAATGGCTACCAGGATGAACCGATGTCCGTTTGAAGCCTTAGGTTCGATCAAGCCAATCATGTCGATTCCCCATATGGAAAAAGGCCACGAGGAAGAAAGAACTTTGAGATGTGATGGCGGTACATGAATTTTGTCGGAGTATATCTGACACTTGTGACACCTCCTCATGTACTTGTAGCAGTCGGATTCCATTGTCATCCAATAGTACCCTGCTCTTAAAATTTTTCTCTCCATTGTGTGTCCGTTGGCATGAGTGCCAAAGGATCCTTCATGAATTTCTTTCATAAGCATGTCTGCTTCTGGTCTGTCTAGGCATCGGAGCAAGACCATGTCAAAATTTCTCTTATAGAGAGTGTCCCTGCTCAGGAAGAAGTTTCCAGCCAATCTTCTGAGGGTTTTTCGGTCTTTTCTGAGTGCCCCAGATGGGTACTCTTGTTTCTGAAGGAAGCATTTGATATCGTGATACCAAGGTTTGTCATCTATGACTGCTTCGATCGTGAAGACGTAGGCGGGCCGTTCAAGGCGCATTATGTCGATCTTAGGTAAGTCGTTCCATTGACCTACACTAATCATAGAAGATAGAGTGGCTAATGCATCAGCCGTGTGATTCTCCTCACGAGGGATATGATGAAACTCGACTCTGTTGAAGAAAGGTAGCAACCTTCTTGCGTAGTCTTTGTAAGGAATCAATCCTGATTGGTATGTGTTCCAATCTCCTTTTATCTGATTGATAACCAAGGCTGAGTCGCCGTATACGTCCAAGTTTTTTATCCTTAAATCAATTGCTTCTTCGAGACCCATAATACAAGCTTCGTATTTGGCCTCGTTGTTCGTACATTTGAACGTAAGTCGAGCAATGAAAGGAATGTGGGTACCCTGAGGGGTAACAATGATTGCCCCAATTCCGTTTCCATAATGATTAACTGCTCCGTCAAAGATAAGTCCCCATTGGGAACCTGGTTCTGGCACTTCACTGGGTAACGATTCATTGCAGTCTTTCATCTTTAGATACATGAGATCTTCGTCTGGGAAGTCAAACCCGATTGATTCTTGATTGTCAATCGGTTGATGAGCCAAATGATCGGCTAAAATACTTCCCTTAACGACTTTCAGAGCGTGGTACTCTATGTCATATTCTGATAATAGCATCTGCCAACGGGCAATCCTTCCCGTAAGAGCAGGTTTTTCGAAGACATACTTGATTGGATCCATTTCTGAGATTAACCAAGTAGTGTGGCGAATCATGTATTGGCGAAGACGTTTGGCTGCTTAAGCCAAAGCGCAACAAGTTTTCTCAAGCATAGTATACCGAGTCTCACAGTCAGTGAATTTCTTGCTCAAATAGTAGATGGCAGACTCTTTCCGTTTGGTTTCGTCTTGTTGGCCAAGTACACATCCCATTGAGTCCCCTCAGACTGTGAGGTAAATGATCAGTGGTCTTCCTTCCACTGGAGGTGATAGAATCGGAGGATTCAACAGATATTCCTTGATACTGTCGAAGGCGGTTTGGCAATCTTCTGACCAAACGTAATCCTGGTTCTTTTTGAGTAATTTGAAAATCGACCCACATGTGGCGGTCATGAGGAATATGAATCTGGAGATGTGGTTCAAACGTCCCAGGAATCCTCTGACTTGTTTTTCAGTTTTCGGAGAAGGCATTTCTTGAATGGCCTTGACCTTATCAGGATCAACCTCAATTCCTTTCTGGCTGATGATGAACCCTAGTAGTTTCCCTGAACGGACACCAAAGGTGCACTTGTTGGGATTCAAGCAGAGATTGAATTTTCTTAGACGTTCGAACAATTTTGACAGATGTTCAACGTGCTCACTCTCTGTTTTAGATTTTGCAATCATATCATCGACATATTCCTCAATTTCTTTGTGTATCATGTCATGAAAAAGAGTAGTCATGGCCCTTTGATAGGTTGCCCCAGCGTTCTTCAAACCGAACAGCATTACCTTGTAACAAAAGGTACCCCATGGGGTAATGAACGAAGTTTTCTCCATCTCTTTCGGCGCCATTTTGATCTGGTTATAGCCCGAGAATCCATCCATGAAGGAGAACACTTTGAATTTTGCTATACTGTCTACCAGCATGTCAATATGTGGTAAAGGAAAGTCGTCCTTTGGACTAGCCTTGTTTAGATCTCTGTAGTCGACACACATTCTGACCTTTTCGTCGTTTTTGGGAACGGGTACGATGTTGGCTAACCATTGAGGATATTCAGATGTGGCGAGGAAACCCGCGTCAATCTGTTTCTGCACCTCTTCTTTGATTTTGATGGCCATGTCCGGGTGAGTGCGTCTCAACCTTTGCTTTACTGGCGGACATTCCGATCTCAATGGTAAATGATGTTCCACGATGCTGGTATCCAACCCTGGCATATCCTGATAGGACCAAGCGAATACATCGGGGAATTCTTTGAGAAGCTTTATCAAACTCTCTTTGGCATTTGGACTGAGCAGTGCCCCAATCCTGATTTCTTTTCTCTCATTTTCTGAACCCAAGTTTACCGTTTCCAACGGATTTTTGTGAGGTTCAATGGACCTTTCCTCTTGTCTGAGTAGTCGGGAGATCTCTTCTGGAATTTTGTCGTCATTTTCTTCTTCAGCCTCGAATACCGGGAACTCAAAGTTGGGAGAAGGCATCGGATCGTATGTTTCAACGGGGTTTAAAACAAGCAATCTGCATGACGTGATGATTCGTGTTTATAAGAGATAAAGAAGAATGCAAGTGTGTGCAGTGTATTTATTTTACTGCTTGTTTTTATTTGAATTGTTTTTTAGGATTACCATTTTCTGAAAAAGCAAAAAGAGAAAACAACAAATAATGCGGGAATTACAGAACGACGTTATTTTATTAATGAACAAGTCGATCCTTGAAACTACAACCCTATAAAACAAAACTCTGTCGCTTTGGGCTAAGCGAAGAGGGAAAATTTACAGAAAGCGAGCCATATTAAAACATCCGTTTCACCTGGGCAGGGTGAAAGGTTAAAGATGGCAATTACTTTGACTGATGAACGATCTTCGGAACCTCAAAGGCAACCCATTGGCGGCGAACTCCTCGGTGAATCACAAAGTCTGGCACCTTCCTTGATTTGTCTTCAGAAATAACGCTGATTTCTGGTGGAGAATGATCATTGGAATCTATTTCCCAGGCAGAATTGTCGTAGGAGGATTCCTCTATTGTATTATGCAGAGTAGTTGTGCTCTCAGCTGTATCTCCCCATCCAGTAGGCGGGATGTCTTCGAGCCTGATACGAGAGCTTTCGGGAGCAGTGTACTTGACCATATAGTCGTATTTTCCACTCGGTTGTCCCAAGGTGTCCCACACTTCTCTGGAACTGGAGGAGTCATCTCTGTCGATGACGTTAACCTCAGGAAAAGCATAGTTGATGAATTCAAGTCCTGCAAACGTTGCAAATTCATCTTCATGTTGAGTAGTTTCTGAATGACCTGGGTGTTGATCCCATGACATGGTGGGGACACAAGTATTCTGTTCAATGACAGTCAGCCGATTTTTGTTGTTCGGCTGACTCTCTTGCCCCAAGTTTCCTGGGTAAGGTTGCCACATTGGCAGACCATCCATTGGGCCATAGTAATTGTGGTCAAAGTTGTCTTTCATCAGAGTGTCTTCCTCTAATGAATTTGACGGAGCACGACATCCTTCCGGATCATAATCTCCATAGATCATTTCGACGTCTGACCTTGGTATAAATCTCGGACTCTGTGCGGGATAGGAAAATGGCATAGGCACCCCTTCCTGAGACATATAACCGTCCTCATTAAGATAGGACTTCCATTCTTCATCCGTGTCAGAGGGGTCTTCCTCATTGATAGCATGTACTGCTTGAGACACTGGGTGAAGAAAACCTCCACTGTGGAAGAAGTTTTGAAGGGGATAAAGACTTTCATCGTTGGCAGCTGTTTGGGTACAGGTCACAGAAAAACCAAGACCCTTCTTTGTTGCATTGCCAGTAGGAATGACAAGCTGTCCCCATCCTGTTGTATCGGTACTCTCGGCCGCTTTGATAGCATCTTTGTATGAAGAAATCGAAGTTCCTTCTTTGAACTGATTGTTCTTGCTTATTGACAGTGCTTGGAACAGAGTTCCAATAACCTCCTCGGGTTCTATACCAGTAGATGGTGACAAGTTACTCACAAGCAAGGCTTGTTCCCCACAAACTGTGACAAGTTGATCGTTCTTGACGAACTTTAGCTTTTGGTGAAGGGTCGAAGTGACCGCTCCAGCCTGATGTATCCAAGGTCTTCCTAATAAACAACTGTACGTTGCCCGGATATCCATGACCTGCAAAGTGACTTGGAAAGTGTAAGGACCAATAGTTATGGGAAGATCAACTTCGCCGATAACTATTTTTCTGGATCCGTCGAACGCTTTGACGACGACCTCGCTGATTCTCATCGGAGGACCTTTGAATGATAATTGCATCAAAGTGGACTTCGGCATAACATTCAGGGCTGACCCTGTGTCTACCAGTACGCTGGCTAAAGCATCGCCCTGGCAGTTAACTGTGATATTGAGCGCCATGTTATGACGGCGACCCTCTTCGGGTAATTCCTCATCACTAAATCCCAAATTATTGCTGGAAGTGATGTTAGAGACAATGCTATCAAATTGTCTGATTGTTATATCCTGTTCCACAAAGGCTTGCTCCAAGACTTTCTGTAGAACCTCCCTGTGGGCTTCTGAACTGAGTAATAATGATAATACCGAGATCTTTGAAGGAGTTTGTAACAGCTAATCCACAATGTTGTATTCACTCCTTTGGATGAGCTTCAGCATCTCATTATTGTTTTTTGAAAGGTCAAGATTACTGGATTGACCGACTGGTGGATCAGGAGTTTCCGTCTGAAGTTCCTTTTCCTTGTTAAGTCCCCCAACCCCTCGGTTGAAGATTCTACCACTCTGTGTTACACGACTGATGTCTGCAATATTCACAACGGAGGGTAATAGAATTTCCTTTCAATTTTCAATTGTCATTGCACCGTATTTGTAAGGGATAACCTTAGTTGATTCATACGGTAGTGGTCCCGGCAGATAGATGACTATGGGAACCTTATGATTTTTCTGACCATCATAATTAATATCGATCTGTTCCCGGTTTGGAACTTTAGATTCGTCAAGTAGAGGGATAATGGCAAAAAATCCCTGGTCTTGTGATGACCAGAGATCGTGACAACATCCTCAACTTGCTTGGCAAGGTAGTTCGGCGTCCAGTTGATGGGTCCAGAACCCGGATATGGGCGAATCTCTCCACGATCTACCTGACCCTGAAGAGCTGCTCTCACAAGGTAACACCCTTGGTTACTTTCTGAACAGACACTACAACGTTCATAATTGTGTGGTGGCACCTGGCCACGCCCCTTTTGAATACAATGTAAACTCACTAGGTTAGTTTCCATTGATCGGACATCCTGACTCTGACGCCGAGTAGGATTCCTGTTGCTGATACTAATTTACTGAGTATCTTCATCCATATAAATTGGCATCCACCAGTGATTTAAAAAGTGCTGAAGTGCCTCCTGGACAAGGGTACAACCTCGATTGTTTTCGCAACCCGCCTTACAGCTTTGATAGTCATGTGATGTTAAGAATCCGAGTCGGACCTGCTCAGCATGTAACTCTACCAGGTTGGTATTCATCATGCGAATATCGAAAATCTGAACCATGTTGATTTGATAGGAATTCCTATCATGGTAGTCTTGGATCCATCCAAGATCCATCTGACGCTAGAGGGCCTCCTGTATGAAAGAGCATCCCTGTTTGTTTACCGAGCAAATCAGACAGGAAATGTAATCGTGCCGCGGCAGATTATGATATTGGCTTTGCCTTGATTGCATCGCCACCAAGTTGACATTTATTGCACGGATATCGTGGTTCTGAATGACATTAGAATTCGTGTAAACCATGTTAACTTCGCGAACTCGGTGCTCTTGGATCCATCCGAGATCCATCAGTTCCTGCAGAGCTGCTTGCACCACAGAACATCCTTGATTGTTTTTAGAGCAGACATCACACTGATGATAGTAATGAGGTGGCACATGGCCATATCCATTCTATCTACAATGCATCTTGACCAAATTGGTTTTCAACAAGAGTACATCTTGAATTTGATAGACATCGTTAGTCTCTCCTTCTATCAAATTGACTGCAGCCTTCTCTTGTTGAGGCAGCGGGTTCGTGAGAACATTAGGATTTGTATCCTTGAAGGATAAGACCCCGCTCCTAACAAGTTTTCGCACGTTGGACTTGAAATTGAGACAAGTCTCTATGTTATGCCCTGATCCTCCTTGATGTTAAGGGCAAGTTTGATCCACCTTAAACCAAAAAGGCAGATTTTCTGGTACTGTAAGAGGAGATTTAGTCTGAATGTGCCCCTTAGCTAGTAGTAATGGAAACAGCTCTGCGTACGACACGGGTATAGGATCAAATCCTGGTGGCCGTGTTGTACGGTTGTTGTTATATAGAGGACGAGCCTGCTGAAGAGGCTGTTGTGTCCTTTGCTGACCAGGTTGGCTCTGCGCAACCTGAGGTTGATACGTAGGAATAGACGCAGGGTTGATAGCAGGAGTCACAGCTGCTACCGGTTGATAATGTCGCCTTTACTTTCTGAGAGAGATATTCCCAATATCTTGCTCTTTTTTCTTACGGAGAGCACTACCATATTTTTTAGTACCACTCGATGATCTAGCGTCTTTTACCAAACGTCCTTCTCGGACAGCTTCCTTAAGACGTACCCCCATGCCAACCATTTTGGTGAAATCACTGGGCGCACTGGCAACCATTCGGACATAGTAAAATGAACTTAAGGTCTTTAAGAAGATCTTTGTCATCTCTTTTTCCTCCAGAGGTGGACAAATTTGAGTGGCAATTTCACGCCACCTTTGAGCATACTCCTTAAAGGTTTCCTTGTCCTTTTGCGACATCGATCTGAGTTGATCTCTGTCGGGTGCCATGTCCAAATTGTATTTGTATTGTTGGACGAAGGCAGTGCCAAGATCTCTGAATGTACTGATCGTAGCACGGTTTAAACCCATGTACCATTTTAATGCGGCACCGGTTAAACTATCCTAGAAGTAGTGAATCAGTAGGTCCTGATTCTCCATCTGAGCTGACATCCGCCGAGCGTACATCACCAGATGGCTTTGAGGGCAAGAGTTACCCTTGTACTTTTCAAAGTCGGGCACTTGAAATTTGTGCGGAACTATCACATTTGGGACCAAGCAGAGATCTGCGGCGTCTTTTCCAAATAAATCCTGACTGCGAATGGCTTGTAGCTCCTTCTGCATTTCCAAGAACTGCTCCTGGAATTCCTCCATTCTGTCAAACATAGTTTCCTTCTTACCAAAAGGTATCTGTGGAATCTGTCCTTCCAGGACAGTGTGCACCACAGGGGGTGGTACCGTGACTACGGTAGTGAGTCTTGGCGTTCCCCGAAGTTTGTAACCTTCAGGAGTCTTCAGTATGCCCCTGGCATCTTCGCTTTCCCAAAGTTTGTAACCTTCAGGCCCAACGGCTTCTGTTATGATTCCCTGATCTTCAGTGATCGGCGGAACATATCCTTCTGGGATATAGTTAACAGGCATGCCCCAAGGACGATCTTTCGGTATTTGATACCTAGGATCATACTTCTCTACTATGGGCGTTGAGGTGATCTCTGAGATCACAGTTTGTTGTAGATGAGCTTATGCCATGGCTTGCATGTCGTTACGAAGCTTTCTCATATCCTCTCTCAGAGCGTCGATCTCTTCTTTCAACTTTCTGTTTTCTTCCTCAAGATCATCCATCTTTTTCTGACGATTGGCCCGAGTATTATACGAATGAGACAGTTTGATTCTAGAACCTAGACACAAACGTGATATTCGTAGGTAAGAAGAATACGCGATGTGAGAATGATGAATGCAATGATTATATTAATTGTTTTTTGGTTTAATCAAAATAAACTTTGACAATTAGATTGCAAATATCAAATGGTGGGGAAACCCCTTTTTATTGAAATTCAAAGGATTACAGAAATGGAAATACAGTAGATTACAAGGTGCGGAAACAGAAACCTAAGCTAATGGGTCCCGAGTCCTCTCTGAAGAGAAATCAGGTGCTAATTCTGGTATCTTCCTTTTCTTTGACCGGGGCTCTTGGGCCGTTGTCGGGTTGTCATTCCTTTGCCAGGTGAAAGGAGTGAGCAAATTCCTTTGGTCATCTTGATTCTCTACAGCATGTTGCTCCAAAATTTCAATCAGAGCATCTCTCTCTTTCAGTAATTGCTGTATTTTGATACACTCTACGTCGAGGGTGCGGTACTTGTTCTTCCAAGACCTTCTCTCCTTTTGAACTTTGTTGAGAGTAACCTGAAGCTTTTCAGTTTCTGTCATAAAGTACATGACAGATTCCCTCGGCGGAAGAATTCCGTAACGAGGATAAGGCATTTTTAGCTTGAGAGCTCTAGTTTGTACCCAATGGAGGTAAGGCTCCACCAAGACATAATCCAGTTTTCCTAGAGACTCTCGTCCTTTCTTATGAACATGTTTCCAAGCTTGCACTATTTCCGTCTTTAGTGCTCTGTCATTTTCTCCTTCTTTGAAGAAAAAACCTTCCAGATGAACACCCCGTGGGACGTGTCTCATCGGGTATCCAAATTGACGACGAACGAGAACTGGATGGTAATTGATTCCTCCCTTAGTTCCTATAAGGGGTACGTTGGGGAAGTTTCCACAACGGTCAATGATCCTGATCCCATCAAAGATCCTATTACACCAATCTATATCAGAGTTGGTAAGAGACATGATCTTCTGCGACCAACGTAAGGCGCTCTTGCAATCCCAAAAAGTAGCAGACTTGGGCAAGTGAGAGATAAACCATTTGTAAAGCAGAGGTACACAGCATGTGATCTCCCCTCCACTGTACAAATTTCCCAAGTGTACGGAATGATACGCATCTGTGAGCAAAGTCGGTACAGGGTTTCCAATGAGAAAAACCTTAATGGAGTTGATATCGACGAAATTATTAATGTTGGGAAACAAAAATAACCCGTAGGCGAGCAAGACAAAGACGCTTTCAAAAGCAGTCACGTTTCCTATACTGGCAAAATACAGGGCTTTCTTTGTCAAGAACTGGGCTGGCAAACCTTGGATGCCACCCTTGGTAGTTAGGTGAGTCCTAACCTCAGACTCGTCCAAATGAATTGCTCTTACAATGGTCTGATTCTTTGGAATTTCTTCCAGTCCAGAAAATGGAGCTTGATCAGTAATGTGTATATCAATCAAATGAGAATACTCCTCCAACGTTGGTGCAAGCTGGTAATCCGGGAATGTGAAACAGTGATAAACCGGATCGTAAAACTGAATGAGCGCATCCATGATTCCCTCAATCACATGGACTCTTAATAGTGGTAGCAAACCTCCGTGTTTAGTTCTGAAAGCCTCTTGGTTTGTGATCATCCTCGCTAACCTTCTCAAATCCTCTAGCTTTGGAACCTTGAAGGTATAACTATGAGTTCTCCTTCTACCGAAATCCATTAGCGCAATCCTTTTCTCTGATATTTGCAATCACAGTCTTAGTTTAATTTGAAAAACAGAGAGACTAGAAGAGAAATTTTTTGAATGTTTTAATGTTTTTTAAATGAATGCATGAATGCAGCACACAAAAACATAGAAAAAACATGGGGTCAAAGGGTCGTTGTCATGAAGTCAAGGCTCTATCCATCCCCAAAGGTTTATACTAAGGTGATTTTTGTACCTGTACTCATTATCATCAGCTCCTCCCAGGAAAGCAAAACAACAAGCGGATCGCCAGCGAGTTGTAGAGCAATCTTAGAGTAAGTGCCATTCACCGAGAATAGATCACCAGCCTCAAATGAGGGTAGTATTGCGTAACAACTATTTTCGATAGTTTTCGCACTACAAAAGGGTTTGGCTCCTCAGCTTCTCAGACATCACAATCGGCCCATTGTCTAGGTGAGAGAATGGGTTGCATTGGTCAGCCTCCACTGAGGTTGATGGTCGACCTCGTCGCCATCACTTATCTTAAGTGTATACTCAATCTTTCCACATGCGGCATCACACGCATTCCCATTAGCAGAAAAATAAACACGTATAGCAATTAGGAAAAGCAGTATATATATTTGTCCTAAACATCCAAGACCTTTAAAGCAATGAATCCTAAGTTCCTGACAGAAAATGGGTTCCCCGGCGGAAGCCCCAATCTGTGGTTTTCACATAAGTGAAGAGAAAAAAGGTTTAGAAATCAGCCCCACGGTGGGCGCCATTTTTCTGTAGTGAGCGATTTTGGACGCGGTTCTTAAGTGTCGGTCGCTCTCTGCGGTTGAGTTTACTACAGGTCGATTCATTTTTTAATCTATTGTGAGCTGATGAAGGAATGGAAATAGATGTCTCCAATTAACCCTGCTTTGCATACTGAGTTTAAACAGCGGTCTATTAGGTTACGGATGCGATCAATGTGGGGGCCCTTTGTACTGGTTATTTGCATTTTCGCCAATACTGTTTTCTCTCTTTTTGTTAGGATACTGCTTCAGATTAGGATATATGGGATTTAGGGTTTTTGTTTAGTGTGCCCGCTAAGATTTTTTCCTTTCAATCTTATGCCTACGTATTCCCGTTTACCGAAACAGGGAAATCAGAGCGTTCGTAGTTCCTCCTATTCTAGGGGAGGAAATGGGTGTTTTGGTGTCTTGTTCAAAGCCCAAGACGTGAAGCGAAAGGTAGTTTATATCTTGTTCAAAGCCCAAGATATGAAGCTAAAAGGGTTTGTCTTTAGAGAGAATTTGTCATCTCTAAAGAGGGTCTATTTGTCACAATTGTTGGGTGACTGGCTGTAAAGGAGGATTACTTTAACCGGGATTTGTGAATCCGGCAATGCCATAATTTCCTTTATAGGGGATTTTAACCTGAAGGAGAAGACTTTAACTCAGTGTAGAGCAATGCTATCTTTCCTTAGAATTTCTCATGCTAAAAGAGGGACAGTGGCGTGGATGTAAATAATCCAGAGGCTTGCCGCTTACAGCAATTAGATGAAGGGGAAGGAGTTGTTGATGTTTGTGTACTGTGAACGAGGCACAGCTTTGATGCTAAAAGGTTGATTGGACCAACCAGTGATTTTCTTATACAAAGCCTAAGAGGAGGCTATTATGTGTCTCGTGCAAAGCCCGAGAGAGAGGCTAAAAGGTTTTGACTCAACGAGGGAATCTTTCGGTATCTCGTATAAAGCTCGAGATGGAGGCTAATTAACTCAACAAGAAAGTTTTTGTATCTCGTACAAAGCCCGAGATGGAGGCTGCAGGTTTGTTTGGCTCAATAAGAACCTTTTTGTATCTCGTATAAAGCCCGAGATGGAGGCGAAAGAGGTGATTGACTTAACGAGGGAGTCTCTTATGTGTCTCGTACAAAGCCCGAGAGAGAGGCTAAACGATGTTTGACTCCGCTGGGGAGGATCATTGTATAAAGCCCAAGAGGAGGTTAACTTCAATGGAGAAGGATCATTATACAAAGCCTAAGAGGAGGCTATGGTTACTGTTTCAGTTGAGTGACAGGTTCAGTAGACTGATATTTAAAGAGAAAATCAGTTCTTATATGAGCAACGCTGTACTCAAGGATTTGATTCGAGGATCCGGGTTATTCATGTTCTTTAAGGAAGTGGGAAATCCGAAGGGCATTGAGACTGTCCGAGTCTACGGGTTCCTTCCTATTCTTGAAGGGTGCTTGAGAATGTCTTTGAGACTCAAGGATATTAGACTGTCCAAGTCTAGAGTTTCATCTTTTGTACCATGCTTTGAGAAACAGTAGTAGACTCTATGAAAGGACCGTTCTATGTAGATGACTAAGTTCTATTCCTATACCTCTAGGAGGTCGTCGGGACAATTTGTACGAAGCCCAAGAGGAGGCTGGAAACTTTTTAGAAGCCGATCGGTCCTTGTACGAAGCCCAAGAGGAGGCTATCATTCCCGGAGGAAGAGATCATTATACGAAGCCTAAGAGGAGGCTGTGAATACTTCTAAGAAGCTGAGAGGTCCTTGTACTAAGCCCAAGAAGAGGCGGGCTCGCTTTTAGGAAGCCTGTGGGTCCTTGTACAATGCCCAAGAGGAGGTCGATGCTTTTAAGAAGCCCGTGGGTCCCCAAACCCCGAGAAATTCAAGACAGACTATTCACAAGGAATAGATCAAGCCAGGAAAGTTCGAGAATTTGGAAGAAACACAAAGATGCCATTCACGGAGAATACATTCATCTTTGGGAGTAGAGTTTCTTGACAATTCCTAATGAGGACAGCCGAAGAGAAGACTGTATCTGGTGATCCTATTGGGGATCTAGTTGTCTATTTATACGAATAAATGAAACGGCGTCACCTAGTTCTAGACGTAGTTGCCAGGGAAACTCGAAATATTTATACTATTATTACACAGTTGATATGAGTTTATGAAAGAAGACTTACAGTGAAACAGTCCCACAATACAGTTATATGTATATGAAAGCGGTAAATGAAAGCGGATAAACACTTACTCGGTTGTAGAGCTTCCATGCTGTTTGGTTAGTTGTTCAACAAAGAAAGATTGAAAACAATAGTATATTTCAAAATCAAAGGAGAAAGTGCTTTGAAAAAGAAAGATTTGGGGCTTACAGCTCAAGGAGAGGCCCAGGGTTTTATCAGTGAGCGCACTGTTTAAATTTGTACAGAGGGACTTATACAAGTGACTGAGGCCCAAAATATTTTCTGTACAAGGGGGTTGGGTCTTACACTCTCTCAAGAGGCCCAAAAAGTTTTAAAGAAAAGGAGTGGGGCTTATAACACGAGGGTAGGCCCAATTGTTTTTTTCGTTTGAAATGGCGATCGCGCCGAGATTTTCTTTTAACGGGAAGAGACTTATACAATAAGTGAGGCCCAAAATGATTTTGGTTAAAAGGGGGTTAGGTCTTACACTCTATTAGAGGCCCAAAAAGTTTTGAATGGGTCTTATAGCTCAAGGAGAGACCCAAGGATTGATTTTTGAATTGGCGAGCGCGCCGAGGTTTTTGAAAATACAGTGGGACTTATACAATAAGTGAGGCCCAAAATGGTTTGTATTTACAAAGGATTGGGTCTTACACTCTATTAGAGGCCCATGAGTGTTTGACAATGATTTGTTTGAGTGAAAATCAAAGAAACCCTAATTTTATTCTTTAAAAGTAAATATTTAAAGAAAATCAATGAAAAATACCAAATAGGTTTGAATAAACCACTTGTGATTTTTGTTTAAGGTTTGAAAAATGAGGTATAAATCACAAGAGATATTAAAACTCATTTGGTCTTGATTTTTCAAGATGAATATTCATTTTACAATGTTTAAAAACAAATAAAATGAATTTATTCACAAAAATACTAATTATATTAAATAAATAATATAAACTCAATTTTTTTGTGGAATAAAATATTTCAACATTTTTGTGATTTTTTGCAAAAAGAACCAATCAAAAATAATTAAAATTGAAAGAGTTATTAATTTTCCAATTAATTAATAAACCATGAAAATATTGGAAAAAATGGCAAAATGTGAAAAAACACAAAATGGCATAGGTGGGGTTTGAACCCAAGACCTCAAGGTTACAAGGCGCGCGCCTTACCACTGGGGGGGTGATACATCCATTGTTTGAAACAAAACAACAAATATACAAGTCATGCCTTGGTTTTAGGCCTGGCCCAAGGCAAGTTTTGGCAAGTTTTGGCTCAAAAACGTGAAGGTCATAAATTTCTCAATTCTTAATGGTTTGAGACAAAATTTATATGCATCTGGACCAGAATTTCATAAGGAATCTAATGGTGGTGGTAGTTTTTTCAGATCACACTCCCTCCTCAAAACCCGATAGTGGTTTTGAAAATGACCTATAATTACATTTTCTATGCTACAACTTGGTACAAGCATGGATTACATGGTGAATTAGCTCAAACACAACATATACAACATGTATGAGATGTTTATGATCAGTGGACTTCAAAGCATTGCATGATTCAAAGATTCCAAGTTGTGAGGCTTACCTCTTTTTTTGATATTTTGGAGCTTTTGTGCAATCTGTCAAACCTCATGTTCCAGAAATGATTTGATGCTTTAGACACACTCATATGATCCCATAGAAGCTTTTAGGATGATTGGAATTGACTGGTACCTGCAAAAACACAAACAGTCCCTTTCTTGCAAAAGGGGTTAAAAGTGACCAAAATAGCAACTCTCTCAAATGGTGTTCCATATGGGGGGAACCATTTGGGACAGTTCAAGGATGATATTTGGAGTGTGTTTGAGGTTTTATCTGGTTTGGAAAGTGACTGAATCAAGACATGGCTTGAAAAATGCAAAAAAAAAAGCCTATTTTGAGGTTTTGAGAGGTGACTTTGTGATTTTGTGATTATAGGTCACTTGTGATAGTTTGCACAGCTTACATATGATATATATGAGGTGTGTGTGTGATTGATTGTGATGGAAAAGCTCTCAAGCTCAAAAACTCAAAGTTGCCTTGCTAAAGAAGGCATTTTTGCCAAGAGAAGGAGGTTTTGAGGAAAGCATCTGTTTGATGGCTTTGGTGTACTCAAACTGATCACATTTGAGCTCTATTTATAGTATAGCAAGTTTGTTTTGGGATCCACAGTGAATGGCAACTGCAGCAGAGGTTTGGCCAATGTTGTCCAATGGAAATCCAAGTCTCCTCTAGCCATTGACTAGAGGTTAGGGCACAGGGCTGTGGTTCCCTTGGTCTTGGATAAGTCTTGGCTGAATTCAGTTGAGAATGGCTTAGTCCATGCCACCTTGATGCTTCCATTGAATGCTCCAATCCAAAATTGAAGTCTTGTCCCTATTTTGGCAATTCTAGGTTCAACATGCTATTTCTTGTTCCAAAGACTTTGGAGGCTTGGCTCAATGATTGTCCCCTTTAGATTCAATCCTCAGAGGTGTCCAAGTGGATAAGAGTGTTTGGATTTGCACAATTTTGGTAAATCGAGCAAAAATGCAAATTCTGTCTTGCCTTGACAGATTTCAGCAAGGCAACTTTCCAATGTCATATCTCATGGCTCAAATTGAATTTGGTAATGTTCTTGGCCATTTTGGAAAGCCCTTACATGATATAACAACTGTTTGAACATGTTTGGTTTTGATCTCTTTTGAATCCAAGTGAAAAATCCCCCTACATTTGGCAAAAAGTAGGGTAAAATCTGACTTAGTGAAATTTTCACTAAGTGTTGGAACAAAGTGACTTTTCTTGATTTTGATCACTCCATAACTCAAAATCCATGAGGAATTTGGACATAGGTCAGTATGAAGCTTTTGTAGAGGGCAATAAGATCTACAAATCATGCTTTGAATGGGGCACAATGGCCTTGTGGTTTAGGAGTTATGGTCCTCCAAAGTTGGCACATTAGTGTCACTTTTTCCATAACTTAGAAATTTTTCTAAGTTTTTATGGTTACCCCTTTTACAAGTTATCCCACTTTCTTTGATTTTTCTTGATGAATGATGATTCAAATCATACATTAACATCATTTTAGGGTTAAAAATCCATTTTGGTGAAAAATCTCAAAAAGTCAAAGTTGACTTTTGTGCACAGTTGACTTTTTATCAGGTGAATTCCAAACTGTGCAATCCTTTATGAAATCATGTCCTTGACCTAAATCAAACTTGATGGACATGTTCCATGGGTGTCATAGGGTATATTGAATCATGTCTTAGGGCTTGGGAGAATGTCCTGGTCAAAAGTCAAAGTTACAGTTGACTTTTTCTTTAAAACCCTAACTATGGTGCAGATGAATTTGAGACTAGTTGCTCAAACCTCTTGGATTAATCCATTGTTCCAAATGGATCAATATAGTTCATTAGAGACCCTCAAACCCTCTCTTGAGGTCTTGGCTCATGGTTTGTCCCAAAAGTCAACTTAGGGGTGAATTAGGTCAAGAAACCCTAATTCCTGATTTTTGATGAATGCATCCCCTGAGGAAAAATTGACTTAATGATTGGGTCCATGAGGTTCCATGGAGTATATTAGGTTAGGTTTTGGATCATTGGCTTGTGCCCAGATGATAAATTTCCATTTGGAGGCCCTGGTCGACCAAAACCCTAATTTGGTGACACTGTCAATCTTGAGACTTGATCCACCTAGAAGGGAGCAGCCCAGTGCTTGATCCTTGAAGTGGAAGTCCTTTTGATCCATTGTGGATGTTAGACAAGTTGAAGATCATGTCATTCCTTGATTGATCCTTTGTCTAAGAACTCTGAGAGGGCTTGAAACCCTAATTCTTGATGGTAGTGAATGCTCAACAATCCTTGAGGAGATTGATGAGGCATGAAAGTACATCCATATTGTGTTGATGATTTGCACAATGATGGGAAATCTAAGTGGTCAAAATTTGGGGTATGACATGCGAAAGGAAGGTACTAGCACCTAACGCATCCGTCGTACTCGGCGGGAACCATTTCGCTTGCTCCTGGGATTGGATGGGTTATATATCTAAAGGCTTTTAGCTAAAGAGAAGAGAGAAAAGAGACAAAGAAAAAAAAGAAAGAAAGTGCTCACGGAGGATTAGGGTGTAGTCGTCGGTTTTTTTCGGTGACGCGACCACCTTACCGCATAATTGGTGCTACTTTCTGATTTCTGTATTTATCCTATGAAGCTAGAAAGGAAGGGGAAGATATCTTAAACTAACCCTGCACGCAAATGTTTTCTTTAACAAATGCTAAGAGATCGGGGATCGGGGTCTGGTTATACAAAGGGATGCTATTAACACCAGTGTATCTATAGTAATCTATAGGAGCCTTCTTTTGCATGTATTTCTGTTAATTTGAAATGCTTTCTTGTGTTTATCTGCTATGGATTGGGAAAGTTTCTCCTTTGGGGGGACTGAGGAAATATTTTTGTTGTTTTCGGGTTTTCTGTTGTTTTTGGGAAGGCACTGGACCTAAAGTTTTTGATATGTGTGCTCGCTGAGATTTCGCAATCTCATTATCGTAGTTCCTCCTATTCTATGGGAGGAAAGACAATGTCTTGTTCAAAGCTCAAGATTGAAGTTATCTGAGTATTTGTGTCTTGTTCAAAGCCCAAGATTGAAGCTAAAGTTTGACTGAGAGAGAATTTTTCATCTCTAAAGGAAGAAATCTCATATATTCATCACAGATGTTGAGAAATTGATTATAAGGGAAATTACTTTAACTGGGATATGTAGAACCCAGTAATGCCATAATTTCCTTTATAAGAGGGATGTCATGAAGGAATAAGCTTTAACTCAGTGTAGAGCAATGCCACTTTTCCCTTTATGAATATTTCATACAAAGAGAGGGACATTGGCTTGGATGTATGGAATCTAGAGGCTTGCCACTTACAGCAGTCGATGAAAAATAAATTTTAGCCAGGATAAGGGAAGAACTCCAGCTTGGATTTTGAATCAGCAAGTGTGCCACTTACAGCAATTATCTGGAAAAAGGTTTTGAGTGTTTGTTTTGATATGTGATGTATAGAAGATATATCTTCCTGCAGAGTATAAACATGGTCTCATTTGAGGGGATGATGGATTTTATGTGTGCCTTGGTCAAAGCCCAAGGTTGAAGCTAAAGGAAACTAACTCCTTTGGGGAAGTGTTTTATCTGTCTTGTACAAAGCCCAAGATTGAGGCTGAAGGAAACTGACTCCTCTGAGGGAGTGTTTTATCTGTCTTGTACAAAGCCCAAGATTGAGGCTGATTGAGGAAATCATTATATGAAGCCTAAGAGGAGGCTGACTCTTGCTGAGGATTATTGAAATCTAGGGGAAGGTCTAAATTGTATTGGGGAATCCAAAAGGAATTTACTCTTGTTGGGAATCAGGGAAGAGTTCAAATACCATATACCACGAGGTTCTGATTTTATTGGGCATTTGTTGATGGTAAATTGACCCTGGTTGGGATGTTTAAAGTGAAAGTTAAGCCTTGTTGGGGGGTCAGGGAAGTTTAAAGGTGAGTTTAAAAAACCTTAGAAGTTTTAACTCTTCTGGGGACTGGTGTATTGGTAAAATGATCAGGATTTATCCTATGCCTTTAGGAAACCTGTGGGTCTTTGTGTTTAGTCAAAAAGGAGACTATGATAATGAGACTTTCCAAGTCTATTTGTATGAAGCCTAAGTGGAGGCTGAGACTATCCAAGTCTCATTAAGAAGAGATAGACTCTGGCTGGAAAGAGATCCTTGTATGATGCCCAAGAGGAGGCTGTTGGTTAAAGATCAACTCTTGGATGGTAGGATATTCTAGACTTTTGACTCTCCGGGGATTGAACTAGTATAGATGACTAAATTCTATCCTATGCTTTTAGGAAGCCTTTGGGTCCTTGTACTAAGCCCAATAGGAGGCTGGGGAACTTCTAAGAAGCCTGTTGGTCCTTGTACTAAGCCCAAGAGGGGGCTGGGGATACTTCTAGGAAGCCTGTGGGTCCAAGCCTAAGAAGAGTTCAAGAAAGGTTTCACCGGGAATTAATCATTTCTTTGTTGAACAGTTCTAAGGTTTGAAGAAATTCAAAGCAGGTTTCACCGGGAATTAATCCTCTTCGGGGAAATGAATTTCTTGTACACATATACATTTCTAAGTTTTGACAGTCTTGAGAAAAGTTTCACCGAGAATAATGTCTTTCTCTGTTTCACCTAAGTGTAGACCTAACTGCTGGGGAAACTCTAAACAAATATGCACAAGTATATATACAGATAAGTGTATTAACAAGTATATAAACAAATATGCGTTAAATTGAAAAGATGTTGGGTCTTTACACTCTGAAAAGAGATCCAAGTGTATTGTGATTGATTGTATGGATTACAACTGTATGATTAGGGTTTTAAGAAATTGAAGAAAGTTTTGAGAAAGCTTCAAATTTGAATTTGAATTAAAAGAAAGTTGTTTAAAAGAAAAGAATGTTTGGGGCTTATAACTCAAAGAGAGGCCCAAGTGGTCTAAGAGCAGTTTCACCCGGAATAATGCTCCTCTTAGTGCCAGTTAAAATAGACAGATAATTTTAAAAACAGAGGTATGGGGCTTACAACTCAAGGAGAGGCCCAAAGAAGTTGTCTATTTTTTAAAGCAAGGTTTATGTGCAAAAGTATTGGGACTTATACTCAAGGAGAAGCCCATATGACTTATTTTGAAAACAGGGATCGCACTGCGATACCGAAAGACGTTGTGGGACTTATACCATAGCAGAGGCCCAAGATTTATTTATGTACAAATGGGTTTGGGTCTTACACTCTATTAGAGGCCCAAAAGCATTTGTAATGAAGAAAAATAGGGCTTATACTCAAGGAAAACCCCAAGATTTTTATTTGAAAGGCGACGATTGCGCCGCAGTTTTTGAAAACCACAGTGGCAGTTGTACAATGGCTGAGGCCCAAAATATTTATGTACAAAAAGGAGTGGGTCTTACACTCTATAAAGAGGCCCAAAAGTGTTTCAACTAAAGTTTGAAAATTTAAAATCTACGGAAAACCCTAATTTTAATTAAAAATACAATTTTTCAAAGAAAATTAAATAAAAATTTATGTAAAATATCAAATGTATCTAAAAAAATATGTTTTGAACTTTGAAAAATGTTTGAAAATAGATTTTTTAATCCACAAAATGATTTGAATTCATTTGGTTTTGAAAAATCAAGAAAAAGAATTTATTAAAAATGTTTAAAAACAATTAAAAAAGAAATTCTTTGAAAAATTCAAAAATATATCAAATATAAATTTTTTTTTTATTTTTTTGTGGAATTAAATATTAAAATGTGTAAGTGATTTATGTTTAAAAAATCATTTGAAAAAGATTAAAAATGAGAGAGATATGAAATTTTGAAATTAATTAAAAAAACAAAATATTTAAAAATTCAAACATTTGAATTATGGCGCGAAGAACTTCATCTTCTTCCTCGCGCGTGCCATAATTCTCAGATTTGCAAAACCTCTCATATCTTACTGAATACGTAATGACATTGACTTTTGTAAACATGAAAGTTGCTCGTTTTTGAACAAGGATTCTAATGGTGCCAATTAATTGTATTTATTTTAAGTGTGGAGTGAGAAATCAAGTGAAGAACAGATGAATTCTAATTTTTGTAAGAACACCATGAAACTTCATACACGATAGATACAAAGCAATTATTTGAGAATAAACACTCTATATAAGTGCAAAAACATGTTGGTAACTTGAGAACACATTTATGATGCATGGATCATAGAGTTTGAAAGTGTCAGGCTTACTTGTGCAAGAGGAATTCGAATTATGATGTAGAGGTGTTACAGATGTTGTGTGATGATCTGGACAACTTCAATGGACCTTATGTAAGGTGTTTAGAAGCTTGGAATGGATTGAAAACACCTGGATCTTGTTGTGGTACCTTGACTTCAATTAGGCCTAAGTTGGATTTTGAGCTTTGTGATTCTGATGTTACAGATGATGGAGAAGTAATTGGATAACTTCTATATGATGTATGTATGGTGTTAGGATCATTGGTTGTGGTGGATTCCTTCTCTATTTGAAAATTCGCATGTTACTTGCCAAAGAAGGAAATTCTGGTTTTGAAGAGTGATTTTGAGGAAAACATGAGTTCTAATGTTTTGGGGTGTTTAAATCAGTCACAAATGACCTCTATTTATAGTAGAGGAAGTTTGTTTTGCAAGGAATAGTGATTGGGGTCTAGATCACCCTATTATCCATTGAATTTTGTCATGTAGCCAAAGTCTCCTCTAGCAATTTGTTGAACCCTAATTTTTACCCCTAAGATTTTGCACATCTCATTTGCATATCATTACCCCAAACAAGATCACTATCTTTGTTTCTCCTGAGTATCTGTATATTATTCTTACATGCTTTATATTTGACTGTGTTTACTAACCTCTGACTAAAATACTAAAAATATGCTGCAGTTTCTCTCTCTGTATGTTGTGCAGGTTTGTCAAAGGCAATGAAGTGATTTCAGGTCAAATGTGGATGTTTATACATGATCTAGTCTAGATGGATGTTTGACCTAATCTTGGTCAAACTATCAAGCAATTGTTCCAAGTGCGAGTTATTTGCTCTAGTGGCTATTTCTCAAGTAATGAGTGTTCAAAGTCAAGATGTCTTGTGCTGAGATTCTTCAGTTTATCAAGCAGTGGTTCATATGACTTTTGGGTTCAGAAAGTCATGCTTATCATGATCTGAATTCACCAGTCCAGATTGGGTTCGTGTGTGGATTTATTCTCCTAAAGATTGATTCAATCAAATTCAAAATGGTTCAAGATTCATTTGATCAGAGACTCAGAGGATGACAGATTCAAATGGCTGTTATTCAGTTGGCTTGTTCAGTGGTATTTATGTTGCACATTTTATCAGAGGCTTGGGATAAAAGTCAAGATTGGTTTTGGGCTAAAAATAAAGATCTGCTATTCATAACCACTTTTCATTTCCAATTCCTAAAATCCATATTATGCTTCAATGTCCATATTCCAAGAAAAAAATCATGAAAAATAAACCCTTTGATTTACCAAAATTCCATGACCATTCTTTAATTCTTTCTAATCATTGTACAAACACACCATTACCATAATTTACAAAAAAAATACACCAAGCTTAGGCCCATTATTACACAAGAGTCCAAAAAAAGGAAAAAAATATTACATCATGATAATATTACACGGCCCATTTTCACCAATTTCATGCTAATGCCAACAAGTACTTTCAAGCCACTTGCTACTTTATTACTTTCCAAGCCACTGATTCCATGAGCTCATTTCACAAGCCTGCAATGTAAATCTCCACACGGTCAAGCTACACGAAGAAAAAGTCAAGCCGTCACACATCAGCAGCTGCTTTTGAAAATTGCCAAGCCATAAGCCTTATGCTACTTTTCACACTAAGCCTTGCTTCTCTTTCCAAGCAGTCATCAACCCATGCTACTCCAAAACAAAACGTTACGCCAATTACTGCACATGCTAGCGAAAAATTCCAAACCCTTTCTAAGCCATTTCCAAAATTGCAAGCCACATCAAACTTCATGTTATGCCAATCCAAGCCGTGCATAGTCACACGTCACCAGCTACATGTGACAAAATGAAGCCCGTTACCAGTCGTGTCTTCTCCAAATGCTAGCTACAGCGTACCATAACTCAAGTCGTCCCCACGTGACTTGCACAACGTCACAAAATGCTTGCAATTCACAATTCAAAACGGCATGGCATCAGAGCAAAACGACCTGCTAACAAATTGCAAGACTCAACATGAACTTCAAAACGCAGCACTGCAGAGAATCAAAATGCAGAAAAATAAATGAAAACGGAAACTCGTTGTGCAGTTCACTCACCTTCAAATTTCTCTATAAATTAGAACTCATCTGTTCATTTCAATTTAAGCTTTGAAGAGCAAAAAAATCCCTGTTTTGGTCCAATATTGCACTTTATGGGTACGTAGGCATGAGGCGACAAGTCTCTCCAAACACAAAAATCTTCAAAACAATTTCTCTTCCCATCTCCTAAATCTCTTTTCAAACAAACATTTTCAAACCAAAAGCGTAAATATTTCAAAGGGTTCCTATAGAGTACTATAGACGTTTTGGATGCTAACACCTTCCCTTAACGTAACCAACCCCCTTACCCAGTCTCTGTTCACTTGTTCTTGTTTTAGAGCTTGTGTAGGTTTTGTTCGCTCTTTTTCCTTTCCTTTCTGGATAAAATAAACGTGCGGTGGCGACTCTTGCTTTTTGAGTTAAGTTAATCAATAGCTTACACTCACGATTTTGCCGCTACAGAAAAGTGGTGACTCTGCTGGGGACTCTGGTTCTTAGTGATTTCAGCCTACTTTGATTTATTTACGCTTTATCTGTTTGATTTGACTATTATTGGTTGTTTTGCTTGGTGATCTGTATGGTGAGATAAGTCTTATACCCAGGCTTGAGCATACACCTAGGATTAGGGTGGAAAGTAGTGTGACTTGTGTGGCATTTGGCCAGACTTAGTATACACGAAAACTCCACATCCGGACGAGGTGTTCTTTGGTAAAGTTCTATCCTTTAAAATAATTGGTGCAGATGATGGAATGTAACCTAGAGAGCTGTCGACCATTCCCGAGGACTCAGTTGAGGCACTCCTCCCAAGAGGCAATAATGGCAGACCAGAAATGGAAAACCCGTTATGCTTTTTGATCCGAGGACCCGAAGCTGAGAACTTTAGAACCCTTTAACCCATCTTGGCCTATTAGGACGTGGTGCGGTGGCTATTCAGGTGCATACTTGAATCAGTTGTTACGCGATACCACACTCAGACGATACTCTCTTGAGAATATTATTGACTACCAAGAAGTTGGGAAATTGATAATATCCGAAAGATGGGTTGTAGACTCTGGGAAATTTTTTAGAACCTTGTTCGGCAGGTGTTATACCCCTAGTACATAACTTTGTGGGTTGGTTCTTAACCTTTACTCCATGCTCATGACTCGAACCTTTAGACCCGTGTGCTTTGAGTGATCTTGTTTGTGGTTGTTGCATCCATGCACTCTTGCATCCATGAGCATACATATGCATTCTTCCCAGTTATATCAGAAACTCATTTCAACTGTCTCCTTCTTCAGTTATCTGTTCACCGTCAAGCTGTTTCCTCAACACAACTACGGAACTAGAGCTGCTGTCAGTTTGAGAATGGAAAACCAAGAACAACACAACGCCGAAGTCAGAATGGAAATTGATGAGTTGAAGGCCGGCATGACCAAACTCACTGAAATGATGCATGTTCTGATTGCTAGAGGTGAACAACCTCAGAGGACCGTGATCTCTGAAATCCCACCTGTTGCTATTGACCCTCAACTGACTCAACAACCAGCTTCTACTTGGCCAGAATATGGGTTACCTCCGAGTTACTCGCCACCCTTTGCAACTACTCCTGTGTTTGTCCCATCTGTACTGCCAGTATCTTTAGCTCCATTGTTCACTGAACCTCAGCCTATTGTGCATTCTGTTGCTCAAGCTATTCCTGAGAATCCTCCTTTCGTGTACCATGCTGCTGGTCCACAATCTGAAAGTCAGGGAGAACCTGGATAAATTGAAGAAGTCAGAGAGTAATGGCAAACTCTAGACAAAAGGATAAGAGCCATGGAAGGAAGTGATGTCTTTAGTGCTTCCGCAATGGGCATGTGCTTGGTTTCAGACTTGGTTATGCCTGCAAAATTCAAAACACCTGATTTTGAGAAATACAAGGGGCACACCTGTCCCAGAAGCCACTTGGTGATGTATTGCCGCAAGATGGTTGCTCATGCCAAAAATGACAAATTGCTCATTCATTGTTTCCAAGATAGCTTGAGTGGGGCTTCAATGAAATGGTATATGAGACTTGAGAAGAACCGTATCCAAAGCTGGAAGGACTTGGCTGATGCTTTCTTAAAGCAGTATAAGTACAATCTGGACATGGCACCTGATCGTCGCCAATTGCAGAATATGTCTCAGAAATAAAAAGAATCCTTTAAGGAGTATGCTCAACGCTGGAGAGAGCTAGCTGCTCAGGTGGAGCCACCATTGGCTGAAAAAGAATTGACTGGATTGTTCATGGACACTCTTTAGCCACTCTTTTGGGAAAATATGATAGGAAGTGTATCATCTGGTTTTGCTGACCTAGTCACTATTGGAGAAAGACTAGAAGAAGGTATCAAGAAAGGAAAGATTACCAATACTGAAGCCTTTAGTGGTGCTAAAAAGTATGCTGGGAATTTTCAAAAGAAGAAGGATGGTGATACCCATGCTGTTTCATTTGAAAGGAAACCTCATCATAGGCAACAACAATATGTACCTGCAGTTGCTCATGTTGTCAATGCTCAACCAGTTCAAGCTCCTCATCAGACTGTTAGACAAAATCAAATTTGCAATAGGGTTAACTTTGATCCTATCCCGATGTCCTACACTGAGTTGTATCCATGTCTTGTAAAGAAAGGTTTGATTACAACGATGGATTTACCTCCTCCTCCAAATCCTCTCCCAACCAGCTATAGGGCTGATCTTCATTGTGAGTTCCATCGAGGTGGGGCAGGCCATAACTTGGAAGGTTGCTATGCATTGAAAGCTAGAGTACAAGAATTGGTGAACTCAAAGATTCTGACTTTTCTTGATGATAATCCCAATGTTGTCAACAATCCTTTGCCAGAGCATACCAAGTGAAGTTTGATTCAGTTCAGACGGATCATCTCCTCAAGCCAGTGTTTTCGGCAGGATAGCTCATCCTTGTTGCTGATTAGTCACTAGGCCTAGTTTCTTTCTATCTGCATTCTTTTTTTATTGTATTGACTGTTTACTCTCGAACTTTATTTGTACTTTCATGGTAATTTCAATGAAATGAGCATTGCAATTTTTTATTCAATTCATTTATATCCACTGTGTGCACCTTTATTGCTTTCTTTTTCACAAACAAAAATATATCTCCTGTTCACTTTCTTTATCAAACTTTTGTTTTATGCAAAGATTGGAGGGAGGATGATGAAAACGAAATACCCAAAATTGTTGAATTGTATGCTTTCAATTAAAACTTGGCTGATTATGTACAGGCATTGTTTCAACTCTCAAACACTGGAGAAATAAGGAAGTTAATCCCTTGTCAACCCCTTCGAGCCTAGAAGTTGGAGTTTCTTTCTGTATGGAAAAACCCGCAATCTTAACCTGGGGATGGGTACTTCTCAGTTAATTGGATTGTGCATGTAAGACGCCTTTCAATAAAGGTTGCAATCACAAGCTTTCCTTCGCACACATCAAAAAAGTGTCGAAGATGTCTTTCAAGTCAAAAGCCAATGATGGTTCACCGTAATCATTAAGCCAAGCAGTCACTATCTTTCAAAAAATCAAAAGAAAAGCCCGCCAAGTCAAACCTATGAAGAAGACTTAGGCAAAAATTGGGGCATCCCGCTGACTGGAAACTCAAATAACACAGTTCAGGCAAAAGTTAGGGATAACAAAAGAAAAATCAAGAGGTTGCCAAAATCCTCAAAGACAAAACAAGTTGACTAAGGTCCTCATCAAAAACAACAAAATGTTGTAAGAAAGAGTGACTTCCATCTCAAAAATACCAAGGCCCTTGAGCCATCATCATAACATTGTTGCAATTCCAAAATCTCTTGGAACCTGAATGCATAGTTTGAATTAACTGAGCATAGGACTGGAGATCATTATGAAGAAGGGGTTGGGTACAAATTAACTTTGAGCCTATATCCTTTGTTTCAAGAACCGTGAACCAGACCATGTTACAACCTTCAAAAGACCTAATTGAAGCCAGGTTTCTTTTGAAAGCATACTACAGCAAGGTTGCGTAAATTGACTCCTATGTTTGTTGCCAATCATTTGCTTTGATGTCATACCTTTGCTTTCTCTTTCATTTTGAATGTCTAAACCTCCGTGTTTTGACAAATGATTCATTTGCTTTACATCAATAATATCATTCCAAAAAATGATTTTTGATTTCAAAATTGCATTGAGCTTTGCATTAAAATTACCATGTTTGTTTGAATAATCTTATTTGCAGGCAAACTTTCCTCATCGAGAATTTTCAAATAGTTGAGAAACTTGGTCAGTGATCCTATCTGGGGCACATTACCTCCAGAGCCTGTTGTGAATCAGTCCAAGATTTGTTTCTCAGTGCAAATTATTCTCAGAATTGGTTAACCAGAAGATCTCTTTCAAGACCGATACTAAGTTTAACCTTCTCAACATTCATTTCAAGAACTGAAGCCATGATCAGTTCATCCCCAGCAACTGAAGCCATGATCAGTTTATTCTCAACAATCATTTCAAGAATTGAAGCCATGATCAGTTCAATCTTTTCCCCTGCAGCAGTCAAACTGAAGCTATGATCAGTTTATCTTCATAGCCAATCAATCTGGGGCAGTTTTCTTCAAGAATCCTCAAGATGTCTTTCCTCAAAAGACCATCAGCATAATGCAATTCATAAGTGTGATAGAGATGTGTTCAACATTTTCTTTCCAAGCAGAGTGGGCAGTATTCCCTGTGTTGAGGAATCAGAGTTTCCTTTCTTCCCTCACAAAAGAGTCTATCTCAGTTGGCCCTATCATCTGCATTGCATACATAAATCATTCATATCATACATAGACAGATTTTCATAGCTCGAAGTGTGCTTCACGCTCATGTGCATTTCCCGAGGTCCTGTTGCTGTCAACATCTTACCTTGTGATCAAAGTCCAACTTACTTGGCACCTACCAAAACTTTTACCTGCCTTTTCATTCAGTGCCATTCCTGAATGTTGTCGTTTACCTGTCTTCTTTCTTTCCAGTGCCATTCCTGGATGTTGTCGTTTCCCTGTGTATCTATTGTTGTTATTAGATGTTTGTTTTCTTCTATTCCAGTGCTATTCCTGGATCTTTATTTTCTTTCACTCCAGTGCCATTCCTGGATGCCTGTCTCTTTTGATCTCCAGTGCCATTCCTGGATACCTTGTTCCTCTTGTTTCTCCCAGTGCTATTCCTGGAAGTTTTGCCTCTCTTTTGTAATCCCCATTATATTTGCTTGGATATCTTTCAGTGCCATTCTTGAAAGTCTTATATGTTCATTCAGTGCCATTCCTGAATGAGTTTTCTCCTTTTGCATTCAGTGCCATTCCTGGATGTCTTTCTCACTATCATTCAATGCCATTCTTGAATGTAGTGGTTTTCCTTTACCTTTCAGTGCCATTCTTGAAAGTCCCTGCTCACTTTATTCAATGCCAGTCTTGGATATCGTGAACCCTTTTTATCCAATGCCATTCTTCGATGCTTCTGATGTATTTTTCCAGAACTTTTCTCACTTAATTCAATGCCATTCTTGGATGTTGAGATTACTTTTGTCCAATGTCATTCTTGGACACCTTTTCCCCAACTGAGTCCAATGCTATTCTTGGATATCTCTGATGTTTAACCTTGCCATCCAATTCCATTCTTGGATGTCCCCAATGAAGTTTTTCAAATGGAAATTTGTCTCCATCCAATGTTATTCTTGGTTGTCTCTGATGTTTGTTGTTGCCTCATTCAATGCCATTTTTGAATGTTGTAGTTCCTTTCATCCAATGCTATTATTGGATATCTTATCCCCAATAAAGTGTTTTTCACCTCCATCCAATGCTATTCTTGGATGACGCTGTTGTTTTTACCAGAAAACTTTCTTGTTATTGTCCAATGCCAATCTTGGACATCTTTCAGCATATCTTTTGACTCGTTTGTAGTTTCGATCCAATGTTATTCTTGGATGTCACTACTCCTCTTCCAGGGTCTTGCCCCTCTTCTTTCCAACTATTGATGGATACTTCTTGTCACCTTGACAGATATCCAGAAATATCTTGTGTTCCCCGGTGTGTCTTTTCGTGTCATCTCGCTCAATTTACCGTAAATCTTTTGTTTCAAGTTTCCCCGCAGTCTGTTTCATCCTTTACATTCATATCATTTTGTGGCATCTTATGGCTAAAAATTTGGTTTCCTGTATTTAAGTATCTTCAATCTTGTCGAGACGAAGTTTTCAACCTTCATATCTCCTGATAGAAGAAACTTAAATAGGGGCAGCTGTTGAACCCTAATTTTTACCCCTAAGATTTCACACATCTCATTTGCATATCATTACCGCAAACAATATCACAATCTTTGTTTCTCCTGAGCATCTGTTTATTATTCTTACCTGCTTTATATTTGACTGTGTTTACAAATCCATATTATTCTTCAATGTCCAATTCCTAAAATCCATATTATTCTTCAATGTCCATATTTCCAAATCCATATTCCAAGAAAAAAATCATGAAAAATAAACCCTTTGATTTACCAAAATTCCATGACCATTCTTTAATTCTTTCTAATCATTGTACAAACACACCATTACCACAATTTACAAAAAAAATACACCAAGCTTAGGCCGATTATTACACAAGAGTCCAAAAAAATGAAAAAAAATATTACATCATGATAATATTACACGGCCCATTTTCACTAATTTCATGCTAATGCCAACAAGTACTTTCAAGCCACTTGATACTTTATTACTTTCCAAGCCACTGATTCCATGAGCTCATTTCACAAGCCTGCAATGTAAATCTCCACACGGTCAAGCTACACGAAGAAAAAGTCAAGCCATCACACATCAGCAGCTGCTTTTGAAAATTGCCAAGCCATAAGCCTTATGCTACTTTTCACACTAAGCCTTGCTTCTCTTTCCAAGCAGTCATCAACCCATGCTACTCCAAAACAAAACGTTACGCCAATTACTGCACATGCTAGCGAAAAATTCCAAACCCTTTCTAAGCCATTTCCAAAATTGCAAGCCACATCAAACTTCATGTTATGCCAAGCCAAGCCGTGCATAGTCACACGTCACCAGCTACATGTGACAAAATGAAGCCTGTTACCAGCCGTGTCTTCTCCAAATGCTAGCTACAGCGTACCATAACTAAAGTTGTCCCCACGTGAGCTGCACAACATCACAAAATGCTTGCAATTCACAATTCAAAATGGTATGGCATCAGAGAAAAACGACCTGCTAACAAATTGCAAGACTCAACATGAACTTCAAAACGCAGCACTGTAGAGAATCAAAACGCAGAAAAATAAATGAAAAAGGCAACTTGTTGTGCAGTTCACTCACCTTCAAATTTCTTTATAAATTAGAACTCATCTCTTCATTTCAATTCAAGCTTTAAAGAGCCAAAAAATCCCTACAGAATTGGCACAAAAAAAAAATCTCTCCAAATTCATACAAAGCTTCACAATCACCTTCAATCAATTCTCCAAAATCTCCAATAAACTCTCACCACAAAAATTCCTTCAATAAACTTTATCTACATATTTCAAACAGTACCTGCAAAATTCTCACAATTACACAGTACTTCACAATTCAATTGCAACACATACGCAACGATCCATAATTTTAATACCACAGTTTTGACACCATAGCTTCTGAAGCTCCCAAATCAAAGGAAGAGGAGAAGAAGAAGATTCAAATTGCAACTCACCATTTTTGAGGTATGGAAGCTTTCATCGAACTTTCGCGGTTTCGATTTGGTAGATAGAGACATCATTACATGAAATCAATGGTATATTTGAGATCTACTTTGAGTTTCGATCACAACCGCGCAAGAATCCGATCCCGTCGCTCCGCCGTGAGGAACCTTGAATCTCTATTTCCACCTTGAACAGTGACCGGCTGTGTGAGGGAGATGAAGCTGAGCATTTCACGTTTTACTTTTTTTTTTTTTTGTGGATCATAACTTGTTAGATCCACTTTTTTTTCTTATTTCTTTTTCTTTTTGATCGATGAAAGTCTTATGGATCTTGGAATTCCTTTGTTGAATTTTGATCAAGACGAGATCATCACCTTTTTTTTCTTTTCGTGCGGTATTGCTTTCGGATGACGATTTAAATATCGTTTATCTAGCATGCATTAGCACAAAGATCTATTGACCGACCTCATTGTAGGGTAATTACTCCGTAAATTACTCGGCGATTGCTTAACATAGCGCAACATATGTCCCGTATCGGAAAACTATCGAAAATGGTTGATAATTTGTCTTTTGGTTCAACACTTATGAAACTAGTTGTTAGGAGGCTTTGGTCTTATCAATCCTCTAATGAGTTTTCATTAACCTTGACCTAAGTGCAATTATTCAATCATTATTGATCACTTACTCTAACAACTAATCACTAACTTACTAACAATACTATTGTACTAACTTTGTTTACAATTCCTTCTCGCTCCCTATCTCTCTTTTACTTTTATGCTCCATTATTATCATTTCATATCATGTTTATGGTTCCACAATTTTCCTTTTGTCCGTTCGACACATGTTTATGCTTCCGCCTTTTTCTCTTTGTCCACTTGGACCAAAAACATAAATAAAGGCCAAAACCTCTAAAAAAAACTTGTGCTTCTAATCTTGGACTATGGTTACTATCCTTTGCAATGAACATGGGGTTTTGCACCTAGACCTTGGACATCCAATGCAATTCATGGAACCTTGGACTTAGAACTAGGACATTTTCCCTTTGCTTTGGAATTATGGTTCGAAGACTTTGAAGACTTGTGCTTTTGCTTGGTTTATGGTGAAGACAACTACATTTGTGGTTAGATCTTTCTTATCCTTAGCTTTTACTTTATGCTTTAGGATAGTCACTTCTTCCCCTCCCCATTCTTCAATTTTCAAAACTCTCTCTCTTTTTCAAAACTTTCTTGATTTCAAACTATCACCTCTTTCATAATCAAACCTTGACTTTGTCAAGTGATTTTAATCTTTTCCTTTCATTTCTTAACAAATGCTAAACTACATAAGCATGTTGACACCTTTTTCAAAAGACTTCAAAAACACCAAACTCATCAAACTCTCTTTTGTGCCCTCGTGCACTTCTCTTTTAAAACTTTTTCATAAGTTTAGACATGATTCATTTCTTTAAGCGGAATTATTCGCTTGGAAATGACGACTTGTCTTTACATTTAAAATCAACCAAAACAAACAAATTTCATTCTTTGTACAACGAACTACGAGGTTTTGATCCTATATTGCACTTTGTGGGTATGTAGGCATGAGGCGGCAAGTCTCTCCAAACACAAAAATCTTAAAAACAATTTCTCTTCTCGTCTCCTCAATCTCTTTTCAAACAAACATTTTCAGACCAAAAGCGTAAATATTTCAAAGGGTTCCTATAGAGTACTATAGACGTTTTGGGTGCTAACACCTTCCCTAAACCTAACCAACCCCCTTACCCAGTCTCTGTTCACTTGTTCTTGTTTTAGAGCTTGTGTAGGTTTTGTTCGCTCTTTTTCCTTTCCTTTCTGGATAAAATAAAAGTGCGGTGGTGACTCTTGCTTTTCGAGTTAAGTTAATCAATAGCTTACATTCACGATTTTGCCGCTACACCATTGACTTGAAATCAGCTTTGCAGGTTTAGGTCTTCTGAACTTTGGATATGTCTTGACTCATTTGGATAACAATGCCTCAGTTCATGCCACCTCTATGCACCCATTGAATGCCTCATGAAAAAATTGAAAGTTTTGGAAATGAATCTTGAATGCCACATGCCTAAGTGATGGAGTTCTTGACTTGAGAGGCTTATGGTTCAGAGTTTGTTGTTTTGATAAGATTCTCTATGTTTCTAGAAGCATGACAAGGCTTGTGGTATCATAACTTGGCCAATTCGAGCAAAAGGCACAAAATCTGCCTTATGGAAAATCAGTTTTAGGTGCCATGTTCCAAGGGATGTAACTTCTTGCTCAAGTTAAATTAGGATGAGTTCTTGTACTTTTTGGAAAGCTTGTATAAGGTACTTCAACTTTGATGTTTACCTTTGGTCTTGATTCATCTTGGATCATAATGAAAAGTGGCCTCAAAGTTGGTAAAACTACAAGACTGATTCTGTCCAAAAATTTCACTAAGTGTCCAAGTTTAAAAGTTTTGAAACCCTAACTTCATGACTCTATAACTCAAAATCCAAGTTTTTTTGGCTCATGGAGCACTGTGACACTTTTGTAGTATATAATGAGAGGTTTCATTTGAGCTTTGGATGGAAGAAAATGGTTGTGTGGTTTGGGAGTTATGACCTTGCAAAGTTGGGAAAATCATCTTTTTTTCATAACTTAGAGAAATTTTAAGTTTCTTAAGATTACCCCTTTTGCAAGTAACCTCACTTTTTTTATTTTTCTTGATGGATGATGATCCAAACCATGAGTTAACATTGTTTTTGTCAGATGAATTTAAAAATTTGTGATCCTTGATGAAATTAAGTCCTTGGGCTAAATTGAATCTAATGGATGGATTCCATAGGTGTTTTAGAGTGTCTTGAACCATGCCCCAAGGTGTGGGATCATGTCTTGGTCAAAAGTCAAAGGCACAGTTGACTTTTCATAAGAAACCCTAATTTGTGATTCAGATGAATTTGAATCCTTGCATTGCTTATGGATTAAGTTCTTTGTGTCAATTTGAACTTGTAAGAGGATCAATACAAGATATTTGAGGTCTTCAAAACATTCCTTGAGGTCTTGGCTCATGCCTTGCTCCAAAAGTCAACTTAGGGGTGAATTAGGTCAAGAAACCCTAATTCCTGATTTTTTATGAATGCATCCCCTGAGGCTATTTTGAACTTATGATTGGATCCATGAGGTCCGTTTGAGCTTCTTGGATCATGTTTTGAAGTATTGGCTCATGCCCAGATGAAAGTTTCTCTCTAGAGGCCTTGGTCGACCAAAACCCTAATTTGGTGACACTGATGATCTTGAGGCTTGATCAACTTGAAATGTTGCACTCTTGTGCTTGATTCTTGATATGGGAGAGCTCTTGATCCTCCATGGTTGTTTGAGAGGTTTGAAAAGTTGAAGATCATGTTCATTCTTGATTGATCCTTTGTCTGAGTTCTCTGAGAGGGTCCAAACCCCTAATTCTTGATTGAGGTGAATGCTCAACAATCTTTGAGAGGATTGATGAGGTATGAAGGTACATCTATATTGTGGTGATGATTTGCACAATGATGGGAAATCTTGTGGTCAAAATTTAGGGCAGGACAGATGCCCCTTGTAACACCCCAAAATTTGCCTTCTTGCTTTTAGCTAACTGGCTTATGTTTCTTTGCATTTCTTGCATTAGCATTTGTGCATAGCATTGGTTCTTAGCATAGGATCAAGGTACTTGGTTCATCTCAAAGGAGTATCAAGCCTCAAGGTGGTTTGAGGAGTTCATCATATCTTCATAAGGTCAAGAATGGCAAAGGATTTCAAGTGAATCTTTCCCTCCTAACCAGAGGGACCAAATTAGGGTTTTTGACCCAAAGGACTTCTTGAAGGGCTTTGTGGATTCAAGCATGTTCTTATGGTATTCCATATGCTCACAAGTTTTCATGGATAGAGACTTGGCTAGTGATTCATTGTGGAGGATGTTCAGTGGATCAGTTACTTGTGAAGTAAGCAAAAGTCAACAGTTCAAAAGGAAAGTCAACCATGGGTTTTCAAGGGTCCAAATCATGTTTCCCAAGTCCATGTACCTTTATTTGGTTAAGTAATAGCTTGGATGACATCATTCTTCAAGAATCAAGAGTTTGTGCAAAAGTTACTAAATTTGGAAAATGACCTATAATGACAACTTTCCATTTTTGGCAATCTTTCCACCACATTCAACTTGACTTTTCATCATCAAGGAAGCTTCAAATGAATATTCATCCAACATGAAAGTTGAATATCTTTCTCTCCCATTTCCAAAAAGTACTAGATGGTTTCCATATCATTTGTGAAACTCAAGTTATGGCCAAAACAATGCAAGGTGTTTTTAAGGGTTTTCACATGTACCACTTTTTCCACCTTTTGCAAATTGGTTCAAATTTAAGAATGATGACCTCTAATCATTGAATTCATATTTCCACATCCAAGTACACATCATTTGGCATAAGTTTGGCCTTTGAATCAATTCATCTCATGCCATATTCATCACTTATTTCACATTATGCAAAATGGCAAGATGTTTCAAAACTCACAAACCAAGTGATTTCAAGGCCCATTTCCAATCCAATTCTGGTAAGTACAAGATTTGTGAGTGATCCATCATGAAAAGCTTGCCAATACACGCGTGGAGGAGGGTGTACAACTCAAAGTCCAAATTTGCAAAATCATCCAAAACTCATTAATCAAGGAATTAACAAGACCTTAATCATAATCAGGGGAATAACCAAGTGTATATAAGCTAACTCACGCCCTCATTGCTAGGTCATGCACTCATTCTTGCTCAGAATTCCAAATTTCACTCTCACTTTCTCTCCTACGAATCTCACTCCTCACAAGGTTTCCTTGAGATTTTTTTCCATATTCTTGATCAGTGGAGAGAGTAGAGTAAGAATCCACCATTGTTTTGAGCTGAGAGCAAGGTTTTCAGCAAGTGCATTTCAAGTTGGTTCAAGTTCAAAACCCTAGATCCAGTCCATTTCAAGCCTCTATTTGCATTTATTTTGCAAATAGAGCTCAAAAGAGGAAGATCTGCAGCTTTTGGAAGGAGTTCTTGGTGTAATTCGAGCTCTGCAACTTTCAGGTTACTGTGATTTTCACCATTATAGAACTTGTTTTTATGGTGTGCATAATGATCTATGATGTTCACTGATGATGCTGATCTATTTTGTTTTGATTTTGGACGTGTAACATGTGTGTATTTTGAGTTTGAAGGTTTTGGATCTAAATTTTTCTTCTTCGATTTGGCTTGTGTGTTAATGGTCTATGAGAATAAATTGCATATTTGTGATCCTTGTTGAATTCTGGTTGGAATGGTATACTTGTTTGCATTTTCTGGAATTTTTTGAGATGCAACTTGCCGGAGGAGACGACCGGAGCTAGGGCTCCGGCGTCTGGTTGTTTTTCAGGTGGCCGGAGGCTGGAGGAAGGAGATGAAATCTGGACCGTTGGTGGTCCAGATCTGGTGGTTCACATGTTGCCACGTTTTTTAAAATGTGTTTTTATTTCATTGTTTGCGTGTGTGCTATTCCATGATTATTATTGTGTACTTTTAATCTGAACTACTCATCACGTTTACTTTTGGTTTTGATTGATTGATCTTGGACGATGATTTGATCTAATGGTTTGTAAGGTGCCAGCACATTAAATTTGTCATGTGCCTTTCACGTGTTACTTTTTAATTTCTGAATGATTTAATGTGCACGTGTGTATAGTTATCATTGTGTGCCTTGTGATCCTGAGCGTTGATCTTGTTTACTCCTTGGTTTTGTTGACTGCGTGTTGGTCTTTGGATGAATCTGATGGTGTGTATGGGTCAAGATGATTGACTGGGTTTGTATGGGATTGTTGACTTGCGCTGATGGATCTTTGGACTTCGGCTTTGCTTTTCGCACCCCTCCTTTTGGGCCCTTTCGCTTTTCCAATGTGGATTTGTTGCTTGTTGCACCCCTGGTTTATTTTCTTCCATTTTATTTTATTTAATTGATTCATTTCCATTTTTAATTTTTAAAAATAGTTTTATGCATCCAAAAATTACCAAAAAAGTCATGGATCATCTTTGGCATTTTATAAAATTTTTCCAAATTTTATTTTCCATTTTTATTTTATTTTGGCATCTGAATTAATTGTTGTGTGATTTTTTTTTTGAATTTATTTCAATTGTGCACACTTAACTTGCTGATTTTATTTCTCATCATCTATAAAACATTTTGAACCTATTCTTTTTGAATTATTTCATCAACATCTTGAAGTGTATAAAAACATTTTTCTCATATTTTTAAACTCTTTTCATATTGCATTTTGGTCCCTCTCTTTTGCATATTAGTTCATAATTCCTATGTGACTTTGCATGATTGATTGAAGGACTTATCTTGTGAATTTTTGCATGAGTTTTTAATATGATGTTTTCCCCTGGTTGAGGTGTTCTGAGATTTAATTTGGTAATTTTTGAAGATGATTTTCTAATTGTTTGATTGCTCTTTATTTGAGGTCTTCTTTTATGCACATCTTTGATCATGTTTGATTACTTGTTTGAGAAGGCACTTATGCCATTATTTGGGATTGTTTCTTTGACTTCATAAACAATGTTAGAATCACTATAGGTCATTTGATTGCAATTATAGGTCATTGGTGTGAGGTTGTTGCATATTTTGTGCACATGTTCAATGTTTGATTTACATGCCTCTTTTTGACTTATCTTCTCACTTCTTCTCATCTATGCCTCTTCTTGGTTTGTGTTTGGTTTGTGTATTCCATGCCATATCATTCCTTTGCACTTCATTTGATGTATGTTTCTGACCTTGGAGCTTTGTATTCATGTCATGTGCTATTCATGTTTCATTTTGCATCCTTTAACATGTTTCATTTACATGCTTCTTTCTTCTTCTTCTAATGATTCTTAATGCTTGGATACTTGCTTGTATGCCTTATGTGACATTTGTACACCATGTTTAGGCACATGTTTAGGTCATCCACATTCTGACTTTGATTTTATTTGAAGTATTCTTGCATGATCACTTTGCATATCCACTCATTCTTCTTCTACTCCTTCTTTGATGACTTTCTTGTATGTTTGGCCATTTGTTTGCATTCTCTTTGCTTGAGTTTGTTTGGTAAATATTATGGGTCACCTCTAAGGTGTACATTCTGACTTGGATGAGTTTCATTTGGTTTGTAACCATTTCTCTTTGGGTTGTGACTTGTTTGGGTTTCATTTGTCTTATTGTTGCTTATGTTTGTTTTTGCTAACCATGTAGGGGCTAATGGTAAGTGAATGGGATGTGGATAGTTGTCCACATTCTAACTTCTCCTTTCTCTTTTAAGCTTTCATACTTGTGTTTGCTTTAGCATTTAAGATGCTTCTTCCTCTCTCTCACTCTTTCTCATCCCATGAATCTCAAGACTTGATTAAGTCTTGGATTCTTTTCCCTTAGAGCTACCTAGTCCAACTTAATTTTTGATTAAGCTTGGAGTAGGATTAGCATTAGGTTTTAGGTAGTCGTCTCTCCTAAGCCTCACTAACCCTAGGTTACCCATGCATGATAACATTAGGACTCTTAGTTTCCCTTTAGAGTTTCCTTTGTGTCTTCTCTCTTCTCATCTCAAAACTTCTTCAAAACACGTAATAAAAGTTAACGTGTATTGCGCTTGAGCCTTCTATGTGGGAAGTGGGGAATGAGGGGATTCCCCTCATTCTTCTAGGATACCTAGTGTACGTCCTGTTGGGGACGATGCGCGAAGTATTCGTTCCTATGTCATAGACTTTGGTGCAATGCAAGTTATGAACTAACTTAAAACACTTCTGTCTAAAAAACACAAAACCAATTCAAATCTTTTTGTCCTTCGGGATTGTTGGGTTTCAAACTTCATTTTTAGAAAAGAGCTCGTCGCTCAAGTAAAAAACACTTACCTATTCGTGGCCGTACCCATGAACTACATTAGCTCTGATTCCTCCCTCTCGTCCAATTGAGGATATGTAGGCACAAGATAGCGATTGTCTTGGCGAGAAACCTTCCCCCACAGTTCCCGTCCGAACTACGTTGACTCTGACTTTCCCATTGCACTGAGAGAGTACGTAGGCCTAGGACAACGATAACGTCCTATCGAGTCACTTCTTTTTTTCTTTTCTTCTTCGTTTCTCCGTTCTTTCCGTTCTCGTTTCCTCTCCGGTCCAGTAGCAGTGGAGCTCCAGACGATGACACTCTTCGATGCAGACAACAAGCGTGGATCCCATTGAGTACGATGGACGTGTTGGGTGCTAACACCTTCCCTTCGCGTAACCGACTCCCTTACCCATTTCTCTTGGTCGCGAGACCATGCTCTTTCCCTTCCTTCAGGTTTACGCAGTGTTTCCTTTCCCTCTCTCGGGATAAATACACATTGCTGGCGACTCTGTGTTTTCTGCGCCACTCTCGCGTTTGTACTGTTGGATGTAAATCTTTCGGGAGCGACACCCCTATTTAATATTCTTGGACCTGAAGGTGTGAATGGTGAAGATGTTCGGACATTCAAGGTAGAAGAGGATTAAATATCGGAATACTCAAAATTTTGATTGTGGTTATGAATGGAAGCTGATTTGCTCGTCCATCTTCTTTTGCTAAGCAATGCTACTTAGAAAAAGGTAAAACTTCCCCTCGATCCTGGTCTTCAGCCACGGAACTGGTCTTAGTTTTCTTTTGAAATAAACTTCCCCTCGATCCTAGTCTTCGGCCACAGAACTGGTCTTAGTTTCTTTTGAAATAAACTTCCCCTCGATCCTGGTCTTGAGCCCTGGAACTGGTCTTAGTTTCTTATGAAATAAACTTCCCCTCGATCCTGGTCTTCAGCCATGGAACTGTTCTTAGTTTCATCTTGCCAAGTCAGTCTTTTGACATGGAATGCTATTTGTGATGGTTTTCACCAATCTTCTCGTTGGGGAGACGCCATTTGATGGGAAAACGATTTGATGTCAGACTTGCTGGGGAAACCCATTGGTCTGAATTGCAGAGGTGTGCAAATTTCTCTGTTGGAGATGCCATTTGCTTGGAGAGGTTACACCATACTTCCCTTCGAGCCTTTGTCGGAGAGATGCCATGTGATCTAATTCAATTTTGAGGTGCTGATGACCTCTTTGAAAGTAGGACAAACTTCTCGAAAATAGATTGCCATTTGTCGACTTTACTTAGTACGAGGGCAAGAACAAACTTCCTTATTTGCCGATTGGTAGATACTTCTTGGAGGATGCGATGTCCATGTTGCCAAGAGTCTTCTGTCGAGAGGCTTTCTTTGGGGATTTTTCCTTAATCCAGGAAAGAAAAATATCATCTTTATTGGCAAAAAGGGAAGTTCCAAAGGTGTATAACCAAATGCCTTCTTGCGTTTCAGAGGTTCAAGTTATCAAAGTGGTAGAGGACAGACTCCAATCCAGGAATAAACTGGAGAGAGATTGTCTAGACGGTAAATTTTCCTGACAAGGAAAGAACTTAAATTGGAATTTTGTCATATCTGGTTGTCGTAACCCGAAATTTGACCTCACCCTTTTTTTGCCTTTTGCATAAGCATGTGCATTCGCATCACTGGCATACACATTCACACTTTTTCTCTGTGTTTTTTGGTTGCAAGAATATTCAGGTTTTAGCCAATTAATCACATCTTCACAAGGTCATCACATCATCAAAACAAGCATAAGACAAGGGTTTCCTTGACTATTCATCAAAACAAGAGGTGGAAAATTGAAACTGGGGCCACAGCACCATTTCCTAAGTAAATTTGGGAAAAATTGGCTAGAATAACCGGTTACTTAATATAGGGTAACCGATTACTCTGTGTCAGTTTGCAAATTTCTGCTATTTTTTTGGGACAACATCTTTGCACTCTCTTTGTTCTTTGATTCTACATTCTTCTAGCAGCATGTGGAATATTCTAGACTCTTCAAGTAATTCACTTACATTTTGCTATAATGTATCCTTTCCATTTAAGACCACCACACACCTCGTTTTCATTAATTGTGAACCTTTGGATTTGAAGCTTGCATTTGGATGTTCCCATTGAGTTAACAAATAACTAACTGAGTTAGCCTCTAACTCAGTGAGTTAGATGTAACTAACTCCTAGCCTAATCCCAAACCACCCTAAGCTAGCTCCTAGCCTAATTCCAAACCTCTCACACTCTAAACCAAAATTCTATATAAATAAACCTTCAATCATTTTTCAAAGGATCAACCATTTCATACACATTTCTCACACTTCACTCTCAATTCTCTCACATTCTCTCTGAATTTTTCTGCAACTTCTTCATCTTCATCTACATTTTCTTCCCAAACCTCACCATAGCTCTTCACCATTAAAGATTAATCACTTCTACATTTGAAGTGATTATTTCTTGAGCTTAACCTTCATCATCTTGCAATTATACTTGATTTTCTGGATTTTTATTAGCTTTTGGATTCATCTCAAGTGTTTGCTTCAAGATTCTACGGTTCGAATTCGTATTTCGGAGTTTCGTCGCAATTTTCTCGGTTTCGGTACGATTCGGCTACAATTGAAGATTCCTCTGGTTTCTTTGATTATCTTCACCAAGATTTCTTTGCAACAACATCTAAGGCACATCTCAGTCTTGTAGGTTGGTCTTTCTTTGCACATTTTACTGTTTCAAACGTTTTCATATCATTCGCAGTGTAGTTTCGATGCTTTTTGTGTGTGAATTGATTATGCCATTACTTGATCCATGATCTTGATGTGTTATTTGATTCCATTGCTGTTTATTTGCTGTTATTAAGCTTTATTTTCATGCACAAATTCATACCCTAGCATGTGGTAGTTTGCACAAGTGATTTAGGTGTTAAAAGTGCCTTTTGAAAAGCTATTTTTGCCACTGTTACAGTGGTAACCGATTACTGAAAATACAGTAACCAATTACTCTGCTTAAATTTACACCAATGCTGCTTTTTTCAATTGAGTAACCGATTACTCTGCATATTTTTCACTAGATCTGCCTTTTCCCAGCAAGTAACCGATTACCTTACTTAGGGTAATCGATTACCACTGTAACAGAGTACCATTTTTGGTGTTTTTCAAGCTTGTCTGCATACTTTCCTCCTCTAACTTCATTGGATTAATAGGGTTGATTTTTATGGATGTTTTAGGTGTTGTTTCACTTAAGTTTAAAGCATGATTGTGAATTTTCCGATACTCGATCTTTCAATTTCATAATTGTGCACATTCTTGGCATTGCATGGACATGATCATTCTTGCACAATTCTATTCACACAATAACATGATTTTGTGTTGCATTTTGAGTGTCATTTGGTACTGTTTTGCACTTTCCATTCGTGTTTGAATTAAGTTTGTTCTTCAAGAATAAGCTTAATCTTGTATAATCAATAATGCACCTTTTGCTTTAATAATTTTTCAATTCATTTTGAAAAATTATTAGCATATTCCTCCCTTTTGATCAGTTAATCAAAACAAAGTTTTGATTATTAATCTTCCTGTTGGTGCCTCTCTTTAGGCTTCCTTTAGAGCTTTCTCTCTCTCTTTCCCCCCGTGGAGTTGGAGTTTCGCGCGACACTGGAGCACTGTACAATTTGGAGCTGTTACGTTGTCCGTTTCAACTTCTGCACTACACCCTGTGTGTTAGAGAAGGAATGAAAATGGAGAACTCCTACTCTCATTCTGACTACTTTAGGTAGGGGACGAATGACCTTGTACCTGGCTTAGTCACCTCTATCTCCAGGCGGTAGCGTATCTCTTTCCCCAGTTGAGTCAATCCTTGATCATTCTTGGCTCTCTTGCCTCTTGTCATCTCTCTTTTGATCAATCACCACCTTCTTGGTTAAGATCATTCTCTTGGGTTAACACCTATCTCTTGCCTCATTGTCCTCTTTCTTGTGGTCAATCATTGCTTTTTGATTCCCCAGAAGAGTCTCAATTCCTTTTCTTCGGTTAAACACAGTCTTCCTGTTAAACACCGAAACCCTTGCAGAGTTCGCAACCTTCTCTTGGTTCTTCTTCCTTTTTTTGGTTAACCACTGCTTGTCAGTTAAAACACCAATTTACACTTCTCCTTAGTTAACCACAGTCTATCTGTTAACACACTGAGTTCCTCTTGGGTTAATCACTTTCTCTTAGTTAATCACCTGTTTTTCAGTTAACCACAACCTATTTGTTAAAACACTGAGTCCCTTTCGAGTTAATCACCTTCTCTTGGTTAATCACTCGTTTTCTTTTCGGTTAATCACAGTTTCTCTGTTGACACCGAGTCCTCAGAGGTTAGCAACCTCTTTTGGTTCATTACCCCTTTTGTTGGTTGAGTAATGCTTGTTCAGTCAGTACCAGTATCCCCAGTGGGTCACAACCTTCGCTTGGTTCTACACCCGTTCTTCTGGTTGATCATAGTCTATCTATTAAAACCTTTATCCCCACCAGAGTGGTTATCTCTTTCTCTTCAGATAACCAATGCCATTCAGTTGACATACTGAACCCTTTTTCTCTTGGTTTCAACACCGCCCTTTTGTTTATTTCCCCAGTAGGGTCACTACCCTTTGATCCTTAGCGCATTTCTTTGTTCTCTTCCTCCCTAGTGAAGTCTTCTCTATCCCTTGTGCTCCTTTATTTTCTTGGATTCAACACCATTTCTTGCACTTTATCCTCAGCACAGTTGTTGTCTTTTCCTTTGCACTCCTTTCTTGGTTTTGACTCCATTTCTTAGGAATCCCCATGGAGTTTCCTCTCCTTCTTTTGCTCTTAGTTTTGACACCACTTTCCTTTCCTCTTTTCCTTTTCAGTCTTAGTTCCCCGAACTACAGAAGCTCTGATTCTGCATTCATTCGAATGTATGATATGTAGGCACAAGATCGCGATGATCTTGGCGAGCACCCTTCCACCTTCTTCCATTTCCCTTTCCCTTCCCTGGTTCCATGAACTACGGCGCTCTGATTTCCTCATTGCACTATGAGGGTACGTAGGCATGAGGGCCCTAATCCTCCGCGAGCACTTTCTTTCTCTGTTTTCTCTCTCTCTCTCTCTCTCTCTCTCTCTCTCTCTCTCTCTCTCTCTCTCTCTCTCTCTCTCTTCTTCTTCTTCTTTTAGCTAGAAGCCTTTAGATAGATAACCCATCCAAGCCAAGAAGCAAGCGAAATGGTTCCCGTCGAGTACGACGGGTGCGTAAGGTGCTACTACCTTCCTTTCGCATAATCGACCCCCGTTCCCGTTTCTCTTCCCCTTGGTTTTTATCGATATTTTCCATGTCCTCTGGGACTAAATAAAGTTCGGTGGCGACTCTTTTGTATCTTTGAGTGTGCAATTCACTCAGGTAAAACCCAGCCATCTTCAGCTGGCGACTCTGCTGGGGAGTCCTTGCGCTTGCAAGTTGGGGTCTCGCCTAGTTTTGTTTTTTTTCTTGCTTGCTTGGGTGTTTATCTTTTACGCTTTACTCGCTTTATCTTTACGCTTTATTTTCTTTATGATCAGTTATTGCATTTCTTTACTGCTTTGAATATTCATATACTGTATATTCTGGATATCTGCTATATTTTCTGCTGTTGTTGGGATGGGTAGATATTATTGGATAAAAAAGTCATAACATCGGGCTTAGCATACACATAGGCTAGAACGTGGATAGTCGTGAGGCCTGTGTTTTGCGCGTTGGGTTACCACGAGAGCCACATCCCAGATCATGATTCGCTTGAGAATACTTCCGTCCTGCGAGAATTCGCTACAGCGGGGGGTTTTCATTCAGAGTCCTATGGTTTGGGTGACCTTTCTAGGGACTACCTTGTTGTGTCTAGATCACACCTGTGAGGGGGATATGGGTTTTTGCAGGAAACCAAGCCACTTCATACCTTTGTTCTCTCACGCACATCAGATTATTTTGCATCGACACAGAATTATATGCAGATATCCAGATTGTTCAGATTTGATTGTTCAAACAGTGTTGGCTTCTTGTTCTTGTGTTGCATATCATTTCATCATATCAAATTAATTTTTGCATATGCATTTTAAAACTTTATTTTTTGCATGCATATCATACATTCATTTGCACACATATGCAAGTCCCTTCATCCAGAAAACCACTGCTTATCCCTGTCCGTCTTTCGTTTGTAGTAAGACGACGACTCAACATCGGTATTTCACCCACTCAAGCAAATCCAAAATTATGGTTGACTTCGAAGCTGAGAACGCTGCCTATAAAGAAACTTTGGCTCAATTCCAAGGTCGGATGGATCAATTTCAGACTAACATGGATGTTATTATGGAACTCCTTCGTGTTCAGAAGGACGCTGTCGCTGCTGCCACTGTTGTTGCAACTATCACCGATGCAACCGTTGTCACTCCTGTTGTTACTGCTATTCCTGCTATTGTTTCTTCTCTTGCTACAGTCGAAGTACCGATTGAGCCTGTGATTCATACTATTGTTTATCCGTCAAATTCTCAATCTGGTTTGAATAAAATGCCTGCTGCTTTTCCTTGGGGCATGCCTCCGAATTTCACTCCTCAGATTGTAAATAATGGTGCCTTCGTACCATATCAGCCTTTTGTTGTGCTCATGCCTAATGGGAATGCTGTTGCATATCCATGGGGTATACCTACTCTGGTTCCACCTCCGGTGGTGAATGATGATCATGAGATTCTTCAGGGTCAGACTCGTCAGACTCCTTCTCAGTTTTCTACTCCGCAAGTGCACGTTCCGGGCGCATCTCAGCTGCCAAATCCTCAGATTCTTGTCAGGACTACTAATCAAGATAGACCTACTGGTTACAAGTTGTTGGAAGACCGTATCAGAGCTATTGAAGGGTTTTCTACTTTTGGCTTGGAGGCCAAGGACTTATGTTTGGTTCCGAATGTTGTACTGCCACATAAATTCAAGATACCTGAGCTTCCAAAGTATAAAGGTTTGAGTTGCCCACCTAGTCACATCATTATGTACTGCAGGAAGATGTCATCCTATATTGATAATGATGAATTGCTAGTTCATTGTTTTCAACATAGCTTGTCTGGCGCTTCATTGGATTGGTACATGGGCCTAGAACGTAGCAAAATCCATACTTGGAGGGATTTATCTGAAGCATTCTTGAAATAATACAAATATAATATTGATCTGACACCTACCAGATTACAGTTGCAAAACCAGTCTTAGCGCTCAACTGAAACATTTAAAGAATATGCACAAAGATGGCGCGAGATGGCATCTCATGTGCGACCTGCTCTCTCTGACAACGAGTTGGTTGATATCTTTATGGGTACATTGCAAGGATCCTACTATGAGAAAATGGAGTGTAGTTCTTCATCGAACTTTGCTGACATTGTAACCATCGGTGAACGGATTGAGAATGGTTTGAAGACTGGAAATATTTCTGGAGCAGCTTCCCAGCAGCCGGCTAACAGAAAGTCTCAGAACAGTCAATCAAAGAAGAAGGAAGGTGAAGCCAACACTGTGACAGCTCAAGTTTCTCCTCAGTATCAAGCTCCCATGGCTCCCATGCCATACTATCCATATCCATACATTGCGGCTGCACAATATCAACAACCTCCATACCAGTATCATCCGCAACAACCAGTTCAGAATGCACAGAATCAGCAACAACCGTAACGTCAGCAACAGACTCAACAGAACTGTTAGACGATGGCTAGGATCTAGAAGGGGGGTTGAATAGATCCCACAATTTTATACACGCGAATGGTTACCAAAAATTGGTTTTAAAAAATTATTTACGGAAGTAACCACTGAATCAGACGTCTACAACGAACCTCTACTAAAAGGATCAGACATGCACGACAATACTAGGAATGAAATAACAGATGAGAAAAATTCAGATTAATCAACAAAATTAAACGCAATCAACCAAGTTTTGTTTGCTTGATGTTAATCCAATTTCCAACGAGATAGGTTGACAAAAATTAATTGCAAATGCGTTCGATTTTGCGTTTAATCAAATTATCGAACACTAGGTGTGAGCAAACACACTAAGTGCAGATTTCCAAATAATGTAAATGTAATGCTGATTCTAGATACAATCCAAGGGATTGTGTCAACTTTACAAAACAATTTCTCAGCTCTAAATTACACTATCTCAGAAATTTCGATCAATTGATACTTCACAAATTCGAATAATATTGAAACGTAAAAGAGTAGGAAAAGAGAGGACAAACATGATTTGATTAGGCAGTTCCCCAATCATCCTCACTATGGGTACCTCTGCCCCCAATTCCACAAATGGAATTGAGATATATATAAAGTGTTGTTTGCAAATTGTTTATACAAGAGAAGAACAATGAACATCCAAATCCTCAAACGTCTTTAATTGTTGATGCAAAGTCTTCTCTCCCCTTGATTCAAGATGAATCAAGTGCCTCGAATCTGGTTGAACAAATCACCGTCTCACGCTACTAGACTGAACCGAACCCACCGTTCTTTAGTCACCTTCACTCGGTCAATTTCGATCTTGCACAATTCGATCTCAAATCTTTCTTCTACGATCCTCCGACTGTAGCTACTAAACTGAACGAACACCCTATTCTTCGGTTATCTTCGCACGGCTGAATCCTTGTAGAACGAAACGATTTGTATAAAACCCCCAAAAATCACCGTCTCACGCTACTAGATTGAAAGAACCCGCAGCTCTTCAATCACCTTTACTCGGTCGATTCTTGAAGGACAAAACCTGAGGTTTTATTCAAGAAACACCTACGGATACTCAACCCAGAACAGAGGATTTACAACACACCTAAGTCTGAATGTTATCACTTCACACGATGCAAGACACTAACAAGAATGATTATGTGTAATTGGTAGAGATCACAAGGTTAAAGATGAAGATGAAGAGAAAAATCAATATATATTTTCACGTTTCTTGTTATTTAATAAAATGAGATGAATCCAATATATATAATGCAGTAATGACCAACTAAAAAGAAATAACAGCAAAACAGAAAAAACAGAATGCAGAAAAATAGCCCAGACAAGCGAAGGGTCGATCGCCCATTAAATGAGGGTCGGCGGGAGCTAACCAGAGGAAGTGACTATGCAAAATACGCGACCATGCGTCAACCGTCCAACACCTTGCGTCGACGCAAGCATGCTAAATTTTTAGAACCTCAAAACCCCAGAAGCATGCATCGACCGCATGCATCAGGGAGGTCAGCGTGCGCTAACCCGTCTGTTTTACCAGAAATTGTCAAACTGCATGAGTCGATTACGTTAGGTCGACTCAAGATATGCAAAACTTCAGAAATTCATTTTTCTGAATATTTTTATAGACTAAGACTCGATTCATGCATACCAAACATTAATACCATGACCATGCACATGTAGAAATTGTGTAGACCTCTTCCTATATGTTTGGACACTAGAATATCAATGGTTAAATGCAATGTGACCGACAACGAAGTGATACTGTCCAAATTACAAACTAGAGACTATCCTACTTGTTTACTTGTTGACATCATTAAAACAGAACTAGATGAAAAGCACTTAGCCCTCACATACCCCCCCTTTTTGATGATGGCAACATTTTTTGGCTTTCTCTTGATTTGTAATTTAACGACTCCCCCTGTCTTTGTGAGAGCTCTAAACTTTCAATTTAAATCACTTTCTGCTGCTAGTAGATGTACCCTCCCCCCCCCCCCCTTTGACAACATCAAAAAGAGACATAGAAGGTGGTCAAAGATAGAGCATTATAATATGGAAAGATCCACTCAATCGATTTGCAAACAGATACACTAACATGCATCCATATATAATGATGTTAGTGTGAGAATAAGAGCGGATAAATACGACACATGATATGCAAACATCATTCATTCCATACTAGTGCAGAATAGAGAAACATAGTTCATATTTAAAACAAAAGAAAGAATCATAAAAATAACTAAGCATACAGTCAAAACACATATGAAAACATGCACTAAAAATGATCCTAATCCCTATGGTCTCCTCCCCCTGAATGGATGGCCTCTGCCTCGAAAGTGTTGTCCTGGTGGTGGAGGAAACTACTGATCTTCTAAGTACTGGTTAATTCAATCACAGCCTGATTAAGAATGCCTAAACTATTTGTCAAATTCTGAGTTTGCAGTTCAAGTGTATTGTCCAAAGCTGTAAACATGTTCATTGTAGCATCCGCGAATCGTCCAAAGTTCTGAGTGTGTGAATCCAATTGATTTGAAAGAGAGGTGAACCTCTCCTCCTGAGCGGTGTATCACTGTTCTTGTAATTCTCAAATTCCTTTTGTTCTAATTGCATCTGATTCAACATAGCTAGAATTTCTTCAGTGTCTTGGAAAGCTTGCTATGGTTGTGGAGTCAGAGGAGTTGAATACTCAGGCTGCTGCCAATCGTATTTGTCAGTTTGTTGCTAACCATAGTTTTGAGGAACATAAGCAGCACCAAGAGAGGTCCAGCCAGTGTGCTGCCATTCTCCCCAGCCCTGATTGTCATAAGTCTCCTCCGGTTGAGAATAACCCAACCATGCCTCATTATCTGCATCCATCATATTCACATCAGAATTGTTACCAGCTTGGTTTTCATTCACATTTTGTTCCTCGACATCTTGGTCATCAGGAACCTCATGCGGAGGCTGAGTTGCTTTGGCTCTGTAGTGGTACTCTTGTTTGTCAGGATTCCAAAAGTAGCCCATCATAGTGAGGGTCTTTTGTTGGAATTGATGCTCAGATGAGATAGAGATGTAACGAATGCCTGGAACCGTAATGCCATCCTTATTTAAAATATTCTGAATACACGACGCATAGCCCAAAGTCGTACCTCGTGTTGAATCCCGAAGGGCAAACATCCTGTACGAAAAGTAATAGGGCCAGTTGATTTGAATTTTGTTCTTCAGGATATAGATCAGATGAACTTCCGCTTGATTAACTCTTGAGAACCCTCCTTTCTTAGGTCGCAAAATGTGAGCGATGGTCCATTGCAGAACGCGATCAATAAATTTCAGATGGCCCGTTGTAACAGATTTTGGAAACAGCTCGATGTTCACAACAGCATCCGAATACGGTTCATGCAACATTAAGTTTAACGCCGTTTTAAACTCATAGTCATGAACAAACTTGGTATCTGTTACTTCAGGAAGGCCTTCATGGGTTTCCAATTTGAATAAGCTAGTCCATACGGCATTGTTCATAGAGTAGGACTGATTATTCATAGAATACGTAAAGTCCGTACCTGTGAACTTATCCTCAATTCTGGTATAGAACAGACGAACTAAATCACCATTATATTTATCGTCACACTCCAGAAATTCATCAAATTTCTGAACACTTAGTATATCCATTGCCTCTGTAAGATGATAATCTGGAGCCATCAAAGGATAGTAGGCATATTGGCGAATAACATAACGATTGCGGAAGTCGTCGTGAAAAGATTCAGACAAAGCATCAGAGAGAAGAGATAGAGCATTTACTGGTGTTGATGCTCTTGAGGTTGATGCTCTTGCGGTTCGTTTACCAGTTACCCGTTGAGTAGCCATTGTTGAGCACGGTGATGAAGAAGATGAACAGTAATGATGAACAGAAGTGATGAGTAGTGACAATGCTCTTGCTTCTAAAGTGAAACGAGAATCCCTTTCTTAAAACCTTTGTGAAACGAAAATCCCTTTCTTAATCTTTGTGGGTTTTAATGGAGTCTGAATGGAGGAATTTTGAACGGTGAGGAAACAAGAAGACCAAAGAGTTATGATTTATGCCATGCAAGTATGTGTAATGAAGTGAATTAAAAGTATGTAATGCTTTTTTATGACAATGGGACGGCGCGCGCGTTCACAAGAAAAAGGGTTTCTGAATTCGTCATTCACGCGTCGACCTAAGCATGTGATGCGTCGGCGCATGCTTACGAAACTGAAAATTTTTCAAAATTCTTGAGATACGTCGACCTAAGGTAGGCGCCCGCTAACCCGTGCCTTTGCTTAAAAAATATGAACAGTGCATGAGTCGACCCATGACATGCTCTGGTCGACTCATCAAAGTGAAAAATGGAAAATCTTTATATTTTAACATACAAATGCACCAATATAAGATAAATAGACATGCAAACACATAAATTAAACATCCAAATGAATAATATATGCTTAAAATGTGTAATAAACATCAATTTTAAACATCCAACATGGTACATATATTAAACAAAACTTATGAATCGGAACGATATTACCTTGATCATGAACGATGATGAGAGCCCTCACATATAGCTCAATAACTCTTGGCATAGTTAGTCAAAACCATAAACAAGCATATATATATATATATATATATATATATATGTGTGTGTGTGTGTGTGTGTGTGTGTGTGTGTGTGTGTGTGTGTATGTGTGTGTGTGTGTGTGTGTGAAGAGCTACTATCTTAAAGAATTATCAAACACGATCCGAAATATCAAGAACGCCTAGTTCCCTACGGATGTGAAAGAAAGGCTCAGTAGCTAGTGGTTTTGTAAAAATGTCAGCAAGTTGAATTTTAGTATCAACATGCTCAAAGACCACATCACCTTTCTCTACATGATCCCTAAGGAATTGATGACGTATTTTGATATGCTTGGTGCGTGAATGTAATATGGGGTTCTTAGTTAGGTTAATAGCACTAGACTTATCGCATAGAATCGGAATACGCTCAAGTTTTAAATTGAAATCGAGCAATTGTTGCTTAAGCCAAAGGACTTGAGCACAACAACTGCCGGCGGCAACGTATTCCGCCTCGGCTGTTGACAAGGCAACTGAAACCTGTTTCTTGCTATGCCAACTCACCAAGGAATTTGAAAAAAAGTGACACGTGCCACTAGTGCTTTTACTATCCAATTTGCACCCAACAAAGTCGGAATCGGAATATCCAACTAAGGAACAAACACTACCTTTAGAATACCACAGCCCATACTTTGGAGTATCGGAAAGGTATCGAAGTATGTGCTTAACTGCTTTTAAGTGGGATTCCTTGGGACATGCTTGATACCTCGCACACATGCATACACTAAACATGATGTTGGGTCGTTATGCGGTAAGATAAAGAAGAGATCCAATCATACCTCGATATTTCTTTACCTCTACATCCTTACCATTTTCGTCACGATCAAGATTGGCACATGTAGGCATAGGAGTATCTATTGCTTTGCAGTTTAGCATGTCGAAACGTTTGAGAAGCTCAAGACAATATTTTGTTTGACTTACAAATGTTCCCTCTTCGAGTTGTTTGATTTGCAATCCGAGGAAATAATTGAGCTCCCCATCATGCCCATTTCAAACTCCCCCTGCATAAAACTAGAAAACTCCTTGACCAAGGTTATGTTAGTAGACCCGAAGATAATATCGTCAACATAAATTTGTACCAAGATTAAATGTTTTCCTTGACGTTTAATAAAGAGGGTTGCGTCAACCTTCCCTCTTGAATACCCTTGATCAAGTAAAAATTTGCTTAGACGTTCATACCAAGCCCAAGGGGCTTGTTTAAGTCCGTACAAAGCACGTTTAAGTTTATAAACATGATCGGGATATTCATGGGATTCAAAACCCGGAGGTTGGGCTACATAAACCTCTTCATTTATATATCCATTAAGGAAAGCATTTTTAATTATCCATCTGAAATAATTTGAAGTTCTTAGTGCAAGCATTAGCATGTAAAAGGCGTATAGCCTCGAGTCGGGCAACCGGCGTATAAGTTTCCTCATAGTCGGTTCCTTCCTATGGGTTATAGCCTTGCGCTACATGCCGCGCTTAATTTCGTGTTATAACTCCATTTTCATCAAGTTTATTCCTAAACACCCATCGGGTGCCGATTACTCGATGATCTCGCGGAGGGGGGACAAGGTCCCAAACCTCATTTCTCCTGAATTGATTTAGTTCATCTTGCATTGATAAAAATCAATGCTCATCGAGTAATGCCTCCTTTTCATTTTTAGGTTTAACTTGTGACATGAAAGCGGAGTAATAACAAAAGTTACTAAGTTTAGAGCAGGTGGTTACTCCCTTAGAGATGTCACCGATGATATTGTTGATTGGATGGTCTTTAGAAGACTTCCATGCTAGAGGAAGGTCATCTTCATTAGTTGGATGATCCTCCTCACTCTTCATTGGTTGGTGATCCTTTTCCTCCTCAATACGCACTGCTTCAGGCTGATCAGTTCCTTTATCAGTGTCCTTGAGTATGTCTTCAGAAGATACACCTGCACCATGAAAAGAACTACCTTCTCCGACATTTTTCGGATAAGACTCATCAAAAGTAACGTGTAACGACTCTTCAACAATATGTAACCTTTTATTATAAATTCTATAAGCTTTACTTGTCTGAGAGTATCCAAGAAAAATACCCTCGTCGGCCTTGGCATCAAACTTACCAAGTGTCTCTTTACCATTGTTCAACATGAAACACTTACAACCAAAAACGTGAAGGTGAGAGATATTGGGTTTTCTCCATTTTAAAAGCTCATATGGTGTCTTGTTTAGAATAGGCCGGATGAGCACCCTATTCAAAACATAACAAGCCGTACTTATGGCGTCGGCCCAAAAGTATTTTGGAAGTCCACTTTCACTGATCATAGTCCTTCCTAATTCTTCCAAAATTCTATTTTTACGTTCCACAGCCCCGTTTTGTTGAGGGGTACATGGTGCGGAAAAATTATGATAAATTCCATAGGATTCACAAAATGCTTCAAACAAATGATTTTCAAACTCACCCCCATGATCACTTCTAATTGACACAATGTTCGTGTTTAACTTGTTTTGAGATAACTTAGCAAATCTTTCAAAGGCCGAAAAGGTATCACTCTTATTTGCTAAGAAAATAGTCTAGCAAAACCTAGAAAAGTCATCGACTATTACAAAACCATAATAGTTACCACCTAGGCTTTTAACCCTAGATGGTCCAAAGAGGTCCATATGGAGGAGCTCAAGGGGTCTCATAGTTGAAACAATATTTTTAAATTTGAAAGAGATCCTTGTTTGCTTCCCCATTTGACAAGCATCACAAAGGTGATCCTTTGTGAATTTGATTTTGGGCAAATCGGTGACTAGGTCTTTAGAGACTATTTTGTTAAGCAGATCAAAATTGATATGCACCAACCGTCTATGCCACAACCATGAATCTTCATTCATAGTGACTAGACATTTGTCGCCATTCAACAATACCTCATTTAAGTCTAGCATATAGACGTTATTCACCCTCAAGCCCTTAAACACATTCTTTTTGTCACTATCTTCAACCATGCAACAATCCTTTGAAAAAGTTACTTTATAATTCTTGTCACATAGTTGACTAATGCTAAAAAGGTTGTGTCTAAGGCCTTCCACAAGAAGCACATCAGAGATAGTAGTAGATGAGGGGTTACCTACACTACCTTTGCCGAGAATATGTCCCTTGTTGTTGTCTCCGTAGGTAACAAAACCCTTTTTCTTCGCCACAAAGTCGATGAAAAGAGATATGTCACTTGTCATATGTCTTGAGCAGCCACTATTCAGAACCCATCTTCTTTCGGTGGTCTCAAGACTTTGTACCTACAAAAACAATCAAGGGAGAGTAGGTACCCAATTCTCATTGGGTCCTTTACGGTAAGTGAAACTAAGGTTGCATTTGGGCAACCATTGATAAATGCCTTTTGGGACAAGAAATCTTCTAAAACGACATTTACCAATAGTATGACCAGGTTTGCAACAATATAGGCAATTACGGTTCATATGGAATTTATCTTTGCTATCTCTATCTCGAATCACATACGTATACTTTTGATACGGATTATTCATACTTTCTCGATAATGTGATCGATCAATAGCAAACGTAACTTTAAGCTTAAGAGCCTTGGCTAATTTGGCCTTAAGGGTTCTCACATCTTTTTTCCAAATTTGACAAGTATCACAGCCCCAATTGAACCATGGAGACTTGTTCTCATCAATCTTAGCTTTTGATGTATCCACCATGGAGTTTTTAAGAGCTTTCAATTCCTTTTCAGAATCAGAAACTTTTCTCTCCAAGTATTTAAAAATCTTTTTGTTCGAGGCTAAGCGTTGAAAAGCTTCCTTAGCCTCACGGTGCAACATATCAAAAGCCTTTTGTAATTTTAAATGAGACCTACTATTAAAATGATCATATTTAGAGTGTTTTACCTCTTTCTTCTTGTTTTGATGTGCCATAAGACATAGATTAACGGATTCACTTTCGTCACTTGAGATGTCATCTTTTTCCGACTCGCTATCGCTCTCCCAAGCGATGTATGCTCGTCTAGACTTGTTTGACTTTTTGTGTTAAAGACTCTTATCCTTATCCTTATCCTTGTATTTCTTGAGTGATGGACAATCCGGCTTGTAGTGCCCGAATTTTCCACAGTTGTAACACGTTCCTTTAACCTTGCCATTTTTATTGCCTTCATTTCTAGATTGCCTCCTAAATTTGACTAGATTTTTATCCGAGTGTTGAATCTCATTCTTCCGAACATATCTATTGTATCTCTTCACAAATAGGCCCACGTCATCACCGGAATCATCATCTTCATCATTGTTGGTTTCATTATCACTTTGCTCTTGAGATGTGGACTTTGAACAAGAAGCCTTAAGAGCAATCAACTTCTTTTCCGTATCTTTTGTTTTCTCCTTCTTTATACTCTTCTCATGTTTTTCCAAGCTAATGAGCACTTGCTCATGCTCATCGAGTTTTCCAAATAATTTCGTGAGGTCTAAAGTAGCTAGATTATTGGCCTCCTTGATCGCGGTGACCTTCGGTTGCCATTCCCTGTTAAGACACCTCAAGATTTTATTAGTAGCAACCTTGTTGGGAATTGGTTTACCAAGTACATGCAATTTGTTGATAATGTGAGTAAATCATTTTTTCCTATCTGTAATGATTTCCCCTTGCTTCATGTAAAAAAGATCGAACTCTTGCGTTAGTGTGTTGATACAGGCCATTTTAACATCATTAGTGCCTTCGTGGGCTACTTGTAAAGCATCCCACATGGCTTTGGCCGTTTCACAATGAGAGACTCGATAATATTCGTCAACTCCCAAAGAGGAGATCAACATATTTCGAGCCTTCCAGTCATAGATGTACTTTTTCTCATCCTCCTCATTCCATTGAGCTTCGGGTTTGGGAACGACAATGCCTTCAGCATTGGTCATTGTAATTTCCATAGGACCGTTTAAAATAACGTTCCAAACCTTCCGATCTATGGAATTTATATGGACGCACATGCAATCCTTGCAGTAGCTGTAATTTTCGCCTGTAAAAACTAGAGCCCTATTATAAGCCCCTTTAGGTTCGTTCGCCATATTCCAAGAAGTTTTACCGAAGCACCAGATAAACCGGAGCTCGTGATACCACTTGTTAGATGATGGCTAGGATCTAGAAGGGGGTTGAATAGATCCCACAATTTTATACACACAAATGGTTACCAAAAATTGGTTTTAAAAAATTATTTACGGAAGCAACCACTGAATCAGACATCTATAACGAACCTCTACTAAAAGGATCGGACATGCACGACAATACTAGGAATGAAATAACGGATGAGAAAAATTCAGATTAATCAACAAAATTAAACGCAATCAACCAAGTTTTGTTTGCTTGATGTTAATCCAATTTCCAACAAGATAAGTTGACAAAAATTAATTGCAAATGCGTTCGATTTTACGTTTAATCAAATTATCGAACACTTGGTGTGAGCAAACACACTAAGTGCAGATTTCCAAATAATGTAAATGTAAAGCTGATTCTAGATACAATCCAAGGGATTGTGTCAACTTTACAAAACAATTTCTCAGCTCTAAATTACACTATCTTAGAAATTTCGATCAATTGATACTTCACAAATTCGAATAATATTGAAACGTAAAAGAGTAGGGAAAGAGAGGACAAACACGATTTGATTAGGCAGTTCTCCAATCGTCCTCGCTATGGGTACCTCTGTCCCCAATTCTACAAATGGAATTGAGATATATATAAATTGTCGTTTGCAAATTGTTTATACAAGAGAAGAACAATGAACATCCAAACCCTCAAACGTCTTTGATTGTTGATGCAGAGTCTTCTCTCCCCTTGATTCAAGATGAATCAAGTGCCTCGAATCTGGTTGAACAAATCACCGTCTCACGCTACTAGACTGAACCGAACCCACCGTTCTTCAGTCACCTTCACTCGGTCGATTTTGATCTTCCATAATTCGATCCCAAATATTTCTTCTACGATCCTCCGACTGTAGCTACTAAACCGAACGAACACATTGTTCTTCAGTTATCTTCGCACGGCTGAATCCTTGTAGAACGAAACAATTTGTGCAAAACCCCCAAAAATCACCGTCTCACGCTACTAGATTGAAAGAACCCGCAGCTCTTCAATCACCTTCACTCGGTCGATTCTTGGAGGACAAAACCTGAGGTTTTATTCAAGAAACACCTACTGATACTCAACCCAGAATAGAGGATTTACAACACACCTAAGTCTGAACGTTATCTCTTCACACGATGCAAGACACCAACAAGAATGATTATGTGTAATTGGTAGAGATCACAAGGTTGAAGATGAAGATGAAGAGAAAAATCAGTATATATTTTCACGTTTCTTGTTGTTTAATAAAATGAGATGAATCCAATATATAATGCAGTAATGACCAACTAAAAAGAAATAACAGCAAAACAGAAAAAATAGAATGCAGAAAAATAGCCCAGACAAGCGAAGGGTCGACCGCCCATTAAATGAGGGTCGGCGGGAGCTAACGAAAATACGCGACCATGCGTCGACCGTCCAACACCTTGCGTCGACGCAAGCATGCTAAATTTGCAGAAACTCAAAACCCCAGAAGCATACGTCGACCGCATGCATCAGGGAGGTCAGCATACGCTAACCCGTCTGTTTTACTAGAAATTGTCAAACTGCATGAGCCGGCTCATGCTTACCTTAGGTCAACTCAAGATATGCAAAACTTCATAAATTCATTTTTCTGCACATTTTTACCGACTAAGACTCGATTCATGCATAGCAAACATTAATACCATGATCATGCACATGTAGAAATTGTGTAGACCTCTTCCTATATGTTTGGACACTTGAATATCAATGGTTAAATGCAATGTGACCGACAACGAAGTGATACCGTCCAAATTACAAACTAGAGACTATCCTACTTGTTTACTTGTTGACATCATTAAAACAGAACTAGATGAAAAACACTTAGCCCTCACAAGAACAACAAAAATCAGCAGAATCAAAACCGGCAAAACAACAACAATCAAGGAAATCACAAGCGTCCGAATTTAGACAGAATTCCGGTGCCATACACTGAATTGTTTCCTTACTTGGTTTACCAAGGGGCAATTGTTCCCAAGGAGATCGCACCTACAATTCCTCCATTCAACCCAAAGCATAATCCAAATGTGTCTTGTGCTTATCACACTGGATACATAGGACATGCGACAGAGGACTGTATCGTGTTCAAAACCAAGGTTCAAGAACTCATTGATCGAAAGATTTTGACTTTTGCTAAGGAAGGTCCTAACATTCAGCACAATCCATTGCCCAATCACGGTGTACCTGCAGTAAACATGATTGAGGATAACTCGAGGGCTGAATTAATCATGGATGTCGACGAGGTAAAGACCCCGATGATTGTGGTTATCAAGAGATTGAACGAACATGGGTTATTGACAGGGCTTCATGGTAAGTGTCAGATTTGTGACGATAATCCCAACCAGTGTCGAAGGATGAAGGGTTGTCCAAATTTTGATGAATCGAGGTGAAGTTCAATTTGCCAGATCTAAGCCTGTTGAAGAAGTTACTGCTATCGAGCCATTCACCATCATCTATAGGAAGGTTCCTGTTGAATCTCCTAAGAAGAAGGTGCAACCTATCGTTGTTTTCCCGCCAAAACCATTTCCGTATCAGAATTCTAAGGAGGTACCTTGGAGGTATAGGTCTACTGTGTTTTCTGGAGGTCAAGAGATAAGGGTTGCTGATTCTAAGATTGTGAATGTTACCGCCGCTGGAGGTATGACTCATAGTGGACGTGTGTTCGCTCTGAAAGTCACTACAAAGCAGGTACAAGTTCCAATTGTTGTTCCTCCCAAGGAGAAGCCTACCTCTGCAATCCCTGTTGATCAACAAGGGGCATCCACTACAGTACTAGTGCCAACTGTTCCGTCTGAGGATGTTACAAAGAGCAAGGAGACAATTGATGATCAAGAGTTCCTAAAGCTGATTAAGAAAAGTGACTTTAAAATTGTGGATCAGCTGGGATAGACTCCCTCAAGGATCTCAATTTTGTCCTTACTCATGAGCTCGCCCACGCACAGATCAGCTTTGTTGAAAGTCTTAAACACTGCCCACGTGATGCATGATATATTTGTTGTCGAGTTCGATGATGTAGTGGCTAACATAACAGCGAGCAAATACTTGGGCTTTAATGAATCAAAATTTCCTCCTAAAGGAGCTGCCCACAACAGAGCACTGCACATATCCGTAACCTGCATGGATGCCCTATTATCTCGTGTTCTTGTGGACACCGGTTCTTCCCTCAATGTGATGCCTAAGGGAACATTGAGTTAATTACTGGTGGAAGGGAGCGAGATGAGACCGAACGCCTTAGTTGTCAGAGCATTTAATGGTTCTCAGAGGCAAGTCATTGGAGAAGTGGATTTACCCATTAAGGTTGGACTGTATTTGTTTACCATTACTTTCCAAGTGATGGATATCAATCCCGCGTACAGTTTCCTATTGGGTCGCCCATGGATTCACGCCGCAGGGGCAGTTACTTCCACTTTACATCAGAAATTGAAATTCATGTTTGATGATCAGCTAGTCATCGTCTGTGGTGAAGAGGATCTGATTGTAAGCGAATTGTCGTCTTTCTGATACGTCGAGACCGAAGAAGGCATAGCTGAAGTGTCGTTGCAGTGTCTTGAGTTCGAAGATGTCAGCTCTGCTTCAACTAGTCAAAGTAGATCACCATGAATGACTTTGACATCCGCCAAAAGTGCTAAAGAGACCATCGAGAAAGGTGCCTTTCCAGGCTGGGGCATGTGATTGAAGTGGTTGAAAAGCATAATCATTGTGGATTGGGTTATCGTCCTGGTCGACAATCTAGCTCACATGGTCAGAAGCAGTGCAACTTGATCAAGTTTAGTAGCGCGGGTTTTCAAAAGGGTGACATCGTGGCTACCATTGATGATGCTGGTTCTAGCAACCAAATTTCAAGCTTTATGCGCAAGTGCCCGCCGGGTTTCAAGCTCAACAATTGGACATCTACCGTGATTCCTTTGGTTTTTCCAACAAACATGTAATGCATTTTGCTCTCTCATTCCCTTGTCCTCGCCCGAGACGAGTGGATAGCTTGTAAAGGGCCTCACGCTTTTGCAATATTATGTGATCAATAAATAAAAGTTTCTTGCATTCAAAATCATGCTCTATTTTCTTTCTTTATTTTACTTTTTCACAAACAAATGGCAAAGTTTCTCTTATTTTTCACCTTTTCAAAATAGCTCATTCTAAACATATTCATAAACATGCAGAACAAATAAATGCATTGATAATAACATGGAAAACATCCATTGTAATTCTAGGATTCCAATTAACCAAGCCGAAGAAGATGGTGAGGAAGATTCTGAATTACCGGCTGAACTAGCAAGGCTCCTTGAGCGCGAGCAGAAAGAGATTCAGTCGCACAAAGAGCCAGTGGAAGTTGTCAATCTTGGTACTGATGAGGTCAGAAGAGAAATTAAGGTTGGCACATCCCTTGCAAAGGATGTACACTCCAAGTTGGTCAAGTGATTGAAAGAGTATGTTGACATCTTCGCCTGGCACTATCAAGATATGCCTGGGTTGGATACCAACATCGTTGAGCATTACTTGCCACTCAAGCCCGGATGTCCTCCTGTCAAGCAGAAACTCAGGAAGACTAGACCCGACATGGCACTTAAAATCAGAGAAGAGGTAAAGAAGCAGCTTGACGCTGGGTTCCTGGCCATTTTTGAATATCCTGAATGGATTGCCAACATCGTCCCGGTTCCAAAGAAAGACGGGAAAGTCAGAATGTGTGTGGATTATAGAGATCTCAACAAGGCAAGCCCGAAAGATGATTTTCCTTTGCCTCACATTGATGTCTTGGTAGATAATACGGCACAGTTCTCTGTCTTTTCCTTCATGGACCATTTTTCAGGATATAATCATATCAAAATGTCCCCAGTTGATATGGAGAAGACTACCTTCATCACCCCATGGGGTACATATTGTTACAAAGTCATGCCATTCAGTTTGAAGAATGCAGGGGCAACATACCAACGTGCCATGACAACCCTCTTTCACGATATGATTCATAAAGAGATTGAAGATTACGTGGACGATATGATTGCCAAGTCTAAGACCAAAGATGATCACCTGGTCCATCTGAAGAAACTGTTTGACAGACTCTGGAAGTTTAGACTGCGGTTAAATCCTGCGAAGTGCACCTTCAGAGTTCGATCTGGTAAACTGTTGGGCTTTATTGTGTGTCAGAAGGGCATTTAAGTTGATCCCGGCAAGGTTCGAGCAATTCAGAACATGCTGCCTCCCAAAACAGAAAAGGAAGTACGTGGCTTTCTGGGCAGACTTAATTACATTTGAAGATTCATTTCTCACTTGACGGCTACCTGTGAACCGATGTTCAAATTACTAAGAAAAAATCAATCAGTCGAATGGAACAATTATTGTCAAGAAGCATTTGACAAAATAAAACAATACTTGCAAGAACCACCGATCTTAGTATCGCCGGTTCCTGGTAGGCCTTTAATAATGTATCTCACCGTTCTCGGTGAATCGATGGGATGTGTATTGGGTCAACATAACGACACTGGCAGAAAAGAACATGCAATTTACTATCTGAGCAAGAATTTCACTGATTGTGAGACCAGATACTCACTCTTAGAGAAAAATTATTGTGCTCTGGTTTGGGAAGCTCGACGCCTAAGACAATACATGATGTGCTATACTACTTTGTTGATATCCAAAATGGATTCGATAAAGTACATATTTGAAAAGTCTGCTGTCTGTGGAAGGATTGCTCGGTGGCAGATGCTGCTAACTGAGTATGATATCCAGCATGTTACCCAGAAAGCAATAAAAGGGAGTGTCTTGTCTGACTACCTTGCTCATCAACCTGTAGAGGGTTATCAACAAATGAAGTTTGACTTTCCCGATGAGGATGTTCTGTTTATCATAGAATATTTGACTCCAGACCTTGACATAGGACCCGAACCAGGGGCACGATGGACGTTCGTGTTTGATGTGCCTCCAATTCTAAAGGTCGTGGAATTGGTGCTATCCTCATCTCTCCAACAGGTTTTCACCTTCCCTTCACTGACAGATTATGCTTTGCATGCACCTACAATATGGTTGAATACAAAGCATGTATCTACGGTATTGAAGCGGCGATTGACATGAGAATCAAGATTCTTGAGGTCTATGGAGATTATGCTTTGGTTATTGGCCAAGTCAGAGGGAACTTTGTGACTCGGGATTCCAAGCTGGTTCCGTACCAAAAACACATAGCAAAATTGATGCCCTACTTTGATGAGATTTCTTTTCATCATATCCCTAGAGAGGAAAATCAACTAGCTGATGCACTTGCCACTTTAGTATCCATGTTCAAGGTTAAGTGGAAGAATGAAGCTCCTTCTATCCGCATTGATCATTTGAATGAACCAGCACACTATTTAGCAATCGAGGATGAGTCTGATGACAAACCTTGGTTCTACGATATCAAGAGACATTTGGAAAAGCAAGAATATCCCGAGGGTATTACTATCACTGACAAGAAAGCTCTTAGATGACTCTGCGTCAAATTCTTCTTAAGTGGTGGTGTACTGTACAAAAGGAATTATGATTCCGTGTTGCTCAGATGCGTGGGTAGACACGAAGCAGACACGATCATAAGGTCCATACATGAGGATTGCGAGGGTGTACATGCTAAAGGTCCTGCTCTGGCCAAAAAGATCCTTCGAGCTGGGTATTATTAGACAACAATGGAGGCAGATTGTTACAACTTTGCCAAAAGATGTCACAAGTGCCAAATCTACGGAGACAAGATCCATGTGCCTCCAATTCCATTGAATGTTTTAACTTCACCTTGACCATTCTCTATGTGGGGTATAGATATGATTGGAATGATCGAACCGAAGGCTTCCAATGGTTATCGATTCATTCTAGTTACTATCTATTACTTTACCAAGTGGTTGCCAGATTTATCAAGAAAGAGATAATTTGTAGCTATGGTATTCCTAGCAGCATTATCACTGAAAATGCAAGCAACTTAAACAACAAGATGATGAAAGAGTTGTGTCAAGAGTTCAAGATCGAGCACCATAACTCTTCACCATATCGGCCCAAGATGAACGGTCCCGTCGAAGCAGCAAACAAAAATATCAAGGGGATTGTCCAGAAGATGGTCAAGATGTACAAGGATTGGCATGAAATGCTTCCATTTACGCTACATGGCTACCAACTTCAGTCTGTACTTCTACTGGGGCAACTCCGTATTCACTTGTGTATGGTATGGAGGTTGTTCTACCCATTGAGGTCGAGATTCCTTCGCTCAGAGTCATCATGGAAGTAGGTCTTGATGAAGCTGAATGGGTCCAATCCAGATATGACCAACTAAATCTCATCGAAGAGAAACGCCTTACAACCGTTTTTCATGGTCAGTTGTATCAAAGACGCCTCAAGCGAGCTTTTGACAAGAAAGTTCTCCCTCGAGCGTTCCATGAAGGCGAACTCGTGCTCAAGAGATATTGACTTGTTCACTCGGATCCACGCGGCAAGTGGACTCCCAATTACGAAGGACCCTTTGTTGTCAAGAAGGCCTTCTCAGGCAGAGCCCTGATCCTCACCTCTATGGATGGGGAGGAGTTTCTATTGCCCGTGAACTCCAATACAGTCAAAAAATATTATGCCTAAAAAATGGATAAAGAGCCCGCTAGACTGACATTCGCAAGGATGATCTAGGCAAAAATGGGCGTCCCGATGGACCAAAAAAAGAAATGTCCATGCAAAAGTTAGGGACAATGAAAAAATAATGATAATAGCCCGCTAAGTTGAAAACCCAAAAGGGCGACTTAGACAAAAATGGGTATCCCGGTGGACCAAAACAATAAATGTCCAGGCAAAAGTTAGGGATAAAGGCATTTGACTATGAACACTTGAGCCTCTCTTCATCATAGCTAGACCTCAGACGGTAACAGAGCAGTCAAATCACCATCAGCTGGTGCAAGGCGTTGGAACCTAGACTTACAAGAGATGGTAGCCAATGTTGTAATCAATGCAAAACATGATTTTCCTTTGCCATTTACATTTGTTTTTCAAATTTTATTGCAGATTCCCTCATCAAGGAGTTTTCATCCTTGTACACATCTCATGTACATGTTTTCGCATTTCAATAAAAATGCATCATTTGTTTTCTCAATTGTTTTCTTTTCAGTATTTTGTTTGCAAAATAAACAATTATTTGCGATCACATAATACTATAAAGCATTGAGAACAATAAAAAAGCTAAATCAATGGAGAAAGCATTATGCATTGCATATTTTACTAGTAACTCATGCAGGATAATCGGTAATATCCATTGGCAATCCTAATGCCCGACCAACACCGTGATGGTTCTTTGAATAAGTTGTTGTTTCCTCAGCAGAGCCATCATTTCCCCAGCAATCGCCATTATGGTTCTCCGGAAAGGTTGATTACCTTCCATTTCCCCAACAGATCCATAAGGTCCCTAGTAAAGTTGTCATGATGAACCTCGAGAAGAGACATGATTGTTCTTTTCCCCAGCACGGGTCGTGCATCATTCCCTGCATGTCGAAACTGTCACATACCAGCAGTGGTACGACTTGGTTCCTCGTCTTCCCCAAGCAAAGAAGATCCTCCGGACCTTGGTAATTCCCTGCAGCAGAGTCAGTGGCAGTTTTCTGGGTTCATTCCCCAGGCAGAGTCAGTTAAGGCGTGAAGATCGACCTGATTCTCTTATCCCCGACAATAGCAATGGTGATAGTCTAGAAATTTGAGACTTCTCAGATTCTTCCCTAGCGGATTTGTCACCATTCAGGGGCCTTTCCCCAGCAGGATCTGTCTTCATCTGTGGGTTCTCTCCCCAACCGAGGATGTCGAGTTCGTTTTGCTATAATCTCTTCCTAACCGACCGCGCAATACCTCGACCTGCACCTTTGCATTGCATGATATCAAGTGTCATTAGAGCACATAAATGGCATTTGCATCAAGCATACTCCCTTTCTTTTGGCTTGGTTCATCTCCCCAACAGATATTCAGCCAAGCTTCGCACCTATCAAACTCTCAAAACTCTTCTTTTGTCATCGTCGGCCAAATTCTTGAGCTACTCTTTTATTTAATCCCCTTTTACCTCGAATCATCGAAAATCTAGCGCAATTCGTACATTCAGGTCCAAGAGGATTAAATAGGGGCAGCTGTCATAACCCGAAATTTGACCTCCCCCTTTTTTTGCCTTTTGTATAAGCATGTGCATTCGCATCGCTGGCATACGCATTCGCACTTTTTCTCTGTGTTTTTTGGTTGCAGGAATATTCAGGTTTTAGCCGATTAATCACATTTTCACAAGGTCATCACATCATCAAAACAAGCATAAGACAAGGGTTTCCATGACTATTCATCAAAACAAGAGGCGAAAAAACGAAACCGGGGCCACAGCACCATTTCCTAAGCAAATTTGGGCAAAATTGGCTAGAGTAACAGGTTACTCAATATAGGGTAATCGATTACTCTGTGTCAGTTTTCAAATTTCCGCTGTTTTTTTTTGGGACAGCATCTTTGCACTCTCTTTGTTCTTTGATTCTACATTGTTCTAGCAGCATGTGGAATATTCTAGACTCTTCAAGTAATTCACTTACATTTTGCTACGATGTATCCTTTCCATTCAAGACCACCACACACCTCATTTTCATGAATTGTGAACCTTTGGATTTTAAGCTTGCATTGGGATATTCCCATTGAGTTAACAAATAACTAACTGAGTTAGCCTCTAACTCAGTGAGTTAGATGTAACTAACTCCCAGCCTAATCCCAAACCACCCTAAGCTAGCTCCTAGCCTAATTCCAAACCTCTCACACTCTAAACCAAAATTATATATAAACAAACCATCAATCATTTTTCAAAGGATCAACCATTTCATACACATTTCTCACACTTCACTATCAGTTCTCTCACATTCTCTCTGAACTTTTCTGCAACTTCTTCATCTTCATTTACATTTTCTTCCCAAACCTCACCATAACTCTTCACCATTAAAGATTAATCACTTCTACATTGGAAGTGATTATTTATTGAGCTTAACCTTCATCATCTTACAATTATACTTGATTTTCTGGAGTTTTATTAGCTTTTGGATTCATCTCAAGTGTTTGCTTCAAGATTCTACGGTTTGAATTCGTATTTCGGAGTTTCGTCGCAACTTGCTCGGTTTCGGTACGATTCGGATACAATTGAAGAATCCTCTGGTTTTCTTTGATTATCTTCACCAAGATTTCTTTGCAACAACGCCCAAGGCACATCTCAGCCTTGAAGGTTGGTCTTTCTTTACACAATTTACTATTTCGAACGTTTTTGTATCATTTCCAGTGTAGTTTCGATGCTTTTTGTGTGTGAATTGATTATGCCATTACTTGATCCATGATCTTGATGTTTTATTTGATTCCATTGCAGTTTATTTGCTGTTATTAAGCTTGATTTTCGTACAGAAATTCATACCCTAGCATGTGGTAGTTTGTACAAGTGATTTAGGTGTTAAAAGTTCTTTTTGAAAAGCTATTTTTGCCATTGTTACAGTGGTAACCGATTACTCAAAATAGAGTAACCGATTACTCTGCTTAAATTTGCACCAACGCTGCTTTTTTCAACTAAGTAAGCGATTACTCAAAAGAGAGTAACCGATTACTCTGCGTATTTTTCACTAGATGTGCCTTTTCCCAGTAAGTAATCGATTACCTTACTTAGGGTAATCGATTACCACTGTAACAGAGTGCCATTTTTGGTGTTTTTCAAGCCTGTTTGCATTCTTTCCTCCTATAACTTCCATGGATTAATAGGATTGATTTTTATGGATGTTTTAGGTGCTGTTTCACTTCAGTTTAAAGCATGATTGTGAATTTTCCGATACTCAATCTTTCAATTTCATAATTGTGCACATTCTTGGCATTGCATGAACATGATCATTCTTGCACAATTCTATTCACACAATAACATGATTTTGTGTTGCATTTTGAGTGTCATTTGGTATTGTCTTGCACTTTCCATTCGTGTTTGAATTAAGTTTGTTCTTCAAGAATAAGTTTAATCTTATATAATCAATAATGCACCTTTTGTTTTAATAATTTTTCAATTCATTTTGAAAAGTTATTAGCATACCCCTCCCTTTTGATTAGTTAATTGAAACTTCATTTCGATTATTAATCTTCCCGTTGTCGCCTCTCTTTAGGCTTACTTTAGAGCTTTCTCTCTCTCCCTTTCCCCCTGCAGAGTCGGAGTTTCGCGCGACACTGGAGCACTATACAATTTGGAGTTGTTACGTTATCCGTTTTAACTTCTGCACTACACCCTGTGTGTTAGAGAAGGAAAGATAATGGAGAATTCCTACTCTCATTCTAACTACTTCAGGTAAGGGATGAATGACCTTGTGCCTGGCTTAGTCACCTCTATCTCTAGGCGGTTGCGTATCTCTTTCCCCAGTTGAGTCGATCCTTGATCATTCTTGGCTCTCTTGACTCTTGTCAATCTTTATTTTGATCAATCACCACCTTCTTGGTTAAGATCATTCTCTTGGGTTAACACCTATCTCTTGCCTCATTGTCCTCTTTCTTGTGGTTAATCATTGCTTTTTGATTCCCCAGAAGAGTCTCAATTCCTTTTCTTAGGTTAAACACAGTCTTCCTATTAAACACCTAAACCCTTGCGGAGTTCGCAACCTTCTCTTGGTTCTTCTCCCTTTGTTTGGTTAACCACTACTTGTCAGTTAAAACACAAATTTGCACTTCTCTTTAGTTAACCATAGTCTATCTGTTAACACACTGAGTTCCTCTTGGGTTAATCACTTTCTCTTGGTTAATCACCTATTTTTCAGTTAACGACAACCTGTCTGTTAAAGCAGTGAGTCTCTTTCGAGTTAATCACCTTCTCTTGGTTAATCACTCGTTTTCTTTTCGGCTAATCACAGTTCCTCTGTTGACACCGAGTCCTCAGCGGTTACCAACCTCTTTTGGTTCATTACCCCTTTTGTTGGTTGAGTACTATTTGTTTAATCAGTACCAGTATCCCCAGTGGGTCACAACCTTCGCTTGGTTCAACACCCGTTCTTCTGGTTGATCATAGTCTATCTATTAAAACCTTTATCCCCACCAGAGTCGTTATCTCTTTCTCTTCGAATAACCACTGTCAGTCAGTTAACATACTGAACCCTTTTTCTCTTGGTTTCAACACCACCGTTTTGTTTGTTTCCCCAGTAGGGTCACTACCCTCTGATCCCTAGTGCATTTCTTTGTTCTCTTCCTCCCCAGTGGAGTCTTCTCTATCCCTTGTGCTCCTTTATTTTCTCGGTTTCGACACCATTTCTTACACTTTATCCTCAGCACAGTTGTTGTCTTTTCCTTTGCACTCCTTTCTTGGTTTTGACACCATTTCTTGGGAATCCCCGGTGGAGTTTCCTCTCCTTCTTTTACTCTTGGTTTTGACACCACTTTCCTTTCCTCTTTTCCTTTTCCGTCTTAGTTCCCTGAACTACGGAAGCTCTGATTCTACATTCATTGGAATGTATGATACGTAGGCAGGAGATCGTGATGATCTTGGCGAGCACCCTTCCACCTTCTTCCATTTCCCTTTCCCTTCCCTGGTTCCATGAACTACGGCGCTCTGATTTCCTCATTGCACTATGAGGGTACGTAGGCACGAGGGCCCTAATTCTCCGGGAGCACTTTCTTTCTCTATTTTTCTCTATCTCTCTTCTTCTTTTAGCTAGAAGCCTTTAGATAGATAACCCATCCAAGCCTAGAAGCAAGCGAAATGGTTCCCAACGAGTACGACGGATGCGTAAGGTGCTAGTACATTCCTTTCGTATAACTGACCCTCGTTCCCGTTTCTCTTCCCCTTGGGTTTTATCGATATTTTCCCTGTCCTCTGGGACTAAATAAAGTAAATAAAGTTCGGTGATGACTCTGTTGTATCTTTGAGTGTGCGATTCACTCAGGTATAAACAACCATCTTCACTGGTGTGGTAAGGAAGACTGACAACTCTATCGGAGAGAGGATGCTTTACCACTTGGGGATGAATATGACCTGAGTGATATTAATGCAATATGAGTATGAATATGAATCAATTATGCATGATGTATGAGATGTTGATGCTGACAAAACAGACACGACATATGGATTGGTGATGAACACAACTAGATACTCGGCCACTCTAGGAGATGGGGGTATCACTAGAGATTATAAAAGTTCTACTTTTGTTTGGGCACAGGGATCCCTGCGTTTGTTTTGGTTTATGGAGGTACAAACCTGCTAAGGATAGAAATCCGTTCTTGTTTTTCAGGGGTAGATCCTACTGGGGAGAAAAACCAGTCATTGGTTCTCAGAGGTAAGAACTCTACCGGGGATGATAGACGGGACATTATGTCTAAAGTATTTGATCCTTCATTCAGGGTGGACTGATCTCTAGGAGTATTTTGATTATGTATTTTGAAGTACTTACCGAGAAGTCATCGATGTTTCCTCTTGTGCTCATTAATCAAAAGGAAATTGCCATCTTTATTTTAAAAGCAGAAGTAAAATTTTGAAATTTCCGTTTTGAAATTCATTTTTGCTTCAAGAGTGTTAATCATATTAAACATGTCATTTTGCAAAGCAGAATAAATAAGAATTGCAAACAAAGGTACAAGGGCTCAAATTTTCATTGATAGAATGGTAATCAGCCTAATGCGTGATTCCATGGAGCATTACAAAGTTTAGAAAATGGTAATTTAAAGGGAAAGGGGTTACATTGGAACATAACGACAGCTATCTTTCCACCAACTTTGAATTCTGGACATTCTGAGCTTCTGTCGAAGGTGACCTTGACTGAAGTTTTTCTGACAGATGACGTTACTGCTGAGGCGTCAATCTTGTCGGATATAGTTACTTGCACTGAATCCCTAACTTTTGCTTGGATTGCCTTTTTAGGTTTTCAATCCATCGAGATGGTTATTGTTTATGTCTCTATTTTTTACATGGACCGCCCTTTCGGGTTTTCAATCCAACGAGACATTTTTTTATTTAGGCGGAGTATTTCTTGACCGTCCTCTCCATCCATGGTTGCGAGTCTCAAGGCACCGCCTGAGAAGGATTTCTTAATAACATAAGGGCCATCATAATTCGGAGTCCATTTTCCCCTAGAATCAGTGAGAAAAGATTGTATCTTCTTGAGCACAAGCTCTCCTTCTTTGAAGTCACGGGGTCGGACCTTTTTATCAAATGCCTTCTTTATTCTTTGCTGATATAACTGACCGTGGCATAAAGCCGTCATTCTTTTTTCTTCGATTAGGTTCAGTTCATCGTATCTGCTTTGACACCATTCATCTTCTGCTAACTTGGCTTCCATCAATACTCTCATTGATAGGATCTCTACTTCTATGGGGAGTACGGCTTCCATGACATATACTAGAGAGAAAGGGGTTGCCCATGTTGAAGTGCGGACTAATGTGCGATAACCATGAAGAGCAAAAGGTAGCATCTCGTGCCAATCCTTGTAGGTTACAACCATCTTCTGAATGATTTTCTTGATATTTTTGTTAGCTACTTCTACCGCTCCATTCATTTTAGGCCGGTAGGGAGACGAGTTAAGGTGTTCAATTTTGAACTCAGCACACAACTTTTTCATCATCTTGTTGTTAAGGTTCGATATGTTATATGTAATGATCTGGCTTGGAACACCATAACGGAAGATGAGATTATTCTTGATAAATCGGACCACCACTTGTCTGGTCACATTGGTGTATGATACTGCTTCGACCCACTTGGTGAAGTAATCAATGGCTACTAGGATAAACCGATGTTCATTTGAGGCTTTGGGTTCAATCATGCCAATCATGTCGATTCCCCATATAGAAAAAGGCCATAGAGAAGAAAGGACTTTGAGATGCGTTGGTGGTACATGGATTTTGTCGGCGTATATCTGACACTTGTGGCATTTCCTCATGTACTTGTAGCAATCGGATTCCATTGTCAGCCAATAATATCCTGCTCTCAGAATTTTTCTTGCCATTGTGTGTCCATTGGCATGAGTGCCAAAGGAGCCTTTGTGAATCTCTTTCATTAACATGTTTGCTTCTGGTCTGTCTATTCATCTGCGCAAAACCATGTTGAAGTTTCTCTTGTAGAGTATATCATTATTCAAGAAGAAGTTTCCAGCCAGTCTTCTGAGAGTCTTCCTATTTTTTCTTGATGCCCCAGGCGGGTATTCCTGTCTTTGAAGAAAGCATTTGATATCATGATACCATGGTTTTTCATTTATGACTGCTTCAACTGCAAATATGTAAGCAGACCTATCAAGGCGCATTATGTCGATCTTGGGTACGTCGTTCCATCGACTTACACTAATCATGGAGGATATAGTAGCTAGTGCATCAGCCATGTGGTTTTCTTCACGTGGAATGTGATGAAACTCAATTTTGTTGAAGAAGGATAGTAACCTTCTTGCGTAGTCTTTGTAGGGAATCAATCCTGATTGATATGTGTTCCACTCCCCTTTGATCTGATTTATAATCAGGGCTGAGTCTCTATACACATCCAAGTTCTTTATTTATGGGTCAATAGCTTCTTCGAGACCCATGATACAAGCTTCGTATTTGTCATACCCCAAATTTTAACCACTAAGATTTCCCATCATTGTGAAAATCATCATCACAATATGGATGGACCATCATACCTCATTAGTCTCCCCAAAGATGTGTGAGCATCTACTACAATCAAACGTAGGGTTTCAAGCCCCCTCAGAGCTCTTAGAAAAAGGATCAATCAAGAAATGACAAGATCTTCAACTTGTCTAGCCTCTCAAACATCCACAATGGATCAAAAGGACTCCCACATCAAGAATCAAGCACAAGGTTGCAACATTCCAAGTGGATCAAGCCTCAAGATCGCCAGTGTCACCAAATTAGGGTTTTGGTCGACTAGGGCCTCCAGATGGAAATTTTCCTATGGGCATGAGCCAATGCTTCAAAGCATAACCCAAAATACTCTAAGGGACCTCATTAACCCAATCATCAAGTCAATTTAGCCTCAGGGGATGCATTCATAAAAAAATCAGGAATTAGGGTTTCTTAACCTAATTCACCCCTAAGTTGACTTTTGGGACAAAACCTGAGCCAAGACCTCAAGACATGATTTGAGGGACCCTAATACACTACATTGATCCATTTGCAACAATGGATTAATCCAAGAAGCTTGATTCACAAAGTTTAACTTTTTTATTTTTTGATCAATTATGGTTCCCTAACCATAAAATGATGTTAATGTGTGATTAGAATCATCATTCATCAAGAAAAATCAAAGAAAGTGGGATAACTTGTAAAAGGGGTAACCATAAAAAACTTAGAATTTTTCTAAGTTATGGAACAAAGTGACTAAGGTACCCACTTCCAAGGATCATAACTTGAGATCCAAGCAACCATTTTGGCTGATCCAAAGATGGATTTGTAGCTCTCATGGTATACTTTAAAAGTGTCAACTACACCTCACTCCAATTCTTCATGGATTTTAGTTATGGAGTGACCAAAATGACAAAAACATGAAAATGCCACTTTTTCCAACACTTAGTGAAATTTTCACTAAGTCAGAATCTGTTTCACTTTTTTCAAAATGTAAGGGCATTTTTCACTTAGGTCTAAAAAGTGTCAAGACAAACTATGATCACCCACATGTTGTATCATACGAGAGCTTTCCAAAATGGCCAAGAGCTCCATCAAATCCCATTTGAGCTAAGAGTTATGACAATGGCAATATGCCTTACTGCAACTGTCATGGCAAGGCAGATTTGTGCATTTTGCTCGATTTGATCAAATTGTGCAAATGACAAAGAAGTTTATCCATCTGAACACCTCAGGGGGAGACCAAGGAGGAACAAACACTGATTCATAAGCCTCCCAAGTCTTTCGAACCAAAAGTAGCATGCCAAACCTAGAAATGCGTAAAAAGGGGACAAGACTCCAATTTTGTTTTTGAGCATTCAATGGATGCACCAAGGTGGCATGAACTGAGCCTTTTCCAACTGAATGAGTCAAGGATGATCTCTGAACTAGGGAACCAAAGGCCTGTGCTCTAACCTTTAGTCAATGGCTAGAGGAGACTTAAGATTCCAAAGTGATGCAATTGGACAATGATCTGCTGCAGTTGCCATTCACTATTGCTTGCAAAACAAACTTGCTCTACTATAAATAGAGCTCATTTATGCTCAATTTAAGTACACCAAAGCCATCAAACTGATGCTTTCCTCAAAATCTCTTCTTTCACTCCAAAGTTGCCTTCCAAAGCAAGTCACTATTGGGTTTTGAGTTTGAGAGCCATTCCAACCAAACCAATCACACACATACCCCTCATAAACATCATATAGAAGTGATCCAAACACTTAAACCACATCTGGAACACCAATTTCACAAAATCACCAGCCAATTGCTCAAGGTTTTAACCAAGTTGCAGTTGAGATGCCATGAAGTGATCCAGCCATTTCCAATCTAGTCCAAGTATTCAAACACACTCCATATGGTGTAGGGAAGCTGTTCAGATCATCACAACTTATCTGTAACACCTCCAACTCAAAAATCAAATTGCACTTGCTGTCACGACCTTCAAGTAAGCCTAAACTTGGTCATCTCTTAATCTATGCATATTTCCTTGCACAATACTTTTACCAAATGTTCATAATCATGCATAGAATGTTTCCCCTCAATTAATTGCTTTGTTTGAATTGTGTATCAAAATTCTCAGCCTTCATGCAAATTTTAGGGTTCTTGAGGTTTTGTCTTGATTTCTTATTCCATGCTTAAAATAAATGAAATTAAAGACCATAGACATGATCATGAAGTGAAAACGAGCAGATTGATATGTGGATTGTGTGATTTCATCAAGTATTCAGTGAGATTGGATAGAAAATGCAAATCTGAGCAAAACTCCATTCGCGCGTGTTCTTGGCCCATGTTCTTGGCGCCTTTTTCACAAATTTGAATATTTGAATTTTGTGATTTTATTTAATTGGTTCAAAAATTAATTTCTCTCTAAGTTTTAATGATTTTGAGTTGATTCTTTTTCTAATAATTCACAAAAATGTTAAAATATTTTATTTTTCCAAAAATTCCCAAAAATATTATTTATTTCATATACTTGATATTTTTGCAAAGAATTAATCTTTTATTTGTTTTTTTACATTTAAAATAATTTTTCCTCCTTGATTTTCCAAATTTATTTGGTTTCCAATCATTTTGTGGATATAAACATGATTTTTGAAACATTGATCCAAGATCACCACTCATTTTTCACATGTTTTCAATACTTTTTATTAATTTTTTAACAAAATTAATTCCTTTTTGAACCAAAACTAGGGGTTTGATTAATTCAACCCTCATCAATCATTTTCAAACAATCTGTGGACCTCTAATAGAGTGTAAGACTCAATCCCTCTTGAAAACCAAAATAATTTGGGCCTCAGTGTATTGTATAAGTCCCGATACCGTCAAAAGTTCGGCACGATCATCGCCTTTTTAACAAAAATCTTTGGGCTTCTCCTTGAGCTATAAGACCCATCTTTATTCATTTTCAAAATCTTTGGGCCTCTAATAGAGTGTAAGACCCAATCCCCTTTTAACCAAAATAATTTTGGGCCTCATATATTGTATAAGTCCCTCTGCGTTAAAAGAAAGATCTCGGCGCAATCGCCAGTTTAAAAATCAAATCATCTGGGCCTACCCTCGTGTTATAAGCCCCATTTCTTTTCTATAAATTTCTTTGGGCCTCTAATAGAGTGTAAGACCCAACCACTTTGTAAATAATACCTTTTTGGGCCTCACATATTGTATAAGTCCCTCTGTATATTTTCAAACGTTCTGCGCGATCGTCGCCTTTTTAACAAATAACCCTGGGCTTCTCCTTGAGTTGTAAGTCCCATCTCTTGTACAAAAATAAATCTTTGGGCCTCTAATAGAGTGTAAGACCCATTCCCTTGTACATAAAAACTTTTTGGGCCTCATTCGTTGTATAAGTCCCGATACGATCTTTAAGACAACGGTGCAATCATCGTTAAAACTTGGGCCTCTTCTTGAGCTGTAAGCCCCAACAATCTTTTCAAAGCACTTTCTCCTTTGATTGTGAATTCAAATATATGCTGTTATCAAAACTTTCTTTAATTTCTTTGTTGAACAACTAACAAAACAACATGGAAGCTCTACAACGGGTAAGTGTTTATCCGCTTTCATTTACCGCTTTCATATGTATATAACTGTATTGTCGGGCTGTTTCACTGTAAGTCTTTTTTCACATCCTTTTATATACTTGTCACATATCCACTGTGTAATACTAGTATAGTTATTTAGAGTTTTCCCCAGCAACTACGTCTAGAACTAGGTAAAGCCTGTTGGTCACTCTCGAATACAAACAAAACTAGATCCCCCGTAGGATTCCAGATACAGTCTTCCCTCCTCTTGGGGTTAAACAATATGGAACAAAGAGAAAGGCAGTATTCTCGGTGAACCTTTTCTCAGACTGTCACTCTTAGAAATTGTCAAAGAAACTCTAACTCCCTAGAGATGATCTTTTCTCCGTGAATGGCATCTCTTGAGTTTCTTCCAAATTCTCGTACTTTCCTGGAATGATCTCTTCTCTGTGAATTGCATTTCTTGAACTTCTCTTGGTTTGGGGACCCACAGGCTTCCTAAAAGCATCCCCGCCTCCTCTTGGGCATTGTACAAGGACCCTTCAGCTTCTTAAAAGTTCTCATGCCTTCTCTTGGACTTAATACAAGGACCCTGACGACCTCTTAAAGGTATAAGATAGAACTTAGTCATCCTTTGCTAGAGCAATCTTTCCCGCATCAAAACTCCGGCCATTGTAGGGTTGATACTCATCCCTTAATTCTCGCGCCTCCTCTTGGGCATTGTACACAAGATAAAACTCTAGAATTGGACAGTCTAAAACTCTTAAGTCTCAAAGACATTCTCAAGTTCCTTTCAAACATAGGAAAAAACACCGATCACTCTAGATCAATCTCCAGCAGAAACCCGGTCTCTCTCATGAGAGTTCCCCACACTTGGACCCGCTTTAGGATCTTAATAATCCTCAGCAGTAAGTCAGCCTCCTCTTGGGTTTTGTACAAATGATTCTCCCTAGCGGAGCTAACCTTTTCAGACTCTCTTGTTGAGTCAACCACTTTTAGCCTCCGTCTTGGGCTTTGTACAAGACATATAAAAACGCTCTCTTGTTGAGTATAAAAGACTCTCTTGTTGAGTCAATCTCCTTTTAGCCTCAATCTCGGGCTTCGTACGAGACAGCAAATCACTCTCTTGTTGAGTATAAAAGACTCTCTTGTTAAGTCAATCAACCTTCAGACTCTCTTGTTGAGTCAATCACTTATTCAAGACTCTCTTGTTGAGTCAACCTTTTTTAGCCTCTGTCTTGGGCTTTATACAGGACAGATAAAAGTACTCTCTTGTTGAGTCAAACCATTTCAGCCTCCATCTTGGGCTTTATACAAGATACATTCTCCCCAACGGAGTCAAAATCCCTTTTAGTCTCAATCTTGGGCTTTGTACAAGATAGAAAGAACATTTTCCTAGGAAAAGTCAAACTTCTAGCCTCCTCATAAACTTTGTATAAAGAAATCCCCGGTTGAGTCAATCAACCTTTTAGCATCAAATTTGTGCTTTGCTCACAGCATTTAAACATCAACAATTCCTCGTTAGAGATGACAAATTCCCTCAGTCAAACCCTTTAGCTTCACATCTTGGGCCTTGAACAAGATACAAATCACCTTTCGCTTCAATCTTGGGCTTTGAACAAGACACCAAAAACATCCCTTTCCTCCCATAGAATAGGAGGAACTACGATTGCTCTGATTTCCCTGTTTCGTTAAACGGGAATACGTAGGCATAAGATTGCGAAATCTTAGCGAGCATACTAATCAAAAACTCAAAATCCAGTACCTCCATACATCAATCAAAAAGCATCAGACCTAGTACCTTACCAAAATCCTCCTATACAGTCACGACACTCCGTTCTTAAACGAAATAACCTAAGACAGCCCCCATTTTGATAGCATATCTAAACCAACAGTTTTGACTGTTTAACCTCAGTATGTAAGCAGGGTTAATTGGAGACATCTATTTCCCTTCCTTAATCAGCTTCACAGGATAAAAAATGAATCGAACTGTACTACCAAAGCGATAGTGATTCGAAACCACAAAAATCGCGCTACAAAAAAATGGTGACCAGAGTGGGAGATATTTATCTCTTGCAGTCATACGGTAGGGGAAGACCTTTCTTTCTTACAGGCTTAGGTAGAAAACTTTAAATTCACAAAGTTTCACAGAAATGGCAACTTTGCTGGGGAGTCATTGTCTGTTAGGAAATAGGACTAGAGGTCTAGGATGTTAGGACAAATATATATACTGTTTTTCCTAATTGATATCCGTGTTTATTTTTCTGCTAATGGGAATGCGTGTGATGCCGCATCTGGAAAGATTGAGTATACACTTAAGATAAGTGATGGCGCTAGACGGGTAATCTTACGGGGAGTGAATCCCAAATAAGAGGTCCCGGTCGACCATCGAATCAGTAGAGATGCCCTTTGCGGATTCAATGCCTATACGACTTCGGTTGTTGAAAGCAGATTGTTCGATTGGGTTATCTGAGAAGCTAAGGATTTTAGTAGACTGAAACCATTTTGTAGTGCGGAAGCTATCAAAAATAGTTGTCACGCGATACTACCCTTATTTGAGACTACTCTAAGATACTACAGCTCGCTGGTGATCCGCTTGCTATCGTTATCCCAAGAGGGGTCAGTGATTTTGAGGACAGGTACAAAAAATACCAGTATTAACCTTTAGGGATGGGTAGAGCCTTGACTTCATGACAGCGACCCTTTGACCCCATGTTGTTTCTATGTTTTTGTGTGCTGCATTCATGCATTCATTTCATAAAGAAACTTTAAACAAAGAAAAATCTTCTCTTCTAGTCTCTCTTTTTCAAATTAAACTAAGACAATGATTGCAAATGTCAGATAAAGAGATTGCTAATGGATTTCGGTAGAAGGAAGACTCACAAGTACACCTTCAATGTTCCAAAACTAGAGGATTTAAGAGGTCTGGCGAGGATGATCACCAACCCTGAGGCTTTCAAAGCTAAGTACGGGGGACTGCCGTCTCTGTTAAGGGTCCATGTAATTGAAGGAATCCTGTCCATGCTAATCCAATTCTACGACCTGGTTTATCACTGTTTCACATTCCCAGATTATCAACTAGCACCAACAGTGGAAGAGTACTCTCACCTGACTGATTTACCCATTACTGACCAAGCTCCCTTTTCTGGACTGGAAGAAATTCCAAAGGATCAAACCATTGCAAGAGCAATCTATTTGGACGAGTCAGAAGTCAGGACTCACATGATCATTAAGGGTGGTATCCAGGGTTTACCAGCTCAGTTCTTAATAAAGAAAGCTCTGTACTTTGCTAGTATAGGGAACGTGGCCGCTTTCGAAAGCATCTTTGTTTTGCTCACCTACGGGTTATTTTTGTTTCCCAACATCGATAACTTTGTAGATATCAATGCCATTAAGATTTTTTTGATTGGAAACCCTGTACCGACCTTGCTCACAGATGCTTATTATTTTGTACACTTAAGGAATTTGTACAGCGGAGGAATGATCACATGTTGTGTACCCCTGCTGTACAAATGGTTCATTTCCCATTTGCCAAAGCTGCATTTTGGGATCAAAAAAGTACTTTACGTTGGTCGTAGAGAATCATGTATCTTACCAACTCTGACATCGATTGGTACAATCGAATCTATGATGGGATCAGGATCATTGACCATTGCAGAAATTTCCCAAATGTACCCCTCATAGGAATTAAAGGAGGAATCAATTATCATCCAGTTTTGGTTCGTCGTCAATTTGGATACCCGATGAGGCATGTCCCGTGTAATGCTCGTCTGGAAGGTATTTTCTTTAAGGAAGGAGAAAATGATAGAGCACTAAAGACAGAAATAGTGCATGCCTGAAAACACATTCATAGGAAAGGAAGAGAGTCTCTAGGAAGACCAGACTGTGTCTCGGTGGAACCTTATCTCCACTGGGTACAGAATAGAGCTCTCAAGCTGAGGATGCCAGCACCTGAGCTCTCCTCAGAGAGGACTCAGGATCCATAAGTTCAGACATTTCCTTTTACAGTACTTTGTAAAATTACTGTATTTCCATTTTCGGAATCTTTGAATCCAATAAAACGGGGTCTCCTAACTGTATGATATTTACAATCCAATTGTTGAAGTTTATTTTGATTAAACAAAAAAAATAATATATATATATATATATATATATATATATGTCATTCATCATTCTCACATAACGCATTCTTCTTACCTACGAATCTCACGTTTGTGTCTCGATTCTAGAGTCAAACTGTCTCATTCGTACAATACTCGGGCCAATCGACAAAAAAAGATGGATGGTCTCGTGGAAGAGAACAAAGAGTTAAGGGAAGAGATCGACACTCTGAAAGAGGATCTGAGAAAGCTTTATAACGACATGCAAGCTCTGGCAGCAGCTCAGATACAACAACAAAGGACTGTGATCTCAGAGATCACATCAATGCCCATAGTGGAAAAGTATTACCCTCGGTATACCATGCCTAAAGATCGTCCCTGGGGCATGCCTATTAACTATATCCCGGAAGGATATGTTCCGCTGATCACTAAAGATCAGGGAACCGCAGCAGGAGCCGCTGGGCCTGAAGGTTACAAACTTTAGGAAAGCAAAGATGCCAGGGGCCTGACAGTAACTCCTGAAGGTTACAAACTTCGGGAAGGACCTAGAGTCACTGCCATGATGACTATACCACCACCCATGGTACACACTGTCCCGGAAGGACAGATTCCATAGATACCGTCTGGTGGAAACAAAAATATGTACGACAGAATGAATGAGTTCCAGGAACAGTTCCTGGAGATGCAGAAAGAGATGCAAGCCCTTCGCGGGCAGGATCTATTTGGAAAGATGCCGCAGACCTTTGTTTGGTCCCCAATGTGAAAGTTCCGCACAAGTTCAAAGTGCCCGAATTTGAAAAGTACAAGGGTAACTCTTGCCCTCAAAGCCATTTGGTGATGTACGCTTGGCGAATGTCAACTCAGACATAGAACCAAGAGCTACTGATTCACTATTTTCAGGATAGTTTAACTGGTGCCGCACTCAAATGGTACATGGGTTTAAACCGCACAAGATCGACACTTTCAAAGATCTTGGCGCTGCTTTCGTTCAACAATATAAGTACAACCTGGACATGGCACCAGACAGAGATCAACTCAGAGCCATGTCACAGAAGGACAAGGAAACCTTCAAGGAGTATGCTCAGAGATGGCGTGAAATTGTCGCCCAGATTTGTCCACCTCTTGAGGAAAAAGAGATGACAAAGATCTTCTTAAAGACCTTGAGCTCATTCTACTACGATTGAATGGTCGCCAGTGTGCCCAGTGACTTCACTGAAATGGTAGGCATGGGAGTTCGTCTCGAGGAAGCAGTCTAAGAAGGACGTTTAGTAAAAGATGCTGGACCATCAAGCAGTACCAAAAGATACGGTAGTGCTCTCCCTAAGAAAAAAGAGCAAGATATTGGCAATATCTCTCTCGGAAAGCAAAGGCGACGGTACCAACCAGTAGCAGCTGTAAATCCTGCTATCAATCTTGTGCCTGTCTTAACGTATCAACCTCAGGTTGCTCAGAGCCAACCGAATCAACAACAATATCAACAAAGGACACAACAGCCTCTTCAGTAGGCTCGTCCACAGTACAACAACAATCGTACAACACGACCACCAGGGTTCGACTCTATACCAATGTTGTACGCAGAACTATTTCCACTACTACTGGTTAAGGGGCATGTCCAAACCAGGTCTCCTCTTACAGTACCAGAAAATCCGCCTTTTTGGTTCAAAGCAGATCAGACTTGCCCTTACCATCAAGGAGGACCAGGGCATAACATTGAAAACTGTCTCAGTTTCAAATCCGATGTGCAAAAGCTTGTTAGGAGCGGGGTCTTATCTTTCAAAGATACAAATCCGAATGTTCTCACGAACCCGCTTCCTCAACACGAGAAAGCTGCGGTAAGCTTGATAGAGGGAGAGTCTAACAACAGCTATCAAATTCATGATGTACTCTTATTAAGGGCCAACTTGGTCAAGATGCATTATAGACAGAGTGGATACGACCATGTGCCACCTCATAATTATCACCAGTGTGATATCTGCTCTAAAAACAATCAAGGATGTTCTGTGGTGCAATCAGCTCTACAGGAACAATTGGATCTCTGATGGATCCAAGAGCACCGAGTTCGTGGAGTTAACATGACTTATGCAAATTCCAACATCATTCAGAACCACGACATCCGTGTAATGAATGTCAACTTGGTGGCAATGCACTCAAGGCAAAGCCAGTATCATAATCTTCCGCGGCATGATTACAATTCCTGTTTGACTTGCTCGGTAAACAACCAGGGATGCTCTTTTGTACAAGAGGCCCTCCAGCGTCAGATGGATCTCGGGTGGATCCAGGACTACCATGATAAAAATCCTTATCAGATCAACATGATTCAGATCTTCGATATTCGCTTGATGAATACCAGCTTGGTGGAGTTACACGCCAAGCAAGTCCAACCCGGCTTTCTAACTTCGCATAATTATCAGAACTGTAAAGTATGTCGTGAGAGTAACCAAGGATGTGCTCTCGTTCAAAGAACTTTACAACACTTGTTAAACCATTGGTGGCTTCCGATCTATATGGATAAAGACACACAACAAGTCAGTGTGATTAATGGGAACCCTACTAGACATCAAAGTCAGGATGTTCGATCTAGGGAAATAGACCTAGTAAGGTTACACTGCATTCAAAGCGGACGTGGCCAAGTGCCCCCACATAACTACGAGCGCTGTAGAGTCTGCTCGGAAAATAATCAAGGATGTTACCTCGTGCGATCAGCCCTTTAAAGTCAGTTGGACCGCAAGGAGATTCAACCGTGTCCAAGTTCTGGATCAATCAACTGGACGCCAGATTATTTCGCTGATCAGATTAAGGATGTTGTCGTGATCTATGATCGCGAAAGAACCAAAGATGTTTGCACCATCATTCCTCTACTTGACGAATCAAAAGTTCTCAACCAGGAACTGATTGAAATTACTTACAATGGTCAGAGAAATCAAAAGGCTCATGTAGTTATTTATCTACCGGGACCGTTACCGTATGAATCAACTAAGGCTATCCCTTACAGATACAGTGCAACAACAGTTGAGAATGGGAAGGAAATTCCATTACCCTCCGTTGTGAATATTGCAGACATCAGTCGAGTAACACGGAGTGGTCGAATCTTCAACAGAGGAGTTGGAGAACCTAACAGAGAAAAGGAATCTCAAACGGAAGTTCCCAATCCACCAGTCGCTCAATCCAGTAATCCCGACCTTTCAAAGAACGATGATGAGATGCTGAAGCTCATCCAAAGGAGTGAATACAACATTGTTGATCAGCTGTTACAAACTCCTTCAAAGATCGATGTGTTGTCTCTTTTACTCAGTTCCGAAGCCCACAGAGAGGCTCTACAAAAAATCTTAGAGCAGGCCTTTATGGAACAAGATGTGTCAATAAGACAATTTGACAGCATCATCTCCAACATCACTTCCTGCAACAACTTGGGATTTAGTGAAGAGGAAGTGCCGGAAGAGGGCCCAAATCATAACATGGCACTCAATATTACAGTCAACTTCCAGGACGATGCCTTAGCCAGCATACTGGTAGATACCGGATTGGCTCTCAATGTTATGCCAAAGTCCACTCTAATGCGACTATCATTCAAAGGATCTCCAATGAGAGGCGGTGAGGTCATCGTCAAAGAATTTGATAGATCCTGAAAAACAGTTATCGGCGAAGTCGACCTTCCCATAACTATCAGTCCTCACACTTTCCAAGTCATTTTCCAGGTCATGGACATCCGGGCAACATACAGCTGTTTGTTGGGAAGTCCTTGGATACACCAGGCCGGGGCAGTCACTTCGACACTTCGCCAAAAGCTGAAGTTCGTCAAGAATGACTAACTCGTCACGGTCTGTGGAGAACAAGCCTTGATCGTGAGTAACCTATCATTATCCACTTATGTAGAACCCGAGGAGGTTGTTGGAACTTAGTTCCAGGCACTTTCGGTAAGCAGTGAGAGTCAATTAGAGAAGGGAACATCAATATCCTCGTACAAAGATGCTCTCGAGGTGATCAAAAGTAATAATGCAAAAGGATGGGGATAGCTTGTCATTCCCACTGATAATAAAATAAAGAAGGGTCTTGGTTTTTTGGCAACCTGTACCCAGACAGCTGCTAACGATAAAAGTCTTCATCCCATTCAGAACTTCTTCCATAGTGAAGGTTTCCTTCACCTAGTGTCTCAAGAAGTAAATACCATCAACGAGGGAGATTCCTCCGATACAGATGAAGGGTGGAAGTCCTATCTTAATGAGGACGGTTATATGTCTCAGGAAGAGGTGCCCACACCATTTTGCTTTCCGGCACAGAGTCCGAGATATATACCAAGGTCAGATGTCAAGATGATATACGGAGATTGCGATCCAGAAGGATGTCGTACTCCACCCAACTCATTAGAGGAAGACACTCTGATGAAAGACTACTTTGACCACGACTATTATGGCCCGATGAATGGCCTGCCTATCTGGCAGCCGTTCCTAGGAGACTTGGGGCAAGAAAATTAGCCGAACAATGAAAATTAGCTGAGCATCATTGAAAAGAATACCTACGTCCCCACCATGTCATGGGATCAACACTCAGGTCATTCAAAAAATATCCAGTGCGACGATGAATTTGCAAAGTTTACAGGACTAGAATTCATTAACTATGTTTTTCCCGAGGTCAACGTCATCGAGAGAGATGACTCCTCCAGATCCAAAGAAGTGTGGAACACCTTAGGACAACCGAGTGGCAAGTACGACTTCTTGGTCAAGTACACTGCTCCTAAAAGCTCTCGTATCAGGCTCAAGGACATCCAGCCAACTGGATGGGGGATTTGCCTGAGATTACAAATACTATGCAAAATACAACTGAGGAATCCTCCTACGACAACTCTGCCTGGGAAACAGATTCCAATGATCCTGCTCCTCCAGAAATCAGCGTTATTTCTGAAGAAAAATCAAGGAAGGTACCAGACTTTGTGATTCATCGAGGAGTTCGCCGCCAATGGGATGCAGTCGATGTCCCGAAAGTTGTTCATAAGTCGGAGTAATTGTCGTCTTTATCTTAACCTTTCACCTTGCCCAGGTGAAACGGATGTTCTGATAGGGACTACTTTCTGTAAATATCCCTCTTCGCTTCGCCCAAAGCGACAGAGTTTTGTTTTATAGGGTTGTAGTTTCAAGAATCGACAAGTTCATAAATAAAATAACGTCATTCTGTAATTCCCGCATTAATTATTGTTTTCTCTTTTCGCTTTTTCAGAAAATGGTAATCCTAAAAAACAACAAATAATAAAAACAAGCATTGTTCAAAAAATTTACACTGCACACACTCTTGTATTTCTCTCTATCTCTTCTAAAAAACAATCATCACGTCATGCAGATTGCTTGTTTTAAACCCCATTGAAACATACGATCCAATGCCTTCGCCCAACTTTGAATTCCCGGTATTTGAAGCTAAAGAAGAAGAAGACGAAGAAATTCCAGAAGAGATCTCCCGATTACTCAGACGAGAGGAAAGGTCCATTGAACCTCACAAAGAGCCATTGGAAATGGTCAACTTGGGTTTAGAATAAGAGAGAAAAGATGTCAAGATTGGGGCACTGCTCAGTTCGACTGTCAAAGAAAGTTTGATAAGACTTCTCAAATAGTTTCCCGACGTATTCGCTTGGTCCTATCAGGATATGGCAGGGTTGGATACTAGCATCGTGGAACATCATCTACCGTTAAGATCATAATGTCTGCCAGTAAAACAAAGGTTGAGAAGGACTCATCCAGACATGGCCATCAAAATCAAAGAGGAAGTACAGAAACAGAATCACGGGGGTTTCCTCGCTACATCAGAATATCCCCAATGGCTAGCTAACATAGTGTCAGTTTCGAAAAAGGGCGGAAAGGTCAGAATGTGTGTAGACTACAAGGATCTGAACAAAGAAAGTCTAAAGGATGACTCTCCCTTACCACACATTGACATGCTAGTAGACAGTACAGCCAAGTTCAAAGTCTTCTCCTTCATGGATGGATTCTCTGGCTATAATCAAATCAAAATGCCGCCGGAAGATATGGAGAAAACTTCGTTCATTACCCCATGGGGCACCTTTTGTTACAAGGTAATGTCGTTCGGTTTGAAGAACACCGGGGCAACCTATCAAAGGGCCATGACAACTCTGTTCCATGACATGATACACAAAGAAATAGAGTTATATATTGATGATATGATTGCAAAATCTAAGACAGAGGAAAAGCATGTGACCCACCTGTCAAAACTATTCGAGCATCTAAGAAAGTACCAACTCCGCTTGAATCCCAATAAGTGCACATTTGGTGTCCGTTCAGGGAAACTGCTAGGGTTCATCATCAGCCAGAAAGGAATTAAGGTTGATCCTGACAAAGTCAAGGCCATTCAAGAAATGCCTTCTCCAAAGACTGAAAAACAAGTCAGGGGATTGTCATACCCCAAATTTTGACCACTAAGATTCCCCATCATTGTGCAAATCATCATCACAATATGGATGAACAATCATACTTCATTAGTCTCCCCAAAGATGGGTGAACATCCACTACAATCAAGCTTAGGGTTTAAAGCCCTCTCAGAGCTCTTAGACAAAGGATCAATCAAGGAATGACATGATCTTCAACTTTTATAACCTCTCAAACATCCACAAGGGATCAAGAGGACTCCCACATCAAGGATTAAGCACAAGGCTGCTCCCTTCTAAGTGGATTAAGCCTCAAGATCGCCAGTGTCACCAAATTAAGGTTTTGGTCAACCAGGGTCTCCAGATGGGAATTTTCCTCTGGGCATGAGCCAATGCTTCAAAGTATAACCTAATATGCTCCATGGGACATCATGGACCCAATCATCAAGTCAATTTTGACCTCAGGGGATGCATTCATCAAAAATCAGGAATTAGGGTTTCTTGACCTAATACACCCCTAAGTTAACTTTTGGGACAAATCATGAGCCAAGACCTTAAGACATGATTTGAGGGTCTCAAATACATCACATTGATACATTTGCAATAATGGATTGATCCAAGAAGCTTGAGCAACAAGTTTCAATTTCATCAGAACCATAATTAGGGTTTTGCGAGAAAAGTCAACTATATCTTTGACTTTTGACCAGGACATGCTCCCAAACCCTAAGACATGATTCAATGTACCCTATAACACCTATGAAATCAATCCATCAAGTTTGATTTAGGTCAAGGACTTGATTTCATAGAGGATCGCACAGTTTGGAATTCATCTGATAAAAAGTCAACTGTGTACAAAAGTCAAATTTTGACTTTTTGAGATTTTCCACAATTATGGTTCCTTAACCCTAAAATGATGTTAATGTGTGATTGGAATCATCATTCATCAATAAAAATCAAGGAAAGTTGGATAACTTGTAAAAGGGGTAACCATAAAAAACTTAGAAATTTTTCTAAGTTATGGAACAAAGTGGATAGGGTACCAACTTTGGAGGATCATAACTCCTAAACCACAAGGCCATTTTTTCCCATCCAAAGCTGAATTGGTAGCTCTCATTACCCTCTACAAAAGCTTCAACTACCACTCATTCCAATTCCCCATTGATTTCAAGTTATGGAATGATCAAAATCAAGAAAAGTGAAAATGTCACTTTTTTCCAACAATTAGTGAAATTTTCACTAAGTCAGAATCTGCCTTCACTTTTTTCCAAATGTAGGGGCATTTTTCACTTGGATCCAAAAAGTATCAAAACCAATTATGATCAAACAATTGTTGTATCATATGAGGGCTTTCCAAAATGGCCAAGAACTCCATCAAATTCCACTTGGGCCATGAGATATGACAATGGCAATATGCCTTGCTGAAAACTGCCAAAGCAAGGCAGATTTTGGAGTTTTACTCGATTTGCCCAAATTTTGCAAAGGGCAAGCAACTCTATCCATCTTAACACCTCAATGGGGGACCAAGGGGGAACCAACTCTGATCCCAAGCCTCCCAAGTCTTTGGAACCAAAAATAGCATGCCAAACCTAGAATTGCCTAAAAGAGGGACAAGACTCCAATTTTGGATTGGAGCATTCAATGCATACACCAAGGTGGCATGGACTGAGCCATTGCCAACTGAATTCAGTCAAGACTTATCCAAGACCAAGGAAACCAGCAGCCTGTGCCCTAACCTCTAGTCAATGGCTAGAGGAGACTTGGATTCTCATTGCTCAACATTGGCCAAACCTATGCAGCAGTTGCCATTCATTATTCCTTGCAAAACAAACTTACTCTACTATAAATAGAGCTCATTTATGATCTATTTGAGTACACCAAAGCCATCAAACAGATGCTTTCCTCAAAATCTCCTTCTTCACTCCAATTTTGCCTTCCAAAGCAAGTCACTATCGGGTTTTGAGTTTGAGAGCAATTCCAAGCAAACTAATCACACACACACCTCATAAACATCATATAGAAGTGATCCAAACACTCACATAACATCTGGAACACCAAAATCACAAAATCACCAGCCAACTGCTCAAGCCTTTGACAGATTTGCAGTTGAGGTGCCAAATCAAGTTCCAGCTCAAATCAATCCACTCCAAGCATCCAGACACACTCCATAGCACCTAGGGAAGCTGTCCATAACCTTGGAACCAAGCTGTAACACCTCTAACACAAAACACGATCACCAGCTGCAAGTGGTAAGCATGAGCTCTTCTAACTCTATGATCCATGCAATTTTTGTTGCACAATAATTTGGCCATATGTTCATAATCATGCATGGAGTGTTTTCCCTCAATCAATTGCATTGTTTGAATCGTGTATGGAATTTCTGAACCTTCATGCAAATTTTAGGGTTCTTGAGGTTTCTCTTTGATTTCTTATTCCATGTTTAAAATAAATGAAATTAAAGACCATAGACATGATCGTGAGGTTGAAACGAGTAGATTGATATGTAGATTGCATGATATAATCAAGTATTCAGTGAGATTGGATAGAAAACGCAAATCTGCAGAAACAGAGGAAGGGCGCGTGTTCTTGCCATGTTCTTGGCGCCCTTTTTCAAATATTTGAATATTTGAATTTTGTGATTTTATTTAATTGATTAAAAAATTAATTTCTCTCTGAGTTTTAATGATTTTGATTCTTTTTTTAATAATTCCCAAAAATGTTAAAATATTTTATTTTACCAAAAAATCCCAAAAATATTATTTATTTCATATAATAGATATTTTTGCAAAGAATTAATATTTTAATTGTTTTTTACATTTAAAATATTTTTTTCCTTCTTGATTTTGCAAATTTTAATGACTTCTAATCATTTTGTAGGTCAAAACTTGATTTTTGAAACATTAATCCAAGATCACAATTTGTTTTCCACATGTTTAACAATTTTGATCATTTTCATTGAATTTTTATTCAATTAAAATACATTTTGGAAACAAATTAGGGTTTTTGATTAATTCAACCCTCATCAAACTTTTTCAAACCCTTTGGGCCTCTAGTAGAGTGTAAGACCCAACCCTTTTAGAAAACCAAAACCTTTTGGGCCTCAGTGTATTGTATAAGTCCCGATACCGTCAAAAAATTCGGTGCGGTCATCGCCTTTCTAACAAATCAAACCCTTGGGCCTACCCTCGTGTTATAAGCCCCATTCTTTTTCTTTAAACACCTCTGGGCCTCTAATAGAGTGTAAGACCCAACCCCCTTTTAACCAAAACTATTTTGGGGCTCAGATATTGTATAAGTCCCTCTGCGTTAAAAGAAAATCTCGGCGCGATCGCCAGTTCAAAAACCACTTTGGGCCTCTCTTTGAGCTGTAAGCCCCACCACTTGTACAAAAATAAACCTTTGGGCCTCTTGAGAGAGTGTAAGACTCATCCCTTTGTACAGAAAACCTTTTGGGCCTCAGTCACTTGTATAAGTCCCTGTACAATGTACAAAACAACAGTGCAATCACTGATAAAACTTTGGGTCTCTCCTTGAGCTATAAGCCCCAACAATCTTTTCAAAGCACTTTCTCCTTGGATTTTGAATATAATATTGTTATCAAAGCTTTCTTTGTTGAACAAACTAACAAAACAGCATGGAAGCTCTACAACCGAGTTAGTGTTTACCCGTTTTCTTTATCCGCTTTCATATATAACCTCACCTGGAATCAGTCTCTTTATAAGAACTGATTTTCTCTTTTAACCAACATACTGGACCTGTCACTCAACTGAAACAGTTACCGGCACCATAGCCTCCTCTTGGGCTTTGTACAAATGATTCTCCCCAGCAGAGCTAACCTTTTTAGCCTCCATCTTAGGCTTCGTACGAGATACCGAATCACTCTCTTGTTGAGTATAAAAGGCTGTCTTTTTGAGTCAACCCCCTTTTAGCCTCTATCTCGGGCTTTGTACGAGATACAAATCACTCTCTTATTGAGTATAAAAGACTCTCTTATTGAGTCAAACATTTTTAGCCTTCATCTCGGACTTTGTACGAGATACAAAAACACTCTCTTGTTGAGTATAAAAAGACTCTCTTGTTGAGTCGAGCTTCCTTTAGCCTCTATCTCGGGCTTCGTACGAGATACAAATCACTCTCTTGGTGAGTATAAAAGACTCTCTTGTTGAGTCAAACCCTTTTAGCCTCCATCTTGGGCTTCGTACAAGACACATATAAAAACACTCTCTTGTTGAGTATAAAAGACTCTCTTGTTGAGTCACTTCCCTCTTAGCCTCCATCTCGGGCTTTGTACGAGATACAAAAACACTCTCTAGTTGAGTATAAAAGACTCACTTTTTGAGTCAATCACCTTTGAGCCTCCGTCTTGGGCTTCGTACAAGACACATATAAAAGCACTCTCTTGTTGAGTCAACCCCTTTTAGCCTCTCTCTCGGGCCTCGTACGAGACACATAAAAACTCCCTCTTGTTGGGTCAATAGCCTCCTCTTAGGCTTCGTATAAGGAAAACCCCGGTTGAGGCAATCAACCTTTTAGCATCAAAATCTATGCCTTGCACACAGGATACAAACATCAACAACTCCTTTTCCTTCATCTAATTGTTGTAAGCGGCAAGCCTCTAGATTATTTACATCCACGCCAATGTCCCTCTTTTAGCATGAGAAATTCCTAAGGAAAGATGGCATTGCTCTAAACTGAGTTAAAGTCTTCTCCTTCAGGTTAAAAATCCCCTATAAAGGAAATTATGGCATTGTTGGATTCACATATCCCAGTTAAAGTAGTTCTCCTTTATAATCAGTCACCCAACAGTTGTGACAAACAGACCAAATATTCCCCTTTAGAGATGACAAATTCTCTCTAAAGTCAAAAACTTTTAGCTTCACATCTTGGGCTTCGAACAAGATACAAATAGACCCTTCAGCTTCACATCTTGGGCTTTGAACAAGATACAAACTACCTTCAGCTTCATGTCTTGGGCTTTGAACAAGACACCAAAACACCATTTCCTCCCATAGAATAGGAGGAACTACGATCGCTCTGATTTCCCTGTTTCATTAAACGGGAATACGTAGGCATAAGATTGAAAAATCTTAGCGAGCGCACTAATCAAAAACCCAAAATCCCGTACCTTCATACATCAATCGAAAAGCATCAGTCCTAACATCCTACCAATAGTCTAGATCTTGTGTTCTTAACAACATAACCTAAGAGAGACCCACAATCTTTATAGCATCTGTAAACCAACAGTTATCTGTTTAAACTCAGTTTGCAAGCAGGGTTAATTGGAGACATCTATTTCCCTTCTTTCATCAACTTCAATAGGATAAAAAATGAATCGAACTGTAGTACCCCCAAAACGATAGTGCTTCGCAACCACAAAAAAACTCGCGCTACAGGGATTCCTGGGAAATTTGAACTACATCTCCAGATTTATATTCCTCATGACCGCGACGTGTGCGCCAATCTTCAAATTACTCAAAAAGAATCAGGACTGCGTTTGGACAGAAGACTGCCAAACTGCCTTCGACAGTATCAAGGAATACCTGTTAAACCCGTCGATTCTATCACCTCCAGTGGAAGGAAGGCCACTAACCATTTACTTAACAGTCTTGGAAGACTCCATGGGTTGCGTACTTGGTCAACAACACCTCAGGGTACCCACATTCCTTTCACCGCCCGACTGACATTCAAGTGTACAAACAACGAGGCCGAATACGAAGCTTGTATCATGGGTCTCGAAGAAGCGATCGACTTGAGAATTAAGAACTTGGATGTATATGGCGACTCAGCCCTGGTTATCAATCAGATCAAAGGAGATTGGAATACATATCAGTCAGGGCTGATCCCTTACAAAGATTATGCGAGAAGGTTGTTACCATTCTTCGACAGAATCGAGTTTCATCACATCCCTCATGAGGAGAATCACTTGGTTGATGCATTAGCCACTCTCTCTTCCATGATTAGTGTAGGTCAATGGAATGGCATACCTAAGATTGACATAATGCGCCTTGAACGGCCCGCTTACATATTCGTGATTGAAGCAGTCATAGACGATAAACCTTGGTATCATGATATCAAATGCTTCCTTCAGAAACAAGAATACCCACCTGGGGCATCCAAAAAAGACCGAAAGACTCTCAGGAGATTGGCTGGCAGCTTCTTTCTGAGCGGTGATACACTCAATAAGAGAAATTTCGACATGGTCTTGCTCTGATGTATAGACAGACCATAGGCAAACATGTTGATAAAAGAAATTCACGAAGGATCCTTTGGCACTCATGCCAACGGACACACAATGGCAAGAAAAATTTTGAGAGTAGGGTACTACTAGTTGACCATGGAATATGACTGCTAAAAGTAAATGAGGAAGTGTCACAAGTGCTGAATATACTCAGACAAAATCCATGTACCGCCAACATATCTCAAAGTTCTCTCTTCCCCATGGCTTTTTTCCATATGGGGAATCGACATGATTAGCATGATTGAACCTAAAGCTTCAAACGGACATCTGTTCATCCTGGTGGCCATTGATTACTTCACCAAGTGGGTCGAAGCAGCGTCATACGGTAATGTAACCCGACAAGTGGTGGTCCAATTTATCAAAAACAATCTCATCTGCCGTTATGGTGTTCCAAGCCAGATCATTACGAATAATGGATCTAACTTGAACAACAAAATGATGAAAGATTTGTGCGTTGAGTTCAAGATCGAACACTATAACTCATCTTCGTACCGACCTAAGATGAATGGAGCGGTAGAAGCGACTAACAAGAACATCAAGAGGATCGTTTAAAAGATGGTTGTAACCTACAAAAACTGGCATGAAATGCTACCCTTTCCTCTTCACGGTTATCGCACATCTGTCCGCACTTCAACAGGGGCAACCCCTTTCTCTCTAGTATATGGCATAGAAGCAGTGCTCCCCATTGAAGTAGAGATCCCATCAATCCGGGTATTGATGGAAGCTAAGCTGACAGAGGCTGAATGGTGTCAAAGTCGACACGATGAACTTAACCTAATCGAAGAAAAGAGAATGACAGCTTTATGTCACGGTCAGTTATATCAGCAAATAATGAAGAAGGTGTTTGACAAAAAGGTCCGACCTCGTGTCTTCAAGAAAGGAGACCTTGTGCTCAAAAAGATATAATCATTCCTCACAGATTCCCGGGGCAAGTGGACTCCGAGTTATGACGGCCCCTATGTGGTCAAGAAAGCCTTCTCAGGCGGCGCCTTAAGACTCGCAACCATGGATGGAGAGGAATTTACCTACCCCACAAATGTTGACGTAGTCAAGAAATACTTCGCCTAAATAAAAAAAATAAAAAAATAAAAAACGTCTCGGTGGATTGAAAACCTGAAAGGGCGGTCCAGGCAAAAATCAGAGACATAAGCAAAAATCATCTCGGTGGATTGGAAATATCAAAGTACAATCCAGGCAAAAGTTAGGGATTCATGGCAAGTAACTACATCTGATCAATTCAACTCCTTAACAGTCACGCCATCCATCAGAGAAAACACCAGTCAAGGTTATCTTCGACAGAAGCTCAGGATGTCTAGAATTCAAAGTTGGTAGAAGGATAGCGGTCGTTATGTTTCAATGTAGCCCTTTTCCCTTAAATTACCATTTTCTAACTTTGTAAATACTCCATGGAATCACGCGTTTGGCTGATTTCCATCCTATCAATAAAATTTGAGCCCTAGTGCTTTTGTTTGCAATTCTTATTTGTTTTACCTTTACAGAACGACATTTAAATATGATCAACGATTCTTGAAATAAAACAAAAATGAATTTTTACTTGTCAAACTTTTTCTGCTTTTAAATAAAGATGGCAATTTCTTTTGACTGTTGAACATCGAAAGAACGTTGATCGCTTCTCCAGAAGTAATCGAACTTCAAAGTGCAGAATCAAAGTACTCCATCTAAACCAGTGCACCTGAATGAAGGGTCAGCTGTGTCAGATGCGAATATTCTGTCTGACATCCCCGGCAGAGTTCTTATCTCCTGAGCCTGACCAATGTTGTTCCCCACAGGGACTATCTCTCCTAAGCAAGGCAGAATTGCTATTTTGAACCCAGTGGTACCTCTTCGTCCCCCGCAGTGGCCGAGTATCCAGTCGTGTTCATCTATTAGTCTGTATGTCGGGTCAGTTTTGTCAGCATATACATACATACATCATGCATTATTGATTCATACATGCATCACTACCACGCTAGTCGGTCTTACCCCCTAGTAATAAAAGTCCTCTTGTCAATTGAGTTGTCAGTTCTTTCCTCGTCAGGAAGTGAATCTTCTAAGCAATCTCTCTCCAGTAGAGACGGTCTTCGACCACTTTGATAACTTGAACCTCTGAAAACCAGAGAGCTTTCGACAAACGTCACTCTTCTCCATTGAAGATGATATCTTTACTTTCCCAGATTAAGGAAAATCCCAGAGAGAGCCTCGCGACTAAAGACTCTCAGCAACACAGTGGTTCTTCTCTCCATAAAATCAATGTTAATGAAGTCATCAGCACGGCAAAATTGGGGTACATTGTATGACATTTCTCCGAGAAGGTCTTGAAGAAAAGTATGATGTAGTATCCCCAAGCAGAAAGCAGTCTCTCAAGAGATTCGTTTTTCCCCAGTAGAGTCAACAAATGGTGTCTCTAACAGAGAAGTTTGCGCACCTCTACAGCTCAGACCAATGGGTTTTCCCAGCAAGTCTGACATCAAAACCTTTTCCCATCAAATGGTATCTCCCCAGGAAAATTCGGCGAGAAGTTTGAGGAAAACCGCTACTAATAGCGTCCCTTGTCAATAAAGTTTATTGACAAAAGAAACTGAGACCAATTCCTTGGTAGGAAACCAGGATCGAGGGGAAGTTTACATCAGAAACTAAGACCAGTTCCTTGGTAGGAAACCAGGATCGAGGGAAAGTTTACATCAAAAACTGAGACTAGTTCCTTGGTAGGAAACCAGGATCGAGGGGAAGTTTACATCAGAAACTAAGACCAGTTCCTTGGTAGGAAACCAGGATCGAGGGGAAGTTTACATCAGAAACTGAGACCAGTTCCTTGGTTAGAAACCAGGATCGAGGGGAAGTTTACATCAGAAACTAAGACCGGTTCCTTGGTAGGAAACCAGGATCAAGGGGAAATTTAAATCAGATACTGAGACCAGTTCCTTGGTAGGAAACCAGGATCGAGGGGAAGTTTATCTCAGAAACTTAGACCAGTTCCTTGGTAGGAAACCAGGATCGAGGGGAAGTTTTACCTTTTCTAAGCATCATTGCTTAGCAAAAAGATGGATGAGCAAACTACCATTCATAACCACCATCAAAATTTTAGGTATTCCGATATTTAATCCTCTTGCACCCCGAATGCCCGAATACCTTCGCCATTCACACCTTCGGGTCCAAGAAGATTAAATAGGGGCATCTGTCATACCCCAAATTTTGACCACTAAGATTTCCCAACATTGTGAAAATCATCATCACAATATGGATGGACAATCATACCTCATTAGTCTCCCCAAAGATGGGTGAGCATCTACTACAATCAAACTTAGGGTTTCAAGCCCCCTCAGAGCTCTTAGACAAAGGATCAATCAAGAAATGACATGATCTTCAACTTGTATAGCCTCTCAAACATCCACAATGGATCAAAAGGACTCCCATATCAAGAATCAAGCACAAGGTTGCAACATGGGACTTTGCTTTGGAGAGCAGAATGGCATGTACATTTCTCCCTGAGATATATAACCTTTATCATTGAGATAAGATTTCCACTCTTCATCTATATCAGAAGAGTTGTTCTCCTTGATGGTGTGGACTTCTTGAGATACTGGGTGGAGGAAGCCTCCACTGTGAAAGAAATCCTGAATGGGACAAAAAATTTCATCCTTTTTTTTAGTCTGGGTACATGTTGGAGAAAAACCAAGACCTTTTCTTGTCTTGTTATCAGTAGGAATTAAAATTTATCCCTATCCTTTTATGTCATCACTCCCCATTACTTTGAGAGCGTCTTTGTACGAGGAAATCGACGTTCCCTTTTCTTGGTGATTCTCATTGCTCACCGAGAGTGCTTGAAATTGAGTTCCAACAACCTCCTCTGGTTCTACACATGAGAGTGATGATAAGTTGCTCACGATTAAATCTTGTTCCCCGCATGTATCCAAGGTCTTCCTAATAAACAATTGTATGCTGCCCGGATGTCCGTGGCCTGGAAAGTGACTTGGAAAGTGTGAGGACCAATGGTTATGGGAAGATCGACTTCGCCGATAAATATTTTTCTGGATCCGTCAAAGGCTTTAACGATGATCTCACTGCCTCTCATGGGAGTACCTTGAAAAGAAAGTCGTACCAAAGTTGACCTTGGCATGACATTCAAGGATGAACCTGTGTCTACCAGTATGCTGGCTAAAGCATCATCCTGGCAATTGACTGTGATATTGAGTTCCATGTTATGGTTTTTGCCTTCCTCTGGAAGTTCTTCATCACTGAATCCCAAGTTGTTGCAGGAAGTGATGTTAAAGATAATGGTGTCAAATTGACCCACTGTCACATCTTGTTCTACAAAGGCATGTTCCAAGACTTTATGTAAAGCTTCTCTGTGAGCTTCTGAACTATGCAGGAGAGATAGTACAGAGATTCGAGACGGAGTTTGCAACAATTGATCCACAATGTTGTACTCGCTTTTCTGGATGACCTTTAGCATTTCATCGTTGTTCTTTATAGGTTCTGCGTTGCTAGATTGACCAAATTGTTGATTAGGAACTTCGACTTGAGGTTCCTTTTCTTTGGCAAGTTCTCCAACTCCTCTGTTGAAGATTCAACCGCTCCGGGTAACTCGACTGATGTCAGCAATGTTCACAACTAATGGTAATGGGAGTTCTTTTCCATTTTCTATGGTTGTTGCACCGTACTTGTATGGGATAGCCTTTTCTGACTTGTATGGTATTGGACCTGGTAAATAGATAACCACAAAGGCTTTTTGGGCCTTTTGACCGTCGTAGGCAACCTTGATCGGCTCTAGGTTGGGAATTTTTCTGCTGTCAAGAGGGATTTTTGACTCATTGAGCAGAGGAATTATGGTGCAAACATCCTTGGTAATTCCATGATTGACAGGTTCTATTTTATCAGAGACTGTGACAATGCTTTTGTTCAGTAGTCCTTGATTCTTGTTTTGAACAGGGAGGCAATCTTGTATCATGTTGATTGATTGAGAACTCAAGCGTGGTTGAATTTCCTTTCAGTCTAACTGATGCTGGAAAGATGCTCGTACGAGATAGCATCCTTGGTTATTTTCCGAGCATATTCCACAGTGCTCATAATTGTGAGGTGGTACCCAACCATATCCACTTTGTATGCAGTGCATCCTTACCAAATCTGTCTCCAGTAGGCGGATATCATAGCTTTGGTGTCTATCAGGATTCCCATTAGTCATGTTAACTTGTTACGTGTCTTCATCCTGGTAAATCGGAAGCCACCAGTGGTCTAATAGATGTTGAAGAGTCCTTTGTACAAGTGCACAACCTTGGTCATTTTCGTAGCATTCTTTACAGTCTTGATAATCGTGTGAGGCCAGAAAACCAAGTCTGACCTGCTTGGCATGCAATTCCACTAGACTGGTATTCATTAACCGGATGTCAAAGATCTGAACCATGTTAACCTGATGATCATTCCTTTCATGGTAGTCTTGGATCCATCCGAGATCCATTTGGCGCTGAAGGGCCTCTTGTACAAAAGAGCATCCCTGATTGTCTTTTGAGCAAATCAGGCAAGTGCTATAATCGTGTCGCGGCAAATTGTAATACTGACTTTTTCTTGAATGCATTGCCACTAGATTGACCTTCATTGCACGAATGTGATGGTTTTGAACAATGTTTGGATGTGCATGGGCGATGTTTACTTCACGAATCCTGTGATCCTGAATCCAGCCTAGATCCATTTGTTCTAGAAGAGCTGCTTGGACTATGTGTAGCACCTCAAAATTTTCCCTCTTGTTTTAACATTATCTGGCTTATATTTCATTGCATTCTTGCATTTTCATCTGTGCATATCATTGGTTTTCAGCATGGGATCAAGGTATCCTTGTTAGCCCTCAAGAGGAGGATGTGTCTCAAGGCCAAAGCAAGAGAATGTACTCAATCTTGTGGTGTTCATGTTCGTCAAAGTCTCTTACCAAGTTTGCACAATCATCAGAAGCATCAGTCATTTATTTTATTAGCAGATGGGTTAATCATTTCAGAATCAAGGTCATAAAGCAGGGTTAATTTGATCTTGTTCCAAACAGGTTTTATATCATGTTTCAGGCATCATTCAAGGGTATTATTAGTGGCTAAGGATTAGATATTAAGCAGGACTCAAAACAAGTTGCATTGAAGCAATTTTCACATTTTGCCTTGGTCCAATCGATTTGCATAAGTGTACAATCGATTGCACCCCTTCAGTTTTCACATTTTGCCTTTACAAGGGTGTGCAATCGATTTGCATTGCTGTGCAATCGATTGCACTGTGACGGATTTTCCTAAAACCTTCATTTTTCAGGACTATGCCAATTTCCAATGCATCACATTCACTTGGGATCAATGCTATATCAGTAGAAGGATCTAGAAAGCAGCAGAATTTGATTTTTTTCCATCCAATTTCCACTTTAATTCCACATTCCCTTTCCAAGTTATTTTTCACTTCCAATTCCACTCACTCCAAACCTCACTTTCATTCCAAACCTAAGTCATATTTAAACCAATTTGATTCAAACCACACACAATTACACTTCATTTTTTTTATTTTTCTACACTTCTCATTCAAAATTCTCTCTCAATTCTCTCTCACTTTTTCATTCTCCATCTTCATCTTCAACCTCTCACCAAAGCTCCATATTCATATATTCATAAATTCTACATTGGAATTTGTAAATTCTTGAGCTAAACCTCCATCACACCCTTATTCTTGGTTCAATTCTGCAGTAGAAACTTATTTGGATCTAGGTTCAAGATTTTGGAATCACTTCTTGGAGAGCTTTTGCTTATTTGTGGACTATTGCTTGGATCTTCAAGTGTTCTTGATAAATCTTCATAGATCTCTGGATTTCTTACTTTGATTCACCAATTTTCTTGTGCAATAATCACCAAAGCAAATCTCAGCTTTAAAGGTTAGTTTTTCTTAGATCTATGCTTGATTTAGCTTAATTTCAACTTATACAATGTAGATCCATGGTTTTCAATGTGATTTGATCCGTTTGCTTGATTGGATTCATGATCTTGTTGTTTGATTGTTGAAGTGTGTGCTTGACTACTGATATTTGATGTGGATTTTCGTGTATGTTCGATTACATGATCATTTGGATGTTTGAGTAGGTGATTGGTGCTGGAAAAGTGATTATGAGAAGTGATTTTTGCAGGTCTGGTATTGTGCAATCGATTTGCATCCTAGTACAATCGATTGCACCTGTGTTTTTTCACTAAGAATTGCTTTCTGTAACTGTGCAATCGATTTGCACCCCGCTGCAATCGATTTGCACCTGCAACTTTTGTGTTTTTGGCTTGTTTGGAAGCATGTATTGATACCTATTCCACCCCTAACCTTCATGGCTTTGTGTGATGCATAGTTGTGGAATTTTCTAGGGTTGTTTAACCTCTAGTTGCTGGATGCATGTGAATCTTTGATGCATGATTGTCCGATTGTTGATTTGTTTGCATTCTTGAAGCATGTTCTTGAGGCATATTGGTTCATGTGTGATTGATGACTTGTTGAACTTGTGTGATCTCTTGGAAATGAATGTGATGTGATACATGTGAGTGTGATCTTGTGGTGTGCATAAGTTGGATCATGTATGCTTTTTACCTTGCTTGAACATTTGTTTTCCTTTGAAAATGATTATGGTATATGTTCAACTAGTCCTGATGTATGTAATTAATGTGAAGTTGTCTTGCATGTTTGGATTGGATGATCATGATATGATTTAAGTTATGACTTTGCTCCATTCTCACTTCATTTTGTTCACATTACCTTTGTATGAACACGGTTTTCCGACACGCGACTTTTGATTTCCATTGGTGAATGTTCATGTTTGCGTTGTTGACTTCTTGAAGTGATGAACATGTTGCACACACATTTGAATCATGATAACTCTCGATTAATGCTCAACTTGCTGGATTTGTAATGCATGATCATTGTTTGCATCCATGTTCGCCTATGCATGACGTTTTGATTGATAATATAGGAGTGCAACTTTGTTGAATGTACATGTTCTTGATTTGTTTGCATGTCTTTGATTTGTCCATACCTAGTTGCTTGATTCTTAATTGGATGTATGCTTGATATGATTAGTCATTATTGAGATCTTTCTATGAGCATTTATTTGGATACATTGCATGCTGCCCTATTTTTCATTGTTGTTCCTTTGCACATGTTCTGTTATATGTGCTATTGTCTGGGCTTTTGCACCCCTTTTTGTGCTGAATTGTGTGCTGTTATAAGCTGTCTTGCTTGTGTGCTGCCTTTTACCGCTATTTTGGTGCATGTGCGCTGTGGTAGCTACTGTTTTTGTTTACTCGTCTTTTCTTCTTCGTCTCTTTTACTCCTTCTCTTCCCTTGAATCTCAAGACTTGTTTAAGTCTTGGATTTACTCCCTTAGAGCTACCTAGTCCAACTTAATTTTCGATTAAGCTTGAAGTAGGATTAGCATTAGGCTTCCCTTTGGATGCTAACTTAGGTAGATGTTTCCTCTTTCAAACTCAACTATAGGGCCACCTTTGCATGACAACATTAGGAGCAATTTAGTTTTCCCGTAGTGTTTTATTTTCCCTTGAGTCTTCTCTTCTCATCTCATAACACTTCTAAAACACTTAATAAAGTTAACGTGTATTGCGCATGAGCCTCGCATGTGGGAAGTGGGGAATGAGGGGTTTCCTCTCATTTTTCTAGAGTGTTTAGGGGACGTTCCATTTTGGAACGATTTGCTAAGCATTCGTTCCTATATCATAGACTTCGGTACAATGCAAGTTACGAACTAACTTCAATCCACTCCTGTCTAAAAAACACAAAAACAAACTCAAACCTTTTCATCCTTCGGGATCGTTCAAGTTCAAACCTTTTTTTTCAGAAAAGGGTACGTTATTTCCGTCTCGTCGCAAACAGACATCGACCCTAACTGCCGGACGCGAATCTAACGTTGCTCATAAAAAACACTAACAGACCTCGTTAGGTCGAACTACGACAGCTCTGATTTCCTCTCTCTAGTCCGATTGAGGATACGTAGGCACAAGACGGCGATGTCTTGGCGAGCAACCTTCCCCTTTAGTTCGTGTCCGAACTACGTTAACTCTGACTTTCCCATTGCATGAGGGAATACGTAGGCCTAGGACAACGATGATGTCCTAATCGAGTCACTTCTTCTTTTCTTCTTCGTTTCTTCGCTCTTCTCCGTTCCCGTTCCTTCTCCTTTCCAGTAGCGGCCGAGTTCCAGACAACGACACCCTTTGATCGAGACAACAAGTGTGGATCCCATCGAGTACGATGGACGCGTGGGGGTGCTAATACCTTCCCCTCGCATAACCGACTCCCTTACCCATTTCTCTTGGTCGCGAGACCATGCTCTTTTCCTTCCCTCAGGTTTACGCAGTGTTTCCTTTCCCTCGCTTGGGATAAATACACATTGCTGGTGACTCTGTTTCTGTGCCACTTTCACGTTTGTACCATGGATGAAAATCCTCGGGAGCGACAGCTGGCGACTATGCTGGGGACGGGTTAACCTCTTACTGGTCCATCCCCTCTTGCGAGTCAATCCTAGCGCTTGTTTGTTTATTTTCATTGGGTGTTTACTGTTGTGCTTTATTTTACTGTTTTACTATTTTACTATATTTACCGTATTTATTGCATTGCATTTCATTATTATGCTGGACTGTACTGTGCTGTGCTGGTTTTCTGTTTGGCAGGTTGGGATTCTTTGAGAGATAAGCCCAATACACAGGCTTGAGCATACACTTAGGACCAGAGTGGAAATTAGTGGGACCTATGTGCCGTCTTGGTGCGTTTGGTGTTCACGAAATTCACATCCAGACGAGGCTATCTTGGGAGATATTCTGACGTGCGTGTCTTGCACATTTTAGAATGTTGATCTAGAGAGTTGTCGACTCTGGCGACCGTTTCTCCGAGGACTCAGCAACGCCTCTCCTCCCGACATGTGATAATGGTAGACCAGAAATGGCAAACCCATTACACTTGTCGATCTGAGGACCCAATGCTGGGAACTTGCATAGGATGACCTTATTTTTTAGGGGAATCAGTTGAGGCCTCCTCGATTGATGATGATACCAAACCAGAAATGGTGAACGTATCATCATTTCTCGACCTGAGAGCCCGTGATATTGAGGATCCTCGGTTTTCTAGTACCCACATGTGAGATGAGCGGGTGTTTACAGGTCTGCAGGTAACCGAAACCTTCAACCTACCCAGTTTTCTAGATTTCTCGATAGTGTATAGTTATTTACCTGGTTTTCTGGTTATCTCAGCGGTCCGATGTTCTGGAATTCTGGTTTTCTGGGTTGTGGCTCTTGTCTAGTTAACAGCACAGCAATACAGAGCTTTGTGGATGCCTTGATCCCATGTCTGTTGCATTTGCATCATCAATTTTTGCATACATGTTCTTGTATTTCTAAGGGGTATTAACTTTGAGACTCGCTGTTGAGCGTTTCCGTCTATTTCTTGTGGTTCTTTTGTCAAAAACATGAATCAAAGCAGATTGATTCCTTGGAAATATTCGAACATGGCATTTGCATTTGCATACTCATACGCATAGCAGGTGCTCAGGAGCAGATTTCTCATTCTGACTTGGTATTATCTTCGGAATTGACAGCTTGACCTGCCACCACTACTCAGCCTGTGATAATCAGAGGATAGCCATGGAACAACTCCATGCAGAAGTAACTGAAATGAAGATTCAGATGAGGCAGTTTGGGGAAGATATGTAGGCTATGTCCCAGGGTCAGAAACTGCTAAGAGAGGAAGTCAATCAGATGAGGACTCAGGTGGGCCTGGTTATGGAAATCTTGAATAAGGTGTTAAAGAAGGAAAACAATCATGTGCTCACTTTCACAACAGAGGTCATTACTCCTCCCATCTCTTTGGGATTTACTCTAGATCGTGGATTGCCTCGTGAATCTCTTCCACAAACTAAAGTTTCAGAGCTTTCTCATCAGCAATCATTTCCTGCTCCTCAAGAGGATCCTAAGTCAGAGGGGCCTAAGAGGAAGTTTGATCCCATTCCAATGCCATATGCGCAGTTGCTTTCTTATTTGCTCGAGCTCAAACTGGTTAAACGTGTTAGTTTGGGACCTCTTCCCACAAAGCTTCCTCTGGGACCTAATGCTAATGCTAGATGTGAGTTCCACTCTGGGGCACCTGGTCACAATGTTGAGAATTGTACAAGGTTCAAGCATAAAGTCCAAGAGCTCATTGATTCAGAGGCAAACAAGTTTACATCAGTTGGCACTGGTAAACAAGGTGATTTTACTCCCACTGTTGCAAAGGAACCGGGGACTCCTTCCTTTTCCAAAGGATCCACCTCATGTCATGGATCTCTTCCACAACCTTATGCTTCAGAAGTTTTGCGTCAGCAACCCTTGTTTGTGCCTCAGCCTAATGCAGAAAGGAAAGTGCAGGGGCGGATTGGGCGTCCAAATCAGCAGCAGCAGCAGAGGCAACTCAGACCAAGAAGGCCCAAGAGGATATTTGATCCTATTCCCATTCCTTATAGTCAGTTGTTTGCTCGCTTGCTCAAAAGCTCACTAATCCAGCTGAGGAATGCCATGCCAGTGCCATACCCTATTCCTCTAGACTATGACATGAATGCTAGATGTGAGTTCCATTCAGGAACGTTTGGACACACACTTGATAACTGTAATGCGTTCCAGCATAAGGTGCAAGATTTAATTGACTCAAAGGTCATCACCCCAGACGGTACTCCCACAAGGTGAAGCTTCTTTATCAGAGTGAATGCTTGAGGCAGCGAAGACGTCAGCAGAAGCAATAAGTCCAGACGGAGTCAAGTCTCCTCAACAATGGCAATTATCAGCTTCTTTTACTGCATTGTCATATGTAGCTTTCATTTGTTTGTTTAAACACTGTCTGTATGTAAAAACTTGTTTGTGTTTTGAATGTTGATTTTAATGCAATGATGTGTTGTTCCTGAAGTACTTTACTGCACTCATATCATGTTTATATGCACTGCAATACCAACTTTCTTGCTTTAAACTCTTGAGGGAGGATGATGAGGTAAAAACGCAAAATCTTCGGTTAGGTGCTTTTGGATAAAACCCTGTTGAGGATTTATAGGTATTGTTTCAAATCCTTAAACACTGGAGATATAAGGGAGATAGACCCTCGTTAACCCCTTTGAGCCTTGAAGTAGGAGTTTCTTTCTAGAAATGAAAAAAAACCCTCAATCTTAACCCGGGGCTGGGTAGGCATCAGTTAGTTTGAACAAGCGTTCAAATTTCAAAAGGAGTGTGCATCTGAGGATCCATTACCTTCTATTCCAGTGTCAAGAGGTCAAAAGGTGTGAAACCACAATGGTTATCCATCAACAATCAAGGAGTGAGGCAGTCACAACCCTTTCCAGCAAGTCAGACAAAACGGTGTCACACGATTTGTTCAAAAAAAGAAGAAAGAAAGCCCGCTAAGTTGAAACTTGAGAACAAGCGACTTAGGCAAAAGTTAGGGCATCCCGCTGGACTTCAAGGTCGAAAGACTCAAAAGAGTCAGTCCAGGCAAAAATTAGGGATCAAAAAGCAAAAGAACGAAAAAGCAAAAAGCAAAAGGATTACAAAAGAAAATCCTCGAGCAAGAACAAAGACGTGGGACTACGAACAAAAGGCAAAAAGGGGTGACTGTTGCTCTAAAACCTCATCAGGTCTCAAACCATCAGTGCATGGATTCCTTAAAGATCATGAAACCTTTTGAGAGATGAGCGCTTGCGCCGAATTAGTTGAACGTAGGACTGGCGAACATCATGAAGAGTGGGTGGGCACCAATAAACTTTGAGCCTTAAATATTTTTTTCTCAAAAACCATGAACCAGGCCACGATACAACCCTCAAAAGTCCTAATTGAAGCAGGGTTTATTCCGAAAGTGCACTTTAGCGAGATAGCGTTCCTGACTCCTATGGGTTATGCTAATAAGATTTTTGTTGGTATTGCATGTACGTATTATTTGCCATTCAAAAATCAATGTCGCATCCCAGCTAGTGATTCGTTCATAAGGCTTGGCGACACATTTTCAATAAAACTTCAGGTTAACACGAGTGTTGCATTAGAATTGTCATTCTCATACTAAACATTTTCTGCTCGCATGTGTTTGACATCAAAGAAGCTTACATGATGAACGTCAGTCGAGAAGCTCGATCGCGCCAAGTCGAGGTGGTGAGAACTCCGAAGGACAGTCATGTCAAGGGGTATGTGGCCAAGAGACTCTGCGCAGCCTGGGGGGGTTCCCGATAAATGGTGATAAGATGCAGCCAATCTGAAGCAGTCACATTGAAAACTATCCCTAAAGCAGCCAAATAAGGGCAATCACGTCGATTTGACAAATCTCTGTAAGATCAGTCAGGGGCAAAGTTTCTTCAAGACTTGGGGCAGGCCAACTTTAGAGCGTGAGAAGTTGTCCACTCCTGAAGACGGTTAATTGAAAGCACCTCTTCAAAGTTCAGAATACTGGGGCAGAATATTTCAGGTCATTGCAAATCCTTTCGAGGTAATTTACTTCATGGACTATGAATTCTGGGGCAGTTGCGTCGAGATCTGATAAATCTCTCCAAGAGTTTGAAGACCCAGGGGCAGTGTGAACGCTCGGTCCTCTATAAAATCCTCTTGAGATGATTTCGTCCTTTAGACCTGATGGTCTGGGGCAAGTGGAGAGTTCAAAAGGCCGTTTATGACTATAGAGACAGGTCAGGCTGGGTAACAAGTTTGTTTTTCCCCAAGTAGCGTTACTCTCCCCAGCACTGAAAGTTCATCATCCTCAGCAGAACTCATTCCCCCCAGCAAGCAGTTTAAAGTGGATTGCTCCGAGGTGAATGTGGTTGTATCTCCAGCAGGAGGTGTGTTGGGTGTCTTTGAAAGGACTTTATTTTCCTCATAAGAGTCTGGTAATCACTTTTCGCAGGAGGTCAGGAAGTGTAGTTCCCTCAGCAACGGCATGCTCTAATCCCCAGCAGGATAAATTCTTTCCTCCGATAGCAGGTTAAGCTCAACGATATCCCTCAGTAGGTTTCGTTGAATTTTCTCCCCAGTAGAGCTACTCTCCTCAGCATTGAAAGTTCATCCTCCTCGGCAGGTTGTTATTTTCCCCAGCCAGAGTGTCGAGGATTATCTTCCTCAGTAATATACAAAAGATTAATTCCCCAGCTAGAGTTGTGGTTGATTAATTACTCTCCTCAGCATTGAAAGTTCATCCTCCTCAGCAGGTTGTTATTTTCCCCAGCCAGAGTGTCGAGGATTATCTTCCTCAGCAGTGTACAAAAGACTAATTCTCCAGCTAGAGTTATGGTTGATTGATTACTCTCCTAGCAAGCAGCCAGAAGTTGATGTTGTTGCATCCCCAGCAAAAGGCTGATGGAATATCTTCTTTGGACAAGGAGTTTGGTTTCCCCACAGAGTCTTGGCACTCCTTTTCCTCAGCTAGTCGGGAAATGTTTTCTCACCAACAATGGTTTGGTCTGATCCCCAGCAGATGAGTAAGCTTGGTGGTATCCCCTAGCAGAGTTGATGTTGGCAATCACCATTCCCCAAGAAGATTTGCTGGTATTGGCTGATATTCCCCAGTGGGATAAGAGTAAGAGCATCTCCCAATAGCAGGTTAAGTTCAGTAATATCCCCAGCAGGAGACTTATGGAATATCTTCTTTGGACAAAGATGTTATTTTCCCCACAGGGCCTGAGCACTCATTCTCCTCAGCCAGTCAGGAGATATTTTTCTCATCCGCAACAGTATGATTTAATCCCCACAGATGAGTAAGTTGGATGTTGTCCTCTAGTAGAGTTGATACCGTTAATTACCGTCTTCCAAGCAGATTGCTAGTAATGGCAAATATTCCCAGCAGGTGAAGACACAGATGACTCCTACCGGCAGGTTAAGCCCAGTAATATCCCCAAGCAGGTTCGGAGTTATTGACTTCTTTCCCTAAGCAGAGTTTGGTGGTGATCCTCTCAGTGGTTTGTTCAACAGCAGTTGATATTCCCAGCAAGTCTTAAGTCCAATGGTTATTGGCATATTTCAAATCCAGGTGTTGCGCTATGTCTCCGATGGAAGTCATTAGTAATCCCCAGCGGAGGAAATTTATCTTCAGGTTCCATCCTCAGTTTTAGTTTCTATCCCCCCAACAGAGTGGATCTTCTCTCGAAGTTTTCATCTCCAGCAGAATTCGTGATCAGGACCTTCCTCAGCAGAGTGAAATCTTCCTCAGAAGGATCTTTTAATTCAGAGACAATTTAGTTTGTCATCCCGGTGGAGTTGCCTTCGTCTTCGGCATTTATTTTGCTGACGCGCTTCTTTTTGCATCGCATAAGCATTTTTGAATGCCATTCTCCCAAATGCGTAGCATTTCCATTTCGTATGGAGCATTACGCCATAGAAATTCAAACATATGCATTCGAAGCATAAGCCAGGTTTGATATCTTTTTCCATTTGCTTTCCCCATCAGAAAGTAACACAACTTAGGAGATATTGTTTAACATCACACCGCAACCAGTGGATTCGTCCTTCTTGTCGGTCCTTCCTACAGTCCCCCGCAGAGTTGTCTGTTTAGATTTTTCTCTTCCCCAGTGGAGTTATCTTTGTAGATCCGTTGATTCTACTTTTCTTGGGTTGGAAAGTCCATCTTCGGTTGGGTCTTGCTTTTCGAGTTCGCTTTCGGTCATCCTTGTACTCTTTGTTATTTCGTTATCCCCAGTAGAGTTATCCTATATGGTATAACCCCTGTTGAAAGAGCATTTTCGGCCGGTCTTTCTTTTCGAGTCCGCTTTCGGTCGTACTCGTTTATTCTTTTCGAGTCCTCTTTCAGTCGTACTCGTTTGTTGTTGAAAGAGCGTTTTCGGTCGGTCTTTCTTTTCGAGTCCGCTTTCGGTCGTACTCGTTTATTCTTTTCGAGTCCGCTTTCGGTCGTACTCGTTTGCTGTTGAAAGATCGTTTTTGGCCGGTCTTTCTTTTCGAGTCTGCTTTCGGTCGTACTCGTTTATTCTTTTCGAGTCCGCTTTCAGTCGTACTCATTTGCTGTTGAAAGAGCGTTTTCGGCCGGTCTTTCTTTTCAAGTCTGCTTTCGGTCGTACTCGTTTATTCTTTTCGAGTCCGCTTTCGGTTGTACTCGTTTGCTATTGAAAGAGCGTTTTCGGCCGGTCTTTCTTTTCGAGTCTGCTTTCGGTCGTACTCGTTTATTCTTTTCGAGTACGCTTTCGGTCGTACTCGTTTGCTGTTGAAAGAGCGTTTTCGACCGGTCTTTCTTTTCGAGTCCACTTTCGGTCGTACTCGTTTATTCTTTTCGAGTCCGCTTTTGGTCGTACTCGTTTGCTGTTGAAAGAGCGTTTTCGACCGGTCTTTCTTTTTGAGTCCGCTTTCGGTCATACTCGTTTATTCTTTTCGAGTCCGCTTTCGATCGTACTCGTTTGTTGTTGAAAGAGCGTTTTCGGCTGGTCTTTCTTTTCGAGTCCACTTTCGGTCGTACTCGTTTATTCTTTTCGAGTCCGCTTTCGGTCATACTCGTTTGCTGTTGAAAGAGCGTTTTTGGCCAGTCTTTCTTTTCGAGTCCGCTTTCGGTCGTACTCGTTTATTCTTTTTGAGTCCGCTTTCGGTCGTACTCGTTTGTTGTTGAAAGAGCATTTTCGGCTGGTCTTTCTTTTCGAGTTCGCTTTCGGTCGTACTCATTTATTCTTTTCGAGTACGCTTTCGGTCGTACTCGTTTGCTGTTGAAAGAGCGTTTTCGGCCGGTCTTTCTTTTTCGAGTCCGCTTTCGGTCGTACTCGTTTTGTTGTTGAAAGAGCGTTTTCGGTCGGTCTTTCTTTTCGAGTCCGCTTTCGATCGTACTCGTTTGCTGTTGAAAGAGCGTTTTCGGCCGGTCTTTCTTTTCGAGTCCGCTTTCGTTCGTACTCGTTTGCTTTTGAAAGAGCATTTTCGGCCGGTCTTTCTTTTTCGAGTCCGCTTTCGATCGTACTCATTTTGTTGTTGAAAGAGCGTTTTCGGCCGGTCTTTCTTTTCGAGTCCGCTTTCGGTCGTACTCGATTGCTGTTGAAAGTGCGTTTTCGGTCGGTCTTTCTTTTCGAGTCCGCTTTCGGTCGTACTCATTTGCTGTTGAAAGAGCGTTTTTGGCCGGTCTTTCTTTTCGAGTCCGCTTTCGGTCGTACTCGTTCGTTTTATATCCCCAGTGGGTCCGCCTTCGGTCAGTCTTTTATCCCGAGTCCGCCTTCGGCCGTTCTCATATTCATTCTATTTACTACCCCCACAGGTTGCAAATTTTCAGGTTATTTTGGTATTCAATCTCCGTGTATCCTTATTGTCTGAAAACCTTTGCTTCCATACCCTCAGATCCAAGAAGTTTAAATAGAGGCAGCTGTAGCACCTCAAAATTTACCCTCTTGTTTTAACATTAATTGGCTTATGTTTCATTGCATTCTTGCATTTTCATTTGTGCATATCATTGGTTCTCAGCATGGGATCAAGGTATCCTTGTTAGCCCTCAAGAGGAGGATGTGTCTCAAGGCCAAAGCAAGAGAATGTACTCAATCTTGTGGTGTTCATGTTCGTCAAAGTCTCTTACCAAGTTTGCACAATCATCAGAGGCATCAGTCATTTATTTTATCAGCAGATGGTTTAATCATTTCAGAATCAAGGTCATAAAGCAGGGTTAATTTGATCTTGTTCCAGAAAGGTTTTATATCATGTTTCAGGCATCATTCAAGGGTATTATCAGTGGCTAAGGATTAGATATGAAGCAGGACTCAAAACAAGTTGCATTGAAGCAATTTTCACATTTTGCCTTGGTCCAATCGATTTGCATAAGTGTGCAATCGATTGCACCCCTTCAGTTTTCACATTTTTGCCTTTGCAAGGGTGTGCAATCAATTTGCACTACTGTGCAATCGATTGCATTGTGACGGATTTGCCTAAAACCTTCATTTTTCAACACTATGCCAATTTCCAATGCATCACATTCACTTGGGATCAATGCTATATCAGTAGAAGGATCTAGAGAGCTGCAAATTTTGATTTTTTTCCATCCAATTTCCACTCTAATTCCACATTCCCTTTCCAAGTTATTTTTCACTTCCAATTCCACTCACTCCAAACCTCACTTTTATTTCAAACCTAAGTCATATTTAAACTAATTTGATCCAAACCACACACAATTACACTTCATTTTTCTGATTTTTCTACACTTCTCATTCAGAATTCTCTCTCCCTTTTTCATTCTCCATCTTCATCTTCAACCTCTCACCAAAGCTCCATATCCATAGATTCACAAATTCTTCATTGGAATTTGTGAATTCTTAAGCTAAACCTCCATCACATCCTTATTCTTGATTCAATTCTGCAGTAGCAACTTATTTGGATCTAGGTTCAAGATTTTGGAATCACTTCTTGGAGAGCTTTTGCTTATTTGTGGATTATTGCTTGGATCTTCAAGTGTTCTTGATAAATCTTCTTAGATCTCTGGATTTCTTACTTTGATTCATCAATTTTCATGTGCAACAATCACCAAAGCAAATCTCAGCTTTGTAGGTTGGTTTTTCTTAGATCTATGCTTGATTTAGCTTAATTTCAACTTATACAATGTAGATCCATGGTTTTCAATGTGATTTGATCTGTTTGCTTGATTGGATTCGTGATCTTGTTGTTTGATTGTTGAAGTGTGTGCTTGACTACTGATATTTAATGTGGATTTTCGTGTATGTTCGATTACATGATCATTTGGATGTTTGAGTAGGTGATTGGTGCTGGAAAAGTGATTATGAGAAGTGATTTTTGCAGGTCTGGTATTGTGCAATCGATTTGCATCCTAGTACAATCGATTGCACCTGTGTTTTTTCACTAAGAATTGCTTTCTGTAACTGTACAATCGATTTGCACCCCGCTGCAATCGATTTGCACCTGCAACTTTTGTGTTTTTGGCTTGTTTGGAAGCATGTATTGATACCTATTCCACCCCTAACCTTCATGGCTTTGTGTGATGCATAGTTGTGGAATTTTCTAGGGTTGTTTAACCTCTAGTTGCTGGATGCATGTGAATCTTTGATGCATGATTGTCCGATTGTTGATTTGTTTGCATTCTTGAAGCATGTTCTTGAGGCATATTGGTTCATGTGTGATTGATGACTTGTTGAACTTGTGTGATCTCTTGGAAATGAATGTGATGTGATACATGTGAGTATGATCTTGTGGTGTGCATAAGTTGGATCATGTATGCTTTTTACCTTGCTTGAACATTTGTTTTCCTTTGAAAATGATTATGGTATATGTTCAACTAGTCTTGATGTATGTAATTAATGTGAAGTTGTCTTGCATGTTTGGATTGGATGATCATGATATGATTTAAGTTATGAATTTGCTCCATTCTCACTTCATTTTGTTCACATTACCTTTGTATGAACACGGTTTTCCGACACGCGACTTTTGATTTCCATTGGTGAATGTTCATGTTTGCGTTGTTGACTTCTTGAAGTGATGAACATGTTGCACACACATTTGAATCATGATAACTCTCGATTAATGCTCAACTTTCTGGATTTGTAATGCATGATCATTGTTTGCATCCATGTTCGCTTATGCATGACGTTTTGATTGATAATATAGGAGTGCAACTTTGTTGAATGTACATGTTCTTGATTTGTTTGCATGTCTTTGATTTGTCCATACCTAGTTGTTTGATGCTTAATTGGATGTATGCTTGATATGATTAGTCATTATTGAGATCTTTCTATGAGCATTTATTTTGATACATTGCATGTTGCCCTGTTTTTCATTGTTGTTCCTTTGCACATGTGCTATTATATGTGCTGCTGTCTGGCCTTTTGCACCCCTTTTTGTGCTGAATTGTGTGCTGTTATAAGTTGTCTTGCTTGTGTGCTGCCTTTTACCGCTGTTTTGGTGCAGGTGCGTTGTGGTAGCTACTGTTTTTATTTACTCGCCTTTTCTTCTTCATCTCTTTTACTCCTTCTCTTCCCTTGAATCTCAAGACTTGTTTAAGTCTTGGATTTACTCCCTTAGAGCTACCTAGTCCAACTTAATTTTCGATTAAGCTTGGAGTAGGATTAGCATTAGGCTTCCCTTTGCATGCTAACTTAGGTAGATGTTTCCCCTTTCAAACTCAACTATAGGGCCACCTTTGCATGACAACATTAGGATCAATTTAGTTTTCCCGTAGTGTTTTCTTTTCCCTTGAGTCTTCTCTTCTCATGTCATAACACTTCTAAAACACTTAATAAAGTTAACGTGTATTGCGCATGAGCCTCGCATGTGGGAAGTGAGGAATGAGGGGTTTCCTCTCATTTTTCTAGAGTGTTTAGTGGACGTTCCATTTTGGAACGATTTGCTAAGCATTCGTTCCTATATCATAGACTTCGGTACAATGCAAGTTACGAACTAACTTCAGTCCACTTCTGTCTAAAAAACACAAAAACAAACTCAAACCTTTTCATCCTTCGGGATCGTTCAAGTTCAAACCTTTTTTTTTAGAAAAGGGCACGTTATTTCCGTCTCATCGCAAACAGGCATCGACCCTAACTGCCGAACGTGAATCTAACGTCGCTTATAAAAAACACTAACCGACCTCGTTAGGTCGAACTACGACTGCTCTGATTTCCTCTCTCTAGTCCGATTGAGGATACGTAGGCACAAGACGGCGATGTCTTGGCGAGCAACCTTCCCCCTTAGTTCGTGTCCGAACTATGTTGACTCTGACTTTCCCATTGCATGAGGGAATACGTAGGCCTAGGACAATAATGATGTCCTAATCGAGTCACTTCTTCTTTTCTTCTTCGTTTCTTCGCTCTTCTCCGTTCCTCTTCCTTCTCCTTTCCAGTAGCGGCTGAGTTCCAGATGATGACACCCTTTGATCGAGACAACAAGCGTGGATCCCTTCGAATACGATGGACGCGTGGGGGTGCTAATACCTTCCCCTCGCATAACCGACTCCCTTACCCATTTCTCTTGGTCGCAAGACCATGCTCTTTTCCTTCCCTCAGGTTTACGCAGTGTTTCCTTTCCCTCGCTTGGGATAAATACACATTGTTGGCGACTCTGTTTCTGCACCACTTTCGTGTTTGTACCATGGATGAAAATCCTCGGGAACGACACTATGGCACATCCTTGATTGTCCTTGGAACAGATATCACACTGATGATAGTTGTGAGATGGCACATGGTCGTACCCGCTCTATCTACAATGCATTTTTACAAGGTTGGTTCCCAGTAATAGTACATTGTGAATTTGATAACTGCCGCCAGGTTCTCCTTCTATCAAATTCATCGTAGTCTTCTCATGTCGCGGTAACGGGTTCGTCTGAACATTTGGATTAGTATCTTTGAAAGATAAAACCTAGTTTCTGACGAGCTTCTGTACATCAGACTTGAAGCTGCGACAATTCTCAATGTTATGTCCTGATCCTCCTTGATGGTAAGGGCAAGTTTGATCTGCTTTGAACCAAAAAGGTGGATTTTTTAGTACTGTAAGAGGAGTCCTGGTCTGAACGTGCCCCTTCGCTAGCAGTAATGGGAATAATTTTGCGTATAACATTGGTATAGGGTCAAATCCTGAGGGTCGTGTAGTGCGATTGTTGTTATTGTACTATGGGCGAGCCTGCTAAAGAGGTTGTTGCTGCCTTTGCTGATACTGTTGTTGACTTGGTTGGCTCTGAGCAACCTGAGGTTAATATCTCAGAGCTGGCGCTGGGTTAATAGCGGGAGTTACTGCTGCTACCGGTTAATACCTTTGCCTTTGCTTTCCCAGAGAGATATTACTGATATCTTGCTCTTTCTTCTTTTGGAAAGCACTACCGTATCTTTTAGTACTGTTGGATGGCTCTGCATCTTTGACCAATCGTCCTTCTCGGACTGCTTCTTCAAGGCGTACCCCCATGTTCACCATTTCAGTGAAGTCACTAGGTGCACTGGCAACCATTCGATCGTAATAAAACAAGCTTAATGTTTTCAGGAAGATCTTTGTTATTTCCTTTTCCTCGAGGGGAGGACAGATCTGGGCGGTGATTTCATGCCATCTCTGAGCATACTCCTTGAAGGTTTCTTTATCCTTTTGTGACATTACTCTGAGCTGGTCCCTATCTGGTGCCATGTCCAAGTTGTATTTATACTACTTAACGAAGGCTGCCCCAAGATCCCTGAAAGTACAGATCTTGGTGCAGTTTAAACCCATGTATCATTTGAGTACGGCACCGGTTAAACTGTCTTGGAAGTAGTGGATTAATAAATGCTGATTTTCTGTCTGGGTAGACATTTTTCGAGCGTACATTACTGTCGTACCTCGAAAAATACGATCCTCGCGATGGACGCGAAAAAAACACTGTTCGAAACAGAGTCGCCACTGAACTTTATTCATCCCAAAAGAGGGAAAGGAAAATATCGATAAAACCTTTAAAGGGATAAGAAAATGGTCGTCACAACCAAATTCAGGTTCGGGAGTCGATCACGCAGAGGGAAGGTATTAGCACCTCTACGTCCGTTGTACTCAACGGGAACCTCTTGATTCGATTCGTGAGAAAGTTAGGTAGGTTTGTTTGTTTTCTTCTTAGGTAGATATTGTTTTCAAAGGGGGAAATGGGTGGTTTTTTATTAGTGTGCTCGGCAAGGATTAGAACCCTTGGGCCTACGTATTTCCTCGTGCAATGGGAAAGTCAGAGCATTCGTAGTTCGTGGGACTACAGTTTGTTGGTTATTGTTTTTTAGGCGAACGAGTGTTTAATTTGCATTCTAACTGCTAAACGTTGGCTTGTCTGCTCGTCAAGGGAGGCTGAAGCACTAGTTCATATGCGCGGAAGAATGGACTAAACAATGTTCATTTTTGTGAAAGTTGTTTAAGTATGAATTAAGTGTATTAGAGATTTGATTGAGAAAAAGGTTTGATTTGGACGTGTTTTAGGCGAACGAGAGTTTAGGTTGCATTCTAACTGCTAAACATTGGCTTGTCTGCTCGCTAGGGGAGGCTGAAGCACGAGTTCATATGCGCGAAAGAATGACTTAAACAATGTTCTTTAGGAAATGTGTTTGAGTTGTGGATTAAGTGTATGAGGGTTTCAGTTGCGTGGGAAGTGTTTGGTTTGTTAAGTATTTTAGAGGGAGAATGACGACTATTCGATAAACGAGACATCGGCCTCGCAACCAATTAATCGGGGCATTACTGAGATGCTAGATCTCAACAACACCTTTTTCATTCCATTAATTACGAAATTGTTTGATAATGATTAAGTGTTTTAAGGCGAAAGGTTGAATGAACAACAACCCAAGGGCGTGTCTCAAGAGCCATTCATTCGAAGATCCAAGGAATGCTAGACTCCAAAAATCTCCTCCTTTCGTTAGTTGATTAAGAAAGTGTTTGAAATAGGTCGAATCGAATTGGTTACGAAAAGAAGTGAGGATCGATACTAGCCCCTAGGGGAGCTCCTAGTAACGAAACCTCGAGATGTGCAAGTGTGCGTTTGATGGCGAGGCAAAAGGCGCTCGACTTACGATTGGGCTCGATGGCAAATCGAGGACTGATTTGGAAATGATTTAGTTGAAAAGGTCGAAAGATTGAATGAATTACAACCCAAGGGGCGTGCCTCAAGAGTCATCCATTCGAAGACCCAAGGAATGCTAGATTCCAAGAATCTCCTCCTTTCGAAAGTTTGATTAAAAATAAAAGGTGACGACCTCGTCTTAATCAAGAACTCTAGAAAAAGGTTTCATGATGTTTAAGACCTTCATCGATCGAAAATGAAAAGAATATAGTGCAAAGTAAAATGTGAAATAAAATCAAAATTGAAGAAAAGTCTCATCTTAACCGATAAAATTTGATTTTAGATGTTCATCGACCCATAAAAAATGAAAAGTAAATAAAAGAATAAAATCGGTCTCGTCTTAATCAAGATCTTTAATCTTAGATCGATAAGCTATGATTTTTTTACTTTCATTGACCGATAAAAATAATAAAAAGGTGGCCTCATATAAATCAAGATTTTGAATCGATTTCAATAAATCAACTTAATCAAGATTTTTTCATATCATCGGCCCAAAATTGAAGAAAATTGATTATGAGATAAAACATGGATGGATGGAATGTGAATAAAACTCCAACAACAAAAAAATACAAATAAATAAATAAAGAGTTAAAACTCCTTAAAATCAATAAAGATATATTAAAACCATTATCTAAAAAAAGGTGAAATAAAAAAACAAAAGTTAAGAACATAAGAAGCTGAGGGGGGCGCATGAAGTCATTGGTGTAAAAGTGATGGAGAGGATCACACGGGCCCAAAGCCCATCACCTCATGCTCGCTGCTTTTTTAAACGAAAGGGTGATATGAGCAAAACGTGGTGTGTAAACAAATGGGCCAGGCTTAATAAAACATAAATTAAAACCAGTCGCCACAACTTCATGAAACAGGTGAGAAATTGAAAACCAAGGAGATAAGGTCAAGAAAAGAAAAAAAAAAAGCAAAATCGAGTATGCTTCCAACCTTCGCGTGATCTCGCCCCTTCTCAGTCTCAATTTTGAACCTCTCCTTCTCACGATCTATCTCAATAACTTCCATCATGGGTTCGGTTCGCGATTCAATATCATTTTGCTGTTCTTCTTCTTCTTTCCAATTCCGAATTTGTTTTTTCCGTTTTAGTGGGTTTGAGGTTCGAAAATGGCGTCGTTGGTTTGAGTGTGTTGGCTTTTGGGGGTTTTGTGGTTCGATTTGGTTTTTGAGTTGAAGAAAGATTCCGTGTTGTTATGTTGACATAGATTGAGGTTGCAGTTGGTGGTGATGAGTCGTAGTTATGAAGTTTGGGTTGCGGTTGTTTTGCGAACGGTGGTTGAGGGTGGAAGGAAAGAAGAAGAGTGGACGGAAAGAAGAAGGGTATTGAAAGGGATGAAGGAGGTTCGAAGAGGGCTGTTGAGAGGAAGAGTTTTTTTGGTTGTTGTTGTTTGTTGTTCGAGTTGGCTTTCCGGTGAGATTAAGTGGTTGTTATGGTGGATTCACGGTTGGTGAGTTCATGAGATGATGAAGGTTATGAAGGGTGATGATTAATGGCGGAAGTGGTAAGTTGTGGAGGAGTTTGAAACGGTTTTTTTTTTACGCTGTCATGGTTATGGGAAGCATGTATATACTGCGCATGAGGGTGTTGTTGAGGTTGCTTGTGAAAAAAATGGATGATGTAGTGTTGTGTGTCTTGATTTGCAAAGTGTTTACAAGATGAGAATAAAAGAAGAAAAATGAGGTTAGGATGTGAAGGTTTGTGTGGCTTCGGAGGAAAAATGAAAATATCCAGGTTCGTTTTTTTTAAAGAATAAAACTGCTTCGTTCTTCTCCAATTCCCCCCCCCCCCCCCTCCCAAACTGCTGTTTGACTCCCTCTTTTAAAAACAAATCAAACTTGCTGATTAAGTTTTCAAGTACAAAGAGTTTGTCTTATTGTTGATGATGAGTCCTTTTCCTCTGTTGTTGATGTTGATATCACAGGGTGCAGGCTGTTGTTGTGTAGCGCAGAGGTCTGGCGTGATGTTGAAGTGTCTTGGCGGTAGCAGGGTGTGTCGCACGTGGCTTTTGGGATGAAGCATGGCAAGCTGATGTTGTGTGTTGGCTTAATGGCCCATATAGAAAAAAAAACTCTCTTTATTTTTTGGAAGTTGGTTGTTTGATGGGCCTTGAGCCGCATGAAAGAAGAAAAAAACATATACTTTGTAGACACTTTTGTTTTATGGTTTGCAGTGGACTTGGTTTTTATGTGGTTTGATAAAAAAAAAGAATAATAATAAATAATGGTTAATGACGGTGATTTGGTTAAAAGAAATTGTGCTTTTCATTATTCTCTTTTTTGCAATGTATCATGAATTTGGGTTTAAATAGTAAAATGGAATTTGGATATGGATATTAAATGGGTATGAAATGGAAAGATTAGATAATGGATTTTTGGATAAAGAGAAAAAAAATGGATTTGAAATGGATATTGGATAGATTTGTGAAATGAGTTTAAAGAATGGAAATGGTTTACGGTTTAAAAAATGATTATTAAAAAAAGCTTAATGGATTTTTTTTTTGTCGAGAATGGGTTAGAAAATGGCTTAAGAAAAGGTTATGAAAAAATGATTAATGAGGTATAGATATAGCAAGCAAAATGGATAGAGAGAAGGATAGAAATGGTTCATGATGTGGATGTGTTGGATGAAAAATGATTATTTGACAATGATTTGTGACAATGGTTAAGTGGTTTATGGATGGATACTGAAATAACTGAGATCTTATCATAGCTTGACAAATTGACTCACACCAACTGACATATTTTTTTGATTTTGCTGAATAATGGTTAGTGGATGGATGTACAGATGGAAATTATATAGGTAGGACAAATTTGGGGTATGACAGATGCCCCTATCTAATTGGCTTGAACCTAGAGAATGAACTGATGTATGACGTTCATTTTTAGGATGGAAGTCAATTAGATATAAGAAGACCCCAAAATTTGTCTGACAAAAGGTAAAGTGTAAGAGCTAACAGAATGAGGTAGCGAGGTTCCAAATTGAACAAAATAACTTGAGATTCTCTGGGTCGTCGAAGTAGTCCCTTATCCGTAAGGTTCCTCGATGATACCAAAGTTGTATCTTTGAGAAGGACAGAGGATTCTCTGGGTCGTCAAAGCAGTCCCTTATCCATTAAGGTACCACGATGATACCAAAGCAGTATCTCTGAAGGCAGACGATTCTCTGGGTCGTCGAAGCAGTCCCTTATCCATTAAGGTTCCTCAACGATACCAAAGCAGTATCTTTGAAGGTATAAGATTCTCTGGGTCTTCGAAGCAGTCCCTTATCCATTAAGGTTCCTCGATGATACCAAAGCAGTATCTCTGCAGTAAATTTGCTGAAGAATAGTTGAGCAAGATTCCTGTTGGAGGAAATGTGCTGGCTTTGCAGGGGAAAGCTCACAAGAATTTTTCTAGGCTATCCTCTGCTTGGGGAGCAATGGAAGCAATAGCTGCTGGGGATTGTCATTATCAATTGTATGGTTGAAGCATGACTTGCTGGGGAATAGAATTCCATGAGCACGAGCGGGGTGTCAACTTCTCTTTAGAAGAATACTGCCGACTTTGATGAAGGACTAGCTGAGATGCTTGCGGATAGATCCTAGATCCTGTTATGCTATGCTGGGGATGGAAATGCCATCCATTGTAAAATGCACTGAAACACATGCTAAGATGCAACTGCTGGAGAATCTAATGCACGTATGATATGATAATGCTTGATATGATTATGTAATGTTATGCTAGCATGTTATGCACATGACGATGCAAATGATCGGGCGTGCTGAAGATAAGTTCCTTGTCGAGGGTACCAACAGGGATTGGATTTGGGAATTGCCAAGTGAAATTGGACTTTAGGTTAACTGCCAAATGAATTTGGACTTTGGGTCATGAAAATGCCAACAAGGTGGACTTTTAGGTGATTTGCCAAATGAAATTGGACTTTTTGGTTGAACTTCCAAACTAGAACTGGATTGGAGGATAGATTATCAGACGAGAACTGGTGTCTAAACTTTTGTTTATCAGACGAGAACTGACTTTTGGATAGTCTAACAGACGAGAACTGGTGAGAAAAGGGTATTCGCCAGACGAGAACTAGACCTTAAAAGATTTGTCAGGTGGGAACTGGACCTTGAATTGGTTTGCCATACGAGAAATGGACCTTAAAAGATTTGCCAGGCGGGACCTGGGGCTTAAATTGGTTTGCCAGACGAGAACTGGGCCTTAAAAGATTTTCCAGGCGGGAACTGGACCTTAAAAGATTTGCCAGGCGGGAACTGGACCTTAAAAGATTTTCCAGGCAGGAACTTGGCCTTAAATTGGTTTGCCAGACGAGAACTAGGCCTTAAAAGATTTGCCAGGCGGGAACTGGACCTTAAATGATTTTCCAGGCGGGAACTGGACCTTTAAAAGATTTTCCAGGCGGGAACTGGACCTTTAAAAGATTTGTCAGGCGGGAACTGGACCTTAAATGATTTGCCAGGCGGGAACTGGACCTTAAATGATTTGGAGGTGCCAACGAGTGTGGGCTTTTGAGTAGTTGCCAATAAAGGATTGGACTTTGGATTGCCAAGCTAAATTGGACTTTAGGTTATTAAAATGCCAACAGGGTGGACTTTTGGGTTGCCAAGCTAAGTTGGACTTTTGGGTTGCCAAGCTAAGTTGGACTTTGGGTGTCAAGTCTAATGATACCAGGCTTTGAGACGTCAAATCTTGTTGGAAGGTTAGGCTTGAGGTATGATGCGCATGTCTATACAATGAGCGAAGCGACATGACTAATGCATATGAGTGATTTATGCAATGACATGAAAGTTTCCAAAGATGCCCCAGGAAAGGATAAGGTATTGGTAGGTTCCTTTGCAGCAAGGTTTCTTGTCAGAAGGAAGGCAAAAGATTATTTGGTGGGGTGATAGCATGATTCTCCGACACTCGTCTTGAACTCAAAGGTCACTTGACGGTGTTCGCTTGAGCAGATTGAAAACAACGGAGAGATTTGCCCCTGTGTAGCTCATCTTGCCCCAGTTTGGGCCTATGAAGAAATTCTCCTTGACAGGAAATTGGAAACAACTGTACCATGAGATGATCTCGAGATGGCTTGCCCCAGAATTCCAAATCGTGAAAGGCTTCGTCTTTGAAAGGAAGTTGGAAGCAGTTGTACCATGAGATGAACTCGAGATGGCTTGCCCCAGAATTCCAAGTCATGAAAGGATTCTTCCTTCATTGAATGACTCTTGAAGTATTTGGCTTCAAAGTACCCTTGAGGTAGCTTGCCCCAGAATGAGCGTTGGAGCGACTTAACTTGTGTTGATTGAGCATTGGAGGGGCTTTCCTTTAATCAAAAGAACCTCTGGGTGGCCTGCCCCTGGTTGGTAGATTCTTGAGATGATTCACCATGTTCAACCTGTTCTTGAATGATTTGCCCCATAATCAACTAATGCTTCGGGGACTTGCTTTATACTGACTGATTCCATAACCATTGGATGTCAATGCCCCTGTTCCATAGGGTTATGAGGTGTTGTTAGTTCAAATCAACTTTGCTGAATGATCTAGCTCTCTTTGATTGCTCCTTGTTGGAATTTCCTTGATGTCAAACACTAACTTGCAGTCAAAATTACTCGTTCATAAATGGTAACCTTAATGCGATGCTCATGCAAGTTTTGAAAATCAGTCATTATTAGAATGATGCGATAGTGTGTGACGGATGAACCATTAGTCCAAACGTGGTGTTGATTTAGCTGGTGTGAAAGATATAGCAAGAATATGACACCAATTCAGAAGATTAGCAAATCTCTAGGAGTCAGTTTACGCAACCTTGCTGTAGTATGCTTTCAGACTAAACCCCGCCTCAATTAGGTCTTTTGAGGTTTATAACGTAGTCTGGTTCACGGTTATAGAAACAAAGGATATAAGGCTCAAAGTGTGTTTTGTACCCACCCTTTCTTCGTGATGATCTTCAGTCCTACATTCAGTTAAATTGACACACAAATTCATCTCCTAAGAGAGCTTGACGGTATAATAGTGAAGATGAGGATTCAAGGTCTTCTTGAAATGGCAGTCACCTTATTTTGCTTTTGTTAAGGATGTCAGTAACCCTTTGATTTTGACATGGTGGTCACTGAATCTTATTTTGCTTGTGTTGAGGATTCGAGGAACTCTTTTGTTTTTTTATCCCTATCTTTTGCATGGACTGACTTTACTTTTCGAGTCCATCAGGGTTGCCTTGATTTTTGCCTAAGTCTCATTTGAGGTGCTCAACTTAGTAGCCTTTTGATTGTTGTTTTTTTGTTTTGTTGGATGATTGTGACTGCCAAGTCATGGTTATCAATGAACAACCATCATGTCTTGTGGAATTTGCTTTGGGATTTGAGTGCGTAATTGGATTAACTGAACACTGCCCTACCCCAGGTTGAGTGTAAGGGTTTAAATATCCGAAGGAAACTACTACTTCTCGGCTCGAAGTGGTTTACTAGGGATTAACTCCTTGTCTCTCCATAGTTTGGGGATTTGAAACAATGCTTGTACATCCTTGGCAGGATTTTATCCGAAAGCATACTATAAGCAATTATGAGTATTTTGTTTTCATCATCCTCCCTTCAACACTTGCTAAACAACTTGGTAAAAAGGAAAAAAGAAGAGAGGTATATAGATGAATATATTTTTTGCTTTTTGATATAAGTGAAGAAAAATGAGCGAATGCGACGTGATTAGTTCAAAAAAATGCATGATCACTTCATTAATATTACCATTCAAAATAAACAATGTTCAAAACAAGTAGCATTTAACATAACAAAATTAAAAATGCAAATGATAAATGTCCAACGGTTTCCAGTAACTGAGGAAGTCTTCCTGTCTGAACCACTAGCTGCCTCTTGAAGTCTTGGAACTTATTTGGGTGAGAAGCTGACGTGCACAATCAAGTCTCCTTCTTGGAAGGATATGTACTTCTTGTCAATCAACTGTTGCACCTTGGCTTGAAAAGCTTTGCAATCTTCAGTCGAATGCCCCATTGATCCAGCATGATATCCACAATGTGCATTGGGGTCATACCCAGGCGGGTATGGTTCTGGCAAAGGCTTGATAGCTTTGGGCTCTACCAGTGAGTTTTGGACCAGATGCGGCAAAAGTTGACTGTACGACATAGGAACTAGGTGAAGAAGAGCAGTTCTTCTTTCCAAGTTGTTTTGAGGCTTGTGCTGATTCTGACGATGATTCTGATATCCTTGCCCACGAGCTCGTTGATTTGCACAAGGAGAAATCATGGGTTTCTGGTATGACGCCCTATGATTGACAAGTTGCCCAAAAGGATGATATGGCGCTGACAATGATAACTGCTGAGAAGCTAAAGGGCCATAAATTTTTGCTGGTGTACCTTGAGAATACTCAACATTTGCTATGACTGCATCAATTTCATTATCCTCTTCCTCTTGGGGATTGCTGAAGGATTCAGTCTCACTAGCTTGATTACTCGAGGCGTCTCGGACTCGTTTAGCTTTGAGGTGACTCTCGATGCATTCTCCCACTATTATAAGGTCAGAGAAGCTTGAGAATGAACTGCCAGCCATCCTTTCAAGATAGGTGTCATGCAGACTATTCAAGAACATGTCAATCAGTTCTTTGTCCAAGAGTGGTGGTTATACCCTGGCTGCGAACTCTCTCCGCCATTGTGCATAACCCTTGATGGATTCACCGTTCTTCTGAGATAGGCTTTGTAACTGCATGCGATCGGGAGCCATGTCCAAATTGTACTCATATTGCTTTAGGAAAGCATTGGATAAGTCTTTCCATGATTGGATACGGCTTCTTTCTAAATCCATGTACCAATTCAAAGATGCACCACTTAAACTGTCTTGGAAACAGTAAATCATCAACTTGTCGTCGTGGACATGAGAAGTCATCTTTCGGCAGAACATCACCAAATGACGCTTTGGGCAACTGAGACCAGCGTACTTCTCGAAGTTGGGTACTTCGAACTTCGGGGGAATTACCAAGTCTGGCACTAGGCACATATCAACAGCATCGAGCCCAGAAGTATCGCGCGCTTTCATAGCTTGAACCTTCTCTTCGAGGGCACAAAACCTTTTCTCCATGGAATCAGACATCGACATCATCTGAGACTGAGCAGGGATGTTCACTTGTGGAGGATGATCACCAGGTAGACGATCATACAGTGGGTTAGTCGACACAGCAAAACCTGACGGGGGGTCAAAATCCTTCATCCCAATATGTTGAAAGCTATCCTCTGACATAGCCATCACAACTTTCAAATTGTCTATGCTCCTCTTATCTCCGCTTGAACTTGCTTTAAATGCTTTGCGGCTACCACAGGTTCAGTATGAGCGTCGGGAAATCAGCTAGCAGGAAATGGACAGAGGATCGAATGAGTTTTGGTTGGAAGGGTATGCCATGCAAATGAGATGCAAATGCAATGATATGCAAACAAATGCAATGCAGGAAGATCCAGGATCCAGGATATCACAAGTAACTTCCCAACCCTCCTAACAGGTAGGCTTTATAAGGATAGTTCTAGATTCTTTACCCATAAACCCACTTACGGGATAGCTCTTATGTTGATGGATATGGTTCCCAGGGTTACGGACACTAATCGCATCAACACCAAGCAACAGGCTAGCTGTATTGTGACGGGGATACAAAAAGGTCTATCCTGAGTGTAGTCTTCATGCTAGGCCCACGAAAAGCGAGTCCTCAGATACTAACACTAACGACCACCAAGATAGAAAATGGTGCTAAGAGTCGGTTCCCAGAGTCACAGACCCTTCATGAATCAAGTCGTGTGACAGGCTAGCTGCTTTACAACAAGATCGACGAAAAGATCTACTCTGGGGGAAGCTTTCATGCTAGGCACACAAGGAGCAGGTCCTTGGGGACTAACACTAATTACTTCCAAAATCTAAACTAGGTGTTATCTCTTCTTTTTCCAAGACTCGGGTATAGAGCCTTACTTGTGATATCAACCCAAGATCCAACAGACAAGTATGATAATCAACATATAATAAAGAGAGAGCAACACAAAGCAAATAAAGAAGTAATAGGAGAAAATAAACAAGAAATCAAACAAGCGAATCTAACACTCTCAAATCGAGTCAAGTTAGGCTTGACTCTCTCTAGCATAGGGCAATGCATATCCCCAGCAGAGTCGCCATCTGTCGTACCTCGAAAAATACGATCCTCGCGATGGAAGCGAAAAAAACACTGTTCGAAACAAAGTCGCCACCGAACTTTATTCATCCCAAAAGAGGGAAAGGAAAATATCGATAAAACCTTTAAAGGGATAAGAAAATGGTCGTTGCAACCAAATTCGGGTTCGGGAGTCGATCACGCAGAGGAAAGGTATTAGCACCCTCTACGTCTGTTGTACTCAATGGGAACCTCTTGATTCGATTCGTGAGAAAGTTAGGTAGGTTTGTTTGTTTTCTTCTTAGGTAGATATTGTTTTCAAAGGGGGAAATGGGTGGTTTTTTATTAGTGTGCTCGGCAAGGATTAGAACCCTTGGGCCTACGTATTCCCTCGTGCAATGGGAAAGTCAGAGCATTCGTAGTTCGTGGGACTACGGTTTGTTGGTTCGTGTTTTTTAGGCGAACGAGTGTTTAATTCGCATTCTAACTGCTAAACGTTGGCTTGTCTGCTCGTCAAGGGAGGCTGAAGCACTAGTTCATATGCGCGGAAGAATGGACTAAACAATGTTCTTTTTTGTGAAAGTTGTTTGAGTATGAATTAAGTGTATTAGAGATTTGATTGAGAAAAAGGTTTGATTTGGACGTGTTTTAGGTGAACGAGAGTTTAGGTTGCATTCTAACTGCTAAACATTGGCTTGTCTGCTCGCTAGGGGAGGCAGAAGCACGAGTTCATATGCGCAAAAGAATGACTTAAACAATGTTCTTTAGGAAATGTGTTTGAGTTTTGGATTAAGTGTGTGAGGGTTTCGGTTGCGTGGGAAGTGTTTGGTTTGTTAAGTATTTTAGAGGGAGAATGAAGACTATTCGATAAACGAGACGTCGGCCTCGCAACCAATTAATCGGGGCATTACTGAGATGCTAGATCTCAACAACACCTTTTTCATTCCATTAATTATGAAATTGTTTGATAATGATTAAGTGTTTTAAGGCGAAAGGTTGAATGAACAACAACCCAAGGGCGTGCCTCAAGAGCCATTCATTCGAAGATCCAAGGAATGCTAGACTCCAAAAATCTCCTCCTTTTGTTAGTTGATTAAGAAAGTGTTTGAAATAGGTCGAATCGAATTGGTTACGAAAAGAAGTGAGGATCGATACTAGCCCCTAGGGGAGCTCCTAGTAACGAAACCTCAAGATGTGCAAGTGTGCGTTTGATGGCGAGGCAAAAGGCGCTCGGTTTACGATTGGGCTCGATGGCGAATCGAGGACTGATTTGGAAATGGTTTAGTTGAAAAGGTCAAAAGATTGAATGAATTACAACCCAAGGGGCGTGCCTCAAGAGTCATCCATTCGAAGACCCAAGGAATGCTAGATTCCAAGAATCTCCTCCTTTCGAAAGTTTGATTAAAAATAAAAGGTGACGACCTCGTCTTAATCAAGAACTCTAGAAAAAGGTTTCATGATGTTTAAGACCTTCATCGATCGAAAATGAAAAGAATATAGTGCAAAGTAAAATGTGAAATAAAATCAAAATCGAAGAAAAGTCTCATCTTAACCGACAAAATTTGGTTTTAGATGTTCATCGACCCATAAAAAATGAAAAGTAAATAAAAGAATAAAATCGGTCTCGTCTTAATCAAGATCTTTAATCTTAGATCGATAAGCTATGATTTTTTGACTTTCATTGACCGATAAAAAAAATAAAAAGGTGGCCTCATATAAATCAAGATTTTGAATCGATTTCAATAAATCAACTTAATCAAGATTTTTTCATATCATCGGCCCAAAATTGAAGAAAATTGATTATGAGATAAAACATGGATGGATGGAATGTGAATAAAACTCCAACAAAAAAAATACAAATAAATAAATAAAGAGTTAAAACTCCTTAAAATCAATAAAGATATATTAAAACCATTATCTAAAAAAAGGTGAAATAAAAAAAAACAAAAGTTAAGAACATAAGAAGCTGAGGGGGGGCGCATGAAGTCATTGGTGTAAAAGTGATGGAGAGGATCACACGGGCCCAAAGCCCATCACCTCATGCTCGCTGCTTTTTTAAACGAAAGGGTGATATGAGTAAAACGTGGTGGTGTAAACAAATGGGCCAGGCTTAATAAAACATAAATTAAAACCAATCGCCACAACTTCATGAAACGGGTGAGAAATTGAAAACCAAGGAGATAAGGTCAAGAAAAGAAAAGAAAAAAGGAAAATCGAGTATGCTTCCAACCTTCGCGTGATCTCGCCCCTTCTCAGTCTCAATTTTGAACCTCTCCTTCTCACGATCTATCTCAATAACTTCCAGCAGGGGTTCGGTTTGCGATTCAATATCATTTTGCTGTTCTTCTTCTTCTTTCCGATTCCGAATTTGTTTTTTCCGTTTCTGTGGGTTTGAGGTTCGAAAATGGCGTCGTTTGTTTGAGTGTGTTGGCTTTTGGGGGTTTTGTGGTTCGATTTGATTTTTGAGTTGAAGGAAGATTTCGTGTTGTTATGTCGACATAGATTGAGGTTGCAGTTGGTGGTGATGAGTCGTAGTTATGAAGTTTGGGTTGCGGTTGTTTCGCGAGCGGTGGTTGAGGGTGGGAGGAAAGAAGAAGAGTGGACGGAAAGAAGAAGGGTATTGAAAGGGATGAAGGAGGTTCGAAGAGGGCTGTTGAGAGGAAGAGTTTTTTTGGTTGTTGTTGTTTGTTGTTCGAGTTGGCTTTCCGGTGAGATTAAGTGGTTGTTATGGTGGATTCACGATTGGTGAGTTCATGAGATGATGAAGGTTATGAAGGGTGATGATTAATGGCGGAAGTGGTAAGTTATGGAGGAGTTTGAAATGGTTTTTTTTTTACGCTGTCATGGTTATGAGAAGCATGTATATACTGCGCATGAGGGTGTTGTTGAGGTTGCATATGAAAAAAAAAATGGATGATGTAGTGTTGTGTGTCTTGATTTGCAAAGTGTTTACAAGATGAGAATAAAAGAAGAACAAATGAGGTTAGGATGTGAAGGTTTGTGTGGCTTCGGAGGAAAAATGAAAATATCCAGGTTCGTTTTTTTCAAAGAATAAAACTGCTCCGTTCTTCTCCAATTTTTCTCCCCCCTCCCAAACTGCTGTTTGACTCCCTCTTTTAAAAATAAATCAAACTTGCTGATTAAGTTTTCAAGTACAAAGAGTTTGTCTTATTGTTGATGATGAGTCCTTTTCCTCTGTTGTTGATGTTGATATCACAGGGTGCAGGCTGTTGTTGTGTAGCGCAGAGGTCTGGCGTGATGTTGAAGTGTCTTGGCGGTAGCAGGGTGTGTCGCGCGTGGCTTTTGGGATGAAGCATGGCAAGCTGATGTTGTGTGTTGGCTTAATGGCCCATATAGAAAAAAAAACTCTCTTTATTTTTGTGAAGTTGGTTGTTTGATGGGCCTTGAGCCGCATGAAAGAAGAAAAAAACATATACTTTGTAGACACTTTTGTTTTATGGTTTGCAGTGGACTTGGTTTTTATGTGGTTTGATAAAAAAAGAATAATAATAAATAATGGTTAATGACGGTGATTTGGTTAAAACAAATTGTGCTTTTCATTATTCTCTTTTTTGCAATGTATCATGAATTTGGGTTTAAATAGTAAAATGGAATTTGGATATGGATATTAAATGGGTATGAAATGGAAAGATTAGATCATGGATTTTTGGATAAAGAGAAAAAAATGGATTTGAAATGGATATTGGATAGATTTGTGAAATGAGTTTAAAGAATGGAAATGGTTTACGGTTTAAAAAATGATTATTAAAAAAAAGCTTAATGGATTTTTTTTGTCGAGAATGGGTTAGAAAATGGCTTAAGAAAAGGTTATGAAAAATGATTAATGAGGTATAGATATAGCAAGCAAAATGGGTAGAGAGAAGGATAGAAATGGTTCATGATGTGGATGTGTTGGATGAAAAATGATTATTTGACAATGATTTGTGACAATGGTTAAGTGGTTTATGGATGGATACTGAAATAACTGAGATCTTATCATAGCTTGACAAATTGACTCACACCAACTGACATATTTTTTTGATTTTGCTTAATAATGGTTAGTGGATGGATGTACAGATGGAAATTATATAGGTAGGACAAATTTGGGGTATGACAATTACCAAATGACTTTGAGGGCAATAGTTGCCTTTATATTTTTCAAAGTCAGGCACCTTGGATTTCTGCGGTATCGTTACATTAGGGACCAAATAGAGGTCAGCGATGTCTTTACCAAACAAGTCCTGACTGTGAATGGCGTGCAATTCCTTCTATATTTCCAAGAATTGTTCCTGGAATTCATTCATCCTTTCATATTCTTCTTCGTTTCTGCCAGAAGCAGACTGTAGAATCTGTTCCACTGGGATAGTGTGTACCACTGGTTGTGGTATAGTCATTATGGCGGTAACTCTTGGTGCTTCAGTGACCTGAAGTTTGTAACCTTCAGGAGTTTCTGTTGTAACCCTTGCATCTTCATTTACCTAAAGTTTGTAACCTTCAGGTCTGGTGGTTCCTGCTACGGCTTCTGGGTCTTCAGTGACCAGTGGGATGTATCCCTCAGGTATAAATTTAAGAGGCATGCCCCAGGGAAACCCTTTAGGCATGTTGTACTGAGGATGACTGCTAGGTGTTTCAAATACTGGTGTAGACGTAATCTCTGAGATCACAGTCCTTTGATGTTGTTGTTCCTGGGCTGCTGCCAGGGATTCCATGGTGTTGTGGAGTTTCTCCAAACTCTTCTTTAGTGCGTTGATTTCTTCTCTCAGCTCTCTATTCTCTTCCTCAAGATCATCCATTTTCTTTTGTCGATTGGCCCGAGTATTGTACGAATGAGATAGTTTGACTCTAGAGTGCGACACATATGTGAGACTCAAAGACAAATATGTGTTATGTGAGAATGATGAATGATATGCAGAGAATGATATACATATTTTTTGGTTTTTGTTCTTAAAAGAACTTTTAACAATTATATTGCAAATATCACACAGCGGGGTAGACCCTTTTATTGAACTCGAAAGATTGCAGTATTTTACAGGGAAAAGTACAGTATTTTACAAAGTGCGAGAAGGAAAATTAGGCCTATGGGTCCTGAGTTTTCTCTGAGGAGAGCTTAGATGCTGGTTCCTGAATTTTTCTTTTCTTCGATCAGGCCCCTTCAGTCGTTGTCGGGTCGACGATCCTTTGGTAAGTGAAAGGAGAGAGCAAATTTTTTCATTCCTCCTGACTTTCTATGGCATGCTGCTCTAATTTCTCAATCAAAGCATCATTTTCCTTTAGCAGTTCCTGAATCTTGGTACATTCCAAATTAAGAATCGGGTACTTGTTCTTCCAAGAGTTCTTCTCACGTTGGACTCTGTTGAGAGTGATTTGGAGTTTTTCCATATCGAACATGAAATAAAGGACAAATTCCTTTAAGGGAAAAACTTCTTGACGAGGGTAAGGCATCCTCAGTTTGATGACTCTGGTTTGCACCCAGTGGAGATAAGACTCTGCAGAGATGCAGTTTGGCCTCCCCGAGGACTTTCTCCCCTTCCTGTGAATATGTTTCCAGACATGCACTATTTCTTTCTTTAGTGCCCTGTCATTTTCCCCTTCCTTGAAGAAAATACCTTCCAGATGAACATTATGTGGGATATTCTTCATCGGGTATCCAAGTTGACGGCGAGCTAAAATTGATGATAGTTGATCCCTCCTTTAGTACCAATGAGGGGTACATTAGGGAAATTTCCACATTTTTCGATGATTTTTACTCTGTCATAGATCCGATTGTACCAATCTATGTCAGAATTGGTAAGAGACATAATTTTCTGCGACCATCGCAGACTACTCTTGTGATCCCAAAAAGCAGCAGACTTGGGCAAGTGGGAAATAAACCATTTGTAGTGTAATGGTACACAGCATGTGGTCATCCCCCCACTGTACAAATTCTTTAAGTGTAGAAAATGATAAGCATCTGCGAGCAGGGTTGGGACTAGGTTCCCAATTAAGAATATCTTAAAAGCATTTGTGTCGACGAAGTTGTCAATGTTGGGAAAGAGGAATAACCCATATATGAGCAGAACAAAGACATCCTCGAAAGCAGTTATATTTCCTATACTGGCAAAGTATAAAGCTTTCTCCATCAGGAATTTAGCCGGTAAACCCTGGATCCCTCCCTTGGTGGTCATGTGAGTCCTGATTTTTGATTCTTCCAAAGAGATTGCTCTTGCAATGGCTTGCTCTTTTGGAATTTCTTCTAGTTCAAAAAATGGATCTTGATCAGTGATAGGTAAATCAACCAGGTGGGAGTACTTTTCCAGTGTAGGTATGAGCTGGTAATCTGGGAAAGTGAATCAGTGGTATACCGCATCATAGAACTGGACCAGTGTAGACAGGATCCCTTCAACCATGTTGACCTTCAAAAGAGACAACAGTCCTTCGTGCTTAGCTCTGAAAGCCTCGGGATTAGTAATCATTCTTCCTAATTTCCTTAGGTCTTCCAGTTTTGGAACCTTGAAGGTGTACTTGTGCGTTTTTCTTCTTCCGAAATCCATAACGTAACCTCTGATATTTGCAATTATTATTTCAGTTCTTTTAGAAGAAAGATTTTTTCTTGTTTGAAAATAGGGTTTTTTTTAATGAATGCATGGATGCATGAATGCAGCAAACAAAAACATTTGAAAACATGGGCTTAGGGGTTCATCGTCACGAGCATGGAGCCATGGATCTACCCATCCCCAAGGTGTGTACTAGAGGTTGAGTTTTGTACTTGTATAACGCGTTCTAACAAAGGTTCCCAAAATCATTGGCCCCTTTTGAGGATATTAACAACAAACCGGCTGACTCAAGAGAGTTGTAATATCCCAAGATGAATCTCTTTTGAGTGTAGTATCGCGTATCAACTATTCTCGATAGTCACCGCACTACCCAATGGTCAAATGGTTAAATGTCTACTAATCCTCAGTTTCAAGGGTAACCCAATGGGAAAAAACAATGCTTTCATGACATGCTCGTTCAACATTGGTAATTCCACACGGGCACCTCCACTGATTCGGTGGACTCTCAAGTTAGCTTGGTCAGTATTCACTCCCTATAAGCCTCCCTGAATACGCCACCACTTATCTTAATGTTCTCTCGGACTCACCACATGTGTATTAATCGCATTCCTAGATAACAGTAATTTAAACAAGGATGTCAAATAATATGACAGCAGATGATATATAAAAAAAATGAGAAAGCTAGTAAGATAACAGAAAAATAAATGCAAAGCAAGGCCTATACCTCTTAAGAAATCTAATCCTAAATTCCCCAGCAGAGTCGCCATTTTTATATAGTCGTTGATTTTTTCGGTGACGCGACCACCTTACCGCATAATTGGTGCTACTTTCTGATATATGTATTTATCCTATGAAGCTAGAAATGAAGGGGGAGATATCTTAAACTAACCCTGCACGCAAATGTTTTCTTTAACAAATGCTAAGTGATCGGGGATTGGGGTCTGGTTATACAAAGGGAAGCTATTAACACCCAGTGTATCTATAGTAATCTATAAGAACCTTCTTTTGCATGTATTTCTGTTAATTTGAAATGCCTTCTTGTGTTTATCTGCTGTGGATTGGGAAATTTTCTCCTTTGGGGGGGACTGAGGAAATGTTTTTGTTGTTTTCGGGTTTTCTGTTGTTTTTGGGAAGGTACTGGACCTAAAGTTTTTGACTTGTGTGCTCGCTAAGATTTCGCAATCTCATGCCTACGTATTCCCATAAAGAGATCTGGGAAATCAGAGCAATCGTATAGGAGGAAAGATGGTGTCTTGTTCAAAGCCCAGGATTGAAGATAGTTGAGTATTTGTGTCTTGTTCAAAGCCCAAGATTGAAGCTAAAGTTTGACTGAGAGAGAATTTTTCATCTCTAAAGGAAGAAATCTCACCTATTCATCACAGATGTTGAGAAATTGATTATAAGGGAAATTACTTTAACTGGGACATGTAGAATCCAGTAATGCCATAATTTTCTTTATAAGAGGGATGTCATGAAGGAAGAAGCTTTAACTCAATGTAGAGCAATGCCACTTTTCCCTTTATGAATCTTTCATGCTAAGAGAGGGACATTGGCTTGGATGTATGGAATCTAGAGGCTTGCCACTTACAGCAGTCAGATGAAAGATAAATTTTAGCCAGGATAAGGGAAGGACTCCAGCTTGGATTTTGAATCAACAAGTGTGTCACTTACAGCAATTATCTGGAAAAAGGTTTTGATTGTTTGTTTTGATATGTGATGTATAGAAGATATATCTTCCTGCATAGTAGAATCATGGTCTCATCTGAGGGGATGATGAATTTTATGTGTGCCTTGGTCAAACCCCAAGGTTGAAGCTAAAGGAAACTGACTCCTCTTGGGGAGTGTTGTATCTGTCTTGTACAAAGCCCAAGATTAAGGCTGAAGGAAACTGACTCCTCTGGGGGAGTGTTTTATCTGTCTTGTACAAAGCCCAAGATTGAGCCTGATTGAGGAAATCATTATATGAAGCCTAAGAAGAGGCTGACTCTTGCTGAGGATTATTGAAATCCAGGGGAAGGTCTAAATTGTATTGGGGAATCCAAAAGGAATTTACTCTTGTTGGGAATCGGGGAAGAGTTGAAATACCAGATGCCATGAGGCTCTAATTTTATTGGGGATTTGTTGATGGTAAATTAACCCTGGTTGGGATGTTTAAAGTGAAAGTTAAGCCTTATTAGGGGTAAGGGAAGTTTAAAGGTGAGTTTAGAAAACCTTAGAAGTTTTAACTCTTCTGGGGACTAGTGCATTGGTAAAATGATCAGGATTTATCCTATGCCTTTAGGAAACCTGTGGGTCTTTGTGTTTAGTCAAAAAGGAGACTATGATAATGATACTTTTTAAGTCTATTTGTATGAAGCCCAAGTGGAGGCTGAGACTATCCAAGTCTCATTAAGAAGAGATAGACTCTGGTTGGAAAGAGATCTTTGTATAATGCCCAAGAGGAGGCCGTTGGTTGAAGATCAACTCTTAGATGGTAGGATATTCTGGACTTTTGACTCTCCTGGGGATTGAACTAGTATAGATGACTAAATTATATCCTATGCTTTTAGGAAGCCTTTGGGTCCTTATACTAAGCCCAAGAGGGGGTTGGGGAACTTCTAAGAAGCTTGTTGGTCCTTGTACTAAGCCCAAGAGGAGGCTGGGGATACTTCTAGGAAGCCTGTGGGTCCAAGCCTAAGAAGAGTTCAAGAAAAGTTTCACCGGGAATTAATCTTTTCTTTGTTGAACAGTTCTAAGGTTTGAAGAAATTCAAAGGAGGTTTCACCGGGAATTAATCCTCTCTGGGGAAATGAATTTCTTGTACACATATACATTTCTAAGTTTTGACAGTCTTGAGAAAAGTTTCACCGGGAATAATGTCTTTCTCTATTCCATATTGAATAAGCCCAAGAGGAGGCAGACTGTATTGGGGGAAGATTCCTATGAGGGAACTAGTTATTGACTAAGTTAGAAGTATCTTACTGTTTGACCTAAGTGTAAACCTAACTGCTGGGGAAACTCTAAACAAATATGCACAAGTATATATACAGATAAGTGTATTAACAGGTATATAAAAAAATATGCATTGAATTGAAAAGTTGTTGGGTCTTTACACTCTGAAAAGAGACCCAAGTGTATTGTGATTGATTGTATGGATTACAACTGTATGATTAGGGTTTTAAGAAATTAAAGAAAGTTTTGAGAAAGCTTCAAATTTGAATTTGAATTAAAAGAAATTTTTTAAAAGAAAAGAATGTTTGGGGCTTATAACTCAAAGAGAGGCCTATGTGGTCTAAGAGTAGTTTCATCGGGAATAATGCTCCTCTTAGTACCAGTTAAAACAAACAGATGATTTTGAAAACAGAGGTATGGGGCTTAAAACTCAAGGAGAGGCCCAAAAAAGTTGTTTATTGTTTAAAATAAGGTTTATGTTCAAAAGGATTGGGACTTATACTCAAGGAGAAGCCCAGATGACTTATTTTGAAAACAGGGATCGCACTGCGATACCGAAAGACATTGTGGGACTTAACATAGCAGAGGCCCAAGATTTATTTATGTACAAAAGGGTTTGGGTCTTACACTCTATTAGAGGCCCAAAAGAATTTGTATAGAAGAAAAATGGGGCTTATACTCAAGGAAAGGCCCCAAGATTTTTATTTGAAAGGCGACGATTGCGTCGCGGTTTTTGAAAACCACAGAGGGACTTATACAATGACTGAGGCCCAAAATATTTATGTACAAAAAGGAGTGGGTCTTACACTCTACAAAGAGGCCCAAAATTGTTTCAAATGAAGTTTGAAACTTTAAAATCAAGGGAAAACCCTAATTTTAATTAAAAATACAATTTTTCAAAGAAAATTAAATAAAAAATGATATAAAATATCAAATATATTTAAAAAATATGTTTTGAACTTTGAAAAATGTTTCAAAATAGATGTTTTAATCCACAAAATGATTTGAATTCAATTGGTTTTGAAAAATCAAGAAAAAGAATTTATTAAAAATGTTTAAAATCAATTAAAAAAGAAATTCTTTGAAAAATTCAAAAATATATCAAATATAATTTATTTTTTTTTTGTGGAATTAAATATTAAAATGTGTAAGTGATTTATGTTTAAAATATCATTTGAAAAAGATTAAAAATGAGAGAGATATGAATTTTTGAAATTTTTTGAAAAAAAAAACAAAATATTTAAAAATTCAAACATTTGAATCATGGCGCGAAGAACTTCATCTTCTTCCTCGCGCGTGCCATAATTCTCATATTTGCAAAACCTCTCATATCTTACTGAATACGTAATGAAATTGACTTTTGTAAACATGAAAGTTGCTCGTTTTTGAACAAGGATTCCAATGGTACCCATTAATTGCATTTATTTTAAGTGTGGAGTGAGAAATCAAGTGAAGAATAGATGAACCCTAACTTTTGCAAGAACACCATGAAACTTCATACACAATAGATGTAAAGCAATTAATTGAGGGGAAACACTCTATATAAGTGCAGAAACATGTTGGTAACTTGAAAACACATTTATGATGCATGGATCATAGAGTTTGAGAGTGTCAGGCTTACTTGTGCAAGAGGAATTCAAATTCTGATGTAGAGGTGTTACATATGTTATGTGATGATCTAGACAGCTTCAATGGACCTTATGTAAGGTGTTTAGAAGCTTGGAATGGATTGAAAACACCTGGATCTTGTTGTGGTACCTCAACTGCAATTAGGCCTAAGTTGGATTTTGAGCTTTGTGATTCTGATGTTACAGATGATGGAGAAGTGTTTGGATAGCTTTTATATGATGTATGTGTGGTGTTAGGATCATTGGTTGTGGTGGAATCCTTCTCTATTTGAAAATTCGCATGTTACTTGCCAAAGAAGGAAATTCTAGTTTTGAATAGTGATTTTGAGGAAAACATGAGTTCTGATGTTTTGGGGTGTTTAAATCAGTCACAAATGACCTCTATTTATAGTAGAGAGTTTGTTTTGCAAGGAATAGTGATTGGGGGTTAGATCACCCTACTATCCGTTGAATTTTGTCATGTAACCAAAGTCTCCTCTAGCCATTGACTTGAGATCAGCTTTGTAGGCTTAGGTCTTCTGAACTTTGGATATGTCTTGACTCATTTGGATAACAATGCCTCAGTTTATGCCAAAATATGCCTTATGAAAAATCAGTTTTAGGTGCCATGTTCCAAGGGATGTAACTTCTTGCTCAAGTTGAATTAGGACGAGTTCTTGCACTTTTTCGAAAGCTTGTATAAGGTACTTCAACTTTGATGTTTACCTTTGGTCTTGATTCATCTTGGATCATAATGAAAATTGGCCTCAAAGTTGGTAAAAATACAAGACAGATTCTGTCCAAAAATTTCACTAAGTGTCCAAGTTTAAAAATTTTGAAACCCTAACTTCATGGCTCTATAACTCAAAATCCAAGCTTTTTTGGCTCATGGAGCACTGTGACACTTTTGTAGTATGTAAGGAGAGCTTTCATTTGAGCTTTGTGTGGAAGAAAATGGTTGTGTGGTTTGGGAGTTATGACCTTGCAAAGTTGGGAAAAATCCTCCTTTTTTCATATCTTAGAGAAATTTTAAGTTTCTTAAGATTACCCCTTTTGCAAGTAACCTCACTTTTCTTGATTTTTCTTGATGGACGATGATCCAAACCATGAGTTAACATTGTTTTTTACTTAAGGGGGCCATGTTTGTCAATAAAATCTCAAAAGTCAAACTTGGTCTTTAGGCACAGTTGACTTTTTTATCAGATGAATTTCAAACTTTGTGATCCTTGATGAAATTAAGTCCTTGGGCTAAATTGAATCTAATGGATGGATTCCATAGGTGTTTTAGAGTGTCTTGAACTATTCCCCAAGGTTTGAGATCATGTCTTGGTCAATAGTCAAAGGAACAATTGACTTTTCATTAGAAACCCTAATTTATGATTCAGATGAATTTGAATCCTTGCATTGCTTATGGATCAGGTTCTTTGTGTCAATTTGAACTTGTAAGAGGATCAATACAAGATATTTGAGGTCTTCAAAACATTCCTTGAGGTCTTGGCTCATGCCTTGCTCCAAAAGTCAACTTAGGGGTGAATTAGGTCAAGAAACCCTAATTCCTGATTTTTTATGAATGCATCCCCTGAGGCTATTTTGAACTTATGATTGGATCCATGAGGTCCCTTTGAGCTTCTTGGATCATGTTTTGAAGTATTGGCTCATGTCCAGATGAAAATTTCTCTCTGGAGGCCTTGGTCGCCCAAAACCCTAATTTGGTGACACTGATGATCTTGAGGCTTGATCAACTTGAAATGTTGCACTCTTGTGTTTGATTCTTGATATGGGAGACCTCTTGATCCTCCATGGATGTTTTAGAGGTTTGACAAGTTGAAGATCGTGTCCATTCTTGATTCATCCTTCGTCTGAGTGCTCTGAGAGGGTCCAAACCCCTAATTCTTGATTGAGGTGAATGCTCAACAATCTTTGAGAGGATTGATGAGGTATGAAGGTACATCCATATTGTGGTGATGATTTTCACAATGATGGGAAATCTTGTGGTCAAATTTTAGGGTATGACATAGGGCCCTCGTGCCTACATACCCTCATAGTGCAATGAGGAAATTAGAGCGTCGTAGTTCATGGAACCAAGGAAAGAGACGGAGAATGGAAGAAGGTGGCTCGCCATGATTTCGCAATCTCATGCCTACGTATCCTCATAGTGCAATGAGGAATTCAGATCCTACGTAGTTCGGGGAACAAAGACAGGAAAAAGAAAGTGGTGTCAAAACCAAGAGCAAAAGAAGGAGAGAAAACTCCTTTGGGGATGCAAAAGAGTTGGACTCAGAACCAAGAAAGAAGGGCAAAGGCAAGGTAGTAACTGTGCTGAGGATAAAGTAAGAACGATGTCGAAACCAAGAAGATCAAGGAGCAAAAGAATAATAGAGACTCTTGTCGTAACCCGAAATTTGACCTCCCTCTTTTTTCTTTTGCATAAGCATGCGCATTCGCATCATTGGCATACGCATTCGCACCTTTCCTCTGGTGTTTTGATTGCAGGATATTTAGGTTTTTCAAGCCCGATTAATCATATTCTCACAAGGTCATTACATCATCAAAACAAGCACAAAATGAAGGTTTCCATGTCTATTCATCAATACAAGAGGTGGAAAATCGAAGTCGGGACCACAACACCTTTTTTTAGACAAATTAGGCATATTTTGGCCTGGTTAATCGATTAACCATTTGCAGTGCAATTGTGTTAATCGATTAACACAGGCAAAATAGGCACAATTTGCTGCTTTTTCATGACAGCACCTTTGCACACATTTTGGTCTTGGATTCTAGCAGCATATGGAATATTCTAGACACCTCTAAACATTTAGAAGCTACTCAATCATTCCAAGTGCATTTGATATGATACTTACTTCAAATCAAGTGCACCATGTTCCTTGTTCTCCAAGTAATGTGGATCTTTGGATGATGGAGTGCACCTTGGGATTGTTACCGAGTTGGTTCTAACTAACCGAGTTAACCACCTTGACTCGGTGAGTCAAGTCCAACTAACTCCTAACCTAGCTCCAAACCCAAAGCTAATTCCAAACCAAATTCCAAACCATCTCATATTCCAAACCTAAAGCCTATATAAACACACCTTCACTCACTTTTAAATTCCTCAACCATTCTCTACCATTTTTCACCAAACTTCTCACATTTCACTCTCAGTTCTCTCACTTTTTCTCTGATTTCTCTACTCATTCTTCATCTACATCTCAATTCTTCTCCATCAAACCTCACCAAAAGCTCTTATTCTTGAAGGATAATCACTTTTCACATTGAAAGTGATTAATTCTTGAGCTTAACCTTCATCATTTGGCATTCTTTGGTTGGATTTCTGGAATTACATCTCATTCTACTTCAATCCAAGGGTTTCACACCATTTATTTTGGTGCAAGTTCGGTTTCGGTGCATTTTCGCGTTTTTGATCGGTTTCGACGCGTTTCGGCTACAATTCAAGGATCCTCTGGTTTTCTGTAATTTTCTGCACCAATATCACATTGCAACATTTACGAAGGCACATCTCAACCTTGTAGGTTGGTGGATTTCATTCATTTTATCATTTCGATCGTTTTCGTATCGTTCGCCACGTAATTTTGATATTCTTGCATGTGAATTGATTATACTTTTGCTTGATCCATGATCTTGATTGTTTGATTGATTCTATTGTTGATCATTTGTTGTTTTTAAACTTGATTTTTCGTGCATATTTGTTTGCCCTAGCATTGGAGTGATTGCACAATCAAAAAGTTGGCCAAAAGCACTTTTCAAAACTGATTTTCTGCTCCCTGTACAGTGTTAATCGATTAACACATTGCAGTGCAATTGTGTTAATCGATTAACCAGTGTTTTTTTGCACTTTTTCATGTGTTAATCGATTAACACTTTGCAGTGCAATTGTGTTAATAGATTAACACTGAACCAGAAGGCCATTTTCTTGCATTTTCAAGTGTGTTTGTCATGCTTTCTTCATTTTAACTTCCATTGATTGTCATGCTTGATTTTATGGATGTTTTTAATGTCAGTTCACTTCTGGTTGAAGCATGTTCATGAACTTTCGATGCACATTTTCGATTATTCATTTGTTTCATGTTCTTAGCATTGTATGAACATAGCAATTCTTGCACTATCTTTGTTCACATGATACATGATTTTGTGTGGCATTTTGATGATTATTTGGCACTGTTTTGCACTTTCCATTTCAGTTCGCATTAAGTTTATTCTTCATGGATAAACTTAATCTTGTATAATCAATCATTCACTCCTTTTTGCTTTAATGACTTTTCATCCTCTTTGGAAAGTTGTTAGCATGTTTCTCCCTTGATTAATTGATCGAAACTTTGTTTCGATTAATCGATCTTCCCTTTTCGTCTCTTTTGGCCTCCTTTAGAGCTTTTCCTCTCATTCCCCCCCCCCCCCCCGGTGGAGTTGGAGTTTCGCGCTGCGCCTTGCATCGGAGCACTGTACAAATTGACGCCGTTATGCTATTCGTTTCTCTATGCAGGAGCACTGTACAGCTTGGAGCTGTTGGGCCGTCCGGTTTAACTTCCGCATTACACCCTGTGTGTGTTAGGGAAGGGATGAGAAGGGAGAATTCCTACTCTCATTCTGACTACTTCAGGTAGGGGATGAATGACCCTGTGCTTGGCTTAGTCATCTCTATCTCCAGGCGGTAATGTGTTTTCGTTCTCCAGTCGAGTTGATCCTTGATCACTCTTATCTCTTTGCGATCTCTTTCGATCCTCGATCACTCCTGTCTCTTTCAATCTCTCTCTTGATCTATCACCATTCTTCTTGGTTACGATCCTTTGTTCATTGGGTTAGCAAGCTTTCTTCGTTTCAACACCCTATTCTCTTCTGGCGGTCAATCATTGCTTTTTTTATTCCCCTGATGAGTCTCAATTCTCTTTCTTTGGTCCAACACAGTTTTTCTGTCACGACCATTTTTTCCCCAGGAGTTCGCAACCTTCTCTTGGTTCTTCTCTTTTCTTGGGTTAATCACCTTCTCTTGGTTAATCACCCGTTTCTTCAGTTAATCACAGCCCGTCTGTTAATACTGAGCTCCTCTTGGGTTAATCACCTTCTCTTGGTTAATCACCCGTTTCTTCAGTTAATCACCGTCCATCTGTTAATCACTGACCACCTCTTGGGTTAATCACCTATTCTTGGTTAATCACCCATCTCTTCAATTAACCACAGTCCGTCTGTTAAAATACTGAGCCCTTTCGAGTTAATCACCTTCTCTTGGTTAATCACTCGCTTTTCTCTTCGGTTAATCACAGTCCGTCTGTAAACACCGAATCACCCGCAGTTGGCAACCTCCTCTTGGTTCGAATACTCGCACCCTTGGGTTAATAACCTTTCTTTGGTTCAAATACCCTTTCTTCGGTTGAGTACTGTTTGTTCAGTCGGTTTACCGAACCCCTTTGGGTCACGACCTTTGATCGGTCCTACACCCGTGCTTCTGGTTAATCACAGTTTTCTCTGTTAAAACCAATGCTTCTCTATTCCCACAGAGTTGCAACCCTTGTGTCCTTGGTTAACCACTGTTTACCAGTTAATATACTGATGCCCTTCAGAGTCAAACACCTTCTCTTGGTTCAGCACTCTCTATCTTGGTTTATCACAGTCCGTCTGTTGACACCAGCTTCTTTTCCCCGCCAGGGTCTACTCTCTTTCTTCGCTTAACCACTGCCAGATAGTTAATATACCGAGTCTCCCTTTTCTCTTGGTTTTGACACCATCCCCTTATTTGGATCCCCAGAGGAGTCCTTCCTATTCCCCTTGCTCTTACTTTCTTGGTTTCGACACCAATTCTCTTTGTTCTCCCCAGCGGAGTTACTTTCATTCTCGGTTTTGACACCATTCTTTTCCTATTATTTTGTGCAAACGCTCTTACTGCGGGGTCTTTCGTAGTAGAGTTTTTCTTTCACTCTTGCTCTTGGTTTCGACACCACTTCTTTCGTCTCCTTGCTTCTTTCTTGTTTTCCTTTTCCGTTCAGTTCCCCGAACTACGGAAGCTCTGATTCTGCATTCTTCTGAATGTCAGATACGTAGGCATGAGACGCAATGTCTTGGCGAGCACACTTCCACCTTTCTTCCATCTTCCTCCTTTCTTTCTTCCTTCTTCGTCCCCTGGTTCCATGAACTACGGTGCTCTGACTTCCTCATTGCACTATGAGGGTATGTAGGCACGAGGACTTCGTTCCTCCGCGAGCACTTTCCTTCTTTTCTTTCTTTTTTCCCCTTTCTCTCTCTCCTTCCTTTAGCTAGAAGCCTTTATATAGATAACTCATCCAAGCCTAGAAGCAAGCGAAATGGTTCCTGTCGAGTACGACGGATGCGTTAGGTACTAATACCTTCCTTTCGCATAACCGACCCCTCGTTCCTGTTTCTCTTCCCCTCGGGTTTTATCGATATTTTCCCTGTCCTTTGGGACTAAATAAAGTTCGGTGGCGACTCTGTTGTATCTTTGAGTGTGCGATTCACTCAGGTAGAAACCAGCCATCTTCAGTTGGCGACTCTGCTGGGGACAGATTGACCTATTGCTGGTCCATCCCTTTAGGGGTCTCGCCTAGTTTTGTTTGCTTTCTTGCTTGTTTGGGTGTTTATCTTTCGCGCTTTACTTGCTTTAGCTTTATCTTTATTTATCACATTTCTTTACTGCTTTAAATATTCATATGCTGCATATTCTGGATATCTGCTGTTTTCTGTTGTTGTTGCGATGGGTAGATATTATTGGAGAGAAAGGTCCTAACACCGGGCCTAGTATACACATAGGCTAGAATGTGGATAGTCGTGAGGCATGCGTTTTGTGCATTGGGATATCACGATACCCACATCCCAGATCGTGATTCGTTTGAGAATATCTCTATCCTGTGAGAATTCACTACGGCGGGGGATTTTCATCCTGAGTCCTATGGTTTGGGCGACCTTGCTAGGGACCACCTTGTTGTGTCTAGATCACACCTGTGAGGGGGATGGGTTTTTGCGGGAAAATAAGCCACTTCATACCCTTGTTCTCACACACGCCAGATTTCTTCACCGACACATCAGATTATGTTGCACTGACACAGATTATCTGCAGATATCTGGATTATTTAGATTTGATTATTCAGACAGTGTTGGCTTCTTATTGTTGTGTTGCATATCATTTCATCATGTAAATTAATTTTTGCATGTGCATTTCCAGGTTTTCGAGGGCTTATCTTTTGTTGACATTATCATGGAGATGAGTACTGGTCGTCGTGGCATCTTCAGTTACAAGTTTGTGGAGCCTAAGCTGGGTATTCTGAGAGGTTTGGCATCTTTGTTGGTTGGAGATCACATAGGGGTTTTCATAGGTACTTATGGTAATCTGTTGACCATCCTCAACACTGAAGTCAACATTACTGCTATTCATACTCTGGTTCAGTTCTACGACCCGCCATATAGGTGCTTCACATTTCAGGATTATCAGCTAGCACCTACACTTGAGGAGTATGCTTATATTCTGGGGTTTGAGATCAAGAAGCAGGTTCCTTATGTTTACACTAGTGGTTGTCTGAAGTTTCATCTTATTGCTGATGCGCTTTGCATTAGTAAGAAAGATGTGGAGGATAATCTCAAGACCAAAGGGAAAGGTATTCGAGGGTTTGCTTCGAAGTTCTTGGTTGACAAGGGTACTACTTTTGCTAAGGATGGAAACTGGAAGGCTTTCAACGCCGTTCTCGCTTTGCTGGTATATGGGATTGTCTTGTTTCCGAACATGGAGGATTTCGTAGATCAGGCTACCATCAGCATTTTCTTGTCCAAGAACCCTGTTCTGACGCTTCTTGCTGATACCTATCATTCTATTCATTCTAGGAATGAAAATAAGAAAGGAACCATTGTCTGTTGTGCTCCTTTGTTGTACCGATGATTCATGTCTCACCTTCCACAGAAGGGTCCCTTTGTTGAGAATAAGGATAATCTCAAGTGGTCTCAACGAATCATGTCTCTTACCGCTGATGATATTTCTTGGTATTCTCGAGTCTTCGACGACATTCCGATCATTCTTCATTGTGGGAAATTCTCCAATGTGCCTCTCTTGGGTACAAAGGGTGGAATTAACTACAATCTGAGAATGGATTTCCAAAAGTTGGGATACCCTATGGTTGACAAACCTGATCCTGAGATAGTGAAAAAGTTCATCTTTCATGAAGGGGTTGACGACATGGGTTTGCTGAAGAGGTTTAGCGCCTCTTGGACTCCGATTCATCTCGAAGGAAGAGCTGATTTGGGTAACAAGAATTGCATGGCCAAGGAAGCTTACACACTTTAGGTCAAAGAGCGCGTCAAAGGAATTTTGTTGTCATTCTCTCCTGAGCCTTCCATGAATGCCAAGCTTCCTAAACTTGCCATTGTTCCTCCATCTGAAGTCGATCAACTCAAGCTGATTGTTGAAAAGTTGAAGAAGGAGAATGCTGATCTTCGTCTCAACCTTGATAGAGTCACTTTCGAGAAGGATAGCCTACAGATTGAGCTCCATGTGAAGCGCGAGCGCATGCTCAAAGAGGTGGAGGTTGAACAGAACAAGCGTAGGAAGGTGGGTGATGCTTTGAAGAGCACCTATGAGGGACTTGCTTCAAAGAATAGACAACTCGCCGATGCTTATTATCAGGCCTACAAAGAGGAGATGAGCTACAACAAGCAACTTGAAGAGCTTCGAGGGAAGTTATCCGAGTTCAAGGCAAAGTGGCAAAGTGAACAAGACCGTGCTAATCAGTTAGCAAAGGACTTTTCCCAATGTCAAGCTAAGCTCGACAAAGTCTTCGGTGAGATTCAGAAGCTGTAAGATCAAGCACATCAGAGTCAAGAGCAGATTAGTCAGCTCAACACAGAGAGCACTCACTGGGAGCATCAAAGCTGTCATCTATAGAACCTCCTGGATCAGAAAGACACCTTTCTTCAGGACATGCTTCAGGGACCTAATCATTCTTTGATACGCAACCTCATGAAGGATGAAAAGTACTAGAATGAGAGGCATGGTCGTCTAGCCAGATTTGTTGAGCATGCATTGGAGGACCTACCAGGGTTGTTGAGGGATGCATATGCTGATGCATTGCCGCACCGGCTTCCTTGGGCAGTTTTTCATTTCTTATCTGTGTGTAAGGTGGTATTTGATAGGATTCGTGCGGATTTTGTTGTAGCCCAAAAGGCAGATATTTGACTTGTATTCGACTTGTACTTCTTTCCTCTATCGAATGAATGAATGAAGATGTTTGCTCACTCTATCTTTTATGCCTTTACTTGTATGCTTTATGATATTGTCAACAAAGAAAAGTTTAAGAATTCCTGGAATTTAAAACTTTATTTTTGCATGCATATCATACATTCATCTGCACACATATGCACGTCCCTTCATCCGAAACCGTTGCTCATCCTTGTCCGCATTCCTTGTAGCAAGACGACGACTCGACATCGGTATTTTACTCGCTCAAGCAAATCCAGAATCATGGTTGACTTCGAAGCTGAGAACGCTGCGTACAAGGAAACTCTGGCACAATTCCAAGGTCGGATGGATCAGTTCCAGACGAACATGGATGTCATTATGGAGCTCCTTCGTGCCCAGAGGGACGCCGCTGCTGCTGCCACTGTTGTTACAACTGCTACCGATGCAACTGTTGTCACTCCTGTGACTGTTCCTCCTGTTGTTACAACTACTCCTGCTGTTGTTGTTCCTTCTTCTGCTAGAGTTGAAGTGTCAGTTGAGCTTGTGAATCAGCCTGCCGTTCAACCCAGTTTGAACCAGATGCCCACTGGTTTTCCTTGGGGCATGCCTCCGAATTACACTCCTTATATTGCAAATAATGGTAGTGCCTTCATGCCATATCAATCTTTTGTTGCACCCATGCCTAATGGGAATACTGCCGCCTATCCATGGGCCATGCCTACTCCAGTCCCGCCTCCAGTGGTGAATGATGATCCTGAGAATCTTCAGGCTCAAACTCATCAGACTGCCAGATTGGTCGACACTGAAACTCCTGATGATGAAGGGCATGTGTATAGGGGTCCTCCTATTCATGTTCCGGTTTTGTCTCAAGTTGCTCAAACCGCTGTTCCGAATGTTCATCCTGGGATGTTCTACCCTGGGGCCTCTTCCTCAGCCGCTGGGGTACCTCCTCTGAATTATCCATATGGTGTTCCGATGGGTCAGAATGCTGGTCAGATGGTTAATCCGAGTTTGGTGTATCCTTCTTAGTTTGCTACTCCTCAATTGAATGCTCCTGACGCTTCTCAGCTGCCAAATCCTCAGATTCTCGTCAGGCCCACTAATCAGAATAGATCGGTTGACTACAAGTTGTTGGAAGACCGTATCAGAGCTATCGAAGGGTTCTCTGCTTTTGGTATGGAAGCCAAAGACTTGTGTCTGGTTCCAAATGTTGTGCTACTGCAGAAATTCAAGATACCTGATTTGCCAAAATATAAAGGCTTGAGCTGCCCGCGGGTAGCCACATCACTATGTACTGCAGGAAGATGGCATCCCATATTGATAATGATGAATTGCTAGTTCATTGTTTTCAAGATAGTTTGTCTGGTGCTTCATTGGATTGGTACATGGGCCTGGAGCGCAGCAAAATCCATACTTGGAGGGATCTATCTGAAGCGTTCGTGAGACAATACAAGTATAACCTTGATCTGGCGCCAACTAGATTGCAATTGCAGAATCAATCTCAGCGCTCAGCTGAAACATTCAAGGAGTATGCACAAAGATGGCGTGAGATGGCATCTTGTGTGCGATTGGCTCTCTCTGACAATGAGTTGGTTGACATCTTTATGGGTACATTGCAAGGATCTTACTATGAGAAAATGGTGGGTAGTTCTTCATCGAGTTTTGCTGATGTTGTGACAATTGGTGAACGGATTGAGAATGGTTTGAAGACTAGAAAGATTCCTGGAACTGCTTCCCAACAACCGGCCACTCGGAAATCTCAGAACAGTCATTCCAAGAAAAAGGAAGGTGAAGCCAACGCTGTGACAGCTCAAGCTTCTCCTCGGTATCAAGCTCCCATGGCTCTCTTGTCGTACTATCCGTATCCGTACATTATTGCTGCACAGTATCAACAACCTCCATATCAGTATCATCCGCAACAACCAGTTCAAAATGCTCAGAATCAGAAACAGAATCAACATAACAAAAATCAGCAGAATCAGAACTGTCAGAACAACAACAGTCAAGGAAACCATAAGCATCTGAATTTTGATAGAATTCTGGTGTCATACACGAAACTGTTTCCTTATCTGGTTCACCAAGGGAAAATTATCCCCAAACAGATTGCGCCCGCAATTCCTCCATTTGGCCCGAAGCATAACCCAAATGCATCATGTGTTTATCATGCTAGATACATAGGACATGCAATAGAGGATTGCTTTGTTTTCAAAACCAAGGTTCAGGAAGTCATTGATAAGAAGTGTTGGTTCTTGGATTGGCTGGAATTTTGGTAAAACAAAGTATGTTCAATGTTGATGTCAAGGTGGTGATGTTGCAACATTGAGTCTTAACACTGGGTTGTGTTAAGTATTTAAATTGCTGAAGTTGGATGTCTGATGTCACATGGCGATGTTGTGATATTAGATCTGCAGAATTAATAGCATCAGGTTGTGATGTTGTTAGGGTTTGCGTGTTAGCTGGAATTGTGGAGAGCAAGCTGTCTCATTGGATGTGAATATCTTGGGTTAGATATTCTTCGCTGCATAGGAGATCTGGTGCAGATTTGTAGGAGATTTAAAAGGTTGAAGATTTAAAAAGATTTTAGGAGAAAATCTGTTTTGAATATTCAGTTTTAAATAAGAAATCAAGTCAGATATTGTAGCAGTCCAAGCCCAATTCAGGTTGCTATTTAAAGCGAACAAGACCAAAGGAAAAGGTACAGAAATACAGAGAGAATATCAAGAGCAATAGGCTGAGTGTCTTGAGTATATTGTACGAGTTTTGTATACACCATTCTAGGTTGAATTGGTGAGTCGTTTTCTGTCCTCTCTTAGAAGCTGTGAAGCAATAGAGAGTTATTACTTGATCAAAGCTGTGAAGTAAGATCAAGGTTGCTCAAAGAGGTTGTTCCTTGAGTATTGTTTTAGGGGTTGAGTAGTGTTCTCATATCTAAGTGGTTTCTTAGGTAGAAAGTCACTAGTAGGAATTAAGTTTAGGAGATTGTCAACTGGGTTGTTGAGTCTGTAAATTAATTCTACAAGTAGTGAATTTCATCCCTGGCTTGGTAGCCCCCAGACATAGGTAGTTAGACCAAACTGGGTGAATAATTCATTGTGTTGATTTGTTACTGTTATTGTTGTCCATTTGCAGAGTGTGTTGTTGTGACATCGCACCGTAACATCACACGTCTGATACCAGAATTTCAATTGGTATCAGAGCAGGCATCATGTCTGTCTCTGGGTGAGATCTAGGGAAGTTACTTTCTGGTGTAAAGATGGACAAAGAAGTTGGAGGATTCGTCAACAGACCCCCTATTTTGGATGGATCCAATTATGACTATTGGAAGCCAAGGATGACTACTTTCTTAAAATCCTTGGACAGCAGGGCATGGAAGGCTATTATTAAAGAGTGGAAAGCACTTGTTGTGTGTGAGAAAGATGATGCTGGCAAAGATAAAGAAGGCACCTCTAAGCCAAAGCCTGAATAAGAATGGACCAAGGAAGAAGATGAGCTTGCCCTTGGTAATTCCAAAGCTCTAAATACAATCTTCAATGGAGTGGATAAGAATATTTTCAGGTTAATCAATACCTGTGAAGTTGCTAAGGAAGCGTGGGATATTTTGAAGGCCACTCATGAAGATACATCTAGAGTTAAAATGTCAAGACTTTAGATTCTAACATCAAAATTTGAAAGCCTGAAGATGAAGGAAGATGAGACTATTCATGACTTTCACATGAATGTTCTGGAGCTGGCAAATGCATCCAGTGCTCTTGGTGAAAAATTGTCAGATGAAAAGCTTGTAAGGAAGATCCTTAGGTCCCTTCCTAAGAAGTATAAGATGAAGGTAACTGCCATTGAAGAATCACAAGACATCAGCAAGATGAGAGTTGATGAGCTCATTGGATCTCTTCAAACTTTTGAGCTTGGGTTGAATGAGGAAGAACCAGAAAAGAAGCCAAAGAGTATAGCCTTGGTGTCAAATGATCAAGAAGAAAAAGGAAAGAGTTATGAATCCCAGGAGGATCTATCTCAGGCCATAGTTATGTTGGGAAGACAGTTCAATAAAGTGTTCAAGAGGATGAACAATAACTCCAGACCTAATGTCAAGAACATATCTTCTGACATCAGCAAGTCAAAAGAGAAGGATGAAGAGAAAACTGCCCAAGATAAAGGAGTTAAGTGCTTTGAGTGTGAAGGGTATGGACATGTCAAGAAAGAGTGTCCCACCTTCTTGAAAAAGCAGAAGAAGGACATGATAGTTTCCTGGTCTGACTCTGATAGTGAAAGTGAAGGTGAGTCAGCAAAGCATGTTAGAGCTTTGACAGGAACTGTTGTCTCTGATGATGATTCTAGTGATGGAGAAATAACCTTTGAGGAACTAACTTCTACTTATCAAGAGATTTGCCTAAAGAGTGCTGAAATCTGTCAAGAAAACAAGAGTCAAAAGGAACAGATTGCTCAGCTTAAGACTGCTAAAGCTGATTTGGAAAACGAAGTCTCACTGGTCAAAGTTCATCTTGAGCATATGACCAAATCTGTTAGGATACTGAGCTGTGGCACAGACACACTTGATAAGATCCTTTAGACAGAAAAAGTGACTGGTGATAAGTCAGGTATAGGATTTGTGGCTGAGAAGAAGGTTTCGGCTGAAGCAAGCACTTCAGGAACAAAGGAGGAGGTGTCCCAACCAATGTCTCAAACAAAAAGATAGGATCCTACCCCTAAGAAGATTGTTCAGCCTCAGAATGTTGAGAAAAAGAATGGTCCCCATCAGAGGAAGATGCAGCTTCGAGGAGCTAGTCAGTATATGCCTCCCCAATATCACAAGAGCATGCAAGCTGCAAGGTTCAAACAGAACATGTCTCATCAGATGTCTCAACATCAGGAAAACTGGTATGGATATGGATACAACAATGTTGTGCCTCATCACTATGGAAGAAGGAAGCCTCATCACCATACAGCATCCTCAGTACAGAAGAAGATAATCCAACTATGGCAGAAGGAGACAACGCTATGGGTGGGAGCCACAGCAATATCATCATAATGGTAGAAGACATAAACAATTTAGAGATGACAGAGTAAGATGCTTCTATTGTGGTAGGGTTGGACATATGCAGTCCTCGTGCTTCAAGCTCCATGGTTATCCAAATTCAGTTCTTCAAACCAGTCAGAAGGAGGTCAGATCCAAAGTTGCTAAACAATGGGTTCCTAAAGCTCAGGTCACGTGTCTATTGGCTCATACCTCAGATGGACATTGTGCCATGGATACATGGTACCTTGATAGTGGATGTTCAATGCACATGACTGGATCAAAGGAGCAGTTGGTGGAGTTCAATCCTTGCCATACAAATAAGGTTGTGTTTGGCAATGGAGAAAAAGGTGTAGTAGAAGGAAGTGGAAGAGTGAAGAATCTTGATGGTCTTACTCTTGATGGTGTGATCCTTGTCCAAGGTTTGAAGGATAATCTGATTAGCATAAGTCAGTTGTGTGACGAAGGGCATAAAGTTAGCTACACCAAATATGAGTGTGTGGTATCTGGTGAGCATAATCAAGTTGTTATGAAGGGTGCCAGAACCAAAGATAACTGCTATCAGTGGATTTCCCTTGAAGGTAATTTAACTAATGATGTTCAAGTTGATGTTATAACATCAAACTATGACATCAGGATGCTGAAAAGTCACTCAGTGTTAATGAGTTCTGATGTGAATCTCTTTAAATTTTTAAAAAGAAAGTCTTTATGGAGGGAGAAAATTAGTGGTTGGTCTTTAAGAGGTACTCAAAATCAGGCGCCTTACCATATTGATTCTATATCAAGATTCTTCAAAGCGTTCTCGTCTCAACGGTTCATCTCCCTGAATCTCAACAGAATAGAAAGATCTTCTTTAAACCTAGTCTGTTACAAAGGAACGATGTCTTCCCCATCCAAGAACTCTGATTCTCAAAGACCTGCGCATGTACGAACTAGGGTTTTTTCGGAAAAAGAACGTGCTGACAAAGAACATATTCCTATGGGACCTCCAGATTCAGGTAACTCTAAACCTTCAACCAAGTTGAATAAAACTGAAACTAGGTCATCATCCTCTCAAGCTGTTGAGGAGAAGTATGATGTGGACATGCATTTGGAGCAGATTGCCACCAAAATTCTTGAGAAGGGAATACGTGTGAAAGGGATTTTTGTCCCTTTAGGACAAATGCCTGCTGAACAGGTGGACACTCAAAGTTAGGACACAAATCTTCAAAGACTGGCCTTGTCTGTGATTCAAGACGCTGAAGGAGGTAGTAAAGAAGAAGATCTTGAAGATACTGATGTCATCTTTGATGTCAGAACATCGTCCCCTAGGAATGAAAGTCACAGGTGTAAAGGGAAGGATCAGGTTGAGGTTATAGATGTTGAGGGCTCATCTGATAGTGATATCATTGGTAATGCAAGAAGAAGGGAGGATAAGAAAGGGAAAGGAGTAGAGTCACTTCCTAATGAAAACATGGTCAAGAAAAGGAGTTCAGTTGCAGACTCTCCCAAGTCGTGGAGCAAAGTTGCCAGGTCTGGCAAGAAGAGGAGAATCATGGAAGAATCAGATTCAGAGTGTGATGTTCAAGACATCAACCCTGTGATAAACAGAGTTGTTGATCAAGTGCCTGATAACATCTCATTCCACTGTGCCAAAAGTGCATCCATGTGGAATTGTGTGAACCAAAGAAGGATAGCTCTGGAAAGAGAGCTAGTAGCAGATGACTTAGAGTCTACTGGAATTGTAAATCTAATTAAGTTTGCTGGTCTCATAAGGACTGTGTCAGGATTGACTAGTTGCTATGATAGACTGGTCAGAGAATTCATAGTGAATATCCCTGAGTCTATTGATGACAGCAAAAGCCTAACCTTCAGAAGAGTTACCGTCAGGGGTAAGTGTGTCTGGTTCTCTCCTAAGGTGATCAATGCCTACTTAGGAAGAAGTGAGGAAGATTATGGGGAATTATGAGTTTCTAATAATGTTATCTGCAAAGAAATCACAGCTGGTCAGGTAGAAGTTTGGCCTTCAAAAGGAAAGTTATCAGCAAGTTTATTAAGTGTGAATATGCTGTTCTTCATAGAATTGGTGCTGTTAACTGGGTTCCTACTAACCACAAGACCTCTGTTTCTGCTGGGTTGGGCAAATTAGTTTATGCCATTGGAACAAAGAGACTAATTGATTATGGCTCTTACATCTATAATCAGACTATCAAGCACGCTGCAACAAGAGCTGTGAAATTGCCTATTGCATTTCCATCCCTCATTTGTGGGATAATACTGTCTCAGGATCCTGGGATTCTTCACCAGGATGATAGTGTGTGTAGAAGAAAGCCTGAATTGTCTTTTCATCAGAAGTTGTTTAAAGGAAAACATGTTGCTGATAATGTCAAGGCATTGCCTCAACATCTACTAATCATACTCATGTCATGACTGATATGATTTTTGAACTGGAGGAAGCCTGTAAAGAGCTAGATGAAGTCATCAGAGTAAACATTGAAAGGAAGGACAAGTTTAAAAGATTACTTATGGCCCTGAAGATGAAGGAAAAAGAAAGTGAGAAAGATGAGTCTGATAATGACTGTCCAAAAGAAGATGAAGAAGATGATGTTCTCAGCTCAGATGATTAAAGATTTTAATGTTTATCTTAATTAGTAGTTTTAGTTTTATTTTCTGTCTTTGTTTCAGCACTTTATGTGCTTGGTTATGTAATTTGAATTTTGTGCTGTATATGCACCTTTTATGTTTTTTTTATTCTATGATTTGTTTTGCCTGGTTGCTAACTGTGAGGCTAACAATGAGAGCTAGGGTAGTATTAACTGTAGTTAATAGGGCTTCTGATTGAAGATTGTCTAATTGTGGCTAAAAAGGGGGAGAAATAGCCAAGAGAGTCAAGAGTATCAAAGAATGTCAAATGCTGTCAAAGGAGTTGTTGAGCTGATTGCTGATATTAAGGGGGAGCAACATTGTTAAAATATGTGTAGCTGGTAGAAGATTGTAGCTGTTTTGTTACTGCAGCATAATGAAGTTTTATGGTGATGCTGCTGCTGCTTGGAGTTTCAAAATCATTGAAGTTTTTTCGCTGCTGAAATCTCTGAAGGTGCAGAGTGCAGAGATTGTTTTAGCCAAAATTAGCCAAAGGGGGAGATTGTTGGTTCTTGGATTGGCTGGAATTTTGGTAAAACAAAGTATGTTCAATGTTGATGTCAAGGTGGTGATGTTGCAACATTGAGTCTTAACACTGGGTTGTGTTAAGTATTTAAATTGCTGAAGTTGGATGTCTGATGTCACATGGCGATGTTGTGACATTAGATCTGTAGAATTAATAACATCAGGTTGTGATGTTGTTAGGGTTTGCGTGTTAGCTGGAATTGTGGAGAGCAAGCTGTCTCATTGGATGCGAATATCTTGGGTTAGATATTCTTCGTTGCATAGGAGATCTGGTGCAGATTTGTAGGAGATTTAAAAGGTTGAAGATTTAAAAAGATTTTAGGAGAAAATCTGTTTTGAATATTCAGTTTTAAATAACAAATCAAGTCAGATATTTTAGCAGTCCAAGCCCAATTCAGGTTGCTATTTAAAGCGCACAAGACCAAAGGAAAAGGTACAGAAATACAGAGAGAAGATCAAGAGCAATAGGCTGAGTGTCTTGAGTATATTGTACGAGTTTTGTATACACCATTCTAGGTTGAATTGGTGAGTCGTTTTTTGTCCTCTCTTAGAAGCTGTGAAGCAATAGAGAGTTATTACTTGATCAAAGATGTGAAGTAAGATCAAGGTTGCTCAAAGAGGTTGTTCCTTGAGTATTGTTTTAGGGGTTGAGTAGTTTTCTCATATCTAAGTGGTTTCTTAGGTAGAAAGTCACTAGTAGGAATTAAGTTTAGGAGATTGTCAACTGGGTTGTTGAGTCTGTAAATTAATTCTACAAGTAGTGAATTTCATCCCTGGCTTGGTAGCCCCCAGACGTAGGTAGTTAGACCGAACTGGGTGAACAATTCATTGTGTTGATTTGTTACTGTTATTGCTGTCCATTTGCAGAGTGTGTTGTTGTGACATCGCACCGTAACATCACACGTCTGATTCCAAAATTTCAAGAAGGTTCTGACTTTTGCTGAGGAAGGACCCAACATTCAGAGTAATCCGTTGCCGAATCACGGTGGGCATGCGGTTAACATGGTTGAGGAAAATTCAAGGGCTGAATTGATCATGGATGTTGACGAAGTAAAGACTCTGATGTATGTGGTTTTCAAGAAATTGAAGGAACATGGGCTGTTGAAGGGTTTGCATGGTAAGTGTCAGATTTGTGACGATAATCCCAACCAGTGTCAAAGGCTGAAGGGTTGTGTTCAGATTCTGATGAACCGTGGCGAAGTGCAATTTGCCAGATCTAAACCTGTTGAGGAAGTTGCCGCTATCGAGCCGTTCACCATCGTCTATAGGAAGGTTCCTGTGGAATCTCCTAAGCAGAAGAAGGTGCAACCCATCATTGTTTGCCCGCCAAAGCCGTTTCCGTATCAGAATTCTAAGGAGGTACCTTGAAAGTATGGGTCTACCGTGTTTTCTGGAGGTCAAGAGATAAGGTTCGTTGAATCAGAGATCGTGAATGTTATAGCTGGTGGAGGTATGACTCGCAGTGGACGAGTATTTGCTCTGAAGGTCACTACGAAGCCTGTGCAAATTCCAACTGTTGTTTCTCTTAAAGAAACGCCTGCAGCTACAACCCCTGCTGTTCAACAAGGGGCATATACTGCTATTCCAGTACCGACTATCCCGTCCGAGGATGTTTCAAAGAGAAAGGAGACCCTTGATGATCAAGAGTTCCTTAAGTTGATCAAGAAAAGTGACTTTAAGATTGTGGATCAGCTGGGTCAGACTCCCTCGAGGATCTCAATTTTGTCCCTACTCATGAGTTCGCTTGCGCACAGATCAGCTTTATTGAAGGTCTTGAACAGTGCCCATGTTATGCAAGATATATCCGTTGTCGAATTCGACGATGTAGTGGCCATCATAACTGCAAGTCGGTATTTGGGTTTTAATGAATCAGAATTACCTCCTAAAGGAACTGCCCACAATAAAGCGCTGCACATATCTGTAACCTGCACAAACATCCTGTTATCTCGTGTTCTAGTGGATACCGATTCTTCTCTCAATGTGATGCCCAAGGGCACATTGAGTCAATTACTGGTGGAAGGAAACAAGATGAGACCAAGTGCCTTAGTTGTCAGAGCCTTTGACGGGTCTCGAAGGCAAGTTATTGGAGAAGTGGACTTACCCATCAATATTGGGCCGCATTTGTTTACCATTACTTTCCAAGTGATGGATATCAATCCTGCGTACAGTTTCCTACTGGGTCGTCCATGGATCCACGCGGTAGGGGCAGTTACATCCACTTTACATCAGAAGTTAAAGTTCATGTTTGACGATCAGCTTGTCATTGTCTGTGGTGAAGAGGATTTGATTGTAAGCGAGTTATCGTCTTTTCGATATGTCGAGACCGAGGAAGGCATAGCTGAGGTGTCGTTGCAGTGTCTCGAGTTTGAAGATGTCAGCTCTGCTTCAACTAGTCAAAGTAGATCACCACAATTGACTTTAGCATCTGCTAAGAGGGCTAAAGAGACCATCGATAGAGGTGCATTTCCAGGCTGGGGGCACGTGATTGATGTGGTTGAGAAGCATAATCTTTTTGGATTGGGCTATCATCCTGGTCGTCAATCTGGTTCCTCTGATCAGAAGCAATGCAACTTTGTCAAGTTCCATAGCGCGGGTTTCCAGCAGGGTGACATCGTGGCAGCTGCTGATGATGCTGGTCCCAGTAATCAGATTTCAAGCTTTGTGCGCAAATGTCCGCCGGGTTTCAAGCTCAACAATTGGATATCTACCGTGATTCCTGTGGTTTTCCCATATCACTTGTAATGCATTTTGCTTTCTCGTTCCCTCGTCCTCGCCCGAGACGAGTGGATAGCTTGTAAAGGGCCTCGCGCTTTTGTAATATTATGTGATCAATAAATAAAAGTTTTTTGCATTCAAAATCATGCTCTATTTTCTTTCTTTGTTTTACTTTTTCACAAAAAAAAAAAAAAAAGCAAATGGCAAAAGATTCTTTTCTTTTTTCACTTTTTAAATAGCTCATTCTAAACATATTCATAAACATTGCAGAACTAATAAAAGCATTGATAACAACATGGCAAACATCCATTGTAATTCTGGAATTCCAGTTAACCAAGCCGAAGAAGATGGTGAGGAAGATTGTGAATTACCGTCTAAATTGGCCAGGCTCCTTGAGCACGAGCGTAGAGAGATTCAGCCACAAAAAGAGCCAGTGGAAGTTGTCAATCTTGGTACTGATGAGGTCAGAAGAGAAGTCAAGGTTGGCGCCTCCCTCGCTAAGCATGTACACTCCGAGTTGGTCAAGTTGTTGAAAGAGTATGTTGATATCTTCGCCTGGTCCTATCAAGATATGCTTGGGTTGGATACCAACATCGTTGAACATCACTTACCACTCAAGCCCTGATGTCCTCCTGTCAAGCAGAAACTCAGGAAGACTAGACCTGACATGGCACTCAAAATCTGAGAAGAGGTAAAGAAGCAGCTTTATGCTGGGTTCCTAGCCACTTCCGAATATCCTGAATGGATTGCCAACATCGTCCCGGTTCCCAAGAAGGACGGCAAAGTCAGAATGTGTGTGGATTATCGAGATCTTAACAAGGCGAGTCCAAAGGATGACTTTCCTTTGCCTTATATTGATGTCTTGGTAAACAACACTGCGCAGTTCTCTGTCTTTTCCTTCATGGACGGTTTTTCAGGATATAATCAGATCAAGATGTCCCCAACTGATATTGAGAAGACTATATTTATCACGCCATGGGGTACATATTGCTACAAAGTTATGCCATTCGGTCTAAAGAATGCAGGGGCAACATACCAGCGTGCCATGACAACCCTCTTTCACGATATGATTCATAAAGAGATTGAGGTTTACGTGGACGATATGATTGCCAAGTCCAAAATTGAGGATGATCACTTGGTTCATCTGAAGAAGCTTTTCGACAGACTCCGAAAGTTTAGACTGCGGTTGAATCCTGCGAAGTGCACCTTCGAAGTTCGATCTGGTAAACTTTTGGGCTTTATTGTAAGTCAGAAGGGCATTGAAGTTGATCCTGATAAGGTTCGGGCAATTCAGAACATGCCGCCTCCCAAAACAGAAAAGGAAGTCCGTGGCTTTCTGGGCAGACTCAATTACATTTCAAGGTTCATTTCTCATTTGACGGCTACCTGTGAACCAATGTTTAAATTGTTAAGGAAAAATCAATCGGTTGAATGGAATAATGATTGTCAGGAAGCATTTGACAAAATAAAACAATACTTGCAAGAGCCACCGATCTTAGTACCGCCGGTTCCTGGTAGGCCTTTAATCATGTATCTTACCGTCCTTGATGAATCAATTGGATGTGTATTGGGTCAGCATGATGACACTGGCAGAAAAGAACATGCAATATACTATCTGAGCAAGAAGTTCACTGATTGTGAGACCAGATACTCACTCTTGGAGAAAACTTGTTGTGCTCTGGTCTGGGCTGCTCGACGCCTACGACAATACATGATTTACCATACTACTTTGTTGATATCCAAAATGGATTTGATAAAGTACATATTTGAGAAGCCTGCTGTCTCTGGAAGGATTGCTCGGTGGCAGATGTTGTTAACTGAGTATGATATCCAATATGTTACCCAGAAAGTGATAAAAGGGAGCGTCTTGTCTGATTACCTTGCTCATCAACCTGTAGAGGGTTATCAACAGATGAAGTTTGACTTTCCCAATGAGGATGTTCTGTTTATCAGAGATTATGAGACTCCAGATCCTGACATAGGACCCGAACCAGGGGCGCGATGGACGCTCATGTTCGACGGTGCCTCCAATTCTAAAGGTTGTGGAATCGGGGATATCCTCATCTCTCCAACGGGTTTTCACCTTCCCTTCACTGCCAGATTATGCTTTGCATGCACCAAAAATATGGCTGAATACGAAGCATGTATCTACGGTATTGAAGCAGCAATTGACATGAGAATCAAGATTCTTGATTTCTATGGAGATTCTGCCTTGGTCATCGGTCAAGTCTGAGGGAACTTTGTGACTCGGGATTCCAAGTTGGTTCCGTACCAACAACACATAGCAAAGTTGATTCCTTACTTTGATGAGATCACTTTTCATCATATTCCTAGAGAGGAAAATCAACTAGCTGATGTTTTTGCCACTTTAGCATCCATGTTCAAGGTCAAGTGGAAGAATGAAGCTCCTCATATATGCATTGATCACTTGAACAAACCAGCACACTGTTTAGCAATCGAGGATGAGTCTGATTACAAGCCTTGGTTCTACGACATCAAAAGATATCTGGAAAAATAGGAATATCCCGAGGGTATCACTATCACTGACAATAAGGCTCTTATACGGCTTTGCGCCAAATTCTTCTTAAGTGGTGGTATACTGTACAAGAGGAATTATGATTCCGTGTTGCTCAGATGCGTGGATAGACACGAAGCAAACACGATCATAAGGTCCATACATGAGGGCTGCGAGGGTGTACATGCTAAAGGTCCTGCTATGGCCAAGAAGATCCTTTGGGCTGGGTATTACTGGACAACGATGGAGGTAGATTGTTACAACTTTGCCAAAAGATGTCACAAGTGCCAAATCTACGAAGACAAGATCCATGTGCCTCCAACTCCATTGAATGTTTTGACTTCACCTTGGCCATTTTCCATGTGGGGTATAGATATGATTGGAATGATCGAGCCGAAGGCTTCCAACGATCATCGATTTATTCTGGTTGCTATCGATTACTTCACCAAGTGGGTTGAAGCTGCTTCTTATGCAAACGTTACACGACAAGTGGTTGCTAGATTTATCAAGAAAGAGATAATCTGTCGCTATGGGATTCCTAGCAGCATTATCACGAACAACGCAAGCAACCTAAATAACAATATGATGAAGGAGTTGTGTCAAGAATTTAAGATAGAGCACCACAACTCTTCACCATATCGGCCCAAGATGAATGGCGTCATGGAAGCAGCAAACAAAAACATCAAGAGGATTGTCCAGAAAATGGTCGAGACTTACAAGGATTGGCATGAAATGCTTCCCTTTGCACTGCATGGCTACAGAACTTCAGTTCGCACTTCTACTGGGGCAACTCCATATTCGCTCGTGTATGGTATGGAGGCAGTTTTACCCATCGAAGTCGAAATTCCTTCGCTCAGAGTCATCATGGAAGCAGGTCTTGATGAAGTTGAATGGGTTCAATCCAGATACGACCAGCTGAATTTCATCGAAGAGAAGCGCCTTACAGTCGTTTGTCATGGTCAATTTTATCAGAGACGCCTCAAGCGAGCTTTTGACAAGAAAGTTCTTCCTCGAACATTCTGTGAAGGTGAACTCGTGCTCAAGAGATATTCACCTGTTCACTCGGATCTACGAGGCAAGTGGACTCCCAATTACGAAGGACCCTTTGTTGTCAAGAAGGCCTTCTCAGGCAGAGCCCTGATCCTCACCACAATGGATGGGGAGGAGTTGCCATCGCCTGTGAACTCCGATACAGTCAAAAAATATTATGCCTGGAAAAAAATGATGAAAGTCCGCTAGATTGACATCCGCAAGGACAATCTAGGCAAAAATGGACGTCCCGATGGATCGAAAAAAAGAAATGTCCATGCAAAAGTTAGGGACAATGAAAAAAACAATAATAGCCCGCTAAGTTGAAAACCCGACAGGGTGACTTAGGCAAAAATGGGCATCCCGGTGGAGGAAAAAAATGTGAAAACATGTCCAGGCAAAATTTAGAGATAAAGGCATTGACTGTGAACACTTGAGCCTCTTTTCCTCACGGCTAGACCTCATACGGTAACAGAACATTCCAATCATCATTGACTGGTGCAAGGCGTTGGAACCTAGACTTACTATGGATGGTGGCCAATGTTGTAATCAATGCAAAGCATGATTTCCCTTTTCCATTTACATTTGTTTTTCAATTTCATTGCAAACTTCCTCATCAAGGATTTTGCATCCTTGTACACACTTTATGTACAAAATTTTTACATTCAATAAAATGCATTCTTTGTTATCTCAATTTGTTTTCATTCCAGTATTTTGTTTGCAAAATAAATAATTATTTGTGATCACATAATACTAAAAAACGTTGAGAACAATAAAAAGATAAATTCACCGAGAAAGCATTATGCATCGCATGTGTTACTGGTAACTCTTGCAGGATAATCGTTAATATCCCTTGGTAAGCCTAACGCCTGGGCGGCAATGGGATGATTCTATGAAGAAGTTGTTATCTCCTCAGCAGTTCCTCAGCAGAGTCATCATTCTCCCCAGCAGGTTGCCAAGGTGTTCCCCAGCAAAGACGCTTTGTTCTCTTTTCCCTAGAAAGGACTGTACATCATCTCCAATGATTAGGAACTATCTGTCACCAGCAGCAGTGGTTTCTCCTTAGCTGAGCCAACATGATTCGGGAATCTCTTTTCCCCACGCAGAGCCAGTCTTGGTAGAAAGGATTGACTTGGTTCTTTCATCCCCAACAGGGACAGCCATGGTGATTTAGAAACCTGAGATGTCCTCGGTTTCATTCCTCGGCAGGATCATCATCCTTTTTGAACTGTCTTTCTCCAGCAGAGATTGTCTTTATCTGCGGGTCCCCTCCCCGACCGAGGGTGTCGAAGTCATTTTGCTAGGATTTCTGCCTAATCACTTCACACTGTGCCTTATCCTGCGCCTCTGCATTGCATAATATCAAACATCATGTAGAAACGCATACATAGCATATGCATCGATCATGCTCCCTCTTTTTTTTTGCCTGACTTATCTCCCAGCAGATTTTCAGCAAACTTTGTACTCATCTATTCAAACACTTTCAACTCATCTTTTGTCGCCGTCGGCCAAATTCTCGAGCTACTCTTTTATTTAATCCCCTTTTACCTTGAATCATCGAAAAGCTGGCGTGATTCGTACATTCAGGTCCAAGAGGATTAAATGGAGGCATCTTTCGTAACCCGAAATTTGACCCCCCTCTTTTGCCTTTTGCATAAGCATGCGCATTCGCATCGCTGGCATACGTATTCGCACTTTTCCTCTGGTGTTTTGATTGCAGGATATTTAGGTTTTTCAAGCCCGATTAATCATATCCTCACAAGGTCATTACATCATCAAAACAAACACAAAATGAAGGTTTCCATGTCTATTCATCAATACAAGAGGTGGAAAATCGAAGTCGGGACCACAACACCTTTTTTTAGACAAATTGGGCATATTTTGGCCTGGTTAATCGATTAACCATTTGTAGTGCAATTGTGTTAATCGATTAACACAGGCAAAATAGGCACAATTTGCTGCTTTTTCATGACAACACCTTTGCACACATTTTGGTCTTGGATTCTAGCAGCATATGGAATATTCTAGACACCTCTAAACATTTCCAAGCTACTCAATCATTCCAAGTGCATTTGCTATGATACTTCACTTCAAATCAAGTGCACCATGTTCCTTGTTCTCCAAGTAATGTGGATCTTTGGATGATTGAGTGCACCTTGGGATTTTTACCGAGTTGGTTCTAACTAACCGAGTTTACCGCCTTGACTCGGTGAGTCAAGTCCAACTAATTCCTAACCTAGCTCCAAACCCAAAGCTAATTCCAAAGCAAATTCCAAACCATCTCATATTCCAAACCTAAAGCCTATATAAACACACCTTCACTCACTTTTCAATTCCTCAACCATTCTCTACCATTTTTCACCAAACTTCTCATATTTCACTCTCAGTTCTCTCACTTTTTCTCTGATTTCTCTACTCATTCTTTATCTTCATCTCAATTCTTCTCCATCAAACCTCACCAAAAGCTCTTATTCTTGAAGGATAATCACTTTTCACATTGAAAGTGATTAATTCTTGAGCTTAACCTTCATCATTTGGCATTCTTTGGTTGGATTTCTGGAATTACATCTCATTCTACTTCAATCCAAGGGTTTCACACCATTTATTTTGGTGCAAGTTTGGTTTCGGTGCATTTTCGCGTTTTTGATCGGTTTCGACGCGTTTCGGCTACAATTCAAGGATCCTCCGATTTTCTTTAATTTTCTGCACCAAGATCACATTGCAAAATTTACCAAGGCACATCTCAGCCTTGTAGGTTGGTGGATTTCATTCATTTTATCATTTCGATCATTTTCGTATCGTTCGCGACGTAATTTTGATATTCTTTCATGTGATTTGATTATACTTTTGCTTGATCCATGATCTTGATTGTTTAATTGATTCTATTGTTGATCATTTGTTGTTTTTAAACTTGATTTTTCGTGCATATTTGTTTTCCCTAGCATTGGAGTGATTGCACAATCAAAAAGTTGGCCAAAAGCACTTTTCAAAACTGATTTTCTGCTCCCTGTACAGTGTTAATCGATTAACACATTGTAGTGCAATTGTGTTAATCGATTAACCAGTGTTTTTTTGCACTTTTTCACGTGTTAATCGATTAACACTTTGCAGTGCAATTGTGTTAATCGATTAACACTGAACCAGAAGGCCATTTTCTTGCATTTTCAAGTGTGTTTGCCATGCTTTCTTCATTTTAACTTCCATTGATTGTCATGCTTGATTTTATGGATGTTTTTAATGTCAGTTCACTTCTGGTTGAAGCATGTTCATGAACATTCGATGCATATTTTCGATTATTCATTTGTTTCATGTTCTTAGCATTGTATGAACATAGCAATTCTTGCACTATCTTTGTTCACATGATACATGATTTTGTGTGGCATTTTGATGATCATTTGGCACTGTTTTGAACTTTCCATTTCAGTTCACATTAAGTTTATTCTTCATGGATAAACTTAGTCTTGTATAATCAATAATTCACTCCTTTTTGCTTTAATGACTTTTCATCCTCTTTGGAAAGTTGTTAGCATGTTTCTCCCTTGATTAATTGATCAAAACTTTGTTTCGATTAATCAATCTTCCCTTTTCCTCTCTTTAGGCCTCCTTTAGAGGTTTTCCTCTTATTCCGCCCCGTGGAGTTGGAGTTTCGCGCTGCGTCTTGCATCGGAGCACTGTACAAATTGACGCCGTTATGCTGTCCGTTTCTCTACGCAGGAGCACTGTACAACTTTGAGTTGTTGGGCCGTTCGGTTTAACTTCCGCATTACACCCTGTGTGTGTTAGGGAAGGGATGAGAAGGGAGAATTCCTAATCTCATTCTGAATACTTTAGGTAGGGGACGAATGACCCTGTGCTTGTCTTAGTCATCTCTATCTCCAGGCGGTAATGTGTTTTCCTTCTCCAGTCGAGTTGATCCTTGATCACTCTTCTCTCTTTGCGATCTCTTTCGATCCTCGATCACTCCTGTCTCTTTCAATCTCTCTCTTGATCTATCACCATTCTTCTTGGTTACGATCCTTTGTTCATTGGCTTAGCAAGCTTTCTTCGTTTCAACAACCTATTCTCTTCTGGCGGTCAATCATTGCTTTTTTTATTCCTCTGAAGAGTCTCAATTCTCTTTCTTTGGTCCAACACTGTTTTCCTGTCACAACCATTTTTTTCCCCAGGAGTTCGCAACCTTCTCTTGGTTCTTCTCCTTTCTTCGGTTAATCACCTTCTCTTGGTTAATCACCCATTTCTTCAGTTAATCGCAGCCCGTCTGTTAATACTGAGCTCCTCTTGGGTTAATCACCTTCTCTTAGTTAATCACCCGTTTCTTCAGTTAATCACAGTTGGTCTGTTAATCACTGAGCACCTCTTGGGTTAATCACCTATTCTTGGTTAATCACCCGTCTCTTCAGTTAACCATAGTTCTTCTCTTAAAATACTGAGCCCTTTCGAGTTAATCACCTTCTCTTGGTTAATCACTCGCTTTTCTCTTCGGTTAATCACAGTCCGTCTGTAAACACTGAATCACCCGCAGTTGGCAACCTCCTCTTGGTTCAAATACTCGCACCCTTGGGTTAATAACCTTTCTTTGGTTCAAATACCCTTTCTTCGGTTGAGTATTGTTTGTTCAGTCGGTTTACCGAACCCCTTTGGGTCACGGCCTTTGATCGGTCCTACACCCGTGCTTCTGGTTAATCACAGTTTTCTCTATTAAAACCAATGCTTCTCTATTCCCACAGAGTTGCAACCCTTGTGTCCTCGGTTAACCACTGTTTACCAGTTAATATACCGATGCCCTTCAGAGTCAAACACCTTCTCTTGGTTCAGCACTCTCTATCTTGGTTTATCACAGTCTGTCTGTTGACACCAGCTTCTTTTCCCTGCCAGGGTCTACTCTCTTTCTTCGGTTAACCACTGCCAGACAGTTAATATACCGAGTCTCCCTTTTCTCTTGGTTTTGACACCATCCCCTTATTTGGATCCCCAGAGGAGTCCTTCCTATTCCCCTTGCTCTTACTTTCTTGGTTTCGACACCAATTCTCTTTGTTCTCCCCGGCGGAGTTTCTTTCATTCTCGGTTTTGACACCATTCTTTTCCTATTCTTTTGTGCAAACGCTCTTACTGCGGGGTCTTTCCCAGTAGAGTTTTTCTTTCACTCATGCTCTTGGTTTCGACACCACTTCTTTTGTCTCCTTGATTCTTTCTTGTTTTCCTTTTCCGTTCAGTTCCCCGAACTACGGAAGCTCTGATTCTGCATTCTTCTGAATGTCAGATACGTAGGCACGAGACGCAATGTATTGGCGAGCACACTTCCACCTTTCTTCCGTCTTCCTCCTTTCTTTCTTCCTTCTTCGTCCCCTGGTTCCATGAACTATGGCGCTCTGACTTCCTCATTGAACTATGAGGGTACGTAGGCACGAGGACTTCGTTCCTCCGCGAGCACTTTCCTTCTTTTCTTTCTTTTTTCCCCTTTCTCTCTCTCCTTCCTTTGGCTAGAAGCCTTTAGATAGATAACCCATCCAAGCCTAGAAGCAATCAAAATGGTTCCCGTCGAGTACGACGGATGCATTAGGTGCTAATACCTTCCTTTCGCATAACCGACCCCCCGTTCCCGTTTCTCTTCCCCTCGGGTTTTATCGATATTTTCCCTGTCCTTTGGGACTAAATAAAGTTCGGTGGTGACTCTGTTGTATCTTTGAGTGTGCGATTCACTCAGGTAGAAACCAGCCATCTTCAACTCTATTGGGGAGTAAGAGAACAAAGCAACTATGCGGGGGACCAAACAAAGAGGACGGTGTTGAAACCAAGAGAATAAGGATTCGGTATGTTAATTCACTGGAAGTGGTTAACCGGAGAAAAAGAGATTAAAACTCTTTGGGGAAAAAGGATTTGGTGTCAACAGGCAGACTGTGATGAACCAAAAGAAGAGAGTACTGAACCCAGAGAAGGTGTTTGACTCTGAAGGGAATTCGGTATATTAACTGATAAACAGTGGTTAACCGAGGAAAGAAAAAATTGCAACTCCACGGGGAGAGAGGTTTTAACAGATAGACTGTAATCAACCAAAAGAACGGGTGTAGAACCAAGCGAAGGTTGTGACCCAAAGAACGGGTGTGGAACCAAGCAAAAGTTGTGACCCACTGGGGATGTTGGTACTGACTGAACAAGCAGTACTTAACCAACTAAAAGGGTATTGGAACCAAAAGAAATCTACTAACCCAAAGGTGAGAGTACTTGAACCAAAGGAAGGTTGCTAACTGCTGGGGATTCGGTGTTAACAGAAAGATTGTTATTAACCAAAAAGAAACGAGTGATTAACCAAGAGAAGGTGATTAACTCAAAAATAGCTCAATATATTAACATGTAGACTGTGGTTAACTGAGAAAAAGTGCAAATTTGTGTTTTAACTGACAGGCAGTGGTTAACCAATCAAAGGGAGAAGAACCAAGAGAAGGTTGTGAACTCTGCAAGGGTTTCGGCGTTTAACAGGAAGACTGTGTTTAACCGGAGAAAAAGATTGTGACTGCAGGTGAAAAAGAGAATTGGTATTAACAGTATGACTGTGATTAACCAAAGGACATATGATCATGACTCTGGTAAGGAATCAATGAACAACGGTTGATCATAAGAAAAGGTATTGAGACAAAGGGTGTTTGCTAACCCAAAGTGACAAGAATCTTTAACCAAGACAATGGTGATTGATCGAAAGAGAGATTGAAAGGGGTAGGAGTGATCAAGGATTGACTCGACTGAGGATTGAGAGACACTACAGCTTAGAGATAGAGACGATTATTCCAAACACAGGGTCATTCATCCCCTACCCAAAATGATCAAGATGAGTGTTGGAATTTTCCACTCCCATCCCTTCTCTAGCACCAAAGTGTAGTATGGAAATTGAAACGGACAGCGTAACAACGCCAATTTGTACAGTGCTCCAGTACGTCGTGCGAACCTCAAACTCAACAGGGGATCAAGAGAACAAGACTCTAAAGAGGATCTTAAAGAGAGGATAGAGGTAGATTCAACTAATCGAAACAAGGTTTCGATCAATTGATCAAAGGGAATGAGTAAGCCAACAATCTTTCGCGAGTCGAAAGATCGTCAAATTAATGTGCGGACTAATGATTATACAAGATTGAATTTGCTCAAGAAGGAACAAACTCAATGTAAATAGCATGGCAAACAGTACTAAACATCAACATAAATCATGTTATCATGTGAGCAAAAGTGTGCAAGAATGATCATGATCATACAAATGTCAAGAATGCAAACAAATCCAAGAATCGACAAATCGTGCATCGAAAGTTTGCATATATGCTTCAATCAGAAGTTAAAAATCTCATAAAATATCCACAAATATTAAGCATATCAAGCCATGGATGTTAAATGAGGAAAGATTGTCAAACAAGCTTAAAAATGTACATAAATGGCACTCTGTTATAGTGGTATTCGATTACCACATGCAGGTAATCGATTACCTGCTTGAAAATAATAGAATTAGTGAAAAAGGTGCAGAGTAATCGATTACCCCCGTATAGGTAATCGATTACCACTGTAACATTGGCAAAAAATAGCTTTTCAAAAAGCACTTTCAGCACCTAATCACTTATGCAATCCACCACATGTTATGGCATGCATTTGTGCACGAAAATTACATCATGTATGAGCATTTAAACACAAATTGAAAGCATTAAGCATGAAGATCAAAGATCCAACAATCACATGATTTATCGAACCGAAAAGCCATCAAAACTACATTGTAAATGCCCGAAAGTGGTAAATTGAGTAAGAATTGACCAACCTATAAGCCGGAGAATTGGCTTGGTGATTGCTGTGAGTGAAATGTAGAGAGGAAAAGCCAAGAAAACCAGAGAATTCTACACTTGCACTTTGAACCGTAGCTAAACTGATCAAAAATACGATAAAAACTCTGAAATGAAATTTGCACCGAAACGATTGGAGTAATCACTTGAATTGAAGTAGAACTTGCTGTAATTCCAGAAATCCAAGTAAAATTGAAGATGAATGAAGGCTTAAGCTCAAGAGATAAGTGATTTCAATGTGAAATTTGCTTCTCTTCAATGGTAACAATGGAGCTTTAGTGTGGTTTGGGGAAGAAGATGAAGATGAATGTGTAGAACTTGCAGAAAATGCAGAGAGAAATGAGAGAATTGAGAGTGAAGAGAGTGAGAAATGATTGAAAATGGTTCAAGCCCCCCTTGAAAAATGGTGGAGGTTTATTTATATAGAGGGTAGCTTTGGAGTAGGGTAGGTTTGGAATGTGCTTTGGAATGAGCTTTAGAGCTTGCTTTGGAGTTAATTACACTTAACTCACTGAGTTGGAAGTTGACTCAGTTAGTTAGTTGGTTAACTCAGTGGAGTAATACCAATGCAAATCCAAATCAATGGCTCACATGCTTGGAAATTAAGTAACATAGTAGACTTAATTCAATGTGATGCATTGGAATAAATGTAAGTGGGGTGTCTTGAATGGTCTTGAATTGTCTAGAATATTCCACACAATGCTAGAACCAAGTAGAACACAAGAGAAAAGAGGATGCCAAGCTGATGTCATGAAAATGCAGCAGAAACTGCAAATTTACACAGGGTAATCGATTACCCTATTTTTCCTAGCAAAATGGTAATCGATTACCACAGAAAAAATTTGCCCAGATTGCTTAGGAACAAGTGCTAGGGCCCCGGTTTCGATTTTCCACCTCTTGCTTTGATGAATAGGCACGGAAACCCTTATTTTGTGCTTGTTTTGATGATGTGATGACTTTGTGAGGATATGATTAATCGGACTTGGAAAACCTGAATATTTCTGCAACAAAACCACAGAGGAAAAGTGAGAATGCGTATTCCATCGATGCCAATGCACGTGCTTATGCAAAAGGCAAAAAGGGAGGTCAAATTTCGGGTTACGACAAGCATGTGCCAGCCAGCGAATTGCACGTAATCATTAAACCTTGGCCTTTTCGAGGGTGGGCATTGGATATCATTGGTTAAATTCGACCAGCCTCATCGAAACAACAAAGATTTATCCTGGTGGGGATAGATTATTTCTCAAAGTGGATAGAAGTCGTACCCCTGGTAAAAGTGGACAAAGAGGCGGTGATCGAATTCATTCAGAAATATATTATTTATAGGTTTGGAATTCCTGAAACCATTACCACGGACTAAGGATCAGTTTTTGTGGGTCAAAAAATGCAAGAATATGCAGCCAAAATAGGTTTCAAATTGATCACTTCCACACCTTACTACGCCCAAGTGAATGGTCAAGTCGAAGCTGCTAACAAAGTAATCATTAGGCTGATCAAGAAACATATTTCCAAAAAACCTAAGAATTGGCACAAAACACTAGATCAGATTTTATGGGCTTGTCGAACATTCCCTAAGGCGGCAACAAATTCGACACCTTTTCGTCTAACATTTGGCCACGACGCTGTGTTGCCAGAAGAAATTTGTTTGTAATTAGCAAGGGTACAATGGCAAAAGAAATTCCATCAAAACAATATTGGGGTATGATGTTCAACGTGACAGCCGACATAGACGAGGAAATATTGGTTGCATTAGACGTACTGTTGCGACAAAAAGTGTGAGTGGCAAAGGCGTACAATAAAAAGGTTAAGGTAGAAACCTTTGCAGTAAATGATTATGTTTGGAAAGTGATCCTACCTATGGATCGAAGAGGCCGAACGTTAGGAAAACGGTCATTAAATTGGGAAGGCCTACTTCAAGTGGTCCAAACATTTACAAATAATGCCTATGAAATTCAAGAAATAGGTATTGATCGACGAGTCTTAAAGGTAAATGGGAAATACTTGAAAAAATATAAACCTATGCTCCAAGAGATTCAAATCAAAAGAAAATAGAACATCTCATTAATAATGGGGGCCAAAATGGCGTACAACCAAGATGAGAGACAAAATATTTGAAAATTACATTGTCTCGACAAGAGAAATAATTAAGCAGGAAATCTAGACTTAAAGTCTTCAAAGATAGCCTTTTCATAAGCAATCCTGCTGTCAAGACAGGTGTTCCTCTCCACCAATTGAGCAATTGTTTCTTTGATTTTGAGGGCTTTCTCACCATGAGCAATCCCCTTGAGTACTTCCTGGTCGACGACATCCTGAGGCAGAAGGTCTTCAGACGAATCTAATGAGGCCTTTTGTTGCTTGAATTCGGTAATATTTTTGTTGAGTTCGTCTATTTGGGCTTGATAGGTTGAGATTTGCTAGTCAGAGGCATGATGTTTGTCAAGGCGCTCCTGACGCTTGACCTCAAAGTCATTCAGCTTCTTTTCACAAGCTTCGCTGAAGTTTCACTCCAATATCATCTCGTTTGATTTCGTCTTGATCTGAAATCAGTGTTTCGTCGAAGAGAGAGATCTAGGACAAGTTGGCTGAAAAAGGCCTCAAACTCAATCAGGTACCGAGCAACAGAATCGGGAATGTTGTGGTGAGAGATTTCGTCGAGAATCTTGAGAACATCAACCCCCAGAGTAGCTTCCTCTTTGACAATATCCAAATTTTCACTGTCTAATAGATAGGTTCCGAGTTATTGAAGTTTAAGGATAACAGCAGCATCCGTTTCTGGCATAGGAGTGGGAGTCAAGTCAGAGGTCTTAGCGTAAGCTGGCACCTGTCGAAGTTTTTGAATCCTTCGTAAAGTCTCTATTGGGTTTGTCTTCTTCATAGCCAGAATTTCTTCTTGATTAAGGGAGCTATTGGAGCTGGTGTCTTGTAAGAATGGGGTGGAGGCACCTCCGACAGAAGTTTGTGGATTTGGATTACCTTCACCAGGCATGGTGCTAGCAGCAGCAGTCGAAGGCTCCTGATTTGCATCAATATGAGTATCAGGATTCGGATTATCTTTGTTCGAGAAGCCTTGAAAATCGTCATGTTTTTGGGGGCTCGAGTGGGTGGAAGTCTCCGTCAGATCTTCAGTGGGTGGTCCCTATAGAAAGAACCCAAAGTAAATATCAAGAGAAAATCACGCAGTTAGACAACAGAAATGTTTAATACCTCAGGAGTTGTTGGTTGGGGAGGAGGAGTCGGAGTCGGATCTTCATGACCAACAGATTTGGAGGTCGAAGTAAGAATATTGGGACCAGAAGCTTTGTCACTCGAAGAGACGGTCTTCGAAGTCGGCTTCTTGATAGGGGTAGGTTGTTTCTTCTTAGCTTGAGTGGCCATAGCAAGCGTCGAAGCCTTAACAGAAGGAAAGATTTGAGAGTGAGTGTTACTCTCAGAAGCTTCATCTTCAACAAATGGTATCTCTTCGGAGACCTAAGCAATAAGAAACATCAGAGGTCCGTCGAAGTAAAAATCATAAGACATCAAAACACCTTATACCTTTGGTCTCAAAGTTGAAGATGCATTCGTCTTCTTTGGGGGTTTATTTGGAGCTGGTGCAGAAGTCGGAGCACGCTTTCGACCCTGGAGGATGAATACAAAAATGGTCAATTTTTTTGGTTTTCGAACGAAAGGAATTTGATGAAACATAATTTACCTTCTTTTGTTGAGCCCCATCGACGTTAGCAATTTGGATTGTTTCGACGAAAGCATCTTTTGCTGGCTTTGCAGCCGGGAGTTTGCCTTCTAAGGCGGCAAAGGCGTTAAGTAAATTTTGGAGAAAACTGGAGTTGGGGAAGTACTGGTGCTGGTATTTAAACCACCATGTGTCGAACTCCTTGGTGGTGAAGAAAGAATGGTGAAACTTGAACGCATGAAGTTCAAGGTGTTGAGTCGTCTTGTGGAATATGAGGCAAGCTACGTGGCCATCGGCATTCAGCTGTCGACCAGCCCACACGATGTCAGACGAGTGGGACACTAAGGACTTTGGCAGCATTTTGCTCAAACCAAATTGTCGAGCCACCAAATTCATGAACCCATACCCCTTCGACCCAGTCTCAATTCTGAAAGATAACATGGTGGGAGTCAAAAAGGCTCTCCACACAGTATTCGACTGCGCCGCAGACTTTGGGGTAACACCAGGAAAAGGATCCCTAAACCAAGTCAAACCAAAGCATCGATCCACAAAGGGAGCCATGGATGAAACAAAAGTAGTGGTTTCGACAAACATATTAATATATTTATAAAAATGAACTTATTAGGAATTTCTTGATGAGTAGTTAAGGAAAGCCTCATGCCTTCAATGGGTCGGATCTGCGTCAAATACATGATGCGCTCTATCACAGGAGCACCTAGTCGATGTTCAAAAGTGGCATTCAGCCAATGATGCAGCATCCATATGGGGCCCGACAGATTCAACGCATTAGGGGTGGCGTGAAGAAGCTTTAGCTTTAGAGAAGCAATACCCAAAGAATGGTAAAGTGATGCCAGCAGAAGTTTCCCTAAGTAAACCTGTCGACCTTCGTGTATCTGGATCGCCAAACTAATATAACTCTTAGCTATTTGCAAAGAGCCAGGACAGAACACGTAGTAGGAGAGCCAAAGGGTTAAGAAGGCAATGTGTTCCATGTCGGAACTTCCTCCGAGTCCTTGACATGGTGGTCTTAGATATAGTACTTGAGACTTGAAAGGTTGAAAGAGAAGGTGTTCTCAGGTGAAAGAGTTGGGTCAAAAGTTTCTCCCAATGGAGAAAGACCAGTAATGGCTGCCAAGTCGAAAAGAGTAGGCGTCAGCATGCCACAATGGAGTTGGAAGGTGTTAGTCGAACCTTCCCAGAAGTAAATCAAAGCAAGGAGAATGCAAGGATTGACTATGTGGACTTGTCTCGATATCTGAATAACGTCGACGATGCCAGCTACTCGACATTGCTCTTGAAGTTTGTTTTGGACCCTGTCGAGCCAAGCCAAATAATCTTTGTTGCCAAGAGTAAGCATGGACCGGAAAACCCTAGCATTTGGATCCATGAACTTCAAGTCGGTGGAACCTTTTTTCTCAAAGGCGGGTGGAATGGCGAAAGTGAAACAAGGAAAATATTCTTGCACTTTTTTGGGATGTGTTTTTGCATTCGGATACGGCTCATGGAAGGCCAAGAGTTTGTCAGCCACCACGAAAGGGATCAAGATCTGTTGTTGCCAGTTCTCCACCGCAGACTTATCAATTGACGGTGGTTGAGGGATAGTTTGTAGACCCTCTTCTTCAGTGAGGGTAAAGGCTAAAGGGTTGGTACCGGTAGTGTGAGTAAGGAAGCCATAGCAATGTGAAGAAGTAAGGAAAAGAGCAAAGAGAATGGTGAATCTCTGAAGTTGCAGAAAAATGAGAGCAAAGGAAATGGTGAATCTCTGAAGTTGCAGAAAAATGAGAGAGAAGAAGAAAAGAGATGAAAGTTGTGGAAGACGTATTTATAGGCACTAAAGATCAAACAGTCATGATGATCAAGTGGCAGTCGACGGCGGTTTTGTGACTATTCCATTCCACAATAGTGGGAAAGTTAGTGGGAGTAGCTAAAAACCCACGACCTAGGGAGTAGCCAAAATCATGAAAAATGATGGAGCGTCCCTTGGAATCGTGATGCAGAAAGTTGTCATCATTACGCGTGATGTCAGCAAATGAGGCATAAAGTCGAAATTTGGCAAGAGTAAAACGCCAGTTCTCAATCGAAGAGAATCTCAGTCGAAACTGCCATTTTAGAGGGGCAATTTGTTAGCTGGAAAATTTCGACTAAGAAAAGAGAAACAAGTCAAAGAGAAGCATGACATCACAAATGAAGAAGTCGAAGTAAGTTCGACGGGAGATCCTGCAGATCAAGGTCAAAGAAGTCTCGACAGACCACCCACTAGAAGGAAGTCGTAGCAAGCTCGATAGATAGCCATTCTGATTGATGTCGAAGGAAAACAAAATGAGTAAGTTTGTAACTGACGAGAACGTGGGGGAGTTACCCAAGAAGTGGGCGTGCATGGGTAGACGCGTGGCAGGCTGTGGATGGTCGACAGTGAAGTAGCAGTTATTTCTTAGGTCTATTTAAGTAGATTTTAATTTCAGTTTCAGGGGTCGTATTTTGTAACATTTAAAAAGAATACACTCAAAGTATCAGCGTCTAAGAGAAACGAGTCATTTCTACACAAGTGTATGCATGCGGCCAACTAACAATTTAAGCAATTTATTTTCTAAGTCTTTGTTTCAGTTCATTTCCCTTTGCAATTTTTGTCCTATTCTCTCATTGATTTATCTCAACTGTACGAACACAGTTTATTTATCTACTATTCCAAACCCAAACACTCAAGCAATCATTCTATACTTAACACTTAATCTAAGATTCTTAGTAGTCGATCCTGCAAGTAAACTTTAATAAGAGACTAGAGATTGTTCGCCGAAAATCCAGGCGAGCAAAGTGTGAACAAGAACTTGGGGCAACTGTTATGGATCGTTCACAAGGCCTACAGCAAAAGGCCCAATATCAATCATGGCACATAAAGGCGCGCGAAAAAATGAGACCTTAACCCCAATTAAGGACAGGTGATTCCGAGCTTTAGCCCACTTCACATTATTGGATGTGATATGATGACCATCTGCAAGAGGTGTCAGATCTCATGGAGACGGTTTTAACTGTTCGTCTTATATAAAGCGCAACACACGTCACTTCAGAGATCCCCTCATTCACGCACTCAAACTATTTTCTCATTCATTCACTGCCTTAAACATTAGTGCAAATCATGCAAATTCACCTTCGCTCAACCATATCAAAAGCTCACTCCACCGTATTAGAGTTCAAGTTCATTCAACCTCAACTTATTTCTAATTCCTATATGGAAAAAGACTAGTAGATAAAAAAAAATCAAAGATACATGTTCATCTGAAAAACTTTTAAGAGTCCTCAAACTATCCATTTTTTTTAGCCAAAATAAAAGTACATCGTATGTATAAGTGACCGTAAATAAAAAGATAAAAAAAAATAGTTTTAGCTGTATTTTAACATGTACGTTATAACCATGAAGAGGGTTTTAATGACATCAACTAATATATGCAAGTTAGTGCAAATTAAATACAATTACTACTTCTACCCTTTTACGTTGAAAAGAAGAAATTAGTTGTGCTCACATTGTTTCCACTTCCCACATGAGCTCCACCATGACTATTGAATCCTCTTTACTCGTTTTTAAGTGAGGTGGAAGTCACTCAATTGTTCCAAATTTTGAAGTACATTGGATTTCACATTAAGTGAATGATTAATTAAATTGATTTAAATAAACTTCACATTAAATATGACAAATATTATGGTCCAGATAAATTTGCATAAAAACTTTTTTTTATAGAAGAATATAACATAACTAGAAACGGAAGAAATACTAGATAAATAACGTTGCAAGTTTAATTGAAGAGGGTGTTATAGATAGATACATTGGAAACCGAAGGTGAGAAGTCTTGGAAATCAGTGCCTCGACACAATTTCCATGCATACATTACCACAAAAATAACGCCATGTATGATTAGGTGGCACTTTCTTTTTGCATGACAAGCAACCTCATCACAAGAGTTACAAAAGAAAGAGAGAAGAGAAACCACTCCATTCTTCATTGGGGTTGCATCAACCTTAATTGATAAAGCATCTCTTATCTAGAAAAAGAAAGAGAGATGGGTTACAGCAAAGGGATGCATCAAAATGGAGTGAATCAGAAAGGAAGGCCTTATTTGCTGATATTGCTCATGACATTTGGGGCTGCATTTTTTGGTGTTATGGTGCTTCACAGGTTTAGAGAGAAACGCATTTTCAATCTTCTTGTCAAACAAAAAGATCATCAGCTTATTACCCTTCAACTTCTCTTGCAGGTCAATTTCTCTCTCTTAAATTGATGTGCTGAGATATTTATCAATATAGTCCTATCTTGTACAGAGTCGTCTTAAGTTTTCAATCATAGTTTAATTGTGGAAAATTAGGTAGATCCTATTTTGTCATGGTTTAACCGTGGCAAATACTTTAAGAGGCCTTTTTAGCCACTGTATAACCTTGTCAAATTTTGGATCTGTATTGTAACCCGTTTTGCATACTCTCGAAGACCGCTCTGATACTATATGTATAGAAATCAACAAAACATTTCGAAGATCTTCTGTTAGCAATTTTATTATTTGTTCTGTAGTATAAAGATGTTGCATTTTCAATTCAATTATGATGATGTTTGTTCTGTAGTATATACGTTCCTTAATATTTTGGTTTTTTCAATTCCATAGAAGGAAAAAGATCACACCAAAGAGTTGAGTAGGAAGAACCAAGAGACAAAGGCAAAAATATACACCCTGAGTAGTCAAAAGATGGAGCTTGCTAGAACAATTGCTGGGATGAAATCTACCATGAATTCACTTAAAGATGAGCAAAAACTAATAGAATCTGCGTTCGTGGAGCAGCAGCGTGAGCTAAGAAGGATGAAGGAAAGAGGGAGTAATTTGGAACGAAGAGGATTTGAAAAGATAGCATCAAGAGAGAATCTTAAGAAAAAGGAAGCAGAGAAACAAGATACCCTACTTAAGACCACCAGCAGCGGGGTAATCATTACTCCCATCTTTGATCAAACTCTGGCAGCGAATGTGAATGCAACAACGGAAGCACAGGGTAAAACTCAAAATGATAATCAAGAAAAAGATGAAAATTCCAAAAATGGAGGTGATGAAGATAGAAGCAAATTAACCGAGTTCAAAGATGGGAAGGTAACAGCTGAAAAGCAAGAAGAAATTAAGACTAATGAAAAGCCAGAAACGAAAAATGACAATCCTGAAGATGATGGTGCCGCTGCAAAAGATACTGATGCTGAAGTGTTGGAGGATAAGAAAGAAATCATAGAAGAGTATCAAAGAAAACTCGAGATGAACACAGATGGTGAAAGACGAGATTTCAATGCGAAGCAATTGTCTGGAGAGAAGAGGAAACAAGGCCTTTTAAGTAAAACAAAAAGGAAGCACCGGAGAACCATCGTCGAGAATAAGTTAATGGAGAATAATGGGATTTCTGGAAGTCATGGAGAGGTAAACATGAGCAACAGAAAGGTTTACAGAAAGGATAACAACGGAACAGCTGTAAGAGACTCTGATGAGGAAAGGGACGGCAATAACCAAAGAGAAGCGGGATCACGGGCAAAACTGTTGAAGACTGAAAACCATGAAAACAGTGAAGATGACAGCAATAACCAACGAGAAGCCGAATCACAGGCGAAATTGTTGAAGCCTGAAAACCATGAAATTAGTGAAGATCACAGCAACACAACAGTGGATATGACTAATCTGCAGGTGACAGACAATGGAATCAATAATTACAAGGAAGAGCATGAAGATGGTAGTGTCCAACAAAGCTTGAGCAGGAGGAGTATCAATAATGCTGAACAACAGAAATCCAACATGTTGCATCAAGAGTCTAAAGAATTTGAAGTTTCAGATTTGAATAAGCAAGAGAAAGATGCAGGGGATGATGGTGAGGAGGATAATACTGGCAATTTCCTCAACGAATCCCAATCAGATTTTGAAGATGAAAGTGAGAAAGAAGAGTACAAGGAGGAAACAGGCGAATCAGAGTTCCAGAGTGGTTTGTAATTAAACTGGATTTAGTATGTCCATCTAAAATAGTACTCATGCTGTGGGTTGGGTTTACTGAGTTTGAAAATATTTTAAATTACTGACTATAGAGTCTACCAATATCATCTTAGGAATAGGAGGATGTGAGTGAATTCTGATTTCACCTTTCTATATTTGTGTTTTAGTATTATCAAACATTTTGTTCACATTAAATACTGATATATTTATCGACTCAAACTTTGCAACATTGTGCACAATACATTAACATCTCGTGACCCAACACCTGTTCAGTTTCACAAAAATACTGAAAGGTTTATAGTTTTAATTTGATATATTTTGATAGTCCAGGTGAACATTGCCTGCTGTAATTAGTTGTCACATTATAGAGATTTGTCTCCACCTAACCACTAAACAAAGCAACACCAACTCTTAATGTTTTGAAAGCTTGGTGTTCCTCACAGACTGTCAAAGTCAATGCTTTGTTATTTTACTTCTCCCGTGTTGCTCAATCTCATGGATGAAAACCTTGCGGGGTCTTATAAACCAATTCATTTTAAAAGTTACATCTAAAAATAAAAATAAAATAAAAAATTATTCATATTAATGTCAGCCAAAATTTCTCACCTGCACTCTATTATTATTGTTTTAAGAATGGTTGGGCAAAATCAAATTTTAGCTTTTCTTAATATTTTTTATTTACCTAGTACATTTTAACTTGATATGTTTTGATGAAAAAAACAAAGCAGGTTGGGTATGATAACCGCGTAACAAGTATTACGTGTTCGCGACTCAAAGGACAGACAATGTGTAAAAGTGGAGGGTTTAACGGAGGATAGACAGTGCAAAGTTGAAAGGGAGGTGTGTCCATAAAAAAACTAAAAGGGTTGGTGTTTTAATAGGAAGCTAGAGTGTTTGTGCTGTTTAGAAAAACCTCAAGGAAGGTTAGTGTGTGCTATTTAACTTTCTTGTTTATTTTAGTAAATATTAGACATTGCGCTCACATTTTAGTATCCACTCAAACTTTTGCAACATCCATGATGACAGTCAAACACACGGTAGATTGTTCGAATGGTTCCTTTGCGACTCATCCTCAAAACTTCATCAGCAAGCTCAGGGGTCATGCTTGAGAATAGTATGTATGAATACTGGGATGACCTATGCAGCAATTAATTTATCAAATGCAGTACATTATTGGAACATGACTATATATAGCTTGAACCATTATGGTGAGAAATGAACTACTCTTTTTTGCCATGGTACTAGGATGATGAGTATTTGATAAAATGAAAACTTATTTATAGCTTTCTTCAAGTAGTAATAATAACATCAACAAAAGTAATTTGCTTGCAAATGTAATTGAAATCGGGAATCGACATAAATGGGCAAATATAACACTAAAAGTAACATATTGTTACGTTATGGAAAGAACCATCTTCAAATATTCACTGTCTATAAGAATTATTTGATAACAAGGCAAAAGGTTTGCTTGCCAGCAAACATGATCAGTCTAACAAACCCAAAAAAAATGGCCCGGGCACACCATTATTACCAGGAAAACGGTTCTATTATGTTGCAAACATCAATGTGCCGCTTCAGGTAATTTCTGCAACAACAAAAAATAAACACATTTGGTGAGTAAAAGCTAAAATTTTAACAACTACCAAATAAGATTCAGATCAGATGTAATTAACATGACATGCACTACCTTTGCAAAATTTGCTTATATATAAGGAATGGAAGGAGTACATGATACAAAAAACACTAGAAAAATACAAATAATAGTTTATGTTCTTCATTCCTACTGATTCATAGAAGTATTGCAGCAAGCTCTGAGCTCATCTAATTACTATCTTGCCTTCTAATATGGATTCTAAAATAAAAACTACTGTCTTCACTGACAAATAGAAGAAATAAACCAACATTTTTTTTCAAATAAGCATTCTAAACTTTGACCTGTCAAAAGGAAAAAAAAGAAGAAAAAAAACTGCAGTTGCCTCAGAGTGTTAAATAGAACCTGTTAGAATACCTCATTAGGGACAAAGCCCAATAAAGGGGTAGAGTAGGGGAGTTAGGGGAAGATTGCTTATGTGTCAATTAGCAGAGGATGGCAACTGAACATAGCGCAGGAAAACTGGAAAGGGAATCATTCAGCGTCAATTTTCAATTCAAACCTTTTAGGTTGAGGAGAGACAGTACTATCCCTTCTTTGAGGAGCAGTAGCTATGGGTTTACAGGGAAATTTTCTTCAGCCATAAATATAATTTTCCAATCAAGAATACAATTTGTTTCTTTCAGTTGGGTTCCCATACACAAAACATAAGACTAGAGTATCATCATCAAAACTATAACTACTCTGCTCCATCTGCTTGTGAAGAATTCCACAAACTATTATGGATATATTATACTGTACATGGCCAATGATTCCATGCATTAGTTTAGAATGGTAAATGATGAAATACTCTTCTTTCTATCTGACATCGGAACAGCATAGCAGAAACAGAACGCAGTTATAAGCAAACAAGGTTATACATTCATGTTGAATATAGCTATAAGCTAATAAAAACAGTATTCTTGGTTGTAACAGAGATAACCAAAAATTCAAAGTACCTCTTCTTTCTTGCCTCCGGAAAATAACTTGTATCCCCCATAGATGAGTACTCCCCAGCCAGTTAACGAGGCAATCACAAACTGGAACCACAAAACAAGTTAAAACTCAGGAATATTCACAAACAAAAATAAGTTCCAATAAAATAAAAAATAACAATTCACTTTATGCAGAGTTCATTTTCAAACACAAAACTAGACACTCACGTGCTCTTCCTTCCATTTTGAAGGACTCAATGGGTCTTTCCAGATGTCAACTCTAGGGGTAGCATGGGGATCTGCAATAACCAAACGATGAAGCCATTCCACATATATCAGAATTGAGTACTAAAGGCAAATCTAAAGTACACAAAATCAACTTCTGATTTAAAATCACAGAATATTTCAAAGCAAAATAAAACTGCAGTTCTATATCTCGCTTACTCCAATCAGTGCTATACAATATACAATACACGCTTCTGATTTCAATTACATAGGATGCAAAATCGGAATTCAATTGAATAATCGGAAAATAGGAGTTAACATCTCGAAAAATGCAAACAGTTCAATTTCGGAGATTTTGATGAAATGAAATATGAGATCGGAAAATTAAATAAAGAAATGATGAAAATTTAACCTGCGGCTCCGGCGAGGCCGCGGCGGTGGACAAGTTGAATCGGAGATTTGGAAGCGGTTGCAGTAACACGGCTTAGAGATGCGGCTCCGCGTGCGAGAAAGGCCATGGCTATTGAGTTTGACACGGAGAGAAAGGGCAGTGTTGTAGTCGGGACAGGATGTTGTTGGAAGAGAGAAATGACCTAAAGGGTTAGTTTGCGTCTATCCTCTTCTCGTGTTGGATCCTAAGTATAAGGGTTAAATGTAGTTTAGACCCGTAGATTTTAAATTTATTTTACGCTAAAATTTCAAGATTCAAAGTATAAAATTTGTTTTCGTATTTTATTCTTCACGGTACTTTTTTATCTAATAATTTACAAAAGTAGATTTTTTTTTAATCCAAACATAGTATACTGTCACTTGTAAAATAATTTTTCACATACAATTAATTAAAAAATTTATATTTGTCATGTTATTTCAATTTTTTAAAAATAAAAAAAAATTAATTGATATGCATCGATAGTGTAAAGATTTTTTACATTTTTAGTTAATCATAATCGTTGATTTATTTAAAAGGTTTAACTTTTATTTTAATCACTTGAAAAATAATACAAAATGATGGTTGTGATACATTGACAATGTAAAACTTTTTATACTGACAGTGCATAACAATTAATCTCAAATAAAAATATGTTTTAGTGTGATGCATGTCTCTCATTAGTTGACAGTGTAAAAAAAATTTACAGTCAGTGCATTTCCTTTTTTCTCTTTTTTTTTGTATTTTTAAAAATAATTTTTATAAAAGTATTTTTAGAATATTATAAATTTTTTTAAATTTGTTTTTTTCCGAAATCAAAAGATTAATTTTGATATTGTATAACATAATTATACATTATTAAAGATCAAAACATAGTCGAAATAGTAATTTTTTCAAAAAGTTGTATTTGAAAAATAATTTTTATAAAAAAAAAACTATTTGAAATAGCTTCAAATTAAATTTCTTTTTTAATTTTGATATCTAAAAAAAATATAATGATGAAATTCCTAAAATAATATTTTAAAAATAATTATTTGTACTTGTCAAAAAGTACAGGATGTGTGTTCCCTCTATAAGAGCAGAGGGGCTCAGAGGCTTTTGTATGTGTATTACAATTTAGGTAGTGAGGGCTTGCTCACAGCGTCGAGAATCCATGTATGGTGGTTTTTTAGGTTGTTTAAGGGACCAATTCACAAAAGGTGGGAGACCCTATTGGCGGTCGGCACTGTTGGGTTGTAGACGGACAGTTAGGTTGATGGTGTGTTAAGGCTACTAGGAGCATGGGGCTCTTTGAGTAGTAGTAAAATGTGTATGACTTTAGAATCTCCTTATCCCTTTGAGAGGATAGTCTATTTATATAGGCTTTAAGACCTAGGGTTACCTCGAAAAAGGTCACTACTTACTCAGTTAAATGGTGGACAGTTGAATCCTTATTTTCGAGGGTGATGGGTCAGCAACGACTCTGATTTTGTCTTTATCCAGAAAATGTATTATCCCACGTTTATTTCCCTCTTGGGGCGAGGAAATCTACAAGACGATACTTCTCTCCAGACAACCTCATGACGCCGTCTTCTCCTATGGCGGTCTCAGGGTGTCGCCCTAGGCAATATTTTTTTGAAAATATGATAGTACTTTATTCAAACTAAATTTCTATTTGAAACTTTTATAAAAATAAATCATTCTTTCTATTTAAAAAGTGTCCATAAATTTTTAAGATGTTAAATTTTAATATTGAATGTAATTCATTCTTATAAATTCAACTTATAAATTAAGGATAGACCTTCGCCGACTTATTTTTATATTGTCATATTATATTTCTTTTGTAGTGTTATATATTTATCGGCCCCGAGGAAAGGGTATCTAAGGTAAAAGCAAGGAAGGCCAACAAGGGGGCAAGGGGCGAGGCGCCCAGCGAAGCCACCGGTCGCACGAGTGGGGCTAGAAAGCTACCTGAAAGAGGTCGTGAGGTTGCACGAGGCGAGTTCCCATTGTCCACTCGTCCAATAAACGTGGGTGATGGCGTGGACCCACAATGACTAACTGGCGAAGGGTCGGTCAAAGGGAATAACAACTTTTCCCACAATCTAAGGAGACCAAGTCCTCCCATGACCACATTCCTTAGTCATGAAGTTAAGGTAAACCACTAATTGGATCTCTAGCCCAAGCCCAAGAGGCCTCTATAAATACCTCTCCCCTAATGGAAGAAAAAAACAAACTCTTAAGTAATACACACTTGCTACTACCCACTACTACTCAGAGATCACTTTGCTCCTAATAACCTTAAAATCGTCAAACTAATTGTCCGCCTGAAACCCAACAGTGCCAGCCGGCAACAGGGTCTCTCACCTCATGTGATTTGGTCCCTTAAACAGTCTCAAAAATGACCGTACAAGGCTATTCATTGTCGTGAGTTAGCCCTTACTCCCAAACGTGTAATATACCTACTAGGGCCTCTGAGTCTCCCTGCTATTGTAAGGGGAACACACACATCTATACTTTTTGGACAGTACAGTGACACCCACCATGGGGCCTAATAAAACTAACATGGGTCATACCTCTTCTTAACAACCATCACCTTTCTCGTCGTACCCTTAACTCCTACGCCTAACCATTATTATACATGGAAAACAGAAGAGTTTCATCCCTTACTCTTGAGGGTACCAGTGGTGTAGGCGATGACGGATATGCGAGCCGCCATGGAAGAATTACAACGCCACGACCGGACATTATAAGATGTCATCCAAAACATTAGACAACACCAACAAGAGGTCAATCCTTCGAATAAGGTGGAACTGTTGAATCTCCAACCACACTCGGATGAAATACAGGTTGCCCATGTTCTCGATGTTAGAACAAGATTTGTTCATGACATGTTTTCCTTGGGTTTTGATGATAAAAAAGTACTGAAAAAAACAATGGTTTATTTGATGTGTGTTACATGTGTGCAGGTTCTAATACTTGTAAATATTATAGTCAGAATTTGTTTTACATTAACACACTTTGGGAGTTGCTGAATTGCTAGCTTCTGGTGGCAAAATCTGAAGAACACCTGTTAAGTGATGTTTGTCGTAGACTCTGAAGCTGAAGGTCTTAGCATCAGAAGAAGCAACATAATTGTCTCTACACTTAGTGAATGCAAATTGGCTTCTGGTATCATTTAGAGTTACTAATAAAGCTGAAATTGTTTGTACTGCAGAAAGCAAATTGTATTGTCAAATCAGTTTGTCAGTTAAAGTCTATGGACTGCAATGCTCAAGAAATGCTAGGGTGCTTTATAGATATCTACTCTCAACGGCTCTAATAATACAGGATCTCTTAAAGACTCAAAGGTTAAACATGTTACACATTGGATCAAGATCTTCTGGTGTATCTATCTTCAATATCTCTTGTACTATGGAGCAAAAGCAAACACTTTTGATCAAGTTACCTCGTCAACGGCTAGTTTCTACAAAGGCTATAAATATGGATGAAGGTTCAAACTGAATCTTTAACAAGGATTATCCAGAAAAAAGGAGTAACAAGATCAGCAATTATCAACACATTTGTATATGCAGATTTTCTGTTGTAGGTTGTAATTGTAAAAGCCTTAAGATTTCTTACACATTGAATATCTTAGAAATCTTAAGTGCTTTATGTCATTGTTATGGCGATTTATAGTACCTCTAATACTTCAAGTACACCTTGTTCTCTATTCTACTGAACTTGTTTAGCAGCTTAGATCAAAGTCTTTTATTGTGTGCTTAAGCAGAAGTCTTGTATCATTGGTGTTCCGGACTGGGCCAGCGCCTGCCCTGCTGTCGGGCAGGTCTAAGCCCAATGCCATCGGAAGCCCAACAAGGCCAAAGCCACTCCCGTGTCGGGCACGGGCCAGCCTTCTTGGTCGTCGGGCACGCGAGGTCAAGGCTGTCGGGCAGAAGCATCTGGCCTACGGACACCCCTCTCCCCGACACCCTACGTGCTCCTCCCCGCGAGGACACGTTCTCTTGTAACTTCCCACTCCCGAAAGAATCGGTCTGCCCTACTTCCGGAGATTTAGGGACCGTTACACCAGGGCGAAGATCACGTGTTGGTCTTCACTACGCCATGTAAGCCCTGGCAGTTGCTTGGATTGGGCCTTGCAGTCCAGCCCAATGCGAGTAATCGTTGGCCCCACGCTGGGGGCTCTCTATAAATACCCTCTCACTTGAGAGGGTCAGGTTACCCAATCTGATACACTCTAACCTTTTTCTGTACTTGCTTTTACTTCTAACCTGTACCTTACTTGAGCGTCGGAGTACCTTGCAGGTACAACCCCCCCCCCCCCAGCGTCTCACCATCACCGGAGCTGAGGATTCACGACGTTGCTGGCCACCGTTCTCCTGTCTGATCCAGGTACGATCAATTGGGATACAAGCAAGGAAGTCTCGAGCCAAGATGCTTGTGTCATGTAAGTCTCTTACTATGTGCTTGAACAATGCAAGACTTAATCAACTAGGTTGATTGAGCAGAAGTCTTAAGTCATTGGGACTTAAGCAAGGAAGTCTCGAGCCAAGATGCTTGAGCCACGTAAGTCTCTTACTATGTGCTTGAGCTGTGAAAGTCTTAATCAAGTAGATTGATTGAGCAGAAGTCTTGAGCCAGTGTGCCTTAAGCAGGTTGGCTCGGTACATGAAACTAAAGCAGTGAGTCTTGAATATGACGGGTTCAAGCAAGGAGGCTCGTTTCATGGGACCTGGAGCAGAAGTCTCAGCCAGTGTTGCTTGAGCAGGTTAGCTCAGTACATGAAACTGAAGTAGTAAGTCTTGAATCTGAGGGGTTTAAGCAAGGAGGCTCATTTCATAGGACTTGGAGCAGTAGGCTCAGCCAGAGTGGTTTGGAGCAGAAGTCTCGGGTCTGAGGGACATAAGCAAGAAGTCTTGGGTTGATGGCCTAATCAAGGAAGTGTTAGGTTCGTGGAACCTAAGCAAGAAGTCTCGAATTTAGCTTGAGCAAGAAGTCTTGGACCTTGGGTCTGAGCAATTGTAAAAGTCTTATGCAGAATGCATAAGCGATTGTAATCATGATTTGATTATAGTGAAAATCTCTTATGAACCAAAGGGACTAGACTACTCTCAGTTTGGGAGGAACCAGTATAAATCTTTGTGTCTTTTGCTATTATTTATTTGCTTATGTTAACATTCTGTTGCTAAGAATTAACCAGAATCTGAACACAAGTTTAGATTCTGAACTCTAATCAGATGCAAACTAAGAAAACTGAAAACACAATTCAACCCCCCTTCTTGTGTATTCTTCTCACCTTCAATTGGTATCAGAGTATGGTTTGTGCATAACACTTAACAGTGGCGCAGATAATGATCCAATAAGAAAAGTATTTATATCAAAGACTTTCCTTCAAGAAGGAGTCAAGTGTCACATGAAAAATATCATATTGTTTTTCCTACCGTATTCAAAGGGTGATTCCACTGAATTTAAATGATGGAAAAGCAAAACATATTTTTAACTCATTGGTCTTGATAAAAAGGGGTTTCTTAAGGTCTATAGAATATCCTTATAAAAGGTATTACTATAGAAGTTGATGGTGTATAGATGATCTATTTGAAATTCTCTATCACCAGCTCAGAAGAAGCTTATTAAATATCTTCAGAGGTAGTTGCATTCTGGTAGGTTCTCTATCTAACTTCTGAGTATGTCAACATCATTGATATGTCTGATGCTCGAACTACTTTGAATCCTTGTGCTTAGAATTTTGGGAATCAGTTTTGAAGCTTGTCTAGTTATATTTCATCTAATCTTTCAAGCAAATTCTGAGAAGATTGGTTTAGATTCAAACCTGAGGTCGCAGTTATTCAAGAAGTTATACAACTTGAATTTATTTTGCTCTATTGGTTTGTCTTGCAAATCTTCAAAGAAAATAAATGAAATTAGATGATGAAAATCTATCTAACAAATTACCTTTCCTAAAGCTTGGTTCTAATGTCTGATGATGAGGAATTTATATTTATTATCAGAAGAACTTCTTAACCAGTTGAATGGGCTGTGACATCTATTAATAGAAGAGTAACTCCAAAAGCTTCTAAAATACTAGTATTTCAGCTGATTTCCCAGATCTAAAAGCAAGGAGAAACACTACCAGAACTTAATGTCAGTTAATCTTCATTGCATATTCTTTTGAAGATGACATTAATGCAGGATTCAGATAAAAGAGTAATTTGGCTCTACCAGTCATTACTGCTTCTGAAGAAGCATCTGAGTCCTGAAACAAAAATCAAGTATTGAAGAGAAATAGATTATGTCAAATCTATCTTGCTTCAATATTTAATAATAAGGAGTCTGCTCTTTAAAGTAATATCTTAAGAGACTTCATTGCTCCTTGATTGAGGGTCATCATGGAATTTGTATTAAAGGACAACTCTATGAGAAACCTTCAATTCTCCTTTGTGTTTTGGAGGAAATTTGATTATGGTGCTTTAATTTGTTTTATGAAATTCTCTGATAGCTAACATCATCCAGTTCTTTGCTTATCAAAGATCTCAAAATCTTAAGTCAAGACAATGAAATTAATGATTATGCTAAGAATAATATCTTGTTCATATTATGATTTATTATAGACTGATACTCTGGAATGAATTATGGTACTACTATCAGAATCTGGCATAAGGTGAATGAAATCCTGTCTGGACATTTATGTATGGTCTCATAGAAATATGAGTGTCATTATTTAAATGTATTTGCTGAAGATATCAAATAAAGGAGCAGAGGCATCTACCATGGCATTTATCAAAGGTTATTTACAACATTTGATGGAAGAAGAGCCCACAACCCAGACTCAAGTGCTAGAGGCACTGAGTTTGGTGAGAGAAGTGGAGTCATTGGTATAATAACCATTGAATCAGAATCCACTCAAAGCGGTGTTCATACTCTATAGTCAAGTCTGAATACTAATACGAGCATGACCGAGAAAATAACAAAAAAAAAGGCATGTTTGTTCTTTTCTGACTTATCTCTTGATTTAATGAGATATTTGTGTAGATGTAAATATAAACTTTCTGTTAGATTTCTAGAGAAACTCTTTTGGAAAAAGGATCTTCAGAAATCTTTAAGAAGAAACCTTGTTGTATTTATCTATACTGAATATTTCATTAAGCTAGATGATGATCATATTTATGAAAACAATTTCCTCACTTTTTGTGATGTTACCGCTATTTTTTAGTTGTCAACAGAAACAATTCAATATTCATTTATCACTTATGACTCTTGTTTCAAGAGGAAGTGTTGGTTCTGGATAGAATCTTGGATACTAATGAGTGACAGAAGATATCTCTCTCTAAGTCTATAACTACTAGACTCTGATGGATGATAACTTCTAAAAGTTGTCAGATTCTGAGATTCAGAAGAGGATCCTTTAATTCTGATAAATCAGTTTAGGTAAAAGGTTTTCCTAAAACTTTTATATTACTTAAATTTTCATAAAGGTGATATTCATCTACTGGATTCAAGAAATCTACTGGATAAGAACCTTTGGGTAATGATGTTTTCTTTTTATATATTTATTGTCATTATCCCCTGTCTCGTGAAACATCATTTTGTGTCCTTCTTCTGACAAGATTCTTATTCCTTTAGGAATCTTGTTCAGTTCTTTTTCTTTTTGTTTTCACTTTGGTTGTGTGCTGATCAAACCTGCTGCCTAAAGATAAAGATTTAGACCTCGTGGACCCTATTGAAAAAGATCTGCTTCTACTTCTCATTTTAGACTTGCAAATTAATCTTCCTGAAGTTATCTTTGACTATTTAAAGAGGACACTTTCTTCCTTTCACAAGGGAAATTTTTTTCATTCCTTATGGACGAGCTCTTTCATAATTACTTGTTCAGCAGGGAGTTATCATAAGTTCAGAGGTTGATTTGTCTAAAATCTAGAGAGACAAGTTTAAAGTTATCTATGAAAGATTTTGATGTTAGACTTATTCATATTTATGCCTTGTAATTATTAGAACATTTGTATTAAGTAATCTTACTATTAATTCAAAGTTTGTTCAGGTTGTTGTTCAGTTTAACTGTTGAATGTATATATTTATTGTTCAGAAAAATTAAAAGTAATAGGAGTAAGAACTCAATGTGTGCAACTTTTAAAATGGAAGATATTACAAATTATTTAGACATTCTATTCTGTTGGACTGGCCCTAAGGTATTCCCTAGGATCATCTGACATGTCCAAATTATCCAAGTAATCTTGCCATTCATCCTTGAAAAACTCCACAGCCTCCTTTCTCAGTTGATTTCTGCGTTTGGACCTAGAATATCTTCATCTTCTGTGTGTCCTCACAAAGGATACTGAAGAGGTAAATGCTTCTGAAGTCATCTGCTTACCAGTAGATCCTTCTGCTGCTGCTTTGCTTTCATTTGCCTAAGTTACTGCATTCAATATGACTGTCTTTCTGAAATCTCTCTTTAGAACCCAAATTTGTTTCTGTTTATACATCTTGGTGTTCTGAGGATTAAGTGGTTATGAAAGTAAGTCTGCTATGAGTCCTTATATAGACGTGTTACATACATTGTTCCAAGTATCCGTTATTTTAATGTTAATTAAGTCTAATCAATATCTTAAATGATAAATCTTGGAAATGTTATCTAACAGTCTGACCTATTAAAGATTCTTTAACAATTATGAATATGATAGTTAACACGTTTAATTATTGCTTCTGGTGTCAGTATTACTTCATTTATGTTTATCAGAAAATCAAAAGGGAAATTATTGAGAGTATTTGTGTGTATTAAATAAATTGGTCAAAAGTAATTTTTCATTAAGTTAAGCAGAAGGATTATAAAATATTGTTCATAGGGAACTCTATGATCTTAGAATAGATCCCTATCTAAGTCATCCTGAGCCTTATGATGATAACAGTTATCATAGTCTATATCTAGTTCATCCTCATCAATTTCTTCCTTTTCTACCTCTGGGATTGAACGGTAGAACATATTGTTGGACCGTCTTCTTCTCTTTGACCTTTTCATTGTCTTCCTTCTTGGCTTTATCGCAACTTCTGATGGACCTACCTCTGTAGGTTATTTTGGAACTGCTGGCGTAGCCTCGTTAGAAGTAAGCTTTACATAGGGCACATGCCCAGTTATGGATGACTCATAAATAGCTTGTTTTTGTAGGTTCTGGACATTCTGTCTTGCAGAGCTCTCAGAATTTCTGTCACGACATAAGTCTTATGACTCTCAGCTGATGACTCCATGACTCTGGGTGATGTTGATGAAAATGAACAAGGTTTTGAATGCTTTTATAATGACTTCTGATTTAAATCCTTGCTTGATTCTTGGAACAGTAATGACCACTAAAAAATTAAAACATGCACTATACAATCCTTAATGACCCCATGTTACTTGATCGTTTTTCATTTCTTGGAAACTGATCCTGTAATGATGGCCTGTGATGCATTTATGACTATAATTTTTTTCTTCTTCTCGTTTTATTTCTTTTTGATGTGACAAAAGGGAGACAAATAATGGTAAGTATTTAATTAGAAACTTAACTCATCGAGTACCTGTTCAGTTGTACATATTGGTCATTTATAATTTTGTTATTTAAATTTATATTATTATGGTTATCTTGCCCGGGCAACATATTTTAACTTTCTTGTACATAGAACTAAGGAGGAGCTTACAAACCTCATCCTTAGCCTATCAGACTCAGAAGAAGCTTACAAACATCGTATTATGATGTTTCCAAAGGAAGTTAAAATATTATTTTTGGTTTTCTTAGATATGGAACTGAGGGGGAGCTTACAAACCTCAACCTTGGAACTGTTTGACTCAAGGGGGGCTTATGAACCTCAGACTCTGATGTTACAAAGAAAACTAAATTACTTTTTCTTGAAAGTAGTACTTGGTATGAGTCTATAGAACTCAGCTTTGCATTATTAGACTCAGGGGGAGCTTACAAACCCCATACCATGATGTTGCAGAGAAAATTATAACTGCCCAACATTGTCCTTTAAATGCTTATGTTTGTCATCATCAAAAAGGGGGAGATTGTTAAAACAAGATTTGTTCATGACATATTTTCCTTGGGTTTTGATAATAACAAAGTATTGAAAGAACAATGGTTTATTTGATGTGTGTTACATCTGTACAGGTTCTAATACTTGTAAATATTATAGTCAGAATATGTTTTACATTAACATACTTTGGGAGTTGCTGAATTGCTAGCTTCTGGTGGCAAAATCTGAAGAACACTTAATAAATGATTTCTAACGTATACTCTGAAGCTGAAGGTCTCAGCATTAGAAGAAGCAACATAATTGTCTCTACATTTAGTGAATGCAAATTGGCCTCTGGTACCATTCAGAGTTGGTGATAAAGCTGAAGTTGTCCGTACTGCAGAAAGCAAGTTGTATTGTCAAATCAGTTTGTCAGCTAGAGTCTGCAGATTGCAAGGCTCAAGAAAGGCTGGGATACTTTATGGATATATACTCTCAACTGCTCTAATAGTATAGGATCACTTGAAGAATCAAAGGTTAAACATGTTACACATTGGATCAAGATCTTCTGGTGTATCTATCTTCAACGTCTCTTGTACTATGGAGCAAAAGCAAAGACTTTTGATCAAGTTACCTCTTCAACGACTAGTTTCTACAAAGGTGTCGCAGTGAGAATCAAATATCAAACTATTATATTAACTTGAATCACAAAACATTGAATGTTCACCACCGAACTTTAATTTATCCAAAGGGAAGGGAAAATATCGAATAAAACCCTAATTGTGCAATGTAACAACAATGCAAAGAGATCTAAAAGTTTGGGGGTTGGTTATACTAAGGGAAGGTACTAGCACCCTAAGTATCTATAGTATCCTATAGGAACCTCTTGAAAGTATTTGTGTTATGGTAATTTGCTTGCTAATGTTTGGAAATGTTCTATTTTTGGGTTTTATGAGATAGGGAACCTAAAGGGTTTATTGCTAGTGTGCTCGCAAAGACTTCGCAGTCTTATGCCTACGTATCCTAACAAGGATGGAATCAGAGCAATCGTAGTTCACCTAACTACGGGTGAAGAACACTTGATAGTGATCAAGGTTCCAAGGGGGAAGTAAGTGTTTATAACAATAACACTTACATGACTTAACAAAGTCAAAGAGTTTACAAACTCTAACCTAAGGCTATGTTGAAAGGTTAATAACTTAACAAAGTCAAAAGGGGTAGTTGAGGGAATGCTATACTACCTATGACATAAAGTCAACAAGAGATATTTCCTTTGGATTTAGGCAACAAAAGAGAAGAGAAGAGGAAGAGAGCTAACAAGCTAACCTCACTAAGGGATGACTTGACAAAGTCAAAATAAACATGATAATATGAGTGATTATGGATGAGATGAACAAGGATAATATTCAAACACGATATCAAAGTAAACATGATAAAGGATGACATTCAAACATGACATTAACCAAAGATGGATAAAGAATGATAAAGGTGATATTCAAACATGACATCAATCAAGGCATACAACTCAAGGTAAAGATGACATGAAATAAACTATGAGATGTAATGAAAAATAATAAAGTTAAAATGAACATGGTAACAACCAATATATGAAGATAGATGTGACAACATCTAAGACTTAACAAAGTCATAAACAAATCATGGTAACAACCAAAGATGACATACAAACATGGATGATACATAATCAAAGCATATATGTGACATGGTTCTAACAAGACCAAAGTAACAGCACAAGTATGGCATATCAAATCATGTTCATAACAATAACATGTAAGCATGGATATAAATGTAACAACATCAAAAATATCACCATGGACATGAAAGATATAACAAAGGTTCAAATCAACATGGATATAACAATATCAAACATGCATGAATGAAGTCAAAATGTGTACCTATCATCATGTGGATACATATAAGACAAGAAATCATGATTAGCAATGTGAATTTTTTGAAGAAAATACTTGGAAACAAGTGAATATGCACGAGAGGTCGACCTGAGCAAGCTATGAGTCGACCTAGGCAAGGTAGAATACAAAACTATGCATAAAAGGAGTATGTGCGTCGACCTATACAGGAGTTGTGCGTCGACGCAAACAGGCTAAAAAGTTCTCAACCATTTTTAATCAGTATGCGTCGACCTATACGGGATTGTGAGTCGACGCAGACAGGCCAGAAAGTTAAAAACACCAATTTCAAAATTTTCTCAAATGTCAACTTGTTCAAATCTCAATGAAATACAGAGATATAAAAATGAAAGTTGCTTGAAATTTCATGAGGAATACAATGGTATCAATCAATAATGTTAATTTTCAACACACAAGGAATAATCATGAAATCAATAGTATTTACCCTAGGATAAAAAAAATCAAAATGAAACCATGTATGGACATGATTAGGATCAATTGACATAGGGTTTATGATGTCCACATGATGACAAACAAGCTGGTAATTCAAATGAATGCAAATGATATGAGTATCACATTATTTCAAATGAGGATGTACTTACCTATTGGAGCAAGGTCCAACGCCTCTTCAAGTAATTACAGAAGGTATGTGATGATCCAAAAAGCTGTTATGACTTCCCTTGATGCTTTTGGAATACTCACTGTGTGTTGAAACAACTTCAAAAAGTTAGCTTGAATCCTCTTGCTAAGATGAAGAGACGTGAACTTGAGCTTCAAGGAATTGATGTTACAGTTGTAAAATGACCCTTGGAACAGTTCAAGCAATGTTTATGGAAGGTGTTTGAAAGCTTGAATGGATTGGAAAAGGTCTATATGGAGAGTTGTGGTGTTTTGTGCAAAAAGTCAATAGAATGAGTGTTGAAGGTTGACTTTTTGGTTCTACAAGTTTTTGATGAAGATGATGAGTTCAACACCTTTATTAGGTGTTTTGTGAGGTGTTTGGATGGTTGGTTTTATGGTTTTATGGTTGGAATATGTTTTGGATATGTTTGTGGAAAATAGAGGTTTTTGGCACAATGTGGAGGTTTGGATGCAAATGCTTGGTGAGGAGTGTTTGGGAAGCTTTATGATGTATTTGTTGTTTGTTTTGTGATGAGGATAAATAGGGGAAGAGCGAGGATCAGAATTATGCAGCATCACAAGTTATGTGGTTCTCTTGGTTTGGTTGGAAACCAATTGGTAGTTTCATGATCTTCATGGTTCCAAGACAAGTAAAAAACTTTTCTAAAGTTGTTGTAAAGTTCAGAGATGTTGCTTCTGAGTTCTAGAAAGGTTTGGTGCAGAAGGAAACAAGTATGGGCTCAAGACAAGTTGACTTTGTGATTAAAGTCACTTTATCGAAATGGAAGTGCAATCTTTATGCCCAAAATGGAATGATCTTTTGAACAAAGCCTTAATCACTTGGATAATGCATCATTAAGTTGTGTAAAGCTCATATTTTGTTGATATTTAGAAGCAAGAATGCCTGTAAAACCAGATTGAGTAGGTTTGGCACAAGGTTTTGGCATGAACATGACCAAAATTCAAGTTTGAAGTGCCAACTTCTTTTCTTCGAAACTCCTAGCTTAAGTATGATAAAAATGTGTTCTTGAAATCTTTGGAAAGCTTGAAACATCCTCTACAAACTTCATGTTTTGAGTTTTTCTTGAATCAAAATGGATCATGGCGAAAAATGGCCTCAAAGTTGGCTCCAAGACAAGGCAGATAAAGTGTGGAACCTCCAACTTCGTGACTTCATATCTCTCAATCTATGCATTTTTAGGAAATCATCCTCAAGAACAAAGTTGTAGTATGTAACAAGCTCTTCAATTTGGTCTTTGGATCAAAGAAAATGGTTACTTGGATTGGAAGTTATGGTCTTGGGAAGTTGGGCAAAAATCATGAATTTTCATGACTTAGAAAAAATTCCAATTTCTTCATTGTTGCCCTTTTTGCAAGTAACCTCACATTTCTTGATTTCTCTTGATAAAATTCACTCATCAAACATATTTTTATGAAATTCACCTTGAGGAGGCCATGTTGGACCAAAAAATTTAAAAGTCAAACTTGACTTTGATCAGTGGTTGACTTTTGTATCAGATGACTTGAACTTTGTAATCTTCAATGAAATCAAACCCTTGAGCTATTTGAACATTATGGAGGGACTCAAAAGGTTTCTTTGAGTGTCTTGAATCATGCCCCAAGGCTTGAGATCATGTCTAAGTCAAAAGTCAAAAATACAGTTGACTTTGGCTCAAAAACCCTAATTTGTGGACCAGATGAATTTAAACTTGATGGACTTGTAATGAGGCCAAAATAAACTTGATTGTTGATGTAGGGAACCCTTGATCATGAGAAATTGATATATTGATGATCAATTCAAAACTTTAACTAATTAACCAAGAACCTCCTTGATGCAAACCCTAATTCACAGACAAAAGCAAAGCAAAGCAATATTTTGATAATCTTAAGGGTTAGCTATGCATGAATGATAAACCTAAAATATGTTGATGTTATGCAAATGATGATGGAATCTAGGGGTAAAATTTGGGGTATAACAAAAGGCTATAAATATGGATGAAGGTTCAAACTGAATCTTTAACAAGGATTATCCAGGAGAAGGAGTAACAAGATCAGCAATTATCAACACAATTGTATATGCAGATTTTTTGTTGTATGTTGTAATTGTAAAAGCCTTAAGATTTCTTACACATTGAATATCTTAGAAATCTTAAGTTCTTTAGTTCTTTGTTATAGGATTTCCCGTACCTTTGATACTTGTATCAAGTACACGTTATTCTCTATTCTACTGAACTTGTTTAGCAGTTTAGATCAAATTCTCTTATTGTGAGCTGGAGAAAAAGTCTTGTATCATTGGGATACAAAAAAGGAAGTCTCGAGCCAAGATGCTTGAGCCATGTAAGTCTCTTGCTACATGCTTGAGAATGCAAATCTTAATCAACTAGGTTGATTGAGCAGAAGTCTTAAGTCATTGGGACTTAAGCAAGGAAGTCTCGAGCCAAGATGCTTGAGCCACGTAAGTCTCTTGCTATGTGCTTGAGCTATGAAATTCTTAATCAAGTGGATTAATTGAGAATAAGTCTTGAGCACTACTACAAAAAACAAATATAACAACAGTTAAAAAAGATATATTATCACGCATGACCGGTCGTTGTTACGTAGTGTGTGGTTGTATATGTGTTACTTACAATTACGGTCGTATGACCATTGTAGAAAACTGAAAAAGCGTGCTACCTATAATTATGATTGTTTTAAATACCCGTTGTGAATGGTCTGTCAGCATTATTTTTTTTGCCACATGTTTTGCCTGACTACATTTATAACTTTTATCACAATATACAATATTAAATATTTTAATACAACAACATCAAGAACAACAAGATTAACAAGAATAATAAAAACAATAACAAGAAGAACAAGAACAACAACAATAACAATAACAACAAGAACACCAAGAACAACAAAAACAACAACAACAACAAGAACGACAAGAACAACGAGAACAATAACAAGAACAACAAGAACAATAACAACAACAATAGTAACAAGAACAAAATAAGAATAATAACAAGAACAACAAGAGTAACAACAAGAACAGTAACAACAACAACAATAACAAGAACTACAAGAACAACAAGATTAATAAGAATAATAACAACAACAAGAACAAAAATAAGAATAATAATAAGAGCAACAACAAGAACAACAAGAACAATAACAACAACAACAAAAATAAGAATAACAACAAGAACAACAAGAGCAATGACAAGAACAACAACATGAACAACAATAAAAAAATAAAAAATAGAATCGTTAAATAGTAACATTTTACCCGTAGAATCGTTAAACAGGAACAAACTGTAACACGTTAATGGAAGCAATGTTTTTGAGTTTCGTTTGTGGAAGAAATGATGTTTTCAAGCTTGGTTTAGTGGATGAATAATGTTTCGTAAATGGAAGAAGTTTGGAGGCAGAAGATGAAGTTTGTCTAAGTATGTCTAGGGCAAAAGTGAATGAACTAAGAGCTTTATATATATCTTTAAAAAAAAGAAGGTGCCACCTATAACCACGGTTGATTTAAATACCTATGGTGAAAGGTCTGTCACCTAAAACCACGGTTGATTTAAATATCTGTGGTGAAAGATCTGTCAGCATTTTTTAAAAATAAGTAAATAACCAAAAATGCTGGTGATGGGATTTGAACCCATGACCATACGCCCATTTTCACCACAGATATTAAATCAACCGTGGTTATAGGTGGTTAAATAAAATTTTAAAAAATGCATGCGCCTAGATATCACATATTACAACGGCTGATTGAATATCCGTAGTAACGCGAGTGTGATTATATGTGTTTTTCGTAGTAGTGGAACCAGTGTGGCTTAAGCAAGTTGGCTCGGTACATGAAATTAGAGCAATAAGTCTTGAATCTGAGGGGTTCAAGCAAGGAGGCTCGTTTCATGGGACCTGGAGCAGAAGTATCAACCAGTGTGGCTTGAGCAAGTTAGCTCAGTACATGAAATTGGAGCAATAAGTCTTGAATCTGAGGGGTTCAAGCAAGGAGGTTCGTTTCATGGGACTTGGAGCAGAAGTCTTGGGTCTGAGGGACCTAAGCAAGAAGTCTTGGGTTGAGGGCATAAGCAAGGAAGTCTTGGGTTCGTGGAACCTAAACAAGAAGTCTCGAGTGTAGCTTGTGTAACGCCCCAGTTTTGGTTAGTTTTATTTAATCGAATCGTTTTGATTATTTTATTATTATTTTATTTTATTTTTGACTTTTATTTGAAAATATATTATTTTTTATTATTGTTACGTTTTATCGCGTTTTGGGAGCACTTGCGAGATATTTGAGTGTAGGGGTAATTGGGTCATTTTGCTTTATTTTCCTTAAGTTAGAAATAGAAAGAAAAGAGAGAAAAATAGTAAGGAAAGAAAAAGAGAAGAAGAAAAAGAGAAAGAAGGAAAAGAAGAGAAGAAAAAGAGAGAAAACTTGTGGATTAAGAAATCGATCAACCGACTTTCAAAAACACTATTAAATCGGGTAAGGGTGCGAAACTCAATTATCTTATACTTGTGTATGATTATGTATGTATGTTTTTGGTTGATATTGGATTGAAATTGAAATATAGAGTAAAAACCATAATATGTTGGAATTGCTTGAAATTGGTATAATCTATGTCTGAAATCATGTTTTAGTGTTCCTTATTGTTGATACATGATAGATACATGTTGTTAGGCATTCAATTGGTAATTTTCTGGTGTTTAGGTGAGATTGGGAGTGATTTTTGGGTGAATTTCGCAGAAAAATTATGCAGGAAATTTCTTGTTTTTCCACTGCCCATACGCGTATCACTCAAGGCAATACGCGTATTGGTTAAGGCAATACGCGTATGACATTGAAGGAGTGAGGGCAATACGCGTATGGAGTTCCATTTTTCTCGGCCATCTGCCCATTTGCGTAATGGTACGCGTAAGGTTGAGGGCAATACGCGTATGAAGTGAGGCAATACGCGTATTGGAGTTTTTTGTGGGATTTTTAGGAGGAATTGGTCTCTTCCCATACGCGTATCAAGTTGGGCAATACGCGTATGGAATGGGCGAGGGAGCAAGGCAATACGCGCATGGCTCAGGGCAATACGCGTATGGCCAGGAAGATTGCAGAATTGTGTTTTTCGCGATTACTTTTCTTGTTCAGTCCGTAACTTGTCTTCCGACTATCCATTTTTAACATTCTTGGTATCGTTGAATAGCTATTGAACTGTACTTTCTTATGATGATGGTTTTGAGATTGTTGACCGATTTAATGAAGTCGGGGAATTTGGAAATGTGTCATTTTGTCGACTTTTACCGTTTTAATTGTGTGTAATTGAGGTGTTATCATGCGATGTGCTGGTGATATATGTTGTATGACTTATGTGCTGATTATATGAGGTGAATACATGTGTTTAAATGTTGTGATGAGGGTTTGTGGCCTTATGGCAATTAAATGCATTGTTTTGGGCATGAGTGCAAATCATGATCATTTTTTATTGAGATGATTGCATATATGTGTGCATTTGAATGTCATGAGTCATTGTATGCCAAGCATCATGATATGCATTCTTGAGATGTCGTGTGCCCTAGTGGGTGTGAGCGACGAATCGATTCCAGAGGGAATCCGCTATAACATCGTGTGTCTTATACAAAGAGGTGTGAGCGATGATTATGGACGATCGTGTGCCTTATGCAAAGAGGTGTGAGCGATCGGGTCGTGTGCCTTATACAAAGAGGTGTGAGCGATCCATAAATGTCGTGTGACTTATACAAAAGAGGTGTGAGCGAGGGGAACATCGTTGCCCGACGGGGAGTTACACTAAGTAACAAGCGATGGTTCCAATAGTTCTTGAGAGAACCAGTGTTGAGATTAACGAATGGATGGTACCGCATTTGCATAGAGTCGTTGTGTCGGTCTCTTTGCATTTGCATAAATCATGAATGGATTGATTTTGTGTGGAATTGTGAATGGAATTGATGAGTTGATATATATATATATATATATATATATATATATATATGTTGTTGATAAAATGCATTTATTTGATTATATATGCCTTGGTGATGGATATATGATGATATGCATTGTGTTGTTTTGCGTTTGAATTCTGGTACGAGTTGTGGTGAGAATATTACATGTGTATTTTGGTGTTATTATATAATTGTATGCAATTATATTATGATTGTGTTTCTCACCCTTCAGCTGTTTTAATGCTCTATGAGGCATTGCAGATTAGATGCTGGAGGTCTTTTTGTGAAGCTTAGGTCTTCATTCTTTTGTCGGTCGGCTCTGATATGTAGCACCGGGTAGTCGGGGAGATCGTTGTGATTTATGTGTATATGTATAGGTATCTTTTGGATTGTGTATGCATGGATCTGTGTATAACAGACAAACTCTTTATGTGATATATATATATATATATATATATATGAGATTCAGTTGCAGATTTTCTGCTTTTATTCTGTATCTGAATTGTGGGTAGTAGGAACTAAGTTCCTCTGTTAATTGCTACCTGATTGTTGCATATCTTTATGAGCAGGTTTATGTGTTTTGTCCCAATTGATGTGACGCCTTCGTCTATGCCGTGAATATTTAATTATACTCTTATGAAATTTTTATCGCTTTATTTAGTTGGGGGTATAGATTGGGGGTGTTACAGCTTGAGCAAGAAGTCTTGGACCTTGGGTTTGAGCAATTGTAAAAGTTATACATAATACATAAGCGATTGTAATAATGATTTGATTATAGTGAAATCTCTTGTGAACCAAGGGGACTGGACTGATCTCAGTTTGGGAGGAACTAGTATAAATCTTTGTGTCTTCTGCTATTATTTATTTGCTTCTGTTAACATTCTACTGCTAAGAATTAACCAAAATCTGAACACCAGTTTAGATTCTAAACTCTGGTCAGATGCAAACTAAGAAAACAGAAAACACAATTCAACCCCGTTTCTTGTGTACTTTTTTCACCTTCACTCTAAGGTTTCAAACCTTCATCATTGACCAAGTTTGCTGGACACAGCGACCCCTATGAACATGTCGCTTCAATCAACACATAAATGACCATCACAGGATAGCCAGACTCCCTAAAATATAAGTTGTTCTCAAGTATCTTCAGGGAGGCCGCCCTCAGATGGTACATGGGCCTTCCCCGTACCTTTAGTAATAGCTATCAAGAATTTGTGAGAAAGTTAGTACACTAGTTTGGTGCTAATCACCATAAGAATATGTCCACCACCAGCCAATTCAACATCCTATAAGGTTTGGCAAAATCGCTGAGGGACTTAAGGCAGGGCACTTCAATGAAACACTCACCCAAAATGCGACACTCATGCTCACCGAAGTAGTTACAAGGGCGGAGTGCTACACTAAACGTGAAGAAAGCAATTCTAGAAAAAAGGCTTCGACACCAAGGAATGCATTCCTGGAAGCGAGAGCTCTCATTCCTCGAGGAAAAATAGTTACACCTTGTCGTGAATGACAAATCCTTGTTCAAAAGGGCGGGGAAAGCAACAGAGAGTTTCACGCCTTTGAATACATACCAAGAACAAATGGTTCAAGGTGTTCCACCTCTATAACATTTTGACACCACCTACCCCCAGGTCCGAGGTAATGGGACCTGAGGCAGAAAGGTGGTGCAAATTCCACATGGTTAAAGGACATCATATCGATGACTGCTACTAATTAAAGAAGGAAATAAAAAGGTTGATACACGAGGGCCACCTCAAGAAGTATGTGAAGGGCGAACCCTTCAACCCAGCAGAATGATGTAACCCGCGTGAGCAAGAATATGGCAAGGACCCTGGGCCAGGCAAGGCCAAAGAAGCACCCTGGGGCGAAAGCCGAGAAAGCGGTATGTCATACCCTTAACACCATAGCCGGAGGATTTGCTGGGGGCGGCAAGACGCGTTCCATACACAAAAGATATGTCCGTCAAGTTCTAAGTATAGATGAACTCTCTGAGATCACAAGTACGAAGGCAGTAGAAGTTGCATTCCTCTTCTCGGAAGAATACACATTTGGCGTCCATCCTCACAACGATGATTATATGGTCATCACCGTCAAATGTGAAGAATGGGAGATCAAAAGAGTCCTAGTTGACCAGGGAAGCTCTGTTGATATATTATATTGGGACGCCTTTGAGATACTGTGTTTCGACCCTGAAGACCTGAAGTCCCTCAAAGGATCGTTGGTTGGATTCTCAAGAGAACAGGTGCATGTGAAAAGGCTACATCTGTAACACCCAATGTTTAGATTAATTATTTTAATTTAGCTAAAATGTTTTATTTTTAATTTATTTGAATGTTATAATGCCTTGCTTGATTTAATTGGTGACGTTGGAGATTATTGGGATTTATTAGAATTTAGTCAATTAAATTAATTAGAAAAATAAGAGAAGTGGGACTTTGGGAGGAAAGTAACATTATAAGATAATTGGTGGGGTAAGGAGTAATTTATCAATAGTTGAGGGGGAGAGTTGTGAGATAAATAAAATAAATAAAATATTAGGTTTTATTTTGTTTAAATAAGAAAAGTGGAAAGCAAAAGGAGGTTAGAAGAGCAGTACGTGAAAAAGTGGAAAAGAGGCAAAAGTAGAAAAAGAGGCAAGAACCCTAGCTATATGTGGAGTCCTCATTGCTGTAGATTCAGATTTTTTGTTGGAAAATTAAGGTGAGGGGGGATTACTCATCTATGGGTGTAAATTGTATGAAAGGTAGAGAGGGATCATCACCATCTTCTTTGTTTTTCCATTATGTTTCCTCAATTTTTGAGTCTTGTGTGTTTTGGAGAAGGTTGTGAAAAAACCATTTAGTTATTGTGATAAAAATCAATTTGTGCACTGGTTTTACTGTTAAAATTCGTATACCATGATATGTGAAAATTGGAATGTAGGTGTTCATGTATATATGTGTTAAAATGATGAATAAATTATTGATTTTGTGATAGATTAATGGCATGAATGTTTAATCTGCGAATAATCGCTATTGTGAATGTTGTGTATTGTGGATAATATTTTTCTGTGCAATTTGGGTGTTCCGAGATCAGAATCATAGCTTTGGAAGAGCTCCAATGGTGAAAACGTTGTTTCTACGTTCTGCACAGTGGTGACAAGCGTCACCACCATGACGAGCCAACTTTCACCAGGCTGAAAGAGTTAACGACCATCAACTTAATGACGGACCAACCGTCATAGTCTCCAAAGCATAAGCCATTTTTTGGACGTCGCCTGGATGACGAGTGTGTGAGGAGGGGGATGAAGGACATGTCATGACGACCTTCATGATGGGTGGATTGTCCGTCATGACCTACGCATACTTTTTCTTGATCGTCGGATCAGATTTCCGAGTTGTTTTTGAGAGCGGCGGTTGTGTTGCTATTGTTTTGGTGAATTTGGCGAGTTAAAATGATGTTTTTCTGTCCACATATAAAGAAAGAAGTTTTCAATATTGTGTATTCATGTTTGACTTGTCAGGAGTCAAAGACGAGCATCAGAAACCATATGGGTTGATGCAACCTTTGAGTATTCCTGAATGGAAGTGTGATAACATCTCTATGGATTTTGTGGTGGGTTTTTCAAAGACAATAATGGGAAGTGATTCGATTTGGGTTATGGTGGATAAACTAACTAAGTTGGCTCATTTTATTCTTATAAAGATCAGTTACCCATTGCAGAAGCTAGTAGAGGTTTACATTAGTGAGATTGTGAAGCTGCATGGTATTCCTTCGAGTATTATTTCAAATAGAGATCTGAGGTTCACGTAAAGGTTATGGAAGAGTTTGCAGGAAGCCTTGGGAACCATCCTACGACTGAGTTCTACCTATCATCCTCATACAGACAATCATACAGAAAGATTCAATCTTTGGAAGATTTGTTATGAGCTTGTGTTTTGGAGCAAGGAGGTAATTGGGATGATTACTTGCCATTAATTGAGTTCGCATATAAAAATATATACCATTCTAGTATTGGAATGGCACATTTTAAAGCTTTGTATGGAAGGAGGTGTATGACTCTTTTGCGTTGGTATAAATCAGGTGAAAGCATTGTGAATCGACTAGAGATTGTTCAATAAATTACTGAGAAGATCAAGATCATTTAGGAGAAGATGAAAGCTTCACAAAGTAGACAGAAGATTTACCATGATAAGTGGATGAAGGAAATTGAGTTCCAAGAGGGGGATCATGTGTTCTTAAGGGCCACTTTGGTGACTAGTGTTGGGCGGGCATTAAAGTCTCGAAAGCTCACGCCTCGTTTTATTGGTCCTTATCAAATCCTTCAGAGAGTAGGAGAAGTGGCCTACAAAGTTGCCTTACCACCATTTCTTTCGAATCTTCATGATTTTTTTCATGTTTCTCATCTTCGAATGTATATTTCTAATATGTCCCATGTGATTCAATTGGATGATGTGCAAGTGAGAGAGAACTTGATTGTTGAGACATCACCCTTGCAGATAGATGATCGAGAAGTGAAGCACTTTATGGGTAAAAAGATTTCCTTGCTGAAGGTGGTGCGGGGAGGACCTGCTAGAGAAAGCATGATGTGGGAGTTGGAGAGACAAGAGAGGCTTATCCAGATTTGTTTCTTTCAGGTGATTTTCGAGGGCGAAAATTCTGTAAGTGGGGAAAAGTTGTAATGCCTCGATTATTTTAATTATTTTATTTTAATTGAGTTTGTCGTGGTTATGAATTATTTGATTATTTTATGAGGGTGGGTAGAATGACTATTTATTTAACTATTTAATTAATTAGATTAATAGAAATATATGAGGAGTTGAGTTTGGGGTAGTAATTTAAAGTTTTGAGAAAAGTAGGGAGGTCGGTGTGCTAATAGAAAATATGGGGGATTAAGAGAATTATTTGGAATAAAATAAAATGATAATTATTTTATAAAATAGAAGAGATGAATAGAAAGCTCAGTACATAAAAAGTTTGAGAAAGGGAGGAGCGAGAGTAAACCAAGCCTTAACATAGCAAAAGCAAGAGGGAGAGTGGCCATTGTCAAGGTCGAGGTATTATCGCATAACCGAGGTAAAGGGGGGGGGGGACTTTTCATGATAAAAGTTCTTATTCTTGTAGGACAGATGGGGATTCTTACCCCATGCCTCTTTCCTTTTCTCCCTTGTCATCCATTAATGAAGGTTTTGTGAATTATGTGAGTTTTGTGCAAAACCTCCATAATTGATTGATGTGTTGTTAGTTTTGATGATGTGAAACAAGTTATGTATTAATTTGATGTGATATTGCATGATAAATTGCCATGAGAGATTTAATGATGTTGATGTTAATATTGTGGAAGTATGCGTTGATGAAAAGCATGGTCAATTGATGAGATAATGTTGTTTTTTATGTTGGAAAGGGATGAATTTATATTTTTCATGTACCTTGATTTATGATATGTTTTGAGGTTTTTAGATGCCAAAAATTAAGGTTTGGGGTATGATGCAAGGTTGGAAAACAAGAGAAATCGTACAAAATCGTGAAACAAAATATGGGGTTTATGGGCACTACTACGGGTGGCCATAGCAACCCTTTGGTTTTTGTACAAAAGGCATGCCAAATGGGGTTTTGCCTGGGGGTGTTGCAGGTCGTGTTATCCAACATGGGTGGCCGTAGTAGCTCCCAGGTTTTTGTACCAAGCGCGTTGTTTCGTGCATAAGTTGAGTTTTGTTAGTCTGTTTTGTAACACCCCCAATCAATACCCCCAATTAAATAAAGCAGTAAAAGAAATTTCAAAATTTCATCAGAGTATATTTAAATTATCATGGCATAGACGGGGGGAATCACATTATATTGAAACAAACATACAACACCTGCCCATAAAGATATGCAACAGTGGGGTAGCAATCAACAGTGGAACTCAGTTCCTTACACCCACATTTCAGATTTTAGAATAAAAGCAGAAAATCTAAAACTGAATATCATATATATATATATATATATCACATGAAAAGTTTGTCATACATCAAGTTATACATGTACAAGCCAAAAGATATATATATGCATAATACACCATAATCACAAACGGCCTCCCTAACTACCCGGTGTCACATATCAGAGCCGACTGACAAAAGAATGAAGTCCTAAGCTTCACAAAAAGACCTCCAGCAACTCTAATCTGCAATGCCTCATAGAGCAATATAAAACAGCAGAAGGGTGAGAAAAACAATCATAATACAATTGCATATAATTATATAACACAAAAATACACATATATACGGTTCTCACCACAAATCATACATCACCAAGGTATACTAACCACACACAATACAAGTATCACCAACACCTATCCATGTATCAATTTATCCACAATTCCACACATAAACAACCATTAATGATTTATGCAAATGCAAGAGACCGACACCACGACTCTATGCATATGCACATGCGGTACCGACTTCCAATGTTTCTCATCACTAGTTCACTCAGGAACTCTGCTGGAATCATCGGTCGTTACATCATTGTGACTCCCCGTCGGGCATACGATGTTCCCCGTTGCTCACACCCCACACGGGCACACGACGTTTATAGATCGCTCACACCCCACACGGGCACACGACCCGATCGCTCACACCCCACATGGGCACACGATCGTCTGTAACCATCGCTTTCGGTCCTCTTATTTTTAAGGCTATTCATACCTCTTATTTTTAAGGCTCACGATGTTATAGCAGATTCCCTCTGGAATCAAACCGTCACTCAGGACGTCACAACAATGTATATCATGATGCTTGGCATACAAGGACTCATGACATTCAAATACACACATATATGCATTCATCTCAATCAACAAAATCACACTTTGCACTTAAGCCCAAAACAATGCATTTAATTGCCATACGGCCACAAATCATCACAACACCATCTAAACACATGCATTTACATCATACAACAGCACCTTGCATAATACACATCAATTACGCACAGTTACAACGACAAAAGTCGACAAACCAACACAATTCCAAATTTTCGACATAATTAAATCGGCTAACAATTTCCAAATCATCATAATAAGAAAGTACAGCTCAATAGCTTTCCAACAATACCAAGAATATGAAAATCGAATAAACGGAACCCAAGTTACGAAAGAAAAACGAAAATGATATTTTGAAAAATCCCATTTTACAATTTTCCTGACCATACGCGTACGGCCCCTTGTCATACGCGTATTTCCCTGATTCCTCGCCATTCCATACGCGTATTGCCCAAGGTCATACGCGTATGGGCAGAAATTCATTTTTTCCCAAAATTCACGTTTAAAAGTACAATACGCGTAGTGCCAACACCATATGCGTATTGCCCTCAAGTGTTACGCCTACCATACGCAAATGGACAGATGGCCGAGAAAATTGAAGATCCATACGCGTATTGGCCCATGCCTCGCCCATGTTACGCGTAATGCCAAGGTCCATACGCGTATGAACATGCCCCTTACGCGTATGACCTGGAAAAACCAGAAAAAATTCTGCAGAACTTGTTGTTACGGGTTTCAACCCAAAATCCTCCAAATCATCATCTAATACTCAGAAAAACACCAATACAATGCCTAACAACATGTATCTATCATGTACCAACAATAATGAACACTAAAAACATGATTTCCAACACATTTAATCGATTTCTAATCAATTTTACATAATATGGGTTTTTACTAAATTTTTCCATTTCAATCCAATAACAACCACAAACACACATACATAATCATACACAAGTATACAATAATTGAGTTTCGCACCCTTACCCGATTAAATCGATTCTAGAAGTTGATTTCTTGATTTTCCAAGTTTTTCTCACTTTTTCTTCTCTTCTTCTCTTTTCTTTCCCTTTTCCTTCTTCTCTTTTTCTTTCTCTCTATTTTTCTCTCTTTCTATTTTCTATTCTTACTATCTAAATGAAAAATATCATGAAATGACCAAAATACCCCCACACTCAAATATCTCGCAAACGTTCCCAAAACCCGATAAAATATCACAACATTGAAAAATAACATATTTCCAAATAAAAGTCAAAAATAAAATAAAATAATAATAAAATAATCAAAACGACTCGATTAAATAAAAACTGACAAAACTGGGGCGTTACAACTCTCCCCCACTTAGAAATTTTCGTCCTCGAAAATATACCTGAGACGAACAACCCTGGATACGACTCCCGCATCCGACTCTCCAACTCCCAAGTCAAATTGCCCTCAGCAGCGCCTCCCCACGCCACTTTCACAAGTGCAATATCCTTACCTCTCAACCGCTTCACCTCGCGATCCAAAACCCTAACTGGTAATGCCTCAATCGTAAGGTTCTCCCTTACCTCAACCTCATCCATCAGAATCACATGCGACGGATCCGGAACATACTTCCGAAGCCGTGAAACATGGAACACATCGTGCAAATTCGACAGATTCGGCGGCAACGCCACCCTATAAGCCACAGCACCCACTCTCGCGAATATCTGGTAAGGACCAATAAACCGAGAAGTAAGTTTATTCGATTTCAATGCACGACCCACACCCGTTACCCGTGTAACCCTCAAAAATACATGATCGCCCTCCTGGAACTCAAGATCTTTCCGTCTCCGATCATGATAACTCTTTTGTCTACTCTAAGAAGCCTTCATTTTCTCATGAATAAGCTTCAGTTTCTCCGTAGTCTGTTGCACCAACTCTGGTCCAACCACCGAACTCTCACCAGATTCGTGCCAACACAACGGTGTTCGACATCTCCGTCCATATAACACTTCAAACGGTGCCATTCCAATACTTGTATGGAAACTGTTATTATACGTAAATTCAATCAATGCAAGATAACTATCCCACGCACCACCTTGCTCCAAAACACAAGCCCTCAACAAACTTCCAACGACTGAATCGTCCTCTCTGTCTGACCATCCGTCTGCGGATGATAAGCTGAACTCAATCTCAATTTAGAACCCAACGCCTTCTGTAAACTTTCCCAAAATCTCGAAGTAAACCTTGGATCTCGATCAGAAACAATACTTAACGAAACTCTATGCAATTTCACAATCACACTGATGTAAACCTCAGCTAACCTCTCCAAAGAAAAACTGATGTCAATCGGAATGAAATGAGCCGATTTAGTCAGCCTATCCACAATCACCCAAATAGCATTATGCCCTCGCTGAGTATTCGGTAACCCCGTTACAAAATCCATGGAAATATTATCCCATTTCCATTCAGGAATATCCAACGGCTGCAACAAACCACTAGGCCTCAGATGTTCCACCTTCGATTTCTGACAAGTCAAACATGCATAAACGAACTGAGCCACATCTCTTTTCAATCCAGACCACCAGAAAATCTTTTTCAAATCCTGATACATCTTATTTGCTCCCGGATGTATACTCAAATTACTCCGGTGTCCTTCCTCCAAAATCATCTTTTTCAACTCCGCATCATCAGGAATACAAATCCGGCCTCGGAATCTCAAAACACCATTAATATCCACTTTAAAATCACTATTCGCATCTTTTTCTCCAGCCAACATCAAATCCACAAATTTCACATCCAGCTTCTGTTTCTCACTAACAGTCATCAGAAAATCATTAGTAATCGTTAGCATTCCAAGCCTCATGCTATCCGACATCACTTCACAAACCAAACTCAAGTCTCTAAATGATTCCAAAAGTTCCCACTCCTTAACCATCAAAGCGGACATATGTAACGACTTCCGTCTCAATGCATCGGCTACCACATTAGGTTTACCAGGATGGTAATTCAAGCCAAAGTCGTAGTCCTTCAAAAATTCCAACCATCTACGTTGCCTTATATTTAGCTCTTTCTGATCAAACAAATATTTCAAACTTTTATGATCACTAAAGACTTTAAACCTTGCACCGTAGAGATAATGCCTCCAAATCTTCAACACAAAAACCACAGCCACTAATTCAAGATCATGAGTAGGATAATTCTTCTCATGCACTCTCAACTGGCTCGAAGCATAAGCCATAACCTTACCTTCTTGCATCAGCACACCACCTAGACCAATCAAAGATGCATCACAATAAACCACAAATGGTTCATTAGGATTCGGCAAAATCAAAATCGGAGCTGTCGTCAATCTTCTCTTCAGCTCATTAAAACTTTCCTCGCACCGAATATCCCAAATGAACGCTTGCCTTTTACAAGTCAACTGGGTCAAAGGAAGTGCTAGCTTAGAAAAACCCTCAATAAACCTTCGATAATAACCGGCCAAACCCAAAAAGCTTCGAATTTCAGTAACAGATCTCGGAGCCTCCCATTGTAGAACTGCTTCTACTTTAGATGGATCCACAGAAATACCATTACCTGAAATCATGTGCCCAAGAAAACTCACCTCCGATAACCAGAACTATCACTTGGACAATTTGGCAAAAAGCTTCCTTTCTTTCAAAACCTGCAAAACAATACGCAAATGCTCCGCGTGCTCCTCCCGAGACTTAGAATAAATCAAAATGTCATCAATAAACACAACGACAAATCGATCCAAATGCTCGTGAAAATTACGATTCATGTACTCCATAAACACACCTGGTGCATTAGAAACCCCGAACGGCATCACAGAATATTCATAATGACCGTAACGTGTCCTAAAAGCCGTCTTCTGAATATCTTCCTCTTTCACCCTAATTTGATGATACCCGGATCTCAAATCAATCTTACTAAACACACACGCACCAACCAACTGATCCATCAGATCATCGATTCTTGGAAGAGGATACTTATTCTTAATCGTCACCTTATTCAACTGGCGATAATCAATACACAACCGCATACTTCCATCTTTCTTTTTCACCAATAAAACTGGAGCACCCCAAGGCGACACACTTGGTCTCACAAACCTCTTCTTCAATAATTCATTCAACTGTTTCTTTAACTCAACCAACTCAGATGCCGACATACGATAAGGTGCCATAGAAACAGGTCTAGTACCAGGAACTAGATCTATAGAAAACTCCACCTCTCTCTCTGGCGGCAAGTCTGAAATATCATCAGGAAACACTTCTGAAAATTCACACACCACTGGAAACACATCAAGTGAAACTTGACTATCCACAGTCAAAGATGCAAACAAACCAGACAACTGAGCTTCATTCGCCAAAAGTCTCTTCAACTCTTTGGTAGATAAGAAACTCGAGTCTTCGTCTTCCTCAAGAGAAGGAAACCTTACCAGCTTATGATAACAATCAATATGAACTCAATTGAATTGCAACCAATTCATTCCCAAAACCACATCTAAACCCTCCAACGGTAAACACACCAAATCCATCTCAAAGTCTTTACCATAAATGGTCAAAGGACAACTTAGACAAACCAAAGAAGTAGTTACTGACTCCATTGCTGGAGTATCAATAACCATTTCACCACTCATCAAAGACAACACAAGATTCAAACGTTTCACACACTCAGACGAAATAAACGAATGAGTCGCTCCAATATCAATAATAGCAACTAAAGGCGTACTATTAATAAAACAAGTACCTCTGATCAGACGATCTGCACTTGAAGTCTGAGTTCCTGCCAATGCAAAAACTTTCCCACCAGATTGAGCCTGCTTCGGGTTCGGACACTTTGTAGTAATATGCCCAGGTTCACCACAGTTGAAAACTTAGCCACATTCTTCCTGGCACAATCAGCTGCAACATGTCCTACACCTCCACAATTAGTACACTTCCTCATATCTTTCCTGCACTCAAACTGGCGATGCCCCAACTCACCACATTTATAACATCTCAGAGGACCAGACATTCCTCCTCCACCTGACCTTCGATCAAAAGTACCCCTTTGTTTACCTTTATCAGCTGGTGTCACATACGGACCACCACGGAACTGTTGCTTCCCTTTCCTCTCGCTCACACTCTTATAATGAGTAGAACAAGCCTTACTATCCTCTTCATAAATCCTACAGTAATCCACCAAATCAGAAAACCTCTGAATCCTTTGATAACCAATCGTCTGCTTTATCTCAAGACGCAATCCATTCTCAAACTTTACACACTTAGAGAATTCTGCGGTCGCTTCAGCATAATGAGGATAAAACTGCACAAGTTCCACAAACTTAGCAGTATAATCAACAACAGACATATTACCTTGTTTCAGTTCCAAGAACTCAATTTCCTTCTTTCCTCTCACATCTTCAAGAAAATACCTCCTCAGAAACTCAATGCTAAACACAGCCCAAGTGATCTCTTCCTCTGCAGCTTCTAACACACGACGTGTACTAACCCACCAATCATCAGCTTCTTCCAGTAACATGTGAGTACCCAGTCTCACCTTCTGATCCTCAGCACAATCCATCACTCAGAAAATCCTTTCAATCTCTTTCAGCCAAATCTGTGCACCATCAGGATCATATCTTCCCTTGAAGACAGACAGTTTGTTCTTTCTGAATTCATCATTACCTGCAGCATTAGGTGCACCCTGCACAACACGAGCCATTGCCTGCATCGCAGCAGCCAAAGCAGCATTGTTCCTACCAGCCATATTCTGTTCATTTCCAATAACAGAAACTATGGTTAAACAAACAGCTCATCCAACCACAACGACCAACAAGGACTAACACAACTGACACGGACTGACACGGACTAGCTCTGATACCACTTAATGTAACTCCCCCAATCTATACCCCCAATTAAATAAAGCAGTAAAAGAAAATTCAAAATTTCATCAGAGTGTATTTAAATTATCATGGCATAGACGGGGGGAATCACATTATATTGAAACAAACATACAACACCTGCCCATAAAGATATGCAACAGTGGGGTAGCAATCAACAGTGGAACTCAGTTCCTTACACCCACATTTCAGATTTTAGAATAAAAGCGGAAAATCTAAAACTGAATATCATATATATATATATATATATATATATATATATATATATATATATATATATATATATATCACATGAAAAGTTTGTCATACATCAAGTTATACATGTACAAGCCAAAAGATATATATATGCATAATACACCATAATCACAAACGGCCTCCTGTAGCGAGTGATTTTGGACGCGGTTCTTAAGCGCTGGCCGCTCTCTGCGGTTTGAGCTTACTACAGGTAGATTCATTTTTTATCATATTGTGAGCTGAATAAGGAAGGGAAATAGATGTCTCCAATTAACCCTGCTTTGTATACTGAGTTTAAACAGCGGTCTGTTAGGTTACGGATGCTATCAATGTGGGGGGGCCTTTGTACTGGTTATTTGTATTTTCGCCAATACTGTTTTCTTTGTTTTTACCTTGACAGAAGGTTTCTGGTGGGGAACAAGGATTAGGATGTTAGGACTGATGTTTTTGAATTACTGCTTTTGATTGATGGAGATATGGGATTTGGGTTTTTTGTTTAGTGTGCTCGCTAAGATTTTTCTTTCAATCTTATGCCTACGTATTCCCATTTACCGAAACAGGGAAATCAGAGCGTTCATAGTTCCTCCTATTCTATGGGAGGAAATGGGTGTTTTTGGTGTCTTGTTCAAAGCCCAAGGCGTGAAGCTAAAGGTGTTTGTATCTTGTTCAAAGCCCAAGATGTGAAGCTGAAAAGTCTATTTGTGTCTTGTTCAAAGCCCAAGATGTGGAGCTAAAAGGGTGTTGACTTTAGAGAGAATTTGTCATCTCTAAAGAAGGGTTTGTCTGTCACAACTGTTGGGTGACTGGTTATAAAGGAGAATTACTTTAACCGGGATATGCGAACCCGACAATGCCATAATTTCCTTTATAGGGGATTTTTTAACCTGAAAGAGAAGACTTTAACTCAGTGTAGAGCAATGCTATCTTTCCTTAGGAATTTCTCATGCTAAAAGAGGGACAGTTGCATGGATGTAGATGATCCAGAGGCTTGCCGCTTACAGCGATTAGATGAAGGGGAAGGAGTTGTTGATGTTTGTGTACTGTGAACGAGGCACAACTTTGATGCTAAAAGGTTGATTGGATCAACCAGTGGTTTTCTTATACAAAGCCTAAGAGGAGGCTAATATGTGTCTCGTACAAAGCCCGAGAGAGAGGCTAAAAGGTTTTTACTCAACGAGGGAATCTTTTGGTATCTCGTATAAAGCCCGAGATGGAGGCTATTTGACTCAACAAGAGAGTTTTGGTATCTCGTACGAAGCCCGAGATGGAGGTTGTTGTTTGTTTGGCTCAATAAGAACTTTTTTTGTATCTCGTATAAAGCCCGAGATGGAGGCGAAATGGGTGATTGACTCAACCAGGGAGTCTCTTATGTGTCTCGTACAAAGCCCGAGAGAGAGGCTAAATGTTGTTTGACTTCGCTGGGGAGAATCATTGTACAAAGCCCAAGAGGAGGCTATGGTAACTGTTTCAGTTAAGTGACAGGTCCAGTATACTGATTTTAAAGAGAAAATTAGTTTTTATATGAGCAACACTGTACTCAGGGATTTGATTTGAGGATCCGGGTTATTCCCGTTCTTTAAGGAAGTGGGAAATCCGAAGGGTATTGAGACTGTCCGAGTCTGCGGGTTTTTCCTTACTTGAGAATGTCTCCGAGACTCAACACTACAAGAAAAATAGTGTTTTGCGACATATAGGTTGCGACAGTTTCATAAAAACCGCCTTCATTTATAAGTTACGACGGTTTCCACGACGGTTTTAGACAACCGCCGTTAAATTTTTTTAAAATTTAACATATTACGACGGTTTTGGACAACCGTCGTTAAAATTTTAAAAACCTTTAAACATTTTACGACGGTTTTGAATAACCGCCGTTAAAATTTTAAAAATTTTTAAACTTAAATGCCTTAAAAAGATGGGCTTCCACGGTTCTACAACCGCCTCCCCACAAAAATTAAAAAAAAAAAGTTTCTTTAAAAAATTAATTAGGAAATTATAAGAAATAAAAAATAAATTTGGACTAACGACATCATTAAACCACCGCCACCCAAAAATTAAGAGAATCAGCGTGGGTGACCATTGAAAGTTGAAATTTTCACTACGCTTTTTTCATCTTCTTCTTCTCATAACTAAAAAGCATGAAACAATCAACACCACAGCACCAGTTCCAAACTCCTCAGGTGACGCCTTATCTCTGTCTAAACGGCGTTGCAAAAACTTCACACCGCCAGTCCCAAACCAATCTTGCTAGGTTAGTATTCTTAAACTTAGGTTTCAATTCAAAATCCCTAAATCAATTTCTCTTTGTTTCCCTTCTGATTCATCCCCTGCTTTTATCTGTGTTGCTGTTAGATTTAATGATTCACACACCAATTTTTATGCAGTTGTTTATTTGATTAATATAGAAAAATTAATCACTTATTAGAAATGTATTTTTCTGTTGATTTGGTGATTCTTATTGCATGAAAGATCAAACCCAGTTTTTCCACAATTTTAGGGTTGAATATTTTGAAGTCTAAAAGGGTATTGAATTATAGGAGCATCTTTGTGATTACACCTTGTTTTTATGCATTCAGTATTAGCTGAAGCAAGGTTAGTGTAGTACTTTGCACTCAAATAGAACCAAACGAATGGAAGAACAAGTGTATATAGTTATTTGCATAAAAACATGAGGAGAAGAAGTAAAAACATGAGCTCATAATGGGACCACTATTAACATGGAAATTCTCGAGGGCGTTAATAGGCCTAAATTTTTGGTTTGCATTCAACATTCTCTCTCCTTTAATGTTTTCACTTCAGATTCCATTTACTAAATGCTTACTGTTTCTACAGATTTCCTCTGATGATGGGAATTCGGCTTCTGGGAAAACTCCACACAGTGCATGGGTGGAATTTCAGAAGAAAGGTCGCACTCGCATGAAGATTTTGCATCGGAACAGACTTTCACCTAAAATGGACGCCTTAGAGGTAGGAATTGCTAACAATGTGATAAATATTGGTACCCAAGTACAAGTTAATAGTAAACAATGGTATCATTATTGATTTACAAAGGAACAACTTGTTTGATAATCAAGATTCAAGAGGATTATTAAGTTGAAAAGTTAAAGTTAAACATAAATTCTATATAACATTTTCTCATTATCAAAAGAGAAAAGGTGAGTGAATAACTTTGTAATGTGCTGCATTCTTTAAAGAACACTGATTTTATCTGACAAATGTTAGATACCATGCATACAAACAATGAATAAACTGGGTTGATTTTTATCTTATGAATGTAGTATTAAAAAAGCAAGCTTATATTGGCATAACTCTATTATTTAATCCCATCAAGATATTATATTATCGACTGATTAAGGCTGTTGTTGGAGATGAAACTATTAGAGTGTAGTAGAGTAGAATCAGTAACTACTAAAAGTTAGTTACTATGCAAGATGTCTCCGACAGCTGTAATGTTGTTAGACCTAACATGTGCATCTGTGCACAGGATTAGAGTCAGCTTTGGATCTGTTAGGATAAGATTAGAGTTAGTTACATCTAACATGTGCACCTCTGCACCTGTGCACAGGATTAGAGTTGGTTAGGATCAGTTCCCACTAACTTGCACATGTGTGCAGGAATAAGATCCCACATAATGATGTAATCATTCACTATTGAATATCAATGAAAACAGAATATTCCAAACAACATTCAATTATGGATTCTTCCCAAATTAACAAAAACCATTCTTAGGGCTACAAAAGGTTAGAATTAGCCCGTCATGGTTCAATATGATATTAGAAAATCCACCATGTCTAGTAGATGCAAACGGATTGCTCGGGTGGGAATGTCAATATTGTTGTAGTGTTAACCTACACCTATTCAGACCCTAGACGACTAATTCATTACTGGTCTATGTGGTTTCTGGGGATGTCAGCCTGTCAGTTACGGGGAAATGTTATAATCTAGATGCATGGTGTGGCTTGAGTTCGATATACACACGAAGGTTCTTGCATTGCTTGAGGGGGCTTGTTAGATATATAACAATTTTACATCACCTTACGACCTAAAGTTATTGAATTTATTAATTATACTTTTGTTTTTGTTTTTGCTTCTGCTTTTTATTTTGTCTATTGTTTGTAATTTGGGGAGTATCGTTGGCTTTACATGTATCGAAAGAATTGACTCCCGCAAAGAAATGTGCATGAATGCACAAAGACATGTATTGCTGGACTAGTGATATACTTGTATCATTGTATGTCAATTGCTCTTTGCCTAGACTCTAGGTATCAACACTATATGGCATGTCATTGCCTACAATGTGACTAATCAATGATTGAATTAAGGCATCAAAACTGAATGCTCTGTCCTTGTAATTGAAAATTATTGGATTGCAAGACTGATAGCTTATCTTATGTTGAAATTATGTCCATGCATTTATATATTTCTTCAAGCCTTGTGATTTGTTGGTGAAAACATTTGTAAGTGATTACATAACCCTATTGACTTCTCTATGGTGCTTTGTTCATTGTTTCTTTAATAAGTCCTGCAAGACGTTATGCAGTGGGGTTTGAAAGCTTTATTGCATTAATTAGCTTGTTTACTTTTTTCTGTGTTCTTCCTTTGTTTAATTTAAAGATATTTTATTGTCCTTTCTCTTGTAGCCCTTCTTTTTTTCTCCTCAGTAAAATGTAAATTATCTTCTTTATCCCAAACAGATAATGGATGTTAGAGCATTTGACGATTATGTCCAACTACACACATTTTGCAAAAGTTGCTGTTTATCTCACGATTAATTTGAAAAGCATCCTTCTTTTCTCTCTCATATTGTTTCACAATTTTCATTACTTGTTTATACTATATCGCTTTCATGAGTTGTTTACTGTACTTAGTATTCATCATTAATAACTTAGTATCTGCATCCTTTTACTCATACATTGATGAATTGAAAGATTTACCTTTTGGATCAACATACTTCTAGTTATTCGAGTACAAGTTTTTGGATTTATACTGCTTATGTCTTTGGTAATATTGGATAGAGTAGCGTTCTTTGCAACTTTTTAGGATTTATAGTGCTTAGAACTTTTACTTTTCTAATGTAGTTTCTATATGGAACATCGTTTTGTTAAAAAGTATGCAAAACCATCCGTATGCTTAGGATTTTGTATTTATTTTTCTACAACACTCTCCTTCAGTATCTAGTTTATCTCATATTTCTCTGCTCTACATTTTCCTGTTATTCTAGATCACTTACTCTAGTGCAATGCAGAAAATATCTCTGATTATGTTCAAAGTAATCTTGATAAGAATAATGACAGTGAGCCAACATGTGAGGCCATCTCTGAAGATTTGTTAAATTCAAAACATGAGGAAGTGCTAAAATCTGATTCAAAGATAAGCCTGGAGAAAGATTATTTTAATTCAGCTGGCAAGGATGTGGCAAACTCAATGATGTCACTTCTGATTCCTCAAGCAGTTCCCTTACTAATGAATAACCCAACAGATGAGAAGTTCACACTTATCCCTTCAGATATACTACCTTCTAAAGAAGAACAAAATGAAGTTGGATGTGTTTTGGATGTACCATCATCTGGTAAATATACCCATCGGTGCTATTTTAGTTTTTCTTGAGTATTTGTTCTCAACGTCTGGCATAGATCAATACATCACGCTACAAGAGCTTTTGATGAAACACACTGTCTTTTAAATCTTCTCTTTGTTTTGTGTCCGTATGTTCTGTGTTTATGTTTTTATGTGCTTTGTTGAATCATGTGTTTATATGGCAGATAAAATGGTAACAAAGGATGCATATGAGGAACAAAATGGAAAGATACATAAGCCAGATGCTTACCCACATTCAAATTCTTCTAAAACTGATCACATGAAGTCTATTGTCCTTGATAGTTTTGAGTATAGTCAATGCGAGGATCTCAAAAACTCAGAAGTCTTATATTTTGATATTACGGAAGTTGGTAGATCTAGTTTCAGTAAAGAAATGTGTTGTGTGAAAAGTCAACAGCTTTATGGTGATTTGCCAAAAGGACCATGCACATGCAGTGCTTCAGAGGTGGACTTTAAAAATAGGCCTCATGATTATGATTTATGTATTACTGATTCTGTTCTGGATGACATGTCTCCTCCTGATGTACGTGTTTCGGATTTTGTTCTGGATGACATGTCTCCTCCTGATGTACGTGTTTCGGATTCTATTCTGGATGACATGTCTTCTCCCAATGTATGTGTTCCTGATTCTGATCTGGATGACATGTCTGCTCCTGATGTATATGTTCCTGATTCTGTTCTGGATGACATGTCTCCTCCCGACGTATGTGTTCCTGATTCTGATCCGGACGAGTCTCCAGCACATGATATTTTCAAGTCAGTGCAGAATGACCTTCCAGTTGCTCAGGATTTTACTGGAGGTAATGTGTTATCATATTTTGCATCAAAATAAAAGTTCTTAAATTCTGATAATCATGATCAGAAGGGTTGAACTGTGTATCATAGTATAATTCTTTTGTTTGTTTTGAATTGAGATGCTTGTTGACTCCGTGTCAACCCATTTGCATGTCAATCCAACTTAACTATTGTTGCAAACTATTAAACATATTTTTGTGCCTGGTCAAGAATGAAAGTCAATGATTTGAAACTAAGGTTTCATTGGACTATTGTTGTGTTTTATCCAAACATCAACATTACTTGAAATTTTTAAAAACAAAGCAGGTATTAGTAATGCATTCTCACTTGTTAAATCAAAGATTTGTCATTTAAAAAGCATGGAAACTATTGCAGAAAGGACGCAAGATGAAGCTGTTGGTAAAATAGGCAATGCTAAAACATTGGCGATATCTTCTTCTCAGTCACCAAATTTCGTATACACTAGAAGAAAGAGGCAAAATTCTGTTACCCTCCAAAGAAATTGTTCTGTTGTGAAGTATTTTGAAGTTCTGTTATGTTGCTTAGTCAGTTATGATGTTAAATAGTATGGCAAGATGAACCATGTATCTGTTAAGTGCAATTGATGAGTTAATGAAGCTGCTTTGAATTTTTGTTTTAATTAGCTAAGTTAGATTAGGATAATTTGAATTAGTAGAATTGATTTCCTGTTATGACAGTTGGTCATGTGATGAAGTTTTGTTACTGCAGTTGGTTTACTTTGTTATGGCTATGATGCAGTTAGATTAGTGATGCTTGCAAATGTTGACTTAAGCTCCTATTATAATTTTTCATGGTATTTGACTTAAGCTCCTATTATAATTTTTCATGGTATTTTTTATTGTTTGAATTGAATATTGTAACAAAATTATCATTTTACATTTTTTTTAAAATTAATAAAATTACGGCGGTTCTAAACCGTCACTATTTTAAATGAAATATATATTATAAAATTATGGCGGTTACAACCGTCGTTATCTTCAATGAAATATATATATTATAAAATTATGGCGGTTACAACCGTCGTAATAATACTGTCTCGGCATTTTACGGCAGTTGGAGCGACTGTTTTACAAACCGTCGTAAAACAGCCTCGCGACACATGTTTCTACGACAGAAGAGGAACCGCCGTGACTTGCAATCTGCGTCGGTTGTAACCGCCGTAATCTATCAAAATTAACCGTCGTAATTTGCCATTTTTCTTGTAGTGCAAGGAAATTAGACTGTCCAAGTCTAGAGTTTTATCTTTTGTACTATGCTTTGAGAAACAGTAGTAGACTCTATGAAAGGACTGCTATATGGAGATGACTAAGTTCTGTTCCTATACCTCTAGGAGGTCGTCGGGACAATTTGTACGAAGCCCAAGAGGAGGCTGGAAACTTTTAAGAAGCCGACGGGTCCTTGTACTAAGCCCAAGAGGAGGCTATCATTCCCAGAGGAAGAGATCATTATACGAAGCCTAAGAGGAGGCTGTGAATACTTCTAAGAAGCCGGCGGGTCCTTGTACTAAGCCCAAGAGGAGGCGGGGTTACTTTTAGGAAGCCTGTGGGTCCTTGTACGATGCCCAAGAGGAGGTCGATTGCTTTTAAGAAGCCGATGGGTCCCCAAACCCCGAGAAATTCAAGGCAAGCTATTCATAAGGAATAGATTAAGTCAGAAAAGTTCGAGAATTTGGAAGAAACTCAAGAGATGCAATTCACGGAGAAGAGATCATCTCTGGGGGATAGCGTTTCTTGACAAGTGCTTTTAAGAAGCCCATGGGTCCCCAAACCCCGAGAAATTCAAGGCAATGCTATTCACCGAGAATAGATCAAAGTCAGGAAAGTTCGAGAATTTGGAAGAAATTCAAGAGATGCAATTCACGGAGAAGAGATCATCTCTGGGGAATAGAGTTTCTTTGACAACTTTTATGAGTGATAGTCTATGAAAGGGTTCACAGAGAATGTTGCCTTTCATATCTCCATATTGCTTAACCCCAAGAGGAGGGAAGACTGTGTCTGGTAATCCTATGGGGATCTAGTTTAGACTATTTCTAAGAGTGATTGAAACGGCTTTACCTAGTGCTAGACGTAGTTGCCGGGGAAACTCTAAATATCTATACTATTATTACACAGTTAATATGAGTTATGAAAGAAGACTTATAGCGAAACAGCCCCACAATACAGTTATATATATATATGAGTTTGTGAAAGGAGACTTACAGTGAAACAGCCCCACAATACAGTTATATACATATGAAAGCGGTAAATGAAAGCGGGTAAACACTTACTCGATTGTAGAGCTTCCATGCTGTTTGGTTAGTTGTTCAACAAAGAAAGATTGAAAACAACAGTATATTCAAAATCAAAGGAGAAAGTGCTTTGAAATAAAAAGATTTGGGGCTTACAGCTCAAGGAGAGGCCCAGGGTTTTATCAGTGAGCACACTATTGAATTTGTACAGAGGGACTTATACAAGTGACTGAGGCCCAAAAAGGTTTTCTGTACAAAGGGATGGGTCTTACACTCTCTCAAGAGGCCCAAAAGGTTTAAAGAAAAAGAGTGGGGCTTATAACACGAGGGTAGGCCCAGTTGATTTTTCGTTAAAAATGGCGATCGTGCCGAGGTTTTCTTTTAACGCAGAGGGACTTATACAATAAGTGAGGCCCAAAATGGTTTTGGTTAAAAGGGGGTTGGGTCTTACACTCTATTAGAGGCCCAAAAGTTTTGAATGGGTCTTATAGCTTGAGGAGAGGCCCAAAAGGTTATTTTTCAAAAGGCGACGATCGCGCTGTTGGTTTTTGACGGTATCGGGACTTATACAATACACTGAGGCCCAAAAATGATTTGGTCAGAAAAAGGATTGGGTCTTACACTCTATTAGAGGCCCAAAGAGTTTTGAATGGGTCTTATAGCTCGAGGAGAGGCCCAAAGGTTTTTTTTTTTCAACGGATGATGATCGCGTCGAACTTTTTGAAATACAACGGGACTTATACCATAAGTGAGGCCCAAAGTGGGTTGTATTTACAAAGGGTTGGGTCTTACACTCTATTAGAGGCCCAAAAGTGTTTGAAAAAGTTTGATGAGGGTTGAAATAATCAAAAAAACTCCTAATTTCATTTTTTAAAGAGCATTTTTCAAAGAAAAATCAAGTAAAAAATGATAAAAAATATCAAATAAAATCATTAATCATGTTATAAACAGTGATTAAGGTTTATGAAAAAGTATTTTATCCACATGAATATTTAAAATCATTTTGGTTTTAAAAATCAAGAAAAAGAAATCATTTTAAAAGCATTTAAAACAATTCAAAACAATATTTTTGAATATATTAAAAATATATCAAATAATAATATTTTTTGTGATTTTTTGGTGGATTAAAATATTATGGAGTATGAATAAAAAGTGTGTAAAACAGATTTTGAAAATAATGATTTTTGCTATGTGAAAAAATTGGTTGAGTTTTGAAAATAAGAGAAAAGGTATGATGTCACAACATCACATTCGACATCTTTCATGAGTTTTCAACATCTTTTTTATCAAACTTCAAACACTCATAACTTTCTCAAATCTCAATGGTTTGAGACAAAATTTATATGCATCTGGCCCAGAATTTCACAAGGAATCCAATGGTGGTGGTAGTTTTTTCAGATCACACTCCCTCCTCAAAACCCGATAGTGGTTTTGAAAAGGACCTATAATTGCATTTTCTGTGCTACACTTTGATACAGGCATGGATTACATGGTGAATTAGCCCAAACACAACATATACAACATGTATGAGATGTGTATGATCAGTGGACTTCAAAGCAATACATGATTCCAAGGATTCCAAGTTGTGATGCTTACCTCTTTTTGAGCTTTTTGGAGTTTTTGTGCAATCTGTCAAGCCTCTTGTTCCAGAAATGATTTGATGCTTTGGACACACTCAAATGATCCCTTAGAAGCTTTTAGGATGATTGGAATCAACTGGTACCTGCAAAAACACAAACTGTCCCTTTCTTGCAAAAGGGGTTAAAAGTGACCAAAATAACAACTCTCTCAAATGGTGTTCCAGATATTGGGAACCATTTGGGACAGTTCAAGGATGATATTTGGAGTGTGTTTGAGGTTTTATCTGGTTTGGAAAGTGACTGAATCAAGACATGGCTTGAAAAATGCAAAAAAGTGATATTTTGAGGTTTTGAGAAGTGACTTTGTGATTTTGTGATTACAGGTCACTTGTGATAGTTTGCACAGCTTACATATGATATATATGAGGTGTGTGTGTGATTAGTTTGAGTGGAATTTCTTTCTAACTCAAAAACTCAGAATTACTTGCTTTGGAAGGCAAATTTGAGGTGAAAGAAGAGATTTTGAGGAAAGCATCTGTTTGATGGCTTTGTGTTGGAGTACAAATAGAGTTAGGGTTTTAGTTATCGTTCCACAGAGATTGTTTGGAGATATCGCAGCCGTTCTAAAGTCGTAACATTTCAAACTTTAAAGTAACAGGTGGTTTTAGATTGTTTTCGTAACGTTTGCATTCAAAGTTAATTAAAAACGGTAAAAAGATTGTTTTAACGGTTTATAAAAGCATGTCAAGATTAGGGTTCGGCAAACCACTTCGCACGTATATAATCGATACGCTAATGAACTTGCTTAAATGATAAATACAATCACATATCCTCCTAATATGTTTATCTCTAACACATATTGTGAGTTTTGCCATTTTGATCCTTTGTTGATTTCTCACACAAACTATCAAAATGACAACATTAGAGTTCAATATTTATGAACATCAACACACATTGCTATCTCTAGCCAATATACATTGATGGATGACAAACCTAGGTAAAGAGTTGGAGCACATTTCTCAATCATGATCCAACACAAAGAATAAACATAAAAACAAGGTTTATCATCATACATTCATCATCCAAGAGTTCACAAGAGAGGATCAATCCATATACATACAAAGTAACGGTTCACCTACATCTAACCTTGACACAAAAGGTAACTTAGCTCTCCATTGTCATGGAAGCTAAACAAACAAGAAGATGAAGAAGATTATTTAACATCAATGACGATATCTCGAAAAATGATGCTTCCAATCTTCCTCAAATGGATGCTACAGTGTTCACAAAGTGTTCTTCTCTCTACTGTAAAAAGGGTGGATCAAAAGAAATGCAGACAGAACTATTTATAAGGGGGCCACAAATCGCAGAGCGCGCTGAGCGCGCAGCACCGCGCTGAGCGCGGCCTCATTAATTGCCAAAATGACCTAGAGCCCGCTGAGCGGGCTGCCAATCCGCGCTGAGCGCGCAAGCTACTGCCACTACCTCCTTCTTCGCGCTGGGAGCGCGCTGAGCGCGCTCAAAGCATGCACAAAAAATCCAAATTTTCCAAAACTGCTTTTGTGCCATCCTCAAGGCTCCATTCTTGACCTTTCCATGTAAAAATCTGCACAAAAAAAAACGCAAAAGATAGATAGATACGATAAATAATGAAATTAACTAGAAAACGGTTATAAACGGAAACAATGGGAAAAGCATGGATTTACGAATAAAGCTCACAAAAAAAGGTGCTAAAAACTAATCTAAATATTAACATTTTTTAGCACCTAACAACTCTCCCCAACTTGTCTCTTTGTTTGCCCTCAAACGAAGATAATTTAGAATAGAAGCAAGCGGAAAACAGGGAACAAAATACCAACAAAACATAATGGTTCAAACCAAATAAACACGCACGCAAGTACCGCTCGTCCTTACGAAGAATGAAAATATGTAAATGAACTAAATTCTAAACATCATTAACAAGCACAATTCATAAGCAACAAATGCTCAAATTAGAATCACCTAATTTTTCGAATGAGCCTAGCTCAATATATCCAAGGGACAAAACACACTCATAGCAAAAGTGTCAGCATCCAGAACAATTCATGCTTTCATCAAACCAAATCACAAGAAAACCAAGGAAACAAAGATCTCTTAAGGGCTTCTAAAGGTTGTAGCTTGGCAAGGTTAAACAAGAAAGGGATATTTGTAAAAGGCCAATGAAACAAAGTGGTTAACAAAAATTATCAACAAATGAAGAACATGCCAATAACCCACTAAGACCAACCTCATAACAATTCAATTCAAACCTTTCTTTTCTTTTCTATTCTTTTCTTATGGTGCACTCTTTCATATTTTTTTTTTTTTTTTTTTAAACAACTCCCTTTGGAGTGCAAAGCATAGCACAAAATAGTGCTTCAAGTTCTTTCTTTCTTCACAAGAGGCACCAATTCCACACTCCATTTTCTTTTTCACAAACTAGCACAACTCTCCCCAACTTTAAACCATACTATAATTAATAGGAAATGTTCTTCAAAAGTATGTTCAAACAAAGGGTTAAGTGCAAAAATAAAAGAACTAGAATGAATCACAAGGGTTTTTCTTTAGCATTAACAACCCACTATAAAGCGCATTCTTTTGATCATACGACGGGTAGATACAAGATTCATTCCAATTCAAGGCTCAACATGGCTAGCAAGTGCTCACACCTCTCATAAGGTAAAATTGAAGGTTATGGTTTTGTGGTTTTTCTCATAGTCAACAATTGCCTAGATCATTTCAATGTTTCCATGGTTTGCACATGAATACAAGATTAAACATGAATCATACGAGCTAAACAACATTTACAAAATCACTCAATATTTATGAACAATGGAGGGACTCACATTTGTGGTTGTGTCCTAACAGATTCCAACGTGAACAAAAATTGCTACATGAAGAGAAACTTGAAAATCATGTGAAGCACAAAGTTCAAAAACATACTAACATTCTACCAAGCACAAAACAGAGTACCTTTGTGTGCACCAATTTAGACTTATATCATCACCATCAATGAAAGGTGAAGTGCACACTTAAATGTTCAAAGAAACAACTTGCTTCAACCATCCATTACCTTAAAAATAAAGGGCAAACAACAAAAATTTCCTGTACAAACTAATCATATAAGCAAAAACACATCCGCCCGGATGTTAACTTCATTAATTAACCAAAAAGTTTTAACACCAATTCACTCACATCCGCCCGGATGGAGAATACAAAATTCCTACACAATGTAGTCAAAACAAAATCCCAACATAAAAGTTATACCAAAATAAAGACAAAATAAAATAAGGTCCAATCAAACCCAACATCAATCTGAACTAGAGCTAGACGCTCCATCATCACCGTCATCGCCATCAAGGTCACCTTCCCCCTCCGGAAAAACAGGCCTGCCCTCAGGCCAACGAGCATAAGCAACGAGATCATCGCGAGTTCTCAGCTGGTGGTCCACATGCGGTTCACGAATCTGCAGCTGCAATTGCATCATAGAGTCATGCATAAATAATAAAGCTCGCTGATGAGCCTCGTGCATGGCCCAATTGGCCTCAGCACTCGGATCGAAAGCGTGCCCGCGTCCGCGCCCACGGCCACGAGCAGGAGCAGCAGTAGCTACAGGGACAGCCTGCTCAAAATCAATCGCCCCCATACAGTGACGAGTGACATAGCTATCATCAACAACCTGGAGCTTCACATTCGGGTGGGTAGGCAATGTAACACGCGCCTCATGGCATAAAGCCATAATCAAACCTGGATAAATCAGAGCGCATGCCACACGATCTCCAAGAGGCGTACCACTGGTGGCGGTTCTCTTCAATTCGCTAGATATAATCCGTCCAAAGTCCACAGTATGGCCCGCCCTGCACAAATGAAAAATCAGAGCCGCCGTCTCCATTGGAATAGAAGAGGTGTGGCTTCTCGGTCGAAGGTTGTAAAGAACAACCGACATGACAAGCTGCGAGACATTATCCAACACCCTTCTAGCAAACTTCAGAGGAGCACCAGCAGCACTTAAAATGTAATTACCCCCTTGTCTGCACAAGGACTCCCTAAGTTGGTCGGCATTCCAGTTCCGCCGAGCCAACGTCCGTCCAAAATCACAAATGTCATCTTCCCCCAGCTGAGGTTGGTCCCCAAGGTAGGTATTGATGGACTCCCTCGAGAAATTGATTGCCTTTCCCCGAACCCATGTTTGAAAAGTGAACGTCTCTCCATCGGACGGCAATGCATTAGCATAGAACTCCCTAACAATGTCAATGTTGTACTCTGGGAAGGGAGAACTAAGCTTGTCCCACGGACCACCCTGCACAAAATGACTCATGTTCCTATGGGGACCATTGGGATCAATCATGATTAACCTATCCGGCCAAATTGATCTTTTTTCAAGCTCCACGTATCTTTGTTGTTGCTCTAGGCCAACAAAACGCGTTGAATCAAATTGGCCAGCGGGAGCTCTGCGGTTAGGATTCGACGTCGAACCAACACGCTGCATCTTCCTTCCTGACATCTGAAAAAAAAAACAAGAAAACAACGTACAAACAAAATAGTACCACAAATTAGTGAAAACAGCAAGCTAGAATTCTTAAATTATTTAAACAAAATAAATACCATGACAATATAGCAGAACAGAGTAGGGACAAGGGGGGATTTTTCTGCAAATCTCAGAGCGCGCTGAGCGCGCAGGAGCGCGCTGAGCGGGCTCTGCGAAATGCAGAAAAATTCCCCTCTGCACAGATGGCTCAAACAGAAAGACACAACCCCTAATTTCACTACACAGCCTGTTACAGAGAACTAATCATCAAAAATCAAAGCAAATTACTCTTTCAACAAACCCTAAGTCTAAAATTTCCTAACCTAATTTCTACAATGCTAACTTCTAACAATATGCAAGCATACTAACACAGAACTTCTAACACAGAATTTCGTTAAAAATCCAAGAGAAGAAGAAGAACATGGCTATCCAACAATTACAAACAATGTCCCATTTATGGGTTTCTAAATGAAAAACGAAAAAAAAATTGGTAAAACAGAAACTTACTATGATTGATGATGATTATGCTCTGCAGAAAATGAAAGGGAGATGATGAATGGTCTTGCAAATCCAAGGAACTTTGTGAAAAATTTTGAAAGAGAGAAAAAGAGGGAAATGAGAGAAATGAGAAAAATGAGAAAGAGGCAAGGTTTGGCAAACCCTAGCCACTTTAACATTCATCTGGGTCGGGTACACCTCTGTGGGCCCAGAAATCAAATAAATTTTTTTCAAAATTTCGCAACTCGCGCTGAGCGGGATCCATAGCGCGCTGAGCGCGCTCGCTACTGTAAGTATAGGTTCCTTTTTTCAAACGCGCGCTGAGCGCGCTACCTGCGCGCTGAGCGCGCAGAGCAAATTCAAAATTTTTTCCAGCAGCAAACAGACATCATCCCCACGTTCAAAACATCATCCTAAACATCATACAACAATAATTTTTCACAAAACACGTCTAAACAGCAAATTCACTAGTAAAAACGATTAAAAACTTACAGTGTTGGGGTGCCTCCCAATGAGCGCTTGTTTAACGTCGGCTAAGCTCGACGGTCCAAGATGCTCACTTAAGAACATCAAGGAGAACAGTACTAGAGGCGCGATCGAAATTTCCAAGAAGGTAAATTTTCAGGCGCTGACCGTTTACGGTCCAAGAATCCTTCTTTTCCAGGTCTTCGATAACCACCGCTCCAAACTCCTTTACTTCCTTCACACGAAACGGACCGGACCACTTGGACTTTAATTTTCCTGGGAAGAGTCTTAACCGAGAGTTAAACAGCAATACCAATTGTCCGGCCTTGAAGTCCTTTTTCCGGAGCTTCTTGTCGTGGTACTCTTTCACCTTTTCCTTATACAACCAGCTTGAGTGGTATGCGGCATTACGCATTTCTTCCAGCTCAAGAAGTTGCCCTTTTCTCTTGGTACCGGCCAAGTCCTTGTCAAAATTCAGCATTTTTAAGGCCCACATGGCCTTGTGCTCCAATTCAACCGGTAGATGGCAAGTTTTACCATAAACTAGTTGAAACGGAGTTAGACCAATTGGAGCTTTGTAAGCAGTGCGATATGCCCACAAAGCCTCATCCAATTTTTGTGACCAATCCTTTTTTGAACTAGACACGGTTTTTTCAAGGATTCTTTTTATCTCTCGGTTGGATACCTCAGCCTGACCATTCGACTGCGGGTGGTAAGGGGTCGCCACCTTATGTGATACACCATAGTGTTTTAAAACATTTTCGAGAGGTGTATTACAAAAGTGCGACCCACCATCGCTAATGAGCACCCTAGGCGTGCCAAAACGGGAAAAAATGCATTTCTTTAAAAAATTTATCACCGTTTTTCCATCCGCCCTAGGTGAGGCAATCGCCTCAACCCACTTCGAAACGTAGTCAACGGCTACCAACATATACTCATTTCCAAAAGATGGTGGAAATGGACCAACAAAATCGATGCCCCAACAATAAAAAATTTCTACCTCTTGTATATTTTGGAGAGGCATTTCATCTCTTTGTCCGATTCCACCAGTTCTTTGGCACATGTCACAACTTTTAGCATGGAGATGTGCGTCTTTAAAAAGAGAAGGCCAATAAAATCCTGATTGAAGGACTTTAGTGGCCGTTCTCGTACCATTAAAATGGCCTCCATACGGCGAGTTGTGGCAATGCCAAAGAATGCTTTGAGCCTCATCACTCGTGACACACCTTCTCAAAAGGTTGTCACTTCCTAACTTAAACAAATACGGGTCGTCCCATACGTAATAACTGGCATCCGAAAGGAACTTCCTCTTTTGGTTCCAAGTCAGGTCTTCGGGCACCCAACCGGTAGCCTTATGGTTAGCAAAATCTGCAAACCAAGGCCTAACTTGGACTTTGAAAAGTTTTTCATCAGGAAATTCCTCTTGGATTTCCTTTTCAGCAATGGTGACCTCAACATTCACAAGGCGAGACAAGTGATCTGCCACCAAATTTTCCGATCCTTTTTTATCTTTTATTTCCAAGTCAAACTCTTGTAATAAAAGGATCCATCGGATGAGCCTTTGCTTCGAATCCGGTTTGGTTAGCAGATACTTGAGCGCCGAATGATCGGTGTAGACAACAACTTTAGACCCGATGAGGTAGGATCTAAATTTCTCAAGCGCATACACTATAGCAAGTAATTCTTTTTCAGTTGTGGCATAATTAATTTGTGCCTCATTTAATACTTTACTAGCATAGTGTATCGCATGGAAATTTTTCTCCTTTCTCTGGCCAAGTACCGCTCCAATAGCATAATCGCTCGCATCGCACATAAGTTCAAAATTTGAAGTCCAATTTGGAGCGATTATTATTGGAGCGGTAACTAACTTTTCTTTCAAAATAGTAAAAGCGTGAAGACATTCATCGTCGAAAAGGAATACCTGATCCTTGCTAAGCAAGTTGCTCAATGGTCTAGCCACCTTTGCAAAGTCTTTGATAAAACGCCGATAAAATCCGGCATGCCCAAGGAAGCTACGGATCCCTTTCACGTTGGTCGGAGGAGGCAACTTCTCAATCACTTCAACTTTCGCTCTATCAACCTCAAGGCCTTTGGACGAAACTTTGTGGCCGAGCACAATTCCCTCCGTTACCATAAAGTGACACTTCTCCCAATTCAAAACTAGGTTTGTCTTCACACACCTCTCTAGCACAGTTTCCAAATTTGTCAAGCATAAATCGAACGAACCTCCAAAAACAGAAAAGTCGTCCATAAACACTTCCATCGTCTTTTCTATTAAGTCGGAAAAGATAGCTTGAATGCACCGTTGGAAAGTTGCCGGCGCATTACATAAACCAAAGGGCATCTTGCGATATGCAAAAATACCAAAGGGACACGTAAAGGCCGTCTTCTCATGATCCACCGGGTCAACCGCAATTTGGTTATACCCCGAATATCCATCTAAAAAACAATAGAACTGCTGCCCGGATAACCTTTCTAACATTTGGTCCATAAACGGTAATGGAAAATGATCTTTTCTTGTTGCGGTGTTGAGCCGTCTATAATCAATACACATCCTCCACCCCGTCACTGTTTTTGTTGGAACCAACTCATTGTTCTCGTTACGAATCACGGTCATTCCTCCTTTTTTTGGCACAACATGGACAGGACTAACCCAAGGGCTATCGGAAATCGGGTAAATCATACCGGCTTCCAATAGCTTAACCACTTCTTTTCTCACCACCTCTTTCATTGTTGGGTTCAAGCGGCGTTGCGGTTGGGCAACCGCCTTGAAATCTTCTTCCATCAAGATACGATGCATGCAATAAGCCGGGCTAATTCCTTTCAAATCGGAAAGGACCCAACCTATAGCATCTTTGTTTTTCTTCAAAACATGAATTAGACGACTTTCCTCGGTTTTGGATAACACGTTACTAATGATAACCGGCTTGTTACCACCGTCATCAAGAAACGCGTATTTTAAATTGGAAGGTAAGACCTTCAATTCAAGTGGTGAATTTTCAACTTTCAAATCCTTTTTTAATTCTTCCGGTTCTACCTCCCAAGGTTGCAACTCTTTGAGGGAATCAAGCTCTTTTAAGCACTCTTCAAGAGCTTTTTCTTCTTCTTCGGAAAATACTTCAAAAGAATCATTAAGAGCCATTTCCAAAGGAGAGATTTCATGTACATGCTTAGAAACCTCCACAGTTGCTTCTTCAATTGCATCGATCCGAAAGCTATCATGTTTATCTTTAGAATGTTTCATAGCTTCGAAAAGATCAAAACAAACCTCTTCATTTTGGACCCTCACCTTCATCAAACCGTCATCCACATCAATCATCATACGTGCGGTTTTCATAAAAGGCCGTCCAAGAATAAGAGGAGCATCATCATCCTCTTCCATATCAATAACAATGAAATCCACCGGAAAGAAAAATTTGTAAACTTTTACCAAGACATCTTGAGCTAACCCATGAGGATGAGTTGTGGACTTGTCGGCCAATTGTAAAGTCATACGAATGGCTTTCATCTCAATGTTCCCAAGCTTCTTTACAATGGACAATGGGATAAGATTAATGCTTGAGCCCAAATCAATTAAGCCCTTTCCAACATAGACGTCACCAATGGTGACCGGCAAAGTCACACGCCCCGGATCAACTTCTTTTTTAGGAAGAGTTCTTTGGATGATTGCACTACAACTCGCGTCAAGAACAATAGTTTCTGGTTCCGAATACCTCCGCTTCTTCGTGAGAATGTCTTTCATGAACTTTGCATACTTCGGCATTTGTTCCAAAGCTTCGGCAAACGGAATGTTAATTTGTAATTGCTTGAAGATGTCCATGAACCGCGTATAGTGCCTCTCATTTTCCTTCTTTGAAGGAGCATGAGGATATGGTAAGTTTTGGATTGGAATAGCGCTCACTAACGCTTTTCCCTTCTTCACTCTCCTAAGTTTCTCCTTTTTCTTCGACTCATCACCACTATTATTTTCAACTTCTACCATTTTATCATTTTTATTTTCAACTACTTCCTCATCACCACAATCCTCCACAAGACCATCAAGTTTTTCTTCCTCCATTTTTTTCTCCTTTTCTTTCTCCAACTCCTTCCTACTTCTAGTAACAATCGCCTTGCAATGCTCCTTAGGATTCACTTGAGTATTCGCGGAAAAGGAAGGACCCGATTGTTGTTCGGCAATTTGCTTGGCAAGTTGCCCCACTTGGTTTTCAAGATTCTTAATCGCCGCATCACTACTCTTTTGGTTGGCCATTGACATTTGCATGAATTGAGTCAAAGTGTCTTCCAATTTAGAGCTAGCAACCGGAGGTGGTGGAGGTTGATACGGATTTTGCCGGTTTGAAGGACCGACACCATAACCTTGATTATTTTGATAATTTGCTCGCGGTTGAAATCCTTGATTTCCTTGATAATTTTGTTGAGAATTGTGTTGTTGTTGGTAAGGTTGTTGTTGTCTACCTTGATAATCTCTTTGATTTGCCATATAGTTCACTTCTTCAAAACCCGGAGGAGGACAAAATCCGGTGTCATGCTCCCCCTTACAAAGTTCGCAACAAGCTACTTGCTTACTTCTGCTTGGCTCCTTCATTTCTTTGATCTGTTGAGTCAAAAGCTCCACTTGTTGAGAGATAAGCTTGTTTTGCGCAAGGATCGCATCGTTAGTTCCCAATTCAAGGACACCGGGCTTCTTTTGAGAGTTGCCACGGCTTTGACTTTGAAGATCGTTTAGAGCCATTCTATTGATAATATCAGTTGCTTCCTCGACATTCTTTGCCATCAAACTTCCTCCCGCAGTGGCATCCAACAAAGTCTTACAATTCGGTTGGAGACCATTCTTGAAGATATGAATTTGTGTTAACTCATCAAACCCGTGACCTTTACATTTGCGAAGCATGGACTTGAATCGTTCCCATGCTTCATTGAGGGATTCATTAGTGCCTTGAGAGAACACTGAAATTGCTGTTTTTGACTCCATAAAACGGTTATGAGAGAAGAACCGTTCAATAAATTTTTCCTCCAAGACATTCCAATCAGTCATCACGGCTGGAGTTTGATCGAGGTACCAATCCTTTGCCTTGCCAAGTAAAGCATGCGGAAATAATCTTTTAAAGAGAGGTAACTCTTGTGCTGGATCTACACCGGCCGCTAATGCAATCTCATAGAATTTTGTGAGAAACGCAAAAGGATCTTCATGGTCCATTCCGGTGAATGGACTTCCATACAATAAATTCAAAGTTCCAGTTTTCATTTCAGCTTGCCTTCCTTGATTGTTGTTGGCAAACTGAGCGGTATGTCGTGGACTGTTCACACAAGGTGTGGATGCGGGAGGTGGAGGTGGTTGCGCCATGATTGGTGTGAATGATGGTGGTGGTGTTGTAGTAGAACTTCCTTCTTGCTCTTGTCTTTGTCTCGCAAGCTGCCTCCTCCGTCTAGTCCTGCTATTGAGCCTACGAGCGGTTCTTTCAATCTCAGGATCGAAAAGAAGTTGGTCCGCCGGTAGTTTCCCTCGCATAAACCAAGTCTGCACACTTAAACAAAACACATCAACAAGCACAAGAAAAATTGTAACAAGTTGAAAACTTCACAACTATTGCAATGCTTGAAATATCAATTTACAATCCCCGGCAACGGCGCCAATTTGTTGGAGTACAAATAGAGTTAGGGTTTTAGTTATCGTTCCACAGAGATTGTTTGGAGATATCGCAGCCGTTCTAAAGTCGTAACGTTTCAAACTTTAAAGTAACAGGTGGTTTTAGATTGTTTTCGTAACGTTTGCATTCAAAGTTAATTAAAAACGGTAAAAAGATTGTTTTAACGGTTTATAAAAGCATGTCAAGATTAGGGTTCGGCAAACCACTTCGCACGTATATAATCGATACGCTAATGAACTTGCTTAAATGATAAATACAATCACATATCCTCCCAATATGTTTATCTCTAACACATATTGTGAGTTTTGCCATTTTGATCCTTTGTTGATTTCTCACACAAACTATCAAAATGACAACATTAGAGTTCAATATTTATGAACATCAACACACATTGCTATCTCTAGCCAATATACATTGATGGATGACAAACCTAGGTAAAGAGTTGGAGCACATTTCTCAATCATGATCCAACACAAAGAATAAACATAAAAACAAGGTTTATCATCATACATTCATCATCCAAGAGTTCACAAGAGAGGATCAATCCATATACATACAAAGTAACGGTTCACCTACATCTAACCTTGACACAAAAGGTAACTTAGCTCTCCATTGTCATGGAAGCTAAACAAACAAGAAGATGAAGAAGATTATTTAACATCAATGACGATATCTCGAAAAATGATGCTTCCAATCTTCCTCAAATGGATGCTACAGTGTTCACAAAGTGTTCTTCTCTCTACTGTAAAAAGGGTGGATCAAAAGAAATGCAGACAGAACTATTTATAAGGGGGCCACAAATCGCAGAGCGCGCTGAGCGCGCAGCACCGCGCTGAGCGCGGCCTCATTAATTGCCAAAATGACCTAGAGCCCGCTGAGCGGGCTGCCAATCCGCGCTGAGCGCGCAAGCTACTGCCACTACCTCCTTCTTCGCGCTGGGAGCGCGCTGAGCGCGCTCAAAGCATGCACAAAAAATCCAAATTTTCCAAAACTGTTTTTGTGCCATCCTCAAGGCTCCATTCTTGACCTTTCCATGTAAAAATCTGCACAAAAAAAAACGCAAAAGATAGATAGATACGATAAATAATGAAATTAACTAGAAAACGGTTATAAACGGAAACAATGGGAAAAGCATGGATTTACGAATAAAGCTCACAAAAAAAGGTGCTAAAAACTAATCTAAATATTAACATTTTTTAGCACCTAACACTTTGGTGTACTCAAACTGAACACAAATGAGCTCTATTTATAGTAGAGCAAGTTTGTTTTTGCAGTAATAGTGAATGGTGGCTGCAGCAGAGGTTTGGCCAATGTTGTCCAATGAAAATCCAAGTCTCCTCTAGCCATTGACTAGAGGTTAGGGCACAGAGCTTTGGTTCCCTACTTGTTGGAGGAATCTTGACTGAATTCAGTTGCAAATGTGTCAGTCCATGCCACCTCTAAGCATCTATTAAATGCTCCAATCCAAAATTGGAGTCTTGTCCCTCTTTTAGGGATTTTTAGGAATAGCATGCTACTTCTTGTTCCAAAGACTTTGGAGGCTTGGCTCAGTGATTGTCCCCTTTAGATTTGATCCTCAGAGGTGTCCAAAGTGATGACAAGGCTTGGAAATTCGTGTGGCACAAGAAGTGTGCAAATCTGTCCTGAAACATGTCTTAAAAATCAGCTGCAGCAAGCCCTGTTGTAAAATTCATAACTTCCTGCTCGAGTATGCTACATGGACGTTCTACAACTTTCTAGAAAGCTGAGACAACGTACTTCAACTTTGATGTTCAAGGTTTGACTTGAATCAACTTGGATCATGGAGAAAAATATCCTTGAAGTTGGGACATTCTTGCTGGAAAAATATTAATGATGTCTTATGAAATGTTGAAACATTTGACAACTTTGATCATTAATAATTTCAAACTTTAATCACTTGTATATTTTAATCCACTATGATATTTTGAATTGAAGTGAATTGCATCTTTGATGCTTGTCTTGCATGGTGACAAAGCTTGAAAATTGGGTGTCACAAGAAAAGTGCACAAAATCTGTCCTAAAAAATCAGCTCGAGCAAGGCCTGTTGTGAGGTTCATAACTCCTTGCTCAAGTTGAATTAATGGGAGTTCTAATACATTTTGGAAAGCTCTAATGACATACTTTAACTTTGATGTTTGACTTTGGTCTTGGTTCAGCTTGCAAAGTCATCAAAAATGGTCTTGAACTTGTGTAGTCAAATCTGTCTTAAAAGCTGTCATGAAAATTCTGCTTTATCAATGCTTCTAGCGAAAATCATATCCCCCTGCTCGAGTATGCTACAAGGACGTTCTAGGACTTTCTGGAAACCTGAGATGACGTACTTCAACTTTCATGTTTGACTCCAGACCTGGTTCAACTTGGATCATGGAGAAAAACATCCTTGAAGTTGGGGCATTCTTGCTGAAAAAATATTAATGATGTCCTATGCAATGTCAGAACATTGGACATTAAGAATTCCCAACTTTGATCACTTATATCTTTCAATCCTTATGATATTTTGAGTTGATTCCCTCTACAATGTTAAAGTATTAAATACCCTCTTTAAAAGTAGCTCTTACTCAAAATCAATGGATGTTTGGATCAATAGTTACAACCTTGAAAAGTTGTGCACTTGAACATGATTTTAACTTAGAAAAAATTTCTAAGTTTCTTTCAATTTGATCAATTTTGCAATTTTGCGTGATTTCTTGATTTAAATTTGATCAAATTAAATCATCCATCATATTTTCTTGAGTAATTGCTTGTGAAGGTCAAAGTTGACCAAAAGTCAAACTTTGACTTTCTGCGTCAGTTGACTTTATATTAGATGAACTTGAGGCTTGATCCACCTGGAATTTTGCACTCTTGAGCCTAATTCTTGATGTGGGAGTCCTCTTGATCCTTTGTGGATGTTTAAGAGGTTAGACAAGTTGAAGATCATGTCATTCCTTGATTGATCCTTTGTCTAAAGGCTCTGAGAGGGCTTGAAACCCTAAGCTTGATTGTAGTGAATGCTCAACAATTCCTTGAGGAGATTGATGAGGCAAAGAGGTACATCCATATTGTGATGATGATTTGTACAATGATGGGAATCTTAGTGGTCAAAATTTGGGGTATGACAGATGCCCCTATTTAATCTTCTTGGACCCGAAGGTGTGAATGACGAAGGTATTCGGGCATTCAGGGTGCAAGAGGATTAAATATCGGAATACCCGAAATTTTGATGGTGGTTATGAATGGTAGCTTACGCATTCATCTTCTTTAGCTAAGCGAAGATGCTTAGAAAAGGTAAACTTCCCCTCGATCCTGGTCTTCAGCCAAGGAGCTGGTCTCAGTTTTCTTTTGAAATAAACTTCCCCTCGATCCTGGTTTCCTACCAAGGAACTGGTCTTAGTTTCTTTTGTCAACTTCCCCTCGATCCTGGTTTCCTACCAAGGAACTGGTCTCAGTTTCTAAAGTAAACTTCCCCTCGATCCTGGTTTCCTACCAAGGATCTGGTCTCGGTTTCTGATATAAACTTCCCCTCGATCCTGGTTTCCTACCAAGGATCTGGTCTTAGTCGCTGAAATAAACTTCCCCTCGATCCTGGTTTCCTACCAAGGAACTGGTCTCAGTTTCTTTTGTCAATAAACTTTCTTGACAAGGAACGCTGTTAGTAGCGGTTTTCCTTCAAACTTCTCGCCGAATTTTCCTGGGGAGATGCCATTTGAGTGGAAAAAGTTTTGATGTTAGACTTGTTGGGGAACCCATTCTTCTGAATTGTAGAGGTAGACAAACTTCTCTGTTTTGGAGACGCCATTTGTCGATTCTACTGGGGAAAGCGAGTCTCTTGAGAGACTGTTTTCGTTTGGGGGCTTACATCATACTTTTCTCGGGATCTTTCCAGAGAAATGCCATATGATGGGATCCAATTTTGAGGCGTCGATGACCTTTTCATCAGTGGTTTTTTCGGAGAAAAACTGTCGTACCGCCGAATCTCTGATTAAGAGGCTTTCTCTGGGGATTTTCCTTAATCCGGGAAAGCAAGGATATCATCTTCGATGGCGAAGAGCGACATTTGTTGAAAGTTTTCTTGTTTCTCAGAGGTTCAAGTTATCAAAGTGGTCAAGGACCGTCTCTAATCCAGAGATAAACGGGGGAGAGATTGCTTAGATGATTCACTTCCTAACGAGGAAAGGTCTGACAACTTGATTGAGAGGACTTTTATCACTAGGGGACACGACCGACTAGAATGATAGCGATGCAATATGAATGTGAATACAAATCAATAATGCATGATGTATGTATGTATATGCTGACAAAACAGACGCAACATATAGGTTAAAGGATGAACACGACTGGATACTCGGCCACAGTGGGGCATGTAGAAATATCGCTGGTTCAAGATAGCAATTCTACCTTGCTTAGGAGAAACGGTCCCTGTTGGGGTGACGCTGGTCGGGCTTAGGAGATGAGAACTCGACCGAGGATGTCAGACGAAACATGGTCTCTGACATTGTTGATCCTTCATTCAGGCGTACTGGTCTAGAAGGAGTACTTTGATTCTGCACTTTGAAGTTCAAACGCCTTTGGAGACGCAATCGATGCTCTTTCGATGTTCAACAGTCAAAAGAAATTACCATCTTTATTAAAAAGCAGAAAAAGTTTAAACAAGTAAATTCATTTTTGTTTCATTTCAAGAATCGTTGATCATGTTAACAACGTCGTGCTGTAAAGCTAAAACAAATAAGAATTACAAACAAAAGCACAAGGGCTTAAATTTTATTGATAAGATGGAGATCAGCCAAACACGTGATTCCAAAGAGTATATACAAAGTTTGAAAATGGTAATTTACAGGGAAAAGGGCTACGTTGAAACATAACGACCACTATTCTTCTACCAACTTTGAATTCGGGACATCCTGAGCTTCTGTCGAAGATGACCTTGACTGGAGTTTTCCTGACGGACGATGTAACTGCTGCTGCTGCTGAGGGACTTGCCTCTGTTGAACATAGTTACCTGCCATTATCCCTAATTTTTGCCTGGATTGTACTATGAGATTTCCAATCCATCGGGATGATTTTTTTTCATGTCTCTAATTTTTGCATGGACCGCCCTTTCGGGTTTTCAATCCACCGAGACGTTTTTTTTTAGGCGAAGTATTTCTTGACTACGTCAACATTCGTGGGGTAGGCAAATTCCTCTCCGTCCATGGTTGTGAGTCTCAAGGCGCCGCCTGAGAAAGCTTTCGTGACCACATAGGGGCCATCATAATTCGGAGTCCATTTGCCTCGCGAATCAGTGAAAAATGATTGTATCTTCATGAGTAGTTTGAAGATCGGCGCGCATGTCACGGTTATGAGGAATATGAATCTAGAGATGTAGTTCAAACGTCCCAGGAATCCTCTGACTTGTTTTTCAGTTTTTGGAGAAGGCATTTCTTGAATGGCCTTGACCTTGTCAGGATCAACCTTAATTCCTTTCTGGCTGACGATGAACCCTAAGAGTTTCCCTGAACGGACATCGAAGGTGCACTTGTTGGGATTCAAGCGGAGTTTATACTTCCTCAAACGCTCGAATAGTTTCGACAGGTGGGTCACATGCTCCTCTTCTGTCTTAGATTTTGCAATCATATCATCGACATATACCTCGATTTCTTTGTGTATCATGTCATGAAACAGAGTAGTCATGGCCCTTTGATAGGTTGCCCCGACGTTCTTTAAACTGAACGACATTACCTTGTAACAAAAGGTACCCCATGGGGTAATGAACGAAGTTTTCTCCATGTCTTTCGGTACCATTTTGATCTGATTATAGCCCGAGAATCCATCCATGAAGGAGAAGACTTTGAACTTTGATGTGCTGTCTACCAGCATGTCAATGTGTGGTAAAGGAAAGTCGTCCTTTGGACTTGCCTTGTTCAGATCCCTGTAATCAACACACATTCTGACCTTTCCATCCTTTTTCGGAACGGGTACGATGTTGGCTAACCATTGAGGATATTCTGATGTGGCGAGGAAACCTGCGTCAATCTGTTTCTGTACCTCCTCTTTGATTTTGATGGCCATGTCCGGATGAGTACGTCTCAACCTTTGCTTTACTGGCAGACATTCCGATCTCAACGGTAAGTGATATTCCACGATGCTGGTATCCAACGCTGGCATATCCTGATAGGACCAAGCGAACACATTGGGGAATTCTTTGAGAAGCTTTATCAAACCCTCTCTGGCAGTTGGACTGAGCAGTGCCCCAATCCTGATTTCTTTTCTCTCTTGCTCTGAACACAAGTTTACCGTTTCCAACGGTTCTTTGTGAGGTTCAATGGACCTTTCCTCTTGTCTAAGTAGTTGGGAGATCTCTTCTGGAATTTCGTTGTCAACTTCTTCTTCAGCCCCAAATACCGGGAACTCAAAGTCGGGAGAAGGCATCGGATCGTATGTTTCAACGGGGTTTAAAACAAGCAATCTGCATGACGTGATGATTCGTGTTTAGAAGAGATAGAGAAAATGCGAGTGCGTGCAGTGTATTTTTTTTACTGCTTGTTTTTATTTTTAATTGTTTTTTAGGATTACCATTTTCTGAAAAAGCAAAAAGAGAAAACAACAATTAATGCGGAAATTACAGAACGACGTTATTTTATTAATGAACAAGTCGACTCTTGAAACTACAGCCCTATAAAACAAAACTCTGGCGCTTTGGGCGAAGCGAAGAGGGAAAATTTACAGAAAGCGAGCCCTATCAAAACATCTGTTTCACCTGGGCAGGGTGAAAGGTTAAAGATGGCAATTACTTTGACTGACGGACGACCTTCGGAACCTCGACGACAACCCATTGGCGGCGAACTCCTCGGTGAATCACAAAGTCTGACACCTTCCTCGATTTTTCTTCAGAAATGACGCTGATTTTTGGTGGAGTAGGATCATTGGAATCTGTCTCCTAGGCAGAATTGTCGTAGGAGGATTCCTCTGTTGTATTTTGCATAGCATTTGTGCTCTCAGCTGTATCTCCCCATCCAGTTGGCTGGATATCTTCGAGCCTGATACGAGAGCTTTCGGGAGTGGTGTACCTGACCATAAAGTCGTATTTTCCACTTGGTTGTCCCAAGGTGTCCCACACTTCTTTCGAACTGGAGGAGTCATCCCTCTCGATGACGTTGACCTAGGGAAAAGCATAGTTGATGAATTCAAGTCCTGCAAACGTTGCGAATTCATCTTCATGTTGAGTAGTTTCTGAATGACCTGAGTGTTGATCCCATGACATGGCGGGGACACAAGTATTCTGTTCAATGATGCTCAGCTGAGTTTCCTTACTCGGATGACTTTCCGGCCCCAAGTTTCCTGGGTAAGGTTGCCACATTGGCAGACCATCCATTGGGCCATAGTAGTTGTAGTCAAAGTTGTCTTTCATCAGAGTGTCTTCCTCTACTGAATTTGGCGGAGCACGGCATCCTTCCGGATCACAATCCCCATATATCATTTCGATGTCTGACCTGGTTATAAATCTCGGACTCTCTGTAGGAAAGCAAAAAGGAGTTTGCGTTTCGTCCTGAGACATATAACCGTCCTCATTAAGATAGGACTTCTATTCTTCCTCTGTGTCAGAGGGATCCTCCTCATTGATAGCATGAACTATTTGAGACACTGGGTGAAGAAAACCTCCACTGTGGAAGAAATCCTGAATGGGATGAAGACTTTCATCGTTAGCAGCTGTCCGGGTACAGGCTGCAGAAAAACCAAGACCCTTCTTTGTTTTATTGTCAATAGGAATGACAAGCTGTCCCCATCCGGTTGTATCGGTACTCTCGACCACTTTGATAACATCTTTGTATGAGGAAATCGAGGTTCCTCCTCAGGATTGATTGTCCTTGCTCACCGACAGTGCTTGGAACTGAGTTCCAATAACCTCCTCGGGTTCTATACCAGTAGATGATGACAAGTTACTTACAAGCAAGGCTTGTTCCCCACAAACCGTGACAAGTTGATTATTCTTGACGAACTTTAGCTTTTGGTGGAGGGTTGAAGTAACCGCTCCAGCCTGGTGTATCCAAGGTCTTCCTAATAAACAACTGTACGTTGCCCGGATGTCCATGACCTGGAAAGTGACTTGGAAAGTGTGAGGACCGATAGTTATGGGAAGATCAACTTCGCCGATAACTGTTTTTCTGGATCCGTCGAACGCTTTGACGACGACCTCGCTGACTCTCATCGGAGGGCCTTTGAATGATAATTGCATCAAAGTAGACTTCGGCATAACATTCAGGGCTGACTCTGTGTCTACCAGTACGCTGGCTAAAGCATCGTCCAGGCAGTTAACTATGATATTGAGCGCCATGTTATGACGGCGACCCTCTTCAGGTAATTCCTCATCACTAAAGCCCAAATTGTTGTAGGAAGTGATGTTAGAGACAATGCTATCGAACTGTTTGATTGTTACATGCTGTTCCACAAAGGCTTGCTCCAAGACTTTCTGTAGAGCCTCCCTATGCGCTTCTGAACTGAGTAACAGTGATAACACAGAGATCTTTGAAGGAGTTTGTAACAGTTGATCAACAATGTTATATTCACTCCTTTGGATGAGCTTCAGCATCTCATCATTATTTTTCGAAAGGTCGGGATTACTGAATTAACTGATTGGTGGATCGGGAGCTTCTGTCTGAAGTTCCTTTTCTTTGTTAACTTCCCCAACCCCTTGGTTGAATATTCTACCACTCCGTGTTACTCGACTGATGTCTGCAATGTTCACAACGGAGGGTAATGGAATTTCCTTTCCATTTTCAACTGTCGTTGCACCGTATTTGTAAGGGATAACCTTAGTTGATTCATACGGTAATGGTCCCGGTAGATAGATGACTACGGGAGCTTTCTGATTTTTCTGACCATCGTAAGTAATCTCGATCCGTTCCCGGTTGGGAACTTTAGATTCGTCAAGTAGAGGGACGATGGCAAAAACATCCCTGGTCTGGTGACGACCAGAGATGGTGACAACATCCTTAACTTGATCGGCAAGGTAATTCGGCGTCCAGTTGATGGGTCCAGAACCCAGATATGGACGAATTTCTCCACGATCCACCTGACCCTGAAGAGCTGCTCGCACAAGGTAACACCCTTGGTTACTTTCCGAACAGACACTACAACGGTCATAATTGTGTAGTGGCACCTGGCCACGCCCATTTTGAATACAATGTAACCTCACTAGGTTAGCTTCCACTGATCGGACATCCTGACTTTGACGCCGAGTAGGATTCCTGTTACTGATACTAATTTGCTGAGTATCTTCATCCATATAGATTGGCATCCACCAATGATTTAACAAGTGCTGAAGTGTCTCCTGGACAAGGGTATAACCTTGATCGTTTTCGCAACCCGCTTTACAGCTTTGATAGTCATGTGATATTAAGAATCCAAGTCGGACCTGTTCAGCATGTAACTCTACCAGGTTGGTATTCATCACGCGAATATCGAAGATTTGAACCATGTTGATCTGATAAGGGTTCCTATCATGGTAGTCCTGGATCCATCCAAGATTCATCTGATGCTGAGGGCCTCTTGTATGAAAGAGCATCCTTATTTATTTACCGAGCAAGTCAGACAGGAACTGTAATCATGCCGCGACAGATTATGATACTGGCTTTGCCTTGAGTGCATTGCCACCAAGTTGACATTCATCGCACGGATGTCGTGGTTTTGAATGACGTTAGAATTCGTGTAGACCATGTTAACTCCACAAACTCAGTGCTCTTGGATCCATCCGAGATCCATTTGTTCCTGTAGAGCTGCTTGCACCACAGAACATCCTTGGTTGTCTTTCGAGCAGATATCACACTGGTGATAATTATGAGGTGGCACATGGCCATATCCACTCTGTCTACAATGTATCTTAACCAGATTGGTTTTTAACAAGAGTACATCATGAATTTGATAGACACTGTTAGTCTCTTTCTCAATCAGATTGACTGCAGCTTTCTCATGTTGAGGCAGCGGGTTCGTAAGAACATTAGGATTTGTATCCTTGAAAGATAAGACCCCACTCCTAACAAGCTTTTGCACGTCGGATTTGAAATTGAGACAATTCTCAATGTTATGCCCTGGACCTCCTTGATGATAAGGGCATATTGATCCACCTTAAACCAAAAAGGCAGATTTTCCGGTACTGTAAGAGGAGACTTAGTCTGGATGTGCCCCTTAGCTAGTAGTAACGGAAATAATTCTGCGTACAACATGGGTATAGGATCAAACCCTGGTGGCCGTGTTGTACGGTTGTTGTTATATGGAGGACGAGCCTGCTGAAGAGGCTGTTGTGTCCTTTGCTGATCAGGTTGGCTCTGCGCAACCTGAGGTTGATATGTAGGAATAGGCACAGGGCTGATAGGAGGAGTTACAGCTGCTACCGGCTGATAACGTCGCCTTTGCTTTCCGAGAGAGATATTCCCAATATCTTGCTCTTTTTTCTTATATAGAGCACTACCGTATTTTTTAGTACCGCTCGTCGATCCAGTGTCTTTTGCCAAACGTCCTTCTCGGACGGCTTCCTCAAGACGTACGCCCATGCCGACCATCTCGGTGAAATCACTGGGTGCACTGGTAACCATTCGGTCATAATAAAATGAGCTTAAGGTTTTTAAGAAGATCTTTGTCATCTCTTTTTCCTCAAGAGGTGGACAAATTTGAGCGGCGATTTCACGCTACCTTTGAGCATAATCCTTAAAGGTTTCCTTGTCCTTTTGTGACATTGATCTGAGTTGATCTCTGTCGGGTGCCATGTCCAAATTGTATTTGTATTGTTGGACAAAGGCAGTACCAAGATCTCTGAATGTACTAATCATAGTACGGTTTAAACCCATGTACCATTTTAATGCGGCACCGGTTAAACTATCCTAGAAATAGTGAATCAGTAGGTCCTGATTCTTTGTCTGAGCTGACATTCGCCGAGCGTACATCACCAGATGGCTCTGAGGGCAAGAGTTACCCTTGTATTTTTCAAAGTCGGGCACTTGGAATTTGTGCGGGACTTTCACATTGGGGACCAAGCAGAGGTCTGCGGCGTCCTTTCCGAATAGATCCTGACCGCGCATGGCTTACAGCTCCTTCTGCATTTCCAAGAACTGTTCTTGGAATTCATCCATTCGGTCAAACATAGTTTCCTTCTTACCAGAAGGTATCGGTGGAATCTGTCCTTCCGGGACAGTGTGCACCACAGGGGGTGGTACCATGACTACGGTAGCGAATCTTGGCGTTTCCCGAAGTTTGTAACCTTCAGGAGTCTTCAGTATGCCCCTGACATCTTCGCTTTCCCGAAGTTTGTAACCTTCAGGCCCAGCGGCTTCTGTTGTGATTCCTCGATCCTCAGTGATCGGCGGAACATATCCTCCCGGGATATAGTTGACAGGCATGCCCCAGGGACGATCTTTCGGCATCTGATACCTAGGATCATTCTTCTCCACTATGGGCATTGAGGCGATCTCTGAGATCACAGTTCTTTGTAGCCGAGCTTCTGCCATGGCTTGCATGTCATTACGAAGCTTTCTCATATCCTCTCTTAGAGCGTCGATCTCTTCTTTCAACTCTCTATTTTCTTCCTCAAGATCATCCATCTTTTTCTGACGATTGGCCCGAGTATTATATGAATGAGACAGTTTGACTCTAGAATCGAGACACAAACGTGAGATTCGTAGAGAAGAAGAATGCGTTATGTGAGAATGATGAATGCAATGATTATATTAATTGTTTTTTGGTTTAATCAAAATAAACTTCGACAATTAGATTGCAAATATCAAACGGTGGGGAATCCCCTTTTTATTGAAATTCAAAGGATTACAGAAACGGAAATACAATAGATTACAAAGTGTAGAAACAGAAACCTAAACTAATGGGTCCCGAGTCCTCTCTGAAGAGAAGTCGGGTGCTGATTCTGGTATCTTCCTTTTCTTTGACCGGGGCTCTTGGGCTGTTGCCGAGTTGTCATTCCTTTGCCAAGTGAAAGGAGCGAGCAAATTCCTTTGGTCATCCTGATTATCCACAGCATGTTGCTCCAAAATTTCAATCAGAGCATCTTTCTCTTTCAGTAATTGCTGTATTTTGATGCACTCAATGTCGAGGGTGCGGTACTTGTTCTTCCAAGACCTTCTCTCCCGTTGAACTTTGTTGAGAGTAACCTGAAGCTTTTCTGTTTCCGTCATGAAGTACATGACAGATTCCCTCGGCGGAAGAATTCCGTGACACGGATAAGGCATCTTTAGCTTGAGAGCTCTAGTTTGTACCCAATGGAGATAAGGCTCCACCGAGACACAGTCTGGTTTTCCCAGAGACTCTCGTCCTTTCTTATGAACGTGTTTCCAAGGGTGCACTATTTCCGTCTTTAGTGCTCTGTCATTTTCTCCTTCCTTGAAGAAAAGACCTTTCAGATGAACACCCAGTGGGATGTGTCTCATCGGGTATCCAAATTGACGACGAACCAATACCGGATGGTAGTTGATTCCTCCTTTAGTTCCTATAAGGGGTACGTTGGGGAAGTTTCCACAACGATCAATGATTCTGATTCCCTCATAAATCCTATTGCACCAATCTATATCAGAGTTGGTAAGAGACATGATCTTCTGCGACCAACGTAAGGCACTCTTGCAGTCCCAAAAAGCAGCAGACTTGGGCAAGTGGGAAATAAACCATTTATAAAGCAGAGGTACACAACATGTGATCTCCCCTCCACTGTACAAATTTCCCAAGTGTACAGAATGATACGCATCTGCGAGCAAAGTTGGCACAGGGTTTCCAATGAGAAAACCCTTAACGGAGTTAATATCGACGAAGTTATTGATGTTAGGGAACAAAAATAACTCGTAGGTGAGGAAGACAAAGATGCTTTCAAAAGCAGTTATGTTTCCTATACTGGCAAAATACAGGGCTTTCTTCGTCAAGAACTGGGCTAGTAAACCTTGTATGCCACCCTTGGTAGTCATGTGAGTCCTGACCTCAGACTCGTCCAAATAAATTGCTCTTGCAATGGTCTGACCCTTTGGAATTTCTTTCAGTCCAGAAAATGGAGCTCGATCAGTGATATGTAGATCAATCAGATGAGAATACTCCTCCAGCGTTGGTGATAGCTGGTAATCCGGGAATGTGAAACAGTGATAAACTGGATCATAAAACTGAATGAGCGCATCCATGATTCCCTCAATCACATGGACTCTTAATAGTGGTAGCAAACCTCCGTGCTTGGCTCTGAAAGCCTCTTGGTTAGTGATCATCCTTGCTAACCTTCTCAAATCCTCTAGCTTTGGAACCTTGAAGGTGTACGTATGAGTTCTCCTTCTACCGAAATCCATTAGCGTAATCCTCTTCTCTGATATTTGCAATCACAGTCTTAGTTTAATTTGAAAAACAGAGAGACTAGAAGAGAAGTTTTTTGAATGTTTTAATGTTTTATTAAATGAATGCATGAATGCAGCACACAAAAACATAGAAAAAACATGGGGTCAAAGGGTCGTTGTCATGAAGTCAAGGCTCTACCCATCCCCAAAGGTTTATACTAGGGTGTTTTTTGTACCTGTACTCATTATCATCAGCTCCTCCCAGGAAAGCAAAACAACAAGCGGATCGCCAGCGAGATGTAGAGCAATCTTAGAGTAAGTGCCATTCACCGAGAATAGATCACCAGCCTCAAATGAGGGTAGTATCGCGTAACAACTATTCCCGATAGTTTCCGCACTACGAAAGGGTTTGGCTCCTCAGCTTCTCAGGCATCACAACCGACCCATTGTCTAGGTGAGAGAATGGTTACATTAGTCAGCCTCCACTGAGGTTGATGGTCGACCCCGTCGCCATCACTTATCTTAAGTGTATACTCAATCTTTCCACATACGGCATCACCCGCATTCCCATTAGCAGAAAAATAAACACGTATAGCAATTAGGAAAAGCAGTATATATATTTGTCCTAAACATCCTAGACCTTTAAAGCTAAGGATCCTAAGTTCCTGACAGAAAATGGGTTCCCCGGCGGAAGCCCCAATCTGTGGTTTTCACATAAGTGAAGAGAAGGAAGACCGTGCCTAGATCTAACTTTGAAAGGCCCCACGGTGGGCGCCATTTTTCTGTAGCGAGCGATTTTGGACGCGGTTCTTAAGCGCTGGTCGCTCTCTGCGGTTTGAGCTTACTACAGGTCGATTCATTTTTTATCCTATTGTGAGCTGAATAAGGAAGGGAAATAGATGCCTCTAATTAACCCTGCTTTGTATACTGAGTTTAAACAGCGGTCTGTTAGGTTATGGATGCTATCAATGTCGGGGGGCCTTTGTACTGGTTATTTGTATTTTCGCCAATACCGTTTTCTTTCTTTTTACCTTGACAGAAGGTTTCTGGCGGGGAACAAGGATTAGGATGTTAGGACTGATGTTTTTGAATTACTGCTTTTGATTGATGGAGATATGGGATTTGGGTTTTTTGTTTAGTGTGCTCGCTAAGATTTTTCTTTCAATCTTATGCCTACGTATTCCCGTTTACTGAAACAGGGAAATCAGAGCGTTCGTAGTTCCTCCTATTCTATGGGAGGAAATGGGTGTTTTTGGTGTCTTGTTCAAAGCCCAAGGCGTGAAGCTAAAGGTGTTTGTATCTTGTTCAAAGCCCAAGATGTGAAGCTGAAAAGTCTATTTGTGTCTTGTTCAAAGCCCAAGACGTGAAGCTAAAAGGGTGTTAACTTTAGAGAGAATTTGTCATCTCTAAAGAAGGGTTTGTCTGTCACAACTATTGGGTGACTGGTTATAAAGGAGAATTACTTTAACCGGGATATGCGAACCCGGCAATGCCATAATTTCCTTTATAGGGGATTTTTTAACCTGAAGGAGAAGACTTTAACTCAGTGTAGAGCAATGCTATCTTTCCTTAGGAATTTCTCATGCTAAAAGAGGGACAGTGGCATAGATGTAGATGATCCAGAGGCTTGCCGCTTACAGCGATTAGATGAAGGGGAAGGAGTTGTTGATGTTTGTGTACTGTGAACGAGGCACAATTTTAATGCTAAAAGGTTGATTGGATCAACCAGTGGTTTTCTTATACAAAGCCTAAGAGGAGGCTAATATATGTCTCGTACAAAGCCCGAGAGAGAGGCTAAAAGGTTTTTACTCAACGAGGGAATCTTTTGGTATCTCGTATAAAGCCCGAGATGGAGGCTATTTGACTCAATAAGAGAGTTTTGGTATCTCGTACGAAGCCCGAGATGGAGGCTGTTGTTTGTTTGGCTCAATAAGAACTTTTTTTGTATCTCGTATAAAGCCCGAGATGGAGGCGAAAGGGGTGATTGACTCAACGAGGGAGTCTCTTATGTGTCTCGTACAAAGCCCGAGAGAGAGGCTAAAAGTTGTTTGACTCCGTTGGGGAGAATCATTGTACAAAGCCCAAGAGGAGGCTATGGTAACTGTTTCAGTTAAGTGACAGGTCCAGTATACTGATTTTAAAGAGAAAATCAGTTCTTATATGAGCAACACTGTACTCAGGGATTTGATTTGAGAATCCGGGTTATTCCTGTTCTTTAAAGAAGTGGGAAATCCGAAGGGTATTGAGACTGTCCGAGTCTGCGGGTTTTTCCTTACTTGAGAATGTCTCCGAGACTCAAGGAAATTAGACTGTCCAAGTCTAGAGTTTTATCTTTTGTACTATGCTTTGAGAAACAGTAGTAGACTCTATGAAAGGACTGCTCTATGGAGATGACTAAGTTCTGTTCCTATACCTCTAGGAGGTCGTCGGGACAATTTGTACGAAGCCCAAGAGGAGGCTGGAAACTTTTAAGAAGCCGACGGGTCCTTGTACTAAGCCCAAGAGGAGGCTATCATTCCCGGAGGAAGAGATCATTATACGAAGCCTAAGAGGAGGCTGTGAATACTTATAAGAAGCCGGAGGGTCCTTGTACTAAGCCCAAGAGGAGGCGGGGTTACTTTTAGGAAGCCTGTGGGTCCTTGTACGATGCCCAAGAGGAGGCCGATTGCTTTTAAGAAGCCGATGGGTCCCCAAACCCCGAGAAATTCAAGGCAAGCTATTCACAAGGAATAGATTAAGTCAGAAAAGTTCGAGAATTTGGAAGAAACTCAAGAGATGCAATTCACGGAGAAGAGATCATCTCTGGGGGATAGAGTTTCTTGACAAGTGCTTTTAAGAAGCCCGTGGGTCCCCAAACCCCGAGGAATTCAAGGCAATGCTATTCACCGAGAATAGATCAAAGTCAGGAAAGTTCGAGAATTTGGAAGAAATTCAAGAGATGCAATTCACAGAGAAGAGATCATCTCTGGGGAATAGAGTTTCTTTGACAACTTCTATGAGTGACAGTCTATGAAAGGGTTCACAGAGAATGTTGCCTTTCATATCTCCATATTGCTTAACCCAAGAGGAGGGAAGACTGTGTCTGGTAATCCTATGGGGATCTAGTTTAGACTATTTCTAAGAGTGATTGAAACGGCTTTACCTAGTGCTAGACGTAGTTGCTGGGGAAACTCTAAATATCTATACTATTATTACACAGTTAATATGAGTTTATGAAAGAAGACTTACAGCGAAACAGCCCCACAATACAGTTATATATATATATATATATATATATATATATATATGAGTTTGTGAAAGGAGACTTACAATGAAACAGCCCCATAATACAGTTATATACATATGAAAGCGGTAAATGAAAGCGGGTAAACACTTACTCGGTTGTAGAGCTTCCATGCTGTTTGGTTAGTTGTTCAACAAAGAAAGATTGAAAACTACAGTATATTCAAAATCAAAGGAGAAAGTCCTTTGAAATAAAAAGATTTGGGGCTTACAGCTCAAGGAGAGGCCCAGGGTTTTATCAGTGAGCGCACTGTTGAATTTGTACAGAGGGACTTATACAAGTGACTGAGGCCCAAAAAGGTTTTCTGTACAAAGGGATGGGTCTTACACTCTCTCAAGAGGCCCAAAAGGTTTAAAGAAAAAGAGTGGGGCTTATAACACGAGGGTAGGCCCAGTTGAATTTTCGTTAAAAATGGCGATCGCGCCGAGGTTTTCTTTTAACGCAGAGGGACTTATACAATAAGTGATGCCCAAAATGGTTTTGGTTAAAAGGGGGTTGGGTCTTACACTCTATTAGAGGTCCAAAAGTTTTGAATGGGTCTTATATCTCGAGGAGAGGCCCAAAAGGTTATTTTTCAAAAGGCGACGATCGCGCTGTTGGTTTTTGACGGTATCAGGACTTATACAATACACTGAGGCCCAAAAATGATTTGGTCAGAAAAAGTATTGGGTCTTACACTCTATTAGAGGCCCAAAGAGTTTTGAATGGGTCTTATAGCTCGAGAAGAGGCCCAAAGGTTTTTTTTTCAACAGATGATGATCGCGTCGAACTTTTTGAAATACAACGGGACTTATACCATAAGTGAGGCCCAAAGTGGGTTGTATTTACAAAGGATTGGGTCTTACACTCTATTAGAGGCCCAAAAGTGTTTGAAAAAGTTTGATGAGGGTTGAAATAATAAAAAAAACCTTAATTTCATTTTTTAAAGAGCATTTTTCAAAGAAAAATCAAGTAAAAAATGATAAAAAATATCAAATAAAATCATTAATCATGTTATAAACAGTGATTAAGGTTTATAAAAAAGTATTTTATCCACATGAATATTTAAAATCATTTTGGTTTTAAAAATCAAGAAAAAGAAATCATTTTAAAAGCATTTAAAATAATTTAAAACAATATTTTTGAATATATTAAAAATATATCAAATAATAATATTTTTTGTGATTTTTTGGTGGATTAAAATATTATGGAGTATGAATAAAAAGTGTGTAAAACAGATTTTGAAAATAATGATTTTTGCTATGTGAAAAAATTGGTTGAGTTTTGAAAATAAGAGAAAAGGTATGATGTCACAACATCACATTCGACATCTTTCATGAGTTTTCAACATCTTTTTTTATCAAACTTCAAACACTCATAACTTTCTCAAATCTCAATGGTTTGAGACAAAATTTATATGCATCTGGCCCAGAATTTCACAAGGAATCCAATGGTGGTGGTAGTTTTTTCAGATCACACTCCCTCCTCAAAACCCGATAGTGGTTTTGAAAAGGACCTATAATTGCATTTTCTGTGCTACACTTTGATACAGGCATGGATTACATGGTGAATTAGCCCAAACACAACATATACAACATGTATGAGATGTGTATGATCAGTGGACTTCAAAGCAATGCATGATTCCAAGGATTCCAAGTTGTGATGCTTACCTCTTTTTGAGCTTTTTGGAGTTTTTGTGCAATCTGTCAAGCCTCTTGTTCCAGAAATGATTTGATGCTTTGGACACACTCAAATGATCCCTTAGAAGCTTTTAGGATGATTGGAATCAACTGGTACCTGCAAAAACACAAACTGTCCCTTTCTTGCAAAAGGGGTTAAAAGTGACCAAAATAACAACTCTCTCAAATGGTGTTCCAGATGTTGGGAACCATTTGGGACAGTTCAAGGATGATATTTGGAGTGTGTTTGAGGTTTTATCTGGTTTGGAAAGTGACTGAATCAAGACATGGCTTTAAAAATGCAAAAAAGTGATATTTTGAGGTTTTGAGAAGTGACTTTGTGATTTTGTGATTACAGGTCACTTGTGATAGTTTGCACAGCTTACATATGATATATATGAGGTGTGTGTGTGATTAGTTTGAGTGGAATTGCTTTCTAACTCAAAAACTCAGAATTACTTGCTTTGGAAGACAAATTTGAGGTGAAAGAAGAGATTTTGAGGAAAGCATCTGTTTGATGGCTTTGGTGTACTCAAACTGAACACAAATGAGCTCTATTTATAGTAGAGCAAGTTTGTTTTTGCAGTAATAGTGAATGGTGGCTGCAGCAGAGGTTTGGCCAATGTTGTCCAATGAAAATCCAAGTCTCCTCTAGCCATTGACTAGAGGTTAGGGCACAGAGCTTTGGTTCCCTACTTGTTGGAGGAATCTTGACTGAATTCAGTTGCAAATATGTCAGTCCATGCCACCTCTAAGCATCTATTAAATTCTCCAATCCAAAATTGGAGTCTTGTCCCTCTTTTAGGGATTTTTAGGAATAGCATGCTACTTCTTGTTCCAAAGACTTTGGAGGCTTGGCTCAGTGATTGTCCCCTTTAGATTTGATCCTCAGAGGTGTCCAAAGTGATGACAAGGCTTGGAAATTTGTGTGGCACAAGAAGTGTGCAAATCTGTCCTGAAACATGTCTTAAAAATTAGCTGCAGTAAGCCCTGTTGTAAAATTCATAACTCCCTGCTCGAGTATGCTACATGGACGTTCTACAACTTTCTGGAAAGCAGAGACAACGTACTTCAACTTTGATGTTCAAGGTTTGGCTTGAATCAACTTGGATCATGGAGGAAAATATCCTTGAAGTTAGGACATTCTTGTTGGAAAAATATTAATGATGTCCTATGAAATGTTGAAACATTTGACAACTTTGATCATTAATAATTCCAAACTTTAATCACTTGTATATTTTAATCCACTATGATATTTTGAATTAAAGTGAATTGCATCTTTGATGCTTGTCTTGCATGGTGACAAAGCTTGAAAATTGGGTGTCACAAGAAAAGTGCACAAAATCTGTCCTAAAAAATCAGCTCGAGCAAGGCCTGTTGTGAGGTTCATAACTCCTTGCTCAAGTTGAATTAATGGGAGTTCTAATACATTTTGGAAAGCCCTAATGACATACTTTAACTTTGATGTTTGACTTTGGTCTTGGTTCAGCTTGCAAAGTCATCAAAAATGGTCTTGAACTTGTGTAGTCAAATCTGTCCTAAAAGCTGTCATGAAAATTCTGCTTTATCAATGCTTCTTGCGAAAATCATATCTCCCTGCTCGAGTATGCTACAAGGACGTTCTAGGACTTTCTGGAAACCTGAGATGACGTACTTCAACTTTCATGTTTGACTCAAGACCTGGTTCAACTTGGATCATGGAGAAAAACGTCCTTGAAGTTGGGGCATTCTTGCTGAAAAAATATTAATGATGTCCTATGCAATGTCAGAACATTGGACATTAAGAATTCCCAACTTTGATCACTTATATCTTTCAATCCTTATGATATTTTGAGTTGATTCCCTCTACAATGTTGAAGTATCAAATACCCTCTTTAAAAGTAGCTCTTACTCAAAATCAATGGATGTTTGGATCAATAGTTACAACCTTGAAAAGTTGTGCACTTGAACATGATTTTAACTTAGAAAAAATTTCTAAGTTTCTTTCAATTTGATCAATTTTGCAATTTTGCGTGATTTCTTGATTTAAATTTGATCAAATTAAATCATCCATCATATTTTCTTGAGTAATTGCTTGTGAAGGTCAAAGTTGACCAAAAGTCAAACTTTGACTTTCTGCGTCAGTTGACTTTGTATTAGATGAACTTGAGGCTTGATCCACCTGGTATTTTGCACTCTTGTGCCTAATTCTTGATGTGGGAGTCCTCTTGATCCTTTGTGGATGTTTAAGAGGTTAGACAAGTTGAAGATCATGTCATTCCTTGATTGATTCTTTGTCTAAAGGCTCTGAGAGGGCTTGAAACCCTAAGCTTGATTGTAGTGAATGCTCAACAATTCCTTGAGGAGATTGATGAGGCAAAGAGGTACATCTATATTGTGATGATGATTTACACAATGATGGGAATCTTAGTGGTCAAAATTTGGGGTATGACACCTCCCTAACTACCCGGTGTCACATATCAGAGCCGACCGACAAAAGAATGAAGTCCTAAGCTTCATAAAAAGACCTCCAGCAACTCTAATCTGCAATGCCTCATAGAGCATTATAAAACAGCAGAAGGGTGAGAAAAACAATCATAATACAATTGTATACAATTATATAACACAAAAATACACATATATACGGTTCTCACCACAAATCATACATCACCAAGGTATACTAACCACACACAATACAAGTATCACCAACACCTATCCATGTATCAATTTATCCACAATTCCACACATAAACAACCATTAATGATTTATGCAAATGCAAGAGACCGACACCACGACTCTATGCATATGCACATGCGGGTACCGACTTTCAATGTTTCTCATCACTAGTTCACTCAGGAACTCTGCTGGAATCATCGCTCGTTACATCACTGTAACTCCCTGTCGGGCATACGATGTTCCCCGTCGCTCACACCCCACACGGGTACACGACGTTTATAGATTGCTCACACCCCACACGGGCACACGACCCGATCGCTCACACCCTACATGGGCACACGATCCTCTATAACCGTCACTTTCGGTCCTCTTATTTTTAAGGCTATTCATACCTCTTATTTTTAAGGCTCACGATGTTATAGCAGATTCCCTCTGGAATCAAACCATCACTCAGGACGTCACAACAATGCATATCATGATGCTTGTCATACAAGGACTCATGACATTCAAATACACACATATATGCATTCATCTCAATCAACAAAATCACACTTTGCACTTAAGCCCAAAACAATGCATTTAATTGCCATACGGCCACAAATCATCACAACACCATCTAAACACATGCATTTACATCATACAACAGCACCTTGCATAATACACATCAATTACGCACAGTTACAATGACAAAAGTCGACAAACCGACACAATTCCAAATTTTCGACATAATTAAATTGGCTAACAATTTCCAAATCATCATAACAAGAAAGTACAGCTCAATAGCTTTCCAACGATACCAAGAATATGAAAATCGGATAAACGGAACCCAAGTTACGAAAGAAAAACGAAAACGATATTTTGAAAAATCCCATTTTACAATTTTCCTGACCATACGCGTACGGCCCCTTGTCATACGTGTATTGCCCTGATTCCTCGTCATTCCATACTCGTATTGCCCAAGGTCATACGCGTATGGGCAGAAATTCATTTTTCCCCAAAATTCACGTTTAAAAGTACAATACGCGTAGTGCCAACACCATACGCGTATTGCCCTCAAGTGTTACGCGTACCATACGCAAATGTACAGATGGCCGAGAAAATTTAAGATCCATACGCATATTGCCCCATGCCTCGCCCATGTTACGCGTAATGCCAAGGTCCATACGCGTATGAACATGCCCCATACGCGTATGACCTGAAAAAACCAGAAAAAATTCTGCAGAACTTGTTGCTACGGGTTTCAACCCAAAATCCTCCAAATCATCATCCAATACTCAGAAAAACACCAATACAATGCCTAACAACATGTATCTATCATGTACCAACAATAATGAACACTAAAAACATGATTTCCAACACATTTAATCGATTTCTAATCAATTTTGCATAATATGGGTTTTTACTAAATTTTTCCATTTCAATCCAATAACAACCACAAACACACATACATAATCATACACAAGTATACAATAATTGAGTTTCGCACCCTTACCCGATTAAATCGATTCTAGAAGTTGGTTTCTTGATTTTCCAAGTTTTTCTCACTTTTTCTTCTCTTCTTCTCTTTTCTTTCCCTTTTCCTTCTTCTCTTTTTCTTTCTCTCTTTCTATTTTCTATTCTTACTATCTAAATGAAAAATATCATGAAATGACCAAAATACCCCCCCACTCAAATATCTCGCAAACGTTCCCAAAACCCGATAAAATATCACAACATTGAAAAATAACATATTTCCAAATAAAAGTCGAAAATAAAATAAAATAATAATAAAATAATCAAAACGACTCAATTAAATAAAAACTGACAAAACTGGGGCGTTACACGTTTGAAGCGCGGTTCGAAGCGTTGGGCAATTAACGTGTAATGTTACCTTATAATAATGATTTAGAGGTTAAAACATGTACATGAAAAATATGAAGAGTATGTTTACTTGTGATAAGTCTTATGAGATGATTATTGAATAATTATACAATCATGAATTAATGGTTGATATATGTTAAGTTGTGATGTTGTGATGCTCTGAGTGGCTATATAAATGTTATAATGACGAGTATTGTTAGAAACTGTATGATTATAATGATTGTTTTGAGTTATGCTGAGATTGATTTGGTCCGTAGAATCATTTGTTATGGCCTTACATTGGCGACTATTATGCTGAGTTTTATGTTCAAGAGGAACCAGTGACGAGGAATGATGATGGGGGTAGAGATGTATATTGTGTGTTTTATTTTGCATTCATACATCATGTAGAGTGGAGATATGTAGGACTTCGGTCCAGTGACGAGTTGGACTTCAGTCTAGTGACGAGTTAGACTTCGGTCAAGTGACAAGTGGACAGTTCAGTAATATATATCTAACTTCCAAAACCTTGGTACCACATGCATATTGAAGTAGAGGTGATTGGTAAATTTGCATTCATTTTTTCATACATGAATGTATATGATTTGTTAGTAATATTGGCTTAAGTATGATGTTGTTATGGATGAATATTATGAGTGAACATTCATGTTTGATTTTACTATCCTCAATGTTTATGCGCCATTAACTGATATGGATGTTTTCTTACCCCCTAATTATTTTCTGTGTGGTCTTGATCCTTGTGATGCAGATACTCAGGTAGAAACTAAGAAGCCTTAACAGTTGGTTACCTTGGAGGAGGTCATCAGTGGCCTTCTTCGCCTTTACGTTTTTCCATCGTTGTTTTAGATTCCAAGTGTCGCTCTGAATAATGTAACACTGGGAGTTAGGTTGCATTTTTTTATGTTTATTTTGAGAGTTATTTGAGTTTAAAACATTATAGATGATTGAAGTTTTTTTTTTTATGAATTTTCGATGCATGTCGAATATTGAAGAGTAAGTTTCCGCTCCTATTTTTTTTAAATGATGAGATATGGTGTTTTTTTGCTAAGTAACATGACGCCCTTAAGTGTATTATTTATTATTGTTTTCTTTACATTTTATAAGTAAAATGTCAGGGGAAATTAAGGTGTTACACATTGCGTCTAGCGAGTTAGGGAGACTAGGGATAGTTGCAGAGTGAGTTGACATTGCTTAACAAAGGAGAAAGTAGGCGCGCTAGACGAGGATGGTCGGTGCGCCTAATGAACCTACCTTTCTCAAGCTTATAAATATAAGGTGTAGTTTAAGTTTTAAGGGAGTTTTAGTGGATTCAAGGGAGTATAGAAAGTTAGTAGGTTCGCTTTGATCTCAACAGGAGAATAGGAGAGGGAGATTAAAGGAGGAAACGTTGCTTAAGAGATTGTTGCAGATGACTTTCCAAGTTTGTCTTCTCGGGATTACCTGTATAACTACGATGAGTAAGCGTAGCTTGATATCTCTTTGTTAGGGGTAGATGTAGTCATTATATTCTCATGTTTAGTTACAGTTACAAAATTTTATGTAATTCTACTTAAGCTTTAATATTGATTATTATTCGTTCTTAATGCTTATTTTAGATTAGCTACCTAAAATAAGTTTTCATGGTATGGATTAACATACGGGAGGTGTTGGTCGTTACTAGATCCAAGTTTTCACCTATTGGATGATAATTCCTAGCGATAGGGGTAATTTTAATATCCACAAAATTTTTATAATTTATGATCAATATCTTTATAACACTATTGAATCTTAACGCTTTTGTATTTAATAGTGTGAGAGATTGTCTACTAAGTGATACAATTGATCTCACATCGTTGAGTCATATATGAAATATGATGAAAGCAACATGCAGTAATATTAATAGCTGAGTAGAGGAACATATTACTAACTAATTGTTATACATGAGTATAAACGATGATGAAATCTACCCCTAGCAAGTTTTTTCACTATTAACATCGAATTTTCATTTATTTTTTGTCATTTGTTTTTTTTAACCAAATAACTATAAACCCTTACTTAGAATCATAAAGACTATTGAATTTGTCTTTAAGCACAACCAATTTTTGTGGATACGATAATATTGCATTGCAACAAAATGTCATTCCTACCATATTTTATTTGCACATACCCTTTAGTCTTATCATTTCTTTTCTTGAGTTTGTTTTTTTCCTCAAATTTTTTTTTTGCCTCCTTAGTGTTCATATTTTTTTCTTACAAATTTTAAAGTAGTGACGAATCATTTTGCTGTGAGTACAATAATCTGGTAAATTTTCATAATCTAGTTCCACACAAAAAGAAAAACATTTGCTCTTCACTAGGACCTTATATTTCAATGTTTATGTTGCATATATGTATACCTAGACCCTAACAAATTGGACAAAAGTTATATCAAACATTACTTCAGAGGCAATGACGTCAGTGTCGATGAGGGTTCCAATGCTACTATCAAAATAGGGGGAAAAAGGTATATTTAGACGCAAATACTCACAAGTCAAACCATAAAGCTTGAGCCAAACCTGGTTTATCTTTCATTTTAAACTAGGATTGTAGTCTCTTGACTAAACAAACAATTTCAAGTAACCAGATTCCAAGTTCAAAGAAGTGGTGGATCTAACCCTGCCCGCATCTTCAAGTGATGAAAATGAGAATTCATAGCATCCTTTAGCAAGTGATGTGATTCCCCAATGAGCCAAATCCTTCTAAAATGACGTTAGATTGTTCTTCAAAGTAATTACAGTTATAAGAGTTGCACCTTTAGGTCAAATAATTCTTCCATAGAAATTATGTTTAAAAGCTTATGCTCCTTATAGATGTTTCTCTTTAGAATCAATATGGTTATCCTATCGCTATTCACATATGACCGATGGAGTTAAAGAATGAAAATAGGGCACAAATTAATAAATACTTGGGTGAAAGTTTTCAAAATATTTAGTAGAATTTTAGGTTGTGAGTATTTTGTAGACAACAGGTCTAGACAACACCATATAATGTTGAAGTTTGACATGGTTATTGGTGTAGCAAAGACGGAGGAAGTTGACGGGTGAGCTTACCCTAAGTCGTAGTGAAGTTGATAATGAATATTAACAACCCATTCAAAAAAAATCACACAAAATTTTTTGTTTTCCCTTGTTGTTTGGTGGATAAATTTCTTATTCCCCTTACATACAAACACGAGTATAATAAACTTAAGGAAAACGTCTATATACTATTAATTTTGAAATAAAAATAAAATGAAATGATTAATGTTATATTAAAAATATTAAAATCTATAATATAAGAAAATAAGATATTGTGGAAATCTCACAATTGTCATTTCCTCTAAACCTCCCACCTCCCCAAAATGAGGGTAATTTTGGTCCAAAAATGACTTTTGTGCAACTAATGGTGTCACATTGATCAATTCCAAGTACATGATTATTGTATTATGCCTTTGTTTTTTAGGTTTGGTTTAATTGATGATGTCGCATGGTTCTATTTGGTTCTTAACCAACCTATCCAATTCAACTTTTTCCTCTTTTCTCTTTTCCCAACGTCAGATCCAATTCAAATTTCTTTTCTCTTTCTCTTTTCCCTCACTTCTCACATCTCACTTTTCACTTCCCTCTTCTCTCACCTCCAAAATCATCTTTTTCTTCCTCTTTTTCTTTCTTTTCTCTCCTTCTTCCTCCTCCATAAAAACTTAAATCGGTTGTCTTTTTCATTTTCCAAGTAAACTAAAATCCACATCCCAACTGGTGGAAATTCGATGGCAGTAGTGGCGCGAACAAGGGAGCGGATGACAAAAGGGTGTTTCAACGGTGCTGACGAATTTGTGAAGAACATGGGTGGCATCAATTTCACAATGATTTTGCCTCATCGTGATTATTTCTGACAGATTTTGAGAGTGGTGGTTTAGTTTATCGCCCGCGATGCGTTGGGGAAAGAAGGGGCCGATTTGTTGTGCACAATGGTGGTCGATTTATGTTGTCATGATTGAATCACGTGTTATATAACCTTCTTCTACTTTCCATTGTTTGTTTTGGTTTTTGTGTAGTTGAAGTTCAAAACTTTTGTTAATGAAAATGATAATGATGGTATTATCTTTGTTGGTTTGTTATAGTATTGTATATTTTGTGTTGGTGGGGATCGTTGTTTGTTGATTTGTTATTGGTGTGATTAAAAGTTTATGAAGGAGATGGTGGTGTAGGTTTGAATGGTGATGATATGTTGAAGATGGAGAGTAATTACATGTATTTGAATCATATGTTTCTGATTAGCTGGTTTTTTACGGTAGTGTGCATTTTTGCGATGGTATATTTGTGGTGGCAACAAAGTGTTTCTGGGCGAGTGCGGTCGTGATCGAATTCAAAATGGTTCTTGTGTTTTATCGAATGAAATGATAATGGGGTAAGTTATCTTATCTCATAATGCATTTTTTTTACTTAGTATAATGAATATGGTTAATTTAAGTTACTCATTTTGATGGTTATTATGATTGAATAATATGACCAGGAGGAAACAATGAAACTTGCATTAAGGTCAAACTTGACATGTGAATGTCAATTCTGAAACAAAGTACTTATAGCAGTGAGATGTTTCTATGGTGTGTGTGTTTATTTGATATTGCATGCATTGTTATGTGTGCATTCGTTTTAGTTGCTGAATTTTGGAAAGTTATACTTGAACTGATCTGAGTAACCAAAATTTGCCTATACAGGTTTTTATAGCTTATGGGATAGGTAAATCAGGAAAGGTTGGAACAAAGGAAGACAATCCTTTTCGAAAATCAAAACCAGGAGTGTAGCAAGTTATGGAGAAACACTTCAACTCTGGCATTACCATCGATATGGATCAGTTAGGTTTTCTTATATTTGATTGCTCAATTGATGCTTTATTTTGGATTATTTCTTAAATTTTATTTAGAATAACATGAGATTTTATTCACAAAGGGTTGAAAATGTTAAAAATGCATTTTCTGTGTTGTAGATCATTTTATGTCGGCGATGCATCCAGAAGAGAATCGAATCATAGTGATGTTGATGTCATACCCTAAATTTTGCCCCACCTAATTCATCTGCATCTACCCATTGATATTCATTCATTTAGAGCTAAGTCATTCATTCTCATACATCTTTGTGCAACCATTTCATTTATCTGCATTTCATTGTCTGAATTGATGATCATCTAGTCATGAGGATTTCATGTTCCATACATGATTCATGATTAATGGTCACTTTGCTTGATTTTTTGTTCTAATCAATCTGGAATTTCTCTATTCATTACATGCCCATAATCAGTTTTGTTTTGAATTTCACTCAACCTTTGTTAGATTGATAACTTAAGGTTTTGTTATGAAATTTCATTAGGCTTTCTAGTTAATTTTAATCAGTTTGAGATACATCATTACTCATTCATGCATACATCTATCATCCATATTTGACATTTGTTTTGTATTTTCATTAAAGTTATAACTTTATTTATTTAGAGTTATATCTTTGTGTTCTTAAAAAATTGAGTTCTAATTAGTTTGTCATTGGTATGCTCTAAGGGATTTCTTTTATGATAATGATAAAAAATATTTGATTTACAAATTCAAATTGAACCAAGAATTCAAAAATAATATTGTTATTGGTGATATTGTTTTTATTCTACAAATTTGAATTAGGTAAACCAAAAGAGTTTTTTTTTATTATTAGAAATAAACACTTTGTTTTATATACATATGTTTTTTTGTTGTACTTTTTTACATAAGAAAAAATTAAAAATTAAAAAATAATAATAATAACTTACAATTTTTCTTTTCTCTCTTTTACATCATAAAATTTAATAAAATATAAAGACAAATTTATAAATTCTAACCTCTTTATAGTTAGAAATTATACACAAAAAATGCAAAAAAAACAATTTTTTCTGTAACATTGCCTTGTCCTCATGCATTTTTTATTCTCTCCATAACACAAGAATTCTCTCCTCAGCATAACAACAACAACATCTCTGTCCTTTTAGAGGATATTTTATCCTATACACAAAAAGAGTCAAATAAGAAAAGGGCATCACGGGTTATGAGCAATATTAGCATATCAGTTCCCTTACACCAAAATGTAAAAACAAGTTTTGTCCTCTTTGAAAAGTGTTTAGTTTTCAATACCAATTTCATCTCTTCTTCAGCAAATAAACCATTAACCCTAATTCACGAGGGTATAAAAACAAGACCAGAGAAAGAAAAAGGGAACAAAAAAACCAAAAAATCATCACAATAAAAAAATACCTAGAACAGCCTTTGAAAAACCAAGAAATTTCAAAAAGCAAAAAAAATCCTCGCCACAGTCACAACATTACCATTACAAAAAAAATCTTTCTCAAACAACCATCACTTTAGACATACGAAAATTCAAATCAAACACAGTGTAGCATAAAAAAATTTCTAAGCAATGGGACACAAAAATTCAAGATATCAAATTTCTCAAAGAACCTGAGAGGAACAGATGAAAATAGTCATTCAACACATTGAATAAAGAGACTCCTAAGCAACAACAAACCATTCAGCAAGAAATTGAGACAGTGAAGCAAGTTCAGTGAAGTGAAGGAGAACCAGTTACCGTGCATAGAGGTCCTTGCAATTTTGTCATTTCTTCGGGTATAATTCGTTCTTTCTTTGCACTGTTGACTTTAGATTTTATCTATTTTCATTAGGTCCTAATGCTTTGCTGATATAACCAAGAATCCATTATGGATCATCGAAGGTATGATTTAGGATAAGATTTATCTTTAGGTTGCTTGTTACATTTTTTTTTGCTTCATCATGTTTACTTGATTCGCCGTGTCATGTTGTCATTGTTTCGTTTCAAGGGGTTTACGGTTTAACGGATGGGCAACAGGTTTAGTTGGTGTTTGGAGAATGTTTATAAGGTTTTAGAGAAAAAAGAGAGCGGCTGGTTTGTGCACTAGGGTTTTCAGTTTCTTTCCTCTCAATTCGTTTTGTTAAAGTCTAAGTAGGGTCCTTCTTGACCCGCCTGCATTGCTGGGCTTTCTGTTCTGATTTTTCTTTGGACCACCCCTATTCTTTCCTGCACACCCCTTATCCCATGATTTTTTTAGTTTCATTTTTTATTTTTTTATTCTACTTCTATTTTATTTATTTTTATGGTTTATTTTTTATACTTTACTTGTTTTTTCTTCATTATTATTAACTCATTAAATGAACTTTTATTAAGATTAAATAATTAGTATTTTTATTAAAAAATAAATAAATACAATGGTTTCCATCATTTATTTTATCATTTAACTAATTGTTGTTTATTACCTATTTATTACAAAGTTAAATAAATAAGTATACGATAAGATTGGTTAGATAATAGAGTAAATATTTTTTACCTTATATCTCGATTCAATGCCAAATATTTCTCTAAATCCGATTAAATCACCATTATCCCAATTCAAAGTATTATCATCAAACATAATATTCACATTTTTTTTTTTACAAAAACACAAGAGCAGAGGACTGTTAGAATCTAGCATTCTGGGAGAACATGGGTCCCGAGCCTCGCGTCTTGGGATAACCGTTCATTCTTTTCTTTCGTCCTTAAGACAGTTTATTTTCATTTATTATTCTGAGATATTGTTATGAAAAGTAAAAAAAGTTAATACATTTATTTTCCTTTATTATTCTTAGATGTTGTTATAAATATAAGAAAAGCTTTTTGTTTTCTATTTATCTTGAAAAATATTTTAACTTCTTTTATTATTTATCAATATATTTTGACAAAAAAATAATAATAACAATAGAGAAGAATGTTATTTAAGAATTTTTTTCTCCTACTTAAAAATAATTTGAACTCATTTGACTTATTTTGCTTTCTTCTTTTTTTAGTAACTTTCCATTAAAATTCTTTTATTTTTATTTATAAAAAAAATCATTTTTTATATAAAAATATTTTCTTTGTAATGTAATAAAAGACAAAAAAAAAATAATTTTAATTATAACCCTTATTATTGTTATTATTTCATTTATTAATTTTCTTTTATGAATATATATATATATATATATATATATATATATATATATATATATATATATATATATATATATATATATATATATATATATATATATATCAGTTAATATTTTGTAAACCTTCTCTCATTTTTTTAAATACTTAAGTTTTTTCTAATAGACATAATATATATATATATATATATATATATATATATATATATATATATATATATATATATATATATATATAACATACAATTTTTATTTTGTCTTGACTTTATTTCATAAGATATTAAATATTTGTAATGATTTCAAAAATTATAATAATAATAATGTGAGAAAGTATTTGGTTTTTAACTCATGTTTGCCTAAATAAATATCGTTTGCATGACTTGTCTACTATTTGAGGTGGTGGACATTTGGATGGTATGTTTGAGTTTTTTTATTTATCTAATTTTGTGTGTACCATTAATCTTTCAAATAAGATAAGAATTGGATGCATGATCAATTTCTCAAGATAAGTTTCAAACACTTAAGATCAAGCTAATTTCTAACTACTTTAAAACCACTTTCAAAATGATGTAAACAAAACATTTTTCTAAAGAAAACAGAAAGAAGATGACTGTTGGAATCTTGCATTCTAGCCGAACCCTCGAATGATCGGTCCCGAGCCTTGCGCATTGTGATAGTCGTTCATTCTTCTATTTCGGTTTTAAAACACTTAGTAATTAACTTGGACAAATAAGGGTCGTTAGGATCTAGCATTCTGGCGAAACTCTTCGAACAATTGATTATTATCAAGCGTTTGCTGTCCATCAAACAATTCTCTCAAATTATCTTGAATGGAAAAGGTTCGTTGGGGTATAGCATTCTGGTATAACTCTTTAAACAATTGATTCTCATCAAACGTTCGTCATTCACCTAAAATATATCCAACAAATCAAACTATTTTTTTCTCGCTGTCGTGCGATCCCCAAAAAAACTTTTTCATAAAAGAAAGACATCTTGTCTTGAGATGATGCTAAGCAATGCTTCATCCATACCCGCTGAGTTGAGATAAGTGGTGTGAATATGATTTGTAAATCTATTCAGTGTGGTGTAAACGTCCGCTCCTCACCTGTTTTGGGTAAAACAATATTTTCCGTCGATTAATATAAGATGGCTTTCGCTAAAATCGACGAACAAACAAACTCTTTTACTCAAAACTACATGTGCCTTGATTTCTCTTTTGAGATACGTGGGAACAGGGTTATGAAATCTTGTCAGGCCCCTATTTGCGGTGAAAATTCGCAGAACAAATAAAAGTTTATATTAATACTTAAGGGATCAAACTCGAAAATCTCCCGAACATATTTGTGTGCTGTTTTTGATTGAAAATAGGGGTGTTCGTTGAAGTCAACACAGACTTCTAGAACGATGTCGTGTTAAAGAAACGTGACTGCAATGCGGGGCCAGTGCGAACGAAAACGAAATAAAGTTCTTGCGTAGAAAGATAAAGTGCAGTAAAATAAATGGCTGAAAGTTAAAAGACTTTTAAAATAAAGTGCAGAAAAGTAAAGTTTGCTGAAAAGATAAAGGCATTCGAAAATAGAGTGTGGGAAACGTAAAGATATTCGAAAGTAAAAAAGGGTTGAAATGCATAAAAATAAGACGTTTAAGATAAAAATGCTGGAATGTATTAAATTTGTGGAACACATGCATAAATTTTCCTCACTCGTTTCTCACAGCGCATGTACTTTGAGTGCAGCAGAAATGTGTACAGTTTGCGGATCCCTTACAAAATTAACCTAAGTTGCTATATATACAAGTCTAAAATAATTGTACAAGACTAAAAATTATCCTCGTGATGACACGTCTTCAGATCATGTAGATTTTATTTTCTTTGACGTGCCCACGTTCTGAGTAACTGTCAACACATATGAAATAGTCCATGCCTTAATTTATCTTTTAAATCTTTTAACAGCTCTGTTGGCGGCTAGAACTAATAATCCTCGTCGAAACTTTCGTCGTCGAATATATTAAAGTAACATGCTTCGACGTGTTGTCCACCATCTTAGTGAACTATACACTTAGCCAATATGACCTGGTATTCCATTTCACTAAGTGTTACCATAGCATGGTGCTTAATTCACTAAGTGTTACCATAGCATGGTGCTTAATTCACTAAGTCCCTATGCTTTTCATTAGGCTTTGAATTCACTTTAGTTGATTTGGTTATCTTCATTCGTGCTTTAATTCTTCTTCATCCTTTCATGATTGATTTATGATATGATCATTTCATCATTATACCTCATGTGCTAACCATGCTACGTGAGGTATCATTTAAAGAGAATTCATCACTTGGACATTATGCTAATTTTTGTTCATCTTGTTGAACATACATGGTCCACCCCATTACTTTTTCATGCTTTATTTCTCATGTCATCCCCCCTTGGTGGGTTTATCATGCTTCCCTTCCCCCATCACAATGTAATAGCTTAGGTTTTCTAGCTTTTCATCATTGATTGCTTGCTTGCTTGTTAAGAAAGATAAAATGAAATAGGTTAGAAAACAATTTCAAAACAAAAGGATAAATAAGGATCGATCCAAAATCAAGTCACTTTTCAAACTTATTAACTTGGATTGTTTCTCATACCTCATCTTAGGTTTCTTTCCTCACTTCTCATTCTCACTTATCCAATCTTCCCATTGAACCCAAGCTAACCTTGTATGCTTTCACCCTTGTAAGTCGATTGCCTTGCGCATCGCCATCAATCTACCTTGATCTAATCACCACCTTTTCAACTCATTCCTTTTCCTCTTCATATTCTCTTCCTAAGCAAAATATTGGTTTTGTACCAAGTGCATTTTCAAACTATTTTCTCAATAAACTTGGATGGTTGTGGAGTGGTTAGGCGAAGACCTTGTCCTATTCCGAGTGTTTGACACTACCTTTAGGGTTCAGTTTCTAAAAACACTTACCATCCAAAGTAAAACATCTCTTAAATAAGAAGAATGTTGTCCTCCTTGTATTGAACTAAAGAGAGGGGATTGAGTGAAGACTTCTTCCTCTCAGAGTATTAGGATGCTCACTTTAGAGTGTATAGTCTTGATACTCATATTTCAATACAAAGAAGTTACTATATTCGCCACACCATTTTCTAATCAAATTTTTTGAGATAAAGAATTGGGTACTACCCGCAGGGGTTCCTATTTGAGGACTTATTTCACCCCTAAAATCAATCATCACAAATTAAATGTGACATCTTGCCTCAATGGCAAAAACTTAAGCATTTTCTAAAAGGGCACGTTATTTCCATCCTACCACATAATAGGCTAAAGCATAAGTCTCCTTGCGTGCGAGTAGCGAAACCCATTGTTAGGATGCGAACGTTAACGTTGTCCATTAAAAGCAACAAACCTGTGGTTCCATGAACTATAGACACTCTGATTCTTCATTGGTCAATGGAGATACGTAGGCACAAGATTGCGAGATCTTGGCGATCAACCTTCTTCCACAATCTTATTTTCTTTTCGCTTTTAGTTTCGCGAACTACGTGGCTCTGACTTCCTCATTGCACCATGAGGGTACGTAGGCACGAGGGCCCCAATCCTTGGCGAGCACTTTTATTTCTAAACCCTTTTCTTTTTTCCTTTGAAGCATTACTAGAAAGAAAGATCCCTTAGCAACATCCTTACACATAAGATAAACGAATGGTTCCCATCGAGTACGATGGATGTAAGGGGGTGCTAATACCTTCCCCTTGCATAACCGGCTTCCGAACACATCTTTTTGGTTGTGAGATGATCTTATCCTTCCTCATGGTTTTTTTTTATGTTTTCCTTTCCCTTTGGGATAAATAAAATTCGATGGCGACTCTGTGTTAATTTTCACGAAAGAGATAGTTGGCGACTCTGCTGGGGACCCTTTCCCTTAGCAAGCCAAACCTAGTTCTGTTTGTCGTATGTGTGGTTGTTTGTCTTCATCTTGCTTTGTTGCTTATTAATTGGGTTCCTCTTATCTGTTGGGTATGTTAGGGATGGGTTGTGAGGGAAAGGCTTTCTACCCGAGCTTTTCAAGTATACACTAAGCTAGGAGGTGGTTGTTTATTGACTTGTAAGACTTAGGACTCGTTGAGTTGGTTTGACTTCCACTACTCAGACGAGGCCCCTTTGGGAATGATAATGTCTTACGAGCAGTCATAACGGTGTTATTGTTTTTGACCTGGGAGTCCGTGATTCTGAGGACCTTTAGAACCCTATTCTAATGGTTACTAAGACATAACTCCATGCTCATCCTTTTAAAGGGATTACCGTCTTACGAATCATCGTTATGATGGGAAACTTTTGAGAGCATGATGCAAGGGACCTTGTTTAAAAACCCTTGGAATGCCCTGTTATAAATAGACTACCTACTCGAGGAGAGAGATACCCGTTATATGAACCTTTGACTCAGTGACCTTTGATCCATGTGCTTTGAGCCTGTTCTGAAGCATGCATTCATAACATTGCATTTCATGTCATTTGCATATCAAGGGACTTAAAAGACTGTGGTTATCTCAGGTATTTTTATGAATGGCCAGCAACAAGGAGAGAAGCACCAATGCCCTCAAATTCAGAGAACCAAAGCTTGATGCCATCAAAGACCTCCTGATTGATGTGCCGAAGGCAATCAAGAACAACTTTCAAGGAGAGCATGGAAGACTTCTTGAGCTCCTTTACACCAGATTGGATACTTCAGCACTGTTTGCAATGGCTCAGTTTTATGATGCTACCCTAAGGTGTTTTACGTTTCAGAACTATCAACTAGCACCCACTCTTGAAGAATACTCTCATTTGTTGAACATCAAGATTAGAGACCAACCTATCTATACAGGTTTGGAAGAAGAACCAAAGCCTCCCATCATTGCTTTTGTTTTGCACATGACAAAAGAGGAGGTTACTGCTGGCCTGATTCACAAGGGAGGTACTCATGGATTCCCTTTGAAGTTCTTGCTTGGCAAAGTTGCTGAATACAAAACCGAGGAGAATTGGGAGAATTTTGGTGCCTCACTTGCTCTCATAATCTATGGAACTGTCCTTTTCCCAAACATCGAAAATTTCATAGACATAGCCGCCATCACTCTCTTCATCCAAAAGAATCCAGTCCCAACACTCCTTGCAGATGCTTACCACTCCATTCATTGGAGAAGTGAAAAGAAAACAGGGATGGTTCAGTGTTGCTCTCACCTGCTTTACAAATGGTTCACCTCCCATCTACCTAAAATGGACCTTTTGTGGAGAATAAGGAAAAGCTGAAGTGGTCCAACCACATTATGTCTTTGGTGGCTGATGATATTGCTTGGTATTCTCAAGAGTACTATGATGTGGAGATAATCTTCAGTTATGGGGAGTATTCAAATGTACCTTTGATTGGCATAGTGGGTTGTATCAACTACAATCTGATCATGGCATTGCGCCAACTTGGCTATGCTATGAGAGATGAGCCTGAAGCTGAGAAAGTCCAAAGCCTTTGTTTGGTTAACAAGACAGAGGACTCTAGACTTGTGAGGAGGATTTCCAAGGCATGGACCAAGATTCACATAAAGGGGAGAAAAGAATTGAAAGCAAAGAATTGTGTGGCAAAGGAGCCATATGATAGGTGGTTTCTAGCTAGGGTTGCAGAGAGGTTGTTGCCCTTTACTTACGAGCCTCCCATGCACACAAAGCCACCTGAGCCCACCCATGTTCCTAAGGAGGAATACGAAAAGCTAAAACTTTTAGTGGAAAAACTGACCAAGGAAAATGAAGAGCTACAAGCCGAGATCCACAAGGCAGGTGTTGAAAGTAGCAAGTTCAAAAGAAAGGTTGAAATTGAGCAAGACCAGGTGGCTGAAAGCAATAAGAGGTTGAAACTTTAGACTGATTTGAGAGTCATGTACTAGAATAGGTTTGAAGGGGTTGATGCTGCATTAAAGACTCTTCGTCAACATTTGAAAGAAGCTGAAGAATCCTGTGGTAGAGCTTGGCGTTCTATAAATTAGCTTCTGCTGAAAAAAAGAAAACTAGAGAGAAACTCAAAGCTGATATTGATGAGCTTGAAGCCCAGCTAAGGGGTACCTTGACGATAGCAGAAGATGAGCGTTGTCTTAAGGAGGAAGCTATAAGAACTTCACGTTATACTCCTGAGATGTGGGACGACAAGTGCAAAAAGGTAAAGACTTCTCAAGAGTTGGACGAACACTGGAAGAAGCATTTTGAGACCTTGAAAAAGGATAGCTCACACTGGATTACAAGAGAGAAGACTCTCAATGAGGTGCTGGATACCCATGTGGACTCTCTTAAGATTTGTCAACCAGCCTTGGAAATGTACTGTGCCAGGTACAATGGCCTAGTGGAGTATTGCAACCTCATGATCAAAGATGTCCCTTGGAGGCTGGAAAGCGTACTCCATTCGAGCATTATGCATATATCATTCGCGCATCTTTCTTGCATTTCATGGGTCCAACTGAGGACTTACTGATTGGGTCTCTTTTTGATCAGATTATTTCGTCAAACTGACTCCGCATCATTACAACACTCGCAACAACCAAAGACTGATCATGGACCAGCTGCAAGCCGACATGGCAGAAATGAGAAACCAGATGAAGGCCCAGATGGAGCAATTCATGGGAGCGATACAGGCAATGGCGCAAGGTCAAGAAAAGTTGAGAGCTCTGGTTCTAAGGCCTACTCTCTTCATCCCCGAGGCTGAAGCGATGAATCAAGGTTAAGGAAATAACCCCCTAGGGGTGGTGTTCTTAATACTACCAATCCTCCTCCTGGAAATGGTACTAATCCTCTTGGAAATGGTACTAATCCTCCTGGAAATGGTACTAATCCCCCCGGTGCTGGTACTAATCCGCCACATGTTATTTAGATCCTTGTCAAGATTCCTGTTCCCAGTCTCGAGATGGATAACCATGAAGACCAGTTCTTCATGCATGATGCTGATATATGCTTCCTCGCTGAGGATGGAGGAAATACATAATGTTGGAGGAAAGGATGAAGGCTTTGAGTGCCAGAACACCTTGGGTCTAGACATTGCTGATTTGGGCTTTGTTCCTGGCGTAAAAATGCCTCAGAAATTCAAAATACTAGATTTTGATAAGTACAAGGGGACGACCTGCCCAAAAACTCACATCAGGGCGTATTATCGGAAGATGTCAGCCTATTCGGACGATGAAAAACCGTCGATGCATTTTTCCAGGATAGCCTAGCTGGGGCATCCTTGGAATGGTATATGCAATTGGAGAGGACATACATTCGAAGTTGGAAGGATTTGACAGAAGCTTTTGTCAAGCACTACCAATAGAACTCAGATATGGTGTCTAATAGGACTCACCTACAGAGTCTCATGTAGAAGCCTAATGAGAGTTTTAAGTAATACACCCAGAGGTAGCATAAACTGGCGGCCAGAGTTCAACCTCCAATGATGGAGAGAGAACTCGTAGATATGTTCATGGGCACTTTGCAAGGGTCATATTATGATCGTTTTGTAGGGGGCTACTTCAGTTGGTTTTTTTAGATCTGGTGTTGGCAGGAGAAAGAGTGGAGAGTGGCATTAAAATGGGGGAAGATCCAAACTACTGCTAGTGCTTCTAATGGAGGGAATAAGCCATATTCTAGATTCCCGAAAAAGAAAGAAGGAGAGGCTGGCACTGTGTCCTCATACAAGGGCAAAGACATAGTTTATCAACCGTCATATCAATAAGTTGTTGCTGTAACTATTCCGGTTGCACCACAACCGCAACACAATCAACAGCCGTATGCTCCCAGGCAATATCAACAAAGGCAGAAGATGGTTGATCGACGTTTCGACACTGTTCTAATGCCCTATTCTCAGTTATTGCAACACTTACTCCAGCTCTAGTTGATTCAGTTGAGAACTCTCTCAGCTCTCGTCGGTAAACTTCCACCAGGTTACGACACTAATGCCCATTGTGATTTGCATTCCGGTACGCCCAGACATCATATTGATAATTGTAAAGCTTTCAAACACAAGGTTATGATCTCATTGACACAAAGGCTATCGAGTTCGATTCGAATAATGGTCCCAACGTTATTCAGAATCTGATGCCTCAACATGGAAAAACAGTAATAAATGTGTTGAAGAAGCAGATGAGTTGAATATAATCAGTGATCTGAATATGTTGAAAACAACTTTGCCTTTTGTTAAAAGACAGTTGATGATGGGTGACATGTTTCCCGATTGTATGGATAATTGTGAAAAATGTGATGTTCAATCTAATGGTTGTGTTGACCTGAAGAATGGTATTCAAAAGTTAATTGACAAAGGGCAAATTCAATTCGACAGAGTTTAAGAAAACAAGAGTAGTAGTGGTGAAGGTGTTGCTGTTATCACAATACACTTTACCCTAGCCAAAATCCTTGTGCCTCCAAGGCAGGCCCCAGTTGTGATTACCGTGCCTGGACCGATTCCATACGAAAGTACTAAGGTTGTACCATGGCACTATGGTGCAGATGTCTATTATCAAGGTCGCAAGCAAGAGATTGAGGCTCCTTTGAAATATGGGTTAGATGTTGGTAAAGTTGATAACATTGGTGGTCCTAGCAAAATCACCAGAAGTGGACGGATTTTCTCACCTCCACAAGGCTCTTCAGATGTGAATGTTGATGCTTTGGCAAAGGCCAAAGGTAAATAAGTAGTGGTGGAAGAGATTGTGCAAAATCTAACTTTTGATGCCTCATTCGATAAGGATGTAGAGGAATTAATGAGGATTATAAAGAAAAGTGATTACAAGGTGGTTGACCAGCTCAACTAGACACCTTCGAAGATTTCAATCCTATCACTATTGTTATGTTCCGAGGCTCATCGAAATGTTCTTTTGAAAATTTTGAACGCTGCCTTTGTACCACAAGAAATCACTGTTAATCAACTCGAAGGGGTTGTTTCAAATGTGAATGCTAGTTATGGGCAGGGATTCATCGATTTTGATCTAACACCTGAAGGGAGAAACCATAACAGGGCTCTGCATATCTCAATAGGGTATACTGGCACCATGTTATCTCATGTCTTGGTCGATCCGGTTCATCGGTGAATGTGCTACCTAAAAAGGCATTAATGAAGTTGAATACATAAGGGGTAATACTCAAACCCAGTGACCTTGTGGTCAGAGCTTTTGATGGATTTAAGAGGTCGGTGTTTGGTGTGATTGAGTTGCCTATTCAAGTCGGTCCGCAGATTTTCAACACAACATTTTTTGTTATGGATATCCAGCCTGCCTATAGCTGTCTGCTTGGGCGCCCATGGATTCACTCAGCTGGCGCTGTGTCTTCTACCCTTCATTAGAAAATTAAATTTGTGGTTGATGGTAAGGTCGTGACCGTATATGGTGAAGAAGATATCTTAGTGAGTCATTTGACATCCTTCAAGTATATGGAAGTTGAAGGGGAGATACATGAAACTCTTTGTCAATCATTCGAGGTTGTACAAGTTCAGAAACCCCCCCATTGGAGAATAAAAGGCCAGAGGTTTCAATGGCGTCTTTGAAAGAAGCCAAGGCAGTTGTTGAAGCTGGAGGTTCATCAAAATGGGGTCAGGTGATGGATTTGCCCGTGAAGCAAGAAATGTTTGGGCTTAGGTACAAGCCAAATCATGTGCCCTGGAAGGCTCAAGGTCTTTCAAATCCCATTAGGTTTTCAAGTGCTAGCAATGGCATTATTTATGACGGTTAGATACATGCCGTGGATGATGATGCAGACAATAATTATGACATGGACAACTGGATTCGCCCGTGTGTCCCCGGACAAAAGCTTACAAACTGGCCAGCTGAAGAAATTATCCAAGTCACTCTCGCTTAAGAGTAATTTCCTTTGTTTAAACTCATGTGTTAAGTCATACGTTATGCCCAAGACGTAGTGATTCATTGTAGAGCCTCAGTGTTGCATATGCAATGATTATCATGAATAAATGACGTTTTTTCGGATTCAAATATTTTGTTCACTGTCTTTCATTTCTGCTTTATTTTTCATTAAAAATGGAAATGTTTCTTTTTGTTTTGTTTTAACATCCTCATTCTAAAATAAAGCATGAATCATCAATCATGCAGAATCACCCTTCCGGATCCCATCGATAACAATACTGCTATGGCTTATTATAACTTTGATAATCTAATCTACCAAGCCAAAGAAGAGGGTGAGGAAGATTGTGAACTCCCTGAGGAGTTAGCCAGGTTATTGAAGCAGGAAGAAAGGGTCATTCATCCACATCAAAAGACTCTGGAAGTGATCAATCTTGGCACCGAGGAAGCAAAGAGAGAGGCCAAGATAAGGGTTGCCTTAGAGGAAGGAGTGAAGAGGAGACTCACATAAATGCTATGAGAATATGTCAACGTCTTTGCTTGGTCTTACCAGGATATGCCTGGACTCGATACAAATATCGTTGTACACAGATTGCCTCTCAAAGAGGACTGTCCTCTGATCAAGCAAAAGCTCAGAAGGACGAGACCAGATATGGCTGTCAAGATTAAAGAAGAAGTGCAGAAGCAACTAGACGCAGGTTTTCTGGCTGTTGTTGCACCCCAAAATTTTCCCTCCTTACTTTAGTACTAACTGGCTTATGTTTCATTGCATTTTTGCATTATCATATGTGCATATCATTGGTTCTTAGCATGGGATCAAGGTGCCTGAGATATTCTTCAAAGGGTCAAGCAAGAGAGCTCAAGTGGATCACTCTCTCCTAACCAGTGCATGAATTAGGGTTTTGAGATTCTTGGGTTTATTGCTCCAATGGGCAAGCTCCTTGGGTTTTTATCATCACCAAATAGCATATATTATCTTTGTTGGAGAGGATACACATCATATTCAGAGGAATTTGGATTTGGAGACTGTGCTATTTCCTCCTAGACTGAGGGTACCACAACTAGGGTTTGCTATAAAGTCAGTTTATTTCTGATTTCTTGGGCAAGAATTGATTCTATGGTATTCCTTGGGTCCCTAAGTATCTAGGGATGGGAGGTTGTCCATCAGTCTGGTTCAGGAGAGATTCAATTGGCCAATGGATTGGAAATCAGGTGAATGGAGTAAAAGTCAACAATGAGAGGAGAAGTCAACTATGGAATTTTGAGGTTCTCTCCAAGGTTTTCAAGGTCTCACATCCTCATATGGTCCTCAAAAGTCAAGTTTCATGCCATTTATCAAGAATCAGGAGTTGGTACAAAAGTTACAAAATTTGGAAATGACCTATAATTTGAAAGTTTCCTTTTTGGGCAAGTTCCTGCACTGCATTCAACTTGACTTTTCATCATCAAGAAAGCTTCAAATGAATTTTTCTCCAACATGAAAGTTGAAGATATTTTTATCCTGTTTACAACAATTACTAGTGGGTCTCCATATCATTTGTGAAACTCCAATTATGATCAAAAGAAGGCAAAGTGGTTTTTAGGGTTTCTCATGGTTCCATTTTCACAACTTTGGGCATAATGACCTATAATCAATTCCATTGCTTCATGCCACATTCTAATATCAAAGAACATTCCTTGAGGATTATTTTGGGCCCAAGAATTAAGAAATTCCATGGTTTATTCTTCACTTATTTTCCATTATTTAAAATTGCCAAAATGTTGAAAACTCATTAACCAATACATCTCAAGGCCCAATTCCAATTTGGGTGTGATTAGCAATTCAGATATAAGTGATCCATCATGGAATTCTTAAGTGTACACGCATGGAGAGAGGTGTAACTCACATTATTCAATTTTCTAAAAATCACCCAAACTCATTAAACAAAGAATTGCCCAAGCCCAAACCATTATCAGTGAGAAACCCTAGAGTATTTAAACTCATCCATGCACTGGTTAGAGATGACACGTGACATTTGGAGGAGTGGAGAACTTGAACCCTAAAGCATCTCACATCCATATCTCTCAATCTACAAGGAGATTTCAAGAAATTCTTTCACCAACAGAACCCTTGTGATCTCTAGAGCACGAACCAATCACCCTTTGAAGCCAAAAGCAAGGACACGTGTGGCACCATCTCAGGTTAGTGTTGATTTTGATGATCATGAAACTCAAATTTTAAACGTGCATAATGTTGTGTGATGTCCATGGATCATGCTGATATAGTTTATTTTGAATATGGTTGTGTATGTTGGTTGTTTTATGAATTTTAAGTTTGGAGCCTTAACCTTGTTTCGTTCGTTTTTTATTATGCTTTGGTTGTTTGCAAATTTGGATGGGATATTTGGAATCCTCATGATTTTCTGGTCAAGAACATGTACCCCTTTGCGTTTTCTAGGTGTTTTTAAGGTTGCAGGTACCGTGGGTGGCGGCCGGAGCTAGGGCTCCGGCGACTGGTATGAGCTCCGGCCGGTGATGGATTCCAACGAAGAAGACGCAATCCAGGCCGTTGATTCGCTGGATCGTGTGGCTGTCATCGTGCCACGTCTTATTTTTTTGGTTTTTATTTCATGTGATCAGGTGTTTATTACCCTATGAGTCTTATGGTGTACGTCCAATTATGTTTGTTTATTTTGTGTACTTTTATTTTTATTGACTAATCATGGATCGTTTGATGAATCACAAGGCCACAATGCTGCCAGCAAATAAAAATAACATGTGCATGGCACATGGCGTGTGCATGGTATATTGACCCATTGCGTGTGTGTGTGTATAATACTTAGTGTGTGCCTTGCATCTTGACCGTCTATCATGAGTACTTGGACTTTTGGTTGACTAAGTCAGGCACGTTAGATCAATCCAATGAAAGGTAGCGAGTCAACCCATTGACTGAAAGCCCACATGCACTCCTTTTTATTTTTTTATTTCGCTGATTAATTATTTGGTCTGGGCCTGCTAATTGCACCCCACGCTTCAGCCGATTTCCCAATTCCAATGCATTTTTCTTACTAAACGCACCTCCTTGCATTCTTATTTCATTTTATTTTTATTTTAATTATTGTTTTCATTTATAATTATTAAAAATAGATTTTTACATCAAAAAATTACTAAAAAATTTCATGCATAATATTTATCATTTTATAAAATTTTCCAAAATTTATTTTTTTATTTATTTTATTTTTTATCATCTAAATTAATTATTTAGTCTATTTTCTTTTGAATTACTCATATCATGCATACTTAAAATTGTTTATTTTATTTCTCTGCATCCATAGAACATTTTCAATCCATTCCTTTTGCAATCATTTACCAACATTCTGAAGTGCATTAAAATATTTTTCCTTCATTTTTAAAATTATTTCATATTGCATTTTGGTTCTCTTTTTTGCATATTAAGTCATATTTCTCACCTGAGTCTTGCATAATTGTTTGAATGACTAACATCTTGAATTTTTGCAGGAGTTTTTGGTATTTTGGTTTGTCTCTGTTTGAGCAACTTTGATATTTAATTTGGTGATTTTAGAAGTTGCTTTACTATTTTGTTTAATGGCTCTTTGTGTAAGATTTTCTTGTATGTGTATCCTTGATCTTGTCTGATTATCTGTTTGAAGAGGCACTTGTGCCATTGTCTTGGGGTTTGTTTATTTGACTTCTTAATTCATGTTTGGATTGTTATCACTATTGTATGCCATTGTTTGATTTTCATTTGCCTTGATATTATTTATGTCTGTTTCATACTAACCTTTTATGCAGGGACTAAGGTAAGTTCTTTAAGGGTATGTATAAGTATCCATGGTCACCCCTTACTCTTTCCTTCTCTCATCTTCTTCCTCTAGGTTTAGGTTATCGCCAAATCTCACTAACCGTAGGTCACCCATGCATGATAACATTAGGACTCTTAGTTCCCCTTTAGAGTATCCCTTGTGTCTTCTCTCTTCTCATCTCAAATCTTCTCGAAAATACTTAATAAGTATAAAGTGTATTGCGCACGAGCCTTAAGCGTGGGGAATGAGAAATGAGGGGCTTCCTCTCATCTTTCTAGAGTGCTTAGCGAGCGTCCTGTCTTGGGACGATGCGTTAAGTATTCGCCCCTGTGCCCTAGACTTTGGTGCAATGCAATTTATGAACTAACTTAAGCCACTTCTGTCCTAAAAAATACAAACCAACTTCAAACTTTTTTGTCCTTCGGGATCATCAACCTAAAGGCTATTTTCAAAAAGGGCACGTTACCTTCCGTCTGAGTCGCAAACAGGCATCGACCTTAACTGCCGGACGCGAATTTAACGTCGCTCATAAAAAACACAAAAAGAACTTGGTCCGAACTACGTTGACTCTGAATTCCCCATTGCACAAGGGGGATACGTAGGCCTAGGACGTCGACGTCCTACCGCGTCTGTCTTTGTTTTTCCCCTCTCCCGTCTTAGTACAACCCTAGATGATAGGACAACTCACCCTTATAATAGACAACAAGCGTGGATCCCATCGAGTACGATGGACGCGTGGGGTGCTAGCACCTTCCCCTCGCGTAACCGACTCCCGAACCCAGGTTATGGTTGCGATGACCATTCCTTTCCCTCTTCCTAAGGTTTATGCGGTGTTCCCTTTCCCTCTCTTGGGATAAATTTACACGGCTGACGACTCTGTTTTCCGCGCCACTCTCGCGTTTGTACCTGGATGAAAATCCTGGGAGCGATAGCTGGCGACTCAGCTGGGGATTCTGGTTGACCTATGCTGGTCCATCCCTAAGCGAGTCAATCCTAGCGCTTGCTTGTCTTTGTTCTCTTTGGGTGTCTTTGTTTTTGTTTTGCTTTATGTGTTGTATTTTATTTTTACCGCATTTTCTGCATTGCATTTCATTTTTATTACTGTCATACTGCTGTGTTGTGCTGGCTGTTTTTGTTTTGCAGGTTGGGTGGGTCTGAGAGATAAGCCCAATACCCAGGCTTGAGTATACCCTAGGACTAGAGTGGAAAGTAGTGGGACCTACGTGCCCGCTTGGTACGTTTGTGTGTTCACGAAATTCACAACCAGACGAGGCTATCTTGGGACGCATTCTGACGTGTGTCTTGCGCATGTTAGGATGTTGATCTAGAGAGCTGTCGACTCTGGTGACCGATCATCGAGGACCTAGTGGAAACATCCCTCTTTAGTGGTGACAGTAGCAGACCACATCCTGTGGCAAACCCATTCGCACCCGAGGGCCCACTTTGGAATTCGCATAGGATGGCCCCTATCTTTTGAAGAGAATCAGTGGAGGCACTCCTCGATTGACGATAGTACTGTACCCCGAGGGATGAATGTACTATTGTTTCTCGACCTCAGTGCCAAAGCTGAGGACCTTCCGCTTTGGAGAATCAGTTAAGGCCTCCTCGATTGATGATGATGCCAAACCAGAAATGGTGGACGTATCATCATTTTTCGACCTGAGAGCCCGGGATACTGAACATCCTAGTACCCACACGTGAGAGGGGATGGGTGTTTGCAGGTTTGCAGGTAACCGAAACCTTCAACCTACCCTATTTCCTGGATTTCTCATCAATGTTCGATTATTTGGGTTCTTGGTTATCTCAGTGGTTCAGATTTTTGGTTTTCTGGGTTGTGGTTCCCGTTCAGTTAACAGCGCAGCACATCCAGCAGTGTTGCCTTGACCCCATGTTTGCATGAGCATATCATTTTCTTACATTCTAACATGTTTGACATTTTTCAGGGCTTGCATCTTACTCTTGATTCCGGTTTTCTGAGGTTACCTTAGCATGGATGTCCAGAGAAAGAAGACTGTTGCCTATTCGTTCCCAGATCCGACTCTGACATTGATTCACAAGTTGATTAATATGGCTGGTCCCGGAGTCCGTACAGAGTTCAGTGGAGGGTATGGGAGACTTCTGAAGTTTGTTTATAATATCTCCAAGTATGAGAAGGATGACATTCATACACTTCTTCAGTTCTACGATCTGTCTTTGCGTTGCTTCACTTTCCCGGACTACATCTTGACTACATCTTGGCCCCAACGTTGGAGGAGTTCTCATGTATTTTGGGAATTCCCATCAGGCATGACATAGTATTCTTTTCTGAAGAACACCTCGGGATAAAAGAAATGGATGTTGCTCTTCATATTAGTGAATCTGTTCTGAGCGGTAATATTGAGGAAAAACAAGGGTCTAAGGGTTTCTTATTGAAGTTCTTGTTTGATCAAGCTTGCATACATGTTAAAGAGAAGAATTGGACTACTTTCCAAGCTATTCTGGCTATGTGCATCTATGGGATTGTGTTGTTTCCCAATGCTCCTGATCTGGTGGATATGCATGCTGTCAGAATCTTTATTTCAAAGAATCCTTGTACCTACTTTGCTAGGTGATGTGTATCATTCAGTTCACTACAAGAATGAAAATAGGCGGGGAAAAACTGTGAGTTGTTGTGCACCGCTCTTATCTACTTGGTTCCTGAGTCATCTTCCTGAAACTGGCGCCTTTATTGATACGAAAGATTCTCTGAAGTGGTCAAAGAGGTTAATGGGCTTGACTGCTGACAACATTGTTTGGTTCAATCATGACTTGCTAGGAATGGAGATTATTTGCAAGTGCGGAGAATTCCCTAATGTACCCTTGATAGGGAGAAAAGGTGGAATTAACTACAATCCTTCCCTAGTTATCAGGCAGTTTGGTTATCCCTTGAGAGGTCCACCTGATGAGAGAGATGTCAGAGAGTCCTTATTCTTCAACGGTATTGAGGATCAAGAGATGATGAGGAAGATTGTGAATGCTTGGAAACAGGTGACCAAGAAGGGTAAAACTTCGTTCGAAAAATGTAATAACCGGGCTTTTCCTCCCTATAAAGAGTGGATTAAGAAGAGAACAGAAAAGGAGCTTCTTCCCTTCCCTGTGGAACCACCTTTGTATCCTTTACTGGTTGAGCCTCCTACCACAGTTGAAATAGAGAAGTTTGACAAGCTATGGGCTGAAAAGGAAAGGCTACGGGAAGAAAATAGAGAGCTACTAAGGGAGATCTATCAGTTGAAGCATGAGCGGGGTGAAGCTATTCATACCGCCAAGTTGAAAACAGAGCTTCTTGTTAAGGCAGAAAAAGAGCTAGCTGACATGGTCGCATCCAGAAAAAGGATGAAAGAAGCTTTGGATGGTATCAGTAAGGTTCTCGAGTCCAAGAAGGAGGAATTAGACAAGGCTTTGTTGAAAATTCATAGGTTCGATGAACACCGAGAAACTGCAATGGTCGAGAACAAGAGAAAGGAAGACGATTATCTAGCTAAGATTGACCAATTGATGTTGACGCTCAAGAAAAAAGACGCTGAGATCTTATCAGGGATATTCAAGAGACAAGCAGTCGAGGGTCGACTCAATGAAGCCATAGCCTCCATAGAAGAACTGAAAGTCCAAGCTGAAGTGAAGAAACCTAGACATGAGGGTCCTAGCATGGATGGTGCTTCTGGAGAAGACGCTTGGGAGTTGCGTTGCCGGTACTTGGAAGGGATCATACTTAGAAGAGACGTCCTCATTCAAGAGCTAATTTAGAGGCCAAAGCATCCCGACACCAAAAAGATGTTCAAGGAAATTCAAGACTGGAGCAGAAAGCATAGTGGATGGGGGGGATTGACACTTGTGGATTTTGATGATATGCTGTAGTTTTCTATTCTCTTTTATTGTACTTGGATCACCACCAGGCTTGTTGGTTGGGACCTCTATGATTTATGTGTTCAGATTTGTTATCTTGGATTCGTGATTGTTGACATTTGGTTTTCCTCTGGTTTTCTTAATATATGAGCAGAAGTTCCGTTCTATCTTGTTATTAAACTGGAATCAAGGGGTAGATCGCCCTGCTAATATTCAAACATGTTCATTTGCATATTCATAATCATTTTGCATAATCATTTTGCATGACAGGTGTTTATCTCTGGTGTTCTTATCTTGTTCTCATCTCAGAATTGCAGATCAGCACATTCACCGGTATCCTACCAGACAAAATCAGAAGAGACTCATGGATCAGCTACAGAATGAGATCATTGAGATGCGGACTCGCATGAACCAATTCATGGAATTAATGCAAGGGGTTGCTCAAGGACAAGAGCAGTTGAGGACTCTCGTTTAGCCATTGATTGCGAGGGTTGATGATGACGGTGTCCTTCATGGAGGACTTCATACTGGTGTTACTGGTAATAATGGTCAGAATGGCCCTACGGGCGGAGGTATTCCTGTTTCTGGTGTTGTGATCCCTCCGGGCGGAGCTGAAAATGCTGGGGGAGGTGGTACTGGTGCTGGCGCAGTTCATGGCTGTCAGTATGATGATGTTCAAGATGATGCATTTTCTCTGCCAGGTGGGGATACTGGTCCCCAGATTGACAATGACCAGAGAATCAAGTTGATTGAGGAACAACTAAGGGGTGTTGTGAATCAGGATTCTGTGGGAATGGATCTAGAGGATTTGGGGCTGGTTCTAGGCGTTGTTATTCCGCACAAGTTTCAGACTCCCACTTTAGAGAAGTATAATGGTATGTCTTGTCCAAGGACCCACGTGAGAGCATACGCAAGTAAGATGGTTGCGCATGCGAAGAATGAGAAGCTGATGATGCATTGCTTCCAGGATAGCCTATCCGGGGCATCCCTGGAGTGGTATATGCAACTGGAAAGGAAAGATGTGCGAAGTTGGAGATATCTGGCACGGGCATTTATCAGACACTATTAGTATAACACTGATATGGCTCCTAACAGAACACAGCTACATAATCTGTCATAGAAGAACAATGAGAGTTTCAAGGAGTACGCTCAGAGGTGGCGTGAACTGGCAGCTAGGGTTCAGCCTCCTATGTTGGAGCGTGAAATGATAACTATGTTTATGGCCACCTTGCACGGTCATTACTATGAAAAGTTGGTACCGTGTATGACTGGAAAGTTTGCTGATTTGATCTTGGTAGGAGAGATGGTAGAAAGTGGAATTAAGGCGGGAAAAATATCAGGCGGTGATGGGTCCTCATCTGGAGGAAGTAAGAAGCCTTATGCTAGTGGTTACAAGAAGAAGGAGGGAGATACAAACTCTGTGTCATCATATCGTGGTAGAGATGGGCCTCGTCAGAACTACAATCAGCAGGTGGCTTCTGTAACCATCCTAGCAGCACCTCAGCAGCCAGCAGTGTCTCAACAACAAAATCAGGCTCCGTACCAATCACAGCCTCAGAATAGGCGGGATAGGCATTTTGACACTCCACCTATGTCCTACTCTCAATTATTCCAGCACTTGTTAAAACTGCAATTAATTCAAACGAGAACATTGGCTCCACCTACTGGTAATCCACCTCCCGGCTATGACGCCAACGCCCACTGTGAGTTTCATTCTGGGGCACCCGAACATCATACTGAGAACTGTAAAGCTTTTAAGCATAAGGTTCAAGATTTGGTGGATTCCAAAGCCATCAATTTCTCCAATGACGTTTCAAATGTGAATCAGAACCCGATGCCGAATCACGGTGGGCCGAAGGTCAATGCTATTATTAAAGACTGTGAAGACTTGAGTTTGATTTCAGATGTGAATGAAGTCTAAACTCCCTTGGGTGTGGTGAAGGAAAGACTGTTGAAGGGAGGGGTATTTCCCGGTTGTGATGAAGGTTGTGTAGGATGTGTGTCGCAGCCAGGCGGTTGTGAGTTATTGAAAGCAGGTATTCAGAGAATGATCAACGAAGGGGTATTACAGTTTGACAGAGGTTGCAAGCAGAGTAATGTTACTGACAGAGAAATTGATGTTGCCACGATAATAATTCCATTCAAGACAATAACTATATCAGCGCCGGCGAGACCAGCGCCGGTCACCATCACTGTTCCTGGACCAGTCCCGTATGAGACTACCAAGGCCATTCCATGGAACTATGGGGCCGAGGTGTTTGTTAATGGTAAGAAGCAGGAATTGAAAGACACATCAGCTGTGAATACAGGGGTTGGAAATCTTGTTGAAGCAGGGGCTATCACTAGGAGTGGTAGAGTCTTTATTCCGTCCGAGAATCAAGCTGGCAGTTCAAGACAGGACAAAGGTAAACAGATGATGGATGAGTCCGTATAGAGGCAGGAAGCTAATAATTCTACGACAAAGCAGGGTGGGGATACTTTCTCAGAAGATGTAGAAGAGTTTATGAGGTTGATCAGAAAAAGTGATTACAAGATTGTCGATCAACTTCACCAAACTCCATCAAAGATTTCCATTCTATCCTTATTGTTGTGCTCCGAGGCACACCGAAATGCATTGCTGAAGGTTCTGAATATGGCTTATGTACCGCAGGAAATTTCTGTCAACCAATTAGAAGGGGTTGTGGCTCATGTGAATGCTGGTAATGGTTTGGGTTTCACCGATTTAGATCTGTCTCCGGCTGGGAGGAATCACAACAACGCTCTGCATATTTCAGTGGAATGTCGTGGTTCTTTGATGTCGCATATGTTAGTTAATACTGGGTCATCTTTGAATGTGCTACCGAAGAAGGCTTTGATGAAGTTGGATACTCGTGGGTTGATTTGTACACCAAGTGACTTGGTGGTACGTGCTTTTGATGGCTCCAAAAGGTCAATCTTTGGAGAGTTAGTTCTGCCGATCAAGGTGGGTCCTGAGATTTTCAACAACACCTTTTACATAATGGATATTCAGCCTGCCTATAGTTGTTTGTTGGGCCGCCCATGGATCCATGGTGCTGGGGCAGTAACTTCTACGCTGCACCAGAAGTTGAAGTATATGGTGGATGGCCACGTTGTGACTGTTTGTGGTGAAGAAGATATCATGGTGAGTCACCTATCTACCTTCAAGTATGTAGAGGTAGATGGTGAGATACAGGAAACTTTGTGCCAAGCCTTTGAAGCTGTGAAGATTCCCGAGGAACCCCCAAAGACAGTCAATCAGCCTGAGGTGGTTGCCCAACCTGAAGTTGTCAGACAACCAGAGGTTCCAATGTCCTCTTTCAAAGAGGCGCGTGCTATAGTTGAAGCTGGTGGTTCTCAGAAGTGGGGCAGTGTTATTGATGTTTAAAGAAAGCAAGATACTCATGGACTGGGTTACAAGCCACCTAGGAGTTCTGAAGAGCCTCCCAAGTTCTATGGTCCAGTCCGTTTCACCAGTGCCGGTGTTTTCTTCGACAGAGTCAATGCTATTGAGGATGAAGGAGATAGTGATTGTGACATGGACGAGTGGATCCGTCCTTGCATTCCTGGTCAGAGTTTAGGCAACTGGTCCTCCGAGAAAGTTATCCAAGTGACGCGCTCGGAGTAATTTACTTTTGTTTTTTGCTATGTTGAGTCCTACGTTCTGCCCAAGACGTAGTGATATTTATTTGTAGGGCTTGGATGTTTTATTTGCTATTTTTATCATCAATAAAGGACGTTTTTTCATTCAAATATTTTGATCCCTGTCTTTCTGTTTTTACTTTTTGCATTAACCCACATCAAAATGGCAATGTGTTTTCTTGTTTATTGCACTCATAATAAACATAAAACATCCATCATGTAGGTTCCTTTGTTCAGATTCCACCCAGGACTTAGCTATGGCCCGATATGACTTCGACAATCCTATCTATCAGGCCGAAGAAGAGACTGACGAAGACTGTGACTTACCAGAAGAATTAGCCAGGTTACTGAAACAAGAGGAAAGGGTTATTCTACCTCATCAGGAGGAGGTTGAGACTGTTAATCTGGGAACCGAGGATGTTAAGCGGGAAGTAAAGGTTGGGGCTTCCCTAGAAGGCACCGTTAAGGGAAGATTGATTGAGTTGCTTCGAGAGTATGTGGATATCTTCGCCTGGTCTTACCAAGACATGCCTGGGCTTGAAACTGACATTGTTTCACACCGGCTGCCGCTTAAAGAGGGTTGTACTCCAGTCAAGCAGAAATTGAGAAGGACGAAACCATATATGGCTGTCAAGATCAAGGAAGAGGTTCAGAAACAGTTAGACGCCGGATTTCTTGCTGTGACAAATTATCCTCCGTGGGTTGCTAATATTGTACCTGTACCTAAGAAGGATGGGAAGGTCAGGATGTGTGTGGATTACCGAGATTTGAATAGGGCGAGCCCGAAGGATGATTTCCCGCTCCCCCACATTGACGTGTTAGTGGACAATACTGCTCAATATTCTGTGTTTTCCTTCATGGATGGCTTCTCTGGGTATAACCAAATCAAAATGGCCCCAGAGGACATGGAGAAAACTACGTTCATAACACCGTGGGGAACATTTTGCTACAAGGTAATGCCCTTTGGATTGAAGAATGCTGGGGCAACCTATCAGCGGGCGATGGTGACTCTCTTTCATGATATGATTCACAAGGAAATTGAAGTCTATGTTGATGACATGATTGCGAAGTCACAGACAGAGGAAGAACACTTGGTAAACCTCCAGAAGTTGTTTGAAAGGTTGAGGAAGTTCAGATTGAGGTTGAATCCGAACAAGTGCACTTTTGGCGTGAGGTCTGACAAATTGCTGGGATTCATTGTTAGTGAAAGAGGTATCGAGGTTGATCCTGCAAAAATAAGAGCCATATAGGAGATGCCTGAGCCAAGAACAGAGAAAGAGGTTCGTGGTTTCTTGGGAAGGTTGAATTACATTGCCAGGTTCATCTCTCATCTGACAGCCACGTGTGAACCAATTTTCAAGCTGTTAAGGAAAGATCAAGAGGTCAGGTGGAATGAAAATTGTCGAGAGGCATTTGAAAGGATAAAGACGTATTTGCAGGAACCTCCAGTCCTTATGCCACCAGTGTCTGGGAGACCGTTGATTATGTACCTTACGGTTCTTGAGAATTCGATGGGTTGTGTGCTCGGTCAACACGACGAGACAGGTAGGAAAGAGCACGCCATTTACTACCTGAGTAAGAAGTTCACTGATTGCGAATCAAGATACTCTATGCTGGAAAAGACATGTTGTGCACTCGCTTGGGCAGCCAAGCGCCTAAGGCAGTATATGTTAAACCACACAACCTTGTTGATTTCGAAGATGGATCCGATTAAGTACGTGTTTGAGAAGCAAGCACTTTCTGGAAGGATAGCCCGTTGGCAGATGGTTTTGATAGAGTACGATATTCAGTATGTTTCTCAGAAGGCCATTAAGGGAAGTGTTCTATCAGAATATCTCGCTGAACAGCCGGTCGAGGATTATCAGCCAATGAAGTTTGAGTTTCCGGACGAGCATGTTATGTTTCTGAAAATGAAAGATTGTGAAGAGCCTCTGCCTGACGAAGGACCAGAGATTGGATCACAGCGGAAGATGATTTTTGATGGGGCTGTCAACTCATATGGTAATGGAATTGGGGCAATCATTACGACCCCGAAGGGTTCTCATATACCTTTCACTGCCCGGTTAGCATTCGTGTGTACCAACAACGAGGCGGAGTATGAAGCATGCATCATGGGGTTAGAAGAAGCAATTGATTTGAGAATTAAGAACCTTGATGTCTATGGTGATTCCGCGTTGGTAGTTAATCAGATTATAGGAGAATGGGAGACTCGTCAGGCGAATTTGGTACCTTATAACAACTATGCCAGAAGGTTGTTACCTTTCTTTGATAGGGTGGATTTTCATCATGTGCCCCGAGCTGAGAATCAGATGGTTGATGCGTTGGCGACACTGGCATCCATGTATAAGGTGAGCCGTTGGAATGAAACTCCGTCGATTAGAATCATGCGTCTGGACAGACCAGCTTTTGTGTTTACAATTGAAGATGTGTCAGATGGAAAACCATGGTATCATGATATTAAGGTCTTTCTGAAGAGACAGGAGTATCCAGAGGGTGCCTCCACCAAGGATAAAAAGACTCTGAGAAGGTTGGCAGGAAACTTCTTTCTGAACAAGGATGATGTGTTATATAAGAGGAACTTCGATATGGTCTTACTGTGTTGTGTTGATGAACACGAGGCAGGCTTATTAATGGAGGAAGTTTACGAGGGTTCTTTCGGTACTCATTCCAGTGGACACACCATGGCTAGAAAGTTATTGAGAGCAGGATATTATTGGATGACTATGGAGTCTGATTGTTTCAAGTACGCTCGGAAGTGCCATAAATGCCAGATTTATGCAGATAAGATGCATGTGCCGCCTACGCCTCTAAATGTGTTGTCGTCCCCTTGGCCTTTTGCAATGTGGGGCATAGATATGATTGGAAAGATTGAGCCTACTGCTTCCAATGGGCATCGTTTCATTTTGGTTGCCATTGTCTATTTCACGAAGTTGGTGGAGGCAGCCTCGTACGCCAACGTCACCAAGCAAGTGGTAGCCCGGTTTATAAAGAAGGACATCATCTGTCGTTATAGGGTCCCGGAGAGAATCATTACCGATAATGGATCGAATTTAAACAACAAGATGATGGAGGAACTATGTCAGAGCTTTAAGATCGAGCATCATAATTCTTCTCCGTATCGTCCGAAGATGAATGGGGCTATTGAGGCGGCGAATAAGAATATCAAGAAGATTGTGCAGAAAATGGTGGTAACATATAAAGACTGGCATGAAATGCTACCTTATGCCCTACATGGTTACCGTACTTCGGTGCGTACGTCAACTGGGGCAACCCCTTTCTCATTGGTATATAGTATGGAAGCAGTTTTACCCTTAGAGGTCGAGATCCCGTCTTTGAGAGTTCTGGCAGATGTGAAGCTTGATGAAGCTGAATGGGTGCGTACCAGGTTGGATCAGTTGAACCTTATTGAAGAAAAGAGATTGGCAGCCATCGCACATGGTCGTTTGTATCAGAGTAGGATGAAGCACACCTTTAACCAGAAGGTGCGTCCTCGGAATTTTCAGACAGGTGAATTGGTTTTGAAAAGGATCCTTCCTCCTCAGACAGATCACAGGGGCAAATGGACTCCAAACTACGAAGGGCCGTATGTGGTAAGAAAGGTTTTCTCTGGTGGAGCCTTACTACTTTCAACTATGGATGGCGAAGATTTTACCTCCCCTATGAACGCAGACGTAGTCAAAAAATACTTCGCATAAAAGAGACCCGCTGGACATAAAAAGAAAATCCAGGCAAAAAGGGGCATCCCGGCGAACCATAAAAAAGGAAAAAGGTTCGGGCAAAAGTTAGGGATAAAGTGTAAAAAAGGATGTGTAAACCCGCAAAGTTGAAAACCTGAAAAGACAACTTTGGCAAAAATGGGTATCCCGATGGATTGAAAACCCGAAAAGGGCGATCCAGGCAAAAGTTAGGGATTTATAAGCGAAAGGCTATGGTCTGCGTTCGATCTGTGAGCACTTTCAATACTTGGAAATTCTGAAAGAAAGGAATCAGTACAGTTAGTCTCTTCGAAGGTCAAGACATTTGTGGATAAGCAAGTCATATGGGTCATAGCTGAGTCGAATCATGGTGGATATCTGTTTTCACATTGCCGACATGTGTATTTTCTTTTTGCTTTTGTGCAATTACCTCTTTTTAGGAATTGCTTCCTATTGTAAATGCCTATTTACAGGCCACTCTTCTCAATAAAATATTCATTTCACTCAAAGAGCTTTCTATTGTTTGTTTTACTTTTACTGTTTTGTTTGCAAAAAACGTCCGATATTTTCGATAAACATTGCACATAAATCTTCGAGCTTTGCGGAGCATAACGAAAAACAGTAGAAATTACTTAGGCGTTAACGGTGATAGTCATGTTGTGGCATATTCTATTTGTTGTTATTTGACTTGCAGGGCAATAGCATTGTACTCCCCCAACAGGTTGCTCTCCCCAGCATTGAGATTACACTTTCCTCAGCAGAGCAGACCTTCCCCAGCAGGAGACTTGGGAAGCATTTTCTCCAGATCAAGACGTTATTTCCCCACAGAATCAGGGTGTTCATCTTCCCCCTTCAGTCATGAAGCGTGCTCTCACCGCCGATGTCATATTCTAATCCCTGGCAAGGAGGAGGTAAAATCATTCTCCCCATCAGCAGGCTAAGATCAGCAGTATCCCCAAGCAGGATGGTATTATGGGCTGGCATCCCCAGCAGGTTCTGAGCCCAATTAGTTATTAGCAATCCTCAGTAACAGACTTATGGTTCCGTTATGGGCGTTCATTCTTAACTCCCCTAGCAGAGGAGGAATTTCGGGTTTCTATGTTACCTTCAGTGAAGGACAGGTGTGGCCCCCGGTAGTTCTTTCGGGATTTCATCCCCGGCAGAAGTTGTTGATCCGAAGAGTCGATCAGTATAACCCTTCTCAGCAGAATTCTTGGATCCAGAGGACAATTTATTTTTGTCATCCTCAGCTGAATCAATATTTTCTCTCCGGCATTTATTTTGCTGGAGGGACCCTTTTTGCATATCATAAGCATTTGCATTGCATCCTCAAGCGCGTAGCATTTCCATGTTGTATGGAGCATTACGCCACCATTCAAACATTTGCATTTGAAGCATAAGCCAGGTTTGATACTTTCCTTGCCAGTTCTCTTTCTCAGCAGAGAGGGCATAACTCAGGAGATTTTGGAGGGATGCGTTCCTCATACTGGTGCTCCCCGGCAGAGTCTTTTATTTAGACTTATCCTTTCCCCGGCGGAGTCATCTTATCTGTGGATCATGGGTCCGTTAGAAGTTTGTCTGGCCTTTCTATTTTGTGAAATCCCATTCTTGCTTGACATATTGTGGTTTAAACCAGAAGTTTTGTTTCACGTTATCCCTAGTGAAATCGCCATTTATTTTGCTAGTTTCTCTTTATCAGCAGAGATAGCAATCTTTTGAAGATTTTCTTTTGTCAGTTTCCCTTTATCAGCAGGGATGGCATTTATTTTGCTAGTTTCTCTTTATCAGCAGAGATAGCAATCTTTTGAAGATTTTCTTTGTCAGTTCCCTTTATCAGCAGGGATGGCATTTTTGTTGCTAGTTCACTTTATCAGCAGAGATAGCAATCTTTCGGATATTTTCTTCGTCAGTTCCCTTTATCAATAAGGATGACATTTATTTTGCTAGTTTCTCTTTATCAGCAGAGATAGCAATCTTTTGAAGATTTTCTTTTGTCAGTTTCCCTTTATCAGCAGGGATGGCATTTATTTTGCTAGTTTCTCTTTATCAGCATAGATAGCAATCTTTTGAAGATTTTCTTTTGTCAGTTTCCCTTTATCAGCAGGGATGGCATTTATTTTGCTAGTTTCTCTTTATCAGCATAGATAGCAATCTTTTGAAGATTTTCTTTTGTCAGTTTCCCTTTATTAGCAGGGATGGCATTTATTTTGCTAGTTTCTCTTTATCAGTAGAGATAGCAATCTTTTGAAGATTTTCTTGTGACAGTTTCCCTTTATCAGCAGGGATGGCATTGGTATTGCTAGTTCTCTTCATCAGCAGAGATAGCAATCCTTTGGATATCTTCTTTCGTCAGCTCCCTTTTTTCAGCAGAGATGGCATTGGTATTGCTAGTTCTCTTTATCAGCAGAGATAACAATCTTTTGGATATTTTCTTCGTCAGCTCCCTTTATCAGCAGGGATGGCATTGGTATTGCTAGTTCTCTTTATCAGCAGAGATAGCAATCTTTTGGGTATCTTCTTTCGTCAGTTCCCTTTATCAGCAGGGATGACATTGGTTTTGCTAGTTCTCTTTATCAGCAGAGATAACAATCTTTTGGATATTCTCTTCGTCAGTTCCCTTTATCAGCAGGGATGACATTCGTGTTGCTAGTTCTCTTTATCCGTAGAGATATCAATATTTGCGATATTTTTCTTCGTCAGTTCCCTTTATCAGCAGGGATGACATTCGTGTTGCTAGTTCTCTTTATCAGTAGAGATAGCAATATTTGGGATATTTTCCTCCGTCAGTTCCCCTTATCAGCAGAGATGGCATTCATTTCGCTAGTTCTCTTTATCAGCAGAGATAGCAGTCTTTTGGAGACTTTCTTTCGTCGGTTCCCTTTATCAGCAGGGATGGCATTCATTTCGCTAGTTCTCTTTATCAGCAGAGATAGCAGTCTTTTGGAGACTTTCTTTCGTCGTTTCCCTTTATCAGCAGGGATGGATTTTGTGTTGCTAGTTCTCTTTATCAGCAGAGATAGCAACCTTTTTGAATATTTCCTTTGTCAGTTCCCTTTATCAGCAGGGATGGCGTATTTTGAAACTCCTTTGTCAGTTCTCTTTATCAGCAGAGATGACATAACCTGGGAGAGTTTGTTTCCTTACAGCATTTATGGCTTGCAAATTTCTGGGTTCTTTGGTATTCAATCTCTGTGCATCCTGATTGTCTGAAAGCCGTCGCTATCATACCCTCAGGACCAAGTTGATTAAATAGGGGCAGCTGTTGCACCCCAAAATTTGCCCTCCTTACTTTAGTACTAACTGGCTTATGTTTCATTGCATTTTTGCATTATCATATGTGCATATCATTGGTTCTTAGCATGGGGTCAAGGTGCCTGAGATATTCTTCAAAGGGTCAAGCAAGAGAGCTCAAGTGGATCACTCTCTCCTAACCAGTGCATGAACTAGGGTTTTGAGATTCTTGGGTTTATTGCTCCAATGGGCAAGCTCCTTGGGTTTTTATCATCACCAAATGGCATATCTTATGTTTGTTGGAGAGGATACACATCATATTCAGAGGAATTTGGATTTGGAGACTGTGCTATTTCCTCCTAGACTGAGGGTACCACAACTAGGGTTTGCTATAAAGTCAATTTATTTTTGATTTCTTGGGCAAGACTTGATTCTATGGTATTCCTTGGGTCCCCAAGTATCTAGGGATGGGAGGTTGTCCATCAGTCTGGTTCAGGAGAGATTCAATTGGCCAATGGATTGGAAATCAGGTGAATGGAGTAAAAGTCAACAGTGAGAGGAGAAGTCAACTGTGGAATTTTGAGGTTCTCTCCAAGGTTTTCAAGGTCTCACATCCTCATATGGTCCTCAAAAGTCAAGTTTCATGCCATTTATCAAGAATCAGGAGTTGGTGCAAAAGTTACTAAATTTGGAAATGACCTATAATTTGAAAGTTTCCTTTTTGGGCAAGTTCCTGCACTGTATTAAACTTGACTTTTCATCATCAAGAAAGCTTCAAATGAATTTTTCTCCAACATGAAAGTTGAAGATCTTTTTCTCCTCTTTCCAACAAGTACTAGTGGGTCTCCATATCATTTGTGAAACTCCAGTTATGATCAAAAGAAGGCAAAGTAGTTTTTAGGGTTTCTCATGGTTCCATTTTCACAACTTTGGGCATAATGACCTATAATCAATTCCATTGCTTCATGCCACATTCTAATATCAAAGAACATTCCTTGAGGATTATTTTGGGCCTAATAATTAAGAAATTCCATGGTTTATTCTTCACTTATTTTCCATTATTTAAAATTGCCAAAATGTTGAAAACTCATTAACCAATACATCTCAAGGCCCAATTCCAATTTGGGTGTGATTAACAATTCAGATATAAGTGATCCATCATGGAATTCTTAAGTGTACACGCATGGAGAGAGGTGTAACACACATTATGCAATTTTCTAAAAATCACCCAAACTCATTAAATAAAGAATTGCCCAAGCCCAAACCATTATCAGTGAGAAACCCTAGAGTATTTAAACTCATCCATGCACTGGTTAGAGATGACACGTAACATTTGGAGGAGTGGATAACTTGAACCCTTAAGCATCTCACATCCATATCTCTCAATCTACAAGGAGATTTCAAGAAATTCTTTCACCAACAGAACCCTTGTGATCTCTAGAGCACGAACCAATCACCCTTTGAAGCCAAAAGCAAGGACACGTGTGGCACCATCTCAGGTTAGTGTTGATTTTGATGATCATGAAACTCAAATTTTAAACGTACATAATGTTGTGTGATGTCCATGGATCATGCTGATATAGTTTGTTTTGAATGTGGTTGTGTATGTTGGTTGTTTTATGAATTTTAAGTTTGGAGCCCTAACCTTGTTTCGTTCGTTTTTTATTATGCTTCGGTTGTTTGCAAATTTGGATGGGATATTTGGAATCCTCATGATTTTCTGGTCAAGAACATGTACCCCTTTACGTTTTCTGGGTGTTTTTAAGGTTGCAGGTACCGTGGGTGGCGGCCGGAGCTAGGGCTTCGGCGACTGGTATGAGCTCCGGCCGGTGAGGGATTCCAACGAAGAAGACGCAATCCAGGCCGTTGATTCGCTGGATCGTGTGGCTGTCATCGTGCCACGTCTTATTTTTTTTGGTTTTTATTTCATGTGATCAGGTGTTTATTACCCCATGAGTCTTATGGTGTACGTCCAATTATGTTTGTTTATTTTGTTTACTTTTAATTTTGCTGACTAATCATGGATCGTTTGATGAATCACAAGGCCACAATGCTGCCAGCAAATAAAAATAACATGTGCATGGCACATGGCGTGTGCATGGTATACTGACCCATTGCGTGTGTGTGTGTATAATACTTAGTGTATGCCTTGCATCTTGACCGTCTATCATGAGTACTTGGACTTTTGGTTGACTAAGTCAGGCACGTTAGATCAATCCAATGGAAGGTAGCGAGTCAACCCATTGACTGAAAGCCCACATGCACTCCTTTTTATTTTTTTATTTTGCTGATTAATTATTTGGTCTGGGCCTGCTAATTGCACCCCACGCTTCAGCCGATTTCCCAATTCCAATGCATTTTTCTTACTAAACGCACCCCCTTGCATTCTTATTTCATTTTATTTTTATTTTAATTATTGTTTTCATTTATAATTATTAAAAATAGATTTTTACATCAAAAAATTACTAAAAAATTTCATGCATCATATTTATCATTTTATAAAATTTTCCAAATTTTATTTTTTATTTTTATTTTATTTTTTATCATCTAAATTAATTATTTAGTCTATTTTCTTTTGAATTACTCATATCATGCATACTTAAAATTGTTTATTTTATTTCTCTGTATCCATAGAACATTTTCAATCCATTCCTTTTGCAATCATTTACCAACATTCTGAAGTGCATTAAAATATTTTTCCTTCATTTTTAAAATTATTTCATATTGCATTTTGGTCCTCTTTTTTTGCATATTAAGTCATATTTCTCACCTGAGCCTTGCATAATTGTTTGAATGACTAACATCTTGAATTTTTGCAGGAGTTTTTGGTATTTTGGTTTGTCTCTATTTGAGCAACTTTGATATTTAATTTGGTGATTTTAGAAGTTGCTTTACTATTTTGTTTAATGGCTCTTTGTGTGAGATTTTCTTGTATGCGTATCCTTGATCTTGTCTGATTATCTGTTTGAAGAGGCACTTGTGCCATTGTCTTGGGGTTTATTTATTTGACTTCTTAATTCATGTTTGGATTGTTATCACTATTGTATGCCATTGTTTGATTTTCATTTGCCTTGATATTATTTATGTCTGTTTCATACTAACCTTTTATGCAGGGACTAAGGTAAGTTCTTTAAGGGTATGGATAAGTATCCATGGTCACCCCTTACTTTTTCCTTCTCTCATCTTCTTCCTCTAGGTTTAGGTTATCGCCAAACCTCACTAACCGTAGGTCACCCATGCATGATAACATTAGGACTCTTAGTTCCCCTTTAGAGTATCCCTTGTGTCTTCTCTCTTTTCATCTCAAATCTTCTCGAAAAATACTTAATAAGTATAAAGTGTATTGCGCACGAGCCTTAAGCGTGGGGAATGAGAAATGAGGGGCTTCCTCTCATCTTTCTAGAGTGCTTAGAGAGCGTCCTGTCTTGGGACGATTCGTTAAGTATTCGCCCCTGTGCCCTAGACTTTGGTGCAATGCAATTTATGAACTAACTTAAGCCACTTCTGTCCTAAAAAATACAAACCAACTTCAAACTTTTTTGTCCTTCGGGATCGTCAACCTAAAGGCTATTTTCAAAAAGGGCACGTTACCTTCCGTCTGAGTCGCAAACAGGCATCGAACCTAACTGCCAGACGTGAATTTAACGTCGCTCATAAAAAACACAAAAAGAACTTGGTCCGAACTACGTTGACTCTGAATTCCCCATTGCACAAGGGGGATACGTAGGCCTAGGACGTCGACGTCCTACCGAGTCTGTCTTTGTTTTTCCCCTCTCCCGTCTTAGTACAACCCTAGATGATAGGATAACTCACCCTTAGAATAGACAACAAGCGTGGATCCCATCGAGTACGATGGACGCGTGGGGTGCTAGCACCTTCCTCTCACGTAACCGACTCCCGAACCCAAGTTATGGTTGCGATGACCATTCCTTTCCCTCTTCCTAAGGTTTATGCGGTGTTCCCTTTCCCTCTCTTGGGATAAATTTACACAGCTGACGACTTTGTTTTCCGCACCACTCTCGCGTTTGTACCTGGATGAAAATCCTGGGAGCGACAGCTGTCGCCAACTATCCCCCATGGGTTGCAAACATTGTACCTGTGCCTAAGAAAGATGGCAAGGTTCGAATGTACGTCGATTACAGGGATCTGAACAGAGCCATCCCTAAAGACGATATTCCGCTTCCCCATATTGATGGGTATAACCAAATCAAAATGGTCCTAGAGGACATGGAGAAAATGACGTTTATTAACCCATGGGGAACCTTCTGTTACAAGGTGATGCCCTTTGGACTTAAGAATGCTGAGGAAACATATAAGCGCGCAATGGCGACTCTCTTTCATGATATGACTCATAAAGAGATTGAAGTATGTGTGGATAATATGATTGCAAAATCCCAGACTGAAGAAGATCACATGGTTCATCTCCAAAAATTATTTGACAAACTGAGGAAATTCAAGCCGAGGTTGAATCCAAACAAATACAGCTTTGGGGTGAGATCTGGAAAGCTGTTGGGCTTTATCATCCGTGAGTGAGGTATCGAGGTTGATCCTGCAAAGGTAAAAGAAATACAAGAAATGCCTGAGCCGAGAACAAAAAAAAGAGGTTTGTGGTTTCTTAGGGAGATTAAAATACATAGTTAGATTCATCTCTCATCATACAGCCACTTGTGAACCAATACTCAAGTTATTGCGAAAAGATCAGGCTATCAGGTAGAACGATGATTTCCAAAAGGATTTTGAAAGATTAAAAGAGTACTTGTAGGAGCCTCCGATCCTCATGCCTCTAGTAGCTGGAAGACCATTGATAATGTATTTGATGGTTCTTGAGAACCCAACGGGCTATGTACTCGGTCAACACGACGAGACAGGTAGGAAAGAGCATGCAATCTACTACCTGACTAAGATATTTATTGACTGTGAGTCAAATTACTCAATGCTGGAGAAAACATGTTGTGCACTTGCATGGACAACCAAGCGTCTGAGGCAGTACATGCTAACACACACAACCTTGTTGATATCAAAGATGGATCTGATCAAATATGTTTTTGAGAAGCAAGCTCTCACTCGAAGGATTGCCAGGTGGCAAATGGTTATGACAGAATACGATATTCAATATGTTACCCAGAAAGCCATCAAAGGTAGTGTCTTGTCAGAATACCTGGCCCACCAACCGATCGATGATTACCAGCCTATCAAGTTTGATTTTCTTGATGAAGATATTATGTTTTTGAAGGCTAAAGATTATGGCGAGCCGTTGCCAGATGAGGGACTTGAGCCTGGATCTCATTGGGGATTAATATTCGATGGAGCTGTTAATGCTTATGGCAATGAAATCGGGGCAATCATCATCACTCATAAGGGTTCCCACATCCCTTTCACCACAAGATTAACATTTGAGTGTACAAACAACATGACGGAGTATGAGGCTTGTATCATGGGATTGGAAGAGGCTATTGATTTGAGAATCAAGATCCTTAATATGTACGGTGATTCAGCCTTGGTTATCAACCAGATCAAAGGGGAGTGGGAGACTCGTCAGGACAACCTAATACCTTACAAAGATTATGCAAGAATATTGTTGACATTCTTCGATAAGGTTGAATTTCATCACGTTCCCCGAACAAAAAATCAAATGGCAGATGCGCTGGCAACATTGTCATCCATGTGCAAAGTGAATCGGTGGAATGAATTACCCAAATCAGAATTATGCACCTCAACAGACCCGCTCATATCTTTGCAACAGAAGAGGTGGTGGATGATAAGCCTTGGTTCCACGACATCAAGTGCTTTCTTAAAAACCAAGAGTACCAACTTGGGGCATCCCGTAAAGACAAGAAGAATATGAGGAGATTGGATGGAAACTTCTTTCTGAATGAGGATGTGTTATACAAGAGGAACTTTGACATGGTCCTGCTCAGATGTGTGGATAGACACTAGGGATGGCAATGGGTCGGGTCGGGTCGGGTTTCACACTACCTAAACCCGCACCCAAAATCACCACCCGAACCCGAACCCAATGTCTATTCGGGTGGCAAAATAACACCCACGCCCACACCCGTTGGGTTCGGGTTTTTCCATCCAAACCCGAACCCGTAGCAAAAACACAAAAATACAACAACAACATTGAAATTTGTAGCACAATAATTCCATCAAGGTCTCTCAAAGTAATTAAGGAATTAAATTACAACTTTCCATCAAGTTTGGTAACATTACAATTAAAATTAAGGTCTTAAAAATTTTAACATTACAATTAAAATTAAAGTCTACATATATATTTAGGGGCACTTATGTAATTTCATGTCTAAATGGGTGTGGTTTCGGGTGCGGGTTTCACAGTACCCAAACCCGCACCCGAAATATCGGGTGGCACCCAAACCCGAACTCGAACCCATTCAACTCGGGTTTTCACCCGTTAACTCGGGTTCAGGTGCGGGTGGGCCCCGCGGGTTTGGGTTTGCCTGCCATCCCTAATAGACACGAAGCAGACATGTTGAAGCAAGAAGTTCATGAAGGATCTTTTGGCACCCATGCCAGTGGATATGCAATGGCCAAAATGATGATGAGAGCGGGGTATTATTGGATGACCATGGAGTCTAATTGTTGCCAATATGCAAGAAAGTGTCATAAACGCCAAATTTATGCGGACAAAGTGCATGTGACACCTACTCCGTTAAACGTCTTGACCTCTCCTTGGCCTTTTGCCATGTGGGGCATCAATATGATTGGACGTATTGAGCTGACCGCTTCTAATGAACACCGCTTCATCTTGGTTGCCATTGACTACTTCACCAAGTGGGTAGAAGCAGCCTCCTATGCCAATGTCACCAAACAAGTGGTTTCCCGGTTCATAAAGAAAGACATCATCTGCCGTTATGAAATTCCTGAAAGAATCATTATTGATAATGGCTCCAATCTGAATAACAAGATGATGAAGGAGTTGTGCCAGAGCTTCAAGATTGAACATCACAATTCTTCTCCATATCGTCCAAAGATGAATGGTGTTGTTGAAGCAGCTAACAAAACATTAAGAATATTGTGCAAAAGATGGTGGTAACATATAAGGATTGGCATGAGACGTTGCCCTTCGCTTTGCATAGATATCGTACTTCGGTGCGGACTTCGACATGGGCAACTCCATTCTCGCTTGTGTACAGTATGGAAGCAGTCCCACCATTAGAGGTGGAGATTCCTTATTTGAGGATCATGATGGATATGAAGCTGGATGAAGCAGAATGGGTAAAGACGAGATTCGATCAATTAAACCTCATTGAAGAGAAGAGAATGACATCCATTCACCATGGGCAGTTATACTAGCGAAGAATGAAGAAAGCATTCGATCAAAAGGTGCGTCCTCGATGCTTCCAGATTGGTGACTTAGTGCTGAAGAAGTTCCTGCCTCTGCAGACAGATCATATGGGCAAATGGGCTCCAAATTATGAAGGACCATATGTTGTGAAAAAGGTTTTCTCTGGAGAAGCCTTAATACTCTCAACTATGGACGGTGAAGATTTCACATCCCTTGTAAACGCAGACGCAGTCAAACAATACTTCGCATAAATAGACCTGCTGGACTACAAAAAGAATAGGTCCAGGCAAAAAAAAGGGCATCCCGGCGAACCACAAAAAGAGAAGGTTCGAGAAAAAATTAGGGATAAAAAGAATGAAAGAATTGAATAAACCCGCTAATTTGAAAACCCGAAAAGGGAAACTAGGGCAAAAAGGGTATCCCGGTGGATTGAAAACCCGCGATAGGCAGCGAACTGCGCGTGGTCTATGATCTTATCTCTTACAACAATTGGGAACTCCGAAGGATAGCAATCAGTCCAATCATCCTCTTCAGAAGGCAAAGTATTGAGAACTTCCAAGACATAGGAGCCATAGCAGAATTGGAACTTGATGGAACTTTATATCCACATTGCCATTATTGTATTTTCTTGTATCTTTGTGTAATTACCTCTTTTAGGAATTGCTTCCAGATGTAAAAGCCTATCTGTGGGCCGATTTCAATCAATAAAATCTCTTTTCACTCATATAGCTTCCTGTTGATTTTATTTTACTATTTTGTTTGCTAAAACGTCCGAGATTTTTAATAAACATTGCATTTAAAACATTGAAGTTTTGCGGTTGCATGCAAAAAAATATGGGAGACTAACTTGAAAGTTAGAGCGTCCTGGATGGTAGACGAGGCTGCCATACAATAATTTGGGGCACAACTTGTTATTTTTCATTTGCAGGAACCGTTGTCCATTCATGTTAACAAGTATCCAGCTATTCACTCAAAATTGAGAACACTAACATGGCACTCGAGGCAATATAGCTCATCCCCAGCAGATGCAAAGGATTTTCCTCAAGCAGAAAATAATCATCCTCCAACAAATGAGGTTTCTCTAGAAGAAGGCTTATCTCCAGTAGTGTAGAAGAACTCATCATTCCCAAGCAGCTTAGAGACGATATGAAGTCAGAGTTTCCTATCCCTGCAGAATAGGTCTGACGACAATTCCCCATAGGGTTAAAGTCCAATGGTTATTGGCATTTCCAGTAATATCACTGTTATTGTTCCCCATCGGAGTCGGTAGTGTCAACAGTTATTAACATCCTCAGCAATTTAAAGCCCAACCGTCATTGGCACATCTTTTGGTCAGGGATCACGATTCTCCCTGCAGTTCTTCCAGCAGCATTTACAGAGATGATGGTTATTGGCAGTACAATTTGTCATCTCCCCATAGAAGATCAGATCTTGACAATTTGCTCCTCAGCAGAGTTGCCTGTTTTCCAAGGCACTTCCCCAGCGGAGAGTCCTCTCTTTGCATTCTAGCATATAGTGATCGTCATCACTTTACATCCTCAAAATGCATAGCATTTCCATTTGATATGAATCATTACGCCATGGAAAAATTCAAACATGCATCAAAGCATAAGCCAATTTAAGTCTTTCTTGAAAGCCACTTATTGATATATTCCCAGAAAATTATAACCTTCACGGAATACACTTTCACCCTTTGTTGTAAGTCCGCCTTCGGTCGACATTCTCTTTTAAGTCCACTTTCGGCTGGCACCCTTGTTGTAAATCCGCCTTCGACCGACATTCTCTTTTAAGTCCACCTTTGGCTAGCATCCCTATTGTAAGTCCGCATTCGGCCGACATTCACCTTTAAGTCCGCCTTCGGCCAAAACCCTTGTTGTAAGTCCGCCTTCGGCCGATGTTCACCTCTAAAGTCCACCTTCGGCTGACACCCTTCTCTTTTAAGTCCACCTTCGGCTGGCACCCTATTGTTTTAAGTGTGCCTTTGGCCAACATCCCTTTTTTCGAAATTTACCTTCGTCTGGTATCCTTTTTAAGTCCACCTTCGGATGACACCCTCTTGTTTTAAGTCTGCCTTCGGTTGACATCCCTTTTTTTGAAATCTGCCTTTGTCTGGTATCCTTTTTAAGTCCACCTTCAGCTGGCAAACTCTTGTTTCAAGTTGGCCTTCGACCGACATCCCTTTTTTCGAAATCTACCTTCGTCTGGTACCTTATCACCTTACATATTTCTTTTTCTACAGAGCATAAATTTCTTGGTTCTTTCAGTATTCAATTCCCCTTATACCTCGAATGTCTGAAAACTGTTACTTTTCATACCTCCAGGTTTAAGTCGATTGAATAGGGGCAACTGTTGTACCCTAAAATTTAACCTCAGTTAAAAAAAAACTAATTGGCTTATGCTTTGCATTCATCTGCATCCTCCACTAGGTCATGACATTCACAATCATGCATTCTCATGGTTTCTTGAGGCATGGAATCAAGAAGTTCTTTGGAGCAAGATTTCTATGTGTTGGGAACTTGTCTCATTCAAGTTGAAACAAAGGATGAGTTCATAAGATCTTGATCATCTCTCTCCAAGTGCCATCATTCATCCATTATAGTCAATATCTTCCTCACATCAAGGGCTAAGCCAGAAGTTTTCTTTGATAGGGGGTCATCAAGTTTCAAATTCATCACAAGCCCCAAATTAGGGTTTTAGGTCAAAGTCAAGTTAATATTAACTTTTTGACCTCAACATGATCCTATGGTTTAATACATGGTTTAAGGTGTCCCAACACACCATTATGGTCCAATCATATGGTTTTATTGGCTTAGAAGCTTAAGATATGGATTGATGAAGAAAATCAGTTCAACTGCCAAAAAGTCAATTGTTACCCAAAGTCAAAGTTTGACTTTTGGGGCCTTTGGTCAACCATGAATTTTCCAAGTCAAGATCCTTGAAACATGATGTTTTGGTCAAGTTTAATCAAGAGGAACCATGAAAATCAAGAAAAGGGTGAATTGGAGGTGTTTTGAAAATTTTCTAAGTACTAAAGAGCATGGTCAGTTAGTCAAATTTCCAAGGTTGCGGAGTTTGACTCATGCATCCAAAATGGCCAAACAAGGGCTATATTTGAAGCTCACATTTGATACTACATAGTGATGGAAAGTTTAGACTCAAAGGAGTTTCCTAAGTGGGAGAAAATTGGAGCCAAAGTAAGGGTCTCAATATGTACAAAAGTGGAAAACACTTAGAATTTTTCTAGGTTTCAAGACAACATTGATACCCCAACTTCATGCCTTTGATTTTGTGTCATGCAAGCCTCATCTCAAAATTGTTCCGACATGAAAGTTATACATTGCAACAAGACCTTTCTAGGGATACTAAGTTTGCTCCATTTGGATCACCCTACCCCAAGTTATGGTCCTCCAAAGTAGACATCATGCAACATGTAGCATGCTTAGAATTTATGTCAAAACCTTGCCAAATTTTATGCACACCTCTTGAAGTTGTTTAACTTTATTCTCCTTTGGCCCCACCCTAAAAATAACTCCAAAACCTGGCCTAAAATGATCAAACTCTTGGCCTCCACATGGGAGGTGATTTCTACAAGTTTGGCCAAAAATGGAAAGTTGCAAAGTGTGTTGTTGTGATTCAACTTGCTCAGCAAGTTTGTTCCCTTTGCCAGCTCACATCACACAAAATTTTCACCCTTATCCAACCCTAAAAGCATGAGCATTGCCTTGGTTCTAAACCTATATCCAAACCACCATCATCCATGTGCATTTTTTATCTTTCTCTTTCCAAACCTCTTACTTTTGTTCCAAACCTCTTCCCTACCCTAAAATGAACTTCACTATAAATATAAAGTCATCTCAATGCATTTCATAAGCTCTAGCATCCAAACTTACTCTGTTTAAATTGTGTCCAACTCCCTATGAAACTTGATTCCGTTAGCATAATACAAGCAACTTCAGCGTGATTTCTCTGCCCAGATCTCAAATAATAAGTGTGAAGAAGCTATAGCAAGAAGAACCAGGTCAAACGGAGTTCTGAGGAAGGAGAACGAGCTTCATCTTCAAGCCTCTCTACACACTTTTGAGCAGGTCCATTTCTCAACTATTTTCAATTATTTTTGTTGCTAAACCATGAGTATTGATGTGTTGAATGATATCCTTAACCTTTTGTTCATTTATATTTCATCATCATCATGTAATAAGCTAGTTTAAGTTTTGGTGTGTATCGAGTTTGCTCAATTTTCTCATTAACTGTGCCATATGAGCAAAAACTAGTCGCGTATTCTCGTTCCTTAAGAAATTTTGGTTAAGAATGATGTGTTGCTTTGCGTTTATCTTTCATGGCATCGAGCTTCAAAATTTGGTTTCATGGTGGTGAAGATGAACATGGTCTGCGGCTTCATTAATGGCTGAATGTTGTTTTTCTTTTTTATTTTATTTTTATTTGTATGAATTTTTGTGCCACATCTAGCTGGCAGCACATGTTTAATTGATTTGGCATTCGGTACTATTGTGTGGCAGCCTAAACTAGTTCCTCCGTGGTCTTGCATGATCACGACCATGCATTGCGCGTGACCTCAGATCTAATGGCCTCCGTGTCAGCGCATTGTGAGCCATTGATCAGATCCAAAGGATCTGATCAAGTCTGAGGGAGTCCCTTGTTTTTTTTTTGTCTTTTCTTGGTCAGCTTTGGGCCTTAGCGCCCTTGGGCCTTGTTTCGTTGCTATTTGCATACATTATTTTCCTACTACACCTCATTTTTTTCATTTTATCATAACTTCTTCATGTTAAATGCTTTTTGAGATTTTCTTTTTTTTTTTAACTTGATTAAAATTAAGTTTTCTTTCTTTTTATCTGATTTATTTTCTGTTTAGAATTTAATTTCACATAGTTGGTATTTATTTGAATATTTTTTGCATTTTTATTTTCTTTATATTTAGTCATGAATATGAGTTAGGTTTTAGCTTAAACCTTAATTCATTTGGTTTGATGTTGATACCTATCCTTGATTGAGTTTTAACTTCACTCATGATTAAACTTGATCCTTTTAGATTGTGATTAAATGCTAAATAAGTGGTTTGTGATTTATTTCATATTTCTTACTTCGAATGATCTTTGAATTCACTTTGGTTGATTTGGCTATCTTCATTTGTGCTTTAATTCTTCTTCATCATTTCATGATTGATTTATGATATGATCATTTCATCATTATCCCTCATGTGCTAACCATGCTACGTGAGGTATCATTTAAAGAGAATTCATCACTTGGACATTATGCTAATTTTTGTTCATCTTGTTGAACATACATGGTCCACCCCATTTACTTTTTCATGCTTTATTTCTCATGTCTTCCCCCTTGGTGTGTTTATCATGCTTCCCTTCCCCCATCACAATGTAATAACTTAGGTTTTCTTGCTTTTCATCATTGATTTCTTGTTTGTTTGTTAAGAAAGATAAAATGAAATAGGTTAGAAAACAATTTCAAAACAAAAGGACAAATAAGGCTTCATCCAAAGTCAAGTCACTTTTCAAACTTATTAACTTGGATTGTTTCTCATACCTCATCTTAGGTTTCTTCCATCACTTCTCATTCTCACTTATCCAATCATTCCATTGAACCCAATCTAACCTTGTATGCTTTCACCCTTGTAAGTCGATTGCCTTGCGCATCGCCATCAACCTACCTTGATCTAATCACCACCCTTTCAACTCATTCCTTTTCCTCTTCATATTCTCTTCCTAAGCAAAACCTTGGTCTTGTACCAAGTGCATTTCAAACTATTTTTTCAATAAATTTGGATGGTTGTGGAGTGGTTAGGAGAATGCCTTGTCCTATCCCGAGTGTTTGACACTACCTTTAGGGTTCACTGTCTAAAAACACTTACCATCCAAAGTAAAACATCTCTTAAATAAGAAGAATGTTGTCCTCCTTGTATTGAACTAAAGAGAAGGGATTGAGTGAAGACTTCTTCCTCTCTGATTATTAGGTTGCTCACTCTAGAGTGTGTGGTCTCGATACTCATCTTTCGATACAAAGACGTGACTATATTCGCCACACCATTTTCAAATCAAATTTTTCGAGATAAATAATTAGGTACTACCTGCAGGGGTTCCTATCCGAGGACTTATTTCACCCCTAAAATCAATCATCACAAATAAAATACGACATCTTGCCTCGATGGCGAAAACTTAAGCCTTTTCAAAAAGGGCACGTTATTTCCATCCTACCGCATAACAGGCTAAAACATATGTCTCCTTGCGTGTGAGCGGCAAAACCTATTGCTAGGATGCAAATGTTAACGTTGTCCATTAAAAGCAACAAACTCTTGGTTCCATGAACTATAGACGCTCTTATTCTTCATTGGTCATTGAAGATAAGTAGGCACAAGATTACAAGATCTTGGCGATCAACCTTCTTCCACAATCTTATTTTCTTTTCGCTTTTAGTTCTGCGAACTACGAGGCTCTGACTTCCTCATTGCACCATGAGGGTATGTAGGCACGAGGGCCCCAATCCTTAGCGAGCACTTTTGTTTCTAAACCCTTTCCTTTTTAACTTTGAAGCATTCCTAGAAAGCAAGATCCCTTAGCAACATCCTTACACATAAGATAAACAAATGGTTCCCATAAAGTATGATGGATGTAAGGGGGTGTTAATACCTTCCAAACCCATATTTTGGTTGCGAGACCATCTTATCCTTCCTCTTGGGGTTTTCTCGATGTTTTCCCTTCCCTTTGGATAAATAAAATTTGGTGGCGATTCTGTGTCAATTTTCGCGAAAGCGACACCCATCTTCTGAATGGCCAAGGTTTCACTATTGCATGTAACTCACTCTTATGTACATGTTGTATACCTGAGTGAACTTGGCATTCTTGACACCCCTTTGCAAAATCGATACAATCCTTAAGTAAGGCAGGCTAATAAACACCCTGGCGGCATAAAATCCATTTCATCTTGTGCCTCACTTGGTGGGCACCATGAGCTCCACTATGAGTGTTCGACACCGCCAAATATGCCTCTTCTTCACCAAGGCATTTGAGCAAAACTCCTTCAGCAGTTTTCTTGAACAACTCATTGCCGCTGATTATGTAACTTAATTCTCTGTACTTGATCCTCTGATCTATTGATCCGACTGGGTTCTTCAAGTAATCAACTATGGGTTTCCTCCAGTCATGGCTAGGAAAATTTTCGCCAGTGCAGATCTCAAAGTGTTCTGCATCCACCGATCCCAACTTTATCAATGCTAGATTTGATAAAGATAGCCTTATTGCCTGTACTCTTCCTCTTACTTCGATCAAGTTCTTCAACTTATCTTTTGGCACCTTATACCCTGAAGCAATCTGTGCCAATTCATTTTCTTTGTGGCTTTCAAGCCTAGGGATATGCTGAATATCCATGAAATTAAAACATTTTATCAGTCGGTTTACTATCATGAAATACATGATCAAGTTTTCCTTGATACATCTGTATTCTTTTGTGATTTGTTTCACGACTAGCTCAGAGTCTCCTCTGATCTCGACCTACTTTGCCCCCAAATCTAATAATACTTCAAGGCTAGCTATTAAGGCTTCGTATTCAGCCTCGTTATTAGAGCAAGCGCCTTCGATCTTAAATTTGAACCTCGTTGGCACTTTGTTTGGTGAAATAATCAATACCCCGACACCAGTGCCATTTTTATGGCTAGAACCATTGAAGTATAACTTCCAAGGCTCTGTCTCTAAATAATTCAAATATGTTTCGACCACTGCGTGGTCTACGATGAAGTCTGCGACTACTTGCCCCTTCATGGCCTTTAAAGGCACATATGTAAGGGAATATTCAGTGAAAGCTAGTGCCCATTTTCCACTTCGAATATACCAAATCGATTTAGACAACATATGTTTAATAATATCAAAATGAGAAGATACATAAACATCCACTGATTTTATATATTTCTTTAACTTCATACAAGAGAAAAACAAACATAGGCACATCTTTTCGACTGGACTATACCTAGTTTCTGCGTCATTCAAAGCTCGACTGAGGTAATATATGGCTCTTTCGACACCATTATCGTCCTCTTGGGCTAACATGCTCCCTATAGTCAAGTATGAGGCAGAAATGTACAACCTCATGCATTTATTCCTAACAGGTAGAGACAAGATATGAGGATTCTCTATATATCCCTTGATCTCCTCGAACACCTTCTGATGCTCAGGTCTCCGCACGAACTCTTCCTATTTCAGGCGGAGCAGCGGTGAAAACGTCGAAACTTTGCCACTGAGGTTCAATATGAACCTTCTAAGAAAGTTGATCTTTCCCATAAGAGATTGTAACTCCTTATTTGTTGACGGTGGCTTCGTTGCTTTGATGGCATTGGTTTTGTTCTGATTTATCTTGACCCCTTTCTTGTGGACCACAAAGGCAAGGAAGTCCCCTGCCTGCACACAAAAAGCACATTTAAGGGGGTTCATTTTCAGACCATATTTTCTCATTCTTTTAAGCGACTATCTAAGATGGTCGAGATGACCATAGCCCAACACCGATTTAATGATGATATCGTCAATGTATATCTGCATGAACGTTTGAATATAATCAGGAAAGATATAGTTCATCACCCTTTGGTAATTTGCTTCAGCATTCTTCAAGTCAAATGGCATGACTATCCACTCATAGGTGCCTAAAGCTCCAGGACATTGAAATGCCGTTTTAGGCACATCCTCATGTGCAATAAAAATTTGGTTATATCTGGAATAACCATCCAATATACTAAGGTATTCAAAACCCGCTGCTGAGTCGACCAACATCTCGGTGAGAGGCATTGGGTATTCGTCCTTAGGGGTCACAACATTTAGATCCCTAAAATCTATGCAGACCCTCAACGTTCCGTTTTTATTTATAACAGGAACGATATTAGCAAGCTATTCGACATACCTGGCAGTTCTTATGAACTGCTTCGTAGGAGTCTTTCAATTTCCTCCTTAATTTTGGACATTATCTCTGGAGCAAATCGCCTCAGCGTCTGCTTGACTAACTTTTTGCCTGCCTTTATTGGTAGCTTCAGCTCAACCAATTCCCTGCTTAAACCTGGCATTTCATTATAATCCCAAGCAAAATAATCTTTGAACTCTTTAAGCAATTCTATTACCTTTGCCCTCAAGCTTGGATCGATGTTGGCACTTATATAGGTTGGCCTTTTGGCCGATCCATCTCCCAAGTCTATTTCTTCTAGTGGATCCTGTGGCTGCATGTTGGTGAAGGGTGCCACTAGGTCCTTCTCGAAACCTAAAGGCTCGTCATCATATATACAATCAGATATCTGGCCTTTCAGATCATCCCACTCCGATCCTGCTAGCTGCAGTTCTTCGACGGGTTACGATTTAACGTTGATTCTATCACCTACATCAAACACTTCTATCTTGTTGGCTTCAACAACCATGTGTGGTACTTCGGCTTCCAAAGCTGCTTGTTTTCTGCTCTCGGCCACATAGGCCGTGATTCGAGCTAACGCTTCGCCCTTGTCATTATCAACAAATTCGTCTCCCCAGCCTGTTGGCCGGACTCCCTTCACATACCAAACTTTCTCCCCCATGACCTCTCGTCCCCAGGTGAACCCGTGGGTGGGGTGAAGGTTCAAGGAGAAAAATACCTCCTCTAGAGGCTCATATCCAGTTTCAGCTGGTATGCATGGTGCTATCTTTGCCAAATTTTTGTCGAAGTTCCTTCTGTCTACATGGTTAACTTCAGCCATATAGTAGCCTTGGTCTACTTTGATGTTTTCGACAATCCCGGCTTCGCGCCAAATAGATATCCTCTGGTGTAGGGACGAAAGGACTGCCCCTATGTCATGTATTCATTCTCTTCCTAGCAGCAAGTTGTAGCTAGCCCTTGCGGCTATCACCATGAACACGGTAGGCCGAGTGATAGACCCAACTGTCACATTCACCTGAACAACCCCCATGGTTTGGCCAGTCTTTCCTTCATAATTTGAAAGGACCATATTGTAGGGCCTAAGGTCGGTGTCGTACATACCTAACTTAGCCAACATGAAATGTGGCATTAGGTTCACAGCAGCTCCACCGTCGAATAGTATGTTGTTAACATTAGTGTCTTCAACCTTAGCTCTTATGAATAAAGGCTTCAGATGGCTCTTCATCCCTTCGTGGGGTCGATCAAAGAAAGCATTTTGCTCTTCGACGCACCCGTTGTTCATAACAAAGTAGTAGACTGCTTGTGTTTTGCCAGTTCTTCTTCCTCATAGTCTTCCTCTTCAGCGACCTCAGTCACGCGGTCGTACTAATAAGGCAATATAGAGACCACATTACATAAGACATCGAAGTTGCCTTCTGACCCGAAATCGAAATTGTCTGTTACCAGCTCGTCTTCTTTGGGTTGCTCTTCACTGTTGATCTTTCTGGAGGGAAACAATTTCCTTCCAACTAGTTTCTTTGCCTGACCATCCTCAGGTTTTTGATGTGGCATGGTATTACTTGACCCAGCAACATCCCTTTCTGCCTCCTTTTTCCTCTGAAACCTACGCCATTGGGTCCTAGTCATGGGATTCTTCCCCTTATAGTTTGTGTTAGGCCCATAGGAACGTCTTTCAGACATCTGAAAGTTTTCCTTGGATGTTATAGAGGACCCTCGACCCATTTCAAAGTTTCTCCACTTTGGGTTCCTATTGCATTCTCTTTCAGTAGGCTTCGACCACTTCCTTTGGGGGTGTCGACTGAAGGCTTATAGGTGTTTGCCTTTGCCTTCTGTGACCCAGTTGCTCAATCCTTCCTCTAGGGCGTTCTTTCTTTGCTAAAGTGGTACTGAGGTCGGACCCTCTCATTGTCTTTGGCCTTTTGAGCATCTTCGACTTGCTTGGCAGCTTTTTTTATCGAACAAAGCACTGCATCTCTGGCACAACATCACTTCTGAGTCACCTGCTTAACACACGTAAAGAAATTTAATAAGATTTTCATTGGCTTTTGGGAACACGACTTCGATCTGGTTTTCAGTTTCAAATTCTTTCATGTCAAAATCCTTGGAGGTTTCGACAATATTGACCATAACAGGCTCCACATAGTTGGCATCTCCAATCTGTAAAGGATTAACATCAATTTTCTTTGGGGCCTTTCCTTTAGCAAACTTGAGCATGCCTTCATTCAGAGCATTCTGCACAAGATCCTTGAAAAGAAAGCATTGTGAGGTTTTATGTCCAAAGAAGTTGTGATACTTACAAAACCCTTGTTTTTTACTTTGTTCTAATGGCAATACTTTTGAGCCATGAGGCACGAGTACTTGACCATCTGCAACCAACAAGTAAAAAATTTCATCACATTTGGTTACATCCAAAGTATACATTTTCTTAGGAAACCTATCATTTTCTTTAGGTTCTGGAGGATTCTTCTCATTTGTAGGCATAAGTAACTTACACACATAAGGGAGGCCTGGCTTTAGCTCAGCCACATCAACCTCGAACTCCTCGACATGTTCATATTCGACCTCGGATGCTATGTCGTGATCTTGCATGTCGACATAAGCCACACGTTCTTTCTTACCCTTACTAGTCCTGGCCTTCTCGCCCTTCAATCTTTCGACTTGCCTAACTCTATCTGCTAAATGGGCCATATTTCTCAGGTATTGAGTATCTAGCTTCTTCCTAATGGAATATTCTAGCCCACCAACAACCATTTTAACAAGCTCATGTTCAGGCACCTGAGTAAAGTACCTTGTTTTTTAATAGCCTGAATCTGTTCAAGTAGTCATCAATTGATTAAGTGAATTTTCGCTTGACACTCGATAACTCCTTCAGACTAATCTTGGATTGTCCCATATAAAACTGTTCATGGAACAATCTCTCTAAGTGCGTCCAAATATGGATTGAATGAGGAGACAAGGTAGTGAACCACTTGAACGCATTCTTCATCAGATAACTAGGAAAATATATCATTCTCAAATTCTCATTATTCGCAATGTCACCCGCTTTAGTCGGGTAACGAGCTATGTGTTTGACGGTTGACTCGTTGGTGTCGCCAGCGAATTTTGTAAACTTAGGGACTTTCCATCCCCTTGGAAATTCTGTCTGCAACACATATTCTGAAAAAGGGGATGTATTGTAGGCCCGTGTTAGCCCCATTTTGCGTCATTATCTTTTCAACAATGGTAGTCAGGTTATCTTCTCGTAACAAATTTCCATGTCGAACCTGATGGACAACCCGGTCGGCATCCTGGTGTTGATTAACCATCACAACAGGTGGATTACTGTCTTTGCTAGGTGCTTCTTGCTCGACGTATTGGGGAATTATTTGTTATCCATGGTTCACAATCTCCTCTAAGACTACTCCCTCATGTTGAGTTTGTCTATCAACATGGGGCTGTATACTTGGTCGAAACTGAATTGGGGGAGCACCGAAAAAATAGGCTATTCGTGTCATCTGAGTCGCCAATTGCTGGTAACTCTAATTTGTATTTTGAATCAACGGGTTAAATATTGTACGCATCTGGTGCGTTAGAGTATTTATCATGTCATGGTTACTCTCGTCCATCTGCTGCCTCATTGCCATGACAAAACTTGTTGTCAAGGCCGACATAGCTTGGGAACCAAAACCTGTCCCCATGTGGGGTGACACATTTCGGCCATGAATGGCTGAGCCGCACCCCATATTAGGCGAAAACATACTTGCGGTATTATCCCCAAATGTCGAGGGGTTATTCTGCAAGTTTGCCATAAACGTCATGGCATCGTGAAATTTGTGGCGAAAGGCCTAAAGTCTATCGCCATGGAGGGCCTGAGAGTCACTGGGTGACTCTGGGGTATTGGTGTAACAACTATTCCCTCAGGTGGAGTCATTGATGTCGTCGTTGTCGACGGCCTCACCGTGGTACTAGATGTTGAAAGAATAGGCTCAGTTACTGTCGCAGAAACTGTCCCTGTTCCCATTCTAATGTTGTTTGAAGGCTGGTTATTTCTAGGAGTCACTATTCTATCAACTGGTTTACTCATTTCTCTCTTGGCTATTTTACCACACCTCAATCTCATGTACTCTCGCACACGAATAGGAAGAGTTGATGAAACACATGTAGAAAACACTAGATATTTTTTTGACAAAATGACAAAATAAAAGACAAACACACAAAACGGTCCCACTGCACGTGCCAATTTGTCTGCAGTGAAAATTCGTAGAACAAATACAAGTTTATATTAATAGTTAAGGGAACAAACTTGAAAATCTTCCGGACATATTTTTGTGTTGTTTTTATCAAAAATAGGGGTGCTCGTCGAAGTCAACGCAGACTTCTGGAACGACGTCATGATAAAGAAACGTGACTAAAATGCGGGGCCAGTGGGAACGAAAACAAAGTAAAGTGCTTTCAATACAAAGACGTGACTATATTCGCCACACCATTTTCAAATCAAATTTTTCGAGATAAAGAATTGGGTACTACCTGCAGGGGTTCCTATCCGAGGACTTATTTCACCCCTAAAATCAATCATCACAAATAAAATATGACATCTTGCCTCGATGGCGAAAACTTAAGCCTTTTCAAAAAGGGCACGTTATTTCCATCCTACCGCATAACAGGCTAAAACATATGTCTCCTTGCGTGTGAGCGGCAAAACCTATTGCTAGGATGCAAATGTTAACGTTGTCCATTAAAAGCAACAAACTCTTGGTTCCATGAACTATAGACGCTCTTATTCTTCATTGGTCATTGAAGATAAGTAGGCACAAGATTGCAAGATCTTGGCGATCAACCTTCTTCCACAATCTTATTTTCTTTTCGCTTTTAGTTCTGCGAACTACGAGGCTCTGACTTCCTCATTGCACCATGAGGGTATGTAGGCACGAGGACCCCAATCCTTGGCGAGCACTTTTGTTTCTAAACCGTTTCCTTTTTTACTTTGAAGCATTCCTAGAAAGCAAGATCCCTTAGCAACATCCTTACACATAAGATAAGCAAATGGTTCCCATAAAGTATGATGGATGTAAGGGGGTGTTAATACCTTCCAAACCCATATTTTGGTTGCGAGACCATCTTATCCTTCCTCTTGGGGTTTTCTCGATGTTTTCCCTTCCCTTTGGATAAATAAAATTTGGTGGCGATTCTGTGTCAATTTTCGCGAAAGCGACACCCATCTTCTGAACGACCAAGGTTTCACTATTGCATGTAACTCACTTGTAGGTACATGTCGTATGCCTGAGTGAACTTGGCATTCTTGGCACCCCTTTGCAAAATCGATACAATCCTTAAGCATGGCAGGCTAATAAACACCCTGGCGGCATATAATCCATTTCATCTTGTGCCTCACTTGGTGTGCACCACGAGCTCCACTATGAGTGTTCGACACCGCCAAATATGCCTCTTCTTCACCAAGGCATTTGAGCAAAACTCCTTCAGTAGTTTTCTTGAACAACTCATTGCCGCTAATTATGTAACTCAATTCTCTGTACTTGATCCTCTGATCTATTGATCCGATTGGGTTCTTTAAGTAATCAACTATGGGTTTCCTCCAGTCATGGCTAGGAAAATCTTCGCCAGTGCAGATCTTAAAGTTTTCTGCATCCACCGATCCCAACTTCGTTAATGCTAGATTTGATGAAGATAGCCTTATTGCCTGTACTCTTTCTCTCACTTCGATCAAGTTCTCCAACTTATCTTTTGGCACCTTATACCCTGAAGCAATCTGCGCCAATTCATTTGCTTTGTGGTTTTCAAGCCTAGGGATACGCTGAATATCCACGAAATTAAAACATTTTATCAATCGGTTTACTATCACAAAATACATGATCAAGTTTTCCTTGATACATCTGTATTCTTTTGTGATTTATTTCACGACTAGCTCAGAGTCTCCTCTGATCTCGATCTACTTTGCCCCTAAATCTAATAAGACTTCAAGGCTAGCTATTAAGGCTTCGTATTCAGCCTCGTTATTAGAGCAGGCGCCTTCGATCTTAAATTTGAACCTCGTTGGCACTTTGTTTGGTGAAATAATCAATACCCCGACACCAGTGCCATTTTTATGGCTAGAACCATTGAAGTATAACTTCCAAGGCTCTGTCTCTAAATAATTCAAAGATGTTTCGACCACTGCGTGGTCTACGATGAAGTCTGCGACTACTTGCCCCTTCATGGCCTTTAAAGGCACATATGTAAGGGAATACTCAGTGAAAGCTAGTGCCCATTTTCCAATTCGACTATGCAAAATTGGTTTAGACAACATATATTTAATAATATCAAAATGAGAAGATACATAAAGATCCACTAATTTTATATATTTCTTTAACTTCATAAAAGAGAAGTACAAACATAGGCACATCTTTTTGACTGGACTATACCTAGTTTCTGCGTCATTCAAAGCTCGACTGAGGTAATATATGGCTTTTTCGACACCATTATCGTCCTCTTGGGCTAACATACTCCCTATAGTCAAGTATGAGGCAGAAATGTACAACCTCATGCATTTATTCCTAACAGGTGGAGACAAGATATGAGGATTCTCTATATATCCCTCGATCTCCTCGAACACCTTCTGATGCTCAGGTCTCCGCACGAACTCTTCCTTTTTCAGGCGGAGCAGCGGTGAAAACGTCTGAACTTTGCCACTGAGGTTCAATATGAACCTTCTAAGAAAGTTGATCTTTCCCAGAAGAGATTGTAACTCCTTATTTGTTGACGGTGGCTTCGTTGCTTTGATGGCATTGGTTTTGTTCTGATTTATCTCGACCCCTTTCTTGTGGACCACAAAGGCAAGGAAGTCCCCTGCCTGCACACAAAAAGCACATTTAAGGGGGTTCATTTTCAGACCATATTTTCTCATTCTTTTAAGCGACTATCTAAGATGGTCGAGATGACCATAGCCCAACACCGATTTAATGATGATATCGTCAATGTATATCTGCATGAACGTTTGAATATAATCATGAAAGATATAGTTCATCACCCTTTGGTAAGTTGCTTCAGAATTCTTCAAGTCAAATGGTATTACTATCCACTCATAGGTGCCTAAAGCTCCAGGACATTGAAATTCCGTTTTTGACACATCCTCATCTACAATAAAAATTTGGTTATATCTGGAATAACCATCCAACATACTAAGGTATTCAAAACCCACTGCTGAGTTGACTAACATCTCGGTGAGAGGCATTGGGTATTCGTCCTTAGGGGTCACAACATTTAGATCCCTAAAATCTATGCAGACCCTCAACGTTCTGTTTTTATTTATAATAGGAACGATATTAGCAAGCCATTCGACATACCTGGCAGTTCTTATGAACCTACTTCGTAGGAGTCTTTCAATTTCCTCCTTAATTTTGGACATTATCTCTGGAGAAAATCGCCTCGGCGTTTGCTTGACTGACTTTTTGCCTGCCTTTATTGGTAGCTTCAGCTCCACCAATTCCCTGCTTAAACTTGGCATTTCATTATAATCCCAAGAAAAATAATCTTTGAACTCTTTAAGCAATTCTATTACCTTTGCCCTCAAGCTTGGATCGATGTTGGCACTTATATAGGTTGGCCTTTTGGCCGATCCATCTCCCAAGTCTATTTCTTCTAGTGGATCATGTGGCTGCATGTTGGTGAAGGGTGCCACTGGGTCCTTCTCGAAACCAAAAGGCTCGTCATCATATATACAATCAGACATCTGGCCTTTCAAATTATCCCACTCTGATCCTGCTAGCTGCAGTTCTTCGGCTTCCAAAGCTGCTTGTTTTCTGCTCTCGCCCACATAGGCCGTGATTCGAGCTAACGCTTCGCCCTTGTCATTATCACCAAATTCATCTCCCCAGCCTGTTGGCCGGACTCCCTTCGCATACCAAACTTTTTCCCCCATGACCTCTCGTCCCCAGGTGAACCCGTGGGTGGGGTGAAGGTTCAAAGAGAAAAATGCCTCCTCTAGAGGCTCATATCCAGTTTCAGCTGGTATGCATGGTGCTATCTTTGCCAAATTTTTGTTGAAGTTCCTTCTGTCTACATGGTTAACTTCAGCCATGTAGTAGCCTTGGTTTGCTTTGATGTTTTCGACAATCCCGTCTTCGAGCTAGATAGATATCCTCTGGTGTAGGGACGAAAGGACTGCCCCTATGTTATGTATTCATTCTCTTCCTAGCAGCAAGTTGTAGCTAGCCCTTTGATGCGGTGTTTTCGCAAGTATACGAATCGCGTCAGAGTAATACAAAAGATTATCGATCCCACAGAGACTAAACGTTAATCTATCGATTTCTATCGTTATGATGTTTATCTAAGGAAAATCAATCGGGAGTTCGAGAGTGCATAGTAAAAGTAGAGTAAAGTACGAAGATATAAAATTCAATGAACAACAGGCTTGAATGTAATTCACACAGTCAGATAATATTCCAAATGCTTGCAACTAAAGCTACTTATGGGGTAATGTTTTCTACTTATGAAAAGAACTAATTTAACGGGAACTGTCACTTTCGCGTATTCAGAACCGAGTTTATCCCTTAATCGAACCCTCTTATTGTCACTTATAAAAAGGCGCGCATTGCGTTAAAGTAATAAACCTATTTTTAAGAAATATGGTTTCTTGACTCAGTTGAAAAGTATTTTGACTTGGAACTTTTAACCAAAATAGGTTCATGCGAACCGGACTTTAAACCCATAAACGCGTCCGAAAATAGTTTTAAAATCGTTTTTCTAAAGTATTAAAAACTCCTACTTAACTGGAGAAAGCGCTTTCGCTTCCTTTGAACAGTTAAGACTAACCAAGTTTAACCAAAGGTTGGACGGCTTTCGATCTTACCCAACAGAAATAAAGTGCAGAAAACTTGTGCTAAAAATCAGAATAACCCTTAAGCATTTCTATCGACACATTGTATGGAATATTACTTTAACTATGATCCTTACATCCTAACCTTTAAGATTTAGCCGGACATGGAAATGTAAATAGACATGTTGAAATAGATCATGTTAAAGTAAATTCTTAAAAAGGTTTTGAAAGTAAAGCGAGGGAGAGAAAATAAAGAAAGTAAAGCGAGTGTGAGAAATAAAGAAAGTAAAGCGAGTGCGGGAAAATAAAGAAAGTAAAGCGAGTGCGAGAAATAAAGAAAGTAAAGCGAGTGCGGGAAATAAAGAAAGTAAAGCGAGTGCGAGAAATAAAGAAAGTAAAGCGAGTGCGGGAAAATAAAGAAAGTAAATGCTTAACTTGTAAATGAAACCTGCTCCAAAGCGGAGGCTTTAAATCTAGTACAACTGGAAATAAATGACTGGAAATGAAAATGGCGGCAGGATTAAATTCTACCAGAGTGCTCAAAACTCGATTACAGACTCGACCAAACAGTGTGATAACTCCTCGATGTGAGAAGTTTATCACTTTACAATACTGGAAATATATGGCTTGAGTTCTGAAACTAAGCTTGGATGAAGAAAAAGGGTTCAGAACTCGTCTATTTATAGCCTAGGAAATTAACATGGAAGGACAAAAGTGCCCCCCCAACTTCTTTTTAGGAGGGAAAACAAACGACAAAGGTGGCGCCCGCCACCCCCTCACGGCGTCCGCCATGTGAAACAAAGGAGAAAGAAGTGGAGATCGTGGCAGTTGACAGCAGTTGACTCTCATCCAAGTCATGGCCTACCCTATGGCGCCCACCATGGTAGATGCCGTGTGTACAATTTCCTCAAAAGCTGGTTTTCTTGCTCGTTTTTCTTCATTTCTTCACAAGGAGCTCTGGAACTACAAAGAACCTGAAAACAAAACAAAACATAAGCATAACACAAGAAAATGGCAATAAAATCCTAAGAAACATGTGCAATCCGAGTCAAATACGCAGTGTGATTCAGTGTTATCAAATTCTCCCACACTTAGACCTTTGCTTGTCCTCAAGCAAAACACTTTATAGCTCGCGACAGAAAAAGGTGGTATCAAAGAATAATTTGGGCTAAAAGGGCTTCTAAGTTCAAACTAGGATGAAGTGATAGGTACTAACTAAGCGAACCAAGGATATCGTAATGACAATTTTCCGCAGACACGGACATAAACTTTGTTCCTATACAAACCAATCCATACTACCCCACTGTACCTAGACTTACCCTTTTGCATCTCTTTTGGGTCCTCTTCATTCTATTGCAATCACATTAAGCCCGTTATCCATACATACTCATAGTAAAGTGACCGGTTAGTGATTCTGATCTCAAGCATGGGGCTCTGGTACACAAACTGGTGTAACCCTTTTTATTGACCCAATTGTAGTTGTGGGGGATCGGATTGTAATCCGCCCTACCAAGTCCAGCACCAGATACCTCTGAACCAACCAACAATGGGCAAATTTTATTCTCCTATTTTTTTTTAATAAATGTTTTATAAAGCACAACACACAGATCATTCACTTATATTCATCGGTCCCCTACGTAGAGCATGCTTAGGCCGGAGCTGACTGCTAGGATAAACTACTAAGGACCTACTCAAAAAGATAATTAAGGCCATGGTATATGGTGTATCGGGGTCGATTCCTATAATCACGAAGCTTATGGTGTTAAAATGATACTGATGTTTCAAAAAGTTTTCCCAAGTCATCCGCATCATAACTCAAACCTGTCTCAAAGCCCAAATTTTCAGAACAATGCACTTTCTTTTGTCGAACATTTTTTTTGGTAAGGCTAAGGAAATGGGGAAATAGGGATACACTACACTGATGACTCGTCAAGCACATGCATATTCTAAAAACAAACTAAAAACAAGATAAATAAACTAGAAAGCAATAAAAAAGAAAAAGGAAAGAAAATGCAAGTAAAACAGATAAAGTCTCCTCCCACACTTAAATCGAACATTGTCCCCAATGTATCGAAATAAGATAGGGAAATAGTAATCTGGAAGTCCTATGGCATGCTACTGGTACTTTCGCCATCGTGTGGTGAGCGCCTAGGGTGACGAGATTTGCTGCGGCGACGATCGCTCTGAGAAGCTGCGAACTCGTCAAATCTGGTGGTCAAAGCAACCTGAGATTGCATGATACTTTGAATGGAGCTATTTGTCTGCTGCTGTGACTCTTGCATGAATCTCATGTTGTCGGTCAGTTGCTGCTGGATGGCCGCAAGCAAGCCATCACGCCTTTCTTCTCTGGCCAGCTGGTCACGCCACATCTGCTCAGTAATATAGAAACCGAGAGCCGTACCTGCAGAAGGGTGAGAAGAAGACGGTGCAGTGGGTGCAAGTGATACATGGTGGGGTGACATATGATGATCTGCAGACTGCTCTCACTGATCAAACTCGTCATTAGTCTCGTTCTCGTCCTCAGTAGGGACATTAGGAGGCAATGGACCCGTAATAGGCGGAGAATCTAAATCATAGGTCCAGTTCCTCTATACACGTACATCAGTACGCCGAGTGCATGGCAAAACAACAGATGGGATAGCCACTCCATGGATCATAAGTTCATAGCCCCCCTCTCTCCTGACTCTACACAATTTCATATCTTTTAGAAATTTTAAATTAATTGTGCGAGGAGGAAGAGGTGCCAAGGTGGCTATCTCAGTGTCGAGGTTTAGAGCTCTAGCAATATACCTAATCAAACCTCCGAAAGCAATGGTCCCTATACTCTTAATAACAACAGTCATGTGAGCAATCATAAAAGGAACCAAATTAATCCTCCTATTTGTGAGGCACCCTTGCAAAAACAGAAGTTCTTTTGAATTCACTTTGTTTGGATTCTCCCGGCCAAAAATAGTACAAGCCAATATATAATGAAAAACACGGATGGCTGGGTTATGGATCCTTGAGGCAAGAATCCCTTCAAAAGAAGTAATTGGAAAATTTGACAACCTGTGCCAGAAGGAAAATGCCTCAACCGACCAATCAGAATCCAAAGGTGCTTCACAAATAGCGCCATTCCTAAAAGGTAATCCTAATCTCGCTGCTAGTTCGTCGGTGGTGAATTCATATTCAACACTAAACATTCTAAATTTCACCGTACCGACTATGCTAGCAGTGTCAGGACGAACAATGTAAATCAAGGAACTCAAAAATTCCTGGGTCAACCTTTCAAAAGTGGGTTCTTGCCTAGCAAAAATATCGTGTAATCCTAAGACATCTAGCAAGTGAAAAACGCTATGATAAATACCAAGAGTATAGAGACAGTCTACGTCAACGAACCGGGTCGAGATAATCTCTCATGCTTGCAATTTCTCGAGAAGTTTGTTTTGCCTTTCCTCGGGTTTGCCTTGGCGAAGGATGTAACCGTCATACTCCATTGATGCACCTTTGAGGTTGAAAATGAGAGAAATGGGTTTTTGTAGAAGGATGGTGAAAAATGGATTTTTAAGAGATTTTGATGGATGGGTATGAAAATGGAAATTGGAAAGGTTAATGGGATGGTGAGTAGATGAAAAAGTTGTGAACTTTATGGGGGTTGATGGAGGTTTTCGGATGGGTAAAAATGGAGGTTAGGGAGGTTGAAGGTGAGAAAATGGGAGAAATGGTGGTTCTGCCCCGTATATAGTTTCAAACCCCATGGCAGGCGCCATGGACTATATGGCGGGCGCCACCTTTGTAAAAAGTCTGGGTCGGATTTTTGCTTTGCTTCCTTGGGCTTTCTTCTCCTCTTTTATTTGGTGGTGCAGGTAGCACTTCCTTCTTGTTTTTAGTACATGCATTTTTTTTGTTAGGTCTAAAACTAAAAATACAATTAATAAATAAGTAAATAAATTAATAAAATAAAATTAGAGAATAATAAACATAAAAATGCATATATATATATATATATATATATATATATATATATATATATATAACCAAAGTACATCATGAACAACATGGAAGCCAAATGCGAGAATGTAAAACATATATATATATATATATATATATATATATAAGTCTGAAAAACAGAAATAAGTAAATAAAACGGTAAAGAAGATAATGAGAGTAGCGTCATCATGGAGCCGGAGGCTCCTCGGTCTGGTCAGGACCTCGAACTGCGGCTAACTCGCGGCGTAGATCTGCAATCTCCTGATACAAGCAATCAGCTTCTGTCGCGTGAGTCAGATCGGACACCTGGACCTGTAAGGTAAGGTCAGTAACCTCCTGTCGAAGTATGGCAGTCTCCATACGTAGCTCAGCTAGCTGTGTGTACACGTCAGGTCTCTGCAAGGAAAGATTATTCGACAGCACTGTAATCCTGGGAGAAGGTGGTGTAGGGTGATACTCTGGAACTGGTGGAGTGCGAGGCTCATCAACTGTCTCTCCATAACCCTCTAAAGCATAACTCTAATTAGCAGGGTCGTGGGCACTAGTCATGATAGGATCAGGCAAAGTGAAGTAATGGATGGTCTCGCTGTCGATCAAGAGCTTGAACTGGTCAGAGTGAAAGGAAGCTCTCCTCATCAACCGTCGGTCCAAGCAAAAATCGATATCCAACGTGGTATACCCGCAGTAGGGATACAGGTGGAGCAGCTTACTAGTAAGACCTAAAGCGGTAGCAATCTCAGTAACTGTTCCTCCCACATGGATGATTCCTTCAGAAGATCTGGCTGTGAGTGTGAAGTTATCAAGCAGAAAGTTCCCACAGGCCACAGGACGCGAATGGTTCGCACAGAAAAGGAAGAAGATCTCCTCCTCGCTAACATAGACATCAGCATCAGCCTTTCCAAGGAAGGTGTGGGCAAGGATCATCTGGAAATACCTGAGAGCTGGGTTATGGATAATGTGAGATAGCTGGGTGGACGGATCAGGGCTTCCTCCACCTGTGATATCGCTCCAGAACTTGTTGATATCTCGAATCATAAAGTATCCCATAGGTAAATCCGAAATGGCATCAGGAGAAGTCTGGAAACCTAACAAATCACCAAACCCCTTATGGGTAAAAGAGTATTCTGTCCCAAACAGTCTGAACATGATGCTGCCGTCCGGACCATCATATGGCTCATGGCTAAATGAACTGAGGAACTCCAGGGTGAGGTTTCTGTAGGTCGAATGCATGTCATCAGCATACTCATCCCACTGGAGCTGGCTACATAGAAACCTTATACTAGGATCGATGCCTAAGGCATCCATGCAAGCCTGGTCAGGGTAACAGGTAGGTGCCATGGGGCACTGATAAAGAACTAAATAGCGCTGTCTCTGTGCGTCATCTCTGAAAGCGGCGTGCATGTCGTCGAAGGTCTGCATCCTGAAAAGAAGGGTTAGAGAATGGGACCTGAAAACACAAACATCATAAAAGGTCAGTCTATATAAACAAACTAATCAACATAGAGACAAAATGTAAGATATGAAAAGTAATAAAAATAGAAGAAAAAAATAAAGAAAATAAAGAAAACCATGGGTTGCCTCCCAAGCAGCGCTTGTTTAACGTCGTTAGCTTGACGAGTAGAACTCATGTAGCTGAAGTAGGTAGTGGTTGATCGATCAGAGTGTGGCTGGAGTAGTCAATGGGAATGTCACCTCCTTCGTAGTGTTTTAACCTCTGCCTATTTACAATGAATGGACTACAAGAATGGTTCTTGATCTCAACTGCTCTGGATTTTAGGACTTTAGAAACTTCGAAAGGACCTGTCCATCTTGAACGAAGCTTGCGAGGAAAAAGTCGCAACCTGGAATTAAAGAGGAGAACATGATCTCCTATACTGAAATATTTCTTTATAATTCTTTTATCATGCCAAGCTTTGGTTCTTTCTTTATATATTATGGCATTTTCATAGGCAGACTGGCGGAGTTCTTCTAGTTTATGAATGTCAAGGATGCACTTTTCACCAATAGTCAGATAATCTAAGTTTAAGGTTTTAATGGCCCAATAGGCCTTATGTTCTAACTCAAAGGGTAGGTGACAGGACTTTCCATAGACCAATTGGTAAGGAGTTGTTCCAATAGGGGTTTTAAAGGCAGTTTTGTAGGCCCATAGTGCTTCTTGTAGCTTCTGAGACCAATCTTTTCTAGTTATTGAAACAGTTTTCTCTAAGATTTGTTTAATCTCCCTATTAGATACCTCTACTTGGCCGCTAGTCTGTGGATGGTAAGGTGTTGCTACTCTATGCTTAACTCCATATTTGCTCAAAAGTTTATAAAAAATTCTTGATATGAAGTGCGATCCACCATCGCTTATAACAAGACGGGGTACTCCGAATCTAGGGAATATATAATTCCTAAACAACTTAATCACTACACATGTGTCGTTTGTGGGTGAGGCTATGGCTTCAATCCATTTAGACACGTATTCAACAGCAACTAAGATATATTTATTTCCTAACGAGGGTGGAAATGGCCCCATAAAATCGATGCCCCAAACATCGAAAAGTTCTACTTCCTGAATGTTCCTTAAAGGCATTTCGTCACGTCTGGAGATGTTCCCAGTGCACTGACACCGGTAACATTTGACTATATAGGCATGAACATCACGCCACATTGTGGGCCAGAAAAGGCCAGCTTGAAGAATTTTAGCGTGTGTCTTGGAGTACTAGCATGTCCTCCGTAGGGTGCAGAGTGACAGTGTTCTATGATATTTCTTACCTCTTCTTTTGGAACGCAACGACAAAAAATACCATCTGTACCTCTTTTGAAAAGAAGTGGCTCGTCCCAATAAAATTGTCTTACATCGTTAAAGAACTTCTTTTTCTGTTGATAGTTAAGGTCAGGAGGTACGATATCAACGGCTAGGTAATTAACAAAATCGGCGTACCAAGGTACGCCACTTACCGCCGAAGATTTTTCAGGGTTCTTATAAGGACCTAGGTTATTTTCTTCAATGGCTTCTATCTTAGCTATTAACCTGTCATAGGAAAAATCATCATTTATAGGCACTAAATCTGGTTTCAGGTACTCAAGTCGAGAAAGGTGATCAGCAACTACATTTTGTGTGCCTTTCTTGTCTTGAATATCTAGATCAAATTCCTGCAATAAAAGGATCCATCGAAGTAACCTAGGTTTGGCATCTTTCTTGCTTAATAGGTAACGAATAGCAGCGTGGTCTGTGTAAACTATAATTTTAGCTCCTACCAGATAAGATCGAAACTTGTCTATAGCAAAAACTACAACAAGGAGTTCTTTTTCAGTGGTTGCGTAGTTAAGCTGAACAGCATCTAGGGTTCTACTAGCATAATAAATTACATGTAATTTCTTATCCTTTCTTTGACCTAGAACAGCTCCTACAGCGTAATCGCTAGCATCGCACATGATTTCAAAAGGTTTGGTCCAATCCGGGGGTTGCATAATGGGTGTTGAAATTAGTGCTTGTTTCAAAAGGTTAAATGCCTCAATGCATTTTTCATCAAAATTAAATTCAACATCTTTCATCAGGAGGCCAGTTAAAGGTTTGGTTATTTTAGAGAAATCCTTGATAAAACGCCGGTAGAAACCAGTATGTCCAAGAAAACTTCAGACTTCTCTAATGGTCTTAGGGGGTTTTAGGTTTTCTATTACCTTTATCTTGGCTCTATCTACTTCAATACCCCTTTCAGAGACTATGTGTCCTAAAACTATACCTTCGGTAACCATAAAGTGACATTTCTCCCAGTTTAATTCCAGGTTTACATCCACACATCTTTTTAGGATTTTCTCAAGGTTAACGAGACCGTTTTTGAAATCAAATTCGCATACCGAGAAATCATCCATGAACACTTCCATAATTCCATCAAGGTAATCGACAAAGATTGACATCATGCAACGCTGGAAAGTAGCCGGAGCATTACAGAGGCCGAAAGGCATTCGTCTATAGGAAAAGGTTCCAAAAGGGCATGTGAAGGTTGTTTTTTCTTGATCTTCTGGGTGAATAGGAATTTGGAAGAATCCCGAATATCCATCAAGATAACAAAAATAGGAGTGTCTGGCTAAACGCTCCAACATTTGGTCTATAAATGGTAAAGGGAAATGATCCTTCCTAGTTGCTTTGTTTAATTTTTTGTAATCTATGCCTATACGCCATCCTCCTTCTATCCGTTTTGCTACATGTTCGCCTTTCTCATTTTACACGACTGTGATGCCTCCCTTTTTAGGTACTACATGCACAGGGCTCACACACTTACTATCTGAGATTTGATAAATTATATCTGCTTCCAGTAACTTAAGAACTTTCTTCTTAACAACATCACTCATTATAGGGTTTATCCTTCTCTGATGTTCTCTGGAGGGTTTCGAATCTTCCTCAAGTAAAATCCGGTGCATACACACAGATGGACTTATACCTTTCAGATCAGAGATATTATATCCTAAGGCTGAGGGATATTTTCGCAGAACATATAAGAGCCAGTCTGTTTCTTCTCGATTTAAGCTAGCACTGACTATGACTGGACGATTCATTTCCCCATCCAAAAACTCATATCTTAGATTCTTGGGTAGTTCTTTAAGTTCTAAAGTTGGTTTCTTGGGGCATGGTATTAGATCGGGGGTAAGGGATAAACATTCGTGAAGGTTATCATCAATGTAGGGTTCCATAAATCCATCATCTTCCCTTATCAGGGTTGAAGGTAGTTTGATTGTTTCTATGCGTCCTTCTTGATCTAATTCCCTAATGCATTCATCAATGATGTCTATGGCATAACATACGTCTCCTAATACCGGTGCCATAAGAAATTTCGACAAAATGAATTCTATCTTTTCATCACCTACCTCAAAAGTCAACTTTCCCCTCTTGACATCTATTATGGCTCCCGCGGTTGATAAGAATGGCCTACCTAGGAGGATTGGAATGTCATCATCTTCTTTAATGTCCATGACAACGAAATCAGTTAGGATAAACAACTGACCGATCCTAACTGGGACGTCTTCTAATATGCCTACTGGATATTTGACGGATCTATCGGCTAATTGAAGAGACATCTTAGTAGGTTGCAGTTCTCCTAGTTTTAACCTTTCACAAACTTCTAGAGGCATTAAGCTCACACTAGCTCCTAAGTCCAGGAAATCTTTATCGATGACATGACTCCTCAAAATCAAGGTATGGAGAAATTTCCAGGATCTTTCTCCTTTTTGGCAAGTTTATTCTCGGAAATGGAATTGCATTCCAAAGGTTTTGGATCGTCAAGTCTACGTTTATTGGTGAGGATGTCTTTTAGGAACTTGGCATAAGATGGTATCTGGGTGATGGCTTCTGTGAAAGGGATCTCCACATGAAGTTTTTCTATGACTTTAATGAATTTCTAGTATTGGTTATTGATCTTGGTTTGTTTGAGTCTTTGTGAATAGGGTATTGGAGGTTTGTATGGCGGTGGTGGTTCATAAGTTTTATCTATAGCTTCTCCCTTATCTTGATTTTTCTGTTTTTTGGATTCCACTGGTTCCTCTACTTCGTTCGTAGGTATAATGCTTTTCTTAGAAGTTTTGGGCTTGCCCAATGCCGGGTTAAACGGTTCATTGTAAGCGGTCCCACTTCGTAAGGTAATTACATTGGCTTGTCCTCGGGGGTTTTATTGAGGTTGTCTAGAAAATTGTCCTCCAGGTGTGGTTTCGGGAGCTTGTTTGAGAGCTACCTGAGAGATCTGGGTTTCAAGCATCTTATTGTGGGTGACTATTTGGTCTACCTTGGTTCCTAACTGGGTGATCATTTCATTTAGATGAATGTTTTGGTTTAGGAATTCTTTGTTTTGCTGGGTTTGAGCCGAAATGAAATTTTCCATGATTTTCTCAAGGTTCGGCTTGGGCGGCACAGCTTGCATAGGTTGGTTTTGTTTCTGGGCTTGAAAACTGGGTGGTCTCGGAGGTTCAGGGTTTTGGATAGGGTTATTGTTTTTGTAGGAAAAGTTTGGGTGATTCCTCCATCCAGGGTTATAAGTGTTTGAAAATGGGTTCCCTTGGACGTAGTTAACCTGGTCTGATTTAGTTTCATTCAACAGATTGCATTCCACTGATTGGTGTCCTTTGGTTCCACATAATTCGCATTCCGACGAGACTGTTGCTGCAGAAGCTGGGTTTGCGTACATATGTTCGACCTTAAGGGCCAAAGCGTCCATTTTGGCTTGCATCATGTCTATAGAACTTATCTCATGTATTCCTCCTTGGGCTTCTTTCTTCTCCACTGTTGCTCATTCTGTTCCCCATTGACAATGGTTTTGAGCCATATCTTCGATGAGAGCGCAAGCTTCAGGGTAAGGTTTATTCATCAGAGTGCCACCAGCGGCAGCGTCGATGGTCATCTTAGTGTTATAATGAAGTCCATTATAAAAGGTATGAATGATTAGCCATGATTCCAGGCCATGATGTGGACATATTCTCAATAGGTCTTTATATCTCTCCTAAGCTTTGAAGAGTGATTCACCTTGGTTTTGAGTAAATCTGATTATTTGGTTTCGAAAGACAGCAGTTTTACTTGGGGGAAAATATCTAGCAAGGAAAACTCTCCTAAGGTCTTCCCAAGTTGTTATAGAATTGGCTGGAAGGGAATCTAACCATGTAAGGGCTTTGTCTCTGAGGGAGAAAGGAAATAGTCTTAGATGAATCGCCTCAGGGGTAGCACCATTAGTTTTAAAAGTGTCAGCTAATTGGATAAAGACTTTTAGATGTTGATTTGGGTTCTCAGATGGGAGACCCGCGAATTGGTTTTGCTGTACTAATTGTAATAGGGAGGGTTTCAGTTCGAAATTGTTAGCAGGAATATTAGGGTTTACTATACTAGAACTGGGTTCGTTATCGGATGGTTGAGCGAAATCCTTAAGGGGTCTTTGGTTACGGTCTTCGGCCATAGTTTCCTTAATTCTACAAAGTGAGAGACGTGCGCGAGCGTAACGTTCAGGTTCCGCTAAAGGATCTATAAGACTACCGGTGCTGCGAGTTCTTCGCATTGACCAGTAGGTAAAGCCTTAGTCTAGACAGTGTAACAACAGGGTACGAAATTTGACGTAATTGGTCCCCGGCAACGGCGCCAAAAACTTGATGTGGTGTTTTTGCAAGTTTACGAATCACGTCAGAGTAATACAAAAGATTATCGACCCCACAGAGACCAAACGTCAATCTATCGATTTCTATCGTTACGATGTTTATCTAAGGCAAATCAATCGGGAGTTCGAGAGTACACAGTAAAAGCAGAGTAAAGTACGAAGATATAATATTCAATGAACAACAGGCTTAAATGTAATTCACATAGTCAGATAATATTCCAAATGCTTGTAAATAGAGCTACTTATGGGGTAATGTTTTCTACTTATGAAAAGAACTAATTTAACGGGAACTGTCGCTTTCGCGTATTCAGAACCACGTTTATCCCTTAATCGAACCCTCTTATTGTCACTTATAAAAAGGCACGCATTGCGTTAAAGTAATAAACCTATTTTTAAGAAATATGGTTTCTTGACTCAGTTGAAAAGTATTTTGACTTGGAACTCATAATCAAAAGAGGTTCATGCGAACCGGACTTTAAACCCATAAACGCGTTCGAAAATAGTTTTAAAATCGTTTTTCTAAAGTATTAAAAACTCCTACTTAACTGGAGAAAGCGCTTTCGCTTCCTTTGAATAGTTAAGACTAACCAAGTTTAACCAAAGGTTGGACGACTTTTGATCTTACCCAACAGAAATAAAGTGCAGAAAACTTGTGCTAAAAATCAGAATAACCCCTAAGCATTTCTATCGACACATTGTATGGAATATTACTTTAACTATGATCCTTACATCCTAACCTTTAAGATTTAGCCGGACATGGAAATGTAAATAGACATGTTGAAATAGATCATGTTAAAGTAAATTCTTAAAAAGGTTTTGAAAGTAAAGCGAGTGCGAGAAAATAAAGAAAGTAAAGCGAGTGCGAGAAATAAAGAAAGTAAAGCGAGTGCGGGAAATAAAGAAAGTAAAGCGAGTGCGAGAAATAAAGAAAGTAAAGCGAGTGAGGGAAAATAAAGAAAGTAAATGCTGAACTTGTAAATGAAACCTGCTCCAAAGCGGAGGCTTTAAATCTGGTACAACTGGAAATAAATGACTGGAAATGAAAATGGCGGCAGGATTAACTTCTACCAGAGTGCTCCAAACTCGATTACAGACTCGATCAAACAGTGTGATAACTCCTCGATGTGAGAAGTTTATCACTTTACAATATTGGAAATATATGGCTTGAGTTCTGAAACTAAGCTTGGATGAAGAAAAAGGGTTCAGAACTCGTCTATTTATAGCCTAGGAAATTAACATGGAAGGACAAAAGTGCCCCCCAACTTCTTTTTGGGAGGGAAAACAAACGACAAAGGTAGCGCCTGCCACCCCCTCATGGCGCCCGCCATGTGTACCAAAGGAGAAAGAAGTGGAGATCGTGGCAGTTGACAGCAGTTGACTCTCATCTAAGTCATGGCCTACCCTATGGCGCCCGCCATGGTAGATGCCGTGTGTACAATTTCCTCAAAAGCTGGTTTTCTTGCTCGTTTTTCTTCATTTCTTCACAAGGAGCTCTGGAACTACAAAGAACCTGAAAACAAAACAAAACACAAGCATAACACAAGAAAATGGCAATAAAATCCTAAGAAACATGTGCAATCTGAGTCAAATACGCAGTGTGATTCAGTGTTATCACCCTTGCGGCTATCACCATGAACACTGTAGGCCGAGTGATAGACCCAACTGTCACATTCACCTGAACAACCCCCATGGTTTGGCCAGTCTTTCCTTCATAATTTGAATGGACCATATTGTAGGGCCTAAGGCCGGGGTCGTACATACCTAACTTAGCCAACATGAAATGTGGAATTAGGTTCACAGTAGCTCCACCGTCGAATAGTATCTTGTTAACATTAGTGTCTTCGACCTTAGCTCTTATGAATAAAGGCTTGAGATGGCTCTTCATCCTTTCGTGGGGTCGATCAAAGAAAGAATTTTTCTCTTCGACACACCCGTTGTTCATAACAAAGTAGTAGGATGGCTTGTGTTTTGCCAGTTCTTCTTCCTCATAGTCTTCCTCTTCAGCGACCTCAACCACGCGGTCGTACTAATAAGGCAATATAGAGACCACATTACATAAGACATCGAAGTTGCCTTATGACCCGAAATCGAAATTGTCTGTTACCAGCTCGTCTTCTTTGGCTTGCTCTTCACTGTTGATCTTTCTGGAGGGAAACAATTTCCTTCCAACCGGTTTCTTTGCCTGACCATCCTCGGGCTTTTGCTGTGGCATGGTATTACTCGACCCAGCAATATCCCTTTCTGCCTTCCTTTTCCTCTAAAACCTACGCCATTGGGTCCTAGTCATGGGATTCTTCCCCTTATAATTTGTGTTAGGCCCATAGGAACATCTTTTAGACATCTGAAAGTTTTCCTTGGATGTTATAGAGGACCCTCGACCCATTTCAAAGTTTCTCCACTTTGAGTTCCTATTGAATTCTCTTTCAGCAGGTTTCGACCACTTCCTTTGGGGGCGTCAACTGAAGGCTTATAGGTTTTTTCATTTGCCTTCTGTGACCCAGTTGCTTGATCCTTCCTCTAGGGTGTGCCTTCTTTGCTAAAGTGGTACTGAGGTCGGACCCTCTCGTTGTCTTTGGCCTTTTGAGCATCTTCGACTTGTTTGGCAGGTTTTTTGTCGAACAAAGCACTGCATCTATGGCACAACATCACTTATGAGTCACCTGCTTAACACATATAAAGAAATTTAATAAGATTTTCACTGGCTTTTGGGAACACGGCTTCGATCTGGTTTTCAGTTTCAAATTCTTTCATGTCAAAATCCTTGGAGGTCTCGACAATATTGACCACAACAGGCTCCACATAGTTGGCATCTCCAATCTGTAAGGGATCAACATCAATTTTCTTTGGGGCCTTTCCTTTAGTAAACTTTAGTCTGCCTTTATTCAGAGCATTCTGCACAAGATCCCTGAAAAGAAAGCATTGTGAGGTTTTATGTCCAAAGAAGTTGTGATACTTACAAAACCCTCGTTTTTTACTTTGTTCCAATGCCAATACTTTTGAGCCATGAGGCACGAGTACTTGACCATCTGCAACCAACAAGTAAAAAATTTCATCACATTTGGTTACATCCAAAGTATACATTTTCTTAGGAAACCTATCATTTTCTTTAGGTTCTGGAGGATTCTTCTCATTTGTAGGCATAAGTAACTTACACACATAAGGGAGGCCTAGCTTTAGCTCAGCCACATCAACCTCGGACTCCTCGACATGTTCATATTCGACCTCGGATGCTATGTCGTGATCTTGCATGTCGACATAAGCCACACGCTCTTTCTTACCCTTACTAGTCCTGGCCTTCTCGCCCTTCAATCTTTCGACTTGCCTAACTCTATCTGCTAAATGGGCCATATCTCTCAGGTATTGAGTATCTAGCTTCTTCCTAATGGAATATTCTAGCCCACCAACAACCATTTTAACAAGCTCATGTTCAGGCACCTGAGTAAAGCACCTTGTTTTTAATAGCCTGAATCTGTTCAAGTAGTCATCAATTGATTAAGTGAATTTTTGCTTGACACTCGATAACTCCTTCAGACTAATCTTGGATTGTCCCATATAAAACCGTTCATGGAACAATCTCTCTAAGTGCTCCAAGTATGGATTGAATGAGGAGACAAGGTAGTGAACAACTTGAACGCATTCTTCATCAGAGAACTAGGAAAAAATCTCATTCTCAAATTCTCATTATTCGCAATGTCACCCGCTTCAGTCAGGTAACGTGCTATGTGTTTAACGGTTGACTCGCTGGTGTCGCCAGCGAATTTTGTAAACTTAGGGACTTTCCATCCCCTTGGAAATTCTGTCTGCAACACATATTCTAAAAAAGGGGATGTATTATAGGCCCATGTTAACCCCATTTTGCGTCATTATCCTTTCAACAATGGTAGTCAGGTTATCTTCTCGTAACAAATTTCCATGACGAACCTGATGGATAACCCGGTCAGCATCCTGGTGTTGATTAACCATCATGACTGGTGGATTACTGTCTTTGCTAGGTGCTTCTTGCTTGACGTATTGGGGAATTATTTGTTGTCCATGGTTCACAATCTCCTCTAAGACTACTCCTTCATATTGAGTCTGTCTATCAACATGGGGTTGTATACCTGGTCGAAACTGAATTGGGGGAGCACCGAAAAAATAGGCTATTCGTGTCATCTGAGTCGCCAATTGTTGGTAACTCTAATTTGTATTTTGAATCAACGGGTTAAATATTGTACGGATCTGGTGCGTTAGAGTATTTATCATGTCATGGTTACTCTCGTCCATCTGTTGACTCATTGTCATGACAGAACTTGTTGTCCAGGCCGACATAGCTTGGGAACCAAAACCTGTCCCCATGTGGGGTGACACATTTTGGCCATGAATGGCTGAGCCGCACCCCATATTAGGCGAAAACATACTTGCGGTATTATCCCCAAATGTCGAGGGGTTATTCTGCAAGTTTGCCATAAACGTCGTGGCATCGTGAAATTTGTGGCGAAAGGCCTAAAGTCTATCGCCATGGAGGGCCTGAGAGTCACTGGGTGACTCTGGGGTATTGGTGTAACAACTATTCCCTCAGGCAGAGTCATTGATGTCGTCGTTGTCAACGGCCTCACCGTGGTACTAGAAGTTGAAAGAATAGGCTCAGTTACTATCGCAGAAACTGTCCCTGTTCCCGTTCCAGTGTTTTTTAAAGGCTGGTTATTTCTAGGAGTCACTATTCTATCAACTGGTTTCCTCACTTCTCTCTTGGTTATTTTACCACACCTCAATCTCATGTACTCTCGCACACGAATAGGAAGAGTTGATGAAACACATGTAGAAAACACTAGATATTTTTTTGACAAAATGACAAAATAAAAGACAAACACACAAAACGGTCCCACTGCGCGTGCCAATTTGTTTGTGGTGAAAATTCGCAGAACAAATACAAGTTTATATTAATAGTTAAGGGAACAAACTTGAAAATCTTCCGGACATATTTTTGTGTTGTTTTTATCAGAAATAGGGGTGCTCGTCGAAGTCAACGCAGACTTCTGGAACGACTGTCATACCCCAAATTTTGACCACTAAGATTTCCCATCATTGTGCAAATAATCATCACAATATGGAGGAACCTTCATGCCTCATCAGTCTCCCCAAAGATGGGTGAGCATTCACTACTATCAAAATTAGGGTTTCAGGCCCTCTCAGAGCTATAGACAAAGGATCAATCAAGGAATGACATGATCTTCAACTTGTCTAACCTCTCAAACATCCACAAAGGTCAAGAGGACTCCCACTTCAAGAATCAAGCACAATGTTGCAGCATTCCAAGTGGATTAAGCCTCAAGATCGACGGTGTCACCAAATTAGGGTTTTGGTCGACCAGGGCCTCCAGATGGGAATTTTCCTCTGGGCATGAGCCAATGCTTCAAAGAATAACCTATAATGCCCCAAGGGACATCATGAACACAACCATCAAGTCAATTTTGATTCAGGGGATGCATTCACTAAAAATCAGGAATTATGGTTTCTTGACCTAATTCACCCCTAAGTTGACTTTTGGGACAAAACATGAGCCAAGGCCTCAAGAGAGGATTTGAGGGTCTCTAACATACTACATTTATCCATTTACAGCAATGGATTAATCCAAGAAGCTTGAGCAACAAGTTTCAATTTCATCTGAACCACAATTAGGATTTCGCGGGAAAAGTCAACTGTGCCTTTGACTTTTGACCAGGACATGCTCCCAAACTCTAGGACATGATCCAATACACCCTATGACACCTATGAAATCAATCCATCAAGTTTGATTTAGGTCAAGGTCTTGATTTCATAGAGGATCGCACAGTTTGGAATTCATCTGACAAAAAGTCAACTGTGCACAAAAGTCAACTTTGACTTTTTGAGATTTTTCACAATTATGGTTTTTTAACCCTAAAATGATGTTAATGTGTGATTTGAATCATAATTCATCAAGAAAAATCAAGAAAAGTGGGATAACTTGTAAAAGGGGTAACCATAAAAAACTTAGAAATTTTCTAAGTTATGGAATAAAGTGGCTAGGGTACCAACTTTGGAGGATCATAACTCCTAAACCACAAGGCCATTTTTCCCCATCCAAAGCTGGATTTGTAGCTCTCATGGCCCTCTACAAAAGCTTCAACTACACCTCATTCGAATTCATCATGGATTTTGAGTTATGAAATGATCAAAATGGCTGAAAACATGAAATGTCATTTTTTCCAACACTTAGTGAAATTTTCACTAAGTCAGAATCTGCCTTCACTTTTTTCCAAATGAAGGGGCATTTTTCACTTGGATCCAAAAAGTATCAAAACCAACTATGATCAAACAGTTATTGTATCATATAAGGGCTTTCCAAAATGGCCAAGAACTCCATCAAATTCCACTTGAGGCATGAGATATGACAATGGCAACAAGCCTTGCTGAAAACTGTCATGGCAAGGAAGATTTTGGAATTTTGCTCGATTTGCCCAAATTTTGCAAAGGGCAAGCAACTCTATCCATCTGAACACCTCAAGGGGGGACCAAGGAGGAACCAACTCTGATCCCAAGCCTCCCAAGTCTTTGGAACCAAAAATAGCACGCCAAACCTAGAATTGCCTAAAAGAGGGACAAGACTCCAATTTTGGATTGGAGCATTTAATGCATACACCAAGGTGGCATGGACTAAGCCACTCCCAACTGAATTCAGTCAAGACTTATCCAAGACCAAGGGACCAGTAACCTGTGCCCTAACCTCTAGTCAATGGCTAGAGGAGACTTGGATTCTCATTGCTCAACATTGGCCAAACCTATGCAGCAGTTGCCATTCACTATTCCCTGCAAAACAAACTTGCTCTACTATAAATAGAGCTCATTTGTGATCAGTTTGAGTACACCAAAGCCATCAAACAGATGCTTTCCTCAAAATCTCTTCTTTCACTCCAAAATTGCCTTCCAAAGCAAGTCACTATTGGGTTTTGAGTTTGAGAGCAATTCCAACCAAACCAATCACACACACACCTCATAAACATCATATAGAAGTGATCCAAACACTTAAACAACATCTAGAACACTGATTTCTCAGAATCACCAGCCAGCTGCTCAAGGTTTTAACCAGGTTGCAGTTCGGATACCATCTTGTTTCAAACCATTCCAAGCATCCAGACACACTCCATAGCACCTAGGGAAGATGTTCATATCCTTGGAACCAAGCTGTAACACCTCTAACACAAAACACGATCACCAGCTACAAGAGGTAAGCATAAGCTCTTCTAACTCTATGATCCATGCATTTTTTGCTGCACAATAATTTGGCCATATGTTCATAATCATGCATGGAGTGTTTTCCCTCAATCAATTGCATTGTTTGAATCGTGTATGGAATTTCTGAACCTTCATGCAAATTTTAGGGTTCTTGAGGTTTCTCTTTGATTTCTTATTCCATGTTAAAAATAAATGAAATTAAAGGCCATAGACATGATCGTGAGGTTGAAACGAGTAGATTGATATGTAGATTGCATGATATAATCAAGTATTCAATGAGATTGGATAGAAAATTCAAATCTGCAGAAACAGAGGGTGGCGCGTGTTCTTGCCCTTGTTCTTGGCGCCCTTTTTGAAAATTCAAATATTTGAATTTTGTGATTTTATTTAATTGATTCAAAAATTAATTTCTCTCTGAGTTTTAATGATTTTGAGTTGATTATTTTTTTAATAATTCACAAAAATGTTAAAATATTTTATTTTCCCAAAAAATCCCAAAAATATTATTTATTTCATATACTTGATATTTTTGTAAAGAATTAATATTTTAATTGTTTTTTTTTACATTTAAAATATTTTCTCCCTCTTGATTTTTCAAATTTTAGTGATTCCCAATCATTTTGTGGATAGAACCCTAATTTTTGAAACATTAATCCAAGATCACAATTTGTTTTCCACATGTTTAACAATTTTGATCATTTTAATTGAATTTTTTATTCAATTAAAATACATTTTCGAAACAAATTAGGGTTTTTGATTAATTCAACCCTCATCAAACTTTTTCAAATTATTGGGCCTCTAATAGAGTGTAAGACCCAATCCCCTTTGAAAACCAAACATTTTGGGCCTCAGTCATTATATAAGACCCACTGCGTTTTCAAAAAAACCTCGGCACGATTGCTGTTTTCAAACAAAAATTATCTGGGCCTACCCTCGCGTTATAAGCCCCATTTATTTTCTTTAAAACTTTTTGGGCCTCTAATAGAGTGTAAGACCCAACCATTTGTAGAAACCAAAACCTTTTGGGCCTCAGTGTATTGTATAAGTCCCGACACCATCAAAAAGTTCGGCGCGATCGTCGCCTTTTTCAACAAAAAAACCTTGGACCTCTCCTTGAGCTGTAAGCCCCACCACTTCTATAAAAATAAACCTTTGGGCCTCTTGAGAGAGTGTAAGACCCATCCTTTTGTACAGAAAACCTTTTTGGGCCTCAGTCACTTGTATAAGTCCCTCTATATAAATTCAAAACAACAGTGCAATCACTGATAAAACCTTGGGCCTCTCCTTGAGCTGTAAGCCCCAACATTTCTTTCAAAACACTTTCTCCTTTGATTTTGAATATAATATTGTTATCAAAGCTTTCTTTGTTGAACAACTAACCAAACAGCATGGAAGCTCTACAACCGAGTAAGTGTTTACCCGCTTTCTTTATCCGCTTTCATATATATATATATATATATATATAACTGTATTGTGGGGATGCTCACTGTAAGTCTCCTTTCACAAACTTTTATATACACCTGTCAATTATCCACTGTGTAATACTAGTATAGTTATTTAGAGTTTTCCCCGGCAACTACGTCTAGCACTAGGTAAAGCCCTGTTGGTCACTCTTAAATACAAATAAAACTAGATCCCATAGGATTACCAGACACAGTCTTCCCTCCTCTTGGGGTTAAATAATATGGAGACGTGAAAGGCACCATTCTCGGTGAACCCTTTCTCAGACTGTCACCCTTAGAAATTGTCAAAGAGACTCTACTCCCCAGAGTTGATCTATTCTCCGTGAATAACATCTCTTGAGTTTCTTCCGAATTCTCGAACTTTCCTGGCTTGATCTATTCTCAGTGAATAGCATGTCTTGAACTTCTCGGGGTTTGGGGACCCACAGGCTTCTTAAAAGCATCCCCGCCTCCTCTTGGGCGTTGTACAAGGACCCTTCGGCTTCTTAAAAGCTCTCATGCCTTCTTTTGGGCTTAGTACAAGGACCCATAGACCTCTACAGGTATAGGAACAAAACCTAATCATCAATTTGCTAGAGTTGTCTTTCTGAGTCAAGTATCAGACCTGTTATTGGGTTGACATTCATCCCTTAACATACCAGCCTTCTCTTGGGCATTATACAAAGATCATCACTACCTGAGAATCGATTTCTCAAAACACCTGTAGACTCTGACAGTCTCAATACCCTTTGGATTTCCCATTTCCTTAAAGAACAGGAAATAACCTTGATCCTCTGATTAGTACCAAAGCACAACAATACCTTTAATCATTCCCTTCATAAGAACTGATTTTCTCTTTTAACCAACATACTGGACCTGTCACTAAACTTTAGGCTTTGTATAATGATCCTTTCCTCAGGAAAGTTAGCCTCCTCTTGGGCTTTGTACAATGATTCTCCGCAAAGGGAGCTAACCTTTTCAAACTCTCTTATTGGGTCACTTCCCTTTTAAGCCTCCATCACGAGCTTCGTAGGAGATACCAAAACACTCTCTTGTTGAGTCAAATCACCTTTTAGCCTCCATCTCGGGCTTTGTATGAGATACCAAAACACTCTCTTGTTGAGTATAAAAGACTCTCTTGTTGAGTCAATCCCCTTTTAGCCTCCATCTCGGGCTTCGTATGAGATACAAAACACTCTCTTGTTGAGTATAAAAGACTCTCTTGTTGAGTCAATCACCTTTAGCCTCCATCTCGGGCTTCGTACGAGATAAAAATCACTCTCTTGTTGAGTGTAAAAGACTCTCTTGTTGAGTCAAACCCATTTTCAGCCTCCATCTCGGGCCTCGTACGAGATACAAAATTACTCTCTTGTTGAGTATAAAAGACTCTCTTGTTGAGTCAATCCCTTTTAGCCTCCGTCACGGGCTTCGTACAAGTCACATACTAAATCACTCTCTTGTTGAGTATAAAAGACTCTCTTGTTGAGTCAATCCATTTTAGCCTCCGTCTTGGGCTTCGTACAAGACACATGCAAAAAGACTCTCTTGTTGAGTCGACCCTTTTAGCCTCTCTCTCGGGCTTCATACGAGACACATAAAAGCACCCTCTTATTGTGTCAATAGCCTCCTCTTAGGCTTTGTATAAGGAAAACCTCAGTTCAATCAACCTTTTAGCATCAAAGCTGTGCCTTGTTCATAGCATACAAACATCAACAATTCCCCTTTAGAGATGACAATTTCTCTCTAAAGTCAAAACCCTTTAGCTTCACATCTTGGGTTTCGAACAAGATACAAACCACCTTTAGCTTCACGTCTTGGGCTTTGAACAAGACACCAAAACAATCCCTTTCCTCCTATTCTCCTATTCTCATAGAATAGGAGGAACTACGATCGCTCTGATTTCCCTGTTTCGTCAAACGGGAATACGTAGGCATAAGATTGGAAAAATCTTAGCGACCATACTAATCAAAAACCCAAAATCCTGTACCCCCATATATTAACCCAAAAGTAGCAAGTCTTAACATCCTATCCAAAATCCCCATGAATAGTCCCGTCATTTCATTCTTAACAAAATAAGCAGAGAGAGGCCCCACTTCCACATAGCATCTGTAACCTAACAGACCGCTGTTCAAACTCAGTATGCAAGCAGGGTTAATTGGAGACATCTATTTCCCTTCCTTCATCAGCTTCAATAGGATAAAAAATGAATCGACCTGTAGTACCCCAGAGCGACAGTGCTTAAGAACCACGTCCAAAATCGTTCGCTACAGAAAAATGGCGCCCACCATGGGGCCCTTCTTTCTTTCTTACAATTTAGGATAAAAACCTTGGACAAGTCATTTTCATGGCGGTGGCCGCCACAGAAAAGTGGCGCCCACCGTGGGGATCTGCAGGGCATTTTATCCCTCTTATCTCTCTGGTTGAAACTCTAAATTCGTATCACAGAAATGGCAACTCTGCTGGGGAGTCATTGTCTGTATAGGATCATAAGACTAGAGGTCTAGGATGATTAAGACAAATATATATACTGCTTTTCCTAATTGATATCTGTGTTTATTTTTCTGCTAATGGGAATGCGTGTGATACCGCATGTGGAAAGATTGAGTATACACCTAAGATAGGTGATGGCAATGCGGGTAATCTTGCTGGGAGTGAATTCCAGTTAAGAGCCCCCGATCGACCATCAAACTCAGTGGATACACCCTTTGCAGATACATTACCTATAAGACTTCGGTTGTTGAAAGTAGTGTGGTCGACTGGGTTATCTGAGAAGCTGAGGTTTTTAGCAGACTTAAGCCATTTTGTAGTGCGGAAGCTGTCGAAAATAGTTGTCACGCAATACTACCCTCATCTGAGATCACTCCAGGATACATCAGCTTGCTGGCGATTCGCTTGCTGTTGTTATCCCAGAGGGGTCAATGATTTTGCAGACAGGTACAAAAAATCACCAGTATAAACATTTGTGGGGTGGGGGGGGGGGGGGTAGAGCCTTGACTTCATGACACCGACCCTTTGACCTCATGTTTTTTCTATGTTTTTGTGTGCTGCATTCATACATTCATTTAAAAAAACATTAAAACAAAGAAAATTCTCTTCTAGTCTCTCTTTTTCAAATTAAACTAAGACAATGATTGCAAATGTCAGAGAGAAAGGAGATTGCGCTAATGGATTTCAGTAGAAGGAAAACTCATAAGTACACCTTCAAGGTTCCAAAGTTAGAGGATTTAAGAGGTTTGGCGAGAATGATCACCAACCACGAGGCTTTCAGAGCCAAGTATGGAGGACTGCTGTCCTTATTAAGGGTCCACATAATTGAAGGAATCCTGTCCACGTTAATCCAGTTCTACGATCCGGTTTATCACTGTTTCACATTCTCGGACTATCAGCTTGCATCAACGCTAGAGGAGTACTCTCACCTGACTGATTTACACATCACTAATCAGGCTCCTTTTTCGGGACTGGAAGAAATTCCAAAGGATCAGACCATTGCAAGAGCAATTTATTTGGACGAGTCAGAAGTCAGGACTCACATGACCACTAAGGGTGGAATCCAGGGTTTGCCAGCCCAGTTCTTGACAAAGAAAGCCCTGTACTTTGCCAATATAGGGAATGTGGACGCTTTCGAGAGCATCTTTGCTTTGCTCACCTACGAGTTATTTTTGTTTCCCAACATCGATAACTTTGTATCAACGCCATTAAGATTTTCCTGATTGGAAACATTGTGCCAACCTTACTCACGGATGCGTATCATTCAGTACACTTAAGGAATTTATACAACGGAGGAATGATCACGTGCTGTGTACCTTTGCTTTACAAATGGTTCACTTCCTATTTGCCCAAGTCTGCTGCATTTTGGGATCAAAAGAATACTTTACGTTGGTCGCAGAGAGTCATGTCTCTTACCAACTCTGACATCGATTGGTATAATCGAATCTACAACGGGATTAGAATCATTGACCGTTGTGGAAATTTCCCAAATGTACCCCTTATATGAACTAAGGGAGGAATCAACTATCATCCGGTGCTAGTTCGTCGTCAATTTGGATACCCGATGAGGCAAGTCCCGCACAGTGCTCATCTGGAAGATCTTTTCTTCAAAGAAGGAGAAAATGACAGGGAACTAAAGACAGAAATAGTGCACGCTTGGAAACACGTTCATAGGAAAGGACGAGAGTCTCTAGGAAAACCAGATCGTGTCTCGGTGGAGCCTTATCTCCACTGGGTATAAACTAGAGCTCTCAAGCTGAGGATGCCTTACCCTCGTCAGGAAGTTCTTCCATTAAGGGACTATGCCCTTTATTTCATGTCTGAGACGGAAAAACTTCAGGTTACCCTCAGCAAAGTTCAACAGGAGAAGAGGTTTTGGAGGAACAAGTACCGTATTCTCAATGTGGAATGTAATAAAATATATCAACTGTTAAGAGAAAAAGATGCACTGATTGAGATTTTAGAGCAACATGCTGTAGAGAATCAGGATGACCAAAGGAATTTGCTCGCTCCTTTCACTTGGCAAAGGAATGACAACCCGACAGCGGCCCAAGAGCCCCGGTCAAAGAAGAGGAAAGCACTAGAACCATCACTTGAGCTCTCCTCAGAGAGGACTCAGGATCCATTAGTTTAGGTTTCCTTTTCCAGTACTTTGTAATCTACTGTATTTCCATTTCCGCAATCCTTTCAATTCAATAAAGCGGGGCTTCCCCACTATTTGATATTTGCAATCCAATTGTCAAATTTTACTTTGAATAAACAAAAATAATTAATAATCATTGCATTCATCATTCTCATAAACGCATTCTTCTTACCTACGAATCTCATGTTTGCGTCTCGATTCTAGAGTTAAACTGTCTCATTCGTACAATACTCGGGCCAATCGTCAGAAAAAGATGGATGATCTCGAGAAAGAGAACAGAGAGTTGAGGGAAAAGATCGACACTCTGAAATAGGATATGAGAAAGCTTCATAACGACATGCAAGCTCTAGTAGAAGCTCAGATGCACCAACAAAGGACTGTGATCTCAGAGATCACATCGACGCCCATAGTGGAGAAGTCTGATCCTAGGTACAAAATGCCGAAAGATCGTCCCTGGGGCATGCCTATCAACTATATCCCAGAAGGATATGTTCCTCCGATCAATGAGGATCAGGGAACCGCAGCAGGAGCCGGTGGGCCTAAAGGTTACAAACTTCGGGAAAGCAAAGATGCCAGGGGCATGACAACAACTCCTGAAGGTTACAAACTTCGGGAGACACCGAGAGTCTCGGCCATAATGACTATACCACCACCCGTGGTACACACTGTCCCGGAAGGACAGATTCCCCAGATACCTTCTGGTGGAAATGACAGCATGTTCGACAGAATGAATGAATTCTAGGAACAGTTCCTGGAAATGCAGAAAGAACTGCAAGCCCTTCGCGGTCAGGATCTATTTGGAAAGGACGCCGCGGACCTCTGCTTGGTCCCCAATGTGAAAGTTCCGCACAAGTTCCAAGTGCCCGATTTTGAAAAATACAAGGGTAACTCTTGCCCTAAGAGTCACTTGGTGATGTACGCTTGGCGAATGTTAGCTCAGACAAAGAACCAGGAGCTGCTGATTCACTACTTTCAGGATAGTTTAACCGGTGCCGCCTTAAAATGGTACATGGGGTTAAACCGTGCCACGATCGGCACATTCAGAGATCTTGGCGCTGCCTTCATTCAACAATATAAATACAATTTGGACATGGCACCAGACAGAGATCAACTCAGATCGATGTCACAAAAGGACAAGGAAACCTTTAAAGAATACGCTCAGAGATGGCGTGAAATTGCCGCTCAGATTTGTCCACCTCTTGAGGAAAAAGAGATGAAAAAGATCTTCTTAAAGACCTTGAGCTCATTTTACTATAACAGAATAGTCGCCAGTGCGCCCAGTGACTTCACCGAGTTGGTGGGCTTGGGAGTTCGTCTTGAGGAAGTCGTCCGGGAAGGACGTTTAATAAAAGACGCTAGATCATCAAGTAGTACAAAACGATACGGTAGTGCTCTCCCTAAGAAAAAAGAGCAAGATATTGGGAATATCTCTCTCAGAAAGTAAAGGCGACGTTATCAACCAGTAGCAGCTATAACTCCTACTATCAACCCCGCGCCTATTCCTACGTATCAACCTCAGGTTGCGCAGAGCCAACCTAATCAACAGCAACTTCAACAAAGGACACAACAGCCTCTTCAGCAGGCTCGTCCTCAATACAAAAACAATCGTATAATGCGACCACCAGGGTTCGACCCTATACCCATGTTGTACGCAAAACTGTTTCCGTTACTACTGGTCAAGGGGCACGTTCAAACTAAGTCTCCTCTTACAGTACCGGAAAATCCGCCTTTCTGGTTTAAAGAGGATTAAACTTGTCCTTACCATCAAGGAGGACCAGGGCATAACATAGAAAACTGTCTCAGTTTCAAATCCGACATGCAAAAGCATGTTAGGAGCGGGGTATTATCTTTCAAAGATACGAATCCTAATGTTCTCACGAACCCGCTGCCTCAACATGAGAAGGCTGCAGTTAATTTGATAGAGGGAGAGTCTAACAACACCTATAAAATTCACGATGTACTCTTATTGAGGGCCAATCTGGTCAAGATGCATTGTAGACAGAGTGGAATGCCCATGTGCCACCTCATAATTATCACCAGTGTGATATCTGCTCTAAGAATAATCAGGGATGTTCTGTGGTGCAATCAGCTTTACAGGAACAATTTGATCTCAGATGGATCCAAGAGCATCGAGTTCGTGGAGTCAACATGGCCTATGTGAATTCCAACATCATTCAGAATCACGACATCCGTGCAATGAATGTCAACTTGGTGGCGATGCACTCAAGGCAAAGCCAGTATCATAATCTGCCAGGGCACGATTATATATCCTGTCTGACTTGCTCGGTAAACAAACAGGGATGCTTTTTTGTACAAGAGACCCTCCAACGTCAGATGGATCTTGGGTGGATCCAGGACTATCATGATAAAAATCTTTATCAGATCAACATGATTCAAATCTTTGATATTCGTCTGATGAATACCAGCTTGGTGGAGTTACACGCCAGGCTGGTCCAGCTCGGTTTTCTCACTTCGCATAATTATCAGAACTGAAAAGGATGTTGTGAGAGTAATCAAGGGTGCGCTCTCGTTCAGAGAACTTTACAACACTTATTAAACCATAGTTGGCTTCCAATCTATCTGGATGAAGATACACAGTAAATCAGTGTGTTTAATGGGAACCCTACTCGGCGTCAAAATCAAGATGTCCGATCTATGGAAACAAACCTGGTAAGGTTGCACTGCATTCAAAGCGGGCGTGGCCAGGTGCCACCACACAACTATGAACGTTGTAGAGTCTGCTCGGAGAATAACCAAGGATGCTACCTCATGCGACCAACTCTCCAAGGTCAGTTGGATTGCAAGGAGATTCACCCAAACCTAGGTTCGGGGTCCATTGACTGGACGTCGGACTACTTCGCTGATCAGATCAGAGACGTGGTTGTAATCTCTGACCCTGAGAGGAACAAGGATGTTTGTACCATCATACCTCTACTGGACGAATCAAAGGTTCTTAGCCAGGAACTGATTGAAGTTACTTACGACAGTCAAAAAAATCAGAAGGCTCTTGTAGTTATCTATCTACCAGGACCATTACCGTATGAATCAGCTAAGGTGATCCCTTACAAATACGGTGCAACGATAATTGAAAATGGAAAGGAAATTCCATTACCCTCCGTCGTGAATATTGCAGACATCAGTCGAGTAACACGGAGCAGTCGAATAGTCAACCGAGGAGTTGGAGAACATAACAAAGAAAAGGAACTTCTGACAGAAGCTCCCAATCAACCAGTCGATCAATCTGATGATCCCGACCTTTCAAAGAACAATGATGAGGTGTTGAAGCTCATCCAAAAGAGTGAATACAACATTGTGGATCAACTGTTGCAAACTCCTTCAAAAATCTCCGTGTTATCTCTATTACTCAGTTCCGAAGCTCACAGAGAGGCTCTGCAGAAAGTCTTAGAGCAAGCCTTCATGGAACAGGATGTGTCAATACGACAGTTCGATAGCATCATCTCTAACATCACTTCCTGCAACTGTAACGCCCCATTTTGTCCGATTTATTTAATCGAGTCGATTTAACTATTTTTGTTTTATATTATTTTATTCTTGACTTTTATTTGACAATATATTATTTTTCATCGATGTTTATGTTTTATAGCGTTTTGAGAGCGTTTGCGAGATATTCGAGTTGAGGGGTAAAATAGTCTTTTTAGGGGTTTAGATATTTTTATATAAATAGAGATTAGAGAGAAATAGAGAGAAAAGAAAAGGAAGAGAAAGAAAAGAGAAGATAGAAAGGAAGAGGAAAGAAAAAGAGAGAAAGAGCAAAATCGACATAACTCCGTTTCGAGCGCGATTAATCGGGTAAGGGTGGGAAGTTTCAATTATATCTTGCTTGTGTATGTATATGTGTTGTTTGTTGTAATTGTTTTGGTTGTTTCGCGACTTTTCTTATCGATTGAAATTAGTAGCGATTGATAGAAATCGAGGTTTTCCGGATGAAATTCGATATAAATGTTGTAGAATACTTGTTACCATTATTGGGTTATGTTCTGATTGTTATGTTTTGGTTTGGAAGTGTTTGGGGTGGAAGAATGAGGGATTTTGACCCCAAATGACCTATGTTAGCGCTGCTGGGTTTTTCTGGTTTCGCAGGTTTGCACTGCGAATGGCCAGCGAAGGGTAAAGCGAACGTTCGCGTGAGGTTCGCACTGCGAACGTTGTGTTGTTTTTCTTTCTGCCACGGTTTGCTGGGTGATTCGCACTGCGAAGGGGACAGCGAAGGTTCGCTGGGAGTTCGCACTACGAAACTGTAGGCTATTTTCTTTCTGCCATAGTTTGCTGCGGCATTCGCACTGCGAATGAGGAAAGCGAAGGACTCACTAGGAGCTTCGCATTGCGAACATGACAGCTTTTCTAAATTGTTTTCTTTATAACTTTTGATCCGTAAGTCGGATTGAGGCGCGGTTTGATGCGTTGGAGAGCTTATGAAATTTTCTTCCTTATAATAATGGTTTTGGGAGTAGTGGCCGATTTAATAGTGTCGGGAATTGGAATATTGTTGTTTTGTCGGCTTTTACTGTCGTAATTGTGTGTTATTGACGTGTTATCATGTGATATGCTTTTAATATGTATCATATAGCTTGTGTGTTGTTATATGATGTGAATATATATGATGAGTGTTGGTGATGATGGTTTGTGGTCTTATGGAGAAATAAATGTGTTGTTTTTGGTTTGATTTCAATGTATGATAATGATGTTGTTGTGTGGTAAAATACATTGTTTGATTGAATATAAATGTATGTGGTTATGAGGTTTTGTGGTAATTGTTGTGGTTGATGGTGAGTAATTCTTGATGTGAATTGGTATGAATGTATATGATAAAATGCTAATTGTTGTGGTTTGTCGATTATGATGAAATGCATTGTTTGTGTGAAATTCATATTGTTGAATTGTGAATGTATGGAATTGATGAGTTAAAATATATGCATGACTATGGATGTGTATATGTGTGCATTTGAATGTCATGAGTCATTGTATGCCAAGCATCATGATATGCATTCTTGTGATGTTGTGTGCCCTAGTGGGTGTGAGTGACGAAACGATTCTAGAGGGAATCTGCTATAACATCGTGAGCCTTATACCGAGAGGACCTAAAGCGATGATTATAGACGATCGTGAGCCTTATACAAAGAGGACCTAAAGCGATCGGATTGTGAGCCTTATACCGAGAGGACCTAAAGCGATCCATAAATGTCGTGAGCCTTATACCAAGAGGACCTAAAGCGACGGGGAACATCGTTCGCCCGACGGGGAATTACACTAAGTAACAAGCGATGATTCCAATAGTTCCTGAGTGAACTAATGATGTGATGATGGATGGAACGGTACCGCATATGCATTGCATAGAGTCGATGTGTCGGTCTCTGTGCATTTGCATAAATCATAAATGGATTGATTATGTGTGAGAATTGTGAATGGATGCATCATGTGTGGGGAATTGTGAATTGATGTGCATATGTGATAAATGCATCGTTTATGGGTAATATGTTTTATGTATAGACATATGTTATGTTTTGGGGGAACGTTGTACATTAGCATGATTGTATTAATTGTCTATAATATGCTATGTATGAATATATGTGATGTGGTGGTGTGTTTCCATATGTTATGACTTTGGTGTGCCTTATGTGAGAATATGTGATTATGTTTGTGTAATTGATATATGCTATGTGTATTAGTATGTGATGCTTGTGGTGAGAATAACTATGCATGTGAATTTTTATGTGTTTGCATATTATTATGCAATCTTGATTTAGTTGTTATTTCTCACCCTTCTGCTGTGGTTTGTTGCTCTATGAGGCAATTGCAGATTTGTGTCTTGGAGGCTTTTGTGAAGATTAGCCCTCCGTTTTTTTGTCGGTCTTAGTGTTTGCTCTGATACGTAGCACGGGAGTCGGGGAACGATTATGTTATATATGTATATATTTGTTGAATATATTTTGTATTAACCCTGTATAAATATTTTGACGTTATAAAATAATTTATTTTGTAAAACAAGTCAGTTATGAATCTTTCCACTTTATTCCATAATTGAACTTCCCTTTTGTATGGAAAAGTTTCTCTTTGATGTTATCCCAGTTTGTGTTATGTATCAAATAATTGAGTAGGGTTTGTGTTTTCTTTCTTTAAATGTGGCATCCTTGATTCTGTCGAAAAAATAAATTTTTAGTTACTCTGATTTATTTATGTATTATTTATTCGCGATGGGAATTGGGGTGTTACATTAGTGGTATCAGAGCAGGTCGGTCCGTCCGGCCAAGTTGTTGAGTCAGTTGGTGTGACAGTTGAATACTGTCTTTGTTGTTTGTCCCTTAGTACGTGATATGTGTGTGAAACACTGTCAGTGCTTTCTGGTTTTCTAATCCTTTGTTTTCAGGATTGAGAATGAGATAAGTGGGGGAGAAGCTGGTACTTCTCCAAGTTGCTTCAGGTGTGGAGCGTTGGCTCAGTGTGTTGTGAATTGCAAGATTGTAAGTGCTCTTTGGACAGTGTGGTTCCCGGTTCCAGAGGGGATGCGGAGGTAAGGTTTATGTTGACTAAGGATTTGTGCCTTAGGTAGTTTTATGCACAGGATGCAAGAAATGCTATTATAGTTTGGTAAAGACGGTTTATGACCCATCATGATTGTCGACTGTCTATTGACAAATTGAGGAACTTATCACCCTTAATCTCTTGTTGATAGTAGACGGGAATTGTGTTGGATGGAATAGATGTGTCTTTCCGGCTTTGATAGTATGTGAAATAAATTGTTTGGAATTAAGAAAATGGTTACGGATTGTTTTGTTAAGTCGATGAAGATTCTAATATCGGAAGATGAGGCGGATTAGAGGTTTTGGTATGTTGGTCCAGTTGGGAAGTCATTAAGAGAAAACGATTGGGTATCGTTAATAGTTGTTCTCGGAGAGTAGAGTGTGAACTCAAATTGGACGAAGGTGAGGATTTGAGGTTTGGATCTGCTAAGTAAGTAGAAGAACTTTTAGGAAGTGAAACTCAGATGTTTGTTATGTTTGTGATGACAGTTTTCTAGAAATTGGTAGAAAGGCCACAGTGAAGGGCTGCCGGTTGTGCGTGATTTCCAGATGTGTTTCCGGATGGAATATTGGATGTTAGCATTAGAATTACTCATATTGAAAGAGTGGTTGGAAGATTTACTGGAAAAGGGATTTGTGAGACCAAGTGTGTCGTCTTAGAGAGCTCTAGTATTGTTAGTAACAAAATGGATGGATGATTGAATGGAATAACAAGCATGATGTGTATAATGGTATTGAGACTATGGGAAGCAAGACTTAGAGTTCTGGTGAGGTTTTAAGTCTTTGGAGTTTTAAGGCATTAATGGAAATTGTGAGGAAACCCTTGTGGGTGGATGTAACATTGCGTTTAAGAGTTCTTTTTGGTTGGTTGTTGATACAGGTTGGGATTTGTGGAATTGGACGGTCAGGAGAAGAAATTGTGTATGGATTACTGACAGTTGAATAAGGTTAAGATTGAGAATAAGTGTCCACTTTCGGGAATAGATGATTGGAATGGTTTGGTTGAGTTTGATTGAAATTACAATTGTTTGGAACGTTTGATAAGGATAGTGAATTTTGTGAGTTGAGGCTTTAATCTATTTAATGTGACTGGTTAGGTTTGTTATCATCGGATTAGGCTGTTATTTACTCGGTTAAGCTTGTATGTGAGTAACCAGTTACCCAGTGGAAAGTTTTGCAAAAGCTTTAAGAATTTGTATCTTTTGGAATTTGGTTGGGCATTACAATGCACAGTGATGTTGTTCGGTTCTAGTAAGGTGTCTGGAATGTTTGTGGAGTGGATGAATTGTATCTTCCATATTTAATTGGATAAGTTCGTAGTGGTTTTGATTGAGGATATTCAAATTTGTTATGAACTCAGAGGGAGAACAAGTGGAGTGTTTGAGAATCGAATTGCAAGTGTGGAAAAGAAAGGAATTTTTATGCTAAGTTATTCAAGTGAGAACTTGGGTTGAAAAAGGTTAGTTTTCTTGGATATGTTATTTCAGATGAGAGTATGGTTATGGATCCATCGAAAGTAGATGCAGTTCTACAATGAGAGGCTCCGAAGTTGGTCAAGGAGATTAGAATCTTGTTGGACTTTAGTTGGTTATTACCGGAGGTTATGGAAGGCTTTTCCAAGTTAGTGTTTTCGTTACTTCGATTGACTTGCAAAAGGTAAGTTGCTTGTTTGGGATGTTCGTTGTCAGGAAAGTTTTAGAGAAAGCTGAAGTAGAAGTTGTCTACGGCTCCAGTTTTGATTCTGTGTGATCCTGATAAACTGTTTGTGAGGTATTATGATGTGTCTTTGATGAGTTTAGTCGTGTGTTAATGCAAGAGGGTAAAGTCGTGGATTATGCTTTATGACAATTGAGGATTCATAAGAGGATCTATACTATTCAAGATTTGGAATTGGTTGCGGTTGTTTTGTGTTGGAAAATTTGGAGGTATTATTTTTATGGTTCTAGGTTCGAAGTGTTTAGTAATCACAAGAGTTTAGAGTACTTGTTTGGTCTAAAGGAATAGAGTATGAGACAACGAGGATGGTTAGAATTCGTGACGAGTTATGAATTTGGCTTGGATTATCCTTCAGGAAAAGCTAAGGTGGTGCCTGAAGAGTTAAGTCGAAAGTTTTTATACATGTCTGTTTTGATGGTCAGAGAATTTGAGTTGGTTGAGCAGTTCAGAGACTTGTGTCTGGTGTGTGAGATAACACAGTAGAGTGTGAGGTTGGGTATATTAAAAGTGAATAGTGATTTTTGGTGAATATGAGAAAGAGTTAGACTTTGGACGTGAGATTGGTAGTTTTGATGGTTACGAGTAATCAGAGTGCGCAGCAGAAGCGTGATGTGGCACAATTCGTTTATGCGTGTGCGACTTGTAAGAGTTCTTAGGTTGAACATTGGAAACATGTAGGAGTGATGAGACCATTGGACATTTCAGAATGGAAGTGTTAGGTGAAAGGTTTAAATATTATTCATGGGCTACTATGTGGATGGATGTTTTGGTTGTATGTTCGTTTGGGGAATCGTAGCATTGTTGTAATATTATTGTGTGACAAGGAGGTTGGTATTGTGGTTATGTAGAGGTTGTCGGAACGATGTTGGGTCATGGAACTTTATGTTCATGTTGTGTTTCGGTTCAAGAGTGAACCTGTGTGTGTTCGTAACTTGGGTATTCCTTGAGTCGTGAGTTGGTCGTCAAGTGCATTGTATGGGCTTTGCATCTTGTCGTTGTAGTTGTCGTCGTTGTCGTGTCGTGGTAGTGGTTGCTGTTAGCGAGGTGGTTTGTCAGTTTGTGTTATTCGTGGTGCGCTTTTGTTGGCATGTTAGTTGTTGGTCGGATGCGAGAGTCGTGTCCCGGAGTTGTTCGTCTCTGTATATTTTCGAGGACGAAAATGTCTAAGTGGGGGAGAGTTGTAACACCCCATTTTGTCCGATTTATTTAATCGAGTCAATTTAATTATTTTTGTTTTATATTATTTTATTCTTGAATTTTATTTGACAATATATTATTTTTCATCGATGTTTATGTTTTATCGCGTTTTGAGAGCGTTTGCGAGATATTTGAGTTGAGGGGTAAAATAGTCTTTTTAGGGGTTTAGATATTTTTATATAAATAGAGATTAGAGAGAAATAGAGAGAAAAGAAAAGGAAGAGAAAGAAAAGAGAAGATAGAAAGGAAGAGGAAAGAAAAAGGGAGAAAGAGCAAAATCGACATAACTCCGTTTCGAGCGCGATTAATCGGGTAAGGGTGAGAAGTTTCAATTATATCTTGCTTGTGTATGTATATGTGTTGTTTGTTGTAATTGTTTTGGTTGTTTCGCGACTTTTCTTATCGATTGAAATTAGTAGCGATTGATAGAAATTGAGGTTTTCACGGATGAAATTCGATATAAATGTTGTAGAATACTTGTTACCATGATTGGGTTATGTTCTGATTGTTATTTTTGGTTTGGAAGTGTTTGGGGTGGAAGAATGAGGGATTTTGACCCCAAATGACCTATGTTAGCGCAGGTTTGCACTGCGAATGGCCAGCGAAGGGGAAAGTGAACATTCGCGTGAGGTTCGCACTGCGAACGTTGTGTTGGTTTTCTTTCTGCCACGGTTTGCTGGGTGATTCGCACTGCGAAGGGGACAGCGAAGGTTCGTTGGGAGTTCGCACTGTGAAACTGTAGGCTATTTTCTTTCTGCCATGGTTTGCTGAGGCATTCGCACTGCGAATGAGGAAAACGAAGGACTCGCTAGGAGCTTCGCATTGCGAACATGACAGCTTTTCTAAATTATTTTCTTTATAACTTTTGATCCGTAAGTCGGATTGAGGCGCGGTTTGATGCGTTGAAGAGCTTATGAAATGTTCTTCCTTATAATAATGGTTTTGGGAGTAGTGGCCGATTTAATAGTGTCGGGAATTGGAATATTGTCGTTTTGTCAGCTTTTACCGTCGTAATTGTGTGTGATTGACGTGTTATCATGTGATATGCTTTTAATATGTATCATATAGCTTGTGTGCTATTATATGATGTGAATATATATGATGAGTGTTGGTGATGATGGTTTGTGGTCTTATGGAGAAATAAATGTGTTGTTTTGGGTTTGATTTCAATGTATGATAATGATGTTGTTGTGTGGTAAAATACATTGTTTGATTGAATATCAATGTATGTGGTTATGAGGTTTTGTGGTAATTGTTGTGGTTGATGGTGAGTAATTCTTGATGTGAATTGATATGAATGTATATGATAAAATGCTAATTGTTGTGGTTTGTCGATTATGATGAAATGCATTGTTTGTGTGAAATTCATATTGTTGAATTGTGAATGTATGGAATTGATGAGTTGAAATATATGCATGACTATGGATGTGTATATGTGTGCATTTGAATGTCATGAGTCATTGTATGCCAAACATCATGATATGCATTCTTGTGATGTCGTGTGCCCTAGTGGGTGTGAGTGACGAAACGATTCCAGAGGGAATCTGCTATAACATCGTGAGCCTTATACCGAGAGGACCTAAAGCGATGATTATAGACGATCGTGAGCCTTATACAAAGAGAACCTAAAGCGATCGGATCGTGAGCCTTATACCGAGAGGACCTAAAGCGATTCATAAACGTCGTGAGCCTTATAACAAGAGGACCTAAAGCGACGGGGAACATCGTTTGCCCGACGGGGAGTTACACTAAGTAACAAGCGATGATTCCAATAGTTCCTGAGTGAACTAATGATGTGATGATGGATGGAACGGTACCGCATATGCATTGCATAGAGTCGTTGTGTCGGTCTCTGTGCATTTTCATAAATCATAAATGGATTGATTATGTGTGAGAATTGTGAATGGATGCATTATGTGTGGGGAATTGTGAATTGATGTGCATATGTGATAAATGCATCGTTTATGGGTGATATGTTTTATGTATAGACATATGTTATGTTTTGGGGGAACGTTGTACATTAGCATGATTGTATTAATTGTTTATAATATGCTATGTATGAATATATGTGATGTGGTGGTGTGTTTCCATATGTTATGACTTTGGTGTGCCTTATGTGTGAATATGTGATTATGTTGGTGTAATTGATATATGCTATGTGTATTAGTATGTGATGCTTGTGGTGAGAATAACTATGCATGTGAATTTTTATGTGTTCGCATATTATTATGCAATCTTGATTTAGTTGTTATTTCTCACCCTTCTGCTGTGGTTTGTTGCTCTATGAGGCAATTGCAGATTTGTGTCTTGGAGGCTTTTGTGAAGATTAGCCCTCCGTTCTTTTGTCGGTCTTGGTGTTTGCTTTGATACGTAGCACGGGAGTCGGGGAACGATTATGTTATATATGTATATATTTGTTGAATATATTTTGTATTAACCCTGTATGAATATTTTGACGTTATAAAATAATTCATTTTGTAAAACAAGTCAGTTATGAATCTTTCCGCTTTATTCCATAATTGAACTTCCCTTTTGTATGGAAAAGTTTCTCTTTGATGTTATCCTAGTTTGTGTTATGTATCAAATAATTGAGCAGGGTTTGTGTTTTCTTTCTTTAAATGTGGCATCCTTGATTCTGTCAGAAAAATAAATTTTTAGTTACTCTGATTTATTTATGTATTATTTATTCGCGATGGGAATTGGGGTGTTACAGCAACAACTTAGGATTCAGTAATGAGGACTTGCCAGAGGGGGGCAAAAGTCACAACATGGAGCTCAATATCACAGTTAAATGCCAAGACGATGCTTTAGCCAATGTACTGGTAGACACAGGATCGGCCATCAACGTTATGCCGAAGCCCACTCTAATGCGACTATCATTCAAAGGATCTCCGATGAGGGTCAGTGAGGTCATCGTCAAAGCTTTTGACGGATCTCGGAAAGCAGTTATTGGCGAAGTCGACGTTCCCATAACTATTGGTACTCACTCTTTCCTAATCACTTTCCAGGTCATGGACATCCGGGCAGCATACAGTTGTTTATTAGGAAGACCTTGGATACACTAGGCTGGGGCAGTCACTTCAACACTGCACCAGAAACTGAAGTTCGTCAAAAACGATCAACTCGTCACGGTCTGTGGAGAACAAGCCTTGCTCGTGAGTAACTTATCATCGTCTACTTCTGTAGAACCTGAGGAGGTTGTTGGAACTCAGTTCCAAGCACTCTCGGTGAGCAATGAGAATCAATCGGAAGAGGGAACGTCGACTTCCTCGTACTGGGACGCCCTCGAGGCAGTTGAAAGTAACAATACAAAAGGATGGGGACAACTTGTCATTCCTTCCAATAACAAAACAAAGAAGGGTCTTGGTTTTTCTGCAACCTGCACCCAGACAGCTAGTAACGATGAAAGTCGTCATCCCATTAAGGATTTCTTCCACAGTGGAGGTTTCCTTCACCTAGTGCCTCAAACAGTCCATACTATCAACAAGGAGGATTCCTCCGATATGGATGAGGAATGGAAGTCCTATATTAATAAGGATGGTTATATGTCTCAGGAAGAGGTGCCTACGCCATTTTTCTATCCCGCACAGAGTTCGAGATTTATACCCAGGTCAGACGTCGAAATGATATATGGAGATTGTGATCCGGAAGGATGTCGTGCTCCACCAAACTCATTAGAGGAAGACACTCTGATGAGAGACAACTTTGACCACAACTATTATGGCCCAATGGATGGCCTGCCTATCTAGCAGCCATACCCAGGAGACTTGGGGCAAAAAAATCAGCCGAACAATGAAAATCGGCTGAGCGTCATTGAACAAAATACATGTGTCCCCACCATGTCATGGAATCAACACTCAGGTCATTCCGAACCTATCCCGTACGACGATGAATTGGCAAAGCTTGCCGGACTAGAGTTCATCAACTACGCTTTTCCGGTGGTCAATGTCATTGAAAGAGATGACTTCTCCAGTTCCACGGAAGTGTGGGACACCTTGGGACAACCGAGTGGAAAATTTGACTTCATGGTCAAGTACACTGCTCCCGAAAGCTCTCGTATCAGGTTCGAAGACATCCAGCCAACTGGATGGGGAGATTTTCCCGAGAGCACAAATACTCTGCAAAGTGCAACAGAGGAATCCTCCTACGACAACTCTGCCTGGGAGACAGATTCCAACGATCCTGCTCCACCAGAAATCAGCATTATTTCTGAAGACAAATCAAGGAAAGTACCAGACTTTGTGATTCACCGAGGAGTTCGCCGCCAATGGGTTGCTGTCGATGTTCCGAAGATTGTTCATAAGTCAAAGTAATTGGCATCTTTAACCTTTCACCCTGCCCAGGTGAAACGGATGTTTTGATAGGGCTCACTTTCTGTAAATTTCCCTCTTCGCTTTGCCCAAAGCGATAGAGTTTTGTTTTATAGGGTTGTAGTTTCAAGAATCGACTTGTTCATTAATAAAATAACGTCGTTTTGTAATTTCCGCATTAATTGATGTTTTCTCTTTTCGCTTTTTCAGAAAATGGTAATCCTAAAAAACAACTCAATAATAAAAACAAACAGTTTTTCAAAAAAAAATACAATGCACACACTTGCATTTTCTCTATCTCTTCTAAAAACTATCATCACGTCATGCATATTGCTTGTTTTAAACCCCGTTGAAACATATGATCCGATGCCTTCTCCCGACTTTGAGTTCCCGGTATTTGGGGCTGAAGAAGAAGTTGACAACAAAATTCCAGAAGAGATCTCCCAATTGCTCCGACAGGAGGAAAGGTCCATTGAACCTCACAAAGAGCCATTGGAAACAGTAAACTTGGGCTCAGAGAAAGAGAGAAAAGAAGTCAGGATTGGGGCATTGCTCAGTCCAACTGCCAAAGAGAGTTTGACAAAGCTTCTCAAAGAATTTCCCGATGTATTTACTTGGTTCTATCAGGATATGCCAGGGTTGGATACCAACATCATGGAACATCACTTACCGTTGAAATCGGAATGTCCGCCAGTAAAACAGAGGTTGAGACGGACTCACCTAGACATGGCCATAAAAATCAAAGAGGAGGTACAGAAACAGATTGACGTGGGTTTCCTCGCTACGTCTGAATATCCTCAATGGTTAGCCAACATCGTACCAGTTCCAAAAAAGGATGGCAAGGTCCGAATGTGTGTAGATTACAGGGATCTAAACAAGGCTAGTCCAAAGGACGACTTTCCTTTACCACACATTGACATGCTGGTAGATAGTACAGTAAAGTTCAAGGTTTTCTCCTTCATGGATGGATTCTCGGGCTATAATCAGATCAAAATGGTGCCGAAAGACATGGAGAAAACTTCGTTCATTACCCCCATGAGGTACCTTTTGTTACAAGGTAATGCCGTTCGGTTTGAAGAACGTCGGGGAAACTTATTAAAGGGTCATGACTACTCTGTTTCATGACATGATACACCAAGAAATCGAGGTATATGTTGATGACATGATTGCCAAATCTAGAATAGAGGAGGAGCGTGTAACCCACCTATCAAAGCTATTCGAGCGGTTGAGAAAGTACAAACTCCGCTTGAATCCCAACAAATGCACCTTCGATGTCCGTTCAGGGAAACTTTAGGGTTCATCATCAGCCATAAAGGAATTGAGGTTGATCCCGATAAGGTCAAGGCCATTCAAGAAATGTCTTCTCTGAAAACTGAAAAACAAGTCAGAGGATTCTTGGGACGTTTGAACTACATCTCCAGATTCATATTCCTCATGACCGCGACATACGCGCCAATCTTCAAACTACTTAAAAAGAACCAGGACTGCGTTTGGACAGAAGATTGCCAAACCGCCTTCGACAGTATCAAGGAATACCTATTGAATCTGCCGATTCTATCACCTCCAGTGGAAGTAAGACCACTGATCATCTACCTAACAGTCTTGGAAGACTCGATGGGTTGTGTACTTGGCCAACAAGATGAAACCAAATGGAAAGAGTCTGCCATCTACTATTTGAGCAAGAAATTCACCGACTACAAGACTCGGTACACTATGCTTGAGAAAACTTGTTGTGCTTTGGCTTGGGCAGCCAAACGTCTTCGCCAATATATGATTCGTCACACTACTTGGTTGATCTCAGAAATGGATCTAATCAAGTACGTCTTTGAAAAGCTTGCTCTCACGGAAGGATTTCCCGTTGGCAGATGTTGTTATCAGAATATGACATAGAGTACCATGCTCAAAAAGCCGTTATAGGGAGTATTTTAGCCGATCATTTGGATCATCAACCGATTGACGATCAAGAATCAATCGGGTTTGACTTCCCAGACGAAGATGTCATGTATCTAAAAATGAAAGATCGTGATGAACCGCTACCCAGTGAAGGGCCAGAACCAGTTTCCCAATGGGAACTTATCTTTGACGGAGCTGTCAATCATTATGGAAATAGAATTGGGGCAATCATCATAACACCTCAGGGTACCCACATTCCTTTCACAGCCAGACTTACATTCAAATGTACAAACAACGGGGCCGAATACGAAGCCTGTATTATGGGTCTCGAGGAAGCAATTGATTTATGGATCAAGAACTTGGACGTATATGGCGATTCAGCCCTGGTTATCCATCAGATCAAAGGATATTGGAACACATACCAATCGAGACTGATTCCTTACAAAGACTATGCGAGAAGGTTGCTACCCTTCTTTGACAAAATCGAGTTTCATCACATCCCTCGTGATGAGAATCACATGGCTGATGCATTAGCCACTCTCTCTTCCATGATTAGTGTAGGTCAATGGAATGACCTACCTAAGATCGACATAATGCGCCTTGATCGGCCCGCTTACATCTTCGCGATTGAAGCAGTCATAGACGACAAACCTTGGTATCACGATATCAAATGCTTCCTTCAGAAACAAGAGTACCCACCTGGGGCACTAAGAAAAGATAGGAAAACTCTCAGAAGACTAGCAGGCAGCTTCTTCCTGAGCGATGATACACTCTATAAGAGAAACTTTGACATGGTCTTGCTCCAATGCGTAGACAGACCAGAAGCAGATATGCTAATAAAAGAAATTCACGAAGGATCCTTTGGCACTCATGCCAACGGACACACAATGGCGAGAAAAATTCTAAGAGCAGGATACTACTTGTTGACCCTGGAATCCAACTGCTACAAGTACATGAGAAGGTGTCACAAGTGTCAGATATACTCAGACAAAATTCATGTACCGCCAACGCATCTCAAAGTTCTCTCTTCCCCATGGCCTTTTTCCATATGGGGACTCGACATGATTGGTATGATTGAACCTAAGGCTTCAAACGGACATTGGTTCATCCTGGTAGCCATTGACTATTTCACCAAGTGGGTTGAAGCAGCGTCATACGCCAATGTAACCCGACAAGTGGTGGTCCAATTTATCAAAAACAATATCATCTGCCGTTATGGTGTTTCGAGCCAGATCATTACTGATAATGGATCTAACTTGAATAATAAGATGATGAAAGAGTTGTGCGCAGAGTTCATGATTGAACACCATAACTCATCTCCCTACCGACCCAAGATGAACGGAGCGGTAGAAGCGGCTAATAAGAACATCAAGAAGATCGTTCAAAAGATGGTTATAACCTATAAAGACTGGCATGAAATGCTATCCTTTTCTCTTTATGGTTATCGCACATCTGTCAGCACTTCAACAGGGGCAACCCCTTTCTCTCTAGTATATGGCATGGAGGCAGTGCTTCCCATAGAAGTAGAGGTCCCATCAATTCGGGTATTGATGGAAGCAAAGCTTACAGAAGCTGAATGGTGTCAAAGTCGACACGACGAACTACATCTGATCGAAGAAAAGCGAATAACGGCTCTATGCCACGGTCAGTTGTATCAACAAAGAATGAAGAAGGCGTTCGACAAAAAGGTTCGACATCGCGTCTTTAGGAAAGGAGACCTTGTGCTAAAAAAGATACAATCTTTTCTCACTGATTCTCGGGGCAAATGGACTCCGAATTATGATGGCCCCTATGTGGTCAAGAAAGCTTTCTCAGGCGGCGCCTTGAGACTTGCAACCATGGATGAAGAGGAATTTGCCTACCCCACGAATGTTGATGTAGTCAAGAAATGCTTCGCCTAAACAAAAAAAAAATGTCTCGGTGGATTGAAAACCCGAAAGGGCGGTCCAGGCAAAAATTAGAGACATGATCAAAAATCATCCCGGTGGATTGGAAACATCACAGTACAATCCAGGAAAAAGTTAGGGATAATGGCAAGTAACTATGTTCAACAAAGGGGCAAGTCCCTCAGCAGCAGTTACACCATCCATCAGAAAACTCCAGTCAAGGTCATCTTCGACAGAAGCTCAGGATGCCCGGAATTCAAAGTTGGTAGAAGGATAACAGTCGTTATGTGTCAATATAGCCCTTTTCCCTTAAATTACCATTTTCTAATTTTGTAAATAATCTATGGAATCACGCGCTTGGCTGATTTCCATCCTATCAATAAAATTTGAGCCCTTGTGCTTTTGTTTGCAATTCTTATTTGTTTTAGCTTTATAGAACGACATTTAAATATGATCAACGATTCTTGAAATAAGACAAAAATGAATTTACTTGTTAAACTTTTTCTGCTTTTAAAATAAAGATGGCAATTTCTTTTGACTGTTGAACATCGAAAGAACACCGCTCGCTTCTCCAGAAGTAATCGAGCTTCAAAGTGCAGAATCAAAGTATTCCTTCTAAGCCAGTGCGACTGAATGAAGGATCAGCTGTATCAGATGCGGCTTTCCCATCTGACACCCTCGACAGAGTTCTTACCTCCTAAGCCCGACCAACATAGCTCCCAACAGGGACTATCTCTCCTAAGCAAGGCAGAATTTCTATTTTGAACCAAAGGTACCTCTTCGTCCCCCGCAGTGGCCGAGTATCCAGACGTGTTCATCCGTCAGTTTGTATGTCGCGTCAGTTTTGTCAGCATATACATACATACATCATGCATTATTTATTTGCATTCATATTGCATCACTATCACTCTAGTCGGTCTTGTTCCCAGGTGATAAAAGTCCTCTCAATCGAGTTGTCAGTTCTTTCCTTGTCAGGAAATGTTGCGTCTGAACAATCTCTCCTCCAGTTTATTTCTGGATTAGAATTGGCCCTTGACCACTTTGATAACTTAAACCTCTGAGGAACCAGAAAACGTTCGACAAACATCACTCTTCGCCAGTGAAGATGATATCTCCGCTTTCCCAGATTACGGAAAATCTCCAGAGAAAGCCTCTTAATCAGAGATTCGACAATATAGCAGTTTTTCTCCAGAAAAAATCTGCTGACGAAAAGGTCATCAGCATCTCAAAATTAGATCAAATCATATGGCATTTCTCCAGGAAGATCCCGAGGAAAGTATGATGTAATACCCAAGCGAAAGAAGTCTCTCAAGCGACTCGTTTTCCCCAGATAGAGTCGACAAATGGCGATTCCAAACAGAGAAGTTTGTGTACCTCTACAACTCAGACGAATGGGCTCCCCAGCAAGTCTGACATCAAAACTTTTCCCACTCAAATGGCATCTCCCCAGGAAAATTCGGCGAGAAGTTTGAAGGAAATCCGCTACAAATAGCGTCCCTTGTTAAGAAAGTTTATTGACAAAAGAAACTTAGACCAGTTCCTTGGTAGGAAACCAGGATCGAGGGGAAGTTTACATCAGAAACTGAGACCAGTTCCTTGGTAGGAAACCAGGATCGAGGGGAAGTTTACATCAGAAACTGAGACCAGTTCTTTGGTAGGAAACCAGGATCGAGGGGAAGTTTATATCAGAAACTAAGACCAGTTCCTTGGTAGGAAACCAGGATCGAGGGGAAGTTTATATCAGAAACTAAGACCAGTTCCTTGGTAGGAAACCAGGATCGAGGGGAAGTTTTTACCTTTTCTAAGCATCATTGCTTAGCAAGAGAAGAAGGATGCGTGAACTACCATTCATGACCACCATCAAAATTTCGAGTATTTCGATATTTAATCCTTTTGCACCCCGAATGCCCGAATTCCTTCGCCATTCACACCTTCGGGTCCAAGAAGATTAAATAGGGGCATCTGTCATACCCCAAATTTTGCCCACTAAGATTTACCATCATTGTGCAAATCATCATCACAATATGGAGGAACCTTCATGCCTCATCAGTCTCCCCAAAGATGGGTGAGCATTCACTACTATCAAAATTAGAGTTTCAGGCCCTCTCAGAGCTATAGAAAAAGGATCAATCAAGGAATGACACGATCTTCAACTTGTCAAACCTCTCAAACATCCACAAAGGATCAAAAGGACTCCCGCTTCAAGAATCAAGCACAATGTTGCAGCATTCCAAGTGGATTAAGCCTCAAGATCGACGGTGTCACCAAATTAGGGTTTTGGTCGACCAGGGCCTCCAGATGGGAATTTTCCTCTGGGCATGAGCCAATGCTTCAAAGCATAACCTATGATGCCCCAAGGGACATCATGAACCCAATCATTAAGTCAATTTTGTTTCAGGGGATGCATTCACTAAAAATCAGGAATTAGGGTTTCTTGACCTAATTCACCCCTAAGTTGACTTTTGGGACAAAACATGAGCCAAGGCCTCAAGATAGGATTTGAGGGTCTCTAACATACTACATTGATCCATTTTTAACAATGGATTAATCCAAGAAGCTTGAGCAACAAGTTTCAATTTCATCTGAACCACAATTAGGGTTTCGCGGGAAAAGTCAACTGTGCCTTTGACTTTTGACCAGGACATGCTCCCAAACCCTAGGACATGATCCAATACACCCTATGACACCTATGAAATCAATCCATCAAGTTTGATTTAGGTCAAGGACTTGATTTCATAGAGGATCGCACAGTTTGGAATTCATCTGACAAAAAGTCAACTGTGCACAAAAGTCAACTTTGACTTTTTGAGATTTTTCACAATTATGGTTCTTTGACCCTAAAATGATGTTAATGTATGATTGGAATCATCATTCATCAAGAAAAATCAAGAAAAGTGGGATAACTTGTAAAAGGGGTAACCATAAAAAACTTAGAAATTTTCTAAGTTATGGAATAAAGTGGCTAGGGTACCAACTTTGGAGGATCATAACTCCTAAACCACAAGGCCATTTTCCCCATCCAAAGCTGGATTTGTAGCCCTCATGGCCCTCTACAAAAGCTTCAACTACAACTCATTCCAATTCATCATGGATTTTGAGTTTTGGAATTATCAAAATGGTTGAAAACATGAAATGTCATTTTTTCCAACACTTAGTGAAATTTTCACTAAGTCAGAATCTGCCTTCACTTTTTTCCAAATGTATGGTCATTTTTCACTTGGATCCAAAAAGTATCAAAACCAACTATGATCAAACAGTTATTGTATCATATAAGGGCTTTCCAAAATGGCCAAGACCTCCATCAAATTCCACTTGAGCCATGAGATATGACAATGGCAACATGCCTTGCTGAAAACTGTCATGGCAAGGCAGATTTTGGAATTTTGCTCGATTTGCCCAAATTTTGCAAAGGGCAAGCAACTCTATCCATCTGAACACCTCAAGGGGGGACCAAGGAGGAACTAACTCTGATCCCAAGCCTCCCAAGTCTTTAGAACCAAAAATAGCATGCCAAACCTAGAATTGCCTAAAAGAGGGACAAGACTCCAATTTTGGATTGGAGCATTTAATGCATACACCAAGGTGGCATGGACTAAGCCACTCATAGCTGAATTCATTCAAGACTTATCCAAGACCAAGGGGACCAGCAGCCTGTGCCCTAACCTCTAGTCAATGGCTAGAGGAGACTTGGATTCTCATTGCTCAACATTGGCCAAACCTATGCAGTAGTTGCCATTCACTATTCCTTGCAAAACAAACTTGCTCTACTATAAATAGAGGTTATTTTTTATCAGTTTAAGTACACCAAAGCCATCAAACAGTTGTTTTCCTCAAAATCTCTTCTTTCACTCCAAAATTGCCTTCCAAAGCAAGTCACTATCGGGTTTTGAGTTTGAGAGCAATTCCAATCAAACCAATCACACACACACACCTGATAAACATCATATAGAAGTGATCCAAATACTTAAACAACATCTGGAACACTGATTTCTCAGAATCACCAGCCAGCTGCTCAAGGTTTTAACCAAGTTGCAGTTGGGATACCATCTTCAGTTCCAGCTTGTTTCAAACCATTCCAAGCATCTAGACACACTCCATAGCACCTAGGGAAGTTGTCCATATCCTTGGAACCAAGCTGTAACACCTCTAACACAAAACACGATCACCAGCTGCAAGAGGTAAGCATGAGCTCTTCTAACTCTATGATCCATGCATTTTTTGCTGCACAATAATTTGGCCATATGTTCATAATCATGCATGGAGTGTTTTCCCTCAATCAATTGCATTGTTTGAATCGTGTATGGAATTTCTGAACCTTCATGAAAATTTTAGGGTTCTTGAGGTTTCTCTTTGATTTCTTATTCCATGTTAAAAATAAATGAAATTAAAGACCATAGACATGATCGTGAGGTTGAAACGAGTAGATTGATATGTAGATTGCATGATATAATCAAGTATTCAATGAGATTGGATAGAAAACGCAAATCTGCAGAAACAGAGGGTGGCGCGTGTTCTTGCCCTTGTTCTTGGTGCCCTTTTTGAAAATTCAAATATTTGAATTTTGTGATTTTATTTAATTGATTCAAAAATTAACTTCTCTCTGAGTTTTAATGATTTTGAGTTGATTTTTTTTTTAATAATTCACAAAAATGTTAAAATATTTTATTTTCCCAAAAAATCCCAAAAATATTATTTATTTCATATACTTGATATTTTTGTAAAGAATTAATATTTTAATTGTTTTTTTTACATTTAAAATATTTTCTCCCTCTTGATTTTTCAAATTTTAGTGATTCCCAATCATTTTGTGGGTAGAACCCTAATTTTTGAAACATTAATCCAAGATCACAATTTGTTTTCCACATGTTTAACAATTTTGATCATTTTAATTGAATTTTTTATTCAATTAAAATACATTTTGGAAACAAATTAGGGTTTTTGATTAATTCAACCCTCATCAAACTTTTTCAAATCATTGGGCCTCTAATAGAGTGTAAGACCCAATCCCCTTTGAAAACCAAACATTTTGGGCCTTAGTCATTGTATAAGACCCAATGTGTTTTCAAAAAAAACTTCGGCACGATTGCCGTTTTCAAACAAAAATTATCTGGGCCTACCCTCGTGTTAAAAGCCCCATTTCTTTTCTTTAAAACTTTTTGGGCCTCTAATAGAGTGTAAGACCCAACCATTTGTAGAAACCAAAACCTTTTGGGCCTCAGTGTATTGTATAAGTCCCGACACCATCAAAAAGTTCGACGCGATCGTCGCCTTTTTCAACAAAAAACCTTGGGCCTCTCCTTGAGCTGTAAGCCCCACCACTTGTATAAAAATAAACCTTTGGGCCTCTTTAGAGAGTGTAAGACCCATCCCTTTGTACAGAAAACCTTTTTGGGCCTCGGTCACTTGTATAAGTCCCTCTGTACAAATTCAAAACAACGGTGCAATCACTGATAAAACCTTAGGCCTCTCCTTGAGCTGTAAGCCCCAACATTTCTTTCAAAGCACTTTCTCCTTTGATTTTGAATATAATATTGTTATCAAAGCTTTCTTTGTTGAACAACTAACCAAACAGCATGGAAGCTCTACAACCGAGTAAGTGTTTACCCGCTTTATTTATCTGCTTTCATATATATATATATATAACTGTATTGTGGGGCTGCTCACTGTAAGTCTCCTTTCACAAACTTTTATATATACCTGTCAAATATACACTGTGTAATACTAGTATAGTTATTTAGAGTTTTCCCCGGCAACTACGTCTAGCACTAGGTAAAGCCCTGTTGGTCACTCTTAAATACAAACAAAACTAGATCCCCATAGGATTACCAGACACAGTCTTTCCTCCTTTTGGGGTTAAACAATATGGAGACGTGAAAGGCAGCATTTTCGGTGAACCCTTTCTCAGACTGTCACCCTTAGAAATTGTCAAAGAGACTCTACTCCCCAGAGTTGATCTATTCTCCGTGAATAGCATCTCTTGAGTTTCTTCCAAATTCTCGAACTTTCCTGGCTTGATCTATTCTCAATGAATAGCATGTCTTGAACTTCTCGGGGTTTGGGGACCCACAACCTTCTTAAAAGCATCCCCGCCTCCTCTTAGGCGTTGTACAAGGACCCTTCGGCTTCTTAAAAGCTCTCATGCCTTCTCTTGGGCTTAGTACAAGGACCCAGAGACCTCTACAGGTATAGGAAAATAACCTAGTCATCAATTTGCTAGAGCTGTCTTTCTGAGTCAAGTATCAGACCTGTTAATGGGTTGACATTCATCCCTTAACATACCAGCCTTCTCTTGGGCATTATACAAAGATCATCACTACCTGAGAATCGATTTCTCAAAACACCCGTAGACTTGGACAGTCTCAATACCCTTTGGATTTCCCCTTTCCTTAAAGAACAGGAAATAACCCTGATCCTCTGATCAGTACCAAAGCACAACAATACCTTTAATCGTTCCCTTCATAAGAACTGATTTTCTCTTTTAACCAACATACTGGACCTGTCACTAAACTGAAACAGTCGCCAACGGATAGCCTCCTCTTAGGCTTTGTATAATGATCCTTTCCTCAGGAAAGTTAGCCTCCTCTTGGGCTTTGTACAATGATTCTCCCCAAAGCGAGCTAACCTTTTCAGACTCTCTTGTTGGGTCACTTCTCTTTTAAGCCTCCATCTCAGGCTTCGTACGAGATAGCAAAACACTCTCTTGTTGAGTATAAAAGACTCTCTTGTTGAGCCAAATCACCTTTTAGCCTCCATCTCGGGCTTTGTACGAGATACCAAAACACTCTCTTGTTGAGTATAAAAGACTCTCTTGTTGAGTCAATCCCCTTTTAGCCTCCATCTCGGGCTTCGTACGAGATACAAAACACTCTCTTGTTGAGTATAAAAGACTCTCTTGTTTAGTCAATCACCTTTAGCCTCCATCTCGGGCTTCGTACGAGATAAAAATCACACTCTTGTTGAGTGTAAAAGACTCTCTTGTTGAGTCAAACCCATTTTCAGCCTCCATCTCGGGCCTCGTACGAGATACAAAATTACTCTCTTGTTGAGTATAAAAGACTCTCTTGTTGAGTCAATCCCTTTTAGCCTCCGTCTTGGGCTTCGTACAAGACACATACTAAATCACTCTCTTGTTGAGTATAAAAGACTCTCTTGTTGAGTCAATCCCTTTTAGCCTCCGTCTTGGGCTTCATACAAGACACATGCAAAAAGACTCTCTTGTTGAGTCAACCCTTTTAGCCTCTCTCTCGGGCTCCATACGAGACACATAAAAGCACCCTCTTGTTGGGTCAATAGCCTCCTCTTAGGCTTTGTATAAGGAAAACCTCGGTTCAGTCAACCTTTTAGCATCAAAGTTGTGCCTTGTTCATAGCATACAAACATCAACAATTCCCCTTTAGAGATGACAAATTCTCTCTAAAGTCAAAACCCTTTAGCTTCACATCTTGGGCTTCAAACAAGATACAAACCACCTTTAGCTTCACGTCTTGGGCTTTGAACAAGACACCAAAACAATCCCTTTCCTCCCATAGAATAGGAGGAACTACGATCGCTCTGATTTCCCTGTTTCCTCAAACGGGAATACGTTGGCATAAGATTGGAAAAATCTTAGCGAGCATACTAATCAAAAACCCAAAATCCTCTACCCCTATATATCAACCCAAAAGTAGCAAGTCTTAACATCCTATCCAAAATCCCCATGAATAGTCCCATCATTTCATTCTTAACAAAATAAGCAGAGAGGGGCCCCACTTCCACATAGCATCAGTAACCTAGCAGACCGCTGTTCAAACTAAGTATGCAAGCAGGGTTAATTGGAGACATCTATTTCCCTTCCTTCAGCAGCTTCAATAGGATAAAAAAATGAATCGACCTGTAGTACCCCAGAGCGGCAGTGCTTAAGAACCACGTCCAAAATTGCTCGCTACAACGACGTCATGATAAAGAAACGTGACTAAAATGCGGGGTCAGTGGGAACGAAAACAAAGTAAAGTGCTTGCGTAGAAAGATAAAGTGCAGTAAAATAAAGGGCTGAAAGTTAAAAGACAGTCGAAATTAGAGTGCGGGAAACGTAAAATTGTTTCCATCATTTATTTTATCATTTAACTAATTGTTGTTTATTTATCTATTTATTACAAAGTTAAATAAATAAGTATATGATAAGATTGGTTAGATAATAGAGAAAATATTCATGACCTTATATCTCGATTCGATGCCAAATATTTCTCTAAATCTGATTAAATCACTTTTATCCCAATTCAAAGTATTATCATCAAACATAATGTTCACACTTTTTTACAAAAACACAAGAGCATAGGACTGTTAGAATCTAGCCTTCTGCCAAAACCCTCGAATGATCGGTCCCGAGCCTCGCGTCTTGGGATAACCGTTCATTCTTTTCTTTCGTCCTTAAGACAATTTATTTTCATTTATTATTCTGAGATATTGTTATGAAAAATAAAAAAAGTTAATACATTTATTTTCCTTTATTATTTTTAGATGTTGTTATAAAATATAAGAAAAGCTTTTTTTTTTTCTATTTGTCTTGAAAAAAAATCTTTAAAAAATATTTTAATTTCTTTTATTATTTATGAATATATTTTGAGAAAAAAAATAATAATAATAACAATAGAGAAGAATGTTATTTAAGAATTTTTTCTCCTATTTAGAAATAATTTGAACTCATTTGACTTATTTTGCTTTCTTCTTTTTTTAGTAACTTTCCATTAAAATTCTTTTATTATTATTTATAAAAAAAACCATTTTTTATATAAAAATATTTTCTTTGTAATGTAATAAAAGGCAAAAAAAATTAATTTTATTTATAACCCTTATTATTGTTATTATTTCATTTATAAATATATATATATATATATATATATATATATATATATATATATATATATATAGATGAGCTAATATTTTGTAAACCTTCTCTCATTTTTTTAAATTCTTATGTTTTTTCTAATAGACATAAAATATATATATATATATATATATATATATATATATATATATATATATATATATATATATATATATAAAATTCAATTTTTATTTTGTCTTGCCTTTATTTCATAAATATTAAATATTCGTAATGATTTAAAAAATGATAATAATAATAATAATGTGAGAAAGTATTTGGTTTTTAACTCATGTTTGCCTAAATAAATATCGTTTGCATGACTTGTCTACTATTTGAGGTGGTGGACATTTGGATGGTATGTTTGAGTTTTTTTTATTTATCTAATTTTGTGTGTACCATTAATTGTTCAAATAAGATAAGAATTGGATGCATGATCAATTTCTCAAGATAAGTTTCAAACACTTAAGATCAAGCTAATTTCTTACTATTTTCAAACCACTTTCAAAATGATGTAAACAAAACTTTTTTCTAAAGAAAATAGAAAGAAGATGACTGTTGGAATCTAGCATTCTAGCTGAACCCTCGAATGATCGGTCCCGAGCCTAGTGCATTGGGATTGCCGTTCATTATTTTCTTTCATTTTTAAAACACTTAGTAATTAACTTGGACAAATAAGGGCCGTTAGGATCTAGCATTCTGGCGTAAATCTCAGAACAATTGATTATTATCAAGTGTTCGTTGTCCATCAAACAATTTTCTCAATTAATCTTGAATGGAAAAGGGTCGTTGGACAATTGATTCTCATCAAACGTTCGTCATTCACCTAAAATATATCCAACCAATCAAACTATTTTTTTCTTGCTGCCGTGCGATCCCCAAAAACTTTTTCATAAATGAAAGACATCTTGTCTTAAAATGATGTTATGCAATTCTTCATCCACAACTGTTGAGTTGAGATAAGTTGTGTGAATGTGATATGTAAATCTATTCAATGTGGTGTAAACGTCTGCTCCTCATCTGTTTTGGATAAAATAATGTTTTCCATCGATTAATACAAGATGGTTTTTGATAAAATTGACCAACAAACAAACTTTTATACCTAGAACTACGTGTGCCTTGATTTCTCTTTTGAGATACCTAGGAGCAGGGTGCGATGAAAATTCGCAGAACAAATACAAGTTTATATTAATACTTAAGGGATCAAACTCGAAAATCTCCTGAACATATTTGTGTGTTGTTTTTGATCGAAAATAGGGGGTGTTCGTTGAAGTTAACACAGACTTATAGAACGACGCTGTGTTAAAGAAACGTGACTGAAATGTGGGGCCAGTGCGAACGAAAATGAAGTAAAGTTCTTGCGTAGAAAGATAAAGTGCAGTAAAATAAAAGGCTGAAACTTAAAAGAATTTTAAAGTAAAGTGCAGAAAAGTAAAGTTTACTGAAAAGATAAAGGCTTTCGAAAATAGAGTGTGGGAAACGTAAAGGCATTCAAAAGTAAAAAAGGGTTGAAAGGCATAAAAATAAGACGTTTTAAGATTAAAATGCTGGAATGTATTAAATTGGTGGAACGCATACATACAATTTCCTCACTTGTTTCTCACAGCGCAAGTACTTTGAGTGTAGCAGAAATGTGTATAGTTTGTGGATCCCTTACAAAATTAACCTAAGTTGCTATATATACAAGTCTAAACCAACTATAAAAGACTAAATCTATCCCCGTGATGACACGTCTTCAGATCATGTAGATGTTATTTCCTTTGACGTGCCCATGTTCTGAGTGACTGTCGACACATATGCAATAGTCACCGCCTTGTTTGTTCCTTTGAATCTTTTAACTGCTTTGTTGGCGCCACAAACTAATAATCCTCGTCGAAACTTTCGATGTCGAATACATTAAAGTAACATGCTTCCACGTGTTGCCCATCATCGTAGTGAACTTTACACTTAGCCAATATGACCTGGTATTACATTTCACTAAGTGTTACCATAACATGGTGCTTAATTCACTAAGTCCCTATGTTTTTCATTAGGTTTTTCGACAACATCACTTTTGACCAGCATCACTATAGATGACCCCCGACCTTGAGTCATATTAATTACATTGACTCTATTTTTTTCTTCCACGTGGCACATTTATGGCAAGTCTCATGAATACTTGCCATTCATAGTTAGGTCGAAAAATCCAGTGTAACAACCCCCTAGTAATAAAAACCCTTAAGTCTCCCTTTCTCTTTAATAAAAATCCAAAAACATTTCTTGTATGTTTCTTTTTCCATTCAAATAAATATAAGATTAGAAACTTACATAAGCTAACGTTCATTATGAAGGTGTGAGAAAACACAAGAAAAGGGGGGTGAATTGGGTTTTTAAAATGAAAGCTCTTTGTGAAACTCAAACAAAGATCACAAATAAACTAACAATAGAGAAAGACACACGATATATCCTGGTTCACTTGAAAACTATCAAGTTAATCTAGTCCACCCGCCAAGGTGATTTCTCCTTATACACAAGGACTTAATCCACTATAATCAACTGATTACACTGCACTAGCAACTGCTGGTGACTAACAATCAAAGACTAACCGTCTCTTCTTAAGGATTCTGACCTAACTGGTCCCTTAAGGAATACAAACAACTAGTTGAACAAATTTAATGTTTACAATGAATTGCTTCTACACAAGCTGATATAAACACTATGAATAGCTCAAATAACTTAAAGAAAAATCTATACAGTAAGAACAATGTTTCTTGCTTTGTATTGTGGTGCTTTACTGTTCACGCATGTGTCTCTCTTGATTTTCTTCAAGTGATCAAGTCTGTATATAGCCAAAAAGAGATCCGTTGGAGGACAGATCATGAATATCATTAAGATTGCTAGCAACTTGAAATAATATCATTATGCAGGGATGAAAATCATACACAAAAGTTATCCCTTGTACCACCAAATATGGGTAGTGGAATGGCAGTGGAAAAGAACATGTTTGATAAGTACTATGTACTATTTTCCCTCAGAAACGTTTCATCTTCTTCTGTTCATAAGAGGCTTTTGAATAGAGATGATTGAAGCATGAGTAGAAGAGTTGATCACTGGGTCTTCAGAGTCTTGAGTCATCAGAGTCTTCAGAACTTGTTCACCAGAACCTTGTCTTCAGAGTCTTTAGCACTCGGTCTTCAGAACCCTTGGTTATCCGAAACTTAAGTCTTCAGAGTCGTCAGAACGTTGTTCCACAGAACCTTATATTCAGCACTTAGTCTTCAGAAACTTAAGTCTTCAGAGTCTTTAGAACGTTGTTCAGCAGAACCTTGTCTTCAGAGTCTTCAACACTTAGTCTTCAGAAGATAATTATCAGAGTCATATTCAGAGCCAGAATCCAAGAGAACATTGCAGCAGCAACATATTGTCTTCTTAGAATCTTTCTGAAAGTGAGTATATCAGAAGCAGACTTGCTTCTTTGGCGCAGAAGCGACTTTTGGTCAAATAAGAGTGACGTTGCATATGGTTGTAGCACCACAAAATTTGCCCTCCTTCCTTTAGTATTAACTGGCTTATGTTTCACTTCATTTTTGCATTATCATGTGTGCATATCATTGGTTCTTAGCATGAGGTCAAGGTGCCTGAGGCAGTTCAAGAGGAGAAGATGTTCTTCAAGCAAGAATCCTTATATTGTCCAAGAGAGCTCAGGTGGATCACTCTCTCCTAACCAGTGCAGAGATTAGGGTTTTGAGATTCTTGGGTTTATTGCTCCAATGGGAAAGCTTTTTGGGTTTTTATCATCACCAAATGGCATATCTTATCTTTGTTGGAGAGGATACACATCATATTCAGAGGAATTTGGATTTGGAGACTGTGTTATTTTCCTCCTAGACTGAGGGTACCAAAATTAGGGTTTGCTATAAAGTCAGTTTATTTCAGATTTTTTGGGCAAGACTTGATTCCATGGTATTCCTTGGGTCCTTAAGTATCTAGGAGTGGAATATTGTTCATCAGTTTGGCTCATGAGAAGTTCAATTGGCCAATGGATTGGGAATCAGGAGAATTGGGGAAAAGTCAACAGTGAGAGGGGAAGTCAACTGTGAAATTTTGAGGTTCTCTTCAAGGTTTTCAAGGTCTCACATCCTCACATGGTCTTCAAGGGTCAAGTTTCATACCATTTATCAAGAATCAAGGGTTGGTACAAAAGTTACTAAATATAGAAATGACCTATAATTTGAAAGTTTCCTTTTTGGGCATGTTCTTACATTACATTCAACTTGACTTTTCATCATCAAGGAAGCTTCAAATGAATTTTCCTCAAACATGAAAGTTGAATATATTTTTCTCCCCTTTCCAACAAGTACTAGATGGTCTCCATATCATTTGTGAAACTCAGGTTATGATCAAAAGAAGGCAAGGTGGTTTTTAGGGTTTCCTTATGGTTCCATTTTCACAACTTTTGCATTTTGGGACATAGTGACCTATAATTGATTCCTTTGTTTCAAGCCACATTCTAATATCAAAGAACAATCCATAAAGATCATTTTTGGCCTTTGAATCAAGTGGATCCATGGTTTATTCATCACTTATTTTCCATTATGCAAAATTGCAAGATCATTGAAAACTCATGAACCAAGACATCTCAAGGCCCAAATCCAATACAGGTGTGATTAGCAATTGAAATATAAGTGATCCATCATAGAATGTTTGGGTGTAAATGCATGGAAGAGGGTGTATTTCACATTATGCAAATTTCCAAAATCACCCAAAACTCATTAAGTGAGGAATTAACAAGGCCCAAGTGATCATCAGTGGATTAACCCTAAGTATTTAAGTTAACTCATGCGCTGGTTAGAGAGAGGACACGTGATTTTGAGGAGAACAAAAGTTTGAACCCTAAAACTTCAATCATTCAAATCTCATCATCCACAAGAGCTTTTCCAAATATTCTTCCACAACATTAATCCTTGGGATCCCTAGAGCACGAAGCCACCTTCATTTGAAGCTAACAGCAAGTATACGTGTTGCTTGATCTCAGGTTAGTGGCACTTTGCATGCTTTTAAAACTCCTTTTTTTGATGTGCATAATGATGTGTGACATTCACTGATTATTCTGATCTATTTTGTTTGAGATTTGGACGTGTGAATTGTGTGTATTGTGGATTTAAAGTTTTGGATCTAAGTGTGTTTTCGTTCGATTCTCATTGTGCGTTTGTTATTTGATAAAATGGTTTGGATATTTGAATTCCTCATGATTTTCTGGTCAAGATAGTGTGTTTTTTTTCCATTTCTGGGTGATTTCTTATTGCAACTCACCGGAGAGGGTGGCCGGAGCCCTAGCTCCGGCGGCTGGTTGTGTTCAGTCCGGCGAGGGGAGTTGAAGGAAGAAGAAGCAATCTCATCCGTCTGTTTCTAGATCTAACGTCCCACATGCTGCCACATTGCTTTTAATTTTGTTTTTAATTTAATGTTTGTGTGTTGGTTACCCCATGAGTGTTATCATGCACCTACAATCCTGACCATTGATTTCATTTGATTTTTGAATTTTTTATCTAATCGTACGCGTTGGTTTGATCATGTGGTGGAGGTGGTGATAGCACATTAAAATGTGCATGCACTTGTCACATGTTGTTCTATTTTGATTCTGATGGTTTGTGTATGTGCGTGTTCATGTGATTGTTGTATGCACGCGAATCTGAATTGTTGATCATGTTTACTATGTTGGTTCATTGACTTTTGTGGTGCGTAGGATTAATCCTTTGGTTGTGATTAAATCTGAACTTTTGTATGAATTCCATGAGATTACTTGACTGCGCTTTGGACTTTGGCCTTGGGCCTCTCTATTCACACCCCCCTGTATGAGCCCATTAGCATTTTTAACGTGGACTGCTTACTAAATACACCCCCATGCTTATTTCATTATTTTCATTTTTATTTTATTATTGCATTTCATTTTTAATCATTAAAAATAGGTTTTTGCATTAAAAAATTACAAGAAAATTCATGAATCACTTTTAGCATTTTATAAAGTTTTCTCAAATTTTATTTTGCCATTTTATTTTATTTTTGGCGTCTGAAATAATTATCTGAATAATTTCTTTTTGAATTTATTTCATATATGCATACCATGACTTGTTTATTTTATTTCTCACCATCCATGAAACCTTTTGAGTTCATTCTTTTTGCATTGTTTCACCAACACATTGAATTGCATTAAAATATTTATCTCTCATTTTTAAAATCATTTCATATTGCATTTTAGTCCTTTTCTTTTGCATGTTGAGTCATGTTTCTTGTCTGAACTTTGCATAATTGTTTGGGTGACCTATCTTATGAATTTTTGCATGAGTTTTTATCATGATGTTGGTTTTTGGTTGAGCTATTTTGATAATTAATTTGGTAATTTTAGAAGATGTTTTACTAATTATGTGATTGCTCTTTGTTTGAGGTCTTCTTGTATGGACATCTTTAACTATGTCTGATTACTTGTTTGAGAAGGCACTTGTGCCATCAATTGGGTTTGCTTCTTTGACTTCATAATTCATGTTTAGGTCATCCACATTCTGTCTTGGTTGAGTTTCATTTGGTTTGTACTAACCTTTTATGCAGGGGCTGAGGTAAGTTATTTGAGGGTGTGGATAGTTATCCATGTCCACTCTCACTCTTTCTTCCTCTCATCTTTTCTTTTCTTTAGGGTTAGGTTGTTGTCAAACTTCCCCTTAGGGCCATCTTTGCATGATAACATTAGGATAGATTTTTCCCCGTAGTCTTTTTTTCTTTTCTTTTGAGTCCCTCTTCTCATCTCATAACAATTTCTAAGATACTTAATAAGGTCAACTTGCCTTGCACACGAGCCTTAAACATAGGAAATGAAGATTGAGGGGTCCCCCTTATCTCTTCTAAAGTGTTGAGCATACGTCCCATTGGGGACGACCATGCGACGCATTCGTTCCCGTGTCATAGAATTTAGTTCAAGTTAAGTTACGAACTAACTCAAGTCACTTCTGTCCTAAAAAATACAAACAAACTTCAAACCTTTTTATCCTTCGGGATCGTCAAACTAAAGGCTATTTTTCAAAAAGGGCACGTTACCTTCCGTCTGAGTCGCAAACAGGCATCGACCGTAATTGTCGGACGCGGACTTAACGTCGCTCATAAAAAACACAAAAAGAACTTGGTCCGAACTACGTTGACTCTGAATTCCCCATTGCATAAAGGGGGTACGTAGGCCTAGGACGACGACGTCCTACCGAGTCTGTCTTTGTCTCTCCCTTCCCCGTTTTAGTACAGCCATAGACGTTAGGATAACTCACCCTTAGAATAGACAACAAGCGTGGATCCCATCGAGTACGATGGACGCGTGGGGTGCTAACACCTTCCCCTCGCGTAACCGACTCCCGAACCCAGTCTATGGTTGCGATGACCATTCCTTTCCCTCCTCCTCAGGTTTATGCGGTGTTCCTTTTCCCTCTCTTGGGATAAATTTACACGGCTGGTGACTCTGTTTTCCGCACCACTTTCTCGCTTGTACCTGGATGAAAATCCTGGGAGCGACAGCTGGCGACTCTGGTTGACCTATGCTGGTCCATCCCTAAGCGAGTCAATCCTAGCGCTTGCTTGTCTTTGTTCTCTTTGGGTGTTTTTGTTTTTGTTTTGCTTTATTTGTTGTATTTTATTTTACCGCATTTTCTGCACTGCATATTATTATTAGCTGCTGTACTGTCTTTCTGTTTGGCGGGTTGGGAGTTCTGAGAGGTAAGCCCAATACCCAGGCTTGAGCATACACGTAGGATTAGCGTGGCATGTAGTGTGACTTGTGTGGCATTTGGCCAGACATAGTATACATGAAAACTCCACATCCAGACGAGGTTTTCTTTGGTAATGTTCTATCCTGCACATTGGTGCAGATGATTGAATGTAACCTGGAAAACTGTCGACTCTGGCGACCATTCCCGAGGACTCAGTAACGGCACTCCTCGCGAGACGTGATAATGGCAGACCAAAAATGGCAAACCCATTACACATGTCGATCCGAGGACCCAATGCTGGGAACTTGCTCTAGGGTTTCCTTTTGGAAAAGAATCAGTGGAAGCACTCCTCGATTGGTGATAGTACTGTACCCAGAGGGATGAATGTACTATTGCTTCTCGACCTCAGTGCCGAAGCTGAGGACTTGCCATGGGATGTTTTCTTTTAAGGGGAATCAGTTGGGGCCTCCTCGATTGGTGATGATGCCAAACCAGAAATGGTGAACGTATCATCATTTCTCGACCTAAGAGCCCGTGATATTGAGGATCCTCGGCTTTCTAGTACCCACATGTGAGAGGGCAGGGTGTTTACAGGTTTACAGGTAACCTTGACCTTCAACATACCCAGTTTTCTGATCAGTAGATTTATCAGTGTGGTACTATGGTTATTCTGGTATATTGGGTAGTTGGGCGGATCTTTGAGATGGTTCAATTGTTTAGTGCAGCAGTTGTCCAGTCTGTGGGGTATCCTTGATCCCATGTGTGCATTTACATCATCTTTTTTGCATCCTGACATGTTTATTCATTTGCAGGGCTGCATCCTAACTTTGATTCTGGTTTTTGAAGACTATCAAGGATGAGTACTGAGAAGAGAAAGAACATCATGGTGTACAAGTTCCCATCACTTATTCTGGATCCTGTTCACAAGGTTGTTTCTATGGCAGAACCTGGGGAATTGGCACTTGTGGACTTTGATGACATGACGTAGTTCTTTTCCTCTTTGTTGTATTTGGATCACCACCAGGCTTGTTGGTTGGGATCCATGATTATTGTGTTCAGACTTGTTATCTTGGATTTGTGATTGTTGCCATTTGGTTTTCCTCTGGTTTTCTTAATATATGAGCAGAAGTCCAGTTCTATCTTATTATTAAACTGGAATCAAGGGGTGGATCGCCTTGCGAATTTTTTTAACATGTTCATTTGCATTTGCATATTCATGATCATTGTGCATAACAGGTGTTCAAGGCTGGTTATTCTTATTCTGATATGGCTTTCTTCAGAATTGCAGACCTAACTCCTCAGGCCATTCAAGAGTTGATCATGGAGAAAATTCAAGCTGAGTTGAGGGAAATGCAAGGCCAAATGGGGCAGCTTATGGGGAATATGCAAACTCTCATGCAAAACCAGAAGATGCTGAGGGAGGAGGTCAATCAGATGAAGACTCAGATGGGTTTGGTCATGGAAATCTTAAAAACAATGTTAAAGAAGGAAAACAGTCATGTGCTCGCTTCCGCGACAGAGATCCTTACTCCTCCTATCTCTTTGGGATTTGATCTAGACGTGGACTGCCTCGTGAACCTCTTCCACAAGCTGAGGTTCCAGAACTTCCCCAACAGCAACCAGGTCTTATCTCTCAAGATAAGCCTAAGAATAAAAAGTGTGCACAGAGACCGAAACAGCCTGAAAGAGTTTTTCATCCACTCCCTATGCCATATTCTCAGCTATTGCAGCACCTCCTTCAGTTGCAACTGGTACAGAAAAGGACTTTGGCTCCTCTCACTGGTAATCCCCCACCAGGCTACAATGCAAGAGCCCATTGTGATTTCCATTCTGGGGCACCAGGGCATACTGTGGAGAAGTGTAGGGCCCTTCAGCACGTTGTCCAGGATCTGATTGATTCGAGGAAAATTGAATTCACACCAAGCGGCATAAGCATACAAGGTGGTCCCACTCTAGCTGTTGAAAGAGAAGTAGGTATCGTCGTTGCTTCTCCTAAAGCCACATCAGGTCAGGGGTATTTCTTGCAGTCCTTGGTCCTAGAATCCCCACATCCGCAAATGTTGCCTACGCCTCGACCAAGTCTGAAGAGAAAAGTGCCTGAAAAGATTATGCGCTCAAATCGGGGTCAACAAGAGAACTGCTCTGGAAGGAGACAACAAAGATCACGAAGGCCTGAGAGAAGGTTTGATCCACTCCCTGTTCCTCACAGCCATGTTCTTGGCCATCTACTTGAAATTTCTTTGGTTTAACTAAGGGATACCAAGCCCGTTCCTGACCCTATTCCTCCTGATTATGATCTGGGTGCCAGATGTGAATATCACTCAGACACACGGGGTCATTCAATTGAAAACTGCAACGTGTTCAAGCACAAGGTGCAAGACCTGGTAGACTCAGATATCATTGCATTCACTGAAGATGATATGTACATCAATTGAAGCCTCCTTTCTCAAATAAGCACTCAGTCCGCAAGTACGTCCAGACAGAATCAAGCTTCCTCAGTAATGACAATCTTCAACTTCTTTACTGCATTTTCATTTGTAGTTTTTCATTTCTTGTTAAAGCATTGTATGCATGTAAGACTTGTTTGTTTTTTAATGATGATATTAATGCAATGAGTATGTTTTCCTTGAAGTAATCCATTCGTGTTCACTCTTAAATGTTTATATGCATTGCAATACCAATTTTCTTGTCTAGAACTTTCGAGGGAGGATGATGAGATGAAAACGCAAAATCTCTGGTTGTATGTTCAAGGATAGAACCCTGTTGAGGATGTACAGGCATTGTTTCAAACCCCTAAACACTGGAGATATAAGGGAGACAGACCCTCGTTAACCCCTTTGAGCCTTGAAGTAGGAGTTTCCTTCGTACGAAAAAGTCCTCATATAACCCAGGGGCAGGGTAGGCGTCAGTTAGTTTGAACCAGCGTTCAAATTTCAAGGAGAGTGTGCACCTGAGGATCCATTACCTTTTACCCCATCGTCAAGAGGTCGAGAGATGTGAAACACAATGGTTATCCATCAACAATCAAGGGGTGAGGCAGTTACAACCCTTTCAAACAAGTAAGACAACCAGTGTCACACGCTTTGTTAAAAAAAAAAAGAATAAAAGAAAGGAAGCCCGCTAAGTCGAAACTTGAAAACAAGTGACTTAGGCAAAAGTTAGGGCATCCCGCTGGACTTCAAAATCGAAAAACTCAAAAGAGTCAGTCCAGGCAAAAAATTAGGGATCAAAAAAGGGGCAAAAGAAAGAAAAAGCGAAAAAGCATTACAAAAGAAAATCCTCGATAAGAACAAATTCGTGTGATTACAGACACAAAAGATAAAAAGGGGTGACTGTCACTCCAAAGCCTCCTTAAGTGTCAAATCATTAGTTACATGGGTTCCTTAAAGATCATAAACCTTTGAGAGATGAGCGTTTGTGTCAGATTAACTGAACATAGGACTAGAGAACATCACGAAGAGTGGGTGGGCACCAATAAATTTTGAGCCATAAATCCTTTTTCTGAAACCGTAAACCAGACCACGTTACAACCCTTAAAAGTCCTAGTTGAAACAGGGTTTATTCCGAAAGCGTACTTCAACAGGATAGCGTTCCTGACTCCTATGAGTTGTGCTAATAAAATTTGTTGGTATTGCATGTGCGCATTGTTTTGCCATTCAAAATCAAGGTCGCTTCCCAGCTAGTGATTCGTTCACAAGGCTTGGCGACGCATTTTCAATAAAAACTTCAAGGTTAACATATTTGTTGCATTAGAATTATCATTCTCATAAATAACTTGTTCTGCTTGCATACATGTGCCTAAGCATCAATGCATCTTACACAGTGAACGTCAGTCAAGAAGCTTGATCCTACCAAGTTGGGATGCTTGAAAATTCTGAAGGACAATCATATCAAAGGGCATGCTGCCAAGAGACTCAGTGTAGAATGGGCTCTCCCTAGTAAGTCGTGTTAAGATGTAGCCAATCTGGGGCAGTCACGTCGAGAAATCTCTCTGAAATTCAGTTATTCTGGGGCATTCATTCTAAGATCAGGGGCAAAGTCACTTCAAAGCTCATATTGGGACAGGCCACCTCTAGAGCGTGAGAGATTGTCCACTCCTGAAAATGGTTAATTGAAAACACCTCCTCAAGGTTCAAAATACTAAAGCAGAGTATTTTCAAGTCATTACAATCCCTTTCGAGGTAATGTACTTCATGGATTATGAAGACTAGGGCAGTTATGTCGAGATATGATAAATCTCTCCAAAGAGTTTGAAGACCCTGGGGCAGTGCGAACGCCCGGTCTTCTATAAAATCCTCTTGAGATGATTTCTTCCATTAGACCTGGTGGTCTGGGGCAAGTGAAAAGTTCAAAGAGTCGCTTATGACCATAAAGACAAGTCAGGCTGAGTGGCAACAGGATCGTACTTCCCTAGTAGGGTTGCTCTCCCCAGCATTGAGATTGCACCTTTCCTCAACAGAGTAGACCTTCCCCAGCAGGAGACTTGGGAAATATTTTCTCTGGATCAAGACGTTATTTCCCCCACAGAATCAGGGTATCCACTTTCCCCATCCAGTCAGGAAGTGTATTTTCACCGACAACGTTATGTTCTAATCCCCAGCAAGGTGAGAGTAAAGTCATTCTCCCCGTCAGCAGGCTAAGTTCAGCAGTATCCCCAGGCAGGATGGTATCGTGGACTGTTTTCCCCAAGCAGGATGGTATTATGGGCTGGCACCCCCAGCAGGTCCTAAGCCCATCTGTCACTGACAATCCTCAGTAGTAGACTTCCGGTTCCGTTATTGGCATTCATTCTCAACTCCCCCAGCAGAGGAGGAATCTCAGGTTCGATGTCACCTTCAGTAAAGGACATGTCTAATCCCAGGTAGTGTGGATGTTCTTTTGGGATTTCATCCCCAGCAGAAGTTGTTGATCAAAGAGTCAGTCAGTGTGATCCTTCTCAGCAGAGTTCCTGGATTCAGAGGACAATTTATTTTTGTCATCCCCAGCTGAATTGGTCTTTTCTCTCCAGCATTTATTTTGCTTGAGGGACCCTTTTTGCATATCATAAGCATTTGCATGGCATCCTCCTAAAGGCGTAGCATTTCCACTTCGTGTGGAGCGTTACGGCAAAATTCAAACATATGCATCCGAAGCATAAGCCAGGTTTGAGTTTTCCTTCGTCGGGAAAGCCGGATTTCAGGAGATATCTTTTGGCTTTATTCCTCAGGTGTTGGTTTAGGCAATATTTGATATTCCCTTGCAGAATTGTTTGCCAAGATCGCCAATCCATGATTTCATTTTTACCCCTTCGTCCAGGTGGTCCTTTGGTCTATCCCCTCAAGGTCTTTTACCGTCAAACGCCCGTCCGTGTCCTTTCAGCACCCGTCCGTGTTTAAACCTTTTAAGCCAATGCCCGTCCGTATTGACCTTTGATGCCCGTCTGTGTCCTTTCAGCACCCATCCATGTTTGAACCTTTTATTTCAATGCCCATCCTTATTGACCTTTGATGCCCGTCCGTGTCCTTTCAGCACCCGTCCGTGTTTGAACCTTTTATTTCAATGCCCGTCCGTATTGACTTTTGATGCCCGTCCGTGTCCTTTCAGCACCCGTCCGTGTTTGAACCTTTTATTTCAATGCCCGTCCGTATTGACTTTTGATGCCTATCCGTGTCCTTTCAGCACCCGTCCGTGTTTGAACCTTTTGTTTCAATGCCCGTCCGTATTGACTTTTGATGCCCGTCCGTGTCCTTTCAGCACCCTTCCGTGTTTGAACCTTTTGTTTCAATGCCCGTCCGTATTGACTTTTGATGCCCGTCCGTGTCCTTTCAGCACCCGTCCGTGTTTGAACCTTTCGTTTCAATGCCCGTCCGTATTGACTTTTGATGCCCGTCTGTGTCCTTTCAGCGCCCGTCCGTGTTTGAACTTTTTAAGCCAATACCCGTCCGTATTGACCTTTTGATGACACCCGTCCGTGTTGCCTTCCATTCACCAGCAAGATTAACCCCCAGTAGATTTATCCTTTTTACACCCGTCCGTGTATCCTTTTGGTATCCTGTTCGTATCTGATATCTTTGACTCCTCGACACCTGTCTGTGTTTATCCCCAGCATAGTTAACACTCGTTTGTGTTTATTTCATGACATCCCAATACATTGTTCGTATTGATTTCCAACGCTCGTACGTGTTGTGGCAAGTGCAGCATTTATTGCTTGTTCCCCAGTGGAGGCGTCCCTCCTTTGAGGATTGCAAATTTCCGGGTTCTTTGGTATTCAATCTCCGTGTATCCCGATTGTCTGAAAGTCGTCGCTATCATACCCTCAGGGCCAAGTTGATTGAATAGGGGCAGCTGTAGCACCCCAAAATTTGCCCGCCTTCCTTTAGTATTAACTGGCTTATGTTTCACTTCATTTTTGCATTATCATGTGTGCATATCATTGGTTCTTAGCATGAGGTCAAGGTGCCTGAGGCAGTTCAAGAGGAGAAGATGTTCTTCAAGCAAGAATCCTTATATTGTCCAAGAGAGCTCAGGTGGATCACTCTCTCCTAACCAGTGCAGAGATTAGGGTTTTGAGATTCTTGGGTTTATTGCTCCAATGGGCAAGCTTCTTGGGTTTTTATCATCACCAAATGGCATATCTTATCTTTGTTGGAGAGGATACACATCATATTCAGAGGAATTTGGATTTGGAGACTGTGCTATTTTCCTCCTAGACTGAGGGTACCAAAATTAGGGTTTGTTATAAAGTCAGTTTATTTCTAATTTTTTGGGCAAGACTTGATTCCATGGTATTCATTGGGTCCTTAAGTATCTAGGAGTGGAAGATTGTCCATCAGTCTAGCTCATGAGAAGTTCAATTGGCCAATGGATTGGGAATCAGGAGAATTGGGGAAAAGTCAACAGTGATAGGGGAAGTCAACTGTGAAATTTTGAGGTTCTCTTCAAGGTTTTCAAGGTCTCACATCCTCACATGGTCTTCAAGGGTCAAGTTTCATACCATTTATCAAGAATCAAGGGTTGGTACACAAGTTACTAAATATGGAAATGACCTATAATTTGAAAGTTTCCTTTTTGGGCATGTTCTTACATTACATTCAACTTGACTTTTCATCATCAAGGATGCTTCAAATGAATTTTCCTCAAACATGAAAGTTGAATATATTTTTCTCCCCTTTCCAACAAGTACTAGATGGTCTCCATATCATTTGTGAAACTCAGGTTATGATCAAAAGAAGGCAAGGTGGTTTTTAGGGTTTCCTTATGGTTCCATTTTCACAACTTTTGAATTTTGGGACATAGTGACCTATAATTGATTCCTTTGTTTCAAGCCACATTCTAATATCAAAGAACAATCCATAAAGGTCATTTTTGGCCTTTGAATCAAGTGGATCCATGGTTTATTCATCACTTATTTTCCATTATGCAAAATTGCAAGATCATTGAAAACTCATGAACCAAGACATCTCAAGGCCCAAATCCAATACAGGTGTGATTAGCAATTGAAATATAAGTGATCCATCATAGAATGTTTGGGTGTACATGCATGGAAGAGGGTGTATTTCACATTATGCAAATTTCCAAAATCACCCAAAACTCATTAAGTGAGGAATTAACAAGGCCCAAGTGATCATCAGTGGATTAACCCTAAGTATTTAAGTTAACTCATGCGCTGGTTAGAGAGAGGACACGTGATTTTGAGGAGAACAAAAGTTTGAACCCTAAAACTTCAATCATTCGAATCTCATCATCCACAAGAGCTTTTCCAAATATTCTTCCACAACATTAATCCTTGGGATCCCTAGAGCACGAAGCCACCTTCATTTGAAGCTAACAGCAAGGATACGTGTTGCTTGATCTCAGGTTAGTGGCACTTTGCATGCTTTTAAAACTCCTTTTTTTGATGTGCATAATGATGTGTGACATTCACTGATTATTCTGATCTATTTTGTTTGAGATTTGGACGTGTGAATTGTGTGTATTGTGGATTTAAAGTTTTGGATCTAAGTGTGTTTTCGTTCGATTCTCATTGTGTGTTTGTTGTTTGATAAAATGGTTTGGATATTTGAATTCCTCATGATTTTCTGGTCAAGATAGTGTGTTTGTTTGCTATTTCTGGGTGATTTCTTATTGCAGCTCACCGGATAGGGTGGCCGGAGCCCTAGCTCCGGCGGCTGGTTGTGTTCAGTCCCGCGAGGGGAGTTGAAGGAAGAAGAAGCAATCTCATCCGTCCATTTCTGGATCTAACGTCCCACATGCTGCCACGTTACTTTTAATTTTGTTTTTAATTTAATGTTTGTGTGTTGGTTACCCCATGATTGTTATCATGCACCTACAATCCTGACCATTGATTTCATTTGATTTTTGAATTTTTGATCTAATCGTACGCGTTGGTTTGATCATGTGGTGGAGGTGGTGACAGCACATTAAAATGTGCATGCACTTGTCACGTGCTGTTCTATTTTGATTCTGATGGTTTGTGTGTGTGCGTGTTCATGTGATTGTTGTGTGCACGCGAATCTGAATTGTTGATCATGTTTACTATGTTGGTTCATTGACTTTTGTGGTGCGTAGGATTAATCCTTTGGTTGTGATTAAATCTGAACTTTTGTATGAATTCCATGAGATTACTTGACTGCGCTTTGGACTTTGGCCTTGGGCCTCTCTATTCACACCCCCCTGTATGAGCCCATTAGCATTTTTAACGTGGACTACTTACTAAACACACCCCCATGCTTATTTCATTATTTTCATTTTTATTTTATTATTGCATTTCATTTTTAATCATTAAAAATAGGTTTTTGCATTAAAAAATTACAAGAAAATTCATGAATCACTTTTAGCATTTTATAAAGTTTTCTCAAATTTTATTTTGCCATTTTATTTTATTTTTGGAGTCTGAAATAATTATCTAAATAATTTCTTTTTGAATTTATTTCATATATGCATACCATGACTTGTTTATTTTATTTCTCACCATCCATGAAACCTTTTGAGTTCATTCTTTTTGCATTGTTTCACCAACACATTGAATTGCATTAAAGTATTTATCTCTCATTTTTAAAATCATTTCATATTGCATTTTAGTCCTTTTCTTTTGCATGTTGAGTCATGTTTCTTGTCTGAACTTTGCATAATTGTTTGGGTGACCTATCTTATGAATTTTTGCATGAGTTTTTATCATGATGTTTGTTTCTGGTTGACCTATTTTGATAATTAATTTGGTAATTTAGAAGATGTTTTACTAATTATGTGATTGCTCTTTGTTTGAGGTCTTCTTGTATGGACATCTTTAACTATGTCTGATTACTTGTTTGAGAAGGCACTTGTGCCATCAATTGGGTTTGCTTCTTTGACTTCATAATTCATGTTTAGGTCATCCACATTCTGTCTTGGTTGAGTTTCATTTGGTTTGTACTAACCTTTTATGCAGGGGCTGAGGTAAGTTATTTGAGGGTGTGGATAGTTATCCATGTCCACTCTCACTCTTTCTTCCTCTCATCTTTTCTTTTCTTTAGGGTTAGGTTGTTGTCAAACTTCCCCTTAGGGCCATCTTTGCATGATAACATTAGGATAGATTTTTCCCCGTAGTCTTTTTTTCTTTTCTTTTGAGTCCCTCTTCTCATCTCATAACAATTTCTAAGATACTTAATAAGGTCAACTTGCCTTGCACACGAGCCTTAAACATAGGAAATGAAGATTGAGGGGTCCCCCTTCTCTCTTCTAGGGTGTTGAGCATACGTCCCATTGGGGACGACCATGCGACGCATTCGTTCCCGTGTCATAGGCTTTGGTTCAAGTTGAGTTACGAACTAACTCAAGTCACTTCTGTCCTAAAAAATACAAACAAACTTGAAACCTTTTTATCCTTCGGGATCGTCAAACTAAAGGCTATTTTTCAAAAAGGGCACGTTACCTTCCGTCTGAGTCGCAAACAGGCATCGACCCTAACTGCCGGACGCGAACTTAACATCGCTCATAAAAAACACAAAAAGAACTTGGTCCGAACTACGTTGACTCTGAATTCCCCATTGCATAAAGGGGATACGTAGGCCTAGGACGACGACGTCCTACCAAGTCTGTCTTTGTCTTTCCCATCCCCGTTTTAGTACAGCCATAGACGTTAGGATAACTCACCCTTAGAATTGACAACAAGCGTGGATCCCATCGAGTACGATGGACGCGTGGGGTGCTAACACCTTCCCCTCGCGTAACCGACTCCCGAACTCAGGCTATGGTTGCGATGACCATTCCTTTCCCTCCTCCTCAGGTTTATACGGTGTTCCCTTTCCCTCTCTTGGGATAAATTTACACGGCTGGCGACTCTATTTTCCGCGCCACTTTCGCGCTTGTACCTGGATGAAAATCCTGGGAGCGACAATGGTCTCTATCAGAGTCAGAGCTTTCATTATCAGAGTCAGATCCTGTTTATTAATTCTTCAGAAAACAAACGTTAGAGTACCAAAATTGTTCTCACACAAATGCTACTTTGTTATTATCAAAACTTAGAGTTATCTGGCAGAACCAAATCTTGTTCTAATAATCTCCACATTTTTTATAATGACAAAACAATGTATTTTGATAAAACAATTTTGTAAGAAGATAATTAATAAGAAATGACAAAGATAAGTTTAAAATTAACTTCCCTTAATCAAGCTCCCCCTGAATCTTAGACTTAAAAAAATCTTATCAGATTAGGGATACCAGAGCCTGATTACAAGGATCTAATCAGCTCCAGAATATCAGAGCTTGATTATAGTGGTAATGGAGTCTGATAACAAAGCCTGATTGGTTAGATCATAACTTGATTAAATCAGAGCCAGATTGCAAATATATAAATATTGTTCTTGAAAAGCATTCTAAGAAAATTGTGCAATTAACGTGTTAGAATGTTAGAGCTATGATTCAGAGACAGAATATTTTTATCAAAATAATCTTCCATTAATATACTCCCCCTTTATGTCATAATCAAAAAGGGTAATCCAGAAAGGTAATCCATAGTACAAAATAAGATAAACAAATAGACAAAGAAAACTAAGGGGTAGCCTAGAAAGGTGCCTAAGATTGAGAAGGAGAAGGGAGCCTCTAAAGGATCTGAGCAAGTGCATTCTGAATGATGGAAGTGACTTCATCTTGCTTGTCCATCCTTTTTCTGAACAACTCTTGCTCCTTCTGCCAAAGTCTTCAACACTGAATCAGAGGTAGAGTTTTCAGCAGCTTCTCTCTCAGCTTGATCAAGAGCTTCCTTAGCCAACCTTTCAGCTTCTCTCTCAAGAGCTTCCTTGGCTAACCTCTCAGCCAATTCCCTTTCAGCAGCTAGCCTTGCTTCAGCTTCCTTCTTATCTTTGAACCTCTTTTCAGCTTGTTGGACAAAATAGTCTTTTGTGTGAACATAGAGATTTTGAATCTTCTGGAATTCCTCTAACATCCACTGGTTGAATTGATCCCACACAGTACCCAAAGCAGAAGGGTTTTCGTTAGAATTTGATTCATCAGAGAGTGTCTTGAATCTCCTAACCACATTGTCCTTAAAAGAAGAAATAACTTCATCTAGGTTAGAAGGAAGGTCAGAAGGTTGATTTTCAGGGAATGGTTGAGTTTCTTCAGCAGAATCACCCGAATTGGTGATATTATTATTTGAAGAAGGTTCAAGATTGTCTGGTATGGGTTCTGGTATTATTTGTGGAGCGGTTAATGGCGTGGTTGATGGAGAGTTGGTTGTTTGAATAAGTTCAGTAGGAAGGTCTTCAGAAAAAGATTTAGTTATTAATGGTAGGGAGATGGTTGGAGATGGTTGTTCAGTAACGATGGGGGTTGGTTGTATAGATATGGTGGAAGCTGGTTGAGTTGAGGTGATTTGAAGTATTTGTGGTGGAATTTATATGGATGGTGTAGAGGATGGAATTATTTTAGTTGGTGGTTCAGAAATGGGTATGGGAGGGGTGGTGACAACAGTTGAAAATAATGGTGGTGGAGTAGAGAATATTGGTGGTTGTGTTGAAGGAGGTGGAGATGGAGTAGGAAGAGATGAAGATAAATTTCTGTTAGTAATAACAGATGCAGTTACCAAAGGAGATTTAGAAGACTTACTCTGTTCACCAGCAGGAGAAGCAGATGTAGATGCCATCTTCATCTTCTTAGATGATGGTCCATCATCATCATCAATTTTCTTTTTCTTGCCTTTCCCCTTTTTCTGTAAGATCTTAGGAAGAGCATCTGGCAGATTACCCATGTCAATCCACACATCCAGTGCTTCATATTTGCATCCAGCAAGGTAGTTTGAAAGCTCATCTGGATTATAAGTTCTTGAGAAGGATGGAAATCCATAAATTGGAAACATAACAGCATTAAGTTCATGCTATGTTGGAAGAGAAGTTCGACGAGTGATCCTTTTAATAAGCTTCATATTCTTCAAATTCATATCCCAGAAAACGTTTCCAGAATCCTTTGCTAGCTCATTAGTGTGCCCAGTAACTAACACATCGTCAACTAATCCAGATTCAATAAGAATATCAGAGATGAGCCTGCCATAAGGGATATGATTTCACTTTTTGGTAGAGCCATTCCTTGAGTTTACTATTGACTCTCCCAGAAAACTGAACAGGATAAATGGGAGATGTATCTCCTTTCCTTTCAACAGGAAGTGTAGAACATACTTCTTAGACATATTGATGTAATCAGATGAATGAGTAGGATGACAGTGGTAAATACTTCCTGTCATACCCCAAATTTTGACCACTAAGATTTCCCATCGTTGTGGAAATCATCATCACAATATGGATGAACCATCATACCTCATTAGTCTCCCCAAAGATGGGTGAGCATCCACTACAATCAAAATTAGGGTTTCAAGCCCTCTCATAGCTCTTAGACAAAGGATCAATCAAGGAATGACATGATCTTCAACTTGTCTAACCTCTTAAACATCTACAATGGATCAAGGGGACTCCCACATCAAGGATCAAGCACAATGTTGCAGCATTCCAAGTGGATTAAGCCTCAAAATCGACAGTGTCACCAAATTAGGGTTTTGGTCGACCAGGGCCTCCAGATGGAAATTTTCCTCTGGGCATGAGCCAATGCTTCAAAGCATAACCTAAGATGCTCCAAGGGACATCATGAACCCAATCATCAAGTCAATTTTGCTTTAGGGGATGCATTCATAAAAAAATCAGGAATTAGGGTTTCTTGACCTAATTCACCCCTAAGTTGACTTTTGGGACAAAACATGAGCCAAGACCTCAAGGAGGATTTGAGGGTCTCTAACCCACCACATTGATCCATTTGCAACAATGGATTGATCCAAGAAACTTGGGCAACAAGTTTCAATTTCATCTGAACCACAGTTAGGGTTTCGCGGGAAAAGTCAACTGTACCTTTGACTTTTGACCAAGGCATGCTCCCAAACCCTAGGACATAATTCAATACACCCTATAACACCTATGAAATCAATCCATCAAGTTTGATTTAGGTCAAGGACTTGATTTCATAGAGGATCGCACAGTTTGGAATTCATCTGATAAAAAGTCAACTGTGCACAAAAGTCAACTTTGACTTTTTGAGATTTTTCACAATTATGGTTCTTTGACCCTAAAATGATGTTAATGTGTGATTTGAATCAACATTCATCGATAAAAATAAGAAAAGTGGGATAACTTGTAAAAGGGGTAACCATAAAAACATAGAAATTTTCTAAGTTATGGAACAAAGTGGCAAGGGTACCAACTTTGGAGGATCATAACTCCTAAACCACAAAGCCATTTTCCCCATCCAAAGCTGGATTTGTAGATCTCATGGCCCTCTACAAAAGCTTCAAACTGGCCTCCTTCCATTCATTATGGATTTTGAGTTATGGGATGATCAAAATCACAAAAAGTGAAAATGTCACTTTTTTCCAACACTTAGTGAAATTTTCACTAAGTCAGAATCTGCCTTACTTTTTTCCAAATGTAGGGGCATTTTTCACTTGGATCCAAAAGGTATCAAAACCAAATATGATCAAACAGTTGTTGTATCATATGAGGGTTTTCCAAAATGACCAAGAACATCACCAAATTCCACTTGAGCCATGAGATATGACAAGGGCAATATGCCTTGCTAAAAACTGCCAAGGCTATGCAGAATTTTGCACTTTTGCTCGATTTGGAAAAATCAGTTAATTCCAAGCCTTGTCATCATCTTGGACATATCTGAGGATCAAATCTAAAGGGGACAAACACTGAGCCAAGCCTCCAAAGTCCTTGGAACAAGAAGTAGCATGCCAAACCTAGAAATCCCTAAAAGAGGGACAAAACTCCAATTTTGGATTGGAGCATTTAATGGAAGCACCAAGGTGGCATGGACTGACACATTTGCAACTGAATTCAGTCAAGATTGATCCAACAACTAGGGAACCACAGCTCTGTGCCCTAACCTCTAGTCAATGGCTAGAGAAGACTTGGCTTTCCATTGATCAACATTGGCCAAACCTCTGCTATGGTTGCCATTCACTTTTGATCCCAAAAAAAACTTGCTCTACTATAAATAGAGCTCATTTGTCCTCAGTTTGAGTACACCAAAGCCATCAAACAGATGCTTTCCTCAAAATCTATTTCTCTTGGCAAAAATGCCTTCTTTAGCAAGGTAACTCTGAGTTTTTGAGTTAGAGAGCAATTCCAACCAACCCAATCACACACACACCTCATATATGTCATGTATAAGCTATCCAAACTCACACAAGTGACCTGTAATCCTTAAATCACAAAGTCACCTCTCAAAACCTCAAAATAATACTTTTGTGCATTTTTAAGCCATGCCTTGATTCAGTCACTTTCCAAACTAGATAAAACCTCAAACACACTCCAAATAACATCCTTGAACTGTCCCAAATGGTTCCCCCATCTGAAACACCATTTGAGAGAGTTGTTATTTTGGCCATTTAAACCTCTTTTGCAAGAAAGGGCCAGTTTGTGTTTTTGCAGGTTCCAGCTGATTCCACTCATCCTAAAAGCTTCTAAGGGATCATTTGAGAGTGTCCAAAGCATCAAACCATTTTTGGAACAAGAGACTTGACAGATTGCACCAAAACTCCAAAAAACTCAAAAAGAGGTAAGCCTCATGACTTGAACTTTCCAAAATATGCATTGTTTTGAGGTCCACTGATCATGCATCTCTTATATATGTCATATGTGTTGTGTTTGAACCAATTCATCATGTAATGCATGCCTGTACCAAAGTGTAGCATAGAAAATGCAATTATAGGCCTATTTCAAAACCCCTATCAGATTTTGAGGAGGGATCATGATCTGAGAAAAATACCACCACCATTGGAATCCTTGTGAAATTCTAGGCCAGATGCATATAAATTTTGTCCCCAAACATGGAGAAATGAGAAAGTTACGGACCTTCCCGTTTCTTGCCAAAACTTGCTTTGCCTTGCCTTGGGCCAGGCCAAAAACAAGGCATGTCTTGTATATTTGTTGGTTTGTTTCAATCAACGGATGTATCACCACCCAAGTGGTAAGGCGCGCGCCCAATAACCTTGAGGTCGTGGGTTCAAACCCCACCCATGCCATTTTGTGTTTTATCACATTTTTGCTATTTTCCTCATATTTTCATGTTTTATTAATTAATTGGAAAATTAATAACTCCTTCAATTTTAATTATTTTTTATTGGTTCTTTTTGCACAAAATCACAAAAATGTTAAAATATTTTATTCTACAAAAAAATTAAGTTTATATTAGTTATTTAATATAAATAGTATTTTTGTGAATAAATTCCTTTTTTAATTATTTTTAAACATTTAAAAGTGAATATTTACTTTAAAAATCAAAAACAAGTGAGTTTTAATTCATCTTGTGATTAAACCTCATTTTTTCAAACTTAAAACCAAAATCACAAGTTGTTTATTCAAACTTAATTGACATTTTCATCATTTTTTATTAATTTTCTTTGAATAATTACATTAAAAAATGATGAAATTAGGGTTTTATTGATTTTCACCCTAACAAACTTTTTCAAACACTCATGGGCCTCTAATAGAGTGTAAGACCCAACCCCTCTTTGAAACCAAAAACTTTTGGGCCTCAGTCATTGTATAAGACCCACGTTGTATTTCAAAAGTTCGGCGCGATCATCGCCCGTTTAAAACAAACCTTGGGCTTCTCCTCGAGCTATAAGACCCATTCAAAATCTTTTTGGGCCTCTAATAGAGTGTAAGACCCAATCCCCTTTTAACCAAAACAATTTTGGGCCTCAGATATTGTATAAGTCCCTCTGTGGTAAAAGAAAAACTCAGCGCGATCATCAGTTGGAAAAATCAAACCCTTGGGCCTACCCTCGTGTTATAAGCCCCATTCTTTGAGAATAAATCTTTGGGCCTCTTGAGAGAGTGTAAGACCCATCCCCTTTGTACATTCATGAGCCTCAGTCACTTGTATAAGTCTTTGTACAAAATGACAATGCGATCACTGATAAAACCCTGGGCCTCTCCTTGAGTTGTAAGCCCCAACAATCTTTTTCAAGGTACTTTCTCCTTTGATTTTGAATATAATATTGTTATCAAAGTTTCTTTGTTAAACAACTAACAAAACAGCATGGAAGCTCTACAACCGAGTAAGTGTTTACCCGGTTTCATTTACTGCTTTCATATGTATATAACTGTACTGTGGGGCTGTCTCACTGTAAGTTTTCTTTCATAAACTCATATCAACTGTGTAATAATAGTATAGATATTTAGAGTTTCCCCAGCAACTACGTCTAGCACTAGGAAAAGCCCTGTTGATCGCTCTTAAATACAGTCAAAACTAGATCCCCATAGGATTACCAGACACAGTCTTCCCTCCTCTTGGGGTTAAACAATATGGAGATGTGAAAGGCAAATTCTTTTTGAACCCTTTCTCAGACTGTCACCCTTAGAAATTGTCAAAGAAGCTCTAACTCCCTAGAGATGATCTTTTCTCCGTGAATGGCATCTCTTGAGCTTCTTCCAAATTCTCGGACTTTCCTGGCTTGATCTATTCTCTGTGAATAGCATGTCTTGAATTTCTCGGGGTTTGGGGACCCATAGTCTTCCTAAAAGCATCCCCGCCTCCTCTTGGGCGTTGTACAAGGACCCGTCGGCTTCTTAGAAGTTTTCACAGCCTCCTCTTAGACTTCGTAAAATGATTCTTCCTCCGGGAAGATAGACTCCTCTTGGGCTTCGTACAAATTGTCCCTCGGCTTCTTAAAAGTTTCCAGCCTCCTCTTGGGCTTCGTACAAATTGTCCCGACGACCTCCTAGAGGTATAGGAACAGAAATTAGTCATCTTAATAGAACAGTCTTTCAAAGAGTCAAGATCTTACTCCTGATGTTCCTTAAGCATAGTACAAAAGATAAAACCCGTAGACTCGGACAGTCTAAAGCCCCTTTGGATTCCCCCATTCCCTAGAGAACAGGAAATAATCACAACCCTTAGATCAAGTCCATAAGTGCAACATTACTCATATAAGAACTGATTTTCTCTTCTAGCCAACATACTGGACCTGTCACTCAACTGAAACAGTTAGCCTAGCCTCCTCTTGGGCTTTGTACAATGATCCTCCCCTAGCGGAGCTAACCTTTTCACACTCTCTTGTTGAGTATAAAAGACTCTCTTGTTGAGTCAAATCCTTTTAGCCTCAATCTTGGGCTTTGTCAAGACAGAAAGAACATTTTCCCTGGGAAAGTCAACTTTTAGCCTCCATCTTGGGCTTCGTACGAGATACAAAAACACTCTCTTGTTGAGTATAAAATACTCTCTTGTTGAGTCAAACCTTTAGCCTCCGTCTTGGGCTTCGTACAAGACACACAAAAACACTTTCTTGTTGAGTATAAAAGACTCTCTTGTTGAGTCAAACCTTTAGCCTCCGTCTGGGGCTTCGTACAAGACACACAAAAACACTCTCTTGTTAAGTATAAAAGACTCTCTTATTGAGTCAAAACTTTAGCCTCCATCTTGGGCTTCGTACAAGACACACAAAAACACCCTCTTGTTGGGCCAATAGCCTCCTCTTAGGCTTTGTATAAGAAAACCCCGGTTGAGTCAATCAACCTTTCAGTCTCAAAGTTGTGCCTCATTCACAGTATACAAACATCAACAACTCCTTTTCCTTCATCTAATTGCTATAAGCGGCAAGCCTCTGGATTATTTACATCCACGTCACTGTCCCTCTTTTAGCATGAGAAATTCATAAGGAAAGATGGCATTACTCTACACTGAGTTAAAGTCTTCTCCTTCAGGTTAAAAAACCCCCTATAAAGGAAATTATGGCATTGCCGGATTCACATGTCAAGTTAAAGTAATTCTCCTTTATAATCAGTCACCCAACCGTTGTGACAAACAGACCCCTTTAGAGATGACAAATTCTCTCTGAAGTCAAAACCCTTTAGCTTCACATATTGGGCTTCAAACAAGATACAAATAGACCCTTCAGCTTCACATCTTGGGCTTTAAACAAGATACAAACCACCTTTAGCTTCACGTCTTGGGCTTTGAACAAAACACCAAAACAACCTTTTTCCTCCCATAGAATAGGAGGAACTACGATCACTCTGATTTCCCTATCCCAGGAATACGTAGGCATAAGATTGAAAAATCTTAGCGAGCACACTAATCAAAAACCCAAAATCCCATATATCACCCGAATAGCATCAGTCCCCAACACCCTACCCCAACACTGTTTTCAACAAAATAACCCCAAAGGGCGAACCCCCCTATTTTGATAGCATCTGTAAATCAACAGTTTTGACTGTTTAATCTCAGTTTGTAAGCAGGGTTAATTAGAGACATCTATTTCCCTTCCTTCATCAGCTTTAATTGGATAAAAAATGAATCGAACTGTAGTACCCAAGCGATAGTGCTTCGAAACCACAAAAATCGCGCTACACTTCCCAACATGATTTTGAACCAAACTCTTAGAGAGTCTTTTAAGAATGATGAGGAAGGATCCTTCTTAGAATCCATAACAGTTCCTTCTTTAAAGATAAAAGCGATGACTTTGGCTTCCCTTTGCTTATCTACTTGAACATTGAAGATTCTTAGCCCTTTTCCATCATGAGAGATTATATCACAAATAGTCTTTTCTGTAATGATGATTTGTTTTCCAAACACAGTGGAAACGATGACATTCCTACTAGTGGTTGCATGAATCCAAAAATATTTAACCAAGATAGGAAAGGTGGATCCTTGCACTCTTTTAAAGAAACCATTCCAGCCTTGGAAATCAAGTGTTTGAGTAAGATCACATCCATTATCCTTTAGATTTTTGAAGTCCACCATGGTTTCACAAAGAACACGAAGACCAGCTATCGGCGTGTCGAGAGTGATAGGACATTTCTCTGGAATGGTAAAGTGATGTCCAAGTAGTTGAGATTGAGAGAGAGTTCAAGATGATTCAGCCATTGATGAAGATGATGGAGTTTACTGAGCACAAAAGGGTTTCTAAGAAAAAGTGTGGGAAGTGAAAGTAGCGTAGTGTGTGATGGTGAGAGAGTGAGTATTTATAACAAAAAAAATTTGATGATTATGAAAAAGTGGGAGTAATAGGAAATAATTACTTGAAACCTAGTCTCACAAAATCACAACGCTCGAGGTGTCTCTTCAACAGTAAGATATGATTTGATTTTGGACAGGTGTCACAAATAATCATAGCCGTTTGTTTCAAGAGAACACGTTTGATATTACCAAAGTCAAGAATACCAAGACTGGACAAGTTTCTGATCAGGACATCTTCTAACATGTAGAAGTATCGTTAATTAGAAATACATAACAAAATGAAACAATCTGCTTAACATCAGAATCTTATTTCAGAAGTTCTGGTGACTTGACACATCAAAATATCATCTACTCATTCTGGACAGGGTTTTATAAATAGATTTTCCAGAATGAATACGAATCTATCCCCAGTAAGGGATTTTGTGAAAATATCAGCCCACTGGTGGTCTATATCCACGAATTTCAATTGAAAAGTACCCTTCTGAACATAGTCACGTAAAAAGTGATGTTTTATTTCAATATGTTTTGCCCTAGAATGCAAAATAGGATTCTTAGATAAACAAATAGAAAAAGTATTATCACAGAAGATAGGAATGTTACTCTCGTGTATCTGATAATCTTCTAGTTGTTTATTCATCCAGAGTATCTGAGTACTGCACAATGATGCTGAGATATATTCTGCTTCTACAGTTGAAAGTGTAATTATTGATTGTCTTTTGCTTGCCCAAAAGACGAGGTTTTTCCCCAGAAACTGATAGTTTCCAGAAGTACTTTTCCTTTCCAATCTGTCTCCAGCATAATCTGCATCACAATAACTAGAAAGCTTGTACTCTGATGTTTTCTTATACATCAAGCCAAGGTTAGTTGTTCCTTTTAGACACCTTAGGATTCTCTTAAACAACTGTTAAGTGAGTTTCCCTTGGATCTGATTGGAAACGAGCACAAAGATATACGCTGAACAGAATATCTCGACGAGAAGCAGTCAAATACAGAAGAGAGCCTATCATACCACGATAGAGCTTCTAACAAACCTTTTTACTTACTTCTTCTTTCTCCAGAATGCATGTCAGATGCATAGGGGTCTTTGCAGGTTTACTTTCTGACATATTGAACTTCTTCAGAAGTTCTCTTGCATACTTCCTCTGATGAATGTACGTTCCTTCTGGACGTTGATCAATACGAATTCCCAGAAATAATCTGAGTTCTCCCATCAGACTCATTTCAAATTCAGCTTGCATTAACTTATAAAATTCCTTGCACAAGGAAGTATTAGCAGAACCAAATATAATATCATCAACGTAGATTTGAACAACCAGAATGTCATTTTTAAAGGTTTTACAAAAGAGTGTTGTATCCACTTTTCCCCTGGTAAAATCATTTTCCAAAAGAAAGTTACTTAGCCTTTCATACCACGCTCTGGGAGCCTATTTCAGACCATATAACAATTTTTTAAGTTTGAAAACAAAATATGGGTTTTCAGAACTTTCAAAACCAGGAGGTTGGTGTACATACACTTCTTCAGAAATATACCCATTTAAAAATGCACTCTTTACATCCATCTGATATAAAGTAATGTCATGATTCACAACAAAGGAAATTAAAAGACGAATAGATTCTAACCTGGCAACTGGTTCAAAGGTTTCTGTATAGTCTATCCCTTCTTGCTGACTATAACCTTGTGCTACCAGTCGTGCTTTATTTCAAACGACCTCACCTTTCTCATCTAACTTATTTCTCAATACCCACTTTGTTCCAATGACGTGGACACCTTTTGGTTTCTGAACAAGATCTCAGACATCATTTCTGGTGAATTGATTTATCTCTTCTTGCATGGCCAGAATCCACTCATTCTCCCTAAGAGCTTCATCAACTGATGTTGGTTCTATCAGAGATACCAAACCCAGAAGAGTTTCTTCAAAAGGTTTGAATGATGAACGAGGTTTGACTGGATCAACTTTGTCTACCAGAATCAATTCTTCAGAATAAGAAGTCTTTAGTCTATTTTTCTTCTGATGAGATGGACTATTTGCTGCTTCTGGTAAGGTTGTATCTGATTCTGGAGAATCTGCATCTTTGTCTCATTCCTTAGAATCTTCCTCCTTGGATTCTGAAAAAGTAATCTTCAAATCTGCAAACTTTTCAACTAGCTTTGACTTTTTAGGGTCAAGCTTATCATCGAATCTGACATGAATTGATTCCTCAACAATCCGTGTTTCTGTATTATAGATTCTGTAGCTTTTAGAGCGTTCATAACATCCTAACAGTAAACACTTTTGAGCTTTGGAGTCAAACTTGCCAAGATTCTCTTTAGTGTTCAACATAAAACAAATACATCCAAAAGGATGAAATACGAGATGTTGGGTTTTCTATTCTTCCACAATTCATAGGGAGACTTACCCAGAAATCTTGTTCTGAATATAACATGTTGTATTTACTGCCTCTGCCCAGAAGTGATTAGCCATGTCAGTTTCTTGGATCATGGTACGAGCCATTTCTTGCAAAGTCATATTCTTCCTTTCCACTACTCCATTATGTTGTGGAGTTCTGGGACAGGACAAATCATGGGAAATGCCATGGGAATCAAAAAGATTCTCAAAGTATTTGTTCTCAAATTCTCCACCATGATCACTTTCGACTCTGACTATTTTGCAATCCTTCTCTGTTTGCACTTGTGAGCAAAAGGTAGAGAACACAGAATGTGACTCATCCTTGTGTTCCAAGAATTTTACCCATTTCCAACGACTATAGTCATCAACGATAACTAATCCATACTTCTTTTCACTGGTTGAAGCAGTTTTCATAGGTCCAAACAAATCAATGTGTAGAAGTTCTAACGGTCTAGAGGTGGACACAACATATTTTGCTTTGAAGGAAGTTTTAGAAAACTTTCCTTTCTGACATGCTTCATAAAGAACATCTGAAGAATACTTCAGATTAGGTAAGCCTCTAACAAGTTCAAGCTTATTTAGTTGATAAATCCTCCTAATACTAATATGGCATAAACGTCCATGCCATACCCATTGCTTCTCATTAACAGACATTAAGCATTTGACATTCTGTTCACAGAGATCAGAAAGTATAATCTTGTAAATGTTGTTTTTCCTCTTTCCGATAAAAAAGATCGAGCCATCTTTCTGACTAACAGCCTTACATGACTTTTGATTAAAGATGATATCATAACCATTGTCACTAAGTTGACTAATTGACAACAAGTTATGCATCAAACCATCAACTAGAAGAACATCAGTAATAGAAGAAGTTTACCATTACCAACAGTTCCATAGCCAATGATTTTTCCTTTCTGGTTTCCTCCGAAACCAACGAAGCCTCCAGGCTTAAGTTCCAGACTTTGGAACATATGCCTTCTTCCCGTCATGTGTCGCGAGCAACCACTGTCCAGGTACCATGATTGGTGTTTCAACTGAGCTGCTAAGGATATCTGCAACATAGATTATCTTGTCCTTAGGTACCCACTTTCTGGGTCCTCTTTTGTTAGTTTTCCTAGAGTGTTTGACAACTTCGGGCTTATGTGAAATAGGATAATCAAGTGGAATTTGTGCATGATATTTATCTTTAGAAACATATTTCTATGTCGGTGGGGTTTTCTCTGTAAGCTCAGAACATACAAGCTTAGTGCCAGAAGGCACAAAATGGTCATAGAGAGGCTTTGGTTTTACAGGCTGACTTTCGTCAATTTCAAATGTTTATGTACACCCCAAACCTTTCTTACCATTTCTGCTAACTCCATAGATCATGGAAGCTATTCTGCTTCTATCTATGCTTTTAGCCAAAAAGTACTGGAATGCTCTATCATACTTGTTGACACAACTGGTGTCAGAGACATTGGAGATTAATTCTTTTTCTAATTTTGAAATTTTTCATTTCAAAGCACAATCACTATTTTCTAAAAGAAAAATATTTTCATTTAGAGAAGAATTATTCTGTTCAAGCTTATCTCTTACTTCAGAAGCAATTACATGGGATTTTTTAAGATCCTTGTATTTAATTTGAAGAGTTTGATATTTTTTTCCAGTATTTCTGAAAGACACGACTCTAATTCACAACGAGAGAGTTTAGATAATACCTCTGAGTCAGAGTCTGAGTCTGATTCTGGTTCTGATGGCATTTTGTCTTATGGTTCTCTAGAGACTTCAGCGTCAATTGTTGTTGCCACTAACACAGTGTTTGCTTGTTCTTCATCATAATCTTCTCCTTCAGAATCAGAGTCATACCAAGTTTCCATGAGTCTCTTCTTCGCTCTAGAGAAGTTCTTCTTAGGCTTATTGTCTTTCTTAAGCTTTAGACACTCATTCTTGTAATGACCTGGCTCATTACACTCATAGCAGATGACTTCTTTTCCAAAACTCTACTTCTTTTATCCAGATGATGACTCAGCACGACCTTTGTTCCTTCTTGATCCTCTGATGTTTCCTTGTCTATGTTTCTAGAGTTTGTTGATCCTTCTGGAGATAAGTGACAACTCATTTTCTGATTCTTCATCAGAATCTTTTGATTCTTCCTCAGCTTGATAAGCCTTTGCCTTTTCAGGTTTAGACTTAAGAGCAATAGATTTACTCTTCTTCCGATGTTCATATTCTTCCAGCTCTATTTCATGACTTCTTAAAGAACTAACAAGTTCTTCAAGACTTATGTTGTTCAGATCCTTGGATAGCTTTAGAGTTGTTACCATAGGTCTCCATTTCTTGGGAAGGCTTCTGATGATCTTTTTAACATGATCAGCAGTTGAGTATCCTTTGTCCAGAACTTTAAGTCCCACGACTAGCATTTGAAACCTTGAAAACATAATCTCAATTGTTTCATCATCCTTCATTCTGGATGCCTCATATTTCTGGATTAGGGCGAGCGCCTTTGTCTCCTTAACTTGAGCATTTCCTTCATGAGTCATTCTCAGAGAATCAAAAATGGATTCGACAGTATCTCTGTTTATTATCTTCTCATACTTAGTATAAGAGATATCATTTAGCAGAATAGTTCTTGCCTTGTGATGATTCTTGTAATCTTTCTTTTGTTGATTGGTCATAGCGCTTCTAGACACTTTTACTCCTGTAGCATCAACTGGGTAAGTGTAGCCATCGACTACAAGATCCCAAAGATCTACATCATAACCAAGAAAGAAACTTTCAATTCTATCTTTCCAGTAGTCAAACTTTTCACCATCAAAGACTGGTGGTTTAAGACTGTAATGATCTTTCTCTTCTTGAATAGGATTAGCATTTGTTGCAGCCATGATATCTCACACAAATACTAGATCGGTACTGAACACCGTGAAGTGTTGATAAATTTTTTATCACAATCAGAACCGGAGCTCTGATGTCAATTGAAGGTGTGAGAAAACATAAGAAAGGGGGGTTTGAATTGGGTTTTCAAAATGAAAGCTTTTTGTGAAACTCAAACAAAGATCACAAATAAACTAACAATATAGAAAGGCATACGATATATCCTGGTTCACTTGAAAACTATTAAGTTAATCCAGTCCACCCGCCAAGGTGATTTCGCCTTATACACAAGGACTTAATCCACTATAATCAACTGATTACACTGCACTAGCAACTGCTGGTGACTAACAATCAAATACTAACCGTCTCTTCTTAAGGATTCTGACCTAACTAGTCCCTTAAGGAATACAAACAACTGGTTGAACAAAATTAATGTTTACAATTAATTACTTCTACACAAGCTGATATAAACACTATGAATAGCTCAAATAACTTAAAGAAAAATCTATACAGTAAGAACAATGTTTCTTGCTTTGTATTGTGGTGCTTTACTGTTCACGCATGTGTCTCTCTTGATTTTCTTCAAGTGATCAAGTCTTTATATAGCCAGAAAGAGATCCGTTGGAGGGCAGATCAGGAATATCATTAAGATTGCTGGTGATTTAAAATAATGTCATTATGCAGGGATGAAAATCATACACAAAAGTTTTCCTTTGTACCACCAAATCAAGGTAGTGGAAAAGAACGTGTTTGATATGTACTATGTACTATTTTCCCTCACAAACGTTTCATCTTCTTCTGTTCATCAGAGGCTTCTGAATAGAGATGATTGAAGCATGAGTAGAAGAGTTGATCACTGGGTCTTCAGAGTCTTGATTCATCCGAGTCTTTAGAACTTGTTCAACAGAACCTTGTCTTCAGAGTCTTTAGCACTCGGTCTTCAGAACCCTTGGTTATCAGAAACTTAAGTCTTCAGAGTCTTCAGAACGTTGTTCAGCAGAACCTTGTCTTCAGAGTCTTCAGCACTTAGTCTTTAGAAACTTAAGTCTTCAGAGTCTTCAGAACGTTGTTCAGCAGAACCTTGTCTTCAAAGTCTTCAACACTTAGTCTTCAGAAGATAATTATCAGAGTCATATTCAGATCTAGAATCCAAGAGAACATTGCAGCAACAACATATTGTCTTCTTAGAATCTTTCTGAAAGTGAGTAGATCAGAAACAGACTTGCTTCTTTGGCGCATAAGGGACTTTTGGTCAAATAAGAGTGATGTTGCATATGATCTCTATCAGAATCAGAGCTTTCTTTATCAGAGTCAGATCATGTTTGTTAATTCTTCAGAAAATAAACGTTAGAGTACAAAAATCGTTCTCACACAAATACTACTTTGTTATTATCAAAACTTAGAGTTATCTGGCAGAACCAAATCTTGTTCTAACACATTAGACCCTAACTAAATAGTTCCCATTGAGTACAACGGATGTGAGGGGTGCTAATACCTTCCCCTTGTGTAACTGACTCCCGAACTCAGATATTGGTTGCGATGACCATATCCTTGTCTTTCTCTTAGGGGTTATATTCAATATTTTCCCTTTCCCTATATGGGAATAAATAAAGATCGGTGGCGACCCTGTTAAGTCCATCCTGCGAGCGTGCAATTGTGCTTCACGAGGTCGTTCTCATTTTTTGAGGTACGACAGATGGTGAATCTGCTGGGGAATTTCCCATCCATAAGTGAGTCAACCCTAGTTTAGTTAGGTTTTCATATGTGTGTTAGCTTTGTTTGTTTCTTTTTCTTCTTTGATTATATGTTTTATTGATCTATGCTTTATCGCACTTTACATATATATCTCTATATATTCGTGTGTGGGCTTTGGGATATGATGTTATGAGTAAAGCTCTACACCCGAGCTTTGGAAAAAGAAGAGAGAAAACATAGTTCAGATTTGGAAGTTGTGTAGTGTTAATCACCAAGGACCACTCCTTGCGTGGCTAGCATGAAGACTCCTCTAGAATAGACCTAATTATAGATCTCGTTATAAAATAGCTAGCATGTTGCATGACGCTGATTCATGAAGGGTCCATGACTCTAGGACCCCTCTTAGAACCAGTTTCTGCTTTGGTGGTTGCGTAATATTGGACTCCAAGGATCTCTCCTTGTTGCAACCAACATGAAAACCCCGCTCAGAAGAGACCTTATCGTCACTCTTGTCATAAAGCGGCTAGCCTGTTGCATGACATTGATACAATTATGGTCCATGACTCTAAGAACCCTATCCAAAACCAAGAAACTATCTTGTGAGTGGGTTTATGGGTAGCCGACCTAGATCTATCTATTAAGAAGCCTACCAAGTAGGGAATGTGAGCTATTCCTAATATCCCAAACCCAAGTTCATGCATTTGCATTTCATCAGCATGCATGCATATTATTTTCCAAAACAAACTAAAAAATGTTTTCATACATCCATATGCATCTGCATGCATTCTCAAAAATAAAAACTCATTCATCCTCTTCCAAAACCAGCAAGGTGATTCTCGGCACGTGTTTGGAACAAAAAAGCCATGTCTCAAGAGATGATGAACGAGCTAAGGAAGGGTCAAGAAGCTCTGAAAGAGGAAATCAGTATTCTTAAGAGACAAATAAGTTGGGTTTTGGAAACTCTGCAAGCCTTATTGGAAAAGGAGGGTCATCCTGTATCCATTACTGCAACCGAGGGAGCCACTACTCTACATCCATCTAGTGTTACCCCAAGTCAAGGGCAATTCCATATGACAACTCCTTATCTGCCAGCATATGGTTCTCCCTCAGGATGCCATCTTCACCATTTGACTGCCAAATTGGCACATCAACATCCTATGGCTATTCCTCTTCAAGATCCCCAAAGACGAAATTGGAATAAGAGTCAGAATCAGAACATAAGGAATAAAGATCATGATGAATTGATTCCTGTGTCGCCTAGTAAGCTCTACCCGTAGCTGATCCAGAATTCATTGATAACTCCTCGACCCCTCACGTCTTTGCCAACGCCATATCCACCATGGTACAATCCAAATGCAACATGTGAATTCCATAAAGGGGCTTAAGGACACGATCTGGATACTTGCTTTGCGTTGGAAGCCCTGGTACAAGAATTGATCTACGACAAGAGTTTAGTCTTCGAAGAAGACCATCTAGAGGTTGAATGCAGATACTGTACTAGAATAGTGGGGCACCCCATCGAGGAATGCAAGAGTTTTAAGCTCAGGTTGAAAAGTTTGTTAGAGTCACTAGCACCCCAGGAAGGATGGCCAGATGCAGATATCTTGATTTCCGAACCAGATAATAAGAAGGACAAGGGACCTCTGAAACCTCTTAAGATTTTATACCACAAGGAATAGGTCACATGTGTGGCTAATGGGGCATCATTGTTTTCTCACAAGAGCATTGAGATACCGTCTTGGAATTCCAATGTCACAACCCATGCTAGCGAAAGCAAAGGAGAAGTGGGAGATGGATCAAAAAGGTTTGCGCACAACGATGAAGTTAAAGAACCCAAAGATCATCATGTTAGTTACAACAAGCTTGTTGACCACAAACTTCAAGTAGCAAGAAATGAGCAGCTAGCAATACCCAGGGTGTCATGCCAGTAAGCGCCACCTCTTGATATCCAGTTCCAACAATTTTGGGTTACTCCTCATCCAAAATAACGAGCCCAAGGCCAAAGATATCAAAATCAATGTTAGAACCAGCATAGGCCTCACAACAACCTGTAAAGAAGGAATGCTCCTCGTCATCCAATTCCCATGATGTACATCCAACTTCTGCAACCGCTGATTCAAAACTCATTGGTGATTCCCCAGCCACTTAAACCAGTTCCATTACCTTACCCACTCGGGTATAACTCAAATGCGCAATGCGGATATCATGATGGATCAAGAGGACACTCGACTAAAGACTGCAAAGCTTTCCAAGCCAGAGTACGAAAGTTGGTCGACAACGGGTGCATAACCTTTCAAGAATGAAACCTGATGGTGAAAGCCAAACTCTTGCCCAGATAAGTGTGAAGGTCTCGAGAGGCATGAATCAAGAAGTTAAAAGTTGGCAATCATTTGACTGTTTCAACCTTTATTGTTGTATTTTCTTTGCGTTTTGATTGTGTATTTGCTTTTAAGCATTGTTGTTTCTTTGAATTGGTAAGATTAATGAAATGTTTATGCATCTTTTGAATTAATCCATTTGTATTCACTCGCTTTTTTTCATTTTTATGTCAAAAAAACAAAAAACAACAAAATTTCTACCATTCACTCATCTTTATCAAATTGTTGTCTTAACAAAAATTGGAAGGAGAATGATGAAAACCATATACATGAAATTGTTGTTGGTATGCTTTCAATTAAAACTTTACCGATGATGTAAGGAATTATTTCTAAATCCCCAAATACTGAAGATATAAGGAGTTAATGCCTAGTCAACCACTTTGAGCTTAGAAGTTGATGTTTCTTTCGTAATTAAAACCCTTAATCTTAACAAAGGGCAAGGTAGTTGTGTTCATATAATTTGACTATGCATTCAACCGTCAAGAGAAATCGTCCATCTTTACACCATTCATATAGGATCAACCACATGTTATCCTTCGCACACACCACAAAGTGTTGGAGAAGTTGTGAAAATCCAAGAGAAATTATAGTGGTTGTTCCTCATCCACCGATAACATGGAAGTCGCTAACCTTTTAGAAAAAATAAAAAAATAAAAAATCCCGCTAAGTCGAAAACCACAAAAGACGATTTAGGGAAAAAGTAGGGCATCCCGGTGGACAGAAAGCTTCAAAGAAGCAATCCTGGCAAAATTAGGGATAAAAATCAACCAAAACAGGTCATCAAAATCCTCACAAAAAATAAAAACAAAATAAGGTAACTGTCATTTCAAGAAAATCTTGAATGCTCATCCGTACCATAACACCTTTAACTCTTTTGGAAGTAGAATGTGTGTGTCAACTAACTGAACGTAGGACTAGAGTTCATCAAGAAGAAAGGATGGGTTAAAATTAAATTTTGAGCTTTATACCCTTTTGTTTCAAAAAGCCATGAACCATACCATGTTACAACCCTTAAAATACCTAATTGAGGCAGGGTATTTTGAAAGCATGCTACAGCAAGGTTGTGTTAACCTGGCTCCTAAGATCTTTGATAATTATTTGTATTGATCACACCATATTTCATCATGTGAATGGCTATATCCACATTATGTTTTGATCATTGACCTGTTCCACTATATATCACTATCATATCAATAAAAAAATTGATTTCAAAATTTGCATGAATGTTGCATTAATAATTGCCAATTTCGATTGAACAGTGACATTTGCAAGTCAATTTAGCATCAAAGGAATCCCAACGCAGCCAGTTGAGGAACTTGATATGGTGAAAGTAGTCCAGACATAAGCAAATTACTTTGAGCAATAGTCAAACCAGTCACCTAAAGATTATGCTAATCAAGGAAGAAGTCTCTTCGATACTCAGACTATGGCAAGCTACCACAAAGAGCTCAATGAGTACAATTCTCCAATGAGTCCAAATCCGAAGTTGCCCATTCCAAGAGTTGATTGATAAGAGGCAAACTACAAATATTCAACCACTAGGGAAACCATTTCAAGGTCATATTATGACAGATTATTTCCAAACTCCTTATGAGGAGAATGTCTTCAAAGACCCATTGATTGGGGCAAGATAAGCCATAGAGGGGCAAGTCACCTCCATGTTTTTAAATTTTTTCAAAGCCTGCAATGCATCAGCGGCTATTAAGTTCGAAATGAGTGGTGGGAAATCATTCTAGCACAACCTGTCAATACTCTGGAATGATCCTTTGGTCAAAAGCAACTGTTAAGAATAATGGATTTTCCCTTAGCAACGTCCATCACAGCACATTTGGTTGAGTCCCTAGTGTTGAGGAATAAAACCTCCATAAAGAGTCTCCATAAACTCCCAGTCTGCATAGAGTCGACATTTTCATATAATGATCATTCATATCATGCATAAAATCAAAATTCAATCATGTATAGTCGAGGTATACTTCGCGCTCATTTTGTGCTAACCTAGGTTTTGTTGTTAATCCTATATCCTTTGACCACTAAGGCCAGCTTATTTTTGGCACCCTTAAACAATCTACCGGTTTTGCAGGAATTTTCAAAGTCCAGTTAATTGGCACTTATCGAAGAAAAATGTCTGCCCGTGAGAGTCAATTTCTCACTTCCCTATCCAATGAATTTCTAGATTGTTTCCTTTGTCTCTCTGAAGTAATTCCAAATTGAGTCTTGTATTCTGACGTATTTCCAGAACCCTCATTGTGTTATCTGATCTATTTCAAGATATTCCTTTGCAATTCTTATGCATTTCCATAATTCTTTTACTTTCTATCCGAGGTATTACTGGATGTGTTTGTCTCTCTGATGTATTTCTAGATTGAGTCTTGTTATCTAATGTATTTGTGAAGGCATGCTTCACAAGTGTTTTGATGAAGACAATATTCTACATGCAAGATTGGATTGACAAAAAGAAATGGATCAAAGACTTCCTAAGCAAAGACAAGTTTCTTATTCATCTAAGTCTTGAAGAATTTTTTAAGGATTGATCATAAGGTATATAACATTCAATATTATTAATGTATATACAAGTGTTTAAGTTATACATGCATTTCATAGGTGTTTAGAATGTTTAGATGCATTTTTCCATTGCCCCTCATATTAAAAAACAAGTATTTTTGCATTCTGCCCAACTGTTAATCGGTTAACAGCTTTTACTTAATTGATTAACAGGCCAAAAATTTTCTGCACGTTACATGGTGTTAACCAATTAACCCCATATGGTTAATCGATTAACACTGAACCAGTTTGTGAAAAAATTGCATTTTTTCATTCCTTTGGTTTTCAAACTTTGTATCTTGAAGCATGTCATCCTTTCATAATTTATGCACATTTGTAGAGGTGCATTAGGGTTATATAAACACCATTGCATCAGATTTTACACTCACCTCCTTTGCAAAAATTTCAAATATTCATACTTCTCTTCATCTTTCAAAATTCCATAAGTGTTCAAACCAAAATTTTTAAGAGTGAGACTTTGTGCATTCAACCTTCATAGAAAACATTCTAAGTTTCATTCCATTCATAAAAGAACACTTGTATATCATTGTGAGAATTGTTTGCTATAAGGAGAAGATCAATCTTTTGATTGATAATTGTTAAAAATCCATTTCATACACTTACAAAAATTCAGAATATACATTGTATATCACATCTTATTTTTCCAGGATTGTTGGATATAAGATTGTGAGGTTGATATCCTTGTTGTCCAGGTTGTTGGAAACAAGAGGTCTATTTTGAGAGGATTGTTCTCATTTGGACTTAGTGAAAAATCCAAGAGGTTGTTCTTGGTGTGGTTTGTTAGTGTCTATATAGAAAGGCTAGGAAGAGTCTTGTCTAAAGTCCTAACAATATTAAAAATCTCTTTCATGTTGAAATGGGACTGGAGTACTCTCGGACTGTGAGGGGAACCAGGATATATCCTTGTGTCGTTTACTTTCCGCATTTACAGTTTTTATCACATTGTAATCATTAGGAACGTAAAACATAAAACCGTCAAAAATCCGAAAAATTTTCCAAGTACCTAATTTACCCCCTCCCCCCTCTTAGGTGCAATCTTAACGTACAGTATTTCCAGATATTCCTTTGCAATTCTGATGCATTTCCAGAATTCTTTTACTTTATATTTGAGGTATTATCGGATGTGTTTATCTCTCTGATGTTTTTCTAGATTGAGTGTCGAGTTCTGATGTCTTTCTAGAACATATCCGAAGTATTTCTGAATTATCCCTTTTATCTCTCTGATGTTTTTCCAGATTGAGTCTTGTTATCTGATGTATTTCCATATTAAGTATCTCTCCTGACGTATTTCCAGAATCCCTATTGTGTTATCTGAGGTATTTCCAGATATTCTGTTATCATTCTGACGTTTTTCCAAATTTTGTTTCATTTACCCGATGTATTACCGGATGTGTCTGTCTCTTTGATGAATTTCCAGATTGAGCCTTGTTATCTGATGTAATTCCAGATAGTCCCTTGTATTTCTGAGGCATTTACAGAATTTGTTCTTTGTCATTTAAAGTCCAGTTGTTACTGGCATTCTGTTTTAGGAGTCTAATTGTTGTTGGTTTTCTTTAAAAGTCCAGTGATAATTGGCATTTCATTTAAAAATCCAATCATAATTGGTACCTGAGGTTTGGTTGTCACCAACTTCGTTTAAAGTCTAGTTGTTGCTGGCACTCTATTTTTAAAAGTCCAGTTGTTGTTGGCATTGTGTTTTAAAGTCTAGTAGTTGCTGGCACTCTGTTTTTAAAAGTCCAGTTGTTGCTGGCATTGTGTTTTAAAGTCCAGTTGTTGTTGGCATTGGCTTTAAAAGTCCAGTTGTTGCTGGCATTGTCTTTAAAATTCCAGTTGTTGTTGGCATTGTCTTAAAGTCCAATTGTTATTGGCACATACAAAGAGTTTAAGTACCCTATTTTTTTTCCTGATGGTTCCTAGAAAATCATGTATGATTATTCATTTAAAAGAATTTCTAGATGCTTGGATGTTATTCTTATTGGAAAACTCCGATGATGTTTGTTTTGATTGATTTCTTCATATAGGGGCATCATAGTTCTTATTTGTATGGATGGTCTTCTAGTGATAAGACTCAAATGTCTTGTTTGTGTGGATGATCTTCTAATAAGAAGACTCCAAAAGTGTCAGCTATATTCTAAAAGTGTCGTCAGGTCATGTCTGAACCTGTTTGATTATGCACTTTGAATCTTCCTCAGTGTTTTGTCCCTAACAATTTGTCATCCTCAGTGAGTCTTCATCCAATTATCTTTGACATACCCTATGAATCACCGCTATCATATGTTTCAATCATTCCCCATGTGTCTGTCCATCAGCCATCATAAAAAATCATGTTATGGTTCATTTCATCTTACGTCATATCCCTAGCAAACTAAAAATATATTTAAAAAAAAAAAGTAGAAGTCCTTCAGCTCATGGCATAAAATGTCATTGCATCTAGGGGGAAAATTCAGGTCTTTTGTATTTAAATACCTTTCACCTTGATCTCATAAGGATCATCATCACTCATGCTATCCAGTGAAGATATTTAAATAGGGGCAACTGTCATACCCTAAAATTTTCCCCACATAATTCATCTGTATCTACCCATTGACATTCATTCATTTGAAACTAAGCCATTCATTCTCATACATCTTTGTGCAACCATTTCATTCATCTACATTTCATTATCTGAATTGATGATCATCTGGTCATGAGGATTTCATGTTCCATACATAATTCAGGATTAATGGTCACTTTACTTGATTTTTTGGTTCTGATCAACTTGACATTTCTCTATTCATTACATGCCCATAATTCGTTTTGTTTTTAATTTCACTCAACCTTTGTTAGATTGATAACTTAAGGTTTTGTTATAAATTTTCATTAGGCTTTCTAGTTGATTTTAATCAATTAGAGATACATCATTACTCATTCATGCATATCATCCATATTTGACATTTGTTTTGTATTTTCATTAAAGGTGTAACTTTATTTATTTAGAGTTATATATTTGTGTTCTTAAAAAATTGAGTTCTAATTGGTTTGTCATTGGTATGGCTCTAAGGGATTTCTTTTATGATAATAATAAGAATATTTGATTTACGAATTCAAATTGAACCAATAATTCAAAAATAATATTGTTATTGATGATATTATTTTTATTCTAAAAATTTGAATTAGGTAAACGAAAAGAGTTTTTTTATTATTAGAAATAAACACTTTATTTTATATACATATGTTTTGTTGTACTTATTTTCATAAGAAAAAATTAAAAATTAAAAATAATAATAATAACTTGCCATTTTTCTTTTCTCTCTTTTACATCATAAAACTTAATAAAATATAATGACAAATTTATAAATTCTAGTCTCTTTATAGTTAGAAATTATAAACAATAAATGCAAAAAATAAAGAAAAAAAGTATGGGTCCCTCCAAATATGCAAGCTGTTTTTAATTCTTTCCTCAGCATAACAACAACATCTCTGTTCTTTTAGAGCATAAGACAACGTTATCATAATTATAAGAAACAAACACCAGCAAAAAGAGTCAAATAAGAAAAGGGCATAGCAGGTTATGAGCAATATTAGCATATCAATTCCCTTACACCAAAATGTAAAAACAAGCAGTCAAAAAGTTTATGGAAAAAAACTAGAATACAGTGGCACTACCAGAATTGTACTTCAACGATGAGGGATATTTTATCGTTCGGTTCAGCACCAAGGAAGACAGGGAGACCATAATGGCACAGGATCCCTATTTCATATATGGCAAACCCCTGTTCCTCCGCCAATGGTCATCAGAATTCAAAATGCAAGAAGATCTACTGCGGGTACTCCCATTATGGATCACATTGCCAAACCTACCACTGCATCTTTGGGGAGAAAGAAGTATCTCCAAGATTGCTAGTACAGTTGGTCGACCAATCACCACGGATGAATGCACGGCAAAGAAACTCTGTATATCATATGCAAGGGTTCTGGTGGAAATTAACATAACACAGAAGCCAAGAGAAATGATACACGTTAAGGATCACAAGGGTAAGGTTGTGGAGCAGAAAATAGAGTATGAATGGCGACCTACCTACTGTCACCAATGCTTAAGAATTGGACATGATTGTGCATCCAAACCACACCCGGTGAAAAAACAACCTCAAAACAAAATATGGAAGCCAACAGGAAATAAAATAAAGATGGACAAAGAGCAAGGACCATCAAGCCAAACACAAATCCAATCCAATGAAAAGGCCAGACAAGATACAACCAATGAGGAGGTACAACAAACAGAGAATGCAACCTGGACTGTGGTTTCGACGGGTAAATCAGACAAAGGTAAACGCACCACTCCTATTGCACCTGATCACAAAGCTCAATCTGCATTTGTACCCTATCATAATGTGTTCACTCCTCTGAGGATTAGAGAATTTCCTTTGGGGGATGAGAGCATAGACCAATGATGCTCTCGTGGAATGTAAGGGGCATCACCAAGCAAGCAAGGCACAAGGAGGTTAGCTCCTGCCTCCGGCAATTCAAAGTCCCCATAGTGGCCTTGCTTGAAACTAGAGTAAAAAAGGATAAAGCTGCTAAGGTTAGAATGATGTTTGGCAATAATTGGAGTTATGCTGACAATTACGACAAACATGTAAATGGTCGCATTTGGTTGCTGTGGAACCCAAAAGAGGTTGTTATAAAGGTCACTCGGGTTGCAGATGAACTCATACACACTGAAGTTTACAACTTGGATCAAATACTGCAGTATGAAGCAACCATTCTATATGCTTTTAACCAGATAGAGAAAAGAAGACTACTATGGAAACAGATAGAAGTTATGGGCAAACACATCAAAAACCCGTGGATTGTGCTAGGGGATTTCAATAATGTACTGACATGTCAAGATAGGATAGGTGGTAATGAGGTGCAAGAGACTGAATACAGAGATTTAAGGAACATGATGAGTAACATGGGACTGTTTGAGGCTATAACCCAAGGTAACCACTACACTTGGTCTAATAGACATACAACATGGCTCATTTATTCAAGAATCGATCGAGTTATTGGGAATGCAGATTGGTTTCAAAGATTTAATGAAGCTTTTGTAGAGGTTCTGGCCCCATGTATTTCTGACCACTCTCCAATAAAAATCAACATGATGGTGCAAAAAACTGGTAAAAGGAAACTGTTCAAGTTCATTAACAGCATATCTCAGGACCCATAATTTTTGTCATTGGTCTCCAACTGTTGGCAACAAGAAACTCAAGGATGACCCATGAATAAATTATGGACAAAACTCAAAAGACTACAAACAGCTTTAAAGCCTTTGACTAGGAAAATGACACACATTCAGGAGCAGATTCAACAAGCCAGACAAGATCTACTTCAAGCTCACCATAAAGTGCAACACACTCCTTTTGATCAAGAAACTGTTAAGCAAGTACAATACCAGACTGAGAAGCTAATCAACCTCAATCAAGTGAAGGAAACCATTCTTATGTAGAAAGCCAAAGTCAATTGGCTTAAACTGGGAGACCACAACAACACTTTCTTTCATGCTGCAGTTAAAGAGAAAAATAAGCCTAAGGGACTGCATACTTTGCTATCATTACAAGGGGAAGTGCTCACCACACCTGACAGCATTGAAAAAGAGATTATGGATTTTTACACTGGATTGGTCGGAAGCAAAGAAACTACTTTGAAAACCATTGACATCCCTGCTATTAGGAGTGGCAGAACATTGAGTAGAGAGCATGCCTAAATGTTGATCCAACCTATACAACAGAAGGAGATTTGGGATGCCTTGAGCCACATTAGAGACACAAAGGCTCCATGCCTAGATGGGTTCAATGCACATTTCTTCAAGAGAGCTTGGCCTATTGTGAAAATTGACGTGGAGGCTGAAGTAATGGATTTTTTCAATACAGACACATTGTATGTGGCAATCAACTGCTCCCTAGTAACACTCATCCCAAAATCACCCCATGCTAAAACTATAAAGGATATGAGACCCATAGCCTGCTGTAGTACCATTTATAAAATCATTTCCAAGATCCTTACAAGTAGATTGGGAAAAGTCATTGATCAAGTGGTGGATACATCTCAGGCAGCATTTGTACCTGGCAGAACTAGTCAAGATAACATCATTCTAGCTCAAGAGCTGGTGAGAGGCTACAATAGAAGAAGTATCTCCCCTAGATGCATGGTGCAAATGGACATCACAAAGGCATATGACACAGTTGAATGGGAAGCACTACAAAAAATCATGATTGAACTTGGATTTCCACATATCTTCATCAAATGGATAATGACCTGTGTCACTAGAGTTTCATACAAATTTTCTTTAAATGGTAGTCCGACTAGTATCCTAAGAACAAAAAGAGGCCTGAGGCAAGGAGATCCAATCTCCCCTATCCTCTTTGTTCTCATCATGGAATACCTCCATAGGACTCTCAAGAGCTTGGAGCATAACCCTGACTTCAATTACCACCCTAAATGTGACAAACTTAACATCATTGATTTATGTTTTGCAGATGACATTTTGGTGTTCCTAAAGGGTGATGTAGGGTCCCTACAGCTGTTGATGAACAAAATGAATCACTTCTCTGAAGCCACAGGGTTGAAGATCAACAACCCCAAAAGCAAGATTTTTTTTGGTGGAGTGGATACTGAAACTCAAGGGAGAATGCAACATCTTACAGGCTTTGAGATAGGAGCATTGCCTGTCAAATAGCTAGGGGTCCCTCTTCATAGCAGAAAATTAACTATCAATCAATGCCAGCCACTTATCAACAAGATGCTACAAAGACTCCATCATTGGAGTACCAAGTTACTCTCCTACGCAGGTAGACTGCAACTAATAAAAAGTGTCCTATTTTCTATTGCGAATTATTGGTTGCAGATTTTCCCCTTGCCCAAAACAGTTCTGAAGCACATTAAAGGTATTTGTAGACGGTTCCTATGGAATGGAAATAATGATCCTAGTAAGAAGGCTCCAATTTTTTGGGACCATTTATGTGACCCAACAACTGCTGGAGGTATGAACATGATATCATTAGTAGAGTGGAACAAGGCCACGATTAGTAAACTATTGTGGGACATATGGAAAAAGAAGGATAAACTTTGGATCCAATGGATACAAACCTATCACATGAAAAACATTGTTGTAGAATTATACCAGCCCAATGTAAACACTTCCTGAATCGTGAAGGCTATATTCAAAAATAGAGATTCAGTTAGCCAATCAAATTGTTGGCAATGTCTACAAGGAAGGGATAGATACAGTACAAGAAAAATATATCAAATGCTGAGAGGGCCTAGACCAACAGTGCATTGGAAGACCATGCTGCTAAGAAACTACGCAAGACCTCGTGCAGTCTTCATTGTCTGGCTAGCGTGAAATCGTAGACTCCTTACCAAGGAAAGACTATGCAGGTTTGGTATAGCAACTGACAACTCACATGTGTTTTGTACCCAACTTGAATCATGCCACCACTTATTTTTCAAGTGTGAATTTACCAACACAATTTGGAAGGCAATACTAACCTGGATTGGTTTTACCCGGCAACCTCGTGGGTGGGATGTGGAATTGCAATGGCTAACACATGTATTGAAAGGGAAGGGGAGTAAAAGAAAACTTCTAAAACTTGCTGTGACGAAAACTATATACAACATTTGGAGCCTGAGAAACAAGATTATCTTCCAAGAAACAAAAAAGGAAAGCTTCAGTATTGAAGAGACAAAGCATAGTATCCTGAACAGAGCTGAAACAAATGTGAAATTGAAACTGTATTGTAGTTATCTAGTATAAGGAGTTTATATTTGTCATTTGGAGCCTGGATCGTTGGATCGACCGTACCTTGTAACTTCTCAATTTTTGATAATGAAAATCTCATTTATTAAAAAAAAGTAAAAACAAGTTTTGTCCTCTTTGAAAAGTGTTTAGTTTTCAATGCATTTTCATCTCTTTTTCAGCAAATAAACCATTAACCCTAATTCATGAGGGTATAAAAACAGGACCAGAGAAAGAAAAAAGGAAGAAAAAAAAACCAAAAAAATAATCACAATAAAAAAACCTAGAACAACCAAGAAATTTCAAAAAGCAAAAAAATATTCACCACAATCACAACATTCCCATTACAAAAAAAAAACCTTTCTCAAACAACCATCATCAGAGACATAAGAAAATTCAAATAAAACACAACGTAGCACAAAAAATTTCTAAGCATAGGGACACAAAAATTCAAATAGTCTGAGATACCAAATTTCTCAAAGAACCTGGGAGGAACAGATGAAAATAACCATTCACATTGAATAAAGAGATTCCTAAGCAACAACAAACTATTCAGCAAGAAATAGAGACAGTGAAGCAAGTTTAGTGAAGTGAAGGAGAACCAGTTACCGTGCATAGAGGTCCTCGCAATTTCGCCATTTCTTCGAGTAGAATTCATTCTTTCTTTCTTTGCACTGTTGACTTTAGATTTTATCAGTTTTCATTAGGTCCTAATGCTTTTCTAATATAACCAAGAATCCATTATTGATAATCAAAACATCATACATGTTTAGGATATGATTTATCTTTATGTTGCTTGTTACTTTTTTTGCTTCATCATGTTTCCTTGATTCGTCGTGTTGTGATTATTTCCTTTCAAGGGGTTTGTGTTTTGACGGATGGGTAACAAGTTTAGTTGGTGTTTAGAGAGAAATTCATTAATGGCAAAAAAAGAGCATGGTCGATAAATGAAAGAGAATTTTCTTTCGAAATTTTTTAATAGAGAGAGTTTATAAGGTTTCAGAGAAATGAGAGAACGGTTGGTTTGTGCACTAGGAATTTCAGTTTCTTTCCTCTCAATTCGTTTTGTTAAAGGTTAAGTAGGGTCCTCCTTGATCCGCTCCAGACCCGCCTGCATTGCTGGGCTTTCTGTTTTGCTTTTTCTTTGGACAATCCCCGTTCTTTCTTGCACACCCCTTAGCCCATGATTTTTTTCATTTTTTTAAATTTATTTTTATTCTACTTCTCTTTTATTTGTTTTTATGGTTTATTTTTTATACTTTACTTGTTTTTTGCTTCATTATTATTAACCCATTAAATGAACTTTTATTAAGATTAAATAATTAGTTTTTTTTATTAAAAAAATAATAAATAAAATTGTTTCCATCATTTATTTTATCATTTAACTAATTGTTATTTATTTGTCTATTTATTACAAACTTAAATAAATAAGTATATGATAAGATTGGTTAGATAATAGAGTAAATATTCATGACCTTATATCTCGATTTGATGCCAAATATTTCTATAAATCCGATTAAATCACTTTTATCCCAATTCAAAGTAGAGGACAGTTAGAATCTAGCATTATGCCAGAATCCTCGAATGATCGGTCCCAAGTCTCGCGTCTTGGGATAACCGTTCATTCTTTTCTTTCGTCCTTTATATAGTTTATTTTCATTTATTTATTATTCTCAGATATTGTTATGAAAAATAAATAAAAAAGTTAATACATTTATTTTCCTTTATTATTCTTAGATGTTATAAAATATAAGAAAAACTTTTTTTTCTATTTGTCTTGAAAATAAATCTTAAAAAAATATTTTAACTTCTTTTGTTATTTATGAATATATTTCGACAAAAAAATAAAAATGACGAAAGAGAAGAATGTTATTTAAGAATTTTTTCTCCTAGTTAGAAATAATTTGAACTCATTCGACTTATTTTGCTTTCTTCGTTTTTAAGTAACTTTCCATTAAAATTCTTTTATTATTATTTATAAAAAGATAAAAAAAAAATTTATAACCCTTATTATTATTATTATTTCATTTATTTATTTTCTTTTATGAATATCATATATATATATATATATATATATATATATATATATATATATATATATAGGGAATGTTTCATATGAGAATGCCATTTTTATATGAGAATATAAGAATGAGTCTGAACCATTAGATTTTAAAATAAATGGTGGAGATTATATATATATATGAATCAGTTAATATTTTGTAAACCTTCTCTCATTATCGTAATAAAATTTTTAACCTAATAATTATTTTTATAGTAGTAACATTGTAAAAATAATATAATAACAAATTTTTTTCTTCATTTCTATTTTATTATTCTCCTCTCATTTTGTTTGATAGCAACTTAGTTTTTTTTTAGTTTTTTTAAAGAGTATTATATTTAACTTAAATTAAAAACAATTGATAAAAATAATTCATTTTAGTAGTTTTTTTAGATGCTTATGTTTTTTCTAATAGACATAAAATATATATAAAAAAACATACAATTTTTATTTTGTCTTGCATTTATTTCATATTAAATATTCGTAATTTCAAAAATGATAATAATAATAATGTGAGAAAGTATTTGGTTTTTAACTTATGTTTGCCTAAATAAATATCGTTTGCATGACTTGTCTACTATTTGAAGTGGTGGACATTTGGATGGTATGTTTGAGTTTTTTTATTTATCTAATTTTGTGTGTACCATTAATCATTCAAATAAGATAAGAATTCGATGCATGATCAATTTCTCAAGATAAGTTTCAAACACTTAAGATCAAGCTAATTTCTTACTACTTTCAAACCACTTTCAAAAAATGATGTAAACAAAACTTTTTTCTAAAGAAAACACGAAAGAAGATGATTGTTGCAATCTAGCATTCTAGCTAAACCCTCGAATGATCGGTCTCGAGCCTTGCGCATTGGGATAGCTGTTCATTATTTTCTTTCGTTTTTAAAACACTGAGTAATTAACTTGAACAAATAAGGGCAGTTAGGATCTAGAATTCTGGTGTAACTCTTCGAACAATTGATTATTATCAAGCGTTCGTTGTCCATCAAACAATTTTCTCAATTAATCTTGAATGAAAAAGGGCCGTTGGGATCTAGCATTCTGGCGTAACTCTTTGAACAATTGATTTTCATCAAACGTTCATCATTCACCTAAAATATATCCAACCAATCAAACTATTTTTTCTCGCCGTCGTGCGACCCCCAAAACACTTTTTCATAAACGAAAGACATCTTGTCTTGAGATGATGCTAAGCAATGCTTCATCCACAACCGTTGAGTTGAGATAAGTAGCGTGAATGTGATTTGTAAATCCATTCAATGTGGTGTAAACATCCACTACTCACCTGTTTTGGGTAAAACAATGTTTTCCAAGGGTTAATACAAGATAACTTTCGCTAAAATCGAACAACAAACAAACTTTTTTACCCAGAACTACGTGTGCCTTGATTTCTCTTTTAAGATACGTAGGAGCAGGATTGCGAAATCTTGTCAAGCCCCCTAGTAATAAAAATCCTTAAGTCTCCCTTTCTCTTTAATAAAAATCCAAAAACATTTCTCGTATCTTTCTTTTCCCACTCAAATAAATAGAAGATTAGAAACTTACATAAGCTAACATTTATTCGACCCTAACTAAATGGTTCTCGTTCAACACCCCCTTCTACACCCCCAGGCTATTAAAGCGATAACAATTAATCAGAGTATAATTAACAATTCACGGCATAAACGAGAGCGTCACATCAAAAGGAATTAAAATCACGCAATTACCTGCTCATAAAGATATACAACCATCAGGTAGCAATTAACAGAGGAACTTAGTTCCTACCACCCACAATTCAGATACAGAATAAAATCGGAAAATCTGAAATTGGATCTCATATATATATATATATATATATATATATCACATAGAAAGTCTGTCTGTCATACACAGATTCATACATGTACAATCCAAAAGATATATATACATATACACAAAAATCACAACGATCTCCCCGACTACCCGGTGCTACATATCAGAGCCGACCGACAAAAGAATAAAGACCTAAGCTTCACAAAAAGACCTCCAGCATCTAATCTGCAATGCCTCATAGAGCATTTAAAACAGCAGAAGGGGTGAGAAACACAATCATAATATAATTTCATACAATTATATAATAACACCAAAATACACATGTAATATTCTCACCACAACTTATACCAGAATTCAAACGCAAAACAACACAATGCATATCATCATATATCCATCACCAAGGCATATATAATCAAATAAACGCATTTATCAACAACATATATATATATATATATATATATATATATATATATATATATATATATATATATATATATATATATATATATATATATCTCAACTCATCAATTCCATTCACAATTCCACACAAAATCAATCCATTCATGATTTATGCAAATGCAAAGAGACCGACACAACGACTCTATGCAAATGCGGTACCATCCATCCGTCAATCTCAACACTAGTTCACTCAGGAACTATTGGAACCATCGCTTGTTACTTAGTGTAACTCCCCGTCAAGCAAATGATGTTACCCGTCGCTCACACCTCTTTTGTATAAGGCACACGACGTTTATGGATCGCTCACACCTCTTTGTATAAGGCACACGACCCGATCGTTCACACCTCTTTGTATAAGGCACACGATCGTCCATAATCATCGTTCACACCTCTTTGTATAAGGCACACGACGTTATAGCGGATTCCCTCTGGAATTAATTCGTCGCTCACACCCACTAGGGCACACGACATCACAAGAATGCATATCGTGATGCTTGGCATACAATGACTCATGACATTCAAATGCACACATATATGCAACCATCTCAATCAACAATAATCATGCTTTACCATCAAGCCCAAAACAATGCATTTACATCATACAACAGCACACAAGTCATACCATATCTATCAAAGACATATTGCATGATAACACATCAAATACACACAATTAAAATGGTACAAGTTGACAAAATGACACCTTTCCAAATTCCCGACATAATTTAATCGGCCAACAATCTCAAAACCATTTTAATAAGAAAGAACATGTCAAAAGCTTTCCAACGCACCAAACCGCGCCTCAAACCGACTTACGGATCAAAAGTTATAAAGAAAACAAATTGGGAAAAGCTGTCATGTTCGCAATGCGAAGCTCCTAGCGAGTCCTTCGCTCCCTCATTCGCAGTGCGAATGCCCCAGCGAACCATGGCAGAAAGGAAAATAGCCTACAGTTCGTAGTGCGAATCTCTGGCGAATGCCTAGCCAACACTGGTTCGCTGCCCCATTCGCAGTGCGAACGTCTGGCGAACCAAGTCAGAACTGAAATGAGGTAAAGTTCGTAGTGCGAGTCTCTGGCGAATGCTCGCCCTCACCTTCACAGTGCGAATAGCCAGCGAATGCTTGCTTTCCCATTCGCTAAGGGATTCGCAGTGCAAACCCGCGAATTCAGAAAAACCCAGCAGCGCTGTTACACACCCCAAAACCATATTTTCCCCACCAAAACACTTCCAAACCAACACATAGCAATCAGAACATAACCCAATCATGGTAACAAGTATTCTACAGCATTTACGCCGATTTTCAACCGCGAAAACATCGATTTCTCTCTTCCGACCTAGAATCGAAAAGCTATAGAACACCACAAACATTCACACACACATACATAATCATACACAAGCATGAGATAATCGAGTTTCGCACCCTTACCCGATTTAATCGTGTTTTTGAAAGTCGGTTGATCGATTTCTTAATCCACAAGTTTTCTCTCTTTTCTTCTTTCTCTTCTCTTCTTTTTCTTTCCTTACTACTTTTCTCTCTTTTTCTTTCTATTATATGAAAAATATAATATCTACCCAAACAAAAGACCAAAATACCCCTACACTCAAATATCTCGCAAACACTCCCAAAACGCGATAAAACATAACAACATTGAAAAATAATATATTTTCAAATAAAAGTAAAAAATAGAATAATATAATAATAAAATAATCAAAACGACTCAATTAAATAAAACTAACTAAAACTGGGGCGTTACAACTCTCCCCCACTTAGAAATTTTCGTCCTCGAAAATATTACCTGAGACGAACAACTCCGGATACGACTCCCGCATCCGACTCTCCAACTCCCAAGTCAAATTGCCCTCAGCAACGCCTCCCCACGCTACTTTCACAAGTGCAATATCCTTGCCCCTTAACCGCTTCAACTCGCGATCCAAAATCCTCACTGGTAATGCCTCAACCGTAAGGTTCTCCCTTACCTCTACCTCATCCATCGGAATCACATGTGACGGATCCGGAACATACTTCCGAAGCTGTGAAACATGGAACACATCGTACAAATTCGACAGATTCGGCGGCAACGCCACCCGATAAGCCACAGCACCCACTCTCGCGGATATCTGGTACGGACCAATAAACCAAGAAGTAAGCTTCTTCGACTTCAATGCACGACCAACACCTGTCACCGGTGTAACTCTCAAAAATACATGATCGCCCTCTTGAAACTCAAGATCTTTCCTTCTTCGATCATGATAACTCTTTTGTCTACTCTAAGAAGCCTTCATTTTCTCACGAATAAGTTTCACCTTGTCTGTAGTCTGTTGAATCAATTCCAGTCCAACCACCGAACTCTCACCAGATTCGTGCCAACATAAAGGTGTTCGACATCTCCTTCCATATAACGCTTCAAAAGGTGCCATTCCAATACTAGAATGGAAACTGTTGTTATACGTGAATTCCACCAACGTAAGATAACTATCCCAAGCACCACCTTGCTCAAGAACACAAGCTCTCAACAAATCTTCCAACGACTGAATCGTTCTCTCGATCTATCCATCCGTCTGAGGATGATAAGCAGAACTCAACCTCAACTTGGAACCTAAAGCCTTTTGCAAACTTTCCCAAAATCTGGAAGTAAACCTCGGACCTCAATCTGAAACAATGCTCAACGGAACCCCATGCAATTTCACAATCACACTGATATAAATCTCTGTCAACCTCTCCAAAGAAAAACTTATGTCAATCGGAATGAAATGCGCCGATTTAGTCAGCCTATCCACAACCACCCAAATCGCATTATGTCCCCGCTGAGTGTTCGGCAACCCTGTCACAAAGTCCATAGAAATGCTATCCCATTTCCACTCAGGAATATCCAATGGTTGCAACAATCCACTAGGCCTCAGATGTTCTACCTTTGACTTCTGACACGTCAAACATGAATACACAAACTGAGCCACATCTCTCTTTAACCCAGACCACCAAAAGATGTTCTTCAGATCCTGATACATCTTATTAGCTCCCAGATGTATACTCAAATTACTCCGGTGTCCTTCCTCCAAAATCATCCTTTTCAACTCCGCATCATCAGGAATACAAATTCTACCTCGGAACCTCAAAACACCTTTATCATCTGTCATACCCCAAATTTGTCCTACCTGTTTATAATTTTCATCTGTACATCCACCCACTAACTGTCATTCAGAAAATTAAAAAAAACATTGTCTCTGGTTGTTGTAGTGATTGAGGATAATGGTCAGGCAAAGTGAGTTTCAAGGTCAAGATTTGAGTGCAATTGATTCAAGTGGTTGTGCTTGAGGTTCCAGCTAGGGTTTATTGGGCCATTTCATGTTATTGATGTGTGATCAAGTTATCAAGTTGTGACAAGTTATCAATTATTTCACAGGGGCAGTTCATTTTTTTTATTCTCGTTTTATCCAATATCATGTCCACATATCCAATCTCAAATCCGCCTTTTTTAAAAAATCCATTTTTAATCCTTTTTCTTCTTGAATCCATTTCTATCCATCCAATTTATAGAATTCATTTCCATATAATTATCCATTTCCAAATTTTAAATGGCCAAATTAATTCACATTTTTCTTAATCCTTTTCTTAATCAATTCTTTCAATTAGTTTTTTACTAACCACTTGTCCATGACCATTGTCTTTATTCATTGTTCATAAAGCCCAAAAGATCTACAAAAATTCATATAAAAAGTACTCATGAAATGTACAAAGAAATAGAAAAAAGCCCATACAATTTCAAAGTCCATTACAAAAAAATCAAGCCCAAGTCAATCTCAAAGTCCAAATTCAGATTTTACAAGTTACAAAGACCATAATCTTCACAAGCTCATGAACCAACAAGCCTATTATACACATTGGAAAAATAGCAAGATAAAATAGCAAATAATAATTCATGATTCTATAAGCTTAAGTCATTTACATGAAAAATTCATTCCCAAAAATAACCCACATCAGTAACAACGTTTTTCACCGACCCCACACAAATTCTAAGCCAGCTGTAACATCCTCAAGCGAAAACACAATACCTGCATAAAAAACAAACTTTGCATCACATGACCAAGACGCCTCATACCACACAATAGGAACCTGCAGCAACGTACAGCAAGCTACACACACCAATTTCACAACAATAAGCAAACCATACCTGCAAAAAAACTGATACACGCAATACACAGCCTGCATCCATCCCACAATAAGCACGACAATAAAATTTCGCACATCACCAGCCATTACCTTTTGCCAAAACAGTTCTGCAATGTCACGATCCTTTCCATCCTTTCTAGCTCACAATTTCCCCAAATTCTTCCATCAATACCCTTCTCCACTCTCCTATAAATGCGACTCCGCTTTCACTCTTAAGGAGGACCGGGCTGCCACGCCAAATATCTCTCCAAATCCTCCTCTCATCAAACCGTGAACCACCTTCTAACCACCACTCTCCAACCTCACAATAAACCTTCCGCCGCTACACACAACAACAACCAATCACAAATCAACTCTACAACCGCAACAACCCCACAACCTAAAACAACCATTCTTCAACCATACAAACCCCTTCCAATCAGATCCAAAAACCTCAATCTTTAACCTCAAATAACCCAGATTTCCTTCAACTCACAAATCGAAACCAAATCAAACCTCACCTTTAACTCCTTAACTCATAACCCAAAACCCCCCATCCAAACTCGCCACCGCCAGCAACCCGCGCTGCCACAAAACCAAGACGCAAACCATTTCAGAATCCGAACAGAGAAGTAAGAAGAAGAGAGATTAACCAAACACAGTCCAAACCATTTGAAACCCAGATTTTGAATCGAAAACAGAACAAGCTCGGATGAAGGAGTGAGTGAGATTCGTACCTGAACGAGAGAGTTGGGGACTAGAGAGATTGAGCAAGACGAGAGAGATTCGAGTCAAGGTCGGCTGAATCTGTGAAAGAAATTCGAAGAAGGTTGGGTCGGCTGAATCTGTGCGTGTGTGGTTCATCAGTTTTTTTTCCTTGATGTTATGCTGGCGTCAAATATTCCACCCTTTTGTATACCATGAAACAGATATTCTTTTTTTAAAAATAAAGTATATAGTAATCTGATGTTGTGGTTGTTTCTTAGGTTACATGCCTATCCGTTTTTTCTTTTTGGGTTTCTTTACTCTTGCTATCGGGCTTTGTCTTTGGATAGATGATGGGCTTTCTAAAGCCCATATGATTCTAGGCCTGACTTATGTTGGTTTGCTCTATGCACCTTCCAATCTCAAGCGCCAACCCCCATTTCAATTGTTACCCATTAATTTATCTAATTTACTCTTTATTTTTATTTTATTTTTAAGTTTTTCTAAGTTTTTTTTAATATTTAATTCTTGTGTTTTCTTTTTTTTATTATTAATTTTTCCAAGTTAATCTATTTAGCTTAGTGGTTTATTTCATTTCATTTTTAGTTTAGGGCCAATGATATCAAAAATATCTTGATTAAAGTTGATTTTCTCAAATCGATTCAAAATCTTGATTTATATGAGGCCTATTTATTTTTTATTTCAATTTATTTCATTACATTATTTTTATTCATTTATTTTGGGTCAATGAAAACCAAACATCGACGATTTGTCGATTTCTCGACTTAATCTCGATAAAGGTGAGACCTTTATTCTTTTTCCTATACTTTTTTCGATTTAATTTTATTTTTGTCATTTTCTCATTATTTTCTCATTTTGGGTCCATGAAAACCAAAATATCAAGATTTTTCGATTTTTCGATTTTAAATCTTGATAAAGGTGAGACCTTTATTCTTTTTTGACATTTTCGATTTTATTTCATTTCTATAATTTTTATTTCACTTTTATTCATTTTTGGGTCAATGAAAATCAAATACTAAAGATTATCGATTTTTCGATTTAAATCTTAGTAAAGATGAGACTTTTCTTAGTTTTCCGATTTTTATGTCTATTTCGATTTATATTCTTTTATTTTCACTTTTGGTCAATGAAAGTAAAAAATCGTTGATTATCGATTTTCTCGAATAAATTCCGATTAAGACGAGACCAATTTTATGTTGTATTATACCTTGTTAATATTATCTTGTTTATATTATCGTTCATTCTTATTCATATCCATATCATATTCATATTCATGCTTATCTAACCATTTTCATTTGTTCAAACGCTTACTTTCCGGTTAAAATACTTAACGCACCTAATCAAATCTTTTTTCTTAATTAAATTGCGAAAGAATTGAGCTCTTGAGGTCTAGCACTTCTTGGGTTCTTGAGTGACCGCTATGGAGGCGCACGCCTTAGGTGGCGATCACTCGACCTTTCGCTCCTAAAACACTCGTCTTAACTATTTGGACAAAGGAATGCCATTGGAGTCTAGCATTCCATGTGGTACTTTCGTCGTCCAACAAACAATATTTCGTAAATCAATCGAATGAAAAAGGCGTCGTTGGGATCTAGCATCCCAATAATGCCCCGATTAATTGGTTGCGAGGCCGACGTCTCGTTTATCGAATTATCGTCATTCTCCATAAAACACTTAACAAATCAAACCATTTCCAAACCAATTCTCAACTCGTCATCGAGCCACTCTTCTAAACATTCTCGTAAGTCAAGTGTCTTTTGTCTCGTCGTCAAATGCACACTTGCACATTTCGTAGGATTTGTTACTAGGAGCACCCCTAGGGACTAGTATCGATCCTCACCTCTTTTCGTAACCTATCCAATTCGATCTTTTTCAAACCATTTTTTTAATCAACTAACGAAAGGAGGAGATTCTTGGAATCTAGCATTCCTTGGATCTTCGAATGAATAGCTCTCGAGGCGCGCCCTTGAGTTGTTGTTCATTCACCCTTTCGTCTTAAAACACTTAATCTTTATCGAACATTTTTACAATCAATCACGAAAGAACTGAGTTCTTGGAGTCTCGCATTCCTTGGATTCATGAGTGACTGCTCTCGAGGCACGCCTCTTGAGTTGTATGTCATTCAATCTTTCGTCTCCTAAAAATCAAACCCTAACCCCCTTCTTTTCGTGGGCGTACCACGAACTACGACTGCTCTGATTCTTTATTCTCGTCCGAGTAAAGATACGTAGGCACAAGATTGCGATGATCTTGGTGAGCACACTTTTCCTTTTTCCTCCGTTTACGTCCACACTTTTCCTTTTTCCTCCGTTTACGTCCACACTCTTTCTTTTTCCCTCGTTTGCGTCTACCTTCCCTCCATCTTTCGTCTTCCATCTATCCCTTCCCGTAGTCGAACTACGATTGCTTTGATTCCTCATTCTCATCCGAATGAGCATACGTATGCCCGAGGTCGCGATGATCTTGTCGAGCACCCTATCCTAAAACCACCCCATTTCCCTTAGCAATCAAAACCTTTTACCTTACCTTTTCGCATATATCGTTGAGAAGAAAACAAATAAGCTTAGATAACATTCCTCACAATTCGAACTAAGAGGCTCTCGTTGAGTACAACGGACATGAGGCGGTGCGCGTACCTTCCCCTCACGTAACCGACTCCCGAACCCGGAATGTGGTTGCGACGACCATGTTCTTATCCCTCCTTAAAAGGTTTTCTCGATATTTTCCTTTCCCTCTTTTGGGATAAATAAAGTTTGGTGGCGACTCTGTCGAACCGTTTTCCGCGCCTTTCGCGCGAGGGTCGTGTCTTCGATTTAAGCAATTTTTCGAGGTGCGACAGCTGGCGACTCTGCTGGGGACATTTGCTCCTTGCAAGAGAAAGTCAAGCCTATCTTAGAGCGATTTGTGAGGAGCGTTATCTTTGTTTGCATGTTTTTTTCTCGTTTACGTGTTTGTTCTCTTATTGCTTTCTCCTATTGCTCTTGGCTGTTGGATCTTGGGATAATATCATGAGTAAAGCTATACACCCGAGCTTTGGTAAAAGCAGAGAGAACACATAGTTTAGAATTGGATGTCGAGTAGTGTTAGTCCCCAAGGACTCGCTCCTTGCGTGCCTAGCATGAAAGCTCCCCTAGAGTAGACCTTTTCGTAGGTCTTGTTGTAACGCAGCCAGCCTGTTGCACGACTTGATTCATGAAGGGTCCGTGACTCTATGAACCACTCTTAGAACCAAGTTCTATATTGGTGGTCGTGTAGTGTTAGTCTCCAAGGACTCACTCCTTGTGCGCCTAGCATGAAGACCCCGCTCAGGGAAGACCTTGTCGTCATTATCGTCGTAATGCAGCTAGCCTGTTGCGTGACATTGATGCGATTAGTGTCCGTAATCCTGGGAACCTTATCCATCAACATAGAAACCATCCCGTGAGTGGGTTTCTGGGTAAAGAACCTAGAACTTTCCTCATAGAGCCTACCTATAGGGTTTCTTTGATCAGAGACTTTGGTCATTTACCTGTGAACGGCCAACCTCAGAATTGTTTGAACCTGTGATCTGCGATCCTGGATCTGGCATCTTGCATTGTGTACATGTCATTGCATTACATTGCATCAGTTATGTATCTTGGATTGCATTTCAGCATCAGAATCTCACTTTACCTTCCTTCCTTCTCCAACAAATCAAGCTGATTCCTCGACACTAGTACGTAGCTCGAGCCACTAGTAGACGAATGGTGAATCATATTCAACAAGACCATGCCTCCATATGTCAAGCAAGACCATCAGTTGTCGAAGGGGTTACCAAAAACAAGCAGAACGATCTCCACCTCTGAACAAGCCAGTTCAAGCATCAAATCAAGTCAAGGCAGGAAGATCAGTTCCTCGAAGAAGGCATTCGTTATGCCATCCCATCATTTCGCATCCTTGTATTTTGTCTTTGTTTGTTTAAGTACTGTATGCTTTGAACATTGCCGTTTGTATTGATTATGCATGTTTTGAATTAGTTATGTCGTATTCACTCATTTCTTCCATTTACTGCAAATCACAGACACATTTATTTCCACTTCACTCTCTTTATCAACTATCACTTAGAAATGATTGGAGGGAGGATGATGACAACGAAATACCCATAATTGCAAAATGTATGTTATCGGATAAAACCCCGCCGATGATGTACAGGCATTGTTTCAACCCCCAAACACTGGAGAGACAAGGAGTTAATCCCTAGTAAATCACTTCGAGCCGAGAAGTAGTAGTTTCCTTTGGATATTTAAACCCTTATACTCAACCTGGGGCAGGGTAGTGTTCAGTTAACCCAATTACGCACTCGAATCATAAAGCAAATATTCCACAAGACATGACGGTTGTTCATCAATAACCCACGACTTGGCAGTCACAATCATCCAACAAAAATCGGAAAAAAACAAAATTCAAAAGCCTGCTAAGTCGAGCACCTCAAAGGAGACAGGAAAAAATCATGGCAACCCTGATGGACTCGAAAAGAGAAATCAGTCCATGCAAAAGATAGGGATCAAAAAACAAAAGAGGCCCTCGAATTCTCACAAAAACAAAATAAGATCCAGTGACCACCATATCAAAACCAAAGGGTCACTGACATCCATAAAAAACAAAATAAGGTGACTGCCATTTTAAGCATACCTTGAACCGTCAACCCTTTTGGAATACCAACATGTGCAAGATTAACTGAACGTATGACTGGAGAACATCACGAAGAAGGGATGGGTACAAATCATACTTTGAGCCTAATATCCTTTGTTTCATAAACCGTAAACCAGACCACGTTACAACCCTCAAAAAACCTAATTGAGGCGAGGTTTATTCTGAAAGCATACTATCGCAAAGTTGCGTAAACTGACTCCCTATATTTGCTACTCTTCAGCATTGGTGTCATTCTCCTTGCTATATCTTTCACACCCTCAAAATCAGCACATGTTTGGGCTAATAGTCCATTCATCTCACTATCACGACACTCCAATAAATGACTCTTTTTCAAAACTTGCATGAGCATCGTATTAAGATTACCATTTGTAAATGTGCAATTTTGACTGCAAATCAGTGCTAGACATCAAATCAATTCCAACAAGGGGCAATCGAAGAGGAACTTGAATTTTCAGTGGTGTTAACCCGAAGCAAGACTACCTCAACATCTCAATCAGGGGCAAGCTACCTCAAAGCACATCAAAGTTCATCTTCCAAAGATCATACCACTTCAGAACTGGTTAATCAGGGGCAAACCTTTACCACGTTCAGACTGGGGCAAGACTCATTGCAGCAGGCTATCTTGACCATTAAGCACAGAGTTGTGGATGTCTCAGGAGTGAACCCACAATTCATCAACAAGTGATCAAACTCAAAGCTTCAAAAGCATCTTTATCTGCTTCAATCATGGCGTCTTCAGCGAACTGAGTGTCGAGGAAATCAAATCCCTCCCACCGCCCAAAGTCCAATCCGCATTGGCAACTACCCAAAGTCCACCACGCTGGCACCTTCAATATATCCAATCACCAGTCTGCAATCATCATACGCATCATATGCATCGCATTCGTCATCATAAACATCATGTGCATCATATGCATACCCAAAAAACCCAATCATACTTCCCCAGCACTTGCATCTCCGCGCGTCAGCATTTGCATTTTCATTTCCATTCGATATGGAACATCATTACAAAATCAAGCATTCATACATGCGTAAGATCCAGGATCAATCTCAAGACTGCAAGAAGATCTTCAGCCCAGCCAGGGGCATCTTCTTCAAATCCGTGGGTGTTCCTCACGAAGTCAAGACCTCAAGAGCAATCTCCAGCCCAGTCAGGGGCATCTTTTCAAGTTCATGGGCGTTCCTCATGAAATTTTTTCAATAAAGTTATGATCTCCAAGCAAGTCAGTGGGCGTTCCTCATTGAGTTGTGTTTCTCAACCTTTTGTTGCTGAGGTCGTCATCCTCATCCCAACCAATAAATATTCCTCCGAGTCAGTGGGCGTTCCTCATTGAATCTTTTCTTCAAGTCGAACTACGACTGCCCTGATTCTTTATTCTCGTCCGAGTAAAGATACGTAGGCACAAGATTGCGTAGATCTTGGCGGGTTACCTTCTCCATTTTTCACTATTTCCCTTTCCTTTTCGTGGGCTCTCCTCATTGATTTCTTTACTTCAACCTTTTGTTGATGTCTCCAAATAAATCTCATCACATCCCCAACAAACTTGACCTTTTGTCAATTGCCTTACTATCATCCTTTTGGTGGTAGCCAAACCCAATCAACTTAACTCAACCTGCATCCTTTTGGTGTTGGTAACCCTCAAATCAGAAATTTTCTATCATCCTTTTTGTGGTAGCCGTTCATATTGTCAACCTAACCTGCATCCTTTTGGTGTTGGTCCTCGTAAGTAAGAAGTTCCTATCATCCTTTTGGTGGTAGCAACTTGTGTTGTTGGATCCGTCATCCTTTTGGTGTCTCTGATCCGTGAACCCTTGGTCTGTGTGTCATCCTTTTGGTGAGTGACAGCCTTTGTTATCGTTTTGACTGCTATTATCCTTTTGGTAGTAGTAAGTTGTGTTTACTATCATCCTTTTGGTGATAGGTCTGTCATTCTTTTGGTGTCAGATAGCTGCGTGTGTGCCCTATTATCCTTTTGGTAATAGCAGGCTTTGACCTCATTTTCATCCTTTTGGTGGAAGGGTCGGTGTGTGTGTGTGCCCTATTATCCTTTTGGTAATAGCAGGCTTTGACCTCATTTTCATCCTTTTGGTGGAAGGGTCTGTGTGTGTGTGTGCCCTATTATCCTTTTGGTAATAGTAGGCTTTGACCTCATTTTCCTTCCTTTTGGTGGAAGGGTCCGTGTGTGTGTGCCCTATTATCCTTTTGGTAATAGCAGGCTTTGACCTCATTTTCATCCTTTTGGTGGAAGGGTCTGTGTGCGTGTGTGCCCTATTATCCTTTTGGTAATAGCAGGCTGTGACCTCATTTTCATCCTTTTGGTGGAAGGGTCTGTGTGCATGTGTGCCCTATTATCCTGTTGGTAATAGCAGGCAGTGACCTCATTTTCATCTTTTTGGTGGAAAGGCCTTTGTGTGTGCGTGTTCACTATCATCCTTTTGGTGATAGGTCTGTCATCCTTTTGGTGTCAAATTTCTTGTATTCCAACTTCTCAATCCTTTTCTTTCTTTTGGACAAATTGGTGGTCTTCTTCATATCTAATTGACTTATACCTCGAAAGACTGAACACTGTAGCAGTTCATCTAACTCGGTTTAAGCCAATTAGATAGGGGCATCTGTCATACCCCAAATTTGTCCTACCTGTTTATAATTTTCATCTGTACATCCACCCACTAACTGTCATTCAGAAAATTAAAAAAAAAAACATTGTCTCTGGTTGTTGTAGTGATTGAGGTTAATGGTCAGGCAAAGTGAGTTTCAAGGTCAAGATTTGAGTGCAATTGATTCAAGTGGTTGTGCTTGAGGTTTCAGCTAGGGTTTATTGGGCCATTTCATGTTACTGATGTGTGATCAAGTTATCAAGTTGTGACAAGTTATCAATTATTTCACAGGGGCAGTTCATTTTTTTATTCTCGTTTTATCCAATATCATATCCACATATCCAATCTCAAATCCGCCTTTTTTTTAAAATCCATTTTTAATCCTTTTTCTTCTTGAATCCATTTCTATCCATCCAATTTATAGAATCCATTTCCATATAATTATCCATTTCCAAATTTTAAATGGTCAAATTAATTCACATTTTTCTTAATCCTTTTCTTAATCAATTCTTTCAATTAGTTTTTTACTAACCACTTGTCCATGACCATTGTCTTTATTCATTGTTCATAAAGCCCAAAAGATCTACAAAAATTCATACAAAAAGTGCTCATGAAATGTACAAAGAAATAGAAAAAAGGCCATACAATTTCAAAGTCCATTACAAAAAAATCAAGCCCAAGTCAATCTCAAAGTCCAAATTCAGATTTTACAAGTTACAAAGACCATAATCTTCACAAGTTCATGAACCAACAAGCCTATTATACACATTGGAAAAATAGCAAGATAAAATAGCAAATAATAATTCATGATTCTATAAGCTTAAGTCATTTACATGAAAACTTCATTCCCAAAAATAACCCACATCAGTAACAACGTTTTTCACCGACCCCACACAAATTCTGAGCCAGATGTGACATCCTCAAGCGAAAACACAATACCTGCATAAAAAACAAACTTTGCATCACATGACCAAGACGCCTCACACCACACAATAGGAACCTACAGCAACATACAGCAAGCTACACACACCAATTTCACAACAATAAGCAAACCATACCTGCAAAAAACCTGATACGCACAATACACAGCCTGCATCCATCCCAGAATAAGCACGACAATAAAATTCCGCACATCACCAGCCATTACCTTTTGCCAAAACAGTTCTGCAATGTCACGATCCTTTCCATCCTTTCCAGCTCACAATTTCCCCAAATTCTTCCATCAATACCCTTCTCCACTCTCCTATAAATGCGACTCCGCTTTCACTCTCGAGGAGGACCGGGCCGCCACGTCAAATATCTCTCCAAATCCTCCCCTCATCAAACCGTGAACCACCTTCTAACCACCACTCTCCAACCTCACAATAAACCTTCCGCCGCTACACACAACAACAACCAATCACAAATCAACTCTACAACCGCAACAACCCCACAACCCGAAACAACCATTCTTCAACCATACAAACCCTTTCCAATCAGATCCAAAAACCTCAATCTTCAACCTCAAATAACCCAGATTTCCTTCAACTCACAAATCCGAAACCAAATCAAACCTCACCTTTAACTCCTTAACTCATAACCCAAAACCCCCACATCCAAACTCGCCACCGCCAGCAACCCGCGCTGCCACAAAACCAAAACGCAAACCATTTCAGAATCCGAACAGAGAAGTAAGAAGAAGAGAGATTAACCAAACACAGTCCAAACCATTTGAAACCCAGATTTTGAATCGAAAACAGAACAAGCTCGGATGAAGGAGTGAGTGAGATTCGTACCTGAACGAGAGAGTTGGGGACGAGAGAGATCGAGCAAGACGAGAGAGATTCGAGTCAAGGTCGACTGAATCTGTGAAAGAAATTTGAAGAAGGTTGGGTCGGCTGAATCTGTGCGTGTGTGGTTCATCAGTTTTTTTTCCTTGATGTTATGCTGGCGTCAAATATTCCACCCTTTTGTATACCATGAAACAGATATTCTTTTTTTAAAAATAAAGTATATAGTAATCTGATGTTGTGGTTGTTTCTTAGGTTACATGCCTATCCGTTTTTTCTTTTTGGGTTTCTTTACTCTTGCTATCGGGCTTTGTCTTTGGATAGATGATGGGCTTTCTAAAGCCCATATGATTCTAGGCCTGACTTATGTTGGTTTGCTCTATGCACCTTCCAATCTCAAGCGCCAACCCCCATTTCAATTGTTACCCATTAATTTATCTAATTTACTCTTTATTTTTATTTTATTTTTAAGTTTTTCTAAGTTTTTTTAATATTTAATTCTTGTGTTTCTTTTTTTTATTATTAATTTTTCCAAGTTAATCTATTTAGCTTAGTGGTTTATTTCATTTCATTTTTAGTTTAGGGCCAATGATATCAAAAATATCTTGATTAAAGTTTATTTTCTCAAATCGATTCAAAATCTTGATTTATATGAGGCCTATTTATTTTTTATTTTAATTTATTTCATTACATTATTTTTATTCATTTATTTTGGGTCAATGAAAACCAAACATCGACGATTTGTCGATTTCTCTACTTAATCTCGATAAAGGTGAGACCTTTATTCTTTTTCCTATACTTTTTTCGGTTTAATTTCATTTTTGTAATTTTCTCATTATTTTCTTATTTTGGGTCCATGAAAACCAAAATATCAAGATTTATCGATTTTTCGATTTTAAATCTTGATAAAGGTGAGACCTTTATTCTTTTTTGACATTTTCGATTTTATTTCATATCTATAATTTTTATTTCACTTTTATTCATTTTTGGGTCAATGAAAATCAAATACTAAAGATTATCGATTTTTCGATTTAAATCTTAGTAAAGATGAAACTTTTCTTAGTTTTCCGATTTTTATGTCTATTTCGATTTATATTCTTTTATTTTCACTTTTGGTCAATGAAAGTTAAAAATCGTTGATTATCGATTTTCTCGAATAAATTCCGATTAAGACGAGACCAATTTTATGTTGTATTATACCTTGTTAATATTATCTCGTTTATATTATCGTTCATTCATATTCATATCCATATCATATTCATATTCATGCTTATCTAACCATTTTCATTTGTTCAAACGCTTACTTCCTGGTTAAAATACTTAACGCACCTAATCAAATCTTTTTTCTTAATTAAATTGCGAAAGAATTGAGCTCTTGAGGTCTACCACTTCTTGGGTTCTTGAGTGACCGCTATTGAGGCGCACGCCTTAGGTGGCGATCACTCGACCTTTCGCTCCTAAAACACTCGTCTTAACTATTTGGACAAAGGAATGCCATTGGAGTCTAGCATTCCATGTGGTACTTTCGTCGTCCAACAAACAATATTTCGTAAATCAATCGAATGAAAAAGGTGTCGTTGGGATCTAGCAACCCAATAATGCCCCGATTAATTGGTTGCGAGGCCGACGTCTCGTTTATCGAATAATCGTCATTCTCCATAAAACACTTAATAAATCAAACCATTTCCAAACCAATTCTCGACTCGTCATCGAGCCACTCTTCAAAACATTCTCGTAAGTCAGGTGCCTTTTATCTCGTCGTCAAATGCACACTTGCACATTTCGTAGGATTTGTTACTAGGAGCACCCATAGGGACTAGTATCGATCCTCACCTCTTTTCGTAACCTATCCAATTCGATCTTTTTCAAACCATTTTCTTAATCAACTAACGAAAGGAGGAGATTCTTGGAATCTAGCATTCCTTGGATCTTCGAATGAATAGCTCTCGAGGCGCGCCCTTGAGTTGTTGTTCATTCACCCTTTCGCCTTAAAACACTTAATCTTTATCGAACATTTTTGCAATCAATCACGAAAGAACTGAGTTCTTGGAGTCTCGCATTCCTTGGATTCATGAGTGACTGCTCTCGAGGCACGCCCCTTGAGTTGTATGTCATTCAATCTTTCGTCTCCTAAAAATCAAACCTTAACCCCCTTCTTTTCGTGGGCATACCACGAACTACGACTGCTCTGATTCTTTATTCTCGTCCGAATAAAGATACGTAGGCACAAGATTACGATGATCTTGGCGAGCACACTTTTCCTTTTTCCTCCGTTTACGTCCACACTTTTCCTTTTTCCTCCGTTTACGTCCACACTCTTTCCTTTTCCCTCGTTTGCGTCTACCTTCCCTCCATCTTCCGTCTTCCCTTTATCCCTTCCTGTAGTCGAACTACGATTATCCTGATTCCTCATTCTCGTCCAAATGAGCATACGTAGGCCCGAGGTCGCGATGATCTTGCCGAGCACCCTATCCTAAAACCACCCCATTTCCCTTAGCAATCGAAACCTTTTTACCTTACCTTTTCGCATATATCGTTGAGAAGAAAACAAACAAGCTTAGATAACATTCCTCACAATTCGAACTAAGAGGTTCCCGTTGAGTACAACGGAAGTGAGGGGGTGCGCGTACCTTCCCCTCACGTAACCGACTCCCGAACCCGGAATGTGGTTGCGACGACCATGTTCTTATCCCTCCTTAAAAGGTTTTCTTGATATTTTCCTTTCCCTCTTTTGGGACAAATAAAGTTCGATGGCGACTCTGTCGAACCATTTTCCGCGCCTTTCGCGCGAGGGTCGTGTTTTCGATTTAAGCGATTTTTCGAGGTGCGACATCATCCACTTTAAAGTCCTCATTTTCACTTTTATCCCCAACCGTCATCAAATCCACAAATTTCACATCCAATTTCTGTTTCTCACTAACGGTCAACAGAAAATCATCAGTAACCTTCAACATACCAAGCCTCACACTGTCAGACGTCAATTCGCACACCAAACTCAAATCCCTTAACGCTTCCAAAAGTTCCCACTCCTTAACCATTAATGCGGACATATGCAAAGATTTCCAGCTTAACGCATCGGCTACCACATTAGCTTTACCAGGATGGTAATTCAAGCCAAAGTCGTAGTCCTTCAAAAATTCCAACCATCTATGTTGCCTCATATTCAACTCTTTCTGATCAAACAAGTATTTCAAACTCTTATGATCACTAAAGACTTCAAATCTTGCACCGTAGAGATAATGCCTCCAAATCTTCAACACAAAAACCATAGCCGCTAGTTCTAGATCATGAGTAGGGTAATTTTTCTCATGCACCCTCAATTGCCTCGAAGCATAAGCTACAACCTTACCTTCTTGCATCAACACTCCACCTAACCCAATCAAAGACGCATCACAATATACCACAAACGGTTCACTAGGATTCGGTAAAATCAAAATCGGAGCTGTAGTCAATCTTCTCTTCAGCTCATTAAAACTTTCCTCACACCGAATATCCCAAATGAACGCTTGACATTTGCAAGTCAATTGGGTCAAAGGAAGTGCTAACTTGGAAAAACCTTCAATGAATCTTCGATAATAACCAGCTAAACCCAAAAAGCTTCTGATTTCAGTAACAGATCTAGGAGCCTCCCATTGTAGAACTGCATCTACTTTAGATGGATCCACAGCAATACCATTACCTGAAATCACGTGCCCAAGAAAACTCACTTCTGACAACCAGAACTCACACTTTGACAACTTGGCAAAAAGTTTCCTTTCCTTCAAAATTTACAACACAACACGCAAATGCTCCGCATGTTCCTCTCGGGACTTAGAATAAATTAAGATATCATCAATAAACACAACAACAAATCGATCCAAATGCTCATGGAAAATACGATTCATATACTCCATAAACACACCTGGCGCATTAGAAACCCCGAACGGCATCACAGAATATTCATAATGACCGTATTGTGTCCTAAAAGCCGTCTTCTGAATATCTTCCTCTTTCACTCTAATCTGATGATACCCCGACCTTAAATCAATCTTACTAAACACACACGCACCTACCAACTGGTCCATCAAATCATCAATTCTTGGAAAAGGATACTTATTCTTAATCGTCACTTTATTTAGCTGGCGATAATCAATACACAATCGCATACTCCCATCTTTCTTTTTCACCAATAAAACTGGAGCACCCCATGGCGACACACTCGGTCTCACAAACCTCTTTTCCAACAATTCGTTTAATTGCTTCTTTAACTCAACCAACTCAGATGCCGACATTCGATATGGTGCCATAGATACAGGTCTAGTACCAGGAACTAGATCTATAGAAAACTCCACCTCTCTCTCTGGCGGTACATCTGAAATATCCTCAGGAAACACTTCAGGAAATTCACACACAACTGGAAACACATCAAGTGCAACTTGAATATCCACCGTTAACGATTCAAACAACCCAAACAATTGAGCTTTATCTGCCAAAAGTTTCTTCAACTCTTTGGTAGATAAGAAACTCGATTCCCTATCCTCTTCAAGAGAAGGAAATCTTACCAGCTTATGATAACAATCAATATGAACCCGATTGAACTGTAACCAATTCATTCCCAGAACCACATCTAAACCCTCCAACGGCAAACACACCAAATCCATCTCAAAATCTTTACCATAAATGGTCAAAGTACAACTTAAACAAACCAAAGAAGTAGTTACTGACCCATTGCTGGAGTATCAATAACCATCTCTCCACCCATCGAAGATAACACAAGATTCAAACACTTCACGCACTCAGACGAAATAAACGAATGAGTCCCTCCAGTATCAATAATAGCAACTAAAGGCGTACTATTAATAAAACAAGTACCTCTGATCAGACGGTCTGCGCTTGTAGTCTGAGTTCCTGCAAATGCAAAAACTTTCTCACCAACTGGAGCTTGCTTCGGTTTCGGAAACTTCATGCTAACATGTCCAGGTTCACCACAGTTGAAACATTTCACCGGGTTCCTCTTACAATCAGCTGCAATATGTCCTAAACCTCCACAATTGGAACATTTTCTCATATCCTTCCTACATTCGAACTAACGATGTCCCACTTCACCACACCTATAACATCTGAGAGAACTAGACATACCTCCTCCACTTGGCCTTTTCTCAAAATTCCCCCTTTGTTTACCCTTATCAGCTGGTGTCACGTAAGGACCACTACGAAACTGTTGCTTCCCTTTCCTGTTGTTCACACTCTTATAGTGAGTAGAACGAGCTTTGCTATCTTCCTCAAAAATCCTACAACAATCCACCAAATCAGAAAACCTTCAAATTCTTTGATAACCGATTGCCTGCTTTATCTCAGGACGCAACCCGTTCTCAAACTTCACACACTTAGAAAACTCTGGAGTCGCTTCAACATAATGTGGATAAAACTGCACAAGCTCCACAAACTTAGCAGTATAATCAACAACAGACATATTACCTTGTTTTAATTCCAAGAACTTTATCTCCTTCTTTCCCCTTACGTCCTCAGGAAAATACTTTCTCAGAAACTCAATGCTAAACAAGGCCCAAGTGATCTCTTCATCAACAGCTTCCAACACATGACGTGTACTAACCCACCAATCATCAGCTCCTTCCAGCAACATGTGAGTACCCAGTCTCACCTTCTGATCCTCAGCACAATCCATCACTCGAAAGATTCTTTCAATCTCCTTAAGCCAAATCTGAGCACCATCAGGATCATATCTTCCTTTGAAGATAGGCGGTTTGTTCTTCCTGAACTCATCATTACCAGCAGCATTAGGTGCACCCTGCACAGCCTGAGCCATAGCTTGCATAGCAGCAGCCAAAGCAGCATCATTCCTACCAGCCATATTCTGTTCATATCCAATAACAGCAACTATGGTTAAACAAATAGCTCACCCAACCACAACGACCAACAAGGACTGACACAAACTGACACGGACTGGCTCTGATACCACTTAATGTAACACCCCCTTCTACACCCCCAGGCTATTAAAGCGATAACAATTAATCACAGTATAATTAATAATTCACGGCATAGACGAGAGCGTCACATCAAAAGGAATTAAAATCATGCAATTACCTGCTCATAAAGATATGCAACCATCAGGTAGCAATTAACAGAGGAACTTAGTTCCTACCACCCACAATTCAGATACAGAATAAAAGAGAAAAATCTGAAACTGAATCTCATATATATATATATATATATATATATATATATATATATATATATATATATATATATATATATCACATAGAAAGTCTGTCTGTCATACACAGATTCATACATGTACAATCCAAAAGATATATATACATATACACAAAAATCACAACGATCTCCCCGACTACCCGGTGCTACATATCAGAGTCGACCGACAAAAGAATGAAGACCTAAGCTTCACAAAAAGACCTCCAGCATCTAATCTGCAATGCCTCATAGAGCATTTAAAACAGCAGAAGGGGTGAGAAACACAATCATAATATAATTGCATACAATTATATAATAACACCAAAATACACATGTAATATTCTCACCACAACTTATACCAGAATTCAAACGCAAAACAACACAATGCATATCATCATATATCCATCACCAAGGCATATATAATCAAATAAATGCATTTATCAACAACATATATATATATATATATATATATATATATATATCTCAACTCATCAATTCCATTCACAATTCCACACAAAATCAATCCATTCATGATTTATGCAAATGCAAAGAGACCGACACAACGACTCTATGCAAATGTGGTACCATCCATCCGTCAATCTCAACACTAGTTCACTCAAGAACTATTGGAACCATCGCTTGTTACTTAGTGTAACTCTCCGTCGGGCAAACGATGTTCCCCGTCGCTCACACCTCTTTTGTATAAGGCACACGACGTTTATGGATCGTTCACACCTCTTTGTATAAGGTACACGGCCCGATCGCTCACACCTCTTTGTATAAGGCGCACGATCGTCCATAATCATCGCTCACACCTCTTTGTATAAGGCACACGACGTTATAGCGGATTCCCTCTGGAATTGATTCGTCGCTCACACCCACTAGGGCACACGACATCACAAGAATGCATATCATGATGCTTGGCATACAATGACTCATGACATTCAATTGCACACATATATGCAACCATCTCAATCAACAATAATCATGCTTTACCATCAAGCCCAAAACAATGCATTTACATCATACAACAGCACACAAGTCATACCATATCTATCAAAGACATATTGCATGATAACACATCAAATACACACAATTAAAATGGTACAAGTTGACAAAACGACACCTTTCCAAATTCCCGACATAATTTAATCGGCCAACAATCTCAAAACTATTTTAATAAGAAAGAACATGTCAAAAGCTTTCCAACGCACCAAACCGCGCCTCAAACCGACTTACGGATCAAAAGTTATAAAGAAAACAAATTGGGAAAAACTGTCATGTTCGCAATGCGAAGCTCCTAGCGAGTCCTTCGCTCCCTCATTCGCAGTACGAATGCTCCAGCGAACCATGGCAGAAAGGAAAATAGCCTACAGTTTGTAGTGCGAGTCTCTGACGAATGCCTAGCCAACACTGGTTCGCTGCCCCATTCGCAGTGCGAACGTCTGGCGGACCAAGTCAGAACTGAAATGAGATAAAGTTCGCAGTGCGAGTCTCTGGCGAATGCTCGCCCTCACCTTCGCAGTGCGAATAGCCAGCGAATGCTCGCTTTCCCCTTCGCTAGGGGATTCGCAGTGCGAACCTGCGAATTCAGAAAAACCCAGCAGCGCTGTTACACACCCCAAAACCATATTTTCCCCACCAAAACACTTCCAAACCAACACATAGCAATCAGAACATAACCCAATCATGGTAACAAGTATTCTACAACATTTACACCGATTTTCAACTACGAAAACATTGATTTCTCTCTTCCGACCTGGAATCGAAAAGCTATAGAACACCACAAACATTCACACACACACACACACACACATAATCATACACAAGCATAAGATAATCGAGTTTCGCACCCTTACCCGATTTAATTGTGTTTTTTAAAGTCGGTTGATCAATTTCTTAATCCACAAGTTTTCTCTCTTTTCTTCTTTCTCTTCTCTTCTTTTTCTTTCCTTACTACTTTTCTCTCTTTTTCTTTCTATTATATGAAAAAGATAATATCTACCCAAACAAAAGACCAAAATACCCCTACACTCAAATATCTCGCAAACGCTCCCAAAACGCGATAAAACATAATTCCATTGAAAAATAATATATTTTCAAATAAAAGTCAAAAATAGAATAATATAATAATAAAATAATCAAAACGACTCAATTAAATAAAACTAACTAAAACTGGGGCGTTTCAGGTGTTAATACCTTCCCCTGCGTAACCGACTCCCGAACTCAGATATTTTGGTTGCGATGACCATATCCTTGTCTTTCTTTTAGGGGTTTTATTCGAAATTTTCCCTTTCCCTATATGGAAATAAATAAAGATCGATGGCGACTCTGTTAAGTCCATCCCGTGAACGTGCGATTTCACTTCGTGAGGTTGTTCTCATTTTTTGAGGTACGACAGCTGATATTACATTTGCAGAGGTAATTAAAATATTTTAGCAACAAAGAAATAACTTATGATTTGAGCACCATTTAAGAAATAATCTATTTTTATCAGTAAGTCGTAAATTATTGTTAAACAAATAACAATATTGTCAAATTTTGGTTATGGCAAAAAATTTCGACAACTGTCATGAAAATTTTGTGAAGGATGGTCGTGCCATGGCATTTTGGTGGAATAAATGGCGAGGCATAAATGGGAATTTGTTGCTTTCCTCCATAGTTGTAACTGCAATCGACAACACTGATGAATCATATTATGATTCATAATGGGAAATTTGAGTGCATCTCTTTCCATCTATCTCTCTACGATTATTATTTAGGTTTATGGTTGTATCTTTCATCCAGTTGTGATTATTATTGTATGTGGCAGGGAGAATAAATAGACATATCTTGGAATTATCTTTGTATTTTAAACTTGCTGGTAGTGATTTATAAAAAGAAAATAATGATTTTTAGCATGGCTGGGAGCAAGAGCATGAGAATTCTTGCACATGAGAATGTAATATTTGCATTAGATCTTTCAAGAGCTTGATTTTGAAGCATAAATCTGTTGATTATAAATGTCCCAGAGAGGTATATTACTGCTCATTTAGGACAAAATTTTCTATTCTATATATAGAAAAAGAAGAAGAATATACATAAAAGATATTATCTACATTGGTTTAGTGTTTTCAGTTGTATTCTAATGCAATGTTATCTTTATAAAGGTCTCTTTAGTAATTCATTGAAGTATTTTTCACTATCTCAGAGGCATCACCTTGTGAGTTCTATTGCCTCTAGCTTAATTTATATCATTTTGAATCTCATGAGCGAATTCAATGATTTCTTGAAGCGTTATGAAAATATTGGTAATTGTTTTCCAACTCTTGTATTTAATGTTGTTGTTATTGTATTTCATCATATTTAAGATTTTGTTGTGCCTATTTGTTTTTGCAGATGAGTTCCTTGCTACTGTCATGAGTAAAAGTATGTCAACATACAATAAATATTAATTTCCCTCCTTACGCTTATGCTCTATCATTACAACATTTTCTTCATGTAAGGACTCATTCAAATAAAGATCTTGAATTAACTGTATGTTTTACATGGTGTTTTTTTCATCCATTTGGTTAACTCCAATGTTTCAAATATATTGATTTCAGAGCCACTAGCTATCGATGGTCATTTATCAAGATCAACCAAGTTGGAGGACAAAGAACACATCGTGAGATGGATGAAGCTGAAGAGAAGGAAAGATACAAGTAGAAATACATGAGAAAATCCATTCAAGAACTTGACCTTAGCGAGTGTAAACACTATTCTCCCAGTTACTGACTTTTACCTGATGATGCATATTACTATTGAAGAAGTTGTTCAATTATAACTGTTGAAATATTTTGTGAGATGCCATCACGAGTGTTGAATCTATTTAAGAATAATCTGATTAATAATTATTAAGTAATTCAATTTACTTACTTAGGTTTTGTTTGTTTCACCTTATATCAGGTTACCCACTGATATAAACTATTTTTAGTTTATTTTCATAAGCTTTTTTTAGACCTTATAAAAATAACTTATATGTGAATAAATTTGACTTTATTTTATAGAATTAAATTATATAGTTTTACGATAAGCAATTATGTTATTAGCTTTCAATTAAACTATTTATACCATAAGACTTTAGACTGTTTTTGTTGTTTTAAGAATTTGATGATCTGAGTAACAAATAGGAGTGTTGAATTGTTTTTCTTTTAGCTGATTTTTTATCTGGTGGTGATTGTTGTAGATTTGTTATAACAACGGTCGTGCACCCATTGCAGGAGCCTGATGGTACCAACCCATGATAGGTTCGTCCTGTTATCTTATATTTACAATTGTTCTTCAATAGATAGTTGTATGAATATTATAACAATTAATAATTGAATTTTTTGCCTTTATCAAAGTCCATATGTTTTCTGTCGATTACTAAACCGTAAACTCTGTTCATGTTTAGACTTGAATATTATAGACTTCACTTATTAGTCAATTAATACAGTATTTATACACCTTCCAACAAAGCCATGTTCATGTATGAAGGAGTTCTTTATCCAAGTTTTTGTTGGATTACAACATGTGGCTTATTATATTTTAATCTTTGACCTACTGCAAAGTACAACTCATATTGTATCTCTGCTTTGCATAAAGTAATGATCACAATCAACAGTGGGATCATTTCTGCCCAGAAGATTGAAGTGACTATTGCGAAGTACAACACATACTTTATCTACCTTGCATTTCTTTGAACCTAAACTAGACACAATAAAAGCCGAAACAAGTTCAAACCAAACTGTCCCTTTTGACTTCTAATTACACTTAGTTGAAAAACACTTTTACAAATGATATGTCTGCGTAAATTGTTTTAGTTTTTTAGAATCTGCAAAAGATATTGTTAAAGTGGTTGTAGTACCTCTATTTGCCTGAAGTTTTTCTTAGGATCTTATTGGTGAATCTTTCATTTGGAGCTTCTGAGTTTAATTGTTCACTGAGACAAACAATCGAAATTGAAGCATACACAAATCTTTCATCATGTTAAACGGAGTACTCGATCAAGGATTTGTCTCAAAATGGTTATCATAAATGAAAAAACTACAATTTCTTAATAACGAGTTTGAAAAAGTAATTAGGTGATGGTATGTATTCAAGCTTCTGCTATAGACACAATGAAAAAACTATGACGTTATAGGTTCCTGAGTTTAAAATGTTTTGCTTCCTAAAATGTGTTGTCTAACATGACTAGAATTCTATTGGTTGGATGATTTACTTAACAGCATTGCTACCTTGACACCACCATTGACACTACACCGTATGCCCGTACGGTACGGACGGCAATATTCACCGTCCATACCGTACGGACAGGTACTGTTTATGTACGGAAATACGCACCGTTCATGTACGGACAATACTGTTCATTGAACGGACGACCATTATTTACTGTCCGTATTGTACGGACGACACTGTTCACCGTCCGTACATACGGTGTAGGGTGTAAAAGTGGGTGTCAAAATATCATTTTTGTTTACCTAATCAATTTCTACTCCTTGATATGTTGGGTTTTGTATGTTGTGGTTTATAAGGTATTTATGTACCTTTCAACAAATTAAAGAATTTTTTTTATAAACCATACCTTTATCTTATTTCATGTGTTGTTTGATAAGTCATGTACCGATTGTTTGTGACTGCTCTTTTTCCAATGAAAGTTATAGTCACGTGCATTGAGATGAGTAAAATAATTTATTTCTCAATCTATTTCAATCTATCCAAGAAACAAGTTAACAATAAAGTTGTGTTTTTTGTTGTAATAGTTGTAGTGTTTTAGACTAATATGCATTGTTTTATGACTATTACAATGTACGGATGTCCGTTGGAGACCATGCTTGCATAAAGCAACTATCAACATCCCTTAAAACCAAGAACTATGCATAGTATGTGGAAACCTGACCCTTAACTTGCAATATGAACACATCAACAAAATCTCTCATCTTTAATATGTATCAACTTTGCGTGTCGCATTGTAATAAAACATAACAACAAAATCTCTCATCTTCAATTTACATTATTGATTTTTTTTAGTTTCCATTCCTACCCATATTTCTTTGTTTATTTCTTAATTAACAAAAATATTTATTTTTGTCATAATTGTTTATTAAGAAAGAAAAAAAATATAGATATTATTAAGCATATGTTAATTTTTATATCTTTTTATAACAATTAATTCAATATTCTTTTTACACTAGATTTACCAAAAGTTTGGTATTGACTTATTAGATATTTCGAAATTGTATTTTCTATTAGAAAATAATTGGCTTATTTATTAAAAAAAATTATCTAATACAACACAATATTAATAAATTTCAAAATGCATTAATATGAAACAGAAAACATTAAACTATTGATTTAAATAATAAAAAAATGAAAAATTATCAATCATTGTTTTTAAAGTATGTGAACAAATGCCTACTGTTGAATAAAATATTTTTATAGATGATAGCAAAACAAAAACAATAGTTATATTTGAAAAAAAATTTAATGTTGATCTAAATATTTTTTTAAACGGTGCAAAAATAAAAATAATATTTATATACGGAAAAAAGTTTATTGTTGATCCAAATATTTTTATAAATAAGGTCAAAACAAAAATAATATTTATATATATGGGAAAAAATATACTACTTATCCTTATAGTTTTATAAACGGTGCAAAAACAAAAATAATATTTATATGAAATGAGAAAAATAAAATTACTAATTCAATTATGTAGTACGTTAAAAAAATAATAAGTTTTATTTTTTCCTATAGTAAAAATTATATAAATTGGAAAAAAGAAATTAATGATTCAAATATTGAATAACGAAATTTTATCAACTATTTTTTTCAAATACGTGAAAATAATGAAAGGAACTTATCAAAAAAATATTGAGTAAATATTTTAAAATTGTATTCTCTTTTATAAAATAATTGTTTTATTTGTAAAAAACTAAAACAACTTATTTATTTAATAAAAGTTTCACTAGTTTTTATTTTTAATTATTTTATTTTTAATCACATTATTCATAATATTATTATTTCAATATAAATTTACTATTATTCTTAAATTTTTTATTTTTTCAATTTACTATTATCAACATAAAACCATATCCCAATCAAAAACATACATTAGTACTCATTAGTTTGTTTTTTTGTTCTGACATCATGTGGTTTTAATTTGCCCTTGCGGATCGCAGTTGCGGGGTCAAACCATAATCCTTCACCATTCAACCAACTAATGGTTTGTTACTAGTTAACAGCAGTAATAATAATATACTTTGTTGAGTCGTGGCTTAATTTTAAATCCCAGTGAAGGGAAGTTTGGGTTTGGGGGATTTTTCGATAAGTGTAGATTGACGATTTTGTTTGCTACAGTCTTTAACAATATGGTAATCACTCTCTCCCTCTAAACTGAAGACGAAGCTGTAGTCATAGCCATGTCCCCCACACTCCCATCCTTCCTATCTCCCAACCTCTCCTTCAAATTCAAACCCTCCTTCTTCTTCCCAGGCCAACAATTCCCAGCCACCTCTAAATTCCAACCTTCCAAGCCTCAATTCACGCGTAACCTTATTGGCTTTTCCCCCAAACCCCTCAGATTCACCCCGCTGAAGCGTTTCGCTGTAAATGAAGATGCGAATGTTGTCTCTGGGTTGGATGGATCGGAGAAGGAGGCTCGAGAGTCCAGCACTATGCCGGGACGGTTTAGGGATCACACTAAAGAAGCTCCGGATCCTCCTCTCAAGTGGCCGTGGTTTGTGGGTTTGTTCCTTATCCCTTTCACTAATAGTATATGCACGTTTTTGCATTTTCGATGCTTTTAGGGAACAAAGTGACTATGTAATTCGAAAAATACTAACATTTTCTTTATGCCATTCACTTCATTAAAGTGCTTACTTTAGCAATACATAATGTTAAGACTCCCACATCGCGACCTGAACATGTCTTTATAACTTGGGACAATCCTCACCCTAGAAAAGTGCAAAAATTGGTTACAATTAGTCCTATATTAGTTATAAATTGGTTACACAGATGAGAGTTAGTTATTAGTTGCAATTTAGTTACAAATTGGTTACACTGGACCAAAGTTAGTGAGAGTTAGTTATACTCTTGGTCTCTATAAGTATCATTGTGTCACTTGAACAATACAAAGTTTTTGACATTTTTTATATTTTCTCTCTTCTACCTTTTCTTTAGATTCTATCATGAATCTTAACAATTTTCATAATGTAATAAACATCATATAAGCATTTGGTGCTGAAAATTTTGACATGATACCATTTAGCTACATGAAATTGTTCATTATTCAGCACAATTTTTGTAGTATTTTGTTAGAATGTTTAAGGATGGTCAATGAAGATGCCGTTTATTTTGTGAAAATATTTTCTATTTAAGGTGATATTTTTACTTGTTAAGGAAGAGAAAATAGATTCTTGAAGTGAACATTTGTCTTGTATCATCCTTTGCTAGCATTTTATCTTCTCTCTATTATAATGACTCACTTTAAAAATCTCTTTACGACTTGTTAACAAGTAAAGCCAACACAAATTTTACTATATGAAAATAGAAAATATTTTCATGCCTAAGCTGTTCTACTAGAAAAGAAGCCACAAAGTAATTTTTGTAGTCCAAATTAATTGATGTTGTATTCAAAGATGAACTTAGCTTTGATGTCTCTTTTGTTTGGTCCAACTCTATTTCCTTAATGACATGGCTCTCGTAACAATTTGATTCTATGTCGATGTGCAGCTATGGCTTTTCTCGTCTATGCATGGAGAGCTGTTCTATTTGAACTGTCAAACTGGAAGAATGCTGCATTTGGAGTAGTTCAATTCATAGGATATGTCTTCAAATATGTTTTTGCTTTAGTCTATCGATTCATAGGAAATCCAATCACTTTTACAATCAGATCCATTGAGGATTTGATTTACGGCATTCAGGCTTTTTACTCATGGATAATTACTAGTGCCCCTGTACCAGACCTGACCGTCGTTATCTTCTTGGCATCTGTTGTTTTAGCTATTGCTGAAACTACTGTTCCCAATTGTATCAGCAACCAACCTTATGTTCTGACCATAACTGGTCTTATTGGCTATGCTGCTGTTAGAGGCGTTATTTCTGAACCACTGTTCTGGACCCTTTTGGTTGGGATCTATGGTTTTTCAAAAATTTTCAAAAGGAGAGATGATGTTTCTTCTGCAATGCCTGTTGCAGCTGTACTTGCTGCCGTTGGAGAGCCTTGGGTTAGATTTGTGGTGATAATTTCATATACGGCCCTGGCTATTTATCAGTATTCAAAAATGCTTGTAGAAGGGAAAGAAGTTGAAGAGATTGAACGACAGGGGAAGAAGCTTCCAATTCCGCTTTTTCTTGCGGCTTTAGCAATTGGCTTACGCGTTGCTGCTAAGTGGGCCGGGTATCGGCACTTGACATGGATGATAGTATGACCGATGATAGGTAATTAGTCTGGGAATGAAGTATGGTGGTCTGTAAAGTTTTGAGGTAAGATATGATTAGATAGCTTTTATTGCGATTTCCTTGTTGCAATTGTTGTAATTTTTTTAATCATGAAGCTGTACCTGTCCATCCAACATTGCCATTTGACTGTTTCAGTAGTTGCATTTGCAATTTTGATCACATAGTGTTTGGCCTTCCAATGTTGAATTTTATGCTTACAACAGTTTAAAGAACTAATGGAATGAAATAAATGAGGGAGGGATGGAATTAAAAATCACATGACTAACTCAACAGTTATCCAAACTTCCATTCAAGGCACGATATAGACAGACTAACTGAAAATTTGCATGGCACAAGTGAATTATGATTGTGACTGAGTGTAGTTTTTTTATTTGATTATAACAAAATTGTAAAATTTTAATTGTTATGCCGTCACTCTCATGTTTGGATTATTAACAAGGAAAGACATTGATAGGTGAAAAATAGTATATATGGGCTGTTTTGGATTGGCTTATTTAGGACTTATGCTTATCCACTGATGTAAGTGTTTTGTGGAACTGTTTGGGAGAGAATATCATAAGAGCTTATGAGATTTCATAGGATGTTATATATAAATCCCCCCTAACAAACTTATGAATTTGGGCTTATCTACCCTTTGTAGTGAAAAACAACCCTTGCTTTGTTTTCCTCTTCGAACTCTTCGCTTGACAACCAGGGACAGCCCCATGTTATTTGGTGTGTGGGCAAGTGCCCTCACTTTGGTATGAATAGGGATGCTTAATTTTCATAACCAATCCATAATCATAAATAATCCATATGGCATAATCGGTTATTAAAATTAATTGTCATAACCAGTTATTAAAACTAATTGTCATAACCGATTTTTATTTTTGTAAAATGGTTATAAACAAGTTTTTAACCGATTATATCCATAACCTATTTTATAATTAGTTTTGATTTAATTTTATTTTAAAATTATTTTTTTGCAATAATTTTTTTTAAGAAAAAATATTTATGTTCAAAAATAAAAAGTAGTTTTTTAAAATTTTTGGAAAAAATATATATTTTTTAATTTTTTTGAAAAAAAAATTAAATTTCAAAAAAAATAATTTCAAGAAAAAATAATTTTTTTCAAAAAAAAATAATTTTCTTTCAAAATATATATATTTTTTAATTTTTTTTTTCAAAATAAAAAAAAATTTGAAAAAAATTTCCAATTTTTTGTTTTTTATAAAAAAATTGACTAATTTGGTTTTTATTTTGGACGTGGATATCCAAATTATGGATTTGGTTAAAACCATATTAAAACTATATTAATAATTAACCGGATTTGAATATGGATATGGATTATTTAAATAACTGATTTATTTGAGCACCCTAGGTATGAATATTTTTTAAAACTCATATACTACAAATTAAAACACAATGAGAGATGGATTTTTTAAAACTAATTATATCCATAACCAATTTTATAATTAGTTTTGATTTAATTTTATTTTAAAATTATTTTTTTGCAATAATTTTTTTTAAGAAAAAATATTTATGTTCAAAAATAAAAAGTAGTTTTGTAAAATTTTTGGAAAAAATATATTTTTTTAATTTTTTGAAAAAAAAAATTAAAAAAATTATTTTTCAAAAAAAAAGTTTTTTCAAGAAAAAATAATTTTTTTCAAAAAAAATTAATTTGTTTAAAAAAAAAAATCTTTCAAAATATATATTTTTTTAATTTTTTTTTCAAAATAAAAAAATATTTTCAATTTTTTGTTTTTTATAAAAAAATTGACTAATTTGGTTTTTATTTTGGATTTGGACATCCAAAATATGGATTTGATGTGGACCTTACCCCTGCAAAGCCTGTTATTTTGAGGGTGTATTCCAGAAGGAATAGGAGAGAGAAGGTTGTTAGTGAGGTGGCAGGAGATCCCACATGATTCTGTGAAAGGAATATATCACTAGGTACGGAAGAGGAGTGGGGGTAATGTGGAGAATTATAAGAAAACAGTTAGACGGAGAACATTCTTTCTCTGGTGAGGAGCTAGACTCTGAGTTATCATTTATTAGCTTGTTCTAGAAATTGTACTATTTTATCAATTCTATTAATGCAAGTAAACATTCATATCTAAATTCTTCTACTGTTAGCTTTCACTTGTTATATACATTGGTATATTTTTCTGGTTTCTATCATTAGTCCGACCTACCGGATCACGAGTACGAGCTAGTGAAACGTCTAGTTGTCCATGCCACTGAAGATGTCAGATCGAGTTGATGCGTTGGAAGAAAGATTTGACTCGTTGGAGGAATCCCTTCGTTTCAGGATGGAAGAATTTCAGAAGACGATAATGGTAGAATTTGCGAAATTGCGGGATCGACCAGCTCAGGAGAATTCTTTTTCGGTTTCAGTTGAGACAAACTCTGAGTTCAGAATGGTTGTAAAGGAGGTGGAGTTGCCGTTATTTGATGGCAATTACCCAGTTGGGTGGGTTGCTCGAGCGGAGACTTATTTCGAGGTGCAAGGTTCGTCGGAGGACGTGAAGGTGCGATTAGCGAAGGTGTGTATGGAGGGTGCAACCATACACTGGTACAATCTACTTCGAGAAACTGAGGATTAAATAACGTGGTCGAAACTGAAGAAAGCTTTGATTGAGCGATATGGAGGAAGGAAGAGCAATAATTCGTTTGAGGAATTGAAAGATTTGCAGCAAACCAGCGACGTGGAAGAGTATATCATCGATTTCGAATACATCTCATCACAAGTTGTCCGACTCCCTAAAGATCAGTATCTTGGCTACTTTGTGGGAGGTCTCCTACCAGAAATACGGTTGAGGGTCAGAACTCTCAACCCTCATTCACGAATTCAAGCCATGAAAATGGCTCGTGATATAGAGTATGAGTTACATGGAGTTCCAAGTTACAGAGGCGATGGGGGGATGCGATTTGGGATAAATTTTAAGGAGTCGGGTCTTGGATTGAGTGTTAAAGGAGGAGTTGGGTTGGTTAATAGAAGTGGAGTTAGGTCGACAAGCACCACAAATTCAAAACTGGCCCAATTTGGGCCAAATACAAGCTCCATGGCAAGCTCTGGTATTGTTCGTGGTCGAGAAGATGCAGGACGAGAGGGAGGATTCCGAAATAGGGGAATTCGACACCTTCCCTATTCTGAACTCATGGATCGCAAGGCAAAGGGCTTGTGTTTTCGCTGTGGAGAGAGATTTCATCCACTTCATCAATGTTCTAAGAAGCAATTTCGTTTGGTGATTTTGGGTGACGATGAAATGGTGAACGAAGACGGCGAAGTGATTGTAATTGAGGTGCAAGAGGGTGAAGAAGCAGAAGCACTCGTGGAATGTAACGCGTTGGGGGTGTTTGAGTTGTCCGAAATGACAAATACAATGACACAATCGACAATGATGCGTCTGGAAGGTGAATTGAGAGGAATAAACATTCAGTTGTTGGTAGATAGTGGTGCAAGCCACAATTTCATTGTCCCACAGGTTGCAACAACATTAGGGATGAAGGTAAAGCAAGGGCGGACTATGGGGGTGAAGTTGGGGGAGGGACATCAAATTACTACTGCATGTAGATGCAGAAATTTAGAGATCCAAATTGATAAGTTCATGAAATGTGTTTATGCGTATGTGTTAGAACTGGGGGATTTTGATCTTATTTTAGGAGTTGTTGGGATGAGAAAATTTGGGAAGGTAACATTTGACTTGGAGGAGATGGAATTGAGTTTCCCATGGGAAGGTAAAATAGTGTAGCTACAGGGGCTGAAACAGCAGTCAGTAGGAAGGAAAAAACGTAAATCAGCATCGCATACCGTGTCCTCATTTCATAGTTTGCTGAAGGGTGAAAAATTAGTGGTTGGAAATTTGAAAAGGTGGCAGAATAATGATTTAACAAGTCAACAACATGCAAACCTTGAGCATGTTTACGCTCAGTTTCCTAAGGTGTTCGACGAGCTAGAAGGGTTGCCGCCAAAGAGAGAGATATAATGCATTCAATTGTGTTGCAAGAAGAATCAAGTCCGATTAGTGTAAGACTGTACAGATATCCATATCATCACAAGGATGAAATAGAAAGGCAAGTTCAAAGTATGTTGAAACAAGGAATTATTAGAAATAGTTCTAGTACATTCTCTAGCCCGACAATATTGGTAAAAAAGAAAAATGATACATGGAGAATGTGTGTGGATTATACAGAATTAAATAAAGTAACGATTCTCGATAAATATCCAATTCTGGTTGTGGAAGAGTTGTTGGATAAGTTGCATGGGGCAAGATATTTTTCCAAAATCGATTTGAAATCGGGATACCATTAAATACGGGTGAGGGAGGAGGATGTTCACAAAGCGACCTTTCAGACACATGAAGGGCATTACGAGTTCTTGGTAATGTTGTTTGGGTTGACAAATGCACCGGCCACATTTCAATCCACCATGAACTAAATATTCAAACCTTATCTAAGGAGGTTTGTTTTGGTATTCTTTGATGACATTTTGGTGTATAACAGAGAATGGGAGGACCATGTGTTGCATTTACACCGATTCCAAAAGATCAAGGATTTGTGGTTGTTGATATTTGTAAATATATATAGTGTTAAGAATATTTGTATATAGAATAGTCTCACATCGACTATATCATGTAATTAGTTGTAATCTATCTATATATAATAATGTCTCCATAGTGCTTTTCAAATACACACGGTTTAATTTAAATGTCTCTTAGTCTCTTTTATTTCAACATGGTATCTAGAGCCCACTAAGAGGCAATTCTTTCTTCGCCGTACTTTACCCGGTTGACTTACTGTCTTACAGTGAGAATTTTTTTTTGGCAAACCGTGTTGTCACTCCGGTTTGCCTCTCACTTTTCAAAATTCTCTGGTAACTGCCTTGCCGCCACTGCCGTCGTTACTGTTCCGGCAAAACTTTCGACGACGTTTCGAAAAAATGACCCCACCATCCAACTCGCCGTCCTCCGATCCGGTCGTCGCCCTTTTTCCCGCCACTGTCCCAGCGCGTCCGACGGCTGATTCCGGCCATTTTTTCGCTGGTCTACTCGTTTCTCCCCACCCATTCCAGATTCGGCCTCTGTTTTACTTTCCGATTCACGGAAAACGGTGCTCCAGTGCAAACAACTCCGATTTCACTCCATTTTTTGTGTCATTAAGCCATGAGAGACGCTGATTCTGTCTCGTTTACAAAAGTTCCGCTTATCCCATGTGAAAAACTAACCGGATCAGCAAACTATAACATATGGGATCGTGCTGTCGATATGTGGTTTCATGGTCAGGGATATGAAAATCACCTAACCACACAATTGAGTAATGTTGTCGCCGCCAAACTCGCTAAATGGAAGAAAACCGATGCCTCTCTGCTTACCGTGTTATGGTTCTCCATTGCACCTAACCTCCAAGCGCAGTATCAAGCCTTCACCACTTGCTATGAGGTTTGGGAAAAGGCCAAGAAAGTCTTATCCAACGACGTTCATTGTCTATACAGTGTCATCCTCAAACTTGACACACTGAAGATGGAAAATATGGATATGCAAACCTATCTGAGTAAGCTTGATGCCTTGAAAGCAAGTTACGCAACCCTCATGCCATATGCAAAATATGCAACAACTCATGCCGAACAACAGAGTAAATTTTTCATGGTCATGGCACTTAAAGGACTACCATCCGAACTCGACTCCGTTCGTAACCAGATTTTATCAGGTACTGTTGTTCCTAACTATCATGCAGTTAGTGAACAACTATTGCGCTTGGTTACACCTCATGCATTTGGTCTGGTTTCCCCCCATCTATTGTTGCTCCAACACCAGATGACACTGCTGCCCTCGCATCTTTTGGCAACAATCAGAATCGCCCTCGAGGAGGGTCATCCAACTCCAAACCTCGTCCCAAGTGTGACCATTGTAACCAGCTTGGACATACTATCGACCGTTGTTGGAAGCTACATGGCAAACCCCCACGCCAGGTAAATGCAGCTCAAAGTGATAACTCAGACACTATGCAGACTTCACCTTCTATTCAGAACCCTATGCCAAGCTACGAGGATTTTCTCAGGTGGTGTCAGACTAATCAGATCTCTGGTTCAACTGCTTCAGTTGCACACACTAGTAGTTCATCTGTTTGCTTCTCTGAATCATCTCCTCTTGGTCCTTGGGTCCTCGATTCTGGTGCGTCTGATCATGTTACTGGTAATAAAGGTCTTTTTTCTTCCCTCTCTACCTCTGGTTTCTTACCCATTATAACTATCGCAAATGGTTCTCAAACCCGATCCCAAGGGATTGGTACTGTTCAAATTTTACCATCTCTCTTTGTTACTTATGTACTATATGTACCTAATTGCCCATTTTATTTACTATTAGTCAGTCGTTTAACTCGTTCCCTTAATTGTTCTATCACCTTTACTAATAGTAATGTTACTCTACATGATCGGAGTTTGGGACAGACGATTGGCATCGGATGTGAGTCTCAAGGCCTCAACTACTTTTCTACGTCATCTACCACATGCTCCACCACAGATTCTCCACTCATTATACACGCGCAGTTAGGTCATCTAGGTCTTCCCAAGCTACAAAAATTGGTGCCCAGTTTATCTAAATTATCCACTTTACATTGTGAGTCTTGTCAGTTAGGGAAACATACTCGTAGTCACTTTTCCGATCGAGTCAATAAACGGGCTGCGTCCCCTTTTGCTTTAGTTCACTCCGATGTTTGGGGTCCCTCACGTACCGTGTCTACTTTTGAGTCTAGGTATTTTGTAACTTTTATTGATGATTTTTCACGTTGCACATGGCTATTTTTAATGAAGAACGGGTCTGAATTGTTTTCCATTTTTGAACAATTTGATCGAGAAATAAGAACCCAATTTGGTTTGTCTATTCGTACCTTAAGAAGCGATAATGCACGTGAATATTTATCCCAACAATTTCAAATATTTATGTCATCCAATGGTATTTTGCACCAAACATCTTGCCCTCATACACCCCCAACAAAACGGAGTAGCCGAACGCAAAAATCGGCACCTCGTAGAAACCACTCGGACCCTACTTCTCCATGGTAATGTTCCTCTCCGGTTTTGGAGAGATGCGGTGCTCACGGCATGTTACCTCATAAATCGCATGCCCTCACCTGTCCTTAATAATAAAATCCCTCATTCAATCCTGTTTCCAAACTCTCCACTCCACCCAATTCCTCCTCGAGTCTTCGGGTCTACGTGTTTTGTACACAATCTATCCCCTGGTCTTGATAAACTATCAGCTCGATCATTAAAATGTGTCTTTCTTGGATATCATCGATCCCAAAAGGGTTATCGTTGCTACTCACATACTCTACAACGATACCTCGTATCCGCCGATGTTACCTTCTTCGAGTCTGTTCCATATTTCGAGTCCAGCCAAGTAACTACGGAACCTCTACAGGAAAGTATTCCCACACCTCTTTCGGAATAATTTCAGACAAAAGATCTTAGTAACCTCCACTATTTCTTGGGTATTGAAGTAACCCAATCTAAAGATGGTTTGGTGATTTCTCAGCAGAAATATGCTATGGATATTTTGGAAGAAACATGTTTGTTAAATGCTAAACCAATCGATACTCCTATGGATCCAAGTGTTAAACTACTACCCAATCAGGGGGACCTCTATCTGACTCAGGAATGTATAGGAGATTGGTTGGAAAGTTGAATTATCTCACAGTTACTCGTCCGAACATTTCTTTTGCAGTCAGTGTGGTAAGCCAGTTCTTAAATTCCCCTTGTCAGGAACACATGGATGTTGTTATCCAGATTCTGAGATACATCAAATGTGCTCTAGGAAAAGGTCTCGTGTATAAGGATAAAGGACATACCCAGATAGTTGGATACTCCGATGCTGATTGGGCAAGGTCACCCATTGATAGACGATCCACCTCTGGGTATTGTGTACTTGTTGGAGGAAACCTTATATTCTGGAAAAGTAAGAAACAAAATGTAGTTGCAAGATCAAGCGCCGAGGCAGAGTATAGGGCCATGACAATGGTAACATGTGAACTTATTTGGTTAAAATAAATGCTTAAGGAACTTCAAATTGAAGAAGCAAGACCAACGACACTTATTTGTGATAATCAAGCTGCATTGCACATTGCTTCAAATCCAGTCTTCCATGAAAGGACCAAACATATTGAGATAGAATGTCACTTTGTCAGAGAGAAGATCGAGTCATGTGACATCTTCACAAGCTTTGTCAACTCTAATGATCAATTGGCAGATGTGTTTATAAAATCCCTACGAAGCCCCAGAACTAACTATATATGTAACAAGCTTGGTGCATTTGACTTATATGCTCAAGCTTGAAGGGGAGTGTTGATATTTGTAAATATATATAGTGTTAAGAATATTTGTATATAGAATAGTCTCACATCGACTGTATCATGTAATTAGTTGTAATCTATCTATATATAATAATGTCTCCATTGTGCTTTTCAAATACACACGGTTTAATTTAAATGTCTCTTAGTCTCTTTTATTTCAACAGTGGCGAATAAAAATAAGTGTACATTCGGAAGCAGGAGGGTGGATTATCTTAGCCATGTCATCTCAGATAAGGGTGTGGCTGTTGATCTAGATAAGATAAAAAGTGTTGTTGAATGGCCCACCCCTCATAATGTTAAAGGGGTGAGAGGATTTCTGGGGTTAACAGGATACTACTGAAAATTTGTTAAAGGTTATGGGAAAATAGCCAAATTGTTAACCGAGCTAACTAAGAAAGAAGGTTTTAAGTAGGGAACCAAAAAGGCACAACCGTTCGAGGAGCTTAAAAAGGTGATGACCACCTCTCCGGTTTTAGAGTTACCAAATTTTTCTCAACCATTTGAAATTGAATGTGATGCGTTGGGAAGAGGTGTTGGGGAAGTGTTGATGCAAGGAAAAAAACCCATATTTTTTTCAGTAAGGCTTTATCAAAAACTAACTTAGCCAAATCGGCGTATGAGAAGGAGTTGATGGCTCTTGTGTTGGCGGTGTGATCCGTTGTCGCACACGAGTCAAAACGAGTAATTAAGAACGGTAGTTTAGGGAAATGACACTCGAGTATCGTATCGCAAGAACTGTTGTATGATTAACCAAATAAGAAACAATATAGGGTTTTTTAGATTCGATTGAGAATAAGTGATTATAAAAAGTGATTATGAAATAAGCTGATCTGCTGAGTTTCCTAACTTATCATTGGTTAATATAATTTTCAATTCCCTGAGCGGATTTGACCTTATTCGATTACAATACCCACTAACAAGTGCAATTGGTATTATGTGATGTATGTTTCTATTATCCGGATTAAGCAAACAGATTTAAGTTCTCGCGAATTAAGCAAACGTGATTTAATCAAACACGATAACGAAAAAGCCACGCTAACGTGGTTATAGTTAAGGATCATGCAACAACTGAATTTAATCAACTCTATTCTATAAGCAGCAATCAAATTAAGCAAACAAAACCAATCAAATTAAGCAAACGAGATTATAAGAAGAGTTGAAAAAAATTGAAATTAAGCTGAAATTTATAAAACCTCAAAGTGTCGACGGAAATCAATTACAGCAAATCAACAATGCGAACTTTAGTTCTTCATGAAAGTCGTATCCTAGCCTCTAATTTTTGTGAATGCAGAATAGAGTTAATGTAGCAGCGAAAATTCTAATATAACAAAAGGAAAATCCGGGCCCTTATGGAAACCGACCCGAAAATTACAAAAACCGGCCCAACCAAACTATTTTAAATAAGTCTGGAACTTAAACAAATTATTAGACCCTGCTTCGCTCCGAATCAGCCTTTGACTTCAACACAAAACTTGTAGATCTTTCTCTAAGCTTTCCAACTCCAATTAGAACGCGTCAATCTGATTCTCGTAGCTCAAGTTATGCTCTGCACAGTGAACAGGTATCAAATAACAATTTAAAAAGAAAATAAAGTACGAAAATAAAATAAAGGCAGAAATAAACTTAAATATAAAATCACACTAAAATAATATAAAATATTAAAATAAACTATAGAGTTTCCTAAGTATAATAGTAGAAAAAAGTACATCAAAATGCACTAATCAAATTCCCCCACACTTGAACTTTTGCACTCCGAGCAAAACTATAATTTCAAAATTTAAAACAGAAAAACAAGAGAAAAACAAAACATGCAATTCCAAGGGTTCTCAGGATACAAAGTGCAAGAAGAATTCTAATTCTAAGCTTCAAGAAATATGGTGTTAGTGTGTAAAACTCAATGACATTCAAAGCAAGTAAGAAGACAGTTTACCAAAGAGTACATCATAAGCAGCAAGATCTTCACATGATAAATTCTCTCAACCCTCAAGTGTTTAGGTTAACTGTTTACACTTAAATCACAACATGAAAATTAGTACACCCATAAGCTTGAAAAGACTCTAACATCCACAAATGAAATACATGCACACAAAGATCAAAAGGACTTTTATTCGGGTTGTAACTTGTCCAAGGTAAAGGTGAGATAGATCCTAAGGGGGTACTAGGCTAAACTTCAAAGGGTCAAAAGAAAATTTAAAGAACCGTGGGAGTTGAACTACAAAAAACTTCATTCATTTTCAAACAACAACCTTGCATCTATTTCTCTTCTCTTTTCTCTTTTTATTCTTCTTCTGTTTTTTTTTTCAGAAGGAGTATGTATTGACATCCTTATCTTATTTTTCCTTTTTTTTTCAATTTTTTTTTCTTTTCTACCAACTTCTGAAGTATCACAACTATACTAATTCAACCCCACAAAACTCTAAACAAGACTCATTCAACCCTTTGAATAGGGTGATAACATTGTTTTTCACTTTTGGGCTTGTAATGAATTTTAAACAAAAAGGGATAAATAGGCTCAAGGGGTTTTCAAACAAGGGATGATAGGCTAAGTGGCTAAAAATAAATAAAATAAAAACAAATGTGTTATCCAATATTAGGGCTCAAAATCTCACAAAGGTGTACAAGTAAACAAAAAGTTTTATCATATCAGTGTGCACAAGTAAACAAAAAGCTTTAACAAGAGTTAATTCAAGTTCTATAGACTAACAAACATGAGAGAAATCACACAAGAAGAAATAAATGGATTTTTTTAATGTGTTATCCAATATTAGGCTCAAAATCTCACAAGGGTAAATTATCTACCACAAATGGTGTACAATTTAGAGTTTAGTCCTACATATCATACTAAGAATGCACAAAAAGAATCAATCACATTATACCACAAGTCCTTAATCAAGAGAACATAGAAAATACTCACAATTGTAACTCAAAAACCAAAGAAAAAATATGCATTTTTTCTAAGAAAACAAAACAAAGTAAATGATGAAAACAAAACAAGAAAAGTAAATGACATCCCTCCCCCACACTTAAAACACACAATGTCCTCAGTGAAAGAAACAAGCATGAAATAAGAGAGATGAGAGAGAGGAAAGAACACACCCGAGGAGTCAAGGTGATTAGATGAGTGAATAAGTAGCCTTTTTCAGTGAGAGCTCTTTTACAATTTCCTCTTCCAATGTGGGGCTCTTATGGAATAGATTAAGGTGATGTCTATTTACTTTGAAATTTTTATCATTACCTTCACTTTTTATTCCTAGATCAAAGAACATTATTCTATAGGTGAAAGTGTCGAATGGACAAGAGAAAATGGTATTCTCTTTATCCTCCAGTTCAATATATATCTCATTTTTCAAAACATCCAAAATCAAGGGGCTATGCCACCTTTGGGGCTGCCTTACTACTTTTCTCCATCTTCAAGTAAGATCCTATACATACACATAGACGACCTAATATCAGGAATGTCAGTCATGGTCCATCCGATTCCCTTCTTATGTTCATGCAATAACTATAACAACTTTTGTTCTTGTTCAAATTCGAGTTTAGATAAAAAAAATTAAAGGAAAAATCTCCTCAAATTCTAAAAATGCATATTGTAAATTTTAAGGGAGTGACTTAAGCTCTAAAGTAGATGGTTGCTCAATGGATGAAAAAAATTTGGCAGCAGGAACTACATTTACATCTGCAACATTAACTTTATCAGTAGAAATATCATAAGAAACATCAACCTATAAAGCAAATTCAATTTCAGCACAAACTGAACATAAGTGAGTATCAGTACAATCATCACAAGTATAGATATCATCAAAATGAGACAAAGAATGGAATTTAGCAAAAAGTAAATCACATGCATAAAGTTCTCTTAAGATTCTATTTTGACCAGCCATGATATGATTATCAAATTCAAAATCAAAATCAAATAAAATCAGAAACCACTACAATGCAATAATTATGTAGATGCCAGCAATGTTCTTATTGAGAAAAAATAATGGAAAAATAGAAAAGCGATTAAAATAAAATCTAAAAAATATGAAAATATTACTAAAATCAAATAACTGACCTATAATTTTTTTTGGATTTTTTTAAAAATATGAAAATAGAAAAAGATTCAAATAAAATAGAAAAAAAGAGGAATTTGAGATTTTGAGGGTCAAATTCACTTAAAAGTCTCTTTTAAGTGAGTACTGTTTGTTGAATTATTTCAGAATTTTTGGAAAAATTTCTGAGCAATTCGAAACAGTAGCAACACAGTATTACCTGATAGGCTGGAATACATACCACTAACTGCAACCCTGAAAATCAACAAACAAAAACAAAAAATTACTAATAAGACTCTAAACTAGGATTCTAAAATTGGATAAAATCAATAGAGTCCCCGACAATGACGCCAATTTGACCCGCTATCGCACACGGGTCAAAACGAGTAATTAAGAACGATAGTCTAGGGAAGCGACACTCGAGTATCGTATCGCAAGGACTCTTGTATGATTAACCAAATAAGAAATGATATGGGGGGTTTTAGATTTTATTGAGAATAAGTTATTATAAAAATTGATTATGACATAAGTGATTATGAAATAAGCTGATTTACTGTTTCAGTTTCTTAACTTATCATTGGTTAATATAATTTTCAGTTCCCTAAGCGGATTTGACCCTATTCGATTACAATACCCACTGACAAGCGCAATTGGTATCATGCGATGTATGTTCCTAATATCCGAATTAAGCAAACGCATTTAAGCTCTCGCAAATTAAACAAATGCGATTTAATCAAACACGATAATGAAAAGCTACGCTAACATAATTATAGTTAAGGATCATGCAACAATCAAATTTAATAAACTCTATTCTATAAGCAGCAATCGAATTAAGCAAGCGAAAGCAATCAAATTAAGAAAATGAGTTTATATGAAGAATTGAAAAGAAATCGAAATTAAACTGAAATTTATAAAACCTCAAAGTGTTGGCGGAAACCAATTACAGCAAATAAACCGTGCGAACTTTAGTTATCCATGAAAGTCGTATCCTAGCCTCTATTTTTTGTGAATATAGAATAGGGTTACTGTATCAGCGAAAATCCTAATATAACAAAAGGAAAATTCGGTCCCTTATGGAAGCCAACCCGAAAATTACAAAAACTGGTCCAAACAAACTATTTTTATTAAGTCTAGAACTCAAACGAATTACCCTGCTTCGCTCCGAATTAGCTTTTGACTTCAACACAAAACTTGTAGCTCATTTTCTAAGCTTTCCAACTCTTATTAGAACACGTCAATTTGATTCTCGTAGCTCAAGTAATGGTCTGCACAGTGAACACGTATCAAATAACAATTTTGAAGGTGCGAGAAAGACACAAGAAAGAGGGGGTTTGAATTGTGTATTTACTCTTTAACAACTTTTCACTTCTTATCGTTAAGACGCCGAGATAACATCAGAGTTCGTTGAGAGACTCTAACTCATGAAGTAACATTCATACTTGCCATGCATGAAGCATGAGAACCAACAAGAGTCTGAACGCAATATGCATTATTCAGAACTTGCAGTGCGGAAGCTTATCAGAGTTAAGCTGCAAGGTTCTGACTCACTTATGTAAGGTTCTGATACTCAATACAGAAACATAAATAATAACATAAAGCATAACAAGAGTAAAGAACACACGATATATCCTGGTTCACCTGAGCAATTCTCAAGCTAATCCAGTCCACCCTCCTCAGGTGATTTCGCCTTGAACACAAGGACTTAATCCACTATAATCCAACTGATTACAGATGCACGGGCTAACGCCGGTGACTAATACACAATGAACCGTTCAGGGATTCAACTTAATGAATATAACGAACATTGACCTGCAGGTTCCAATCTCGCAAGTTCTACTGCTAGGATTTCACAGCTAGACGTTCAGGGATTCATCGCAACGAATATAACGCCTACTGACCCTATTTCAGGATTTACCACAATGACACCCAGCCATTGTCTTCTCGAGTCTTCGGTCACACTGACCACTCAAGGAATCCTAATTCACCAAGAATTAGTTATACAGGAGATTACAAAGATGCTTCTTAACAAGTAGATTACTCCTAAGTTTAAGTACATAAGAACACACAAGTGTTTAAGCAAGATGTGAGCAACAGCTTCTTGCTATCTTAAGAAACTACAAAGATGTATGTTGATTTGACAGTTGTTTACATCTTGTAGATCTTCTTCTTCTTCGTATTCTTGGTTGAGTAAGCTTTGAGCAACAACTCCTTGCTTCAGATCTTCAATGTAGCTCAGACGAGAAGGTGGCTGATGACTTGACTGATTTGCAATGTTGTCTTCTTCATCAACAGCTTCTGTACCAATTAATTGTTGTTGTGTTGATTTCTGATCTTGAGCTTCAACAATAATGGCCAAGTGTAAATGGTGATAGCTTTGGATGTTTAAGTGTTACAACGAGAACTCGTCGTTGTTGCTATCTTCACACAATGACTTGATCAATTCTCCTTAGATGGACTGAATCGATGCCTTCAGAAGCGAATACTCCTTTCTTTAAATATCCCAGTAAAATATAGCCGTTTGAATTACTGTTGGCTATTGGAAAAGAGACGTTGTGTAATGATAAAGCTATAATGACACATCTCCTTTTTACAGTGGAGGAAGTGACATGATATATCTTCTTGGGCGCTGTGTACAGTCTTTCACAACGGTAACATTTGTCTTCAAAACGTCTGAGGCTTCTGATGGTAATTAATTAAAGCATGAGTAGAGACTTCTTAATAGGATATCTGAAACTCCAAGTCTTCAGTCTTTCGAAGTCGTCCATTAGGAATCAGCCTTCAGAACTTCAGCACTTGTCTTTAAATCCGTTATCCTTTACTGCTTCAAGTCTTCCGAAACTTCAGAGCTTGTCCATTAGGAATCTGTCTTCAGAGTCTTCAGCACTTAACCTTTGGAACCATAATCCTAAGAACACATAAGTCTTCAGAATCTTTATGCACTTGGTCTTCAGAGGCTTCAGCCTTCAGAACTTCAAGTCATTGGAATCTTCAGCACTTCGGTTCTCTATAACATTATCTCCTTCAGAAGCTTCGCAATCTTCAGAATCACAACCACTTTCAGAGAGCATCCACAAGAGCATTGCAACAGCAATATCAGCATCCTTGGATCTGATTGATCATGATCAGATACAGAAGCATAGTTGCTTCTTGCGACTTCTGTCACACATAGTAACTTTGCATATAATCAATTACGCACATATGGCTGGTGCTTGTTGGATCTGATATCTTCTATGATTATGATCTTTACACAACACACGTTAGAACATAAAATGGTTCTTTCACAAATACCATTGTTATCATCAAAACATAGAGATGACTTGTAGGGACAACTCTTGCTCTCACAATCTCCCCTATTTTGATGATGACATAACCATGTATTTTGATTAAACATTTTATACAAGGTAATCACCAAAACTAAACATATTCAGAGTTTGGAACAACAGCTCCCCCTGAATGTGTTATTCCCAAAATTTTATCTGTGATCATCTAGAATCTCATATGATCCAAAAACTCACAAAATAACAATTTATGTTGCCAGAACAAAGAATAGAAAAGGAATACTTCTCTATCTTGTCTTTAAGGAGACAAAAGTCTTCAGCATCTGGACTAGTTCATCAGAACTTCCGTCTTCAGACCTTTAGAACTTAATTCCTTTGTACGTCGTATCAAAGCTCATAATCTTCAGAGACGTCTGAAGCATTTTCTACTTTTCAGCAGAATCATTTTAGCACAAAACACAACAGTTCTTATCTAATAACATAGCCTCGCTATTTATCAGAAACAGACACTGTCTTAAGAAACTCCCCCTGAGTTTCAGACTTGGTGAAGATTATAGATTTTAACATTTGAATCTTCTGGGTAGTCTCCCCTTAGTTTCCATAAGTCAGATATTGGGATCTTCAGAATCGTAATTCAGATATATTAATTTTAAATTACCAATAAGATCATGACTTTTCAGAGTTTGACTTTGAACACAGGCCTTCATCTCAGAACCTTGTTACTGTCACAACTCAGTGGTTCATCAAAGCTTGATTCTTGACCAGATACCAAAAGAAGGTTAATTTAGTGATCAATCAACGCTTGATTCTGAATCTGGTACCAATGTGATTTGATTCTTAGTCAGATACCAAAGTATGTTGAGTCTGATACCAACTGAAGGTATTATTATACCAATTGAAAGGTATTTCCTTAGTGTGCTGATATTGATACCAATGAAAGTATATGAAGACATTTCACAGTTTAGCTCTGATTGATATCAATGCAGACTGAGTCTGATACCAATATTTATATACAGAGTCTGATTACCAATTGTTGATTTAGTCTAATACCAAATCATTTTCTTTTTAATTGGTTCTTGGTTAACATCAGAACTACTTCTTCTTGGATCTTCAATCCAGATCTTCAGACAGTCCTCGACTTCTGATTTGCACAGTTCTTCTGAATAAGCATCTTGAGATGTGGACTTTGTCTTGACTGCTTTCAGAGTTTTCCTTCTTTTGATTCTTATGTTCTGAATCTCATATTCTCAGACAGCTTACAGCTTCTGAACCAAGTGAAACAGAGATCACGATAACTTTGACTTTCAGAAAGTTCTCAATTTCTGAACAGTACTGGGTAGATCTGATTCTGAACACATGTTCACGAAGTGTACAACTTCGATCATATGAACAAACAGTTCATAAGAACTTCTATCAGAGTTCTTCTTTCTTAACCTATTCTGAGAATGCCTAGTGAACTTGCTCAGAGTTCCTCGGTTAAACATCAAACAACAAGCGTTAGTAGAAAATGCATTTTATAAGATTAATTCATTTGTTTGAGTTTGCATTCTTTTTAAGATTCTTCTTTTTAATCAAAATCATATTTGTTAGTTCTCTTGTATTAGGATTGGCTTAATTTTTGTAAAACAAATAATAGCAGCAATAATGTAATAGATAATAGGATGTATAAACTTGCTAAGAAGAACAGGTACAGCAAGAAAGCAAGAACATGTTGTGTTGAAGTTAGTCAACAACTGGAACAACATGTCGAAGAAGATGTCCTAAGAGGGAGCATTCGACATCACGTCTGCTGAGCTGGATTAATGAGATTCAATTATGTTTTGAATTGTGTAGAATCTACAAGAGAAAATTATGCATCCTATGTGGCGCATTTTTAAAGGTCTAGAAGATTTAATCAGAAATCAAGTTAAATGAAGATTTTCTAAATAAGGAGATTATTTAGGAAACTAAAAGATTGAAGACCTAACTTGTGGCAGAAGCAACTGCTAATTGTAACAGCTAATGAAGCTGTGATTGAAGGCCCAAATCCAGTTGGGTACAGGTTATAAATAGAAGGGTTTGTAACCTTGGAAGATACGGCTCAAGATGTAGAAGTCTAGGGTTCTGTCTAGGTAAACCTCCTGGCTTGTGGGAAGGTTACCCGTATCCCTCAAAACCTGTAGGTAAGAGGCAGTACGTATTGTTCTTGGAGGAAGCTTTGAAGCAACTCCAGGTTGTGGTCTTAGTTAAGGGAAGAAGCTAACAAACGGTGGAGTTTGGCATCATACTTAGCTAGGTATTATTCTCATTAGATGTTGATGTGTCATAGGAGTGTTGTTTCATGTCTATTTGTGTAATCAGAATGTAGGCGAAGGGCTGTCGATTCAGTGGCTGGGATTGTCGACTGCTAGACATCATTGCGATGATTGGGAGTGAGAAGAGTTTCTCATAGCTAGAGAGGATCTAGGTAGAAGGGTCATTGGGTAGTGATTGAGTGATAAGCTGTAAACGGAGAGTTTAGCTTTGAGTTGATACTACTAATAGTGGACTTCATCCCTGGCTTGGTAGCCCCCAGAGTAGGTGTGTTAAACCGAACTGGGTTAACAATTCTGCGTGTCTTGCTTTTATCTTTTTAGTACCATGATTATTGCTATATACCTTGCCCTTTGTGATCATGTCAGACCAGATGTCGAACGACATGTTCTAGGACATCTAAATTCTGCACATGTACCAGAATTTCAATTGGTATCAGAGCAGGTCATTCTGTTCTGTATCTGGATGAGATCCGAGGGAAGATACTTTCTGGTTCATGGTCAAGGTAGAATCGTTCTACTGAAAAGTTATTTGAACTTGGAGAAGTTCATATAGGTGTGAGAATGGTCCCTAGAAGTGGAGGATGGATTGTTCGTGACAGGCAGTGGCATGTGCTGAAGGCTTGGAGGATTGGTTGAAAAGCTGCTGTGTTGTGGCTATGTTAGGTTTGATTTATTTTCAAACCTGTGGTATTGTGGTGTCACCTGGATTATGATGATAGGGCTGATATGTGACACCTGAAGGTTTGGGGAGTGTGTGTTTTGATCCGCTGCGTATCTATCTGAAAACTCCTTAGGTCGCAATTGACAAGGTTGTTCTTCTCTAAATGTATATACTATGGCGATGGGATATATGTAAGACTGCTTCAACTTACTTTGTCAACGATACTTGAAGATTATTGTTCAAGTCCACTCATAAAGGCATTGATAAGTGAAGTTGTAAATAAGAGAAGTAATTTTCTTTTGCCTCTATTTGTGCTCTCTGGAATGATATCCTATCTTGTGTTAGAACATCACGTCATAATTGTGCTGAACTCTGTTGTCTGAAGGAATGGCATAGTAGATGCTCTGGGTGCTAAACTAATGTGATTTGATTACATGAGTTTGGAACCTACTCCTGAACTGTAAGAGGAGGCATCTGGGTGGTATGTCTAAGAAGTTTTGGCCCTGGAACTTATCTTAGATGTGTGAGTTGGTCATAGTGTGATCAATATGTTATTTCTGGTCCTTGCTGCAGGAGTGGAGAACCTGAGATTTCAAGAAGTATTCTCGCTAGCAGACTTCTTGAACATGAAGAGGCATGATTCATCTGAATGATAGTGTGAAGTTAGACTAGTATTGACTGCGTGTGATTTAATCATAGCATGTGCTGCTGTTATAGGTGATTGATTACAGATTGGAGAGTTGGATGAGAGAATACTACTCTCATGCTTCTGTTATGATGGATGTAGTTTGGAGATTCTATTTTGGAATGTGGTCATGATGTCTTAACATTTGTCGACAGAACATTCTTTTCAGAATGTTATGGTGTTTGTCTCCTGAGATCACAAGTCTCTACCTGATTTATGTACTGATGTAAGGGTCAAGCAGTAGGTGAATGTGTTTAGCAAGTGTGTTGAACAGAGAGTGCGCTCTTGAAGACATGAAGATGAGTCTCATGTTCTCCATTCATTTAAGGTATTCTTCTTGCAAAGGAGTACTGGTGGTCTTAGGTAGAGAAAAGTTGATCAGATTGGGATCATGTGAGTATTGGTACAAGTGATGATTGTGTTCAACTTGTGAGTTGAACAAAGAGTGAGCTCTTGAAGACATGAAGATGCGTCTTATGTTTTCCATTCTTCAAGGTACGAAGAAGCACATGTTATTGTTGATAGGGGGAGAGTGTTACAATTTTATGCAGCTGGACGTGTGATGTTAAGGGGGAGATTGATAATTCTGCTGCTTTTGGTGTTGGCACTTATTTTGAAGCAAATTAGGAATTTGCATACATGAGGATTTAGTGTGTCGTGATGTGATCCTTATTGCTTTTGTATAGTTTAATGGAACATAATTAAAACAGAAATTTATTGAATTTTGAAAGCATACAAGATTAGTAAAAACACCAATCAAAGGGTCTAAAGGTTATCCCAACCCTCCGAATCAAGAAAAGTTTTCCAATATTCATCCCATTCATCATCAGAAGCTTGAAGTTGTACTTGGTTTTTCTTGATGGTCTTCATCCTTGTCTCTGATGTCTTCCTTGTTCTTATTGCTCCTGAAGTTGCTTTTCCATCGCTGCATTCCCCCCGCCCTTCCCCACCCCCCCTCTCCCCCCCCCCCACCCCCCTCGCCCCCCCCCTGCATTCTTGTTAGACTGACTCATGATTATTTCCGTGGTGTGCTGATAGGAGCAAGGAGGCTTGTTCTTTATAATGGATAAAAAGTCATTATTTGTATCGCCTGACCAGTCAAAGTAGTCCTTGGCGTGGGAAAATTGTTCTTGGGAACCTGTTCTTTTGTCACATTGGATGCCAGAACAGTGTGCCTTGGTAGAAGTTATCCTAGTGTACCTAAAAGGATGAGCCTAGGTCTTGTCTTGCCTAGTTGTCTGTTGTGACTCCCTCTAGTTTACCTTCGGTATAGCTGTTAATAGTGATCAAGTGGTTGTGATTACCTGAATGAAATACAGAAGGTGTGTTCTTTTGTCTTGTGCTGATGTCCTACATATTGTTACAACATTATTGTTTGTTGTGTACCATACTTGTGGAGTTGGAAGAAGCAACATTATCGTCCGAAGTGGCGGTTCTGACATAATGTGGATTAGAGTGGGCAGACTCTGGTCTTGTTGGTAAGTAGTTCTGGTAATACATGACTACTCTCATGTTGAAGACTTCATTAGGAGCTTGTGAATGTAAGGACAAAAGGTTGTTGTCAGTGGTGTGATCAGAATGGCTGAAGTTAAGGTGGGTTCTTCTAATACAAGTATAAGGTGGTGGCAGCTCTTATCTTGTGTTGCAAGTAATCTAAGGACAATGGTTATGGAGCATTTGAGAAATTTCATATCAAATGGACTTTTGTTTATTGGACTTGGCAGACCATGTATCACCATGGTGAAGTCTTGCTCAACATATACCAGAATGTGGCATTATTGGTGTGATATCATAAAGGGAATTGAATGTTAAGGCTGTTGTCTATAGCCTATTGCTGCAAGTAGCCTGTGGACTGATCAAGTTTGTGCAGTGTGATGTCAAACTTCTTGATGGGACATATCATAGCTGTGTGAAGTTAGTGCCTATGCAGGAGAGGTCTGAAAAATAGAATTGTTGTATCTGGGTGACTTTATTTTTTCTCTGCTATTTTTGAAGGAATCTAGAAGGGATTGAGAGAAGTCATCTCAGAATCCAAGAAAATGTGCTTGGAATGTATAAATTTCTGAGGAGTCTTGGGTTGATAACTTTGTGAACAAGCAGACAAACTATTTTGGTAAGATGTCAGAACAGCACTCAAGACATGTTTACCTGAGCCAAACAAAGGAATATTCTAGACTGTGCATCCAGCCACGCGTAAGAAGGGAGCCTAGAAAGTGTTGATTGGCCATGCAGGACTAGTCTAAGAGCTATTAAAGGCGTTCAAAGTCAGGTTGGACGGTGCACCTTGAATTAAGCTACAGGTTTTCCATTCTCAATTAACATTCTCTTTGACCAAGAATTAAAGATCGTTAATATCTAAGAAACTGCTCTGCTATTTATAGAGGCTTCTCCTATCCTCTACCATCAGGTAAGGATTGTTCTCATAAAATCTATGGGTTTTGTTCGGGTCTGGGTAAGTTGTGCCTGGGTCTGGTTTTGTGATGGCCTCCTTTGTCAATTTTTGGCCAAAAAGGGGGAGAAAGGGATTGTTGCTCAGAGGTTCAGACAGGAGTCTGTGATTGCAAATGTTGTCCAAACATGTCGAATCAAATGTCTATCATGTTTCTATATGGATATTTTTGTGACCTGTGATCTGAGTTATGAACACAGTTGTGATCTGTGTTCTGAGTTACCAGGAGTGGTGGAGGGTTTGGTCTTAAGTTTCCTCTTATGCCCTTCAAAGAGTAATTAAGAGTTCTCTTATGCCACCATTGGTCTTCGATGTTAAGAAGAGGTTCCTGGATTGAGGGGGAGTACAAGCTGTCTTCTGCTATCTTCTTCCTCGTGTGCACCAACAAACTTCAGGACTTTCCTTCCTTTTATCCTGGAGATTGTTGTTCGTTGGTGCTGTTGCAATGGAGTTCTTCAGAGTGCTGCAAAGAAGATGTCAAACAAAGATGTTGAGACATTATCCTCAAACTAAAGATCTGTTGCTGTGTGCAGTAGACTCTGAACACTACTGCTGTTGGTTGTATTACTGTAAACTCCTGGATTGTAATTGTTTTTAGATTATTTGTTTTAGCCAAAATTTGCCAAAGGGGAAATTGTTAGTTCTCTTGTATTAGGATTGGCTTAATTTTTGTAAAACAAATAATAGCAGCAATAATGTAATAGAGAATAGGATGTATAAACTTGCTAAGAAGAACAGGTACAGCAAGAAAGCAAGAACATGTTGTGTTGAAGTTAGTCAACAACTGGAACAACATGTCGAAGAAGATGTCCTAAGAGGGAGCATTCGACATCGCGCTTGCTGAGCTGGATTAATGAGATTCAGTTATGTTTTGAATTATGCAGAATCTACAAGAGAAAATTATGCATCCTATGTGGCGCATTTTTAAAGGTCTAGAAGATTCAATTAGAAATCAAGTTAAATGAAGATTTTCTAAATAAGGAGATTATTTAGGAAACTAAAAGATTAAAGACCTAACTTGTGGCAGAAGCAACTATTAATTGTAACAGCAAATGAAGCCGTGATTGAAGGCCCAAATCCAATTGGGTACATGTTATAAATAGAAGGGTTTGTAACCTTGGAAGATACGGCTCAAGATGTAGAAGTCTAGGGTTCTGTCTAGGTAAACCTCCCGGCTTGTGGGAAGGTTACCCGTATCCCTCAAAACCTGTAGGTAAGAGGCAGTACGTATTGTTCTTGGAGGAAGCTATGAAGCAACTCCAGGTTGTGGTCTTAGTTAAGGGAAGAAGCTAACAAACGGTGGAGTTTGGCATCATACTTAGCTAGGTATTGTTCTCATCAGATGTTGATGTGTCATAGGAGTGTGGTTTCATGTCTATTTGTGTAATCAGAATGTAGGCGAAGGGCTTTCTATGCAGTGGTTGGGATTGTCGACTGCTAGACATCATTACGATGATTGGGAGTGAGAAGAGTTTCTCATAGCTAGAGAGGATCTAGGTAGAAGGGTCATTGGGTAATGATTGAGTGATAAGCTGTAAACGGAGAGTTTAGCTTTGAGTTGATACTACTAATAATAGACTTCATCCCTGGCTTGGTAGTCCCCAGAGTAGGTGTGTTAAACCGAACTGGGTTAACAATTTTGTGCGTCTTGCTTTTATCTTTTCAGTACCATGATTATTGCTATATACCTTGCCCTTTGTGATCATGTCAGACCAGATGTCGAACGGCATGTTCTCGGACATCTGAATTCTGCACATGTACCAGAATTTCAATATTTCTATTTCTCCCCCTTTTTGACATCATAAAAAGTTTAGAGTGTTTGAACTTTTAAGCATTAAGCATAATTGGATCAATATGATAATGAACATTTTAACATAAAATAGTTTCGAAAGATATTTCATTAAATTCAAAGCATAGATTTTTCAAAATCCTGACTAGTTCTGAGCAAACAAAACATAGACCTAACTAAAATAGGTTCCTAGGATTTAGACTAAGAAGTGCCTAATGATGAGGAAGAGGATGAGAACGAGTTTTCATACTCATCAGTTCTTGAGGCATGCAACTGTTTTTCTTCTGCTTGTGTGACAGCCAATCTCTTGCTCTTCACAATTTCCTCTGAGATCCATCCATGGAACTCAGTCCAGATGTTTCCTATTTCTAAGGGATCTATGCTTGATTTGGAAGCATCTACTAAGCTTTGGATTTTGTTGATGGCATTATCCTTGAAGGATGTTAATGCATCATTGACAGTCTTTACCCTTTTTGAGGAAGGTTCCTCGTCATCAGCACATACTTGCTTCTTTCCCATTCTCTTCCACTCTGAAAGTTCTTGGAGCACATCAGTAATATTCTTCATATTAATCTAAATACTGATGCCGTCTTCCTTAAATTGTTGCAGATAATTCCCTACATCTGCTTGATTGTGTGTTGAGAAGTTTGGAAAACCTTCAACAGGAACCCTTGTGGCCAACGTCAATTTCCTAAATAACGTATCATCCAGATCAGCGTCTTCTCTTTTAAGATTCTTAAATCTGAGAATCTTTCCTGCGCTTTTAAGCAGCTTTCTTGATTCTCCCTCATTGATTAAAATATCATCAACTACTCCTAATTCAACTAAAACATCAGAAATGAGTCTTCCATATGGAATATGTCTGACTTCCGCGTCAGAACCTGTTCTGGAGTCTTTTATAGCTTCCTTCAGAAGTTTAGAGAGGATTGAAGGAAGATGTATCTTAATTCCTTTAAGGAGAAGGAACAAGACACACTTTTGAGTGTCATTAAGTTGATTTAAAGGAAGATGGTAAAAAACACTTCCCTGCAGGATTCTGAACCAAACTTGTAGTGGATCCTTCAGATTTGAGAATATTTGGTTCTCAACTGCAACTCCTTCTTTGAAGATAGAAGCCATGACCTTAGCCTCTCTTTCCTCATTAAGTAGATCCTTAGTGATTCTGAATCCGTTATTGTCATGCATCAGAAGGTCTGTGAAGGTCTTCTTAGATATGAAAACTTTCCTTTCAAAGACAGAAGAAGCAATGACTGTTGTGCCTGTATTAGCATGATTCCCGAAATCTTTAACCAAATAATTGTAGGTTGGTCTTTCCAACCTCTTGAAATAGTTACTCCATCCTTGAGTTTCCATCGAGGGAGTAACATCACATTCGTTTAATTTTAAACTATTAAAGTTTACACTTGTTTCTGATCTAACGAGGAGGTTTTCAACTGAAGTTTGTGTGGTTACGGGGGTTAAATCATTTTGAGAGAAGGAAGTCATTGTTAAAAATGGTAGATTAATCAAAGTAGAAGGCACTTAGGTAGAGTTTAGATATCGTGAGAGTTGTGATAAGTGATTAAGGGTTAAGCCCTTTTTATAGATGAACGAGGAGAGTAACATCTTTGAGAATTTGAGAGGGTAACGATTGATTTTTCCTAGATAGGTTAAGTAACGTGGAAAAAGAGGTTTAATGATTGATTTTTAATGAGAGAAGTTTACTCGATCAAGAACCACGGCTTATCTCTTATGAGTGGTAATAGTAACCGTCAGATAATTATGACCTAAGAAAGATTTGTGGCTTCTAGATAATCCTAAAGCTTCTTATGTGATTCACTTATAATGCCTCATTATTTTATTTCGGTTAATAATTAATGAAATTTATATTTAATCAAGGCACCGTGAACATACAATTAATTATTTAAAAAGGATAAGCACTTCTCAATTTGGGATACTTCAACATTTGATCAAGAAGATACACATCAAGTTTTGAACATAAGGACAGACAGATAAGAACCTTGAGTAACTTGTGATTCTAAGACAAACTAACTTCCTATCTTAGACTAAGAAGGTCATAGGTTGACAAAACTCAGGAAGGATCTTCTCAGTCATTCCATTTCTTCTGCAATGACCAACTACTCATTGAAGATCAAGAATGTGGGAGATGACTCTACAATATGGAATTTGATAGATTGTGTCTTCCCTAGACAAATTGATTTCTTCCTTCAAATGATTAAATATGGATTGAGGTAGGTTTATTTTGATCCTAGACACTAGGAAGAAAATAAATAATATTTCTTTGTCAGATAACCATCCTGCTCCTCTTTCTCTTGGTCTTAAATTAGTTATCATAAGCTTGTACCAATCTTTAGCAATAGGAGTGAGGGTGCATGGTTGAGTGGGATGGCCTTCGGTTTCAAAAATGACATGCATATGCCTGTCGAAGCTATGACTGTTGATATTTCTTTCCACAATCACACCATCTTCAACACACCTAATGGCTTTAGCTATGGTGGTAGGGTTGATTAAGACTGGACAGCCAGCAACCACAGATAAGATAGCATTTTTGCCATAGTCATATTCTAGTACCCGAGCATTTTCCCAGAACTCAGTTACAAGCGAAGCAAAGACAGGTCCAACAAGCATGTTGACGTAGTTTTCCCAGTTCTGAAATTCAATTCCAGAGAGAAGACTTGTTTTGTTGAGTTGTGGCAGAAGGTTTAAATTTAACGTGAATTCCTTCAGGAGTTCTAGATCAGAAGTTTCTCCTCTGATGTTGTGGGAAGTCATTTTGAGCAGGAGTGAATTTGTTTTAGAGAGAAGGAAATCAAACTATGAGACAGTTTAAGGATTGATTCTTCTTACAGTGGAGGGAATGATATGGGAAGGACTTAGGATCAATAGATATTTAATGAACTGGAACAGTTAGGATTCATTATTTTCGAGAATAGCTATGAGTAGCTTATAAAGGTCAGCTTTTAAGACGACAAGACGTGTTATAGACTCTATATAGAGGTTGTCAGAGCAGATCATAAGTGAGGATATGAATAGATGTGTATTTATGAGCCGTAAGGGAGTGACTGATACAAGGTAATCATAATTGCTTATTTTACTCTCAATATTTGTCGAATCATAAATACGTGAGAATCTTATTATAGTTTCAATAGTCCTAATATATCAGTGAATGACGAAGTTCAAATTATTGCTACTATTTTAAATTCCAATAATAAGGATGAAGACAAAATATACCTTAGAGATTCTGAAATCTTTTTATAGCGATTCTGAGTGCTTTCCAATCTGACTCTGAGCTTCTGATAATCATCTTTTAGCTTCTGATTTCTTCAGAGTAATTTGATGTTTGAGGAATATAGATGTCTTCTGAACTTGGATTTCTAGTCGAGAACAGAGTCAACTTTCTCTTTAGATGATTACTATGTTCTTATTGTTCAGGAGTATTCATCTGATTTCTGAAGGTAATCCTCAGAGTGAGAAAATTATGATTATCAGACATCTGTCTTTCACCCAACTTCTTTTGAACAGATGCATAGCTTGTTCAGATACAAGTATCATCAAACATGTGTGTAACACAACATATAGTTTGCATGACACTTCTTGATCTCACACTGCTGATTTAACTTGTTTATAGAATTAGTCCATCAAGGATCAACAACATATCTTCTTCTAAAAGAATGTCAACTGATTTCTTCATTCAGAAGGACATCAGCAACTTAAATCCATTTGACTTCAAGAGATGACTTTAGTTAATGCATCAAATTGAACATCTTCTGATTTCGAATTAAAGAGGTTCTGAGAAACTTATCAAATAGAATCTGACCAATAACATTTGATTCAACTGAGATAGAATCTCAAGTTTAACAGAACTTAATCATCTGAGTTTATTCAATCAAGACTTATAATTCATTCTGATCAAGTACTTGATGAATCATTTAATTTCTTCTTCCTAAATATTCTTCCAGTTTATACTTTCCAAGAAAACAATATTCAGTTCTTCATTGAATCTTTTAACTTCTTGATCAGTCAAGATTCAAATGTTGAATCATTTCTAAGAGTTTGAATTCTTCAGATTTCTGACTTCAGCAGACATCATTATGAAATTCAAAATCATAGAACAACAATCTTTCTTCTTTACATGAAGAAGTTCTGAATGAGTTTTAAACGAGAAAGTCAAGGGTGGACCTAATCCGTTTCTTGAAAACATCTAAAAAACTCATAAAGAATTAATCTTCAGCAAACAAGACTTCTTGTTTTCTGATGATCCAACCTTGAGCAAATACGTGGTTTATCCACACGTATCTTCTGAGATAAGTATTCAACAGATACTACTTCTTAAATGATGAGTCTATCATATCAGCTGATTCTTCAATCTTTATCAAGGCTTTAGTGAGGAAGATTCAGTTGTTGACAATTGCAAAGGCTTCCAAAATCAGTGACTTGCTCAAGTAATCCGATTGATTACAATTTTGTACACAGTCATCTTCAGAGCTATTACAAAAATTGAAAGTGGATTGAAATCTTCACCCAGAGTATTTCTACGCACCACATCTGGATCTTTTTCTGACACTGTTAAGTGTTTTGATATCCATCAATAACAGAACCGGAGCTCTGGTACCAATTGAAGGTGCGAGAAAGACACAAGAAAGAGGGGGGGTGTTGAATTGTGTATTTACTCTTTAACAACTTTTCACTTCTTATCGTTAAGACGCTGAGATAACATCAGAGTTCGTTGAGAGACTCTGACTCGCGAAGTAACATTCAGACTTGCCATGCATGAAGCATGAGAACCAATAAGAGTCTGAACGCAATATGCATTATTCAGAACTTGCAGTGCGGAAGCTTATCAGAGTTAAGCTGCAAGGTTCTGACTCACTTATGTAAGGTTCTGATACTCAATACAGAAACATAAACAATAACATAAAGCATAACAAGAGTAAAGAATACACGATATATCCTAGTTCACCTGAGCAACTCTCAAGCTAATCCAGTCCACCCTCCTCAGGTGATTTCGCCTTGAACACAAGGACTTAATCCACTATAATCCAACTGATTACAGATGCACGGTCTAACGCGGTGACTAACACACAATGAACTATTCAGGGATTCAACTTAATGGATATAACGAACATTGACCTACAGGTTCCAATATCGCAAGATCTACTGCTAGGATTTCACAGCTAGACGTTCAGGGATTCATCGCAATGAATATAACGCCTACTGACCCTATTTCAGGATTTACCATAATGACACCCAACCATTGTCTTCTCGAGTCTCCGGTCACACTGACCACTCAAGGAATCCTAATTCACCAAGAATTAGTTGTACATGAGATTCCAAAGATGCTTCTTGACAAGCAGATTACTTCTAAGTTTAAGTACATAAGAACACACAGGTGTTCAAGCAAGATGTGAGCAACAGCTCCTTGCTATCTTAAGAAACTACAAATATGTATGTTGATTTGATAGTTGTTGACATCTTGTAGATCTTCTTCTTCTTCGTCTTCTTGGTTGAGCAAGCTTTGAGTAACAACTCCTTGCTTCAGATCTTCAATGTAGCTCAGACGAGAAGGTGGTTGATGACTTGACTCATTTGCAATGTTGTCTTCTTCATCAACAAATTCTGTACCAATTAATTGTTGTTGTGTTGATTTTTGATCTTGAGCTTCAACAACAATGGCCAAGTGTAAATGGTGATAGCTTTGGATGTTTAAGTGTTACAACGAGAACTCATCGTTGTTGCTATCTTCACACAATGACTTGATCAATTCTCCTTAGATGGACTGAATCGATGCCTTCAGATGCAAATATTCCTTTCTTTAAATAGCCCAGTAAAATATAGCTGTTTGAATTACTGTTGGTTGTTGGTAAAGAGGCGTTGTGTAATGATAAAGCTGTACTGACACATCTCCTTTTTACAGTGGAGGAAGTGACATGATATATCTTCTTGGGTGCTGTGTACAGTCTTTCACAACTGTAACATTTGTCTTCAAAACGTCAGAGGCTTCTGATGGTAATTAATTGAAGCATGAGTAGAGACTTCTTAACAGGATATCTGAAACTCCAAGTCTTCAGTCTTTCGAATTCGTCCATTAGGAATCGGCCTTCAGAACTTCAGCACTTGTCTTTAAATCCGTTATCCTTTACTGCTTCAAGTCTTCCGAAACTTCAGAGCTTGTCCATTAGGAATCTGTCTTCAGAGTCTTCAGCACTTGACCTTTGAAACCATAATCCTCAGAAACATAAGTCTTCAGAATCTTTCTGCACTTGGTCTTCAGAGCCTTCAGCCTTCAGAACTTCAAGTCATTAGAATCTTAAGCACTTCGGTTTTCTATAACATTATCTTCTTTAGAAGCTTCACAATCTTCAGAATCACAACCACTTTCAGAGAGCATCCACAAGAGCATTGCAATAGCAATATCGGCATCCTTGGATCTGACTGATCATGATCAGATACAGAAGCATACTTGCTTCTTGCGACTTGTGTCACACATAGTAACTTCGCATATAATCAATTACGCACATCTGGCTGGTGCTTGTTGGATCTGATATCTTCTATGATTATGATCTGCACACAACACACGTTAGAACATAAAATGGTTCTTTCACAAATACCATTGTTATCATCAAAACATAGAGATGACTTGTAGAGACAACTCTTGCTCTCACAAATTTAAGCTAAAAATAAAGTACGAAAATAAAATAAAGCCAGAAATAAACTTAAATATAAAAACACACTAAAATTATATAAAATAATAAAATAAACTATAAAGTTTCCTAAGTATAATAGTAGAAGAAAGTACATCAAAATGCACTGATCAAATTCCCCCTAACACCCCAAATTTATTAGAATATTTAATTTATTTAAATATAATGTTGGTGAATTTTCGGTGAATATGGTGGTTTGTGTCGATGTCGGTATTTTGGTGGAGTTTGATTATTTTAATTAAATAATAATATATAATATGAATATATTAGTATTATTATTAATTTAAATAATATTAGAGGAATTAAGGGTAAATTGGACTTTTGAGGTGGATTAGTGAGGGTATCATGGGGAAAGCCCATATTTGAGGCCCAAGAGTTAAGTTAACCCAAAAAGGAGGAATTGAGGAGAATTAGGATTCATTTGTGATTAACCGTGAAAAGAAGGAAAGAAGGTGCAGAGCTCTGAGGAAAGAAGGGAAACGGCGAGGATTCGTGAAGGTTTCCGCAGGATCGATAGAGAAAACTCAGATTCGACAATCTAAGGTATGGGGAGTAATTACCTTTCATTCTTTTCAGTATAGGATTCGATTGATTGAAGTGGATTTTGGGGTTTTTTTTAGGGTTTATAGGTTTTGAGGTAAACTGATGACTTTGAGGGCATGTTGTGAAATCGATTATTAAGAGTTGAAATAATCAGTAGAGTAGACCTTGGGGCTGATTCCCCCGTTGTTGTAGTTTTAACCCTGTGGTGAAGGGATTTATGGAGTTTATATGAAGCTTGAGAGTTTTGAAGGTTTAGGGAAATTAAGGTTTCCCGTAGTGTCCTAAATTGACCTAACAGTCGTAGGTTTTAGGCCTTTAAATTCTGTGATATATTAGAACTATTATGGGGATGTTTTGGGACAATTGGGACTGTAATCGCAGGTGCTTTGGAGGGTGTGGAGCTACTGATGCGTAGCAGCGGTTTGCTGTAATCGCAGGTTCGTTAGGCGAATGTTCGCCAAGGCTCGCTAAGCGAGTAGCGCAGCGAATGCGCGATAACATGAGTGTAGGGATTGAAATGATTCTGGAGTGGGAGTGGCGATTCGCTGGGAGTCTCGCTAAGCGAATGAATCAGCGAGTAGCTTCGCCCAGCGAATAAACCAGCGAGTATGACAGAGGGTGCTTTCTGGTGTCTTAGTGTGGTGTCTGTGGAATTCGTTGGCCGCTTTGCCAAGCAAAGATTTTAGCGAACAGGTTCGCCTAGCGAATCCTGGAGCGAACGTCTGCTGTTTTGCGAAATTTCATTTCTGTTGCTGTGTTGTTCTGGTGTTTGATGCTGTGATATTTAGGATGTTTTACCATGATGTTAGTGACGTTAATGATGACTATGACGTGATGATTTCGTGATGTTTTGGCGAGTACTTGATGAGGTAAATTTCATGAGAATATTGATGATTATGAAATGTGTATATTTGATGTATGATGATTACTTGACGATATGAATTACTATGACGCATATTGATGACCATGAGTTGTTTATGTATGATGTATGATGATAAGACGATGACGCATGATGTTTTGATGAATAAATGATGACATGACGAACATGATGTTTTGATGAATGATGAAGCACATAATGATGTTTTGATGATGATGATTATTGACGTTTGTGTATCATTCATTCATATGCATACTCTGTGACGATGCTTCATTCCCATTGTGCATATATGAGGTGATTATGACGTGCTCCGATTCCAAATGCGGGATCGATCCTATTGACGGGGATCTTTGGAAGGTTGATGGCCTAGTGTCCATCTATTATGACGATTGGTACCACATGCATGAGTCTTGTTATGCATTTCATTTTATGTGGCATTGATGAATTTGTGATATGGTACTTCCTGATGTTTTCCTTGATGATGACCTTGATGATGTCGTTTATAAAGTTAAAGCCATTTTATGTATATCTTGTTTTATAATGATTATTATGAATTATGATTACTCACCCTGCCTGTTTGAATGTTGCCTCCACGTGGGTAATGTGCAGGTGATCAGGTTTAGCTGTGGATGCTTCGAGGACCTTGAAGTTTATTTGCTTTTGGTCGATTTAGAGGGTCTTGCTCTGATAGTGTAACATCGGGTTGGGGTCCTTTGAGTCGAACTATGTGGTTTCCTTATTTTGTTGTCATTTGATGATGTGGTTTTATTTTTGATTATTACGATGGTTGTTGAAAACCTTTTAATTAAGAATTTTGAGTTCCGCTGCCATGTGAAGGCTTTTGAGTTATTTTGAGGAAAACCCTTTTGTTTACAGGGCAAGTGTATTATTTTAATTTAAATGAGAAATGTGCACCCTTGAGGTGATTTTGATACTTTACTCTGATATTTTGAGTTGTTTCTGCTGCAATATTTGTGGGGGTAGAAAAAGGGTGTTACACCCCACACTTGAACATTTGCACTCCGAGTAAAACAATAATTTCAAAATTTAAAACAAAAATACAAGAGAAAAACAAAACATGAAATTGCAAGGGTTCTCATAATACAAAGTGCAAGAAGAATTCTAATTCTAAACTTCGAGAAATATGGTGTTAGTGATTAAAACTCAATGACATTCAAAGCAAGTAAGAAGACAGTTTACCAAAGAGTACATCATAAGCATCAAGATCTTCACAAGATAAATTCTCTCAACTCTCAAGTGTTTAGGTCAACTGTTTACACTTAAAGCACATCAGGAAAATTAGTACTACCATAAGCCTGAAAAGACTCTAACATCCACAAATGAAATACATGCACACAAAAATCAAAAGGACTTTTATTCGGGTTATAACTTGTCCAAGGTAAGGGTGAGATAGATCCTAAGGGGTACTAGGCTAAATTTCAAAGGGTCAAAAGAAAATTGAAAGAACCGTGGGAGTTGAACTATAAAAAACTTCATTCATTTTCAAACAACAACCTTGCTGCTATTTCTCTTCTCTTTTCTCTTTTTATTCTTCTTCACATTTTTTTCCAGAAGGAGTATGTATTGACATCCTTCTCTTATTTTTCCATTATTTTTTCAATTTTTTTTCTTTCTACCAACTTCTGAAATATCACAACTATAATAATTCAACCCTACACAACTCTAAACAAGACTCCTTCAACCCTTTGAATAAGGTGATAACATTGTTTTTCACTTTTGGGCTTGTAATGAATTTTAAACAGAAAAGGGATAAATAGGCTCAAGGGGTTTTCAAACAAGGGATGATTGGCTAAAAGTCTAAAAATAAATAAAACAAAAACAAGTTACCTTTATCATATCAGTGTGCACAAGTAAACAAAAAGCTTTAACAAGAGTCAATTCAAGTTCTAGAGACTAACTGACATGAGCGAAATCACACAAGAAGAAATAGATGGATTTTTTAACGTGTTATCCAATATTAGGCTCAAAATCTCACAAGGGTGCACAAGTAAACAAAAAGCTTTACCATATCAGTGTGCACAAGTAAACAAAAAGCTTTACCATATCAGTGTGCACAAGTAAACAAAAAGTTTCAACAAGAGTCAATTCAAGTTCTAGAGACTAACAAACATGAGCAAAATCACACAAGAAGAAATAGATGGATTTTTTTAATGTGTTATTCAATATTAGGCTCAAAATCTCACAAGGGTAAATGATCTACCACAAGTGTAGTACAATTTAGAGTTTAGTCCTACATATCATACTTAGAATGCACAAAAAGAATCAATCACATCATATCACAAGTCCTTAATCAAGAAAACAAAGAAAATACTCAAAATTGTAACTCAAAAACCAAAGAAAAAGCATGCATTTTTTATAAGAAAGCAAAATAAAGTAAATGAAGAAAACAAAACAAGAAAAGTAAATGACATCCCTCCCCCACACTTAATACACACATTGTCCTCAATGAAAGAAACAAGCATGAAATAAGAGAGAGGAGAGAGAGGAAAGAACACATGTCGTACCTCTAAAAATGAGAACGACCTCGCGAAGCGCAATCGCACGCCTGCAGGATGGACTTTACAGAGTCGCCACCGATATTTATTTATTCCCATAGAGGGAAAGGGAAAATATCGAATAAAACCCCTAAAAAGAAAGGATAAGGATATGGTAATTGCAACCAATATATGAGTTCACGAGTCGGTTACGCAAGGGGAAGGTATTAGCACCCTCACGTCCGTTGTACTCAACGGGAACCATTTAGTTAAGGTCAAATGTATGTTAGCTTATGGATTGTTTCTAATCTTCTATTCATTGAGTAGGAAAAGAGAAAAGAGAAATGTTTTTAGATTTTTATATTAAAGGGGAAGACCTAAAAGGTTTTTATTATTAGGGTGCTCGCCAAGATTTTGCAGTCTCGTGCCTACGTATCCTTACAAGGATGGAATTAGAACAATCGTAGTTCGGGTAAACTTTGTTGGTTAATTTTAGCGAAAGCTAAATTGTATTAATCAACCTAAGAACTTTGTTTTACCCAAAACAAATGAGGAGCGGACATATTCACCACATTGAATGGATTTACGAATCTCATTCATGCCACTTATCTCAACTCAATGGTTGTAGGCAAAGTATTGCCCTAGTGTTTATTAAGACAACCTATCTTTCATTTTGAAAAGAAGTCTTTGATCTTATTAGATATCTTGAAGTTTTATTTAAGGAAATACACTTGATGATAATCAAGTTTTTTTCATAACTATGAAAGTATTTTGGTCTCTTGATGATAATCAAGGTTTATCCATGAAAATGGAAATATTGAGTGTTACTTGGATATATTTTAAGAATGATGAACATTTGATAATGATCAAATGCTCAAAGAGTTTATGCTAAAGTGTTAAACTCTAACACTCTCTATCATTCAAGATTGGTTTGAGAAAATTGTTTGTTGGACAACGAACATTGATAATGATCAACGGTTCAAAGAGTTGTGCTAGAATGCTAGATTCCAACGTCTCTTGATCCAAGTTATTTATTAAGTGTTTTAAGGATGAAAGAAAGAAATAATTGGCTGCCTCAATATGCAAGACTTGAGACCAATCTTTCAAGGGTTTTGCTAGAATGCTAGATTCCAACAATCCTTTTCTTTCAAGTTTATTTCAAAAGAGTATGACGTACCTTGAAGTATTTTAGCAATCCTTAAAGAAAGAAGGGGTCTTAAGATGGCGTTTGACGAAGGGGCAAAGTTTGAGAAGACACTACGGTGAAAAAGAAAAGGGTCAAAAAGAAAAAGGTAGGAGGTGGCTCGCCAAGGATTAGGGTCCTTGTGTCTACGTATTCTCATTGATAAATGAGAAATCAGAGTGTCCGTAGTTCTGGGTCTACGGGTTGTTAGTTCGTTTTATCGAACAAATATTTATTTCGCATTCTAAGGGCGAAACATTAGTTTTTCTACTCTCAGCGGAGGCTTAAGCATTTAGTTTATAGGCGCATTAGAAGGAACTAAACATTGTTCTTTTGAGAAAAAGTTTTAATCGCACGGAGGCGAGAGAAATAGAGTTTTATGGTTGAGGTATATTAAGTGAATGACGAACATTTGATCAAATGTTCAAAGAGTTATGTCAGAGTGCTAGACTCTAACGGCTCTTATTCATTCAAGTTGATAGTGAAAGTTGCTTGATGGACACCGAACACTTGATGATAATCAATTGTTCAAAGAGTTGTGCCAAGATGCTAGATCTTGACGGATCTTGTTCGTCCAAGTTGAGATTACGATTGTTTTGAGGACAACGAGCTCTTGATGATAATCAATCGCTTAAAGAGTTGTTCCAAGATGCTAGATCTCAACGGCTCTTATTCATCCAAATTGAGATTAAGATTGTTTTGAAAATGAAAGAGGAGAATGAACAGCTACCCCAATGAGCGAGGCTCGGGACTGATCATTCGAGGGTTCTGCTAGAATGCTAGATTCTAACAGTCCTCTTCTTTCAAGTTTATTAAGAAAATAGTGGTTTGATATCACATTTGAGTAATGGTTGAAATGATTAGTGAAATAGTTTGAAATTGAAATTAGAATTAAAAATTTTAAAAAATAAATTAGTTATTTAATCGATAGCGACAACCAATAGTGAAATTTCAGTGAGATTAGTGTGAGAATTGTAGTAGGACTTATTTACATGTGAAATGGTATGAATATGGACAACCTAATTAATCAACTAAATAATTAAGCTAAATAATCTATTTTAGCAAATAAAATTTGATTAAGTAATTAAATTATAATTAACTAATCACTTAACAAATAGTTAGTTAATTAATCACTTAACAAATAAATAACTAACTAATTGCTACTAAAATATTAAAAAAAGAGATATATTTTTGTTTCTTTTAAAATTCAAAATAACCAAAAGAACCCTTTTTTTTAAAAAAAAATCCAACAAAAATGGGCTAGTTTCTTACTTTTTTTAAAAGTAAAGGAGAAAAGAAAAAAAAACAATAAAAGCCCAAAAAGGCACTGGCTGAAACGCGTGCGGGCAGGGTCAGAGACCCCAAAACCCGGTTCGGCTGGCTTAAGAAGGTAAAGAGGAACAAAAAAACCCTAGAACGAACTGACTACATAGTCGTCTTCTTCATCGTGAAAAAAAACAAACTCACCAAAATCCATTCCAAATAAACCAAATTCTCTATTCTGTTCTACAATGTTTTTGAATCTCCCTTGCTCTTTCCTTATTCAGATCACACATACACACAACGATACTTGAAACAACACACACACACACACACACAATACAAGGAACAAGCACACACATAACATAAAAAAAACGAATACTCCCAAAATCCAATAATCCCCAAGCCCCATGTGACTTCACGGTTAATCAAGGTTATGTCGATGCATATGACGAGCAAAATTGACACAATATATAAAAGGAAATTCAATTAGATGCGGGGAAGGTGAAATAAAGCCAAACCGAGTTGAATATGGGAGACTCTTCAAGGCGATTTTTCGATTCCCTTTGTTACGCTTCAAATATTTTCCTTTCTTCTCGTTTCACCTGATCCTGTTCTGGGTTTTGTGGTTTTGGAGGAGAAATTGAGGGAGGTCGTGGTTTGAACGTTGGTGGAAGCCCGAGGTAGAGTTTTTGTGAGTTGCTGAAAGCTTTTCTTTGAAGGGTTTGTTGTATTATGATGAAAGAATAGTGATAAGTTTTTTTTCCCAAAAATCTCTTAAAACTCTCTCTCCCCTTTTTCTTTCCGCTTCCCCCCTTTTTTGATTATTAATCCCTCATCCTCTTAAATTAAAGCAAGTTTTGTATTAGAGAAGTGAATTTGTCTTGTTGTTACTCTGATGAATCATTTTCAAATGCAGGTTTGATTTGTATCATAACAGGTTTTGACTTAGAACGCAGAGGGTTGTGTGTTAGATGTCAAACATGCTATATATTTGTATTTGATACTTGGCATTTTTCAACACTTTCTTATTTTAATTGAGGATTTTATTAGTGAATTGTTGTTGTTCTTCAAACATTATATTTATACCTTTGGAGCTTGTAATATGTGTGCTATTGTGCAGGAAAAGGCACTAATTGATCAAAGATTTAAGACACAGAGATGATACAAGCTGCTAAAGAAAGAGGAAAACAACAGCAGGTTCGCTTTGCAAACTCTGGCAAAGTCCCCAGTGAACGTTCGCTTTGCGAACTCTGGCGACGTCTCTAGCGAATAGCTCAAAAATTTGGCAGATGCAAAAGGACCTAAAGTTCGCTTTGCGAACTCTAGCGAATGTTCGCTGCTTCGCTCGCTTTGCGAAAGTCCTGGCGAAGAACCCTTGGCTATGGCAGTGGCAAAAGGACCCAAAATTCGCTTTGCGAATGTTTTGGCGAGTAGTTCGCTTTGCGAACTCGCGAAGCCAGCCAAGGGCGGTTTAGTTAGCAGAAGGCACTTCAGGTGCCATTTTCTTCATTCGCTAGGCGAATGGATCATTCGCAGTGCGAATGCATCAGATTTCAAGTGTACTATAAAGTGATTTTTACATTTTCTTGGGATCATAACTTCACCTTTTCACACCAAAACATAATTTTCTGAGTTTTCTTCATCAAAGAGAGATTTTTCACATAGAGAACCTGGATTTGCATCCGATCTCGATTCTTCGACGCAGATGCTTTTTCATCTCCTCACGAAACTTGTGACGCAAGCTACCATGAATATGTGTAGCTAAACAACTCTTATGTCAAGATTAGTGGTAGGTAATCCATCATTTTGTATGTATTGATCTTGATTGTAAGTTTGTGAACTTTGTTGATGATAAATATAGAAGAAACACTTTGTTTACATGGTTTATATTTTGTTTTAATTCATGTTCGAGAGAAATGTATTAAACTTGACCAAAGTTTCAATCCATCAATGATCATAAGGCTAGAGATAGTTTTGAAAGTTGATGTTCATAAATATTGAACTTGAATGTTATCATATTGGTAGTTTGAGTGAGAGATCATCAAAGGATCAATATGATAAATCTCACAACAAGTGTTCGATAGAAACTTGTTGAGAGGATATGTCGTTATATTTATTGTTAACGAGTTCACACGCTTTATCGAGTTGATACGTACGAAACGGATTATTGAACACTAGTCTTGGCATGTTTTTACCAAACCCTAAAACCAATCTTTTTACCGTTGAATTCTAAATTTTATGCAAACACTTCGAAACGAAAAACCAAACCCTTTGTTACTATAAAAGTTTGAAACGCTTTTGACTATCGAACGACGACAATATACATAATCTATGTGGATACGATAAAACACCCCCAAATACTATTCAACATTGTGTAACAAGTATTGGATATAGCTTGTGCAAGAGGAGCAGCTTTGTTGCAGGTGGCATTTTGGTGCAAACTTAGATGTTATTGCATTTGTGATACGATTTCTGCAGGTTTTTTGGTTATTGTTCAAGTCTTATTGTTGCACGTTTTAACATAGTGTAGGGTGGTCCTTTTTGTTTGGATGTTAGCAGGCTTTGCAGTATTCGGTATCAGTGTGGAAGGATGTGAAACAGCGTTGCTTTGTGCAGGTCACAGGTTTGGCATGTAGCAGGCCTTGGTTGCTGGTGTTGACTCGGTAGCATGATTTTGTTTTGCAGGAATTCTGGTTTTGTAGCAGTGCATTTTTCCCATTTTCATGCTAATTACTGCTGTTATTGTTCCAGGATATGCAGGTTACACAAGACAAAAGAGAAGTCCTTCTTGACTAAGGTTATGGTTCACACACATCAAAGAGGCCAAGGGAGTGATCTTCAAAGAAGGGGCCACTTTTGTAACTGTTGTTTTTTTTTTGTAAATTCATTGAATTAATGTAAAAATAAAAAGTATTATTTAATAAAAATTTTGGTCATTTTATGATTTAAGGTTAGTGTAAAAGAGTAATAGTATTTATAGTTTTTTTGTTTATTTTTTTTTTACATAAAAGAACACACTATGATGGCAAGCTTAAATGACTATAACTGCTTCTCAACATATGGTTCAGAATGACATACTACTAATCCCTATTTAACATCCAAAAAAAAATCTTGCTAAAACGAACAGGACATCATAAAGTCCTAAGGACCAAAATCATGACACAAACTAAAGCTTAATTTCTAAGAAAGCAAAAAGTCATGTCAAATGAGACTAATCTTTAAATTCAAAAAGTCAAATATGCATACATAAATAACAATGTAGCTTTATTTCATTAAATTCTAGCAAAACCTTAATTATTAATTTCCAAACAAGTGAAATCCAAACCAGAGCTGATCATAGACATATAAATGACTGAGAAATGCAATGACTGGTCAGAGCAAATAAATCAGATCTCTATGACCAGATGAAATGGTTTTAAGAAACAAAATTAGGTGATGGGTGTCAGGTGGATGAAACGACTATATGTAGATGTATGAGGGTGGATAACTAAACCGCAAATGAATGGATGAATGAATTTGTAGAAATAAACAGGAAACACAAAGTGGACATCGATGTTGACTTATGCATGAAAAGTGAGAAATTTATGACCAAAAGAAATGGTCATAAGGAATCAAATCAGATAATGGGATGCAGATGAATGAAACATAAATAGATGGTTACTAATGAATTAAAACCAATATATATGTGTAGAAGAATTAGGCGGGGCAAAATTTAGGGTATGACAACACACCCGAGGAGTCAAGGCAATTAGATGAGTGAATAAGTAGTCTTTTCCAGTGAGAGGTCTTTTACAATTTCCACTTCCAATGCGGGGCTCTTATGGAATAGATTAAGGTGGTGTCCATTTACTTTGAAATTTTATCATTGCCTTCACTTTTTATTCCTAGATCAAAGAACATTCTTCTATAGGTGAAAGTGTCGAACTAACAAGAGAAAATGGTCTTCTCTTTATCCTCTAGTTCAATATATATCTCATTTTTCACAACATCCAAAATCAAGGGGTTATACCACCTTTGGGGCTGCCTCACTACTTTTTCTCCATCTTCAAGTAAGATCCTATGCATACACATGGACGACCTAATATTAGGAATGTCAGTCATGGTCCATCCAAATCCCTTCTTATGTTCAAGCAATAACTGTAACAACTTTTGTTCTTGTTCAGATTCGAGTTTGGATAAAAAAATTTAAAGGCAAAATTTCCTCAAATTCTAAAAATGCATATTTTAAATTTTAAGGAAGTGATTTAAGCTCCAAAGTAGATGGCTGCTCAATGGATGAAAAAAAATTTGGCAGCAGGAACTATATTTACATCTGCAGCATCAACTTTATCAGTAGAAATAACATAAGAAATATCAATCTGTAAAGCAAATTCAATTTCACCAGGAACTGAATATAAGTGAGTATCAATACAATCATCACAAGTATAGATGTCATCAAAATCATACAAAGAAGGGAATTCAGCAAAAAGTGAATCAAATGCATCAAGTTCTCTTAAGATTCTATTTTGACCAGCCATGATATGATTATCAAATTCAAAATCAGAATCAAATAAAATCAGAAAGCACTACAATGCAATAATTACGAAGATGCCAGCAATGTTCTTATTGAGAAAAAATAATGGAAAAATAGAAAAGTGATCAAAATAAAACCTAAAAAATATGAAAATATTACTAAAATCAACTAAAATCAAATAACTTCCCTACAAATTTTTTTGGTTTTTAAAAAAAATATATGAAAATAGAAAAAATTCAAATAAAATAGAAAAAAAAGAGGAATTTGCGATTTTGAGGATCAAATTCACTTAAAAGTCTCTTTTAAGTGAGTACTGGTTGTTGAATTAATTATGAATTTATGGAAAAATTTCTGAGCAATTCGAAACAATAGCAACACAGTATTACCTAATAGGCTGAGATACATACCACTAACTGCAACCCTGAAAATCAACAAACAAAAACAAAAAATTGTTAATAAGACTCTAAACTAGGGTTCTAAAATTGGATAAAATCAATCGAGTCCCCGATAACTGCGCCAATTTGACCCGCTATCGCACACGGGTCAAAACGAGTAATTAAGAACGGTAGTCTAGGGAAGCGACACTCGTGTATCGTATCGCAAGGACTCCTGTATGATTAACCAAATAAGAAATGATATGGGGGAGTTTTAGATTCGGTTGAGAATAAGTTATTATAAAGAGTGATTATGACATAAGTGATTATTAAATAAGCTGATTCACTGTTTCAGTTTCCTAACTTATCATTTGTTAATATAATTTTTAGTTCCCTAAGCGGATTTGACCCAATTCAATTACAATACCCACTGATAAGCGCAATTGGTATCATGTGATGTATGTTCCTATTATCCGAATTAAGCAAACGGATTTAAGCTCTCGTAAATTATGCAAATGCGATTTAATCAAACACGATAGTGAAAAGCTACGCTAACGTGATTATAGTTAAGGATCATGCAACAAGCGAATTTAATCAACTCTATCCTATAAGCAGCAATCGAATTAAGCAAACGAAAGTAATCAAATTTAGCAAACAAGTTTATAAGAAGAATTGAAAAGAAATCGCAATTAAACTGAAATTTATAAAACCTCAAAGTGTCGGCGGAAACCAATTACAGCAAATCAACCGTTCGAACTTTAGTTCTCCATGAAAGTCGTATCCTAGCCTCTAATTTTTGTGAATACATAATAGGGTTACTGTATCAACGAAAATCCTAATATAACAAAAGAAAAATTCGGGCCCTTATGAAAGCCAACCCGAAAATTACAAAAACCGGTCCAAACAAACTATTTTAATTAAGTCTGGGACTTAAACGAATTACCCTGCTTCGCTCTGAATCAGCTTTTGACTTCAACACAAAACTTGTAGCTCTTTCTATAAGCTTTCCAACTCCTATTAGAACGCGTCAATCCAATTCTCGTAGCTCAAGTATGGTCTGTATAGTGAACATGTATCAAATAATAGTTTAAGTTAAAAATAAAGTACGAAAATAAAATAAAGGCAGAAATAAACTTAAATATAAAACACACTAAAATAATAAAAATAATAAAATAAACTATAGAGTTTATTAACTACAATAGTAGAAGAAAGTAATTCAAAATGCACTGATCACGGTGCAACATTGGAGACACTACCTTTTAGGTAGGAATTTTGTGGTTTATTCAGATCAAAAGAGCCTTAAACATTTGTTACAACAAAGAATCACTACTGCTGATCAACAAAACTGAATTTCCAAGTTACTAGGTTACCATTTTGAGATCATCTATAAACCGGGTCTTAAAAACAAAGTTGTTGATTCCTTGTCAAGACAGTTTGAAAGGGAGTTGAATACTCTTAAGTTCTTCCCTATATGGTTATAAAACCAGCAGGTGCAACAAGAAGTAAGGGAAGATGAGCAGCTGAGGCAGGTGGTAGAAGACTTGTTGCGAGATCTAAGTTCCCGGAATGGATTCAGCATTCAACAAGGAGCGTTATTGTACTAAAAATAGGTTGGTGTTGTCTTCTAAATCCTCTTGCATTCCCCTCATTTTGAAGGGATTTCACTCCTCACCAGTGGGAGGGAATTCTGGTTTCTTAAGAACCTATAAAAGAGTGGCAGGGAACTTATACTGGATTAGAATGAAGAGAACTGTGTAGATTATGTGAAGATTTGTGATGTGTGTCAGCGACAAAAGTATTATGCAGTATTGCCTGCGGGCCTGTTGCAGCCCCTACCTATTCCAAAGCAGATTTGGGAAGATATATCCCTTGATTTCATTATGGGGCTTCCCAAATCATGAGGTTTTGAGGCAATCTTTGTTGTGGTGGATAGATTATCGAAGTATAGTCATTTCATCCCATTGAAGCATCCTTACACGGCGAGAAAAGTAGTTGAG